>HG992008.1:23822120-26781583 GCA_905220435.1 Amphipyra tragopoginis | reverse complement strand
CCTAACCTAACCTAACCTAACCTAACCTAACCTAACCTAACCTAACCTAACCTAACCTAACCTAACCTAACCTAACCTAACCTAACCTAACCTAACCTAACCTAACCTAACCTAACCTAACCTAACCTAACCTAACCTAACCTAACCTAACCTAACCTAACCTAACCTAACCTAACCTAACCTAACCTAACCTAACCTAACCTAACCTAACCTAACCTAACCTAACCTAACCTAACCTAACCTAACCTAACCTAACCTAACCTAACCTAACCTAACCTAACCTAACCTAACCTAACCTAACCTAACCTAGCCTAACCTAACCTAACCTAACCTAACCTAACCTAACCTAACCTAACCTAACCTAACCTAACCTAACCTAACCTAACCTAACCTAACCTAACCTAACCTAACCTAACCTAACCTAACCTAACCTAACCTAACCTAACCTAACCTAACCTAACCTAACCTAACCTAACCTAACCTAACCCCCCAGTTCCCCCCTGACTTGCGTGGCAATCGGATCGTTTTTGTTGTCGTTCCGCAAACAAAAATTCATAAAAGTGGTGAAAAGTGCTCCGATTTCAACGAAACAAGTGTTGTTGTGTGGGGAAAAGTTGCCCCCATCCTCACAAGTGAAATTTGAAAGCCGGATCGCAGTGCAGTGTTGTGAAACAGCTGAAAAAGCCTACATTTTGAGGTTAAGTTCTCAAGTGGAGGACACTTCACGCATTTGTGGCTGAACGAGAGCGAGGACCCCCTGTTTTTCTTTTAGAAAACAGAGGGGAACAACTTCCCCTTTGCTCCGGCACATTCCGAAGACACCTGGATTCAAGAACAAAGAAGTTATTCAGGAAAAAACAAAAAACACGTGTCCTGAAAAACCACAAAGAGAGGCGGTAGCTGCCTGAAATTTTGCGGTACGCAAGAGGCCTACAGGAGGGAGCTATTTCAAGAAGAAAATAAATTTTTAATCAGGTACTTTTTATTTTAAAAATCATTGAAAATTGAAAGTTTGGGCACTTATAAGTCCTGAAATATTGACAAATTTTAAAATCTTCAACTGCTATCCCCTGCGCGCTCAGAAGAAGAAGACATCCCGAAGATACCAGATTTTTAGGTCTATTGGTTCAGTATATATAATTAAAAAATTGTAATTTCTCTAATATTATTTATTTTAATAGGAAAATCTTAAAAATTTTAAAAAATTAATTTCGTGTTATATTGTGTGTAATTTACAGATTATTAGGTATTTTTTGCAAAATTTTTGGACAAGCGGTTCCAAAGTTATTGAATTTTTTGTTATTTTTTGGTATAAAATAGAATTAAATAGAAATAAATTAATTTTGACAACGGGATTAACTTTTTTAGGTGTAAGGTGTATAGTTTAAGCCCAAAGTTGCGCTCAATAACATTAATATCAACGGAAATAGCTTTTTTCAGCCATTTTGGTTTCTTCGGTTCCAACACTAAGTTGCGAATATCTCCGAAGTTATTGGGCGTAGCAAACTCGGATTTTCACAGTCTTTAGTAGAATATCCGAGGGAACATTTCAAGATCATTTTCAGGAATTTTTCAGGCCAAAAATTTTTCAGCGCTGAAACCGGTCTGGGTGTGCGCGGAGGGTCGGTCCCGTATCCACATCCAAAACCGCAACTCTCTCCGACAAACGGCTGCGGAGCTACAGCCAATTAAAGCAGGCATTTGACAGCTCGGCGGCCATCTTGGCAAACTTTGACGCCACGTAGCTCCGGAGTTAGTGGTCGTAGAGAGTTGCCGTTTCCACACTATTGTGTGGGGAGACGGACTCGGTCCGACGCGCCGGTTTTCAGGCGGTTTCAGCTAAAAATTTTTCAGGATCCTGAAAGTTGTCCCACACGAAGGAGTGGGTCGGCCCAGTCCAGGGGAGCCCAAACTCGAGGTTTCTGTGACCATCCGAAGCCGAGATAATACCTGTCAAAGTGGTACTTTGACAGCTGCGCCGCCATTTTGGCTAAAACTCAAACCCTTATATCTCGGCAACGGGGGGTCGCAGAGCGACGGGAGTTGCTCTCCGGGATTGGTCTACTGCTGCCCTTGCGGGTGGGCCAGCTTACGGGATTTTTCAGGAGCTGAAAAATTTTTGTCCTGAAAAGTTCACCGGTGCATGGACCTCGTCGAGCACAACAGGATAAGCCCAAACACGAGTGAATTCGGCCTATTGGTTGCGGAGTAATCGAGTTTTAACCAGATTTCTGGCCGCCATCTTGGTGAAAAACCAAAAACTTTAACAGCGATTGCTCCGGAACCCTTAGGACTAGGTGCATGGTGTTTGGGTTTGTTGAAACGGGCTCGGCGAGCTCTACCCAGCGGTGCTAGAATTAAGACTCTACATAGAGTTTTAAGAGTTTTTTGCTCTAGAGACTGCATTTTTCACGACCGAAAGCGGAACTTTATTTTATCCCCTTTCGTTTTAAGTGTACAACGTTATTTTTAAACTGCACATTGACTGTGTGGTCTCCATTTACAGAGACCGTTGATATTGTACAACTTGTACATTATACGCTTTTATTTCTTTTAATTGACATTTTTATATTTGACGCGTACCTCCAACATGTTCGGGCATAGGACCCCCCTTAAAAAGACGGAGGGTGAAAAATCCCCCACTAACGCCAAAACAACCGCTCAGAGCGTTAGACGTAGCATAGGAGAGTGGGAAGCAGCTAGAGCCGACACTGCGGACCCCACCCCTCTTAGCCAAATAGAAAAGACGTCGCAGGCCGGACCTGCTAAGACATCAGGCAAAACAACACAGTCGCAGGAGACTAAAACCCTCCCTACGCGCAGAGCTTCGGTGGAGGTCCTTGTATCGCCGAAAAAGCACTACGCAGATAGACCAGCAGAGGCAAGGGCCTGCCTAAACAAAGCAAAGCTGCATCTGAGCAGCTCCAGAAATCTCAAAACCGAAATTAAAAACGGGATCACGGAGGCACTGGAGCGACTCTTTCAATTGGTGAAAGAGGCAGACAAGGACGCAAAGGCAAAAAATTCGGGAGCGGGTGCAAACAAAACGGATAAGACGGAAAAGGAAACTTCCACTTCCACTTCTACCGATGTCACCTTCTCCGTCGACCAAAACCTGTTAGCAGCACAAATTGAGCAACACTCAAAGCTGCTACAGGAAAGCAAGAGGCAAATGGAAGAACTCAAGGAAACAATAGAAAAGGACAGCAGAGAAAGAAAAGAACCTGCCACCTACGCGAGCGTAACGATGACTCACCGCGGAAAGCCAACAGATGTGCGAAGTACGCTGCACTCGATCGTCGTTACCTCGAAGGACGATAAAGAGTCAGGGGATGAAGTGCTAGACAAGGTAAGAAAAACGGTGGACGCTAAAGAGGGATGGGTGACAGTGGAAAGGGTAAGGAAGGCGAAGGATAAAAAGATTATCATGGGTTTCGCGACCAAGGAAGAAAGAAACAAAATTAAAAACAAACTTGGTAAAGAAAGACCGGACCTCAACGTAGAGGAAATGATAAACAGAGACCCGCTGTTGATTCTCAGGAGCGTCCTCTCGGTGAACTCAGACGAGGACATATTAAAGGCTCTGAAAAACCAGAACAGGGGTCTCTTCCAAAATCTTGAAAAGGACCAGGAGAGGGTTGAAGTGAAGTACCGGAGAAGGACCAGGAACCAATACACCAGTCACATTGTGATCAGCGTGTCGCCAACAATATGGAGACGTGCGACAGAAGCCGGTTTCCTCCATGTAGACCTCCAGCGCGTCAGGGTGGAGGACCAGACTCCACTGGTCCAATGCACGCGCTGCCTGGGATACGGACATGGCAGGAAATTCTGCAAGGAACCGGCTGACTTGTGCAGCCACTGTGGCGGACCGCACCTAAAGACAGAATGCGCCGACTGGCTCGCGGGCGTCCAACCCAAATGCCAGAACTGCACTAGAGCTAAACTAGACCACGCTGATCACAATGCCTTTAGCCACGACTGCCCAATACGGCACAAATGGGACGAACTGGCCCGGTCGACCGTGGCGTATTGCTAAGGGCACCCCGGGAAACCCAAACTCCTACAAGTTGATTCAGGCCAACCTCCAGAGAAAAAGGCTGGCGACAGATGAGCTTCTGGCAGAAGCCACGAAGCGAGGCGTCGCCATAGCACTCCTCCAAGAACCTTATGTGGGCGGAACCAGAACGATGAAGAATCGCAGAGGCGTCCGGATCTTCCAGAGCACTGACGTAAGAGATGGGACTGTAAAAGCTGCAATAGCAGTCTTCGACAAGGATCTAACAGTAATACAGTACCCAAACCTCACAACAAATAACATCGTTGTTGTGGGGATTCAGACCAGTGCCTGGAGGATCACGGTGGTATCCCTCTATTTCGAACCAGACCAGCCAATAGAACCATACCTGGAGAGACTGAAACTGATTGACGAAAAGACAGAGTCAAAAAGGTGGGTCATTGGAGGAGATGTTAACGCCAAAAGTACCTGGTGGGGAAGCCTGACTATCGACCATAGAGGCGAAGAAGTAGCCGGGGCTCTCGACGAATTGGGCATGAACATACTCAACAGAGGGGAAATTCCGACCTTCGATACGGTCAGAGGCGGCAAACGCTATTGCAGTCATGTCGACATAACTGCCTGCTCGACGGACATACTGGACCTGGTGGACGGCTGGAAGGTAGATGAGGGTCTAACGAGCTCAGACCACAACAGTATAGTGTTCCACATCAAACTTCAGAGATCCAAGGGCATTGAAATCAACAGGACAACACGGCTCTTCAACACCAAGAAAGCAAATTGGTCTGAGTTTCGTCAGAAACTCAGCCAATTGCTAAGCGAACACGAATTAACGGAAGCCAAAATTGAAGAAATTCCCTCGGCTGTCGAACTGGAAGCAGCAATCTGCAAATACAGCGAGATAATTAACAATGCGTGTTTGTCATCAATGCCCTTGAAGAAAAATAGCGAAGAACTTACCTTGCCGTGGTGGTCTGAGGAACTCCAACAGATGAAGAAGGCGGTAGCCACCAGGAAGCGTAGAGTCAGATGCGCTGCACCGTCCCGTAGATCGAAGGTCGTCGAAGAATACTTGAAACTGAAGAACGAGTATGAACTGGAGGCACAAAGGGCTCAAGTCGAGAGCTGGAAGAAATTCTGCACCACGCAGGATAGGGAAGGAGTTTGGGAAGGGATTTACCGGGTTATAGGAAGGACTAGAGGAAGAGAAGAGGACCTGCCGCTGGTTATGAATGGGGATGTCCTGGACGCAAAGGGCTCCGTGAAGCTATTAGCCGACACCTTCTATCCTGAGGACTGCACGGATATGGACACTCTGCATCACCGCCAGATAAGAGAGAAAGCGAACACAGTGAATGTTGATGAACAAGATGACCTGTGTGAACCAACATTCACAACGGCTGAACTTATGGCGGCATGCAGGTCCTTCAACCCGAAGAAGGCCCCAGGAGCTGATGGCTTCACGGCCGACATATGCTGCCACGCTATCGCGAGTGACCCCGGGGTGGCTCTGGCCCTTCTAAACAGCTGTCTGAAGCACCACCACTTCCCTGAGATCTGGAAGGTGGCAACGGTTGTAGTCCTGAAGAAGCCGGGGAAAGAGGACTACACAACCCCGAAGTCGTATCGGCCAATCGGCCTTTTGCCGATACTTGGAAAAATTTACGAGAAGATGCTGGTGGCCCGCCTCAAATTCCATCTAATTCCGAGGATGAGTACTCGCCAGTACGGATTCATGCCACAAAGGAGCACCGAGGACTCCCTCTATACACTAATGCAGCACGTAAACAGCAAGCTGAAAAGCAAGAAAATTGTCACAATAGTCTCATTGGATATAGAGGGAGCCTTCGATAGCGCCTGGTGGCCGGCAATAAGGGTCCGGCTGGCTGAGGAAAAGTGTCCACTCGGTCTGAGGAGGGTCATCGACAGTTACCTCGCGGATAGAAGGGTCAGAGTCAGGTACGCCGGAGAAGAGTTCGGTAAAGCCACAGGAAAGGGATGCGTCCAGGGCTCAATAGGAGGACCATTACTCTGGAATTTACTGCTGGACCCGCTCCTGAAGAGTCTAGAAGCCAGACATGACTATTGCCAGGCATTTGCGGACGACGTAGTGCTGGTTTTCGATGGTGACACATCGTTGGAGATCGAAGGACGTGCGAATGCCGCTCTCGAACATGTTCGAGCGTGGGGAGTCGGAAACAAATTAAAATTCGCACCACACAAAACGAATGCCATGGTTGTCACTAATAAGTTGAAGTACGACACTCCGCGCTTGAGCATGGGCGGGATCGACATCGCAATGTCCGACGAAATTAAGATACTGGGTGTCACCATCGACAACAAGCTAACGTATAACAAGCACGTCGCAAATGTATGCAGAAAGGCAATAGACATACACAAACAATTAACCAGGGCAGCAAAAGCAAGTTGGGGCCTCCACCCGGAGGTCATAAGAATTATATATATGGCCACAGTAGAGCCCATAATATTGTACGCTGCAAGCGTGTGGGCACCGGCCGCCGCAAAACTGGGGATTATTAAGCAGCTGGGAGCGGTGCAGCGTGGGATTGCGCAAAAGTTGTGCAAGGCGTACCGCACGGTCTCCCTAAACTCTGCGCTCGTGCTGGCTGGAATACTCCCTCTCGACCTTCGGGTTCGAGAGGCAGCAGCACTGTATGAAGCCAGGAGGGGCGTGCCTCAGCCGGCACTTGCTGGCAGAGAGGTGGAGCAAACCGCGTCGGCAATGGATGCCCCACACCCTGCGGAGCGCACCGAGCTGAGGATCGTCAGCCTGGTAAACCAGGAGCAACTCGATGCCCAGAGCGGGATCGATGTTCGTATATTTACAGACGGGAGCAAGATTGGGGGTCGGGTTGGAGCGGCACTATCCATATGGACTGGTGACGTCGAAACCAAGACCCGCAAACTTGCTCTACCACAGTACTCCACGGTTTACCAGGCTGAACTCCTGGCAGTTTGTGTAGCGACCAGGGTAATCCTGAAGCACAGTGCGCAGTCGTTTGGAATCTTCAGTGACTCCATGGCGGCCCTCCAAACCATACAGAACCATGACCGACACCACCACCTAGAACCATGACCGACACCACCACCTGGCAGCAGAAACAAGGTCAAACCTCAGGAAGATATCTGGACAGAGTAAGATAGTGACCTTGTTCTGGATCAAGGCTCATGCTGGTTTGGAGGGGAATGAGAGGGCCGACGTGTTGGCAAAGGAGGCCGCTGGAAATTCCAAACGAAAGCCGGACTATGACCTGTGCCCGGTCTCGCACGTCAAGCGATGCATCCGAAAGGAAACGCTTGACGAGTGGAACCGGCGATACAAAGTTGGGGAAACAGCCTCAGTCACCAAACTCTTCTTCCCGGATGCGGTGGCGGCGTTTAGAGCCATAAGAAAGTTCAAAATGAACAATATAGTTGCGCAAATTATGACGGGGCACGGCGGGTTCTCAGCGTATCTGCACCGTTTTAAGTGCAAGGGGAGCCCGTCGTGCATATGTGACCCTGCAGAGGCCGAAACGGTTCCGCACATTCTTTTCACGTGTCCGGTCTTCGAAAGACAACGTTTTGATGTAGAACACCAATTAGACACTACAATAAATGCCGAAAACACGCCGGCGCTAATGTCGGGCAAAAATAGAGACGATTTTTTGAAATATTGCACGAAAATATGTGAAATAGTCATTAAAAGAAATAAAAGCGTATAAGAAAAAATGTTTACACGATATCATGCAGCATATTGATGTTAAACATTACTATCAATGATGTATAAATAAATGTAAGCAATGTTTTAGAAATAAGAATAGTTGTATAAGTTGTTGTAAAAAATCAAAAAGTATAGACATGTAGCAGTAGTAAATAAGGTATTAACATTATAACATTAGAAATAAAGTGGATTTATGTAAAAGTTACTGTACAAAATTATAAAGTTTGTTTTAGAAATAAGAATAGTTGTATAAGTTGTTGTAAAAAATCAAAAAGTATAGACATGTAGCAGTAGTAAATAAGGTATTAACATTATAACATTAAAAATAAAGTAGATATATGTAAAAGTTACTGTACAAAATTATAAAGTTTGTTTTAGAAATAAGAAAAGATGTAAATTAGAATAAGGAATATTGTAAAAATAAAAACAAAGTGGTGTCGTGTTGTATCCCCAAAATAAAGGCTACAATGAAATAAGATAGAAATAGGGAGTAGAAGGGCGTCCTACCCTTAAGTAAAAAAGATGATGAATGCTAGAAAGAACAAGTATGAAGAATGAAAGTACGAGAAGCATATAAGCGAGAACTGGAATGAATGTTATTAGCTAAAATAGGCTCCGATTACGTTGGAGGCATAAGAACAGGAAAAAAAAAAAAAAAAAAAAAAAAAAAAAAAAAAAAAAAAAAAAAAAAAAAAAAAAAAAAAAAAAAAAAACCTAACCTAACCTAACCTAACCTAACCTAACCTAACCTAACCTAACCTAACCTAACCTAACCTAACCTAACCTAACCTAACCTAACCTAACCTAACCTAACCTAACCTAACCTAACCTAACCTAACCTAACCTAACCTAACCTAACCTAACCTAACCTAACCTAACCTAACCTAACCTAACCTAACCTAACCTAACCTAACCTAACCTAACCTAACCTAACCTAACCTAACCTAACCTAACCTAACCTAACCTAACCTAACCTAACCTAACCTAACCTAACCTAACCTAACCTAACCTAACCTAACCTAACCTAACCTAACCTAACCTAACCTAACCTAACCTAACCTAACCTAACCTAACCTAACCTAACCTAACCTAACCTAACCTAACCTAACCTAACCTAACCTAACCTAACCTAACCTAACCTAACCTAACCTAACCTAACCTAACCTAACCTAACCTAACCTAACCTAACCTAACCTAACCTAACCTAACCTAACCTAACCTAACCTAACCTAACCTAACCTAACCTAACCTAACCTAACCTAACCTAACCTAACCTAACCTAACCTAACCTAACCTAACCTAACCTAACCTAACCTAACCTAACCTAACCTAACCTAACCTAACCTAACCTAACCTAACCTAACCTAACCTAACCTAACCTAACCTAACCTAACCTAACCTAACCTAACCTAACCTAACCTAACCTAACCTAACCTAACCTAACCTAACCTAACCTAACCTAACCTAACCTAACCTAACCTAACCTAACCTAACCTAACCTAACCTAACCTAACCTAACCTAACCTAACCTAACCTAACCTAACCTAACCTAACCTAACCTAACCTAACCTAACCTAACCTAACCTAACCTAACCTAACCTAACCTAACCTAACCTAACCTAACCGCACGCGCTGCCTGGGATACGGACATGGCAGGAAATTCTGCAAAGAACCGGCTGACTTGTGCAGCCACTGTGGCGGACCGCACCTAAAGACAGAATGCGCCGACTGGCTTGCGGGCGTCCAACCCAAATGCCAGAACTGCACTAGAGCTAAACTAGACCACGCTGATCACAATGCCTTTAGCCACGACTGCCCAATACGGCACAAATGGGACGAACTGGCCCGGTCGACCGTGGCGTATTGCTAAGGGCACCCCGGGAAACCCAAACTCCTACAAGTTGATTCAGGCAAACCTCCAGAGAAAAAGGCTGGCGACAGATGAGCTTCTGGCAGAAGCCACGAAGCGAGGCGTCGCCATAGCACTCCTCCAAGAACCTTATGTGGGCGGAACCAGAACGATGAAGAATCGCAGAGGCGTCCGGATCTTCCAGAGCACTGACGTAAGAGATGGGACTGTAAAAGCTGCAATAGCAGTCTTCGACAAGGATCTAACAGTAATACAGTACCCAAACCTCACAACAAATAACATCGTTGTTGTGGGGATTCAGACCAGTGCCTGGAGGATCACGGTGGTATCCCTCTATTTCGAACCAGACCAGCCAATAGAACCATACCTGGAGAGACTGAAACTGATTGACGAAAAGACAGAGTCAAAAAGGTGGATCATTGGAGGAGATGTTAACGCCAAAAGTACCTGGTGGGGAAGCCTGACTATCGACCATAGAGGCGAAGAAGTAGCTGGGGCTCTCGACGAATTGGGGGCGAAGAAGTAGCTGGGGCTCTCGACGAATTGGGCATGAACATACTCAACAGAGGGGAAATTCCGACCTTCGATACGGTCAGAGGCGGCAAACGCTATTGCAGTCATGTCGACATAACTGCCTGCTCGACGGACATACTGGACCTGGTGGACGGCTGGAAGGTAGATGAGGGTCTAACGAGCTCAGACCACAACAGTATAGTGTTCCACATCAAACTTCAGAGATCCAAGGGCATTGAAATCAACAGGACAACACGGCTCTTCAACACCAAGAAAGCAAATTGGTCTGAGTTTCGTCAGAAACTCAGCCAATTGCTAAGCGGAAACGAAATAACTCAAGCTAAAATTGAAGAAATTCCCTCGGCTGTCAAACTGGAAGCAGTAATCTGCAAATACAGCGAGATAATTAACGACGCGTGTTTGTCATCAATGCCCTTGAAGAAAAATAGCGAAGAACTAACCTTGCCGTGGTGGTCTGAGGAACTCCAACAGATGAAGAAGGCGGTAGCCACCAGGAAGCGTAGAGTCAGATGCGCTGCACCGTCCCGTAGATCGAAGGTCGTCGAAGAATACTTGAAACTGAAGAACGAGTATGAACTGGAGGCACAAAGGGCTCAAGTCGAGAGCTGGAAGAAATTCTGCGCCACGCAGGATAGGGAAGGAGTTTGGGAAGGGATTTACCGGGTTATAGGAAGGACTAGAGGAAGAGAAGAGGACTTGCCGCTGGTTATGGATGGGGAAGTCCTGGACGCAAAGGGCTCCGTGAAGCTATTAGCCGACACCTTCTATCCTGAGGACTGCACGGATACGGACACTCTGCACCACCGCCAGATAAGAGAGAAAGCGAACACAGTGAATGTTGATGAACAAGATGACCTGTGCGAACCAACATTCACAACGGCTGAACTTATGGCGGCATGCAGGTCCTTCAACCCGAAGAAGGCCCCAGGAGCTGATGGCTTCACGGCCGACATATGCTGCCACGCTATCGCGAGTGACCCCGGGGTGGCTCTGGCCCTTCTAAACAGCTGTCTGAAGCACCACCACTTCCCCGAGATCTGGAAGGTGGCAACGGTTGTAGTCCTGAAGAAGCCGGGGAAAGAGGACTACACAACCCCGAAGTCGTATCGGCCAATCGGCCTTTTGCCGATACTTGGAAAAATTTACGAGAAGATGCTGGTGGCCCGCCTCAAATTCCATCTAATTCCGAGGATGAGTACTCGCCAGTACGGATTCATGCCACAAAGGAGCACCGAGGACTCCCTCTATACACTAATGCAGCACGTAAACAGCAAGCTGAAAAGCAAGAAAATTGTCACAATAGTCTCATTGGATATAGAGGGAGCCTTCGATAGCGCCTGGTGGCCGGCAATAAGGGTCCGGCTGGCTGAGGAAAAGTGTCCACTCGGTCTGAGGAGGGTCATCGACAGTTACCTCGCGGATAGAAGGGTCAGAGTCAGGTACGCCGGAGAAGAGTTCGGTAAAGCCACAGGAAAGGGATGCGTCCAGGGCTCAATAGGAGGACCATTACTCTGGAATTTACTGCTGGACCCGCTCCTGAAGAGTCTAGAAGCCAGACATGACTATTGCCAGGCATTTGCGGACGACGTAGTGCTGGTTTTCGATGGTGACACATCGTTGGAGATCGAAGGACGTGCGAATGCCGCTCTCGAACATGTTCGAGCGTGGGGAGTCGGAAACAAATTAAAATTCGCACCACACAAAACGAATGCCATGGTTGTCACTAATAAGTTGAAGTACGACATCCCGCGCTTGAGCATGGGCGGGATCGACATCGCAATGTCCGACGAAATTAAGATACTGGGTGTCACCATCGACAACAAGCTAACGTATAACAAGCACGTCGCAAATGTATGCAGAAAGGCAATAGACATACACAAACAATTAACCAGGGCAGCAAAAGCAAGTTGGGGCCTCCACCCGGAGGTCATAAGAATTATATATATGGCCACAGTAGAGCCCATAATATTGTACGCTGCAAGCGTGTGGGCACCGGCCGCCGCAAAACTGGGGATTATTAAGCAGCTGGGAGCGGTGCAGCGTGGGATTGCGCAAAAGTTGTGCAAGGCGTACCGCACGGTCTCCCTAAACTCTGCGCTCGTGCTGGCTGGAATACTCCCTCTCGACCTTCGGGTTCGAGAGGCAGCAGCACTGTATGAAGCCAGGAGGGGCGTGCCTCAGCCAGCACTTGCTGGCAGAGAGGTGGAGCAAACCGCGTCGGCAATGGATGCCCCACACCCTGCGGAGCGCACCGAGCTGAGGATCGTCAGCCTGGTAAACCAGGAGCAACTCGATGCCCAGAGCGGGATCGATGTTCGTATATTTACAGACGGGAGCAAGATTGGGGGTCGGGTTGGAGCGGCACTATCCATATGGACTGGTGACGTCGAAACCAAGACCCGCAAACTTGCTCTACCACAGTACTCCACGGTTTACCAGGCTGAACTCCTGGCAGTTTGTGTAGCGACCAGGGTAATCCTGAAGCACAGTGCGCAGTCGTTTGGAATCTTCAGTGACTCCATGGCGGCCCTCCAAACCATACAGAACCATGACCGACACCACCACCTGGCAGCAGAAACAAGGTCAAACCTCAGGAAGATATCTGGACAGAGTAAGATAGTGACCTTGTTCTGGATTAAGGCTCATGCTGGTTTGGAGGGGAATGAGAGGGCCGACGTGTTGGCAAAGGAGGCCGCTGGAAATTCCAAACGAAAGCCGGACTATGACCTGTGCCCGGTCTCGCACGTCAAGCGATGCATCCGAAAGGAAACGCTTGACGAGTGGAACCGGCGATACAAAGTTGGGGAAACAGCCTCAGTCACCAAACTCTTCTTCCCGGATGCGGTGGCGGCGTTTAGAGCCATAAGAAAGTTCAAAATGAACAATATAGTTGCGCAAATTATGACGGGGCACGGCGGGTTCTCAGCGTATCTGCACCGTTTTAAGTGCAAGGGGAGCCCGTCGTGCATATGTGACCCTGCAGAGGCCGAAACGGTTCCGCACATTCTTTTCACGTGTCCGGTCTTCGAAAGACAACGTTTTGATGTAGAACACCAATTAGATACTACAATAAATGCCGAAAACACGCCGGCGCTAATGTCGGGCAAAAATAGAGACGATTTTTTGAAATATTGCACGAAAATATGTGAAATAGTCATTAAAAGAAATAAAAGCGTATAAGAAAAAATGTTTACACGATATCATGCAGCATATTGATGTTAAACATTACTATCAATGATGTATAAATAAATGTAAGCAATGTTTTAGAAATAAGAATAGTTGTATAAGTTGTTGTAAAAAATCAAAAAGTATAGACATGTAGCAGTAGTAAATAAGGTATTAACATTATAACATTAGAAATAAAGTAGATATATGTAAAAGTTATTGTACAAAATTATAAAGTTTGTTTTAGAAATAAGAATAGTTGTATAAGTTGTTGTAAGAAATCAAAAAGTATAGACATGTAGCAGTAGTAAATAAGGTATTAACATTATAACATTAAAAATAAAGTAGATATATGTAAAAGTTACTGTACAAAATTATAAAGTTTGTTTTAGAAATAAGAAAAGATGTAAATTAGAATAAGGAAAATTGTAAAAATAAAAACAAAGTGGTGTCGTGTTGTATCCCCAAAATAAAGGCTACAATGAAATAAGATAGAAATAGGGAGTAGAAGGGCGTCCTACCCTTAAGTAAAAAAGATGATGAATGCTAGAAAGAACAAGTATGAAGAATGAAAGTACGAGAAGCATATAAGCGAGAACTGGAATGAATGTTATTAGCTAAAATAGGCTCCGATTACGTTGGAGGCATAAGAACAGGAAAAAAAAAAAAAAAAAAAAAAAAAAAAAAAAAAAAAAAAAAAAAAAAAAAAAAAAAAAAAAAAAAAAAAAACCTAACCTAACCTAACCTAACCTAACCTAACCTAACCTAACCTAACCTAACCTAACCTAACCTAACCTAACCTAACCTAACCTAACCTAACCTAACCTAACCTAACCTAACCTAACCTAACCTAACCTAACCTAACCTAACCTAACCTAACCTAACCTAACCTAACCTAACCTAACCTAACCTAACCTAACCTAACCTAACCTAACCTAACCTAACCTAACCTAACCTAACCTAACCTAACCTAACCTAACCTAACCTAACCTAACCTAACCTAACCTAACCTAACCTAACCTAACCTAACCTAACCTAACCTAACCTAACCTAACCTAACCTAACCTAACCTAACCTAACCTAACCTAACCTAACCTAACCTAACCTAACCTAACCTAACCTAACCTAACCTAACCTAACCTAACCTAACCTAACCTAACCTAACCTAACCTAACCTAACCTAACCTAACCTAACCTAACCTAACCTAACCTAACCTAACCTAACCTAACCTAACCTAACCTAACCTAACCTAACCTAACCTAACCTAACCTAACCTAACCTAACCTAACCTAACCTAACCTAACCTAACCTAACCTAACCTAACCTAACCTAACCTAACCTAACCTAACCTAACCTAACCTAACCTAACCTAACCTAACCTAACCTAACCTAACCTAACCTAACCTAACCTAACCTAACCTAACCTAACCTAACCTAACCTAACCGCCAAGGCGGCCGCTGAAGGTTCCAAACGGAAGCCCGACTATGACCTGTGCCCGGTTTCGTACGTCAAGCGATGCATTCGTATGGCATCGCTTGACGAATGGAACCGCAGATACAGCTCCGGTACAACTGCCTCAGGGACCAAATTGTTTTTCCCGGATGCGGTGGCTGCCTACAGGATTATTAGGAAGATAAAAATCACCAATACGATCACTCAGATCATGACGGGGCACGGTGGATTCTCCGCATACTTGTACCGTTTCAAGTGTAAGGAGAGTCCATCGTGCATTTGCGACCCCGAAGCTGACGAAACGGTGCCACATATATTATTCGAGTGTCCCGTTTTCGCGAGGGACAGATTAGAGGCCGAACAAGCTCTGGACGCAAAACTTGAAGCGAAAAACATCTCACAAATTATGGTAGGCAAACAAAGAGACAAATTCTTGGAGTATTGCGTCAAAATAGGAGAAAAAGTGATAAAGCGAAACAAAACTGCACAAGCAAATAATGCTTAATTAATATTATGTAAAATATTAAATGTTAAGCATTAAAAACTAAGAATTTAAGAATATGTATGTGTAAACGATAGCCAATAAGAAGTAAACATTTGTGATTTGCCCAATAAAAGTAACTGTGAAATAGTTTTAAGAGTACTTGTAATTAAATTAGACTGTTAAGATGCTGAGTAAAATGTGTAAAATAATCCAAGTAGCTATAGAATAGAAATAAGATAGAATAAGTACAATTGTATACCATAGAAAATGTAAAATAGTCATAAGGATAGAGATATGTTATAGTGTTATGTAAACGTCACAAATAAATGTTTTTCGCTTCCCGAATTATTACCCCAACTGCGAAATAAATAAAGAGAAACCAGCAGGTTAGTCAGCAAGCAGCTGAAAGTTGGGTATCCCACCCAAGAGATGAACATGAGGATGAATGCAAGAAAGATACCGTATGCTGAATGAAAGTGCGAGAAGAATAAATGCGAGAACTAGTATGAATGTAGTACAGAATAGGCTCCACTTATGGGGGAGGAAGTACAAGAGCAAAAAAAAAAAAAAAAAAAAAAAAAAAAAAAAAAAAAAAACCTAACCTAACCTAACCTAACCTAACCTAACCTAACCTAACCTAACCTAACCTAACCTAACCTAACCTAACCTAACCTAACCTAACCTAACCTAACCTAACCTAACCTAACCTAACCTAACCTAACCTAACCTAACCTAACCTAACCTAACCTAACCTAACCTAACCTAACCTAACCTAACCTAACCTAACCTAACCTAACCTAACCTAACCTAACCTAACCTAACCTAACCTAACCTAACCTAACCTAACCTAACCTAACCTAACCTAACCTAACCTAACCTAACCTAACCTAACCTAACCTAACCTAACCTAACCTAACCTAACCTAACCTAACCTAACCTAACCTAACCTAACCTAACCTAACCTAACCTAACCTAACCTAACCTAACCTAACCTAACCTAACCTAACCTAACCTAACCTAACCTAACCTAACCTAACCTAACCTAACCTAACCTAACCTAACCTAACCTAACCTAACCTAACCTAACCTAACCTAACCTAACCTAACCTAACCTAACCTAACCTAACCTAACCTAACCTAACCTAACCTAACCTAACCTAACCTAACCTAACCTAACCTAACCTAACCTAACCTAACCTAACCTAACCTAACCTAACCTAACCTAACCTAACCTAACCTAACCTAACCTAACCTAACCTAACCTAACCTAACCTAACCTAACCTAACCTAACCTAACCTAACCTAACCTAACCTAACCTAACCTAACCTAACCTAACCTAACCTAACCTAACCTAACCTAACCTAACCTAACCTAACCTAACCTAACCTAACCTAACCTAACCTAACCTAACCTAACCTAACCTAACCTAACCTAACCTAACCTAACCTAACCTAACCTAACCTAACCTAACCTAACCTAACCTAACCTAACCTAACCTAACCTAACCTAACCTAACCTAACCTAACCTAACCTAACCTAACCTAACCTAACCTAACCTAACCTAACCTAACCTAACCTAACCTAACCTAACCTAACCTAACCTAACCTGTCCGGTCTTCGAAAGACAACGTTTTGATGTAGAACACCAATTAGACACTACAATAAATGCCGAAAACACGCCGGCGCTAATGTCGGGCAAAAATAGAGACGATTTTTTGAAATATTGCACGAAAATATGTGAAATAGTCATTAAAAGAAATAAAAGCGTATAAGAAAAAATGTTTACACGATATCATGCAGCATATTGATGTTAAACATTACTATCAATGATGTATAAATAAATGTAAGCAATGTTTTAGAAATAAGAATAGTTGTATAAGTTGTTGTAAAAAATCAAAAAGTATAGACATGTAGCAGTAGTAAATAAGGTATTAACATTATAACAGAAATGAAGTAGATATATGTAAAAGTTACTGTACAAAATTATAAAGCTTGTTTTAGAAATAAGAATAGTTGTATAAGTTGTTGTAAAAATCAAAAAGTATAGACATGTAGCAGTAGTAAATAAGGTATTAACATTATAACATTAAAAATAAAGTAGATATATGTAAAAGTTACTGTACAAAATTATAAAGTTTGTTTTCGAAATAAGAAAAGATGTAAATTAGAATAAGGAAAATTGTAAAAATAAAAACAAAGTGGTGTCGTGTTGTATCCCCAAAATAAAGGCTACAATGAAATAAGATAGAAATAGGGAGTAGAAGGGCGTCCTACCCTTAAGTAAAAAAGATGATGAATGCTAGAAAGAACAAGTATGAAGAATGAAAGTACGAGAAGCATATAAGCGAGAACTGGAATGAATGTTATTAGCTAAAATAGGCTCCGATTACGTTGGAGGCATAAGAACAGGAAAAAAAAAAAAAAAAAAAAAAAAAAAAAAAAAAAAAAAAAAAAAAAAAAAAAAAAAAAAACCTAACCTAACCTAACCTAACCTAACCTAACCTAACCTAACCTAACCTAACCTAACCTAACCTAACCTAACCTAACCTAACCTAACCTAACCTAACCTAACCTAACCTAACCTAACCTAACCTAACCTAACCTAACCTAACCTAACCTAACCTAACCTAACCTAACCTAACCTAACCTAACCTAACCTAACCTAACCTAACCTAACCTAACCTAACCTAACCTAACCTAACCTAACCTAACCTAACCTAACCTAACCTAACCTAACCTAACCTAACCTAACCTAACCTAACCTAACCTAACCTAACCTAACCTAACCTAACCTAACCTAACCTAACCTAACCTAACCTAACCTAACCTAACCTAACCTAACCTAACCTAACCTAACCTAACCTAACCTAACCTAACCTAACCTAACCTAACCTAACCTAACCTAACCTAACCTAACCTAACCTAACCTAACCTAACCTAACCTAACCTAACCTAACCTAACCTAACCTAACCTAACCTAACCTAACCTAACCTAACCTAACCTAACCTAACCTAACCTAACCTAACCTAACCTAACCTAACCTAACCTAACCTAACCTAACCTAACCTAACCTAACCTAACCTAACCTAACCTAACCTAACCTAACCTAACCTAACCTAACCTAACCTAACCTAACCTAACCTAACCTAACCTAACCTAACCTAACCTAACCTAACCTAACCTAACCTAACCTAACCTAACCTAACCTAACCTAACCTAACCAATATAGATGTAAGCAATAGTCAATAAGATAAAAGTGTATTCGATTTGCCCATAAGAAATAAATGTCTAATATCTGACTGTAGTAGAAATAAGAATAGATCAATAAGACTGGTACAATTGTCAACATATAGGTAGTTAAGAAATAGAAGTAAGTTAGCGTAAGTATAAATGTATCGACAGAGCAATACTAAAACTGCTCCACATTTGTGAATTAGAGTACCTAGATATAGAAATTAGAAATAAGATGTGACAATGTAAAGTCACTAACAAATAAAATTTGGCTCCACAATCATTGAAACCCTAAAAATCGATATAAATAAATAAAGATTACAAAATTACAAGAATAGGCAGCAAGCAGCTGACAGTTGGGAGTCCCACCCATTAGGTATAAATGCGGATGAATGAAAGAAAGATAAAGTATGCAGGATGAAAGTGCGAGAGGAATAAATGATAGAACTGGAATGAATGTATTAGCAATTAGACTCCACTCATGGGGGAGGTACAAGATGGAAAAAAAAAAAAAAAAAAAAAAAAAAAAAAAAAAAAAAAAAAAAAAAAAAAAACCTAACCTAACCTAACCTAACCTAACCTAACCTAACCTAACCTAACCTAACCTAACCTAACCTAACCTAACCTAACCTAACCTAACCTAACCTAACCTAACCTAACCTAACCTAACCTAACCTAACCTAACCTAACCTAACCTAACCTAACCTAACCTAACCTAACCTAACCTAACCTAACCTAACCTAACCTAACCTAACCTAACCTAACCTAACCTAACCTAACCTAACCTAACCTAACCTAACCTAACCTAACCTAACCTAACCTAACCTAACCTAACCTAACCTAACCTAACCTAACCTAACCTAACCTAACCTAACCTAACCTAACCTAACCTAACCTAACCTAACCTAACCTAACCTAACCTAACCTAACCTAACCTAACCTAACCTAACCTAACCTAACCTAACCTAACCTAACCTAACCTAACCTAACCTAACCTAACCTAACCTAACCTAACCTAACCTAACCTAACCTAACCTAACCTAACCTAACCTAACCTAACCTAACCTAACCTAACCTAACCTAACCTAACCTAACCTAACCTAACCGCCTTCAGAAATCAAAACAAGGGTGTTTTCAACGGCCTCGACAGTGTGGAAAATAGGGTCGAGGTCCGCTACAGACGGAGAACTCAAAATCCACATATCGGCCATGTAGTCCTTAGCGTTTCGCCTACCATCTGGCGGCGGGCATTAGATTTGGGGGCCGTTCATATAGACCTGCAGCGCGTCAGGGTTGAGGACCAGTCGCCGCTGGTCCAGTGCACGCGCTGTCTGGGTTTTGGGCACGGGAAGCGGTTCTGCAAAGAGCCCGCAGACCTGTGCAGCCATTGTGGCGGCCCCCACATGAGGGCTGAGTGCGCAGACTGGCTCTCGGGAACAGCACCCGTCTGCCATAACTGCACGAGAGCGAAAGCCGAACACGGAGGCCAGCATAACGCCTTCAGTCTGGAATGCCCCGTGCGTAGGAAATGGGATGATATAGCCAGATCATCCATTGCGTATTGTTAAGGGCACCCCGGTGGAACACATAGCACACTATAAAGTGGTACAGGCTAACCTCCAACGCAAGAAACTAGCCACCAATGAGCTTCTTACAGAAGCCACGAAGCGCGGAATAGCGGTGGCACTGCTACAGGAACCTTACACGGCCGGGGTTAAAGTAATGAGGAGTCACAGGGGCGTTAGAATCTTCCAGAACACTGGCACAGGAGATGGGACTGTGAAAGCGGCAATCGCCGTTTTTAACAGCGACTTTAACATAAAGCAGTACCCGAAACTCACCACAAACAACATCGTCGTGGTGGGAATCCAAACCAGTGCCTGGGAGGTCACGCTTGTCTCCTTTTACTTCGAACCAGACCAGCCCATCGAGCCCTATTTGGAACATCTCAAGAAAATAGAGCTAGCAGTCGGTTCCAAAAAACTGATCGTTGGAGGGGACGCCAATGCCAAAAGCTTATGGTGGGGCAGCCCAACGAATGACTTTAGAGGCGAAGAAATGGTAGGAACTCTCGGTGAGCTAAACCTAAACATACTAAACCGAGGGGAAATCCCGACCTTCGACACCATCCGAGGAGGAAGGCGGTACAGCAGCTTCGTAGACGTTACAGCCTGCTCCAACGACATCCTGGACCTGATCGACAACTGGAGGGTCGACGAAGGACTCACGAGCTCGGATCACAACGGCATTATGTTTGGGATCCTCTTACAAAAATCAAAAGGCATTAAAATCGAACGCACAACGAGAAAATTTAATACAAAAAAAGCTAATTGGACTAAGTTTCGTGAGAAACTTAGCCAATTAAAAATAGATCACAAATTAACACTAACCGAATTAGATAAAATTAAAGAAGTAAAAGAAATAGATATTACAGTAGACAATTTCACAAAAGTAATCGACGAAGCATGCAAACATTCAATACCAGCCAAAATACATAAAGAGGAGCTCAACTTGCCGTGGTGGTCCGAGAGACTCGCTGAGATGAAGAGGGCCGTCACCACCAGGAAGCGCAGGATCCGCTGTGCCGCTCCAATCCGAAGGTCGATGGTAATAGAAGAGTACCTGAGGGAAAAAGAAAAGTATGAGTTAGAAGTAGCCAGAGCTCAAACCGAGAGTTGGAAGGAATTCTGCGGGAAACAGGACAGGGAGGGGGTCTGGGAAGGTATATACAGGGTTATAGGTAGGACGCGGCGTAGGGAGGAGGATTTGCCACTGGAAAGGAACGGTGAAGTGCTGGATGCAAAAGGCTCTGTAGAATTCTTAGCACGAACATTTTACCCAGAAGACCTACCAGAAAGCGACAACGCGCTTCACCGATCCATAAGAAGTCAAGCCGAAGACGTGAACTCTGGCGATCAAGATGATACCTGCGAGCCACCGTTTACGATGGCAGAACTTAAA
Source organism: Amphipyra tragopoginis (assembly GCA_905220435.1). Taxonomy (NCBI): domain Eukaryota; kingdom Metazoa; phylum Arthropoda; class Insecta; order Lepidoptera; family Noctuidae; genus Amphipyra; species Amphipyra tragopoginis. The sequence goes on along the minus strand of HG992008.1, from coordinate 26,760,140 downwards.
ATTTCAGTGGAGTCCTTCAACCCCAAGAAGGCACCGGGTTCCGACGGCTTTACCGCCGACATTTGTCTACACGCCGTGGGAGATGACCCTGAAGTGTTCCTAAAATTATTAAACAAGTGCCTGGAGTGCCATCACTTCCCCACGGCCTGGAAGGAGGCTACAGTGGTAATACTAAGGAAGCCTGGAAAAGAGAGTTATTCCACACCAAAGTCATATAGGCCGATTGGACTGCTGCCTATCTTGGGAAAAATCTTTGAAAAGATGCTGGTGGCCCGCCTTAAATTCCATCTTTTACCGAGGATGAGTACTCGCCAGTACGGGTTCATGCCACAAAGGAGCACCGAGGACTCCCTCTATGATCTGATGCAGCATGTCTATAGTAAACTCGCACAAAAGCGAATAGTCACGCTGGTATCCCTAGACATAGAGGGAGCTTTCGATAGCGCCTGGTGGCCAGCAATAAGAGTCCGTCTGGCTGAGGAAAAGTGTCCGGTCGACCTTAGGCGGGTCATAGACAGCTACCTTAGAAACCGAAGAGTGTCAGTTAGGTACGGTGGGGAGGTATACGCCAAGGGAACAAACAAGGGTTGCGTCCAGGGCTCAATCGGGGGTCCGATTCTATGGAACCTCCTACTTGACCCCCTCCTGAAAACAACAACGGATATGGGATACTACATTCAGGCTTTCGCAGACGATGTGTTACTGGTATTTGATGGAGAAACCGCTCAGGAGGTGGAACAAAGTGCCAGTGTTGCTCTCGATCATGTTCTGGCGTGGGGTGTCGCAAACAAGCTTAATTTCGCTCCGCAAAAAACTACCGCTATGGTAGTAACAAGAAAACTAAAATACGACACACCACGCCTGAGCATGGGAGGGGTCGAAATTGTCCCTTCAAGAGAAATGAAGCTTCTGGGTGTGACATTGGATGAGAAGCTGACCTTCAACGCGCACGTGTCGGCTGTTTGTAGGAAGGCAATTGCCATCTACAAGCAGCTGTGTAGAGCTGCAAGGGTCAGCTGGGGGTTACATCCAGAGGTCATTCGGACCATTTACGTGGCGACCATGGAACCAGTGATACTCTACGCAGCTAGCGTCTGGGCACCGGCTGCTAAAAAGTTGGGCGTGATAAAACAGCTTGGAACAGTCCAGCGCGGAATCGCTCAAAAAATCTGCAAGGCGTATCGCACGGTCTCCCTGAACTCAGCACTGGTGCTGTCTGGAGTGCTCCCCCTTGACCTCCGAGTCCGTGAGGCGGCTTCATTATATGAAGCCAAGAGGGGAGTGCCCCAGGCAGCACTGCTGGGGGATAGGGAGGCCGAGCGAATGACGTCTGCGGCTGACAATCCTCATCCTGCGACACGTGACGTTTTGCAATTTAAGAGCCTGGTAGACCAAGAAGACCTAGAAAGCAACAGTAACTTTGACGTCCGGATTTTTACGGACGGGAGCAAGTTCAGAGGAGGGGTCGGCGCTTCACTGTCTATATGGCGTGGGGAGGTCGAGACCAGAGCCCTCAAACTCGCATTATCAAACTACTGCACAGTCTACCAGGCAGAGTTGTTAGCAATAGTGAGAGCAACAAGGGAGGTGGTAAAAGACATGGCATCATCTTATGGAATTTTCAGCGACTCAATGGCGGCTCTTCAGACGATAACAAACCCTGGTTCGCTCCACCCTCTTGCGGTAGAAGCCAGGGATAACATAAAGACTGCATCCCGCCTGAACAAGGTGGTTAACTTGTTTTGGGTTAAAGCACACGTGGGGATAATAGGGAACGAAAGAGCCGACCAGTTAGCAAAAGAAGCCGCTGAAAATTCCAAAAGAAAGCCCGAATACGATCGTTGTCCAATTTCATTCATCAAGCGAAGCATACGTGCGGCGACGCTTGATGAATGGAATAGTAGATATGAAGCTGGGGACACCGCATCCATAACTAAATTGTTCTTCCCGGACGTGCGACTAGCATACAGTGCGATTCGCGGGATGGGGATTGACAGCCTTAAGACTCAGATAATGACGGGGCATGGTGGATTCTCCGAGTACTTGTACCGTTTCAAGTGCAAGGGGAGTCCATCATGCAGTTGCGACCCGGATGAGGCAGAAAGTATCCCCCATTTAATTTTTCACTGCCCGCGTTTTGAATACCTTCGGTACAACGTAGAAAGAAATTTAGACGTTCAGATAGCACCAGAAAACGTTAAGGATATAATGCAAGGCAAAGATGTACAAGTGTTCTTAAAATATTGTGAGAAAATTGTAAAAATAATTATAGACGAAAACAAGACTGTATAAGCAAATATGCTGTCATAATATTATGTATATATTATAGTATAGCATAGACATTTAAGGTTTTAAAAATGTAAAATTAGGTAAAATAGTAAATAGACAAAATGTGTAATAGAAGTAAGCTAATATAGTAATGTGTAGAAGTAGAACATAAGATTAAAATTAAAAATAAGGAAATTGTGTGTAACGTAGTTTAAGTGAAAATTGTAAACTTCAAATAAAAAATTGTGTCCGTGTTCAAATACCCCACTGAAAGAAATAAATAAAGATAGTTAGGCAGAAGTTAGATGGTAGCTGGGCATCCCACCCAGGAAAGTTGCAAAAGATGACGAATGAAAGAAAGAACCTGTATGAAGCATAAAAGTGCGAGAGGCAAACTAGCGAGAACTAGTATGAACGAAGCTCGTAGAAATAGACTCTGACAATCTTGATAGTCGGAGGTAGAAGTGAAAAAAAAAAAAAAAAAAAAAAAAAAAAAAAAAAACCTAACCTAACCTAACCTAACCTAACCTAACCTAACCTAACCTAACCTAACCTAACCTAACCTAACCTAACCTAACCTAACCTAACCTAACCTAACCTAACCTAACCTAACCTAACCTAACCTAACCTAACCTAACCTAACCTAACCTAACCTAACCTAACCTAACCTAACCTAACCTAACCTAACCTAACCTAACCTAACCTAACCTAACCTAACCTAACCTAACCTTTTTTTTTTTTTTTTTTTTTTTTTTTTTTTTTTTTTTTTTGCGCTGGGAAAAAATGCAATTACGCATACCACGCCCATTTGGGGGAATGGGGGGCTATGTGGGACTCCCCGGGCTAGCCCGGTATACCCACTAAAACAACCCAGCGGCATTCCCGCATCGTCTGAGTGGAAGGGCACTGGGAAACCGGCATAGCCTTTACCTCCAGTACCCCTCCGACGATCGCCCGCCTTAACCGCGGCGGGCCCCGCACGAATGTCCCGCAGGTGGTGTGGAGTGCAACGCGGGCGGAGGCGCCCCCCCCGCGCCTGTCGCCCGCCCATCACCACCACGAGGAGGGAAAGCCGGCATATCCGCTCCGACCCCCTCCTCGCCCACAGAGGCGCAACGAGAGGGCACCCTCCCGCGCGCGCTCCGCCGCCTCCCTTTGCGATTACGTCCTCGCAAAAGGAGGCGACCGCAGCCCAAGATCCCTCGCCTCCCAGCGCGGCGCGCTCCGCCCTGGGGAACGGAACGCAACACGCCGGGAAGCGAGAGGTCCCGGCCGATCCCCGCAATCAGACCGCGGCGCGGCCCAGACTGAGCCGTCAATACCCAAGGGTGTGCCGCGCCGCGTCCTCCGCAGCACGGGTTCGTCAGCCGGCTATTGCCAGCTGACAAACCCGTCGCCCCTACAAGGCTCGTTCCACCATGCCCTCTCCTAGATGAGAGGGCGGGGAAGAGCCCTCCCTCCCATGGCCAACTGGCCACCCCCCCATGGTCAGAATTCGCCACAGACAATAGCCTCCGGGAGCTCAGAAGCTATTGCCCGTGCCCAGGGTGCACCGGCCCGAGCAACTGCTGTTCCCCCCGGACGTATCCATAAGGGACCAGCAGCCACCGGGCACACGAGGAGGTTTCTGACCACGCACCCCAACCTAACCTAACCTAACCTAACCTAACCTAACCTAACCTAACCTAACCTAACCTAACCTAACCTAACCTAACCTAACCTAACCTAACCTAACCTAACCTAACCTAACCTAACCTAACCTAACCTAACCTAACCTAACCTAACCTAACCTAACCTAACCTAACCTAACCTAACCTAACCTAACCTAACCTAACCTAACCTAACCTAACCTAACCTAACCTAACCTAACCTAACCTAACCTAACCTAACCTAACCTAACCTAACCTAACCTAACCTAACCTAACCTAACCTAACCTAACCTAACCTAACCTAACCTAACCTAACCTAACCTAACCTAACCTAACCTAACCTAACCTAACCTAACCTAACCTAACCTAACCTAACCTAACCTAACCTAACCTAACCTAACCTAACCTAACCTAACCTAACCTAACCTAACCTAACCTAACCTAACCTAACCTAACCTAACCTAACCTAACCTAACCTAACCTAACCTAACCTAACCTAACCTAACCTAACCTAACCTAACCTAACCTAACCTAACCTAACCTAACCTAACCTAACCTAACCTAACCTAACCTAACCTAACCTAACCTAACCTAACCTAACCTAACCTAACCTAACCTAACCTAACCTAACCTAACCTAACCTAACCTAACCTAACCTAACCTAACCTAACCTAACCTAACCTAACCTAACCTAACCTAACCTTTTTTTTTTTTTTTTTTTTGCGCTGGGAAAAAATGCAATTACGCATACCCGCCCATTTGGGGGAATGGGGGGGCTATGTGGGACTCCCCGGGCTAGCCCGGTATACCCACTAAAACAACCCAGCGGCATTCCCGCATTGTCTGAGTGGAAGGGCACTGGGAAACCGGCATAGCCTTTACTTCCAGTACCCCTCCGACGATCGCCCGCTTTCGCGGCGGGCCCCTCACGTCCTCCCCATGGGGGGAGGGTCGGGAATGTCCGGCGGAGGTGGTGTGGAGTGCAATGCGGGCGGAGGCGCCCCCGCGCCTGTCGCCCGCCCATCACCACCACGAGGAGGGAGCTGACGTCTTCTCCGACCTCTTCTTCGCCTACGGAGCGGCGCAGCGAGAGGGTCATCCTCCCGCGCGCGCTCCGCCGCCTCCTTTTGCGAAATGACGTCCTCGCAAAAGGAGGCGACCGCAGCCCAGGATCCCTCGCTCCCCAGCATGGAACGTACTACGCTGGGAAGCGAGAGGTCCCGGCCGATCTCCGCAATCAGACTGCGGCGCGGCCCAGACCAAGCCGGGCAAACCTCAAGGGTGTGCTGCGCCGTGTCCTCCGCCGCGCCGCAGTCGTGGCACGCTGGGGTCTCCTCCCTCCCGATCCTGTGCAGGTGCGAGCCAAAGCAGCCGTGCCCTGACAGCACCTGGACCAGACGGAAAGAGAGGAAACCGTGTCGCCGCCCGAGCCAGTCTCTCAGGACTGGACCGAGCGCGTCCAGCGTCCGACGTCCAAAGGTGGCGGTAGCGAGGTCGTCCGTCCAATGGACGACAATGGCGTCCCTCGCCTCCCGCCGTACTGCCTCCCGCTCTTCCGCGACGGGGCGCTCCCCCATCGCCCTTCGACGCGCCGTCCACTCGTACACTCTGGCGAGCACCCACGCCCCGAGCTCCCAGGGGGGGGTGCCGGCCAGAGCGCACGCCGCCGAGAAGCCCACCGAGCGGTAGGCCCTCGCCACCCGCTGTGCAATGGCCCGTTGAGGCCTGCGGAGAGCGGTGGCATTCTCCCTTCTGTGAAGGGAGTCCGCCCAGATGGGGGCCCCGTAAAGGGCCATGCTCCGCAGGATGCCGGCATACAGACGCCGGCATCGTGCGCTGGGACCTCCCAGGTTGGGGAGGAGCCACGACAGGGCGTCGGCGGCCTTCAGCAGGCGCGTCGACAGACCGCTGAAGTGCGGCCCGAAGCGCCACCTGCTGTCCAGCACCAGGCCCAGATATTTCATCTGGGGCCGGACCTCCACTCTGGCGCCCTCCACGGCTATGTGGGCGTCTGGAGGGCAGCGCTGCCGAGGCCCGTGGAAGAACACGGCCTCGGTCTTGTTCAGCGCCACCCTCAACCCCAGGCGGCGGATCCTCCCCGCCACCAAGGACCCGCCAGCCGATGCCAGACAGGCCGCCTCCCCAAAGTTCTTCCCCCGGGCAGTGAGAAGAGTGTCGTCCGCGTAACAAATGACACTCGTGCCCGGGAGGAGGGCCCCCCGCAGGAGCCAATCGAACCCAATGTTCCACAGGGTGGGCCCCAGGACCGACCCCTGTGGAACACCGGACTCCGCGCCATACCGCCTCAACCTGGCCATTTTGTCCACAAGGAGGACCTCGCGGTCCTCCAAGTAGCTGGCCAGGAGGCCCCTCAAGTACTGGGGCACTCCGTGATACCGGAGTGCCTCCAATATAGTCGAGTGGGGGACGGAGTTGAAGGCGTTGGCTATGTCGAATGACACCGCCAATACTCCGTCCCCCGCCTCCGCCGCCTCCTTCACCTGGGCCTTCAGTAGGGCCAGGGCGTCGATGGTGGACCGGCCCCGTCGGAAACCGAACTGGGCGTCCGACAGGTCCGGCCCCTCCCTCCGCAGATGGCTGTTGAGCCGGCAGGCAATGATCCCCTCGAACATTTTACCGACCTCATCGAGAAGGACGATGGGCCGGTACGCCGAGGGGGAATCGACCGGGCGTCCCTCTTTACGGAGGAGGCACAGCCGCCCCTCCTTCCAAAGTTTCGGGAACCTTCCAGCCGTCAAGCACGCGCTGAAAAGGTCCCGAAACCTGTCCTCCATTTGAGTGGCAGCTATGGCCACCACCCGTGCCGGAACGCCATCCGGTCCAGGGGCCGTCTTTTTGGCGCGGAGGCCTACGACTACCTCGTGGAGCTCGTCCGCAGTCACCTGAGGGACCTCTTCCTCCGGTGAGGCCGCACTCTGCGGGGGGTCCATTGTTGGTGGGGCGAAGTCGGTCCTGCGCGGAAACAGGGACTGGACCACCCCATCCAACAGTGCCGGCTCAAGGGTTTCCGTCAGTGGGGGACCATGGGGGCGCAGCTTGTTCCGCGCCGCCTTGTATGGCCTCCCGTACGGATCCCTGTCGAGACTCTCCAGCATCTCGGCTCCCGCCGAGTCCATGGCAGCGTACATAGCCGTCCCGAGGACCGTTTTCGCCTCTCTGTACGAGGCGTAGAGGCGGTCCTCGTCTGCCTGACTACGGACGCTGCGCCGACGGCTCCGCATGTAGGCCCTTCTGGCCGCCACACAGGCGGCACGGAGCCCCGCCAGTTCCTCCGTCCACCAATAGACGGCGCGACGGGGGGGCGGACGGCGAGAGCGAGGCATGCTGGAGTTGCACACCTCGGTCAGGGATCCCCTGAGCCGGACCGCTGCGGCGTCGACGTCGACGTCCAGGGCCCCAACAGGGGGCGACAGCCAGTCCTGGAGGAAGGCCGCCTCCCTGGCCGCCTCCCGGTCCAGGCGAGTGAGAGCCCACCGGGGGAAGGGAGACCTGCCGGAGCGGGCCATCTCCCCGCGGGGACTCTGAGTGGAGATGTCGAACCGCACATATCGGTGGTCCGACAAGGTTTCCACCATCTCCACCCGCCAGTTCACGATGCGTGCGGCTAGCACGGGGGTGGCGAACGAGACGTCAACCACCGACCCTCCCCGTTGCCGCACACACGTGTGGACCGCCCCCCTGTTGAGGAGGGACACACCGCACGACGTCGCCCAAAATTCAACGGCGCGCCCCCGGACGTCACAGGAGGCAGACGGGTTGCCCCAAGCCGCCGACTTGGCGTTTAGGTCGCCTAACACGACGACCTGGCGCGGTGCCGCCCTCCCCACAACTGCAGTGAGGACCTCCAGGAAGTCCTCAAAGTCTGAGAGAGGGCGGTTTGGGGAGAAATAGACCCCAACTAGGGCCACATCCCCCCACGCGGCGGCCACGTATCCCGGTCCCCTCTCTAAGAGCAAGAGGGGAGGGGAGTCTGTGGAAGACCGCGCCACCATTGCCACCAGGCCGTCCCGGTCGCCCAGCCAACTCCTGGGGACCGAGTAGGGCTCGGCGACCACCGCCAAGTCCACCAACCACTCAGCCATGGTCTGCATCAGCAGATCCTGGGCCACCCGGCAGTGGTTGGTGTTCGTCTGGAGGATGCGATGTTCGATGTCCCTATCCATCAGTCGGACATCGCACCCCCCTCCTCCGCAGCCACCGAGGTTCCCGCAACGGGAACGACTGTGCTAGCAGCGGGCCCTGTTGGAGCCCGAACTTTGCCCTTCTTGGGGGGAGGATTACAATTCCTCCCCTTCATGATGTGGTCTGCCGGGCAGCCGCTGGCGGCACACACTGCACAGCGCGGTGTAGCGACCGTGCAGGAGGCGGATTTGTGGCCGTCCTTGCCGCAGCGGTAGCAGCTGTCCGTCCTGTCGACCGTGGACGGACAGAGGGGCCGGGTGTGTCCGGTGCCGAAGCACCTGTAGCACCGCAGAGTATGCTCCGCAAGTGCCCGGACTGCACCCGAGCTGAAGCCCACACACAGCCGTCCCTTTTCGAGGACGGCCTTGGCGGCGGCGACTGGGCACTCGAGCCGAATAGTGCCCATGCCACCGCGGCCGGGTCTGATGTCCCGGCCTTTCACCGCTGCGACGCTGCAGCCCCCGATCGCTGCGACCGCCGCCACCACCTCCTCTTTGGTGACCGAATCGTCGAGGTCGGTCACCTCCAAGGCCGCCGTCTTCACCGGGCGAGCCACCTGCGCTGCGTCCGCGATGACCTCCTGCAGCTTGGCTGCGAAGAGGTCAGCGCTGGCGCTGCCCTCCGCCCCCGGGAACTCGAAGATTCGAGCCCCGGTTTGGGTCCGCCGGCAGGTGACTTTGCTGATCCCCAATTGGGTGGGATCAGCATTGGTACGCGCCCGCATAAGAATGGACGCGTACGTCTCGCCCCGCGCCACAGCCTCTGCGGTGAGCGTCACCACGACGGCTGCGGTCTTTGGGGGGGTGAGTTTTTTCCCCCCTCTCCCTCTCCCCTTCCCCTTACCCCCGCCAGTCTGCGGCTGGCTGGGGGTTGACGCGGCGGGGGTGGTGGCAGAGGCGGCCTGCGCCGCCCTTTTGCCCTTTCCCTTCCCCTTCCCCTCCCCCTTTCCGGACGTCTGTGACGGGCCGGAAGGCGCGGCGGAAGGGGGTACGGTGGCGGGACGGTGGGTCTTTTTGCCCCTGCCTTTACCCTTCCCGACCACCTCGGTCCAACCGTTGGACGGAGTGGTGGAAGGGAGAAGGGCGTCCTCCCCTTGCGAGGACGGCCCCGGCTCTGGCTCTCGCCGCCTATCCGCCGCAAGTGGCGGTCGCTGGCGCTTCTCCGGCAGGAGCCGGTCCTCAATGCCTGCTATGCAGGCTCTAGTGAAGGCCCGCTCCTCCATTACAACCTTTCGGATTGTGTCCTCTAGGTTGAAGGAGGGGGCCTCCACAGCAGGCGGTGGTGCGGCCTGGCTTGGCCGGGCGGTGGCGTCGGCCAGCTTCTGATGCAGCTGGCTGACCTCCAACTGCAGGCGATCGACCCTCGCCTGCAGTTGCTGCGTCTCATCGGTCGCCTTCCTTTTGACCAGCTCCTCGATGATGCCGCGCATGCTAGCCGCACGGCATTTGAGGGCCTTCTGGAAGGTTCCCTTCAGGTTCGAGGACTTGGAGGCGACCTCCGCTATCTCCTCCTCGTCCTCCTCCGCCATCCGCGCCAGTTCGGCCAATGAATGGTCGGCGTACAGCACGCGGGACGCGCCGTACCCGGACTTGGCCCGGGCGTTACGCGCCCGCTGCTCCTTAGCGGCGACCCGCTCCTCCAGCTCCTGCTGGAGCTGCTCCCGCCGAGCCAGGTCTAGCTGGCGTTGAGCGTCCGCAAGGCCCACGACGTGGGAGTCCGCGGCTATCGCGGGCTTCTTGGCCCTTGACTTGGCCGACCCCGACGCCGAAGAACCTCCAGACCCCTCCTTTCTAAACCCGCGCTTGCGCGACATAGACCGGGACATGCCCGCATCGGATGCGAGTGAGCTGACGGACTCATCTGCAGAATCATCCGACATCGACTCAACTCCCACGAAGAAGCTCGCCGCAGACGGCGCGCGGCTGGCTTCAGACGCCGAGGCGTCAGATTGGCCCTGAGAAGGGCCTTTTGGTTGGCCCTGAGAAGGGCCTTTTGGTTGGCCCTGAGAAGGGCCTTTTGGTTTAAGGAAACGCCCGAGGGCGTCCCGCGGTGTGTGAGACATGGTCTCCAACAGTATCGCAGCACGCAAGACAGAATTTGATTGCTACGAAGCACAGTGCACTTTGGCCGAGCCCAGCCTGCCACTCCGTTACGGTGGTCAGGACTGGGTCGTTTCCAGGGGACACGACGAGGACGTAAGCACTGTGGGGTAGTCCCCCAACCTAACCTAACCTAACCTAACCTAACCTAACCTAACCTAACCTAACCTAACCTAACCTAACCTAACCTAACGAGTCACGTTCCACCCGGCACTCAGAGCGCCACGTTTTTACTTCGCTCCGCGATTAAAAATTCATAATAAGTGGTTTTTCTTGTCCGATCAAAACAAGTTATACATCAAAAGTTGCGCATTTGCGCGGTGCATCCGGCTGTGCTTTTTGTTTTAGCCGCAAAGTGCCAGTGAAAGAGTTTAAGTGAAATCAGTGAAAATTTTGAGGTTAAAAAACCTTCAAAGTGGAAAATCTCGCGTTTTATCGCGACGACACATACTTTTTGACACGCCGTTGGGTGCGCCTCAGGCGCCCCTGCGCAACAAGTGCAGCCCCGGATTTTTCCGGCGCACCAAAAACGAGAAATCACCTGAAAAACAAAAACCACGTGCTGAGAAAAAACAGAAATCGACATAGCAGCAACCTGGAAATTTGCAGCACACAAGCCGCTGCTAGGAGGGAACTAACGCCGCAAGTACCATAATTTTACGACTTACAGTTTTTTAACTGTACTCATTTAAAAATTGAAATTTTCGACCTCTATAACTCCTCAGGGAGTTCAAAATTTTGAAATTTTCAACTGCAGTCCTGTGCGCGCTAACCGACTGAATAGAGACTCTAAGTTTTAGATTTTTAAGTAAAGTAGTTTTTAAGACAGAAGGTTTTTAATGCAAAATTCAGTTTTTCAAAATTTTTTCCTCTGTGACATAGATAATTAGTAGCGCTTTTTATTTCTTCACATAGCGCTACATTTAACCTAAATTTGGTATTTTTCTCAGATTTTTCGGTCCAGTGGATCCTGAGATATCAATTTTCTTATTAATTTTGCTCTTTATTTAAAATTTAATAGAAATTAATTATTTTTGACTTCGGGACCGGGTCCAATAAGTCCATTGTGACCCATTTAAGCCGAAACACGGGTTAAATATCTCCAAATTTGTAAGTTTTTCGATTTTTTAACATTTAGGTTTTTCAGGTTTTAAATTTCAATTAGATATATCTCAGGAGCCGCTGGGCTTAGGGACTGGGGATTTTCGCTACTAATTGTAGCGCTGTGCATTTTTTAGCACTAGATAGTTTTCAGGATTTTCAGGCTGAAAAAATTTTTTGCTGCTGAAATCACTTTCGGGAGATACCCAGAGTGACGCCGAGCTGTATATCCAAAACCCGGACTTTCTCCGACGAGGGGTTCCGGAGATACAAGCACTTTAATCTAGCTTTTGACAGCTCCGCGGCCATTTTGTTAATCTTCGAACCGCGATTACTCTGGAACCGGGAGCCGTGGGAAGTCGCGGTTTTCGGCATTGTACTCGGGGGCTCCTTGTCCTCTTTGCCCCGTGTTTTCAGGCGGTTCGAAGCTTGCAAATTTTTGGGGTCCTGAAGGTGGTTTCGGCGCACAGCGAAGCTCAGGCTGAGCTGGGAGAGCCCAAACTCTGGTGTTCTGCGACCGTCTGAAGCGGAGATATCGACCGTTAAAGTTTGACTTTGACAGCTGCGTCGCCATCTTGAAAAAGTTTGAACAGCTATATCTCCGCAAAGGGGGGTCGCAGAGCAACGGGATTGGTTCCGTTGGCATTGTGGGGTGCTTGTCCTTTGATTTGACCTGTTTTCAGGAATTTTCAGGAGACAAGGATTTTTCAGCCTGAAAAGTCTGCCGGTATATAGATCTCGTCGAGCCCGTCAAGATAAGCCCAGGCACGGGGATATTCGGTCCGGTGGTTGCGGAGTAATCTAGCTTTAACCGAGTTCTGGCCGCCATCTTGGATCGGAACCAGAATCTTTGGACTGCGTTTGCTCCGGAACCCCTAGGGCTAGGTACCTCGTGTTTGGTATTGTTGAGTCTGGCTCGGCGAGCTCTATCTACAGATAGTGTCGAAGGGACTCTACATAGAGCCACTCCGACAATAAGTCCAAAAATAGGTTTTTTTGACTTTTTAAAACCGACCATAAGGTCCAGGCAGAGACCTTCTTACGGCACAGAACAGTGCAACCTAGAATAAGACCCGATAGAGACTTCTTTTGAAGTCCTACCATAGTTTTTAAGATAAAGACGCTTGTGCACTTTTGCCGAACATTTTCACTTTATAATAATATTTTATTTTACTTTATCGTCCCTTTTGACGCTTTTAATTTTAACTTTAACTACTGACGCATACCTCCAACAATGTTCGGTCACAGGACCCCGATGAAGAAACCTGACGCCGAGAAATCTCCGTTGAGACCAGGGGCAGTGCCCCCAAGTGTCAGGCGGAGTATTACCGATTGGGAAGCGACGAAAACTTCCCCCTCCCCCGCCCCCATCCCCATCCCTGCCCCCTCTACATCAAAAATGACGTCGCAGGCCGGTCCTGCCAAAACCAAGACAAAGCCCGCACTGACGCAGGAGGGCAAATTAATAGACTCTCCGCCAAAAGCCACCTTCGTCGACCGAACTGCTGAGGCGAAGGCTTGCCTGACAAAGGCAAAACTTCACCTCAGCAACTCGCGGAACACTAAAACGGAGATTAAGACGGCGATCGTTGAAGCCACAGATAGGCTGTATCAACTGGTTAAGGAGGCGGAAACAGAGCTAAAGGCGGTTAAAAGGAGGCTCCCGGCGGGGGAGAGGCAGGGGGCGGTGGTGACAAACCCAGAGCCTGCAGTCACGGACACGACAGCACTCGATCAAGCTGCCACGGGAAAGATCCTCTCAGCGATGGAGGAACACACAAAGGTTCTGGCAGAGAACACAAAGAAGATCGAGGAGCTCAAGGTAAAAATTGACCAGCAGAATGAGGTCCTGGAGCGCGGGACATACGCGAGTGTAACGGCAACTCGCCCAACGATGACTTCACTACCAAAACGTAGCACGTTGCACTCGGTGGTGATAACATCGAAGAACGAAAAGGAGACCGGGGACCAGGTCATGGACAGGATCCGGGAGGCGATAGACGCGAAAGAGGGCTGGATTAAAGTGGATAGAGTCCGAAAAGCCAAGGACAGGAAAGTTATTATGGGCTTTGAGACCCAGGACGAGAGGTCAAAAGCCAAGATCCGGCTGCAGCAGGAAGGAATTGACCTCACTGTCGAGGAGGTTAAAAACCGAGACCCGATGTTGATTCTGAAGAACGTCCTGGTAGTAAATACCGACGAGGACGTTCTAAAGGCCTTCAGAAACCAAAACAAGGGTGTTTTTAACGGCCTCGACAGTGTGGAAAACAGGGTGGAGGTCCGCTACAGACGGAGAACTCAAAATCCACATATCGGCCACGTAGTCCTTAGCGTTTCGCCTACCATTTGGCGACGGGCATTAGATCTGGGGGCCGTTCATATAGACCTGCAGCGCGTCAGAGTTGAGGACCAGTCGCCGCTGGTCCAGTGCACGCGCTGTCTGGGTTTCGGGCACGGGAAGCGGTTCTGCAAAGAGCCCGCAGACCTGTGCAGCCATTGTGGCGGCCCCCACATGAGGGCTGAGTGCGCAGACTGGCTCTCGGGAACAGCACCCGTCTGCCATAACTGCACGAGAGCGAAAGCCGAACACGGAGGCCAGCATAACGCCTTCAGTCTGGAGTGCCCCGTGCGTAGGAAATGGGATGATATAGCCAGATCAGCTGTGGCATATTGTTAAGGGCACCCACAGTATCCCAAACCCCTATAAGGTGGTTCAGGCCAACCTCCAGCGAAAAAAGTTGGCGACAGACGAGCTTCTATTAGAATCCGCGAAGCGCGGAGTCGCCGTTGCTCTCCTCCAAGAACCATACGTCGGCGGGGCTAAGGTTGTCGGGGACCGCAGGGGCGTGCGTATCTTCCAGAGCACTGATTCCGGAAGTGGGACTGTCAAGGCCGCAATAGCGGTCTTCGATAACGACCTCACGGTCATACAGTACCCGGAACTCACCACGAACAACATCACCGTGGTGGGGATAAGGACCAGTGCCTGGACGATCACGCTCGTCTCTCTGTACTTTGAACCGGACCAGCCAGTGGGACCGTACCTGGAGCACCTCAAACGTGTTGAGGGAGTGGTAGGTCCCAGGATGTTGATTATTGGAGGAGATGTCAACGCAAAGAGTACCTGGTGGGGAAGCCTGACCATCGACAGTAGGGGCGAAGAAGTGTCTGAAGTCCTCGATGAGCTGAGTCTGAACATACTCAACGCAGGGGAAATTCCGACCTTCGACACGATTAGAGGGGGAAGGCGCTACAGCAGCTACGTGGACATCACGGCGTGCTCGACTGATCTGTTGGACCTGGTAGATGACTGGAGAGTCGACGAGGGACTCACGAGCTCAGATCACAACGGCATTGTATTTAACATAGGACTGAAGAGGTCAAAAGGCATCAGAATAAACAGAACTACAAGGATTTTTAACACAAAAAAGGCGAATTGGTCTGAGTTTCGTGAGAAACTCAGCCAATTAATGCTTGCGAATAACATAAACAAAAAAGAAATAGACAATCTAGACACAAGTAACCAAATTAACGATATTTTAAATACCTACACGCAAGCAGTCAGAGACGCTTGCGCCTCATCGATGCCTTTGCGGAAGACCAAAGAAGTCCTTACCTTGCCGTGGTGGTCTGAGAAACTCGAGAGGATGAAGCGGGGAGTCTCTACCAGGAAAAACAGAATCAGATGCGCCGCACCGGTCCGTAGATCGATGGTCGTTGAAGATTACCTGAAACATAAAGTTGAGTATGAAACAGAAGCAGCCAAAGACATGATCGAGAGTTGGAAGACCTTCTGCGCCAAACAGGATAGGGAAGGGGTTTGGGAGGGTATCTACCGTGTGATAGGGAGGACAAAGGGAAGGGGTGAGGACCAACCGCTGGTGAAGGATGGGACGGTGCTGGACACGAAGGGTTCAGTCGAACTATTGGCCAACACCTTCTATCCTGAAGACCAAGCGGAAGGTGACAGCGCACACCACCGTCTCGTGAGAGAAAGGGCTGACGTTGTGAATGTTGGATCGCATGGTGACCCATGCGAGCCACCATTCACAATGGCCGAACTGATGGCGTCGTGCAAATCTTTTAATCCCAAAAAAGCTCCGGGAGCGGACGGCTTCACCGCCGATATTTGTTGCCGCGCCATTGGGGGTGCCCCCGAGGTCGCCCTTGCTCTCATGAACGGATGTCTGAGGTGCCACCACTTCCCCGAAATCTGGAAGGAGGCGGTAGTCATCGTCCTTAAAAAACCGGGCAAGGAAAACTACAACGTCCCAAAGGCGTACAGACCGATCGGCCTTTTACCAATCTTAGGTAAGATCTACGAGAAGATGTTGGTGGCCCGCCTCAAGTTCCACCTGATCCCACGGATGAGTACTCGTCAGTACGGATTCATGCCCCAGAGGAGTACGGAGGACTCCCTCTATGTCCTAATGCAATATATACGCAGCAAGCTGGAACAAAAGAAAATTGTAGTCATGATATCGCTGGACATAGAGGGAGCTTTCGACAGTGCCTGGTGGCCAGCCATAAGAGTCCGTCTGGCTGAGGAAAAGTGTCCAGTCGGCTTGAGGAGGGTCATCGACAGCTATCTCCAAAATAGAAGGGTTAGGGTTAGATACGCAGACGAAGAATACGCAAAGAGCACAAGCAAGGGATGCGTCCAGGGCTCGATAGGGGGACCAATTTTGTGGAATCTGTTGCTGGACCCGCTCTTAAAAAGTCTGGAGGCTAGGGATGACTATTGCCAGGCCTTTGCGGACGACGTAGTGCTGATCTTCGATGGTGACACATCGATGGAGATCCAGGGACGTGCCAATGCCGCTCTCGAACATGTTCGGACGTGGGGTGTACAAAATAAGTTGAAATTTGCTCCGCAAAAGACCAACGCGATGGTCATCACTCGAAAGCTAAAGTACGACACCCCACGCCTGAGCATGGGCGGGGTCGACATTGCCATGTCCCAGGAGATCAAGATCCTGGGTGTCACCATCGACGAAAAGCTTACCTTTAACACGCACGTCGCAAACGTGTGCAGGCGGGCAATAGGAATCCACAAACAGCTGACCAGAGCAGCGAAGTCCAGCTGGGGGCTTCACCCCGAGGTCATCAGGATAATATATGTGGCAACCGTCGAACCAGTAATCCTGTACGCGGCCAGCGTATGGGCCCCAGCCGTCGGGAAGCTGGGTGTCATGAGGCAGTTGGGAGCAGTACAGCGCGGCATAGCACAAAAACTGTGTAAGGCTTACCGGACGGTCTCCTTGAACTCTGCGTTGGTGCTGGCTGGGATACTACCTCTCGACCTCCGAGTTCGAGAGGCAGCATCTTTGTATGAGGCCAGGAGGGGGGTGCCCCAGCCAGCACTTGGCGATAGGAGCGTCGAGCAGGCCGCCTCGGCAATGGAAGCCCCACACCCTGCGGAGCGCGCTGAGCTGGAACTCATCAGCCTGGTAAACCAAGAGCAACTTGATGCTCAGAACGAACATGAAGTTCGTATCTACACGGACGGGAGCAAGATTGGGGGCAAAGTAGGTGCGGCGCTCTCCATGTGGAGAGGCGACGCTGAGACCAAAGCCCTCAAACTTGCTCTCCCACACTACGCCACTGTTTACCAGGCCGAGCTTCTGGCAATATGCGTCGCGACCAGGCAGATCATCAAAAACAGTGCGCAGTCGTTTGGAATCTTCAGCGACTCCATGGCAGCCCTCCAAACCATCCAAAATTATGACAGACACCACCCATTAGCGGTGGAGACAAGGGCCAACATTAAATCCATCACCACCCAAAACAAGGCTGTTACCTTGTTTTGGATAAAGGCACACGCGGGTTTCCAAACGGAAGCCCGACTATGACCTGTGCCCGGTTTCGTACGTCAAGCGATGCATTCGTATGGCATCGCTTGACGAATTGAACCGCAGATACAGCTCCGGTACAACTGCCTCAGGGACCAAATTGTTTTTCCCGGATGCGGTGGCTGCCTACAGGATTATTAGGAAGATAAAAATCACTAATACGATCACTCAGATCATGACGGGGCACGGTGGATTCTCCGCATACTTGTACCGTTTCAAGTGTAAGGAGAGTCCATCGTGCATTTGCGACCCCGAAGCTGACGAAACGGTGCCACATATATTATTCGAGTGTCCCGTGTTCGCGAGGGACAAACTAGAGGCCGAACAAGCTCTGGACGTAAAACTTGACGCCAATAACATCTCACAAATCATGGTAGGCAAAAAAAGAGACAAATTCTTGGAGTATTGCGTCAAAATAGCGGAAAAGGTGATAAAGCGAAACAAAAGTGCACAGGCAAACAATGCTTAAGTAATATTATGTAGAATATTAATATTAAGCATTGGAAACTTTAAGTGTAAAAAAAAAAATTGTATAATGTGTAAGCGAAATACTGACAGAATGTATCTGACAGCCTATATAAATAAATGTAAAATTAGCTCTAAGAATAATGCCTAGAAGTAAGAATAGATAATAAGATACTTGTAGTAAGAAAAACATTGTAAGGTAGAATAAGGATAAATGTATAGGATAGGCAGTAATATGGATCAATTCATGTAGTAAAATAGAAATTATAGAAAGTAATACATGTGTAGAGATAAGAATATATATAAAAATGTGAACTGTAAAATAGGTATAAGAATCTGTAGTCCTAAATAAATAACTGTGTCATTGGTTATTACCCCAAACGCAAAATAAATAAAGAACAACATAAAGAAGACTAGGCAGCAAGTAGCTGATAGTTGGGAGTCCCACCCATTAGGTATAAATGATGATGAATGTAAGAAAGATATAGTATGCTGAATGAAAGTGCGAGAGGAATAAATGATAGAACTTGAACGAATGCAGTACAGACTAGACTCCACTCATGGGGGAGGTATAAGATTAAAAAAAAAAAAAAAAAAAAAAAAAAAAAAAAAAAAAAAAAAAAAAAAAAAAACCTAACCTAACCTAACCTAACCTAACCTAACCTAACCTAACCTAACCTAACCTAACCTAACCTAACCTAACCTAACCTAACCTAACCTAACCTAACCTAACCTAACCTAACCTAACCTAACCTAACCTAACCTAACCTAACCTAACCTAACCTAACCTAACCTAACCTAACCTAACCTAACCTAACCTAACCTAACCTAACCTAACCTAACCTAACCTAACCTAACCTAACCTAACCTAACCTAACCTAACCTAACCTAACCTAACCTAACCTAACCTAACCTAACCTAACCTAACCTAACCTAACCTAACCTAACCTAACCTAACCTAACCTAACCTAACCTAACCTAACCTAACCTAACCTAACCTAACCTAACCTAACCTAACCTAACCTAACCTAACCTAACCTAACCTAACCTAACCTAACCTAACCGTCGTCGAAGATTACCTGAAACACAAAGTTGAGTATGAAACAGAAGCAGCCAAAGACATGATCGAGAGTTGGAAGACCTTCTGCGCCAAGCAGGATAGGGAAGGGGTTTGGGAGGGTATCTACCGTGTGATAGGGAGGACAAAGGGAAGGGGTGAGGACCAACCGCTGGTGAAGGATGGGACGGTGCTGGACACGAGGGGTTCAGTCGAACTATTGGCCAACACCTTCTATCCTGAAGACCAAGCGGAAGGTGACAGCGCACACCACCGTCTCGTGAGAGAAAGGGCCGACGTTGTGAATGTTGGATCGCATGGTGACCCATGCGAGCCACCATTCACAATGGCCGAACTGATGGCGTCGTGCAAATCTTTTAATCCCAAAAAAGCTCCGGGAGCGGACGGCTTCACCGCCGATATTTGTTGCCGCGCCATTGGGGGTGCCCCCGAGGTCGCCCTTGCTCTCATGAACGGATGTCTGAGGTGCCACCACTTCCCCGAAATCTGGAAAGAAGCTACTGTCATAGTCCTCAAAAAACCAGGGAAGGAAGACTACAGCGTCCCCAAGGCGTACCGACCCATCGGCCTTTTGCCCATATTAGGGAAAATTTACGAGAAGATGTTGGTGGCCCGCCTCAAGTTCCATCTGATCCCAAGGATGAGTACTCGTCAGTACGGATTCATGCCCCAAAGGAGTACAGAGGACTCCCTCTATGTCCTAATGCAGCATATTCGCTCTAAGTTAGCGCTTAAGAAGATTGTAATCATGATATCTTTGGACATAGAGGGAGCCTTCGACAGTGCCTGGTGGCCAGCCATAAGAGTCCGGCTGGCTGAGGAAAAGTGTCCAATGGGCCTGAGGAGGGTCATCGACAGCTATCTCCACAACAGACGGGTAAGAGTGAGGTACGCGGACGAGGAGTATAACAAGGCCACGAACAAGGGATGTGTCCAGGGATCGATAGGCGGACCTATTTTATGGAATTTGCTGCTGGACCCGCTCCTAAAAAATCTGGAGGCTAGGGGTGACTATTGCCAGGCCTTTGCGGACGATGTGGTGCTGATCTTCGATGGTGACACATCGATGGAGATCCAGGGACGTGCCAATGCCGCTCTCGAACATGTTCGGACGTGGGGTGTACAAAATAAGTTAAAATTTGCTCCTCACAAGACCAATGCAATGGTCATTACCAGAAAATTGAAGTACGACACCCCACGCCTGAGCATGGGCGGGATCGACATTGCCATGTCCCGGGAGATCAAGATCCTGGGTGTCACCATCGACGAAAAGCTAACATTCAACTCACACGTCGCAAACGTGTGCAGGCGGGCAATAGGCATCCACAAACAGCTGACCAGAGCGGCGAAGACCAGTTGGGGACTTCACCCCGAAGTCATCAGAATAATATATGTGGCAACCGTGGAACCAGTCATCCTGTACGCGGCCAGCGTATGGGCCCCAGCCGTCGGAAAGCTGGGGGTCATGAAGCAGTTGGGAGCAGTACAGCGCGGTATAGCACAAAAGTTGTGCAAGGCTTACCGAACGGTCTCCTTGAACTCTGCGCTAGTGCTGGCTGGGATACTGCCTCTCGACCTCCGCGTCCGAGAGGCAGCAACGCTATACGAGGCCAGAAGGGGGGTGCCCCAGCCAGCACTTGGCGACAGGAGCGTCGAGCAGGCCGCCTCGGCTATGGAAGCCCCACACCCTGCGGAGCGCGCTGAGCTGGAGCTCGTCAGCCTGGTGAACCAAGAGCAATTAGATGCCCAAACCGAATACGAGGTCCGTATTTTCACGGACGGGAGCAAGATTGGGGGCAAAGTGGGTGCGGCGCTCTCCATGTGGAGTGGCGACGCTGAGACCAGAGCCCTCAAACTTGCTCTCCCACACTATGCCACGGTTTACCAGGCCGAGCTCCTGGCAATATGCGTCGCGACCAGGCAGATCCTTAAAAATAGCGCGCAGTCGTTTGGAATCTTCAGCGACTCCATGGCAGCCCTCCAAACCATACAGAACTACGACCGACACCACCCACTAGCGGTGGAAACAAGGGCCAACTTAAAGTCTATTACCATCCAAAACAAGGCCGTTACCTTGTTTTGGATTAAGGCACATGCGGGTTTGGAGGGCAATGAGAGGGCCGACGAACTGGCCAAGGCGGCCGCTGAAGGTTCCAAGCGAAAGCCCGACTACGACTTGTGTCCGGTTTCGTACGTCAAGCGTTGCATTCGTATGGCAACGCTTGACGAATGGAACCGCAGATACAGCTCCGGTACAACTGCTTCAGTGACCAAACTGTTTTTCCCGGATGCGGTGGCTGCGTACAGGACTATTAGGAAGTTCAAAGCGTCGAATGTGACTACGCAAATCATGACGGGGCACGGTGGGTTCTCCGCATACTTGAACCGTTTCAAGTGTAAGGAGAGTCCATCGTGTATTTGCGACCCCGAAGCTGACGAAACGGTGCCACATATATTATTCGAGTGTCCCGTATTCGCTAGGGAAAGATTGGAGGCCGAGCATACACTAGACGCCAAACTAGATGCGGAAAACATTTCCAAAATAATAGCGGGGAAAAAGAGAGATGCGTTATTGGAGTATTGTATAAAGATAGCTAAAAGAGTCATAGACAGAAACAAAACTGCACAAGCAAATAATGCTTAATTAATATTATGTAAAATATTAAATGTTAAGCATTAGAAAATTAGAATGTAATAATATATATGTGTAAACGATAGCCAATAAGAAATAAATATATTTGTTTTGCGAAATAAAAATAAGTGTAAAATAGTTTTAAGAGATATGCACTAGTAATAAGATAATACGTGGTAACTGTAAACCAATTCAAGTAGCTATAGAATAGAAATAAGATAGAATAAGTACAATTGTATGAGATAAAAATGTAAAATAGTCATAAGTTTAGAGATAAGTAAATGTGTAAAAGTCAGAAATAAATGTTTTTCGCCTCCCGAATTATTACCCCAACTGCGAAATAAATAAAGTGAAACCAGCAGGTTAGTCAGCAAGCAGCTGAAAGTTGGGTATCCCACCCAAGAGATGAACATGAGGATGAATGCAAGAAAGATACCGTATGCTGAATGAAAGTGCGAGAAGAATAAATGCGAGAACTAGTATGAATGTAGTACAGAATAGGCTCCACTTATGGGGGAGGAAGTACAAGAGGAAAAAAAAAAAAAAAAAAAAAAAAAAAAAAAAACCTAACCTAACCTAACCTAACCTAACCTAACCTAACCTAACCTAACCTAACCTAACCTAACCTAACCTAACCTAACCTAACCTAACCTAACCTAACCTAACCTAACCTAACCTAACCTAACCTAACCTAACCTAACCTAACCTAACCTAACCTAACCTAACCTAACCTAACCTAACCTAACCTAACCTAACCTAACCTAACCTAACCTAACCTAACCTAACCTAACCTAACCTAACCTAACCTAACCTAACCTAACCTAACCTAACCTAACCTAACCTAACCTAACCTAACCTAACCTAACCTAACCTAACCTAACCTAACCTAACCTAACCTAACCTAACCTAACCTAACCTAACCTAACCTAACCTAACCTAACCTAACCTAACCTAACCTAACCTAACCTAACCTAACCTAACCTAACCTAACCTAACCTAACCTAACCTAACCTAACCTAACCTAACCTAACCTAACCTAACCTAACCTAACCTAACCTAACCTAACCTAACCTAACCTAACCTAACCTAACCTAACCTAACCTAACCTAACCTAACCTAACCTAACCTAACCTAACCTAACCTAACCTAACCTAACCTAACCTAACCTAACCTAACCTAACCTAACCTAACCTAACCTAACCTAACCTAACCTAACCTAACCTAACCTAACCTAACCTAACCTAACCTAACCTAACCTAACCTAACCTAACCTAACCTAACCTAACCTAACCTAACCTAACCTAACCTAACCTAACCTAACCTAACCTAACCTAACCTAACCTAACCTAACCTAACCTAACCTAACCTAACCTAACCTAACCTAACCTAACCTAACCTAACCTAACCTAACCTAACCTAACCTAACCTAACCTAACCTAACCTAACCTAACCTAACCTAACCTCAGTCACGTCCCAAACCCCACCGAGAACAGTTCAGTTTTGAAGTCGCTCTCTTTCAAAAAATTCACCAAATCGGCTATATAAGAGGTAGAGACCTGCAAATAGTATCAAAAGTTGCGTGTTTGTGCAGTGCGTGCAGTGGCATATCGTGCGTGATCCGGACGCTGCCCCCTGCAGCAGGACTTGCAGAAAACCAGGCCGAAAACACTAAAACGCCTGGCGCTCGGAAACGGAATCAGCAACCCTCAAATTTTTTGGTTTCCCTGGAAGCGCCTGGACACTCCCCAGCTGCCTGCCAAGTTTGCCTTCCATCGAGCTGCAAACTTCGACAGGAACGGCAAAAAAGCATCTTCATACATCGGCCTATCTCGGAAACCAGAAGCGTGCGGCTGTTTCCCGAACCGGTATCCGAAGGCCTCAAGGACCACCTGGAGGACCCCGCATCGAGAGGAAGTTTACCGACCCTCTCACACCAAAAACCAGGCTTTTTGCGGTTAGTTTTTTTACATAACAACTTTTCAAGACGAAATTTGACCGTGTTGACATCGAGGAACGTCGCAACCTGTTGACATCACCGGACGACCCATTTCCAGAGGTACATTTTGACACCTTCAGAAAAATTTTAGAGTATATAGTTTGTAAGATATTTTACTTTTAGTGAACACCGAATTTAAAGTGACTACCAATTAAGTTTGTTTTTTATGTGTAGACGTGCTGCGCACACCTGGGCTCTGGTTTTTTGCGGGCCCGGTGTTTTTAGGGGATAGTCCACTCTTCGTGAAATTTTCAGCTCCATACGAGCATCCCTCACGAAGTCGATATTCCATTTCTAAATACGTAAATGTAAACATTAAACAAAATTATTCAAAACTCCGTACTTTGACCCACTAGACTCGAGACCTCTCGCAAATCAACATCTTTAGGTGACCCTGTACCCCTAATAAAAATCCCACCCTCCCAACAACACCCCCATTCAAGTAATTTCACTATTTATTAAAAAGTTGACACACCGCCATCTAGCGGCGAGAGGCGGCACTAAACCTTTTTTCACCCTCTCCTCGGCACCAGGCCCGACAAACCAGTCGTGTTTGGTCTGAGATAGTAGAGGCGATATAGAGGAATACTCCTACCCTATTAAACTTTTAAATTCCCTCCCCCCCGCGCCCTCAGCCACCAAAAACCATCAATAACCCCATAGTTTCCCACCCTAAGTCCCTAAGTCAAACTTGTTCACAAATTCGGCATCCCTAGTCCAGCGTTATACTTGGTACCGAAAACCACCTTTCTACCACCATCCGTTGCAATTTTAGACACATCTCGCTCGCGCCCCCTACCGGTCACGCGGCGAACTAAAAATTCTAAAAACTAAATCGCTCTCAACTCCGCACCCAGCACCCCAAACCAGTCGTGTTTGGTCTCTGCGGATAGAGGAGAGCGAGAGGAACACCGTCCCATCCCAAACCCTCCAAATTTCCCCCCTCCCGCACCCTCAGCAACCCTTAAATCTAAAATTCCCATTACTCCTCACCCTGACCCTCTGGACCCTGGATAATACAGGCTAGGGTCACCACCGAGGTCCAGTACCCTCCCTATAAATTTCAATCCCCCACGACCTTCCCTCGCAAAGATAGGCTCCTTTTTATAAAAGGGACCTACCTGCGCCCCCTACCGATCGTTTGGTGCACTATTAATTCTAAAAATAGAACTAAAAATTCTAAAAACTAAATCGCTCCTCAACTCCGCACCCAGCACCCCAAACCAGTCGTGTTTGGTCTCTGTGGATAGAGGAGAGTGAGAGGAACACCCTCACACACCAAACGCTCCGAATTTTCCCCCTCCCGCACCCTCAGCAACCCTTAAATCCAAAATCCCCAAAACTCCTCACCCCGACCCTTTGGACCCTGGATAATACAGGCCAGGGTCACTGCCGAGGTACAGTACCCTCCCTATTAAAATCACTCCCCGGCGAGCTTCCCTCGCAAAGATAGGCTCTTTTAAAAAAGACCTACCTGCGCCCCCTACCGGTCAAAGCGCACACCAAAATCTTCAATTAAACATTTAAATTTCCACCGGTTCCCCTTATCGTAGAAGCCCGTGCTTGGGCTCTAGTTAAAGGGGAAACCGAGAGGAACCCTTTGGTGCCCACTGAGCCCCCGAATTCCCCCCCCCCTCTACCTCCACTCAACACGAACACCCGAAACACACGACACACAACGCCGACACACAAACATAATCACTCCCGCAGGTTCTCCTCATCCCACCTTGGGCTACCTCACCCCCCCCTAAGCCAACTTCATCCCCTCCTGACCCAGACACCCCGTGTTTGGTGTCATACGGAAGAGGAACCTTAGCGGCACACTCCCCACCCGACCAAATAACCACCCCCCATCCCACCCCCCTTTTTTTTTTTTTTTTTTTTTTTTTTTTTTTTTTTTTTTTTTTTTTTTTTTTCTCCGTCACCGTACATGGGCTAATGTCATTACCAGCCCGCTCCCGTCTCAACTCGCTGACCATGTCAGACGAGGAGGGACTTAATTTCGAGTATCAGTCGGCCGACGAGAATATTGACACCCCTACTCCTACTGCCACATTCAACTTTCACACATTCATTAACACAAAAATCGAAGCCGCGCGTCACCTCCTCACCACCGGAAAAAGTTTAAGCCGAGACAACAAAACGAAAATCATAGATATATTCAACGAAATAATCAATATCAACAACCATACGGCCTCCACTAGCAGCGAGCCACTCCGACACGAGACACACAACTCCCAAGACTCACTCAGCCTAACCGAACTCAAAACATCCATCGTATCTGACCTCACGAGGATCATCAAAACCGAAATCACATCCCTCAAAAAATCATTTAACGCATCTCAACCTCAAACTCGTCCAAGTTACGCGGCTGCCGCTGCCGCCACCACAGCCGGCCTCACACCCGCACCTGTCCCTCCCCCCCCTATCCCTGTTTCCAAGCCAGCCTTAATCCTCTCAACCAACAACGAGCAATCCACTGCAAAAGACACTCTGCAGGCTTTTAGGGCCTGTGTATCCTTTAAGGATACCAAATTCTCCCCCGCCGAGGTCAAGTTTGTTTCCAACAGCAAGGTCCGAATCGAGTTCGATAGCGTGGAACAACGGGACATAACCCTTGATAAAATCCGTCAGGCAAAGAGCAGCTTGACGGCTGAGCCGTGCAAAAAACTCAAGCCCATGATAATACTCAAGGGTGTTTCTAATAGCATCCCTTGTGAACAACTCACAGACATCATAACCTCCCAAAACACCTTTGACACCCCAATCACACCCGGTGACTTGACATTCAGGTTCAAGCGCGCTAACAAAAACAGCCAACTGTACAACGCTGTTTTCCTGGTCGCCCCCCCGCTGTGGAGAGCGATTATAAAAACCGGCAAAGTCAACATTGACCACCAGCGCGTTCACGCAGAGGAACACGTGCCCCTGCTCCAGTGCTATACCTGCTTACAGTTCGGGCACACCAGAAAGAACTGCACCTCTGCAAACCCTGTGTGCTCTCACTGCTCCTCACCTACTCACCTTTACAAGGACTGCCCTGTTAAAAAGGACGCCTCTGCCACCGACTGTTTTAATTGCATACAGCATAACAAGCAGTTCAAGTGGGAACTCAACACACAACACAGCGCCACATCAAACACATGCTCCAGGGTCACCCATATGTTAAGGAAGCTTCGAAGCAGAATTGACTATGGATCGCAGACAGCCTAACAGAAATAAAAATAGCGCACGCACGTTCAGCTGCGTGCAGGTCAACCTGGGCAGGGGCAGAAATGCCACTCAGGAACTCAAAATACACACCTCCAACTCTAACACTGACTTTGTTTTTATTAACGAACCATACACCGGCACCAACAAGATCATGAGCACATTTCCCGGCTACACGATCTTTCAGTTTCCACAACAATCCACCACCAAGGCATCTATTCTAGTCAAGGAAAATCTCGTCAGCTCTATTGGCTTCACCGAATTTTCTCACCCTAATCTGTCAATCGTAAAAGTAAATAGCGCGGGACAAAGAAACATCTATTTAGTCTCCGTATACGTCGAACCCCGCGAGGATAGCAGCAACGTCCTTCAACGGCTCGCTGTCTTTCTCGAAAGGACAGCCGGCTCCATTCACATAATATGCGGTGACTTCAATGGATGGCATGGTCTATGGGGCTCCACGATTAACAACAGAAGGGGCAACAAAGTCGCTGACCTCATCTTACAATACAATCTATTCATATGCAACACGGGCACTAAACCCACCTTCACCACCACAACACACAGCCAACTACGGACTTCCATCATCGACATCACCCTCGTCAGCGACCCCGACCATTGCGTTGTCACCCACTGGAATGTCAACAGGGACATGTGCCCATCAACCGAACACTGCGCCATCGAATTTCGGGTCACCTTTGGCAAAATTCCCCTCACCCGCAACGTCAACACGTCCACCTTTAAATATAATACCACCACGGTCAGATGGGACACAGTCAAAGACAAGTTCACTCACGAAATCAGCAGGAACCTCAAAAGCCACACCAACATATCACTACTATCACCACCTCACCTCGACACATACATACACCAACTCACCACCTCTATACAAAAAGCCTGCGACAAAACACTCCCCCGAAATTCCGGCTACCCCCGTAAGGCCCCTTGGTGGAACGATAAACTAGACGCACTCAAGGCCAAAGTGTTACACATCCACCATTTAATGCTCAACCGCAAACGGCGCAATAGACCCATCACCGATCTCCTTGCGGACAACAGCAGGCTCCGAAAAGAATACGCCGAGGCCATTCGCTCCACTTCCACCGAGCACTTTCGAGAGTTCTGTAACCGTCAGACCAAGGAGGACGATCATTAAAACTATCCCGCTCAAACAACCACCTGCCACCCTAAGACTGGACGACGGGTCCTACACGACCAACTCGGGTCCTACACGACCAACTCCCGAGACACTGCACGTGCTCTCCTCGACAAATTCTACCCGGAGGACGACGCCTCTGACGACACTTCCTCCCAACAACACCTCCGATCCCTTATGGACCTACCAATCAACACCCACAACGAACCCCCTTTTACCCATACAGAAATACTCAACTGCCTAAAGCAGATGAACCACAGGAAAGCCCCTGGCTTGGACCACCTAACCGCAGACATCTGTCTGCAGTTTGCAACCCACTTCCCCGACACAATCACCGACCTGCTTAACAGGTGCCTCGTTTTGAACTACTTCCCCGACGCCTGGAAGGTGGCTCTTGTTAAAATAATTCCAAAACCCGGTAAAACAGACTTCACAACCAGCTCGTCATTCAGACCCATCGGCCTCATCAATGTATTCGGAAAACTGTTAGAAAAATTACTAATCACCAGACTCACACATCATTTAAACACCTCCTCTGCCTCATCCAACATGCAGTTTGGCTTCAAGCAATCCACCTCCACCTCTCAGGCTATCGATTGCGCTCTCAGTGCCGTCAGGGACGCCAAGTCCAACGGGGAGAATGTCATAGCGGTGTCCTTGGACATCAAGGCCGCCTTCGACAACGCATGGTGGCCCGCCACATTCCATCGACTCCGTACCACAAACTGCCCCGCCAATATATACTACCTCCTCCTAAACTACGTCTCCAACCGCAAGGTGTGCCTGCACTTCGCTGACTGCCGAGTGGACAAGTCCATGACCAGGGGCTGCATACAGGGTTCGGTCTGCGGACCCACTTTATGGAACCTCATACTGGACGAGCTCCTTGCCATGGATCTGCCACCCGGGTGCCACCTCCAAGCCTACGCTGACGACGTATTACTCATCACTCACGCCAAACACATCACAGAACTCGAAAACCTAACCAACACCACTCTATCGAAAATCATTGCCTGGGGCGAATCGGTCAAGCTCACTTTCGGGCCGGACAAAACACAAGTCATGGGATTCACCAACAAATCCACCAAATGCGACATTAATATTAACGGCCAAAAAATCCCATTCGTCAACCATGTTAAATACCTCGGCATAATTATCGACCGAAAGTTACGATTCACACAGCATGTGGCTTATATCATTGAAAAATCCAAAAAACTCCTAAACAAACTCACCATTTTTGTAAGACCCACTTGGGGCGTCCACTCCGATAACATCCGCATCATATACCAACAAGTCATCCAACCTATTATTTATTACGCCGCAAGTGTATGGGCCGGTGCACTACGATACTCCCATATCACCAAAAAACTCCTCTCCCTACAAAGACTATTCGCCCTAAAGATCATCCAAGGATTCCGCACTGTCAACACTCCAACAGCAATCTGCCTAGCCAACCTCACACCGCTTCCTGCCAAAGTTCTTGCTATGGCGGATTGCGAACAATCCAAATTAAACGGGCACTCCTCATTTCTACCCTCCGACATCCCATTAGAAACCCCCACTCGTCCATCTCAGTTCCTCCACCCCTCCCTTAGGAATGGAATCCAATTCCGCGAGTGTAAAACGCTTGAGGATCTTGTCGCAAGATGTGCTCCTCAAACCGTCCAAATATATACGGATGGCAGCAAGCACGATGACAGGGTCGGTGCCGCTGCCGTCATCCTAAAAGATAATATTGTCATTCAAACTAAAAAATTTAAGCTACATGACTGCTGCTCCGTCTTTCAGGCTGAACTATACGCAATCCTACACGCCTGCAAGTGGATTGTCCACAACAATCCCCCAGACTCCACTATTCTCTCCGACTGTAAGTCCGCCCTTACGGAACTCTCTAACCCCTTCAGCTCGAATCATTTCGCCACCCAAATCCACAACCTCCTTCTGGACGCGGAGACAGCGGGCCTTAGCGTAACATTCCTCTGGATAAAGTCTCACGTCGGTATTCCAGGAAATGAGCTGGCTGACTCCGCTGCCAAATCTGCCGCCAACCTTCACCGCTCCTACGACTACACTTCCATCCCTATCAGCTTCATCAAACATCACAATTCCATCCTCTGCCGTCAGGCAGCATCCGACCTATACAATAAAGCCACACACATCAAAACCCTTCTCCCCACCTATGAGCAACTCCAGGCATACCTAGCGGCAGTCAAGCCTAACTTTGCCATCACCCAATACCTTTCCAACCACGGCTATCACAAATCCTATCTCTTCCGATTCCACATTGTGACGGACAACCTCTGCCCGTGTGACGGTCTGACCATTCAGACCTGGCAACACTTGGCACAGGATTGCCCGCGCTTCGCATCCACACGAAACGACCACTTGACGGTGGCAAATGATCCCAACCCCTATGAACTGTCTCGGGCAATACTGAGCCCGGAGACGACAAACACGCTACATAACCATATTTATCAGATCGTAAGGCAGCTGAAACAGTTTAACGCCCCCCCTTAGTGCCTCCCGGCACCAAAAATGAATATTATGTTTCTATATGTGTGTTATACCCCTTCCTCGTATCTGTAATACTCTAAGTTAGTTTTAAGAACCTTAGTATTAAGTATATCCCATCTTAAGCCCAAAATATGTAACAAAAAAATGAATATTATGTTTCTATATGTGTTATACCCCTTCCTTGCATGTGTAATACTCTAAGTTAGTTTTAAGAACCTTAGTATTAAGTATATCCTATCTTAAGCCTAAAATATAGATGTAAAAAATATAGATATACAAAAACGAAAAACAAAAGAATAAATAAGAAAAAAAAAAAAAAAAAAAACAAGAAAACCAAAAGACAAAAAAAACAAAAGAAAAACAAAAACAAAAGAAAACAAAAAACAAAAAAACAACAATCAAAGAAAACCAAAAAAAAAAAAAAAAAAAAAAAAAAAAAAAAAAACATGTATATACTATCTTTGCTTAGCTATAAGTCTACCATTATTTCTAATTGTATATTCTTCTCTTACTGTTACTCATTATGTCCAAACCCTCTTTTTTAACCATGTAACCATCTAATACCAATTGTATCACCAATTATATTACTAAAATACGTGTACTGAAAAAATTCATTTGAACCCCCAACCTCACCCAAGCACCCACCAATCCAATTACTCCCTATCCAAATCCAAACCCATCCCGAAAAAAGGGAAGACATATCATTAGTGTTACCCTTTTTCCTCCATCTCTTCCTAAAAAAAAAAAAAAAAAAAAAACCTAACCTAACCTAACCTAACCTAACCTAACCTAACCTAACCTAACCTAACCTAACCTAACCTAACCTAACCTAACCTAACCTAACCTAACCTAACCTAACCTAACCTAACCTAACCTAACCTAACCTAACCTAACCTAACCTAACCTAACCTAACCTAACCTAACCTAACCTAACCTAACCTAACCTAACCTAACCTAACCTAACCTAACCTAACCTAACCTAACCTAACCTAACCTAACCTAACCTAACCTAACCTAACCTAACCTAACCTAACCTAACCTAACCTAACCTAACCTAACCTAACCTAACCTAACCTAACCTAACCTAACCTAACCTAACCTAACCTAACCTAACCTAACCTAACCTAACCTAACCTAACCTAACCTAACCTAACCTAACCTAACCTAACCTAACCTAACCTAACCTAACCTAACCTAACCTAACCTAACCTAACCTAACCTAACCTAACCTAACCTAACCTAACCTAACCTAACCTAACCTAACCTAACCTAACCTAACCTAACCTAACCTAACCTAACCTAACCTAACCTAACCTAACCTAACCTAACCTAACCTAACCTAACCTAACCTAACCTAACCTAACCTAACCTAACCTAACCTAACCTAACCTAACCTAACCTAACCTAACCTAACCTAACCTAACCTAACCTAACCTAACCTAACCTAACCTAACCTAACCTAACCTAACCTAACCTAACCCATCAAAAATGTGTCTAAAATAAATAAAAGTAAGCAATATTGTAAACTAGATTAATTGATGTAAAATAGTAATAAGTATAGTCGAAATAGTTAGAATAGCATAGACGTAAGATTCTGTAAAAGACAAAAAATGACAAAAACATGTACTAGAAAATAAGAAATAGATGTAAATTAAAATAAGGAAATTGATGTAAATAAAAAAGAACCTGTTGTTGTGTATCCCTTTTTACAATAAAGATATAATAAAAAAGAGAAATAGATAGTGAGCCTAGGCAGTAGAAGGGGCATCCCACCCCTAAGTAAGAAAGACGACCGAATGATAGAAAGATAAAGTATGCAGAATGAAAGTGCGAGAGGAATAATAGCGAGAACTGGAATGAAAGGATATAGCAAGCATAGACTCCGATTACGTTGGAGGTACAAGAGGAACAAAAAAAAAAAAAAAAAAAAAAAAAAAAAAACCTAACCTAACCTAAACTAACCTAACCTAACCTAACCTAACCTAACCTAACCTAACCTAACCTAACCTAACCTAACCTAACCTAACCTAACCTAACCTAACCTAACCTAACCTAACCTAACCTAACCTAACCTAACCTAACCTAACCTAACCTAACCTAACCTAACCTAACCTAACCTAACCTAACCTAACCTAACCTTTTTTTTTTTTTTTTTTTTTTTTTTTTTTTTTTTGCGCTGGGAAAAAATGCAATTACGCATACCACGCCCATTTGGGGGAATGGGGGGCTATGTGGGACTCCCCGGGCTAGCCCGGTATACCCACTAAAACAACCCAGCGGCATTCCCGCATCGTCTGAGTGGAAGGGCACTGGGAAACCGGCATAGCCTTTACCTCCAGTACCCCTCCGACGATCGCCCGCCTTCACCGCGGCGGGCCCCGCACGAATGTCCCGCAGGTGGTGTGGAGTGCAACGCGGGCGGAGGCGCCCCCCCCGCGCCTGTCGCCCGCCCATCACCACCACGAGGAGGGAAAGCCGGCATATCCGCTCCGACCTCCTCCTCGCCCACAGAGGCGCAGCGAGAGGGCATCCTCCCGCGCGCGCTCCGCCGCCTCCCTTTGCGATTACGTCCTCGCAAAAGGAGGCGACCGCAGCCCAAGATCCCTCGCCTCCCAGCGCGGCGCGCTCCGCCCTGGGGAACGGAACGCAACACGCCGGGAAGCGAGAGGCCCCGGCCGATCCCCGCAATCAGACCGCGGCGCGGCCCAGACTGAGCCGTCAGCACCCAAGGGTGTGCCGCGCCGCGTCCTCCGCAGCACGGGTTCGTCAGCCGGCTATTGCCAGCTGAGAAACCCGTCGCCCCTACAAGGCTCGTTCCACCATGCCCTCTCCTAGATGAGAGGGCGGGGAAGAGCCCTCCCTCCCATGGCCAACTGGCCACCCCCCCCATGGTCAGAATTCGCCACAGACAATAGCCTCCGGGAGCTCAGAAGCTATTGCCCGTGCCCAGGGTGCACCGGCCCGAGCAACTGCTGTTCCCCCCGGACGTATCCATAAGGGACCAGCAGCCACCGGGCACACGAGGAGGTTTCTGACCACGCACCCCAACCTAACCTAACCTAACCTAACCTAACCTAACCTAACCTAACCTAACCTAACCTAACCTAACCTAACCTAACCTAACCTAACCTAACCTAACCTAACCTAACCTTTTTTTTTTTTTTTTTTTTTTTTTTTTTGCGCTGGGAAAAAATGCAATTACGCATACCCGCCCATTTGGGGGAATGGGGGGGCTATGTGGGACTCCCCGGGCTAGCCCGGTATACCCACTAAAACAACCCAGCGGCATTCCCGCATCGTCTGAGTGGAAGGGCACTGGGAAACCGGCATAGCCTTTACTTCCAGTGCCCCTCCGACGATCGCCCGCCTTCGCGGCGGGCCCCTCACGTCCTCCCCATGGGGGGAGGGTCGGGAATAACCTAACCTAACCTAACCTAACCTAACCTAACCTAACCTAACCTAACCCCAGGCAAGGAGAAGGGACTGTCAAAGCGGCAATCGCCGTCTTTGACCCAAACCTTACCGTAAGGCAGTACCCAGAACTCACCACGGATAACATCGTCGTGGTGGGGATCCAAACCGGTGCCTGGAAGCTCACGCTGGTCTCGTTCTACTTTGAGCCAGACCAGCCCTTGGGGCCATACCTGGACACGCTCAGGAAGATCGAAAGCGAGACCGGCCCGCATAAGCTCATAATGGGAGGAGACGCCAACGCCTGGAGTATCTGGTGGGGCAGCAGCGAGACGAATAGCAGAGGCGACGAGATGCTGGCAGCTCTCGACCAGCTCGGACTGCAAGTACTCAACACAGGGGAAACTCCAACCTTCGACGTAGTTAGGGGTGACAGACGTTACACTAGCTGCGTCGACGTCACAGCATGTACATCGGATATGCTGACGGTGACAGAAGGATGGCGAGTCGTCGACGATCTGACGGGGTCGGACCACAACGGCATAGAGTTCTGCGTAAACCTCGAAAAGTCTTCGGGCATCATGGTGAGCCGGACTACCAGAGTCTACAATACAAAGAAAACAAATTGGGGCCAGTTTCGTAAGAAACTGGCCAAAATTAAGACTGAAAACGACATTACGTCCGAGCTGATCGATAGCATCGACAGCTCGGAACGTATAGACCTGGTTGTCCAAAGGCTCACAGAAACTGTGCAACAAACGTGTGCACACATGATGCCCAAGAAGAAAAGAGTAGAGAAAGTAACCGTGCCGTGGTGGTCCGATGAACTCGCCGGCCTGAAGAGAAAGGTCGTCACCCATAAGCGGAGGATCCGATGTGCAGCGCCAGTCCGGAGACAAAAGGTTGTTGAGGAGTACCTGAAACAGAAAGAGGAGTACGAATTGGCAGTGGTCAAAGCTCAGGTCGAGAGCTGGAAGGGTTTCTGCGAGAAGCAGGACAGGGAAGGTATGTGGGAGGGGATATACCGGGTGATCCGCAGAACAGAAAAAAGGCAGGAGGACTTGCCGATGGTGAGGGACGCAAGGACCCTGGATCCAGAAGCCTCGGCGAGGTTCTTAGCAGAAACCTTCTACCCGGAGGACCGTACGGAGGGGGATAACGAGGAGCACAGAAGGACGCGGCAACGAGCGGAAGAGGTGAATGGAGGGAGCCAAGTTGAGCCTTTGGACCCCCCCTTCACTCTCGACGAGCTGAAGCGAGCGGCCTCCTCGTTCAACCCCAAAAAAGCCCCCGGTTCCGACGGTCTGACGGCGGACATATGGGGCCACACGATCCATCAAGACCCAGACCTGGTTCTGCGCTTGATAAACAAGTGCCTGGCGCATGAATACTTTCCGCGGTCCTGGAAGGAGGCAACGGTCGTTGTGCTCCGCAAGCCCGCAAAGGAGGACTACACCACTCCGAAATCGTACAGGCCGATTGGTCTCTTGCCTGTACTCGGCAAGATGTACGAAAAGATGTTGGTGGCCCGACTCAAGTTTTATCTGTTGCCCAGGATGAGTACTCGCCAGTACGGCTTCATGCCCCAGAAAAGCACCGAGGACTCCCTCTACGCCCTGATGGGATACATCCGTGGCAGACTCTCTGAGAAGAGACTTGTCACGGTTGTGTCCCTGGACATTGAGGGAGCCTTCGATAGCGCATGGTGGCCGGCGATCAGAGTGCGTCTGGCTGAGGAAAAGTGTCCTGTAAACTTGAGGCGGGTCATGGACAGCTACTTGACCGAGAGAGTGGTGAGAGTCCGATATGCGGGTGCGGAGCACGAGGCCAGGACCGAGAAAGGATGCGTCCAGGGGTCTATCGGTGGTCCCATATTGTGGAACCTTCTGCTGGATCCTCTGCTCAAAGGGCTGGAGAGCAGGGGGGTCCAATGCCAGGCGTTTGCGGACGACGTCGTCCTTGTGTTCGATGGGGGGACTGCACTTGAGGTCCAAAGGCATGCCAATGCCGCCCTGGAGTATGTCCAGGCGTGGGGTGTCGTGAACAAGCTCAAGTTTGCACCGCACAAAACGAAAGCTATGCTTATTACGCGGAAGCTGAAGCACGACATCCCATGTCTGAGTATGGGTGGAGTCGACATTGGCATGTCAAATGAGATCAAGCTGCTCGGTCTCACCATCGACCACAAGTTGACTTTCAACACCCACGTCGCAAACGTCTGCTCCCGAGCCGTCGGGATATATAAGCAGTTGTCGAGGGCTGCGAGGGTCAGTTGGGGTCTCCATCCAGAGGTAATCCGCTGCATCTACACAGCTGCAGTGGAGCCCATCGTCCTGTACGCGGCGAGTGCGTGGTCGCCGGCCGCGAACAAAGTCGGGGTGCAGAAAAGGTTGAACGCCGTCCAGAGGAGCTTCGCTCAAAAACTGTGCCGTGCCTATCGCACGGTCTCCCTGAACGCAGCGCTGGTGCTGTCTGGAATACTCCCTCTTGACCTCCGAATCCGAGAGGCGGCTTCGTTATACGAGGCCAAGAAGGGGGTTGTGTCCCATCCCGCGCTGGCGGGCGGGGAGATCGAGCGAATGGCATCGGCGTTGGAGGCACCACATCCAGCGGAGCAGAGGGACATGGAGCTGCGACGCCTGGTAGACGAGGAACAATATAACAACCACCGCGACTACGCGGTGCGCATTTTCACGGACGGCAGCAAGATCGAGGGTAAAGTCGGAGCCGCGCTATCAGTATGGACTGGTGCGGCTGAGACGAAGACCCGAAAACTTGTTCTGCCGTCCTACAGTACCGTCTACCAGGCTGAGCTCCTCGCCCTCTGCGAAGCCACTAAGGAAGTCCTCCGAAGAACAGAGACGGCGTTCGCCATTTACAGCGACTCCATGGCAGCCCTCCAAACAGTCGTGAACCCCGAAGCCCTCCACCCCCTTGCAGTGGAAACAAGGGACGCCATCCGCCGCAGCAACATCCAGAACAAGAGCGTCTCCTTGTTCTGGATCAAAGCTCATGCGGGGCTGGAGGGTAACGAGAGAGCCGACTTTCTCGCGAAGGAGGCTGCCCTGAAGTCGAAGCGTGCACCCGACTACGACAGATGCCCGGTTTCATTCGCAAAGCGTATGATCCGAATGGAGACGCTGGGCGAATGGAACCGGAGATATTGTACGGGAGAAACGGCGGCCACCACTAAGCTGTTCTTTCCTTGTGCGATCGCGGCGTACAGGACGGTGAGGAAGATGGAGATGACCAAAGAGCTGACCCAAGCCCTAACAGGGCACGGTGGGTTCTCCGAGTACTTGACCCGCTTCAAGTGCAAGGAGAATCCAGCGTGCGCCTGCGACCCCGACACGCAGGAGACAGTCCTCCACCTGCTGACGGAGTGCCCTGTGTATGGCTCCCACAGGCACACCCTAGAAATGACTCTTGGAGAGCATGTAACAAAGCAAAGTTTAAGCGTACACATAGCCAATAAAACAAGTAGGAATAAATTCATAGAATTTGTAGTAAAAATAGTAAAACAAGTAAATATCAAAAATAAATAGTAGCATCAAGACTTAATATACATAAGAAATTTAAATCAACAGACGTAAAAGTAGACACATAAATATAGAAGAAATAAAAATTGACTTCAAATAAAATAGCAAAACCCATGTACAGCACAAAATAAAAAAGAAGAAATAAAATAACAAACAGCCCATAGAAAAATCCCTGCGAAACTTGCAAGGCAGGGGCTCACGCCGGGGCAGGAGTGTGGTTTTAGTCGGTAAGAGTCCGACACTACCCAAGCCATCTCACCCGTGAGGTGGCTTGGGTGTCCATGAGGATTTCCCACTCCTGCCAAAACGAAAAAAAAAAAAAAAAAAAAAAAAACCTAACCTAACCTAACCTGAGCGTGACCTAACCTAACCTAACCTGAGCGTGACCTAACCTAACCTAACCTGAGCGTGACCTAACCTAACCTAACCTGAGCGTGACCTAACCTAACCTAACCTGAGCGTGACCTAACCTAACCTAACCTGAGCGTGACCTAACCTAACCTAACCTGAGCGTGACCTAACCTAACCTAACCTGAGCGTGACCTAACCTAACCTAACCTGAGCGTGACCTAACCTAACCTAACCTGAGCGTGACCTAACCTAACCTAACCTGAGCGTGACCTAACCTAACCTAACCTGAGCGTGACCTAACCTAACCTAACCTGAGCGTGACCTAACCTAACCTAACCTGAGCGTGACCTAACCTAACCTAACCTGAGCGTGACCTAACCTAACCTAACCTGAGCGTGACCTAACCTAACCTAACCTGAGCGTGACCTAACCTAACCTAACCTGAGCGTGACCTAACCTAACCTAACCTGAGCGTGACCTAACCTAACCTAACCTGAGCGTGACCTAACCTAACCTAACCTGAGCGTGACCTAACCTAACCTAACCTGAGCGTGACCTAACCTAACCTAACCTGAGCGTGACCTAACCTAACCTAACCTGAGCGTGACCTAACCTAACCTAACCTGAGCGTGACCTAACCTAACCTAACCTGAGCGTGACCTAACCTAACCTAACCTGAGCGTGACCTAACCTAACCTAACCTGAGCGTGACCTAACCTAACCTAACCTGAGCGTGACCTAACCTAACCTAACCTGAGCGTGACCTAACCTAACCTAACCTGAGCGTGACCTAACCTAACCTAACCTGAGCGTGACCTAACCTAACCTAACCTGAGCGTGACCTAACCTAACCTAACCTGAGCGTGACCTAACCTAACCTAACCTGAGCGTGACCTAACCTAACCTAACCTGAGCGTGACCTAACCTAACCTAACCTGAGCGTGACCTAACCTAACCTAACCTGAGCGTGACCTAACCTAACCTAACCTGAGCGTGACCTAACCTAACCTAACCTGAGCGTGACCTAACCTAACCTAACCTGAGCGTGACCTAACCTAACCTAACCTGAGCGTGACCTAACCTAACCTAACCTGAGCGTGACCTAACCTAACCTAACCTGAGCGTGACCTAACCTAACCTAACCTGAGCGTGACCTAACCTAACCTAACCTGAGCGTGACCTAACCTAACCTAACCTGAGCGTGACCTAACCTAACCTAACCTGAGCGTGACCTAACCTAACCTAACCTGAGCGTGACCTAACCTAACCTAACCTGAGCGTGACCTAACCTAACCTAACCTGAGCGTGACCTAACCTAACCTAACCTGAGCGTGACCTAACCTAACCTAACCTGAGCGTGACCTAACCTAACCTAACCTGAGCGTGACCTAACCTAACCTAACCTGAGCGTGACCTAACCTAACCTAACCTGAGCGTGACCTAACCTAACCTAACCTGAGCGTGACCTAACCTAACCTAACCTGAGCGTGACCTAACCTAACCTAACCTGAGCGTGACCTAACCTAACCTAACCTGAGCGTGACCTAACCTAACCTAACCTGAGCGTGACCTAACCTAACCTAACCTGAGCGTGACCTAACCTAACCTAACCTGAGCGTGACCTAACCTAACCTAACCAAGCGAATGATCCGAATGGAGACGCTGAGCGAATGGAACCGGAGATACTGTACGGGAGAAACGGCGGCCACCACTAAGCTGTTCTTTCCTTGTGCGATCGCGGCGTACAGGACGGTGAGGAAGATGGAGATGGAGATGACCAAAGAACTGACCCAAGCCCTAACAGGGCACGGTGGGTTCTCCGAATACTTGACTCGCTTCAAGTGCAAGGAGAATCCAGCGTGCGCCTGCGACCCCGACACGCAGGAGACAGTCCTCCACCTGCTGACGGAGTGCCCTGTATATGGCTCCCACAGGCACACCCTGGAAATGACAATAGGAGACCTTATTACGAAAGAAAAGTTAAACGTACACATCAGTAATCGTAAACATAGACGGAAATTTATTGAATACATGACTCAAATAGTAAAACTAGTTAATAACAAAAATAAATAGTAGCTTCAAGATTTTAGACACTTAAATAGATAGAGAAACAGACATATAAATAGTAATAGATATTAAAAATTTGGATTTAATTTAATAAGTACATATACAGTTAATAAGAAAAGACAGTAGACAAAACAAACAGCCCATATTAATATCCCTGCGTAACTTGAATGGCAGGGGCTCACGCCGGGGCAGGAGTGTGGTTTTAGTCGGTAAGAGTCCGACACTACCCAAGCCATCTCATCCGTGAGGTGGCTTGGGTGTCCATGAGGATTTCCCACTCCTGCCAAAACAAAAAAAAAAAAAAAAAAAAAAAAAAAAAAAAACCTAACCTAACCTGAGCGTGACCTAACCTAACCTAACCTGAGCGTGACCTAACCTAACCTAACCTGAGCGTGACCTAACCTAACCTAACCTGAGCGTGACCTAACCTAACCTAACCTGAGCGTGACCTAACCTTTTTTTTTTTTTTTTTTTTTTTTCGGGGTGGAAATCCTCATGGATGTCCTCCGCCCTGGGGTGGGCGGAGGGGTCTGTCAGACTCTTACTGACTAAAACCACCCCGGTGTTCCATCTCACACTTAGGCCGGGGGCCGCGGGAGCAGTACATTCGTCCGCAGCCCCCAACTAGTGCCGGCCCGCATTTGCAGACCTCAATCGCGGGGGGGAGAGAGACTCCCCCTGTGTCATCTAGGAGGCGCGCGTGGAACACTACGCGCCACCGCCTCTGGTCCATTTGGATGGGGGTGGCGGACGTCCCCAAGTCCGCCGCCCCTGGACCCGTTTACGGGGGTTGGAAGAGGGCGTTATCCGCCCTCCGCCGACGCCCGATGCGCCTTCTGCGGGCTGGAAGAGTGCTTGCACTCTCCCTCTCCCTTTCCGCAGTCTCCTTCTGCGAGATGACACTTTCGCAGAAGGACATCACCACGTCCCAGGACTCTGCACTGCCGACCATAGAACGAACCACGGCCGGCAGCGACAGGTCGCTCCCCACCTCAGAAACAAGGGCGCGGCGCGGCTCCTCCCATGCAGTACATTCTGCCAACGTATGCCGCGCCGTGTCCTCTCCACAATGGACGCAGTGATGACACCGGGCGTCCGGCTCCCTGCCAATGCGACACAAGTACTTCCCGAAGCAACCGTGCCCCGAGAGCACCTGCGTCGCCCGAAACGTCAGGGAGCCGTGCCTCCTCCCGAGCCAGAGATCGAGCACCGGCCGGATCGCCTCAATGGTGACGAGGCCGGCGGTAGGGCGTGAAAGCCTGTCCCGCCATTCCGCCACTAAGACCTGACGGAGCTCTGACCGACGCAGCGTGATCTGTCGCTGCACCAGTCTTTCGCCCCGCGTCCGCGCCTCCTCGCGCCACCTGTGAAGTGACGCAAGGGTTTTCGCCTCCAGGTCCCAGGGCGGGGATCCGGCCAGTGCACAAGCCGCCTCGTAGGAGATCGTGCGATACCCCCTGATGACTCTGACGGCCATCGCCCTCTGCGGTTTTCGCAGTATTGCGATACTGCGGGCCGTCAAGTCGGGCGTCCACACCGGGGCGCCATACAGGGCCATCGATCGCACGATCCCCACATACAACCGCCTACAGGCGGTGCTCGGGCCCCCCAAATTGGGAAGCAGCGTTGACAGCGCGCCCGCCGCGCCCAATAGCTTGGGCGCCAGCCGCCGAAAGTGGGGGCCGAAGTCCCACCGGCTGTCGAGCACCAATCCTAGGTACTTCATGGTTGGCTCGACAGCAATTCGAGCCCCCCCGACCACGATGTGTGATCCCGGCGGCGGCGCCCGTCGGGGGCCATGGAAAGCGATGGCCTCCGACTTGTTTAGGGCCACCTCCAGGCCTAGGCGCCGTATGCGGCTCACGACTTGTGAGACCGCAGCCGTAGCCAGCAACGCTGCCTCCCTGTGCGAGCTCCCCCGAGCCGTGACCAGCGTGTCGTCCGCGTAACACGTCAGGGTCACCCCCCGTTGGAGCTCGCCTCTCAGCACCCAGTCGTACCCGATGTTCCACAGGAGCGGGCCCAGGACCGAACCCTGTGGAACACCGCACGACATCTCGCGCTGGTCTCCGCCGTCGCGTCCCCTGAAGGTGACACACCTTTCCGCTAAGTAAGCCCCAACAACGTGACGGAGGTAGGGAGGCACCCGATGGTAACGCAACGCCTCCCTAATACAGCTCCAGGGCAGGGTGTTGAAGGCATTGGAGATGTCCAAGGACACCGTCAGCACCACCCCGCCCCGGGACACCGCTTCCTCCGCCAGGACTCTCACTCGCATGATGGCGTCGATGGTAGAGCGCCCATGTCGGAATCCGAACTGACTGTCGTCCAGGTCCGGCCCCTCTCTGTACAAGTGGCCAACGAGGCGGTCTGCGATTATCCGCTCGAATAGCTTGCCCACCTCGTCTAGCAGCACTATGGGCCGGTAAGCGGACGGCGAGTCCGCTGGGCGCCCCGCCTTCCTGAGCAGGACCAATCGACCTGTTTTCCACTGAGTGGGAAACTGGCCCCGCTCGAGGCAAGCTGAGAAGAGTCCTCTCAGTTGGGGCTCCAACTCCTTCAGGGCGAGGACGAGAGCGCGGCCGGGTACTCCATCGGGCCCCGGAGCAGTGTTTTTGGCCCGGAGCCGCATCACGGCCGCTCTCATCTCCGGTTGTGTCACCTCTGGGACGCTTACGCTCTCAGGCTCTGGGGCTGTGTGCGGAGCCATCTGCGGTGGCCGGTGCTCCGCTCTTGCAGGGAAGAGGGCTGCAACTACATCTTCCAGCAGCTGGGGCTGGAGACTCTCCGTAAGTGGGGGGGCCCAGGGACGAAGTTTCCCTCGAACCATACGATAAGGGCGCCCCCACGGATCCCCGTCTAGAGTCTCCAACAGCTCCTCCCAAGCTCGCGTCTTCGCTTCGCCGATGGCCAGCCACAGAGCCTTCTTTGCCGCGCGGTACACTTCGTACAGCGCGGCTTCCTCATCAGGAACCCGTCGACGCCTCCTCCGGTACCGAGTGTACGGGCGCCTAGCCGCCACGCATGCGACGCGTAGCTGCGCAATCTCGGCAGACCACCAGTACACTTGGCGCCTCGCGGATTGTGTATGGACCCGGGGCATGGACGCATCACAAATTTGCATCATCGCCCCGTGGAACCACTGCGCCTCCTCTTCGACGTCGACGGGTCCGTGTGACGCCGACTCCCGGAACCAGGCCTGGACAATAGCGGCCTCCTCGAGAGCCTCCCTGTCGATGTGCCTAAGCACCCAGCGCGGACCGTCTCTTTGCGGGGCCGATGGGCTGCGGCTGCCAGCGGTCTGGGTAGAGACGTCAAAACGGATATAAAGATGGTCCGACAACGTCTCCACCCCCACGGCAACACGCCAGCCACCAACACGGTGCGCAACAGCAGGGCTAGCGAACGAGACGTCCACTATAGACCCGCCCCGCTGCCGCACGCACGTGTAGACCGAGCCCCGGTTAAGGACGGCCAGGCCTGTCGTGATCGCCCACTCCTCCAGCACCTCACCCCTAAGGTCGGTAACCGGGGATCCCCAAGCCGCGGATTTTGCGTTGAGATCCCCGAGTAGCAGCACGGGGCGAGGGTGGTACCGGCCCACGACGGCTCCCAACTCGACAAGGAAACTCTCGAAGTCGGCGAGACTCTTGTTGGGCGAGTAGTATGCCCCGATGACAACTATGCCATCTGCAAGAGCAGCTACCCAACAGTGACCTCGGGTAGCGCTGACAAGAGTCCCGCCAATGATGGCCACCAAACCGTCAAGGTCCCCCGCCCAGTTATCTCGGGCGGGGACAGAATACGGCTCAGCAACCACAGCCACATGGATCGACCACTCCGCCATGCTCTGGAGCAAAAGGTCCTGAGCTCTGGCAGAGTGGTTGATGTTGCCCTGGAGGAAACGGTAAGGTGCCATTAATGGCACTCCATTCCCTCCACATCTCCTTCCCTAGGCCGGGAGTCGGCCGAAGGGCTGCTGGGCTGCGGGGGGGGTGCGGATCCCCCGGCAGTCCTGGTCCCCTCCGTTTTCTTGCGGTTCTTCCCCCGCTTCTTTTTGCTGGTGGTGGGGCGGGGCGCACCGCAGCACTTCCCGCCTACTATGTGCTCCGCGGACTTTCCTGCAGCTGCACAAACACTGCAGTTTGGTGCCGCGGAGCATTGGGCCGCCTTGTGGCCGGGCCGACCGCAGCGATAGCACTGATCGCCGCGGTCTATGTCGGCGGTGCACCGTGCACGGACATGCCCGCTTTCCAGGCAAAGGTAGCACCGCATGGCCCTGGGTTGCAGGAGCTTGACCTCCGCCGCAACCCATCCCACCAGCAAACGCCCACTGTCGGTGATCTTATTCGCCGCCGCTACCGGGCACCGCACAAAAATCGTGCCAAGCCCGTCAGCGTCGCGGCGAATTTCGCCCGCCCGCATATTTTCAGGCGGACACCCGCTGCTTTTGGCAATGGCCGCCACTACCTCCTCTGGAGTCACGGAGTCGTCCAGCCCTTTGACGAGCACGTCGGCCGTCTTGATGGGCCTCGACACCCGGATGTCCTCTGACTTCAGGGTCTCCCGTAGCTTGGCAGCCAGGGTATCCGCCTTCTCATCACTTGTGGGACCCGACAAGTGAAACAGCCGCGCTCCCGTGATGGCTGTTTTGAACCGGAAGCCATCCGGGGTGCCAAGGTCAGGGAAGTTGACCTTGGCCCTCGCCTCAGCCAGGACCGCCTTGTAGGTGACGCCCCTTTCTAGTGCTCCAGGCTGCAGTGTAAGCACTACAGCCGCGGAGCGTGGGGCGTGGATCCTGGCCGACTTCCGGCTATTTTTGGCTGTTCGGCCCTTCCTCCCCTTTCCCTTGCGCTTCTTCTTTTGACCGACCGTCGTCCAGCCGGCCTCAGTGCTAGACCCGGCTACGGTCGCAGGT
Source organism: Amphipyra tragopoginis (assembly GCA_905220435.1). Classification (NCBI taxonomy): domain Eukaryota; kingdom Metazoa; phylum Arthropoda; class Insecta; order Lepidoptera; family Noctuidae; genus Amphipyra; species Amphipyra tragopoginis. The sequence continues at coordinate 26,715,631 of HG992008.1, read as the reverse complement.
TGCGCGATGTTGCGGGGGGTCACCTCCACGGGCTTCTTGGTCCCCTCCATGGGCGCCCTGGCCCCCTCAGCGGGCTTCTTGGCCCCCTCAGCGGGCTTCTTGGCCCCTTCCGCGGGCTTCTTCGGTCCCTCCGCGGGCTTTTTGGCCGCCTCAGCGTACCCTCTGGCCCCATCCTTGGGCTTCTTAGCCCCCTGCAAGGGCTTCTTGGCACTTTCTGCCGGTTTTTTGGTGCCCAGCGCGGGCTCCGTCCTCGTGGACTCCTCCTTCCTCCGTTGGTCCGCTGCGAGTGGCGGCCGGAGGATTTCGGCTGGGAGGAGCCTTGGCTCCAACGCCTCGAGCCGGGCATTTATCATGCCCCCGACTTGGAGCGCGACAGCCCGCACAATTTCGGCAACCTGGTCGGATTGCAGGAATCCAGGGGCCAGGGTGGTGGAGACGGCGGCCGCGGAAGTCGCATGTTCTTGATGCCGACAAAAGTCGGCCCTTAGAACAGCGAAGTCCCGCTGAAGTTCCTTTATTTTGGACTCCAGCCGGCCGTTCTCCTCCTGCAGTTTCACCGTCTCCTCAGAGACGGTGCGATTAAGGAGGACCTCCACCGCCTCCCTAATCCCATCCGCCGCCTCTTTCAGGGCCCGCGTGAACGTGCCCTTCAGATTGGCAGACTTCGTGGCAACCTTCATCACCACGTCCACGCCGTCCATCACCTGGCGGTTAAGGGCCGCCGCCGTCAAGCCCTCCGCAACTGTCCGCCTTTCCCTGGCCTGTCGGGCCATCTCGGCGACCTCGTCGGTTGCGACTGCCCGACGCTCCTCTCTCCTGGCGGCGTTGATCTCAGCCTTGGTGCTGACGCCTTGCATGGCCCCATCAGAGGCACTGTCTCCGCTGGGTCCCGGCGTATCGGGGCGCCGCAGAAAACGACCTCGGGAGTCTCGTGACGATATCGGAGCGGATGCTCTGTCAATCGTCGCGCGACCTCGTCCTCTTCTGGTCGTCGGCACTTTGGCAGCCGACAGCTTCTCCTCACTAGAGGAAAGGCCTATCGACCCTGCGCCGTCAGAGTCCTCCTCTCGCGGCCGTTTCCTCCAAAATTTGGAAGAACGACCGCCCCCCGACCCCTGGTCAGACATCATTTGTACGTCCTCGAAAGGACGTGAGCCTCCTCGTCTCCCGTTGCCATTACCGGCAAGCGGAAGATTGCATAGACGCTCCAGGTTCACCTGAAGCACCTTTTCCCGCTGGCTGGCGCAATCTTGTGTCTCCACCTCAGAGTCGGTAGAGACACAAGAGCGCGCCGGAGCAGAATGACCGCCGGCGCCCCCCCCAGACACGGTGGGGCCGCCCTCAATGGAGGGGCGGGACTCGCCCCCCCTCGTCAACCTCGATGCAGTGTCTGAAGACACCGCACCCACCTTTTCATCAGCTTTGTTTTTTAAATTTTCCATACAAAACCCACGAGTATGGGGGAAATAAAACGTCGATCCGGGCAGAGACCCCTGTACCCGGACAAGCCTACATACGTCAGGAGGTCGGCTGGTATCCTGACGGGACCTGCACTCGCGACTGAATGTTCCGAAGAACTTGTAACTGTCAGCCATCCATCCCCTCGCCGTGCATCGCAACTTGGGATTCAGTGAAAACTTTATAGAGTTTCGCTCTTGGTCCAGGCGGTTAAGCCGAGACCCCCGGTCCTCTCAATGAGGATTACGGGTCGGGCCGAACGGTGGTCTGCATCAGACCGTGTCTGCCAGCCAACTATTGCCAGCTGACAAACCCGTCGCCCCTACAAGGCTCGATTCTACCACGCCCTCTCCTAGATGAGAGGGCGGGGAAGAGCCTTCCCATGGCCAACTGGCCACCCTCCCTTGGTCAGAATTCGCCACAGACAATAGCTCGCGAGAGCTATTGCCCGTGCCCAGGGTGCACCGGCCCGAGCAACTGCTGTTCCCCCCGGACGTATCCATAAGGGACCAGCAGCCACCAGGCACACGGGGAGGTTTCTGACCACGCACCCCAACCTGAGCGTGACCTAACCTAACCTGAGCGTGACCTTTTTTTTTCGGATTTGAAATACTCATGGATGTCCTCCGCCCTGGCGTGGGTGGAGGGGTCTGTCAGACTCTTACTGACTAAAACCACCCCGGTGTTCCATCTCACACCTGCGCCGAGGGTCGCGGGAACTTACGACACTTCCGCAACCCCCAGCTGGTGCCGGCCTGCCGCAGCGGGCCTCCTCGGGTTAGCGGGGGGAGTGAGGTGTTAGACTCTCCCCGCGCCGTCTTAGAGGGGCGCGCTTGGAACACTTCGCGCCGTCGCCTCGGATCCTGATGTATGAGGGGCGACAGACTTCCCCAAGTCCGTCGCCCCTGGACCCATTTAGGAGAGCACCTGCGTCGCCCGAAACGACAGGGAGCCGTGCCTCCTCCCGAGCCAGCGCTCGAGCGCCGGCCGGATCGCCCGGACGGTGGCGAGGCCGGCGGTAGGGCGTGAAAGGCGTCCCGCCACTCCGCCACCAGGGCCTCGTGCAGCTGCGACCGACGCAGCTCCAACTGTCGCTGCATCGGCCGCTCGCCCCGCGTCCTCGTTTTGTAGTGACGCGAGTACTAACGCCTCGAGGTCCCAAGGCGGAGATCCGGCCAGTACGCAAGCCGCCTCGTAGGAGATCGTGCGATACCCTCTGATGACTCTGACGGCCAGCGCTCTCTGCGGCTTTCGCAAAACAGCGATGCTGCCGGCTGTCAAGTCAGCCGCCCAGATCGGGGCCACGTACAGAGCCATCGATCGCACGATCCCCACGTAGAGCCGCCTGCAGGCGAGGCTCGGGCCCCCCAGATTGGGAGAGTAACCTAGCCTTTTTTTTTTTTTTGCGCTTGGAAAAAATGCAATTACGCATACCACGCCCATTTGGGGGAATGGGGGGCTATGTGGGACTCCCCGGGCTAGCCCGGTATACCCACTAAAACAACCCAGCGGCATTCCCGCATCGTCTGAGTGGAAGGGCACTGGGAAACCGGCATAGCCTTTACCTCCAGTACCCCTCCGACGATCGCCCGCCTTCGCCGCGGCGGGCCCCGCACGTCCTCCTCATTGGGGGAGGCTCGGAATGTCCCGCAGAGGTGGTGTGGAGTGCAACGCGGGCGGAGGCGCACCCCCCGCGCCTGTCGCCCGCCCATCACCACCACGAGGAGGGAAAAGCCGGCGTCCGCTCCGACCTCCTCCTCGCCCACAGAGAGGCGCAGCGAGAGGGCCATCCTCCCGCGCGCGCCGTTTCCCTTTGCGAAATGACGTCCTCACAAAAGGAGGCGACCGCAGCCCAAGATCCCTCGCTCCCCAGCACGGAACGCACCACGCTGGGAAGCGAGAGGTCCCGGCCGATCCCCGCAATCAGACCGCGGCGCGGCCCAGACCAAGCCGGGCAGACCCCAAGGGTGTGCCGCGCCGTGTCCTCCGCAGCCTGGGTTTGTTAGCTGGCTATTGCCAGCTGACAAACCCGTCGCCCCTACAAGGCTCGTTCCACCATGCCCTCTCCTAGATGAGAGGGCGGGGAAGAGCCCTCCCTCCCATGGCCAACTGGCCACCCCCCCATGGTCAGAATTCGCCACAGACAATAGCCTCCGGGAGCTCAGAAGCTATTGCCCGTGCCCAGGGTGCACCGGCCCGAGCAACTGCTGTTCCCCCCGGACGTATCCATAAGGGACCAGCAGCCACCGGGCACACGAGGAGGTTTCTGACCACGCACCCCAGAGTAACCTAGCCTAACATAACCTACGAAACATTACCGTAACTTATTTGACACAGCTATTTGAAACAAGTCGCCATGATAGTTATTTAAGTATATTACAATACCTATCTAATGACATGTAGACCATTTTGTCCGGTCCTCGTTTGTATGGGAAGTAATCTAATGACTCAACAGCGAGACTGTTTTGGTATTTGTGTAGGGATACCTCAACTATACTCTTGTGCAAAGGGGTTTCAAAATCTTCCGCGGTAGTTTTGAGAAAAATAATACTATTAGAGGTGGTAACTTGAGATGGGGCAGTAATGGCAGCTAACTGAACCATTGTAGCTAAAGGAAACCGTTATTAGGAGACTATCCATATTTTTTTAAATATTTTACACCGCGAATACAGATTTAAAAAAAAACAACATTCAGCGAGAAAAAGGGTTGTTTTTACAAATCATTTAAACGATGCCAATGGACCAATTTTCTTATAATAATTAAAATACTCTTCCGGACACAGTGACGTTGCAGTACTAGAAAAGTTTGAAATCGCAAAAATACTTATTTGAGATGGGGTAGTAATAAGGGCTGCCTTAATCGTTGTGGCTGCAGGAAAACGTTCTCAATCGTCAAACGTGTTCAATAATCTCGTGATTATCACTATTGATGTATGGTGAAATGCAAATAATATAAGTTATTTAAAAGCGTAGAGATTGAATTAGCTTAATGAAAAATTCATGAGATGTTGGTGAAATACCCCTTATTTTGAAAAATCAGTCAAGTGCGAGTGAAATACAGCGTGGAAGGGACATCGTACCACAAACTTCGTGAAAAGGTTCCTCATAAAGCCTTAAATTAATTTACGTAAGTCATTAATATCACAAATGATAGGTTACAGATGTTGTCATTTTTAAGCGCGCAATGTACTGTGAATGCAAACAACGAGTCACAATCACAACCGCAAGCCATTACTCCGCTAACGCGGTACCGGTGCGCGGCGCGGCGCGGCGGCCGTACAGTAAGTACAGTGCCTACACGCATACGCACGCACACATCACAAGTCTGAGTTCGGCACGGAGTCGCGTTGCCGCACAACGCTTTTGTAAACGTGAAAAGTAGCATACCTACCTACGTTACACTACTGATAAAGAAATCACCTAACAAACACATTGATAAACCGAACTTGAAATTTAGTTCAATTGACTGATTGCTTACAACAAAAAACAAAACATTGCTCGTTCGCTCATAAAATAACATAAGTAGGTACCTACCTAATGATTCCGATGAGGTACCTACCTACCTACATGGCAATTAGTTGCAAACAAATTAACACTCACCTTAATCTCTCTTATTAGGAGTGAGGGACTCCTAATAAGATAGGGTTCAAAGTGGCCGCCACCAACTTGCTCACAAATCCTAGCGCGGCGCAGAGTTTCAGCGTGGACACGGGGGAATAAGGTGGGGTCTCGGACATACTCCGCACGGAGCGTCGCAAGCGATCTCGCATTTCTGCTGCCGTATTGCACTCCGTAACAAAGTCCCTATCTTGACCCCACAGACAAAAATCTAGTGGGGTCAAGTCTGGTGATCGCGCTGGCCAGGGTTGTGGATCGAACCTCCCAATCTACTGGTCACCAAAAGTCGCTGTAAGGTGTAAGGCTGTCGCACTGGAAGAGTCACGTGTGGGGGAGCGCCATCGTGTTGGTACCACGCATCCCGGAAGTGGGCCACCGGCATCTCTCTAGTTACGGGCACTAAACGTATGGTTACGACTGTTACGTATCCGAGGCATTTTCGTTCAAAACACACACAGTACAACACAGACAAAAAAACAACTCGACTGATAATAACTAATACGCTCAAATCCAAAATCACGAAAAACAACACAACCGTTTACAATGAACGCAAATCGGAAACTGAACTGATCAAAAATCGGCGAAATCCAAAATTTTACTTCCTTTACAATTTCGCCGACAAGCCGTCATAGACTCGTAGGCACCTAGATCATGCACAGACCAATAAAATGATAGACTGTGCCAACGCATTAAGTTGTACTGACAAAATAAATTGCGAAAATGGATAGGGTTAAAATTTACTAAAGATCAGATTACATCGGTTAAACAAAGGTGTTAATGCAAAAACAAATGTTTATAACAAAAATTGCCTAAAAAAAAGGTTAATTACTAAAAGAACTTATTTTTTTACATTCAATTTATTAAAATTGATAACAGTATTGGACATACTATCAGAGATCATTAATAATCCCAGATAAAAAGTCTAAATAAAAGTAGTCAATCTGATATTAATTTACGTAATAACGCATCTGTTAGATTCATAGGCACTGGCCGCTATAGCTTTGTCGATACCGCGCGTCGGCGCAGCGGCATGTCGGCTTCTTTGAGTGAGCGCGCGCTCAGTGACTAGTGCCTACACTGCCTACTTTGTTGCACTCACTTACTTTGTTGCGATAACCTCGGTTCGTGAACTTTATCAAAACAGCTGATCGGGAGCACTTTTTAAGTTTGATTTTCATTGCTGTTTTACGTGAAAATTGTGAAATAATTGTTTTTTTCTTTTTTATCGCATTGGGATGGAAAACAATAATGATTTTATACACTATAAATTAAAAAAAACTGCAAAAAAAATCGTAAAAATTAAGAAAAAAGCGACGAAAAATTCCAACGCTGGGGGGTTCAGAATCATGTACTGGATCCATGGTACACGTATACGTTACGATGTCCCTTCCACCCGGTATAGTCGGAAAACAACTATATCATCTACATATACTACATAAGCAAATCAAGTTATTGTCTAATAATTTTGCAACCGAGAAAATATTTCAAGATTTTATAATTTTTCCTTCGGTCCCTTCCTAAACGCTAACTGCATACCAAATATCAAATTTATAGGTCTTCAAGAAGTACCTCAGAATTATGATGATCGGCGGGTGAGTGAGTGAGTGAGTGTGTGACGAAGTCACGAAACTTTAATGGCCGATATTTTGTAAGCTGTTTAAGATAGAAACTTGTAATTTGGCAATTCAGTTGAATACATTTAGTACTCTCTTAAACATAATTTTCAAGCTTTCGCTCTCATCTGTTACGAAGATATAGGGTGCTTAAAAGTGCCTTGAGTTGCTTCGAGAAAAGGGTGTACGTCCGTGCCTGCTCGACGTTGGCGGGGCTCTTCCGTGCCCCCTGATTAACTTAATATCACTATTTGTAATTGGCATTTTAAGACTGTTGACATCAAAAGCAGTTAAAACTGATTAATATTATTTGTGTGCTTACTTAAGTTAGTACTTTTAAGAAAGAAAAACCGGCCAAGTGTGTGTCGGGCCACTCACAGTAAATAGGGTTCCGTAGTTGCACAATAATGCGGACTAACCTGTTTTACACAACTAACAACGTTACATTATATAAAAGTATTTTTTAATGGAATTTGTACGAAATTTTTACTTTTATAAGTTGGTCGACTATTACTCGTAAACTTGTATAGTCTACTTAGCTGTGATAGTTTTCCTTTTGATTTCGTTGTATATACTACTACCGTGAATTTTTTCATATATCCAAAACTAGCCGTTTAGCTGGCAGGGTGAGGGGACACTTGACTAACAAAAATTTGCACTTTAGAATAGAATATAGAATAGAATAGAATATAATAGAATATTGGTTTATTTGCATAGAATGTAGGTACATAAAATATAGGTGTTAACAAAAAATATTGATCCTTGTACAATCTACCTTAAATTTAGGCATGCAAACATTAGCGAGAATATAAATTAAATCAAATTGAAATTAAGTAATGATAATTATTAATATTGTGAAAAATAGGTAAATGTAATGTAATATAGTCAAAGTCTACAATTTATCATTTAAAAAATCATTAATTGAATAATAACACTTTTCAAGTAATAGTGCTGTAAGTTTCTTTTTAAATAATTGGCTTTAAAGCTTAATATTTCAGAAACGGATCACTTAATCGAAAAATTGTATTCCCAAACCTGCAATATTTATTTTTGAAGACCTATCCAACAACACACCACACCAAGGGAAAGACGAGAGAAAAAAAAAACATCCCCACTTTACAAGCAAAGGAGGTTCGTAATTTTTTTTTTATTTTTATTTTCTTTTACTACTTTGTCTGCGTGATTAATATGTATATCCATGCCAAATTATAGCTTTCTAGTACTAAGAGTCTCTGAGCCAAGCTGCGGACAGACGGACAGACGGACGGACATGGCGAAACTATAAGGGTTCCTTGTTGATTACGGAACCCTAAAAATTGGATGTGATAAAACCAAACAGTGTATTTTTTCATAATATTATTGAGACTGATCTCTGATTGTATTTTTTAGACGATTATTAGATTAAAAGTTATTATAATAAACTAATAAAAGTTGATTAAGACAAAAAAGTTTATATTTTTTCTTTTTTGTTACCCAGTCTTAATTTCATGTCAGTATTAATTTATCAAAACAAGATTTACATAATTCAAAATGCACATTTCCTTGTTTCCACAAACAATCTTTTAACGCTGTAACGTTACATCGAATGACACATTCGTTATTATGGGAGTCATCATCATCATCATCAGCCTATAGCAGTCCATTGCTGGACATAGGCCTCTCCTAGGGTACGCCCAATCCTCGGATTTCATCCAGTTGCTACCAGCCATGTTGCGAAGATCGTCACTTCACCTATACTGAGGGCGTTCCACACTACGTTTGCCGATTCGCGGTCTTCACCCAAGAACACGTCTACTCCAACGGTCATCGGTTCTACGGGTAATATGGCCGGCGCATTGCCACTTCAGCTTGCTTATTCTATGGGCTATGTCGACTACTCTGGTTCTCTGTCGGATCACCTCGCTTCGGATTCAATCGTTCAGCGACACTCTGAACTGGATCTTTCCAAAGCCCGTTCAGCGACTTTATACTTGTGTTCTCCCCGTGAAGAGGACCTTATTAAAACTGTCCCGAAGCTCTTTCAACACAGGATTTTTCCAGGTTTCAGGAATTCAGTCGTGATTTCGTCCTCGCTTGGGGCTTTTTAATTTTAAAGCTGTTTAAGAGCAGTCTCGATTTCGTCTAGGCTGATTTCCAGCAGGTCTTCTGTGAAGTGGTGGGTCAGAGTGGCTCTGGGATTATGGGACAATTTACAACCAACTCTGATCTAGCGCTTGCCGGCCGCTGCCGTGGCACGCAGTACGCTTGCTTCGCTCGCTCGGCTTTCACGCCTCTGGTTACATTTCTAACCTAACCTAACCGGTTGCGGTGCCTTAACGGAACTACCGCTCGCCAGCCGCTACCGGCTTCCATTCATAATCTAACCTTACCTAACCGATGTGCCCCCGATTCAGAAACATTTCGATAAGCAGTTGTCGACCGATTCGGTTTGTCTGTACCCCAAGTGTGAGTTTTTTACGTTACTACTGTAGTTGCGTCACGCCAAAAATGTCAAACAAATTTTTAGTCACGCTATTCGCCGCTAGAGGGTCTGCCTAAATTTTCATACATTTTAGTAGTAACGTAAAAAAACTCACACTTGGGGTACGTTCCGTTTACGATTCTCGTAACGAGAAAAAAAGAGATAGCCTACTGAATCGTTCGACAATTGACTAATCTAATCGTTCCGACTCAGGAGGCTGGTCGGAGTAGTTTTCAGTGTATTCAGCGTTATTGCGTTCGAATAAGCCGTGGCAAACCGTTATTCAAAAAACTCGAATACCTTTTCTATTACTAGTCGAATACTAAAATGAGGCGATTACTCGAATAATACGAATCTTTGAATTACATGCCCTAGTCACAACACTAACACTTGTACAGTATCTCAGTGTCGTGACATCAAATATCAGTGTCGCGACATAGACCATCGGTGACACGACATCAATGTCATGACGTCAACTATTAGTGTCGTGACAGCGATTTTCAGTGTCCTCGACATCGACTATCTGTATCACGACTTCGATTATCAGTGTCAGTGTCAGGACACTAACACTAGTACAGTATCTCAGTGTCTCAAAATACACTGTTAGTGTCATGACATCGACGATCAGTGTCGTGACACCAACTAACTGTGTCATGACATCAACGACTTGTATAACGATATCAACTATTCGTGTTGCCAGATAGACTATCACTGTGGCGACATCATCTATCAATGTCACGACGTCTATTATTGGTGTCATGACATTGACTATCACTGTCGTGACATCAACTGTCAGTGTCATGACATTAACTATCAATGTCACATCAAGTATCAGTGTCATGACAAAAACTATTAGTGCCACGACATTAGTTATTAATGTTGCGACATCGATAATTATAATCTATCAAGGACACAGTTCCTGTTAAATTCTCCTGTTCAAAGGGATTCCGTTGATCTGGCCCTAAGATCGCGTACTGTGCCTTTGATGCATCAACAATAAAATGGTTCGACAGCTATTGTAGTAACCGCGCCCAACTTGTTGAAATTGAAATTCATGATGCAAATGGCTCAACTATTTCATCTAACATGACCCCCGTAGTGGCGGGCGTTTCACAGGGTCCAACTATGATCATCTTGTTTGGAGCTGATATTATTCAAGTTACAAAAAATTGAAAACATCATGTCTTTGCTGACGATCTACAAATATATCTCTCCTTTAAATCTCAACAGTATAATGTCACTGTAAAAACGATTAACGAAGAACTAGAAATAATCGTAAATTGGTGTGAAGAAATCTCGCTCTTCCTTGACCCAGCTAAAACGAAATTGATGTTTTTCGGATCTAAGGGCGAATTAAATAAAATAAAACTAAATCACGGAGACGTGAGTGCTATGTGACAACAAATTGAATATGTAAGTAAAGCGCAAAATCTGTGTTTATGGATAAAAGTTTTTGATTGATTGATTGACATTTTGAGACTTATTTTGAGTTTTTGATTTAGATTTTGACACTTCGCGTTTTGACCTTCGTCAAAAACTTTGAATACCGTCTATTTAAAAGTTTTGTATAAGGTACGACTATATTTAAGCGAGGAATTGCGCATACAGATTGTGCGAAGCTTGGTTCTATCAAAGCTAAACTACGCAGATACTGCAATAGGACCCAGACTCCTAGTACGCATCAATAGACTGATTCAAAGGGCGCAAAATGTGTATGCGTTTTATTGAATTCTAAGTATATTTACAAAAAGATTTGTGTATTTATTTCTTAAAGATTTGTGGACTGAATTGAATACGTAATTACCTTTTTAGTTGGTGCGAAATGCTCTCGAATTTTATTAAGTTTGTTTGAGTAGTTTTTTGGGTTCCGTGCCCAAAGGGTAAAACGGGACCCTATTACTAAGGCTCCGCTGTCCGTCTGTCCGTCTGTCTGTCTGTCTGTCTGTCCGTCTATTACCAGGCTGTATCTCATGAACCGTGATAGTTAGACTGTTGAAATTTTCACAGATGATGTATTTCTGTTGTCGCTATAACAATGCCCTATTAATGAGATCGCTTCGCTCGCTCTTAAAATTAGTCAGTTGAAAGACAAGTTACAGCGTTTGGTTACACGATTTGGTGAGCATTTATCCAATTTGGTAAGCAAAAAGAATATAAATACAACACGTACAGTTATTCTGATGAGTGTATATTTATTTTGGAACTTAAAAGGTTGTTCTTTAGGCACCTCGGTATAGAGTGGGTTTATTTTATTTGAAGTTAATTTATTTTACTTGGTACTTAGTCTTTAAGGTCTAAAAATTATTTTGGTGAGCATTTAAATTGTATCCGTTTACTAATACAATCTGACACGCCCAAATAAATACCTAGGCCCGGAACAGTTAATAACAGTTATAATGTTTCAGGAATAACACGTAACTAGGGTTACCATCCGTCCGGATTTATCCGGACATGTCCGGACTTTCAGCCTTTCATCCGGACTTTGTCCGGCTTTTTAATTTGTCCGGATTTTTGGCTTAGATGGAAAAAATTCAATTAATGTTAAATTTTCGCATTAAATTACTTAATAATAAAACGAGTATTAAATCTGTCATCAATCTTTATTATACTACATACTAATATTACATACAACTAGTTAATTAGTCTCATCTCAATTTAAAACAATCAGTTATTTCATTTTGTGACTAAAATGTCTGGACTTTTTTTGAAATGTCCAGACTTTTTGGCAAATATCCAGCTTTATGTCCGGAGTTTTCAAATTTCGAAATGGTAACCCTACACGGAACGGACCCCAAAAACTTCAATATAGGCCTGTTTAATAGAGACGAGTGATGCAAGCAAGTGCAGGAGGCGAGCCGTGAGCAGTGTCGGCCGGTGCAGGTGGTGAGTGCGGTGCGCGCGCAAGGGCACGGGGCGCGGTGCGAGGGGAGCGGGCGGCGGGGCACAGCTCGGGTCGCGGGCCGCGCGGCCGCGCTGCAGTGTGGCGCGGCGTTACGTCACGCGAGCACTGGACACCGCGCTACGACACGCGCCCGCGACACGCGTCACGCGACCGAGCGACTGCGCCGCGCCGCCGGACACCCGCGACACGTGTGTGACAGTGCAGTGACCGCGACAGTGATGAGTGCTACGAGCTAGCTAGCTGTGATCACCGACGCCGCGCCGTGGAGCGACCCGCTCTGTCTGATATGAATACCAGATCACACATCCATGGAGATAGTATGTACTTGGTGCTTGTTATAAAATACTCTTAACTTAATGTTAGAAACACTACTAGTACTACTAGTATGATGTATAGTTAATGAATTAATTTGTCATTTTAACTATTCTATTCACAGGCAAACACTTTCTTTGATTACTAGCAAACGATATAAAGTGTAATTAGCGTGTAGTGTGATACGCGAACGGTTTTGATGACCCGTGTCGTGCCGCGGCACGCACGTGTCGTGTGAAGGTGTCGCGCGCTCGCTACGCTAACCTCACTCTCTGTTATGAGCTGATCTTCGCGCAGCTCTAACGTAGCACTCGTAGCTGTAAAATCACAACATTATAATTTTTTAAAGGTTTGCTGTGTCAACAGCCTTAATTTATACCTAATCTGTAAAAGTGTGTAATGAGATATGAAAATTCATAATAATTTCAAGTCATCCTTATTATACTAAGTATTAGGTTGTTACTTGCTTGCTTATCTAATTCAAAAGACCCAAACATCTTTAGGGTTCCGTAGTCAAACTAGGAACCCTTATAATTTCGTCATGTCCGTCCGTCCGTATGCCACAGTCATTTTATTTGGAGACTATTGGGACTACATGGTTGTACTTAGGGTGTTAACAATCATACAGGCGTGTAGTGTTTACGAAACAAAATATATTCAGGGGTGGCACTCCACACATGAAACTCGTCGTATAAAATAATAAAATAACCCCTACTCGTCGTATAAAATAATAAAATAAAATGAAGTTTCCTAAGTAACTTTAGTGAGGTGAATATTTTGTGAATAGTCCAGTCAAAATACATTCAACTTCGGATTAATTCGTATAGAGTTGAAAATTGGTACAGACCTTAAATACATCATTACAAAAAAAATTAAAGTCAAAACTCCCCATCGATCGTTCTGCAAAAAAAGTTATTCAATGTCAAACGTGAAAACAATAGGTTATTCGTAAATATCTCTAAAACGGTAAGTGTTATTGTCATAATAGTTTTCGCAAAGTTGTAGATTATGCGATTTTCTACAAAAATGGTCCATACAATTTTTTTCTACGAATTATCAATCATGAGATATAACGATTTAAAATTGTAATAATCATCTACATAAATAACAAGTCCTAATGTAAGTTTCTCGCACAGCCTAATCCGCTAAAGGAAGAAACTTGAAATAAGAGTAACTAGTTATATTTTATAGCGAAAAAGCTCTACAAACACTACAAACGGCTTTTTTTTAGGTCAAACCCTGAGGTGTTGAAAACGGATGATAAAGTTTATGAAGATTACAAACGTTAACAGCCCATTTCTTCACCTTTTTGGGGTTGTTTCGTTAAATCGTTGTGTCCATATTTTGTTATTTACTTTTAAAAGTATTTGTGCCAATTTTCAAGTTTATTAACCAAGACACGACAATAAGATGTTTCATATAAACTTTATTACCCTTTTTTAAAATGTAAGGGGTTTGTTTAAAAAAAAACTGTTTTATTATGCCTTTCCGCAATAAAATACAACTACTCTCCCAATTTCAAGTTTTTATTTTTAGCGGTTTAGTCATCTCAGGCGAGAATCTCAAATTATGACTTGTTATTTATGTAGACGATTATTACAATTTTAAATTGCTATATATATATTAATGAAAAAAATGTAGAAAAAAAAAAAGCTTTTTTTCTAGAGAATTGAGTAGTCTACAACTTTGTACAGACTATTGTGAGAAAAAAACTTACCGCTTAAGAGATATTTACGAATAACCGATTTTTTGCCGTTTCACATTGAATAACTTTTTTTGCAGAAGTGAAATCAATGGGGGCTTTTGACATTTTATTTGTAATGATGTATTTAAGGTCTGCATCAATTTTCAGCTCTATACGGATCGTTCTGTTAAGGTTTTTTTTGTCTATTTTGACTGGACTTCGTAAACGAAGTGTGCTCTACTCTTAAAATGAGTCGTAAAAAATCAGAAAAAAAACAAACTTGTAGACACTTTCAACAAGAATTGTTGTGAACAACATACGTTCTTATCTTTGAGTTATTGGAACGCCGAGACAGAAGGGTTATTAAACCGTATTATCATACCTAATAAACGTTGACGTATTAACATTAAACTCTGTTATATTGTAAATGGGAGCACAATGCAGCCATTATTGCAACATTTTTGACTTGTTTTGGTTTATTTAGATATATTGCTGATGATCATGTTGGGTTCCCTACAATTATGGTCGAGCCTCGGTTTGCTGATACATAGTACATCCATCATCCCGATCAAAATGTAAATTATTATTAGTAATATCTTAGGTATATTTCTTACACTAACCTGCATTAATCTCACATCATTTTAAGTACTGTACTGTAAGAGTACCCAATTGCATTTGAAATACTGTTATAGCAGTATTGATTGTAAATAAATAGATTATATTATGTAAGTATTCTTAAATTAAAATACACTATTTAAAAAAATATATATATACAAATAAAGAAAAATATATCCTAGTATAAAACTATACATTAAACGAGTGGATCAAAAATTCCTCGGCATCGCTGTCGACTGGAAGCGTGCCCAAAAGAATTTTTTGGCCAAAGTCATAGTTCCCCATGAGGATACTATGTTTGCGCCATTTGAGGGTCTCCACAGCCACAACGGCAACGCCAGCACAACCCGCTGAGCAATGAAGATGGTATGGAGCAAGAGTGTCGACACAAGTTGCGTCCCACACTAGAGGCCTGCCCATCTTCCATGGCAATAACATCATGCCTTCAGGTCTCTTGCCATGAAATTATTTAAAAAAAAAGTATCCATGTATTTTGTTGCTGGCTCTTTTCCATAGAACTTACTTTTAGGCTGAGATCTATAGACCCAACTTGGACTTTGCTCAGACTTTACTTTAGACTTATGACAAAGTCAGTATTTATAGAGCCGTCTTTGAATTCATCTGAGTGCGTGCTTAGCAAATGCTTAGCAAAGTCTAAGTTCACAAAATCGACGACTTAGCAAATACTTAGGTTACTATTATCCTAACAAAAAATAATGGTCCGTAATTTACTTTACCATCATTATATTTACACAACTTTTTAATTTTTTAGTATTATAAAGTGACCAGACTCAACTCAGTAATACCAGATTAGGGAAGATTTCCTTGATGTTGATAACTAATTCTGAATTAGTTAAGATAAAAACAATTAGGTAGTATAACATCACATAAAACAAGTTTTTCTAAGTTTAAAATGTATAAAAATGAATTAAAAGTTACTTTTTTTCGACAAATTACAGATGTCAAAACGATGCGATCCGTTTCAATGAATATATTATTGTGTTCGTTTATTAAAAAAAAAAAAACACTTATAAGCATGCCAATTTCTGCTTATTCTATTAATAATACATAGAAGAAATATGAGCGTAGTTCTAGATTATTTACATGTTATTATTGTTAAACATTTATAAAGAAAAATCAAGAATGTAATGCTTGAAACGAAACATTAACTTGTATTTTGACATCGACCGTCTTAGCGTATGCTTAGCATAAGCTCAGCATAGTCTCAACGTGATACGTCTATAAATTCCAAATCTAAGATTATGCTAAGCATACACTTAGCAAAGTATTGCGTGAGTAAAGTCTGAGCAAAGTCTAAGCTAAGTCCAAGTTGGATCTATAGATCTCAGCCTTAGAATCGTGCAATTTAACTGTCGAGACGTTTCTTAAGTGCATGTACTGTACTTATTTGAAATAAAAAATGTTGAATCTTGTTCAAGAGAAGGTAAATGTTTTAACGTCATCTTATCCGGTTGCAAAGTATATTGTAACATCTTTGTAATGTTTACTCCAAGCTATCACTGCTATCTGAAGATTTTAACTCTAATGGGAGAGAAAGAAACGATCCTAGTCGGATTAGCTGATGGTCGGGGTAGACCAAAGCTAGGGCGCGTGACTGGCGGGACCGCCTCGTAACCTGCTGTCCGAGACAAGTTCAAGTCTTGCTTTATTTATAATAATTGATAATAGCGGACACTCGCCTTATTATTTGTTTATTTATACTTTCGCACATAATTTGTACAGAGGCGGACTTAATGCCACAGCCATTTTCAACCAGTCGACCTTAGGGTGATGCAGAGAAAACGTGGTAGGTGCATTAAAAGAGCTATGTGATGTGTACGCTATTAAAAATACACACAAAGATAACAAAAATTTTTGCAGTAATATTACCCACATACATAATAAGACATTACGTACCTACATAACATAATAATATATGTATTATACAATACCTACAAATATACAGTGGTGGACATATAATTAGAAACACCAAGTGTGACTTTTATTTTTAGTACAAATTAACTTGATAATTAATGTTTTACGTATCATAGAGGGCTTATACCTATTTATCTATAATGTACCCACATCAAGAAGTATTACTATGTCAGTTTTGGAAATATTATAAACCGTTTATGTAAAAACTGGTATACTTAATAAAATAAAATGAAGCAGCACAACGTACTAAGGTGGACAACTAATTAGAAACAGAAAAAAAAACATTAGCATAAATATGAACAAAGGTAACGAAACAATAAATAATGAAGTTAAATGGTACAAACGTTTTATAATAAACGATTAATGTTTGGTTCGGAAGCCTCTGCTGTCGATTACAGCTCTACAACGACGTGGCATTGATTCTATCAATGTTTCATACATTTCCAGGGAATTTTTCTCCAAGCTTCTACAAATGCGTCTTAAAGTTGTTGTAGTATGATACTAGTAGTAGTACGATATTAGTGATACGTTTATTGGACAATGTTTTCTTTACAATGTACCACAAACTTAGATTTGATTCAAATCTGGACTATTTGCAGACCACTCTAACACCGACACTAATTAGTCTCTTAGAAATGCTTTAACGTTGTTTCTTTGGTTTGGATTATTGTAGTGTCGGTGT
The DNA here is from genome assembly GCA_905220435.1 of Amphipyra tragopoginis. Classification (NCBI taxonomy): domain Eukaryota; kingdom Metazoa; phylum Arthropoda; class Insecta; order Lepidoptera; family Noctuidae; genus Amphipyra; species Amphipyra tragopoginis. The sequence continues at coordinate 26,698,351 of HG992008.1, read as the reverse complement.
TAGAGTGGTCTGCAAATAGTCCAGATTTGAATCAAATCTAAGTTTGTGGTACATTGTAAAGAAAACATTGTCCAATACACATATCACTAATATCGTACTACTACTAGTATCATACTACAACATCTTTCAGACGCATTTGTAGAAGCTTGGAGAAAAAATTCCCTGGAAATGTATGAAACATTGATAGAATCAATGCTACGTCGTTGTAGAGCTGTAATCGACAGCAGAGGCTTCCCAACCAAACATTAATTGTTTATTATAAAACGTTTGTACCATTTAACTTCATTATTTATTGTTTCGTTACCTTTGTTCATATTTATGCTAATGTTTTTTTTTCTGTTTCTAATTAGTTGTCCACCTTAGTACGTTGTGCTGCTTCATTTTATTTTATTAAGTATACCAGTTTTTACATAATCGGTTGTATGATATTTCCAAAACTAACATAGTAATACTTCATGATGTGGATACATTATAGATAAATAGGTATAAGCCCTCTATGATACGTAAAACATTAATTATCAAGTTAATTTGTACTAAAAATAAAAGTCACACTTGGTGTTTCTAATTATATGTCCACCACTGTATATAAAAAGATAAATCAGTGTTGTCATGATTCTGCCAATGCCTTGTAAAGATGTTCGCGCACTTTAATTTTAAAGGAATAGCGACTGGTTGCCATCTTGATTTCCAAGGGGAGTGCATTCCACAGAAGAATGGACTGGACGAAGAAAGAAGAGTGTACAAAGTCAGAACGGTGAGAGGGACATTGAAGGAGTCAATTGTGTGAAGAGCGTAGATTTCTGTCATGATTGGAGCATATTATGTACTGAACGTGAGAAGTTAGATAAGTGGGAGAGTAGAGAAATGAGAACAGGGTAGTCAATGGGCCTTTGGATTCTACGTTGGCGAATAGGCAACCGTTTAAGAAGCAAACGATACGCAGAGATATGATCATATTTACGAAGATTGAAGACGAATCGAATGCAGTTATTAAGCAGGCGATCCAGTTTGTTGAGAACTGCATTCAGGTCACAGTAAATACTGTCGTAGTATCTAGTACCGAATCCATTATGTTACGAGCCAGTTGTGAAACTTAAGTTTGTATTCAAAAATTATCCAAAATCTCAATTTTAATGATATGCCATGAATGTACCAATTAAAAGTGAACCCAATAAATAATTGCTATAGGTACATAATTATTACTAAACATAATCATAATTATGTTTAGTAATTCACAGGGATATATTGCAAAGGATGGCACACTTGACCTCTGTCGGGCATGCTACCGTCTGTATAGCTATCCAACAAATCTCCGGTCGTTCTCGTCTTGTCAACGGCGAGAACGTGCAGAGGCACAATCTGGTAACCAGGATTATTCACCAGCAAATTACTCTGAAACACAGTCTTGTGGAATTAGAAGTACCGTACTATAAGTATGTGCCCGACCAGGACTATTATCACGGACAGGACTATTATTACGAATAAGCCTGATATAATGGTGATAGATCGGTCAGAGCACCACACAATGATTGTTGATATCACTGTCCCACATGTCAAGAATGTCATGAAGCTGCATTTCAGAAGACTCATTGGGGTATTTAACTTATTTCATAGAAATACGGAAACTAAGAGGAAGATAAAAAAAGGATTAAAAAAAATCATTTTCATTGAAAAAATTACGTCATGTTATCGCGTTAATTTTATTGGTAGTTTCAAGTTCAAGGTTAAAGGGTTTTTTTTAAAGAGATGCTATCACTTATGCAACGTTATGACATTAGGTGCACGGTTCCAAAAAGTTGTTCCTAACGGAGAAGAGCCGCAACAAACTACAAAGAAGGATACTTTTTGTTTGGTAAGGTTTGTTCTTCACAACGTCAACCATCAATTACCGACTTGCATTTTTTTATAGTAAAATATCCGGGTATGTCGCACACGTTGAGCAAGGCATTTTTTAAATATTGAACGCAGGCATTCCGATGAACCACGACATCCTTCATGATCTTACAACTTTCTGTAGCTTTATAGTTAAAGACTGACTGCTCCCCTCTGACCTATCTCAATGACCTTTGCGCAGTGGTCGGTGCGATTGGCTTTCCGCGCTACGGGCTGCGGGTTAAAATCCCGCACAAAACAAATATTTGTATGTTTACATATAGGTAACTTTCGTAAGTGACGTTCATGCTTGCCTTTCGTTTACACCTACGTATAAAACATGCATCTATTTTTTCATAACCGGTAATACAACTTATAAAAAATAAACGAGGGGTTGAGGATGTGGGCCGTTCCCGAAATGTACCGTTTACGTCTTTAAGCATTGTAGCGTGTTGTAGTAGTAGGCGGGAACAGTAGACTGTTTACATAAAACTAATAAACAAAATATACTAAGTGTAATAAATTAATTTGATTGCTACTGGCACGGTAGTGTTATCTAAACATTACCGTGCTACTGGGTAGGCGAAAAATTATGAATATACAAGGTTAGTCAGAAAGGGGATACTAATTCGAAAGGGTGTTAAAGTACCCATAATAATTAATAACTTTTGTTCTACCACTTTTCCCAAAAGTCAAGTTTCAGAGAAATAGCTGTTCAAAAATGACATTAAAAATACGCTAAAAGGAGATCATTCATTTTCGGCCCAAAAACCAAAAAATTCAGCTGAAGGAATAGTTGTAGAGACTTAGTGCCATAGTAAAAAATAACCGGACTGACTTCCCCAACAGTGGTGACACCTTTTTTATCGTTGGCCGGCACTTTGACTTTTGGGCCGAACTTTGTATGAACCGTGAATGATCTCCTTTATCTGTCCTCAGCTATGATTAGCTGTGTTTACATTTTTAGTCATATTTCGGGTCAGGAATTAGAAGCTCCATTTTCTGAATTCGTCACTAAAGCAGGGATGAACATTTTTTGAAAAAACTAAAATTAAAATAATTTGCCATGGAAATAAAAATTACCGAATTTTAACACTTGTTTTAAAACCGTCATCACTGATACTTTAAGTGGCTGCGGATTAGTACTCCCTTTCCGACTAACCTTGTATAATTTAAAAACCTTGAACCGTGTTTCTGGAAAAATAAACATTTCTATTTCGATATGGTTTTTGTGTATACAGGGTGTTAACGAAATCATGTAATTCCTTCAGACCGCGTGATCTACTGGTGACACAGATTAACCCTAAATGGGAATTATTGAAAAAAAAAATTTGGTTTTCAATTTCTCATTCTTTTTAGAGCCTTGAATTATCTGACTGCAAAGAGCGATATCGCGTCAGTCGTTCCTACCAGCCGTGTAACCATACTTTTATTAATTTATGCGTGGCATCGAAAGGTTCACACAAATAAAATATTTTTTTGCAAAAAAAAAACTTATTTTTTTACGGAATCCATTAGGTGGTTCAGATATGATCGGTTACAAAGCCGCATGAAAAAAAATAGAATTTTATTTTTAATCAAGCTAAATCCCGTGCGAGGCCAGTCTACACCAGTGGTAGATCATATGGTTTTAAGGAATTACACAAATTCGTTAACACCCTGTATATAATATTGTAATAATATATATATTTTTACAAAACAACCTTAGAATATTTGAAAAAGACTTTGCGTAGTTCAAGAGCAAGAAGTAAATTATTTACAACAACCAATCAGATCAAAGTGATTTCTACATCACACACACGGTGTCTCCTAGCGACCCCGTATAAGTTTGGATCATTCGGAAGGCTGAGCGGTTGAGAGAAGGGTTATTTGTGATTAGAGAATTAAAATGCACACTGCTAGTCTCTTAGTCAGATCTTATTCTTGCAATATCTCTCTCTTGTACAACATCTGTGGTTTCAGTTTTTGTTGCAAAGAGTCGTAAGGCAAAGTACGGCCTATTCGCCTAACCATCCAAAAATATTTGATACTTCGTAGACTAACCACCGCGGCCAAGTTGTACAAACACATGCATCATGTTTAAAGTAATTTGTAATAGCGTCACGTAATTCGTACTTTTAAACTTTATGAATATAGTACATCGGTATTTTAAACTTCGAAGTTCAGTAATACAGTCGTTCATTTTCAGTGGGATACTCAGGATTATAAATGAGATGGCAAATCTCCTAAATGATGGCGATACATCTATAAATTAATTGTTCCGTAGGGCGCGCTCGGGACACACAGAGGTCAGAGTCGCGGCGATAGTGCGCGCGGGTGACATGGACGAGTGACGCGCTGGCAGGCGACATGTGCTGGGGCGCGGCGCTGGTGCTGGCGGCGCTGGTGACGCTGAGCGCACGTGGCGCGGCCGGCGGCTGCGGCGTGGCGGAGTTCGCATGTCGCAGCGGCGCATGCGTGCGTCTGGACGCTTTCTGTGACGGCGAGGCGCAGTGCGCGGACGGCAGCGACGAGCCGCCGCACTGCACCGTGTGCAACCGCACGTACTACGGTCGCGTGGGCGTGGCATACGCAGTGGGCGTGCGCTCGGCGCCGCGCGCGCCGTTCCTGTGCCACCTGACGTTCACGGCGGGCGGCGCCGCGCACGGTGACCTGGTGCAGCTCGCGTTCGACGAGTTCCGCGTGGGCCGCTACGAGCCGGGCGCGCTGGACGGCTGCCCGGACGGTTACATGCAGCTCTCGGAGCTAGGCCGGCCGTTCACCGGCGGCTCGTGGTGCGGCGAGGCAGACGGCGCCGCGCTCTACTACAGCGAGACGGCCACGGTCACCGTATCGGTTAAGCTGTTCCGCGCGCGACTCGGCGAACCGTTTGGTTTTCGGTTACGCTACAAGTTCTTGGCGCAGCGTGACGCCGTAGTCAGGTAGGTGTTCCAATGTTAGACAACATAGCTATTTTAAGTTCTGAGAAAATATTCCTCAACTTCGCCGACTTCCGCTGTTGCGGTGCTTGGAAGTGTACCGCAAAAGAAAACAATTTGCATCATTCAGAAACAGAATCATTTATTTCGTATTAATAATAACCACCCACAGTCTGTATTACCACCTGCTGGGTATAAGCGGCTTCGTTTACCACGACCGTCCAAAGATTTCGCAGATCCCGCGCTGGTTGTATCTATTAATTTCAGTGGTACTCAGAATAGGTAAACCCCTTAAACCTTTAGGCCCTTCCTCATCTGCCGTGGTTATTGCTTGGAGGTTTCCTACCCACTTCCTTCCTACACACTTGGTTAAAGTAGGTAAGAACAATGTAAGCTTGTGTTATGTTTGCGAACGCGTCGCACATTTCATCCACCTCACGTTATCAATAGCCATATCGTCGTTGCGACTTCAAGACCTCTTATGTGTAAAAATCACTTTTATGAGAAAATAGATAAAAACCGTCTACTGAAAAAATATAATGAAACCAAAAATAAAGGTATCAGCCACATGATTTCCTGCTTTTTAATTTGCTATTGTTGGTTGAAATGAAAAGTAATGTCATAGTAAAACAATTTAAAAAGTGATTTTGCCAAAAGTGACACATCAAAAAAATTTTGCGATCACTAGCATAAGCTGATATAATTTTTTTAAATTGAACTTTATCAAGAAAAAATCTTTGTTGTGCGTTTTCTTGATAAAGAAAACTCGTGTCTAAAGAATCTAAAAAGAAGAAGAAATCATAATATAATCTACCGTAACAAAAAAGATTTCGATTTTTCAAAGTGATCGCAAACTTTTTTTGATGTGTGTAAGAGGTGTTTAAGTCGCAACAACGATATGTAATATTATAATGTTCGTAACAGAGGAGGTTCATGGTTGCAGTAGGTTGACAATCTGAATGCTGCTGATGTATGTGTGTGACCGCGCGGCAGGTTCGGTGCGATGGAGGCGCCGCTGGAGCGCGGCGCCGTGTCTCCCGGCACGTACTGCACGCGCACCTACGAGGAGTGCCACCGCAAGCCGTGCCGCCTGCAGAGCCCTAACTACCCCGGAATGTACCCCAGGTACTACAGCTGTTCTGTTTCAACTTTATGTATTTCCCCTTATGGTTTTCACCGTTATCATCCCGCTATACTACATCTGTATTTGTAGACACTGTTGACTTCTAACTAAGATTCGATCCTTACAAGCTAAACGATCAATTAGCGCGATAAAACGATTGGCATTTTTTAAAGGAAACTAAACGGTCAATACCCGCATTGTGTATGAATGTCTATTCAAATGTCATGAATGCAGTTTTCCTTTACTCTTAAATCGACGCCATGGTTTTATCATTTCATGTTGTCATCCTTCACGGTTCACTATAGTTTAAGACATGTCCTCAGTGACGCATTTTTAATGAATCAACCTGTATATGTATTAATGTTCTTATTAGAAATGTCACCTGCTACTGGAGTCTCCGCCAGAAAGATATTCCTACGTGTAAGCATGCGATGATATCTGTACGACAAGAATATTCACACAAGATGCAAATTAAGCGTTCAATATCAATGGCAAGGTGAGTGGAAAAAACCGTAATAAGTTTTCCCATAAAGAAATAATATTGGGTAGAAATAAATATGTATAGGTATACTTAGTTTAAAAAACACGCAATAGTTAAAAATAATGGTTTCCTGTAAAATAAAATATTTGATCTGACATAATATTCCGCTCACTTTCATTTAAAAATACGTAAAAGTGTGGAGCGTTGTTTGCGGTAGGTACTAATATTTGTTATACAAGAGTGCAAAGTTGCTTTTTAACCGCGTGCTCAATTTTGATGACCGAGCAAGCGAAGGATTCTAAAATTGAATCACGAGCGCAGCGAGTGATTCAAAAATTGGAATCCTGAGCGTTAGCGAGGGAATCAAAAGAGCACGAGGTGAAAAATCTTTGCACTCGAGTGCAACACGTAACTTTTCATCCCACCTCAGCGAGGAAATGACATAATGTAAAAAAAATAAACTTCCTCGTCGCTAGAATCACTCATTTTAGGGTTTCACTTGTTTTCAAGTTTCTTGTTTTTAACCTAAGGTTTTAACAATATGACGTGAAAAGAAATAGGCGCGCGTAAAGCAAATTAAAAAAAAGTAATACACCAAGAAGGTTCCGAGTCTGAGTTTTAACAAATTAAAAAAAGGTTGTATGATAAATTCGGCACCATGGAGGTAGAAGTAAATAGGTTTAATGAAGTTTTGAATTCACAAAATTGGTGCACACGATGTTCTAAATTCAATTTACTTTATCCTCTAGCGGATAAAAACGGCTTCTGCACTCAGATATCGAAAAGCAAAAATACTCTTTCCGAGATGAGGAGATGAAAATTATTTTATGGTCACCAGAATTACTTATTCATATCTATGCGACAGTTACAAATGGGTTAAAATCAATTTCCATGATTCTTTTACTGTGTTACTTAGTTGTTTAGTTACAGGTGAAGCTAATAATATGTGTATGTGTTAATCAAAATGTTACGCGTCGTTTACGTAAAAGCTTAAAGCAGTTGTCCATCCCGGCAGTCTGAACAAGACGGGGCGCGTGGTGCGCGCGTGGCGCGAGTGCACCGGCGAGCGCGACCGCCTCATCTTCTACGACGGCGCGTCCACGGACGACCCCGTGCTAGTAGAGTACTGCGGGGGCGACTGGCTGCCGCGCGTGACGTCACGCGGGCCCGAGATGCTCGTCGCTTTCCACTCGTCGCCCTTCAGCGCACCGCTGCGCCCACCCGCGCCCGCCGCGCCTCTCCGCGGCTTCGAGCTCGACGTCGACGTCGTGTTCGCTGACTCCGATTCTCTCGACTATGCCAGGTGAGATATTGAAGCGTCTATTGTTTTTAATCGATGACCAAGACGAAGTCAATATAAAATATAATAATTCTTTGGCTCGGTGACAACAGAGAAGCGCGACGCTGTGAATTTCACGTGAAAGCATCATCGTCCGAAGAGGAGGCGAACTCGACTACATCGGGCAGTGGACGCGGCCGACGAGGTCGACTCCGAGCACCCGCACACACCCTCCCACCCAACACAACCTGTACCTGGACATTCCACGGCCGCCCAGGTAACTATTCATCTGGCCGAAGTAGGACCGAGGTCGAGGTGCAGGGTAGGCAGTTTATATTGGGGTTCGTTGCAGGTGATCTAGTGTGGATATACTTCTCGAGCTTCACGCAATACTCGCTAGTCGAGCCTCGCCGCATCGAGAGCGCGGAGCGCGACGAGGAGAACGGCGTGGGGCAGCTGACCCAGCGTGCCGCGCATTTTACGGGTGAAAGTCGCGCGCGTGTGGCGCCCGGTGCCTGCGCCGTGGAGCTGCGCATCTGGGACGGCGGCGGGGCGGAGGAGACGGGGGCGAGAGCACTGGGTCGCTTCTGCGACGCGGCGCCGGCACTGTGTGCACGCGCTGCACTCGCAAACGCCACGCGATCGCCGCGTCCGTGCGCGCCTCCCGACGGCTACGTGTCGGCCGCGCCGCTGCTTTCACTGGCGGCCACCTCGCTGCCTGGCACTGCCACTCACCCTCTCGAATTTGCCCTTCATTATGAGTTTGTGGATGCGCGGCTTGAAGGAACTCCGTTGCCGGACGATGGTCGACGACCACGAGCGTTACCAAATGAGTGTGCACGATGGATTACGACGCCGGGTGCGTTCGCATCGCCGCGAAACGCATTGTGGTTCGGTCGCGGAGGAGCGCGGCGTTTGCGTTGCGTGTATCGGCTACAGGCGGACGGCGCACGCGTCGCACTAGACCTATTGGCGGCGACTTTCGGCAAGGAGCCGCGCTGCACAACGCGGTCGGACCCGCTCACCGGGCGGCCGGTGTGCGCGCCTGACCCGCACGAGCCGAGACCTGACGATGCCGACGCTGCCGACGAGACGCTCGTCGATTTTGACGGCGACGATGATGCTCCGTTGCGGGTGCCACATCTTCGTATATACGAATCTCCGTGGCCCGGATACAGGGTAAGCAATAAAGAATACATTATGACGGTGGAAGTGTAAAAAGCTTTGAAGCCGTGTGTATAGGTAGAGCTTTGGCCGCAGGTGCCGGTGGCGTGCATCTGTGACAACGGCAGTGCTCCACTGCGCCTGGAGTCGGGCGGGCCGGCGCTAGAGCTGGAGCTGGTGGCACGATCGCTGTCGGCGGGTGAAGATCACCGGCACGTGCAATTCCGCGGCACGTGGGCGCGCGCCGCCGCCCCCTCGCCACCGTGTGCTGCAAGACGCCGCCTGCCGCCGCCCGGCACTCGCGTGCATTTGGTTTACCCTTACAGGTATACGGTTTTTGTTTTAACAAAGTAGTTTTTTAGTACATTAGCTTTCAGCTCTACGTATAGCATTTTTCTGTTTCCACCCACGAAAAATTAGTATGCAAGGTCACTAAACTTGACCATACACATGAATCATTTCCGTTTGCTCACATATCATCAAATGGAATTTGATACACAGTGGCAACAGAGTGTCGGAATGCGGTGAAACACCGTTTCTCCTGGAAGCCAGAGGGAATCGCTCAGTGTTCCTACGCGTGTGGGGCGAGGAGCTGCCCACAACGAGCGCGGGAAGCGCGCAGGCGGGCGATCCTCCACCCTGCGCCACGCCCAATCGCGTGCTCGTGTACGAGGCCCACTCCTCTCGCCTGCTGCGCGCCATCTGTCCCGGCGTGCCCGGCACCAGCCGCGCCGTGCACATCTTCACAGAGGAGTGGTGGGGCCGCGGCGCACGGCCGGGCGCGCTGCTGGTGGTGTGGGCGGCGCGCGAAGCCGGACACGCGCGCTTCGCCTGGATGGAAGTGTGGCGCGCCGGGCCCGCGCCGCGCCCGCTCGCGGTGGGCGAGGCGTGGCCCAACGCGACCGCAGCGTGCGCGCACCCGTGTGCGGCGCTGGGCGCGTGCATGGCAGGCGCCCTGTGGTGCGACGGCGAGAACGATTGCCCCGGCGGGGGAGACGAGGCCGGCGCGTGCGGCGCTGGCGCTCGTCTGCTGGCAGCGCTGGCAGCGCCGGCGACGGCGGGCGCTGCGGCGGCGGCGGCGTGCGGCGCTGCGGCGCTGGCGCTGCTGATCGTGGCGGCGCTGCGGCGTCGGCGGCGAGCCGGCGCGGACAAGCAGTTGTTGGGCGCGCTGGCGGCCGGGCGGCGCCTCACGGAGGAGCTGTTGTTCGACGCGTCGCGCGCGTCGTCGGCGGCGTCCTCCTGACGTCGCGAGCGCTCCGTCGAGTACATCCACGTGGACCGCGAGACCACGGTGTGACGGAGCGCCCCCGCCCCCCCGGCCCCGGTGCCGCTGCCCGCTCCTCTCCTGTACATAGCGCGGGCGGCGCGGCGGGTGCTCGCTATGTGATACGGTGTGCACTTGTTCTCCTGTTACGTTGTGTCTCGGTTCGGTTCGTTGGTTGCGTTGCTCTCCGCGCGTCGGTTGGTGCGGATAGTTTGTGTTCAGTGTTTCGCCCGAGTGTTGTCTGTTTCGCGATTGCACAAAGAGTGTGATGTGATCTTTGACGTGTACAGACTTTACTAATAATGACCGGTTGTGAGTTGACAGTACCGCTGACGTATCTTATCATAGAACTGTAAGGTCAGAAGCGTCGCACTGGTGTCGCGGGAATGCACAACACATGCGCATTGTAATTATAATAACTGAATTATTTCACAAAAAAAACTGAGTGTAAGATAATTAGGTCGCCTTCACACGCGACTTTGAGTAGGGTTATGATGTACTAAAGTACACGTATGTGAGAGTGTGGCCGCGTGTGTCTTGTGCGCATGTGCGTCTTCTGTGTACTCGAGTACTCACTCAGTTACTCGTATGTATTGTATGTTACGTTATGTTTGGTTATACTGTTGATATTTATTGACGAACTATCCCGTCCCTCGTTTCACTTAAGTTATGGATGCTAAAATAAACACACATAGTTCAAATCTAAGAACATTAAAATATTGTTTTATTTAAAAACCAACTTCCAATTCTCATTAGGTAAACTTACGAAATCGATAAAAGATGAACGATACACGGTGGAAAGAACGAGTGCTACCTGGAGGGAAAGAAGGTAAAATGTTATTATTTTTGAAAGTAAGAAATAGTGTAGTCATGGTTATTTAAAAGTCGCGCTGATCCGAGAGCAAAAACAACACAAACTCGGAAATTAGTGAAATCTTACAATAACGGGCAGTTCAGACTACGCACAACAATATCGCTCCGTATACATTTTATATGGACACGTTCAGCCAATACTTTATAGCACAGCGTTATGCTATAAAGTATTGGCTTGCCATACGTGATAAACTTGAGCGATTTTCAGAGCTATATCGTATGATTCTCCAGTCCCCGTCGCGCCTCACTTCTACCCCGGCCGTCGCCCGACGGATCGTCGTCAAATATCTTGCTATACATCGTAGACTGGTTTGCGATATACCGTATGGTGTGAACATCATGCTATATAGCAGACTTATGACGCAACAAGCGATACTATATAGCCAAATAGTATAGCGTAGTCTGAACTGCGTTTAACTTAGATAAATAATAATACCATTAATGATGAAAGCATTAACTTATAAGTGTAAAACTTAATTTATGGACTGTGTTTAATGTAAAACACAACTTCTGTTAGTGATACTTGATTGTTATTAGTGTCGTAGCGATAAGTACGCACGCTAGCAGCTTTTTCATAACCTAAGAATACAATATTTGTTGCTCTTAAACATAAGTCTCGTTGCAGTAGTAAGTAATCTGCTATCTTCAATGTGGGTTCCCTACGTGACATCGAAACTCAATACATCGAATGTCGCAGCATCGAAAACGGTACATCGAAGGGTCATATAATCGATGGTACTCTACATCGATGGTACGCCACATCGAAAGTCTCGACATCGAAAGTTTATGATATCGATGGTACGCTACATCGAATGTCGTTAAATCGAATGGTTACAGTATCAATTTCTCATCACAGCGAATTGCATAACAGTTAAACATGTTTTTTTTATTAATATTGTTTTCTTGTGTGTTTAATTCATTTTTATTCGGTGCAGTAACTAATGGATACAACAATCTTAAGATGCAATAACCCATCGATTTTGCAACCTGTCCATGTTGTAACCATTCAATACTCTAAAAATTCGATTTCACGACATTCGATGTAGCGTACCATCGATTATGTGACCATTCGATACTGTAACCATTCGATTTCACGACATTCGATGTGGCGTACCATCGATTACGTGACCCTTCGATGCACCGTTTTCGATGCTGCGACATTCGATGTATTGAGTTTCGATGTCACGTAGGGAACCCCTTCAATGTTTATGGTATTTTTCCTCTAGGTGGCGTTCGTTTTTCCACTCTGTAGATAGAGCAGCCGCATGTGGGGGATGCGTAGTGCGGGAAATTATTAATGTACAGATTCAGTAATGAGCAAAGTCAGCGATTCTACGATATTCACCGAACAATATCAAACAATAATAAAATGTACTGCCGTCGATGTTCTCGAGAGACCGACCGGATGAGAACTCTGTTATCAATTTACAATATTAACGAAAATCTCCGAACTTTTAGTTGTACCTAGTTGGACACTAGTTAACATGAGGACTACAGATGTAACGTGTATGTGACGCAGATGTAATGAGTTGCAAACATCGTCAAGTAACATCGCACACAAATGTGCCGCCAACTAATTTAGTATTTCATTGAGCGATGGCGCGGCGGAGAGGGCACCCCGCGTGTCTGCTTGCGACGTGGCGGCACATAGCACAAGTACGAGCTGCAATACGCGATAATAAGCTCGCGTCACTAGATACACAAACGAGAAATCAATCTACGATGGCAGTTTTTTTTTTCTATTATACTACTGTCGATGGTCCTAGGGGACCGTTTCCACGTAACCGGGTAGTTATTGGCGAGACCTGAAGGGTCTCCAGCCAATGGCGGGGAAGTAAAATACTTAACCTAAGCTAACTACTTGTACTACATTAACATCATGACTACCTGCAACAACAGCACTAAGGGCGACCCTTAGTGGGACTCGGACCTCGGTTTAGGGCGGACGCCAGTAATATCAGGCTATTTCGTTATATATTCACACTGAAGCGATATATTTTTTTAAGTTCCTTTCACGTTATTCGTTGTAGTCGACTTTCTGCAGCTCATTACTTTGACTGTGTGACGTGGTGTGACCCGTGCACCGCTGGCAGTCGAGGTGCTGAACGACAGTGGGTGCACGAGTGTATTGCTGTCCAGACGGTACTCAGCTGTAGGTATTTGTAGCAGTTGCAGTGTGCGTGAAGCTTAAACGGTAGTCACAATCATTAGGTAGCGTGCAGCAACTCCCCCACCCCCTCCCCCGTCGGTCGCACCCCCACACCTCTGTACGGTGGCTCGCAACGACACAGGGATTACAATTCAATTACTATAGATTTAGCATTCAATTCCGGAGTAGATTAACGGACCGCACGCAAAAAAATACTTTTAATTTTAATTCATTTGCGACTACGTAGTTACGTGCTCGTACGTGCTACGTGTACGAATGGAATCCGTAAATGTTTATTTTGTCCTGACAACAGCTGGTAGGTGTCACCGTGATATTTATCTAAGTACAAGGTTTCAAACCTTCTTGTGTTTATGTTTATAGTAGACGAGCGCGAATAGAAGACAAACTAGTTAAATATAGTTACCTAACAAATTCTAAAGGAAAGGAGGAAAGGTGTAAACCACAAAACCAAATTTCACTTGACACACAAAGAATACGAAGTGTATCAAAACCATCGAGGCTCACAGGGGCCATAACACTTACCTTTACTTTAACAAGAATCAGTACTACGTTACTAGCCTTCATAATACGAGTAATTACTGTAGTTATCAATGCTTATCAATTTTATGTAGTTTCTGAGTAAGTAGCTACCCGACCGTGCCAGCAGCTACAGCTAAGATGTCTGGAATGGCGTGTTCACCTCTGATACTTGTATGGTAGTGAGGATATTCGTACCGTCAGTACCAAAAAAACAAGGAACAACTTTCGTTACTGGAGTTAATGTTTAGGGTTACTAACGGTCTTACATTCTTGCATTATCGGGGTTGACGAATAGTTTAGGACTGAAGCGGAGTCCCTCGTGTGAGTTGTTCCCGAGGCGACGTCGCACTCCGACCTGCGGAGGATGCAGCGTGCGTCCGGCTGCGGTGGCGGTCGTGCACGCTACGTCGCTCCACGTATCCGAGTTGTACACACACTGCTAACTGTGACACATTTGATTTGAACTCAACTCTCACGTTCAACTCAACTTTCGCACTCGACACTTCTTTCGTACTACGACTTTCGCACTTGGCTCTACTCTCACTCATCTTGACTCTTCTACATAATTTGTCTCTCACACTCGACTTGATCACGATCAACTTGAATTTTGAACTCAACTCGAGTCTCACGCGTAATTTGACCGTCGCATTTGATTTAACTTTTATACTCAACTCTTCTTGGGTTTGATTAGACTTTCGCACTGGACCTACACTCTCAAATTGACTACTCCTTCTTATTTCGATTCTCGCACGCAACTTGTTCTTTACACTCAACTTGACTCTATCACAATCGACTTGACTTTCACATAAATTTCGACTCTCGCGCTCAATTTGACTTTCACATAAATTTCGACTCTCGCGCTCAATTTGACTTTTACATAAATTTCGACTCTCGCGCTCAATTTGACTTTCACATAAATTTCGACTCTTGCGCTCAATTTGACTTTCGCATTCGACTCTAATATCATACTCAACTTGATTCTTCTACCCAACTTGACTGTCGCATTCAAAATATCATATATATTCAATATCATATATATTCAATATTCAAAATAATAAAATATCCTTCACACACAATCTCACTGTCACACTCGACTCTTCTCTCCCACACAACTTGATCTTTCTCTTACGCTTCCTACTTTCCCACAAATTGAATCCCACACTCAAGTTAACTCAGACCAAAGTCCAGTTGAGTAGCACTCAACTGGACTTTTGTCTTGACTCTCCTCTAACACTTAACTTGACTCTGGCACTCGATTTCGCATTCTATTTAACTGACATGCTCAACTTGATTGCCGCATCGACTTAACTTTGATGAGTGTTATGGTTTACTCTCACACTCAACTCGACTCTGCTACTCAATTTGTCTTTCTCACTCGACTCGAATATCACGATCAAGTTGACTTTCAAACTCAACTCGACTGATACGCTCAAGTCTTCTCTCGTACGTATTTGATTCGAGTCAGAACTATTCGGGCAACGAGTAAATAATATTAAAAATAAAAAAATATTCTTAACAGCTATGTTCCAGGTTTGTTTAAGCTAAGCATCGCCTGTTCACGGTGCGGCGGTACCTGTTTGCTTTACGAGTTAATTCCGTCCTCCTTTATATTAATTCAGACGTCGCGTCGCTAACATTACCCTTGTAAATATTCATTTACGGCGCGCGGTGAGCCCCGCACATACTTACACTCACACAAACACACATACATACATTACGACAAACATAAATTCTTGTTTTTCACGGTCTATTTCAAAATGACTTATTAAGAGCTCTGCTATGTTATTGTTGCTCACATAGATTAAGATAGTATACATAGATAGTATATAATTACGCCTTTTCTCCATGCGCTTAGGAAGGAAACCTTAAAAAATCTATGATTTTAGCAACGTGTGGTACAAGATCGTGGTAACTTGATTATTATAAAAGTATTCACATTTACACTCTTTCATTATTAGTTTTTTTTTGTTTTAACTTTTATTTTGTCCATTGAATGTATTGTTGTTTTCCTATTACGCCGCTCGGCAAATATTGTAATATTAGTTGTATTCTCATGTAAGTGAATGTAATTCTTTATGAGAATAAAGTTTCTTAAACCCGAACATGTCGTAAATGGTTTCCGTCGGATAACTCTGAAGAATGTGTTTACTTAATGGGAGAAGGTGCGTGCGGAATATCGTACTCAGTTTGCTTTAGGAGAGGCCTATGTCCGGCAGTGGACTTCGATAGGCTAAGTTTAATGATTGACACAGTATCTATGCTTCGCTGGAGGCTGACAATGTTCAAGTCAGACCATGATATAATACAGGGTGGAAATTTTTGATGAGGCATTAAGGGCAGCCACCCTAACCGTAGAAGCCTGAAGACTATTCATAACTTTTTAAGATATTGTGAACATTATTCAAAGATTTTTAATAAAAAAGTACAGTCAGCAACAAAAAGGGTAATTAATACAAATATTTCGAGACTGTTTTCGTAAGAACGGTTGAGGCTCTTGTTGGTAGCCGCCCTTATTTCCCCATCCCCAATTCCCACCCTGTGATGTGAAGTGATTCAGTGCAGTTGCTGTGTTCAAAGCCACGCATGTTATGAACACAAGCCAGTGTAAGTGAGGTGCGGGACGGTATTTTCACTCGGCGTCCGTGAACTGCGGCAGCGTACGTGGGGTGTACGCGTGTAAACAGCGTACTTAACCCTTTCCTTGTCCCATGAACCACATATGAACAAGTGTATTGTTTAACTATTGTGTCTGCTGTCTGGACAGTGAAACTGTTAATACCCAAATTATCAGTGGCATACTCCGTACAAAACGACCGGAAGCGCCGCTAATTATCCCAGAGCCGCCCCTCCTCTCCCCCGCGCCCGCGAATCAGTTGGTATACGCGAGGCGACCTCATCCACCGGTACTTGTAATTACATTATCAAAACTATTAATTCGTTGCTTCCAAGTGTAACTCGTTCACACTTGGTACTGGTCAGTTGATGCTGACACGGTGACACTTCGCACTACTGCCTGTAACGAGGACCAGTCTACTGATCTTCCGAGCTTCTACTAACTGTCGTTAATATTCTGCAAACTAACGTCTTTAATAAAAACAGAACTACCGTACAGACAATTACAGTACAGCCGCGGACTCGATATGTTTATCAGATTTCAAATTCGATTCCTTCTCACACTGTGCGCAATAAGGTTTAAGATGTCATATCAAGTTAAAAGTAACTATTACTTTTATAATTGTGAAGCAGATTATGGCAAAAAGGCTATTAACCACATTTTGGTGTTATGAACTCCTCCTTGGACGTGTGTCTAGTTAAAAGTTGTATAGAGTGAATTTACACTAAACAGATTGATTTCTTTTCTATGCCACTTATTATAATTATATCATCTTTAAATGAACCTTTTTATGTCAATTAAGAAAAAAATATCTTTGCCCTATCAAACTTTTGCGAGCAACCGAGCGACCTTATGAAAAAGTAACGTGCAAGCGATTATAGACCTTAGGGTGGTAAACATTTCAAGTCTGCGACTGTACAATCAAATCAACAACACTTAGGTAATCTTAAGAATGGTTGTTGATTGAACTACAATAAGTGATAGTACTTACTAATAATCATTTTATCCTTTTTGTTGTCGACTTACGTATGAAGATTGGTAAGGAACTTGTACATTTTTATTTTCCTGCAGCATAACATAAATTAACGAAGTCAGGTGAGTATTACATTCTACGGCAATATATTACAGAATGTTGCTGCTATTACTCAGCAAAGCACCGGCACAGTATTTTCCTTAAAAATACATAGAAGAGTGGTAAGTCTATTGCATTTCTATATCCGCTGGTAGGATATTGAAACGGGGAGGGTGAAGAGTAGCGGCTCGGTGTGCTTAACGAAGCGTCGCGGATGAAAAGCGCACCGCGGTGTGCCTCACTGTGCGGAGTGAGACACGCAGGCACTCACCTGGACACACTATAACATTCTAGAACCAACTGTAACAATAATTATGTGAGTAATGTGCTTAGAATCCACGTAGCATGAACAAACTCGCAGCGTAGCAGATGTAGCACCAACGTAGCAAGTGTACGCACGTGCTACGTTGCGTTGGTGCTACATCTAGCGTAGCGTGCGTAGCTACAGCTACGCTCATTGAAATCAAGTCATGATTTTAATGTTGTGTTCGTTATTCATTCCACTATCGTGTACGCTACTCCATAGATGTATTAATTGTATTCTCAATTGATGATATTTACCCGAATATGTATATTTTTGTCACCGTGGAGTTTTGCTCAAATATTTCTGTATGACCGGAATGTATCGGCATCGACGACGCGAATTGACTTGTGTGTGCTCTGTTGACATATTCAGACGAGCTGCCGGATGAGCGCGAGGGTATGGTACGGGAGAGGCGAGGGGGGGGGGGAGGGGGGGCTGCCTCGTTGACATATCGTATTAGCAATCAGCGGCGCCGCTTGACGCGCGCGCATCGTCGTGCACCTTCAATATTACACAAATATTACACGCCTGCTCTTAATAAACGACAGTGTTTGCAAATCCTGAAACGAAATAAGAAGGCGTTGTGTCGGATTATGAACTGAGGTGAAGTAGTCGCGAGGCGACATCGAGACTCTCGTGTCGAGTGCGCGGCAGCTACAAACAAAAACATTTGGAGAGATTACGGATGCGAACGGGAGTGGCGATGATTTTTATTATGAATAAAATTATAAATATAAAGTGAGGAGCTGCGGCGCGGCGGCATCCCCCTAAGAATTAACATAGCGAGGCGTTCCGGTGGGCGCCGCCGCGGCGCGCCGGTGAGAGGTGCGCGGTGTGCGGCGCTCACTAATGACGGTGCTCACTTTGTATGTTAATTAAATAAAAAGTTGTGTCGGCGGTGTAGCCGCAACGCGCCGCACCGCACCGCACCGCACCGCAACGCACCGCACCGGCCATCGCGCGGTCACTATTGACACGCATACACAAATCAAATCAAGTAGTTCCACTCTATACAGGGTGTTAATGAATTCGTGTAATTCTTTCAAACGGCGTGGTCTACTGGTGACACAGATTGACCTTGCAATCGATTCTTTAAGATTCATCAAAAAATACAAAAAGAAAACCTGGTGTTCGGTTTTTCAATCATTCTACCGCCCCGAGTTAACTGAGTGCGCGGAGCGATGACGCGCAAGTCGTGCTCGCCAGCTGTGTCACTGTGCTTTCATTTATTTATGCGTGGCATCGAAATGTTCTAACACATAAAATTATTTAATGTTTACTTTTTTATTGAAACCTTGTGAGGTTGTTGAGATACGATCACTTACCGCTACCGCAAGAAAAAAAGTTTATTAATTTTTAATCATGCTAGACCCCGTGCGTATTATCATCATCATCACAACACATTGTTGACGGACGGACAGACGAAGTCGCATCATAAGGGTTGCTTTTTTACCGTTTTGGTAGGGAACCCTAAAAAGGGCCAATGTGAAGTTGTTATTGCGCTCCGACTGGAGTAGGTGTTGCCTCTTATTTTGTAGTGGGCGGTGACTGTAATGTTCGTCACTTACATATTTATAAGACGAGTCGGACGCGGACACCACGCACACACACACATCTCTATTAACACAGTCAATGTCCTCAGTACTGTGCGGACCAATGTACTCGTGCAGGCTACACGGTATGTGCACTATACAGTTATATAAAATCCACTAGAACTGCTTTTCAACCCTATTTAGCTAAAAATAAATTAACTTTACGTTACTACTCAAAACAAACATATTCATTAAAACAGTACATAAACGCTAGTTAAACAAAACCAGCTTTAATATTGATAACAGAAGCTCAAATAGAGGATATACAGCATAAAAGTAAAAGTATTTGCTAATCCAAAACCTTAGCACGAGACTTAAATCAAGAGCTCCGTGATCGTCAAATTCGTTTTGGACGTCGAGATTAAAAACTTGTATAAAATGCTACAAAGTAGAAAAATGTATGAAATTTGCATATCGCGGCAACACCGTCACCGCCTCCGAGGTCGCAACTAAATCCACCTAACTAATAGTGATGCAATTTTTTACAGTGGCATAAGTGGCGAGGTTGGGCCCGGCGCGGTGCGAGCGCGGGCCGAGTGCGGGACGAGTGCGGGGCGAGTGCGGCACCAGTGCGGGCGAGTTATCAGAGCGAGATGATTTAATGAGCGCGCTCACCGGACGGACCGGACCGGGGCTTTACCGGCCCACCGGCGTATTTTATAACAACGTTCAGCTAAATAATAAAGTTCCACGTCGAAATCACGGTCAATTTATGTTTATTTAGTTAAATTGTTAAGTTCAAAGTTAAAGTGAACGGGAAATTCTTCTGGTTAAGCTCGCTCCATCGTAGATTTTGTCTCTGTCACCTCTGACCTTGACCAGAGTCAAGAGAAAACCAAATTACAAAATAAAAAATTAGTACGAGTATGTAAAGTGCGTCGAAGCAGGTGATTGGTGTGTTGTGGCGGCATCTATCTCGCCATATGCGAACTATCCTACATCGCGCAATCAAGATTTAACACGCAGATAGTATATATACAACCTCCCAACATCAACCGTTGGGCAGTAGGCCGCCAGGCACAAGACTCCGCCTGGTTGGAGGATCCTCCCTTTGGTTGGAGGAACACCACACCAAGTTTCTCCACAAGTGCATTTTTAGCTTCTTTATTTCATAAAGTAAGGCTGTTCTTGAAGTCGCTTGAGTGTGTGTTGTTCCACCGAGTATATAAGGTTAGACAGAAAGGGGGTACTAATCCGCAGGCCACTTAAAGTATCACTAAAGACTGTTTTAAAGCCAGTGTTAAAATTAAAAAAAAAACATAATTTTTATTTCCATGAAAAACCTACCATTTAATTTTGCCATGTTTTATTTACACAAACGATATTTACATAATTACAAATAACAGTATTTACAAATAACAAAAAATATACCCTAATAAAACTGTAAACTAAAATAGGGCATCAAAATATTCCTCCGCATCGCTGTCCACTGGTAACGTGCCCAGAAGGCTGGCAGCATTTACACGTTGTATGGCATGAAAAATGAATTTCATTTTAGGTTTTAAAAAAAATTCTTCATCACTGCTTAACTTACGAATTCAAGAAATGGACCTCCTAATCTGCGACCCCAAATATGCCCTAAAATGTAAACACAGCTGATCATAGCTGAGGATAGACAGATTTTAGCATATAATATTTTTATGAGATCTTTGGACAACTATTTCTCTGAAAGTATTGACTCTTTTTTTTTGGAGAAAGTGGTAGAACAAAAGTTACTCATTATTATGGGTTCTTTAACACCCTTTCGGATTAGTACTCCCATTCCGACAAACCTTGTATACCAGTAGAATATTGAGGGCGCACAGTAACTATCTGTATCGCGTCGCATTGCATCGCATCACCCTGCGCGGTACTGCATGACATCGCCTCGCATATCATCGCTTCACACTGAGTCGCCCTGTGTCGCAGCGGCTCACCCCCTTCATTACTAATTAGTGTTGCATGCAGTGACGTCACTCGGCGTCGCCCACAACACAACGCGCCGCACGCGCCATCTATTATTAATTCCGAATCAATTACGAATCAAATGCTTCGCTGCATTATTAAGTACGTTACACCACACGCACTGGACGGTCGCCTCCATCACGTAATGATACCTAATTCAGTATTCCAAACCATTATATTGATATTCGCTTCATAAAATTCATTTAATGCCATATAGAGCATTGACATATTTCTGTCTGTAATTATTATAGGTTACAGTTGGGACGAGTCTTTATAGCGAATACACGCTGTGGAGTTGTACGAAAAAGATTCTGAACCAAGTAAATCCTGGTTATCACGACATTATAGAGTATCAATAAAAAAACGGGCGTCGTAGTCCAACTTACAAAGTGTTCTATCATATCAACAAATTAGAAGAAAGGCGAAGAATAGCATCAACAACGTTACCTACGCAACGATGGTGTCGTGAGTGTGAATGTCCCGCACGTCACGCTCGCACTAGCCCGGCGCCGCACCGACACGCCTCCACAACATATTAACTGCTCCACACGTGGACCACTTGTGCTTCGTGGCGCTACGTGCTCCTATCATTGCCAGTTTATATTCTTGCTGAAACTATACATTCCAAATTGAATGGTTTAAAATTCTGCATGTTATAATACGTAGCGGTATCATACATATTTGAGAGAAACCCATCCCATCAAATTCTAAAGCTTCGTAGCTTTATTAAAACAACAACATTATGTTATAAATACACTCACCTTTGTCATGTATTATTGTATCTATATTAAGGCCCACTTATGAAATCACTCGCTAAATCTCGGTTAGACTTTAATATAATACTTAAAATGTCAAAAGATTTCTGTCTATTGTTGATACAGACAGAATTATGTTATAATTTTATAAAGCTCTATTGTATTAAGTGAGTTGCCGTGAAAGCGGGCCATAAGACTTACAAGATTATAATTTAATAAAATTCAAATCCGTATACTGGAGTTAGTGAAGGTGAAAACGTGTATTCAATGCACCTCAAAGAGTGCAGTCAGTAGATGTCGTGTAACCGTTCAGTGTCACCATCGGCAGCGATTGAATTAACGCGTTGTAAGCCGATGAAAAATATAATTGCGGCGTGTAATATTGTGGAGCGCCGAGGATGGCCAATTTAACGGCTGATATGGCGAAGGGGTGAGGCGGGTCGCGCGGCACACGGGGAGGGGGGCAAGGGTAGGGGGAGCGGCTCGCCAGCAGCCAGGAGCCGCAATATTTAGATAATTTCACGCGCCACTGCAGCGGCTCAAAGAGTGCGGCGTCTGACGGAGACACGCCACACACCCACATGATAACGACGGTGACGACCGCCGACGCTTGGCTCAACGTTTACTTAATCATTTCCTTTTAGTTTGAGTTTCTGTACGGCGCGGGTCACCGAGCTGACCCGCCCGACCTTGTACATAGTTGTGGTCATGTTTGGGTATCCACAGACGTCCTGTTATACACTCTGATAATACGAACCATAACTGAGAGCAGAATTAATTTGTTTCTAGATCACTATCGACAGTGTAGCTGGTGTATGATGTTGCTATATCCAGACATCGGGGGGTAGTTTCGTTTCGTTTGCCGGATTCGTTCCAATACACTGGAGCCGAGGGTCACTAACGATGAACACATCTACAAATTTGTAGCTATTCGGAACTCGATCACGAGGTTTTTCCCCCACTAAAGTATTTATTTGTGTGACTAAAAATGTATCTTTTGCTTTGGCTGGAGATCCTTCTGGTCTCGCCAATAACTACCCGGTTACCTAGAAACGACCCGCAGAGACCATACTGTACACGAGTACAAAATAAAAATAAAAACTTTTATTGCTTGTACATAATATGCTGTTTGTCAATCATTAAGGTAGACTTACCTTAAAGAAATTGGGAAGTTCTATTTTGAAAACTGCATCGATATTATTTACGGTTTCCTGAGAGTAAGTTTTAGTACAAAGTCTGTTTTTATGTTTGAAGGCGTAAAACGTTAAAGCATTCAACTTCTGAGTTAAAATCAGAATAATCATTTAAGGTTTAATAAACGTAATTATGAATTTCAAAACATACAACAAAGAGAAACTCTTAGAAATTAGATGATGTCTTAATAACCGTGAGTCATCAGATGAGTTTAGAACAGTATTTCCAGTCAACGTCATTTAATTCATGTCTCTTCATGTGTCTCTTTGTGCTGTGTCCAAATAAATGATTCTTTATCTTTATCTATCTTTATCTAATTCGAAGGTATACTCACATTTGAATGATCCGCTCGGTCAACTGTCTCATTCGTTTACGTAGCAACACTTTGATATGTGATCCGTTTATTTCGCCTTTTAGAATTTCTAACAAATCGTTGAATCAGCGCGAGCGACTTTACTCAATGTTGGGCCACACAGCTCGCGTATTGACCAGCAGAACATTTATGAACACTGTTATTACAACTACCCAAAAAAAGAAGTGTCGTATGTATGTGAGTGAGTTTATTTATTCCACCATAACTTGTAAACGCCTGAACCAATGTCGATGTCTGTGGTATCGTTAGAATCCTTGTATTACTCCGGGTAAAATAGGCTGTGAAAACTTAAAATAAATGGAGTAGTAAAACATACATATTTTTTTTATTAAAAATCACATTATGTGTATGATCAATGTCTTGAAGTTGATGAGTGATTTCCAAAAATATATCGCACTATCATTCAATATCCAGTCGTTTACAAAAAATATATATTTCCAACGGCACCGATTAATGGTAAAAAGTAAAAACCTCGATTTTAAACATTATCGATATCGTTTACTGGCAATTATTATTATAACGAGTGTGATATTAGATTTCATATATTTGGTAGTTTAACAGGTTCACTGTCCAGATAGCAGACACAATAGTTAAACAATGCAGAATTCACGCGACAGGAAAAGGGTTAAAGCAATCATCGCGCACCTAAAAACTAATAAGCTCTTTTCATACGTTCAAGCTCGAATGTATGGGAAAACTGTGTGAAATCTGCCGGTACGAGTCAAAGCTCACGTGGGTGTCATACTTATTCATACACTACTACACTGTAGGTACGAGTATGTGTGAAAAAGCCCATAAATTATATTTTCTTAAAAAATTTACCCTCCTCTTCATCAGAATTTCAGATACGTACGGAATTTGCGGTGTTTTGCTGCAAAGTTTGACTTGAAAGTTATTAATTACTTCAACTGTACATAATAATGCATATACCTACGTTAGTTAGATATCTCCTTTCCTTCTTTGGATTCGTGGCGAATTGTCTCCTCTAAGTAAAATATATCTTCGGTAACTTATTCTCATCCAACACAACTTATTTTTTAACTTTTTGCTAAAATTTTGTAGTCACGTAGTATTTTTTAAGCCGTCGTGTTTTTTTAAAATATAATTTGTGTACTTAATAAATAAACAATAAAATAATATTTGTTTTTGTATAAATATTATGATGTATGCTGTTACAGGTGCTTTGAAGCTGTGAGGTGAGATAACTGTACTAATACACACACACACAGACTACAGAGACTATTCCGTGCGATAAAACGCAAGTTAACTACTCAGTCGATGTAAAGACGTAGAGTGTTGTTGGTTGCAGCGCTAGTTTAGTGGCCCGTTCTTTATCCGCGGTGAGAAATGACCGGCGGCTGGATAAATCGCAGCCTCCCCCTGCTCCCCTGCCCCTCGTCCCTCGCATCCCACGCCTCACTCCGCCGACGTCCGTCACATTTGTCAACGTAAATTATTTGAAAGAAATGCACCCGGAACGGAATAAAGTTAAACGGCGGTGAGCTCGTTTTTATAACTGATTATCTTGAGGGCTGCGAGCCGGCCTGCGAGCACAGAGCTGCGAGCCTGTGACGGTGACGTATCGTGAGATATGGCGCACCACATTGGCTAATGTCTAGTATTACTTATTTGCGTCATTTGAGTTTGTCACAATTTATTAAAACCTCACATTTTACGATTGGTTGTTTAGTTATCGTGTGATGTTAAGTGATCATAACGTGTTAAATGTGAGAGACATATTTCTATGAAAGCGTGTGATGAACTCCATCCGGTAGTGTATGTTCGTTCTTGGAATCTGATTATGTATTTGTGTTCGTCTGTGCAAGGCTTCACTTCAGGTGTTCATGTGTACGAGTTAAAGGATTACTCGGCAACTCAATGAACATTTTTAATTATATATATATATTGCAATACATAGAGAGAGTTAAATAAATAACGGAACGCCACCAACTTTGCGAGTCTTTCCTGTACCAAAGACAGGTTACGCGCGAATAGTTGCAGGTTGCGTGCGCGCAACCTCTTGCTGCGAAGATGCCAGCGATGATTCCTAGTAACGTAAGAAGTTGAAGCTAAAAATCTGACTTTATTTTCATACTATTTGACAAACTTGTGGTATCTACTTTAATTCAATATCTGTAGTAGAATTATACGTTGAAAAAATATAATTTTCAATCTATTACACGCGTAATAATTTTCATTATCATTGAATTTACTATTCATTGATGTTTTCTAATGAGGAATATTCAGATCGGTGCGGGTTGTGCGTTCTATGACGATAGATGGCAATCATAGTCTCAATTTGCCACAAGTTGGCGGCTAACGATTTCATGTCAGGTATTAAGTTAGTGTGCACAAAGTCACGCTATTAACCCACAGTTCATTAGTACATAGTTCGCTGGTAGCGCGTTGCTCAGCGCCGGTGTGCGCATAGAACGTCAACGTAGATCATTAGACGGAAATTGATCCGGAGTGAGATGCCGTTCCCTGCCATGCCCCGGCGTGACCAGGATTACGCTGGGGCATGGCAGTACATGGCAGGGGACGTGAGGGCCTGGCACAACGATCAGCGAAGTGATATAGACACCGTGGGCCCGCGGTACCCGAAAGATTTTAACCGCACCTTTCTGATGGTATTATGAGTCAAATGTAATATCAACAAAAGTCCAATTTAGTCAATTTTTTTGTTTTTCCATACTTTATAAATCAATTAACTTTAGTACTTCTTTGTAAACAATACCTTAGGTTGAACCGGCAACATTTATAAGTTATCGTGTGAGTGGTTAAGAAACTTTTCACTTCAAACCCTTCCCGATAATTAGCAAGACATACGGCGAGAGGGGTATGGTATGACAAAAGTCGCAACGCCGTGTTCATAGGACTTGTTACCATAGAGATTTTTCACATTGTGAATTTCCGTAAATAATGAATATTTCGAAAATTAAGCTTTATTCAACAAACTATTCCTTGCTTTTCTTCTCCAATTAGGCATCGGAATCGAAGGTTTAAATCTTTCGGGTACCTCGGGCCCACCACGGTGTATAAATGATTGTATAACCGGTCGATGTAGCGATGCTTGGAGGAGGCCTATATTCAGCAGTGGACTTATTTCCGTTGAATGATGATATTTTTTTTTTTTTTTTGCGTTATTGTTATGTGATCATATCTAAACCACCTAATAGGTTTCAATAAAAAAAGTAACATTTTTTTTTGGAAAAATGTTTTTTATTTGATGGAACATTTTGATACCACGCATATATGAATGATAGCACGGCGACACAGCTGGCGGGTACGACAAGCGCGATATTGCTCTGCACAGTCAATTAACTTGGGACGCAAAAATTACTCAGATAGAGATTTAACACGTTTTTTTAAACTTTTTTTTTTTTGTTTTTTCTGATGCAACCCATCTATCTCAATCTCAGTCAATCGGTCAATCTGTGTCACCAGTACATCTCGCCGTTTGAAGGAATTACACGAATTTGTTTAGCCTGTAAATTATATTCGCATGTACCTACCATTGGTCCTTAAAATACACGATCGCTGCTAAACTGATAAGGCTGCTAAAGTAATTTTAAATACATAATTATATCACTTTAATGTGAGACTGAGTCTGGGAATCATCCTGTGATAACACTATCAAGTGAAAAACTAAGATGACGTTGAGATAAAACGTAACGTTAGTAGCATAATGAACAAACTTGTTTGAGTAATACAGTTAGTGTGAGTACGCGCCAGGGGGAGCGGTGCGGAGGAACGGGGGGAGGGGGCTGATTCAATGAGCCGCGCCGCGGATACAGTTGCACGTAACACTGTAAATCTTGTGTGTTTTATGTTTCTGTCTAAAAACTACTACAATCCTGATAAGGAAATGGATCATAACACTTCCATAAAAAAATACATGTGTTCTATTTTCTAGTCGAGATTAAAATATATGTTTTTTTATATTACTTTCGGACCTATCGAATAGTAAAAAAACAATTTCAACAAAATGTTGAGCTTGTTTGTCTATGGCGTAGCACACGCTACGTAGCGCCGTAGCACCGTAGCACCGTCGTAGAGTGTCAGCCGTAGCACCGTCGTAGACTGTCAGTCTAAAGACGGGTATTGATACAAGCTGCGTCCTCGCGTTAACGTCACGAGCGCTACGATAACAATCTATCAATGTTACGAGATTAGCCGCCGCATGCTCACTCATCGGACACACTCCTTTCATGTTCCCTCCGCCGCCGACGTTAGTCTTCCCATGGATAATAACGGTAGATAATACTATTTTAATGTTAGATATGGCAATGTTTTATACATGTGCACATAACAGTTGAAATAGGTTTATGAGAGGAGGTTATTTCAGCTCTAAGCACTGCTAACCGTCGCAATGACTCCATACGTTTGCATTTTACAGAGAGGTCTCCATGTATAGTCAAGATAAATGAGTTGTATAAAGCGTTATCTGTTAGGAGGCCGCTGTCCGCCGCAGGTTTTTAGTATAATAGATGTGATATAAGGTGCGGGCAGGGCGCGGCGCCGCGCGTCTCGTCGCGCACGTTGCCTCATAAACCGCGTGCGTTATCATATTAAAGGCTGGAGGCGGGTAGAGGCGCGCGACGTGCACGCTCGCTAATTAAAGCCGAGTCCCGCCGCCGAGGACGACACTTTTTGCTGGTTTGACGAGTTCATGGTTTTTAGAGCAATATGATGCTATTCACGCATGCAGTCAACACTGTCAATATTGGTCGGTGACTATCGTATCGAGTTCAAAGCGCTCTTGTTTATTTTTATCTTAAATTTTTTTTCGTTCCATCAAATTGATATTTATAATTACCCTAGTGCGTGTATTTACGCACATAAATATGGACGTATATGTCACCCTTTGACTCTTGTTTTTTTTCTCAAATCTTAATTTGTGGTTTCACATAAAACGTTGTTAAAGTAAAGTACTAAAACCCGTCTGAAGGTAAATGGAAATTCACTTAGAACATAATATAAATATATAACAAGACATATTGTGAGTAACCAGGTGTGCCCGTAGTGTCTGGAGGTTGTTGATCTTGCGGTACGTCGCCGTCGTCTGGTGCAGCGCTGTCTGGAGATTTAGAGCTTTGCGGCCATTCAAGCGAACAGCATCGATCGTATCGTAGACTTGTAGTAGTGCGGCGCCAGCATCGGGCGGCACGTGCTGGTGACGGAAGTTACCGCATCCGCTGCGTTGTGTCGCTACACATCGCACACCTCGGTACTATTAGTATCAGTAGTGCGGCGCCAGCACCGGGCGGCACGTGCTGGTGACGGAAGTTACCGCATCCGCTGCGTTGTGTCGCTACACATCGCACACCTCGGTACTATTAGTAGTGCGGCGCCAGCACCGGGCGGCACGTGCTGGTGACGGAAGTTACCGCATCCGCTGCGTTGTGTCGCTACACATCGCACACCTCGGTACTATTAGTAGTGCGGCGCCAGCACCGGGCGGCATGTGCTGGTAACGAAAGTTACCGCATCTGCCGCGTTGTGTTGGTATACATTTCACACCTCGGTACTATTCACACAATACTCGTCGGTGTCTGTGTATTTTTTATCAACATTCTGAAGTGATTGCGTTTACAGCCTAGATATTTTAGGGATATCTTTTTGCACTCGCGACCTTGCAAATCACATAAGTAATAAAGGCTGAAACTGAAACGAAAGTGTTTAATGCAGCTTACTCGTTTACCTATTAGTCTTCAAAATATGCACGTTTACAAAGTAGCACACAATAAAACGTAAAAATAAAGGACCGTACTTACATAACATCAACTCCTTCCTCTTAAGAAGTAAAATGAGCATTGTGTTGGGAGTGGCGCGTCTCACAACTAGTTAGTGAGACGTCGCATCAAACAGTCGCGCTAAGGAAACGACGCGTGACGCTGTCATATGTTTCATCTTAACACGACAACTTCGTACACATTTTACTACTTTTATTGTGAACAGGCAACATAAAAAATTGAGGGGAAGGTTTGGACTATCATCCACAGCGTGAGTATACGATAGCTAGATAACTGGATCAACAAAGAGAGGTGCTAATCCAGTTGTGCAACTTTATAGGGCGCTAATCTCTTCCATGTGGGATCTATGTGTATTGGTAGCTTCTCGTTAAAGAGTGCGGAGGTCGATGCTAGTTACTCGTGTAACTGGACTGGGAGGCAACCCCACAAAGGTGGGTAAAGGCTCGGCTGATGAAAAAATTATGAAGAGTTCTCGTAGTCGCTTCATTTATTGTTAGATTATACCGCATTCATAATTCAAGAGCTGAACAAAGGCTGTTTATACAAGTGCTAAAAGCTTACGAGAAAACCTTGCTTGATTTAGAAATGAGGAGCAATATTTATTTGATGATACCAATTCTTTAATTTATTCGCCATTGTTCGCCATTGTTTGACTGCCTCGTTGGTCTAGTGGTCGCAAGCGCGACTGCTAAGCGTGGGGTCCTGGGTTCGATCCCCAGGTCGGGCAAAGTGTTATTGGGTTTTTCCGTGTGGAATTTCTCAGTAGCAGCCCGGAGTCTGGATTTGTGCCCGGTCGATGGCAATAGGCTCGCCCCCTATTACATGGGACGTAAACATAAACGGCGAAATGTGGGTTGTAGTATACACCTCTGCCAACCCTTCGGGGAATACAGGCGTGAGTTTTATGTCAGGCAAAGCTTTGTAGTGCGTTGCTTTATAGTTCAGAGGTTTTGAAACATCCCATCTTTTTATATGTATCTCTTGAATAGTTTGTTTTTGATGGTGACTTATGTAGTAAGCAGATCACGGAATGCGAAACATAACAGGGTGAGGTCTGCAGTGAAGGGCGTCTATATTAGCAGCGCATAGATACGCAAACATTTTATAAAGGCATACGCGCGATAAGTGGGGGATAAACCGGGACATTTATTGCACGGTCGGAGCGAGCGGGGGATACTTGGGGGGACTCACGGGAACAAGCAATATCTGCAAGGGTGCGCAAGGAACGCGCGTGCGATGCAATTACAATACCGCGCGGGCTCAGGATGTGACGCCTCGACCCCCTCTGTATCGTAAGCGGAGAGTAAGCAACGACCAAGTACATAAGTACATATATGGCCACATTTGACTTGTTTTCTAACTTAACAACTGTTCGTCTTTATATGACTTAGTGATACATATTTTGTTTTAACTAAATTATTTTCTGTGAACTGTAAACGGTGAACTTCCAGGACCTTGATTTTGTATAAATAGCCAGCATGTATTTAATTGAACACACTTGTTTGGAACAATATCCGATCCATAAGCGGCGCCGCGACCATAGTCACGTCACTTAGTTACATAGATCAGTCGCAGCGCACATCGCGGTGTACACCGATACAACTGACTCCTCACTCAATAGAGCTAATTGTGCGAGGTTCAGATGAATAGTTCAGTGTGTGCCCACGAGTGCGGCTGGCGGCTGGCGGCTGGCGGCTGGCCTGGCACTCAGTGGCGACGGTCGCCTGGCCACGGGCCAACAATCGTGAGTCTTCCACCATTGGGCATTGACAGTAAACACGGTGCAGAAGGACAACTTCCAACAACTTGCTATTACAGAGACACGCCTCACTAATCAGAGGGCACGGTAGTGTCCCGCCTACGTCGAGCTGGCACGGCCGTACACCTTTTTCTCGAAGCAACTCTAAGCAATTTTAAGTCCCCGATTATCTTTGTAACAGATGAGATCAAAAGCTCGAATTATGTTGCAGAGAGTACTAAATGTATATAACTGACTTGCCAAATTACAAGTTTCTAACTAAAACAGCTTACAAAATATCTGCCATCAAAGTTTCGTTATTTCGTCACACACTCACTCACTCACCGATCATCAAAATTCTAAGGTACTTCTAGCAGACCTATAAACTTGATATTTGGTATGCAGTTAGTGTTTAAAAATGAATGAAAGGAAAAAATATAAAATCTTGAAATATTTTCTCGGTTGCACAATTATTAGACAATAACCTATTTGAAGATGATATTGTTATTTTCCGACTACGTTCAATCGCAGTTGACCGATTTTCCAAAATTAATGTCTATCAGTAAAGTCTGTGTATATTTTTAAGAAAACTAGATGGCTAGTTGCATTGGTGGAAAAAATTGAAGTGGCTTCAGCTTTGTTACACGGCAAAGGAGAAAGAAAGAGTGGGCTTTGTGGAAATCTGTAGCCATTTTGCAAGAAATGGAACTACCTAAAAAAAGAAATGAGATCCCATCAAAAACATTCATATTAAAAAGCTACGTCTGGCGACTCTTTTGTACTGAAAAGTTTTGAGATCTAATGTAGAGCAAAGTCGGGTATTTCTTTTATAAGAGTCATTCTTGAACTTGGCAATTACGCAGCATGAGGATTAGACCCAATTTCACCATTCTCTGTTAGTTATTAATGTCCTGTTAAACATTTTAACAGACTGTTTACCAGTACATTGAAATTGATATTGACAGCTTAACAGAATGTTAACAACTAACATTGTATGGTGACATTGGGTCTTACTGTGATGCTAGATACCTTGTTAATTCTATAAACAAATCTGTACCACGGCAAACAAGTAGTCTAGTATATCCTGTAGTATATGCTGTGTGATTGCCAAGTCCGAAAAATATCTTTATAAATAAAATGCTAGACTTGGCTCTACATTAGATCTCAAAACTTTTCACGGCAAAAGAGTCGGGGGATGTGGCTTTTTAATATGAATGTTTTTTAAGGGATAAACATTACGGTATAGGTAAAACAATAATAGTATTAATACAATGTTGCAGCGAAATGCATATTATTTTATTTTAACGATTTCGTTTCGGCGGTTACAACGCTTGCGTAATCTCAATGACGTGCATTACAGCCTGTAGTGGACCTTTTGTTTTTATCTATTTTTTTCTTGGTGTAACAATAAAGAGATGTGTTTCTCTCTTTCCCTCACTGGCAGCCGACGTTCGAGGCCTCAACGACCGTGTTTTCTTCCTTGTCGGTACATTGTCATATCATAAATCTTATTATGTTTATTGAATAATAATACCGTGGACAAAACATCGTAAAGTATAACGCAGAACCGTTTAAAGGAAACAGTTTATTATAAGATAAAACTGCTTAGTTAAATGGAGTATGTACCGACCACACGTACTCTACATAATACATTTTAAAGAATAGGCTAATCGTTGTCTAGTCCATTATTGTCTTAGTTAAAAGTAAACATAATTATAGATATGATTAGTAGACGTAGTTCACGGGAACTACGCAGGAATTTTAATGTTTCACGTCGAACGAGAAATTAAAAAGAAGACAGGAAGGAAAACTAATCACGCAACTTTAATCTCTCGCTGAAACTTTCAAGTGAACTGCATCTATCAAGTCTGCGAGAAGTTTGACAAACTGGTAGATGTAGGCTACCACGGCTTGTTATTGAATGAAACTACTAACAATGCAAGCCTGCGATCTGCTAAACGAAACGAGATGTGCCACCGATATGGCTGACACCGTGTTTATCTCTTTTCATTGAATCGAATGGCTAAGCATGTGATCAGGCTGCCTGCCAGTACTCTCATATACCCGCAATTTAGTGATCACTTATAAACCAAATTCATTTTTATCCGAATTAGAAATCGAGTGCAAATTCTCACGATATTTATAACAATTGGGGTGCTTGAAAAGAGCCTTCAAGAGTGACGATACTCAAGTACGTCCGGCGCACCCTGGGCTGTCAGCCCCGTGACCAACATTCTGACTGTCTAAACTTTTCACTACGACATGTGCTACTTTCATATAGCTCGTGCCGACATGAGAGAAGAAGTGACGAAAACCAACAATCGTCAAGGAATCGAATATTAAACTAATTAAATCAAATATTGTAGTATACATAGGTAGAGTACTAAAGTATGACATCAAAAATAGAATTGTTTTGAGATCAAAGTTCCTGTTAAATGTGTGTCCAGGCTGTAAATAGTATTATTGTATCATCGAGTCTGAAATGTATCTCTTCAGACTTTGTAGCGGTCGTGCATTGAAGCAAACCCCCTAGCTGGTCGGAGTAAAGAGGCGTGTGTTTGTCGGTCGCTATCAGTACGTGTGGTGGCGCTCGCCGCGCTTGTATCAGATTGGCGAGCGTCCCGCCGCCGCCGCCGCCGCCGCCGCGCCTGTCTCCGGCACCAGATAATACTGCGTCGTGGACAACCACCTCGGTGCGCTGTATTGTGCCGCGTCGTGCCGCGCTGTGCCGTGTTGTATTGTGCTCGTGCATTTCCGACGTATAACAAGCTTTTAGAAATTGTAATGCCGTGTGTGTGGGCTTGCAGTTAAATTGACTGGGTATAGCTGGACCACTGCCCATTAATGTTTTGATTTCTGGCGCTACGCTTAACGGTTGTTAAAATAATAATGTCTAAATTAAATTGGTTGTCAGACGTTGTGACTTCTCATCATTATCATCATCATCACTCAGTCGAAAGACGTCGTCGGTTTGTCATAATCGCCACGCTTGGCAGGCGGGTTGTCGATCGCAGTATGGTTGTTAAAGTACTGAGAGAACGCTGCTGCCATCCTCTAGTGAATCCCTTAGTCGCATTTTATGACACGCATGGGAAGAGATGGGGTAAGTAGTGCTATTCTTTACGTCCGGCACCATACGGAACGTAGCTTATGTCAGTATCGTAATATTGTCATGAGCTGATGTAGGCGTTGCGTAGATGAACAGAGTGTAAGCAATAATAAACTAGTTACGAGCACGTCGTGTAGGAGCGGAGGAGGCTATTATAACTAGATATACACGACATGACGCGCGTGCGTGAACACTTACCCGACGCCGAACCGCTCAAACTTATATGTATACTTGTTTACATAACATTTACGAACGCCCAATATTACAAAACTGTGCTCGGGTGAATTTTTATTGCAATATGATATGGTTAAATAATTTTATACGCACCGCGGCGGTCATCGCCTGTAGTTGAGGCCGCGCCATGTTGTCACAATCCTAATTGCTCTCTCTATCTGCAACAAAATTATTTGTGTGAAATGTATTCGTCGAAGATGAAATCACATGGAACTTGTGCATTAAATAAATATGAAGCCATTTCAGACTAGAATATGTCAACAATTGCTCTTAGATATAAAATCAGCATCTAGCCGAAAGTTTGTGTTCCGGAACGTTATCGATTCCGTGATACGGAACACGGGACGGCGGCAGGCATGGAAAACATTCAGTTAAATAATAGAACGCGCCAGACATCGCTGGGTGGAGAACTGTGTCGCGCGGCGGCGACCGCTACCTGCCGCCACGTGGAACCAGCGCAGAGCACCGCGACCAGACAGTACTCAGATGAATACAGAAGACCAGGTATATACAATGCCGGGTAACGAACTTACGCATGCTTTAATTAGTTGCCGAAGGAAACAAAAAAATATTGCTAATCCGCAAAACGACGCCGGGTCGTCAGTAGGTATATCTGTACAGTTAATATTTAAAAAAAATTGTTAGCTCCAACCGATTCTGCACCGATTGTTGCGGGGACTTGTAAGTGCGTGACCTGTGACTGACTGGGTTCGACACTGAATTTCCTTACGTATGTTGTTAGTAGAGGGTTTTCTGCACCTTGTAATTTCGGGACGGCCGCGCGGCGAGCGTCGCGCGAATTAATTATGTATTGTTGTGAGCCAAAAACAGGAGTTTTGTGCGAGACGGGCGGCGCGGCGCGGCGCGGTGCGGCACAGAGCGGGCGCGGGACGGGCGAGGCCTCTGCAAGTTTTAATTTGACGCCGCTTGTTTACACCGCGCGTCAACACGCCGCCGCCCGACTCGCGACCGAATACAATATAACTCGGTGTAAACTGTAATCTTTGTCAACTACCCTCTAATGTTGTTTTGGTAATAGGTGTGGCTTCGTTTTTCTTGATTCTATTCTCAAACTTACTATATGTTGGTACCCATTGAATTGCTTTATAGAATACTTACCTACTTGTTACGGGATCGTGTTTCATAGTGGGACTATTCTTCTGAAAGTATATATTGTTACATTTATTGTAAGCTACAGTAATCAAGTTTACGAGGCTGTTTCGTCTTCTTGAATCGAAGTCGTAACGCGGACTTAGAGGCATTAAAACAGGCGTCCCCAGAGGCGCTCGCGAATAATGAGCGGCGAAAGATAAAGTTTGTGTCCTAATGACTGCTCTTGAATATTTAAAAGGCGCTGTTAACAAGAGAGCCCTCAGACAATCGGACAATGATTACGAGGCGCGCCTTCCTCGTGATAGCACACACCCGCGACACAACGACATCTACTTGGAAATGTAATCTGAACACGTTTAGTAATATCTATGTATGTATAATGTACACTAGCTACGATTTCTTTTTATGCTTAATTCCGCAGCGAGCTCCGTGTGAGGAACGATGAATGCAATCGTGGCAATTTAATTTATAACAAAGTAAAGGTATTGGCTGTATGAGCACGTCGGCGGCTCGTCGCGAGAACACGCCGCAATAGGTGTGCGCGCGACATACGGAAATTACCACCGGTATTACGAGTGGAAGGTAACGCTCGCTCCACATAATCGCTGCGTAGCTTCCGGCGGCTTTCATCTCGTAACTACCTGTCTGCGTGTAAGACGCTCACCTGTCGATCGCACAATAGCGTCATGCTTCACACGCACTACACTAACATCCTACCTATTATGTGACGTCAAATGTGTAACTAGGAAAATAAAAACTAAATTATGATCATAACAGAGTTTTTCTGTTCTTTCTTATTCTTTATAGTACCTACTGAAGAAAATTACAATAAAAAAAAATACAATTTAGTGAAGTCAAAAATGATTTTTCTACCAGCAAACCTTTGAGTGATTGAGAGAGATTGATAGTGTGGTTGAGGGCAAACTTCAGTGTTCTTGTTTTGGTCTTATTTATATCTAGTTATTTATGCTTTAAAATAAAACATAATATATCTAAATAAAAATACAACAATTTTATGTGTTATTAATCGTATTTTAGGCATGCTATTCACATGTCACAAATGGAGTGATACTCGCATATTTTATCACGGCGTCTCGGATCCAGTTCGGGCAAAATTCTTCACAATGAATGTTTCATCTAGTTTCCGTATGCTTAATGTAAGGTAAAGCGGTCGTAACTCAGGTTTGCATAAACAATTGCGCCTCGAGTCAACCTCGCGCGGCGCGGGCGGAGGGAATGAATAACGGAATAACTCACGAGAAACGCAACAAGACGACAGAGAATAGCACGGATATTAAAATACAACCTCAGAACAAACAACCGTACCTATTATACGTACTTATTTATACTTGAATGGGGTTCAATGGAGGAGTGGCAATATGGCGGGACGACCATCCAACTTACCTACAGTCTAAAGCGTAGTCCAGATTATGCTATACTATTTATATAGTAAAGCATATTGCGCTATAAGCTATTAACTGTACAGCATGACGTTCACACTATACGCTATATCGCAAGCCGGTCTACAAAATATAGCAAGTTATTTGACGGCGATCCACGGGGTAGAGGTGAGGCGGGGCAAGGACTGGAGAATCGTACGATATAGCTTTGAGAATCGTTCAAGATTATCGCGTACATTAAGCCAATACTTTATAGCATAGCGTTGTGTGAACGTGTCCATCTTCTTATATATAAAGAGACTGGTACTGACTGACATTTGATTCATCAACGCAGAGCCTAATCCACTAAAGCTGGAAATATGAAATTTGGATAGTAGGTTCCTTACGTGACGAAAACATCCACTAAGAAGGGATTTCTCGAAATTCAACCCCTAAGGGGGTGAAAAGGGTGATTAACGTTTGTATGCAAGTCCGTCATTTTTGAAGTAAGAAGCATGAAATTAAGTATTAAGGTTTCTGGTTAGGAGTAAATGTACACGTGTTTGAGTGTTTTTGGAAATTCAACCCCTAAGGGGGTGAAATAAGTGTTCTAAGTTTGTATGAGAAATCTGGTACTTTTGAAGTAAGAAGCATGAAATTCAATATTTAGGTTACTGGTCAGAAATAAACGTACACATGTTTCAGGGTTTTTGGAAATTCGACTCCTAAAGGGGTGAAATAAGTGTTGTAAGTTTGTATGAGAAATCTGGTACTTTAGAAATAAGAAGGTACGCAAGCGAAGCTGCGGGCAACAGCTAGTCTATACATATAAAAGGAGCAGCTGACTGACTGACTGACTGATCTATCAACGCACAGCCTAAACCGCTGGGGTTAGAAAGTTGAAATTTTGACAGTAGGTTCCTTTTGTAACGTAGGCATCCACTAAGACGTGATTTTTCGAAATTAAACTCTTAAGGGAGTTAAATAGGGGATCCCAACAAACAATTAAGCGTTGGTTGCAGGTCATTTTAAAGCTTAGAGTGCTACTATTAATTTATAGTGGATTCGGTTGTCACTAAAGGTGATACAGTTTACTTATGAAATATGTTTAGCGCTTCAGAATGTATTAGAACTGTAAACAACGAAGCAGTATTTTCTTTACAGTTAGTGTAGTAGCAGTGGCTGCTTTTATACTTAAGACGTTAAAGCTTGTACCGGCCTGCAGCTCTAAAAGCTGTTTATAGATCTTCATTAACTCCCTCTAATTCTTAATGCTATAAATCTGCTCTAGTGGAGTTGCTTATATATCGTAAGGCTGTATTTCAACTTCAGTAACGTCGTCGGTTCTGCAACGGAGTTAATTAAGAGTGTAATAACACCAAACTCTGCATGCGTTGTATAACTTTAATATACAGCTTACACCTATTAGACTAAAGGCAATGATAGGTTAAATAGTTATAGCAGTTTCGTAAGACCCTGATATAAAGGTTTTGGTGTTAGATAAATAAGTTGTAATTCTTATGCCAACCATAGGCTGCACAATACTTTCAACTATCGGCGTAGTAGTTCATCGGGTATCATAATAGACTTAAGAGAGGACTGTAGCTTTAAGAAAAAATCGCCATTTTTTGTCACTTCTTGTCAACATAACCTAAAAATGTATTAATACAATATCACTTTTAAGTATCGAAGTAGCTAAATTTTCCGAATTATTTTACATAGTTTTTGTATACAATCACTAAAACTAACCAATACTTGAAAATGAGTGTCTAAAAACTATTTTAGGTTATTAGCATTTTTTATTGTTTTCCTTTTTTTTTTCACAAAATCTTTTTTTTTTTGAGGCGCATCAAAATTGAGATGCGAAACATAATATACAATCACATTAAACTTGCAAGCGCACTAATATCTAATTAACTTTACGCTTCAAGAATAATGTTAATCAAAAATACTTTTCGTGATGAAAATTTTGCAATGTCCGCCAGATAAAATGATAACTCATGTTCATAATAATAACTCGACAAATTAAATAATTTGAAGACTTTAAAGCTTTTACTATTTGCTTTTGACACCGAAAACGCTACAAATGAGTTATTAGGTATCAAAATACCGATCCAAATTCTATCTGACACCGATATAGATATTTTATGTAACTCAAGGTATCAATTAACTTCAATAAAAAGGTGCAATAAAGTTTCAAGCGGAAACCGACTATCTTGTAACACCTCTCAAACACACCTACTAAAGGTTATATAGAACCACTCAAAAGGGTTCATACAGACTTTACCTGCAAAATTTTGCGCCAAAATCGAAGATATAAAGGTGTTATTACACTCTATAACTCTCATGTAATATCTACACTAACACTTTAATATCTAAGCAGAACCGATATACAGGTCCACTACAGCTTGTGTTAACGCTAAAATGTTAGTTGGGATGATAGTTTGTATGGAAAATCGTCACTTAATGGGTTCAAAATTTCACGCAAGTGAAGCTGCGGGCGAAAGCTAGTATTAAATGTAAGCTTAGCGATATCGTTGTGCTATACAATATTTGCTATATGCTATATACATCGCGCGGTTCCCTACTCTGATTTGATCGCGGCAATTTGTCGGCGGCTGCTGCTGGTGCGACTGTAGAACGAAGTGTAAGTTATGTTAGCAGTGTCGTTACAAGCCAAGCAGAATACACGTGCCTTATAAACATTGTTGTAGCGTCGCCACCGGGACACACGCGTGGCTGCATGTACGACATGCTACACGTGTACTGGTTGTTTGCTTGTATTGCAACACATAAAAATGTAATTCAAACTGTATCAGTTTCTGTACTATGACGTAAATACTATGTATTATTTCGGCGCTTGTTTTATCCCAACATGTACAAACCACAATATAGAATGTGTGTAGTGTGTACGAGTACCTATAATAAAGATTTGAGTACTACATTTGACAGAAAGCTTAATTTCCACAATCACTTTACATCACTGGCTAAAAAATCCTTCCTACGATTAGGATTTTTTCTTCTGACTTTTAATGACTTCCAAAACATAGGAGTGATCAAGCTCATTTTCGGCAGCTTGGTCCGATTGTAACTTGAGGCAAATACAAGTGTATGACATCCACATGTGTGTTCACTTTTGTTAGAAAAAGTTCAAAAGGCATTCTTTACCTATACAAGCGTAAAATATATTTTAAGTATAATATATTTTTATCCTTTTGTGTTCTGCCTAGACTTTTCCCAACTATGTTGGAGTCGGCTTCCAGTCTAACTGTAGATATGGATGAATACCAGTATTTTACACGGAGCGACTGCCATTAGACGTTCGCAGCCCAGCTACTGGGCAAAGCTGATATCCATAGGTTAGAATAATAACTAATGTACACAGTTATGCAATAAATATATCTTTATCTTTATCTAGACCGATTGTCAGACTTGTGGGCTTCTGCCTACCCGTAACGACTGTCATAGGTGTTCGTACGACACTAGACATGCGACATGCGTATTTCAAAAGTATACAAGGCCAGTACGCAGCCGCCCGAACTAATCGCGTATACTTCAGAATACACATTTGACGATCGAGCGTTCTAAACTATACATTAGTATTCCGCAATAATCGTGTATATTTTAGAATTGATAATTTCAAGCATTCGATTCTAAAATATACTTCACTAGTACCATCCAGCACGCAGTGCGTACTAATCGCATATAATTTTGAATACCTGCGCCACCATGCTCTATTCTAAAGTAGCATTAGACGAATGCTGGAAAGTGATCAGCGAACCGAATCGTTTCTGGCACTCGCCGGCCGCTGCCGCGGCACCGCTCGCTTCGCTCGCTCGGCTCGTGCGTTGACTGGTCACAGTTCTAACCTAACCTACCTTTCAGCTATCTGTTTGTCACTTTATTTCCTATCGCGGGGAAGTTTGAAGTTGAAAGTAAAATTTTAAAGTTAGAATTATTAAACTATTAATTTTAAAGCTAAGGCTTTTTAAAGTGGGAACTAATAATTTTAAAGGTCATTTATATACATCCCATAAGTTAAGTCATACTTTAAGTGTTGTTTCCTAACAAAGCCGTTTGGAAAAGTTAAGTCACTTCTTAAATGTAACTGACACTGTATAGTTTTGAATCCGTTTTTTCACCCTGAACATTCTAAAGTATACGCGATCAGTACGCAAAATCTGTGTATATTTCAGAACCGAAGTTTCAATTTACAACATTTTAAAATATACGTGGCTAGTTTCATATGGATGCGTTCTTGTATATTCTAGAAATACGCACTAGACATGGGCAAAATAGCTCACTTAAAAGAAAAAGAGCGATTAGCTCATTCGTTCTAAAGAGCTGTCGCTCTTTTAGCTCACTAGCTCTTCTATAGCTCAGTGACTCAGACGCCGACTGTTAGCTCATTTGATTCATGTTGCTCGCGCGTCGAAGGAGACGGCTCGGCTCGCGCAATAGTCAATAGCTCTTTG
Organism: Amphipyra tragopoginis; assembly: GCA_905220435.1. NCBI lineage: Eukaryota > Metazoa > Arthropoda > Insecta > Lepidoptera > Noctuidae > Amphipyra > Amphipyra tragopoginis. The sequence continues at coordinate 26,657,036 of HG992008.1, read as the reverse complement.
GAAATTTTGAATCTATGTTACTCACTAGCTCTTCTATAGCTCAATGACTCAGACACCGACTGTTAGCTCATTTCACTCACGACGCACGCTCTTCGAAGTAAGTATGTTCGAAGGGCGGTGCGTTTTGGGGGACTGTCTTTTGTAAATTTTGACCTTCAAAAAGTGCTGATTCAGCCTAATTTGAATAAAGACTTTTGAATTACTTATTTTTAGATTTTTTTTAAATTGCTGTTTGGTAGTTTGGACTCTTTGTTACGGATACCTACTTTGTTCATTATATCCATAACAATAAATATGTTGTTTATTTGTGGCGTTTTTTCAGAACTCTTTGACTGAGCTAACTGAGCTAGTGAGCTATTTAGCGAGTGAGTGAGTGAGCGAGAGCGACGACAATCACAAAAAGCTAGCTCTTTTCTATCACTCGCTCACGAGCTACCCATGTCTATACGACACCCGGGGCCGACGGTTTAACGTGCTCTCTGAGGCACGGAGGGGTCTCGATGTGTAACGAATGGTCACTCATCCACGGACTAGCCGCGGAGAGCGCAGCTTAACATTTTATATTTCCGACCAGATTCCTCGCAGGATGCCTGGAGTGTAACTCATTCGAGGTTAGAAGATTTAATGACCAACTATTAACGATATTTCCTCAGAAGGAAAGTAGATGCCCCGATCTTAATTTCAAGTTGTTCCCAATAATTACCGACGGAGTCGAAACACAAAACATAAACTGTTTGGTGTTCCGACATGTCGTACTCATTCACATTCGTTCACGATCGCCCATACCGCGAACTCTCACCTCGCTCTATGCCTATGCCAATGAATTGTGATGTGTTTGCGGATGAATGGAGGGTGATCTTGCCGGAATGCCTGGAGTACTGCGAGAAGAATGCATGATGAATGTTGATAAATGTTTTGCATGCTCTTTATAATTATATTTTATATTTCATGGCATTTTATAATCTATGTTATTCAGTGTAATTGGTTGTACCGTACCAAATACGTTTCTTAAATGTACTATCCATCATGTGTATTCCTACTGTTTTATTTCTTTTAGTGTACAATAAAGTATATCTATCGATCTATCTATCCTTAATTAATATTCTATTAAATTACAACCAATATTAATTACATTAATTAAACGGCTAATTAGTAAGTAAGCGATTGAAAATTTCTCGTCTGTCGGCGTCGCGGATGCGTGGCGGCTGCGGTACTGTTGCGTGACGTGTGCGGCACGCGTGCGTACCTGGCGCAGCGCTGCTAGTGAGGTTAGCACTCCTCACGTTCGCAGCAACTCTTGTTAATTAGGTTATGGTTACAAGACGACTGAATTACGTTCGACAATGCGATTAGTTAAATTAACTTTGTTTGACTAATTTATTATGTTAACGTAGAGAGGCTGCTGGGTACAATGTCAGCGGTGCGGCGCGACGTGTTGGCATATCTATATTTTAATAATTAATATTACTTAGAATAATTTATAGACAATGTGCTCAGAAGAACTCAAACTCAAACTCAAAACTCGTTTATTCAAAATAGACTAGAATGACTTAGTTCTTTTTGAACGTCGATTTTACAATATAGACATCCCCCAAAAAGCCCTCCCTTCACCGCTTCCTAGTGTTTTTGCTGTGAAGAAGAAACGGCGCAACAAACTCCCCAGCAACACAGATATGTCTGTCAAGTGAATAAATTAATTGACTCTATACAAAGAAAATCATAATATTTTTTACAATAATAAAATTATGCACATAAAGGAAAAGTAAAAATTAAAATAGTACATAAGTAGGTATATAAATCAATTCTGTATGAATTGAGATAAATCAAAATCGTATCTAAATAATATAGATACTTAACTAAACAAACACATAAAAACTAATGGTTTCCAGGGAAGCCACATGTGCAGAAAAGAATTAGCGCCACACGTCCCTATCGTCAACATAGTCGTTTATCTTATAGTATGCCTTTTTAATGAGAACTGATTTAACGAATGATTTAAATTTGCCATCGGTGAGATCCGTAATTGTTTTGGGAAGCTTGTTATAAAATCGAACACAATTTCCTAGGAATGACTTATTCGTTTTGGATAATCTAAATTTAGGGACTACTAATTTATGTTTGTTCCTAGTATTTATATTATGAACGTCGCTTTTAACATTATACATTGGCAGATTTTTACGTACAAACATAATATTTTCAAAAATGTAAAGGGAAGGCATCGTCAGAATATTAATCTCTTTAAAGAAATCTCTAAGCGACTCCCGAGGACCCATATTATAGATCGCGCGGACTGCCCTCTTCTGTAATATAAATATCGAGTCGCGATCGGCCGCTGCCCCCCACAGCAGAATACCATATGACATAATGCTGTGGAAGTACGCAAAATAAACAAGTCGGGCAGTAGGTATGTCAGTTAGCTGTCTAATTCTTCTGACTGCAAAAGCAGCAGAACTTAACCTACTAGAAAGGGCAGTTATATGAGCGCCCCACTGTAATTTGGAATCTATTGTTATGCCTAGAAATACCGTTTCATCTACTATGTCCAGTTTACTGCCGTCAAGCGTTATGTTTACTCCTACATGAGGAACGTTTGGCAACGAGAACTTTAAACATTTCGTTTTAGTGGCATTCAATAAAAGATTATTTGCAGCAAACCATTTAGAAAGAGCGGATAAACTACTATTTACATTTAAAAGATCTATGTCTTTCCTATTGATTTTAAAAATAAGGGAAGTGTCGTCCGCAAACAAAATTATATCAGATAGTGCTGACATCATGTAAGGGAGATCATTAATATAAGCTAGAAACAGAAAGGGGCCCAGAATTGAGCCCTGTGGCACACCCATTTTTACTAGAGACCCTGAAGATGTTATGCCAGATATGCCTACTTTTTGTTGTCTTTTGGAAAGATAGGATAACACCAGTTCCAGCGGACGTCCACGAATACCGTAGTGATTCAACTTACAAATGAGCGTTTTATGATCCACGCAATCAAAAGCCTTGGAAAGATCACAGAAGATGCCAACAGCATCCTGTGACCCTTCCCAAGCCTCCAAGATATGAGTGACTAACTTCGCACCTGCGTCTGTAGTCGATCTACCCTTCGTGAAGCCAAACTGTCGATCGTGTAAAATCCTATTTTTATTAAAATGTGACAACATCTGTTCAAGCATAATTTTTTCAAAAATCTTACTTATTGATGGAAGAACTGAAACAGGTCTATAATTAGAGGGATTATGCTTACAGCCTGATTTAAAAATTGGGATAACTTTGCTGTGTTTCATCAGATCAGGGAAATTACCGCTATCTATACTAAGATTAAATATTTTTGCAAGAGTCGGGGCTATACAAGCAATAATGGATTCAAGTACTTTAATAGAAATACCCCATAGGTCTTCAGTGTTTTTAATATTTAAGCTTTTAAAAGTTTTTACAACTGCAAATGGTGTAACATGTTTAAACTCGAAATTTGGAATATCTTTAGAAAAGAATTGTTTCAACAACGATTCTGCTGCTGATGGTGACGAGTCAAGTGACTTCGTGACTTCAATTGGTATATTTGAAAAAAATATAATTCAAATGCATTAGCAACTTCTACCTTTTCCGATAAAGTTTTGTTTTCAATTTTCAAAGATATTTCAGGATCCCTAGGATTCACTTGACCAGTTTCAGTGTTTATAACTTTCCATACCGAAGGTCGTGTAATTCCCCAAAAACAATAAATTAACTCCGCTGTTACTGTGGGTGTCACACAGGCAGCTTATGAATAATGTCAAGAGCATGGACAGAACAACCGTCCTTCATGCTACTGACTACATACTGCGTCCCGCTTGTCAGGCGCGGTGCTTCACTATCGTTCAATTGTGAGGCCCACGTTGAACAGTCAACGCTGTTTATTTAGCTATTTATGTACCTACACACCAAATATTACACAGAAAGATGAAGTAGGAAAATAAAGCGCAAATGTACTGATTATTTACAAAGAAATATCATTCAGTAGACGGTAGTAGAAGAGTTGAAAAAAAAAGAAATTAAGTGGAAACAGTGTGTATAGAACAAATATATGATACTGTACAGCGCGTTGGTCAGTATACATGGTAAGTATCGATACGGAGAACTTACGCCCGATGAGAGTGGCGTTACAGGGAGAACATCTCAACAGTGGTCGGATGAGCGACTTAACTAACGATCATAAACATTTTCTATTACGGATCGCTCAACGTCCCTGATGACATCATCTCCCGCCAACAACGGCCAACCGAAGGAATCTGATGCAGCCTCATAATTTGTTAAATTGTGTGTTGTCTAAAAAACCGTACATTCGCTATTTTAAATTACGCCACAATGGCTGACATGGTGATAATGACTTGAATAATGTAAACAGTACCAACACCATCTAATTAGGCGAGATGTTCCATTAATTAGTATTGCTACGTCAACAGGCTCTAAACGTTATCTATATTAAATGCAAGTGTACTCGGTATTCACTCAATTGACGACTTAAATGACAATGACATGATGTAGAGTGGCGACAATTGGTTCATTCGGTATGTGAGGTACACATTTTTTATGTAAATACTCATAAGTGAGAGGTTGTCAGTTAGGTTTACCTGTGGTATGGATACATTAATACTAGGTATCTGCTTTACGTATGTTATGACATCATTATAATAGTTGCGACGCAGATATTCGATACAGTTAGGAGTGCTCTCAAGTTGTGCACTGCTTACAACTCGATCCAATGCATGCATTGTACTCTATTTGTCCACACGTACTCGTAAGTACTTCGCTATCTATTTAGCTTCTCTCAGTCCACTGTTGAACAGAAGAATTTCCAAAAAATATAAATAATGTTCTTAGAAACCGCACTAGGCACGCGGGCAGTTCAAGACACAGACAGAACCTCCCAACCCTTGCACCAGGTTATGGCTTCAACATAATTACACATTACAATGTATTTTATTAATTCAATCATTTCATCAGACCTCTATTTACTACGCTAACATGAAAGCCATTAATTTCTCGGAAATCTTTTCCGCAATGCACAAAGGCCGCCTTTGAAACATTTTTCCATTTATTTGGCGGTTTTTAGGAATTATTCATTAATTCCGGGAGGTCCCTAATTATGAGAGTGATGAATGTTGCCGACTGCACCGGCCCGGGGGTGACGGGGTGAGGGGTGATGGGTGACAGGGGTGACCGATCGAGCGGTGAACCTCGGGAAGAATAAAGGTATGATTGCTTAGCAATGGGTGGTCGCATCTTGAAGTGTCGCCACTGCAGTTACCCTCATACTTATGATTAACGTCAATGCGATTTGTGACTACGTACTGAATTCTGTAAGTAAAGAAAAGCTCTTAAGAGATTTTTTTATCGATTCCGTTACAAATATTTTCTATATAAACAACTTTGATGCGTTCATTGCCTTTTTCAGCATTGGTTTGAATACCCAAAAAAAGATTTAATGAGTTACGGTCACTGGCGAGTAACCACAGCTACCAATTTAGTTACTATGATATTTAAATAATGATATTAACGTATAGTATTGACGTCGATGAAGCAGGTCGCTGTACACGCTAGCTGCGAGCCATTAACGTGTGTTGAGCAGGTGTGACGTCATTAGCGTGACACGACGCGCCGGCGATGCAGCGACACGCGTCGATCTCCGCTAACGATAGTTTGACGCGAGTTGTACCGCGCCGCGCCGCGCTGCATTCGCCACGTACGTCACTTGTGACACAAAATAGAAAGCTACAGAAGGTCCACAAGATACAAGCTATCTACTCAATATATCGTTATCTACTGCTGGATACAGGTCTTTCCCAGCAGGGAAAGTTATGTAACATTGAATATTAACTAGCCTCGTAACGTTGGAGAACTCAATTTATTTGAGTTAAGCTCGCCTATGTACATCTTCATTTTGTACCTAATATCTGTGTTACATATCGCTGCTTTGCATGAATAACGCAATTCAAAAAAGCCAGGAGAGCCATTTAAACATTAAACAAAATTTTATTAGTTAATTATATTATGTATTAACAAATTTTTATTAAACAAGGATAAATTATCCCACTGATTTTTATATTTTATGTGAATTTATCTTTATTTAATAATAAGTTGTAAACACATACATTTTGTTTAATTTTTAATTGGCTCTCCTGTATTATCGTTTTATTATTGTATTGCTTTTTTGAATTGTGTTATTAATTATCCAACGCAGCGATATGCAATAAAGAATAAAAGATGAAAATCGTTCGGAAAGCTACTTGATGAACTCAGAGCTTAACCTAAGCACTATTGCCCATCAATCTGTGGTACATTGGCTGACAGCTGTAATGCTTTCATTATTTGTCGACCAGCGTAGAACAGCGTGGGTGCATCACGTGTAGGTGAAAATGAAGACTTGGAAGCTGGGTGAAGTGCGCTTCTCTGTTACGACGAGACAACGTGCCTCTAGTTCACTAAAGTGAGGGCGGCTATTCATATGTATATACTATTAATAAATATAAGGTTCAGTTGAAAATCAGCGTCAGGCGATAGTTGACTGACACTACGCTGAACTGGACACTCACATTTGGCGCAACCATGAGGCACACAGCCTAATTTTAATTATTTTGTTGTTAGGGTTCCGAACCAAAATGGTAAAACAGGATGGAGGATATAAACCAGGAATTACTAATGTTATCGACTTATGGAATGTTATAAATAAAATACTTGTCCATCCCTAATGCAAGTGAAAGAATTGAAAAAATATTTTTATTTTTATTGTAATAGTGACCGTTTGGGTTGTAATTTTAAAATGGGCTTATTGGGTCAAGTGTGGTATCATATAAAAGGGCTTCTTTGGGCTTATTTACACGTACGAAATCTAAAATCCGATTGTGTAGCTTCAACTCCCCCTCTCAATCGTCCGAACCAAAGGCCGGCCTTTGAAGACGACGAAAAGTCCGAATGTCTAGCCGACAGTCTAGAAGCCCAATGTACTCCCAGCACCCAACCCGCAGACCCGGTCCATCTTTCCAAGGTGGATCGCGAGGTCGAACGTAGGGCCACCCTCCCTCCCGATGAAGACCCCGATGACCCCTTACCCCCCATCACCGTAGACGTGGTCCACACGTTAGTGAGGAAACTCAAACCTAGGAAAACCCCCGACTCAGACGGTATCACCAATAAGGTGATCAAACACTTTTCCGCCCCGCTCATAGTCCTCATGACCGCCATCTTCAATGGCGCTCTGAGTAATAACATCTTTCCGCAAGCTTGGAAACAAGCCACCGTTATCGGTATCCCCAAACCCGGAAAACCCAAGAGTGAGCCCATTAGTTACCGCCCCATCAGTCTTCTCAATGTATTTGGGAAAATCTATGAGCGTCTCATTTATATCCGTTTAATGGATTTCGCTGACTCCCGTAAACTCATCCCCGACGAACAGTTCGGTTTTCGAACCCAGCACTGTTGCATTCGACAATTGCACCGCATAGTCGAACACATTAGCTCCCGTTTTATGCGCTCGTACAAAACGGGCATGCTCTTCTTCGACGTAGCGAAAGCCTTCGACAAGGTCTGGCACAACGGTTTATTATACAAACTGTACCAATTCAACGTGCCGGACTGTCTCGTGCTCATCATTCGAGACTTTCTGTCGGATCGCTCCTTCCGCTATCGCCTAGAAGGCACCCTCTCGTCCCCTCACCCCATTCGCGCCGGAGTCCCTCAGGGCTCCGTGCTATCGCCCCTTCTGTTCACGCTGTACACCAGCGACATTCCCAAACGTGGCTTGGCCAAGTTGGCTCTCTTCGCCGACGACACGGCTATCTACTATTCCGGTAGGAGTCTCGATAGCATCTCTCGAACCCTTCAAACCGCAGCCAACGCCCTCGGGGTCTGGTTCCGGAAATGGAGAATAGAGGTGAATCCTGAAAAGAGCGCAGCCGTTCTTTTCGAGAGACACGGTGATTCCCACACCCACATCCGTCCAGTCCTCATGTTCGGCAAACAGATCCCTTGGGAGATGAAAGCCAAATACCTGGGGGTTATCCTAGACCACCATCTGAGTTTCCGAGACCACATCAAAGCGGTGCGCGCTCGCGCCGCTTTCGCTGTCGGTCGCCTCCACCCCATCCTTAGAGCACGCAGTAAATTGTCACTTAGAAATAAGCTGAGAATCTACGTGACGTGCATCCGCCCTATCTTGACTTACGCTAGCGTCGTGTTCGCACACGTTAAGCCTTGTCGTTTTAAATCCTTTCAAACCCTCCAGAATCGAGTGTTGCGCAGAGCCGCGGCTGCCCCGTGGTTCATGCGTAACCTCCAACTCCATCTCGATCTAAAAATGCCAACCATCAGGCAATACCTCAAACGCATTTCCAAGCGTTACTTCAACACTGCCCCCCTCCATCCGAACCCCCTAGTTGCCGCAGCGGCCGACTACAGTCCCTCTCTCATAAGTAAAGTTCGCCGCCCCAGGCACACACTTTTAGAACCCGATGACGAAATAACCCTCCTCCAGGAGGCGAGTAAATCGACCAGCACAATACCGTCCTCGCCGACGAGGCCCGTCGCGACGTCCCACCGCCGCCGGTCACGATCCACCGAGCTCTCCCGTCGTAGAGCCGGTCGTCTCTTCAGACTCCGCAGCCACACCGATAATTCAGCCCTCATCAAGCTGTCTCCCCCCAGCAACCCCCAGCTGCCAGCAACGCCCTAAGCCGAGGTCCGAGTCCCACTAGGGGTCGCCCTTAGTGCTGTTGTTGCAGGTAGTCATGATGTTAGTGTAGTACAAGTAGTTAGCTTAGGTTAAGTATTTTACTCCCCCCCCCCCCCCCCCCATTGGCTGGAGACCCTTCAGGTCTCGCCAATAACTGCCTGGTTACGTAGAAACCGTCCCCTAGGACGACCTACAGCAGTCAAATAGAAAAAAAAATAAAAAATTACACGTTACAAAATATGTTTTTATTTTCGTTTTAAATACCATGTGGTATCTAGTAGCTTTTGATTTATGATGAAAAATGTCTGTAAAAATACCATTCCTCCTCTCTTATCTCCGAAGTTTACAAAGCGAAAAATCCGAAATAAATCGAGTTGATAGAAGTTAATGTAGATATTACAGGAAAAATAAAACGATGTCTGTAACTAGGACAGTTTTTAAGAAATCAACAAAAATCTTTTACAACAAATAGTTGTGCGGCTCCAAAAAAATTAAATTAAACTTTCCAAGGTACGGAGCAATCCTCAGTGCGCGAGTACGACTCGCTCTTCAGTTTGTTTTTAATTGCTTTTGTGTGTTGTGTTGCTGCCAATAAACATTTTTTATGTCTTTCTTTCTATTACGCACTGTTATGAGTGTGACTTCTGTGTCTTCTTAAATGCGGAGCTGTTTCGATGGGTTGCAGGACGTGTCACAGTAAGCTCTGCAAAAGTATAAGTAGTTAGCGCTAAGCGCGGCAACTTGCCGCGTGAATTATTAACGGCGCGTGCGTGACTCGCGACGTACTCGCGGCAACTCGCGCCCACGCCGCGCCGCTTGAGTTATGTCGCGCTCGCGTCCCGCCAGCTCGGCGCACACCTGGCTGCTTCAACTAGTGGTGGAATTGATTACGATTTTATGGAAACCGTTTAGCTGCCATCGGAATCTCGTAACATATACACCAACTTATGTATGTAACGTGTTTAAGAGAACTATCGTTTTAGGATTCCGTAGCCAAATAGCAAAAAGGGAACCATATCATTTTCTCATGTCTGTGTGTTAGTTCATCCGTATGTGACTGACAATTAATTGGGTTAATTATTGTCTTACTTTTGCACCAGACTTTTTGAGATGTTTCCGAACGTTTTGTAAAGTTAACACGTTACACATTCGTTAATACAATTGTCAAATCGCATGAACTAAAGCACTAAATGAACATTGGGCTTATTACAAGGGGCGATGAGTGGAGGTATGCGGAGTGCGGTGAGCGGAGGCGCCGGGCGCGTGTCCCGCGGGCGTGATCAGTGCGCCGCGACCTGTAGGTACCACTAAACCTCGTACAATGTAATGTTGTACAGTAGGTACGTAGCAGAGGTCGGTGGCTGTCCACTAATTACTGCACACACATACCGCGTACCAACACGTGTCAGTAGATACCGTGCAGGTGAGCCACGATTCTTTTCGCTATCAAATTGGTATTAATTGTATAGATAAAAACGAATGTAAAAAGCATCATGAATGGTCCTTTATATTAATATTTTTTGGTTTCATCGTTTAATTGTTATTTGGTAACTTACTGATCAAACTCCTTAAGTAGATGTCCTTAGGTAGTATGAGTTCGTCATGCTCACTAAAATGTCCTGCTGACGGTGGCTTCGTGCATCCGATCGTTGAGTTCCCTGCAACATGGTTGAGCTGAGCGATGCGGATGTGCACGTCATGCTCGTGAACGGGTGCCGTCTGTCAGGACTGGTCAGCTCTTAACTGCTATGGCAATCCCAAAAGGCGTATTTTTCTATTTCCTAGGTAGGTACTCATATATGAGTTTATTTCTTACATTAACCTGCATTATTCTCATACTATTTTTCTCACGATAATGTAGTGAAATTGTCGTGATCTATTTAAAAAGAGTATCCATGGAGTTTCTTGCCGGTTCTTCTCCTTGAGACCTACCTTTTGGAACCGTGCACCTAGTTTTGACGTTTTAAAAGCACCTGTAATTTGGTCTACTTCAAATAAAAACTTTGACTTTGAGATACTCATGTGTCTGACCGGTATGTTCTCCAGTGTATCAGAACACATGAGTTTTTTCCACTTCGTTTTCTGTTTCACCTAACGAGAACATAAACGAAATTTGCGTCAAACGTCACGATACGAATACCAAATGTGATGTTATTCCAAACGAAGAGGATTACGAACGAGTGGAAGTGAGCGGTGGACAATCACTTCATTTACATCCCACGTCACAATCGCGCCGGATATTTACGAGCGGAGATCTTTCAAGCTTCGGCATACGATCAATTTTCTGTAGAACTGAGGTTTGGGCGCACTTAGGAATCGATCAAATAAACTTTGGTTTTACCTGGAAACGTCACAAATCCCTTTACTTGTGCCCGTGGACGGACCATTTACAGGGCGATTCTTGAATGAAGCAAATACACAGTAAGAGTATTAAACATAAACCTGCAGTAGATCAAGGCAGGTACTTTATTTTGATGTAGGTACATTAATTATATGATATGCGGCAGCACGGCTACTACCTAGCGGATGCCGGAGAATTGGTGACGTACTGTTAGCATCACAGTTAGTAGTAGTAGTAGTAGTTGGGGTACAAGTAATGCCCAACAGTTAGGTTTGTTGGATTCAATGATAATGTTAAATTCACTTGTTCACTCGGCGCAGATATACTCTCCAACCACTGTTGTTGTTCTATAGGCAATTTACGCGGTGTATCCATGGTTCTGTTTGCCGATAGATCTTGATGATGTTTGATGATGCCCGGATCTGATCCGTATCTTCGATACTCGAAGGAACAAAAATTTTGGAATGTTTTCCTGCTTTTGTGAATGATATGTGATTATGTTTGATAACCTCAGTTTTTTAACTGTAGCTATTTGTTCAATACATTTAATATGATTAAACATAAATGTTAGTTTATTTTACTTCAATATAAATACGAGTAAAGTGGCAAAATATTATAGTTTAGATTGGTAACAATTTGTCTTTAATTTATTTTATTTTTATATATGTGGCAACACTCTTCCTTCTAGGTTGAGACTCCATAATGTCTGCTTCACAAAAAACTTCTATAAGTTTGTAAATTTTGTAATACTTCAATAAAAGTAAATTTCTATGTTTCTCAGCGTGTTATTATTACTTAACACTATTAAAACAACAGAAATGTTTGATATGTCGAGCTAGCGGCTGCTGATGCCTGCTGAATTATACTACTGGTGCCTGATGATATGTATGGCGTTCTATCTGACGTGATAGAATATACCATGCTGCTTAAGTGCGTTTGATATACTAAAAATATATGATTTATTGACAACTATGAAAATGACAATGTTTGTTGCTACGTATTTTATACATACAGCCAGTCACCTATGTTATAAGTTATTTAATGTAGATGTAAGAGTGACTCGTACAATCACTAGCCTATTACTTACCACTACTGTCGTAGTTAAACATAGAGTTGAATTTAATCATCTAAGTATTAAGTATAAATCATGTACCTATAGTTAAAAGATGCATTGTTATCATAGTATTCAGTTATGCTGTATTTGCTTTTATAAATAACTTCGATAAAACTATGTTTAAAGAAAATATGAAAATTACTTTGTAAAAGTAGTGTATTCATTTCTTTGAATAAGATAAAGCTCAAAGATGCAATTGATAGTTGGAATCGCTATGAGCTCTGCTAATTCTAAGTATAAAGAAAAAAAGAGCTTTTGAATGCAGTCGTACCCGAGGGACTAATGGACAAAAGGAATTATTTATCTGTGTGGTTCCAATCTGTTTCCTGAATAATGTGAGACAGGGCACCCGACAGCTGTGACCTGGTGTTTGGCATTGATTTAGATTTAATATTTATAACATGTCGCACTACTATTTCGCAATGCATACTGACATGACATTAACTAATAAATACCGACACAGGAACTAAATGGCGACGGGTCCCGCGGCGACCACACACACACACGCGCGTTATATAAATAGAACAACTAATTCTCATTAACCGCGAAATGTGTGCGTTAATGTGGCGGGGTGTGTAAACGGATAATTACAAGCTACCTCACTATTAGGCTTGATTAAAGGCTTACACCTAACTGCTGCCTATTAGCGATAATTAAACGTTATTCAACGAGATTTCCTCTCAGATTTTCTATCACAGGTATATGTTGCGCATTACTAAACATGGTTGAGCTAGAGTGTGTTTACCACAATACAGGTGTAATGCATCAACTGGTGCTCGAACTGAAAAACCAGTTGTTAACAGTTTGGTATCCAAGCGATAGGCTATTGTCGCTTCATAATATTTTTAATTTTGTTGTCGCCTAACGAGATTCACCCCCGCCGCGTTATACGCACTCGTGAATATGAACGGCGTGTTATTTCATAAGCCGGTGATATTAACACAATGAGCGGCGAGACCCGGCCGGCTCGTATATTGTGCGAATAAATAGGCCACAATTCCATTTGATGGTAACAGCGAGGGGCAATTTATAAACACGGCGATGCGAGCGTCGAGCGCGAACAATGGCGGCGCGCGGCGAATTAATCAGAGGGTGCAGCGCATTCAGCGCACAATGTAGCGCGAGACGCGGCGCCCTTCCATTACCGGCCGTGCGCGCCGCCTTTCAGAGCGCCTCAAAGAGAATGCGCAATGTACGCGGCGCTCGGACAACTACATCGATGTTTATCGCGCGTCATTCACAGAATGTGTGTCGTGGCCACCACAACAAATAACTAACATACAAAATGGACTGCTTTGTGTTCACGCGCAATAGATTAGTACAGAAGCTCCATTCAACACAAGGTTATATACAAAGACATCAAATGAAAGAATGTTTATTCTGAAACAGGTTTGATATGACTGCAGTGGTTTGAGACTGATTTGTTTTATTTGTAACAACATTACTGTGTGCGACACCTATCACGCGTGCTTGTGTATGTTAGTGGGCCTTCTGTACTATTTATTTGGTGGTATTGTAATTTCAATAGTCCGCCAGTGCTCTGTGGAGCTAAATGAACGTGCATCGCTTCGCGTTGTACAGCAAATATAACATCACATTCACGTGTAGGTGTACACTACAAGCATACATAGCGTTGTCTTCACAGTCGCCTCCTCGCTACGCGCGACATGTTCATTATAAGCGGTGTTTGGTAACACGTGGTAAACATATAACGCCCCTACGTTTTAAGAGGCTTTTCTTAATTGTTTACGATATAAATCAAACAATTATTATGAATAAGTGCTGAAATGATTTACTCTCCATTTTTGATCCTCTCAAGTATGACTTTCAAAATATTTTCAGACCACGTATCGACTATACCATATCGTTCCGAAAATTTCATACACTTACAGCGGCTCGTAAATCGACATTGACTAGCCGATAGCAAATTTTGATTAAAAATACTGTCTAATGAGATTGATTGCGCGGATCTCCTTCATAAACTATATGTTAGTGTTCGTTAAAGATCAGTTATGTTCAATCCGCGTATCTCTATCCCGTCTTCCTCTACAAACAACAGGCAAGATTCATGTTTAAGAGCAAGGACTTTATTATATTGTATATACAGGGTGGTAATTTGAGATGGGGCATGAAGGGCAACTACCTTAACCATTGTAGCTACAGGAAAAAGTTCTTAGAAGACCACCCCTAACTTTTAGAATAATTTCAGTCAAAAATTATGGCCAGTCTCCTAACAACATTTTCATGTAGCGACAACGATTAAGGTAGCTGCCCTTACTAACCCATCTCAAAGAGTTTTTTGTTATTTCTGACGTTTCTAGTACTCAAACATCGGTTGGTCTGGAAGAGTCTTTTGATCTTTATGGGAAATGGGATCGATTGGCATCGTAAAAAAATGTTGTGAAAATAGCCCTTTTTCTCGCTCACTGTACTTTTTTTTTTAATCTGTAAATGTTGATTGAAATTATCCCAAAAGTTAGGGGTGGTCTTCTAAGAAAGTTTTCCTGTAGCTACAATGGTTAAGGTAGCTGCCCTTCATGCCCCATCTCAAATTACCACCCTGTATATTACAGGAAATGTATAAAACCTAGGAATTGTATATAATTCCTAGGAAATGTATACAATGCCAAGCCAATTTAGGAAATGTATTAAATAATTTGTCAAAGGTTCTTTGATACATACATTTCCTAGGAAATGTATATATTTCCTAGGCATTGATTGCAATTCCTAAATGGTACTAGGAAATGTATTGTTAGTTGAAAGGTAGGTTAGACTTTGGGCCAAACACTGGAACTTGTCTCCCAACTGACTAATTTCAACAGCGAGTGAAGCGATCTCATTAATTTGAGGCACCCCGACACGATAGGTTAGGTTCGAAAAAACGTAAAATTCTTTTAACACATTTCCGATTGCTGTTTAGGAAATGTATAGAATTCCTAGGAAATGTGTATAATAAAATTTATTTCACACATTTCCTGACGATTTTAGGCATTATACAGGGTGTTAACGAATTCGTGTAATTCCTTTAAACCACATTATCTACGACTGGTGTAGATTGCCCCCCCACGGGAATTAGCTTGATTAAACATCAAAAAATAAAAATCTTTTTTTTCCTGCGATAGTGGTAAGTGATCGTATCTAAACCACCTAATAAGGATTCAGTAAAAAATAAGTTTTTTTTTTTTAAATAATAATTTCTTGCGCTTGAACATTTCGATGCCATCATGCCACGCATAAATTAATGAAAGCACGGCGACGCGGCTGGCGGGCAAACTAACACGATATCGCGCTTTGCAGTAAGTTAACTTGGGGCTCTAAAATGACTCAGAAATGGAAAACTAAGATTTTATTTTCAATTTTTTTTTCAGTTGTTTTTTAAAACAATGCCTTTTAGGGTTAATCAGTGTCACCAGTAGATCACGCGGTTTGAATGAATTACACGAATTCGTTAACACCCCGTATATACAGTGGTGGTCATGTAATTAAATTAAATTAAAATAATTAAATAAATATGACAAAAACAAACATCATAAACTTTCAGACATTCAATTCACACACTACAAAACTCGATATACAATACAAAAGCCAAGACCTAACTACTGTCAATGAATGTGTATTCTTGGGTATAACAGTAGATAAACTTTGTAGCTGGAAACCTCATGTAGAAAAAATTGTTAATAAAATAGACCGGTTTGTTTATGCACTGAAAAGAATCAGACAAATTGTTAATTTGAAAACAGCAATGGTGGCCTATCACGCATATGTATCGTCAGTTCTTAGATACGGTATCATCATATGGGGTAACTCTGTAGAAATTGATAGAGTATTTAAAGCTCAAAAAAAATGTATCCGAGCAATATGTGATGCCCACTATTTAGATAGTTGTAAACCCCTATTTAAAAAACTACAAATCTTACCATTACCCTGTCTATATATATTCGAAATCTGTTTATTTGTAAGGAAGTATCCCCATTTCTTTGAAAAATTTAGTGATAATGTGAATAGCCGATCCAGACACAAAAACAGATTACGCATGCCCCCAATACATTTAGAAATATACAAAAGAAACGTGTACTGTATGTGTATTAAAATATTTAATCATCTTCCTCAAAGCCTTGCTCAACAACGCCTTACATTGTTTAAAAAACAGTTACATAATATATTATTAAACAAAACGTATTATAGTGTTAAACAATTTATGGACGACAACTGTATAAAATAACATTTTTGCAATTATATAAAACTGTGTGTGTGTGTTTATCTAGGTATGTAATTTAATTGTTAGGTCCTGAATTTATATATATTTGCACGCCGCATGTGGCAGAATATGTCGGAATCGATAACCTTGTAAGACCATTGTACGTACCATGTTCTAGCAAATAAAGTATTTGGATTGGATTGGATTGGATTAAGAACGCTTATTTAAAGACAATTTTTTTTAAACAAATTAGTTTATCTTATTGCATGTATTATATTTCAATTCTTGTTGTATCGCAAAACTTTTTCATACTAGCGGTTCATTCAATTTGTACACATAATTAATGAAACAATAAACAAATACATTTTATACATTACATTTGAACGTAGTATTACTACTTACTGGGTGGTCAAATAATTCAGAACGCTCTTTTTATTATTTTATTTTTTGTATTTTAATAGAGAATACTCAGCTGCTAGGTCACTTTTCGTATAATTTTGGCGCCTTTTAGCGCTGTAAAAGTCTAAAACATGATAACTTCATATAAAAACTATGGGATAAAATAAAACTTGCGATAAATCTACAAGGGAAGTAATAATAAAACTTCGTCACATGAATTGGTCGTATAAAAAATAACTGATCATCTGCATTGCTCGAAAACGATGGTTTACCATGTTATAAAGCATTTTAACACGTATCAAACGACTTCAAATATTCCGCGCGTACCTAAGCAGAGAAAGACATCTCGTCGGCATGATCGAAATATCGTTCGTTTGGCAAAACAAAATCCTTATAAAGGGTCTAATGAGATAAGAAAAGAATGTTTCGGTGAAAACAACCCTTTAGCGATCTCAGCACGCACTGTTCTAAGACGTTTGGTAAAAGAGAAGTTGCATGGAAGGATGGCAAGAAAGGTACCCATGTTGAAACGGCCCCATTGGCAAGCTCGTCAAGCATTTGCAAGAAGGTATGAAAACTGGACCATCAGGTAGTGGAAAAATGATGTTTTTTTCTGACCAGACAAAATAAACGGAGTGTGTTCTGATGGAAAACGATACTACTACTACTAATAAAGCATTCGACTCCAAATACACAAAAGTGACATTAAAGTATGGCGGGGGAAACGTGAAGATTTGGGGTTGCTTTTCTGGTTATGGAATTGGACCTGTTAGGCTGATAGAAGGAAACATGGATCAATTCCAATACAAAAATATACTCGAAAAAACAATGTTACCCTATGCTGAAGACATGCTGCCGGTTATTTGGACATTCCAGCACGACAATGATCCGAAACATACTGCACGCACCGTTAAAGAATTCCTGATATCACGATTAGTTTTTCTGTCTTAGACTGGCCAGCTAACAGCCCAGATCCACCAAATTAAACATCTTTGATGCGAAGTCAAGAGAAGTGTTTCAAATCGCCAGTGTGGCAATTTAAGGGCGCTGTACGACGTTTTCTTAGAAGAATGGAAATCTCTCTCTCTTGCAAAATGTCAAAAATTGTTAGAGTCAATGCCTCGCCGGTGTAAGGCCGTAATTAAAACGTGGACATGCCACTAACTATTAATTTGTATTAAAATGTATTGATTTGCCTTTGTAAATGTGCATTCTTTCATATTAATGTAATTTATATAATCTAAGTTTCATGTAAACCAATTATCAAACAGTTTATTAATCGTTCTTAATTATTTGTCCAGCTTCTTTTGTGTTTGAATTTGTTATTGTGGAAAATAGACGGAATTTGTAAAAAATATCGATTTTATATCTCTATTCCTAATTCAGTTTGCTGTATTCATGTGGGTACTTCATAACAAAACTAATTAAATCTAAAAAAAAACACAAAACTACTTAATTATATCATGATTTTGATCAAACATTTCTGGAACTACAAATCGTTCTTAATTATATGACCACCACTGTATTTCCTAGGAATTCTATATAATGACGGAATACATACATTTCCGATGGCATAAAAGAGTTTTCATTTGACCCATTTTCTACAAAAAGCTTTATGGTACGCGATCGGTTGAACTTTTTCCCTCAGAACAATATTTATAATACATTTTAAAATAATACCATAGGTTACAATGTTTTTAATCGACTTTCAAAAACAGGAGGAGGTTCTCAATTCGACGAGTATTTTTTTTTTTCCTATTCTCGTGACCATTATTGTGCTTGTTAGTGACTTAACGAAAGTTCCCTAAAAGTTTGTTTCCTGAAAATCTTAATGTAACCTGCTAGTTGTATTCACTTCGGTATAGCTGTTGGTTTTCTATCTATAAGTAAATAAATAAATAATTTTTCATCGCTCTCGGAAACCGCTGGATATTATTTTAAAATCAAAACGAGGTCGAGTGTCTCGTCTGCGAAGTTATTATGATTTGGTGACAATTAGTCACGCGCGCATATTACAGCGAGTATCGAGTGAGTTGTGAGCGGTGCCTCAAGTATGGCTAAAGCGTAAACCCAACAAAGTTTTTATGTTTCACATTTACACCGAACGATTCATTTCATTTCTCCGTATTTCCTGGCAAGACTACCCGGCGCGGGGGCGGAGCGGGGAGAGGAGTGCCGGGAGGATATTTACGATCCTCTCTGTACCTCATCAGCTGATGCAGCGGTTCCCGGTTCCGGCGCGGGCGGCCGGACGCGGCGCCGACGATTGTATTCATTCACACGAAAAACGCGAGATTAACAACATATTGATTCCCTTTATACGAGCTCCGCGCGCTGAGCCATGTACGGAGCTTACACGTTTTATTAAATTCATTTTATTAATAATGTTCAACACCTCTATGTTCTGAACGTGCATTGAGTAGGAAGTATCATCATGACACAATTTGTAGAGTAATAATAATTGTTTTTTTATTACACTACAGATTGTAAATTAATTGTTCTGCTTGATTACCATCGTATTCGATTGGTTCAAGTTCTGTGTGCACCGTTACATTACTTTAGCTGATGCTGCTGTGCTGTTCGTTGATCACCATCGTCATCATTATCATCAGCAGTAGAAATGACCGCATGACAGTTGCAGACGCGCGTGTAGAGTAGCACAACGATCAATACGCGCGGCGGCGGCGGATGAAGCGCGCGCTGGCGGCCGGCCAGCACAGTCCCTGGACACTCGTTGTATTCTTTGAACTGTGTCTTAATTATAAACGTAGCTATGATTGTCCTGATAAAAGCAAAAGAGGGATATAGTTACAAGTAAGTACAGAAAATCAAAGCAATCCCAAAAAATCCAGCTATTTCTTAATCTATGTGGAATAATCGGGCGTTCATTATGTACACGTTCTGATCAAATGTCTCCTGAGCACGGCCGTAGTTTATAATCAAATTATGTAGTAGTTGTTGGCGAAACAATTAGTTGCGTGGAGCGCGCAGGAGGCGACACAACGCGCGAGGCGGCAGGTAGCCGCGCGGCGACCGGCGAGCCGCGCCGCGCCGCAAGCTGCCTAATTTAATTTGCAAGTTTAATTAATTTTAACCTTTTGAGAGAGTCGCGCAAACGCTGTACATAATTCATGCGGCAGGTAGAGGCTCGCGCCGCGGCCGCGTTCTCGACAACACGTTGAATTAACTAACAACACTATTTGTACGGAACCAAATGTAATTATACGGCCGTCGTTACGCTCACAAAAAGTTAAAGTAATTTTCGTCGGCGGGAGGCCCGGCCGGCCGCCTCGCGCCTCGCAGCCCTAATAACAATTTAATTTGGCCGGCCGGCATGGGCGCCGTTCTTTACAAAATATCTCATTACTATCAAGAGGTTACAATCTCGTTAGATAGCGCTCGCAGTAAATACTTTTGTTCAACGTTTAATCCCTTAACAATATTGAGATTAAGGCGCGGGGTTTGTGCGGGGCGCGGGGTTGTGTCAAATGTTTTGTAATTAATGGCCGCTCAGTGTAGCACCAACAGACATTTAAAAAACGGGTCAAGAGCAAAGCGAGTTCTCACAATTGCAGTTCCGTAGGTACCACAACTTATGTAATATTCCAACAGACGGACTGACAGACGCAAGAACGCTTATAAGAGAAGGTTTTATTAGTTGGTAAGTGTTGTCTTGTAAGTTAACACAAATAACTATTAAAAATAAAACATCAACTATTAGATTGACGAAAAATGTGTCGTCAGTTTTCCTGTTTATCTATAATTCAATACCTACTAACTCTGGCAATATCCATATTTTAGCTTAAGAAACCCAGAGGTACACAATATTGTGAGCTGTATCGTTATAATCTATTCTCGAAAAAAGAAAAGGACTTAAATAAGCAATCATATTCATTGACGGTCAAAATAATTACGTGCGTGCCACGAAGGCCTAACATTATGCCAAACTTTACGTTACTTATGTCGTTTTCGACAAAAAAGTCAGTGACAGATAGACCGATGGACGCAAGAACACTATATGGGTTCTATTTTTCCTTTGCAGGTTCAGAAACCTAAAAGCACACTTTTATGAGGTAGCTAGTACATTACAGACGTGTGTCGTCCAGTTTGTCGCTATCCCACAAGGACGACCATACAATCTGACGCATATAACAAGAGCGCGAGCTGTGTCCATCATACGAGTCATTTATACTCAGGGATACTCGTGATTTTTCAGAAGAAGTGGAATTATTATGTATGGACACCATTATACCATACACCGTGGGTCCGAGCCCCGAGGTACCCCAAAGATTTTAACCACGCCTTTCTGATGTTATTATGAGTCGATCTGTTTTGACAACATATGTCCAATTCAGTTAATTTAACTGTTTTGTCTTTCGGAACAAAATAAATAAATTAACTTTAGTACTTCCTTGTAAACAACACCTTAGGTCGAGCTGGCAACGTAAAATTAAATATATTGAGTGTATAATACAAATATGTGTATCTATATTATGTTGAATGATATTGTTTAGATAGCTTTAGGTAATTTTGTTTTCAATTCAACTAGAATTGTATTATACTTTGTTTTATAATCCGCATTTTGCATAATTTCATTATTATAATTAATATTACCTTTTGCTTTGTATAGACTCAATTAATTTATTCACTTGACAGACAGATATGTGTTGCTGGGGAGTTTGTTGCGCCGTTTCTTCTTCACAGAAAAAACACTAGGAAGCGGTGAAGGGAGGGCGCTTTTGGGGGCTGTCTTTGATGTACCAAATGACGTTCAAAAAGAACTAAG
The DNA here is from genome assembly GCA_905220435.1 of Amphipyra tragopoginis. Classification (NCBI taxonomy): domain Eukaryota; kingdom Metazoa; phylum Arthropoda; class Insecta; order Lepidoptera; family Noctuidae; genus Amphipyra; species Amphipyra tragopoginis. The sequence goes on along the minus strand of HG992008.1, from coordinate 26,635,491 downwards.
TAATTCTAGTCTATTTTGAATAAATGAGTTTTGAAGTTTGAAAAATTATCATGTGAATGGATAAGAAAACTTCTCACTTCATGAACCTCCCCGACAAAACACGACATACAGCGGAGTAACATACGGAGTGGGGTATGGTATGACCAAAGTATGGCAAAAATCACAACGCCACGTTTATAGGGCTTGTGACCCTAGAGATTTTTCAACTTGTGAATTTTCATAAATAATGAATATCTCGAAAATTAAGCTTTATTCGACAAACTATATCTTAGCTTTTCTTCTCCAATTAGGCATCGGAATCGATGGTTAAAATCCTTCGGGTATCTCGGACCCACGGTGTATAAGACTAACGTCAATATCAGACAATTCCCTGTAGTCTTATTTTACGTACCTACTTAACTTTGATTACTAAATTCGTAAAGTTTAAAAAAAAAAACTAGCAAAAGTCCGATGTTTTTAGATTTGTTCATCTCGAAGAGACTGCTTTGGCTACGATTCTTTTTTCGGAGGATTCTTTTTCCAGGTGAACACTGCGATAGATAATGATCGTATGGAATGAAATAATGTTGCTAATTGTAGTAATAACAGTCAGACAAATAGTAGAACACAGATAATATATCAAAGCAATTGTAAGTTCACCCTGGGGTCGCGTAATGTGTAGGTAGTGGAGGCGGTACGACGCCGTAATTCAATCTCGCATCTCACATTAGGTATTAGGGTCTCTTGTAATTTATTCAAACTGCTCGGATAGTTAGTATTCCGAGGGGGCCCCCCCCCCCCGGCGCCCGGCGCCCGGCGCCCGCCCCGACCGAGCAAATTGAATTATTGGACAAATATTATAAACCCGCCGCATAATTATTGTGTACGTAGTACCAAGCCTCGTGTCGTCTTCATACGCAATCAAGTTATAAACAAAAGCTTCCACTGCTTACAATAGTTTATTATAATCATTTAAGCCTATTTTGGTATAACAATTTATAACATCTTTTGGTGTCAGGATTTAGGTACATGTAACATTTTTGAGTAAGAGTTACGTATTTCTGTTTTACGTAATTATGATCTCATCTTGTGACGTCGTATTTCTGTATTAGTTCACCAGGTCAGTGCACTCGTTGGCCTGTATCTGTGCAGTGAGGGGCTGCTGTCAGACAGGTGCACGGGGTTGATGCCAGACAATTATAGACATCACTATTTTTAAACTTACAATCGCCTCCATCAGGGGAGAGCTGCAAATAACAGCTCATTGACGTGCGCGTCGCGTTATAACAAAACATTATTATTATAGCACAATACTTCAGACTTATACGCCTCGCATATTATTATATTTATTTGTAAGAGAGATCAATTTTGGTGATACACGTTCCTTTCCTATTTTTGAGGATAGAAGACGGAATCATATAAGCCGCTTAGGATCGTCGCAAGCGGTACATACGAGCGCTGAAAATATGTACAATATGTGTGAATTAAGTCGAAACGAAACATGATTGTCGTTGCAAAAAATTGTAACAGATTTTAAGTAGGCGAGATTTAGGTACCTTCAATGTGTTTTTCCACTATTTCGTAACATTTCGTAATAATAAAAAGAAGGACTAAAACTCCTAGTTAATTTGAAACAATGCTATGCTAAACATTTCAGTTGCGTAGTAAAGTTGAGCACTAACTTGTATATTTTATCTATACCTACAGTTATAAGTTACATTTAAATCACAACTAAGTAACATATTTGTAGATTAAAACGGATTTCTATTCAATTCATATAAATTCTGATGGATGGTTTCAGATGGTCACTCCTGACGTATCACAAAGCGTGTTGATACAAACTAATTACATTTTGGGAACGATTTCAAAAGCGCTCAACATATTGTAGTCTGTACAACTATTTGTCATTGCCATGTTTCATGCATGTAGGGAGGTATCTGCCGCCCTACATGCATGAAAGTTTATCTTATTTCTAGTTTAGTCAGAAAGGGGGTACTAATCCGAAAGGGTGTTAAAGTACCCATAATAATAAATAACTTATGTTCGACAAACCCTAAAAGCCAATATTTTTAGAGAAACAGCTGATCAAAGATTTAAAAAAAATACGCTCTAATCTGTCTGTCCTCAGTTATGATCAGCTGTGTTTACCATTTTAGGTCATATTATTTTGGGGTCTGGGATTAGAAGCTCCATTTTCTGAATTTCTAACTAAAGCAAAGAAGAAGAATGAAAAAAAAATACTAAAATGAAATCCATTTTGCATGGAAATAAAAATGATCGAGTTTTATACGCGGATTAGTACCCCCTTTCCAACTAAAGGTTAGTTGGAAAGGGGGTACTAATCCGTATAATATTAATGTGCGAGTATTCGCTATTTATGAGTGTGTAGTTCTCGGGAAAGAATTAGACCTTGCGATTTCTGGCTGAGGTCGTCGTATACTATAACGGGCTTAACGAATATAATTCAGCACTGTGGGTAACAGTTGTCAGCATCCCCTTCTAAGCAAGCGTGGTGATTGTGGCAGTATACCTGGCGGCCATTCATTGTAGTGGATAATAAGGACAATGGCCAGCACTGAACTGTAATGAGAGATTAGGTACCCACAGCATGCACGAGTGTGTTTATAGCACTACATTGGTGTATAGATAGGTATTATTATATTGTGTGGACCAAGCACCACATAATATTATATCTGGATGACTTGTCACAATCTGTTGAGTGTAAAGTGATGTCCAGCCCCGAGTCGTAGCGTGAAAAGTGCTGCAGTATGTCGAAGTTCCTCAACTGTAAGAGGTACTATTCGCAGCCTTGAAATAGTTTATAAAACTACTTAATTCAATTTAATAGTCGTTTGACATTTACGTGAATATTTCAAATAAAGCGGTTTCGACGGCTCATTTTACCTACTTAAATATGATCGTACTTGTAAAGCCCATCCGCTAGAAGTGTTTTCCACGTGATATTCACTAAGTGAGGCTACCTTCCGCCACCAACTTGTAATCGTTCATTCCTAAATATGATCTGTAAACAGATCCTCCTATCGTCTAATCTTTACAAATCTTTTCAAAATGGCGTTTTAGTACGTTTTCATGGCAAGTCAATGATGTATTCTAATATTAAGCAGCTTCCATTTAAGCAAGCTTCAACAATTAAATGTTTACTGCAAAACAAGAGAGAAGCGCACCTTGTCGACTGGCAACAACATAATATATAATGATAGCAGTGATATTGTTTATGATAATTATGAAGTCAATAACGGGGAGACATTGCTTAGCGCATCATCATGTTAATATGAACATACCGACACGGCGATGTTATGATTAACTCATACCTCGCAGTACTTCATACTACTCAATAGCTCATTAGAATGTGCGGTGTGAGTCCGGCGCGGCGTGGCGAGGACACTTATGATTGGCCCACTGCCGTACGCTCCGCGCCTCGCTACCAAGATTTCCACGTAGATTATCTCGTGGCTGCAAGTTGAAGCTGTAAGTATCATCTAACTTACTAACGCTTACGACCGTAGCTTCACTTATATGTAAAGTTTAGACCATAGCTCGATGGTTAGAGTTAACTTTACTATTCATATTAGTTTTCATTTCTTGTGACGTTTGCGTGTGTGAATTTAACGTTCCTTGTGCGATATTAACATTTATCATTTCAAGACTTTACTCGATGGTTTGAACTTCCTTCCATTCCTTGTTTTATTTACTGTAAATATCTTACTCTGTAAGCAATATAAGAGAGCGTACAATATAACTCAATGACAGCGACGTCATGCGGCGGACATGTTAATATAGAAGGCGGCGGGATCCAGCCGCGCGCAGAGTCCGGCCATTTGTTATGTGAGATAACATCCCGCAAATGGGAACTTTCTACTTTGTTGGTAGTGCGGGCAGACCCGGGGGAGCGCACGTGTGAGCGCTTCAACACCGCTCAACTAGCTCTGGTTGTAACTGTCGACACAGATTACTACACTGTGCACAAACTTATAACCATAGCTTATCGTGTGAGGATGACCTCCGGCAAGCTTCGCTACTGCGCTGGTTGGCAACAGGAACACGGCATTATAATTAGTTGTTATAAGCGCACATTATAAATACTGCTGTTGATTATATTCTCGTAACAGAATTATTTTGTCAACATTAACATCAGCCACGGCAAGACCAGGCTTGTTTTTGACCGGTGCAACACTCGTTTACATTAAATTATAGGGGATTTTTTTCTCTTTTAATATCTGCATAAACTTTTACGTATGTGTGCGTGCGCAGAGTCATAGATGTAGTGTCTCAAGTATCTGTACAGTACGTTATTTAACGTTGATACACTCATATTCATACGACTCATACTTGAGAGCATGCGAATCGCAATCTGTGCGTATTTTTCGTACGGCTCGGGCATCCGCAGATATTTGTGTGCTCAGCGAGATCGATTCCCCCTGCGCGTACTAATGTGTACGGTACGAGAGACGTCAGATACCTACCCACTTAACATAATAACGTTGTTAATATGCTTCATTGAGTTTTTCGAATGAATAAAATATGTAATGATGAAGGTTTTAATATTCTCTCTCAGATGCTAACGATATGCAAGCTGAACACAATATCTGTAACACACGCTTAGTAAGTAAACCTCGCATCACGTCGTATCGTCGTGTCGGCGGCGTCTCGTCGTCGCTTGTTATAAAATGTGTGTCACATCACGTTGATACGCGCTGGAACGCAGCGATACGTCGCGCTGCCGCACGTTGTCACACGTATTCAAATGAGGCTTGTTGGCGACACTCGGCGCGGCGTATTGTACTAAAAATTATTACTTAATTCAATATTTTCATGTATCAGTATGGCTCACGCTCTTAACTACTGAAGAGGTCGTCATAGGACGTTAACGTGCACTGCTACAGTAGTTGTATGAGGAGGCCACAAGAGAAGGCTACTTGCTGCCTACTCCTCAGTAACCTTTAACGATGTTCATAGAAAGTTAGGGGATGGTCAAATTATGACCAGCATGTAAGAGCTACACAGACGTACTCCTACACACTCACTTATTAAATCTGAAGTCCTACTGTGATAAAAGTTATCGTCATTTGTTGGGCACAGTTCCAATGCCGGATTAAAACTGAGATTTTTCTAGAAATAAATCCTTCCTACACTTTATCAGGCTGGAGATTAAAACGAGAAGCAGTAGCGGTGCGGAGCATATTTTTCTAGCACTAACAAGACGATACTAAATCACTTTTAATACGTAGCTATTAACTGCAAACTAAAATTTGATATTAAAATGTGTTGTCAGACGAGCTCATATAAACCCATATCGTCCACAGTACGGAACATTGGTCTCTCACCGACCTGTACAGTGAACGATTCTGTGGAGTTTAGTCATAATCACCAGGCGCTAGTATTACTGATTAACAGTCAGAACGACGCTCCTGTCCATTCTCCAGGCCTTTACGATATGTTATTAAAAACAAACATTACGTCCTGCACTGAACTACGATTGTCTGGGTTGATTGTTTGAGTGTACTCGTAATCTAGAGTAATCCATCGTTTACTAGTAAAGGTTTATAAATCACAGATTTACAAAATCAGATCCCGGGCAACGTGTGGGGCGCCGTTCAACCGGGCATCTCCGGCGTCTGCGACGTCTCCGGCACGTGACAGATTTAATCCTGGCAGTATTAGCAGCTCACACAATTATATCACGCCGCCGCGCGCCGGTCGACCCGTCGTATAGATCACATATAGAGCACGTAGTTATTATTGAAATGACAACGGACGACATGGACGACATCATTTGGCATACATAAAGTGGATTAGCTGTTGCACTACCAAATATTTAACGACATGTCAAAAACTTAATTTTCTTGACAAAAATGCTCTCTTTTGTAATATCAACCCCCTCCTTTCCGAATGGCAGCATTTTGATTTTTGTACAGCCAAGTAATGAAGGCGTTCAATAAACAAAAAAAACTTTGGATGCAGGAGTACAGGCAGGTTGTTTTTTTATGAAGAAACGAAAATTAAAGGAAGAAGCGAACAATATAATAGATATGCGAAATAAATAAAAAAATATCCAGCTTATTTAAACATCAACTTAATGTTACGCGTTGCATCACGCTTCTAGCACGATTGCCAATGGCCCAATTTAAATTAGACGCGGCAACGACGGAACAGCTTCGAGAGAACTGACTCTGTGGCTACCAACTCGCTTGGCCCACATGGTGAACACGCGAATGATCTCTTTTTTGGGAGGTTCATACCTAACAGTAAATTACTATAGGTTGGGATTAAAATATTACTCCACATCAATTCAATTAACAACACATTATCTCAGGTGATTAATCTCAGAGTCCATTACGTGGTGCATTCAGCCGCCACTACGTTAGAGTGCTAACTGCTAAGTGCACAACAAAACAAAACTATTACTACACTATAATCTGAGAATCGCGTGAAGTGCCGCTATTTTCTACGAGAAATAATAACAAGGAGAATGAAAAATATCAACGTTGTATATTACAAGTAAATGCTCCAACAATTTTATCTTCCAGATCTACGGCAAAACTAATTTGGCTCGCTTTGTGCTGCGTAGAATCACTTTAGATAATTCCGTTTTTCTTTCATCATTTTAGATAAGAGTTTCCATAATGCTGAGCTGGATATAACCATAACTTCACTTCATAAGACATCGGAAGACGGTTAGTACTATTCAATGGGACCTGGCCGACGGTAGAGAAGCTAGAAAGTGGACAAATTCAGTAGACCCATTCTGTACAATGGTTGATAACAAGCTTACTCGTACGTGGATGTCGAACGAAACTAATTGATCGTGTACAATGTTCAACTGCAATGGTTTTAAACTGTTTTGTTACCGATATAGAAGTGACATTTTGTGTACAAGTTCATCAAGTGTTTCGACCTTTTGCCCTTTCTTATTTAGTGGTGGAGCGCAGTGCGAGCGGAAATAACCAGCGGCGTAGCTTGATGTAGCACTCCAAATTGCACCGTAGAAGCATCGTAGCGCCGCGTAGACATTCCGTAGCGCACACGTATTCGTAATCATATTACATGCAATACGACTTTAAAAGGCTACGTTAGTTACATTAAAAGATGAAAGTATTATTACTCGTATATTCATGAATCTTATCATTACATGAATATAACACGAGATTAAAACAATCATTTGTATTATGATTAAGACTTATTTAAATCTATTTTTTGTAACTTTAATGTCAATATTGAATAAATCTTCTTATTTTAAATATTAAAAAGTTTATAGCCTCCAAGAATTGTGGGAGAAAGTTAAATTGCAGCGCATTTTCATAGCCTTTCAGAAGGCTTTAATTTAATATGCTCGTACTCGTTACATAAAGGAGCCTGCTTCCACAGATGCGGGACGGGATACTCAATCACTTGAGACCTGACCTCGACTCGAACTTAGCTAGTGTTTTTATGTGAAAGATGAACTGCGATGAGAAAACGTCTACTATGAAACCGCACCTCTGTACCTACCACAAAATATATATAATAAAGTAAAATAATGTAATAGAAATCGTCTTATTAATTATGTGACCATTAGTTTACCATTGAGACATCGCGAGCCTTCAGTTGTCCTCTCGACTCGTATCTTAGATGGCGGCAGATAACGATTCCCACACAAAACGTATCGAGAAACCAATTTGTATGTTGTCTAAGCCGTGCGAGTCGTCCTCAAGAACGCGCGGAAAAAATCGCATGACCGGATCGCAACATAATTAAGGCTCATAACAAACAGTTCCCCGGGGTGCAGGGCGCGCGCCTGATGAACAGCGCGATCGATCCCCCCCTCTCCCGCGCCGCCCCGCCCAGCGAGCTGCCGCCCCCGCCGCGCCCGCGTCTCACCCCCGCCCACGCCCTGCGCTCGCCGGCCGCGCTCTTACGTCACTCGCTCAAAGAAACGTGACGGCATCCGAGATGAGCGTGAGATGAGACGTGCCATGCTGGAAATTAACCGGTACAGAACACCCACTCATAACAGCTTCTCAAACAACTATCGGTCACTGTAGGACTACAGGCAAAATAGACCAAACTGAAATGTGGCCGCAGATTTTACACGCTTCACCAACATGTTTATTTGGTTCGTGTGTGTGCGTGAGCTTGTTAGCGTATTGTACGGAGTGGGCCTTCTGTGGCATTGTGCCGCGCCGCGCCGCGCGCCGGCCGGGCGGCCCCCACTGTGTATCGTGATTGCATTGTAGCACATTCCGGCAGCACCGCGCGCCGCACCGCACATACCAATCTTACGTTACGATTGAACTACTGTTCCCGCAGACCGGGTTCGAAGCAATCTCTTTTGTAATCTTGTAAACGTTTACTTATAAAATAAATGTTGCAAAATTCCACAGTAATATTTTTTGTCTAGATTTAATAACGATGTCCTCGAAGCACCCCTGATTTATAAGTGTGCTGAACTTTTAAACTTGATAATTGTTCTCTGGTATAATGCCTATATATTTTCTAATTTAACTTGTTAGACAAGTTAATAATTTATAATAGCCGAGTCTTATGTTTTTCTGAAACGTCTTTGATGCATTATCGAGTTAATTAAACTCCATTATACTTTCCAACAACAATAAAACATAATTGTAAACCTCTCTATACTCGGGAGATCTCAAAGATTCCCTCCAACTTAGGGGTATTATAAATATCGGCGGGTGTCAGAAGTTTGTCTACGGGCCGGGAGCGGTCGGGAGCGACTCGGAGCGGCTCTGGAGCAGATCGGGGCGCGAAGGGCGCGACTCCGTCTGTCCTAGACGTTGACTTTATAAGCGTCGTGCTTTTGACTTTCACAAAATATACATTTTTCATAATATTTGAACGAAATAAAGTTTTGAATAAACATTTATGAGTGTGCGTGAGTGGTCGCCAAGTGCTCTCAATCAGGGGGCACGGCAGTGGCTCCGTCAACGTCGAGCAGGCACGCCCATACACCTTTTTCTCGAAGCAACTTAAGACACTTTATATATTTGTAACAGATGAGAGCGAAAGCCTGAAAATTATGTTACAGAGAATAGTTAATATATTTAACTAAATTACCAAATTACAAGTGTCTATTTATGTTTAGTTACAGTTTACTCACGTGCATTTTCCCGAATTGTCCGAGTTATGTTTCGGCGATCGGGAATTTAATTAAAACATCTTTATTTATTCCAATTAATTTTAATTACTTAATAACACGATATGAAGTTGAAGGCTGATGTTAAATGAAACTCTCAAACAATTGTATTGAATAACATGATATTGATGTAATGCTGCGTTGCAGTTTGATACATAGTCTGACGGCGACTGCTCAGCGTAAGTGGTTGTTACGCTGAGTTAACTCCCGACTAGTACTCGTTTCTAATTAAAACGGTAGATATTTTGTAAACATCTGCCATCAAAGTATCGGTAGTTTGTTACACACTCACTGACTCACCGATCATCAAAATTTTAAGGTAGGTAATTCTAGCAGGCCTACAAACTTGATATTTGGCACATAGTTGGTGTTTAGGAAGAAAACATTTTAAAATCTTGACGTACTTTCTCGGTTACAGAATTAATAGTCAGCTACTTATGCTTATGTAGTATACTTCTATCATCGGCTGTAATCTCAACAGTATTAATGAAGACTGTCTCGTTGGTCTAGCGGTCGAAAGTGCGACTGCTGAGTGTGAGGACCTGGGTTCAATCCCCAGGTTGGACCAAGTGATATTGGGTTTTTTCCGTGTAGAAATTCTCAGTAGCAACCCGGAGTCTGACTTTGTGCCCGGTTGATGGCTATAGGCTCGCCCCCTATTACATGAGACTTAAACATAACGGCGAAATGTGGGTGTACTATACACCTCTGCCCAACCCTTCGGGGAATACAGGCGTGATGTTATGTTAATGAATGTATTTCAATATTTTTTTTAGAAAAAGTAGATTTCGCATTTGTTTTGATACACGGCAAACGAGAAAGATAAAGAGTGGGCTTTGCGTAAATCGATAGTCATTCTGCAAGAAATAGAACCGCAAAATAAACAAAAAAGTAAAACCTACAAAAAAGAAATGAGATCCCATCAAAACATTCGTGTAAAAAAAGCCAAGTCTTGCGACTCTTTTACAGTTCATCCTCATGCTGCGTAATTGCCAAGTATGAAAAATATCTTAATAAATGAAATGCCAGACTTGGCTCAACATTAACTCTCAGAACATTTTACGGCAAAAGAGTGGCGAGACTTGGCTTTTTTACATGAATGTTTTTGATGTGATTCTTTTTATGTGACGTATAAATAGCACTTTTATTAGGTCTTAGAGAGAAACATAACATTTGTGGTGCGTTAGGTGTATGCGGTCACCAACTTGCTCAGCGTGGTGACTGTGGAAACTTTAACATTATACAAGGTTAGTCAGAAAGGGGGTACTAATCCGAAAGGGTGTTAAAGTAACCATAATAATTAGTAACTTTTGTTCTACCACTGTTCCCAAAAGTCAATGGTTTAAGAGAAATAGCTGTTCAAAAATAACATAAAATAAACGCTAAAATCTGTCTATCCTCAGCTATGATCAGCTGTGTTTACATTTTAGGTCATATTTGGAGTCAGGAATTAGAATCTATATTGTCTGAATTCTTAACTAAAGAAGGGGTGAAGAATTTAAAAAAAAAACTAAAATTAAAAAATATTTTATATCGTCCCCGTAGAGCAAAAAGTCATTAAGTCCAAAAAACCTGTTTTGAAATAATGAGGATTAAAGTTTTGAAATATATAAATCGCCATAACTTTAGCATGCCATAACATATCTGTATGTTTTTAGTTTTAATTTGAAGGAACTTAAATCAAATTAATATTATACTAGCTATAACAAGTGAAAATCGAGCAGTTACTGAGAAAACGTAAAAAACGAAAATTAATTATTTGTTCTCAATAGAATGTCTGAGTTCGTTAGGAATTAGTTAATTTTCGCCCTTAGTTAGTGATTTTTCACTCAGTTCTAAACTATTTTTAAGAAAACCAAGTCTATTTAGGTAAATTGGAACTAACTGCTATAGATACGAAATGTGCATTGTAAATAATACCTATCTTAAGATTCGAGGGCTGGGTGATAAGTTTTGTTTTGATAATGATGTATATGTTACGGCTAAAGGTAGGTGTGAACATAAACTTAAGATTAGCCGGCTAATGTTAAGTTTAGCCAACCATTGTTGGCTAATGTTGTTTATCTAATACATATGTTACGGGTAAAGCCCATTTGGCGGGTACACCTAAGTTTACCCGGTTATTTAAGTCGACGGAGCCCCGCTGCGCGGGGCTCCTATTACTGTGTGCAGGGTTTAAAGTAACCTAACACGAAGGGAATGACTGGGGCTTCGTTCGCTCGCTTCGCTCGCTCCCTCTAGCCCCCGTTATCCTCTTCGAACCTAACCTATCCGAGTCGGGGTTCCTCTTAACCACCGGTGTTCGGGTACACCTAGTTCCCGCCATTCGGGCTTTACCCGTAACATATGTATTAGATAAACAACATTAGCCAACAATGGTTGGCTAAACTTAACATTAGCCGGCTAATCTTAAGTTTATGTTCACACCTACCTTTAGCCGTAACATATATATGAAATGAAACTATTTTTATAAATTCAATCAAATTTAATTAAAGCAATTGTGTGAAACTTAAAAATATTCTAAACGCATAATTATAAAGATAATGCAACTACCTCAGGCAAAAAAAAAATAGAAAGAAGATATCAATCCACTACTTCGTCATCTCAATCCTCTGTGACGTCTGGCTCTAAAATTCTATCGATTACGTCTTTACTTGTCGGTAAAGACTGGTACCACAAGTGGAGCTCTTGTGGAATTATCCCTTTTGCACATAAATTATTTAGGTCTTTCTTTTTTGCCTCTCTGAAATAGGCAGTGGCGAGGAGTAAGCTTGAGGTATTTTATAGTTTTTTAATTCTTGTATTAGTTCTTCTGTCGTTTGTACATCTATTTGTTTTTCTTGCTTTCTCCTCTTTCTTGTTATAAGTGTAGTGTTGCTCTGAACTTCTAAGATATTAAATTCAAGATAGGTATTTGTATTCCATTATTTCTGTAACTTTAAGGATATGAGATAAAGTTTTGTACTCCTGTAACTCAAACATAAAGATTTAATTGTACCAACATATTAGTAGTTGAAAGCATTTTGTTTATAATATTTAGTTTACATGGTACATGTTGTGAGTTTGATTGCATGTATTGTAATACGATGATGAAGAATTGTATTTCTAAAACTTATTAGTTTATTCAGAGTACCTATTTAAAAAAAAAAGTTTAGCTCATTTTTTTTTTCAAAACGGTGGAGGTGTAGTGTGTGACGCACCGCCTCACTTCTAATGTATTATAAATATATGGTTAGCGTGTAAGTTGATGGATTATAATAAAGGACTTGGACGTATTAACACATTTCATTAGAACACAGATTATACACATATAGACAGCTCAAAATGGTAAGTGTGTTAATATTATATTAAAAGGCAAACAAAATCGAGCATTAAGCCGGGATCCAATTACTAGCATTAAACACAAAAACGGCAAATAAATAAACCACTAAGTCATAGGTAGGTATGCTATCCCAAGCAGATCAACCCTGTCAATCGTAATTATCTTAGATTTATACCAACAAATGCCACCAATAAAGCATACTTTTAAATGCAATAGGTACACCTAGTGACACGATGACACCAAGCACCTCCACAAGGGTGCAAATGAAAATAATAATTAATTTATAACTTTTAATGTAACCGAGTGTACCTACTCATTGCTTTAAGATAAGTTAAGCAATAAAAATAAACCACAAAAAAAGGCAAACAATCGAAGCGACAAAAACATAATTACTTTCTATAATGGATCTCGTGAAGTCGTCAAATGAGCAGATTCCTATAAAATAATATTATGAGATATTTATGTGTTCTTAAATAACGTAGGTACATAATTTTCACTTTCAGAAGACAATAACAAAATACTAAACTAAATAAAGCATAATTCCAAAAAATACTTACCTCTACAATAGCTTTTTCGTTTTGATTTAATAAATCAATAATAAACTTTGCACGACTCATTTTTACATAGTGCACAAATACTTAAAAACGCGAGAGAGGCCGACGTCAGTGCCGCGAATGAAAGTCACCACGCGCCGCTCTCGTCTCTCTAGTCGCGACAAAATCACTAACTCGCAAGCGATATGTACCTAAATGTAATGTTGCTCGTCGAAGTTATAAAAATAATAACTAAAACATTTTAAGTATTATTCACAATAGATCTTTTAATTCATTTTTATTAGAGAAGAAATCATTATATTGAAATAATGATTTTTCACTTTGGTAGTATTTTACAAAATCATATAACAGTAAAGAGTGAGCAGTCACTATTTCGAGTTGGTTAATTTTCGCTTTCGGGTGTTTTAGCAAAGTGCTGAATTTAAAAAGTCACTAAATCGTTTTAGTGATTTTAGTCTACTTACAGGCCTGCGTATGCATTGAAAATTTAATAGAAAAAGTAATTAAATGGTTTTAGTTCCGAGCTATGTAAAGTTTCGGTAAAGATAAAATAATTAAGAAAATTAGTTATTTCTCTCATTTCGCTATGTTATCGGTAGCGGGTAGCACTGGGCAGTGTTGACGGGAGAGGGTAGTCGTCGATATGGATCGGCCCACCCGAGGTTATGGGGGCGGTGGTCATTCGACGAAGCGGGAGCATTCCGTGTTGAACAGCTGAAGAAGTCTGACCTTTTATATCTGATTAGCTTGTCCTTATTTTATGATCTTGTAATAATTGTGTAAAGTAATATACTGTGATCTAGTTAATGTTACTAATATTAACCCAAATACAAGTACTCTCAGTGGTGGAGAGTCTATGTTGGTTTTATTTACTGTGTTTACCTTGCTCGCAATCCTGACACACCGATATTAGCTATAACTGTAATGATAGAATCACCCCTGAACGATTATATTATTGTGTCATTTACATCAGAAGTGGAACAAGAAAAAACCAGTCCACATTATGATTGTATACCCACATGTAAATATTGTGCTAAATAAAATCCCCTGTAGACGGACTGACAAAAACTTGATTAGATTGATATTACAATGGTGAAAAATGTGAGAATGAGAAAATGTGATAAATCCGGTGAGTCACAACCATTTTATTATGTGTGAAGGAATTTTGATGAAGGAAATATAATATGAGAGGTTATTTATTCGTGTAAAATAAATATTAAATGATATCTTTGCTTATTCATGTAAAATAAAAGAGATGTTATCTCTATTTATCCGTGTAAAATAAATGAGATGATATCTGTGTTTATTAGTATAAAATAAATATGATGGTATCTGTATTTATTCGTGGAAAATAAATACGGCATCTGTATTTATTCGTGTAGGAAAATACATTGCAAGTCGTATTAGAGTTTGTGGTGAGATGCAACCAGGGTTGATCTTTGGCACCGCCCGGTTTGGCCAGCCGGGGTTGGCCAAAGGCTTCGCCTGGGGAAAACTGAAACTCTAACGTGACGAAGCAATTGTTAAAGGGCTAAATCCAAGGCGGGATATGCCATGATATGGCTAGATCCAAGGCGGGTGATGCCATGTTGATAAAGCAGGATCCCAGGCGGGTGATGCCAAATGAGTTGGCTAAATCCAAGGCGGGTGATGCTATTAATTGATAAATGAAAATGCAGTGAAAATGAGATTCTGTTTTGAATTAATGTTTTGAAAAAGTTTTGAAAATATTGATATTTGTTTTGATTGGTTTTGTTATAATTCTTGTTGTAGAATGGTACAAAATAGTTTATTGAAATTAAAAAGTAGTTTGTTATTATTACTTATGGTTTAAAATGTATTTTTTGTAGACGAAAACAGGAAATTGTATTTATTATTGATGATAATTACTATGATGACTTCCGTTAAAGATTAATTTGTCAAATTTATTTTAAATAAAAAATAATTTGACTTATTTTCGTTAAAGAAGTGTCTAATATGTATTGTATTGTTGTAAAAAGGTTGTATTATTAGCGCATTATAGAAATATTATGTTTACAACATCATGTCAGTTTTGTAATATGAGTTTGTGAATAATTGAGATATTATTTTGATCCTGAAAAGTTTTAAAGGTTGATACTTAAGTATTATGATTTTGGGAATAATTGAGATAATATTTTACGTGTTTATAATTATGTACTATGATACTGTGAATAATGATTAAAGATTTAAAGATATTTAACCATGAAACATTTAGGATGTTTGTTTTATGATTTTGTGAAGAATTGAGATATTTAAGAATGTAGGATGTTGTGAATAATAATGAGATATTGAATCGTGAATTATTTTAAGGGTTGATATGTACTATGAGTTTGTGAATAATGAGATATTTAATCTTGAAATATTTTAAGTGTTTAACGTACTATGAGTTTGAAGTGTTTATATGTTGGTAAAATGAATTGTGAATAATTGAGATTTATAATCATTGAATATTTTAAGTGTTAAATGTACTATGAGTTTGTAAATTATTGAGATATTATGTTGTGATTTTGTGAATAATTGGGTATGAGATTTTTACGAATGAAATATTTTAAGTGTTTATGTATTATGGCTTTGTGAATCGTTGAAATATTTAACCAAGAAATATTTTAAGTGTTTATGTATTATGAATTTGTGAAAAACTATAATGAGATATTTAGCCCTGAAAAATATTGTAAATGTATTTAAATGATTTTATGAATTTGTGTATAATGAGATTGTGTGTTTATGTACCTATTATGATTTATTGAATAACTAAAATTTGATGTTTAACCAAAGTAGAACTGTCTAATAGGCATCTGAGATAGTATTTTATTGTGAAAATGTTGAAATCTAATGTGTGGATGTTTGTAAGTAAGTAAGTTTGATACGAGAAGTTATGAACGAATATAGAACTAGGTTGATACTGAATGAATATCAACTAGTTTAAGTCATGGGTGATGAGCTTGTTGGCCGTCGATGGGATAACAAGCTCTAATCGATTCAAACATTCTTTGGATGCTTTTCATTTTACTTTGGTCAAAGACATGAGTAACATGACGAGGTCAAAGATGAGTGATCAGGTGTGGCCGAGATGTGTACTGTATTATTTGTTTCTGTTTAAGGTCCGAAGGTGTCACTGAAGTTGGGCCTTGATGCACAATCTTGACGATGGGGTTGATGGTGCGTCAACCACCAACCACCAACACACGAGGACGTGTGTTTTGCAGGAGGGCCGTGTTATCGGTAGCGGGTAGCACTGGGCAGTGTTGACGGGAGAGGGTAGTCGTCGATATGGATCGGCCCACCCGAGGTTATGGGGGCGGTGGTCATTCGACGAAGCGGGAGCATTCCGTGTTGAACAGCTGAAGAAGTCTGACCTTTTATATCTGATTAGCTTGTCCTTATTTTATGATCTTGTAATAATTGTGTAAAGTAATATACTGTGATCTAGTTAATGTTACTAATATTAACCCAAATACAAGTAGTCTCAGTGGTGGAGAGTCTATGTTGGTTTTATTTACTGTGTTTACCTTGCTCGCAATCCTGACACACCGATATTAGCTATAACTGTAATGATAGAATCACCCCTGAACGATTATATTATTGTGTCATTTACAGCTATGGGATCCAAAGGATAGATTTACTTACTTTTCACATTTCGTAAAACTGAAACGAACGCACCTACAAAATTGATGGTTAGACAGATATTTAGAGAAAAAAAATGTGGTTTTAGTGACGTTGATAACTCATATTGGCCATTTTTCGACTTAGTGACTTTTCGATCTACGGGGACGATATGGAAATAAAAATTATCGTGAAATTTTAACACCTGCTTTAAAACAATCATCAGTGATACTTTAAGTAGCCCGCGGATTAATACCCCCTTTCCGACTAACATTGTATAAGGATGAGTAATAGTAGTACATTATACTAACTGCGAGACGTCTGCTAATACACGTGAGTGTACCCTATTACTCAGGGTACATTAAATGTAACACAATCACCGACATCTAAGTCGTAAACAATCAAACCTCCGTTTGTATGCTGTGTGTATTAGTGAGCGCCTCGTAATCTTTCTTCGTGGCAAAATTCAGTTGTCAGCGGTATTATTTGCCGCTCGCATATTTATCGGCGTCGCCCGCGCCTCGCCCGCGCCTCGCCCGCGCCTCGCCCGCGCCTCGCCCGCGCCTCGCCCGCGCCTCGTCCGCGCCTCGCCCGCGCCTCGCCCGCGCCTCGCCACCGCGGCCGCCTGCCCGAGCTCGAGGCTCTTCCCGCTTCTGACAGACACCTCGAGCACAAATCTCAAAACAGCGCACCACTGACCAGTTAAGAACAGAATGTCCACCCCATGTAAAATAAATGTATTTTCTTTCTTCTTTCTTTCTATGTATTATTTATGTAATTACCCTATTGCAGTACACTGCTAGGCCTCTCTTGGAATTAAGTATTGATTTTGCCGGAATTATGCGTGAGCCAAACTTCCGATATCAGTGACGCTACTGTACGATATGGCCTGAGTTATGTCGCCTTATACCGTCGTCTCAGTAGTCAGTAGGCTAGCACCGCTTGCAGGTCAAGTTAACTTTTGAGAGAAATTAGGATTGTAATTGTTAGTAATAGATCAAAATATTATAATAGCAACTCTTTATTGTACATCAGTGCACTCTATGGCATGTCTGTTCCTTTTTGAAATTTATTTATTGATTCCATTTTCGTCAAGCGAATAAGTTATTTCATTTTAGTAATCTTTCCCGTTAATCTCCCCTTTTTGTTAATAATGAAAATATGATTTTAGTTACCGTCGCGGCGATTATTTACAAGTGAGTTTGTTGGGATCCTGCTGTTTTTTCGACAAACTTTTGATCGAATATCATTTCACAGAATAACGATTTGCAGACATTCAATTTAAATACTTTTATTTATATTAATTTCGATTGATAACTATTCATTCGACTTAAACTTGGTACTTAACTAGAAAAACTTTTCATAGAATTTTATTTGTTCGATTATTTATCTGGTTAACTTGTCAAACTACAAAACAAATAACCATCGAAACTTACAACACTTACAACTGTAAATTCGACTCGGCGCATCCCGACTGCACGTGATCAGAATCTGTCCTACTCTAGGAGTGTTACTTAAAAGCGTGGAGCTGGAAGCTCGCGAAGGCGGTCCTGAGCGAGCGAAGCGAAGGGGCAACAAAGTGTGTCTTCTGGCGAAGCATGCTCAGAAAGACTTGCATGCTTGCTTGCATTATGCATGCTTACTTGCATGCTTGTTTTCATGTTTGCTTGCATGCTTATTTGCGTGCTTGCTTGCCTGCATGCTTGCCTACATGCTTGCCTGCATGCTTGCAGCTTGCATGCTAACTTGCTGGCTTACATGCTAGCTTTCTGGCTTGCATGCCAGCTTGCTGGCTTGCATGCTAGCTTGCGTGCTTGATGGCATGCTTGGTTGCATGCTTGGTTGCACGCTTGCAAGCAAACAATTATGCAAAAGCTGTTAAAGCTATAAAGAAGGGTAATGAATGCAAAACAAAACCATAGCGAAATGTAATATATTAGTAGAAAAATATGGGTACTAAGAAACGACAATTTGTTCTACTGACATGTTAGATATTTCTATCGGCCATTTAAAATTTGTAATAAAACAAAATATGTGAATTTTATGTCTATGAAAGAAATGGTCGACAACCTCAACAGTCGGTGAATTGAAATCATGGGAAACGTCTGCGAAATAATATTCGACTAAACGTTTGTCTATATTTCATTAGTAAACCGAGTTTGTTAACGTGTCGTACAGTGGACCTTCTGAACCTATTTATTAGGTTGGTTGGTTGGTGAGGTACTTCAGAATCGTGCCATTGTTTATATTACGTTTTGTTTCTGTATATGTATCAACTTTACGGTTCTTTTGTTTCATCCTAGTTCGTGTATCGAAATATTTTTATTTGTTATTTGGTAGCAGTAGAGCTTTAAATTATAACAGTACCTAAATAATAAAATACAAAGTAACAATAAGTTTTGCAGGATCTTAATGCACTTTTCTTGCTGGATTTTTATGATTCGATACATTGTATACTTTCTGAACATCCGATTATGTAAAACTTATTCGATATTCTTATCTCGTAAAATCGATCAATACGAACGTACTTAAATTGAGAATGATTTTAACTTATGAAACATCAATAAACGAAGAATCGATTTATTTCGTATTAGATTTCAATCTGGTAGATTTGGCTCTGCATGCGAATGGGTTTGCCTCAGAGAGTGTGGTTGTGCTGAGAGCCAATATCTTTGAGTGGTCGGTGCGCGCCGGGCGCCGGTGCAGACGGCCGCACCGCATGGATCGTACCGCACCGGCACTGTACCGCACCGGATAGTTTCTCCGCAGGGACACGTCCGTTCATTCACACACAATGGCCGGGGACGGCTCCGTTTTACTTAGCAGCGACTTTTATGTGTAAGCTTGTTATTGGCCTTCTGTATGCTATTGTGTGATAACTTGCTCTCGACCATTGTGAACGGCTCATGTCCACATTAATGTAATGGTGCTACTCAAATGTTTATACTAGTGGGTAGGGCATGCTCCACACTGATTGAAGGTTAGCCCGTCGAATATAAATCAATGACAACATTTTGTGAAGCAAGTACTACCGATAGATAGACTATAAACATGTTTCAAGAATCAGATCTTGTTTGATACAAGTGTATCTCTTTGTTATAAATTAGATACACTCATAGTATACAACCTTATTTTTACTTTATACGAAAACCGAGACACCCCAACAAGATTTTCATCAGAACTGCCTGAATATGTGTTTTTTTTTAGTAAATCTCCAAGTTACACCTTAGTTTGTGTCGCGTTAAGTTCCCTAAAAAAGTGTGAAATGCCTGAGATGTGCTATGCAGGGCTTGTCTAAAACACGGAAACTGACCGAGAGGACTGTCTCAAGCCTCAAGGTGTCTATTCCCGTCAACTGTTATGGGTAGAAAATTACTGAAACACAATTGAAATTTATGAAAAAAAAAGTGGTATAAAAAATATGTCAATCGATTCTCATAGTGATTTTGAACAAACTAGTTTCAGGTTTAGTATATATTAAAACTAAGCTTGTATAATAATAGTCCACAACTGACTGTGAGGACCCTGGGCAGCCCGCTACTAATCTCACTGACTAGCTAATCTTTTAACCATGGCATGAACTAGTTTCGCACAGCTATTGCTACGAAAGAAGAGATTAAAAAATACTCTTGCACTCTACAATTAATTCTAGTATTATAGAAAGGAAGTTACACTGAACAGTGAGTCAACACAAGCGATAATGATGATGAATATATTGTCTGTGTACAGATATTTCTGTCACTTTTATTCGTGTTTGTGATTAGTTACGGTTTATTCATGTGCATTTTCGGGATTGTCTGACAGTTCGAATAGCGACCTCGCCGCATGTTCAGTTCATTATTAAGAGCTCCGTGTGGGTCCGAAACTAGTCGGGCAATCCCGACAAATGCACGTGAGTAAACCGTAAATAATCATAAATATGAATGTGTCTCACGAAAGTTATAACACTTTTATTCGTGTTGTAATACTAAAAAATCATAACCTCATAATGCTACTTTTAGTCATTTTGAGCTAAAATTCTCGGGATGTCGCGCACCGCATAGATACAAGTTACGGAATGGTTTCCAGCCACGAACGAGTTTAGTGAGGGCCGTGTGTGATATAGGGGCACGCGTGTAATGAGCTGTGACGCTGATAAGGACTGCTGCATCATCATCACGGGCTTAGCCGGCGAGGCACCGCACATGAGCGTCACACACTCGGATAACCGAGCGGGTCCACGATGGTAACTAGCTAGCAAGTTAAACTAACACTAGATTAAGTTCTGCAGAGTTTTAATTGGTGAATCAAACTTCTAAACTCATTTAATCAATATAGACTAGAATTAAGTACTTAGTTCTTTTTGAAAGATTACATTTAAGACAGCCCACAAAGGCGCCCACCCTTCATCTTGCTAATGTTAGCGTTAGAACGTTCACACGTCAATTATGAAACTGTTTGCCGTAGTGTGCAAGTTTATTTAAAAAGCAACCCTCAAAATCAAGGATACCTGATTTTAGACTCATCTTCATATCTAAAGGGTTGATAGACGGGTGGGATGGTCTTCAAAATCAGCGTATTTGGTTGACCTCTGTTGTGTATTTTGTATATTGATATTAATTGTGTTCCGTATTTTTATTTCGAAAAGAAGGTGTCTAAATAAGCCTATTTTTATATAGGGTAACTGGTAATTAGTGACCGATACTTTAACAAATGATTGTACTCATGATAACAAACAACTTTCCCAAAGAAACATTATTTATAAAACAAAAAAAAAAAAAAACATATTACGAGCCGCGTCCATTCCGTAACGGTGTATTAATAGGTACATTTTAAATGAAAAACATAAAATAAAAATAATGTTTCTTTGGGAAAGTTGTTTGTTATCATGAGTACAATCATGTGTTAAAGTATCGGTCACTAATTACCAGTCACCTTATATTAGCCTTGATTTTAACCAAGCAGTTTTGTAAATATTTAGGTTTGAAATTTTAGAGACCAGAGCGATCCATTTTTATTTTGAAGATTGAGCCGGCTACTGTTATACGTACACCCACATTTCGCCGATGACAATTTTAAGTCCCACGTAACAGGGAGCACGGCAGTGCCCCGCTAAAGTCGAGCAATCGCGGCATTACACCCTTTTCTCGAAGTAAGGTACTTTTAAGCCTCCGATATCCTTGTAACAGATGACAGCGAAAGCCTGAAAATTTAACTAAATTACCAAATTACAAGTTTCTAAGTAAATCAGCTTACAAAATATCTGCGATCAAATTTTCGTTATTTTGTCACACACTGACTCACCGATCATCAAGCTGACCAATATTTGCATGATTACTGGAAAACAATTCGTTAATATTATGCTTATGATTATTTTGTAAACGACATTATACTCGTGAGATAAAGGTTCACTCGCACTTGGCAGGTTTTTTAGAATGAATATCTGTTGTTATTTGTTACCCAATCATGTCAGAACAGCTGGACTGATTCCAGTAAAACATTTACTTTTGTATAGCTAACATTATCTCGATCAGTTGGGTAGACTGATACAGCTTGCCCTCTCTATTGTATGCGATCTCATGTAAAGCAGATGTTATAGTAATTATACTTATATTCATAGCTAAATGAGTTATATTTATGTTTACTAAGTCAAAACTAGATGGCGCAAGTAGAAAAAAAATTGCTACGGTTTTTTTCACGGCAAAAGACAAAGACAGATAGTGGGCTTTGTGGAAATCGGTGGCCATCTTGCAAGAGAAGGAAACGCAAAATAAAAAATAAGAAAAACCTACGGAAAGAGTCAGTGTCAAGTGCTAAAATATCTTTATATAAATGAAATGCCGGACTTGCCTTTGCGTCAGGTTTCAGAACTTTTTAAGACAAAAGAGTCGCGAGGCTTGGCTGTTTTTACATGAATGTTTTTGATAGGATTGCCATTTACCGGCACAAATCCAAACTACGAGCTGCTACTGAAAACATCGTAACAGAGAAAATAACATTTTGACCATCTTGGTACTCAGAACTACATGCTCGGCAGTTAACCTCCGACGCAAAAAGAGGGGTGTTATAAGTTTGTCCGCTATGTGTGTCTGTCTGTGGTACCGTAGCTCTTAAACGGGTGAACCGATTTGTGTGCGGTTTTTTTTATTTAAAAGCAGGTTTTATAACGTTGGTCCTTAGACATGTTTTATCAAAATCGGTTCAGCCGTTTCAAGAGCATCAGCTGTTTTGTTAGCTGCGGTATTATAGCGCCGTTTTAACGAGCAAACCTTATATTGCCATCCATCAATTTAGATAATTAAAATATACAAGGTTAGTCAGAAAGGGGGTACTAATCCGAAAGGGTGTTAAAGTACACATAATAATGAATAACTTTTGTTCTACCACTTTTCCCAAAACTCAGTAGTTTAAGAGAAACAGACGTACAAAAATTTTAAAAAAATCTCTTGAATCTATCTATCCCCAGTTATGATCAGCTGTGTTTACATTTTAGGTCATATTTAGGGTCATGAACTAGAAGCATCATTTTTTGAATTTGTAATTAAAGCAGGGATGAAGAATTTTTGAAAAAACTAAAATAAAAATCATTTTATTTGGAAAAAAAAACGAATTTTGAAATTTTAACACTTGCTTTCAAACAGTCATCAGTGATACTACGAGTATAAGTAGTTTTCGGATTCGTACCCCCTTTCCGACTAACCTTGTATACAGGTGTTACTCAATCGAATTGGATGGCTCAACGATTGTTATTATGTTTCTTTTAAATGTACGCTTTTTTTTGCGCAGGGTCGTTATATATTTTTTTTTTTAATTTTCTTTCATATTCTGAGGACGCCTCGCCGACGTGATAATCTGATATGCATTCAAACCTCAGTCGGAACTATTAGCAGCTGCGGCCGCTCAGCGTATGAGCCGTTTATTAACGCGCACTGGCACATTACAATAATGATGAGCCGCATTACTGCTACAATGAACTGTTATTGTACGAGTAGCAGTGATACGATAACAGTACCATAGATATTAGTTATAATAACAGTGGTATTAGAGATATTAGCGACAGGTCCCGCGGGCCTATCGGATCCGGACCGGATTAGACGCAATTATACACTGTTGATTACTACCTCACTGCCTCTTACCGAATAATAGAGATACATTATACTTGGTCTGAAACACACTGTAGTGTTTATTATGCTGGTTTAAGATGTTTTGGCAGTAAAAGTAAAAAGGCAGTAGCCGCTATTCTATGTATATTTATATCGTCTAGAAAAGCGCTTTTTTAGCATCGTGTGCAAACTTCCCAGTTTCTGCGCCATTAAATGTTTCCAGTTCCGAGTTGTATATTGCTCTAGTGGCCCCTCTCTTACTGACCTATTAAGTCAAGTCAAAGTTAAGAGCTCCTGCTGGCACCCATGGGGGTTAACTCCGGTCGGTAAAGACGAGCCGGGCCGGGGCACTGCCTCTGGGCCTCATCACGACCTCACCATAAACACAAAATTCATAAATATTACATTTAACTTGGGTACTTGTTTAGTGTCGGTAGTAAAGTCTAACAGTAACGTGATTGATTTCATTTGTGAGTGCCACGAACCACGTTTGCCGCTGAACAGGAAACATGTAAAATAATTGTGATCCTGTGATATTTATCGCAGCCTGACAAAAGAGAAACAATTTCTAACACCATAAATATAATAAGTCGTATGTTATAGCTTAAGTTACCTACAGCTCAATGATTTTGATGATCTATAACTAAGTTGAAAGAGACACTAAAAACTTTACGCATTTCGTAAAATTTTTAGTCTTCTTTGTAGTTTCTAAATAAAAATGTAGTTCCCGTTTGTCCCTATCGTATTGTTCTCTATCTCTAAGCGTCCAGATCTGCATTTTCCTCTGTGCAACTCGCTACACATTATGAATTCAAAATGTTCAAAAGAGTCGCCAACTCATTTGAACATTCAAAATTCGTATGTGTTTGATATAGAAACCGGGTAAACCATTTCTGTTTCCGCACATCTCACTAAGTAATTATAACATACCTAAATTCGTATTCCATCATCCCACAGAGGACAAATTTCCAGTAAAAAGTTTTTGCATGTGATCAATCACCGCGGACGGCGGCGGCGTTTAATTGGCTCGAGATGAGGCGCTCCTTTCAAATTAAAAGATGTTATTAAAGCGAGCGAGGGGCGAAGTGAAGCGAAGTGAGGCGATAACGGCGCGAGAGCGGCCCGTGTGCTCGCCGCACCGACACCACGCTGCGCAGACACGTACAGAAGGTGCATTACTACCACTGAGACCGTCGCAATCCACAGAGTAGACTGCTACACAATGCTGTCTGCCAAGTAATGCAGAAGCCGAGAATATCAAATGAATTGGTGACCGCACTCTACCATCAGGACCGTGTGCCAGTGAGTAACGTTGTAAGAAAATCGGATGTCTACACTTCGCGGTTACATCTCACCCCGCACAAAGCGCGACTACAAGCGCAATCACACATAACTAGATGTCGCATGAATAATGCAATACGACTCAGTTTTTCGTGCAACAGCAGTTACTTACGAAACGAAACTTCTGAACGTTATTATTTGGTGTGACACCACTGCACCGCCTTTGTGCGCTCCTCCGGCGCTTTAGATCCGTCGGATACTGGTTAATTATCCGCAACACGCTGCCAGCACCGGCGGCGGCGGCGGCGGCGGCGGCGGCGGCGGTGGATTTACTAACGCTAAGTAAAAGGCGGCTACAAGGAGGTACCTTCTTACAAGTTTTATGAGAAAGGTGAGCAACGTTATGATACACTAGAATATTTGAGTTTGAAAATTAAACACCATAGGTAACAAAGCATAAGCACTAACACGAACTATTAAAATGATGAAATACCTTCATTATACAAATGCGTACCTATAAAGTTAATTCATAGCTAGTCGGCATATGAATCAGTTGTACAGAGTGAACAATGAGTGTGTGCAGTGTGGCGAGTTGTGATGCTTTACATTCATCCCACAACTAACTTTGAGTGAAGTTAATTTTCACGATTGATATTAACGTGAGCGCTGGACAATGCTCGCTGTGCAACATGTCTCACTCTCTTACTAAGAACTGATATGTGGTAGATGTAAAACAACACGATATGCACTGTAACATGGTAATTATGACATTTTCCTTTAGGTGATCATCATAGCAACGATGAGCGATTCTTTTTTGTGTTTTGCAGTTCTGACCGCCATATTAATTGTGGCAGAAATCCTAGGTTGGAGGCGCTTAGGGTTTGTAATTGTTCTTAATAAATTACTTAAGTTCACCTACTTTTCATCATCATCATCATCATTCAGCCGAAAGACGTCCACTGCTGGACATAGACCTTCCCCAAGCTTCATGTTGGGGGGGTTTGCCATAATCGCCACGCTTGTCAGGCGGGTTGGTGATCGCAGTATGGTTGTTAAAGTACTCAGAGAACGCTGCTGCCCATCCTCTAGTGAATCCTTTAGTCGCCTTTTACAACACCCACGGGAAGAGATGGGGTAGTGCTATTCTTTACGTCCGGCACCACACGGACAACCGCACCTACTTTTAACTGGGACTATATCTGCGGACCGCAGGTATACAACTGTGCCTACATTTTCAAAGAATTACAGGCTTGATATTTTAATCTTAGCAGTGTCGATAATGTGCTGTAGGCGCGGCTGTGGCGTGGCCGTGTCGTTGGTGTTTCACGTGGCATCTCTGCGTGTTAGTAGGACTAGTTTACATGTCTACAGCGGTGCGGCGAGGTTTACTCGGCGTTTATCTGCGGCATGGGCTGCGACTCAACTTGTCGCTAATTAGGAACGCGCCGCAAGTTTCAGTTAAACGCGTTACACTCTAACGAGTTACTGCTAAGAGTCGACGTAAACTACTAGTAACGTTACATCTATAACCGAGATAGCAAGTGATGTTAGATAACTTATAGTACCGCTTGTTCTCTGCGAATAGGTCGCCTATCAATTTACTATTAGTTTTATTCATACTAATGAAATCGGGCCTGCAAAGTCTGCTCGCATACACAAGGGTTACGTTGTTATAAGAATCTAAGAAATTAATATCCTAACTAATATTATAAATGCGAAAGTAAGTTTGTTTGTTCATTCAACCATTGAACCGATCATCCTTAAATTTTGCATATACGTTGTCAGGTGTACAGAAACGGATATAGGGTAACTTTTATCCCGAAAAAAAATATTTTTCCCGAGGAAAACAACAATAACGTTAACATAGATGGCGCCACGTGTCTTTCGAATCACGATTTTATTATATTATTATAGAAACTTTAGTAGTGTGTTAAGAGTTTTTTTGGGCTTAATTAACGCGAGCGAAGCCGCGGGCAAAAGCTAGTAATTAATAATCAAAAAAGTAGTGTATGCAGCCGTCAAGAAGTCTTTGCATGTATTATTCAGATTTAAAAATAATTAAGCGTATAGTTTAGAGACAAGTAACATTCACATTAGGCGTCACATTTTTGTCGCGCGTCGTAAATTGTTCCTTGTCGTCGTGAGGAGGCGACGAGGACACGTTGCTGCCTCTTTGAGATGATTACACGCTTGTAGCCGGCTAATGCGCGTAATAACCGCGCGCACAAGCGTGAGCGTGCGAGCGACAAGTTTTATACGAGCCGCGCATACACAGCGCTCATTAGCCAGGATTACGTTATATCTGCGTTAACGTTGTGTGTGACACGATGTGTAACAACACCTTGTAGCAAGAATGTTATAACTTTAAAAAATGCCTCCCGAAGTAGTAGAAAATATGGAGATGTGCAGTATTCGTGAGGTTTCTTAAAAGTATTTTGTATCTGAGTACTTTTATTCGATAAGCTTCAAAACTAATTATTTTCTTCTATTTATTAATGTAATCTTCTCTCGTGTCAGCACGAGCTACACGAAAATGCTATGGTGAAAAGATTAGCCAGTCAGAAAAGTTGGTAGCGGGGCTGACTGACCAGGGTGCGCCGGACGTACTTAAGTATCGTCACTCGTGGGGATCTTAAATGATGGTAATTTCTCAGAACACATCTTCTAAAGATACTTTTACAGTTTAATATTTTAGTTCTTTATTACTAAGTACTAAGTTTTTTTTACTACTAAACGCTCTCGCAGCGTTTTCAAACTCTACTTTAAGAAAAAACGTGGAAACAAACTTAAGAGCTACGGTCTCTTAATTTTAATCTAGACATCATGTTAGTGAATCATGCGAGTGTAAAATGTACGACTACTTCTGGAGTGGCCTTTAAGACTGAGTCCCGTGGCTTAGATTAGGTACAGAATGTCGGTACACTGTTATTTTAAAGGAACGGACAACCCTACGAGAATTTATATTACAAGAAATAGAAATGAATAATTTTCATCTGTAAGTGTACCCTAGAAACAATGATTAGTATAATATAACAAGAGTACACATTACGTGTGTGAAAGGAACAGAGTGCGGCAATTACATGACGTCACTTATCTTACATGTTGCGTGCCGAGCGCCGCTTGCCGAGTGCCGACTGCCGAGTGCCGACTATAAATAATATAATAAATAACGCTATCATTTGTTCTCGACGCTTCTCTGCTGATTCATCACGTCAGCACAACGGACATCTAAGAGTATCTCGCTAAGAGAGTCTGTATGTACCTATGTATGTGTGTGTATGAAGAAGTATAATTAAGCAGCTGCTAGTTCCCGGTGTTGATGTTAACATAATTATATAATACACACAATAATACAATCACGCTTATCATTCCTGACAAATTAATGATAAGCGTGATTGTATTACCTGACAAATTAATTAGAGTTTCAATTACTTCTTGCAACACTCTTGTAGCTATGCATAAATAACGTTGGTCAATATTACCAAAACAACTACACAACAAGTTGACAAGTTGTCGGACAAGTTACCAAAACTTCTCCAAACTAGGTACAGTGTTAACCCGTTGTACCTCGGTCGAGTTGTTCGAGACATTCAATATATTTTACTTAAACGTTTTTCTTTTACTTCCCACATTAGCGTAATGTCGCCAACATGTGTGTTTGTTTTAGCTTATATATATTTGCGTGTGTGATTCCGATAACACTTTTTGTGAAATAATTTCAGGCGCGAGGTGACGTCAACGTATTGATAGCGGCCGTCGATCGCTCAATATGACATCATGTTTGGCCGGTACGCAACCTTCACTCCTCATTAGTTATCCCAACAATTTCGAGTTGACTTCCAGTCTAACTAGAGGGAAGCGATTCTCGTGTATTCGACTTAATCACGAATTAGAGAATCAGGTGGGCTGATAATATTCCATAAAATAAAATACAAACATAAAGATGGTGATCGATTGCCTGGCTAAGATTAATGTAAATATCCGGCGCTTGATAGACAGAATCTAAATTGACCTAAAGCAATATTAGATTAGGTCTTCTATATAAATTAAATGGATTTGACCGGCGGGCTTCGAGCGGCGGTCGAGTGGCAAGTTGTACGTCAGCGTTTACCCTGTTAGTTAGTCACAAATAGACCGACTGTCAGTCTGAGCAGAAGGGTGCGGGGGAGGGACTGAATTATAAATTAGTGGAGCGGAGGGTACCGGGAGTTTGCGGAGGAGCGGGGCGAGGGGGATGTTTGCTAAGATAATTGTCTGGTTCACCTTCGTGCGCGGCGGGCGTGACGTAACGCGGGAGTCACTCCCCACTCTCTACACATCTGACTACAATCAAAGCTGAGGTACTTAAAAACACGTCTAAAGCTCGTCGCGGTGTACCGCCGCAAAATGTGAGAGCCGCAGACACTCCGCCACCGCCACGCAGCCGCCACGCAGCCGCCACGCAGCTACCACGCTGCCTTGATATAATTTATGAGTTCTATAGGAATGTTAATGCGCTGCGATGATTGTGACCCGGTTTCTCTGCAATGACCTGTTTGAGCGAACTCTGTTATTGACCGGTCAATGATTGGATTAAAGGGGGACTGTAAGCGGCTGGAGTGCCTGTAGGGACCTATTCTAATCAACCAGTGTTTACCTACGTGAGATGACGTAATATAGCAAGACTCAGATTGTTTGTGAATGTTTTACCGAACGACAACAAACTAAACTTTAAGTATAATATGTATTCCATGTGAGAGACAGACGCACATACAACATACCGTCTTGTTCTTCTTTCTCCTCAGCCCTTGTCAACCTATACAAGGTTAGTCGGAAAGGGGGTACTAATCCGCAGATCATTAAAGTATCAGTGGTGACGGTTTTAAAGCAAACGTTAAAACAAAATTCGACAATTTTTATTTCCATAAAAAAATATTTTTATTTTAGTTTTTTCAGAAATTCTTGATCCCTACTTTAGTAACGAATTCAAAAAATGGAGCTTCTAATTCGGGACCCCAAATATGACCTAAAATGACAGCTGATCATAGCCTACGATAGATAGATTTTAACGTATTTTTTATGAAACCTATGAACAGGTATTTCTCTTAAACTATTGACATTTGGTGAAAGTTGTAAAACAAAAGTTGTTCATATTTCATTCATATGTATTCTAACACCCATTCAAATTAGTACCCCCTTTCAGACTAACTTTGCATAAATATATGTATAGACAGAAGAAAGTCGATTTAGAATCACAATTTCACCTATAATGCAGATTTTAAACGCCATCAAGCACATTGCGTTTTTGATACTGCATCGGATAGAACATAGAGTACTCTACTGATGTTCTTGCAGCATTCTTCATGTATTTTTTAGTTAGTTATAAGTTGGGCAGGACGTGCTCCGTGCTACGCGCGACCATTCCATCCATCTGTAAGGCATCACGAGCAGGTGTGGCAGGCGCGGACGACGCGGATCACTCGCGACTCGCGCGGATTAATTAAAACTTGCGCGGACTGTTGTCCCTCTTTTACTCTTACCTACAAGCCCAGTTTACAACTCAACCGAGAGATTATGAACCTTATGCTTTGTTAATAAGTGTGGTGTTGGTTGTATTTGTGAGTTGGTAGTTATGTTGTACGTAGAAAGCGCACGGCGGAGGTGTACAATGGGCGCGTATCCGCTGTTTATTAAAGTACAGCTGTCGACAAAAGACCGCGGCCATGCTCACGTAATGTAATATAAATGGAATGTACAAAAACATTTACAAACATATTCGGTGTATGTTTTCAAGGCGAGGTCGTAGTGCGACTCGAGCACTACACACTACACTTTGGAGGTAGTTTCAACTGCTGAAGTTAGGCAAGCCTTTACGACGAGTGCCGTGCGTTTGAAAAGTTTCTTTTATAAAATGTAGGAGCTTATAAAGTGTGCTAAAGTATAATTCAAAGTAAGTTTAGAATTATGATCATGTCATCTGATCCTGAGTAATCCTAAACAAAATTTAGGGTGGCAATGTTTGTAACGTTTTGTATTTTAGTGTTATTAAGAAAATTACTTGAACAAGTTTATTATAATGTATTAAGTCAGCCTGCAGTAGTTTCATAAGGTAATCCAGCACTAATAAATAACATATGCATCCCACGTGGAACAAACTTCACACAATTGGATCAGTCGCAAAACGTCTACTTCGCAAAATGTCTACCAGACGCAAAATGTCCCTTTCGTAGTATGTCTCTTTCGCAAAATGTCCCTTTTGCAAAATGTCCCTTTCGTAGTATGTCTCTTTCGCAAAATGTCCCTTTTGCAAAATGTCCCTTTCGTAGTATGTCTCTTTCGCAAAATGTCCCTTTTGCAAAATGTCCCTTTCGTAGTATGTCTCTTTCGCAAAATGTCCCTTTTGCAAAATGTCCCTTTCGTAGAATGTCTCTTTCGCAAAATGTCCCTTTCGTAGAATGTCTCTTTCGCAAAATGTCCCTTTCGTAGAATGTCTCTTTCGCAAAATGTCCCTTTTGTAGAATGTCCCTTTCGCAAAATGTCCCTTTAGTAGAATGTCTCTTTCGCAAAATGTCCCTTTCATAGAATGTCTCTTTCGCAAAATGTCCTTTTCGTAGAATGTCTCTTTCGCAAAATGTCCCTTTCGCAAAATGTCCCTTTCGTAGAATGTCTCTTTCGCAAAATGTCCCTTTCGTAGAGTGTCTCTTTCGCAAAATGTTCCTTTCGTAGAATATCTCTTTTGCAAAATTTTCCTTTCGTAGAATATCTCTTTCGCAAAATGTCCCTTTTGTAGAATATCTCTTTTGCAAAACGTTCCTTTCGTAGAATATATATTTTTCCAATGAACCTCCACTCCTCGGTATCAGTAAAAAACCGGTCAAGTGCAAGTGGGATTCGCGCACAGGGTTCTGTAATAATCTTTTAGTTAGACAGGTAGGTTCATCTATAGACACAATAAAAAAACTGCTTCAAAAATAATAAAATAATTTAAAGAAAAAAAGTAGGTGCCTTGAATTTGGTTTGATTTAAGAAAAAAGTGGCACCGACTTCACACAAAATTATTTGTGTAATTCCTTCAAACCAAAGGAATTACACTAATTCGTTTATACCTTGTATTTTATAACCTAATTATTGTGTATATCCAATATCGAAGATAAAATAAAACATCCAACAGAGTTCATGTATTGTTAAGTTATGTAAATGAACCCGATATTGTAACTAAAACCGTTACTTTCTGTAGATTATACTTATAAGTTTTACGTACAACTACAAATGATATAATCGAATTGCTTCAAAAATATAACTTCTAGTCACTGCATTGGTTCTACTGAAACACCAAATTCCTAATAAATTCAAACTAAATGCTCAGGTATCATTACACTATTATTAAACTCTCTCAAATATAACTATCTTTTTACTAAACACCAAATACTCCTGTAGTGTGTTAAAAGCGTTTATATTTGACGCTCAACTACAAAGCTGGTCATTGTGTACTATCAGACGGACGCGGCACGTGTCGCGCCGGCGCGTCGCGTTGTTGTGTACATGTCGCGCGGCCGGACGACGCGACACCGCGAGATACAGACAAAATACTGAGAAGAATACGACGAAAGTTGGCAATATTGTTTTATAACAGAAACGTTTAATTTTGACGTGTTTTGCGTGTCTGTGGATATAATATCGATATAATACTTTGGCAGCAACATCGTAATTTTATGAACTATTTTTCTAGTCTAGCGATCCAATTTAAAACGTGAAATATGTTTTTGAACGTCATCAAACGAACAAACAATCGCTTCCAAGTCTTATTGCTGAGAGGTAGAAAAGGTACCTATAAACCTACAAGAATTATTTATGTGTGCATTTCAATGCCTTACTTCGCTAAACTATCAAATCGAAATGTTAACCAAAATACAGTAAAAGAAACCGCTTCTTGTTACAAAAAGTGTATGTATCCTTCTCTTGCAAAAGTTATAACCGTTGGAATCACTCGGCTACAATTTTAATGATTTGCGCTCCACTTGTAACTTGTTAGACTTTCCGAAGTCGAAGATATTAACGATTCAGCGCGAGCAGTCGCTGTGTATCCAAATCTGTGCCAAACTGTGTTGTCACGGTAAGCCGGGGAGGAAAGCTTACAAAATATACTTATATTACAACCGAGTTTCACAGGTTTCCAATTCAATGGCATTGAATTGTGTAACACATACGTAATTATGTAACAGTAAGTTGAAATCTATATGTTGCGTCTAATAAACTTGAGGTTAAACTTAAAGTCTCTAGGTCAAACAATTTCACAACCAATTTCAACAATATCCTACCATTTGACATAGTTAACTTGATTTGTCGTATAAAACAACATTAAGTCATTAACGTAGTCAGAGTCAGTAATTTGTTGTATTATGTTAAACTGTTATTGTTTGTACTCGTGTGGTAACTTACAGAACAGTTGTCTGTGTATGAACGTGTACCATGCGATGCGCTGGCTTTGCTTGATTTTCTTGAAAGTTGTGGCGAGTTCAGTTGACGCGCTTATTTACTGCGCCGTGTTTACACCGCGCGGCGCCACGTCCAACTTTCCAACTATGCGACACACACACACTTCATTTCATTTATGTATTTAAATGACAACATAAGCTTTATGAATCTTTGTTATGTTTACAGTGTACAAACGCAACAACACCCTCTTTCAATTGTATGTGGCGTCATCTTTTATTTAAACTGTGCTTAAATAGTATTCATTATAAACTAGGATTACTTAATGTTATACAAATAGATTTTGAAAACAACTTGTTAGAACTTAGACGAGAGGTGATCGATTAAAATAGAATTACAAAGGGATAATGCCAAGGCGCCTTCAATATCAACATTGGATTGCCATGGGCTGGGTAGAAAATAAAGAGGCTTCATAGGCCATCATGATTATCGCAATAGAAAATAATTGAACATTGAAAACCCTTTTGCAACGATTTTTCAGTATTAATGTAACTGTAAAACCAACAACATAAAATACACAGTTGCCAGCAGGTGAGCGCAGATTTGTAAGTTTGCAATCACACGACACGCGGCCGCGTGTATAATATTTATCGCGCATTAGTAACAAATAGCCCGCCGCCGCCGCACCGCACGCCCGCGCCCTCCGCTACAGCGCGCGGTTGTACGCGCACGTTTCACACGCCGGCGCACTTTTACCTACACCGTCATTACTCAGCTGCGTATTAATTTAACTGCGAATTTGTTTCTGTTTATTTTACAACTTTCGGTAAGCTAAAACTCGTATTGTTTCAGTTTAAAGCACTGATGTTGACTAAATGCAATTGTAACTTTGTATCAAATGTGTTTGTTTATTTGCATGTAGTTTATGTTTAATGTTTTTTATAATGTATCAAGTTAATATTTAATAATCCTTCAAGATACGTTCTACTAGACTTGAAAGCTGAAAACGTTACCGTTTGTGAGCACTGAATGGTTTGGCAGACCTATTGACGTATACTAATTACGTACACAATTATCAGTTGAATTTATCTTTCATCCACTTCAAAGTTTATCTACGCTATCAATTATTTATATTCAATCTACGGACCAATATAACCTTCATGATGTAGATAGAGGAAAATTACAAAAAGTGTACAAATGTGAGGTATAATTCGGTTAGGCGCGCACCGGCCATGAGGCGTGAAGGTCTGACCGCGTCAATCAATCCGCTAACCATATGTCGGTGGGTGCGCACGTCATAAGCACGGGTGAGCTCACCCCCCCCGCCGCTCACACCTCGCCCCGCACAGTTCACCCGACACCCCCGGCGACCGCGGCTGCAGGTACACAAACTAGCTACAGAAGGACCATTCCGTACAATGTGCAATAATATATACAGTATGTTAATTAACGAAAGGCGTTCCCGTTTTTATCCAGCAATACTACAGAAGTCACTACATAAATAAAAAATGTCAAACAAAAGAAAAAAAAAATTACATAAAAACAACGCTTGCTGTACATTCGCACTTGTCTATCGATGTGAAAAACACGGCAAAATAGCATATAACCTATATTTTGGTTTTAAACAGACCGTTTTGAACTGATTTTCAGTTTTTTTTCAAATGTTTTTTGTTTATTTTTGTATTTTTATTTTTATTTATTAATTATTAATGTTGTAGATTAACGGGTTTAAGGGAACGCCCTCTGTTATTTTACATACTGTATAAAAGTAACAGCACCAGTGACCTCAACACATGGGGTGAATGACAAGTAACAAAGTCACTCTTGGAGAGGGTTTTGTCGCGAACAGGTCAGCAACAGGTTGAGTTGTGCATGCACTGACGTCACACAAAAAATATACCTTCTGTAAAAGTACCTAGCAATACTTGAATTCACCATAGCGGACCTTTTGTACCTTACTATAACGTGGCACGTAATAGTACGTGGCACAAACGCCCCGGCCACGGTAATGATAACTAACAGTATTGTGACTCGGCCCTATTTTTGAATTAAGAACCTACAGCCGCATGAAAACAAAACACGAGATAGGGCTGCCCGCCTACAGTATTTTAATTTCATCAACCTACATGAGTTTGTTTCTAGTTTGGAGATAGTAAATATGATATTTATAATTTATTAAAAAAAAAAAACGTGAATGAAATAGGAAGTGTTCATTAAAAATACATGTTGTGTTTTTTGATTTTATTGACGAACTAGCTTTTGCCCGCGACTTCGTCCGCGTGAATGTTGGTTATCGCGGATGCAGACGAAGTCGCGGGTTAAGAAGTAGCCTTTGTCCTTCCCCAGGGATCGAGCTATCTTCATGCCAAATTTAATCAAAATCGGTGCAGCCGTTGTGCAGTTAACTAATAGACTGAACGTTGGGTTGTTCGCTCACACCACGGCATTTTTTTACATTTAGCACTTCTAAACGAAAGGTCCGATTGGAATAATTTAAAGAGCATTTTACATGTACATAAACAACCTTGATTACGAAGCTATTTACTTGGATAAGGATTAATATCATGATAGGAATATCTTTATTTTTCGATTCTACTAGTGTTTTGATCAACCAATTTGAACAAAAAATGGTTGATGTGACTACTGACTACTTATAATAGTTAAACATATTCGCGGACTTTTTTGTGGATAATAAAGAGTAGGTACTATAAACACGTTGTAGGTACATTATTTTTATGTATTATCAAAATATAACCTGCCACTGACCTGCAAATTGCAAAATTCGCAAGAATATTTGAATTTCGCGGGCTACCTTAGCGCATCCACCTTAAGAAATTTCTTACTGAGGAAGGAGAAATGAAAAGAAAAACTTTATTTTGTGAAATTTAAATTAACGTTTATTTTGTTGATTGATTTAGATTAATAAATATGAGCTGTGGATGCTGAATCGATATTTCAGGCATTTAATTTAATCCCTCAAAAAATAAGGAAAAATCGTTTTTTTTTTTAAAAATCGATTATATTTATTTAAAAAACCGATTATTTTGTAATCGATTTTATGTTTAGGCAAAACAATCGGTTATTAAATAATCGATTTTTCATGTAGATATAGGTACTAGGTACTGTGACAGCCCTAACTATTTTTGTACCAAGTGTAAACCGAACTCGAGGCGCGTAGGTATGACTCGGGTTCCGACCGTTTGTATGAAGATAGAATACTGTTAGTATAACATTACCGTGCCCCGGCTGTCGAGTGATAAAAGTTTCACGTGGCCGAGAATGGCCGCTACCAGCTACCGGCTACCCGCTACCTACCGACTACCGGAGCCAGCAACCATACCAGTAGGTACTCTGCACTTCCTTGTGACCCCGATCAACAGGGAACTGTAGCGAATGAAAAACAATTCATGTATTTATTGAGAGCGTTTTGTGCGCCAATGAAACAGTTATTGGTATGTTTTATCAATTTGTAAGGGTTGCGTTATTGATAAAAACGTACTCATAACTGTTAATGTAAGCGTCAATACCGAAATAAACATTGTTGCATAACTACTGTCATCTCATACCTCAGGACCACACTTACAAGGTTTCGGCGAATATTTGTGACGTGGCAATAATACTGGTGAAAACATTAGTAAAAAAAATCACATATCCTAACTTTAATATTATATATGGGAAAGTTTGTTTGTTACCTTTTCACGCCTAAACCAGTGAACCGATCATCCTGAAATTTTGCATATACGTTGTCAGGTGTACAGAAACGGACATAGGGTACCTTTCATCCCGAAAAAAAAGTACTGTTCCCGAGGAAAACAACAATAACCTTAATGGATGGCGCCACGTGTCTTTCGAATCATGATTGAATTATATTATTATAGAAACTTTAGTAGTGTGTTAAAAGTTGATTGACAAATTCTAAATTAACGCGAGCGATGCCGCGGGCAAAAGGTAGTATTCTTATATTCTAGCTATTTTAACATCTTGCATGCTCTATGTATACTCATGTTTTGGGCAAATAAATGATCTTGTATCTTGGATCACACGAGCATTCGCCAAATAATTCTAGTACTTTAACAATGCTCAAAAGCCACTCGCCCTTAGACTGTTATATTTTTTCTCATATTTGTCCACATCTAACAACATTGTAACGAAAATCATTAATCCATTATAATCGAGCACTGCTCCTGCATATATTGGTAGTTTCTGCCGCAGCCTCCAACTCATACAATCACGTTCTCGAGCAGTTGCCGCTACTCACAAACAATATTATTAACTTGAGAGATGTTTTTCTAGTAACGAATGCGAGTTGTAACAGCTGCCAAACTACACACACACTTGCACACATAACATACGCGCATTACTTCATATAGCTAATACTTGGAGTAGGTTCGTATTTATTTTCACCATCACCTATATATACCGAAAAAGTAGTACCTATTTGCGTCGAAAAAATAGAAAATTACACAATATATCGGGCAAATAAAGTTAATGTGTGTGAAAAACAAGCGCCTATCTACCCCGACAGAGTTAACAGTCGACTGAGTGTCGGGGCTGCTACGACGTTCGAAGCCAACGGCCCGGTAACCTATTTACTCATTTATAAGGACTAAACCCAGTACCCAAAAGGTAGAATTTTCAGCAAAAAATACGATCATAATGTGTACAGTACTGAATAATTCCTACATACCTGCCAAACGAAAAGTGCCTACATTTAAGAAAAGTACTACGCGGCGGCTACGACGTAGCTGACGTCAAGACTACGTCAGCTACGCGGGCGTAGCATATCGTCGATTGGCTACGCGCCTGCTCGGTTGTGAGAGTATTTATTTGATTGATATTATAAATGAACTTTAAAAATATTAGATAGATAGATATACTTTATTGTACACTAAAAGAAATAAAAAAGAAGGAATACACTTAACTAAAACAGTACAAATGGCGGTCTTATCGCTTAAAGCAATTTCTTCGAGACAACCATAGGATGGAAAGAATTGTTAAGAAAAATTAAATGTCAGTTTGCAGCGTACAAATATATAACCTTATAAAAATCAGGAATCAACTAAATAACTAGGTATAAATACATATTATAACACAAATATACACATATTTTAAATATATATTATACAACGTTATTTTTACTTTATACGAAAACCGAGACACCCCAACAAGATTTTCATCAGAACTGCCTGAATATGTGTTTTTTTAGTAAATCTCCAAGTTACACCTTAGTTTATGTCGCGTTAAGTTCGCTAAAAAAGTGTGAAATGCCTGAGATGTGCCATGCAGGGGTTGTCTAATACACGGAAACTGACCGAGCGGACCATTTCAAGCCTCAAGGTGTCTATTCCCGTCAATTGTAATGGGTAGAAACCTACTGAAACAAAATTGAAATTTATGAAAAAAAAAAACAAAAAAAAATGTGGTGTAAAAAATATGTCAATCGATTCTCTTAGTGATTCTGAACAAACTAGTTTCAGGTTTAGTATATACTAAAACTAACCTTGTATATACATACATACTCAAATAAGGTACAAAAAAAATACTATAGAGTCAAATAATGTTCCTTCACCATTATTTTGAAAGAAACTAACGACTGAGCACGCCTCACAGACAGTAGTGCATTCCACAAGCGTATGGCCTGGACAGTGAAGGAATGATCAAAGAATCTTGTGTAATGCATAGGCATCTTCAGTTTCAAGTTTTCCGATGATCCCAAAGATCGTAAATGTGAATCACGCATGAACTCAAAATGTTCAAAAAATAATACTTAGTTTCCACTTTAGAATGTTTAGCTTTTAAATTAACATTTAATATAACATTTTTGTTTTATTTTCGTTATTTTTGAAGTACTTCTAAATAAATCCCAACTCTTTTCTCTGCGAGACGAATTTGAGCACGTATACGAGTTATTACTTATTTCAAATGAAAATTATTTTGTACAACAACAACATAATTTTTCAGTATTCCATTATTAGTAAACGTCATCATAGCTTCTATATGATATATCCGTGACAATCTTAGCTCAAAATAGATATTTTATTCAATGTAATTGGAGCCAAGCCTTGTACCAGACACAATTTATAGCCAAAATCCAATGTTACACTTTGCTCGACCTGTAGATAAACCCGAAACCTCATCATTACTATATCCTACTCATGAGTAGATCAATAGAGCGGTTTCGTTCAGCGCCATATTTAATAAGACATCGTAAAGCAGACTTTTCCTCACACTACACGTACTAGACGACTCTCGGTATAATATATGCGGCAGCCGTCGTCCGGTTACACGCACTTATTGAATCGCGCGGACAACACACAGCGCGCGGAACCTCCCTTACCCTTTATGTATTTATCAAACAATTCTAAAATAACTTTGTGTTGCTCTTTTTTCTTATTAGGTTATTTTCATCAAATTTTTTAGATCACTTGCTGTGAAGATTTAACCTGTACGAATAAGTGCTTGACCAGATCCATTATCTGTTTATGTTGACTGTTGTTAATTAGTGATAAGTGCTAGACCAGCATTCTAATTGCGCAACATACTCGAAATCGCTATGGCTTCGATTTTGACAGCTTACTATAGTAACTTAAGTATTAACAGTCCGACTTCTTCGCAACTATGCACCACGCAATGAATATTGTTGTATTGTCAAAGTCAAAGCCATAGCGATTACAAGTGTTTCATCAATTATCTGTGTATTTTGACGGTTGTTAGTAATTAGTGCTTGACCAGATTCATTATCTGTTTATGTTGAGCTATGTTAGTCATTACAGATACTCGTTATTTCTCTAAGTATATAACCTAACATAGCAAAATGTAAACCTGTGTAGAGTTTCACAAAGTAATGTTAACAATATCAAGCCTTCTATTATATAAACCCTCATTTTCATTATGTGTACATGACCTGTTCAGCCGATTACATAAAGTTTAAAACATAAATCCTTCATAATGTTCATCCAAAAGCAGTCACAACATTTGACATCGGCTTGCGTGAGTAAAATAAATCATAACAGCCGGCAGAGGGGCGCAGCGCGGCTTTAAAAACTGTCTGGTTATAAAGCCGGGCACGCGGTATTACGAGGCCGGGTTTCTGACATGGGCGGCCCCGGCGACCGCCCGGCCGTCCGGTCCAGCGGCCGGATAACGTTCCGCTGAATAAAACATAACATAATTCAATCCATCTCACGTAATGAATGTCAATCGGAATCGGGGACAAAGCTTGCTAGAGGTGCGCCGCGCCGCGCCGTGCAAATACTATCGATATTCCGCGAGCGTCCGCTCCGCGACCCTCGTCGATGTCGATATGTGGCACCACACTCCGCGCTAACACCAAACTGTTCAATAATTCATCTGGCTTAACTATTACTGGCTATTAGTGATAAAACCATTTTTCACACAGATAGGCCGACGTTTTGCATTCATAAATTCGATTGAACAGAGTTTCGCACAAAGTGTTTTATGGTTGATGTTAATTCGATGCTATCAGGCGCAGTATTGAAGCAGGAACTAACAAACGGATTAATTACGCGTCGCTGAGAGCTAACTATAACTTAGTTAGCAAGTGTTGCGCGCTCTGAACTGTGTCAGTTAACAAGTCGCGCTCAATGACGAGCGTTAGCATCGCGAGAGGCGACGACGAAGCAGTGCACTTGATTAATAAGGAAATATAGAAAGCTCGTTACCGAATGTCATCGAACAGTCTCAAACAACTCCAGTTGCATATTGTACGTCCATTAGCGTTATATTATCGTTACGTTTGTCCTCTACATATGCGCATGATTGTATAGAACGGACCTTCTGTGCCTTATATACTCTGTGGGGCACGTCCACCAACGATTTGTTTGACAGCGCGAGAAAGGAGAAGGGTTTGGTGAGAAGCTGTCACTGATAGGCACTCGTACGCATGGCTCACTGACTCACCGTACGAACTCAGTCACAGACAATGATGGACGGCTGACTTATCATATTATACATGTTCAAATATAATAGAAAATACTGCCTTTGTGGTCAAGTGGTGACATGAGCACTGATAGTGAGGTTCTACGACGGCTGTTATTGGATTATTAAAAAAGGAAATTTTGAGGCGCACGCGTATTTCTTATTGAATTTGAATTTATAAATAATACCCGCTCCTCAAGAACCTCTGTAAGAATAGGTGGTTTGTGATGATATGGGTAAGGTATTATGAGAGACGTAGATGCGTACTTGTACGACCCGCATGGGAAATGATACGATGATCCTTGTAAGCTGGTGCCTATTGGAGAATATCTGAAATCGTGGGTGAAATAAATTATTTGATTTGATTTGAAAAGCATTTACGAATTTTGAAAACTTTTGGACAACCAATATAAATGACGCAGTTTTGTAACATAAGTAGTACTATATTACACAACTATGTCATTTAGTTTGTCGAAAAGTTTTTTACTAGGACCGCGCGGTCTCCGCGTAGTTTTTCCTAGTATTTTGTGATCACTGCATAGTATAAAACAAAGTCGCTTCCCGCTGTCTGTCCCTATGTATGCTTAGATCTTAAAAACTACGCAACGGATTTTGATGCGGTTTTTTTTAATAGATAGAGTGATTCAAGAGGAAGGTTTATACCTATGTATAATACATTGCACCCGTGCGAAGCCGGGGCGGGTCGCTAGTAATTTATAAATGTATGAAAGAACAAACACATAATTTGGCTTAGAGTAAGTTAAGCGTTCGTTTCAAATCACACTTAATTATAAATGTGAAAGTTTGGATATTTGGCACACAAGTTAACACATAATATACTTTTTATCCGGGTACATGACGTAATTGCCACAGGTTTTTTCTCTTTAAAGTAAAATGTTGCCCAACACTAGGATATTTCCTATATCGTGGGTGCGTTTACGGACACAAATCTCACATACACAAACGCCCAGACCCGACAGACCGACAGGCCAGACATGATAGTCAATCATATTATTATTCTTTACTCATAATAATTCTTTAATCATATTCTGCGCTATGGGTCGTGGGTTCGATTCCCACACGGAACAAAAATTTGTATGGCCTACAGATGGTTGTTTCGGGTCTGGGCGTTTGTGTATGTGAGATTTATGTCTGTAAATGCACCCATGATACAAGAGAAATCTTGGTGTTGGGCAACGTTTAAAAAAATTAAAAAATTGAATATTGCTAAATCACGATTGCCGATTGAATTTAATCATTTGTTTTACTCTTTACTAATACGAAACCGAGTGTGTAAGTTTATGTTTAACAAAATAAAAGACATATTCATGACAGCGCGAACGGTTCAGTATGCCGGTGATATAATATTTAGCTCATAAGTAATTGTTCCAACCTCGTAACCCAGCGTGTAGCATCAAGTATATAGAGCGTGGGGCATCGAGTGCGGCAGCGCGGGTTACAGGCGGCCGGCGACCAGGCGCGCGCCCAATGGCCCGGCAAATAGCAGATTTGTGTAATCCCCACTAAGCACCCACCTATCTACCTACAGATATAACGAGTACTACTAAATGTATAGCTGCAGAAGATTTACTTTATACACTGCGCAAGCTTATGTACGTGCATACAGACACCTAACGTAACAATCTTTTAAGCGCATGCTCTCCAAAAGGAAGGATTTTTACACACAATACAACAGCTGAGCTCTTCAAACGTTAACCGCACATGTCCGTTGTGCCCATTGCCAGTGACCAACGATGTTTCGTAAAATGGCTGATGATTAAACAACAATCACACTGATAGTTCCGGTACCTCCGAGGCCTCCAGCGCAAGAGGATTAGCTCTGCGACACAAAAACCAGACACATCAAAAATATCGGTAACCTGTGTTGGTCATAAAATAATTATTTATTCCTTGCCTTTGGAATCAAAAGCTATCAACAATGCAATTGGTTTAGCAATATGTATGTAAATATGTTGTCATGCATTGTTAAATGATAAATGCGTTATGTGTGGAGGCGGCGGCCCCCGCCGCTGCTGGTCGTACCTTCAGCTAGGACCAACTTGCTGGCCAAAACCCCTCTGACTCGAGCTATTCGCACCATCAATTACATTCATAACAAGAGAGTTGAAATTGGTATATTTACATGTCACTGGGGTGAATTCGCAAAAGTACTATTGTTTACGTTGTGTTACAAACAATGATCTTGAGATGTATTTGGTGCTCTAACTTTAGTTTTGGGTGTGTGACTTGGCTATTGCATTAGGTTATAGACCTGTAATGATAGTTTAAGGCATTTAAATAAATAAATGATATTTATTTCTGTAAATAAATCCGTTACAGACACTTTTAAAGCAATGTAATGGTTTTTTTATAAGACTAGATGGCGCCGGCATTTCCTATCTG
The DNA here is from genome assembly GCA_905220435.1 of Amphipyra tragopoginis. Lineage (NCBI taxonomy): Eukaryota > Metazoa > Arthropoda > Insecta > Lepidoptera > Noctuidae > Amphipyra > Amphipyra tragopoginis. The sequence goes on along the minus strand of HG992008.1, from coordinate 26,591,745 downwards.
ACTAGCTCTGAGAAGAAAATCCGAAACAAACTCGAGAGGTCAAGGTTTCTTTTAAAGTCCAGACGTTGTGGTATAAAACTTTGCGAGTCAGGAATGGTCTTTTGAGGAAAGGGCCACAGCATTTTTTCGCGTTACTACTGGTCCTTCTGCACGTTACACTTGGTACAGCACACACGCGCCGCCGCCGCCGCCGCCGCCACGGTGCGCTCATGTTATTGACTCGCCGATAGTGACGTACCCTCACACTGCGCAGTTTGCGCGATTGGATCGCTTTTGAATTCACGTGAGAATTTTGTGTGTGAAAATTTTGTGATTTTTTTGCGTCCCGAGCGCTCGGACGATTCGCGGACAGGTCGTAGACACCTGAAAGTCAGGACGACCCAACAGTAGCAGGACACGTATTTTCTAGTCAAGGGCAGGTACATAAATGATAATAGAAATAGGCGCTTATTAATAGCATAAATGAAATTAAATTGACTACGTCGTTGAGAACAATAACCACAACAAAACAAAAAAAGTAACTCTTTTTATATCTGTCTGCACCCTCGTTTTAAGTGAAATAAATGATTTGATTTTTGATTTGAAACTTGGAAATAATAGTAGTAAAGGAATATTTATAAATGTCTCCGCATTTATTTCAATACGTTCATACCCAGTATATAAGTAGTTATAACTAACACTCGGGTATCTACACTATCTAAATGACATAGTTCAACATTCCACCTACTTAAAAGTAGGTCAACACTAAAGGCTAATTTTGTTTTTCCAACCACTCACAAATTAACACAAAAATTATGAGCGGCGAGCTTAACAAACCGTCCCGCCAGTAGAATAACGTTAAGTTTAACCGCACGTACGCGTTCAGTACACCTACTAGTCAGAGCGGTCCACAACATCCAGCACGCGGGGGAGGGGCAGGGGTGAGGGGTGGAGGCGTTGCCACTGCGGTTAACGCAAGTAATTGGATCCCGCCGGAGGATTATACTATATCGCCAAAGTAAACTACCTAACGAGCTTCTAGTTCGTCAACTCATAACTCGCTTCCGATGAGTTGAGTAAACGAAGGCGAGCCACTTTGATGACCGCGGCTATCTGGGAGATCGTTATAAGATACGTCGTTCTATTATTTATTTATTTTCTTAGGAAAACCAACAACTACAAAAATGTAATGAGTTTTCACGTATAGCAAACAGACATTTTAACAGAAACATTTAAAGTATCACTGACGAATATTTTAAAGCAAGTACATACATAGCGGAAAAGTTACCAATGTGCTTCGTTTAATAGACCTATAAACGAGAGACCCATTTTAGTACTAAACAGTTCGGATGAACGCACGATGCGCGTTGATACAAGTCTACATCTCAAGAAGGCGACGATCGCTGGTTGCGCGTCGAAGCGCTTAGTATCGAATCTAACGACCGTACGCTGCTCAGTGGAGCGCGCGAATCTATCGCCTTGTCGAAACAAATCACACTTATTAACAGAATAAATAATTTTCACAAAAAAAAAACTTGTAAAGAGATTTGGAAGAAATTGACATAGATAATTCTAACTATAGTTTAAATAGAATAAGTAGGGGACGACAAATTGAGAAATTAGACCAATTTCAAAATAAAATCGTTATGATCAAACTAACACGGAAACATGATGGTCAGTCTGCCTCGAGAAACAGAAGCTTGGACATCAGAAAAAGAAACTTATTTGGATCGCATTTCAACGTGCTTCATATCTGAACGTACCCTAAGATAGGTTCCCACCCGGTAACCCTAAGTACATACCTATTACAAACAATTCGGTAAACGATAACAGCTGTTTAGACATCCCATTACGCGTAGATACGCACCGCGATCAAACAGTGATCGTTCACAGGCTGCACTACAACCACTAGACCACAAGTACTAGCGGTTTAGGTCGCTGGGCGTTTAGTGCCAATTAGCGCGCTAAACGCCCAGCGACGGTAATGACGCTTTACAGCGTCAACACGAGCCGAACTGAAGCTATCAACTTATTGGCTCAACACTTAACAAATTGGTGTACTTACACATGAATATACTTCATTGGTGCAGGGGCGTTATTACGAGTGTCGGCTGTTGAGTGTGAGGATTCAATTCTCGGGTCAATGAGCAGATGAACTTTACAGTAAGATTTTTTTTAATGTTAGGCCGTTGTACCTTTTTTAAGCCGTCACCTCTGACAAGGGACCTAATACCGTACTATATATCTTTTCGGCAATGTAATGTAGAACACGACATGGCAAGTAAATGGCACCTACACGACTGCAACATCGTAATAAATACGTATTCGTTTTAATACGATCGCGCTCAAAAAGTGTGCCAGTTCCAAAGAAATGGATCGTACGAAGAACTGCAAGACTAGCAACAAGACACGGCTGGAATGTATCCAAATATCTGGAGCTAGCAATACGTATGTATGCCAAGTAATGAGGGCAGAGGTGACTGCCGATGTACCAAATAATTTGTTGAACAATGATCAACGTAGTACAGTGCGATCGGGATAAATTAATACTCTACATTCAGTTCGTTATTGTTTGAGTAAATTTAAACAAGCTCGTAGGAGTAATTTTACATTATACGCTGGGCAGTCTGAACACAAAATATATAGCGTAGAAGGTCCAATCTACGTAAATAGCTTGTGTTTGTGAGCTCAAGCGCATTAACACAAGGAGATTCCACTTTAGACTTTGACTTGGAGACCGATCAATGGCTTTTCCTTACTTTCGTTGATGTTGTAGTTGTTCTGCCTGATTCTTGATATTTAATTGAAGTTGTAAAACAAAATTTACGTTAAACAATTATCCGGCGACGCAATCTGCAATGACAATAGCTTAATAATATTCTGTTTAACACGTTCAGTGCCAGGTGCCCTCCAGGAGGGCACCCTGTAGTCGCATTCGCCATGCCGGGTGCCCTCGTGGAGGGCTTATTTTAAATGAAGGTTTTCTTGGAAAATACACCGTCATGAAACAAGCAAACACCTATTTTACGACGTAGTAGCGTATTTTTCACGGTTTTTATTATAATACCAGGAACCCTCCTCGAGGGTTCACTCTTAGCGCAAACGTAATGCCTCTGACCCTCCTGGAAGGTCCACTAGCAATATGTATGGCGGCATGGCGTACGAGCTCTATGAAAAGTGTGGTGGACTCGAACGTGTTAACGCTACAGGAGTTGATTTTCTGTGTCGTTTACTATCGTGACCCGTAGGTACAAGTAGGTACATTCCATAGGTCGTGTCACCCGGGTCGGTGCGGCGGCGGGTGGCGGCGCGCGCCAAATGGCACCCGCTCGGAATAATATTTTTACACGGCTGGTAAGTGGAGTGTTTGTGTATTCATGAGGCCCGGGCGGGACACAATGCCCTGTCGCCTGTCAGTAATGCAACTCGCTCCACGCGCACGGCTTTCACAGCTCTCAGCTCTTTGTAAACACCACGCGCAAGTGGTATCAACTACTCGAATAGTAGTAGGTAAAAGAGGAATCTTGATCGATGCGTTGAACTGAGACCTAAGCTATTCCATTCATTTTCATTCTTTATCTAGGTGGTGGCTTATATTCTGTTGCGGCCAGGTGACTATAACATAAACAGCACTGTTTTGCACCTAAAGTATCTGCGTTCTATCCTCCGCAGTGGAAAATACTGGTATACGATATAACGATAGGTAAGTCGATCCCTCTTTAAACAAAATATATTGTTGCCTTCAGGCTTCTTACTACCTGAGACTCCTGGGAGGTGACTGGAGACGACAGCTTAGCGAGTGGCCTCCGAGGCACAGATGGTCCTCAATATGTACAGAACCGTCGCGCCTCCACAACACTTTAACGCAACAATCGACCGTCGCATTTCATATATATATTTAGCCACGACACTCACATTATTGTCATCTATTGTCCTCACTATATTCTCGCCAATAACAAACGTTTAAGAGCGTGTATACAAGGTTAGTTGGAAAGGGGGTACTAATACGATAGGGTGTTAATGTAGGTACCCATAATAATGAATGACTTTTGTTCTACAATTTTCCCCAAAATTCAATAGTTGGAGAGAAATAGCTGTTCAAAAATTTCATAACAAATACGCTAAAATCTATCTATCCTCAGTTATGATAAGCTATGTTTACATTTTAGGTCATATTTGAGGTCACGGAATAGACGCTCCATTTTCTGATTTCGTAACTAAAGCAGGGACGAAGAATTTAAAAAAAAAGCTAAAATAACTATAATTTTGCATGCAAATAAAAATTCTCGAATTTTGCAATTTTAACACTTGCTTTAAGTCATCAGTGATTCTTTAAGTGTCCCGCGGATTAGTACCCCCTTTCTGACTAACCTTGTATAATATGGTATGGCGGGTTGTATCCATGTTTCTTGATAACATGGCCATGCTGTTCTGTGTATGATCTGGTTCATCTGGTGCAGATTGGGCGCTCGCGGGGCGCGGGGAGGCGCGGCGCATCGGTTACATGCATATAGATTGCAGCATTTAAATGAAGGCGATTCTTCCAGCTCCCCTCCCCCCTGCCGGTCCCGACTGTGCACAGTCCCTCGGTCGTTCATGTACTGGCCCTCTGTGATATTCTTGCAGTTCAAACGACACAGCAATATGACCCTTGATACACGGAAGACTAAACCAACTTTGTTAGCGGTTTATTATATCTATCTACACTACTATACTTTTATAGTTAGATGTATTGTGTCTACTTGCTCACGCTAATACTTAGCTGTCAACAAAATTACGACACCTGGGAAAATTCTGTCAGACTTTTTTCATAAGACTGCGGCTTAGTTTTGACATCGACGGCAATAAGACTGCCGTGGTAGTATGTATGTCATTGCATATGAGAAAGGATACTCAAACTCAGCAGTGACTAAGTATAAGCTGTGTGGGTGATGATGATGATGATGCTCATTACTGCAAGTGAGTGTGATGCTTTCTCACACGATAAACTAACTAAATCGTATATCAAACGCAAACCAATGGGATGTCGTTATCAGAAACAAACGGTTTACCTTTTGTTAGCTTTATGATTTTCATATGATTAAACTTTGTTGATGGGTGGGTGCCAATGTATTATTGCAAATCTATTATTTAATTATTGTGAGGTTTAACTATTTATTTTATTTATTCATTTACATAATATATGTATACAATTCCTATATACATTATTCTTATAATATTTACATAAATACAAATAAAAGTATATACAAATAGAAATAATTAATAATTATTGTGATATTTGTTAATTCTCGCAGCTGACTTCCGGTCTTTAATTCTGTATTTGGTAATGGGACGGAAGTCAGCAGCAAGCTTGTTTAAATGATTGAATTTAAAAGTATTATTTCCGGAAGTAGCTCGGCACATGTTAGTTTTTAGATGTAATAATAGTATAAAAGCACCCGCTATTGTATTTTTAATTTAGTTATTGCTACAATAAAGAACTACGAGGTCACTCTGCTCGTTTTCTTTCCGGAACCATTCTGATTTCCTACACTTTGTGCTTGCATAGTAATAATATCAACGATTCAACGCATAGTGTTGGCACTGCTTGGAACTCTGACTACCATGAACAGGACAACAGCCGTAAACACACAAACAGAGCGAATAAATGACCTAATTCCCTTGTCGATAGCATAACTGACCGGATATGGTCGACGAGTATTAAATATTCAGAATAATTCCAATTGATGCGTATCTAAACAAATTGGTATATTCGAGTGCAAAGCGAGCTATTAACATGTACATGTGAAATTTGCACCATTTCAATGATAAAAACGTTGGCGTGTGAGAGCTCTCTACGAATTCAATTATTGCGTGCGCGGTCTAATTGGTTCGCGTCGAACACCCCGTACTATACATATAATCCGTTAATTTGCGAGTTGCGCCGGCGCGGCGGCGGCTAGATGTAGTTAGATCATGAAATAGTAATATCCAGATGACACTACGTAGTTTTGATTCATTCAGCGTTCATGGTACGTGTCCTTGTTATCAACGAGTACCAACGTGTCTATCGATGCGGATGCGGACACCCGGTACTAGGGGCCTACTCCCTAAGTCCGTCAACGAAGTTAGTCGCCCGTACGAAAGTAGCCCGAAACGTAGGAGTGAACAAAACAAGTGTCAAGTTCAACTTTACAGACGGGCAAAAACACATCGGTAGTAGGGACAACTGTCAAATCGTGTAGTCATTCATTCTTAGTTCGGCCCCCGAAATAATCGTATGTCCGTAGGTGATAGGGAGTAGGAAACGCTCGTAACTAAGGCCGAAACCACGGACTTCGTGCTTAGGGAGTAGACCCCCTGAGGCGGTTCATCCCGGTGACGTCACTGATAACGTCATCACTACACAACGACGACTGCTGACTGCACCACTTGTATGATGTGACGGACGCACTTAGCCGGTGTCTAAATTAACTAATATTAGAACTTTAGAACTCACACGCATGCTTTCAGAGTTATAAATTGAAGTCTTTTTTATGTAACACATATGACAATCAAACTAAACCGTTTTATCTTAACGGTACTGACCAAAAACCATCAAGTAGCGAGGGATTTTATTAAAAATAAACATGGAACGAACCAGCGATCCCTTGAGTGACTTATTAATCGTGCACTTGTCCTCCGACGTCCGACAATCCACTTAAATAACAAACATCCATCACACCACGACACGATCAAACACGACAATAACGAAATGCATGATGTACATCGCCGTTTTTATTCGGGCAATTAGGTGGAATTGATCAATAACTCCGCAATGGACTGTAAGATGTTATGACAAATTTAGTTCCTTATCGGTTTTGGTTGTTCGGGTTGCTCGGTACGTTTTATACAAACTTAAACAATGGTGTTTAATTCCCGGGGAACGAGCAAAAGGTTTAATTTACCGTCATCCGGGACGTACGGCCGCGCGGCCGGACGGACGGCCGTCTCGTATTTTCTTCGCGTTTGGTAAGATACAGAATATTTTCATCTCAATCTGGGCTGTAGCTCGCAGTTTCACTGATCCGATTATGCACTTTCTGTTTGTGGAAGTCGTTTCTTGATGTTTTTGAGTCAGTTTATGTAGATATTATTTTTAAACTTTAATATTATTTAAGTACCTCTGTAGGTAAAGATAGCCGTTGGTAAAAGTAGAAAGTATGAATAAACTAGAGATATGAAAGCTGAAACTATGAAATTAATACCTTATAGTAGTCAGTTGTTTTAGAAGTTATTATAAGTTGTCCATCTTGTTTCTAGTTCTCTGTAAAGATTGTTGAGTTATATTTTAATTTCAGAGTATTTCTAAACTCAAATATTCATAATTTTCCGAACTAATATTGAACATTGAACTGAACCGTATACTTACGTGTGACCTTTAATAGAAGAATACGACAGTAATACATTTAGTTTACTCATTTCATAGCTGTAGAATGTGGTCGTAAACCCCGACGGTTAGGTCCCCCGACAGACAGTGATACTACGTCATACACTACCGGCGGTACTACTATACCGATGAGATTTATACAATATAATAGCGCAATGGAACCGTTAGAATTTGTTACGACGTTTTTAAAATATTTTTGATGTTTAGGTTTGAAATTAAGGTTTAGATTCACTTCACTGTAGCCTGCTTAGTTTTATATCCTAACTTATTAATAAATGCGAAAGTAAGTTCTTTTGTTACCTTTTCACGCTTAATAAAACCACTGAACCGAAAAATTTCAGGATGATCCTGAAATTTTGCACATACGTTGTCAGGTGTACAGAAACGGACATAGGGTACCTTTCATCCCGAAAAAAAATACTGTTCCCGAGGAATAACGTTCTTATGATAATAGATGGCGCCACGTGTCTTTCGAATCATGATTAAATTATAATTAAAAATACGGAATACGCGATAAACGACATCCACGCGGGCGAAGCCACGAGCGACCTCTAGTTAAATACATATGCTAAATATTCTTAGTCCTTCTTCCGCACAAAGAAACACATCGAAATCAGTCACACCGACCAAGTAATGGCGTCATAATGTAACCTCACGATTGATACAAGGAACGTTTCTGCCGTACGTGCAATAAATGCAATAAGTGCAATTTTAGAGTATAGCAAATTAAACCTTATTAGTTAGGCTTATCATATAAATTGCTCGTACGGCACATTTGGACCTAGTATTAAATTATCACACACTCATCAACTACATCTGTTTCGTTCCCTCTTTTTCTTTTCCACCGTAAATCAAGAGCAGCAGCTGTTACGTACGTGTGTTATCACATAGTCGTATTCCTCGAGGTAGAGCTTTGTTACGTCACAGTGGGAACCAGGCTTAACTTATAGGCTAGGTGTAGACCGGCGCGCCGCTTGATTCGTGCGAGTTTGTCTTTATAGCCAGCGCCTGACTTTATTGGCAGCGCCAAGTTTTATTGATACTTTACAAAGACCTGATGGTCGCCACTCAGCCATACACTCATGTACCTCCGATCATAATAAGTATTACAATAAAATATATTTGGCATCGCATAGATTTTCATAGTTACAGTTTAACTATTATTACATATTTTTTCATATTTCTCTTTTCCAACATTTTTGGCTGTATTTATCATGTTTCTTAGCGTTTGTACACTCAATATTGAGTGCAGGCCTCCTCCAGTACACAGACCAAGTAAATAGCTTCAAGTTACAGTTTCAACACAAATAAATCTCTATTTAATGCAGTTATTTGTTATTTTCGTAAGTACTTATACAGAGATGTAGATTCCCATATCTTAAGCGCAGATCAGACTACACTATAATATATAGTATATGGCAAACATTGTATATAGCACAACGAAATCGCTCCGCATACATTTTATATCGACACATTGCCCGTCAGTCGCCCGACGGATCGCCGTCAAATAACTTGCTATACATAGTAGACCGGCTTGCGATATATGGTATACCTAGTGTGAACACCATGCCATATAGCTATAGCTTATGATGCAATATGCTTTACTATATAGCGAAATAGTGTAGCGTAGTCTGAGTTGCGCCTTATATATTGAATATGGTGTATGTATTTTCAATACATTGTAAAAAGTTCAAAAGTTATTATTCAATTATTAATTTTATTATTTTAGTCAGTCACTACAGGAAAAAGAGAAAATAGGTCAGTATTATATTACGGTTTTATTTTCGTAACTCACAATCACCCGAGGGCTTAACGAAATTATCCGAACTTAACGAATAATAAACTACTCTGTGGTGTAAAATATAACGTTTGCTAAACACGTCGTGTCTATGCCACTAGCGTCACTATGGAGTGTTTATTAGAGCAATAATAATACGCTCATAGTCTAATGACTTAATTAACACTACAGTCACAACACGCATTGTTGTCGTTTCATTTGGTGCCCATAAATGAATTAGAATACAATACTACATGCAAAGCTACGAAAATTATTGACAGTACAAAACCTGGTTTAGTGATTTCCGCAGTTTTCAGCTGAGCAAAGAAGTATTTATGTCACATAGGCGGAATCTCACACTACCACGCGCCACGCTCCGGTGCACGGGGCGACGCATCCACGCGCGTAGCGACGGAGCCGCAGATCTGCACCATCATGCGGTTTAATCTGCGTCTCCGTGCGGGGCCGCGTTACTGCAGATCCCAGTGCGCCATGCCTCGCGGGACGCCACACGCTCCCGCGCGTGATCTGCGCGCGGTCTGCAACCACGCGCTTCGATGTGTTGTCAGTGTGTTGTACTATGCGTATTTTATACAAGGTGTAACATAAATAACGCACAACCTCTTAAGGGGTCACTCTACTCACCATTATGAACAACTTTTACTATGGGACAAAATCGAAAATCTCGAAAAAAAAAACAGCTGTTCCCTACATTTATGTTCGCATAACTCGTCATAATGTAGGGAACAGCTGTTTTTTTTTCGCGATTTCAGGTTTGGTCCTACAGTAAAAGTTGTTCAAAATGATGAGTACAGTGACCCCTTAAGGGCCTTTTTACTGTCATGCGGGTTCGTGCCCGCATGCGTGAGTTACCCGCACCCGTGGCGCCTGAATTTCACTTTTTCATACATGTATTTATTGTGATGCGTGAAACACGCACGAAAAGGTGAACTGCGAGCGCCACGCATGCGGGTGACGCACGCACGCGAGCACGAACCCGCATGACAGTGAAAAGGCCCTAAGAGGTTGTGCGTTATTTGTTACACCTTGTATACAGAAATACTTACGGTCAACGTTAAAAAACGCAGCCCTGCGCACCGGAGCGTGGCGCGTGCTAGTGTGAGATTCGCCTAAAACGTTATTTTTTGTATTTTAACTTTCTTGAGACATATTCATATTTATGATTAGTTACATAAACGCTTCACTCCAGTTGCAAGATTCAAAATTGCCTTTCCTATAAGAAAGAACTGTCATGATACAACCTATATTTTTCTAGTCATGTAGTATTACAAGTAGTTCCAGACGTATTACAAGAAGTCTCTAGCTCCTAAATAAATAGGTCCCTCGTAAAAGGTATGCCCTTAGTAACCACGCTCAAACAAACGTCTAAAGTCTGTATACTTAACAAGCTTACTTAGCTTAGTTACACAGTCCTAACTAAATCTAGCCTAACTAAACCTAACTAATATTATAAATACGAATATTCAATTATTCATTACAATTTAACAGTTGGTTGAATCGTTCGCCGTGACTACGTAAAATGTTCATATTCAATAATATGATAATAACATCACGCTTTTCTCCAATGAAGATTGGCAGTAACTACAGACAGCCACGCGCAATTATTCATCATCATCATTCAGCCTAAAGACGTCTTTCGGCTGAATGATGGACATAGGCCTCCCCCGAGCCATGTTAGGGGTTTTGCCATAATCGCCACGCTTGGCAGGCGGGTTGACGATCGCAGTATGATTGTTATAGTACTCAGAGAACGCTCTTTTCCATCCTCTAGTGTTGGGTAGGACACGACTTGAAAAAGAGTTTGTAAGAGTAGCCTCTTTTTTGTTCTGAGCCAGTACAATGTACTACTTCAAATGAGGTGAGGCGTACTGAAGCTCGGTGATACGTTTGAAGTATCAAGTACGAATATGACATTTCATGTCACCCTATAGTTTATTTACCGAGAGTAACGAGTAACGCGACTACCGCGACATAAAAGTTGAAGTAGTATATTTTAAATTGTCGAGCCGCTCTTACATTTTGACGTCATGTACGGAACGAATGTACCGCCTCTTGTATGTCCTACTCAACACTACCATCCTCTAGTGAATCGCTTAGTCGCCTTCTACGACACCCATGAGAAAGAGATGAGGTAGTGCTATTCTGTACGTCCGGCACCACACGGACAAAATTAATTACTCCTTTTACTAGAGCCAAATTAATGCATCACTTCATACAAAATGCAGACGACGTAGAGAAAAGCCAGAAGTAGGTAACATAAAATATGATATTCCTAGTTCTGTCTGTAAACACGTAATGTATCAGTGTGTACGAGCTAAGGTATGTAACAGACAAGCAGCGTGTTTAGTTCCCGCGATATTTCCCCGAGGGCCCGCTGCATGTGTGTGCGTGCGATATTAATACATGTACTGACACAATCTGAGCGCGGCTCTTATCCCGCGCTGTTTACGCAGACGGAGCTGCGGAGGAGCGAAACGTTTTCCTTATAAATTGTTGTTGACCTTCGCAAAGTATTGTGTATGTAGAGTTACGCTCTTAGCGGCAGTGAAAATTAAACGTTAGCTACTGAAACACTGATAAATTGAGGGTGGGTATAGTTAGCGGTGGATAAGAGACTATCTAATGTATTTGATTATTATAGAGCACTGAGCTAAACTACTGTATACCTACAAGAAAAAAAAACGATTATAAAAGTTGTAGCATATTAATTAGTTCAGTCACATCGATAATTCAGTCCTCATCAAGCTGTCTCCCCCCCGCCCCCAACCCCCCGCCAGCAACACCCTAAGCTGAGATTCGAGTCCCAGGTCGCCCATGTCATGATATTAGTGTAGTATAAGTAGTTAGCTTAGGTTAAGTATTTTACTTCCCCACCATTGGGCGGAAACCCTTCAGGTTCGCAAGGACCATCTTGAGCAGACAACAAGAAAAAATTAATTATATATCCATTACTCAGAGCATTCATTACGTTAGTTATTTACTGTAAGTAATCTATATTTATGTAGTACAAGTTAATTTGGAGGCTGGCGCAAACAAATCTCTATTTTATTATTATTGTTTTACAATTACCATAAAATTGTTCCAAACAAAGGTGGTAAACAAAAAACACGACTTTGTTTACTTCAATTTATAGAAACAAGAATAAATATGAAGATAAAAGTTTACCTAATTTCGCCAACAGGAAAACCAAAAGACACGAGAAGACGCTCTACAAAATTAGATTCATTACATTTTTAATAGAGGAAAATGACTTTCGTTTATTTCATTAATTTCGTTAACTTCACTCATGCCATTCAATTTTATTTACTTATTTCACGTGCGCGTCGGTTAACTCAACGGATAATACATCAACACCATAATACTAAATGTAGAAATAGCCATTCACATTACCACTATTATATTATTACGTTTGTGAAAGTCGAGATGAGATGATAGCAAAGAAAACAAGACTATGATAGCGAAATCTGACAACACGCTGTAATAACGTTAGACAAAAATAGGAACATACATCATAACAACTGTAACATATCCCTAACCACAAGAAATGCTACGACTTAACTGAACACGGAGAAATAAACAAACTGATTGAGAGCTAAAACGTATCATTATTCAGCTGAAAGACGTCCACTGCTGGACATAGGCCTCCCCCAAAAGGCCGCCCCCCTTTCGCCACGCTTGGCAGGCGGGTTGGCGATCGCAGTATGGTTGTTAAAGTACTCAGAGAAGGCTGCTGCCCATCCTCTAGTCCCCATCCCTTAGTCGCCTTCTACGACACCCACGGGAAGAGATGGGGTAGTGCTATTCTTTATGTCCGGCACTACACGAGACTAAAACATAATAAAATGTAGATATTTTCAAAAATCAAACATACCTACCTACATAATAGGGTATTTGACTGAAAAAATCTAATTAATCAGTCAGTTACATTATCAAAAAGTATTTGACCTGTATTTTTTCTTTTGTTACGTAAACCAAAATTGACGAAGATACGACACTTAAAATTGGCAAAATGTCACAAGCAAGTAAAATTTGTACTTGCTTTTGACGTCATAAGCCCCCACTCTCTAGTTTTGATACGTTTTATCATTCCAAATATTCATAGATTTAACAAAAGAATACGTGTCCATTATTTTTCTAAACTCTAACTGGCGGACTAATTAGATTTGCAATTTATTGATGCTGTCAACATGCCTATTGGTGAGGAGCGCAAAAAAATAAATAACGAAAGATCAACAACGTCACGTTCGTGCAGATTTCGCGGGCACACGTTCACTCACACATTATCACTCTATGTGTTGACTACTCCGTGCAAAGCTTGTATATCATAAATCACATAGAGTGGTGTTACAACGTTTTTCAGCGTTTTGCCGCCGCCCGCGCTCCCCGTGCAGTGCCACGTCGTCCGCGGACCGCGCTCATCTATCACGCGGTAATCCGCCACAATTGTAGCGATCGACCTCTCGTACAAACATATAATATTCTTCAATACATAAGAAATGTGGAGCAGCAAAGCGATTATCTGTTATGAGTGACCGGTTGTTACGGTCACGCAAAGCTAAATTATTTCTATTGTTTGATGTGCTGTCGATTTGCCATATACGTAGGTATAAGCCGACCAACCACATGTTGCCTCGTCCACACCGAGCACATTTTGTCGCGGCAAATGTTATCGAGAGAGTGTATTTAAAAAAAAATGTTTTAAATTTTTCGGTACAGCGTCCTAATAATTGTTTGCTGCACCGAACGACGTCTCTACGTCGGCGCCGGCTGTCGCTGAAAACCAGCGCTGGGGCTCTGTCTTGCAAGCCGTAGCATAATGCTGAGCGATAGCCGTTTTGCGTGGATGTGACGCATGTTTCCCTCACCTACTTATTTTTTGTTTTTGTGTTTTCTTTTTTGCGTCATGTTTACCGCAAATAAACGTATTTTCTTTCTTTCTTATCGCAACAGTGTTTCGGCACGTGTTGCAGAAAATGCCATGTATCGGATAGATACAGCATGTTAACTAACGAAAAGCGTCAATACTATAGCGTCCGTACATAGATACTAAAAAGAATATTCCCAACAAAAACAAAAAAAAATATAAGTAAAAGCAACGCTTACTGTACATGTGCACTTGTCTATCAATGTGAAAAACACGGCAACATCGCATTGCACCTATCTATAGTACCTACCTACTATTTTGGTTTTAAACAGGCCGTTCCGGATTGTTATTGATTTTTTTTTTTCAGACTTTTTGAGTTTTTTTTTTCTTTTCATCATTTAGACTAACGGGTTTAAGGGAACGCCCGCTGTTATTTTATATACTGTATCGCAACTTGTGCCCTTGTAAAATGTTGCGGCATATGTATCGCAACATGTCTCTAATACAAGTCACGTCATTTGTATCTCAACATGTGTGATACTCGTACAACGGTGCGGCGTGGTTCATGGTTTTAGCAGCTTTATATTACACGTTTGAGCAGACGTGGCCATATGCCATGTATGTACCCTGCACGGACGTTATGTAAGCCATACATGTTATGGTCTACCGGACAGGATTACCTGTGCAAGTTTGCTTGTGCAAGTCGACCTCAAGTCGTAGCGTGTATGGGACGGTCAGGTCTTCAGTTCCTCGTACGGTGTCACTCGACAGAATTGATTTTCGATCTTGCACCGGTCGCCTGTGCAAGTTCCAAAAACAGCACAGGTCTATTCCAATACACGCTCCGGTCTACCAACGCAGGCATATCTGCACAGGTACACCTCTCCGGTGGACCGTAGCGTGTATGGCTGCGATTAATAACAGTGGCTGTTGTATCCTATCAAGCTGTCACAGTTCTTTGGTGGAGGTAGACTTACTCTATAGAGAAAAACAATGCAAGTTGTGACTACTATGGACATACAAACGCAAACGCTTATTTACAGTTGAGTATAATTGAGTAGGAACACCTCACCTATCGATACATTACACAGTACAATTGGATTCGTTTATAAATGTAGGTGGAATGAGCGGAGCCCCCCGGCGCGGGCGGAGGCTTAGCGGGCTCCCTTACGAACTCCTGAATCATTGATTATGAGCCTGAAAGCCTTCTGGATTCAATCGCCGGTAGCTTAGCTATTCACTCAGTACTACGCTTCGGATTTATGGAAACAAGATAGAAATGAGTACAGAGAGTCCAAGGTTGTTATTGTAATGAACTGTGACTGGAATATTCAAGACTCAAAGCATCCGAATCGTATCAAAACTTCTAGGTTCGATTTCAGGAAAGTGTGATTGGGTTTTTCTGAACGGAAATTCTCTGTGTCAAGCAAGAGGTTTTCAATTGCGTTCGGAAAATATCGAAAGGTTTGTTCCCCATTACGAAGGACCCTCCACGTTCCCTCTCAGGGAATACCAACGTTATATAATACACACGTCTAAGTGTTGTTTCATTAGTTTATTGGCCTAGCTATCAGTATTACTGGTATTCAGGTCCAACAACATGTAATTTAGGTGTTTTCATGAAAAAGTATCAGTTACCGCTCGTAATTGTAAATGTGCTTGATAAAGCGGCACTCGTGTATCATATTGTTATTACGAACGGTCGATACTTTATACACACGAGAGTACACCTACCCCTTCAGGATTACAATATTGTACCAACATTAGGAACTGGCATACGAATGTTACGGGTTGTCAGAAGCTTGACTACCCTAATTACCTTAGACCCTATAAGACTATAATTCTTGTTATAAAAAAATGTTCAGCTCAATAAAAAAACACATAAACCATTACAGGCACTTATGAAAAGTTTAATTTAGGTGCACATTTTCAATTAGTCGTTTCTTATGGAGAAGAGAGGGCAAGAAACTCAATGGATATATATATTTTTTTTTATTTTTTGGCGAGTTATTGGTTTTTAAGGCTGCCGGTGGTAAATGTCCTGAATTTGTGCCCCCTATTAAACTTAATGGGAATAACATAGCAAGAGTGTACTAGTTCAAATACTTGGGACACTATGTAACCGACGACCTTAAAGACCAAGTGGACATTGAGAGGGAACGTAGGGCGCTGGCAGTTCGGTGTAACATGGTGGCCCGCAGGTTCGCGCGTTGTAGCAATCCAGTTAAGATAACGCTTTTTAAAGCTTTTTGCCAAGTGTTTTACACGTGCAGCCTGTGGACCAACTATACTCAGCGGACTATCAGCGCCCTACGGGTCCAATATAATAACGGGTTCAGGATGTTGATGGGGCTGCCCCGTTTCTGCAGTGCATCGGGTATGTTTGCACAGGCACACGTCGATGGTTTCCATGCCATCGTTAGACAAAAATCTGCCTCGTTGCTCTGCAGATTGCGGGCCAGCTCCAACTCCATCCTGAAGACTATAGCGGGGAGGTACGACTCGCCTCTGTTAGGTGATGTTGTTCAAAGATGCATCAAGAACAACAACCTTGTTATGAAATAGATATTTATTATATTAAGTTTACTAACATAGGTGTAATTTTCTTGTTTACTAACACATATGGATGATACTTATCTGAAATAAACATAATTTTATTTATTTTTATACTCTTTTAAAATCAATAGTTAATCAATGTGAGTTGATACAGTTTTGATTTAGCATAGTTAGGAGAGAGCAATGCGGTTTTGAGAGCAGTTATTCACAAAAAAATGAATATATTTATATTCATGTAGACGTGCAGCTGAATGTTTAGTTGTCGCAGTGGACAGTGCGAGCGAGCCGGCGACGCCGGCGCGGGACAGTGGCGAGCCGCCGGGAACTGAGACAACGAGCCGACACCACAACTACTGCGGCTTCGAGACATGACGACACATTAGATGCTACTAATTAATGCTTACTCGTGTTCAATATGTATTGGAACAGAGATTACATAATACTTCGTCAATCCACTAAACTAAGCAATATTTCCGCGGTAAAGGATTGGATGGAACAGACAGCTGTCACTTAGGAAATCAAAGTAAGTAGTTACAAGCAATCCAAAAGATCTTAGAAACTGGATGAAACCCATCCATAACAATATCCGTTGATAACTTAAATTGGACTCTGTTCCCGAAGCCGGTGGAGTAGTTTATTTTTATAAATTATTTTGTTTAATTTTATAGTAAGTAATATTTAAAAATGGGGAATTATTAATCGGGGGAATAAATAATATATGGAAGACTGTTAATGAGATACTTTAATACTAAACCGAGCGGCATTAAAATATATTTGCGAAAAATTAACTTAACTGGCGATAATTAATGAATGATTAAAATTCGTAAAATGAGCTACTAGCAGTGGGAAACAGTTAATCTAAGCTAGCAACTGAAATTCCAAATGTCCGAATTAAATACTAACTTGGGCAAAAAAATACTGAGTAGGCGAAAATATACATTTTCTTACCCCGACACGGATAGGTTAGGTTCGAAGGGGATGACGGGGGCTAGAGTGAGCGAGCAAAGCGAGCGAACGAAGCCCCCGTCATCCACTTCGTGTTAGGTTACTTTTAACCCTGCAGACAGAAATAGGAGCCCCGCTAAGCGGGGCTCCGTCGACGCTCCTTTGGAAACCCAAACAACCTTACAAACATACCTACAACAATAATGTGAGTGAAATTTGTTCGCCTAAAATTTATTATGCTGATCGTTCTGAATAACTAGTATCTCAAATTCGTAATTTTATGTCGCCGTTTTCAATATTTGTGTTCGCCCTCAGTCTTTCGCTCACTTAGTATTTCAGTACGCCATAATCAGTATTTTTGACACCCTTACTTTGAATTTATATTCGATCGTTTAAATACTACCCTTTAAAAATCACAATAGTTTTTATAAGAAAATCAATAAACGATATCAATTGAATTAATAAGGTATTGATCGCAAATGATGACGTCTGCCCGTCATCTCGGACACTTGAAACGATCGATCACGGCGCAGTATTAGACACTAAACACACGGAACGACGCCATAGACCTTGAAATGAGACACCACCCCACACAGCTCTTAAGACGAACGATTGGACTTGAGTAGTGCTGACATCACACTAGAATCGAACATAATGAAGTATTTAGGTCACATCACTATGAAAGGACAGTAATAATTATACAAGGTCCACCTTTACAACGCACTGCTCAATGCGTGGGTGTATTTAGTTAAAACAGAACAGTCTTGAAGCACTACTGTTGCAGATGACACGCGCTTTCACCCATATTCTGTGTGCCTGAGCATTTATACGTACCTAGTTAAGTTCACGATTATGTTTAGAACTGTTGATCATAATGTTTCGATGTGGTTTTCACTAATCAAATAAGGCCTTGCCAAAAAAGGTTACTAAAAGAAATCATAAAAAATGGAGCTTAAGGCGAAAAGCACGAAGTGCAACTTCCCTAAATGTCAAGGCCACCTGTACCCATTGCAGTGCTGCTGGCCGACGAGCCGACGTCCGTGTGGTGCCGGACGTAAAGAATAGCGCTACCCCATCTCTTTCCGTGGGTGTCGTAAAAGGCGACTAAGGGATTCACTAGAGGATGGGCAGCAGCGTTATCTGAGTACTTTAACAACCATACTTCGCCAACCCGCCTGCCAAGCGTGGCGATTATAGCAAACCCCCCCATCAGTGTTTGGGTGAGGCCTATGTCCAGCAGTGGACGTCATTTGGCTGAATAATGATGATGATGGCCGACGAGTACCTCGTGACCGGCAGATGGTAGATAGCCATCCACTTCACCACCCTAACTCAACAGCAGCGTCACCAGTGTGAGTTCCAGCTCAGTTCGACCGATACGTCCAGTTCAGGGTATAACGCGAGCTGCGATAGGCAGCGATGTTGACCTACATGCCATATATTTTGAGGTAATATCGGGTGACATGGAATCGTTTGTACTATTTCATTTATATTGCGATTATCCTGCAATTATACGTCAAGTTAATTGCTCCCTAACGGTCTCTGGCAATTAATGGGCACTGGCAATGATAGTTTCTGGTAGTCGAGTCTGCTATCAATCAAAATATATTGCAATTTTATTGACTGGTAGAATAGCATCGATATTATAATGACAGGTATTGAACTTAGGATGAAAAAAATATATTAATTGGAAGTATTGGACACACACACACGCAGGACACAGGACTTCAAGTAGGAGATTAAAATCTACTACTTTTAGTAAGTACCTAATATTAAGATGCCAACACATTTATCATTCTGCGTTTTTATGTAAGTTTGACGTGAGATATGTGCTCTTTTGCTAATTAATGTGCATGCATGCAATACCTAAAAATGGAGATCTGTTTTTACCAAAAATCTAAAAAATATGTGAAATTATATTCGTAAAACACTTTTCGGCGTCAATAAATATCATATAAAAAGTTTTGGTAAAATATTTAATAAACACTCCTAAAAATTGTGATCAATTAGCTCGAAATCATAAATTGACACTGACAACAAAAAAGCGCGCCTCTTACAGAAAGCGAGGCGAAGCGATACGTATCTAAGTTGAGCAGATACTTCGAAATGTTGGATATCTAAGCAACACGTTACACAGAACACCGCCGCAGGGCTGGCCTCTGTGCCTCAGCTCAGGAGATCTGATAGAAGCTCTCTCTGTTCCTTACTGCTACCGGCTCATGTCTTATCCGCGCTTTGCAACTAAAGGTTCGTTGCAGTGTCAAGACGTCTCATAGACAATCCCGCTCCTTTCTCTGACCGCCCCCGGTCTGGCTATTTGCCGTCTTTTATCCATTCGTGTTATATAGTTCTGCTACGTCTATTTGAATATGTGCTTTAATGAGCTTTACCAACGCAATTGATAGGTCACACGACTTGTTTCCATCTCAATCGGAGTCCTTAATCATGAGCTGCTCACGCATGGTCGAAAAACTAATAAAACTTTAACTGTCACGTCTGAGGTCCCCTATTATCCCCTTGAAAAGGCTACAGCCATTTATCGGACACGATTCCCACTTGGCTTTTACGCAATTTACGAATACTCATGGAGAGCAGCACTTGCGATCCAGACAGCAATGAACGAAACGTACGTGATTGTGTACGAGAAAATTAACCGTTAAAATACGTAGATATTATGACTGTGATGGTAAACAGCATCCAATATGAGGTGCTTACCGAGCTTAAGTCCCCCAACACACATGCGAGTAGATGTGCGCTGAACAAAATTAAATGTTGTGTTGTGGAAGTTACAGCGGCACCTGCGTCGTACCCTAACATCGCTCCCCCCCACTTCCCGCCCCGCGATGCCCACAGATCAAGTGGCTTATTTGTTCACGAACATTGTGATACGCACGCTTGAAGATAGGAAATGTGCTGATCATTTTAAATTAGTATTTATTCAAACATGCATAATCGCATACTAAGTAATACGCTTATTATCTTTCAAGTATTAAGCAGAGTTTCATGTGGCGGCCTATGTTTTCTTGAACCTACTTTCGAAGTGGGTAGATAACTGAAGTACACTATGTAGTTAACTAGGTACATCAACTAAGAAGCCGTTCCGCGTCAACTAAGTAGTATAGTTTACTAACTTAGGAGTTTGCTTCATTTTCTAGATTGAATTGAAGATAAACAAGTGAAATCACGCGTAAAGAAAATTGAAATGAATAAAATCGATTAGAGCTGTGCTGTGCTCATCCCGCAAGGATTAACGAACGCTAAAAGTTTATTATTGCCATTCCATTTCAAATAACAATACCTACAAAGTAATTCTGTGCTACAATATCAAAACAATTAGTTAAAACTTTAAGCCACAAATATAATTTCTGATCGTTGCACTACTTGGTTATTTTCAACAAATTAGTTCTAAATAGTCAGTAAGACGTTACACTAATAATTTCAATAACCGACACTGCTATTGTGTAGCCACACGAACTTGTTACAGTAACCGAGTCAAGCGGCGCTAGTTACAAACGTTCAGTTAAACTTACACACAAACACAATAATAATCCTAATTGAATATCTTAGCCGCAACAGTACAATTAAAATATCCACAGAAGGACCACTTCAAATTACTTAAATACCTTATTCGGATAACAAGTTTGTGCACACAAAGTGCGGCTAATGACATTAAAATGTATCTGCAATGTGCAGTGGTTTAAGACTTCGTTTAACCTAAAACGTCGCGTTTATAGACGACACGTTTGGTGCAGTGGATAAGCGATTGGCTTCTGCGCTACGGGTCGTGGGTTCGATTCCCGAAAATTTGTATGGCCTACAGATGGTTGTTTCGGGTCTGGGCGTTTGTGTATGTGAGATTTGTGTCTGTAAACGCACCCCGATACAAGAGAAATCTTAGTGTGGGGTAACGTTTTATTAAAAAAAAAAAAAAAAAAAGTTGTGTGCCGATTTTCTCGCGTACATGTTTGCGCATTACCAGACTATAGTTGTGACAATCTAATAGGTCCGATTTGACATCTGTTAAAGTACTAGGAGTAGTGTTAACACTAGTAATAATTACTACAATGCGGTGCGTTTAGTTTCATTTTATCAATGGTGCGCTGTGTTCAAATAAATAAAAAGGCGACTTTCTTTAAGATCGAAGGCGTACAACTTCTGTACACATTTATTTTGTCCTTTTATGCAAACGTCAAATCGGACCTATCATGTTGTTCGAACTGTAGTTTCGATCTGAAACGGAGCCCAAATCATGAGTTCTTCACGCGGCCATACTGCCGTGAGTTAATTTATTGTTCACAAAATCCATGGCTCTTTGAAATTGTATCCTATTTACAATTTAATATCTATAATATAATACATGCAGCAGAAACAAACATACAGAGTGAAGTGAACTGCTAGAACCATCTAATCATTGCTAAGTGTACAGTGTGGGTGAGTGTGTAAGAGTGCATGAGGAGTTGCAAATGGGTGTGTGAACGTACTATAGTAAGCTTAAGCTCTAGTTAGACATAAAACTATTATACGTCACTAAAGCAATACACAATCAAATAATGTTTATGATTGATGTGGTTATTACGGAAGTTAAAAACAGTCATAACGCAGCTATTGTGAATGTGTAAGATCCTTATTGTCAAGAGTGAGCCTTCTATACTTTTGTATTACATGGCATTAGGGAGCCTCGATTGCGGGCACACTTAAGCCCCACGTTAGCACTGTTCCGGCCATTGCACCGTATTGTGTCGGCTGGCAACACCGGCTACTAGCAAGCCTGGCAACACCGCCACTACACAATGCCACGTTTCAAACGCCACAACGTTGTGACAAGGAATGGGGCACTTTTAAAATGGCGACGGTATTGTGCGCTGAATTCTAAATGCTTTAATTGCAATAAACTGTTCTTGAATTTTAATTTCCTTGTGAGCCACCCTCTTCTCTTTGTTGTTGTTAAAGGCTACGGGATTGTAAGCGTGATGGCCGACAGGATCTACAAGGTTAGTTGGAAAGGGTGTACTAATCCGAAGTATCACTGATGACTGTTTTGAAACAAGTGATAACAATTTAAAATTCGATAATTTATTTTCCATGCAATCTGACTTTTTATTTTAGTTTAAAAAAAATTATTCATCCCTCCTTTAGTTACGAATTTAGAAAACGTAAATACAGCTGATCATAACTGTGGTTAGATAGATTTTAGCGTATTTTTATGAAATCTTTGAATAGCTATTTCTCCTAAACTATTGACTTTAGGGAAAAGTTGTAGAACAAAAGTCATTTATTATTATAAGTACTTTAACACCCTTTCAGATTAGTACCACCTTTCCGGCTAACTTTGTATACTATTAATGTATTGATATCACCAAATCCGTTACAAGCATGGTGATTCAAATCTCAACTTGCCACTAATTTTGGAGGTTTATGTTCAACAGTTGACGTTTACATGCCGATTACAACATGATGATAACTTTCATACGTGTATTTTGTAGTTATATTATATTATCCAGCGTATTTAAAAGGTTCCGTGCCAATTATTACATATTGATCGTGAAATGAAAGACAAACAATCGGTGATTGGATAAATTAAATTAAAATCCGTCCGCAGTACAGGGGCCGCAGTAAAATACAACTCAAAGTAATTATAAGGTGTTTGTTGTGGACGGACGTGACAGGGTTTACCGCGGCGACTGGCTCAATTTGATTTATACACTAGATTCGGGTTTTATTCCTAAAAATTAGGGCATGTTTTTTCATAAGATACATAGATCTATGCGCTAGCAACTTAGGTATGTTCCTAACGCATAGATCTATGTATCTTATCTTAAGGATCCCTTCGTGCATCAGTGTAGGTGAGTGTCGTGTGCTAGGATTTTAAGCGTAAGTAAATCCATTTAGTTTGAAACGTGTTTTAGTTTGGTAATATAATTGTCGAAAGTAATTCAATCAAACTGGAAGCCCGAATAAAACCACAAAGATAAAACAAATAAGCTTAACAGAAACTGTAAATAATTTAATTCAATAAACATCAATCGTGTGAATGATAAAGGTTACATGTAACGTATTTATTTATTCGTTTGATCGGGCAAAGGCGACGGCCTCGTGTTTTCCTCGCAGTAATGCGGTAATGAAATCAGGACGATATTCACGCACTCGGCCGTGGAAGTGATAGTCGTAATTGAATACGTGGACTGGAGGGACGACCGTCACACATTGACGTAAATCGTCGTACAACATATTGTGACAAAAAAACGTTACAGAAGTGTTACTTCTGCAAGAAGCTGTGTCCCGTGTCTTCACTTCATCATCATCATCATTCAGCTGAATGACACTAAATACATCCACTGCTGGACATAGGCCTCCCCCAAGCATCGCCACATCCTGTGCTCCAGTCCTGTGCTTATCGCATCCAGCGGATTCTCGCGACCTTCACCAGATCATCGGTCCACCTTGTGGGAGGCCTACCCACGCTGCGTCTTTCGGTATGCAGTCGCCACTTTTTCTTTTGGCCCCATCCGTTCTGTGAGCAATGTGCTCCCACTTAAGCTTGGCAATTCTTCGAGCAATGTCGGTTACCTTGGATCTCTTGCGGATCTCATCATTCTCTCATCGTTTTCACTTACTTTTGAGTAATACATGTATTGCGGTTTGCGAACAAAGCGTTAAGCTGAATGGTTCGGAGATCAACATGAGAGGTAAATACAGAAACCACAGCAGGAAAGTAGATCCTGGCCTGGTTAGGATAATGCTAGGAAGTGGCCTGCGGGCGGCGGGTTAGGGGACAGTAACAGGCCCGAGAAGGCGGCGAGCTGTGTTCCGTGCACGCCTCTCAGGAGGACGTGGGGCAAGGCCCCACAGAGGAAGAGGTCTGCCAGGGGCTGGCGGACCGAGGCCTGCCGAGGTCGCGGTGACCTCGACCAAGGATCAGGAGAAGGAACACCATGGGTTTTTAGCCGGTAAGAGTCCGGCATACCCCTTCGCCTTCCCCGGGCGAAGGGCATCCATGAGGACTATACAAAGAAAAAAAAAAAAGAATGATAATGCTAGGAAGCAGAATAAGACCGACTTGCCTTAAGAGACTCGCACATAAATAGAAGATGCGGTCAAAAGCAGTAGATGAGTCATGCCCTGAGTGGGTCTGGTTTCCCGCACTGAGTGAACTGGACTTTCTGTGCTGATCAGTTTGTAGTCGATATGATAAGTAATGTCGTCATTGCGTCGGCCCACTGTCGGATAAACATTATTTTAAGTGATACAGTTTAGGTACCAGGCATGAACGTTACATAGAGTTATTTGTGGATGCCCTGTGGTATTAGTAATTGCTGCTTCTATTTCGGGGAGCTCTGTTGATGTGAATAAAGATGACGTAGGTGTTTTGTTAAAGTTACATCGGAAAGAATCGAGCGTACGAAATAGACATTTTTTGTGTGACGATGATTGACCTTATCGATATATAATAATGAATTCGCAAGTTTATTTCGAAACAGGCTTCTCTGCCCACTAATAAAAGGAAAATATAACATTTCCATTATAAGTTACAATATAATACCCTCAGTATTTCGCCCGCTCTGGTATATTATTACACACAAACATAATTAGATTGTTTGAGCGCCGCCGTCAAAACATTTATCTAACAAACAATTGGTTTACAATTCTAAACCGATTGTTCGTGGAAGGTATCGAGTGCTCTTATTAAGCTCGTTAATGGATCAAATTGGGGGTAATTGATAACAGCATCGATCTCCCACCACGTGGGCAAAGAGGGAATGGAGGGGGGGGGGGGGTGAAGAGGGGCAGGTACGCGACTCTGCCGCGATGTTATCATAACAACGCGAAATACTGCGGTAGGCTGCGAGGACCGATAATAATTTGTTAGGTACACCGACTGAAAAACGTGGTTAAATATTTTATAAATTAATTCTCATTTCAATGTCGTAGCTGAAAGCAGTTCTGTTCAATCTAGGTCCAGTGTATGGAAGTATAGCAAGAATTCCAAGTAATTGTGCCCTATATATAAGGATCTGTCCCTCTGTCACATTGGTACAGCTTCTTTTTTTTGTGGAAAAGCTCTCATTGATACCCTTCGCCCTGGAGAAGGCAAAAAGTTGCGCTGGTCTCTTACTGGCTAAAAACCCACGGTGTTCATTCTTCTGACCTATGCAGCATACACTGCAACCGCGGCAGGTCTTAAATTGAGCTTGGTGCTTGAGGCCAGGAGCTGGCCGACCTCTCCATGTCCTTCTGGGAGGCGCGCGCGGACCACGGCACGCCATCCTCCCGGATCTGTTACTGGCCGGGCAAATGGCCGCAAGCCTGCTGCCACTATCTACGGTAGCCGCAGATCGTTCCAAGTCCTCCAGCGCCCAACGCGTCTGCTGCGGGAAGGTAGAGAGGTCGATGCCGCCCTATCTCTCTCCGCTGCCTCCTCGGTGGCCGCCATCACCTCCCCGCAAAGGGAACCGACAGTCTCCTACGCACTCTCGCTCCTATCTATGGACAAAACCACGGCCAAAAGCGAGAGATCACTAAACACTACCGCGACCAGGTCACGGCACTACGTTGTTACGCTGGGCACACCTGTACCCCAAGTGTGAGTTTTTTTCGTTAACTACTGTAGTTGCGTCACGACAAAAATGTATGAAAATTTAGGCTGCGCCTCTAGGCGCACCGTTCACTAACTAATATTCGCGCGTTAATTGAACGGTGCGCCCAGAGACACAGCCTAAATTTTCATACATTTTTGGCGTGACGCAACTACAGTAGTTAAAGAAAGAAACTCACACTTGGGGTACTGCATAGTGTGCTGCGCCGTGTCCTCAGAGCAGTCCACACAGTAGCCGGGCGTTTGCTCCCGGCCTATACGACACAGGTACTTCCCGAAACCATGTCCCGAGAGCACTTGCGTCAGCCGGAAGCTGAGGACGCCATGTCGCCTCTCCATCACGGGTCTTACTGCCGCTATTGCGGTGTGCCCAGGGTCCAGCTCCTACATCCGTCATAGGCCACCTTAAGTAACTGTAGACCATTAAGAAGAAGATGTAGCGCCTATTCTTACCCAAAATGAAATCATTTATTTCAAAGAACAAAATTTTTTCATGTTATAATTGTAGTCAGTTTGTAACAATGTAATCTAGTAAGCTGCGTGTTTATACCACTACCGTGTCCTATCGCAGTAATCTCGTCTTGAACACGAAAGCGTTTGTGAGGCGTTACTGCGATACCTACCGACCGTCACGTACGGCTGGGGTCCTGTTGTACCCCACTGGGATTTCAGCCAATCACGAAATAGATTGGCAGAGAAAGGTAAGTCAAACAATGCGATAATAAGTTCAAGTGACAATTATATCGCTAGGGCCCAAATCACACAGGCGCGTCTTTTGAACAAGCACAAGCCGCGGCGCATTGTCGCGGCGTTATGTAATACTGGTCTAGAGTAGTATGAGCAGTCAACTGCTCGTGCATTTCTTTTTTACCTATTCCTTCAATCTTTAGTAGAAATATGAGTTTCTCATACCTTCCGTTTCTTTATTTTTGGTTCTAAAATTAGTACGACCAGCCAATTAGCAGGTGATTATCGATTATCGCGTCATATTCATTTGCAGAGAAGGCTTCAGCAAACGGACCGGTCCCCTTTTTCTCCCCCCCCCCCCTCTCCTCCACCCCCCCCCCCCCCCCCCCCCACCACTGCGACACCCCTCGCCCTTACAAAGTTAGCGACGTGACCGCAATAACTCTGTCGCACCTCGCACTGGGAGCGAAGCACAGAAGCACAGCTTCGATTTGTTTATGAAGCAATCAAGTACGAGGCAAGGCTGTTTACAAAGCAATTGCTGTGAAAATTTAATCAAAATGAAAGGTTGAATAAGCGGCCAGTAAATTGAACGAATTAATTCAGGTCAGAAGGAGTTATTAAATATAAGAAAAAAATGGTACGATCATGACGGAAAAAAGTGTTTTGTTTCCAATTGCAAAATAATTATTCAAATATTTAACAGCAAACGGATAAAATTACGAAAAAGCGAGAAGTAGGCTTCATAAATGCTTAACACTTAAATATTAGTTTTGTTTAATTTACTGTTCTATTCCGACTGTAGTTTCCCCGCCCCCCCGCATCGTTGTACCTCACCGCCGCTCACGTCCGCAATTTATTCGGACAACATTATATTCGGCGCTCGCGATAAAAACTAGGTCCATTCTCCACACATGTCCCGCCGGCGTGTCCCGCCCGCGCCCTCCTAATAGAATAACTTGGCGAGTTATATCTGTTCCCGTACATGATACCCTCGGACCTGATTTATTTGAGGCGGACGGGACACATCTGTGACCAATACGCTACATGTTCCTAAATCATTAATATCCTATCCTTTTTCACAATACTTTGGGTTCAACTTCGAGTCTAGCCAGATGTGACTGAATATAAATATCTATCCATATGAAGTGACAACTATTATAAAATATGGACAAACAATAACATAGCACTCAGATGTTTTTAAACTTTCGCGATTTGTACACATTATAAAAATAGTGAATCGGGTCTTCTCGCGTAACAAATTTTAAGAGACAATAATTTTATAAAAAATCAAGATCAAGTGAGGGTAGATGAAAATGCCCTTGCTTCACGAAGATGACAACTGCTCCGCCACTTCAGTCTACCCGTGACCACGGCCGGTGAAATTCGGCCGAAACGTCGGGATAAAAGGTAATTTGTGCCTCTTAAAGTTTGTTACGCGAGAAGACCCGATTCACTATTTTTATAATAGCACTCAGAACCTAATACGCACTCCAAGGCACAATGGTTTTAGTTTATCAAAAAGTTCATACATCATAGATATGAATGCAATAACGTGGCTTAACGACGAGCTTCAATAAATGCTAAAAGTACCTAAATTTTATTATATTCGAATCATCAAAAAAGTATCTGAATCGCTCGGTCTTTAAAACAAATAAATGTTGACTCAATCGAAACGATCAAAGAAAGATCAAAGTCATGTAACCTCGTTCCAACTTCGAAATAGCTTTTGTTGTGCGAGTAATAAAGCGGATATAGCCGAAACTATCTATAAACTATAACTTGATATAATATTTATAACACATAACATTGTGCGGCATCTTCGGAGACATAAATAATGATGAATTGTCCCACTACCATCCACTTTTAACGTGCGTGCGTGACGCTACAGAATCATAGCAAATAAGTACAGAAGCACCACTCTAAGTTCGATAAGGAATAACCGGACAATACAATCGTTACGATAACGATTACAGGAAACAGTCTTGATTTAATATCGCAGTCCACTAGATCATAGGCTCCTCCTAAATAGAAGTTTAAACTGGAAGGCTCGTTTGTCAAAACGCTGCACTGGTCAAGCGGTCATAGCTCAGAGCCAACCGTCCTGCCGGTAACGCTGCTACCCGCCACCACTGGCTTAAGGGACCAGCTGGACTGACTATACAACGTGTTACATAATTCCCCTTAAAAAAGAAAATGTTAATCAAGTAGTCTTTTATGGCTGTTGTCATTTACCTCTCAGAGGAAATTATGTAAGAATGTAAACAACTTTCTGGATATTCTACTCTTTACTTTTATGTTTTCAGGGTTGCGTTTCAGTGACGATTTTATTTTGTGACATATCCAAATATATTTTTTGGGTCTTACTTTTTTTTTAAATATTGCCAATTGACTCTTTACAAGGGACCTTTTAATCCCCATTCGGCTTTAGGGTTATTTTTGTAACACGTTGTATATGCTCCGTCATGTATTTATCGGCCATCGAGGGCCCGTTACTCGTATAACGAGCATGACAAAATATTTTTTTTGTTAAATTCAGCGTTTACGTTTATGTGTTCTGATTACCAAAGTATTACACAGACTGGACCTGCTGTACTCATCTACGTGGTGATTAGCTTGTCGCGTGTCGCGTGTTATGACGTGAAGGTCGCGCGTTGATGGATGGCAGTCGCGGCGCGTCTGTGCACCGCACGCCTATCACGTTACGTCGCTGTCTCCACGCGGAGCCTTATCTCATATTTATGTTGATACTATACTAGATATAGTTTCATACTTATTCAGTTTATACGTGAGAGTTTCTTACAAATATTATGTTTTATTTAGAACATTTTACTTGGTTGTTTTTGACATGCTAACGTCTACGTTTATTTCTTCTGACTTTATTAGAATAAAGAAAATAAACAAATCTTTCACTCCTAGTTACTGTCTAAATGTTCTTAGGCTATATCTGAGCAATAAGCCTCGTCCCCACTAGGAACATTTGTCGAGCGACATGTGTCCCCGGAGACATCGGGCGATGTCGCCCTACATCGCCCCACGTCGCCCGATGTCACCGGGGACACATGTCGCTCGACAAATGTTCCTAGTGGGGACGAGGCTTCTATCACTACTCTTCATCGACTGTGCGACAAGGAACAGTTTCAACAATGTCGTGGCGATGCCGCCCTACATCGCCCCACGTCGCCCGATGTCACCGGGGACACATGTCGCTCGACAAATGTTCCTAGTGGGGACGAAGCTTTATGCTCTGTGTGTGAGTGTGGTGATACTGACAATACTTATCGTAGTCTCGTCTTTTTAACCGACTTCAAAAAGGAGGAGGTTCTCAATTCGGTTGTATTTTTTTTTTTTTTTTTTTTTTTTTTTTTATGTTTGTTACCTCATATCTCCGTCATTTATGAACCGATTTGAAAAATTCTTTTTTTGTTCGAAAGGGTATACTTTCCGATTGGTCCCATTTAAATTTTGTTATGATTAGACCCTGAACTTCAGAGATATGGAACGGAACTCCTCATCGGATCAAGGCAAAATTCTCAAATTACTAATATTGCTTTGTTTATACTTGTTGTTGGGAACTGACTACTTGAAAAGAGGGGGTGCGTGTCCCCCCCTCCCCCACTTTGGAATGTTTTCATTATATCGTGTAAGGTATCATTTGAAAGGACTTTTTATGCCCGACTACGTCAAAGCCAAAAAGAAGGGTTATGAAGGAGGGGGTTAAAATTATGAAACTAAAACGTATTTAATAAAAAATAAACTTTAAAAAAAGTAAAAACCGACTTCAAAGAAATACTAAAAGGAGTAAAATAATTATCATGATATAAAATTAACAGTTTCAGAAGTCGGTGCAACTCTACACTGAAGCAAATAGAAGCCACCGACTTCTGAAACTGTTAATTTTATATCATGATAATTATTTTACTCCTTTTAGTATTTCTTTGAAGTCGGTTTTTACTTTTTTTAAAGTTTATTTTTTATGATGCAATTTATGAAGGAGGCTGATGTTCAACGGTATATTTTACTATCTTTTGAAATACTGAAACGCTTCTCTTCCATCAAATCCTGTCTTGATTAATGTGGCACGTCTGTATTTGCAGTTTCTACATCCAAAAACGTGAGGAGAATAACGCGTGACAGATGAGGCATAGACGTACAACTCTCTAGCGACGGCACTAATTGGAGTCAGCAGTCCGCTGCGCCAGCTTACTGTACACTACCACTTGTATGTGTGTGTAGTGCACAATACCACCAAATATCTAGGTACAGAAGCCCCACTATAAACAACCCCCTATTAAAAAGGGGGGTGAAAAGAACTGTGCATGGATGTCATGCACAAGCACGCTTATTGGCCAGATAAATACAGTTCGCCTGACTAGCTACCAACCTCACATAAGAATCGGGCGCTAAGCAGCTTACTGTATGCCGTAGTTTGTATGTGAGAACCAGAAGGGTATAGGGGAATCCTTCAGGTGCGATATGGGTCAAACTTGTCGCAAACAAAGAATAATAGAAAAAAAAATGACCCGGGTGTGTAATGAAGCTTTGCAGATCGACCAAAACTCTTGCACAATATGGTGAATACAGGCAATATTTATTTGGGCGAGACACTGCCGAGCATGTGACTTTCACTGACTTTACTACGGCATAGGAAAAACGGAAAAGATTAAGATAACTGAATACTTAATTACTATGGTAACAAAACAACAGAAGAAAAAACGCTTGCGTTGAATAATTTGCCGGAAGTCATAAGGCATGAAAGTAACAAACGCGTCTTAATTAGAAAGTAAAAAAAAATACCTGTATAAGTGTTAGATATGAATATAAGATAATTATATTTATGGATAATTAATCGTACGATTATAAATATTGTACAGAGACTCGATCTCACAGTCAAACCGACAAGTAAGACAACACGGTTTTGTGGGGCAAAGCCATATTTGTATGTGTTAATGTATTACTAAATAAATAATAAAAAAACTGTGGTCGCAGATAGCACACATCTTTGCGATAGTAACTCATATTCCCTTATTGTATGGAGTGTACATTCTGTGCCCTGTCCACTGCGTGTCAATACGGCCGGACATGTCATAATTAACTGGCCGGCGTCGATGTTTACGTTCCAGTCTATAACTAAGCTGATCCGCGGAGACCGTCTGAATACTGAGCTAATTATAACCAGCCAGCAGTGAAATGCTGCTATCACGCACACTTTTTTGGGCGTGTCTGGTAATAAACCACTTCTTTACGTATTGTTTTAAGGTTCGTAATAAAATACTTAAGTTGTTTAAGTCAGTTTAACGTCTTAAGTTTTGTGGGACAACCAATAAATGATCCGTTTTATGTTTTGTTTCAGATGTATATTTGTCGGTGTGGGTTTTATTATCTCTTTAACAATTTATAAATATATTCATGTCTATTAGGAGAGTATTTTTATCTCAGCATGAAAACTTAACGTTATTATTATAACCACTCAGTGATTATTAATAATACATTTTAATTGTTGTACCGGGCTAGTAATTGGCCTCAAATAAAATGAGACTACCTTATTCCCTTGAGTATTTTGGGATTAAAGAAAGGGGATTGTTCATACAACCCATGCGATAGAGAGGACAACGTTAGAACTGTTATTTACCAGTAAAAGATATCGTTTCCACAAAGATATATTTTCAATAGTACAAAAGGGGCCAGTCTCAGACAACAATAAATAGTGTGGAGCAGTATCCAGCATTGAGCATTGTCAGTACATTGAGAAATATTATCTGCGGCGGGAGCGGTGCATTCATCATTGTGCGCCGTGGAAATACTGTTGCCGTATACAATGTGTAACCAATATCTTTGTGTTATCATACAAGCTCTTACTAAGTATTTTATGGGTTCTATGTTTATTATTTGGTCATCATTTTATTCGGTTCGAAATTGATTACCTAAATTCAGATGGTAGATGTCGTAGTGGATGATAGGGGGACTATTTTAAATTGATTGTAGCAGCATCAAAATAAACGTTTATAATATCAACAGATTTCGATGTATTTTCCTAAGATCGAAATTATAATATTGGTGCGAAAGACTATAGGAAAGACTTATTTTATTATTCAGCCGAAAGACATCCACTCTTGGTTGGACGTAGGCCTCCCCCAAAAGGGGCGGTTTGCCATAATCGCCACGCTTGGCAGACGGGTTGGCGATCGCAGTATGATTGTTAAAATACTTAGAGAACGCTGCTGCCCATCCTCTAGTGCATCCCTTAGTCGCCTTCTACGATACCCATGGAAAGAGATGGTGTAGTGCTATTCTTTACGTCCACACCACACTGACGAAAAAATACTTATAAAACATTACTCAATACTCAATACATTTATTGCACTCCACAAGTTAAATAGATGTTACATTAATATAAGAAACATGTGTGGGCCTTGTCATTATCATATTATTATTGCATTAATTTATAATGTAACGTTCTTTCACTAAGTACTTAGGTACACTAGGTTTCAAGCGAATACAAACGTTTACTTACATTGATTTATTAGCCAACATTTCAATTTAATATCAGCTTTCAGTTGAACAAATAGGTCAGTTAATTGAGTCGTAGCAGTGCCTCGTAGCGCCTTAGCTACGTCGTAGCAATGTTGTCGTAGCTCTCGGTGACGTACACGATTGCCCCAGGCGTTCGGAGCTACGACGTTAACTTCATAACTTTGCTCTTGTGCCTACTTAAGATGTTCTCTTTGCACATCTTCCTTAATTAAAGGATAATATTTATCAGAGGAAAACGGTTTGGTTTATAATGTAATTATACTTTTAATTGTCGTAATCATAAACCCAAATTTATCTCGAGAGTTCCTTAAGGCGAGAAAGGAATTAGTAGTAATATGCAAAGAAGGATTGAATAGCATTGAAGCAGCAACATCAATCAAAGTCAAAGTCAAATAGTTTTTATTTCAAGTAGACCAGATCCCTGTTGCTTTCAAAAGGTCAACACTAGGGGCTCGGTTCCGAGTAGTAGGTCCTTTGGAGAAGAACCGGCAAGAAACTCCATGGACACTCTTTTAAAAAAGTAAATGGTTTGAAAATTTTGATTGTAGTAATGTAAGAACAATGCAGATTAATGTACATGCGGTTAACAACATGAAAAACAATGAGAAAGTTAGCCTTTTAAAACGATTGCCATAGCAGTTACGAGCTGACCAGTCCCAACAGACAGCACCCGTTCACGAGCATGACGCATACATCGTCGCTCAGCTCAACCATGTTGCAGGGAACTCAACGACCCGATGCACAACGCCACCATCAGCAGGACATTTCAGTGAGCATGACAGACTCATACCGATAGACAATAGGCAGTCAAATATTAAGAAAGAAAGTGTAACACTATATGCTGCATGGTCATCACATTTTACAGGCTTTAAAACGTAAGTCACAATGCATTATGCTGAACTGGACCAAATAAACTCTACGAAAAAGAAGACAATTAACTGTACGTGTAAAAACATTGTGCAATCTTCATCCCCACAAAGAAGCCAGCATGTGAGCGGGTAATTAAAGTTTTCTGGTAAAATATAGAGAGGGCGTGCGGGACGTTAATCCCGGGCCGTGTTCAGAAAGTTCCCGCTTCAGCCGAGGGGACGTTAGTTAGAACACTCACAGTTTGTGACCCTCCGTGTTACACGGATTTGTGATCATACAACTTCTAGCGCTGAGGAGGAATGTTTTATGTTACGTTAAGTACACCAGACTTATATCGTCAGCGCTATAAGTTGGTAACAAGTACATAGAGCAGAGACAAATTAATCTCAGATAAACGAATATTACAAAAAGTATTATAAGTATAGTTTCAAATTGTAAAAGAGTACGGATACAATTCTGATTATATCTTATTTATTTTTTTGTACTTTTCCCCACTCTGCCATTTCTCTTGTATCGTAGGTGCGTTTACAGACACAAATCTCACATACACAAACGCCCACACCCGAAACAACTATCTGTAGGCCATTCAAATTTTTGTTCCGTTTGGGAATCGAACCCACGCAGAAGCCAATCGCTTAGCCGCTGCACCAAACGTGTCGTCGTAGTTTTTATTTTATATTTTAAAAAAATACCAAATAATGCTAAGTTTTAAAACTCAAATGTTTAGCTGTTTTCGTTGCTAACTGTACATTATGAGGTGTAATATTAATTAAAGTTGAAAGCAACCTGTACAAATATGTAAATTATGTTTGCTCGATATTCAATCATGAATTCATCATTAGGTTGATAACATAATTTATGAAGGTCATAGTGAAACAACCATGACGGTCAGTGTAGCGGTCATCGGGATGCCCACGCCCAGCTGTGAACGTCTACTCCGGCTGATGAGAAGAAGAAGAATGAAATAGCTGTCCTGTTGACAATCTTGATAGGTGCTATTTGTGGAATAGCTACGATGCTATTCAGATGAGTGCTCTACGTGGAATACGTCCGTAAAACTAGGAAAATCATTGAAAATACAGAATCTGGTTTAGTGGTTCATGCAGACCACGGCTGGGCATAAATCTGAGTATTTATTATGCGCTTTGAATAAATTTTCAGACATGAATTTGTTTGAAAAACCATCATTTCCATCATTTGAAGTGATTGATTGATAATCCTAATTGTTAATACTTAGTTTTATTTCATAACAAAGGTTTATATAATTGTTATATCTAATAAATACACTGTTCGAGGGGAGGCCTGGAAATCTGTGTGACAAGGTAACCTAGTGCAGATACCAGTCTCCCACAAAGGAGAGATTATAAAATATGTATTTAAATGTTAAGTCACCTTTGTGGAAGAGAAAAAAAACGAGAAAAGAGAAAAATAAACAAATTTATTATTATTTCATTCATCATTTCCATTTCGTATTGTGTTGTCTGAGCATCTTAAAAGCATATAACATAACATTGCATGCAAGTATATTCTCTACATAAGGTATGTTATCGTCTCGTGTAATTTTCTTGCAAGTATTTAATTGAATGCCAAACGCAGCACACGCTCGCCTCTTGAAACGACTACAGTTTGTACTCAGAGTCTCTCAGATGTGAGGCTCTTATGTAGGTATATTATAAATAATGTATTGAGTGTTATCAGTAGTATTTCTTCTATTTAGAAGGAAAATTAACTACTTCATTAAGACTACATTCGTATGCTTAAAGACACGTGCTTATTTCAGAAAGGTATCAACTACATTTGTAATTTTATTTACTTCTGAATATTAGGTGTCGTCCATTAATCACGTGATGTTTTTGAGCAAATATTTAAGCCCCCCCCCCCCCTCAAACTAGTGATAATCAGAATATTATCTTTAATAACACTCGCCCAAGTGTACCAAAAACGGTACGGTCGCCATTGTTTATCTATTGTGTCTATAATTACAGTACTACACAAGTTAAATACAGGTATAATCCAATTCAATTCTGGAAAATTTAGGACCGTGATAAAGATACTGAGACAGACATTAAGGTTGCAGCATAGCGAAAAAATAAATACGCGTGTTATCTCACTATACCCTTCTGATATTTCGTATTTTTATCCGAACCGCCTCCCCCCCCTTTCGAGCCTCACGTGATTAAGAAATAAATATAAGAATTAAAGAAACTTATATGGAGGCAAATATACAATACAAAATTGTATTTACGTGGAACCCTCACTGGCAATTTTTCTTGATATACTTATGAGTAGAAAAACAATATAAAGTATTTATTTATTTATTTATTTATTTTACATAAACATAAAACTATCATTACAGGTACTTATTACCTAATGCAATAGCCTATGTACATAAATATTAAAAACTAAAACAAAATATGTAACATAAACAATAAACTAACCTAAACAAATTACACAATAAGCGACCCGTGTGAATTCGTTCACTGTACACAAAAAGAGATCTATTCTGTGAGCCATAGTGTTGAGCGCACGCAGCGCACGCGTGAGCGGTGCGGTAATAATATTTCCTAAAGCGCAGTTCAGACTACGCTTTATTATACAAGTTTAGTTTTAGTATACGCTAAACCTGAAACTATACCCTTTTCACTATAAGTTGATTCCTGACGTTTCTCTACAAATCGTTACCATACAAATAATAATAATAATAATAAATCGTTTATTTCAGGTTAATACCCATATAAATTAATATCTACATAATCATTACATAAATTACATTTAAATTAAAACACATTACATTATTAAAATCAAAATTAAAAATTACAATCAAGATTAAAATCAAATTCAAAATTAAATCAAAATCCAAAATTAAAATCAATATTAAAATCACAATTAAACAAATTAAAATTACAATCAAAATTAAAATATAAATTATAATCAAAATTAGATTACAATTACAATCAAAATTAAAATCAATAATACAATCAAAATTAAAATTAAATTAAAATCGAAAATATCCTTATCATTTTTACTTAATAAATGGTGACGAACTGGCATGCAAGTGCATCCACCTCTCCAACATCGCCGAGTCCCACCGCTCGGACAATACGCTCAGGATACTGTTAGTGCTGCCTCGGAAGCGACTTAGTAGCGAGGCGCTCCGCTTCCTAATAATAGCGTGAAAGTCATCGGTTTGCGCCTGCGCGAACATCATAGAAGCGCTACAAAACCGCGGCAGCCCTAGCAGCACCCTAAACGCATTGTTGTACTGAACGCGCATGGCACTGTATGCTCCCTGCACATAGTTGACCCATAGGCTGCACGTGTAAAAAGACTGACAATAGGCTTTAAATAAGGTCACCTTTACTTGTTCAGTACAGCGTGCAAACCTACGTGCCAACATGTTACAGCGAACCGACAGCGCCCTACGTTCCCGCTCAATGTCCTCATTGTCAGACAAGTTGTCTGTGACCCAGTGGCCCAGGTACTTAAAATGGTTAACCCTATTCAGACTAGCACCACCAAGAGTGATCGAAGGTATAAAAGAGTAGCATTTGGTACCGGCTTTGAAAATCATGTACTCACTCTTCTTAGGGTTGTACCTGAGCCCATGAGTCTCAGCATATGTCTCACAAATGCGCAGGAGTTTTCGCAACCCCCCAATCGACGGGCTCAGCAGCACCATATCATCCGCGTAACTGATATTATTGATAGGCACTCCACCTATTGAGCAACCCGCATTAGCACTGCTGAGCTCGCCGATCAGCTGGTTCATGTACAGGTTGAACAAGCGGGGCGAGGTTAACCCCCCCTGCCTCACACCGCAATCCAACCCGTACTCGTCGGAATATACTCCCGCCCATTTCACACTGTTCCGCTGGTGGCTGTACCAATACCCAAATATCGACACTATCTCACTCGGTACCTGTGCCTCACTGCGCAGCTTGTGCCACAGCATGTCATAATTTACCAAGTCGAACGCTTTCGAGAGGTCCAGGTAACAAGCGTACACCGGAGTATTTCTAGCTGTGTAGTACTGTACAGTCTGCTTGAGACAGAGGATAGCACTCTCAGTCGACAAGCCAGGCGTGAAACCAAATTGAGCGTCATGTACATGAAGGTGCTTCTCCAGCTGTCTGTCAAGCAGCCTGTCCAGCACCTTGGCTATGACAGTAGCGAGCGAGATAGGCCTATAGTTAGATACATCCGACACATCACCCGTTCTGTTTTTTACGATCGGAACTACCACCGTGTACATGAGATCATCAGGTAAGTAATTATGGCTGATGCACAAATTAAACAGCATGGCCAGTACCCTCGGTAGATGCACACCAGCGTGCTTCAAGTGCTCGATGCTAAGGTCATCATGACCTGGAGACTTACCTCTCACCATTTTCTTAATAATGACAGCTATATCCTTGGCTGTAAAGTTGATACTAACGTCCCCATGCTGACACTCAGCATCAAGCACCTGCGCTGCCGGCCCAAGCGGCGACTTCACCTTGAAATGGCGTTGGAAGAGGCTAGCAATGTCACATGGATCCTGAGCGTCACCTACACTCACTGGAAGGCTCGACACCGGGTTTAATTTATTTGTTGACTTCCAAAATTTATTGAATTTCTTATCAGTGTGATGCTTTGCAATAATGTCCATTCTGATCTGATCCACATTGTTTTGACAGTATTTCAATTTTGATTTAAATAATTTTCTAGACTTACACATTTTATTATAAATATCTCCGGATTTAGGTTTACCCTGTAATAGCCATGTCTGAAAACAAAGTCGAGCCTCCCTGTGAGCACTACTCACATATTTGTTCCAGCCAGGTACATATGTATTGTACTTATGTTTAGGTACACGATAACTTAGTTCCGCGCCCCTAGATAATATACTAACGATATCAAGGTACATTTTGTTTAACAACATCTTATGGTCCTGATTATTACATAAAGTATCTGCACAATTAACAAATTCGGATGGAAAATCTAACTCTCTAAGATTTGAATTACAATAATCAACATATTTTTCTATCTGAGTTTGATCCCTTTCTCCCCACTTTACCCGACTACAAACTTTACTATGGTTAATACGTTTAGGCAAAATAACATTAAAGTTACATTGAACTGATATAGGGTAATGATCTGACCAGTAGGTATCATATATGACAGACACATTAAGTACAGATGTTCGTGCGGCGCTTGTTATTAAACAATGGTCTAGCCACGACTGTGTACCGCTCACCTGGCACACGAACGTATGTGAGTCACACGGCAACAACTCCATATCTACACACGACCACGATTGTTCCGCACAGAAATCTAATAATTCTTTCGCAAATAAACCGCCAGGGTGTGAGTTGAAGTCACCAAGCATAAATACCGATTCTACATTATTGCTTTCAATTATTGCACATATTTCACTGAGACACTCCGAAAACAATGGCAGGTTTTCACTTTTGTTTGTAGGCATGTATACCGAAAACACTATAATTGTGCGTTCATCGTCAAGTTTCACCTTAATCGCAGCGAGACGCACACTACGACACTGTATAACAGACACCGACGGGAATGCAGATTTTCTCCACAGCAGAGCTACTCCTCCGTATGGCCTCCCAGTTAGGACTCCTTCAGATGTATCCACCGCGGACTTTCCCGTGTATGAGAAAGCGACATCAATATCACCCAGGAAAGGCAAGTCGTGAGGAAGCAGCCAGGTCTCTTGTAGTGCCACAATGTCCGCCGAGCGGCAAAGTTTTCTCACGCATTCAACGGATCTTTTAACATTTTTACAATTAAAGCTAATGAGTGTGTTTTTGTTAATCATTAATTTTGTGTGGATGTTCAATTAGCCATAATTATCTCAATTTTTCACCGAGGCGGTACGACGACCAAATTCCACAAAAGGGCGATATATTACTCCCTCTGGCCAAAAGTCATCAGTCAAAAATTTCTCTAGTTTACACTTAGGGACATACACCTTATAAGCATCATAATCTTTCATCGATTTCATGTTCATTTTCTCTAATCGTACGTCAATGTTAGTCTTGCTCTTAACATAGGTTATGATGTCACACACGGACGTGTCCTTTGACACATTATAAATGTAAAGAGGTACCTTACTGTCTGCCGCCTTGAACTTGGAGTCAGCACCAACCGTAGCTTTTCCAGTTTTTCCCACAAAGCGATTCTGAAGCCTTTTTCTTTGAATGAGAGTCCATTTCTCATCCTGCTCCTGGGATTTCCACTCACCTTCATGTAACACATCAGAGAAACTTTTCTTTGCAATTGCACATCTATTGTTTTCATTCGGGGGAGCTGTGTGTACCGCAGTAGCGGATACTAGAGGCGGAGTCGGATGACTCACCAGTGGTGTCGGCAGCGGCTGGCGAGCGACGTTCGGCTCACTATCAGCTGACTTGTATTCGAGCGGCCGCCCGTTAAAAATACCGCACGGTGTTTTTACACTACCCTTCGTTGGTAGGATGTTTTGCTGTGGAGACAATGCGGGGGGTCCACTCTCGTACTCAAAGCTCGATAATCTAGTCCTTCCAACACCCCGTCTTAGGGTAATATTGTTAACAATCGAAGCATTTTTGAGCACTTCAATTTCCAATTCCAGTTCCTTAAACTGCTTTAATGTCACGTATTCGTCACAAATTCGTTGCATTTCGCCTCTCATTGTCACCAAGTCTTTTAGTAAGCGGGTAACATCTACGTGGTCAAATAGTACCGGCGGCAATTTATGCAGATCTCGTGCTACGAAAGTAGGAATATCCTCCGGATCAGTCTCCTTGAGCACGCAGATGATGTCGTCGATATCCCTTAACGTTTTCCCCTGTCGTCTTCTTATCTTCTTACGCTTTGTTGTCGATATGGAGTCGAACAATAAGTTTTTAGCAGCCAAAATCTCACTGTCATCGAAAGCACTAGCACAAATCTGACTAATACTTTGCTCGTTCATAACGTCAAGCTTATTACAAACAAAAGCCAAGACCTCGTTGATCACCACATTACAACTTGCACATTTCACAATTTTGGAAGCCATTATGGATAACGGCCCCCACCCGCGCGGTATGTGTACGTGCAAAATAGGACTCGATATACGTGCGATGTCCGACGCGCGCGCAACGAGAACTGATAGATACAAAGAATATCAAATATTTTTAAAAAACAAAACATGTATAATATAGCTATTCTACGGCTTTTGATGATGTCGTTTACGTTTTTTCGATAGCAGTCTCCTTATAGCTACAATTTACGGAATGACCGAGCTGTCAGAAATCATCTTTGGGTGAAAAGAGTATAGTTTGTTCAGAATCAGTAGGAGAATCGATTGCCATAGTTTATATACCACGTTAAATCTTGCATTTTTTTTTTTCATAAATTTCAGTTTTGTTTAATAGGTTTCTATTCTATGCATAACAATGGACGGGAAAAACACCTTGAGGCTTGAGACGGTCCGCTCGGTCAGTTTTCGTGTATTAGACAACCTCTGCATAGCATATCTCACACATTTCACACTCTACTGGGGAACTTAACGCAACATAAACTAAGGTGTAACTTGGCGATTTATTTAAAAAAAAATACATACGGTAATTCTGATTAAAATCTTGTTGGGGTGTCTCGGTTTTTGTGTACACTAAAAACAGTGTTGTATAGCGTATAGCAAATATTCTGTAGCACAAAGATATCGATCAGCATTGGGGATGCATGAAAAGATACGTCCGGCGCACCCTGGGCAGTCAGCCTCGTTACCATCCTTGCTGACTGGCTAATATTTTCGCCACGGCATGAGCTATTCTTGTATAGCTCGTGCCGACACGATAGAAGAAGATCGAACAGCATACATTTTATATGGACACGTTCACACAACGCTATGCTATAAAGTATTGGCTTGCTGTACGCAATAAACTCGAGCGATTCTCAGAGCTATATCGTACGATTCTCCAGTCTCACTTCTACCCCGTCCGTCACCCGACGGATCGCCGTCAAATAACTTGCTATACATAGTAGACCGGCTTGCGAAATAGCGTATAGTGCGTCATGCTATATAGTTATAGCTTATGATGCAATATGCTTTACTATATAGCGAAATAGCAGGTACAGCGTAGTCTGAACTGCGCTTAAAAAAGTAAAAATGTCGTTTATTTTCCCAGAATAAAAATAAATGATCCTCTGATAAGAATGAAAAAAATAACAACGCAGTGTTAGATTGGCATTATAATAATACTTATACTTAGTATTAGCGAGTTAGCACTCAAATGAACCTCAGGATACGTATAATGGGGCTGTGAGATCTCTCTGGAACATTTTAACATTTAGGATTTCACACAATCTGAAATGTTCCGTCGGTTTTGTAGTTTTAATTGTGACTACGAATCTGAGTGGTTTGTAGAATATTTTGAAAGAATGAGTCCCTATTATGGTACAAATAAGTACAATCTAGCTGAAAAACTATTAAAACAATAGCAACACCTTTTAAACGCAATAACTCGTAAGGACGATGAATTTCTTTCCATAAACTTGGATCTAATAAGACGTTATTACCACGGGTAAATGTTGTTTTACGATCCAATATGATTTATTAAATCCGCTGCAATTTTAATATTAATTAGTGTGTCGGTTAAAAATGCATGGTTTGGATGGGTGGGCAGCGGGCAACGACGTGCGTCTGAGTGTGCCTGATCGAGCGCACGGAGCGGTCATTACCCGCACCACTTCAAAATGGACAGGTACAGAAGAACTACTTCGCGCAATTAACACCACGCTTACGTAGAAGATGACGTCCGATTTGGAAATACCATAACACCAACGCAATGAACAGTAGCGTAAAATCAAGGTAGTACAATAGAGTATATGATAATACAAACCGAAGGATACAGAACAAATTAGCTTGTCCAATATTCAACTTCATTGCATCCTTTCCTGCCGCTAAGTGTGCCGGACATACCTTCTGTACTTATCTGCTATGTGACCCGACGCCGCCCGACGACCTGACTTACGGCGCCGCTGCCACTTCCAATAGTCTCTCCAACGAATCAAATATCGACCCTACTCCCATATAATACGGTTGAAGTTCACCTGGGCTCTCACTGTATCTATTGCCAAAAACTATTGCAAGATTACAAAGCTTCGCTGGCAATGGTAGAGAGATTTCGATCACTTGGATGGTACCGCCCCAGCATGACTTACTATGAAACTGCACTATTTCAGACAGTCATATAGCCAATTTCAATTCAAAAAGCAATCCTGCTATTGATTTTGGTTTGACAGATTTTTCGTAATTAAGCGGCTTATCGAAATCAGTCCATCTGAAAGATTGAGCAGTGTGGCGCAGTCAAATGTTAAATCATTGAGCGTTCTAGACAATAAGATCCGAGAGTCGTGCATTGAAAAGCAAGATCCCAGTTTTTATGAGAGCACTATATGGTGTCTTTATAATATTTGACGTTATTTATAATGTTCTTCAGTGTCTCTAGTTCGTGTGGGTGTCGTGAGAAGTCAAACCATCAATCTGTGATCACGAAGCGTGATGATAAATTGTACTCTCACCATGATGACCCGCTCTAGCAATGGTTGTGAGTGTGTAACATATTCTGCACTAAATTACAAGCTGCTATGATGAATTCATACGTAATGTTCTCAAATGTCCATATTTCGGCAATTCCCTGCCGGAGCCAGCATAAAGTTCACATTACGCCTCCACGCAACATTTCGCGACTCGGCCTCATAAATCTATGAATTTATAAAACAGTTGAGAAAATATGCGAGTTAGTGTGAGGGTCACGTGTAGCGGGAACATGCGGGAACCGGTTGAAACTGGTTCAAACCCGTTGATATATAGTGCGGACGAGGCTCCGGCCACACTAGCGGCAACACTATTCATAGTGTCGTAAAAGTGTCGTTAATATCACGTCACATTGAATAGCGATCGAACAAACTTCACTAATACCCGCGGTGCGCAGAATATGTGAATATTTTAAGGCAAACGAACTTACGTATTCTGAAGGAGCCACGGGAGGTGGCGCGCATTGTGAGAGCCTTCGATGTTGAATACATAGAAACAGAAGGCTAACAGTGTATTACAAAAGTTGAGTCCTAGGAGCCAGTGCAATGCGGTGCGTCTACACGACACGACGTCTAACAACACACGATAAACAACGCATAACAGTCTCTCTCACCACAGCGTTAGCAAATAACATTTTAGCGTTTATTTTGTTTCACATGGCGACTGTGAATATGACCTTTCAACTCGCATTTAATGAAGTGGCTCTTCTGTCTGTCACTTTAGTGTTGAACCGTGTAAATAAGACGTGTCACAGAACTCGGCATTCATATCTGCGCGGAATGCAAATATTAGCAGCGAGCGCATCGACGCACCGTGTCGGATTTAAATTGAAAGCCTGCGCAAACACCGGCTTGCACATAACTGCAACGTTATAGTTTACACACATCTGCATTCCAAT
The DNA here is from genome assembly GCA_905220435.1 of Amphipyra tragopoginis. Classification (NCBI taxonomy): domain Eukaryota; kingdom Metazoa; phylum Arthropoda; class Insecta; order Lepidoptera; family Noctuidae; genus Amphipyra; species Amphipyra tragopoginis. Next base: position 26,547,051 of record HG992008.1, on the reverse strand, counting down.
CGCACTAATACCTCATATAATGTTTGAAAATGGGATGAAATCAATTTGGTGCTGACATATTCAGTTTGCACTTCAATCAACATAAGCTAACAGAGATTATCATATCCATTGTTTGCTGAACCGATTGAAATGAGTTTCGAGTATGTGGGTTAAGTTATTGAGGTTTTAGAAATAAAAATTGACGCAACAGACACTGAGGTGTAAATTTAGCATTTTTGAATCACAATAGAAGCGTTAAGTGGACAAATGTGTTAACTACCAAATAGTTCAAATGTAGTAACGGGCATCTAATTTATCCACTAAAACTCAAAGTTTTAATATGCCTTCTTCATTCATTCATTTCATTTTCACTCAAAACTTTGAGCTACTTTAGCTTTAGTTGATAAATTGATTTGAATATTTACTATTTTAAATGCCCATTACTACATTTGAACTATTTGGTAGTTAACACCTTTGTCCACCTAACGCTTAGTAAACTGTAGAGCCCAATTTGGCAGATAGATTCACTAGGTAGTATTGGCGAAAAAGCTTCATAAGAGATTTAAAATATAACTATAACATACAGACATTCATGCCAAAAGAATATTTAAAAAGTCTAGCTTTTTTAACGCTATCTCTACAATGAAATAAAAACTGCCTACTAAAGAAAACACGCTCCCGACCCGACAATCTCTGAAATTGTAATACTCGAGTGAAACAATTGAGGTCAAACGGTAGTCGTTGCCAGGCTAACACTCTGCACTACTAGTATACTATTGAATTGTACCAATACTACTGGTATTGTAGTTCCTACTGCATTAACAACACTGTGTAATACGATTTGTAGTTCACAAAGAAAAGGCTTGTATGCTACAAAACAAATACGTTTGAGAAGCACTCTCATATTGCTTGTATTGGTACAAAATCAGAGGTATGTTAGTGCACCTTAATGCAATAGCGTTTGGGAAATATTTACAATCCGGCGCTCCGTGCCGTTCCGGGCCGCTCTCGGCGGAATTGCTTCGAATAAAACCTGCACGGTTCGATCTGAACGATCTCACGGAGGCGAAACTCGGTCAGTTGAGAACCGCAGCGCAGGCACGCCTTTATGTATGCCGGAGAAAGAGAAAATCTTACCTTTCAGGTTATGTAATGGATGTGAAGGTTCCATGCTAATTTAACATTAAAAGGAAACATGGAAGTTGCCGCGGTTATTACCATGTGCTGCGTTAAAACTTTAAAGGGGATGGGTTAACATTGTTGTAAAAGGTGATAGGTTGGCAACATTTCCTGCCATAGTGTAATATTATCAACGGTTATGCCCACTACTGATTAATGCTAAACCTGATTTCAAAAGACTGATAAACTGAAGATTAAAAAACTAATTGGCTTATTAACCAGTTTTGAATACATAAGGTGAATTTGTTCGTTACTTCTTGCGATAACCAGTAAATAAACCGCCAGTGAAAGAATTCCGGAGGACGCGATGTATTGCCAAGATTTGTAAAATACCAAACAGAGCAGGTTTTTAGTGTAACCTGTTATTCTTCTAGTAAAATGAGAGGTTTCTAACGTATACTGACTAGCAAAAAGAGCTCACATTAAGACTGGTGCAGCTAAAAGTACGGAACATTAAGTATATTTATCTTTACGCTCAATTTAGGCGAAAGGGTTACAACACCAAAGTTCCACTACCTGAGTACTTAAAAGTTGTAAGTACAAGAGCAAACCCGGGCCGCTCCGGTCCGTACCGGGTCGGTAATGAGCGTGGGTCCAATCCCTACGGACCGGCTTTTTCAAAATGTTCCATAGAACACCCCTTCCCCTTACGTTCACCCTCTCAATCAGATAAAGCGTCGCTAATGATTCGTCCCACGTCACTATTGAACGAATCTTTTGATAAACTTCACATAGCCTCAGCAGATTTTTTGCGTTCATTCAAATAGAAATATCTAGGCCCCAGGGTACGCAACTTGTAATAGAGTGTAGTTTTCTGTTCGGTACAGCCATTGAAAAGGTATTGATGTAAGATATCGGTGGTGAGGGATACGGTATCCTGAATACTGAATACAAGACTCTTTTATGCCTAGGTGGGATAAAAAAATTATACATATAAAGTATGTCTTAACCCTTTACATCTAAAGAAAGAACAACGTCTATATTAGGTAGCTACGAACTAAAAAGCAACCTTTTTATACCGTCATCGATCAAAATAAAATACTGGCGTACATACAACCCACTTTCCCCTTTTCAATTAAATCATAACTTGTAAAAACTATATAAAATAATTAGCCCGTAAAACAAACCGTTCAAAAGGTGCGGGGGTGTGCCTGCGGGGGGAAAAGAGGGGGACCCTACGAAAGGCTTTTATTCCCCGTTGTACCCCGGCTCGTGCCCTCTGCAACCCTGTATTACTAAATAACAAAGAACAGAAGGTCCACTTCCAACAAGGCGCAATAAGATTAATTAACTGTCGCATTATTTGTACTGAGAGGAGGCAACTAAGATGGACTGAATGTAACGACGGAAAATTGATATTTTCACGCTAATTTGGAATGTCGAATGTCTAACAGTAGACTGATATTATACATACAGGCAGAGTTGAATGGTACAAGTAAAACAAAATGGTCTCAATCTACTGTGGACGGACATTGCACACACTGTAGCGATGTAGACGACACGTTTGGTGCAGTGGTTAAGCGATTGGCTTCTGCGATACGGGTCGTGGGTTCGATTCCCACACGGAACAAAAACTTGTATGGCCTACAGATAGTTGTTTCAGGTCTAGGCGTTTGTGTATGTGAGATTTGTGTTTGTAAACGCACCCACGATACAGGAGAAATCCTAGAGTGGGGCCAGGATAGCTGAAAAAAAAAATTGTTTCGTTTGACGTGTGTATGCGTAAGCTTATTATCGCACAGTCTATGCAGTGGTCCTTCTGTACGTATGTCCTGCCTGCCCGCACTCCCCTCTACGCCGCGTTGTATGCGGGCACTACCCGTACTGCCCCACTGACACAGTATTTTCGCCGGGTATTACGGGAACACCTCGCCGCAATCAGAATGCACGAGAGATTATAATTAACTAATGACCCAATTTCATGCATGAGAATTTTGTGTATTGAAATGTAGACTGAACACTTTGCTGTTAGAAAAAAAGAAGTAGGAACTCGTATGATCCAATTAATACCGATAACTGTTGTATGTGTCGAGGGAGGATGCCGTGTTCCGTATTTTCGAGAACACACACGGAATTTCGCGAATATTCGGAATATGGCATAGAGGTAGTCTCATTACGTAATCTTACTAAACAGATCTAGTAATTTCGTGAATCCTGAACTGTATTTTCGCAAATTACGAAATCACAGATTTACCAATAGTCAACCGACATAATTATGCACTCTTAGAGAGTGGAAATAATAGAATAGAACGTTTATTTTCAGGAACAATAGTTTTACACGATCTTATTTTATACATCGTTATTAGAGGCACGTTCCACCGTTTTAGGCAAGCAAATATTTAATTACGTGCATGCAAATCGCAATTATTAGGTAATACAAAAACAAAAAGAAGGAAAGTATAATCTTTATTTTAATCATTTTTGTTTTGGAATATTTAAATGCTCTGCGGGGATTTACAAGGAAAGCGAGGAGTTTGCCGGCTGACAACAAACGAACAACAAAACGTCCCCTTTAACAACAAAAACAATAGAATTACTGAGGTATTGTGCAGTTCCTCTGTGTTTTATAATAATAATAATAAACCCCCTCTGGGAAAGGCGTTACCTCATCATGAGATTAACGTAAAACCGGAGGGTACATTAGATTAGCTTTCTACAACCCCATCATATAATAAAAAATGTAAGATGAGGTCTACTGAAAAGCTTACAAACCGCAGGGCAGCTTGTGGCGAGCTGTTGGTGAGTGGCGACACTGCGTACCTTATTGCCTCAGAGAGTCGGTCAGGGCCTCGTCTCCAGTTTGCCTTTATTGGCTGGCTGGAGTGGAACCCCAAGAGTGCCCGCAGGATTCTCAACTCTGTCTCGCCTTTATCGGCCGGCCAGAGGGGGGCCGCCAGAGCTATATGCTCGGGGGTGGAAGTGTCTAAAGGCGTAATAGCGGGGAAACCCACTCCGGGTCTTTTAGACCCGCGACGGCGAAACCGGGGCCACACCTCTCTACACCCTTAGCCGCTCACACGTTTGTTGCCCCCTTCGCCTATGTACTGGCGGCTTTTCAGGGGGCCCAGCTAGTGAGCTGGCGAGTCACCGTCTGCCAACACAATTCAATTTCAAACTTGAAAGGCAGACGCCGTTTTCTTCCGCCAATAGAAGTTATCTAGTCCACCTAACACCCCTTCCCATAGACCAGATATTTTTCACCATATTTTACAATAGTCTTGCACCCACTTGGGACGGTCCATGACTGTACCCCAATAGTGCAGCCGTGGATAGTCCCCGGTTGGTGCCCCACCCCATTTTAGATTAAAGTTCTCAAAGGGGCCTCTGCGCGTTGGACCTGTGTCCCCGTGTATGCCTTCCAAAAGACCGGACATCTTCCGCACGGAAGATGAACCGTGATTTAAAGAGAGATACAAATAATAATAAAAATTCTTTATTCACATAAAAGTAACACAATTGTAATGAAGTCCCTGATTCCTGAGCTAGGTACAAAGACCTGTGTTACAGAAATCAGTGTCTTCTCCCATTCTAGGCGCAAAATATACTTAGGCAAATAAAAGCAGATAAGTTAGACGTCTCTAAAAAAGAAAATGTGTTTGTGTCTGTGTATGTGGGCGTGTGCATGTAAGTGTGTGTGTGTGTGTGAGTGTTTGTGTGTGTGTGTGGGCATATGCGCGTGTACAGTGGGTGGTGAACTACATAAAAGATAATAATTTGAAGCCTAGGAGACTGAAAGTAATAACAACTCAGTTTGATCATAGTCTAAACCTAGCAACCAGGATTTAATTTTAGTTTTTGTTTCACGATATGATAGAGGATGAATATTTTTTATTTTATTTATTTTATTATATAAGTAAACGGACATGAAGCCTTGTTGCCGCCTAGCACAAGCTGTGCGGCATCTAACAGGTAAGCATACATTTGTTATGTTGCGCTTTTTACTATAGTCTACCGCATTGTAAGGAGTGATTTTATGCTGTTTTGTTACTTATCTTTTATCTTACGTCAGCGAATCATAATAGTACCTAATATAAGATATGAACAGCATAAAAATGGCGTTTGAAATAAAGAGCAAGATAAATATTTGTGAACGTATTTATAAACGTCATCATAATAATACATATCAAGCGGTCGAACGCGCATACTCTCAATCAATCTCAATGTACCGTGTGCTAGTGACATTAGTTTTCCGGACGACTATTGGGAATTAGCTACACGTGTCGTTGTTATATTGATTATAAATGATTTTGCTCTGATCGGAGAACCTCTCGTGTCGTCTCTCGTGTAGTGCCGGACAAAAAGAATAGCACTACCCCATCTCTTCCCATGGGTATCGTAAAAGGCGACTAAGGGATTCACTAGAGGATGGGCAGCAGCGTTCTCTGAGTACTTTAATAACCATACTGCGATCGCCAACCCGCCTGCCAAGCGTGGCGAAAAGGCCCCCACCTTTTGGGGGAGGCCTATGTCCAGCAGTGGACGTCTTTCGATTCAATGATGATGATGATGATCGGAGAATAAATGGTGTCATGAACAGATCGTATTTATAACTAGCCTAGATTTCAAAAGCGCGATATTATTATCATGATTTTTGGACTTAAATACATCTTCTTCCTGCCCTTATTCCATGTTACTTGGGGTCGGCGCAACACGTTTTCTTCTTCCATTCCCTCCTGTCAGCCGTCATGACATCACTGACTCCCTTCTCTTTCATATCATTCTTCACACAATCCATCTATCTTTTCTTTGGCCTCCCTCTTCCTCTCCATCCATCCACATTTATATTCATAACTCTTTTGGTCACATGCGTCTCATATCTCCTCTTCTCATGCTCATACCAAGACAAACGGTTTCCTTTCAACTTTTCTGTGACTGGCGCTACTTTCAAACTTCCCCTAATATACTCATTCCTGACCTTATCCATTCTGGTCACTCCACACATCCATCTCAACATTCTCATCTCCGCTAGATGCAATCTTTTCTCATCCGTCTTCTTCACGGCCCAACATTCCGATCCATACAGTACGACAGGTCTTATCACGGACTCGTAGATTTTCCCCTTTAACTTCAGAGGACATAAATACATCAATCGTTAAAAAAATGTTTACCATCTCAGTTGAAATAAGTTGATCAAATCTCACAGTACAGATCCGTCAAGTGTAGCCACTTGCCAGGAAACTTCGCATAAACACTTGAGCACAAATACTTGGCGATTGTTGGCGAAAACATTTAGATATCATAAACAACATGACTTATCCGCGGATATAACGCGAGATATCGCGCTGAATAGGAAAAAACTTTGTCAACTTATCATAAGGAAGTTATGGACGCATCTGAGGTAAACAACTTATAAGTACAATCTTGTAAAGATAACAAGCCTATGGATACGACGGTAAAGGTGCCTGTATACTTGCTCAGTTTTGTTGATTTATAATATCGCTTGACGACAAACTATACTTTACTTGATTTTATTACGAGACTTTACTGATCGCCATTATCAATCGCCAGTCTGTACATATCCATAACTGGTTAATCATGAATGTTAACAGGAATAGTGTTTAAGTTATAAGAAATGGTATGCATCTATTTGGAGACGGTTTATTAGCTGCCCTGAACGATTTTCAGGGCTTTACGAACTTCAATTAAGTAAATTATTATACCTATTGTTGTTGCATTTAAAGCTCAACAACACAACTCAAGCGCTTTTAATCTGCCTTTTCATAATTCCCTGTAAGTACTTAAATGGTGTATGAAATAAAACTTTGAACTTGATACGATCAAAACTGTAGGAAACCTACTTGTGAGCGTATTACAACTAACTGCGACCCGATTGCCAAGCGTGGTAATTATGGCAGTTCTTCCTTATGATAATAATTTGTAGAAGAGAAAGAAATCCATGCTTAACAGTGGACGGGATAAGACGTTGATGAGTGTCAAAAAAACAAAGTTGTTTTTATACATGAAGAGGTGAGGAATGCGATATTCATTGTTAACTGACGACCAAGCGGCACAACTGTCGTTTAATACCTTATTAAATACCTTTATCAGCATCAACAAGCATTTCACTCATAGAAAATGAACATTTTGTATAGACAGACATATGGCGCCTTTTGTATAAACAATGAACATTCCTTTCGCGCACGCATTCACCTTTTCCCATTGATTCAGCTTTCGCATGCTTATATTCTATAGAACGACTTCGCAGCTGAAAGCACACGATTTCACAGGAGTTGCGGCCATCCAGCCTTTTAATGTATTATTGCTGATTAATGTAATTAGTCCCTAACTTCGTAAATGCGTGAACGTGAGCCTCCTTACGGACTAAACTCTAAGCTTTCTACATAATTATTATAAACAAGATACTAACACTTTGCAATACATACATACGAACAAGCTATTAAGTACTAAGAGGGGGAGCACATTCCACAGATATCGTTTAAACTTTTGCTCATAACTGTTGAACGACACGCGCATACTAAACACTTCCTGGGAGGAGGCGGAGTACAAAGCGGACAAACATTGTTACCATGACAGGTACCTAACAGTTTAATGGTACGAACTTGTCTTTCATTCTAATTTGTAAGTAAAAGAAACACAAAGGACGTCTTATGAACTATTAGAGCTCTTACACACCACGTTTTTTTCAGGCGCCGTCGACGGGCGTTTCGCTATCGCACGTTGTCGGCGGTGCTAAACTTGAAATAGGCAGATTACTTGCGATTGTATCGCTGCAAACTCACGAGAAACGCGCTACAGACGCGCGTGAGCAACTCTCCTTGCAAAGTTAAACGCGTGCAGCACGCGCGCGATGTAGCAGATATCGCATTACAGACGCGCGTGAGCAACTCACCTTGGATTAAAACGCGCTGTAAGTACGTATGTGTTTGGAGCTAAAGAAACGCGCTGTGTCAGCGCATCTGTATCGATGTAACTCCAACAATTTTATGAACGTGTGAATAGGTAAATTGGTTGCGATAACATCGCGTTTGCAGCGCGTTATAGTTGCGTGCGACGCGCGTCGACAGGGCCTGAAAAAAACGTGGTGTGTCTTACACAATGTCCTTAATTAACCGAAGTATACACAGGACTGCTTCTGTCCATCCTCATACCATGTCCATCGCCTTTTACTACAGCTTTGTAGACTGCGGGAACTAAACGACTATGCAATTCTTGATAGTTGACTATTCACTTTATGTTCACAGATCTGTTAAAAAGGGAACACACAAATAGGACTTCTTGTATATCATAACATAACATCACGCCGGCATTCACTGAAGGGTTGGGCAGAGGTGTATAAGTACACCCACATTTCACTGTTATGTTTCAAGTCCCATGTCATAGGGGGCGAGCCTATTGCCATCAACCGGGCACAAATCCAAACTCCGGGTTGCTACTAAGAAATTCTACACGGAAAAACTCAATAACACTTTTCCCGACCTGGGGATCGAACCCAGGACCTCACAGGACCACTAGAACGAGCATACTACACACTGCATAATACTAGAACTAGAACGAGGCAGTTATTCTACATATTTATATATCCTAGGTACAATATACAGTCTTCATATTTCTCAGTATACACTAACACTCAGACTCGGAGCAGTTTATCTGTAGATTGTACTAATAATATTTGTTCTGCGCGTCCATATTTTTGCCCAGCTATGTTCATAAACCATTTGTGTCACACTCCCCCTCACACCCCTCACGTATTTGTGACAAATTATGTTATCCCATCTAAAGTAAAGAATTATTAAATACTAGCTTTTGCCTGCGGCTTCGCTCGCGTTAATTTATGGATCCCTAATTTTTTGATCCCAAAATATAGCCTATAGCACTCAAGGATAACGTAGCTTCCTACTGGTGAAAGAATTTTTGAAATCGGATGTGTAGTTTCGGAGATTACCTCCTACATACAAACAAACAAACAAACAAATTCTACCTCTTTATAATATTAAGTATACTGGGTGTTAACGAATTCGTGTAATTCCTGAAAACCACATGATTTACTACTGCTGTAGATTGGCCCCGCACGGGATTTAGACTGATTAAAAATAAATAAATAAAAATCTTTTTTTTTTCATGCGGCTTTGTTATCGATCGTATCTAAACCACCTAAAAGGGATTCAATAAAAAGATAAGTTTTTTTTTTGCAAAAATAAATGTTTTATTTGAGTGAACATTTCGATGCCACGCTTAAATTAATGAAAGCACGGCGACACTGCTGGCAGGCACGACTAACGCGATAGGTATCGCTCTTTGCAGTCAGATAACTCATGGTTCTAAAAATGACTTAGAAATAGAAAACCAAGATTTTATTTAGATTTTTTTTCAGCTGATTTTCAAAAATTCCCTTTTAGGGTTAATCTCTGTCACCAGTAGATCACGTGGTTTGAAGGAATTACACGAATTCGTTAACACCCTGTAGATTTGTCACAAATTACGTTATACCTGTGAGTTATGTTATGTTAGTTGTATGTTGGGAACTATCGACTATTAGGGTCAAAATACACGTGCGATAGTTGCTTCCGGGAGCCGGATCCGACTATCTGATCTGATTCATGAAATACACGTACGATTCTCGTGACCGATTTTTTCTGGACGACGACGACGCCCGGGCGATGCTTATGATTCTGACATCCGATCCGATAGTCTGATCGTACGTGTAATTCACGTTCAAACAAATGTATGACGCGGAGGCCTTCAGATAGTCTGATCAGACTATCGGAACCGACTATCGGTGGCAAGTATCGGACGTGTATTTGGGCTCTTAAGGTTCGACGCAGTTTTGATTCACAGTTTTGTGGTAATTTGGTTTTTGTCACTATACAGGCTATTAACGAATTCGTGTAATTCCTTCAAACCGTGTGATCTATTGGTAGCACTGATTGATCCTGCGCAGGTTTTATGCAAAAACAAAAAAAAGTTTTCAAAAAGAAAAACAATTCTAATCTGAGTAATTTTAATGTCCCGAATTAACTGACTGCACGGAGTGATAATTATAGTTACAGGCAGCTAGTCGTGCTCGCCAGCTGTATCGCCGTGCTTTCGTTCATTTATGAGTGACATCGAAATGTTCCATCACACAAATATAATTTCTTTGCAAAAAAAACCTTATTTTTTATTGAAACCTTATTAGGTGGTTTAGATATGAACACAGAAAAATAACATAAGAAAAAAAAACAATCTTAATCACGTCCGGAGTCAATACACACCATTAATAAATCATGTGGTTTTAAGAAAATACACGAATTCGTTTATACCCTGTAGAAGGCAGGGCTTTATATGATCCTAGTTTTGAATCTCTATTAAAGCTAAAAAATTATCTCAATAAAGGTGAAAATGTTTTGCGTAGAGTTCTATTCATGTGTCCCTGTAATTAAACTCAATTATAAGGCTTAAAACTGTTTTGACCATCTGTATAAGACCGATGCTAAGGTCTGTCCTACTCCCTCGTATATTAAAATCTGTGACAATTATTAGAATTGCACAAAAGATCAATACTATGTCATAAATCCAGTGATGCCGGCGAATATAAAAATAGAACAGCGGATATAAACTGATTGCTCCGATGGAACTCGTAAATACCTAGTGAGTTATGACTGCACTACAAGTCGGTACTCACTAGTACTACATAGTGGCAAAAGACAGAGTGTACGGCTCAGAGGTTGTAAGTTGAGGTAGTTGAGTTGACGAAAATCACAGACTTCACGATACCCAGTTTATTCGTAAAGTTACACAAGTTATGTTGGATGCTAATCCGCGGTTTTACTGCTAGGGCAGCTATTGGTCAACTGACTATCATTATGATAGGTAAGTTAATATAAAATGAATCGCGGAAAGTAGGTCGCGGTGTTAGCAAATTAATTGCCTGTACGTGAACCGTACACAGAGTTTAAAGTCAAATAATTAAGTACATGGTAAAACTACGTCATTGATGTCTATGCATTATGGGGGATTTACACAGGTCGATTTGAGCCGTTCGGCAAGTCACCAGTCGCATCGTTTGTAAAAATCGAATCACCACCCCATTCTCACCAGTCGACAAAAATCGCATGCGACTTGTTCATTTCTAGCGGGTGCAACACAGCGCAAAACACACCTCATGAGGTGAGCGATTGTTTGCAACTGACTATTTACACGGTCGATTTTAGTCACCCGCCGCATGCGGCTTGTCGCCGCACGCCAAAAGTCGGATGGCACCTAACTTTGGAGCTCGCGATTTTAGTCACTTGCGGCCTAGTCGAATTGTCATTTACACGTGTAAATCCCCTATTAGATAAAAAATTATACGACGTCATAAGTATTGTTGACGATTGTATCAGGTTTGTAAATTTTTTAACGTTTCCGGCAAAATCTTGGAAAATTGTAAGTTTTTGTCATAAACAGATGTTTGCGCATAATTTTATTTTTTGTGTAATTATCAGACAATATTCTTAACCGGTTATCATTGTATAGGCATGTGGTGCGTCGGAATGAGGAACAATTGTGAGGAAAGTTTTGAGTATGAATGTGGATGATTAAAAGAGTAGAGGAAAACCTAAGAAACGATGGATGGATAATGTAAAAGATGATATGACTAGAAAGAGGGTGACTACTGAGATGACGGCTAATAGAGATTTAAAAAGACATCGATTTGATTTTCAAAAGAATTTGTACCTTCACATTTACCAAATAAATATAAAGCACGCGCAAGACGTGAGAAAGTTGAAAATAACAGCAAAAATGGCACCATTTTCTGCCAAGGTCGCTTACAGGCCCTCAATCCTAAAAAGGTTCGCCATGTGTCAAGCATGGCGTGATCACGGTGATCGTAATGTCACACGCCATCAACTGACGCTGGACATATTGTTACGAGTATGTTATACGTCGCCGGCGCAGTGGTCCGTGACGGGGTGCCCTCGAAGCGACGATATGGGCGAAACCTCGCGGTACATTGATAAGAATTTAACTGAGAGCGAATTAAAATATAGGTACTATAAAAAACATTACCCATTCTTTTGTTATACTTATCTTAGATTGGCTTGTTAAAATATACATTACAAGTACACACATCAAAAAAAGTTTGCGATCACTAACATAATTTATGTTTGTGAAGATTCCGAATTCAAAGTCCAACTGAAATCTGATTCATATTTATCTAGACAACTATCAATCTATATTTATCATGATAATTATCGCTTTGAATGCCGATTAGAAAATTCGGCTTCAAAAAGTCTACATAATTTCTCAAAGTGATCGCAAACTTTTTTTGATGTGTGTATGTATAGTAGATAAACAATTACGTGTTACATAATTCAACATGAAAAAGAAAATATTAATCAAGTAGTCTTTTATGGTTGTTGTCATTTACCTCTCAGAGGAAATTAGGTAAGAATGTAAATAACTTTCTGGGTAGTCTGCTCTTTACCTATAGTTTTATGTTTTCAGGGTTGCGTTTCAGTGATGATTATTTTATGTTTAATCTTTTTTTTTTGTGTTTTCTACGATTTTCAAATATTACCAATAGTCTCTTAACAAGGGACCTTTTAACCCCCTTTCGGCTCTAGGGGTGACTTTGTAACACGTTGTATAGTACCTGTACCCCAAGTGTGAGTTTTTTTCGTTAACTACAGTAGTTGCGTCACGACAAAAATGTATGAAAATTTAGGCAGCACCTCTAGCGACGAATAGCGAGACTAAAAAACGTGAGTGCGAGTTTTTTGACACTTACTGTAGTAATCTATTCGTAAACCTCGAAACTACAGTGGGTGTAGATTACTATCCGTCCTGTAGTTTTGCTGTAGTTTACTTACAGTTTACCAAAATTTTGCGAGTGTGAGCTGCAAATTTGACATTTGGTATAGTTACAGCTGTCAACGATACTATAAATACTGTAGTTTGTCAGTCACTTTAATTTCCAAGGTGAAAGGCTTGTTTACTACAATAGTTTTGCAATTTTCGTTATTTATTCATAGTTAGTGTCATAAATTATGCCAATGTGTATTTTTTCCTGCTTGGGGCATGTTTGTGGCCTACCAGGCAAAAGGACAAAGTGTTCGGATTCGAACATTTATATTGGAGTTTTCGTGGAGAGTGTCTTGAAAACGTACTATAGTCTGAGTAGATTTAACAAGTAAAGATGGATCACGCTCATGATTTCTTCAAACGCTACTAGACAAGCCATTACAAGTAAGTTTTTACATGTTTATTATGTACAGTATCAAATGCACATAGGTATCTACATGTAGTAAAAGTGCAATACAACCCTACACAATGTGTTCATATCATTCAGGCTATTCATGATAGTAAATACACGTTATCATTGTACCTGCTTTTCAACCGCTTAACATAGCGGTATTGAGAAGGCTGCCAAAATCATTACTCCCGACAAACGAATTAGTGATTGCAATTATAACCAGCGCTCAAGAGTAGGTATGCTGTACGGCTGTTGTTGGAGCGCCTGTTGGATTCATCGTAGCAGCGAGCGACAATCCGTCCTGATTTAGTTTTAAGTATTGAATGTAATTAGAATTAATTAGCACTTGTGTCATTATATCGATTCTACACAGTCATCCAGTAATTGCATATTTTCCTTTTTTATTTTACCCAAGTCCTGGTTGCTCCCGTACATGGTCCTTAAGAGCCGGATTGTGGTATTTATCAAGTCAGTTCGAAGATTAATTAAATCAGCGATAATAACGACGGAAATAATTAACCTGGATTTGAGAGGTTATACGCCGGCTGCGTGGAATATGGATTGAGTACACATTATTTTCACGGTGTTAAGTTTATATTGGATAATATCACCCAAACTCGTACAGGTTGTATCTAACTTTAATTACTTATAAGTTACCAAAGGTTAGTGCATTTTTATCTGTAATTAATATAAATTATGTGCCTACATTGCCGTTTCGCATTTTGAGTAGTTTCGTTATTTTGTATGTTACGTGTACAATTAGCGACAATTGTTATTATATAGTACTTTGAGTATAGTAGGAATTAGCACTACATTTATATAATTTGTATTGTTGCATTAGAGCGATAACTATTCAGTTAAGTGTAAGTTTGATGCGTAGGTATTCATCACATAAGTTTATAGTTAGGTGTTAGATATTATTTCGAATTACCTATTGACTATAATGTCAGTTAATTAAACCGTAGTGTACTTCAGATTTTTTGCTTACATGTTTGTATCCTAATTAATAACATAGATAAGTTATTGAGGAATTTATAAATAAAAGTTTACACCTTCACATTAGTATTCAGATTTATTGTTATATACACATATTTACATTAAAGATTACCTAATTACATTGTTACATCACATTAAAATCAACCATATAACTTACTACCTACATAACTTTTGTTTAAGTATATAAACGTATTTGCTACTGTATACATTTCAGGTCGACAACATTCGAGTCCCAGTATGTCCGAGGAGAAGGAATTAGTAAAGAAGCGAGGCAGTTTTAAGGGCCGCTTAACTACATTCGTCAATTACCTGGACGCAATGAATGACAAGAAATTAAGCAGCTGTGATGTCACGGAATTACAGCTGCGCATGGGCAAAATTGAGTCGTTATATGAGCAATACGATGAGGTACAGTTGAGGTTAGAATGCATGGTTGATGATACGAAGGCCCAGATGTCAGAACGTTCCGAGTTCGAGACATTGTACTATAAAGCATTGGCAAGGGCTCAACAGTTAGTGAATAAATGTAGCAAAGATAATGATTCGATTTGTGGTAAAAGTAGTCGTGGCAGTGTTCATAAACCTATTAAGCTGCCTACCATACAACTTCCAAAATTTAACGGATTATACAGCAATTGGTTGGAGTTTCGTGACACCTTTACTAGCCTCATTCATCATAATGACGAGATTGATGAAGTCAACAAATTTCATTATTTGCGTGCTTCTCTGGAAGGATCTGCTGCTGTGGTTATTCAGTCAGTTGAGTTTTCCGCTAGTAACTATGATGTGGCTTGGAATTTAATATGCGATCGTTTTGACAATAAAAGATTATTGGTGCAGAATCACGTGTCAGCATTATTTAATATAGAACCTATCACAAAGGAGTCCTCAACCGCTTTGAAAGGTTTAATAGACCTATTAAATAAAAACTTGCGAGCGTTAGAATCGTTAGGTGAACCAGTCAAGCAATGGGATACTTTGTTGATATATTTAGTTACTCGTAAGTTAGATCTTAAATCTTATCGCGAATGGGAGGAGTTTAAAGGTCATACCGAAAAGGATAGCAAGATTACATTTGATGCATTCCTACAATTTATTCGCACTCGCGCTGATTTAGTTGAAACATTAGAACTATCAAGGCACAACTTGTCAGGTATCGCTAAATCAGGATCCACGAGTAAAATTAAATCTATGGTGACGACACCAAATTCTAATAATATAAGCACTGAATCTGTCACGAAGCTATGTCCCAATTGTAAAGGTGACCATAGCTTAACTAGTTGTTCACAGTTCCTTGCGTTGAGTAATGAGGCTCGTCGTAAATTAGTGCCTAGTTTTAAATTGTGTTACAATTGTTTTCGTTCCGGTCACTTTTCCAACAACTGTAAAAAACCGGGTTGTAGGTTATGCAAGCGCAGGCATAACATTTTAATTCATATTTCAGACACTAACGGTAATCGTAGTGATAACACATCTGATAAATCAGCTTCGTCTCCGTCAACGTCTGCGTCACCCGCGCACTCAGCTAACACTGACGCTAATAATGTATCGTTATCTGCGACCATTTCACCTTCTTATTGCGACAGTAGGAAGGAGTGCGGCGTGTTATTGTCAACAGCTCTAATTAGATTATTTGATCATAATGATCGTGAGCATATTGTGCGAGCGACACTCGACAGCGGTAGTACATCATGTTTCATGACGGAGCGACTATGTAAACAACTTAAATTAAATACTAGTCCGATAGATGGCTCCATCTATGGCATAAATAACGCGATCTCTCGCGTAGGCAATACTTGTCAGGTAAAAATGACGTCACTCAACAACAGTTATAGTGCTAAGTTGTTTTGTTTTGTTTTGCCATTAATAACTAGCCAAATGCCATGTCGTGAAATTGATTTGTCTAACCTGAATATTCCCACTGATATTTGTCTGGCAGATCCTACTTTTTACAAGCCCTCCGATGTAGATCTTTTAATTGGTGCTGATCTATTTTGGGACCTGTTAGGTTCACAAAGAGTAAAGCTAGGGGTCGGGAAGCCAGTGTTATGTGAAACCAGGTTAGGCTGGATCGTTTCTGGTCCCATTATATTATATAATGATAGAAATTTATGTAACAGTGTCCGTTGTAATTTTACTCAAACTAGTTCCTGTAATAATGATGACTTGGGATTAATTCGTGATGATTTGATGCGATTTTGGAATCTCGAAGAGGTTACCTCGCAGCTTTCTAATTATTTGCCAGAGGAAAAATTGTGCGAGGAGCACTTCATTAAAACCACGACTCGTTTAGAGGACGGTCGTTTTTGTGTCCGTATACCAATGAAGCAGAACCCTTCTGTTCTAGGTGACTCATTTCACAGGGCTTCAAAATGTTTATATTCCCTGGAACGCAGACTTAAGGCTAAACCTGATTTTAGCAAACTATATCACGAGTTTATGTCAGAATATGAATCCCTAGGTCATATGACATTAAACAAGGAACTAGATTTAAATGCGTATTACATACCTCATCACGGGGTACTACGCGAATGTAGTACCACTACCAAACTGCGTGTAGTGTTCAATGCTAGTTGCCCTACTTCATCAGGAGTATCCTTTAATGATTTACAGATGGTGGGTCCCACGGTTCAGGACGACCTCCAGTCTATACTTCTTCGGTTTCGACAGTATAAGTATGTCTTGTCAGCCGATGTTGAAAAGATGTATAGACAGGTAGTAGTTCATCCATCTGATAGGCACTTGCAACAGGTAGTTTGGCGTGATGACACATGCAGTCCTGTCAAGGTATTTAAACTAAACACCGTTACATACGGTACGGCTAGTGCGCCATTTCTTGCGACGCGCTGCCTTAATCAATTAGGCATTGAGTGTACTAATGATAAGATTGCCACCATAATCAAGCATGACTTCTACGTTGATGATCTGCTCACGGGTGGTAATGATTTGAATGAAGTGATGTTCATTCGTAATGAAGTCACCAATGCACTGGCATCAGCTTGCATGCCACTTCGAAAGTGGAAGTCGAATGAACCTACTTTAGTCTCAGGGACTTTTCAGTCATCATTAGATTTAAGTATGGGATCTAGTGAGCCCAATAAACTATTAGGGCTTGACTGGTTTGCTGACTCTGACGAACTAGGTTTTTTAATTAGTTCTAAGATGCCTTCTAATAGCAGCACTAAGCGTAATTTGCTTTCAGCAATTGCACGCATTTTTGACCCCTTAGGTCTTATATCTCCTTTTGTGGTGACCATGAAAATGTTGTTGCAAAAAATGTGGTTAGACAACCTTTCATGGGACGAACCGTTGACTCTGGAACTCAACACAACTTGGAATGCTATTGTTAAAAATCTCCCTCTTCTAAATAATTTGCGTATCCCACGTTTTGTTATGTCCGATTTGTATCAGACGTTAGAGCTCCATGTATTCACGGATGCATCAGAGCGCGCGTACGGTGCGTGTGCCTATGTTCGTAGTGTTAGCAGTGATGGTGGTGAATGCATGGTCCGCTTATTGATAGGTAAAAGTCGTGTGGCACCGATTAAACCTACCACGATTCCGAGGTTGGAACTGTGTGGTGCCGTAGTGGGAGCACGCGTGTGTGAGAAGGTGGTCAAATCACTTCGAGCAAAGTTCGATCGGGTTTATTGTTGGACAGACTCGACCATTGTATTGGGATGGGTACAAATGTTGCCTTCTAAACTTCAGCCATTTGTACGCAATCGCGTTGCTGAAGTTTTAGATAAGACAGCAAAGTGTAGTTGGCGTCATGTCCCAACCGACAAGAACCCAGCAGATCTAATATCTCGTGGCGTGGATATTGATGATCTGCAAGGGTTATATATGTGGTGGTGTGGCCCCGACTTCTTAAAGGAAGATCAGTCCAACTGGCCATCTCAACTTAAATGTTTAGAATTCGAGACATTGCCCGAAACGCGACCTCAAGTTTCATTGAGCGCTATTGTAGAAAATAGTTCTTGCACTTTATTTATAGATTTTAAACGTTTCTCTAATTATTTAAGACTTGTTCGTTCCGTAGCATACATGTTGAGATTTGTTAAAATTTGCAGAAAACTTCCTGTAATTAGTAAGTTTCTATCAGAAGAAGAACTACAGGAAGCATTAAATCTTATTATTTTAAAATGTCAAAGTGAATCGTTTCCAGAGTACAAATTACTTGCAAACAAACATAGTTTACCTTCCAAAAGCGCCCTTCTTAAATTTAATGTCTATTTAGACAGCAATAATATAATGCGTGTCGGAGGACGTTTGGAGAATTCTGATTTTGCATACAATAAGAAACATCCTATTATTTTACAGTCCACTCATATATTTACAAAACTATTATTTAATTTTGAGCACAAGAGATTGATGCACGCAGGCCCACAGTTATTATTAACGTCAATCAGGGAATCGTATTGGCCTATAGGTGGCCGTAATTTAGCTAAAGCTTGCTATCATAACTGTGTGCGCTGTTGTCGTATGAAGGGTAACGTAGTTACCCCTTTAATGGGGAATTTGCCGCAGCAGCGTCTCCGTCAGGGAGGCTACCCCTTCGAAAGTGTTGGCGTAGATTATGCCGGCCCTATCATGTGTGCCAGTCGGCAAGGCCGCGGTTGTAGGCTAGTAAAGGTGTACGTGGCGATATTCATTTGCTTCACCACCAAGGCTATTCACTTGGAGCTAGTAGGTGACCTAACTAGTAATAAATATTTACTGGCTTTATATAGGTTTATTTCGCGAAGGGGAAAACCTGTTAACATTTATTCCGACAACGGTACCTCGTTCGTTGGCGCGTACAACGATTTATCGAAATTTTTAAAGTCAAATTGCGATTCCTTAGGTGCAAGTTTGGCTAATGATGGAGTTAAGATGCACTTTATTCCCGCTTATACTCCTCATTTTGGCGGACTCTGGGAAGCGGGTGTTAAGTCGACCAAATACCATTTAAAGCGAGTTTTGGGAAATTGTAATCTGACTGAATCTTTTTTCCTCCTGTGGCAACACTACAGCTAACAGCTGATTTAGATTTGTCCTTTTAATTTTATTTTTAAATTTTAAATTAATCATTAAATTAGGCCTAAAACCAATTAATCACTAAGTAAAAGGGGTAATAAAAGTTTATCGTGCAATATTTTAGCGTAATTAGTGCAAAATAAGTGTTTTATCATATTGTGTATTGGTGACAGATAGGTACCGGCACGAGTATTGTAAAATTGTCATCTCGAAAACAGGTACAAAAGTATTTAATTATTTACTAGTATATTAGTTTCATTGTGTTTTTTTCACTAGTCAATAATTTACAACAAATACGTACGGCTATGAGTACCTTTTGTAGACATTGCGAAACGTAAACATAACCTCATTCTAGTTTTGGTGACACAACTTCTCACTTCTTTTCTTTACTTCAATATTCTGTTATTAATCACCCCTCAAGTTTACCTTCATCATTTACTTCTGACTCTCAACCTATTCTTTCACTTCTTTTTTCTATTCATTAATCATGTTGACTCGCAAAGCCTCTGCTCGCCAGGAGGAGTCCAAACTCCAACAGGCGTTGAGCGAATTGAAGGCATCCAGGGAGTTGTGTGACCAACTGAATAGGGAAAGAGATGACAATGAGAGGGAGCTAATAGAAGTTCTTGATAAGAACAAACATTTAAAATATGAAATGGCACAGTTGCATGAACAATGCACTGATGCAATAGATGCCCGGGACAACCTCCAGCTCATTGTTGATGGTTTCCACCAGTGTAGCAGCGAGTATGAACATGCCCTAAATCGTGTACATTCTCTTGAACACCAGCTACATGCGGCAAACAGCAAAATTTCACAATTGGAGACCGAACAACACAACATCACAGCCTCGCTGAACCAAAGCCTCTTCAATGAGTTGGTAGTTGATGCTCCGGGTATGGTTTCTGCTGCAATTGACATAAAGCCCATAGTCACTATCGATCTGACATGTGGAGATGACATCAAGTCCAATAACTCAGTCAGGGTAGTTAAATGCAGCAAAAATAAGTTCAAAAAATATGTAAAAATTAATAAATATATTAGAAAAACTCAAAAATTAGTCAAAAGACAGAAGTTTTTTATCAAAAATGTTAAGTTGAATAGGGAACGGCTTCAATTGTTGAAAAGATTAGACATGTATTCACAACAATTGAAAAGTAATAATTTAAGATATAAATTGAATTCTCAAAATTTAGAACTAGATATTGAAAGTCTTCAAGAAAAATTATTATCTATGACTGCCAAATACAAAAGCTCTGAAATGCAAATGAAGGAGTACATGCTGGCTATGAATGAGCTAGTGGGCTCATGTAACTGTGAGTGCTCACATCCAGTGGCCAATAATATCTCACCCAACGGCAAGCTCTTACCGGTTCATTCTACGTCTTTATGTGATACCTCCACAGAGCAAACATGTGACAATCAAATAATAACTGCTAATGGCTCCCTCAAACTGACACCTGTAAATGTTAATAACCCCCACGGTATGGCATCCATACTGAAACCTCAACTTGTGATATTTAGTGATGAAATTGGAAAAAATATGGGCCAGTTGCTATCAATTACTTGCAAGGGACATTCTGTTACTAATTATTGTATGCCTGGGCTAACTTACCTTGACATTATGAGAAAAATTATTAGTTTTAATTTTAGCCAGGATACAACCTTATTAATATTAATTGGAAACAGAGGAAATGTGAATAAGAAAAGTCTGCTCCAGTATTTTAACAAACTGTGTGAGCTAAACTTAAGAAAAATTGTTTTGTTCACATTCCCTTATAGCAACAACTTGCCACAGGAAGAGAATAATATTAGATATAAGCTAAACATTTTATTGCATACTTGGACATGTAATAATAGTCTATTCCATCTGATTGACACTAACAATTATGTTAGTAAATATTTATATGTGACAAAAGATAGTTACTATCTTACAAAATATTGTAAACGACAAATAGCTGAGTCGCTATCCTATTTTTTTGATATTTCAGCCAAGAACTTGGCTTTTGATACCATTGCTTCTATTGAGCAATTACCTAATATTTACAATGATTCAGCCAATAATTTGGCTAACAAATCTGACATTTATTATAATTTAAATTAGAATTTGAGACAATAGAGGCAACCTCTTGCTTAAATGACATGATTAATGTGAATAATGATGATTTATCCGTTTCAAATATAACTGGAATATGCAAGGTTTTAAAAACCTTCAGCTTGGTGCACCAAAATATTCAAGGGATGTTGAGTAAAGACCTTGAAATTGAACTGTTTATGAACTGCAACAATATTGACATTTTGTGTATTACAGAACATTGGCTAAAAAGCCACCAGTTCATATTCAGTTTCAATAATCACCAAGTTGGTAGTTCGTTCAGCAGAGAAAATGCTATACATGGTGGTTCACTAATTTTATTAAATAAACAGTTTAAATACAAAGAACGTAAGGATATTGTGAGCCTCTCTGTTGAGCGAACAATTGAAATAGCCTGTGTGGAGCTGGAGCGGTTTGTTGTATTGAGTGTGTACAGGCCTCCTTCAGCATTATATGATTGCTTTGAGAATGTTATGGATCAAGTGTTACAGAAAATTTGCAAATTAAATAAAAACGTGTTTGTATGTGGCGATTTCAATGTGAATTTGTTGGAAGATTCTTCAATGTGCCTTAAAATTAAAAATCTATTTAAATCATATAATCTTGAAAATCTATTTTTGGAGCCTACGAGGATAACTGCCACTACAGCTACTTGTTTGGACAATATATTTACAAATATTGTACCTAATACTAAACAAATAATAAATCAACTCAACTCTGATCATTGTGGACAGTTGATTACATTTCTTCAGGAAGACAAGAAATTTGTAAAAAAGGAGATAACTGTAGTGCCTAAAACTGTGGGTCGCTTGGAAGGATTTAAAAATAAACTCATTAGAAAATTGCCTTATCTAAGTTATAGTGATGATCCTAACGACCTATACAATACATTTTTTAACATGTTTTGTACAGAATTTAACTCCATTTTTATTCCCAAGAAGATCTCAGTTAAAGGTACTGCAACCTTCAGTGAATGGGCGACTACAGGTATATATAAAAGTAGGAAAAGACTGTATGAGTTGTATGAAGAAAAAAACTATAATAATAGTCCAGAATTTTTACAGTATGTTAGAAATTATTCAAAATTATTTAAAAGAATTTGTCTTTTAGCCAAAATTCGTTACTTAAGTTTAAAAATAAGGAATAGTAGTAACAAAATTAAAATGACTTGGGATATAATTAACAATGAGACTGGAAGAGTCAAGAATCGATGTAGTGACTATAGCCTTAAAATTGATAACAAAACAGTGAAATCAGACTTAGAAGTTGCTACAGCATTCGAACACTTCTTCACGGACATTCCAGTCTCAACCACAAAATCCTTGAAGTCATCCCCCACTGCTGCTGAATCTCTATTGAAAAAAAATGTTAATATATGCAACAATGAATTAAATTTTCATTATGTAACCGGCAAAGATATTGTAAAAACTTTCAATTCCCTAAATGTTAAAAAGACCGCCGATCTTTGGGGTAACTCCGTTGAGGTTACAAAATCTATTATCAGCACAGTAGCACCTGAATTAGCTTTAATTTACAATAAATGTATTGATTGTGGTGTATTTCCTGACTTAATGAAAAATAGTAAGATTATACCATTATTTAAATCAGGTAGCACATCTGACCCAACCAACTTTAGGCCTATTTCTGTGCTACCCACTTTTAGTAAAATATTTGAAAAACTAATACTTAATCAGCTACAAAGCCACTTCAATAAAAATAATTTATTACATAGGAAACAATTTGGTTTCACAAGAGGTCGCTCAACAACTGACGCTGGTGTTGAGCTTTTAGATAATATATTTAACGCCTGGGAGGATTCACATGATGCCTTAGGCATCTTTTGTGACTTGTCCAAGGCATTTGATTGCGTTTTTCACGAGACATTGGTCAGGAAACTACATCACTATGGAGTTAGGAATACCGCACTGGATCTTCTTATTTCGTATTTGGGTAATAGGATCCAGAGAGTGGACGTTAATGGGAAGAGATCTCCGGGGTCTGTGGTGACAATGGGTGTTCCGCAGGGCTCAATTCTTGGCCCGTTCCTGTTTCTCGTTTATATTAATGACTTACCTTATCTCATACAAGATAATCAGGAGATTGTGTTATTTGCAGATGATACATCACTGTTATTCAAACTCAAACGGCAACAGCCGGTTACCAACGATGTAAATAACGCTCTCTCTGAAGTAGTGCACTGGTTTAATGTTAATAACTTACTTTTGAACGAGAAGAAAACTAAATGTATTAGATTTTTGACACCTAATGTCAAGCAGGTGAAAACCAGTGTAGTAATAAATGGAGCCGAATTGGATCTCGTAGACACCACTACGTTCTTGGGTATAACTTTAGATTCGAAACTGCAGTGGGGCCCACATATAAATAAATTGTCGAAAAGACTCAGTTCTGCAGCTTACGCGGTCTATAAGATACGCCAGCTAACTGATGTAGAGACAGCCAGATTGGTATATTTTAGTTACTTCCATAGTGTTATGTCGTACGGCATTTTGTTGTGGGGAAATGCCGCCGACATTCAAACTATCTTTGTCTTGCAGAAGAGAGCTATTCGAGCAATTTATAACCTTAGCTTTAGGCATTCACTGAGGGATAAATTTAAAGAAATTAATATAATGACGGTCGCATCTCAATACATTTATGAAAATTTGATGTATGTTAAGAAAAATATTAGTTTGTTCTCTAAGAACAGCGACATTCATAGCCTCAATACTAGAAATAAAAATAAACTTATATTGCCAATGACTAGGCTCCAAAAAATTAGTAATTCATTTAGGTGCCAAAGTATACGTTTCTACAACAAAATTCCAAGCAATATTCAAGAACTAAGTCTTAATAAATTTAAGTCCTATGTAAAGCAGAAACTTTGCAATAAAGCTTTCTATAAAGTTAAAGATTATATGGACGATAAAAATGCTTGGAATTGAGCTGCTCGCTCTCATCACAGAAAAATCATTGTAATTCTTTTGTAACTCTTATTTTGACATTTTGCATGATTGATTATTATTATTGTTGATTATTTTTTTTACTTTGACATTTTGATGAATAATTATTCAATTATTAATATGTTGATATTATTTTAATTTTATTTTATTTTTTTATTGTGAATGTGAGTACCGTGTAGGCTAGTATCCTACTCGAGTTTCATAAGTGTTTGGCGGTTTTGAGTGTTTTTTGTGACCTACGCAAATGTCTTGCTGATTGGTGGCGTCGTGCGTCGGGTCGTTGAGCTCCCTAAAATAAGGTTGAGCTACACGATGGCTGATGCATGCGTACCGTCAGTTTAGACAGGTCGACTCAAAGCTGTTTGGCTCTTTCCTCAAAAGGCCATTCCAGACGTTGCCCTACATTGTTACACTCGCATAGTTTTTGATACTTACTACAATGTCTGGACTTTAAAAGAGACGTTGACCTCTGAGTTTGTTTCGGCTTTTCTTCTCAGAGCGAGTCAGATAGGAAATGCCGGCTCCATCTAGTCTTAAAAAAACATATAAAATTGACTTGTAAAAGTGTCTGTAACAGATTTATTTACAGAAATAAATATCATTTATCATTTATCATCATTTATCATTTGACGTTCGAAGAACTTAACACCACGCTTATCCAAATTGAGGCGATTTTAAACTCTCGTCCACTGACGCCACTGTCCGCTGATCCTGCTGACCTGACACCTCTGACTCCAGGACACTTCCTTGTTGGTCGACCGCTTACTTCACTGCCACAGCGAGATTTTCAGGAACACTCCATTCATCATTTAACTCGTTTTCAAAGGATCGAGCAACTCCGTCAACATTTCTGGGTTCGGTGGAGTAAGGAGTTTGTTTCCGAGTTGCAGCAGAGAACCAAGTGGCGTTCCTGTAAAGATGCATTGCAGCTAGATTCCTTGGTAGTGATAAAGGAGGATAACCTACCCCCCCTTAAGTGGAAGTTAGGTAGAATTGTCGCCGTCCATCCAGGATCAGACGCTATTGTTCGTGTGGCTGACATCCGGACTACTGCTGGAGTAATAAGGCGAGCCTTCAATAGGATTTGCCCATTACCCGTCTCTGCTGATTCTTGTTGAAAGAGAATCTTTCAACGTCCGGGGGCATGTTGGAGCGCCTGTTGGATTCATCGTAGCAGCGAGCGACAATCCGTCCTGATTTAGTTTTAAGTATTGAATGTAATTAGAATTAATTAGCACTTGTGTCATTATATCGATTCTACACAGTCATCCAGTAATTGCATATTTTCCTCTTTTATTTTACCCAAGTCCTGGTTGCTCCCGTACAGCTGTGACCCATCTTTTTGAATTAAAACCCTAAGAGCAAGCACCTACCTACCACTATGACAGTCATATTAGTTAATTATTTTGGTTTTTAGTATACTTAGGTATAGTTAAAAAGAAAAAATCTTATTAACGTACATGTTTTTACTTTTAGATCACGATGAATGTGAATAGCAGTCGACACTACCTATGATAAGAACTGGAAGATCTTCTTGGTTGCAGAGACTCAATCATTTCAAATCGAGAAAGATTCTACCGAGGTGTCTATCAATACAAACATAGCGGCGATATTTTTTTGTAATTTCTTTAATATTAGATATTAAAAAAACGTGTCTTTATGATACAATCAAGTAAATTCTTATTCCCAAATTATTCTAGTTTTATTCCTATAGTTATATCGAAATGCTATAGGAAAGATAGGTACAAACAACAATATAAAATAAAAGCATTTCTAGGCAGGCTTCAAATGTAACTTATAGACTATTGAAGTCCACTGCTGGATCTAACAGGTTTCTTAAGTTACACCACTACACCTAATTCTGCACTCAACATCACTGCGCTCAACTTTGTTACATCTTTACTAGGGACAAGGAGATTGCATGTTTCCAGTCCTCCTCGCCCACATTTGAATGCTTATGGATCCATCTTCCATTCATCCTGATAGGGCTGATAGGATATCAGTTTGATTTTATGCGCTTTTGCGGAAGAACAACAAAATTGTAAATTAGCCTTCTTCTAAACATTCACCGTTAAAATATACCTCAAGTATTAATGATAAGCTCCAAAAATAATTTCTTAGTAATTACTAATATTTCATAATTATTAGCATTCTGTGACAGCGAATGACGTATTTGTTTGACAGTCATCTAGAATATTTTTGGTTGAGATTTTTAGGGTTCAGTAGTTAAATATAGAAAAACGTCAGATTCCGTCGTTTGTCACAGGCAGATTAGTTTGACTCTTGACTTCTATATTTATAAGTTAGAAAATTTATGAAAATTATAAATGATGATAAACGAAGACGCCATACTTCAAGCTACCTATTATAATGAAGCCAATAATGTTTTGAACATCTTTAATTTAGCATAGAAACATATACAGGCTGGAAACGTTAAGTGTCAACAGGCAATTAATTTGTTATTTTTACAGATATTGCCATACTGTCAGCTAATATTAAAACTAGCTTGCTTACGAAATAAAATTACATAAATATCTTAACGAAATTAAATCGCTATTATGTTCAAAATTTGATTTACACTGCGCCCGTGCTTTAAGTACGAAAAGCAATCTGTTTGAACGATTATTCCATAATTATACGTAACATCATTAAACTTTGAACTGATATTGGAACTTGGCAACCAAATGAATTAAACATCACCAATGCCTTTTTAAAACAAAAGAAAATAAAATACTAAAAAATGTGGGAGTGCGAAAAAATAACATTTATTTGGTGTAAGGTTTTATTTTGAAAAAAAAAATATTAATTTCGCTTTATGCAGTAAGCAACTAAGTTTCGATACGAGTGTTTTTTTAAATAACTTTGTTTTGGCCGAGTAATCCCATAAAAACCGTATTTTGCGCATAATGTATGGGCGAAGTAAAAATAAAATTTTGGTCATAAAGCGATTAAATTTAAAAAAATATTGTAGTGTCATTTTGTTTCTTTGACAACTTATATTTGATATTAGCCTTACATTTTTCAATACTTAAATAGTCGCCTGGTGTCCCTTAACGTTTCCACCCTGTTCATAATTGTTATTCTATTATGTATTGATAGCCGGTACTTCTCATTTGTAACGAAAACTGTACACTGCACAATTATTATTAATAACGTGTAGTATATTATTTGGGTATCTAGGTTGCGAATTAATAAGTTACATAATTCGTGGAATTGCTATACGGAATTTCACTTTATGCATGGTCACACACTTAACGAAAGGATAAACTATAAACTCCATGGTCTTTCGTGGGAAGAGACAATTTGAAAGATGAACTATAGTGTGGCTAAATTAAGTAGCATTCTTTTATGTTTAATATACTTTACCAATGTTGTCTGTTTAAATAGGTCGTAGTATAAACTTACGAAAACAGGCCTAGGCCTGTATCACTAGTGATGTCCTCAACTATCGAGGCTGTAGAAAAGGCACAGTAAAGGCAGTGAGGAAACTACACAGTAAACTGTAATAGTAATGAGACTCGCACTCGCACGTTACGATTCGAAGGATAGTTTATAGTAACCTCGATTGACGGAATAGTTACGAAAACGTGTAGAAAACTACAGAACTCACACTTGGGGTACTGTAATACTATGTATTAATGAATTTAATCAAAATACTTATGCTTCTTTTATCTTTATATCTTTTAAAGCTTAAAGTAGCAAGCCCCAACAACAATTTAATTTATTATTTGCTACCCATCAATATCCTAGTAGTTAGTAATCCCGTTCTATCCCGTACTCCTTGCACACATAAGCTCGGCCGGCGGCCGCTCGTGTACCCGTTGTTTTTATCAAATATTGAAGCTTTTATATTTTATTCAGCTCTCGCTCCGCTCTCTCCGCTCTTTTCGCTCGCGGCCGGTTCGTAACACCGGAAACATAGAGAAATCGATGTGAACAGCAAAATGATTTCCGTATCGCATTTAAACCTACTGTTTTATTATATGAGCCGTGTTCCGATAAATAACGAACGATCGTAGGTGGTACGAAACGTTTTATAATATACAGGTGAATTTAACGGGTATTACGAGATGTTTAGAGAAGAAATATTGTTTTGATGTCCTACCGTACGCAGATATGTACTTACATAAGGATATCATTCAGAAATTATTATTATTTGAATGCTGTAGACACAAACGGCAGAATTAAAAAGTACAATACGCTTTATTAAAAAAAAACCGGTCACGGGGAGATTAACAGTTTATTTTTATCATATACGGGTTCCCTGTATTAATGTTATCAAATCCGATATTATTCTTGTCAATCTAGTGGACACTACGAGTACCTACCATACAGACGGTACTCAATACTTGCGAAATCTACACCTTTTATTCCCAACCTCTACTTTTTGAAATTGTATCTCCAGCGTGCACGGAAGGTGTTCAGAAGCGTCTTCTTAAATAAATATCACCACTTAAGATTTGAGCCTCATCTCGACGAGACGCGGCGCGATCCGCCGGCAATAGCGGCCCTACATAATGTATGAGACGCCAAGCCCGGACGAACGACCCGCCTAAATCTACACACGGAAACCAACTTTAACGTGGTAAGAGTAAGGTTGGGATTAGGCTGTGTGTGAAGGAAAGACGGTCTTTTGAGCAAAGCCCGGCTGTCCGCGCGCATTGAGCACGGAATGAATGATCGTTGCGTATTTATGAGAGAATCGATGGATCTTATTCATTGCGCATTACGTCATGCCGCCGCCGGAGCCCGAGGTGCCTCGGATCGTCTTCAAGCAAAACTTTTAATGAATCATTCGCAATTAAAGTCGCTTCGCTGGATAGAAATGTAAAAGTATTATGAATTTATTCACGAGTAATCACGGCTTGTCGCACGGACTCGGATAAATCTTTTGATAATTAAATTATTTTATCAGTGACGTTATTATATCGTACTTTTAAACGAAAAGCGTTTTATTCATGTTAATTCAGGAGCACCGCGTGACCGCAAACTTGCACTACATGCAATTAGTGCAATACCTCAGCTATAAAATGTTGTGTTTATATAAGCTGTGATTTTAATAATTAATCAAAAGTCTACTTAACTAGTTAGGTATAGTAAACGCTATTTTATGAAGTCACCTGCTATCTAGTTTAATATTAAAGCAATTGTAGTGTTTCGCAGGTAGTATCTATTGAGTCTGTAACAACAATAACGAGATGAAACCAAAAAAACGCGCCGCACTGTGAAAGAGTAACCAACAAGAGAGGCTGACTACACGGAACTAAAGAGATTGCTACTATTATCCGCAACTGACATGAAAATATATTAGCAGAGTAGAATGAAGCCGTAACAATAGATCGGATACATTAACTTTATTAATAAAACAGAAACTTGAATATAATAGACAGTGATTGTAACATACTCCATTGACCTAAACGATGACAAACGTGATCCAATCTGATGACTAATGAACATGATTGTTTATACAAAGGGCTCTACGACAGCGCCTAATATTAGCAAGAACCAAGAAAACCGTGCACACAAGCTCTAAATTAAATTTCCTGTAACGTGACTCGCAACCAGTCTTACGAGTAACACATACAAGTACATAATCCACCTTACACTAATTACAACAGAGTAAGTCTGACTCAAACTGAATGCGAAACGAGTTCCAATTCCTAGGGCGAGCGCCGCGTCTTATTAGAAGCGCGACTAATTAGTCGCAGCGCTCGCACGACGCGCGCCTGCACGGACACTTGACTCAGTCCTACACTCACTTATTCTTACAACACAGACATAATACAAAATGTTCCCAAGAGACCACTCATATTACCAGGAGATGGCGTAGCAGTTTGTAGCCGCGTAGCGTTGACCTTGCGTAGCTCGTAGAACTTGCTACGATAAACGTTTGTGAGACGAAGCTTTTATTTACTTTTGTGTTGTATTGAAATATTCTCGAATGGTTGAATACAATATGAATAACAATATCTATTGTGAGAAATAAAATGTATTCTGTTCCAAAATATTTGGTTTTGTCTGAGTGTTTATTGGAGTACATTGAACGGAAGATAATAATATGTTTAACATAAAAATGTATGCGCACGCTTGTACGAGAATAACCATTTCGGGAATAGTGTCCCTAGAAATATGTAGTTTCGACTTATAGGAAGTACACAGCTATTAAATAAACATTGTGACAGTGGAACTTTTGCTGTTAAATTAATTTGTCCAACTGCATTATTTATAAATCCGTTCACGAGTGTCGCTGTACCGTGTTAATATTAATGTGTGCACAACATTAACCGCAGTGTCGTTAGCACACCCTGTATAGGTCCATGCACGGCGTGCGTCGGTCACAAGCCAGCCGCGGGGGTGCAGTAGCGGCGAGCGGGGCGCGGGGGCCGAGCAGGGCAGGTGGACCAACCACGTTACATATTCATGCGCCTCGCCCGGCGCACTATGAATTATTCCGACACATTATAAAACTGAGCGACGTGTTCGAGAATTTGCAAAAACTCGACCGAACATTGCCGAGTACTTCCGAAGTGTGCCGAAGTACCCGAAGAGCTCCGAGCAGCGACAAGAACCGTGAGGGACTTGACGAGAGTCAGTTTATGGTAATGCACATTAAAACACGCTTCCTTTGTCATAACATTAGTGAGTCGAGTACCGCACATCGTGCATTCTATAATTAGAACTGTCTAAGGTTTGTCTACACGTGTGGATTACTGTTCCAATTTCGAAATAGCAGCAGTTCGTAAAGTAATTTACAGATTGTTGGACCAAAGTTTATCGATACGATTTCTCGGAGTGGACACGGACGCTTTCAATTTCAATACAATTTAAAGTTCGACTAGTTGAAATTTGTCAAAGCATACTTGTAGTGGACAACGCCAGTTCCATTCTTCCAGATTACTGGATCTACGTTAAAGCAAAAGTGCAATATGTATAGGATTCACAGATGCTTGTACACAACTACATCGATTGCTTGTTGCTCGATTACTCCTACAGCGGGCAGTGTTAGGGACTAAACACATCTGCAACAATTGGCATTTCACTTATAGAAAATAAGCATTTTCATTACAACTTAGAACGGGATATTTACCATGTTTATTATTTGTTGTGTTTCCGATATTTCGGCACCGTTACAAGCGCCATGATCACGGATGAATCGAAAAAAGGAGTTCATCCGTGATCATGGCGCTTGTAACGGTGCCGAAATATCGGAAACTCACAACAAATAATAAACATGGTAAATATCTCGTTCTAAGTTCTAATGATTGTGTTAGTGAAGATGTCAGTTTAAAAACTTATATAATAAGCATTTTGTATAAACATGACGCATGCGTATACAAAATGAAGTAGATACGAAGGGATTCACATCGATTCAGCATTCGCATGCTTCAGTATGCTTGCGCACACTAACGCATCCTATTGGTACCTATGTCTACCCTTTTTTTTTTTGGGACATTTTGCCACAGCACCATCTAAGCAGAGCTTGTACTATGGGTACTAGACAATGGATATAATACTTATATACTTTTTTTTTTGTAAATTATTCTTTATAATACATAAGAAACACCCAGACCAACACAAACACTTATGTTCATCACACAAATATTTGTGTCCTGTGGGAATCGAACCCACGACCTCGTGATCAGCAGTCCGAGACTCGAACCACTAGACCACAGACGTCGTCACTCGTGCGCTTTCATGTTCATCTTGCGCTTTCAATTTTCAATTCCTCTTGCGTCAAGCACATGCAATATTGATTTCCATAAGACTCGAACTAGTATTAAGGCTTGCGCTATTGTATGCGCTATGGCGCTTCAGGCATGCGTCAGACGAAAGCGCAAGATGAACATGAAAGCGCACTAGTGTAGAGCACATAGCATGCACTCGCACCTGAAAGCACACAATTTCCCAGGTGATGCAAATAAGTGTTACTAAAAACCATCCAGCATTTTTGAGAAATTATGCTGTTAATGTGATTA
Organism: Amphipyra tragopoginis; assembly: GCA_905220435.1. Classification (NCBI taxonomy): domain Eukaryota; kingdom Metazoa; phylum Arthropoda; class Insecta; order Lepidoptera; family Noctuidae; genus Amphipyra; species Amphipyra tragopoginis. Next base: position 26,514,672 of record HG992008.1, on the reverse strand, counting down.
GTCCCTTATTGGGTTTTTCGATTAAGAAATTCCCGGAAGCAGACGCAGAACTAAACACCACCACTAGCGAACTGTGTGTAGGTACATTGCCTTAGCGTTCGAGGAGTACAGACGTGATGGAAACTTTCATAGAATTAGCTTTGATATGTGTACGTTGGCGGAGGACGGCATATTCCTTATTTACGTGAACACACGCGGTGTTTCTAGAATATCCGGAATATTACATAAGGTCATTACGAGATCTTACTGAATAGATATTAGTAACTTCGTGAAACCACCAACTGAGCCTAGATAGTGCTTTCGTTAAATTAGTAAACCAGTTTAGTAATATGACTAATTGTGTTCTTCTTCTATCGTGTTGGCACGAACTATACAAGAATAGTTCATGCCGTGGTGAAAAGATTAGCCAGTCAGCAAGGTTGGTAGCGGGGCTGACTGCCCAGGGTACGCCGGACGTACTGAAGTATCGTCACTCGTGAAGGCTCTTTTCATGCATCCCACTGATAACTAATTCTGTTAAAACAAGGTGAGTGGGAGGGCAAGGAAGAGTGTGTTCACGAAAATGCGGATTACGCGTCAAAGATACAACGAAACGTAAAAGATATGACAGAATCACAAAGTTCGTCTAATACTCTTTACTAGTAAGTTCCATTTGTGTCGTACCTTTGTTTACCTTCCTAAAAGGAAGTCACTCCCGGTGGACGAGCTTATCCTGAGCCATTGCGAGGCTTCGCAGATTATAGGCTTTAGTGATACCAGAGAATTAGATATGAGATGACGGTAAACTGGCTTTCACAAGCTTTTTACCAAGGAAAAAAGTAATGAAGTTAATAATATTTTATCATAAATTAACACACCTAGACCTGTAAGGTCTTCAGGATATTCATTAAAGACTCCTCTTCTGCCGATGTAAAATCAAAATAAACAAGAATGGTTGAATCATAAAAAATAATAAAACCTTGCGATTTTTACGTTTCCTAATAATTCGACAACAGCACTTTCAGCAAAGACAAAACACAACACTGTTTATTTTTTGTTTTTCAATTTCTGAGACAAAATAACACTCCTAGCGGCAAATCTAATCTACGGAAAGAACTCCAGAATTTTTTATATGCCTAAATGTAACAAGACACCTGAATTGTAACCACCCCGCCAATCTTGTACTACATAGTGTAAAGCATTGACGTATTATATACGAGAATTTAGTACATAAATTAAAAATAACAATAAGACATTGAATATTATGCGTATGAACAATAAACAGTTGTGAGAATAACCAGCTGATACATTTGCGTCGTCTCTGGCAGACACGATACTTAAACGTATCGGTATCACGGAATAACAGACGAAATCTAATATCGTGACGCGACGGCAGCCGTCACAATGTGCCGATATTGAGGCGCGCGGCGGCGGCGGTCGTAAACCTAAGACGAAATAAAACTGTGACCCAGTTACAATGCGTACTTATTGACGAATGCGGGGCGAGTGCGGAGCGAGTGTAGGGCGAACGCGAAAGTTACGCTCATTCTAATTTCATAACGTTAATCGTGCACCGTTGAAGTAAAGTGAACTTTACATTATGCTTAATTCAGTACAATATAAATAAGCTCGTTGCTTCGTTGGTCTAGCGGTCACAAGCGCGACTGCTGAGCGTGAGGCCCTGGGTTTGATCCCCAGGCCGGGCACTGTGTTATCCCTTAATCGGGCATGCGGTTTTAAGAAAAGTAAATAACAAACAATTTTGCATTTGTTTATAAAAAATAAAAAAGAAGACGTTTTTTTATTTTTTATTCAAGAATATAGTAAATAAATGTTTATTTTACCAGATTTAAAAATTAAAATAATATATGAAAGAGAATTTCACAACATCTTCCAAAAAAGTTGGTGGGAAATATATTCCCTTTGCCTTATTAAAGGTTATATTAGGTTTTTCCGTTTGAAATTTCTCAGTAGCAGCCCAGAGTCTGGATTTGTGCCCGGTTGATGACAAAAGGCGCCTTATTACATGGGACGTAAACATAACAGCAAAATAATATTGTACTATACATCTCTGCCCAACCCTTTAAGGACTACAGGCGTGATGTTATGTTACAAAACATGTATGTTTGACGCAATTTGTCAGTGTGTTAGTACCATGATCGCGTGCAACCGCTGCGCTGCAACTATGACGTACTGTCGATGCGATTACAATGTTAGTGTTTCTGCAACCGGTGATTATGCGGAGCTGTTGTTGGAATGGCTTCATTAAAAGATGGATGGATAAAGAATAATAAGTAAACGTTTACGATAGTCCCATGTTACGTAAGCCCGTAGCTGCAGAATTTTTAGAACAATAGTTGTAAACTTAGTACCTAACTAAAATGTCGTCCATGTAGTGCCAGACGTAAAGAATAGCACTACCCCATCTCTTTCCATGAATATCATAGAAGGTGACTTAAGGGATTCACTATTCGGATGGGCAACAGCATTCTCTGAGTACTTTAACAACCATACTGTGATCGCCAACCCGCCTGCCAAGCGTGACGAATATGGCAAACCCCCCCAACATGGATAGCACAAAGAAGAAACGGCCCCTAGTCCCCGGCGGCTTTGCTAGTCCCGATCACGGTAGCGGCCTAGGTAACGGCGGGGTATGGGGTGGTAAAAAGCACAGGACCGATCGAGGAGGTCGATGTGGTGATGCGTGGGGGAGACCTATGTCCAGCAATGGAAGTCTTTCGACTGAATGATGATGAACTAAAAAGTACATGTATACATATAAATCATCCAACTCAATCATAAAACCATTAACCAATGATGACCCAATGTAACACGAGTAGGTGATAACTCTCTGATAATTTCACTATTATTGCTTATAATCCGCCCATTACCGACCCACTACTGAACACGGTCCTCTTCTCAGAATGAGAAGGGTTTTCAGGCCTTAATCCACCACGCTGGCATGGAGCGGGTTGGCGGACTACAGACACCATTGGTGACTTTATGGAACCTTTTCAGGTGTGCAGGTTTCCTCACAATGTTTTCCTTCACCGTTAATGCAAGTCATAATCAAATTATGATCCGCACATGAATTCGAACAGTCAGTGGTATGGCTGGGATCGAATTCAGACCCCAAGACACTACAGACACTACAGGGACATCAAGTCAACCGCTAGACTAAAATTAAATTAAGTATTATTTTTATTGAGAATTATAAATATAAAATATCAGAAAAAGGTCAGGGTTTGTCACCTTCCTACGTAAATTGTAAATGTCAAGTGTGAGAAATAGGTCACTGAGGTAAGCGGGGCTTCGAGCTGAGTAACCACGCAATGTTGGTTTTGATTAAAAATCAAGTAGTTACTAACAGAAAATTTCAATGAACACCGTACGACAATTTACGTTTTTCATGTGATTGTCAAATCTACACACATTACTGCATACTTGACAAGTAATAATATACTTGTGAAGAGTGCGAGTCAAGCGCAATGCTTGTCAAGTATGCAGTAAGTATTTAATTGGCTTAATGTTAACAAAATAATTAACTGTTGCTCTCTTAAAATGTCCGACGCACACACGAGTTTTCATAAGTATTGGACTCCACGTGTGGGCCTTACACACATAAACAAATATGGCCGGAATTTACGCACTTTCAGGTTATCAAGGGGGACATTTTATGGGTTAAGCCTCAGTATAATTTTCTTTGTTTCATAATACAAAACATCAAAATAACTACACCTATATATAAAATTACTGATACGTTATACTCAACTCCTGTCCCGCCAGTAGTATCACTGTAAACATAACAACCGGTGCACAGTGTAAACAGCTCCGCACAGTCTTGCCCCTCGGCCCCACTCGTCTCTTTGAGTCTGCTCGGGTCTTTCAGTGCGCCCTCTACTGCATGTTTTTATAAGTCCCCCTATTTTCGCCGCAATTAGAATTCAAAAGCGAAGCCGCTTACGAGCTTGTTGGACGCGGTGGACGCGGTCGCTAACAAAAAATACTAAGTTGTAATTACTGCCTCACGACTCTAGTGGCTGCGGTAGTGACTTTCAGAATTACTTAATTTCATTGTTTGTGGTGCATGCTTACTTAGGATGAATAACGTCCTCCTGTGTGTTAATCTCCGATCAACAATTAGAGTTAATAACTACAGGATGTTAACTAATTCGTGTAATTCCTTCAAACCACATAATCTATTAATGGTATAGATTAACCCCACACGAGATTTAGATTAATTAAAAATGAATAAAAAAGTTTATTTTTCCATTTTTTTTTTTTATTATTTTGTAAATTTCGATGCCATGCATAAATTAATGAAGGCACGGCAACACAGCTGACCGGCACAACTAGCGCGATATCGCTCCACGCAGTCAGTTAACCTGGAACGCTAAAAGTACTCAGATACAGAATGTGATGGGAAATTTTGTGAAAAAAAAAGGTTCTGAAAAAACTTGTGCAGGGTCAATCTGTGTCACCAGTAGATCACGCGGTTTGAAGGAATTACACGAATTCGTTAACACCCTGTATACATTACTAGAAGTCGCTCGCGCCTTCGCCCGCGTGTATGTCGTTTATCGCATATTCCGTATTTTTCGGATAAAAGTAGCTTATGTTCTTCTCCAGATTCCAGACTATCTCTGTAAAAAGTTTCATCAAAATCGGTTCAGCGGTTTAGGCGTGAAAGCGTCACAGACAGACAGGCTGAGTTACTTTCGCATTTATAATATTATAGTAGGGATTACGAACATCGTTGATTTTGGCTAACGTAGTGATTATGACTGTATGTATGACGACCAATACTTGCAGGGTCCAGCAGGGGGCTCACGTACAGTTGTGGAAGTTAAATGATCGCAGGAATGTGAGAGAGAGTTCGCGCTAAATGATGATTCCCCCTCCTCCTCCCCTAGCACCAAAGATTGAATAAAATCGCCTTCGGCAAACTGTGCAGACTTTTACTTAACATTTTAGTGATCACATGTGTATAGGAAATAGAAAAATATTCTTAGAACAAATAACAAAATGCGACAATAAAATGTTTATTAACGTAGCATACATAGATCATACGGCCATCATCTTCTAATACTGTAAGTGCGTTCCAACAGTTTGTGGAGCATAACTCTTGCCGCTCATGATGCTTGTACTAGATAGTGTTCCGTGAAACATGCTCCACACTCGAGCATGCTCGTAAAACGAGCAAAAGGCACGCGTGTAGAGTCACTACATCACTTTTATACGCGCAGTCGTCTACGACATAGAATAAGTACAGAAGACCCATTACTAACAAGCACACTATAAAAAACGCACACTCACTATAACAGTTATATCTACTTTGCTTATTGAAGCTGCTGTACAGCTAGACAGGCCCAAGCAGGAAGGGAATAGCCATAACTCATATCAAGCCACAGAATCAGTCACCATCCAACTAAGTTGGTGAGATGATCATCGGTCGGGTACTAGCCAACAGATGGCCTCTTTGTGCATTTTTGGTAATGCCAGATGTGGAGCGAAATAGTCGTAAAAGAGTAAAAACGGGACATTCGCAAACCACGGCAATTATATCGCGCATGGTTTAAGCGCAATACAGACTACTACGCTATTCTATTTCGCTATAAAGTAAAGCATATTGCGTCATAAGCTATAACTATATAGCATGACGTCCACACTGTACGATATATCGCAAGCCGGTCTACTATTCTTTTTCTTTATTTCTTTTATTAAAAAACTTTGCCCCACACTAAGATTTCTCCTGTATCGTGGGTGCGTTTACAGACACAAATCTCACATACACAAACGCCCAGACCCGAAACAACCATCTGTAGGCTATACAAATTTTTGTTCCGCGTGGGAATCGAACCCACGACACGTAGCGCAGAAGCCAATCGCTTAGCCACTGCACCAAACGTGTCGTCAAACAAGAAGTAGTCGTCAAAGAAAAACGAAAAAGTATGTATACATATAGCAAGTTATTTGACGGCGATTCTTCGGACAACGGACGAAGTAGAAATAATAATAATAATAATAATAAACGTTTATTTCAGAATCACTTCCATATTTGTTAGTAACAATGTAAACTTATAAACTAGTGTTAGTAACATTTATTCTACGCTGTGTGAGGCACGCCAATCTGGGGAATAGATACCTATTTGACGGCATGTAGTCGTATCCACCGTCCCAAGATCGGAGAGTCCCACCTCTCAGCCAACACTCTAAGAATGGTGTTGGGGCTGCCGCGAACACGGTGTAGTAGAGATGCGCATCTCTTGCGCATGATGGCCGAAAAACTGTCAACGTCCGCGTCGGCAAACATGCCAGACGCGCTACAAAATCGCGGCAGCCCCATCAACATCCGGAACGTGTTGTTATATTGTATGCGCAGGCCACTATATGCCCTTTGCGTAAAGTTCACCCACAGGCTGCACGTGTAAAAGGATTGGCAGTAGGCTTTGAAAAGCGTCACCTTAACCTGAGCCGTACAACGTGCAAACCTGTGGGCCAACATCCCACATCGAACCGCCAGTGACCTGCGCTCCCGTTCTACATCAACGTTATCTTTTAAATCGTCTGAGACCCAATGACCCAGATATTTAAAATTTGCAACTCTTTTTAGAGGTCTGCCACACAGCATGACTGGTGGAATTGTGTTGTAGCATTTACTACCTGCTTTAAATATCATGAATTCGCTCTTTGTTACATTATATTTGAGCCCGTGGGTCCCAGCATACGATTCACACACGTTAATCATTTTCCTTAATGCTCCGACCGATGGGCTCAGCAGAACCATATCGTCTGCATAACTTATATTATTAATGCATACACCATCAATATGACAGCCGATTCTGGTTCTGCTAAGCTCATCGATCAGATTATTCATGTACAGATTAAACAACGCGGGCGAAGACAGCCCACCCTGCCTTACCCCACACTCAAGCCTATACTCAGCTGACAAGGAGTTTGCCCATCTGACACGGTTCTGCTGATTAGCGTACCAAAATTTAAATAAATTTATTACTTCCCGGGGCACATCCGTCTCATGCTGCAGTTTACCCCATAGCACATTATATGATACAAGGTCAAACGCTTTTGACAAATCTAGGTAACACGCAAATATTGGTGTCTTCCTTGCTGTATAGTACTGCACAGTCTGCTTAAGGCTAAGGATAGCACTCTCTGTAGATAAACCGGGCCGAAACCCGAATTGAGCATCGTTTATTGTTAGATGTTTATCAAGCTGGCATACAAGCAGACTGTCCAGTACCTTAGCAATTATCGTCGCTAAAGAAATAGGTCTATAATTAGATAGCACAGACGAATCTCCCGTTTTATTTTTGACGATCGGTATTACAATTGTACGCATTAATTTTGAGAAATGAGGCGAGGCAGGGACCGGAGAATCGTACGACAAAATTATAGCTCTGTGAATCGCTCAAGTTTATCGCGTACATCAAGCCAATACTTTATAGCATAGCGTTGTGTGAACGTGTCCATATAAAATGTATGCTGAGCGATATCGTTGTGCTATACAATGTTTGCTATATGCTATATATTATAGCGTAGTCTGAACAGAGCTTTTGTGTCATTTTTGTTACCTTCGGCGTTTATAACGTGCGTGAAACCTTTATTAAATTGGAGTGATCCTTCTGTTTAGTATTTTATTTGTGCTTCCTTACTGTGACTAGTGAACGTCGTACGATGGCTGTTATCGTTAGCTTGGATGAGCGGTGATGTGAAAACTTTGACTAATAAGTGGCACACAGTTGAGAGTTGCAATTAGTTCCTACTGCGCTGTTTCCCTACCTAATTCTCATAGTTGGAGAGTTAGTCTAACGAAGAGAATGAATTGACTTGACTGATTGAGCTTGGTAGAACCTTATGCCCAGCAATGAACTATGATAAGCTGAGTTGATTGATTGACGACCAGCACAATTCCAATAATTTACTTTTCTTTCAACTACGTAGTAATGTTATCATTAATCACTACAAAACCGATCACAAAATACGTATTTTCTGCTTAGAAGCAAAACAGTGCAGAAATGTTGTATGAAATCTCATTACTGCACTGTTTTTCATTATTGCAGTTTTTTAATTTTTTATTTAGATATAAATTTACCACAGAGGTTTAATGTCTCCCGTTAAGTTTAATATTAAATGTATGCATTCTTATGCATTAGATCAAAAAGATACTGGCTGAAAATAAAAATCGGCTGAATAAAACCGAATTGGTGAAAAAAAAAACAAATGGCGCGCATTTTGTACCATTGTAAAACTTTGATACTTCTTAATTAGCAAGAAAAGTTTTAAAAAATGGAAATAGATAGCGATATGAATTCAAGTCCAGAAAGTATAAAACAGCTGCAAATGAAATTGTTAATAACCTTTTGCCGCAAAAGTCGCAGGATAACCTTGTTTTCATTGAGTTTTTATTTTGAGTAGGTATATTTTATCACGGTAGGTAAATTGGAAGTTGAAAGAAAAGTAGATTGTTACGCACCTTGCTGAAGTGAGTGATTAATGCACTCGTGCTAATTTAGTGCCCTCGCTTGCGCTCGGGCACCAACATAACACTCGTGCATTAATGACTCACTTTGCGCTCGGTGCAACAATCTACAATTTCTACCTCTTTATTCGTTCTAAGACGTCAGCATTAACCCATGCTTACGAGCAATGATGCGACAAATACCTATGTTCGAACACATTGTACAACTAATCGACATGTGATTCGATTAAAAAAAAATTACTATATTAAACATTTGTATACAAGGATATAAATAGAAGATTACGAATATGGCGGATCTCACACTACCACGCGCCACGCTCCGGTGCGCGGGGCGACGCATCCACGCGCACGTCGACGGTGACGCAGATCTGCACCATCGTGCGGTTTTATCTTCGTCTTCGTGCAGGGTGCAGATTTCGATAACCCCGCACTAAATAAAATTCAATTCGTTGACACGGCCCATTATTCGCAAAAAACCAAAAAACAGTGTGCTAAAGTACTGCAAATTCCAGTGTGCCATACCTTGCGGGACGCCACGCGCACCAACGCGTTTTCGCGTGTTCTGCGGGCGGTCTGCAACCACGCGCGTCAATGCGTTGTCAGTGTGTTGTACTATGCGTGGTTTATAAACAAACTGAAGTACTTACGGTCAACATTAAAAAACGCAGCCCCGTGCACCGGAACGTGGTGCGTGGTAGTGTGAGATCCGCCTTACATTCGCATGTTGCAGAATGAATTTTATATGAAACGGAGCACATCATTGCCATATGAAGACATTCACGACACTCGATCGACAACATTATTTGTAAGTACTAAACTATGATTCAATCTTGATTCACAAATCACAATATTATGTATAAAATGAAGGGCACATAAAGTTTCTAGAAGTATTCAGTGACACTAGGTGATGAGGTAACGTAAACGCGCGCGTCCACACTCGCAAGTCCGTACGTAGTAGTTACCGCTAAGGGAATCATGGAACTGCAACAGAACTTTTAAAAGTACCCACCGAAAAAAGTAATCATACACCACACATTTTTCCTAGAAATAATAATTATTCCAAGAGACCACAGCATTCCGGAAAACTTTCAGATTGAATCATTTTCAACGTTTTAGGAATATTATTTACTATTCTACTTATATTGTTAGGGGAAGTAAGTATTATTGAGTTTGTAATAAAAAAAAAACAGTGCGGGTTTGTGATACAAACAATCTTTGATAATCAAAACCATTTTGCAAAGTGAATTTAAACTGATTTTCAATTGACTAATTTTCGCCGTTTGATAAAGTTTCAAATTAATTGCTATTGATAGTATGTTTACCCATTAACTGACTTAAAATCAGAAATAAGTACGTATTTACAAACCTATAAATTAGCAGTTTTTCGTTACACTTTCCGATGAAATTTAGCTAGATTTTAAGGTAAGCTACGAATAGACTACTCCTTTGTCTTAAAAAGGTGGAGATAACATTTTTAAATTTGACATTTTATAATTGAATGTATTAAAATTAATATTTAATTTTCCGCAGCCTCCTCCCACGAAAATACTGAAAATGGGGTGAGTTTCGGTATACATATAGGTATTCCTAAAAATTACAGGGTTTTAATAAATAAACATAATACGATTATTTAGCAGACATATTTACCTTAAAAAGGTGGCAAAACAAAATAAGAAAATGTTTGGAATATGGACAGAAAAAGAAAAAAATGTTTTTTTTTTATGTAATTTGCTGGACAGATGAAACCTTAACGTTGTGAAAATAAGTTTTATTTTTGCATTTATCATTTTATTGCCGGCCATCATCGTGGACGGGCTCGAGTCACTTGACAGCAAAAATAAGCGATCAAATAGATCCCACAAATGTATCCACGGTCACAAAAAATTTAATTGAACTAATTTGAAGATAAAGGTACGCTACTGTGTGTGTGGGCTATCCGATTATTGTAATTTTACTTTTTACCTACGCTCTCTGCAAATGCTTCCTCACTATATATTTTTAGACAACACTTTATTTCAAACAAATAAAACAAAACACAAACAGAATACTTCGCCATCACTCACTGATGTATCGGAAACACATTAAAACCCTTAGACAAAGTATGTGAACTAGACAGAACCGTTTTAAAATGAATGTCATTCTACTTTTTGTCTCTTTTGTTCAAATGACAATTATGAATTAAGAAAAAAGAGATAACCATAAAATTTTGACTCCGTCTTAAACGTCAAAATTTACAATTGCGAGTCAGCTTGGTATAATGCACTATACCAAGCTCTTACATAGTTTTCATCGAATTATTCTTCTTTTGGTGCCATTGTGACCTGAGTGAGTGTGTTCATTGCTTGCCCCATTAAATATGGCTTGTGTTGCAGTCGGCTGTAAGAGCCGTATGAGTGTTTTAAGTGAAAATAATAGCAAGTTATCTTTCCATAGGTAAGTTATCGACACTCATTTTTACGAAAAGACTATTCCCAAATGCCGTTTTAAGCCAATTAGGTTTAGTATTAGTAATCACTAAAAGTTTTATCAAGTTTCAGTAAGCATATACAACGTAGTTTATTCAAGAAATAACATTGTTGTATTTTACAAAGAGTTTTTGGCAGATCATCTACCTTTACTCGCACAAGTAGGGAAGCTCCACAATATCGATATTTTTCTCAGTCGCTTTATATGTTCACTTTAAATATTTCTATTTATAAGTGAATGCTTAAGATAATAGTAGAAATATAGTTAGGTATAAGTGCGAACATCATTATACAACATTTATATCATTTATAATGTAATTATATAATGTTTTTTTTTAGATTTCCTTTGGAACCAAAAATCAGATATAAGTGGGTACGTAATCTTGGAAGACAAAATTGGACTCCTTCACAGTACTCAAAATTATGTTCACTCCATTTTAGAGTGGATTGCTACCGTGAAGGTTACAAAAAAAGAACTCTACGTAGTGATGCCGTACCCACTATATTTCCAGAACAATCAATATCAAAGGTACATAATTATAGTGATCATACGTTTATTTTACATGGAATTCAATTAATATTTAAATGTATAAGTATGTATGTACATTTTGTTTTGTAAGCTATGTTATTATTTATTAGGTTTAAGGTTGTAGAATGATTCAATTATATCAATATCTTAAGTTTTAACTTCAATTTAACAAAATAGTTATAAGGCTGCAGACACACTGAACGTATCTGGCGCAGCTCATGATTCGTCGTATAACGCGTATACATATAAATTCTTTCACGCGTTGTACGTTGATAAGCCGAGCCTAATGGGGCCTAGAACGAGTAAAGTTTCGAGCGATGTAAAGTTAACCAGGTTCGGCGTATTTTCAGCGGCTACAGCCACACTTACGCGTGCGTCGCGTATCTTGCGCCGCGTACTGCGCAAGATACGCTGAGTATGTTTTGGCCCTAAGATTTCTAAGTTGGTAGAATGATTTGTATAATTTAGTTAATTAATCAGTTAGGATCAGCTAGTTATTGGAGGCCAAAATCAAAAATCATATAGTTTTTTAAAAACAGTGTAAAAGCCGTAAATTGTAAATACGTAATAAAAGTTTTGAAATTATTTCTAACAAAACAAAGGTATAAGACTACAATATTAATGTTATTAAGTACCAACATTAACAAAATCATGGATTTTTGTTTTGTATTGTTTTGTATTGTTTTGTAAATGGTGATCTTTAGATTTTGCGTGATGAATTTACAAACAGGAGACAGACGTACTTATTGATGATGACAGATGAAAGCGGTGGTCTATGGTGCCATATCTTTTTCCAAACCCGACCTGCTTCGGTGGTTGAAATTCATCGAATCTTTGCGCGAAACGATTTATAACAACTCACGAAAACAACTTTTAGACATGGCTCAGAAGCGAAATTTATAATTCTTCAATAAAGTCTTCGCTCTTCTTGAAGAAGAGAACGACGACGCTTCTGCCCCATGCTTTAGCTCTCCCAGTAAAAAGGGCATAGTTAAACTCGCGCGCGTTTGTGTGACGCGTTTGTTTTAACCTAATCTAACCGATTCGGTCGGGGTGCCTTACATAAGTAATCTACGACCAGGTCGAAACTACCGCTCGCCAGCCACCGCCGACAGCCGAGTCGTCATAATTCTAACTTTACCTAACCGATCTGTCGGAGTAGGTTGCAGTCCGTTAAAATGAGGATAAATTAGTTTAGTTAGCATCCCCCGCCGAGTGATTGGATACGCGTAGGCACGTGTCTTAAAGCGTTCTTGCGTTCGAATATTACATGGCAAACCATTACTTAAAAAATTCGAATACCTTAGCTCTTACTATTAGAACAGTAAAATGAGGCGAATACTCGAATATTTGAATTGCATGGACAACCACTACATAATGATAGGGTTATTCAAGTATTTGACCACTGTGACTACAATATTATTCCTTGAATTTGACGTTCAATTCTGCCTTTCCCAACTATGTTGGGAGCAGATTTAGCGGCTAACGCTAAGCGTATTTTGCGTCGCGTATCTCGCGCAGTACATGGCGCAAGATACGCTAAGTGTGTTTTGGCCCTTACATGCTCTCCTAGGCACGGGTTCCTTGAAGTTGAAGATTGCTCATTGTAATCTAATTTTTATATTTTAAAATGTTTTTTATTATTTTGGAATAAACGTGTTTGATCAAATGCTATCTGTTTTAATTTGTACTCACTTTTGTTATACCCCAGTCCTCTAAATATAGAAGAGTGATTGAGTAAGTAGATACCTACCTATGCATATAGCAAATTCCAGTGGTATGTAACCCGCACATAAGCAACATCAAAATGTGAGCTTAAGTGTTACGTCACACGTCTTCTAAGCATAAGCACAACACTGCGGGGACACAGGCCTCCTCTCTAGAAAGAGGGGATTGGGCTGTAATACACTGCGCAGCCCCAATGTGGATTGATGGATGACACATGTATTCGATTTTTTGGATCTTGGACATGCCGTTTTCCTTTACAGTTTTAAGAGCAGTGACAAAACAAATTACACAGTGCGTGCCTGCCTGGGTTCGAACCCGCGACCTACAACTCGGTAAATTCAAATTCAACGTTTTTTTTTTCTTCTAATAAGCAGAGTACATGCATTTAGGAAATGTCTCGACAATTTAGTTGCACGGTTCCAAAAAGTAAGTCCTATGGAGATGAGCCGACAAGAAACTCCATGGTAACCGTGGCGCTGGCGCCGTTACTTCTGGACCACCACTGCTCCAGTCTGCTAAGCGTTAAAACGATAGTCAACTACGATACGCCGTTGGTCAATTATCATCATTCACGTCGTGTGCATTCTTAGTTCTATTGTAAACTGTATTTAGTTTGAGTGGTTCTTTAGTTAAATTAATTACGTATTTTATGAAAGGAATTTTTACATTTTGAAAGGCGTTTTTGAATAGTCACGTCGCTGCAAAAACGTTTCAAATTCGAAAGTCATTAATTATTCAATTTTAAGGAAATAAATATTTAATGTATCGATACCGTCCCTAGATTATTCTGCCTCATCTCTAATCATATTATAAATGCATTCAGGATCTTCAACTCATATAAGCTTCATTTCGTTTGACGTGTACACTCATGACAGCAAGTTCGTCTCTTTTTCCCTCGGATCAATTCTCATTAGAGTGAAGAGATGAACTAGAGCAAATTTTTCATTTTAAAAATGTTCCATCTAGTTACATACTTGATCTTAGTTAAAACCGAACGTATCCGAATAAACCCGAACACATCCGAATGTAACCCGCTCATAAAATGCACGTCCTTTACTACAAAAACGAGGCTTTCTGGCACATTGTGAATTATTCAGATGACAAACGGCAATGTAACCTCGCCATACGAGTTGCCTCACTTTCAGCGAAATATGGCGCCGGCAACACATTCACGGAATGAAAAATAAAATAGACACTAATTCACGCACTATCTGTGAAAGGGTTAGGTGATGCATAGTGACAAAACAACTAGCGCTCGTATGCAGTGCTATTTGGTGCTAGTGACAATTTTATGTGTAGTACACTGCAGTAAAACCTGGGGCATTTGGGACTAATAATTTTCATTGATAACACGTACAGTACAATATACATGCAATTAATATGAAACTGTGTGTGGATACCATATTGTTATAGATGCCTATCACAATAAAGATAACATTTATTTTAGAAGAGCATAAGTACTCTTAACTCTGGGTGTGTAACTTAAGGTCGAACTACGATAGTGCGATGAACGTTAGGTCGAAAGAACGCTTGTTTGATGAACGTTCGGTTGAAAGAACATTCGTGCTATGAACTATAGTTCGACCTGCTGCTGGTGCAAGGTCCAACGCGCAGAGGCCTCATTGAGAACTTTACTGAATATACAAATATGCAAATACAATATCTAGCTTTAATTCCGCTGAACAAGATCGCTAGTTTGGATGCAGTATGCAACACCACCCTCCCGCCCACAAGTATATGCACATGCAGAAAGAGTGGAAAAAATAACGACGCCTGGACCGTCAACATATCCTGAGGATGCCCCGTGCAGTGGCGAAACACGTGTCGTGTATGGTTTGGTTGCATGTTGCATTATTATTTATTTCACTATTTCTGCATGTGCATATACTTGTGAACAGGAGGGTGGTGCTGTATACTGCATCCAAACTAGCGATCTTGTTCAGCGGAATTAAGCTTGATATTGTATTTTCATATTTGTATGTCATGGATTTCTGCAAAGTAACGCCTGATTCCATCATTTATTTTACTAAATATCACATAGGTACTTTGAATCCACACTTTGGAACGCGGCAGTAACTTCTTTTTTTTCGACACCTCAGAACAATCGTACTTCACTTTAAGTTACACACCCCTTAACTCTATTATACATACCGAGAGCAGGGAGCTTATGAGCTCCCATTACTAGGCAGCTATCATTTTTATATGTAAATTGGCAGCTAACTGACTCAAACTGGCAATTAAAGCTCATATCATGCCTCCATATCTAAGGGTTTTAGATAAGCAGTCCCTACGAACAGTAAAGTAAACATTAACACTTTTCTATATAGTCGTCCAGGTCAATATTGCTCATAAGCGCGTCCATTGTTTATGTTGTCCCGTGGATCCCCGCAGTCGTAACAGCGCACAATCCCGCGGCAATATCGCTATAATCGCCATCGCTGGAACTTTGTGGGCCATTACCGCGTTATTAGGACCGCGTGGTTGTGGCCCGCTGATGGCGTCCCTTCGACGCCATTATAACTTTCATGGTAAGGGAGTGAGGCCCATCCGTAGCCTTGAATGTTTCAGGGACTAGCCCAAAATTATCATAATTATAATCGCGTGTTGATCTTGATACTTGTCTAACAGGTTATAAGACGGTTTGGACCGATCCCTCTACGAGGTATCAGTATGTTTGATCCCCTTATTCTAGTCTAGGAATCGCTTTGCATATTGTGCTTCGTCTACAAAATGTGCGGTTCACTTTGTTCGACCAAAACACGTAAAACTGTTCTGGACCGATTTTAAACGTTGCCCATAAGAATGGCTCTAGAATTGAGATACAAGCACGTCATGAACAAAATATATCTTTATTATTTAACTAGTTGACCCGACGAATTTCGTAGCGCTTTTTTTTAATATTAACATTTTATACAAACGTTGTCCTGACAATAACAATCACACAAAAAATAATAATTATCCAATTTGGTGTAGTCGTTCGAAAGTTATGCGCGTACATACATTTCACCGATTCATTTTTATTTATATTGGGTGACTGGTAATTAGTAACCGATAGCAACAAGGGAGATTCTACTCCGCAAATACAATAACTATTTCTATGGGAAATAAGCAGAAATCTCAAAAAAAAAACGCGTTCCCATACTAATAAGCACGATCAGCTGATCCACTTTGTATGGGAACGCGAATACTTTATAAATTTCGGCATGGGTACCAGAGAGTAAATTGTTGCATTTACGGAGTAGAATCTCCCTTTTTGCTATCGGTCACTAATTACCTATTTATAGATATTGCACCTCAGACTCTCTTTCGAAAATAAAGGTGATTACGGTAACATAAAACGTTAGTATATGTATAATCTTGACATAAGTTAATAGTTGTTAATAAAACATGAATTCATCATAATTCGACCAAACTCTGTGGGAATACTACCGCTAGAACATGTTTGAAGTTAGCTTCAACTTACCAGACGCGGCTGAATATCAGTATTTTAGTATAATATGTGAAATGTCACAGTATTTCGGATAGTATTTGCAAAGTATAGGCAACGTGTGGGTCCTGGGGGAGTCGTACATAACCCGGGAACAAACCCAGCTGATGGCAGCCACTGTGACCGAGGAGACAAATAACAACTCACAAAAGGCCCACTCCTTACAACGCGACATATAATTAAACTAGTGCATGCATGCGTAGCTCACACATAAATTATGGTCCACACCTATTACAGCCGCGGTGTATGTGCAGTACGTGTGCGATGCAGCAGGGGTTGTAAAATACGAAATTGTCGAGATGTCAACGGGGATCTTATCTAACGCATGAAAGTAACAAACGCAATATAAAGACAAAGCTAAAAAACAATACCAAGACAAGTGTTGGATATGAATATAAGATATATTTATGTATAATTAATAGTTCAACTATTGTACAGAGACTCGATCCCACAGTCAAACCGAAAATAAAGTTTTGTGGGGCAAAGCCATATTTGTTATTAATAAATAAATAAATAGTCGTAACGGCCAATGGCCTAATGGCCAAGAGCCTCGACCAACACCTCATGAGGCTCTCGTTAGGTGGCTAAATCAAGGGCCTGATACAGAAAGCAGTCCTCCTCGACACGGCGCGTATTGTGAGGAGGTTCCTGTCTCTGGAGCCCTAACCACCGGTAGCTTGGACCCTGCTCCCGATGCCGGTGGACCTCTATTTTTTATATTTTTTAAATATTTATTTTTATTTTTTATATTGTCATATTTAAAAATGTTACTTATAAGTTTAAAGATGAATAAAGGACATAAATAATATCTCAATTAAGCACAATAATGCATTAAGCACAATTCCAACTCCGGGACTTTTACTGATTTTTTACTGAACAACAAAAGAACGTCAGCTGCGCTTGCGGACAAGACCCATGATACCGTCGTCAATCTGGTTTAGTCCCATCCCTTCCCCTTCCCATCTCTTCCCCTTTTACATTTCTTAGAGATGAGATTTTTTTGTAGTTATCGTTTATAACTACAAAAAATTCCCATCTATAAGAAATGTAAAAGGGGAAGAGATGGGACTACACCGTCCATCTTCCTCCTTGCCGTTTTAATGGTTCATTGTAATGTGTAGACCTTCTGCTCGTATTTTATGTGTGTGCACTCGCGCACTTAGTGACTAGTTCCCCAGTGCCGGATTACTAGCTTAGTGCGCGTCTGATCACTAACTAATGGCTTTTTACGATTTATACAGAGAATCGGAGCAGACAAGAGAACAGCGTCGAGTTAACTAAAATGTTTGTGAGATAAAACGGCTTTCGGCATTATGTAGTGAAGTAGTAAATACGTTTATCTACTATCTTTAGGGACTTCTGTTTTACGTAGTTTGGAACTTGGATGAAACGTGACAACGTCCTTTAGAGTCTAGTTTTGCCAATGAATATGTAAAACTACTTTAAAGAAACAAAATTGTACAGTTGTAACAACAAAATTAAAGTTAAAAGTATGATAAGTAGTTTCTATTCAAATGCATAAACTAACTTTCATTACACATGCAGGAAAGTGTTGTGAAGCCAGTAAAATCAAGTATTCTCAGTGCACGTACAGCAATCTATTCGCTTCTACAGATCTGAAACGAAAACCGCTAAGCTATTAGTCACTAGTCCAGGTATTACGCGACACACACAAACATAACCTATACATATATGCACAAACTAATGCACGTGCACACACACAAACATAACCTATACATATATGCACAAACTAATGCACGTGCACACACACAAACATCACGTGTACAGCTTGCATCGCAAAGCAAAGTATTTTACAGAATAATAAAATTAATTGTGACAGGAGCAAAATGTTTGTCCGTTGTTTATCATAACAGCAGTTATTTTCATAAAGTTTTGTACGAAAATCACTGCAATGCTGACTGTACAAACAAACACACGACGCATGTGGATTTACACACCCAATGATACACGACACATGTACGCACACACGCAAATAACACGTGCACACTCAAACATAGCATGGCAGTGGAAGATTTACGCGCGCAAACGACAAACCTTTGTGTAGAATTCAATTATAGGGCAAAAAGTGTTGCGGGACGCTCCGCAATGCATTCCCGATGAATTCGATACGCGGCACCCGTACCGATACAGGTAGCTTTGTGATTCTTTGCGTACTCCACTCTGGACTGGTTTAAAATTGTGTTTGGACGAGTACAGGTTTTATTTGTCACAGGCAAAGGCTTACTTTGTGAGCGGTTTCATAAAACAAACTTGTTAAATAACTTACAGTGACATTCTAATATTCAAACACATCAACACGCCAACATAAGTTCTGAAAAAGTTGCGCAAGTTGTTGATCGTTGATGACTTAATCCACGGTAATCCTCATGTATCGTACAATCAGAGGTCGGGGCAAAGCTGAGCGACACAAACCGAATATGTGGATACTGCAAAACGTTATTAACATGAATCACTTACCAGAGCCGCCTGATGTCTTACAAGCTCACAACCACGTGTCACTCACATAACTATTATTTGTCTACACACGCGGGACGATTATCGTCACTAACACTGCACTGTGGATTATGCACAGCTGAAATCTTCGCGTGTGACACGATTTAAAACTAGTCGAACTAATGTTGCGCTAATGCGCGGGCACTATCACCAAATCAATTACTGAAGAGCACTCAAGATCAAGCTCCGAGAACGACGAGGAACGACCGTCAACGTGCTACTACGACACTGCGACTGCACAGCCCGGCAGATCAAACATAACAAAAGTAATGCGGGTAGATTTTATAAAAAGTCAAATGCAAAAGTACCCACCTTGAAATCTATTTTGAAAATGCGCAATTACTCGTCATAATCTATCGTACCTCCGTACTTGCCGTTAAATGCGGCATTTAGGGTCAGCAATGATGAGCTGTTGATTTTGATTAACCCATTACTTATTTAATATAACCGTGTTGTAAAAAGAGAACGCCTAAAACATGGTATCAAATGTTCTTACGCCTCAAGATTTATTTTCATATTTTTTTACAATATTTGCTACAGGGAATTAGTTTTCGAACAAAGAATTTAATTTGAAATAAAACAGTCATTTCATTTACATTTCAATCACAGAACAACCTATACCTACTCTATAAACATTGCATTCCATTACATGCATAATTCCATAACATTTTTCCTTCTTCTGAATTACGTTTCGTTCACACGTGATTTGTAAATTGGGCCATGATGTTGATCCTTTTGCATATAAACAATATAAAATAATAATACTTAGTTAACTCTTTATTAAGCACCAATAATTACATGATTAACAGTAATACAACAATTTAAATTATAATGAATAATTTATGCTGGTTCTTTCTCCCGTAATTATATATTTATTATCTGTGGCTTATTTTGCCGATTATCACTAATCTGTGGTCGCAGCCGGCAGCCGTTATAGTTTTTTTTGTGTCGATTGATTCACGATGAAGTCATGACGTTTGTTATTAAATTATAATAATTAATTATATCATTATGGCGCTCCAACTATTTGCGCGAATAAAAAGTAGCTTATTGGCTAGTAGTAGCTGGTCAAAGACGCCCCCTAGAACCTTCGAGCGCACTGCGCTTTTCAGTGTGATTTTTGGCGCTTTTTGGTATGGTGGTCTTTACTTACGGTAGCGATGACAAAATCATCAATCAATCGTTTTTAGATTGTCTTCGATTTTACAAAACTAAGTACTTGGAAACCCGGATTTTGCCTATAAAAGAACATTTGTGGGAGTTAATATGGTAAGTGTAGTCTATAAAAAATAAATAAAGTCTGACTTCGAAGCAACGTTGATACGGGATTCTATAAATCCATGAGCATTCTCCTTTCATGTCTCCCGCAACTGCGAATCCAAATCCTCAAACTAGAAATGTATTTGAACCCGTTGTCACTGACTTGGAAACGTGACAGTCAATTGACTTCATTTCTTTTAGTCAGCACGAAATAATTTAAAATACTACTCTTTTACTTGATATTAAAATAAGAAAGAGATGGAAGAAAATAATAACTCTTAAATAGGTTTAGACGGTATCTTACTGTAAACATGTTGAAGTTTAATATGTATACCAGTTCTCTTTCTTTTACTACCTACATGTTAATAAAAGATAGCAATATTCTTACCTCCGGTTTCTGAGTTAAGAATTATAGGATACGCAATACTTAAGTAATATTTGAGTACGGAGTTGTCAAAAAAATGCTTTATAATCCATCTTTTTTTTGACAACTCCATACTCAAGTGTACCTTATGTAACATATGCATATCCTAGAATTCTTAATTCAGAAACCGGAGGTTAGTTAACTTTAGTCGGCGCCAAACAGAATCCGCACCAGTACGAAGGTTTAATATAAGTTTAATATGTGACTCCAAAAACCACATTTCTCCCATCAACAAGCGCGTCAAGTATAAACTGCAATATCAAAGTTCACACGTGTAGACTGAGTAGACTTCACAAGAAGATACGTTAGCTAGTGCGGCAGTCTTAGATCACGCAGACTTGATATCTTTTTTCTAGAGATTAACTTAGATATCTCTTATTTGACCAAGAACAGACGATCACGAGGGAATTTTGACAAAGCGATTAATGATCACGATATTTTGTTATTTAGCCTAAAGGAGGGTATAACTTCCCGTCTTCCTGAAATCTAACTTTTTTTCTTTTTTTTCCCACTTTTATTTCTCCTGGTTTATAGATACAAATCACACAAACACAAACCCGAAACAACTATCTGTAGGCCATTCAAATCTTTGTTCCGTGTGGGAATCGAACCCACGACCCTTAGCGCAGAAGCCAATCGATCATCCACTGCACAAAATGTGTCGTCTAATATAACTCTCCAATAACAAGAATCCCTTATAATTGTCTTTTTCGGCACCTACGGGAATACAGGGGATGCTCTACTCTTTGAACCACACGGAAACTTATACGTATCTCGTTTTAATATCAAAGTTGAACAAACTACAAGTAGTGACGTAGCGTAGGCACGCAGGCGAGTGCGCCGCGCCGCAAGCCGAGCCCCACGCGACAGTGCCCCGCAGTAAATCAGCGCCGCGCCGCAAGCCGTAACTCTGCGCAGTAACTCACACGCTCACCTGCCGTTACACTTTCCTTACTTTACTTTACTTTAGAAGTCAACTCGCTACTTACTGTGAGTTGTGAAGTGCTGGGGTTGATTTTAAACTGCGGTTTATTGCTGGAGCTGTGTGGGTATTTAAAACGAATTATGTTTAATGCATGTTTGGGGTGCATGCAAAGAGCCTTCACCAGTGACGATAATTAAATACGTCCAGCCAGCACACCCTAGGCAGTCAGCCCCGCTATCAACCTTGCTGACTAGTATTTTCACCTCGGATTGAGCTATTCTCGTATCGCTCGTGCTAACACGAGAGACGAAGATGTAATCATTGCAGTGATCACATGTAGGTATATTTCTAGTTCACAGAATCACTGAAAAGAACGTGCAGCGTGAAGTTTCAACCTCAAATCAAATACTATGGATTTTGTAAGAGAAATCTCATTTCGCCCAACTTGGTTATCGAACCGAAACGAATTACATATTTTTACTAAGTACGACTTACAGCGAAATTTGTCTCTGTACCGAACATGATGTTGATGACCATTACATGTCAAAAATTCGGTTTATTGATTCACATAAATTATTTACAGAAGACTTGGTTACATTCCACTTACAACACACCCTTCCAAAAAGTTCCCTCCTGTAAATTATGAAACATTATTATAACAACAACCTTAATTTTATTCTGAGTAAAATCCATCTCACGCACACGCGTTCTTACTTACACGATACCCCTTAAAGCTTTTCTCGGTAAATAAATAATTTACGAAGTCACTTAAGGCGAGAACGTCGGCTCACCTTAAAACAATATACTTGGGCGGCAAATCTAAATCTTGTAGGAAGTTACCGGGAGGCGGGACACAGTTCCACTTACCATCCATCTTAGCCTTAACAGCGGTCCTGGAACGCGTATATCACGGGAAGCGTCGCGAGACACCTACGAGCACGAGACGACACCTAGCGGCACGGAGCGACGCGGCGCGGCGCGGTAACCAGACAACAAGATACGTACAGAAGGTCCAGCCTACTGGGGGTGGGGTAATGTGCAATAATATTTGAAGATAAGCATTGAAACGATTTAATAATAAGATATGTAGACACGAAACGAAATTGCAGAACAAAGACCATCCCCGAAAAGGAAGGTAATGCCGCCCATCACCAGTGACGATACTTATAGTACGTCCGGTGCACCCTGGGCAGTCAGCTCCGCTACCAACCGTGCTGACTGGCTATACTTTGCACCACAGCATGAACTATTTTCGTATAGCTCGTGCTGACACGAGAGAAGAAGAGGTGACGACACGTTTGGTGCAGTGGCTGAGCGATTGACTTCTGCGCTACTGGTCGTGGGTTCGATTCCCACACGGAACAAAGATTTGTATGGCCTACAGGTGGTTGTTTCGGGTCTGGGCGTTGTTTGTGAGATTTGTGTCTGTAAACGCACCCACGATACAAGAGAAATCTAAGTGTGGGGCAACGTTTTTTAAAAAAACAGAAACAGAAGAAGACCAGTATTGGGTATCTCGGCTGGCATGGGTAAATGCAACCTTGCGTTTGGGTCTCACCGGTTAGTAGGAGTGTGTAAACTGTGTAACGCGTGCAAATGCCGTTAATGTTTTGTTTTTGTCAGTAGTTTTTCAATTATTCTGTTTTATCTACACGATAGGCACTGTTTAGTGTGTGTTTCTTCCGCGTGGAGGCTATGTGGTCCTTCGGCAGCTTTATACTTTGTGGCACGTCTTCGAAACAGTTTAGATACGGGGGTAAGTGCTGTGTACTGAAGTCGAAAGCTATCTCAAAATGTTAATAGTGCTATAAACTTGGTTTCTTTGGCATAGCTGACGTGCTTCACTGCTCGTGTCTTGAACGATTTTAAAATTGACGGAACCTCGTTATGTACCGCTACGTGTTTGATGGTGATTACTTGTGATTGGGGTAGCTGGAGGATATCGAAATAATGCAAAGGAAACATCAATCAAAGATTCATGACTCGCAGAATCTGCAATGACGCTGTATTTCTTTCAAATAAATTGCGAGCTTTCCGAATAGTATCAGGAATCGCATTGCAAGTTTCGAGGAAATGCAAATACTGTTACCAAAAACAGATTTCGATAAATTCAGCGTCTGTTAAGAGATTCCGAAATTACATGAAGCTTTACTCGAGAGGGTAGGCAGTAACATAACCGTAACAGTAACGTAGTGAGTCCAGGGCAGCCTCTGTAAAACGGTTATGTAAAGTAGAGCGAGTCTCGTTCTAAAGCTAAACAATTTTGCATATTTCAGGGAAACTGTCTCGCTATTCAAGAGATGCTCAAAGTGGAGAAATTTTCAAAGTCCAGTGAACTCTGCATGAGTTTGAAGCGTCGTCTAACGATCCTATGTAACGTATGACCACCACCTAGTTGCCTAATGTAGTACAATGTAAGCTATCTCCTTAAGTGCTTCTTTTTAAGAGGTGTTGGTGCAGATGGCTAGCTTTCTTGAATCTATGATTTAACATACGGTAGGTAATTCATATTGTCTGTTGTTATGCGGTCGTTATCTGCCAAATATTAAAATTCCCTCAAGTTTTCTTTCTAACTAAAATTACAATATCAATAGCCATAATATTGTCAATTGACGTAAGCACCAAAATGAGTTGAGTATACAGTTCGATTTAGAATTTTCTGCTCATTAGAATTATAGTTATAATAATATATATCATCAATAAAGTATTCAAAAAAATTATATCGCAAAAAAATTTTTGAGTACGTCGCATGTTTTTTGTGGTACTTAAAGAAGTAAATTAAAGTAATGCCCAAATTTTAGGCTTATTCCCTGAGTACCCCGATCTCCGAGGCCCCCGTCCCGGAAGACCCCGAATAGTTTTTATCTTCATAAACTCAATTAAAAGTCAGTCTTACATCAGTATAACAAAAACATGACGTAAATGTACTTTTTTTAAACAATGTTGACGTATCTTTGCGACTCTTGGGACTTACACATCACCTACGGGAACACCCAAATATTCCGAAATATTTTATTCCGAATTTGGATATTCCGATGTTCAAAAATCCGAATTTGATAATTCCTTAAAAATAAAATACCGATTATTAAAAAACACGAAAGTTATTTTACCGAATGTCATAAATACGATTTATTTGTTTTCCAACTTTCAAAAGTACGAAGAGTTAAACATCCGATGTGTTCTTGGCCCGAAAAACAGCATTCCGATTTGCAATTTTCCGAAAACAATAAACATTATGTCAAACAATAGAAAATTAAACATAACACAGAAAGGTGAGCAATTGGTTAGGTTAGGTTAGAACTGCGACCCCGTATGCACGAGCCGAGCGAGCGAAGCGAGCGTGCCGCGGCAGCGGCCGGCGAGTGCTGGAACCGATTAGTTACATATACTTAATAAAAAAGCGCGTAATGCGTAAAGGTGAGTTTAAAGAAAAAAATATTTAAATGAGAGAAAAATATTTTTCCCACAATTATGTCATTATTTAGTAGGGAAAGTGATTCTGTCATTAGTTTCTTTTTCTACCTTCCTATGAATAATTAATTTGCTCCCTTTGGATAAAGTTGAACCATTTTGTGTTAATCTGTTTTACTATTTAGGTTTACTAGGCGTTTTAATTTCGGACTTTTAATTAATAGGTATTTTAATAATCGGAATTCGTATTTTTGATGTTTCGGATTATTGTTGAATCTGACTTTTTATTATTAGGTGTATTGAAACTCGGCATTTTGATAATCGTAATTGTAAACGTTAGGCGTTTTGTAATTTAGGATTTATAAAAGTAGGTTTTATGATTAATCGGATATGTCTTAATAGGAGTTTTAAACCATTCGGAATTATGAAAATCGGTATTATAAAAATCGGGATTAAGAATATCGGAATTTATTTTTTCGTATTATTGTAGTGTACCCATCACCTACATTACTTAAACATCACCAATATCAACTTAACTTATACATACGTCATAAGATGCATTTCTTTTTGCTATTGTATATCCCTTATGTCATATGCTTAATTTTTTATCGAAGATTAATAGGACGTTAAAGCCCATTTTTACAAAATTCTTTGCCGTATGCGACATCTATCCCCTAATCTAAAAGACTTAGAATACTTTGAGTTAATAGATAGAAAGAGCCCAGCGGTATTAGTATAATATATAAAACTACAGGCAAACACCAAATTAAAATTTGTCTGTTTTTCCAAAACATTATTTCCAAATGGCTTTCATGAAAAATCGAATTTTGGCGCTTACATCAATTGGTATTACGGCTATTGATTATTATGAAGATAATTCATATTTTAGCTGATTCATTGGCTTCAGGTAGTCTTCATAAATCGTAGTCATACTACATAAGCTATGTTATCTACTATAAGTGGCACAAACTCTTCCAGTGCTTAGAATTTATTTTATATTCGGCACGTGTATTTATAAACGCCTGTAGATTTTCTCAGTACATTACCCTTGTTCGAGGTAATCGCGATTCTGTTCGGCGACCGAGTAACATGGCGTCAACATGCTTTAAAATAATCAACATTTTGTGCCAACATTATGGCTATAAACCTGGTTCCCTTTTAATATTAATAAGTTAGGCAGCGACCCGACCAAATTGATCGCAGAATAGACGGATACAGAAGGTCAACAAAACTCAATGCTATAATTAGTAAACGAAATGAAAATAATTTATTTTTAAATTGGATTTTTAAAATCTCTTTTACAACTTAAGTAAGAATCTGTTCCGAAATGGCAAAAACGGAACCCTTATCAAGTCGTCCTGTCTGTCTGTTCGTCCGTATGTCACAGTTACAGCGGTAGCGCACTGCATCCGGAAAATACGGATATAAAAATCTCGGACCGAATTCGGATGTTGCTTACGCACTATTCCGATCTCTGATCCAAATTCAAACAATTCAGGGGCCATCTTTGGCATATCCATTTGGCGTCCGATTTGAATCCGAGGTAGTGCGAAAGCGTTCATACAAACATTACTACGGCTACTTCGGTCCGTCAATATTTCTTCCGAATTGGAGACTCACGGATGACGGATAGAAATCGGATGACGGATGCCGGATGTAGTGCGTAAACTACCCATACAAATAGTTCTATTCTATATATATTTATATACTTCGGTATTTTCACGGATTCGGATCGGATGCAGTGCGTAATTGCTCTTATGCTTGACATATTATCTCACACTTGACTAAGCAGGAGTGCAAGACTCCACTAAACACTTGCACTCTACTAAACTCTCGCATTTCTTACTATAATGTGCCAGTTCATTATGACTCATTCTTCAGAGTTGGTCTTCTGTTCTTTCATATTTAATGCTATAAGCTAGAGATCGTGATTTCATCTCAACATTATCTGGTCGGAAGCGTCTCCCGATCAATTACACGCTCTGATTACGACGAGAATACAAAACTGTGCTCATTATACACCAGTAATTAATATACACCATCCATATCGCGAGGATTTTACTAAATGGATACCTACCTGGCTTTGGAACGGTTTTAAAACGTACTAAATTGTATATTGACTGCCTCGTTGGAATACTCGTAGTGTTCGCAAGCGCGACTGCTGAGCGTGAGGTTTTGTGTTCGATCCCCAGGTCGGACAAAGTGTTATTGGGTTTTTCCAAGTGGAATTTCTCTGTAGCAGCCTGGAGTCTGGATTTGTGCCCGGTTGATAGTAATAAGCTTGCCCCCTATTACATGGGACTTAAACGGTTCTCTGTTGGAATATCGAAATATTATTAGCCGATTCTTATCTAAAGTCCCCGTCACGAGAAGCTATAAATTTTGTAAATAAAGAACTTCTACAAAGTTACGTAGCGACAATTCAATCAACAACAAATAATCCCAAATTCAATCAACTCAAAGTTACATACGTGTAATACGAAACTAACGAGCAATTTCACTTAGTCGGGTTATATTTTAGCGATATAAAGCGCTATCGTCTAATGTTTTGTGGTACCGGAACGTGTCTGACTCATGGAACGTCAACATTTGGCCCGCCATTTTGAAGTAAGTTCACACTGACGCTGTCAATGCTGTCATTTGAGTTTTGAATGCGTTTCAGTTTGTTTGTGCTGTTTTCGTAGATTATTATTTATTATTATATAAATTAAATAAAAACCATTTAAAAAAAAAAAAAAACATTACAAAACTGTTTTTTTTATTTGTTCCAAAGGTTGCGAACCCCTGAATGTGTGTTTACAAAATTTATAGCTTCTCGCGACGGGGACTTTAGCTGAAAA
This sequence comes from Amphipyra tragopoginis, assembly GCA_905220435.1. Classification (NCBI taxonomy): domain Eukaryota; kingdom Metazoa; phylum Arthropoda; class Insecta; order Lepidoptera; family Noctuidae; genus Amphipyra; species Amphipyra tragopoginis. Next base: position 26,486,610 of record HG992008.1, on the reverse strand, counting down.
CCTTTCGCCACTTTTCATTTCGCCGAATAATCAAAACGCCGAATGATTAAAGTCCCTAATTATGTTTTGTAACTTTTTGTTACGCCGACTAGTCTGCTGGCCACTGTTTCATTAGTCAACTGTATTATTGGCCACTTTACACTTGTTAGATGGCTCTTTTTCCCATCATGAAAGCAAGAAAGCAAGCATGCAAGTGTTTCTGGGTTTGCTCCGCCAGAAGACTCGCTTTGTCATCCCTTCGCTTCGCTCGCTTCGGCCTCGTGCACTCTTTCCACTCAGGACCTCCTTCGCGAGCTTCTGGCTCCACGCTTTTAAATAACACTCCAGGGGTAGGACAGAGTCTGACCACGTGTAGTCGGGGTGCGCTGAGTCGGATTAACATTACATTCCGCTGTGTGAAAATAATGTTGTGCGAATACTTATTTGGCAAATTAAACTTTAGCCAAATAAGTATTCGACTAATAGTCCAGTCAATAAAGTAGTTATAGAGTGCGTGAGCGGGAACCTAAGCGAAGTAATGGTCATCACTCTGAATAACTTTGATTTCTACATTTCTGGAGCGTGTAGTTCAAAAACGGTTGAGAATATGGAAAAGTGTGTAGGATCAAAGTTATAGAAAATTTTATAAGCTTTCATTTCACCTTACAACATTTTTCGCTACAACGCACCGTTTTTGAGATATTGGCGAAAAACCTGAAATTGGGACCTTTGTCACCCCCCCCCCTCCCCCCTGCTCGCCTCCTAGACGTCAGGACTTTTAGTATGTTTTCTCCCTAAGCACCCTGAATAAGTTTCTCAAGAAATCGCTTAGGTTCCCGCTCACGCACTCTGTACCCTCCTTTGAGTCATTCATTGACTGGACTATAAAACATTTCTGAAAGAATTTTTGGCCAAATAATTATGGTGGCAAATATAATCATTCGGCGAAATTAAACTAGGGTAAAATTGCTTCGGCAAAGATTACGTCGGCGAATCGTTGTCGGCGTAATGAAATTCGTTATAAAATACTTCGGTAAAAACACGGCACCCGACTTAAACATAACGGCGAAATGTTGATGTATTATACACTTCTGCCTACCCATATAAATAACCAATACAGGCGTGATATTATGTTAAATTGTATAGATACTTATAAAAAGATACCAACCTATATATTTTTGCCCTGAATTTGTAGGTATACAGCCTATTGAGAAAGAAAACTGTTCCCAGCGAAATTCAAACAACATTATAATAAACCAATTTTTCTATTAAACTGAACACACTCAAAAGGTCTGAAAATAAGGTTCGTTATTAAAGTTATTGTTATCTTACAGCTACTATATGTAGTTTGTATAGGTATACATCGATCTCGATCTCTCCATCACCCTCGTCGACGATTGACAAGCGATTTATCATCGGCCAGCCAACCGCCGGAAGACACACACTATCGAACATTGTCCTATATAAATGTCTAAAGCCAATGTTTCCATGATGCTTGATAACTTGTATCCAACGTCTCTCCGCCACTTTCACGAGATCATCTGTCCATGCAGTGCGAATCATTGATTACACAGTACAATGTACTCCGCAGGGAAATACTGTCACATTAGGGAATAATAAAAGGATGTAATTCAAAACTCTTTCATTATTTCAATATACAAATATACAGGAGTCAAGAAATAAATTGCCTTTTTTTACATTTTTAACGCATTACTTATTTTACAATTCATTATCTTATGTTAGGGTTTTTCGTGGAGCGGAACGCAATCTCGAAAAGCGACGTCTTCGAAAATGCCGGAAGTGACCACAAAATCCATGTGAATAAATCTTGAAATAATCTTTTCTTAGCAAACTGTTTGATTACTCACTGAGGTAAGTTAGTAAGTGCGATTTCTGCTTGAATACAGCACAAGAAATAATTAAATTTACATGATTTATGGCTAAAAAAGAGATGTGTAAATAAACAAAGCAGTATCGTAGATTATGACGTCACACTGTGGCCGCGACAATAAAAGATGTTTAAACTGTAGACGAAAATTGTTGAGGTTTAATAATTGTTTTGAGCAAACATTTGACTTTTAATACTTTTCTTGGGTTTATACATATATATTACCTTATTTGTTGATTTAGAAAAAAAAAATTACATGCACATTCCCAATTACGTATATTTCTAGTGTCATCGTTACATAGTTTCTTTCTATGAAGCTACGAAAAACGATCAAGAAATAATCATTATCACGAGACAACAAACGGATAAATGATTACAGTTATAACTAGTTCCCAGTAGGATGCTGTTGCTCATGCTCTTGACAGTATACCCGCTTAGTTGCATTCTAACCAGAAACAGAGATATGTATTTTGTTTTGTTCACACATCCTGAGTCTGAACAACATATTCGTCAAGCATTTCCTTATTTACTTCCTGAGCGGCTCCACAGCGGTCGTGAAGCAGTCTCGTAAACACTCTGGTATAATCTCGACAACGGCAGTTGATTCAATTAGCGCGCTAATTAGCGTCACAGACTGAGGCGGAAATGTGACTCATACCATGTGGGAATATACGGGAGGGGCGGCTTGCTGCGTGTGGCGAATGGGAAGTAAGCTAAGCTAAGTACACTATAAGAATAGTAGATTCTGTTTGTAAATGTAGATTTACAAAAAAGAAAAGAAAAAAATAAAAAGAGCGCGTTTGTTGTTTGTTCAATCGCGGTATTTTTTTATTTTTTTATAACTCAGCTTTATTCGACAAAAGTGCCGAAGGTTATCAAATTATCCTTAACAAAAATAAATAACTTCTGTGATACTGGTAACGAGTGTACTAAGAGTGAACGTATAGAATCTACATCTAAAGATAACATCAAACCAATGTCACTCCTTAGTTAAATTCTCAAGTGGAAGTCAGGATTATCTATAAAAAACAGTATCATCGAATAGTTATTGGCAGGTTTATTAACCAGGCGCTTAATCGTTACACAGCAACATAAAAAAATATGTGGAACCGAAAAGATAAAGCAAACTGTCGTCTATGGTCTACATCTCAACCTACAGCTTCAAATGGCCGTTCAGTCCACGCTATAGTATATAGCATACCTATAGCAAATATTGTATAGCGCAGCGACACAGCGATATCACTCAGCATATCAATCAAATCAAATCATTTTTTTTTTTTTATTTCACATGAACCAATACAGGCGCTTGAAAAGCCGAATTTAGGTGCACGGTTCCAATTAGTCGTTTCCTATGGAGAAGAACCGGCAAGAAATACCATGGTTACTCTTTAAAAAAGAAAAACATTTTATCATTTACTATAAAGCATTGACTTGCTGTGCGCGATAAACTTGAGTGATTCTCAAAGCTATAACGTACGAGTCACCAGTCTCCGCCCCGCCTCATTTCTACCCTGCCCGTAGCTCGCCCGACGGATCGCCGTCAAATAACTTGCTATAAATAGTGGACCGGCTTGCGATATTGCATACTTGGCTGGAGACCCTTCAGGTCTCGCCAATAACTGCCCGGTTACGTAGAAACCGTCCCCTAGGACGACCTACTGCAGTCCAATAGAAAAAAAAAAAAAAAAAAAAACGATATTGCATATAGTGTGAACGTCATGCTATATTGCTATAGCTTACGTCGTAAGATGCTATACTACTTATATAGCAAAATAGTACAGCGTAACCTGAACTGCGCTTAAATTCGGGTCAACAAGACAGGATGATTGAGAAGGTAAATAAATACGAAAACCTTATAGGTATTTTTGATTATATTAGCAATGTTGGTTTGTGTCCAGGTACCAAGTAATTTTTATTTTATTTTAATAAGTACAGTGACAGACTACAGACTTAGAGCTTTTACACACGAGCGGCATGTTCCCAACGGCAGAGGTAACTGCAGCCGTCGACGCGGGTCGGCAGCAGTCGATCTATAGCGACACTTGCAGTTGTTGCCGCTGCCGCTGATCTTCGAAGTTGAAATGTCGACGGTTGCCACTGACGCGCGTCGACGGCTGCAGTTACCTCTGCCGTTGGGAACATGCCGCTTGTGTGTAAGCGCTCTAATACAATTCAACACAGCTACGACATATACAATACATAAATCTGAAGTCCAATTATTACTGTACATAGCGTTCAATGTCTAATATGCTTCATTAGTGACAGCAAAGGTTAAAATAAAGACAGTTCAAGTTTAGTCATTATACATTATGTAATATACGAAACTATATTCTTCATTTCCGTTAAAATCATATTAAGCCCAAATATATAAACAGGACATTAACGAATTAGTTACGAAATCATTTACTTAAATAATTAATCGAAACAAACCACGCATACTACCAAAATGCAGTTATAATAGCAAACATTAAAATAATTTAACTACGATTTAAACGCACAGTGAGCACAAATAGTAACGTTACTAATAAACGTTAACATTCACGAGGTGCTCTAGTTTGTACGATATATTAATATTTAACTGAAATAATTCCCGGATGCTCACTAAAATACTGCACATGTTTATTCACACATAATTAGACTCTGTTCTCTTTTAAATAAAAAACGCTAACCATGAAGCCTGTATTAATAAGAGTTTAGCACCTGCATTCCCCGGGACGTAACAAAGATGTAGCACAAGAGAGGATCAATACGTTCCACCGGAGATCCTGGAGCCTTTTGTGCTGAGGACGACCACCGGGTGGTTATATTCAGTAAGAACCCGATACACCCCTCAGCCTTCCCCAGACGGAGGGTATCCATGATGATATCCTTATGAAAAAAGTACACATCTACAATATCGACGTAGACATTCCATAAAAATCTAATATCCGTAACCGAAACTATCCGAAACTATGGGATAATCTGAATTCATTTCATATCCGTAACCGTATCAGGGGGCCTACTCCCTAAGTCCGTCAACGAAGTTAGTCGCCCGTCCGAAAGTAGCCCGAAACGTAGGAGTGAACAAAACAAGTGTCAAGTTCAACTTTTCGGACGGGCAAAAACACATCGGTAGTAGGGACAACTGTCAAATCGTGTTGTCATTCATTCTTAGTTCGGGCCCCGAAATAACACAATAATAGAATAGAAATAATAAAACAGTAGTATGCCCGTAGGTGATAGGAAGTAGGAAACGCTAGTAACTAAGGCCGAAACCACGGACTTCGTGCTTAGGGAGTAGATCCTCAAATACGGTTACGGTTACGGAGCTCCATAAGATACTGAAACCGGTTTTAACAAACTGCATTAAATTAACAGACTCTCAAACAGGTTACTAGTTGAATAAATAAATAATCTTATACATAGACGACTATCCAATTGCTTTTAGTCGTGGTCAACCCTAAAAGGCTTAAAACACTACTTAGAATTTAGGAATCCCATTAGGATTTAGGAAAGTGTGATAAAAGTGAGGACGGCTAAGATCCTAATTAGCCGGTCAGGATGGTTCCTGGCTTCCTAACTCGCTTAGCCTTAATACTAATTAGGATTCCTTTTAGATGAGTGTAGTAAGCCTTTAAGTGGTGTTTGCCACCATTTTATAGCAATTACTTGCAGCAATAAGAACAACCACACTTGTACAAATACTGTAAACCTTAATACTATTTTAGCAGTACACAAATACAAAAAGGTCCCAGCTTGCATCCTGCAGGTAGCTCCTACAGAAAGCGTCCTTGTTATTTGTCGACGGTACACAAATTAGTCGCGCGGCGACAAGGCGACGTTTTGTTGCCTCCCCCCTGCACCCTCCAGTCCTCCTCTGGCGTCTTGCGCCCTCCTGCGCCCTCCGATGTGCCAATTAACGTTGAACGGTGAAAAGATTTGCTTTTCCTTTGGAATTTTACAAGCCTACTGTGTTCGGTTATCTTGGAATTAAATCTGCAGGTTTTATTATTTGAGAATTTAACATGAAAAAGCGTTGCTAGCTGCTACTCTTAAAATTTTAGTGATAGGTAAGTACACAATGTACTTTTATCTTAAATAATAAATAAATACGACACGTATGGTGCAGTGGCTAAGCGATTGGCTTCTGCGCTACGGGTCGTAGGTTTGATTCACGCACGGAAGAAAAATATTTATGGCCTACAGATAATTGTTTCGGGTCTGGGCGTTTGTGTATGTGAGATTTGTGTCTGTAAACGCATCCACGATACAAGAGAATCACTAGTGTGGGGAAAAGCTATTAAAATAAAAGTTATTGAATTAATAGTAAAAGAAAAGGTCAAAAGATTAGTTCATCAAAAAAGTTAAAACGTTAAGTTTTATCTTTAAAACTTCGCATAAATACATTTCCCAGTCTCCAAACATGATTACATCTGACCTCTTCCTCAATTACGTCTTTTCATTTTTTCATAAAAACGTGCACATTTCTATTCCGTTGAACATAAAATACTGCTGAAGAATTCCCCCGTCAGAGTGAATGGTGGACATATCTGCTGCTTAGCATAACAAAAGCAAAAGGTTCCGCGTTCGAGTCCCGGCACCCACAAAACCTCTGCTGGACAATACACGGAGTGACGGGAGGCCATCGCTCAATGTTGACGCAGAACATGGAAGTGCAGAAGATCCGCTCCTGACAACGTGCGATAGGTACATACTATACTCACACATAATAAATAGTAGCAACTGCAGCGAAGTAAAAAAAGGTATAACTACATGTGTCCAATCATTTGCATTGCTATGAGTGCTTGAGCTGGTTATTATTGTATAGAATTAGATTAGCTGGGAGATGGCAAATAAAAAATAGTTGGAAGTCCAAATATCGTAAGTCTCAATGACGTGAAAGAATCTTAACGCAACACTGCGATCAAAAACACTACCGTAGTGCTTACAGGCATAAGCTCCTTTTAATAATGGCCAGTGATATTCTCAATAGTGATATTCGCAATGAAGTAAACCTTCTGTACCTATCTACTCCTCGCCGTTAGTTGTGTTTGCGTTGCTGGATCCCCCGCACCCCGCCCCTCCGTCGCCTCCAATCAATGTAACTGGCCATCGGAAATTCCCTCGATAAGTCAGTCGAGATTGGAATTTATCGACGAAGTTGTCCCTCTACTGGAGTTTGTCCGCTGGCCAGAGTTTGGGCACTCCTAACCTAGTCTGTTGACTGACGGCAACAATATCGTTGCAACATTGATGCTTTGTTGAAGGCATAAACTTACAAGTTGAACTGTTTCAAATTCTGACCTAAACGTCAAAACTTATCTGAAGATCGCCGCAGGGCAATCACTAAGAAGCAATATTGATACGCCTTAAGGTCATAGCACACTATACCGGCACCGCAACGGCACCGCTCCAACCCAGCAATTAATTTGTCATTCAAATTAGAACATTATATCGTGTGTCGTATAATATATTTCATAATGTCAATATGAAAAAGCCAACGGCGAGCAGTCAGCGCGCTTGCCGCTACCATACAACTCAACTCGGAGCCCACGCGCTGTGAGCGAGCGGACCGCGTGCTTACTGCGCGCCGCCTCCGAGTCGCCAGCGAAACAACTTCGTTGCGCCATTGTCCGCGCTCTTTTCACAAATGCCATATAACTACTGTGTTCGCGGTGACAGCAAGCTTGCACCTCGCGGCCGGCGCGTGGACTGCGAGCTTGCACCTCGCGGACGAGGCGTAGTTAGCGCGCTGGCGGCTAACCGTAGGCTAAATTCGAGGCGACGCTGTGCTGCAGCTGTGCAGTTGCAGTGCCGGTATAATGTGCCATGACCTTTAGAAATCAGATTCATTTATTTATGTTAAAATTGACTAGGTATACCTTGGTTCTTTACGGAGAAGTGTAACAAAAGAATAATAGTTCATTATAGTAGGTACCTTATAAAACGTGTGAGCTTAATACATTTAGGAAAAATAAAAAGAGTTTACGATGGTGTCACGTCTGCCTCGAGTAAAGTCGTAAAGTGTTCTAAAACAGAGAAGCGACGCAATACGTGACAAATTGTCTGTGAACACGGTTTTATTTCCATAAATGAATCGTGTTCAGGAAGATGTCATAACTTATATTTAAATTCATACCAGACGGAAAAATGTCAACTGCTGAAACGACAACGAACGAGCGCACAAAATGCTGAAAGAACTCAATTTTCGACCCGCGTCAACTTCACACAGTTTTTTCTAGAAAATGTAAGACCCATTTGTAAGATTGAATCAATTTAGCTTCATCATTGAAGCTTTTCAAATTCGATCCAGTGTTTTTAAAACCAGTAACTTCAATCACAATAACCTTATTTCATTAGTAAGTACTCTTTACATTTCACTCTTACTAGAAATAATTATTACCTTCTAACATAGAGGTGGCCCACATATCCGTCCGCCAACTTTCCTGGAGTACATTAGCTATAGAATTAGGAACTTGCTTAATTGTACTAGCCGGGAGTGGCATTAGGCAAATATTACACGGATAGGGGTGGCCAGCCCGCTGCGAATTGAATAAAAGGTTCAATATTTACATTTCGCCAACGTTCCGAGAGCTTTTCAGCTTTCGTGATCATTAAGGAACTACTATATTCAGTGATGAATGAAAATAATAGTTTATGTAAAACAGTTACAAACTCGCGCCACATTATGACGATGTAAGAGTGGCGTTGAGAGTTAGTCTCCTATTCATTTCACAAGTACTTTAGAGACGGCTATTAGACAAACGTGATATGTCTGAATAAGTGTTTTACGGGGTGTCCTGCGGAAGCGACAACACGCGATGCGAAACGATGCGACGCGACGCGACACGACCACGACGCGTTGAAAAGCACGCGTTACGTCGCGTCTCGCCGCTGACTGCTACATAGGCCGCCAGCAGAGAATCCCGTTGTTTTGATCGCGTTCGTCACGTTTGTAGCATCGCGTCGCGTTTTTCACTTACACGGGACACCCCGTTACAGCGCGAGGTGTCTGTTATTTAACTACCGCAACCTAACTAGCTAGAATACCGATACTAGAGTCGTTAGGTTAGGTCTATATTTTTGCGGTCCATTGAAGACCTGTATCGTTGTATTACATAATTTAACTACAAGCTGCGCTCTATGTTAGTAAAATTGTGTTCTTACTTTGAATTCTGTTTTTATTTGCAAGCCAAGTACCACACAATACACTATAAGTTGCATTATTTTATGTTCTCTTTCAATTCAGAACAGTATAGCGCAGGAAACATGAACAGTATTTACATTGAACTAAATTGTACTGCGGAACAGGAAAGTATTCGTTCAACCATATCTAGTTGTTAGAAAATTTAGTAATAAGTACTACTTTTTTTGACCCTGGCAACACTGTCAACCGGTCGTCAAAAAACGACTGCATAGAATATTTAATTTATAAAAATAGATTTATCTGGTTAAATAGTGTAATTAATGTGTAACTTTATCAAAACTAATTGAAAAGTGATATATCCAGTGTTATTGCGGTGTTATTGTCGGAATATCATATTAAATTAACGAAAACTTGTACCAGCTGTCAACGAACGGACTACGGATTTGAAATCGTCAATCCTGGGGAGTATTTTGTTTTATTTTTATGATTGTAGGGATACCTATACTCCATACAACACACCAAATACTGCTCATTCATATGAGCTACGTCCATTATACACTGGCACGGTTTATGTCTCCTCTTGCTTGACAACTTGTGGAAGCAGGATCGATGACGAAAACACTCGCCCCAGCCATAAAACACTACAATCTTACTTCACATAACTACTATTTATGTACCATAACACAATTGTAAAACTCCATAGATACTGAATGTAAAAACAAATAACTGAACTTTGTTTAAACTTTGAGACTTAAACGCCTCTTATTTTATTTTATTTAATAACATTTTAGTAGCAGTAGTTACCTCAGTCCTAATTAGGATATCAGTCATTGTTTAAATACCTGGATTAACTACTATAAAAGTGTAAAATCAATCTAATAATACTTAAATAATTGTAACGGGTTCCCTACTTGAAATCGAATGCCGTAGGATCGAATAACACTTGCTCGAAAACGTTAACTCGATAGTACTTGAAATCGAACAATTATGAGCGCGAAAGTTCACTGTCTCGATGCATCAAAATCTCGAATAACTATAAGCTCGAAGCATCGGCAGCGCGACAGATCATTATCTTGAAACATCATTTCTCGAACGACCAATAAATCGAATTGACAGAATAGTTTCAAGGATTCTTATTTGAGATCAGCGTAATGAAACAATACACGAGTAGAAATATAAATCAAGTTTAATCATGTAAAATAATCTCAGTCTCAAACTTACCAAGTACCTACTTATGTACGAAATTACGAAATAAATTAAAAAATTAGTTCAAACATAATTTAAGGTTACCTATCATAAGTTCGAAAAATATTTTACCGAATTTCATTTCACCTAGGTACTTAAAACTTTTCAACTATTATCATTTCGTTTTTTTTTTACTTCATCGAAGTTACGTCTGCCACTGTATCAGTTGACCTATTATCAATTCGTTTTTTTGCGTTACTCCGACGTTTCATTTGGTCGAAAAACTTTTGACCGTAGTTACACTTAGCCGTAATAACATTTGTTCGAAGTGTTATGTTTCCGAACATTCATTATACCACTGTAGCACAACATATTGAAAGGTTGTTTGGATCTCCAAAGCAGAGTCGACGGAGCCCCGCTGTGCGGGGCTCCTATTTCTGTCTGCATGGTTTAAAGAAACCTAACACGAAGGGGATGACGGGGGCATCGTTCGCTCGCTACGCTCGCTCACTCTAGCCCCCGTCATCCCCTTCGAACCTAACCTATCCGTGTCGGGTGCCCCAAAACCTACCGTTTAACTAACATATCTACCAAACAACTCATTACCGCCGCCGGTGTCCATTTTCTGATCTCAAATAATGTATCCTTGAAACTATTCTGTCAATTCGATTTATTGGTCGTTCGAGAAATGATGTTTCACGATAATGAGCTGTCGCGCTGCCGATGCTTCGAGCTTATAGTTATTCGAGATTTTGATGCATCGAGACAGTGAACTTTCGCGCTCATAATTGTTCGATTTTAAGTACTATCGAGTTAACGTTTTCGAGCAAGTGTTATTCGATCCTACGGCATTCGATTTCAAGTAGGGAACCCGTTTCAATCTTACCTTCATTCCATAATAATTATCATTATCATAACTTCTCAGTAACTTTTTATCTTTTGTTCTCCCCTTTTGCTAACTATCTGTTGCTCAACTATTTCCTTTTCATATTCTTAGCTATCCCTTGTCACTTTCCAGGTGCCTGTGTGGTTTTTGTGAAAATGATGACCCGCAGAGCTGCATCTCGTGAGATGGAGGACAAACTAAGAGCTACACTTAAAGAGCTTGAGTCATCTAAGAACTTATGCAATCAGCTGCTACAGGAACGGGATGACAGTGAGGTTGAAGTCAAGTCAATAGTCGACAAAAACACTGAGCTCAAGAACCAGTTGGCAGAATTACACATCCAACACTTGGATATACTTGAACAACATCAGGATCTCCGTCAAGTAGTGTCAGACTTTCAACAGTGCAGAGACACCCACGACTTGGCGTTGAGACGCATCTCTCAACTTGAAGTTGAATTGTGCAAGGCCCACAAGGCTTTATCTGACATTAACTCACTCAAAGTTAGCGAGCAGGCTGCCAACACCAATAGCCTGTTCAATGAGTTGGTCGGAGGTGTATCCGGTCTGGTGTGTGAGAAGCCAACTGTAACTGTAGATTTAACCGGGGATGATACCTTAACTAGACGCCCTTTCCTACGTAGTCACAACAAAGTTAAGAAATATGTTAAGATTTCAAAAATCATTAAAAAATATCAGAAAGTTTTGAAAAAGCAAAATCTTTATAAAAGTAATATTAACCTAAGAAAGGAACGTTTTAACTTGATTAGTGAGTTAAGTGATTGTAAAAATAAGTTAGATGTAAGTAGGAAATTGTATAATGTCGACACTCGGAACCTTCAGGATGAGTTACTGTGCAGGGAAAACACTCTAAAGGAAATCTTTAGCAGGTATGAAACTAGCCAACAACTGTTAAGTGAGCGTTTACAGCAGGCCAGTGAGCTGGTGGATTTAGTGAGGCTCAGTGCGGAGAGATACGAGTCCCTGACTAATAATCTCTCTTGTAGCTGTGCTTGCTCCCTACCACCTCCCAAGCCCCGGTATGTTCCACCTTCAGCTTCACCCACAGTGACTCACCGAATGGAAATTATCGACGACAAGAAAAGTAGGTCATTAGTATTTTCAGACAAACTAGGATCAGGTTTTGGATCTTTATTAAATAACTGTCTGAACCATAATGTTATAAACCATTGTTACCATAATTTACATTATAGTGAGATTTTAGGAAAAATTGTACACACTCAAATGGATGAGCAAACCAATGTGGTTCTACTTATAGGTAGCAGCCTAGACATTAGAAAAAGGGACATAGTTAATGGTATCAGTGCCCTACTAAAATTAAAGATAGGTAAAATAATATTGTGTGCCTTGCCATACTCAAACTCTTTGTCAGAGCAAGAGAACTACCATATTTATAATCTAAATAATTTAATGCACATGTTGACATGTCGTCATAGTGACTCTTTACTGTTTTTTGATACTAACAATTTTGTTAGAGATTTTGTATTAACTCAGGAACATATGTTCTTGTCGAAGAAATATCGACACTTATTAGCTACATTGATAGCTTATAATTTACACGCAGTTATTGATAATTTAACTGAGACTAGGTTAAGTGATGAATCAGTATTATCTTGTTATTCAAATAATACTGTCATAGATTGTTTAAACTTTTAGTGCCGACAAAAGAGAAGCAGGGTGATTCTATTTTACTTTATCACCAAAATATAAATCGCTTCTCTGGCAAAATCCTAGATGTGGAAATGTTAATAGATAAATACCATATGGATATATTATGTTTTTGTGAGACTTGGTTGAAACCAGATAAGATGCTGTTTAATATTAATAATTTTGCAGTTGCCAGTGCGTACAACAGATCTTCAGTAGGTGGTGGTACTTTGATTCTATGTAATGATTCTTTCAGACATAAGGAAAGAAAAGACATCACTGCTTGTTCTGTTGACCGCTTATGTGAGGTAGCATGTGCAGAGATAGAAGGCCATACTATCCTATGTGTTTATAGACCACCGGCATCAAATTTATCATCATTTTTAGTTACTTTAGAAGACATATTGAGCAAACTTTTTAGAAATAATAATTTAATTTTTGTTTGTGGCGACCTGAATATTGACCTTTTAATTGATTCAGTAGATAAATGTAAACTTGTTTCATTATTCAAATCATTTAATTTAAAATATATATTTAATGAAGCGACTAGAATAACTGCAACATCAGCTTCATGCATAGACAATATTTTTACAAACTGTAGAATTAAAAATTCTTCTTTAATTAGTGGCGTTAGGTCTGATCATAGAGGCCAACTAGTATACTTTGAGTTAAATAATAAGATACAATTAGATACAATCATTGAAATAAGATCGCTTACTAAAATTAACTTGCACAAATTTAATAATAATGTTTTAAGTCACCTTTCAGCATCCCACTTCAGTTCAAAGGACCCCAACATAAATTATTGTACATTGTTTTCTACAGTCTGCCGAGAATTTAAAAACACGTGTCCAGTTAAGAAATGTAAAATTAGTAGTAAATCAAAATTTAGTGAATGGGCCACCTTAGGCATAAGAAACAGTAGAGAAACTTTATATTATTATCATCTATATCACGAAAAATCATTGACCTCTGATCAAGCTTTTCATAGTTATGTTAGAAATTATTCAAAGATATTTAAGAGTGTTTGTATTCAAGCTAAATCTAGATTAATTAGTAAAAAAATAGATGCCTCTAAAAACAAGATAAAGGCTGTGTGGCAGGTAATAAACAAAGAAACCGGAAACACAAAACAACGGGATAATGAACTAGCTTTAAAATATAATAACAAGTCTATTACAGATAAATTTGAAGTCGCTCAGACACTCGAAAACTTTTTCACGAACATCCCGGTAGAGGTTACGAAATCCCTTGCTTCGTCCTCTATACTAGCTGAATCACTGCTTAAACAAAATTTCTGTAAAGATATACCTGTCTTTGAATTTGAGCATATTTCTACTGCTTCGATTAAAAAAGCATTTAAAAGTCTTAACATAAAAAATACTGAAGACTTATGGGGCATTTCTGTAAGGGTTCTTGGAGTTATAATTGACACCATTGGCCCTATACTTGCAGGCATATTCAACCAATGTTTAGATAGCGGTACATTTCCCGATTTGATGAAACATAGTAAGATAATACCAATCTTCAAATCGGGCTGCAAGAATAACCCCTCTAATTATAGACCCATTTCTGTGCTTCCAGCACTAAGTAAAATTTTTGAAAAGATTATGCTTGATCAGATGATGTTTCATTTCAACCTAAACGGGATATTGCACAGTCGCCAGTATGGTTTCACGAAAGGTAGGTCGACCACAGACGCAGGAGTGAAACTAGTCACTCAAATTTTGGAATCCTGGGAGAGCTCTCAGGATGCTGTTGGCATCTTCTGTGATCTCTCCAAGGCTTTCGACTGCGTTGACCACAACACACTTATTTGTAAATTACACCATTACGGAATTCGTGGACGAGCTGCTGACCTCGTTTTTTCTTATCTATCAAATAGACAGCAAAAGGTGGGTGTCAATGGTGCTATATCGTCGGGGTCTCTGGTTAAGATGGGCGTGCCTCAGGGCTCAATTCTTGGGCCTTTTCTATTTCTAGTTTATATAAATGATCTCCCTTTTATGATGTCCAATTTATCTGATATAATTTTATTTGCTGATGATACTTCCCTAATTTTTAAAATAGATAGGAAAGATAGGGACGTTTTACATGTCAATGAGAGCCTAACTGTTCTTTCCAAATGGTTTACAGCTAACAATCTATTACTTAATGCAAATAAAACAAAATGCCTTAGATTTTCTCTACCAAATGTACCCCAAGTAGGTTTAAATTTAATGCTTGATGGCAACAAACTTGATACAATTAATGAAACCGTATTCCTAGGTATAACCATTGACTCAAAATTGCAGTGGGGTGCTCACATTACTGCCCTGTCGGCGAGGTTAAGTTCTGCTGCATATGCAGTTAGGAAAATTAGGCAGCTGACTGATGTGGCTACAGCTAGGCTAGTATACTTCGCTTATTTCCACAGCATTATGTCCTACGGCATTCTGTTGTGGGGCTCAGCAGCTGACGTCGATTCGGTTTTTATTTTACAAAAGAGAGCAATCCGTGCCATTTACAACCTGGGTTCCCGCGAGTCCCTTAGAAACGTGTTTAATGATATTAAAATACTCACTTTGCCGTCACTCTATATCTTAGAAAATATTTTATATGTACGCAAAAATTTGCATTTGTTTAATGTTAGGAGTGATTTTCATGATAAAAATACACGGGATAAACATAAAATTGTGATACCTAAATTTAGACTAAGCAAAACTAGTAAGTCATTTTTGGGCAATGGCGTACGTTTTTATACCAAACTGCCGAAATCTGTAACAGATCTTACCGAGGGAAAATTCAAAACCCATATTAAACGTGTCCTCACTCAAAAAGCATACTACAAGATTAAGGACTACGTCGAGGACAGGGATGTTTGGCTCTAGTTCCTGCACATGTGGCTTCCCTGGTACCTCATTAACGACGTATGTGTATGTCTATTAACTATCCTCAATTATGATTTTTTATTTTTTATTTTTATTGCTATCATTACTCTCAAGATATCTTTTATCTTACTCTATAATGATTTTTTGTCTAAGTTTTGATGACATTTAAGTACCTATGTCAATTGTTTTATATAATTTAGCTTCATTTTATTTTTTGTAAGTGTGAGAACTTTGTGGACTTGCCTATACATATAATTGTGTAAATTACTATTATTCATATTGTATTTAATTTTCTTTTTTTCTATTTTTTTTTTTCCCTTTTTGGTTAATTTTTGTACTCAAGACTTGGTATCCAAGGTGGTCAAGACTACATTGTTCTCTCTCATAGTACCTACTGTATTCACTGAAATTGTAAAAGATATCCCTTTTTTTAAAAGAGTAACCATGGAGTTTCTTGCCGGCTCTTCTCCATAGGAAACGACTAATTGGAACCGTGCACCTAAATTCGACTTTTCATAAGCGCCTGTATTGGTTTATGTGAAATAAATTTTTTTGATTTTGATTTTGATTTTCCCGCATTGGGGACATTCTTGTAATGATATTTGTAAGTTTGGTTGAAATAAATAAAAAAAAAACATTTTGATGGCTGTACATTTATTTCAGTTGCACTACTTTTAAGACAAGCCAAAAACTATAAAAAAACTAAGGCAGACTTTCATTTGTCGTAGGTACATACACATTACTTAAATGAAAGAAAGAAAAAAAATCTATTCGTGCTAACATGACGCACAAAAATAAAATAAAACTAAATACAAAACCAAAAAAAAACTATTAGAAAAATATGCGTCACATCCGCGCAAAGCGGCCATCGCTCAGCAAATGCTGTGACTCACGTGCGAGACAGAGCCACAGCGCTGGTTTTCAGCGACAGCCGAAATGAATTTAGGTTTCTCTTAATCTACCTAAGTAGTATTCCAACTAAGTTTCCACAGCTCTCTCAGTCGCATCATCTTATTAAAGTTATAAAGCCACCACGAAATCTCAAGCCAAGCAGCGCTTTCCAAGGAACACATCCGTCGTTCTCACTGCATCGACGCAATACACGTCCGAACACACTCATACGTCCGTCCTTCAACTTCTCGCGCAACGTAAATGTAAATCAAGTCACATTCGATTTAAACTTTAGTCAATTTGACTTGTAGTCGACGAGCAATCTCCTCATGCAGCCGTCCAGCCCTACTTGAGGTTACTGAGACAAGGTCATTAAATAATCTGACGCGACGGCGACCGCTGATGTAATGGTTAACGAGAGGGTGCAACCCAACGTGGTGCAGCTCACTTTAAGCTATAGTTTAGCTGGGTTTAACAGCTTTTTTATTATGTATGATTCTGGGTAATGAGTTTGGTAATCTTATTTAAGGTTAAAATATTTTGTTTTATCGTAGCATTTAATTTTCAACGGAATAGCGTTTGCGCACTTTAATCGAATGATACAGAGAAGTGGTCCAAAATGAAGTACGCTCGTCTAGATGATTACAGGCTCTTGAAACACAGACTAGTTTACACAAAATGGAGAGACATAACTGATAAAAGTAAGTTATGTAACTTGTTTTTAACCGACTCCAATAAAAGGAGGAGAATCTCAATTCGTCGGAATCTTTTTCTATGTGTTTTCCCAGATTACTCAAAGACGCCTGAACCGATTTGGAATATTCTTCTTTTGTTTGAAATGGTATACTTCTCAGATGGTCCCGTGGTCATCAGGTCAGGATCTGATGATGGTATCCTGGAGAAGTCGAGGGATCTCTTGAAATTTTATAGGCACTCTTGAAGCGATTTTTTGTTTGAAAGAGTATTCTCCCGAAGTAGTCCCATTTAAATTTGGTGAAGATCTGATGAAACCTTCTGAGACTGACAATGGAAATTTTCAATGGATAACAGCAAATTACCCACGATTGCTGTAATCACATGGTTATGTATTGTTTATGCCACTTCAAATAGATAATAAAATACTTTAAGTAAAAAAATCCGACTTCAGAAAAACTAAAAAGAATAAAATAACTACCATATCATAAAATTTAACAGTTTCAAAAGTCGGTGCCTTCTATTTGTGAAAATGAAATAATATTTAATAATTATTTTAATATAATTATTAATGAAATAATAGGTTATGCCGTAGTGAAAAGATTAACCCGTCAGCAAGGTTGGTAGCGAGGCTGACTGCCCAGGGTGCGCCGAACATACTTAAGTATCGTCACTCGTGGAGGCTCCTGTGATACAACCCATACTCGTGATAAGGACTGCGTTATGTTCAAAGTTTGTGGGATCACCTTTTTCATCATCATCCACTTACGACATTTCACCTTCTTTTTATTTACTATAAACCTTTTTTTTTATCATAGGCCACATAGTTTTAGAAACACATTATATTCAAAATTCAAAAAGCACTCGAAAAATAAAAAGTAGCATAGTGGCTTTTGCAAGACATTCTAAAGGCGACGAGGAAAGTGAGCGTACTGGTGTGAATTGGAAGGAGACTACTACTGAGCCTGACCTACCAGCACTCCGCCTAGTCGACTTACTGCTGAACTCCGACTTACTAGAGGGTGTCGCCGCACTGCACTGCTGACCTACCAGCACTCCGCCAAGTCACTGGTACTGCTGAGCCTCTGGCACTCCGACTTACTGGAGGGAGTCGCCGCACTGCTGACCTTCCAGCACTCCGCCTAGTCGCTTTACTGCTGATCCTCCAGCACTCCGACCTACTGGAGGGACTCGCCGCACTGCTGTCCTTCCAGCTCTCCCGCCTAATCACCATACTAATGAGCTTCCGGTCACCCAAATATCACTCAGACAAGTTTTGTGTATCCATTATTTTTTACCTGTGCTATTAATCCAAAGTTTCGTTCGTGTAACCATTCCAGATTTTAACATGTGCTATTAGGGATTCTAAGTGTTTTATCCATATTATAAAGTTGTCTTCTCTTAAGTGTTTTCCTTGTTTGTCCGACTAGGGATAGGTAGGATCCCTTAATACTAACACTTCCTTGTAACTGGTGTGGCAGATGTGTCCCTAGCTCAGGAGATCCTGGGGCCGTCTGCTACATTACAAGTTTAACAACCGAACTTCCTGAATAGACTTATGAAACTAACATAACATCACGCCTGTATTCCCCGAAAGTTTTTGCAGAGGTTTATTATGCCGTTATGTTTTATGTCCCATGTAATAGGGGGCAAGCCTATTGCCATCAACCGGGCACAAATCCAGACTCCGGGCTGCTACTGAGAAATTCCACATTTAAAAGACCCAATAACACTTTGTTCGGCCTGGGGATCGAGAACCCAGGACCTGACGCTCAGCAGCCGCGCTTGCGACCACTAGACCAACGAGGCAGTCAAACAAACTTTTCAGAACAACTTTTCAGAAAATAATACAGAGTCCGGAATATAAAAATATTTTTTATTCTAACATTCTTTATGGTAAGGAAACCATCAAACATATTTTTTATTCATTGTTTAATTTAAAAACGACAGCATCTAAAGCAATACCATAATGTTTAACAGCATCATTTCTCGTTTCCACCTAATTTCCAGAATTGATCCTCGGCAGACGGCTTTCAAGTGGAGGGAAGTTGGCTATAATTGTCAATTGTGGTGTCGAAGGATTTTATTATGATGTTAACTGGCAAGATGGCTCGTTACAAACACTTGGGCCAAGGTTTTACATGGCCAATTGGGGTAACTGAACCCTTTCTTGAACAACAGTTTGTGTTAGGTTGTGGCTTACGAGATGTCTTCTTCAACTTAACTTTATCGAAGGAATAGCTGTCAGACTCACTGGATTTAGTTAAATTAACCATATCGCCGCATTTATATTTTGGTAGTTTAAATACTTTTCAGAATTCACCATCTCAAGTGTTAGTGAATTCTGGAAGCATTACGCGGTCTCCTGTCTACCTTTATCAATCCAAAATTGACAGCTAAAGTACTTACTTACTTAAGTGTTGCTTCCCTTTTTTGAAAATACACAGTTCTAAATACAGAAACTTCATTACATAATACAAAAGTCCATAAACGTTTGTCTCTTACAAGACGAAAACAAAACATTTCACGACCATCTGCCTTTCTTTACCCCTATCATATGATTACAAGAAAGCCTCCACACTTCATTACGTGTCCGACCGTACTTTAACATTCCGCATCATGTCCCCCACTACTTGTGACTATTCGACGTCTGCGAGGCAAGGTGATTTTATTATAAGAAGCTTCAAATGTTTAGTGCTGTTAAGAAGTCTGAGAACCGTATCAGTCGATAATAAACATTATTATTAGCGAAGTATAAACATTTCCAGAAATGATGAGATCCACAGGAGAACCATGGTAACCGACATAGCTCGAAGAATTGCCAAACTTAAGAGGCAGTGAGTGGGGCACATTGCTCGTAGAACAGATGGCTGATGGGGCCGAAAGGTTCTGGAAAGGCGACCGCGTACCAGAAGACACAGCGTGGGTAGGCCTCCCACAAGGTGGAACGATGATCTGGTGAAGGTCGCGGGAATCCGCTGGATGCGAGAAGCACAGGACCGATCGATGTGGCGATCTTTGGGGGAGGCCTATGTCCAGCAGTGGACGTCTTTCAATGATGATGGAACATTTCCATTAAATAGTATGAGGGGCGATACTGTAAGCTTTACTATACAGGTTGTATGACAAGTAATTTTCAGGTTTTGTAGTAGCCTTTTTCATATTTCATCGTCATTTCACCTACTGGCCATTTATAGGGGATACTTTTTTATACGACTATGTTTTTAATATTCTAATTTTGAATTGGGACTTGGCTTTTTGCTTTTGACGATGGGAGTGATTTTTGATAATTATTTTTTGTACACGTTTACAATAATATTTCAACAACAAGTGACTGTTTAATTTTGTGGAGTGCCACATTAGCCATCACCATCACCTGTTTTTACTTGAGGCTCCGAGAATTTATCTTGAGTGAGGGTGAGCTGGACAACCTGAGCCTCCACATTCTATAAAAGAAGCTGCGCCCCCTTGGTACCAAAGTGAGACGCCTCCTGCCCTAACTACACTTACGAGATCGGCGATCGGACTGGCTGTCATCTACCGGCATGACTAAATACGCTACAGCCGGTCTGTTTGCTGCCGCCGGTTTCTATCATATGGCTATATGGGCCATCGAACACCGAAACTACAAGAAGGAACTCGCTGACTACCCCAAGGGACGTAAAGCTATCCTACTTCTTATTCTATAAGCACCTTAATATTGTTATGTACTACTACGTATTGAATGTTCTACACCATTCTTCACAACTGGTGTAGTAGACGTGCTCTCAGGAGATCCTAGGGCCGTCTGTTACATTACAGTTTCAAACAGCAATTTTTTTTTCATTCCTTAATTTTCCTGTATTCCAGACTCATTTCCAGACTAATTCGCATCCTAAACCTCAAACGTAGATTTTTAACATCCTGTAAAGTACAGCACATACCGAAATTAAACTCTCAAAGCGTGTGCGAGTGCGAGCACCGCACTGATTCCGCAACGACTCGTTCATTAGGAGTTGGGACGTTTATTAGATGCACCCGGATTTACTTAACGAGTGACACTGGACGTAAAGGACTCAGTGGTGCCTTGTTTGGTGTGCTAACACTCGTGTAAGTCAGTGACCAAATTGCGAAAATGTTCGTCCTTAGTGCTTGACCGTTCTGAGGGAGATCAATAATTAATTTACGTATGTATGTTGTGATGTGTATAGAAGCTACTGTCAAAGTCCACTTGGATCTAAGTGAGTGGTTGTGCGCTCATTAATATGCGCGACATGAGAGATTAGAGCACTCGTGTGTATTTTCTGATGTAAATCTGAACAACGTATAATTTAATGTAAAAGGAACTCTTGTAAATTTAAGCATCAATGCACATAAATAATTATTTAAAAATTAATTGAACAGTTACATATATAGTTATCACTTATTGATTTTATTGTTTTCTACATAAGTATTTGTGTAAAAATATAGTAATGAATACGATCTGCTTTTGTTTTATTATTGGGAAAACTAAATTATACAACCGATTTAAAAACAACTCTACTGCAAATATAAAAGGATCAACGACCAAACAAAACGTGATCATTTAAAATTTAACTCCATCCATTTGAGAACATGCTCTATCTGCCATTCAGTTACTCAACCCCTATCAATATAAAATGAGTTTAACATTTTGTTTTATAAATATTTAGGGCCGACGCAAACGATCGATTTGTGTTAGACAACTGCCGACTACAGCCGGTGCCGGTCTGTGTCCGATTCCGACTCAACGCCACCGTTTTATAACACTTGTCTTACGTTGATTCGTGTCCACTCGTATGTTTTATTCATTTCTTCGTCTGAGCACGGACAATATTGTGTGTAGACTATATAATAATAGATATTTTTTTAGGACGTTTGTGTTTGAGTATCATAAGATATAATTATGTTCAATTTCCACCGATTATAGAATAATTAAAAGAGCCTCCACGAGTGACGATACTTAAGTACGTCCGGCGCACCCTGAGCAGTCAGCCCCGCTACCAACCATGCTGACTGGTTATTCTTTTCACCACAGCATGAGCTTTTCTCGTATAGATTGTGCCAACACGAGAGAAGAAGAAGACCGATGATAGTCGATCGCCGATAAGTCCCTTGCCAACTACCGCAGTGCGTTGTACCTACACACATATCGGCGACGCGTGCAATGCATGTAAACCAACTTCCGGACAAATGTACGTGCGTATACACGTAGAAAGCGGGTTGCCGGCGCCGATCTGCCAGCGCTTGGCTCCGAACGTCGCCGATAAGTTCCGACCTGCTCCGATCAGCGCTGGTAGGCTGTCATTAAAATTTTGTTGCTGTTTTTTTTTTTTTTAAAAGAAAACGTTGCTCCACACTAAGATTTCTCTTGTATCGTGGGTGCGTTTACAGACACAAATCTCACATACACAAACGCCCAGACCCGAAACAACCATCTGTAGGCCATACAAATTTTTGTTCCGTGTGGGAATCGAACCCACGACCCGTAACGCAGAAACCAATCGCTTAGCCACTGCACCAAACGTGTCGTGTCGTGTTTGCAAGGGAACAACGCGTATTTTTGTAAAAAAATTGTCAGCCCCTGCTTCTACTCGCTTCCTTTATGTAGCGGTTACCTGCACGGACCAGCGGTGCGAGCACGGATCTTTTTATCGAGTCGATTCGAGAAATGTATCTATTCTAAACGTCAAATTTGACATACGATATACAGGCTCATTGGAAAAACATTAGCAACCTCTTAAGGGCTCATTGTACCTACTCATCATTGTGAACAACTTTTACTATGGGACCAAACCTGAAATTGCGAAAAAAACAGCTGTTCCCTACATTTTGACGAGTTATGCGAACATAAATGTAGGGAACGGCTGTTTTTTTTCGTGATTTGCGGTTTGATCCCACCGTAAAAGTTGTCCATAATGGTGAGTACAATGACCCCTTAAAAGGTTGTTAATATTTTTCCAATGACCCTGTAGAGTAGATAAAACAACAACAGTTGTCGTTTTAACTATATCTTACTAGCTTTCGCACGCGGCTTCGCTCGCGTTAAATTAGAAATTGACAATTAAGTTTTAACACACTACTAAAATTTTTATAATAATATAATTCAATCATGATTCGAAAGACACGTGGCGCCATCTACTAACGTTATTGTTATTTTCCTCGGGAACAGTACTTTTTTTCGGGGTGTAAGGTTCCCTATGTCCGATTCCATTCACCTTCAGGATGATCGGTTCAGTGGTTTAGGCGTGAAAAGGTAACAAACAAACAAACTTACTTTCGTATTTATAATATTAGTTAGGATGCCTGATTTGACGTTTAGAATAGATACATTTCTCGAATCGACTCGATGAAAAGATCCATGCTTGCACTGCAGTACCGATGAGCGCTGGTAGGTCGGCGCTGGTTACCCGCTTCCTTTATGTATACGCCCTACCGCCCGCCGTAGTCACAAAGAGATCTAACTCGTTGAGTATCTGATACCTGTGTCAGTCCGTCCTTCGTAGATCTGTCGCCGTGTATACGAAGGGCCTTAGAATGGCAACAGTTCATAGCCTGGAGCACTTCAATTCCTTTATACTCGTCCATAAGTACATTTATCGGGGATTACTATAAAAGCGATGTACAAGTAGGTAACGTAAGTACTTTCCAGCAAATATCAAAATATGTTATGAGAAGAAAACGTGTACCTTGGGAAGTATTGAGAATAATTGTTGTGTTTTTGGTAATATGATAATATCATATTTTTATTTCATAAGCTTCTCGATAATGTTTCTATTTGCAAGTATAAATTATGGAAAACAGATAATAAGAATATCGATATTTTCAGTACATTACCATGGTTTCATTTTTCAATCGAAATACCTACTTCAGACGCATGACTACAAAGACTTTTATCGTGTCACACGATAATAATCAATACCTACCAATAAGGCTGAGCTGTGCTAAGCTGCGTAGCGAGTAATGTGTTTTTAAGCACCAATAGAATCACTTCATGTACCTAGCTTCGCTCTGCGCAGCTCTGGTGGATATAGGCTTAGCGGTGCGAGGTTTTTGTTCATAGAAAACAAGCAAGAAATGCAAGCGAGGGATGTTTTGCGAGGAATGTGTTGCGAAAAATGTGTTGCGAGAAATGTGTTGCTAGGAATGTGTATTATTCTCCCTCATATTCGACAAGAGTTCGCTACCTATCCTCACACCGCTCATTTGCATTTGCACACATTTACACATTACACATTAACGCATTACACATTCCTCGCATAGCTCTGGTGGAAAGGGTCACACCGTTTCACATCCTCGCTACACATTTTCGCACCGCACATTTTCCTCGCACAGCTCTGGTAGATGCTCAGCCTTACTGATACAAAATTTTACATTGCGTGTGCATTAAATTAATATTTAATTTACCACAAAATCCACCAATACATAAATAGAGTACCTCCATTGCCTCCGCATGGTAACAAGTGCTGCTGCCGAGCACTATGTAGTAGGTTAATTTACCAGATCAGCCAGGATTCCCGGGATTTTCCATTAAAAAAATCGAATATTCACGGTAAATAATAATATTAACCTTAATACATCACTACGTAACTCTTCGGAGAATAAAGCGTGATGTTATATAAAAACACATCAATAAAAAAATAACAGATAACTTTATTATTAGACATCAGTCGAAAATACCTACAACAAAATAACAATAAACCGCTAGATAAAGCGCGCACTAAACTGAACGGCTCACTAAATACGCGACATTGCTGAACGACTCAATGAACCTTACTACAAATAGTTGGGACACGAGCCGCGTACCGTGCGTATACGTCGCGTAATGCGTGTTACGCGGCATACGTGGGTTTATGTGAAGATAGATGTTGCGTTTAAACGATGTTACACGTCGTGCGGTTAGTTTATAGTCTTGTATATCCCTGTCGTAGATGAATTAATCTCTAAATATATTGGCGATATTACTTGTATTCCTTGTGTTTTCCAGCATAGAATGAGCCCACTTTTCCTGTGGATGTGACGCAGAAGGCAATAAAGACCGTTTTTTCATGGCACATGACTGACATGACACGACAAAATGTTATGATGGCTCCGAGCACCTTATTTATATCAACTGTTTAGTCACGAAACGACACAACATCACTAGTATCGTATTAAACGGTACATACATAGAATTAAAGCAACTGTAGGAGGAAAGCGGCGTCCTTCTCTGTTCTAATATCAACATACTGGCATTTATCATTCTCCTCCTTAAGGAGGTGGTGGTTAAGGAGGAGGTGTAATTGTAAGCGGTCAGTTAAGGGCCCAATTCTCCTAAAATAAATCTTGAAAAATCACAACCGAACCAAGGCCGAACCGTTCATTCAGACAGTTCTCAATTTCAAAAGCTGTCTTACCTCCGGTTTCTGAATTGAGAATTCGGGATAAGCAAAAACTTAAGTAACTTATGAGTATGTAAGTAGGTAGTAGTAGTAAAATATGACGGATTTTAAAGCATTTTTTGACAACTTCGTACTCAAATATTACTAAAGTATTTGCTTATCCCAAATTCTCAAATGAGAAACCGGAGGTTATTGTTTGGCACAAAAAACAATATCAATCATTTTGAAAGTTTTCGAAAACAAAAACTGACTGACGGTTGTGGTTCGATTGCGCTTGGCAACAATTTATTTTAGGAGAATTAGGCCCCAGTCTCTTCAGTAGTAACGTTAAACGATCTAACATGATCGCTATGAATGACAAATAAGGTCCATAATTCCGGTACACCAAGCCGCTTATCACATTTAGCTTTTACAACACGAACGAAGAGCTTGATCGAACTCATTTATCGCTATTTGAATCCGCACATACATACCTGGTATCTGCGTTATGTGCTCCCTGAACAGATGGCCGCAATTTATCACTAACTGTAACGTAAACGAATACGCTCAGAGAAATCCGCACGTTCATGAATTCTAAGCGTGGGTAAACCCGCTGAGAATATCTTTAAGTACCCCCTTTTACATTTCTAGATGTTTCGAGAACTATCCCTTATCAGTTCCAAGGATAATTCTGCTCTTGAATCGGGATATAGAAAATGTGATGATTCCCGTATCAGAAACATGAACTAAATTCTAAAATGCTTCACCCGGAGGCTAAGATAGGATGGAATTTCCATCTTATAAGAAAGCTATCTTCGGTACGAAGCAAGCCTCATTTTATGATAAATACATACTTAGTGCAAACATTCTTTGAGATAAAAAGATCGGGAACGGCATTTTAAAATTGCAAACAATGCAATGAATTCATTTATTCTATCTATACTAATATTATAAAGAGGTAAAATTTGTTTGTTTGTTTGTTTGTATGTAGGAGGTAATCTCCGAAATTACTCATCCGATTTCAAAAATTCTTTCACCAATAGGAAGCTACGTTATCCCTGAGTGCTATAGGCTATATTTTGGGATCAAAAAATTAGGGATCTGTAAATTAACGGGAGCGAAGCCGCGAGCAAAAGCTAGTACGTAATACAGCGGAATGCTAGATAATGAGGTTATTTTGACTGAAAAACCTTTTAGTACTTAGGAAATAAATACAGTAACGCACGCTCAACAGACGCGATTAAAAATATTCAAGCAATACGAATGTTCATGTGCTTGCATAGAAACAGACAGCATACATGAGACGACCGATAGGAAAAAGTGTCGTCCTTAAAGGTTACAGCTCATTGGAACCACCCGGCACCCGACCCGCACCGCCTCATCGCTCGGCGTCCACTCGTTGTCAGCAGGTGGACCACGGGTGGACGCCGCGTTATCACTAGTAAACGTCACGTGGTCAACCAGAGGACGTCGCGCGGTCACCGAGTGGAGATCGAGTGGTCAACCAGTGAACCTCACGTAGTCAACGAGTGGAAATCGCGGGGCCCACGAATTTCCGAGTAGTCTGTCAGCAATTGGCACCAGGTTTGTATCTACACGTGTTTTTGGTTATGTCAAATTTTACCATTTGACATATATTTTTGAACTTCTCGATAAGTCTTTCTTTCATTTTGAAAGCAAAAACTATACGTCCGACATGTTATAAAGAAGGTTTGGAAATTACGGGTGGGTGGGGAGCGGCGCATCGCTGACGCATTGTCCTCGCGTGAACCACTCGCTGGCCGCGCGCGGTCTTCTCGATGGCAGCGCGCGGTTCACTCAAGGCAAGCATGCGAGCAGCGAGTTGTCACCGAGTGGTCAACTCGTCGTCTGCGCGTGGACGGCATACGCCCGAGGCGATCCGGTGACGCTACGGAGTTGATGTAGTGAGCGCACATCCATACAAATTCATATAAAGAATAAGAACCGCACGAGACGAGGCGATGCGGGTCGGGTGCCGGGTGGGTCTAATGAGCTGTAACCTTAAACATTCAGCAAACAGTAGGCTAATTCACATAACTAATGAAGTTCAGTTACAGTGTAGTTGCAGTTAAGTTTCAATCAAAACAACGCTTTTCGTATTTTGTTAATAAGCGATCGGTGTCACATGCGCTCGCGTGAACTGCAGCGTCACTGAAATTTGATCGGCGCGTCATGAAATTACGCGAATTACCTACAGTTATATTAGTAGTAAATATCAACTCTGGCCGCATCTTACCCGCATAGTCCTCACCGCAAACCCGCATCGTTGCCGTCGCGTCGCCACCGCCGCGGCCTGCTCGTCGCTAGCTACAAATATGATTTACGAACACGTCACAAAAATGTGACTATTTCGTGACTTCAGATATTTGCGATAAAAAATATTGTTTCACCATATGTAATAATATAATAATGCACAGTTGGAAAAACTGTGGCGGGCTCTATCATTAGATTTGTGATTTCGGTTTATAAGCAACTATGAATTTCTAACGGACTATATCAAGTCACTGCAACATTTTCTTAATTGACACTCGACAAGTATTCACAACACCTTTGGAACTTCTGATACAGATACTAAAATTTAAGATATTTTATTTAGTCAGCAAAATGCTAATAGTTTCGTTGAAATTCGTATTTCATCATCATCAAACCTAATACTCTTTCAAATGACGATCCTAAAAGCACCGCTTCTCTTAGTAGAATTCTGGACTTTTCGCGAAAATACCTGTTACCTCTAAATGTAGCCGCACTAGCGGCTGACGTCACTGGACACGTACATCACTAGCGCCCCTCGTAACGCAATATTTTATTGAGTTCGTTCAATACATATCAAGTTGGAGAAACACTGCGTTTTATAAGGTAACGTGTTTTATAAGGTAACGTGTTTTATAAGGTAACGTGTTTTATAAGGTAACGTCTGTATTTAGCGAAGGGGCAGACAGGGGTGTTCTGCGGTACGGTAACATACGGTTTTAGGCCCCATGTCGTACCGAGAACAATTACTGACTACAGAGTTATTAACGTTCCTTGGGATTAATTCCTTCATTCCAAATCTACATTTACAGTCTTCATACTAATTATAACTGGGTATTTATTATATTGTTTATATATTTTATGATCATACATATTATAATACATATAATAAAATAATATGAATATTTACTTTATAATTATCATTTGTTATTTTTTGTACCTTTTTCGATGCTGTTCTCTTTGGCCCAAAGAACGCCTTATGTAAATTATTGTGCATTAAAGTATTAAATAAATAAATAAATTATCCAGTCATCTAAGAATTTCTAACAAAATAAACCCAATGACACTTTACCACCACCACCAACCTAACTTGCGTCCGCTAGTCCAGTCAGGTTGGCACATTCACGTATATTTAATCAGAGCTATCCTATGTTATTTTATCATAATAGAACTTATTTGTTTTACACGTCAGTGCGTGCTTCACAAGTGATGTTGTTTGCTCATTATCTAACGTACTGTAATGAGACGAAGTTGGAACACGCCCGTGGTGTTATAATAAGACAAGCTTTCAAGATAAACTTGCTCTAAGTTAACTTGGAGCCCATTGTTATCTATATGAAAAGCTGTTACTTACTCGATGACATTTGGTTTAGAATTGATACGCGTCTTCTTATCATAAGCTAACTATCGAGCACGCAATGAGATCCTACTTTCTTAGAACTTAAAAATGTTGTTCAACGTAGATGTCGTGGCCATGTTTTAGAATTGATCACTTCATGATGTGGCCGGCCATTTCATGAAATGGTTGTATTTCATGATATGGCCCACTAAAACTGAACTACTTTACTATTATTATTAGCTTTTTTGTCAGAATAATTGTCCGCCGCCATGATGCATCACAAAAACAAAACAATATCAGCGCCTCTAACAGTGGATAATGTTACTAATTTATGATACGATCACTAATGTTTGACTATATCATGAAGTGGCCGTGCGTTTAGCTGTTGATATCGTCAAACGCTGATTATTCATTGATCTGGCCAGGCCATATCATGATGTGGGTATCATGATGGGTATTGACCATTTCATGAAATGGTCGGCCACATCATGAAGTGATCAATTCTGTGATCTGACGGTCTGACCACGACATAGACATGACAAAAACAAAATTTTCACCGCCAAGTTAAAACAGCTAATAACCCAAAAACCATCAAATGCAAATCCGTCCATCCTACCAGAAATAAAATCTGAAATTCTGAATTTCGTGTTACCACCGTCGCAACTGTGACAGCTCGTTTAACTGACGGGTTGCAACTCACAGTCGGAACGTACGCAGCTTGCAACTCGGAGTTGGAATGTTCAATAAACAAAGTTGGCGCGTTGCCGCGTCGGTGGGAATCTGCGGAATCATCTCCACACGTCCAACTTATACATATAGCCTACTTATATTAGAAGCCGCTGTAAGGTGCAAGCTTTATACTGGGTGACTTTTTTACCGTCTGGAAAAAATGGGTAGATATAATAAGGTGAACGGCTACGGCATACTTTTTTACTTTTACTTTTCATGAAATTGATATATCCATAGATACCTACTATAGAAACTCAAATCATACGCAGGTGTGTAAGATTTGAATTTAGATAGTATTTAAACGATTAATTTACTTCAAAATTTTTATTGGTTTAGTATGTAAATTTACTTCAAATTACCAGTATTTAATTGTAGATAAATTTCAATACAGGCAATAAGAAAACATGCCATCGGGTTCTACTACTACCTACCTATTATACCCATGTTTTCCCAGACGGTAAAAAAGTCACCCGATATAGAAAAAAATGATTGGCTTAAAAATAATAGAGTTATGTGATAAAAAAATTATAGGCTTAAAAATAGTAGAGTTATGTGATAAAAATGAATTGGCTTAGAAATAGTAGTTATGTCAGTTATGTGATAAAAAAATTATTGGCTTAAAAATAGTAGAGTTATGTGATAAAAAATGCAAACACGGGTTAACTTATTTTATGTATTTGTCCTAGGATTATTAATATCGAACGACAATAGAACAGTAACCTAACAGGTAAAAGCATGCGATTGGTGATCGATAGATTAACTTTGGTGCTAAAGAGAGGTGAGCAAGTAAAGGAGAAATAATGATGTAATCAACAATAGCGGAAATAGTGTGTGATGAATACAACATTATGTAAAAATACTCGATTGTACATGAAATTATTTTAAAACAGTATGCATTGAGTTTCTTGCCGGCTCTTCTCCATAGGACCTACTAATTGCAATACTAAATGTTTAAGCGAACAATAAATAAACAATGATAATATATAATTTAATGTAGCAAATAAATGAATAGATAAACTTACACATATTATATTAAGAGAAGAAACAAATAAGTGAAAAAATATTTATAATAACTAAATGTATCAGAAATAATTTAAATATTTAGTAATAAGAAAAAATATTATTTAAAAAATTTAATTATATAAAATAATTCTAATTATTAAATAATATATACCTAGGTATTATTATATCGAAATAAAAGCTTTGAATTTGAAAATTCAAAACAAGAAAACCTTTTTTATGACTCTTCCTATTTTCATGTCGGCTTTTTGGATATTGACTCCTGGCTAATGACTCTGGTCTAATGTATTCGCTATTTTGACCATGAAATTCTTCCAGAAACACATTACCGTGAAGCATTACGTCGCAATAATGGCTGTTGCAGACATCAGACATCTATTCACGTCCAGCAAATATCTAAACCACGATCAATACACGTCTACATACTTTCACGTACGTCGATATACTGAGTGATCACAGTTAATAAAGTGTCACTGCTATGCAGCATCTTCTTTCTCGCTGCATATTCTATGATTATTTGCACTAGTTTTAAGCTCTACCATAAAATCGATTTTCTAAATTCTGGCAGTTTCGAACGACCATTACAATCACGTAATATACCTTAAGAGCCGACATTATAAATGGAATATGCCGTCCATTCCCGTGACGCCGGCTGTGCTCTATAAAACGTCATCTGGCGTGTTCTCGCGTCGTAACGGCGTCGGGCGGTCACCTCAGCCGCCATGTTATAGCGTCGTCGTCGCAATAAGCGGCCGTCGTCTCACCACGTCGACTTCGGACGCAATCCTCCGCGCCATAAACATTTATTTTACTATTACTCTTATCGCCGCCGCTCTTAAATGTTATTGGTTTGCTTTCGAATATAATTCAATACTAACTTTGTCATCCTATCTCGGTTTATTTAAAGTCTTAGCATAGTTTGGATTTGTAGATATGAAGTACCTATTTCTGCAAAAGATATGTGACGATTATACAAATAAATGTTTTTTAAATTTAGTTGATAAAACAATAGAAGGGGTGTTTGTTATCCTTGAATCTCTCTCTGAGTGAAGCAACATACAAAAATACTAAATAATCATGCATTCAGTACATTAAAAGCGTGACGAATTTTCACGTCATTTATTTTTTTTCCCGACGTTTACAACTGCAATGTTGAATAAACAGCTTGTTTCATTCATTGTCTCATATATTGTTTGTTGGAACACTACACTACATTCAGACATTTTTATTCAGTGAGTGCACTATTTCTTTTATTACAGGTAGCACTGGTTGCACACTAAAAATCTCTTACTAAAAGTCTCGAACAAAGAACTAGAACCTACTGTATAATAATAAAATATCCCCAACAATAACACTGACATTAATTTCAGCGAAACACTAGTACAATTAATGATCTACGAAATATTAACATTATTGAATGAGAAAATGAAGCAATATTACACAAACAGCCGTGAAGACTTTTTATTAGTGAAGGTAATGTAGTGACGTCATCACAATGTTCCTCGTCTCCTTGGCACTGCTACACGTCGTAACATGCTTAGACATACAAATAGAGGGGAAC
The DNA here is from genome assembly GCA_905220435.1 of Amphipyra tragopoginis. Lineage (NCBI taxonomy): Eukaryota > Metazoa > Arthropoda > Insecta > Lepidoptera > Noctuidae > Amphipyra > Amphipyra tragopoginis. The sequence continues at coordinate 26,454,148 of HG992008.1, read as the reverse complement.
GTAAACTTCGATGTGAGAGTGTTGAACGCGAAGACGGGCAAGCACAAATGGTCCCGCCAGGCGTGGGAGCCTGTTATGAAGGAGAAAGAGAAGCTGGTACTTGAGACAGAGCAGGTGCGGCCGAGCGTCACGGTGCCTCCTGAACTGGAATGCATATACCAGTACCCTGAGACCGAGCAGATCAATGCATTGCTGAGCAATATGATGAACGAGCTGACGAAGGTGAGTCCTTGAAGGAAACAATCTCATTTCTGTGCATTGAATTAACCTTGAGCCAGTACAATTACTATGGGCAATATTTTGTAAAATAATGTACGTGTTGTGTTTCCTTAATGCGGTTATAAAAATATATTAATGAACTATGTCAACCGGTTGGGCAGCAGCCTCAACCTATGTCCACATTTTGCAAGCACCTTTTAGGTACTAAGCATGATAATTAAATCTTGATTCTTCGTAGCGATCATTTGGAAAGCTAATGTTTCATCGTTTTTGACTTTACTCAAAATGGACAGTATTTTTTATACTTAACTAGGAACTTTTCAGTAGCAGCCTGGGATTATATCATATTTACGTATTTGGGCTACAAATTCTCAGCAGTGGCTTTGAATTATATAAGAAAACTTAGTCTTAATACCGTCATGGAGAACTGTGGATGTACAACAATACACCCCCGCCTTACTCTTCGGTTAATAGTATCGTAGTATATTTATATAGAATAAATTAAATCAAAGCTTACTTTAGCACTGGTACTATTCGATTTAAAATACTAGTTACTGAAATTCTGAGTCCGACAATTTACTGAAAAGATTTATCTTTCTCCGGCAAGAGAGTTTATCTGCAGTAATCTAGATTTATCCACTGAACCAATCACAGTTTGTTTGAACATTACACTGATTGATACCGGTCCGGGCGAGTAAAGTTTGTTAAAATTCTGGTACATTATATCCTTCCACCAATTCACAGAGTAGTTCCTATAAAGTTGGGAGCACTTCGTAAAATAATTTAAGTCTGAATAAGGAAAGGGTTATAAAAAGGCACTTCGTATTACCCAGCTGGTCGAATTGTCAAAAGCGTCAACACGTCATCTTCTCCAATAGCCATGTTTAGCTAGACGCCTGTGGGCAACACTAATGTCCAGTATTAACATTTACAAACCCGCATACTGACAATAACGTTGACAAGCAACTCTTGCCGCTTTTTCCTTTACCTTAACGTTATGTATCAACATCACCATCGTTATTACAATCCAGTGCTAGACACATCGGCGGCGGCGACCTCTCGCGTCCGGCCCTGGTTCAATCCATGGTCCGAAGCGAGGGGGCATGGGAAGCAGTCACCTCCTTCTGTGAAGCAATAATGCTAGCAAAGGAGAAGGCGGGCCGCGTGAGGGAGAGGCAAACCTCACGCCCCATCCGCCGCAACAGAAGAAGACGCCCCGGGCGTCGGGAGTCGCAGGGCGATTCCCGACCACTGTAGGCGCGAGCCTGCGGACGGCGAGCGTCGGGTGGCTCGCCGTCCGATCAGAACCAGGCCCGGGTCGACGGCTCATTGTGTTTCACGCGCGCCTCAAAGAGATGTCAGCATAGTAGACGGGGCCTGCTAGGGCCAGTGCCTGCCAGGGTTGCAGAATTAGTTCAAAAGAGTTACCGCGGCCCTGGAACGCAAAATGCATTAGGATGGGTTTTAGTCAGTAAGAGTCGGACATTCCCTTCCGCTCCACCCAGAGCGGAAAGTCATTTGATGATTTCCCAAATTTGAAAATTTTAAAAAGTGCTAAACACAGGCCTCCTCAAAAAATGGTATTGCCGCTAGTCACCATATCGGGCTAGCGGGTTGATTATCAGACATAATAAAAAAATTGCCTTCCTCGCTCCGCCTGCTCAATCTCCTATTTGCCAGCTCGAATTTACCAGATTATTTCCCTCATCAGTAGTGTTTTATTCGACTTCATATATTTTTCAGGTGTTCGTACGAGTAAACGACTTTGTAAGTGGTGTAGAGACACGGATGGATCCACGGCTGCGGGAGAATTCGCGGGAGGAGACGGAAACAGAAGCGAAGAAGGACAAGAAAGAGGACGTGAGGAGGATGCCGAAAGACAGACGGTTCAAGATCATCTACAAGAAGCAGAAGACGTTCTTTGAACAGATATATTCCAACATGATCAATGAGTACAGGTACAGAAGCAGTGGTTTTAGAAAGAGCCTCCATGAGTGACAATACGTACTTTGGGAGCACACAGTGCGGTCTGCCCCGCTGCCAGCTTTGCTGACTGGCTAATCTTTTCACCACAGCATCAGCTATACTCGTATAGCTCGTGCTATCACGAGAGAAGTGGTTTTTGGAATAGCACCCTTCTATGAGCTATCTAATATCATCATAAAAATATCAATCCGTACGCTCAGCATGGTGTTATGGCAATACTTACGACCATTAACTTCTGTCTTTTAGGCGTATGCGACCACAGACGTATTTAAAGCATGATCGAAGAAGAAGAAGATCGAATATTCCCTACACAAATTCATTCGTTTAAACACTTTCTTAACATATACTTTAATTCGTTTCTATACATTTTTATTTATCACATCCCAAACTAGGCGTATTCGGAACACCATGTCCATTCTCTTCCGTTCTTCTCTATCAGCCGTCGTCTCAGAAGTCACTCTTTTCTTACCCATATCATCCTTCACACAATCCAATCATCTTTTCCATGGCCTGCCTCGTCTACTTATACATATACAAGGTGTAACATAAATAACGCACAACCTCATAAAGGGTCACTGTACTCAACATTATGAACAACTTTTACTATGGGACCAAAATATGAAAGCGCGAAAAAAAAATCTGCTGTTCCCTACATTTTGACGAGTTCTGCGAACATAAAAGTAGGGAACAGCTGTTTACACCTTGTATAAATTCAAATTCATATTTAACACTCTTCTAGTAACATGACTTTCTTCTCTCCGCATATGTCCATACCACGTCGACCTATTACTTCTCAACATTTCAGTCACTGGCGCTACTTTCAAACTTATTCTGACATTTCTTAATATAAAAATTTGCCTTCCGGCATTGGGAACAGGGTCCAAGCCACCGGTAGTCAAGGCTCTAGAAAAAGGGAACTCCTCACAATAAGTGCCGTGTCAAGGAGTATACCGCTTTCTGTATCAAACCCTCGATCTTGCCGCCTAACCAGAGCCTCTTGGCTATTGAGCCACATTGGTTGTAGAGACTATCGGCGCAATGGCTGCTTAGTCCACCTCGTATGCTAAATCAAGATATTTGTTTTGTTTACGAGACAAATATTATGATTGCCCCGTTATGCTTATAAGACTTTCTAACTGTACTAGACGACAGCAATAGGTCTTTTTTGACAACGAAACCTAAGGCCAAGAATATTTCAGAGACAATGATTTACAAAAACCTTTCTAAATCTTACAGAGATTTCTACAACACGACATCAGAGAGAGTGGACCGCTCAGGTCACGACCCTTGCCACCACCAGGACGAGTTGAAGCAGATCTGGAGGGACCTTCTCGAACATTCCCTGGCCACGCTGAGGACAGCCACGCACCGCTGCGCGAAGGCATACCTGCGGAACCAGGAGGTGGACGCCAAGCCAAAGATCCGCGTCCGGCTGGAGAAGTACCTTGAGAGGCAGCTCAGCACGGTGCGGACCAGTCAGCTGAACATGTTGTGCGATATTTATCAGTTGTGTTATAATGATTTGCTACAATGATACATTTAAAATAAACATTTTTATACTTATGCCTACGTGTTATTCTTTTTTAGATTTACTTGTAACTTTGTATAAATATGGTAAAAAAAATGCAAGTCGATTGACTAAAATCTATAAAGGACAATGGGACAAAACGTCCCCACACACCAACCGATCTGAAATGTATCTCAGTTGAAACATCTTAGTAGGGTGATAAATTTTTCCTATGGCGACATTCCTCAAAGGAGCGGGATATTCCGGGAAAAACGCATTTTTATTATTATTATTTTATTTAAATGAATATTCGCATCGTACATCCGATTGAGTTGAAACTTTGTACTGTTGTTGTTGGCACTCACGCAAAAGTTTCTGACATAGTACCATCAACGAACAATAGATGGCGCGTGAGTCGTATCGGATAATTAGCACTTGCGCATGAGTTTCTGACATAGTACCATCGACGTGCAATAGGTGGCGCGCGATTCGTATCGGATAATTGTTACTAAAAATTCACACGGTTCATCCGATTGAGTTGAAACTTTTTACAGTTGTTGTTGCCACTCACGTGAAAGGTCATATCGTCCTCCACAATTACATTAATAAATTGTCTGCATAACCCCTGAAAGACGATGCCTACCAAATCCTACATACTACACTAGGAAACAATAACAACCACACTTATGTCATTAGATAGGTATTGCAATATACTGCAATAATTGCTTTCGCGGCTCATTTAAAATCGCTGTGTGAAAAAAGTTATGGCGATGTTTCGTAGGTTAGGTTAGGTAATTTCACCTATCACCTATTTATTAGATGTGATTTTGAATGACGGCATATAGTTGTAACACTGTTTACTCTGTCTACTTGCATTTTTTGCTATTACCGAACAATTCATAAGAAAAAACACACCTAACCTAACCTACGAAAAAACGCCCTAACCTAACCTACGAAAAAACGCCCTAACTTTTTTCATACAGCGATTTGAAATGAGCCGCCATAGTAGTTATTGCAGTATATTAAAATACCTAATGACATATGTGTGGTTGTTATTGGTTCCTAGTGTGGTATTTAGGATTTGGTAGGCATCGTCCTTTCAGGGGTTCTGCAGACAATTTATAATGTGATTGTGGATGACGGTACATGATTATAACACTGTTTACTCAATCTGTTTGTTTTTTATTACATAACACTATACAAGAAAAAAACTACCTAACCTGACCAAACATAACCTAACCTACGAAACATCGCCATAACTTTTTTCACACAGCGATTTGAAATGAGCCGCCATAGTAATTAATGCAGTATATTGCAATACCTATCTAATGACATATGTGTTGTTGTTGTTGGTTATGTTGGCCAATTTGTCCGGTCCACCTTTACCACCCTGTATATACTAAACCCCATCGATTTTGAAGTTAAAACTGGTTGCTAGTCTTTTCATAGATCCTTATGAAACTACTGACACATCAAAAAAATCTCTTGGAAGGGGTGGGGACAGGTCTCATACAATGTTGCCCATCATCCTTTGAGCTCGTATCTAAAAACCTAGATTACAATTCTGCGTTAAGCAAAGTTTAATTATAAATAACTAGAGGTCGCCAGCGGCTTCGCCCGCGTGGATGTCGTTTATCGCGTATTCCGCGTTTTTTTCTATTATAATATGCATGTGTTATACATATAAACCTTCATCTTGAATCACTATCTATTTAAAAAACCGCATCAAAATCCGTTGCGTAGTTTTAAAGATCTAAGCATATAGTCAAAGTCAAAGTCAAATAGTTTTTATTTCAAGTAGACCAGATCCCTGGTGCTTTCAAAAGGTCAACACTAGGGGCTCGGTTCCAAGTAGTAGGTCCTTTAGAGAAGAACCGGCAAGAAACTCCATAGACACTCTTTTAAAAAAGTAAATGTTTTGACAATTTTCATTGTAGTAATGTAAGAACAACGCAGATTAATGTGCATGTGGTTAACAATATGAAAAGTAATGAGAAAGTTAGCCTTTGAAAACGATTGCCGTAGCAGTTACGAGCTGACCAGTCCCAACAGACAGCACCCGTTCACGAGCATGACGCATACATCGGCGTCGCTTAGCTCAACCATGTTGCAGGGAACTCAACGACCCGATGCACAACGCCACCATCAGCAAGACATTTCAGTGAGCATGACAGACTCATACCGATAGACAATAGGCAGTCAAATATTAAGAATGAAAGTGTAACACTAGATGCTGCATGGTCCTCACATTTTACAGCCTTGCGTAGGTATTAACAGAATAATATTAATAATTGATAATTAATAATTGCAATTCAATGTCAAACTAATATAAGCAAATACTAGCAATAAATAAATTAAATGAAATGTCAAAGAGAAAAAAAAAAAAAAACAATCAACATTGGAAACATTAGATTAAAATAAGATAAAATAACATACTTATTGAGTCAATAAAATAAGAAATAATTACAATAAGTTAGCATTTGAATAATGTCCGTTTGTTCTGTTAGACGGTGCCAGAGGGTCGCAGTGTGCAGGAGGGAATCGTATGCCAGACATCTTTATCTACGATGTACTGATTTAGGCTATAATATGCTTTAGACATTAGTACGCGCTTGATATATAATTTAAACTTTGTATCTGGTAAATCAGTTACACTAGATGGAATTTTATTGTAGCATCTAACACTGTTTCCCATAAACGACTTACTGGTTTTCCTAAGTCTAAAACCAGGTACTGCTAGCTTGTCTTTATTGCGAGTATTAAGGTTGTGGTTGTCACTCTTCTTATTATACTGGGCAATGTTTTTCCGAATGTACATAATGTTACTAAATATATATAAGGATGGTAAGGTTAGTATATTTATCTCTTTGAATATTTCACGGAGCGACTCACGGCAGCCTAGATTATAAATAGCTCGGACTGCTCTTTTCTGTAATATAAAAATAGTTTCAACATCAGCAGCCGATCCCCACAGTAAAATGCCATAGGACATAATGCTGTGAAAGTAAGCAAAATACACTAACCTAGCCGTAGGCACATCTGTCATCTGTCTTATTTTCCTAACGGCATAAGCAGCAGAGCTCAGTTTACCTGCAAGTGCCTGTATATGGGGCCCCCATTGCAGTTTAGAGTCTATTGCTACACCCAGAAAGGTCGTTGAGGGAACCAGATCTAAAACTTCCCATCAAGTTTTACATTTGCACCAATACGCGATACATTTAGTGTAGAAAACCTAAGACATTTGGTTTTTTTTGCATTTAGAAGAAGATTATTAGTAGAAAACCAATTAGAAATTAGATTAAGAGTATGATTGGGTTCTACAAGATCCCTATCCTTCCTATTGACTTTAAATATAAGTGATGTATCGTCAGCAAATAAGACTATGTTACACATTGTATCATTTATGATGTGTGGAAGGTCATTTATATAGACAAGAAACAGAAAAGGGCCTAGAATCGATCCCTGAGGTACTCCCATTTTAACTAGTGAGCCTGCAGAAGTGGCTTTATCAATAGCCACTCTTTGTTTCCGATTCGACAAGTATGAATTTACAAGATCAATAGATCTATCCCGAATTCCATAGTACTTTAATTTCAGAATTAGCGTGCGGTGGTCGACGCAGTCAAATGCTTTAGAGAGATCACAGAATACCCCGACAGCATCGTGTGCCTCTTCCCAAGCTCCCAGTACTGTTTTGATTAGAGTGGAACCAGCGTCTTCCGTAGATCGTCCCTTCGTAAATCCAAACTGTTTGACGTGTAATATCGCGTTTTTGTTGAAATGTACTAACATTTGATTTAATATTAATTTTTCAAAGATTTTACTCAAGGCTGGTAGTACAGATATTGGCCTATAATTAGATGCGTTATTTAAGCAGCCTGATTTAAAGACGGGTACAATTTTGCTTGACTTCATGAGATCGGGGAAAATGCCATCCGTGATACAGGTATTAAAGATCACTGCCAAGATGGGCGCGATATTAACGATAATTGATTCGACGGCCTTTATTGACAATCCCCATAAGTCCTCCGTTTTTTTTACTGCTATAGTTTTAAACGCTTTAATTATATCGGTGGGAGTAACAGAACTGAATTCAAAAGTAGGCACATTAGGTACATGTAAATTAACATTTTGTTTCAAAAGAGCTTCAGCTGCTAAAGGAGACGATGGGAGACATTTAGTAGTAAAGAATTTTTCAAAGAAATTAGCGACTACAGTTTTATCTGAAACTAGTTTATCGTCTATTTTTAAGTTAATTGTGTTGTCCGTTGATCTACTATTTCCCGTTTCTGTATTTATTATTTTCCACGTTGTTTTAATTTTATTATTTGCCTTTTTTATTTGATTACTAATATAGGCAGCCTTTGCTTGCATGCAGACTTTTTTAAATATTTTTGAGTAAGTTCTAACGTAATTATGAAAATCATTATTAGATGTATAAGACTTTTTGTCATATAACTCGTATAAGACATCCCTGCTGCGTCTTATACCCTCGGTAGCCCAGGCACTAAACAGGATTTTACGTTTTAAAGTAACTTTTTTTACTTGACAAGTTTTATTAAATTCAGTACATATAGCATCAAATAGGGTGCGATACATTTCATTAGGAGTGTCATTTTGAGGCTTCAGAGTAATTAATTGCGATTCTAGATTTTTATTGAATTTTTCTAGACTATTTTTGTTTAGTGTTCTACATTGTATAATTTTTGGACTTTCTACTTTTTTGCAATTTATTTTAACTATCTGACACTTGTGATCTGAACGAATGCCACTAATAAGGCTCTTCTGTAATATTTTAAAATTGGTCATAATATTATCTATACAAGTAGCCGATGTTGGTGTGACTCTAGTCGGCTCAGAGAACATATGTTTTAGATTAAATGATTTAAATAAGGATAAAAGATTTTGCCTATCTGTGCTATCTATCAAGATGTCAATATTAAAATCCCCACATACCAATATCTTTTTGTTTATTTTAATTTTCCTAATTGCATCCTCCATCGTAAGGAGGAATTGGGAAGTATTAGAGGATGGGGGTCTATAAACACATAAAATCACATACTCCTCCGTTTCTGCACACGCGAGCTCACATACTCGTTCAACAGAGAGGTCACGAACATCTGGTCGCTCTTTACACTTCAGGTGGTTTTTGAACATGATTAAAGTTCCCCCACCTGCTGCTGACTCTCTCTGGAACGAACTGGCTATTTTAAAATTATCTATATTAAATAACATTTTATCTGCCTTCAGCCAAGTTTCTGTAAGGCAGAGAATGTCTACATTATATTTTTCAACAAATAGTTCTACATCTAAGATTTTGCCAGAGAAGCGATTTATATTTTGATGTGACAAAATTAAACAATGACTATGCTTCTCTGTTGTCGAACTGGCTAGTTTAAAATATTCTGGCTAACCACTTTGTTATTAGTACTATTACTAAATTGAGTGGTAGTGAGAGGTAACTTCGTCATACTACTTATGACTGTGTTAAAATTATATACTAACAACATAGAAATATGTTGCCTAAGTTTCTTAGGGAGATAAACATAATCCCTGTTAAGTGTAAGCTTACCAATAAAAGTATTGGTGTCAAAAAATATAAACTTGTCACTATGGTGACTTACTAAAAAGTGCATATGCATATTTAGCGCGTGAACATAATTATTTTGTCTGTCTGACAAATGATCGAGGTAGGGAAATGCACATAATGTTATTTTATTACAGTCAAGATTTAACATTGAGGTAACACTGTCCGTGATGTCTTTTTTCCTAACATTTAAACTATATATAGGGACAGACAGCGGGAAGCGACTTTGTTTTAAACTATGTAGTGAAGACATACAAGAAATCCATCATAGGCTAGGTTGGAATACGATATCAAGCAATCGTAACGCGTATCTTCATATCGCAAGCTTAGCTATTTGCTAAGTACAAATATGTGATATTATTTTATACATACTTTTTAAAAATATATGCCAATTCCACACTTTCGTCGTCAAGACTCTGCATCTAAAGATACGCTATAACTATCTAATATAGTAGAACGCTTTGTGTTTGTACCGGTACTTTCATGCAGGCGTTATCGTAGATACTGTGACCGAAACCCTCACCAATCACTATAACTAATAGAATAATAAGTAATAAAAATGTATGTAATAAATGTATCATCATCATTCAGCCGAAAGACGTCCACTGCTGGACATAGGCCTCCACCAAGATGGGGAGGGTTTGCCATAATCGTCACGCTTGGCAGGCGGGTTGGCGATCGCAGTATGGTTGTTCGCTGCTGCCCATCCTCTAGTGAATCCCTTAGTCGCCTTTTACGACACCCACAGGAAGAAGAGATAGGGTAGCGCTATTCTTTACGTCCGACACCACACGGATAGATAATAAATGTATGTATTAATTAAATTGTTTTTCTTTTATTAACAGAGTTGTAATCTTGCTTTACACAACATACACCTAGTCTTGATGTTCTCGAACAAAAACAAGACCCTTATACCCCTAACAATATTTAATTTCTTATCTTACAAAGCTGTTTGAGAGCATTTTTACAGAAATTGGAGCACGTAGTACCATTAATTAGGCGCAGTGGCCCGGGTTCAGTTCCCTAGTAATAAACAGTGATGAATCGCGTTACTATCGTCACACAACAGATAAGTACAGCAGAAAACCCACTCCTGACGACACATTATAAAAGAATCACACATAAAATATTCGCTAACGTGATACTTTTGAAATACTGCATTCTCAAACTGCTCTCGTTTTTATCGATATTGATTTGTCGCCCGGCGTCTGCGGGAGTGAGTTTGTTTTCGCACTCTATATTAGGTTGCTACCACACCAATCGATTGATGATGGATCGATGGTCGATCAATGATAGGTCGGTCTGAAAAAGCCACCACACCAATCAATCGACGTTGATCGATAATATCGATCGATTGGTGTGGTACAACTGGCGAGGCGTAATCTGAGCTTTGTATTTGTGTGAGTGCACATAGAATCGATTGCCAAAAAGCAGTAAAAACCGGATTAAACCAAGCAAAGGACGCGTCTGCATTCATTCTCACACAAATGCAAAGCTTAGCTTAGGCCTCGCGGACGGTAGCACCCTTAGGTTTGTTCCACACGTACAGAACTACACCACAACAACAAACATGTAGGAGGTTACTAATTTGTATGAAAATTAGCGATGTTCCGACTAGTCGGTAAAGCCGACTATCCGGCCACTTTCGTAGTCGGCGACTATTCGGCAAAGAGCGCCGACTATCCGGCTTCTTACTTTGTATGTATTTCTCAATAAAATGTATATAGGAGGAATTACATTAAATAAAAAAAGAAACAATGCGAAGTAAACAAAACATATTCCGACACGCTTGCAGGCGGAAGTTGCGACTTGCGCGAGAATAAGCTGTGAACGAATAAAACGAAGCGTCATGGAAATTGTCGAATACCCCTGAAACCGTGATCGGCTTGGCCGACTAGTCGGCCGATTAGTCGGCCTTTTTACAACTGACTAATCGGCTAGTCGGCTAGTCACCCAAAGTCATAGTCGGCACATCTCTAATGAAAATCACTAGTTTAATTCACACGTAACCACTGATTGACCACTTTTTGTCACTGCGATTTAGTGTGGTTGTGTTACGTGTGAATTCTGCCTTAGACACCTTCTGTTGCCTTTATTTTACGTGGTGTGTGAGGGGTGGGCATAGGTCGTGCCTCGTTAGGCAAATGATTAATATGTACGAAGAAATAACATCGTAGTTCAAGGAAAGTTATTGTGGTAGGGCAATCAGCCACACGGAATAGCTATGATTTGTGTATTGTTGTATGAATTACTAGTGACCATTCTCTGTTGTAAAATTTTAATTATTCAGTTTTATTTCCTTATGTACTTTTTGTTTTTAAATAAATAAATCATTAAGTTAAATCTAAATGATTTAAAGAAAGACCAAAATATAGCTTAACATGTAGTTTTAATTTATTATTTACACTTAATATCTTCACATTAATGTCTTAATAAAATACTTACGCTTTTTTAATAACATCAAATACATTATATTTTACTTACCTATGTTACAAATTAGGTATATTAAATTATACCTACATAATATAACATAACTAGATTTTTAACTTTACAATTAGCCGTTAAAATACAAACATTTATAAGACGCCATCTTAGGTTACCTTAATGATTAAGTATTATATTTTAATTATTAATTATATTAGTTAATTAGCCGTGTGCACGCAATTAAGTTAACGATGAAAACTTATCGCATGTTTATTAAATCTTAAACAATCCAATTACTAAACCTATATTTATTAATGCTATAGTTACTTTATTCTTACCTCATATAATACATCTCTACTTCATATTATCTAGTTAGAAAACGGAAGTGATAATATTCCTATAAGGGCAGCGTGTTAAGAAAAACCTTTTATCGCGATTTCCCAAAAAACGTGTCACAGTGACATTCCGTTAATTACGGTGTGTTTTTAGTTTAGCACACCCAGATCTAAAATGGCTTACAAGGCGGAACATATACATATATTATCATGTTTAAATGTGTCGTAGAGTCATTTAAAAAAAAGCCATCAAAATAGAAATGTTTTTTTTTGTGTTTTTGGGCCGACGGCGCACCTGATGGAAATTGGTTCCCGCCGCCTATACAAGGTGTAACATAAATAACTCACAACCTCTTAAGGGGTCACTGTACTCATCATTATGAACAACTTTTACTATGGGACTAAACGGGAAATCGCGAAAAAAAATCAGTTGTTCCCTACATTTTGACGAGTTAAGCGAACATAAATGTTGGGAACAGCTGATTTTTTTTTCGCGATTTCTTGTTTTGGTCCCATAGTAAAAGTTGTTCATAATGATGAGTACAGTGACTCCTTAAGAGGTTGTGCGTTATTTAAGTTACACCTTGTAGATAATACCCATTTTTTTTAGTTTTTATTCAGCTATAATGTCGAATATGGTAATAAGTATAGTCATATAATTATGTCGGAGGATTGAAGTAAACAGCTTGTTTACGTACTAGTGGCGCCATCTATTTGTGTTTGAGATACTCTAGTCCAGAGGTGGGCAAACTACGGCCCGCGATTGGTTTTAATCCGGCCCGCCAACCATCAATTTTATAGCAACAGTGTATAGAAAGAAAAAGAATGAAGGGGCTATAACAAAATACTCGTAGTCGTAATTACCTATGTGAACCAAATAATGTTAGTTTTGGCAGTTTTTTTTTTTTATTCTGCCTCCCTGCAAAATTTCTTGCATGTTTCTAGCCCGTGATGAAAAAGTTTGACCACCCCTGCTCTAGTCGATTAATTAAATCGATAACAGCTGTCATTGAGTCAGTAGTTCTAGCCAAGGTTGTCAAATGAACTGTCGCATGTGACGTTCGACATCTGTCAGATGCCGAGGTGAGACTATATAGTGTGTTAGTGACACGACACATTTGACATCCGGAGCTCGACTGCGCCGGGTGTGCGCACTGATTCTACTCAACCACGTGCAACATGACGGACACCGATGATATTTTGGATAAAAATCCCTCTGCATCTCCGACATATATTTCCACCTTCCATTAAGCTCCTTGTAGTATTATAAAATAAGAGCTTCCCTGCTTTGAATTCAATATCTTGTCTACTTTTCTAGATTGTGATTTGTCTTCAACAAATCACTCTCTCAGACTCTTCCAAACATTTTCATATAATACATAAACCATACAATAATAAACCTCAGACATCACTCTAAGAGTACAAATCTAAAAAGTTGAGGTGGAAACTTCGGATGCTGTCCATCATGTACTGGAACTCCTCCCGAGGATGCAGGATGGTGGTGCGGAAGTGGAACGTTCCCGGCAGCTGACCGAAACCTGTTCCAGGGATCACGCAAACTCCTGGAAATGAGAAGGAGGTTTAATGAGTAAAATAAACTAGACTGTAAAGCCTCTTCTCAAACAGAGAATAAACATTTACCACCACGCTCATTGCGTGTTGGGGATTTTAAAGCCCCAGGTTATCAAATGATGTTTTCCTTTACCTTTAATTACATTTGGTAAGAATAACAAATATAATTATGTACAACTTAATATTTGCATGTCACCACTATGACTAACCTCTGGTTTCTGATTTGAGAATTCGGTATAACCAAATACTTAAGTAAGTAATATTTGAGTACAAAGTTGTCAAAAAAATGCTTTAAAATCCGTCGTTTTTTTGACAACTCCATACTCAAATGTTACTTAAGTATTTGCGTATACCTAATTCTCAAATCAGAAATCGGAGGTAAGTGTTTTGAATCAAGTATTTAATTAAGACCAAACTGTACCAATACTTATCGCAAATAAAGATTGATCCATTCATTACCATAAGTCTTTGTTATCTTAAATAGATTAGTTCCGGTTTACTCATGTGCATTTTTCGGGATTGCCCGACTAGTTTCTTTGTCTCACAAAAGTTATTATACAAAAATGTCTTAAATTGACTTAAAAAAATAACACGACTTTAAAAAATTAAATCAATTTGTTTATCCCTTGTTTTTAACCTATGCAACCTATTAGTGCTTAAGAATTAAGTTTGTTAGCCTCCACGCCAACATATAATTAAATGCTCAACCATATTGTTGATACCGTATCGTGCCAAAATAATATTTATTTGGCAAATATGTCATAAAATTGACGGCGGATACTAAATGTTACAAAGACAAAAAGTCAATGGGCAACATAGTCCTAGTGTCAAAATGTACAAATGTCTTAATGTATATGAATGTGCAAATGACAAAAAAAAATTGTGATATAATGCGTAAGGGTCTAATTGTTAGATTGTCAAAATGTACAAAAGATAAAACACAATTGTGCCAAAATGCTGTTCAGGCGTTAACGCCTTCAAGGAAACTATTAGCAAACACTTGATGCATCCTATTAATTAAATATATCTAGGCGTTTTCCGCTCTTCATACAAATAATATATTGTCATCTCACTTGCCTAAGAACCTCTGTACGTGTAACATTACTTTTGTATTAAACAACCAATTCGATGCAATTTTGGGAGTTTTTGATTTTCACCAGTATATCCGCTAAAGATATAACATGGTGGCCCATGAGGGGAAATAAGAATAATCCGCGACAATAAGAAAATTACGAAATTCTTCGAACGATTGCCACGAGTGAAGACGTGCACACGGTGACTAAGAACTCCAAGATTCGGAGCCTTGCAGTGGTGGACTAAAGCCACGGGTTCCAGCTTATGGAGGACTGTCGTCTGGACAACACAAGGAGCCAGAATTCGAGCAGTGGTACAGCTAAAGACCACATCGAGCCGAGAGTTGACGCGTCCGCTCAAAGTTAAGTGTCCTTCCTTCGTTAAGAATCTATCCTATTATCCAAGATATCCATAAATACATATCCAAATATTAATTATACTAATCCATTTGTGTAAATCAAAGTGTTTTTGGTCATTTTATTGCCAAAAATCTCCTAAATTGCATCATCATTTTTATTTCAAGCTACCTTCAACTAAAATAAATTCATCTAGAAAATTCGAATAATAATACATTACTTTTTTAAATTATCCCTAATTGTAGCAAATAAAGTTAATTGAATTAATTACTCCGTTATTGAATTCGTATTTTCAACATTCTGTAACGTTAAAGCGTACAAAAATTCTTTTGTTTATTTTTTTCTCTGTCCACCGTTCTTCGTAATAATAGATATTATTGTTTCCAATACTTAGCGTAGTCTGTCGACTATTTCAGGTCATAATTACGATCGCCGTGCACGACGTGTTCCGGCTGTCCGGCTGGCGGTCAGCTGATCGTGCGCACCCGACTTCCTAATCGGCAGGTGACACTGAAACGAGGAACGTGAGCCTATTTATTCATTTTCTTACTTCTTTTATTGATATTACTTATCGTTTTAAAGTTAACGTTTTAAATACTTTTTATTAATAATGTCTGAAAATAAGCAACGTTATAAAGAATTAATTACAAAACGAGTGTCCGCTAAAGGACAGATCACTAAGTTTAAAAATTATCTAAGTAATATTTCCAAAGAAAATGAATTGAATAATATTCAACTGACGGAATTAAACTTAAGGCTTGCCAAGTTTGAGGCACTATCAGTCAGAGTTGATGACTTGCAAGGTGAAATAGAGGTTCTGTGTCCTGAAAATATTACGGCTGAAGTTGATGAGCGCGATAATATTGAGAAGGACATTATAATAAATATAGCTACCGCTAAGAATTTAGTTGAAATATTTTCTAGGAAAAGTGAATGCGAACAAAGGCGTAATTCCTCACACAATATTTCATGTTGTGTAGATGATCATCATCACGGTGTAGGTTTGAAGCTCCCTCAGATTCAAATCGCTAAATTTAACGGTGAATATTTCCGTTGGTTAGAGTTTCGAGACACTTTTGAAAATTTAATTCATAACAATGATCGCATTTCAGAAATCCATAAATTTCATTATTTAAATTCATATTTGCAAGGCGACGCAGCCAGAATCATTACCAATCTTGAGGTTTCTACTAACAATTACGCTGAAGCATGGAAGCTGCTTTGCAGCCGTTACAATAATAAAAGAATATTAATTAATCATCATCTCAATTCATTATTAAATATAAAACAGCTTCCACGTGAGTCCGAACGATCTTTAAGATATTTGGTCGATCATGTTACAAAGAATTTGCGAGCGTTGGCCAGCTTAGGACAACCAACGGATAAATGGGACGTTTTGATTATATTCATGCTGTCGGCCAAGTTGGATAGTCAAACTTTATTAAAATGGGAGGAGCATCGTAATACTATAACGAGTGATGCACCTAATTTGGAACAATTCTTTAAGTTTATCACAGACCGCGCTAATGTGCTCGAGTCTCTAAATCGCAGTAATAAATCTGATAATAATATCGTTTCAAAGCCGCCTACGACGGCTGTGCGTTCTGCACCACACAATAATTATTATGGCCAAAGGCAAGGTCAGAATAACATAGTTAAGTCGTTTGCAAGCGCTAGCAATAACAAATATAATAATAAGCCAAAAGGTTTTAGATGTATTATTTGTGACGAACGTCATAGAATATATGACTGTCCAACATTCAAGGCTAAGGGGATTGATGATAAAATGACGGATGTCGCGACATATAAACTATGCATAAACTGTCTACGACAAGGTCACTCCGTTAATGACTGTCGCACGGGGCCGTGCCAAGAGCGCGACTGCACTGAAAGGCACAATAGGCTGCTACACCGTCCGCCAATGTCATCAAACCACCATGTAGCGGTTGAAGAACAAATTGAGACAGTAGCAAACTTAGTAAATAAAAATACAAGTCAAATTATATTATCAACTGCCGTAGTTGAGGTATCGAATCCGTTTGATCAGCAAAAGATCAAAGTTCGTGCACTATTAGACTGTGGCAGCCAATCATCTTTTATAACTGAGTCCCTAAAGACCAGATTATCATTAAAGTCCCATCCCATTGACACTCTAAAGGTCATTGGTATAGGCAACACATCAACACATAATGTTACTGAAACTTGTAATATAAAATTACAATCAGTAAATAGTAAATTCAATGTAAGCTTTTCGTGTCCTGTGTTAAAAGAATTGACGGGTCGATTGCCAAAGATCCCCATCGATATCAGCTTACTGAAGCTACCAGAAAATATTAAACTGGCTGATCCCATGTTCCATCAGCCAGGCCTTATAGATGTTTTGATAGGCGCCGATCTATTCTGGGACATCTTAGGTAATGAACAACGTTCCTTAGGTGACAATAATCCTAAGTTAAGAAGTTCACAATTAGGTTGGATAATATCCGGTCCCATTCAATCAGTGACGGCACGCAAAAACATACACTGTAATCATGGAATAATTTGTCATTCTAAAAACGATGAAAAAATGTTAACTAAATTCTGGGACTTAGAAGAAGTTTCCGGAAAATTAATTATGAGTGAACATGAAAGTGAGTGTGAAAAACATTTTCTCACTCACACTTTAAGAGACAATACAGGTAAATTCTGTGTAAAATTACCGCTTAAAGATACTGCTGATTGTAAACAATCGCCTAAACGCAAACGCCTAAAGGCGATACTTACAATTTAGCTAAAAAACGCTTTATTAATGTAGAAAAGCGATTAAAACGAAATCAAATGTTAAAGTTAGAATATACTAAATTTATTAAGGAATATGCTGAATGGCCAAAATTAAACGTTAATGATTCTGAAGTTATACCTACCAGAGTTAAAAGCACACTCTGTTATTATTAATCACCCTGTTATTGACTTTGATAAATATTCATCGTTAACAAGATTGCAAAGATCAATTGCTTATGTACATAGATTCATATTCAATATTAAAAACAAGTATAATAGACGCATAGGTATATTATCTGCTAATGAGCTGCGTGAGTCATTTTACTCATTGTGCGTTATCGCTCAAGGTCAGTCGTTCCCTATTGAATACAATCTACTAGTGAAAGGTAAATCATTAACTACAAAAAGTAAATTATTATCATTGTCACCGTTTATAGACGAATACAAATTAATTCGTGTCGGTGGCCGTATTGATGCGTCTGCGCATTATTATGAAAAGAAACATCCAATTGTACTTCATGCCTCACATAGTTTAACTAAATTATATTTTGAAAGGGAACATTTAAACAACATGCATGCTGGTCCGCAACTGTTGTTAGCAACTGTCAGAGAAACAGTGTGGCCAATAAATGGTAGGCATCTTGCGAGGCGCACGGTTAATAATTGCGTACGATGTAGGCGACTGCGAGGCGTAACTTTGCAACCCAAGATGGGTAACCTACCTCATCAACGCATAACCCCAGACTTTCCATTTATATCCGTTGGTTTGGACTTTGCTGGTCCATTTTATATTGTAAATCGTAAGGGCCGTGGAAGTCGTGTAGTTAAATGTTATTTATGTCTTTTTGTTTGCTTGCGTTACAAGTGTATACACCTGGAAGCTGTCACCGACCTAACAAAGGATGCGTTTATAATGACACTCAGGCGGTTTATCGCTCGCCGAGGCAAGCCAATGGAAATATTTAGCGATAACGGAAGTAACTTTGTAGCCGCCGCGAAAGAAATAGGAGCCTTCATAAAGGATAATCACGAACCTTGGTCTGACTTTGCAAGTCAGCAATCAATTAAATTTAAGTTTATTCCGGCTTACACTCCTCATTTCGGTGGCATATGGGAAGCCGGGGTTAAATCGGCAAAATATTTTATAAAAAGGGTTATTGGCAACAGCCATCTCACTTTCGAAGAAATTTCCACTTTGTTTGCACAAGTGGAGGCGATACTTAATAGTCGTCCCTTGTGCCCTCTCTCATCCAGTCCTAATGACCTCCTTTCCCTCTCCCCAGGGCACTTTATCATTGGGAGACCGCTGACCGCTCTGCCGACACCAAACCTGGGAGACTTCAAGGAAAGCCAGCTGCGGCGTTATGAACGTCTAGAAAAGATACGGCAGCATTTTTGGAAAAGGTGGCAGAAGGAATATCTGTCAGAATTGCAGCAGAGAACGAAGTGGCTAGCCAATACGTCAAAGCTAGAAGTTGGAGATATGGTTCTTCTAGCAGATGACAAAGCGCCTCCTCTTGCTTGGAAGCTCGGTCGCGTTCTTCGTCTCATTACTGGAGCTGATGGGATATCAAGAGTTGCAGACATACTCACCAACAAGGGCTCCGTGCGACGATCTCTAGTACGGCTCTGCAAACTTCCTACGGCTGAGGAGCTTCAGGGTTGAAAGAGATCTTTCAACGGCCGGGAATATGTTCAGGCGTTAACGCCTTCAAGGAAACTATTAGCAAACACTTGATGCATCCTATTAATTAAATATATCTAGGCGTTTTCCGCTCTTCTTACAAATAATATATTGTCATCTCACTTGCCCAAGAACCTCTGTACGTGTAGCATTACTTTTGTATTAAACAACCAATTCGATGTAATTTGGGAGTTTTTGATTTTCACCAGTATATCCGCTAAAGATATAACAAATGCATCGTGGTCCAATTGTCACATAGTCAAGATTCGAACCCGCAAACCTGGACTTCGAAGGTACGATCACTAACGACTGAACCTACATACACCTATCTGCTACTTGATATCAACATAATTCTCTGCACTGGATATCTAATTAAAATCTCTTCTCTATCTAATCTCTTTGAGTATAAATACTTCTTGAAAGTCCGGTATCCTTGAAAAAGATGATTGAAATGTCATTTCATTTGTTCTATCATAGCGGCATTTGGGCAAAATGACATTTTGGCACTGGGCAATTTGTACAATTGAACATTACAGCTTTAATGTATTCTATCATAGCGGCATTTGGGCAAAATGACATTTTGGCACTAGGCAATTTGTACATTTTGACACTAGGACTATGTTGCCCATTGACTTTTTGTCTTTGTAACATTTAGTATCCGGCGTCATAAAATTAACCAACAGCATCTTACTTTGCTCTAATAACAACATGATATTGCAATCACCGACCCATTTGCCAGGCAGGATTAATAGTATCACTCTTTAAATCACGGTTCATCTTCCGTGCGGAAGATGTCCGGTCTTTTGGAAGGCATACACGGGGACACAGGTCCAACGCGCAGAGGCCCCTTTGAGAACTTTAATCTAAAATGGGGTGGGGCACCAACCGGGGACTATCCACGGCTGCACTATTGGGAGTACAGTCATGGACCGTCCCAAGTGGGTGCAAGACTATTGTAAAATATGGTGAAAAATGTCTGGTCTATGGGAAGGGGTGTTAGGTGGACTAGATAACTTCTATTGCCGGAAGAAAACGGCGCCTGCCTTTCAAGTTTGAAATTGAATTATGTTGGCAGACGGTGACTCGCCAGCTCACTAGCTGGGCCCCCTGAAAAGCCGCCAGTACATAGGCGAAGGGGGCAACAAACGTGTGAGCGGCTAAGGGTGTAGAGAGGTGTGGCCCCGGTTTCGCCGTCGCGGGTCTAAAAGACCCGGAGTGGGTTTCCCCGCTATTACGCCTTTAGACACTTCCACCCCCGAGCATATAGCTCTGGCGGCCCCCCTCTGGCCGGCCGATAAAGGCAAGCCAGAGTTGAGAGTCCTGCGGGCACTCTTGGGGTTTCACCCCAGCCAGCCAATAAAGAACAAACTGGAGACGAGGCCCTGACCGACTCTCTGAGGCAATAAGGTACGCAGTGTCGCCACTCACCAACAGCTCGCCACAAGCTGCCCTGCGGTTTGTAAGCTTTTCAGTAGACCTCATGATACATTTTTTATTATATGATGAGGTTGTAGAAAGCTAGTCTAATGTTCCCTCCGGTTTTACGTTAATCTCATGATGAGGTAACGCCTTTCCCAGAGGGGGAATAATAATAGTATTATTATTCCCTTTATTCATCCTTAAAACTTATAAATTATATTTTTAAACATTTAATTATAAAAAATAAAAAACATTTAAAAATATAAAAAATAGGGGTCCACCGGCATCGGGAGCAGGGTCCAAGCTACCGGCGGTTAGGGCTCCAGAGACAGGAACCTCCTCACAATACGCGCCGTATCGAGGAGGACTGCTTTCTGTATCAGGCCCTTGATCCAGCCACCCAACGAGAGCCTCTTGAGGTGTTGGTCGAGGCTCTTTGCCATTAGGCCATTGGCCGTTACGACTATCGGCACAATGGTTGCCGAATCCACATCCCACATGTTGACAACCTCGTGTGCTAAGTCAAGGTATTTGATTTGTTTATCTTTCTCAGCTTTCACGAGGTTTCCATCATGCGGGATGGTAACATCAACAATCATTGTGCGGCGTTCAGATTGATCTATCACCACTATATCAGGTTTATTGGCGACAATAGTCCTGTCAGTGATGATAGATCGATCCCAATACAACGTGATATGACCATTTTCGAGAACTGGGTCGGGCACATACTTGTAGTACGGTACCTCCGATTCCACAAGGTTATATTTCAAAGCAAGTTGCTGATGAATAATCCTGGCCACTTGGTTATGTCTATGCAAGTACTCGCCATTAGCAAGACGAGAACAACCGGAAATAATATGCCTGAAGGACTCGCCCGGGCAGTGGCATGCCCGACATATGTCAACTGTCCCGTCCTTCACAATATACTTCCGGTAGTTATTCGTCATGATGACTTCGTCCATAATTGCACAGACAAAACCTTCGGTTTCCCCAAATAGGTCACCGAACCGTAGCCAGGACACGGACGCTAGGAAGTCTACGTCGGGCCCATGGAGGGCCCGATAAAAGCGTCCGTGTAGCTCCTTGCTCTGCCATACCTCCCTGCGGTCATTAGTACTGAGTACCACAGGCTTGCGCCAGTTCTCTTTAGCCAAGTTGAGTGGGGTGAGTCCTTTATCTACTGCGACCACATCTCGGTGCATCCCCGCGTCGGCATGTAGGAAATATTCCCTGAGACTGCACACCTCACGATTGTGGAGGGTCTTAGCATTTAGTAAGCCTCGACCCCCACACTTTCGCGGGATGTACAGCCTCATTACTGATGATCGCGGGTGGTGCATCCGATTTGCGGTCAGTAGAGTCCGGACTCTCCTATCCAGGGCATCCAGTTCAGTTTGAGTCCACTTGAGTATGCCGAAGGAGTACATCAAGACCGGCATGACCCAACCGTTAAAGGCACGCACCTTGTTTCCGCCTGACAAAAGACTTTTTAGGACTTTTTTCAGGCGGCCAAAGAAGCGCTCCTTCAACGATTGTTTCATGTCGGCTTCACTGATGCCCAGTCCCTCCGACATACCCAGGTATTTGTAAGTATCATTTGCGGAGAGCGATCTGAGGTGTATGGAATCCGAAAGTTGTAGTCCTTCGGATTCCATAATCCCCCCTCGTCTAACATGCATGACTGCACATTTGTCCACACCAAACTCCATCCTGATAGAATTACTGAAAGTGTCAGTTACCTTCAGTAACTCCACCAGTTGCAATTTGGTGGGGGCAAAGAGCTTTAGGTCATCCATGTAGAGAAGGTGGGATACTACCTGACCTCCTCTCCGCAATGGATAGCCTAGCCTCGACCCCTCCAGCAATGTGCTAAGAGGGTTCAAGGCTAAACAAAACCACAGTGGGCTCAGACTGTCGCCCTGGGATATTCCCCGCTCAATACTGATCGGTTCATCGCTCCCCCGAATCGGTCGACATCCTGGATAGCGAAGAACTGTCCTCCATTGCCCCATACACGACATCAGGAAGGTGCGTAGAGTTGCGTTTATTTTATACAGCTCTAGCACCCTCATGAGCCATGTATGTGGCACCGAGTCATAGGCCTTCTTATAGTCTATCCAGCATGTCGACAGATTCTTTCGGGAGCGACGAACCTGTTGGCTAATGGCCATATCAATGAGGAGTAGCTCCTTAGTACCGCGGGACCCATTCCTACATCCATTTTGAGAAGGGGACATTATCGAATTATTTTCTACATGAGTGTTAATTTTGGTTCTCAAAATGGATGTAAGAAGCTTATAGACCGTCGGCAAACATGTTATCGGTCTATAATTCTTGGGTTCCGCGGTACTACCTGATTTATGGAGCAGGTGGGTAACTCCTGTCGTAAAGAACTGTGGAAGCGACCCTGACTCTAAGGACGACTGGAATTGGGACGCCAAACGAGCGTGTGAGCTACGTAGCCACTTTATCCAAAAGTTGTGCAGCCCATCCGGCCCTGGAGATTTCCAGTTAGGCAGCGGACGGACTGCACTGGCCACGTCTTGGGGGCTGATAAGAATTTCCCCCATTTCTTCTATTGGCTCACACGCTCGCTCAATATCCCGCGTCCAATCACCCTCGGTGTAAATGACGGGGACCGACCAGATGCTGCGCCAGAATGAGTTCATGGCATCATCATCCGGCAGGCGCCCATCACTCACACCTTGGTCAGGTCGCTCCCACGCTCTATACACCCACCTTTGGTCGCATTGGAACATGCGGTTCTGAGTATATCGCTCCACGCGGCGTTTGTACCTACGAATACGGCTTGCCCATGCATAAACTTTCTGCTTCAGGAAGTCGATGCGCTCTGTGACTCGGGATATATATTCTCGAGGTCTGATACCAGTCCCCGAGAATGCCCGCCTCACAAAGCGCATCACTCTTGGTCGAGTATTGCCCTCCCTGAAGCAGATTAGCTTGCCGATGAGTGCCCTGGCCTCGTCGATACGACGCTCAATCCTGCACTGCCAGACTGGTACGGCTGGTTTAGGTCGTGTAGCCCGTTCACTATAATAGTATTATTATTAACAACTGTTTACTGCAGCGGTAGGTATATACTCGTAAATGGAGCCTTGTTGAGCAGTGGTCATCATTATACAATGTGTCCGGTTATGGACTAGCGATATTCTAGGTACTTATATAGCAACTATTCTAGTACACAAATACACTAGGGTCCAATACAATTACATTTTTGTGTACAAAAAAACTCATATCTCTCAAAGTTTTGGTCCTACTGAGATAAAAGTAGGCTTATTCGGAGGGCAACAATATTGTCTATCGTTTACATTAGAGATAAACTACGATAACATGGCGCGCCCCTCCATTGACACTTCAAGTAAAAATGTGTGAGTAAGAATATTTACAACGTGTCATTCGTTCAATGCACATGTGTGCATTCTGCAACTTAAACAAAAACATGGATCAGTCGCTCGACTGATTTGACGTCGCTAAATAACATTATGGTAACTATGGTACCGCTTGGAGGTTTGTATGGATGACACACGTGCGCCTTGTCGAGCGGTCACTTTAATTATGCACTAGTCGAGCAATAAATCTACTAAATATCAAACATGTCAAATACTGTCAAACACAAACATGGTGACTCGTTGGCATATGCACACATTCATTGAAGACAGATCTTGGAGGGGCGCGCCATGTTATCGTAGTTTATCTATACGATACAATGGCTTCACATTATGACATACAGTTGTTGACAATATCTGAACAAAAAAGCAAAATGTCTGCCAAATAGCGGGGAAGTGGATTGGATCGTAGTGTGTAGTGAATTTGTGTACTAGAATAGTTGCTTTATAAGTACCTAGAATATGGTTAGTCCATAACCGGACACATTGTATAATTGTCACAAAAAACCGGTGATATACGCCTTGTGAATAGTGTTGAGCCAATTATATTTTACGTTCGGCTCTCTTCAAGTTCAAGTAAAAGCATGCAAGTTATGCACTGCACCCTAACTTACTGCGGCTCATACAAGTTGTAATTACGTATGCAACTTGGAAGTTGTAGCACATAACTGTGAACCACTTACCACCTTGCAAGCACGGCAGCTAACTAACTAGTATGAACCATTAGAGGTGGAATCTCTGGTGGAAGTTAAGTACCGTGTCTTTTGCAACAACTAGACCATTACACGTCGTTTGCAATCAGTAAACCTATTTTGATCAAAAGTTTGGTAATGCCTCGTCCACACCAGGGGCCCTACTCCCTAACGGCCTGTCCACATCTCCACGTCATGACGTCGTCAACGTGGAACGGTGCGGTGACGTGGCACGGTGCGTTGACGTAACGTGCAAATTTACGTTACCGTATCGTAAAATGCACGTTAGGATCATTGTTAGATTTATCGTTGACCATGTAGATCCTGAATTTTAATAAGAGAAACAATAAGGTATGGTTTTAAAGCATCGGAGCACATAAACGGGGCGACTAACTCTTGGGCGTGGAGAGCGCGGGCGGAGCGCATATACGTGTGCGCTTGCGGCTAGAGGCGGAACGTGTTACAGTGATGTGGGCAGGCTCTAAGTCCGTCAACAAAGTTAGTCGCCCGACCGAAAGTAGCCCGAAACGTAGGAGAGAACAAAACAAGTGTCAAGTTCAACTTTTCGGACGGGCAAAAACACATTAGTATTAGGGACAATTGTCAAATTGTGTTGTCATTCATTCTTAGTTTGGGCCCCGAAATAATCGTATGTCCGTAGGTGATAGGGAGTAGGAAACGCTCGTAACTAAGGCCGAAACTATGGACTTCGTGCTTAGAGAGTAGACCCCCAGACACACGTTGTGATACATGTGCCGGAACTTGTGTCAGGGACATTTTACTCAGGCACAAGTTGCGATATTGGTAACTGCATAGCCAGTCATAATGCAGTTCTTCTCTGGTTATGGTTTGAGCAGCAAATGGTCATGAAGAAAGTACTTGCTATGTTCGTACCAGTTTCTTCCAGCAGTCTGAGGCAGTAGAACTCGTCGGGACTCATGTCCAGCTCCTGCGCCGCTGCCTGCGCCAGTTCTGGGATGGCCACGCGAGGATACGCGAACATTGAACCCTGGACAACATATGATGCATAAGTGAAGATTATAATAATACACTTGGAATAAGGATCATACGAGAAATAAATGGCATAACGCAAGCGTGGGGAAGACTGCAGCAGTTGATGGTAGCAGGCTGGAGAAGAAGTGTTCATTGAATTACTTGATGTATTTGTTGTTTCTATGATTTTTCAGAACAGTTAGTTACGATGGTTAGATACTATACACCGTACTTTTTAATCAGCTAGGGAGCTTCCGCAGAAATGGTGGGTACATGCAATGTAACTAATGCGTAATAATTCTTGATAAAAAAAATATATACGTGTCAATAATTTAAGACGGCTCGGAAATTTGTTTAGGGATACAATATCCACTCAAAACGTATATGATAATTTGATTGCAGAACAAAAATAGATTTTGCTGTTTTGATAATATGATGGATGGTTTAGATAGTATTTGGTATGTATATCACTATCGTGGCAGCTCCCTAGCAAATAAAAAAAAACATTCAGACGAATTGAGAACCTCCTCCTTTTTGAAGTCGGTTAAAAAAGCACCGTGTATAATCCTAACTAATATTATAAATGCAAAAGTAAGTTTGTTTGTTTGTTACCTTTTCATGCCTAAACCACTTGACCGATCATGCTGAAATTTTTCATTACATTGTCAGTTGTACAGAAACGGACATAGGGTACCTTTCATCCCGAAAAAAGTAAGTACTGTTCCCGAGGCGCCACTTGTCTTTCGAATCATGATTGAATTATATTTTAAAGAAACTTTAGTACCTAGTGTGTTATGATTTTTTTTTAACTTATTAATTAACGCGATTGAACCCGCGGGCAAAAGCTAGTGGTAGATAAAGGTAAACAGTGCCATAAACATAAAATCTTTCACAAACGATGAAGTTTAAAACAAAAACAATTAAACTTACTTTATGAATTCTGTTTTAGTAAGTTTACATCAGACAGTACACCACACACACAACTTCTTGCCAAGAAATACTAACTATTACTACGTAGTCTTTTAATCGGATCTGGAAATTATATTCTTAGTAGCAATGTAATGAAAGAAGTCATAAGCAGTGAAGGCCGATTAAAAAAGTTCTTAACTCACATCGATAGGGTTGCAGAAGTATCCAGGTATAGAGTTGAAAGTGTCATAAGCAGTCTCCGTCCTCTCGGTCAGCACTTGGTGGATGTCGCTCAGTTCCTTCTTGAACTGCTCGTATGACGGCTCTCCAGGAGATGGTGGCTTCATCTGGAAAGACGAAGATTAATTAAGTATTATTATCGTTACGTGTGTTGTACATACGAAGAGTGTCTTATTCTGATCAATTAATATCTTGAAAACTAAGTTATTGTTATAAGATTATGGTAAAAAGTAGTACAGTAAAGTTACATAAGTGTCAACTAGGGAAGGAAACAAAATTTAAAATCACACTGTCCATAGATTCACAGTCGAGCTTGATTCAAAGCAAATATGTGAGTACGTAACTTTTGTTCGAGGTTCCAGAAGCTGCAGGCTGCATATCAAAATCCTAGAACATTCAGACCATATACCATTTCCAGCCCCGTTATGACGTAGTACTGACCACACAGTCCAGGATGCACTGTCCGAGCACGGTGGGGCACTGCATGACGGCGCGCGCCGTGCTGAAGGCCACGCACACGCGCGGCTGCACGCGCACCAGCTCCACGTACCCCGAGCGGAGCCCGCACTCCGCCGCCCAACCCTTAGAGCACGTCACGAAGCTCGCCAGCTCCATGCTGGAGTAGGGGGCACCCATCTCGTGCATCACCTGGAAGATAAACACAACCATGGGTTATTGTTCAAAACCTTTGATCAATTCTAACAGAAAGGTACCTTTGCCGAGCAAAAGCATCCTTATTTATTAATAATATCTTACCCACGAAATAATACAACGAGATCTCACCCCTGTGTCGATCGTAATCCAATCCACATTTACATGAGGCTGAACACATAGATTTTTCATTACTTAGCATGAAATTCGTATAACCATGAAAAGTAATATTTAAATTCGGGTTTCATGTGGGAATATTACAAAAGTTTCTTCCAAAAAGCAGTCATTCCACATACAAGCCACAAAAATTGAGACATAATTCTCACCTTTTTGAATGAGTAGAAAGGCTTGCAAACGATGTTTTCCTGGTACACTTCGTCGGCCATAATGAACAGGTTGTGGTCGTACGCAAACTTAATTATTTCCTCTATGTTCTTTCTGGTCAGCACCTGTATATACAATGGAAGAATGGAATACGTAGGTATACGTTTTTATTATTTTAGATAGAAATCCCCCGTTATTATCATCATCATCATGTAAGCCTTTTTGTCTTTTACAGAAGGTTAAAATAGCGTCAAGTCTTAAGTAGTAGAACACCTCCTATCCTACCTGTACACTCTGTACCGTGTACAATCAATGCACAACCAGCGGAACAACCTGACACATGCTCTGCATTGAGGCTGTGCACTACGCTAATGTAATTGTAAAAAGTTAGCGACAGAAGTGCCTACTAGAATCACCTTATACCGGTCATTCACTAACTATGGATGTGCATGAACGTTCTACCGGTTACGGTGAATGCACTAGTGAATCCCGCAACATCTGCCATAGATCCCCGAAAGAACACCGTGGTGGTATTAGCCGGTACGAGTTTTCCATAATCCTCCACCTTCCCCAGGGTAGCGGGTACCCATGAACAAATCCCCACGTATAAAAAAGTATCTCAAACTATCGTTAAATGTTGTTGTTACGAGTATGTACAACTTGTCATGCAGGTCACCGCCGGCGCGCCGCCGCAAACCATGAATCAATGCTATTTGTCGCGCGGCGTGTTTTCATATCCCATTTGTTGTCGCAATCATTTGCCTTTGGAATAGTTTCCATTATTTGCAATGGCGGCGGTCGATCAAATTGCGCGCGAATGCCCTGAATACCGACTGATTAATACACGTCGCCCACAAACTGCCAGCGTGCTCACCGATATTGTGTGAATATCGGATAAATACAGTTAACATGACTATTTTTCGGTCTATCAATTTGCTCTCTATTGAGCTCTTTGAAAGGAAATTATCGTGTGCGAATACAAATCAATCAAATACATCATCATCTGCCTAGCCTTTTCCCAACTATGTTGGGGTCGGCTTCCAGTCGAACCGGATGCAGCTGAATATCAGTATTTTACATGGAGCGACTGCCTATCAGACCTCCACAACCCAGTAACTGGGTAATACGATACTCTTGGTAAGACTGGTTGTCAGACTTTCTGGCTTCTGACCAACAGTAACGACTGTCAAAGATCTACAAATGACAGCCGGGACCAACGGCTTTACGTGCTTTCCGAGGCATGGAGGAAACTCGCTATGGTAAATGGTCACCCATCCACAGACCAACCTCGGCAAGCGTGGCTTAACCCGGAAGATCGGTCTATGCGGCTGTAATTATTTAGCCACGAGCTCCTCCTCGAGCTCGACAAATCAATCAAATACAATCAATATAAATCTTTTGTAATTCAAAATCTTTTTGCTTTCTTATAAATCAGTTACTAAAAACATTCGGGGTGGAATTCGTTTGTGACCTTGAGGACGCAGATATATTTCACATCAAGATCTTCATCAGATGACATTTACTCAATCACTATCGTCACTCCTCGTCATCCTACATTCAAGTCAGTTATCACAACAAGTGCTACTTCATCAATATTCTCTCTCACCTGTCCCGTAGGGTTTCCAGGGTTGATGACCACCAGCGCTCTAACATGGCTGTCCTCACTGGCCTCTCTCAAGCACCTCTCTAGCTCGCTAACCTGCAGGGCCCACTCGTGCTCCTCATCCAGGTAGTAGTTTGCCCGGCGAAGACCCAGCTCCGAGAGAGTGCCGGAGAATAGAGGGTACTGGGGGACCGGGATCATTACCGCTGGAAAATGAAGGTTACATTAGTAAGAAAGAAAGAAAAAATATTCGCGCCAACATGACGCACAAAAATAAAATAAAACTATACACAAAACCAAAAATAAATTATTGGGAAAAGTATACGTCACATCCGTGCAAAACGGCCATCACTCAGCATAATGCTGTGACTCACGTACGAGACAGAACCACAGCGCTGGTGCACAGCGACAGCCGACTATTAGAACTAAGGACTAAAAAGGCAACACAATTCTGGTTCGATGGCAATACTTCAACATGCACGAAATGGAATAACGACACCAGTGTTGTTACGTGTGGTTACCACATATGAGTAAAAGGTAAAAAACGACTCATAAAATGATGGGTAGCAGCGTATTCCTTTGCGCTAATAACAACAAACAGCGATCACTAATCTACCTGCTAAAAGTAGTGATTTTAAGAATTTTCCTTTTGATCGTTTATTGAGAGGCCCGTATTCAATAGTAGAGGTTCACGAGCTGAAGAGAAAATAACGAAGACTTTAGACAAAAAAAAATGTGATTATATTTTGTAATCATTTATTGTTTTGCAAAATCCAGTTTGCGTGAAAGTAACCATACTAAAACATACATTGTAAATATTTTTGCTAACTTTTGTTATGGGAACATACTATCGACAATAAATTTTAAACAAAATTACAATAGTACAAAATGGAATACAAAATTACGTTGCGGTTTTATAAAACGACACAAATGTACATGAATACTAATTTCGAAATAGATTGCTTTTGTTATATTCAAAATTATGAACCTTTATACCCTTATACCGTTCTCTGAATGGAAGTATTTACAAAGGGCGAGGTTCCCCATAACGATACAATAAACTATTGTATTACCAAAGAGCCTTAACGTACAAATATGAACCGTGACTAGGTACTAATCCATTTCTGAAGAAAGTCACGTTTCCACTACTAATAGACTCTCTTAACTGTCAGACATATCTATTTATCATCGCATTTTGAATGAGAACGGCTTTTCATTTAATTTTGTGAAGTACCGCTATGACCCGCAGTTTATTTCCTTATTTGATTAAAGGTACTATGTGTGACATGGCAACGAAACTATAGGTAGGTACACTTCAGAAGCCTTTGTGTAAATGACCAATAATATATATTTTCATGAGTATCGAATCAAAAACGCCAATAAAACCACGTGAATAAGTCAGGCAGTAGTGTCAGATTCTAAAATCTGAGCGATTACTAAAACAGTGAATTAAAGCAACACAAATGTCCACGAAAAAGATAATAATAAAAAGTCATCGTACCTGGTGGTTTCCCATCCACATCTTCAACGAACATAGTCAGCACCGCCTTGATGACGTCAGAGGCGCCAGACCCAAGGTACACGTCATCAGGGGAGGCCGGCACTCCATCCCGCGCTTCAATGTACTGCGCCACCCGGGATCGCACGATGCGAAGACCAGGGGACGGGGAGTAGGCACCCACTGAACCTTTCCTAGAGAAGTTAGATTATACTTGAAATTATTATTATAGAGAATCTAAAATGGTGGTCAACAGGACACCTTTCAAAATGAAATCATGACGGATGGTCACGACAAATCCTACAACACGGTATCAAAATGTACCAAGCAGATAGTAAAGATAAAGTAAAAATTATTTGGACACAGCACAAAGAGACACAACAGATAAAAACTACAATGTAAATAAAAAAGTCTTGGGTATGTGTCTCACGGCTGGACCAAAAAGGTGTCCAGGGGCCCAATTCTCCTAAAATAAATTGTTGCCAAACGCAATCGAACCACAACCGTCAGTCAGTTTTTGTTTTCGAAAACTTTCAAAATGATTGATTTTGTTTTTTGTGTCAAACAATTCGACAGCTTTTGAAATTGAGAACTGTCTGAATGAACGGTTCGGCCTTGGTTCGGTTGTGATTTATCAAGATTTATTTTAGGAGAATTAGGCCCCAGATCAGCTTAATGTCAAGCACTATAAGTACTTGACGCTGGTTTTCGTCTGGAACTTTTGTGCTCCACGTCATGCCCGTTCACTTAAACCAACATGAGTGTGTATATGTGTAGTGTATTTAAAGAAAGAAAATAATTATATACGCAATAAATAAGGAACAATCTAAAACTTTATGTAATTTATAAAATTATTTAAATATGACAATTTTTTTTTTGCGTCTACATCTTCGCAACGCAGGCGTACGTTATCTGTGCGTGAAACTTAGTACTTGTACACACATACACAACCGCCCAACGCCAACCGTTGAGCAGCAGCACCAACCATAAGACCCGCTTGGTTGTGGAGCCTTTTTCGTTGGAGGAACACCATACATCGTTCCTCCGCAAATGTATCGGTCCGCTGTTGACCTCATCATATCAGCCTATTGCCGTCCACTGTTGAACGTAGGCCTCCCCCAAAGATCACCAACCATCCCGGTCTTGGGCAGCCCGCATCTATCCGTTGCCAGCCACCTTTTTCAAATCGTCGGTCCATCGTGCCGCAGGGCGTCCCACACTACGTTTGCCTAAACGCGGTCTCCACTCTAACACGTGTCTGCTCCATCTACCATCTGTTCGTCTGCAGACATGGCCGGCGCACTTCCACTTCAGCGTGCTAATTCTGAGCGCAATGTCGGTGACTTTAGTTCTCTGGCGAATGACTTCATTGCGAATTCTATCCACCAGAGAAAGCCCGAGCATCGCTCTCTCCATAGCACGATGAGCAATCTTAAATTTGTGGCCCAGGCCTATAATTGTTGGCTGTTGACTTATAATTTCTATAGGTATTAAATACTGCCAGAACACAAGGAATCATACAGCCGAGGTATACTATAGGTACACCGTAGGGTGTACTCGTATCTCTATAGCTACCCCCTGCTCCCTCCAATACAGATATCAAACGTGAACGTTTATTATGAAGCGCTGACATAATCACGTCATGTAGTGACGAAGGACTAATATACGTCCGCTTAATAGATACCTGACACGCTAACTGACATGGAATGTAAACTTTATTAATAACAGTCAATTTGGATAGATTATTGATGTTTTTACAGATAACACTTAGGTGAATTTTAGAAAAATAATATCATTTTCAGGGTTCCGTACCCAAAGGGTAAAACGGGACCCTATTACTAAGGCTCCGCTGTCCGTCTGTCCGTCTGTCACCAGGCTGTATCGCATGAACCGTGACAGTTGAAATTTTCACAGTTGATGTATTTCTGTTGCCGCTATAACAATAAATACCTACTAAAAAACAGAATACTTAAAATAATTATTTAAGGAGGCTCCCATATAACAAACGTGATTTTTTTTGCTCGTTTTTGCTCGATATTGGTAATGGCAACAGGTATATTCACAGAATATTTAGTTATACAAGGTTAGTCGGAAAGGGGGTACTAATCCGCAGGCCACTTATAGTATCACTGATTACGGTTTTAAATCAAGTGTGACATGGCTAAACGACTGCCTCAAGCAGGCATAGAAATTTCTCACTAGTTGGTAACGTTCAAATATTAATTAATTAATTATTACGTGTTTGTTATTCTCGTAGAACTTTCGTGAATTAATGAAAAAATTAAAAGTTTTTTACTTGTTTTTCCATGTTTTTTGTTTGACATGGAGAACGTAAGATTTAACGTTTCGTTTTACGAAAAATGTGGACAAGAAACCTACTTTTAAAGATATTAAAACGAGGTAAACTTTTGTTAGGCTAGCCTTACACACACAATAATATTGTCAATTAAAGTACATACCTATTGTCAATAATACTTTGTGCGTACGGCCCCGTATTTCAGTATTGTTCAATATTATTGTGGATTTCCACATATTTTGATTTTGTCACAGCAATATCGGGGGGAGGCAGGGGTCAATAATATTGTCGTGTACACGCACGGCAATATTTTAGTTGAGAAAAAGATTTCAATGCACGCGGACATTCGGTTCATAACCGACTGCGCGACAGCAAAGACAGGGTTATGATTTTACGCGTATCTATGTATGTGGGATTCTTTATACACTCGAAGCATCCCAGCGGCTGGATGGATTTTAATGAACGAGGTGTCTATCGATTTGTCTATGCCGTGCGATGGTTATAGGCTAGGTTTGGTTTTTATAAAAACAAAATGGCGGCCGTGAAATACGAAACGGAGGGAGAAACAAAAAAATGTCGCCTACCGATACCCCATAGGGGTATCGATGAATAGGCCTTTTAAAATCAATAAGTTTCCTTGACCATTTTACAGCCATAAGCTCCGTTTAACAATTACACAACCCGAAAGTTGTGCAGAATCTATATTGCGGACTAGAGCGAGTGATATGGTAAATGACGTGCCTATAGATAGATTTCTTTATGTTTCATTAAAACGGTAGGTATTTATAGATAGGTACGATATCTTAATAAAATAATACTAATAAATAGAGGTCAATAAAAATAAATAAATTAAAGAAAACAAAAAATCCGACTGCTTAAAAAGCAAACTAAAAAGTTGGTAAAAGAGGATGTAGAAAAAAAAGAACTGAAAAGATGTAAACAAGACGTTTGTGCCAAATCACAACATGCAGTTGGAGACTACCTATGAATTAAATGTAATTCGCAAACTGATTGATCAAAAAATATAGGTACGTAGCCTCCGACTGCGTGTTGTGATTTGATAGCATCATTTTTTGACATCCTCTTTTTACCAACTTTTTAGTTTGCTTATTATTTGTTTAAAATGGAAGACGAAAACTATCCATAGCGAAAATAGTGTTGATAATAGTAGTAGTTATTTAATAAGAGTTTGTGAAAGCTGGCATCTCTCATTCTCATGTAATTTTTAAAATCATATTCTTCAGTAAGTCATACTTCAATTATTGGATAAAAATGATTTAACTCAGCTTTTTTTCTCATCCAGTCTTTAAACCACTGTTTTTTTCTTGATTGCTTTTTTTAGTAGATGAAATAAATGCAATTATCAATGCAACGAGTTTTTTCCTTCTATCCATCATATAAAACGTGCGCACACGAATCTAGCTGCTGAGCGACTGAGTCAGATTGTACCACGATAATTGTTAATAATATTGCATAGGGGACCATATATTAATGAATATTTTTGACAATATTGCCTTTACAATATTATTGTGTGTACGGCTAGCCTTACACTCCAAGTTCAATCTTAACCATCTCCATGAAAAAAAAAACTGTAGTCAGACGTCATTTTATCGCTCTGTGGCTTATGTCAATGTCATTGTTGTTATTTATTTCAATATTTAATATCTTCTTGTTTAATTAGTGTGTACCTATAATATGTGTGCGGAAGGATCCTTCGGGGAAACAAGGCGTAATGTTACGTATATATTGTTGAAGTTTGTAAACAAAAGTCTAGCTAAAGTTCATGGTAAAATCGTTTTCTTTTATAAGTTTGTACTTAACCTATTGAGGTAGGATTTTTTTCAGGATTGTAATGAAATAAACAGTTCCTGAAACTTTTTTCATATGAAATACTAATATTCAGCTATGCAGTATTACATATTACTAGGTACAATGTTTATGCATTGTTGAGGCAGTCGCCTATACATGCATTTAGCCATGTCCTTTCAAAATTCAATCAATTTTATTTCCGTGTAAAATTCACTTTTCAAAAAAAAAAACATTCTTGCTTTAGTTACGAATTCAGAAAATGGTGCTTCTAATTCGTGACTCCAAATAAGACTTGATATGTAAACACAGCTGATCATAGCTGACGATAAAGAGATTTTAGCGCATTTTTTATGTAATTTTTGAACAGCTGTTTCTCTTGTACTATTGACTTTTGGGGAAAGTGGTAGAACTAAAGTTAGTCATTATTATGGGTACTTTAACACCCTTTTGGATTAGTACCCCCTTTTTGACTAACCTTGTATATTCACTTTAAAAATAAATAATTAAATTAAAATAAAACAAATATTTAAGGGGGCTCCCATACAACAGACATGATTTTTTTGCCGTTTTTATAGATAATGGTACGGAACCCTTCGTGCGGAATTCGACTCGCACTTGGCCGGTTTTTTTATTAAATAGACTTTACTTCAAAATGAACTGCAATTAAATAACGCACAAGCAAACCGCCATTATCAAAGACTTATCTAAAATGTGCAAGTAAACGATCGCTAGAAGTAAGAAAAAATGTTTTAGATTTTCCAAGCGTCTTAGCAGAAGCGTGATAGTTCTTTACTAGCAGCACTATTTTTTTTCTTCATAACTTGTGGGTGTGCTGTATCAAATTATTCCACTCCGCTAAGTATAAACAAGATAAACACAAAGTCAAAGTTTTTTATTTCAAATAGACCAGATTACAGGTACTTTTAAAACGTCAAAATTAGGTGCACGGATCCAAAAGGTAGGTTGCATGGAGAAGAGCCGGCAAGAAACTCCATCAATACTCTTTTCAAAATAGTACTTCAGGATAATTCCATTACAGTAGAGTGAGAAATAGAATGAGAATAATGCAGGTTAATGTAAGAAATAAACTCACATAAGAGTAACAAATAGAAAAATATGCCTTCTAGGATTGCCATAGCAGTTAAGGGCTGACCAGTCCCGACAGACAGCACCCGTTCACGAGCATGATGTGCACATCCGCATCGCTCAGCTCAACCATATTGTAGGGAACCCAACGACCGGATAGACAACGCCACCATCAGCAGGACATTTAAGAGAGCATGACAGACTCATACTACCAGACAATAGGCGGTAATATGATTTGATTATAGATGTATCATTAATTGCTGCATGATGCTCATACTTTACAATTTGGAACACAATATTATTAAAACAATATTTGTAAAACAATATCAGACTATTTAGCCAGAGAAACAAAAACAGAAGTAGACTGCAGTGTACCTGTACACTGGCAACAACAATACTAAAATAATCGTGTAGTCAATCGTGAAAAAGCAGAAGCAGTCTTAATTCTTGGCCCTTAGGTATGTAGGTTTGACACGAGCGGGTAATCCGGGCCACGAGCCCGACCTCGCCGTCGACGCTATTACCAAAAGAAAAATACACAAAATAAACCATTTACAATATTTCATTTCCCATAAACCAATAAAAAACAATATAAATCCAAAGCTTCCAATATCCGTCTCTGTTATTTGAGCATTAATACCAATTGGAATTGTGACGCTAATGCGTCTCTCTGCCATAAACGTCGAGCGAATCAATCTAAATCGAATATTGATGTCAATCAATCAATCATTCGGATCAGTCGGATTCAATCAGTGCAGGTAGTCGTGCCGAGTTATTAGCGTAGGGTTATGAAACGTGGGTATGTTAGCAAATATATAGTGTACGTTATGTTATTAGGAACTCATTAGGGAAGGTGTTTTTCATGTCATTAACGACTATGTATGTTGAGGTGTATACGCACCTATAGGCTTTGTCGGGTTTGCTCAAGTTTTCGTAGAGGAATAAAAAATACGAATATTCCAATAATTAAAGAATGATATCTAAGTGAAATTGGAATACGTACCTATTCTGTTTTTCAGTGAAAACGTTGATTCGTGTAATCCAATGCTTACATGACATAACTTCCTAAGAATTATAAAGAAAGTAAACTCCAGACCGCAAAACAATTATAGTTAGCAATTTATTCTACAACCAATTGATTAATTTTCCAAACTTCTAGGTATTCTCGAAGCAAATTCCCAGTACCGAATGAAATACTAACAAAATTCCGTGGAAATATCTGGTAAATGAAAAACAAACTACAAGAGTTACTTACATCACAAGTAAGTTGAAATGGCTTACAATGGAAAATACACACTACTTAGGTATAGATCTCTTGAAAAGAAAGTTTTTATCATTATCTGCTTTGATATTACGCATTCAAACAATTCTTCGAAATAAAAATCCTTTGACCTACGTTTACCGATATAGAAGCGACCTATGAAATACTTCTAGCATTTTGCATTATCTTACAATGTTATTCAACTGACAGATAGAACTGTGTTGCTGGGGAGTTTGTTGCGCCATTTCTTCTTCACAGCATAAACACTAGGAAGCGGCGAAGGGAGGGATTTTTTGTGGACTGTCTAACGTTGACGTTCAAAAAGAACGTAATTCTAGTCTATTTTGAATAAATGAGTTTTGAGTTTGCGTTTGAATGTAATGACAATAGGTTTTTTTTGTAAATGTAAGCTTACGTGCAATCATCCAGTATCTCCGTTGCTCTCTGTCGGACATCTTCGGGTACGTCTGCTGAGCTGGCCAGCTCGGGACACGACGCCAGCGCCAGCACCTAGCATATATAAAAATACATTACAAAACACATACTGCAGTTGTGGGTGGTGTGGGCAACTTCGTCTTTGAGACACACAAAACATAAACATTACGCCTGTATTCCCCGAAGGGTTGGGCAGAGGTGTTTAGTACATCCACATTTCGCCATTATGTGTTTAAGTCCCATGTAATAGGCGGCGAGCCTATGGCCATCAACCGAGCACAAATCCAGACCCCGGGCTGCTAATGAGAAATACCACACAGAAAAACCCAATAACACTTTGTCCGACCTGGGTATCGAACCCAAGACCTCACGCTCAGCAGTCGCGCTTGCGACCACTGAACCAACGAGGCAGTCTACACACATTCATATTTAAATGATTTTCTACAGTTTATTCACGTGCATTTTTCCACTCATGACTTTGCCAGTATTCAGCTCGTGATTAAGGGCTCAGTTTGGGTCCGAAACAAGTCGGGTAACCCAAACTTAGAGAAATATCAAAAGGAGAGCAACAGCATCCTCCGGCGATCAACACTACGTGTGCCAAGGTCTGTGATTATAGCGATAGTTCCTATCTTCCTGACAACCGTTCAATATAACGGTCTCAAGTTCAAGAGTGGATTTTGAATATCTGTCGTTAAGAAAGAGAAGTTTGTAGATGGACTCAGTGTTTGTTACTATTAGCAGGCATGCGTTACTCCACGGTTTAGGTATGAAAACGTGCCTACGCGCCGCTGCAACTCCGGAGTGAAACACAAAAGAAAACCGAACCGAATGTTAGTGAATAAAATGTAATAAGAGCGCGAACCTATCAGCGGAATGGGAACTCTGTCGACCAGCACTAAAGCTGCATTTCATACGCGCAGAGCATATTTTTCTAGAATTTTTGAAGCATTAGATAGGAAATGAGGTTTCTGTCGACAGTACTTATTATTAATTAATTCTGTGCTTAATAGCCTAATGGCTGTAGCTATTACTAAATACTTTTTAAGACAGGTTTAGGTGTAGGGAGCGGGTAAGTTAATCTGTAGATCCGAAACCAACTTTGGTTTAGTTTATAAGTTCTAAGTCCTCTTGTACGACATGTAAAGAATATTAAGTTGGTGACATGACTACCTAACTAAGTAACTATGGTTTTCTCATAAATTCATCAACATAATAATATACACAAAATCAGCTGTTTCTCTATAAACCTTTTAAATAAATCCATAAAACAGTTTCTCATTTCGACCTCATTTGTGCACAAAACGCCTCCTACATCCTCTATG
Source organism: Amphipyra tragopoginis (assembly GCA_905220435.1). Classification (NCBI taxonomy): domain Eukaryota; kingdom Metazoa; phylum Arthropoda; class Insecta; order Lepidoptera; family Noctuidae; genus Amphipyra; species Amphipyra tragopoginis. The sequence continues at coordinate 26,414,696 of HG992008.1, read as the reverse complement.
CTAATATAATCATTAAATCCGAATTCCGATCCCATCGGATTTACATAGAGAACCCTTCTATTTCCTATAAAAATGCGTTCACACGAGTATAACCCACTCAGCATGTATTTATTCCACCCACAATACATTACACAATCTAGGTATGTATTCTCGATACACGTGTGGCCCTTTTAACCAATTAACTGGTAATAATTAAACGTTTTAGGTTAAAGTATGTGCGTAACGCAATAAGGGCTAGTAGCCCACGCCCACACGTGGGCGATGCACATGGCCCTTCAAGGTATAATAACAAGTTCTTGTAGGTTAGAAGCTGTTTACAAGTTTAAAAAATTAGAACGGAAGCGATGATGCAATTTTTTTGCCCTTAAAAAATAATCAGTGTAGGTTTAACTGTTCTATAACGAACCTTCAAACATATTAATATCATACTAAGACCTTCATCGTTCTATAACAAAAATGAATAAGACTAGCACTCACTTCAGCAATACCTGAGAATAAAGACACAACCAGCACACAATCTCTTTACACTTTTAAGAGGAACTTTTCAAAGCTTCGCCGTGAGACATATTTTAATGCAGGATTCTAACTTCCTAAAGTAAGTTTGTTTGTTACTTTTTCACGCTTGAACTACTGAACCGATCATCCTGAAATTTTGCATATACGTCTCATGTCAGGTGTACAGAAACGGACATAGGGTAGCTTTCATCCCGAAAAAAAGTACTGTTCCCGAGGAAAACAACAATAACGGTAATAGATGGCGCCACGTGTCTTTCGAATCATGATTGAAATATATTATTATAGAAACTTTAGTAGTGTGTTAAGATTTGATTATCAAATCCTAAATAAACGCGAGCGAAGCCGCGGGAAAATGCTAGTAACAAACTAAGTAATCATAATAATATAAAACGAACCTGTCTGATGAAGGTGATGGGTTTTTGTCCTAGAGCATGGCAGTCTCCGATGTTGGCGCGTACCACGCGGTCGAACGGCTTCGGCACACCCTGCGAAAGGAAACCTTATGAATACCCAAGAACTAAGTAGATACTGTAGATAGTATGTACAGACGCCAACACATAAAGCTACTACATTCTGTCAAATTTCTGTAATAGATTTTCATCTTTATCGCAAAAGCATTAGGTTCAATGTTGATTGGGAAAAATTTGACAGTTTCAGTTACCATAACCATATAAATACATACAAAGCTGTGATGCCTGTAGTTTCGAACCCTCTTATTACAAAAGATGGTTTAAACCAAGACTAAGGTAAACCCAGGTTTAAAATATACCCGTCACTTTCTTATGTCATATAACAAAAAGAGACGGGACTATTCTAAAACCAAGGTTTTTCTTAGACCATTTTTTGTAAGAAGGGGGTAAGAGTTTACCCGTGTAAGGACGGGCTAGAATATAAAACTTCCTCACCGCACGGTGGGAATAGACGCGTGTTGTAAAATTCAACAAAACCCAGCACGCTTGGTGGTAGGACCTATACGGTCTGCCTGGCTAGCTACCCTCCCTCATATTAAAGTCCGGCGCCAAGCAGTTTACTGTGTTCCGTCGTGTGTATGTGAGAGCCAGAGGGGCTATAGGGGAATCCCTCTATATCTCTGTTACTTGTATTCGTGTGCTCCATCTTAGACCCTACGCTTACCATCAGATGTCAAATGCGACAAAAGTCAAATAATAATAAAAAGTCAAATAATAATAAAAAGTCAAATAATAATAAAAAGTCCAATAATAATAAAAAGTCAAATAATAATAAAAAACCGGCCAAGTGCGAGTCGCACTCGCGTACGAAGGGTTTCGTACCATTATCTATATAACGGCAAAAAAAACACGTTTGTTGTATAGGAACCCCCTTAAATATTTATTTTATTCTGTTTTTTAGTATTTGTTGTTATAGCGGCAACAGAAATACATCATGTGTGAAAATTTCAACTGTCTCACTATCACGGTTCATGAGATACAGCCTGGTGACAGACGGACGAACGGACAGCGGAGTCTTAGTATCAAGGTCCCGTTTTACTCTTTGGGTACGGAATACTAAAAAGTGGGCAAAGATGAGTGTATGTGGAGAGATCTAAAACCTCCGTCAAAAATTGTCGAGCACAATTCTATCCCAAACTAAACCAACAATTTCTTAATCAGAAAACTAAATAACACTTTATTCAACCTCAATCCACCGTAGATTCGACGTTCTAAAGCTAACGAGCTAAAAATTATGGCACCCATAAATTCCTTTGACAGACCAAGTCGAAAAACACGTCGAATATAAATTAGAGTGAAGATCACCCCATTGATTCCCCCGCGTGTCGTTGAACACAACTGAGAAATTATACCGAAGAGACTCGATCAATATGCTGGCAATTACTATCAGAGAAACTCTTCTCCACAGAGGAAGGAGAGCTCAGAGAGAGCACGCGAAGGAAAGTTACTTATTCAAAATATAATGGAGCCCGATCTTAACATAGCAAAGCAATTCTCTAAGTATCAAGCAGTGAAGGTAGATAAGGTGTTAAAAAATCAACTCTAAGAATTTTCTGGGGTCACTCGATATCGGAAATTGAACAACTTTTGTTCTACAACTTTTCGAAATTCGCGTATTTTTTTAATAACTTTCCATACAAATCAAAAAAATATTTTAATTAATTTGTATTGACAGGCATGAAAAAAATTGGCGAATTTCGAAAAGTTGTAGAACAAAAGTTGTTCAATTTCCGATACCGAGTAACCCCACAACATTCTCAGAGTTGGTTTTTTAACACCTTATACATATAATAAGTTCTGTTTTAAGCTTTCACGGTTTGTCTCTAAATTTAAAATGTCACTTACGGGACATCTTCCGTGATTATTTATTTGTTTGAGTTCCCGATATTTCGACGCTGTTGCAAGCGCCATGATCGCGGGTTGACTGGAGATTGCGGGTGGATGAAAATAAATTGTTAGGACAAAGAAAGAGGGTAGACAGATTTGTCTGCTCCTAACAATTTATTTTCATCCACCCGCAATCTCCAGTCAACCCGCGATCATGGCGCTTGCAACAGCGTCGAAATATCGGGAACTCAAACCAATAAATAATCACGGAAGATATCCCGTAAGTGACATTTTAAATATAATAAGTTACCTACATCTATCCTTAAAAAAACTTTGTTTTACAGCGAACTTATTTAGAGCAAAACATTATGACCTTCCTATTAGTTTTTTTTTAATATTCGGTATCTGAGTTAATGTCAGATGTCATTAACACTTAAATAGAAAAAAACATTAAAGTGACACTATCTTAATTGACAATAATATTAAAAAAAAACCTGCCATCATTTAACTATTTACTTTGACATACATATTTTATTAATACATTATTAATTACTTGGTGACATTAATGAGGTTTTTATTTAAAACCATTTGACATTGTACCTTCCTATTATGTATTATGAACTGTATTTATTGAACTTGAATAGAATTGACAATCAACCAGTGGAATTAAGCAATTAATATGAAATCATTCGACATCAAAATTATTGTTTCTCTGAATTTAGTAAATTGTAATACTTGAATAGCATTGTAACTGTTTTCTATGTTATTATTTTATGCATTAATCATTCTCAATACAATTATGATATGTAATATTTCAAACACAATGTAAATTGTTCTATGAATAGAAAAATAATGGAGATCGAGGGGGCAAAATGCGCAGCGACTAAGGGCGAAAACACACTGCGGATACCTAACTTAGCGCTAAGTGTCCAACGACTTGCACTTAGAGCAGCTTGGTAGTGAGGGCACCAAGCGTGCAGTGCGGCCGGTCTTGTACTTTACGTTTCTTTTCTTTTGTTGACACCAGTGGCGAAGGCTCCATACAACTCGATTCCTATCGGCTTCCCTTTCGAAATATGGCAAATACTAGTATCTATTATTTTTAATTATCATTTAAACAAATAATTGGTCCGGCTTCCCCTTTAAGAAAATTCACCCTTTGCTACTGGTTGACACTATACCTTTTTCACCGTAAGGTGAGTCCTGGGGCCTGATTCTCCTAAAATAAATCTTGAAAAATCACAACCGAACCAAAGCCGAACCGTTCATTCAGACAGTTCTCAATTTCAAAAGCTATCAAATTGTTTGACACAAAAAACAAAATCAATCATTTTGAAAGTTTTCGAAAACAAAAACTGACTGACGGTTGTGGTTCGATTACGTTTGGCAACAATTTATTTTAGGAGAATTAGGCCCCTGACATTTCTGTACAAAACGTTACCTTGACGACGTCTGTGGTCTAGTGGTTCGAGTACCGGACTGCTGATCACGAGGTCGTGGGTTCGATTCCCACAGAACACAAATATTTATGTGATGAACGTAAGTATTTGTGTTGGTCTGGGTGTTTCTTATGTATTATAAGTATGTATTTACAAAAAAAAAAAAAAAGTATATAAGTATTGTATCCATTGTCTAGTACCCATAGTACAAGCTCTGCTTAGTTTGGGACTAGATGGTGCTGTGTAGAAAATGTCCCAAAAATATTATATTATTATATTATCTTACAAAAAATATCAAATATTTTTTAAAAAACAAAAATGGATAATTTAGCTATTTTACGGTTTTTGATTATGTCGTTTACGTTTTTTCGATAGCAGTCTCCTTAAGGCCTCTACACACTAAAGCCCGGCGGCGGTTTCACCCGGCGCGTTATTGCCGGCGGGTTATTGCGGCCAACTAACGCGAACTAAGCGAGCGAACTTGACGCAAAACAAGCCCGGCGGCGTAACCCGCCAGGTAAAGCCGGCGCTTTGGTGTGTAGAGGCCTTTACGTCTACAATTTACGAAATGACTACAATGTCAGGACTCATCTTTGAGTGACCGTAGGCGCTAAGTGAAGCTTCCGCCATGCGCCAGTCCGTTTTCTAAGCGTTTTGATTTCTACGCTATGTTCGATCTCTGTACGTAGAAAGGACATTAATTTGTATGACAAATATTAGTTCTGTATCTGGGTGAGAGACGGGCATCGTTTAAAATAGTTATACATATTCTGCATAGTTTTAGAATAACTACGAGTAATAATTCGTAGCAATATCAGTTAATAATCATCATCATCTGCCTAGCCTTTTCCCAACTATGTTGGGGTCGGCTTCCAGTCGAACCGGATGCAGCTGAATATCAGTATTTTACATGGAGCGACTGCCTATCAGACCTCCACAACCCAGTAACTGGGTAATACGATACTCTTGGTAAGACTGGTTGTCTGACTTTCTGGCTTCTGACCAACAGTAACGACTGTCAAAGATCTACAAATGACAGCCGGGACCAACGGCTTTACGTGCTTTCCGAGGCACGGAGGAAACTCGCTATGGTAAATGGTCACCCATCCACAGACCAACCTCGGCAAGCGTGGCTTAACCCGGAAGATCGGTCTATGCGGTTGTAATTATTTAGCCACGAGCTCCTCAATATCAGTTAATAATATAGAATTAAAAATAAAATCAAATGTTAAAAAGTTCCAACATCATGCAGATCGTATTAATATTAATCTTAAGGAAATCTACACAGCATCTAATTACGGAACTCGAAAGATTTAATTAAATCTGTATGTGGACTGTGGGGTTATTTTCGATAACAGATTTTATACAATATGAAATAGTAGGTAATATCAACATTTTCCTCTTCAAACAAATACCTAACAAAAAGCAACATTCACAGCTCACAGCTGGTAGATACCTTTAGGAAATGGCAAGTGAAGGTATTTGTCTTCTTATACTTTAATACCTAATAGATACCAACCCGTTTGACCAGCTTGGTAATTATGATAATGCCCTATGTAGGGTTGCCGGATCGTTTACCCAGATTTGTCCTAGTTTTCAGCCGTCCGAGGAGTTACTACGGGCAGGGTTTTATTTAGAGTTCGTTACAATAATCGGACTATTGGACTCCGTCTTAAAATTGTCCACAACGCATCGCACTTGATCACGAGAAAATATCCCGGGCTTCAACATTAAAGCCCAGCGCAGATGAGGGGCAGGGAAACATTTAGAACTGCATCGCATAACGCACACCACGCCGACGGGCCTAAAAGTGCCGCGTACATTCTAGACTGTTTTTCTCTCACGGACAAAAAAGTACGCCGAAGGCTGTGCCTCGTCTACACTCGGTTTTAAAGTCCGGGGTTTTCGAACTTCTTGTCCTGATTGTAAAGATGGCAGCCGTAATTAGGGGGCACAATGAAGACGTCTGCAGATAAAAATGTTATATCACGACGGGGGGTTCCCTACGTGACATCGAAACTCAATACATCGAATGTCGCAGCATCGAAAACGGTACATCGAAGGGTCACATAATCGATGGTACTCTACATCGATGGTACGCCACATCGAAAGTCTCGACATTGAAAGGTTACGATATCGATGGTACGCTACATCGAATGTCGTTAAATCGAATGGTTACAGTATCGATTTCTCATCACAGCGAATAGCATAACAGTTTTTTTTTTTTAATTGATTTTCTTTTCTTGTGTGTTTAATTTATTTTTATTCGGTGCAGTAACTAATGGATACAACAATCTTTAGATGCAATAACCCATCGATTTTGCAACCAGTCAATGTTGCAACCAGTCCATGTTGTAACCATTCAATACTGTAAACATTCGATTTCACGACATTCGATGTAGCGTACCATCGATTATGTGACCGTTCGATACTGTAACCATTCGATTTCACGACATTCGATTTAGCGTACCATCGATTATGTGACCCTTCGATGCACCGTTTTCGATGCTACGACATTCGATGTATTGAGTTTCGATGTCACGTATTGAACCCCTCGACGGGTCCTATGTACACTAATGTAAGTGTAAAAACATAACTTTACAGAAGACCGGTTTAAAGGTTCTAAAGCTTTTAACTTTGACATAAATCAATAGTTTGGCTGGAGACCCTTCAGGTCTTGCCAATAACTACCCGGTTAGGTAGAAAGGATCCGCAAGGATAATCTACAGCAGACAAATATAAAAAAGCAACATAATTTTTTGAAATAAACCATACTGTAATGTCTTTGGTGGGGCTCACAATAACAGACAGCTGATTCGTAGCGGGGTTTATTCCGAACTGAGATGGTTACAAAGTTTTGTGCTTGCCAACTATTATATTTATCAAACTTTATTTAAGTAACTACCTACACTAGACACATTTATTTTCCATACCATACCATTTCAAATATTTCTATTGATTTATGTCAAAGGTCTCCTGTTTAGTTATTGTGTTTTTGTACTTGCACTAGTATACGTAGGAGCCGTCGATCTTGTCGTATTCATCAATACACATAAATACCGCCGCGATATCTAATAATTATTAACAAATAGTTATTTGTAGAATAGATACAATAATATGATAACGACGGCCGCACGCGCGTGCAGCTGATAACCTAAGTTCATTGCAACACTAGTGATTTACTACTTTTATCTAAACGTCTGGGAAACACACAATAATAATACAACGTCATAATAATATAATATTTAATAATAATATCACGTCAAGAATCTTGTGAAAGTATAGAAGGATAAAGAAATTAAATATCTTGACTGGGCTTGTACCAATAGTCGTTACGGCCAATAGCCTCATTATTCAGAATCAATCAGAAGTTCTAGTTAGGCGGCTAGATTAATAATGTACTCTTGTAAAAATAAATAAACGAATAATATTACCTACTTACTTACTTTTTGTATTATAACTTTCGTGAAACATTCATATTATGATATTAGTTACGGTTTACACAAGTCGTGAGTTCGTCTCGCGACCTCGCCGCGTGTTTAGCTCATGATTAAGGGCTCCGTTTTGGTCCGAAACTAGTCGGGCAATCCCGAAAAACGTACGTGAGTAAACCGCCACTAATCATAAATATACTAGTTACGTCAAATTAATAGAATAGTAAATTCAAGGATCTGCGTGTATGTGGAGCACGTATTGCTTTTGTCTTTATGCATGTTAGAATATTCAATACAAAATATACAATAGAGTATTTATTGTAGGTATTGTTAAGACTGGTCCTTTATAGAACGAGTGGAATCTTTGGTGTTGCTGAGAACATTTCTCTCATTACTCTAGTATGAGTAAAGGCGTGTCTACACCCAACGTAATGCTAGCCGTCTGACTGTGTGCCGCGTTGCACTTGAGTATTATTTCCTATATTTAAGGTTACTTGGCAAAACTTTACAAATATACTAGGTATCATTAATAGAACACATTTTAATAAAATAATACCTAATACGTGCGCGCTCTTCGCTACTGTATTAGTTAGGTATCGTACAATCTAATTAACGAAGGTATGTTTTTCGTAAGTCAGGTAAAGTTTCACCATTTAATTCAAAGGGCACATATATTTTAAACAAAAATATACCATTGTGTTAATTATAGACAAAGATAAGCTGCCTACAGTTACCTGTTTAATTATAGCTAAACTAGGGAAGTGCTTTGAAACTAGTTGTCATAAGCATTTCCACTGAATGTATATTTTAGGTCACAAGGAAATCCTCTCTAGTTCATTTTGTATTATTTTACCTCTGCTTTAATAATATTCCTCTCGTATTTTTTCCTTGTTCCAAGAAGGTAATTAGTTTCTTGATCAGTGATTTTTTCTGAGAAGCTTGAACAGAAACGGTGTCATTTTTCACTACTTATTCACTTTGAACTCCTATAGAGTGAGCTTCGACATGTGAAACTAACTCCAGAGTAATCAAATCACATTATCTAGTAAGTATATTAAAATCTGTGAAGATATGTATCCTTAATTATGCCGATGCCAGCTATCCTAATCTTACTGAAGTGCAGCTAGATAAGCTTGAGCGACTCCAAAATTTTTGCATCAGATTCATATTTGGTTTACGCAAATATGATCATGTTTCAGAATTTCGCATTAAGCTCAAGTGGCTGCCAATCCGCCTTCGCCGGAATGCTCATATCTTATCATTGCTTTATAGTGTTTTGTTCAATCCCGCAACCCCCTCTTATCTCAAAGAACGTTTTAAGTTCCTACATGGCACTCATACTAGAGACTTAAGATCATCGGAAAATTTGAGACTTTCGATGCCCTCGCATTCTACCAAATTCTATGACAAATCCTTCACAGTCCAGGCTGTACGTTTGTGGAATGCGTTGCCGATGCCAGTAAGACAAGCTCAGTCATTGGATTCTTTTAAAAAATTAGTTAAAGACCATTTCTTCTCTCAACACGTTTCTAATTCCTCATGATACCAGTACCTCATCATCAATCTACTTTGTTTTTCCCTGTCTTATATTATTATAAAACATATATACAATATCTATATTCCAATACATTATTATTACTACAGTTAATGTGAGAATAATGTAGGTCAATGTCAGTAGCACAATAATAACAATGAGAAATTGCCTTAATGTTGCCATAGCATGTAAGAGCTGTCCAGTCCCGACAGACAGCACCCGTTCACGAGCATGACGAGCGCATCAGCATCGCTTAACTCAACCATATTGTAGGGAACTTAACAACCCAATACACAACGCCACCGTCAGCAGGACATTGTAGTGAGCATGACAGCCTCAACTGCCAGACAACGGTCAGGTTTATGTAGGAAAACACAAAAAAAAAAACACTAAGAATGACAATAATGGCTACATGATACTCACATTTTACATTTTGTAATTATTAGAATTGTAAATAGATTGATGCCATGGGCATTACTAAAAAGAAAACTGATACTACCTATATCAGAATCAAAGAATAAAAGATATATACTACTCAAAACAAAATAAGAGCCACTCGTTATTTTCACATTTCAGTGTAATTTAATGAACGTTATGTAATTAATAAGTAACAAAATATTGATGTTACAAACTCTTCGATATTTAACCTCTTTGATTTTGTACTTGAGACCAAAATGCTGGCCATCATTTAAAAAAAAAAAATTTGAAATTTTCTTGTTATTTTGTTTCAATTTTTCTTTAAGTTTTGTTTCGATTATCTTTATGGTAATCTGAAGTAATCGTTTAACTTTGTTTAATTAATTTGTTTATGTAACATCTTATGTTAATGTGTCAAAATTACGAAGACATATGGACTCAATTACTGCAACCAGAGCTGTTACAATGATCCAAGAAGGAATTTCGCAGCGGCCTGTGGCTTTGCATCTGGGTTTTGTCTCGGAAAGCTATCCAAAATGCTTGGAATCGCTTCCAAGAGACTGGTAGTGTTGCAAGAAGATCTGGTTCGGGTAGAGTTCGTATTACAACTGTTCACGAGGATCGGTACATCCGGTGAAGTGCCCGCCGAGAACGCACAGTGACGGCTCGTAAATTACAAAATCGCCTACGGTTGACAACGGGTACTCGCGTCAGTGACCAAACGATCCGTAACCGATTGCACGAAGACCAGCAAACTTCAAAACGTCGAGTTGTTCGAATTCCTTTGTCCAGGGCTCAACGTGCAAATCGTTTAAGTTTCTCCCATCAATATTTAGACTGGGGCATAAACGAGTGGGGCATGGTACTTTTCACCGATGAGTGTAAAGTAAAATTATTTAATGACGATCGGCGCATTAGAGTATGGAGGCGACGTGGCGAGCGATTTTCTGAAGCCTGCATTCACGAAGTTGACCATTTCGGTGGACCCAATGTAATGATTTGGGGTGGAATAAGCTTACATGGCAAAACTGAACTCGCTATTTTAAATGAAGGTTCCTTAACTGCTCAGCGTTACATTGAGGAAGTCATCAGGCCTCATGTGATTCCATTTGCACAGCGAATGGGTCCTGGGTTCGTCCTGATGCAACACAATGCTCGTGCATACACAGCTCAAGCGACCCAGTCTGTACTGGAAGGCTCTCACATTCAAGTGTTGCCGTGGCCAGCAAACAGTCCGGACTTAAATCCGATCGAGCACATGTGGGACCAATTAAAAAGAAGGGTTAGAGAGAGTGCGCAAGAGGTCTACAACAAGCAGCAACTGATTGACGCTTTGAAAAGTGCCTGGGAAGAGATCTCAGCTGAAAACGTCAGGCATTTGATAGAGAGCATGCATTCCAGGCTACAGGAGTGCATAGCCAAAAGAGGAGGGCATACCCGTTATTAAAAAAGAGAAAAAGAAATAAAAAGTGAAGTTTTTTTTAGTTTTTAGTGACTTTTGGTAATTGGTGTTTTTTATCCTAAATTGTCATTTTTTATCAAAAGTTAAATAAAAATGTTTATTAATCACTAATTTCAACAATTACTAGCCTAAACGGTAAACAATAACATTGTTTTAAGTTTACGTAAATTGAACAATGTGTTAATTTTATATTTTTCATGGTATACCTTAAATACCTAGTGGCTCTTATTTTGTTTTGAGTAGTATATAAAATTATACTTATTACAATATATAATGAGTAGGTAAAAAAAAAAGATACCTACAGTTAAATGTTAAAAATAAAAATTTAAGTACCTACCTACGCATGAAGGAATAAACAGTCAATTAAGGGGCCGTCTCCACGAGCGAGAGAATCGCGGCAATATAATCGTCGTGCCACGTATTTCTATACACTCTCTTAGGGTTCCCTATCCATTTGCATAAAATTTTAAGACCTATTATAACTTAGCATAATTTTGTTTGGCATAATTGTATTTTCGCATAATATAATTACGCATAACAGCTTACGCATAATTTTTAAAGCATAATTTCTCTAACCATAATAATGATTAAGCATAATTTTTTTAAGCATAATTTCTCTAGTCATTTTAAATATTAAGCATAACATTTTAAAACATAAATGAAAACCGGTTTCAATAAAAGTTAGGCCTAGGCCTACATTCAGAGTGGACGGAGCCAAGCTGCGCGGGGCTCCTATTTCTGTCTGCAGGGTTTAAAGTAACCTAACACGAAGGGGATGACGGGGGCTTCGTTCGCTCGCTTTGCTCGCTCACTTTAGCCCCCGTCTTCCCCTTCGAACCTAACCTATCCGTGTCGGGGTGCCTCAAATAAAAGAGCTCGCTTCGCTCGCTCTGGAAATTAGTCAGTTGGAGGACAAGTGATAGTGTTATAATATGGTTCCCTATCCATTTGCATAAAATTTTAAGACCTAATATAACTTAGCATAATTTTGTTTGGCATAATTATATTTTCGCATAATATAATTACGCATAACAGCTTACGCATAATTTTTTTAAGCATAATTTCTCTAACCATAATAATGATTAAGCATAAAGTTCTAAAGCATAACTTTTTTAAGCATAATATCTTAAAGCATAAATTTATTTACGCATAATGATATTAAAACATATTTTTATAGGTATAACAATGAAATAATTTCCGGAGCAAACAAAAGAACAACGTACAAATCAACAAAGTTTAAAATAACGATGGTCATTTGATCAAAAGTTCAGCTGATCAAAGTCTGGAATATCAATGTTTAAATTATTTATTACACTATTGACCAAATCGTTTAAAGATCAAAATGGATTACTGGATAAATTGTTTTTATACACCTTCAAGGCCTCTTCATGAGACGATTATTCGTCACCTACTTTCATTTTCACAATAAAAACTTAAGGGGATGTTTGTAAGGTTGAGGCTCCAAAGCAGAGTCGACGGAGCCCCGCTGAGCGGGGCTCCTATTTCTGTCTGCAGGGTTTAAAGTAACCTAACACGAAGGGGATGACGGGGGCTTCGTTCGCTCGCTTCGCTCGCTCACTCTAGCCCCCATCATCCCCTTCGAACCTAACCTATCCGTGTCGGGGTGCGCCTGCGACTAGATTATTAGACAATGGTAAAAACATTTCTGATTATCATAACTAACATTATGGTAATAGTCATTAAGCCTACTAACGTTATGCGAAATAAATTTATGCCAAAACAAATTAGTCTTTAAGATGATTATGCCAACATAAAATGTATGCCTAAAAAAATTATGCCGAAGTATTATTATGCCAAAACAAATTGTACCAAAATCGTTATGCCGAAGTATATTAGGACAAAGAACATTATGCGAAAAGAAGGGATCCCTTATAATATCATATTAGTATTATGCCAAAACAAATTAGTCTTTAAGATGATTATGCCAACATAAAATGTATGCCTAAAAAAATTATGCCGAAGTATTATTATTAAATACTACGAAAATTGCGAAACTAGCCTTACTACCCTTCACTCTCCCGGCACGGCTGGTCCCCGTGGGAGCAGTAGACCAGAACCCTCCATCGAAAACAAGGACAACTTAATCAATAGAAAAAGCAAATACTTCTACATTGGCACATTGAATGTGAGATCACTGATTGAACCGTCAAGATTTACCGAATTAGAATACGCTATTGCTAAACTAAACTGGAATGTAATTGGACTATCTGAAATAAGACTTGCAGGCAAGGAAATTATAGAACATCAAGATTTTATCTTCATGTACTACGGACAAACCCACAACAGGAACGGTATTGGATTTCTAATAAAAAAAAGAATTGAAAAATAACATAAAAGACTTTGTACCAGTGTCCGACAGAGTAGCAAAGTTAAGCATATACATTGAAGATAAAACAATTCATATTATCCAAGTGTATGCGCCAACAGAACAATCACCATTGGAGGACACAGATCGATTCTACGAGGATCTCAGAAAAGCGATGAAAAACACGAACAGGGACACATTGATCATAGGCGATTTCAATGCACAGATTGGTCTGCCGACTAATGATGATAAAGATGTTATGGGATCGTGGGGATACGGGAAACGAAGTCCAAAAGGTCAGATACTAATAAATTTTTGTTTCGAACATCAATTACATATTTTAAATACCTACTTCAAGAAGAGCCCGAAGCGTCGATGGACTTGGATGCACCCTAATAGCGTTACACGAAATGAAATTGACTACATTATAACAAAGAACAATAACAGTACCCATAACGTCGATGTCATACCGACTACACATCCTACTGATCATAGACTGGTACGTGCATCACTCATACTTCACAACAAGCGCATTACCTCAAGAAAACACTTCGGAAAGAACAACATTATTGATATTGCGCTTCCTGAGCAAGAGTATTTGAAAGAAGACTTTTCACAAGAAATCAAAAACATGGAATTTATAAACATAAAACACACTTACGCTACCTTAGTCACAAAAATTATAAACAGTAAAGACAAACTAAAAAGCAACAAAAAACGTAATGAACCTGTTATCCAAGACAACATAGCAAGACTAATAAAGGAAAGGACTCTGTTAAAAGAAAAGAAAAACATAACTAGCATAGAAAAGAAACATTTATCGGCATTATACAAATTAATTAGAAAGCAAATACAAAGGAAATCAAAAGAACGTAGATATAATATTATTGAATTTGAATTAGAGAAATTTGCATCCGTCAAAAGAGCTTACAAAAGACTAGATTCCAGTAAAAAATGGATAACACAACTTACAAAATACAGACAGCAAGTAACAGACAGAAATCATATATTAAAAGTGGCGACCGAATTTTATGCCAAATTATATGAACACCCTGCCTCTCACGAAGACTCAATCCAAAATATGGAGTCAATCAACTCAGATAGTATACCAGAATTTCTAGAGTACGAAATTAGCCACTCTATTCATCAATTGAAAACGAAGAAAAGCCCTGGAGAAGATCGCATAACAAATGACATATTAAAAGCCATCAGAGAGCCAATAACACCTATTTTAACTACAATATTCAATGAAATCTTGAAACAAGAGTCCATACCACCTGACTGGAATACGGCAATTATAACCTTACTCTACAAAAAAGGTGATCCAGGCCAAATGGACAACTACAGACCACTGAGTATGCTACAGTCACTTTATAAATTATTTACAAGTCTAATATTAAAAAGGATCTCAAAGACTTTAGACGAAAACCAACCTAGAGAGCAAGCAGGATTCAGATCGGGCTTCTCTACAAACGACCACATTTTCACGATAACACAGATTATCGAGAAGTACAACGAACACAATAAAGAGCTCTACGTGGCCTTTGTAGACTACTCCAAGGCGTTTGACTCTATCTCCCATGAATCTCTATGGTGCTCTCTTTGTGAGCAAGGAGTCAACATAAAGTACATAAAAATTTTGAAAGAAATTTACAAGAACAGCAGAGCCATAATTAAACTGGAGAAAAAGGGAGAGCCATTTAACATTCAAAAAGGAGTCAGGCAGGGTGATCCCATCTCACCAAATCTATTCAACGCCGTTTTGGAGCATGTCTTCAGACAGCTAAACTGGTGCGATGTCGGTATCAAAATAAACGGTGAGTTTCTCAACCATCTCCGCTTCGCAGATGACATTGTTCTGTTAAGCGAAACACATGCAGATCTTGAGCGCATGCTGAAGTCTCTAGTTGAGGAGAGCCGAAAATGTGGTCTTCACATGAACGCTGAAAAAACATGCCTGTTAACCAACAGCATAAGAGTACCTACGATGATACAAGACACATTAATCGCATACGTAGACAACTGTGTTTATCTTGGGCAAAGCATTTCATTCAACAAACCGACAGAAAATGAAGTTGATCGTAGAATAAACTGTGCATGGAGAAGATATTGGTCGTTGAAAGAAGTATTTAAATCACGCATCCCGATTCGCTTGAAAAAGAAAGCTATGGACACCGTTATATTACCTACTCTACTCTACGGTTGTCAAAGCTGGACACTAACAAAGGCAGTCACAGACAAACTTCAAGCCTTCCAACGAGCAATGGAGAGGAGTATGTTGGGAATTAAACTCCGAGACCGTAAAAGAAGTAAAGACATACGGCTATGCACTAAAATAATAGATGCTGTGGAATTAGCCTGCAAGTTGAAATGGCGATGGGCAGGACACGTAGCCAGAGCGACAGATGGACGCTGGAGCGAGAAGGTTCTTCATTGGTACCCTCGCGATGCACCACGCACCCGAGGCAGACCCAGGCGTCGGTGGTGCGATGATATTGTGGACGTGACCGGCCCCACCTGGACTAGAACAGCCCGTGACAGAGAGGAATGGCATAAGATGGAGGAGGCCTTCGCCCTTAAATGGGCACCCAATTATAGTAATAATAATTGAACAAATGATTATGTAGTAAATTTATTTTAATTTTATGAAATCATATTATTTATTTGGAAAAAAAAAAAAAAAAATGTAATAGAAAATATTTATGTTTATTTAATTATGGTTAAAATGCATGTGCAATTATTACTATAACGAATGAATTTATTAATTTTAAGAACCAAATGAATATTTTAATTAAGATAATATGTAATGAATTTTAAATGTATTTTTGGGAAATAAAAGGCTTAAATAATAAATAATAATAATAATTATTATGCCAAAACAAATTGTGCCAAAATCGTTATGCCGAAGTATATTAGGACAAAGAACATTATGCGAAAAGAAGGGATCCCTCTCTTAGAACGTGTCTCCACACGGCGATTTTATCATTATCTTTCATTTTATGTATATCAATAGGAAGAGACACATTGTGAGCATTTAATGTGTGGCGGCATCTATCTCGCCACATGCGAACTAGCGAACTATCCTACATCGCGCAATCAAGATTTAACACGCAGATTGTATATATACAACCTCCCAACATCAACCGTTGGGCAGTAGCCCGCCAGGCACAAGACTCCGCCTGGTTGGAGGATCCTCCCTTTGGTTGGAGGAACACCACACCAAGTTTCTCCACATTGGTGACCCCGACGTGATCGTCACAGACAGTGTTCCCACACTGGTGACGTCACACACAACCTTCGCAGCCTCGGCAGCCACATCATCACTCCCTCAGCAGCTCAGCATTCAATCGAGCAGCAAGCAGCGAGTCCCACAGCCAGCCAGCATCCTCGGCTTCAACGGGTGATGTGACCACTAGCCTGCAGCGAACGCGCAAGCCTGGTCACGACCCTCAGCCCACTCCAGCATCATGGCACATCATACTGCACTTCGGCCGGTCAACTTGCTAGTTGACCGGCCGAAGTGCAGAGAGGCACTTCTCTCCTGGTCGACGCAGTCCACAGCCACCATTCTCCGCTCACAGTTTCGACTCAAAGGAACCCTTCACTGGCCCTGGCAAGTTCTCAAGACTCAACGACCGCTGACTCATCAAGACGATCGACCTCCGGTCTCAGGGGGGGAGTGATGTGGCGGCATCTATCTCGCCACATGCGAACTAGCGAACTATCCTACATCGCGCAATCAAGATTTAACACGCAGATTGTATATATACAACCTCCCAACATCAACCGTTGGGCAGTAGCCCGCCAGGCACAAGACTCCGCCTGGTTGGAGGATCCTCCCTTTGGTTGGAGGAACACTACACCAAGTTTCTCCACAAATAAATTAAATTGTTTGTAAGTTGCACAGTTAAATGTATCTTATTATTTCAAATAAATGTTAAATTTCATGGTGTTCCTTTTATTTTAGATGCCATGTTATGTAAAAGAAATAAATGTATCTGATCGAGCCTTTCGATTAGTACAATAATATTACAGTTTTTTTTATTTTCACATTTAGCGGGTTCGATTCCCGGTTCAGACAGGTGATTATTTAAAATTCTTTGAATGCAGTTCGTATTATTTTTAAAATAAAAATGAAGTCTTCATTCAGTAAATTTTTCTATCTACAGTATTTAAGGTACTTCCCCTCCATGTGGCAAAGTCGTGGGACGCCCTGTATACTAGAAACAAGAATGGGCCAAGAATTGATCCTTGGGGTACTCCAATTCTGACTCGCGAGCCTGTAGAGATGACATTATCAACAGCCACCCTTTACCCTTCAACTATCAGTGTCACGGCACCAACACATTCATGATCTGTGTAGCGACACCAACTATCACTGTCGAGTCATGAACTTTCTGAGTCATGACATCAACTATCTAATCAGTGTCATGACTTCAACTATCAATATCACGACACCAACTATCTGTGTCGCGACATCAACTATCAGAGTAACGACATCATTTATCAGTGTCAAGACATCGACTCACAGAGTCGAAACATAAAAATCAGTGTCGCGAGATCAACTATCAGTGTCGAGATCCACTACATACAAGTTACTTTACAAAATACATGTCACTACTAAATTCTTACTACTCTATTAAATACTTGCCACTCCACTAAATACATGTCACTGTACTAATACTTGCCACTCTACTAAATACTTGCCACTCTACTAAATACTTGCCACTCCACTAAATACAAGCCACTGTACTTAATACTAACTTGCAACACTACTAAATACTTGCTGTTCTACTAAATACTTGCTACTCTTATAAATACTTGCTACTCTACTAAGTACTTACTATTCAGTAGAGTAGTAAGAACTTAGTAAAGTTCTTACTACTCTACTAAATACTTGCCACTGTATTAAATACTGCCACTGTCCTACATACCGCGACATCAACTATCAGTGTCACGACATCACTATCAATATTGTGAGATCGATTATCACTGTCACGATTTCAACTATCAGTGTCACGATATCAACTATCAGTGCCAAGACGTCAACTAACAGTGTCACGACATCAACTATAAGTGTCGAGATATCAATTATCAGTGTCACGATATAAACAATCAGTTTCGAGACATTAACTATCAGTGTCGAGACCACAACTATCTGTGTCAAGACATCAACTATCAGTGTCGAGACGTCAACTATCAGTGTCGTGATATCAACTATCAATGTCAAGATATCTACTATTAGTATCGAGACATCAACTATCAGTATCGAGACATAAACTATCAGTGTCGAGACATCAACTATCAGTGCCACGATATCAGCTATCGGTATCGAGACATCAACTATCAGTATCGAGACATCAACTATCAGTATCGAGACTTCAACTATCAGCGTCGAGACATCAACTATCAGTGTCGAGACATAAACTATCAGTGTCGAGACAGCAACTATTAGCGTCACGATATCAACTATCAGTATCGAGATGACAACTATTGGTGTCGAGATATCAACTATCAGTATCACGATATCAACTATCAGTATCGGGACATCAACTATCAGTGTCGAGACCACAACTATCAGTGTCAAGACATCAACTGTCAGTGTCGAGACATCAACTATCAGTGTCGAGACATCAACTATCAGTGTCGAGACAACAACTATTAGCGTCACGATATCAACTATCAGTATCGAGATGACAACTATTGGTGTCGAGATATCAACTATCAGTATCACGATATCAACTATCAGTATCGGGACATCAACTATCAGTATCACGATATCAACTATCAGTGTCGAGACATCAACTATCAGTGTCGAGACAGCAACTATAAGTGTCGAGACATCAACTATCAGTGTCGAGACAGCAACTATTAGTATCACGGTATCAACTATCAGTATCGAGACATCAACTATCAGCATCGGGACCTCAACTATCAGTGTCAAGACAAAAACTATCAGTGTCGAGACTTCAACTGTCAGTGTCGAGACCACAACTATCAGTGTCAAGACAACAACTATCAGTGTCGAGACTTCAACTATCAGTGTCAAGACATCAACTATCAGTGTCGAGACTTCAACTATCAGTGTCGAGACCACAACTATTGGTGTCGAGATGACAACTATTGGTGTCGAGATATCAACTATCAGTATCACGATATCAACTATCAGTATCGGGACATCAACTATCAGTGTCGAGACAGCAACTATCAGTGTCGAGACATCAACTATCAGTGTCGAGACAGCTACTATTAGTGTCACGATATCAACTATCAGTATCGAGACATCAACTATCAGCATCGGGACCTCAACTATCATTGTCAAGACAACAACTATCAGTGTCGAGACTTCGACTATCAGTGTCGAGACCACAACTATCAGTGTCAAGACATCAACTGTCAGTGTCGAGACATCAACTTTCAGTGTCGAGACATCAACTATCAGTGTCGAGACAACAACTAATAGCGTCACGATATCAACTATCAGTATCGAGATGACAACTATTGGTGTCGAGATATCAACTATCAGTATCACGATATCAACTATCAGTATCGGGACATCAACTATCAGTGTCACGATATCAACTATCAGTGTCGAGACATCAACTATCAGTGTCGAGACAGCAACTATCAGTGTCGAGACATCAACTATCAGTGTCGAGACAGCAACTATTAGTATCACGGTATCAACTATCAGTATCGCGACATCAACTATCAGCATCGGGACCTCAACTATCAGTGTCAAGACAAAAACTATCAGTGTCGAGACTTCAACTGTCAGTGTCGAGACCACAACTATCAGTGTCAAGACAACAACTATCAGTGTCGAGACTTCAACTATCAGTGTCGAGACATCAACTATCAGTGTCGAGACTTCAACTATCAGTGTCGAGACCACAACTATTGGTGTCGAGATGACAACTATTGGTGTCGAGATATCAACTATCAGTATCACGATATCAACTATCAGTATCGGGACATCAACTATCAGTGTCGAGACAGCAACTATCAGTGTCGAGACATCAACTATCAGTGTCGAGACAGCTACTATTAGTGTCACGGTATCAACTATCAGTATCGAGATGACAACTATTGGTGTCGAGATATCAACTATCAGTATCACGATATCAACTATCAGTATCGGGACATCAACTATCAGTATCACGATATCAACTATCAGTATCGGGACATCAACTATCAGTGTCGAGACAGCAACTATCAGTGTCGAGACATCAACTATCAGTGTCGAGACAGCTACTATTAGTGTCACGATATCAACTATCAGTATCGAGACATCAACTATCAGCATCGGGACCTCAACTATCATTGTCAAGACAACAACTATCAGTATCGGGACATCAACTATCAGTGTCACGATATCAACTATCAGTGTCGAGACATCAACTATCAGTGTCGAGACAGCAACTATCAGTGTCGAGACATCAACTATCAGTGTCACGATATCAACTATCAGTGTCGAGACATCAACTATCAGTGTCGAGACAGCAACTATCAGTGTCGACACATCAACTATCAGTGTCGAGACAGCAACAATATGGTCACGGTATCAACTATCAGTGTCGAGACATCAACTATCAGTGTCGAGACATCAACTATCAGTGTCGAGACATCAACTATCAGTGTCGAGACAAAAACTATCAGTGTCGAGACCACAACTTTCAGTGTCAAGACAACAACTATCAGTGTCGAGACTTCAACTATCAGTGTCGAGACATCAACTATCAGTGTCGAGACTTCAACTATCAGTGTCAAGACAAAAACTATCAGTGTCGAGACTTCAGCTGTCAGTGTCGAGACCACAACTATCAGTGTCAAGACAACAACTATCAGTGTCGAGACTTCAACTATCAGTGTCGAGACATCAACTATCAGTGTCGAGACTTCAACTATCAGTGTCGAGACCACAACTATTGGTGTCGAGATGACAACTATTGGTGTCGAGATATCAACTATCAGTATCATGATATCAACTATCAGTGTCGAGACAACAACTATTAGCGTCACGATATCAACTATCAGTATCGAGATGACAACTATTGGTGTCGAGATATCAACTATCAGTATCACGATATCAACTATCAGTATCGGGACATCAACTATCAGTGTCACGATATCAACTATCAGTGCCGAGACATCAACTATCAGTGTCGAGGCAGCAACTATCAGTGTCGAGACATCAACTATCAGTGTCGAGACAGCAACTATTAGTGTCACGGTATCAACTATCAGTATCGAGACATCAACTATCAGCATCGGGACCTCAACTATCATTGTCAAGACAACATCTATCAGTGTCGAGACTTCAACTGTCAGTGTCGAGACCACAACTATCAGTGTCAAGACAACAACTATCAGTGTCGAGACTTCAACTATCAGTGTCAAGACAACAACTATCAGTATCGGGACATCAACTATCAGTGTCGAGACATCAACTATCAGTGTCTGTTCACGCATCATACGCGTGTACCAGCAGCGGCGGAGACGCGCGGGAGGAGGGGTCACACAGCTGATCGAGCCATCGGCCGCGCCGCGACTACTCGCCTACAGATACGGTCATCGGCGGACGTACCGTGCGATCTATACCTATAAGTTATATCATGTAACCAAAATTATCTGTATTAAATTAAGTTATTTCCAAACGAGTCATATTTAATTCATATCTTCAACAATTGGCGACCGTCTTCGATAAAAAACAGAATACTGCATTCAACGGATGAAGAGTACCAACGGATAACCGCTACTCGAATTTGAATTTTAACCGAAAAGGAGATTGGATCGGATTGCTGCTTATGCTGCCTTCTGCCCTGGTGGAGTGAAGAACGTTGCTGAGGACTGCTGGACGTCTGGCTGGATACTCAAGGGAAGTTGGCCTATATAATCCTATCCACTAATTCTCATTTTTCCTTTCAATTTGTGTGCAGCTTGCCGCTCCGAAAGCGCTAATGAGATAGCATTTCGTGTGCACGTACTATCTCTTTATAATTTACGCTTCGGCTATTGCGAGAGCTTGCCTATGCCTACTGCATTCTAATTTTTCTGTAATATAAACTCCATTTAGCTGAAATAATTAGGGCTTCAGCTTATAGTTTAATATGTTCACAAAAACATATAAATAAAGTAGTCCCCATCCGTAGCTACATAATAATATAATTAAAAAGCATAAAAAAAAATTTATTCAAATATCGCCTAGTCATTTTTTCCGTTATCGACATTTCCGCCTACCCACCCTCTCATAAGATTTAAGATTTTATTTACGCATTTATGCAAAATTCCAGATAAACTGCCTAACGTCGCGTCTAGCAATTTCCATTCCGCTGTACCCCGTGCTTGGCTTGTGTTTGGCGAGTCCATCGAGCGCTGGAGTGGCGACTGCGGGAGGGCGGTTGGATCAAAGTGCGACGGAACCGTTGTAACTGGTTTGATCATTTTCATTATCTTGCCTAGTTCATTATTCTATTTCATTGTTCCCAATAATTAGTTATGGAAGGAAGAGAGAGTTTAAAGGATCTTGTTAAAAAGCGTAGTATAATAAAGGGTAGATTAACAAAATTTAAAGACTACGTGAATGTCTTAACCCAGGTGGGCGCGAATAAAGTGACTAGTGTTCAGGTCAAAGAATTATCTTTACGGATTGATAAATTTCAAGAATTGTTATCAGATTTCAACGTGATACAATCGAACATAGAATTACTCTCTTCAAATGAGGATGAGCAGTTAACTGAGCGGGATTTTATTGAATCACAATTCTTTTCTCTTCTTTCCACGGCTAAAGAATTGATTGAATGTGCTAATTTAGAGAAAAGATCAGTGAATGATGAAAGTATGTCGAATCAATGTTCACATTCCATGAATTCTATAAAATTACCCACTATAAATTTGCCAAAATTTGATGGGAACTATTTGAAATGGTTAGAGTTCAGGGACACTTTCGATTCCCTTGTTAATAAGAACGACTCGATTCCATTAATTAATAAATATCATTATCTCAGATCTAGCTTAGAAAATAGTGCCGCAGTCGTTATAAGATCGATTGAGTTTACCGCTGAGAATTATGAAAATGCATGGCAAATTTTATGTGACCGATATAATAGTAAAAATATTTTAATAAATAACCACCTTAAGTCGTTATTAAGTATCGATCCTATTGTGAAGGAATCGTTTAAAGCATTGCGTTATTTAATTGATCACATATCTAGAAACTTGAGTTCTTTGCACACTCTAGGGCTTCCTACCGACCAGTGGGATGTTTTATTAATTTTCATGGTATCAGCAAAGTTGGATTCCACCACTAGTATGAAATGGGAGGAATATAAGAATAGTTTATCGGATTTACCGTCATTGGATAAATTTTACTCATTTTTACGCAACCGAGCAGATATTTTAGAAACTACCTACTATAACAGATCTGATAAACAGGAACATAATAAGGCGAACTATCATAGTAATAAACCGGTGAGATCTTTCTTAGCTGCTTCGGATTTGAAGACTGGAAAATATTTATGCGTAATTTGTAATCAGAATCATTTTGTTTACGAATGTCCGAAGTTCAAGCAAATGAACTACGACGATAGAATTCGCGAAGTAAATAAGTTACAACTATGCAATAAATGCTTACGTAGTGGGCATAAAAGTTATCAGTGTCGTTTGAAGGGTTCTTGTCAGATATGTAAAGGGAAGCATAACACTTTGATTCATAAAAATGACAATACTTGCATAGAACAAAGTGCACATAGTTCACTGAATGAACCGGTTACATTATCGGCCACGACGATGACTCATACGTTGTTGTGTACGGCGCAGGTAGAAATCGTTAATGAGTCAAACAATAAAAAAGTTAAAGCGCGAGCATTGTTAGACACTGCATGGTAGTCAATCGTCATTTTTAACAGATGTTATGAGAGAGAAATTAGGGTTCAATAAGAACTCTAGTGAAACCTTCAACGTTTGTGGGCTTAATAATATTAAAACTAACATTTTAGGAAAGTGTGTCGTAAAAATTAATTCTTATTCAACTGCGTATAGTACTCAGGTCTCCTGTTTATTGGTGCCAACGATAACAGGTATTTTACCCAGCGTCGAAATAGACGTCCGAGAATTAGGTATTCCGTGCGGTATACAGCTAGCGGATCCAAAGTTTTTCCAGCCTTCCACTATAGATGTGCTGTTAGGCGCTGACATATTTTGGAATATTATTGGGACAAATCAAATTAAGCTAGGGTCTAATAAGCCTACTTTACAAGAATCACAATTGGGGTGGTTGATAGCCGGCCCAGTCGGTATCAGTCAATCCAAGTCTAAGGTCTATTGTTATTTCAATCATTTTTCGAATATTGATAATTCCCTGAAGAAATTTTGGGAGATTGAAGAACTACCTGCAGAGACAAAAACATATTCCTTAGAGGAACAGTTTTGCGAAACTGACTTTATAGAAAACACGAACCGTTTACCTGACGGTCGGTTTTGTGTCCGTATGCCATTAAAAGATCCCGAAACTAGTTTAGGTGATTCATATTATGTGGCTAAGAAACGTTTCTTGAATTTAGAATTAAAATTAAATAAAAATCCGAAACTTAAGGAATCATACACTAAATTTATAGATGAATATAAGGAGTTAGGCCATTTGAGTGAAGTAGATCGCCCAAAATTAGGTAATTACCTTCCGCATCACTGTGTAATTCGCGAGAAGAGTGAAACAACGAAATTGAGAGTGGTATTCGACGCCTCAGCCAAAACTTCCTCTGGTAAGTCATTAAATGACATACAGGCTGTAGGTCCAGTTGTGCAGTCCGACTTATTCTCAATTTTGTTACGCTTTCGCGGTCATAGGTTTGTTCTCTTAGGAGACATTGAGAAAATGTACCGACAAACGGCCTTGCATACTTCTCAACGTCACCTTCAGTTAATTTTGTGGAGGGATTCATCTTTTACGGAACCCGATAATAATAGTAATTTAAAAGTTTTACAGTTAAATACAGTAACGTATGGGATGGCCAGCGCTCCGTTTTTGAGTACCAGATGTTTATTATAATTAGCTAAAGAATGTAAAGACGATACTATCGCGAACATTATTAAAAGTGACTTTTACATAGATGACTTAAATACGGGAGCGGATAGTGAAAGTGAATTACAGCATATATATATAAATGTTAAGAAAATTCTAGATTCAGCATGCTTCCCCTTAAGAAAGATTCGTACTAACTGTTTACAAGCATTTGCTGGTGATGATACTATGTTCGACCCGGTAGATTTGACTAAAGAATCCAGTGTGCTAGGTTTGAATTATTCTCCAAAACTAGACATTATTGAATTTCCCTCAAGGGTCGAATCGCCACCGCAAATTGTTACAAAAAAGGTCGTTATCGCTACTATTTGTAAAATATTTGATCCTTTAGGATTAATTTGTGCATGCATTATTAAGACTAAAATCTTTTTACAGCAGTTATGGGTCATTAAGTTAAATTGGGAGGAGCCCATACCACAAAACCTATTAAATACATGGTTTAAATTCATTTCTAATTTGCACTTCCTTTCTAATATTAAAATTAACAGAAATGTTCTTTGTAATTTCCCGATATCTATAGAATTGCATTGTTTTGTCGATGCGTCACAGAAAGCGTATGCCTCATGTGTATACTTACGCTCCATAAATGAAAAAAATGAGGTTACGGTAAGACTTTTGTGCGCAAAGGCAAGGGTTGCACCCTTAAAGCCTCTTACTATACCAAAATTGGAATTACTTGGTACTTTGCTGGGAGCTAGATTATGTAGTAAAGTTCTACAGTCATTACGGTTTAATATGAGTTGTAAAACCATTTGGACTGATTCAACAGTGGTTTTAGGATGGTTGAAAACAGATGTAAGAAATCTTAAAATGTTTGTCTGCAACAGGGTTAATGAAATTAATGAGTTAACTAATGGTTTTGAACATAAACATATACCTACGAATATGAACCCAGCTGACTTGGCCTCAAGGGGAGTTGAACCCCAGGATCTATCCTCTTCTTCTTTGTGGTGGGAAGGTCCTTCTTTCCTAAAGAAGGAACGTTTAGAATGGCCACAGAATTCGTTCGTAGCTCAAAAATTACCCGAGTTAAAGGTTCATTCGTTATTAACTGCAGCAAACAATTCTGCTCACAATAGTTTATTTATAGATTTCAATAAGTACTCCAATTTCAGTAGGTTAAGTAGAATATTTGCGTATGTTCTACGTTTTGTTGGCAACTGTAATAAAAATAAACAAAGGTACTCAGGCCCTTTAAACTCAGATGAAATAAATAATTCAAATATGCTATTAATTAAATTTGGTCAACAACAATCATTTTCGTTCGAAATTGGGTTACTTAAACAAGGAAAAACATTACCACAGAAAAATAAATTACTACAGTTATCTCCATTTATAGATTCAAATGACATTGTTCGTGTGGGTGGTCGTTTACAAAATTCGAATTATAATTTTGATAAGAAACACCCTATAATAGTAGATTCAAAACATCATTTAACCAAGTTAATAATGATTAATGAACATATACGTTTGTTCCACGCAGGTCAACAGCTACTGTTAGCATCAGTGCGTGATAAGTACTGGCCTATTGGAGGGAGGTGCTTAGCGCGGCGAGTAGTTAGACAGTGTATTATTTGCGTTCGTCTGCGAGCGAGTACGGTGCAACCAATAATGGGTCATTTACCTGAAGCGCGCACTAATGCTTGTTTCCCTTTCTACTCGTGTGGAGTTGACTATGCTGGACCTTTTATGATAAGTAACCGTAAAGGTCGTGGTAACCGTATTAGTAAATGTTACCTATGTTTATTTGTATGCCTTAGTACAAAGGCAATACACTTGGAACTTGTGAGTGAACTGAGTACTCAAGCCTTTATTTTATGTCTACGACGATTCGTATCACGCAGAGGAAAATGTCATGAGATCTTTTGCGACAACGGCAGGAATTTCGTAGGTGCCAACAATGAACTAGGTAAGCTGCTTAGATCCAGCCGTCAGTCTGTCAGTGATTATGCCACTTCTGAAGGAATAAAATTTGTATTTAGCCCCGCTTATTCTCCCCACTTCGGCGGAATATTTGAGGCTGGAATTAAGTCAGCTAAATTTCATTTAAAACGTGTAGCTGGAAAAGCTGCTTTGACGTTTGAGGAGCTAGCAACGCTGTTCACACAGATTGAAGCTATACTAAATTCACGTCCGCTGACTCCTCTCTCGTCCAATTGTACTGATCCTTCTCCTCTGACCCCAGGCCACTTCCTAATTGGGAGACCACTTATGTCTATTCCAACGAAGCCCATCACCGCTACCAGACCTAATAGATACGAGCTCATAGAGAAGATAAGGCAGCACTTCTGGGAGAGATGGAGCCGGGAGTACATCTCTGAGCTGCAGCAGCGCACCAAATGGCGCACTGGACAAGAAGGACTCACCAGCGGGGACGTGGTTGTACTGAAGGAGGACAACTTACCGCCATTACAATGGCGGCTAGGGCGCGTGTGTCGCCTGTATCCAGGGGCCGACGGCGTCAGCAGAGTAGCTGACGTCAATACTTCAAGGGGCATTATACGAAGGGCTGTCAATAAACTATGTCTTTTGCCAACTTCAGAATCCAAAGATGACAACGACGAAGAGAGGGCCGCTTCCAGGCTCGATACCTCGTCTACGTCTTGAAAGCTAAGGCTTTCAACGTGCCGGAGGATGTTCACGCATCATACGCGTGTACCAGCAGCGGCGGAGACGCGCGGGAGGAGGGGTCACACAGCTGATCGAGCCATCGGCCGCGCCGCGACTACTCGCCTACAGATACGGTCATCGGCGGACGTACCGTGCGATCTATACCTATAAATTATTTCATGTAACCAAAATTATCTGTATTAAATTATATATATAATTATTTCATATCTCCAACAGTGTCGATACAGCTACTATTAGTGTCACGATATCAACTATCAGTATCGAGACATAAACTATCAGCATCGGGACCTCAACTATCATTGTCAAGACAACAACTATCAGTGTCGAGACAGCTACTATTAGTGTCACGATATCAACTATCAGTATCGAGACATCAACTATCAGCATCGGGACCTCAACTATCATTGTCAAGACAACAACTATCAGTGTCGAGACTTCGACTATCAGTGTCGAGACCACAACTATCAGTGTCAAGACATCAACTGTCAGTGTCGAGACATCAACTTTCAGTGTCGAGACATCAACTATCAGTGTCGAGACAACAACTATTAGCGTCACGATATCAACTATCAGTATCGAGATGACAACTATTGGTGTCGAGATATCAACTATCAGTATCACGATATCAACTATCAGTATCGGGACATCAACTATCAGTGTCACGATATCAACTATCAGTGTCGAGACATCAACTATCAGTGTCGAGACAGCAACTATCAGTGTCGAGACATCAACTATCAGTGTCGAGACAGCAACAATACGGTCACGGTATCAACTATCAGTGTCGAGACATCAACTATCAGTGTCGAGACATCAACTATCAGTGTCGAGACATCAACTATCAGTGTCGAGACAAAAACTATCAGTGTCGAGACCACAACTATCAGTGTCAAGACAACAACTATTAGTGTCTAGATATCAACTATCAGTATCGAGACATCAACTATCAGCATCGGGACCTCAACTATCAGTGTCAAGACAACAACTATCAGTGTCGAGACTTCAACTATCAGTGTCGAGACCACAACTATCAGTGTCAAGACATCAACTATCAGTGTCGAGACATCAACTATCAGTGTCGAGACATCAACTATCAGTGTCCAGACAGCTACTATTAGTGTCACGATATCAACTATCAGTATCGAGATGACAACTATTGGTGTCGAGATATCAACTATCAGTATCGGGACATCAACTATCAGTGTCACGATATCAACTATCAGTGTCGAGACATCAACTATCAGTGTCGAGACAGCAACTATCAGTGTCGAGACATCAACTATCAGTGTCGAGACAGCAACAATATGGTCACGGTATCAACTATCAGTGTCGAGACATCAACTATCAGTGTCGAGACATCAACTATCAGTGTCGAGACATCAACTATCAGTGTCGAGACAAAAACTAACAGTGTCGAGACCACAACTATCAGTGTCAAGACAACAACTATTAGTGTCTAGATATCAACTATCAGTATCGAGACATCAACTATCAGCATCGGGACCTCAACTATCAGTGTCAAGACAACAACTATCAGTGTCGAGACTTCAACTATCAGTGTCGAGACCTCAACTATCAGTGTCAAGACATCAACTATCAGTGTCGAGACATCAACTATCAGTGTCGAGACATCAACTATCAGTGTCCAGACAGCTACTATTAGTGTCACGATATCAACTATCAGTATCGAGATGACAACTATTGGTGTCGAGATATCAACTATCAGTATCACGATATCAACTATCAGTATTGGGACATCAACTATCAGTGTCGAGACAGCAACTATCAGTGTCGAGACGTCAACTATCAGTGTCGAGACAGCAACTATTAGTGTCACGATATTAACTATCAGTATCGAGATGACAACTATTGGTGTCGAGATATCAACTATCAGTATCACGATATCAACTATCAGTATCGGGACATCAACTATCAGTGTCACGATATCAACTATCAGTGCCGAGACATCAACTATCAGTGTCGAGACAGCAACTATCAGTGTCGAGACATCAACTATCAGTGTCGAGACAGCAACTATTAGTGTCACGGTATCAACTATCAGTATCGAGACATCAACTATCAGCATCGGGACATCAACTATCAGTGTCAAGACAACAACTATCAGTGTCGAGACTTCAACTATCAGTGTCAAGACATCAACTATCAGTGTCGAGACATCAACTATCAGTGTCGAGACATCAACTATCACTGTCGAGACAACAACTATTAGCGTCACGATATCAACTATCAGTATCGAGATGACAACTATTGGTGTCGCGATATCAACTATCAGTGTCGAGACATCAACTATGAGTGTCGAGACAGCAACTATCAGCATCGGGACCTCAACTATCATTGTCAAGACAACATCTATCAGTGTCGAGACTTCAACTGTCAGTGTCGAGACCACAACTATCAGTGTCAAGACAACAACTATCAGTGTCGAGACTTCAACTATCAGTGTCAAGACAACAACTATCAGTATCGGGACATCAACTATCAGTGTCGAGACATCAACTATCAGTGTCGATACAGCTACTATTAGTGTCACGATATCAACTATCAGTATCGAGACATAAACTATCAGCATCGGGACCTCAACTATCATTGTCAAGACAACAACTATCAGTGTCGAGACTTCGACTATCAGTGTCGAGACCACAACTATCAGTGTCAAGACTTCAACTGTCAGTGTCGAGACATCAACTTTCAGTGTCGAGACATCAACTATCAGTGTCGAGACCACAACTATCAGTGTCAAGACAACAACTATTAGTGTCTAGATATCAACTATCAGTATCGAGACATCAACTATCAGCATCGGGACCTCAACTATCAGTGTCAAGACAACAACTATCAGTGTCGAGACTTCAACTATCAGTGTCGAGACCACAACTATCAGTGTCAAGACATCAACTATCAGTGTCGAGACATCAACTATCAGTGTCGAGACATCAACTATCAGTGTCCAGACAGCTACTATTAGTGTCACGATATCAACTATCAGTATCGAGATGACAACTATTGGTGTCGAGATATCAACTATCAGTATCGGGACATCAACTATCAGTGTCACGATATCAACTATCAGTGTCGAGACATCAACTATCAGTGTCGAGACAGCAACTATCAGTGTCGAGACATCAACTATCAGTGTCGAGACAGCAACAATATGGTCACGGTATCAACTATCAGTGTCGAGACATCAACTATCAGTGTCGAGACATCAACTATCAGTGTCGAGACATCAACTATCAGTGTCGAGACAAAAACTAACAGTGTCGAGACCACAACTCTCAGTGTCAAGACAACAACTATTAGTGTCTAGATATCAACTATCAGTATCGAGACATCAACTATCAGCATCGGGACCTCAACTATCAGTGTCAAGACAACAACTATCAGTGTCGAGACTTCAACTATCAGTGTCGAGACCTCAACTATCAGTGTCAAGACATCAACTATCAGTGTCGAGACATCAACTATCAGTGTCGAGACATCAACTATCAGTGTCCAGACAGCTACTATTAGTGTCACGATATCAACTATCAGTATCGAGATGACAACTATTGGTGTCGAGATATCAACTATCAGTATCACGATATCAACTATCAGTATTGGGACATCAACTATCAGTGTCGAGACAGCAACTATCAGTGTCGAGACGTCAACTATCAGTGTCGAGACAGCAACTATTAGTGTCACGATATTAACTATCAGTATCGAGATGACAACTATTGGTGTCGAGATATCAACTATCAGTATCACGATATCAACTATCAGTATCGGGACATCAACTATCAGTGTCACGATATCAACTATCAGTGCCGAGACATCAACTATCAGTGTCGAGACAGCAACTATCAGTGTCGAGACATCAACTATCAGTGTCGAGACAGCAACTATTAGTGTCACGGTATCAACTATCAGTATCGAGACATCAACTATCAGCATCGGGACATCAACTATCAGTGTCAAGACAACAACTATCAGTGTCGAGACTTCAACTATCAGTGTCAAGACATCAACTATCAGTGTCGAGACATCAACTATCAGTGTCGAGACATCAACTATCACTGTCGAGACAACAACTATTAGCGTCACGATATCAACTATCAGTATCGAGATGACAACTATTGGTGTCGCGATATCAACTATCAGTGTCGAGACATCAACTATGAGTGTCGAGACAGCAACTATCAGCATCGGGACCTCAACTATCATTGTCAAGACAACATCTATCAGTGTCGAGACTTCAACTGTCAGTGTCGAGACCACAACTATCAGTGTCAAGACAACAACTATCAGTGTCGAGACTTCAACTATCAGTGTCAAGACAACAACTATCAGTATCGGGACATCAACTATCAGTGTCGAGACATCAACTATCAGTGTCGATACAGCTACTATTAGTGTCACGATATCAACTATCAGTATCGAGACATAAACTATCAGCATCGGGACCTCAACTATCATTGTCAAGACAACAACTATCAGTGTCGAGACTTCGACTATCAGTGTCGAGACCACAACTATCAGTGTCAAGACATCAACTGTCAGTGTCGAGACATCAACTTTCAGTGTCGAGACATCAACTATCAGTGTCGAGACAACAACTATTAGCGTCACGATATCAACTATCAGTATCGAGATGACAACTATTGGTGTTGAGATATCAACTACCAGTACCACGATATCAACTATCAGTATCGGGACATCAACTATCAGTGTCACGATATCAACTATCAGTGTCGAGACATCAACTATCAGTGTCGCGACAGCAACTATCAGTGTCGAAACATCAACTATCAGTGTCGAGACAGCAACAATATGGTCACGGTATCAACTATCAGTGTCGAGACATCAACTATCAGTGTCGAGACATCAACTATCAGTGTCGAGACATCAACTATCAGTGTCGAGACAAAAACTATCAGTGTCGAGTCCACAACTATCAGTGTCAAGACAACAACTATTAGTGTCTAGATATCAACTATCAGTATCGAGACATCAACTATCAGCATCGGGACCTCAACTATCAGTGTCAAGACAACAACTACCAGTGTCGAGACTTCAACTATCAGTGTCGAGACCTCAACTATCAGTGTCAAGACATCAACTATCAGTGTCGAGACATCAACTATCAGTGTCGAGACATCAACTATCAGCATCGGGACCTCAACTATCAGTGTCAAGACAACAACTATCAGTGTCGAGACTTCAACTATCAGTGTCGAGACCACAACTATCAGTGTCAAGACATCAACTATCAGTGTCGAGACATCAACTATCAGTGTCGAGACATCAACTATCAGCATCGGGACCTCAACTATCAGTGTCAAGACAACAACTATCAGTGTCGCGACTTCAACTATCAGTGTTGAGACCACAACTATCAGTGTCAAGACATCACCTATCAGTGTCGAGACATCAACTATCAGTGTCGAGACATCAACTATCAGTGTCGAGACAACAACTATTAGCGTCACGATATCAACTATCAGTATCGAGATGACAACTATTGGTGTCGAGATATCAACTATCAGTATCACGATATCAACTATCAGTATCGGGACATCAACTATCAGTGTCACGATATCAACTATCAGTGTCGAGATGACAACTATTGGTGTCGAGATATCAACTATCAGTATCACGATATCAACTATCAGTATCGGGACATCAACTATCAGTGTCACGATATCAACTATCAGTGTCGAGACATCAACTATCAGTGTCGAGACAAAAACTATCAGTGTCGAGACCACAACTATCAGTGTCAAGACAACAACTATTAGTGTCTAGATATCAACTATCAGTATCGAGACATCAACTATCAGCATCGGGACCTCAACTATCAGTGTCAAGACAACAACTATCAGTGTCGAGACTTCAACTATCAGTGTCGAGACCACAACTATCAGTGTCAGGACATCAACTATCAGTGTCGAGACATCAACTATCAGTGTCGAGACATCAACTATCAGTGTCGAGACTTCAACTATCAGTGTCGAGACCACAACTATCTGTGTCAAGAAAATAACTATCAGTGTCGAGACATCAACTATCAGTGTCGAGACATCAACTATCAGTGTCGAGACATCAACTATCAGTGTCGAGACAACAACTATTAGCGTCACGATATCAACTATCAGTATCGAGATGACAACTATTGGTGTCGAGATATCAACTATCAGTATCGGGACATCAACTATCAGTGTCACGATATCAACTATCAGTGTCGAGACATCAACTATCAGTGTCGAGACCGCAACTATCAGTGTCGAGACGTCAACTATCAGTGTCGAGACAGCAACTATCAGTGTCGAGACAACAACTATTAGCGTCACGATATCAACTATCAGTATCGAGATGACAACTATTGGTGTCGAGATATCAACTATCAGTATCACGATATCAACTATCAGTATCGGGATATCAACTATCAGTGTCACGATATCAACTATCAGTGTCGAGACATCAACTATCAGTGTCGAGACATCAACTATCAGTGTCGAGACAACAACTATTAGCGTCACGATATCAACTATCAGTGTCGAGACATCAACAATCAGCATCGGGACCTCAACTATCAGTGTCAAGACAACAACTATCAGTGTCGAGACTTCAATTATCAGTGTCGAGACCACAACTATCAGTGTCAAGACATCAACTATCAGTGTCGAAACATCAACTATCAGTGTCGAGACATCAACTATCAGTGTCGAGACAACAACTATCAGTGTCACGATATCAACTATCAGTGTCGAGACATCAACTATCAGTGTCGAGACAGCAACTATCAGTGTCGACACATCAACTATCAGTGTCGAGACAGCAACAATATGGTCACGGTATCAACTATCAGTGTCGAGACATCAACTATCAGTGTCGAGACATCAACTATCAGTGTCGAGACATCAACTATCAGTGTCGAGAAAAAACTATCAGTGTCGAGACCACAACTTTCAGTGTCGAGACAACAACTATTAGCGTCACGATATCAACTATCAGTATCGAGATGACAACTATTGGTGTCGAGATATCAACTATCAGTATCACGATATCAACTATCAGTATCGGGACAACAACTATCAGTGTCACTATACCAACTATCAGTGTCGAGACCACAACTATCAGTGTCAAGACATCAACTGTCAGTGTCGAGACATCAACTATCAGTGTCGAGACATCAACTATCAGTGTCGAGACAACAACTATTAGCGTCACGATATCAACTATCAGTATCGAGATGACAACTATTGGTGTCGAGATATCAACTATCAGTATCACGATATCAACTATCAGTATCGGGACATCAACTATCAGTATAACGATATCAACTATCAGTGTCGAGACATCAACTATCAGTGTCGAGACAGCAACTATCAGTGTCGAGACATCAACTATCAGTGTCGAGACAGCAACTATTAGTATCACGGTATCAACTATCAGTATCGAGACATCAACTATCAGCATCGGGACCTCAACTATCAGTGTCAAGACAAAAACTATCAGTGTCGAGACTTCAACTGTCAGTGTCGAGACCACAACTATCAGTGTCAAGACAACAACTATCAGTGTCGAGACTTCAACTATCAGTGTCGAGACATCAACTATCAGTGTCGAGACTTCAACTATCAGTGTCGAGACCACAACTATTGGTGTCGAGATGACAACTATTGGTGTCGAGATATCAACTATCAGTATCACGATATCAACTATCAGTATCGGGACATCAACTATCAGTGTCGAGACAGCAACTATCAGTGTCGAGACTTCGACTATCAGTGTCGAGACCACAACTATCAGTGTCGAGACATCAACTGTCAGTGTCGAGACCACAACTATCAGTGTCAAGACATCAACTGTCAGTGTCGAGACAGCTACTATTAGTGTCACGATATCAACTATCAGTATCGAGACATCAACTATCAGCATCGGGACCTCAACTATCATTGTCAAGACAACAACTATCAGTGTCGAGACTTCGACTATCAGTGTCGAGACCACAACTATCAGTGTCAAGACATCAACTGTCAGTGTCGAGACATCGACTTTCAGTGTCACGATATCAACTATCAGTGTCGAGACAACAACTATTAGCGTAACGATATCAACTATCAGTATCGAGATGACAACTATTGGTGTCGAGATATCAACTATCAGTATCACGATATCAACTATCAGTATCGGGACATCAACTATCAGTATCGAGACTTCAACTATCAGTGTCGAGACACAAACTATTAGTGTCACGAAATCAACTATCAGTGTCGAGACATCAACTATCAGTGTCGGGACATCAACTATCAGTGTCGAGACATCAACGATCAGCGTCGAACATAAGCTATCAGTGTCGAGACATCAAAGATCAGTGTCGAGACAACAACTATCAGTGTCGAGACATCAACTATCAGTGTCGAGATGACAACTATTGGTGTCGAGATATCAACTATCAGTATCACGATATCAACTATCAGTATCGGGACATCAACTATCAGTATCGAGACTTCAACTATCAGTGTCGAGACACAAACTATTAGTGTCACAAAATCAACTATCAGTGTCGAGACGTCAACTATCAGTGTCGGGACATCAACTAACAGTGTCGAGACATCAACGATCAGCGTCGAACATAAGCTATCAGTGTCGAGACATCAAAGATCAGTGTCGAGACAACAACTATCAGTGTCGAGACATCAACTATCAGTGTCGAGACAACATCTATTAGTGTCACGATATCAACTATCAGTATCGAGACATCAACTATCAGCATCGGGACCTCAACTATCAGTGTCAAGACAACAACTATCAGTGTCGCGACTTCAACTATCAGTGTTGAGACCACAACTATCAGTGTCAAGACATCACCTATCAGTGTCGAGACATCAACTATCAGTGTCGAGACATCAACTATCAGTGTCGAGACAACAACTATTGGTGTCGAGATATCAACTATCAGTATCACGATATCAACTATCAGTATCGGGACATCAACTATCAGTGTCGAGACAGCAACTATCAGTGTCGAGACGTCAACTATCAGTGTCGAGACATCGACTATCAGTGTCGAGACAACAACTATTAGCGTCACGATATCAACTATCAGTATCGAGATGACAACTATTGGTGTCGAGATATCAACTATCAGTATCACGATATCAACTATCAGTATCGGGACATCAACTATCAGTGTCACGATATCAACTATCAGTGTCACGATATCAACTATCAGTGTCGAGACATCAACTATCAGTGTCGAGACAGCAACTATCAGTGTCGAGACGTCAACTATCAGTGTCGAGACAGCAACTATTAGTGTCACGATATCAACTATCAGTATCGAGACATCAACTATCAGCATCGGGACCCCAACTATCATTGTCAAGACAACAACTGTCAGTGTCGAGACATCAACTATCAGTGTCGAGACATCAACTATCAGTGTCGAGACATCAACGGTCAGTGTCGAACATCAGCTATCAGTGTCGAGACATCAACTATCAGTATCGAGTCATCAACTATCAATATCGAGACAAACTATCAGTGTCGTGACATCAACTATTAGTGTCACGATGTCAACTATCTGTATCCAGACACCAACTATCAATGTTCTGACATCAACTATCAATGTCACGATATCAACTATCAGTATCGAGATATCAACTATCGGTGTCCAGACATTAGCTATCAATGTCACGATTTCTTCTTTCGGTGTCGAGACATCATTTATCAGTGTCGAGACATCAACTATTAGTATCGAGACACCAACTGCCAGTGTCCAGACATAAACTATCAGTGTCGAGACTTCAACTATCAGTGTCGAGACCACAACTATCAGTGTCAAGACATCAACTATCAGTGTCGAGACCACAACTATCAGTATCGAGATGACAACTATTGGTGTCGAGATATCAACTATCAGTATCTCGATATCAACTATCAGTATCGGGACCTCAACTATCAGTGTCAAGACAACAACTATCAGTGTCGAGACTTCAACTATCAGTATCGAGACCACAACTATCAGTGTCAAGACATCAACTGTCAGTGTCGAGACATCAACTATCAGTGTCGAGACATCAACTATCAGTGTCGAGACAACAACTATTAGCGTCACGATATCAACTATCAGTGTCGAGACATCAACAATCAGTGTCGAGGCATCAACTATCAGTGTCGAGACAACAACTATTAGCGTTACGATATCAACTATCAGTATCGAGATGACAACTATTGGTGTCGAGATATCAACTATCAGTATCACGATATCAACTATCAGTATCGGGACATCAACTATCAGTGTCACGATATCAACTATCAGTGTCGAGACATCAACTTTCAGTGTCGAGACAGCAACTATCAGTGTCGAGACATCAACTATCAGTGTCGAGACAGCAACTATTAGTGTCACGATATCAACTATCACTATCGAGACATCAACTATCAGCATCGGGACCTCAACTATCAGTGTCAAGACAACAACTATCAGTGTCGAGACTTCAACTATCAGTGTCGAGACCACAACTATCTGTGTCAAGACAATAACTATCAGTGTCGAGACATCAACTATCAGTGTCGAGACATCAACTATCAGTGTCGAGACAACAACTATTAGCGTCACGATATCAACTATCAGTATCGAGATGACAACTATTGGTGTCGAGATATCAACTATCAGTATCGGGACATCAACTATCAGTGTCACGATATCAACTATCAGTGTCGAGACATCAACTATCAGTGTCGAGACAGCAACTATCAGTGTCGAGACGTCAACTATCAGTGTCGAGACAGCAACTATCAGTGTCGAGACAACAACTATTAGCGTCACGATATCAACTATCAGTATCGAGATGACAACTATTGGTGTCGAGATATCAACTATCAGTATCACGATATCAACTATCAGTATCGGGACATCAACTATCAGTGTCACGATATCAACTATCAGTGTCGAGACATCAACTATCAGTGTCGAGACATCAACTATCAGTGTCGAGACAACAACTATTAGCGTCACGATATCAACTGTCAGTGTCGAGACATCAACAATCAGCATCGGGACCTCAACTATCAGTGTCAAGACAACAACTATCAGTGTCGAGACTTCAATTATCAGTGCCGAGACCACAACTATCAGTGTCAAGACATCAACTTTCAGTGTCGAAACATCAACTATCAGTGTCGAGACATCAACTATCAGTGTCGAGACAACAACTATTAGCGTCACGATATCAACTATCAGTATCGGGACATCAACTATCAGTATCGAGACTTCAACTATCAGTGTCGAGACACAAACTATTAGTGTCACGAAATCAACTATCAGTGTCGAGACATCAACTATCAGTGTCGAGACATCAACTATCAGTATCGAGACATCAACTATCAGCATCGGGACCTCAACTATCAGTGTCAAGACAACAACTATCAGTGTCGCGACTTCAACTATCAGTGTTGAGACCACAACTATCAGTGTCAAGACATCACCTATCAGTGTCGAGACATCAACTATCAGTGTCGAGACATCAACTATCAGTGTCGAGACAACAACTATTAGCGTCACGATATCAACTATCAGTATCGAGATGACAACTATTGGTGTCGAGATATCAACTATCAGTATCACGATATCAACTATCAGTATCGGGACATCAACTATCAGTGTCACGATATCAACTATCAGTGTCGAGATGACAACTATTGGTGTCGAGATATCAACTATCAGTATCACGATATCAACTATCAGTATCGGGACATCAACTATCAGTGTCACGATATCAACTATCAGTGTCGAGACATCAACTTTCAGTGTCGAGACAGCAACTATCAGTGTCGAGACATCAACTATCAGTGTCGAGACAGCAACTATTAGTGTCACGATATCAACTATCACTATCGAGACATCGACTATCAGCATCGGGACCTCAACTATCAGTGTCAAGACAACAACTATCAGTGTCGAGACTTCAACTATCAGTGTCGAGACCACAACTATCTGTGTCAAGACAATAACTATCAGTGTCGAGACATCAACTATCAGTGTCGAGACATCAACTATCAGTGTCGAGACTTCAACTATCAGTGTCGAGACCACAACTATCTGTGTCAAGAAAATAACTATCAGTGTCGAGACATCAACTATCAGTGTCGAGACATCAACTATCAGTGTCGAGACAACAACTATTAGCGTCACGATATCAACTATCAGTATCGAGATGACAACTATTGGTGTCGAGATATCAACTATCAGTATCGGGACATCAACTATCAGTGTCACGATATCAACTATCAGTGTCGAGACATCAACTATCAGTGTCGAGACCGCAACTATCAGTGTTGAGACGTCAACTATCAGTGTCGAGACAGCAACTATCAGTGTCGAGACAACAACTATTAGCGTCACGATATCAACTATCAGTATCGAGATGACAACTATTGGTGTCGAGATATCAACTATCAGTATCACGATATCAACTATCAGTATCGGGATATCAACTATCAGTGTCACGATATCAACTATCAGTGTCGAGACATCAACTATCAGTGTCGAGACATCATAACTATCAGTGTCGAGACAACAACTATTAGCGTCACGATATCAACTATCAGTGTCGAGACATCAACAATCAGCATCGGGACCTCAACTATCAGTGTCAAGACAACAACTATCAGTGTCGAGACTTCAATTATCAGTGTCGAGACCACAACTATCAGTGTCAAGACATCAACTATCAGTGTCGAAACATCAACTATCAGTGTCGAGACATCAACTATCAGTGTCGAGACAACAACTATTAGCGTCACGATATCAACTATCAGTATCGGGACATCAACTATCAGTATCGAGACTTCCACTATCAGTGTCGAGACAGCAACTATCAGTGTCGAGACGTCAACTATCAGTGTCGAGACAGCAACTATCAGTGTCGAGACAACAACTATTAGCGTCACGATATCAACTATCAGTATCGAGATGACAACTATTGGTGTCGAGATATCAACTATCAGTATCACGATATCAACTATCAGTATCGGGACATCAACTATCAGTGTCACGATATCAACTATCAGTGTCGAGACATCAACTATCAGTGTCGAGACATCAACTATCAGTGTCGAGACAACAACTATTAGCGTCACGATATCAACTATCAGTGTCGAGACATCAACAATCAGCATCGGGACCTCAACTATCAGTGTCAAGACAACAACTATCAGTGTCGAGACTTCAATTATCAGTGTCGAGACCACAACTATCAGTGTCAAGACATCAACTATCAGTGTCGAAACATCAACTATCAGTGTCGAGACATCAACTATCAGTGTCGAGACAACAACTATTAGCGTCACGATATCAACTATCAGTATCGGGACATCAACTATCAGTATCGAGACTTCAACTATCAGTGTCGAGACACAAACTATTAGTGTCACGAAATCAACTATCAGTGTCGAGACATCAACTATCAGTGTCGAGACATCAACTATCAGTGTCGAGACATCAATGATCAGCGTCGAACATAAGCTATCAGTGTCGAGACATCAACTATCAGTATCGAGTCATCAACTATCAGTATCCAGACAAACATTCAGTGTCGAGACATCAACTATTAGTGTCACTATATCAACTATCAGTATCGAGACATCAACTATCAGTATCGAAACTTCAACTATCAGTGTCGAGACACCAGCTATTAGCGTCACGATATCAACTATCAGTGTCGAGACATCAACAATCAGTGTCGAGGCATCAACTATCAGTGTCGAGACAACAACTATTAGCGTTACGATATGAACTATCAGTATCGAGATGACAACTATTGGTGTCGAGATATCAACTATCAGTATCACGATATCAACTATCAGTATCGGGACATCAACTATCAGTGTCACGATATCAACTATCAGTGTCGAGATGACAACTATTGGTGTCGAGATATCAACTATCAGTATCACGATATCAACTATCAGTATCGGGACATCAACTATCAGTGTCACGATATCAACTATCAGTGTCGAGACATCAACTTTCAGTGTCGAGACAGCAACTATCAGTGTCGAGACATCAACTATCAGTGTCGAGACAGCAACTATTAGTGTCACGATATCAACTATCACTATCGAGACATCAACTATCAGCATCGGGACCTCAACTATCAGTGTCAAGACAACAACTATCAGTGTCGAGACGTCAACTATCAGTGTCGAGACATCAACTATCAGTGTCGAGACAGCAACTATCAGTGTCGTGACATCGACTATCAGTGTCGAGACAACAACTATTAGCGTCACGATATCAACTATCAGTATCGAGATGACAACTATTGGTGTCGAGATATCAACTATCAGTATCACGATATCAACTATCAGTATCAGGACATCAACTATCAGTGTCACGATATCAACTATCAGTGTCGAGACATCAACTTTCAGTGTCGAGACAGCAACTATCAGTGTCGAGACATCAACTATCAGTGTCGAGACAGCAACTATTAGTGTCACGATATCAACTATCACTATCGAGACATCAACTATCAGCATCGGGACCTCAACTATCAGTGTCAAGACAACAACTATCAGTGTCGAGACTTCAACTATCAGTGTCGAGACCACAACTATCTGTGTCAAGACAATAACTATCAGTGTCGAGACATCAACTATCAGTGTCGAGACATCAACTATCAGTGTCGAGACAACAACTATTAGCGTCACGATATCAACTATCAGTATCGAGATGACAACTATTGGTGTCGAGATATCAACTATCAGTATCGGGACATCAACTATCAGTGTCACGATATCAACTATCAGTGTCGAGACATCAACTATCAGTGTCGAGACAGCAACTATCAGTGTCGAGACGTCAACTATCAGTGTCGAGACAGCAACTATCAGTGTCGAGACAACAACTATTAGCGTCACGATATCAACTATCAGTATCGAGATGACAACTATTGGTGTCGAGATATCAACTATCAGTATCACGATATCAACTATCAGTATCGGGACATCAACTATCAGTGTCACGATATCAACTATCAGTGTCGAGACATCAACTATCAGTGTCGAGACAGCAACTATCAGTGTCGAGGCAGCAACTATCAGTGTCGAGACACCAACTATCAGTGTCGAGACAGCAACTATTAGTGTCACGATATCAACTATCAGTATCGAGATGACAACTATTGGTGTCGAGATATCAACTATCAGTATCACGATATCAACTATCAGTATCGGGACATCAACTATCAGTGTCGAGACATCAACTATCAGTGTCGAGACAACAACTATCAGTGTCGAGACATCAACTACCAGTGTCGAGACATCAAAGATCAGTGTCGAGACATCAACTATCAGTGTCGAGACATCAACTATCAGTGTCGAGACAACAACTATTAGCGTCACGATATCAACTATCAGCATCGAGATGACAACTATTGGTGTCGAGATATCAACTATCAGTATCACGATATCAACTATCAGTATCGGGACATCAACTATCAGTGTCACGATATCAACTATCAGTGTCGAGACATCAACTATCAGTGTCGAGACAGCAACTATTAGTGTCACGATATCAACTATCACTATCGAGACATCAACTATCAGCATCGGGACCTCAACTATCAGTGTCAAGACAACAACTATCAGTGTCGAGACTACAACTATCAGTGTCGAGACCACAACTATCTGTGTCAAGACAATAACTATCAGTGTCGAGACATCAACTATCAGTGTCGAGACATCAACTATCAGTGTCGAGACAACAACTATTAGCGTCACGATATCAACTATCAGTATCGAGATGACAACTATTGGTGTCGAGATATCAACTATCAGTATCACGATATCAACTATCAGTATCGGGACATCAACTATCAGTGTCACGATATCAACTATCAGTGTCGAGATGACAACTATTGGTGTCGAGATATCAACTATCAGTATCACGATATCAACTATCAGTATCGGGACATCAACTATCAGTGTCACGATATCAACTATCAGTGTCGAGACATCAACTTTCAGTGTCGAGACAGCAACTATCAGTGTTGAGACATCAACTATCAGTGTCGAGACAGCAACTATTAGTGTCACGATATCAACTATCACTATCGAGACATCAACTATCAGCATCGGGACCTCAACTATCAGTGTCAAGACAACAACTATCAGTGTCGAGACTTCAACTATCAGTGTCGAGACATCAACTATCAGTGTCGAGACAGCAACTATCACTGTCGAGACATCGACTATCAGTGTCGAGACAACAACTATTAGCGTCACGATATCAACTATCAGTATCGAGATGACAACTATTGGTGTCGAGATATCAACTATCAGTATCACGATATCAACTATCAGTATCGGGACATCAACTATCAGTGTCACGATATCTACTATCAGTGTCGAGACATCAACTTTCAGTGTCGAGACAGCAACTATCAGTGT
Organism: Amphipyra tragopoginis; assembly: GCA_905220435.1. Lineage (NCBI taxonomy): Eukaryota > Metazoa > Arthropoda > Insecta > Lepidoptera > Noctuidae > Amphipyra > Amphipyra tragopoginis. The sequence goes on along the minus strand of HG992008.1, from coordinate 26,370,100 downwards.
CGAGACATCAACTATCAGTGTCGAGACAGCAACTATTAGTGTCACGATATCAACTATCACTATCGAGACATCAACTATCAGCATCGGGACCTCAACTATCAGTGTCAAGACAACAACTATCAGTGTCGAGACTTCAACTATCAGTGTCGAGACCACAACTATCTGTGTCAAGACAATAACTATCAGTGTCGAGACATCAACTATCAGTGTCGAGACATCAACTATCAGTGTCGAGACAACAACTATTAGCGTCACGATATCAACTATCAGTATCGAGATGACAACTATTGGTGTCGAGATATCAACTATCAGTATCACGATATCAACTATCAGTATCGGGACATCAACTATCAGTGTCACGATATCAACTATCAGTGTCGAGACATCAACTATCAGTGTCGAGACAGCAACTATCAGTGTCGAGACGTCAACTATCAGTGTCGAGACAGCAACTATTAGTGTCACGATATCAACTATCAGTATCGAGACATCAACTATTAGCGTCACGATATCAACTATCAGTATCGAGATGACAACTATTGGTGTCGAGATATCAACTATCAGTATCGAGACATCAACTTTCAGTGTCACGACATCAACTATCATTATCGAGACACCATCTACCAGTGTCCAGACATCAACTATCAATGTCACGATTTCCACTTTCAGTGTCGAGACATAGGCGATCAGTGTCGAGACATCAACTGTTAGTGTCGCGATATCAACTATCAGAGCCACGACACCAACGATTAGTGTCACGATAACAACTATCAGTGTCACGATATCAATAATCAATGTCACGATGTCAACTTTCAGTTTCGGGACACCAACTACCAGTGTCGAGACATCAATTATTAGTGTCACGATATCAATTGCCAGTGTCGAGAGAAAAACTACCAGGTCACGATATCAACCGTCTGTGTCGAGACATCAACTATCAGTGTCGAGACATCAACTATCAGTGTCGAGACAACAACTATTAGCGTCACGATATCAACTATCAGTATCAGTGTCGAGATATCAACTATCAGTATCACGATATCAACTATCAGTATCACGATATCAACTATCAGTATCGGGACATCAACTATCAGTGTCACGATATCAACTATCAGTGTCGAGACAGCAACTATCAGTGTCGAGACGTCAACTATCAGTGTCGAGACAGCAACTATTAGTGTCACGATATCAACTATCAGTATCGAGACATCAACTATTAGCGTCACGATATCAACTATCAGTATCGAGATGACAACTATTGGTGTCGAGATATCAACTATCAGTATCGAGACATCAACTTTCAGTGTCACGACATCAACTATCATTATCGAGACACCATATACCAGTGTCCAGACATCAACTATCAATGTCATGATTTCCACTTTCAGTGTCGAGACATAGGCGATCAGTGTCGAGACATCAACTATTAGTGTCGCGATATCAATTATCAGAGCCACGACACCAACGATTAGTGTCACGATAACAACTATCAGTGTCACGATATCAACTATCAATGTCACGATATCAACTTTCAGTTTCGGGACACCAACTACCAGTGTCGAGACATCAATTATTAGTGTCACGATATCAATTGCCAGTGTCGAGAGAAAAACTACCAGGTCACGATATCAACCGTCTCAAACTCAACTCAAAACTCATTTATTCAAAATAGACTAGAATTACTTAGTTCTTTTTGAACGTTAGTTTTACAATATTATAGACATCCCACAAAAAGCCCTCCCTTCACCGCTTCCTAGTGTTTTTGCTGTGAAGAAGAAACGGCGCAACAAACTCCCCAGCAACACAGATATGTCTGTCAAGTGAATAAATTGATTGACTCTATACAACAAAAATCATCATATTTTTTACAATAATAAAATTATGCAAGTACAGGTAAAAACAAATTAAAAATAAAGTATATAAATCAATTCTGTATGAATTGTGTTAAATCATAATCGTATCTAACTAATATAGATACATCATAAACCTACATCTAAAAACTATTGGTTACCAGGGAAGCCACATGTGCAGAAAAGAACTAGCGCCACACGTCCCTATCGTCAACATAGTCGTTTATCTTATAGTATGCCTTTTTAATGAGAACTGATTTAACGTGAGATTTAAATTTGCCCTCAGTGAGATCCGTAATTGATTTGGGAAGCTTGTTATAAAATCGAACACAGTTTCCTAGGAATGACTTATTCGTTTTGGATAATCTAAATTTAGGGACTACTAATTTGTGTTTGTTCCTAGTATTTATATTATGAACGTCGCTTTTTACACTATACATTGGCAGAATTTTACGTACAAACATAATGTTTTCAAAAATGTAAAGGGAAGGCATCGTCAGAATATTAATCTCTTTAAAGAAATCTCTAAGGGACTCCCGAGGGCCCATATTATAGATCGCGCGGATTGCCCTCTTCTGTAATATAAATATCGAGTCGCGATCGGCCGCTGCCCCCCACAGCAGAATACCATATGACATAATGCTGTGGAAGTACGCAAAATAAACAAGTCGGGCAGTAGGTATGTCAGTTAGCTGTCTAATTCTTCTGACTGCAAAAGCAGCAGAACTTAACCTACTAGAAAGGGCAGTTATATGAGCTCCCCACTGTAATTTGGAATCTATTGTTATGCCTAGAAATACCGTTTCATCTACTATATCCAGTTTACTGCCGTCAAGCGTTATGTTTACTCCTACATGGGGAACGTTTGGCAATGAGAACTTCAGACATTTCGTTTTAGTCGCATTTAATAAAAGATTATTTGCCGCAAACCATTTCGATAGAGCGGATAAACTACTATTTACATTTAAAAGATCTATGTCTTTCCTATTGATTTTAAAAATAAGGGAAGTGTCGTCCGCGAACAAAATTATGTCAGATAGTGCCGACATCATGTAAGGAAGATCATTAATATAAGCAAGGAATAGAAAGGGGCCCAGAATCGAGCCCTGTGGCACGCCCATTTTTACTAGAGACCCTGAAGATGTTATGCCAGATATGCCTACTTTTTGCTGTCTTTTGGAAAGATAGGATAACACCAGTTCCAGAGGACGTCCACGAATCCCGTAGTGACTTAACTTACAAATGAGCGTTTTATGATCCACGCAATCAAAAGCCTTGGAAAGATCACAGAAGATGCCAACAGCATCCTGCGACCCTTCCCAAGCCTCCAAGATATGAGTGACTAATTTCGCACCCGCATCTGTCGTCGATCTACCTTTCGTGAAGCCAAACTGTCGATCGTGTAAAATCCTATTTTTATTAAAATGAGACAACATCTGTTCAAGCATAATTTTTTCAAAGATCTTACTTAATGATGGAAGCACTGAAACAGGTCTATAATTAGAGGGATTATGCTTGCAGCCTGATTTAAAAATTGGGATAACTTTGCTGTGTTTCATCAGATCAGGGAAATTACCGCTATCTATACTAAGATTAAATATTTTTGCAAGAGTCGGGGCTATACAACCAATAATGGATTCAAGTACCTTAATAGAAATACCCCACAGGTCTTCAGTGTTTTTAACATTTAAGCTTTTAAAAGTTTTTACAACTGCAAATGGTGTAACATGTTTAAACTCGAAATTTGGAATATCTTTAGAAAAAAATTGTTTCAACAACGATTCTGCTGCTGATGGTGACGAGTCAAGTGACTTCGTGACTTCGATTGGGATATTTGAAAAAAATAATTCAAATGCATTAGCAACTTCTACCTTTTCCGATAAAGTTTTATTTTCAATTTTCAAAGATATTTCAGGATCCCTAGGATTCATTTGACCAGTTTCAGTGTTTATAACTTTCCATACCGCTTTTATTTTATTTTTAGATTTACTTATTTTACTACTGATTAATTTTGATTTTGCAAAATTACATACCTTCTTAAATAATTTTGAATAGTTTCTGACATAATCATGAAAAGATTTATCAGAATTAAAAGACTTTTCATAATATAAGTCGTAAAGCACATCTCTACTTTTTCTTATACCTTTTGTGGCCCATTCATTAAAGCTACATTTATTGTTAAATTTAATATTCTTTAAAGGGCACGATTTATTAAATTCTTGGCATATTATATGAAATAACTTATTATAATTTTGGTCAGGGTCATCTGATGTAAAACGAGTAAGACACAATTGAGTTTCAATATTATCCTGCAATGATTGCAATTTATTTTTAGTCATTAATCTAATTTTAATATTTTTGGTTGATAATAACTGTTTATTTATTTTAAAGTTAACAATTTGACCCATGTGGTCAGATGTAACGCCACTAATCACGGATGTGTTGTTTACTACACTATTTGTAAAAATATTATCTATACATGTACTGGTAGCGGCAGTAATTCTAGTGGGTTGATTTATAATATGTTTTAAATTAAAAGAATTAAATAATGCTAAGAGTTTACTCTTGTCGGGTGAATCCACTAAAATATCAACATTAAAATCACCACAAACAAAAATTAATTTATTGTTCCTAAAAGCTTTTCCTAAAATCTCTTCCATAGCAAGTCTGTGTCGAGAAATCAACTATCAGTGTCGAGACATCAACTATCAAGGTCGAGACATCAACGATCAGTGTCGAACATCAGCTATCAGTGTCGAGACATCAACTATCAGTATCGAGACATCAACTTTCAGTATCGAGACAGCAACTATTAGTATCGGGACATCAAATATCAGTGTCACGATATCAACTATTGGTATCGAGATGACCACTATCGGTGTCAAGATATCAACTATCAGTATCACGATATCAACTATCAGTATCGAGACATCAACTTTCAGTGTCACGACATCAACTATCATTATCGAGACACCATCTACCAGTGTCCAGACATCAACTATCAATGTCACGATTTCCACTTTCAGTGTCGAGACATAGGCGATCAGTGTCGAGACATCAACTATTAGTGTCGAGACTTCAACTAACAGTGTCGAGACATCAACTTTTAGTATCCAGACACCAACTATTAGTGTCCAGACATAAACTATAAATGTCACGATTTCAACTATTAGTATCGAGACATCAACTATCAGTATCGGGACATCAACTATCAGAGTCAAGACATCAACTATCAGAGTCGAGACACCAACTATCAGTGTCGAGACAACAACTATTAGTGTCACGATAACAACTATCAGCATCGAGACATCAACTATCAGTGTCGAGACATCAACTATCAGTGTCGAGACATCAACGATCAGTGTCGCGACATCAGCTATCTGTGTCGAGACAACAACTATTAGTGTCACGATAACAACTATCAGCATCGAGACCTCAACTATCAGTGTCGAGACATCAACTATCAGTGTCGAGACATCAACGATCAGTGTCGAGACATCAACGATCAGTGTCGCGACATCAGCTATCTGTGTCGAGACAACAACTATTAGTGTCACGATAACAACTATCAGCATCGAGACCTCAACTATCAGTGTCGAGACATCAACTATCAGTGTCGAGACATCAACGATCAGTGTCGCGACATCAGCTATCTGTGTCGAGACATTGACCATCAGTATCACGATATCAACTATTGGTATCGAGACATCAATTATCAGTATCGAGGCATCAACTATCAGTCCCGAGACATCATCTCTCAGTGTCGCGATATCAACTATCAGAGCCACGACACCAACGATTAGTGTCACGATAACAACTATCAGTGTCACGATATCAACTATCAATGTCACGATATCAACTTTCAGTTTCGGGACACCAACTACCAGTGTCGAGACATCAATTATTAGTGTCACGATATCAATTGCCAGTGTCGAGAGAAAAACTACCAGGTCACGATATCCACCGTCTGTGTCGAGACATCAACTATCAGTGTCACAGTATCATCTATCCGTGTCACGACACCAACGATCAGTTGAAAGAGGTTCAAAGAAACGCTCCTTGAACGATTGCTTCATGTCAGCCTCGTTGATGGCTAACGCCTCCGACATGCCCAGGTATTTGTAGTTTTCGGTTGAGGAGAGGGACCTAAGGTGTATGAAACCCGAGAGTTGGGTTCCCACGGATTCCATAATCCTTCCTCGCTTTACATGCATGACTGCACATTTGTCCACACCAAATTCCATCCTGATGGAATTACTGAAAGTTTCAGTTACCTTCAGTAACTCCAGCAGTTGCGAATTGTTGGGGGCAAAGAGTTTCAGATCATCCATGTAAAGGAGGTGGGATATTACCTGACCACCTCTTCTCAACCGATAGCCTAACCCTGACCCCTCGAGCAATGTGCTTAGAGGATTCAAGGCTAGGCAAAACCACAGCGGGCTCAGACTATCGCCCTGGAATATACCCCGCTGAATCCTGATCAGTTCACCGTTCCTTGAATTTGTCGACATCCTGGATAGTGAAGTACCGTCCTCCATTGCCCCATACATGATGTCAGGAAGGTGCGTAGAGTTGTATTTACTTTGTACAACTCTAACACCCTCTTGAGCCATGTATGTGGCACCGAGTCGAAGGCCTTCGTATAATCTATCCAACATGTCGACTGATCCTTTCGGGATCGGCGAACCTGTTGGCTAATGGCTATATCAATGAGGAGTAGCTCCTTAGTACCGCGGAACCCATTCCATCAACTTTATTGTTAACATAATGGCGACACAATAGACTTTTTTTAGTTTATATTAAGTTGTTTACGAACGGCAGTGATCGAAGAACGGAAGTCTGGCATCGCTGCATAGCAAGATGTCGCGCGATTTATGTAACGAAGTGGCAACAGCGCACAATATAATACAACCAATCGTAGAGAAGGTAGCCTCTGATTGGCCCATTTGAATCTGATCAACAATTGATGGAGTGGAATTGTCTAAAAAATACTGTTTAATGTTCGTATTTTTGCCACCAGAGGGTTGGCAATTGTTGATCTGACCGGAGCCAGATTTGTACGCCGAATCCTACATTAGATCAACAAAAGCTGTTCTGATCAACAATTGCCAACTGATCAACCATTAACTGACGCCACAACCCGTTTAATCAACATTTGCCGAGTGGAGATATCTATATATATATATATAATTTTAAATATAAGTATTACGTCTATGTATTGTGTGTAGTATATTCTATCTATCTATGTATCAACCTGCATAAAAATCACCCTTTGCTCATATCTAAGGATATCATTTCAAGTGCTAACAGCTGTAATCGCTAAGTCGCTTGTACGTGGTGATTTACAGATTTGTAACTCACCACGTAAACGTTACAAACACAAAAATAAAATTAATTTGGCATTAAAGTCAAATGATCGGATTTTGAAACTTTAACACTTGCTTTAAAACTTTTTAAGTGGCCTGCGGATTAGTACCCTCTTTCCGACTTGTTATCGGTAGCGGGTAGCACTGGGCAATGTTAACAAAGGAAGGTAGTCGTCGATATGCAACAACGCATCCGATGTTATAAAGGCGGTGCTCATTCGACGAAGCAGGAGCATTCGGTGCTGAACAGCTGAAGAAGTCTGACCTTTTATATCTGACTAGCTTGTCCTTATTTTATGATCTTGTAATAATTGTGTAAAGTATTATATTGTGATCTAGTTCATGTTACTAACACTAACCCAAATACAAGTACTCTCAGTGGTGGAGAGTCTATGTTGGTTTTATTTACTACATTTACCTTGCTCGCAATCCTGACATACTGATATTAGCTATAACTGTAATGATAGAATCACCCCTGAACGATTATGTTGTTGTGTCTTTTACAGACTAACCTTGTATATTATGTATAAGAAAATAAAAGTGTTCTTAGCAAGACTGATATCGCCTAGCTACGTAAATATTATCTGAACGATAATGTACTCATTAGTTACGCGATGTTATAAACAATATCATGAATGTATTACAAACTACAAACATTTTATTACGTCATCAATCAGTCCCTCTTATCACCTCTACTATAACATCGACTAGCGATGCTTGTTTGCTTTATTTAAAAGCTAAAAAGGTCTTCACTTAAAATAATATGCGATGTAGCTATATTATGTCCCATCATAAAATGAAGATAGCAATAATTTGTGTAATGATGTGTATACGTAGATAATTATCATCATCATTGACCATCAACCTGCTTACGCAAAAGCTTATTTACCTACTGACACGAAAACTAATAAGAATCTCTCTTCAAACCTTAATCACAGTTTAACAATACATTCTTAAACTGTGCATTAATGTAAGTTAATAAATAGTGGTTGAGGTGCATGAAAAGAGCCTCCACGAGTGACGATACTTAAGTCTCCCGCGCACCCTGGGCAGTCAGCCTCGCTACCAACCTTGCTGGCTGGCTAATCTTTTCACCACAGTGTTAGCTATTCTCGTAAAGGTCGTGCTGACACGATAGAAGAAGAATAGTGGTTGATACACGTTTTAGTCTTTTTACTTCACATATAACACACGTGACATTACTATCCTGTCCCATTTCAACAAAAAGCTATCATATTTACTGCAAAGGAAATAGATACCGGACAATCTACACGGCTTATAAGCAACATCGCCGCTGCAATCCGAGCCAAACGACTTGCACACTAGACGAAGAGCCGCCATATTGGACAGGAGCCCAATACCTTCCCACTTCCTGCTTCAAAGAAATGACCAGCTTAAATACTTATAGTACATTAAGAGCTCAAACACAACACGTTTTTTTCAGGCGCCGTCGACGCGCGTTTCGCTAACGCGCGTTGTCGCCGCTGCTAAACTTGAAATAGGCAGATTACTTGCGATTGCATCGCTGCAAACTCACGAGAAACGCGCTACAGACGCGCGTGAGCAACTCTCCTTGCAAAGTAAAATGCGTGTAGCACGCGCGCGAATGAGCGTGTATCGCGCTACAGACGCGCGTGAGCAACTCTCCTTGGATTAAAACGCGCTGTATGTATGTGTTTGCAGCTAAAGAGACGCGCTGTGCTAGCGCATCTGTATCGATGTAAGTCCGCGCTACGAGCGCGTCGACAGCTCGCGAAAAAGTCGTCGTCTGCATACTACAATTTTATGAACGTGTGAATAGGTAAATTGGTTGCGATGGCATCGCGTTTGCAGCGCGTTATGGTTGCGTGAGACGCGCGTCGACAGCGCCTGAAAGAAACGTGGTGTGTAAGAGCCCTTGATAACCGAATGACAATTATCCCTTTTTTTAACTTGGGTAAATGTTGGCTATGTCGGACTTAAAACGGACGCATAAATATAATGTGCTGTGTGGTGCCGGACGTAAAGAATAGTACTACCATCTCTTCACATGGGGGTCGTAGAAGGCGACTAAGGGATTCACTAGAGGATGAGCAGCAGCGTTCTCTGAGTACTTTAACAACCATACTGCGATCGCCAACCCGCCTGACAAGCGTGACGATTATGGTAAGCCCCCCAACAGGGATGCTTGGGGGAGGCCTTTGTCCAGCAGTGGACGTCTTTCGGCTGAATGATGATGATGATGAAATATAATATAAACGAACAGTAAATACTGAAATGTTAAAGTAATAAATCTATGGTTAGAATATGTTTATTATACCTGTTCATGTAGCTATAGCTTTGCCGTGGAAAAATTGAATAAATAATTTACGAAAAATCACATAATGACATATGGGTAAGCATTATAAATTATTGATATGTCGTCGTCCGATCGTAAAAATAGGAACACCATGATGTGACTGAGCATATCATGAAACAGCGCTATTTCATGATTAACGTAACTAATATCCGTCATATCGTTCAATGCTACGCGTTTAACGATTTTCCAGGTCACAGTTGGATATATTGATACTGTTCGGTTTTTTAAGTAGACAAAAATAGGTACAGAGAGAACTTTTACTTTACATTGAATAATAATCCAACATTTGAATTAAAGGTTAGGTAGGAACTCGACCCTAAGACAACTCGACCCTAAGACAACTCGACCCCGACAACTTAGCCCCGACAAGTCAGCCCTGTGACACATTAAGCTCGACAATACGTCCCCGTGAAACTGTATTTGTTGAAATGGCCCAACGATAGGTACCCAGTGTTATTTGGGTATATTATGATGTGGCAATGCGTTTAGCTAAAAATATCGACAAACGTTTGCATCGATCCGCCCGATTTATTATTGGACATCATGATCTGACAACTAGACAGTTGGTCATTTCGAGAAATGAAGCTGTGTCATGATATGCCCACAGTCACATCATGAAGTTCCCATTTCTACGATCGAACGACGACGATAACATTACAGTGGTACCTACCTACGTCACAACACGCACTTACCTACTGTAACAGAGTCACTGAAAATATTCTTACGCGGCAATATTGTTTATTGCACATTACTCGCATTACATTACTGTTTTTAGCAGTTGTAATCATAGACATCATCAAAATAAGGAATCAATGATTATTAAAATGAAAAACCAACCCGATAAACCGTGAAAATCGTAGTACTTTCGGTGAAAGTACTTAAGTAAGTATTTAAGTAATATATTATTGAAACACAACATTATTACTAAAAGAATATATTTAGGTACTAAGTTACTATACACCATGAAATGTTATCCCCTTATTTTGATGTCCAATTTTTTTAGAACTATTTATCATTCCAATGCAATAAAGCCTTAACCAACGCTAATTTCTAGAATAAAATCTCGGGTAGGTAACCAACTGAAAAAACTTACAACCAAACCAAAAGTCATTAAATATGACCTAGAAGTCAAACCCCAGAGCTTGCCATGGTCACGCTCAAAAGCGACACACAATACATACACCCTAACTTAATATTATAAAGTAAGTTTGTTTGTTTGTTACCTTTTCACGCCTAAACCACGCATATACGTTGTCAGGTGTACAAAAACGGACATAGGGTACCTTTCATCCCGAAAAATAAACTGTTCCCGAGGAAAACAGCAATAACGTTCTTAAGATAATAGATGGCGCCACGTGTCTTTCGAATCATGATTGAATTATATTATCCCGAAGAATACGGAATACGCGATAAACGAAATCCACGCGGGCGTAGCCGCGAGATACCTCTAGTATAATATAAAGTAGTTAACGAACACGTAAGCACTGCAACAATTTTACACACAAACCAACATGTCACTGCAAATAATTCCCACAACGGTTGTTAAAACGCAGTCAGGTAGTATAGTGCGTTTATTTTTACTTATCTATCCAACGTCAATAAAACGTTATTGTATGTAGTTATTGGTTTATTTTGTCCCTTTACTAAAGCAATGCATTTATTTTAACATCTTACATGCATGATCCGTGGAGCACAAAGGTTCCAGACGAAAACCAGCACCAAGTACTAATAGTGCTTGACATTAAGCTGATGCTTTGAGCTGACCTTTTTGGTCCAGCCGTGAGACACATACCTACCATAGACTTTTTTATTTGTATTACACTTTTTATTTATTGTCTCTTTGTGCTGTGTCCAAATAAATTATTCTATATCTTTATCTTTATAATCTGTGTGTAAACACATGTGTAATTTTTGACAAATGAATGAACTTTATCTTTTATCTTTATTCCTTTATGAACATACTTCCTTCTCATTGTTCGAAATAAAAGCTCCAAGATATGATAGTATTGGACAACTTCACAGTTCGCAATCTTAGTCAGTTCCGGCGAGTTGTTGTTAGCGCGGTCTACGAGATAATCATTTTGGTTTTACTGCGATTTATCTTTAACCCGAACTGAACTCAATTGCTACTTATGATTAATTTAATTATTTCTTTAATTTATCATCAAATTAATAATTTCACATTTGCTTTATTTACACCATCGGAAAGTTCAACAAAATTCAACTATACGAGGTCTGTTTCGGGGCGCGGAGCAAAAACCGCATTACGTAGCTGCCATACACAGGCTTCCCCCACCCCTCCCCTCCACCTTGCCGCGCTCCAGTTTTTGTGAACACCCAGATAGGCTAATGGAAATACACAACACACAGGTGCACAGGAATGAAGACTTTTTGTAAGTTAGTGACTCTACGAATTAATTTCTGCGCGAATCAGAAAGATAGAATAAAGTGCATTGGTTTAAGCGCGGTGCAGACTACGCTATAATATATAGCAAATATTGTATAGCACAACGATACCGCTCAGCATACATTTTATATGGACACGTTCACACAACGCTATACTATAAAGTATGGGATTGCTCTATATGCTGCTATACCTATAGCGAAATAGTATAGCGTAATCTGAACTGCCCATTAATCTTGTAACACACTTACCTTCAGACTTTTTTGTAAAAACGTTGCCCCACACTAGTATTTCTCCGGTATCGTGGGTGCGTTTTTACAGACACAAATCTCACATACAAAAACTCCCAGACCCGAAACAACTATCTGTAGGCTATACAAATTTTTGTTCCTTGTGGGAATCGAACCCACGACCCGTAGCGCAGAAGCCAATCGCTCAGCCACTGCACCAAACGTGTCGTCAAAGACTACCAGACCTACATAGAAAGATTTTTATTTTTCGTCTTTTATTTTATGCCTTCTCGTTCCCACAATCTACACAGCACAATCAGCCCACTACTGGGCATAAACCTTTTCTCTGCTTCTGTCTTAGTCCACTATGCTGAACATAATTATTATGTAACCACAGTCAAAGTCTACATATTAATATTAAAATAAGGTTATAACATCCTGGCTAGCTACTAGCTAAACACAGCACCCACTTTTCTTCCCGTGAGTGGGTAAAATGTGACTAAAATATAAGATCAAAAGAGGATGAGCAGCATCCTCCTTTGTAATAATTATAAGTGCCTTAATTATAACTAAGTATGTTGCCGATATCCAAGATGACTGAATTATTGTATATTTCCATATCGTAAAGTGATAAAATGTATCTGGCACTGACTGTCAAGTTAATGTGTCAACCGGTAAGTTTTGGGTCACAATTTATTTGTAAAAAATTCACCCAGTAGTTCAATTATATGTTACAAATGGTATAACAAGATTTTATCCAGTCTAAGGCCATGTTTGAATGATCTCTTAGTCACGACGTGTGCGATCTGAGGTATCATATTAAACCGCAATAATTTTGTGATGCAGCGTTCTAGTGAGCTGGGAATTTGTTAAAAGCTTTGACAAATTCTTAACAATTTATTAGGTATAAAACATTACTCGCACATTCGGTACATTCTGAGATTCATGATGTGACAGTTATTTCGAGCGTCAGAACTGAAGGATTATGTTTTTCGACCATAACTTTTCTAAATCGCGTTTAACAAATTTTTGGAGTATCCCATCAGGTTTTTACAATTATTTACAAATTCTGTCTTTTTGTTTTGCAAGGATTTAAGGTTCGATCCCTCAGTTCAGATGCACATTCAAGTTATCCATCTTTAAGTGACTTGCTGACGACTCGAACACAATATATTCGGACAGTGTCCGAATTGACATATTTTAATTTCAATATTTTTGTCACTGATGATTCGCACACCAATAAAAAAACCTTTTTTATACAGTCGGATAAAATACTTCCAACGATACTTTAATTGTAGAAATCCGTCCTCCGCCCAGCCTATAGTAGTAAAAAAACAATTTTAACCGTATTTTAACGAAAGCAGCCGTTTTTATTTTAAAACTTTTTATCTGACTGTACTTAACAGCTTCAATAGTTTGATGGTGTCCGGATCATCAATGAAAAAAATATTGAAATTAAAATGTGTCAATTCGGACACTGTGTCTGAATATATTGTGTCCGAGTCATTAGCAAGTCTTTTAAGTAACCTGCATTTTGTGCAAATAAAGGTATTCTATTATATATATTCTAATTTTATAGTCACAAACCTATATATATATAAATATACACATACCTACTACGATCACCAATTGGTGTGCCAAAATTGGTGATGACAACAATATCTCTCATGGAACATTAGAACACAATTGTAGAACATTGTTTCAACATGTACCTAAAGTTCAAAGCTGCATTCGTTAGTTAGAGCCGACAATTTCTTTCACAACGCATACGCTATTTTTTGCTTACTTTTTATACAGATCAAAGCTAGGGGAAATACTGCGCTAGTTAGAATTTTTGAACTCAATCGTGTATCGCTATGTGTATTATTTTGGTACCGTCTACACGAAAAATCGATGTATGTTTTGGAATTTCAAAATTAATTATGTCAGGAGTTAGTTACGAGTATTTGTTGAAATGTAACATAATACTACGCTTTACAGAATTCACTTCTCTATTAATATTTGTTAACAAAAATAATAATTGGTAAAGCTTTCATTAACAATTTTGAACCTTTGAGCTTCATCTCTTATTTTTGATGTTGTCTGTACCTAGTAACTGTAGCTGTATGTATGTTTATGTTACGTGGTACACGAACCTGACCCACATGTGCTTGGTTTTGAACTTTGAACTAAATACATTCGATAACCTCAGGGAGAACCTCTTCAATATGGATTCACCTGTTAATACTATACTGTTATGAAGAGAATAGTTTAGTACTTCAGACTAGATCTTCCACGTTTGTTTAGTTAGGCTGGGGTTCAACAACATGAATTGTCAGATAAAACAAGCATTTACCAAAAAATCTAGTACATTTTCCAATTAAACGGTTGTTTAACCAGAGCATTAATGTTGGTGAACACAAGCCTTAGTATTCAACATAACTCAGATTTATCTGATTTAACATGATTGTGAAGAGAAGCAGGTACTAAGTTCCTCATTCATTTAGGTCGTAAGTAAGGCTGCTGATATTCAATTCCTAGCTTCGATTTCCAGGTCACGAAAACATAATCCTGTATTGCTCGCGAAATCTGGTACAAAAAGGATTTTTTGGTATTATTTTTAAGAATAGTGATAAAAGCTTAACCTGCTACAAAGACTCAAGTACTGAACTACTGTCTACATCTGGCTGATGCAACGACAATACTTAAATCAAAGTAACACTATAATTGGATGCATTATACCATCCTTAGAGCCAGATGTTGTTCTATCTCAAACTGCCTACAAAAAGTGTTGTTTTATGACCTCGTTCATGTATAAGGGATGTGTTTTATGGTGGTCGGTCAATCCTAGGTGACCCGACACGGTGTCGACACCAGCCCGACACATTAGTGACCAACTATCAGCAGACAACTGAAAGCCACTAAAAGGTTAGGGCGTCATGTGCACGCCATAAGATGTACGTATTTTTGCTAGTGTTGTAACCGTGTGCTGGTGTTAGTCATAACTGTGTCACCTATATTAAAGTCTCAAGTACTGTAATTATAGACAGAATAAATAAACAATGGCACTGACGAACCGGTTCGTCGGTCGGGCTGCTAGCGGTTAAATTCCTTATGGGTCTTATAGAATCGGCTCGCTATGACTAAGTCGGGATACTGCAGTGGGAGGATATATCTATCTAGTATACTTGTCCAAGTTCAGACTCACGAATGCTCAAAATGCGTCCTGGACCTGAAACAAGTCAGTCTGCTGGAGTAACATCAATCGTAGCAATATTGAAAAAAAAACACAAACCATTACAGGCGCTATAATGAAAAGTCAAATTAGGTGCACGGTTGTCGTTTCCTATGAATAAGAGCCGGCAAGAAACTCCATAGTTACAATTTTTTTTTTTTTTTAAACTTAGCCCCTCACTAAGATTTCTCTTGTATCGTGGGTGCGTTCACAGACACAAATCTCACAAACAAACGCCCAGATCCGAAACAACCATTCTGTAGGTCATACAAATTTTTGTTCCGTGTGGGAATCGAACCCACAACCCGTAGCGCAGAAGCCAATCGCTTAGCCACTGCACTGTACCAAACGTGTCGTCCAAATTGAAAAATGAGATTAGCTATTAACTGAGAAATCCCCTGATGCACAACTTTTCAATAAGCCAACGATAAACGAAGAAACGACTCGGTTAATTATCTCGTTTTATCTCGTTACGAGAATCGATATAATAAACCGAATCGGTCGACAACAGACCAAAACTTTCAGAATTTGGAGGCTGGTATTTGATTAAAAAATAGTAAGAATAAATAGAAAAAGCCTCTGTGACAGAAACATTCCTACGCAAACAAGGCTACAAAATAATAGAAAGCATTGTATAACCCATACGTTTAACAAACACATTCGCTCGCCCTTAGACCTCGGCTTACCCGGTCCTATGTAAATCAGGATATGCGGGCATCTTCCACCGCACTCTATTTACTAGAACCAAGATACACAAAGAATATAGTTAACAGTAAGTCCACTCTGTACAACAACGCGCACTTGAGTTCTTTTTGGCCGTGCGGCAGGCCTATGTCATTCCACGGTGTAAGTATGAAAACATCGCATCATGGCTACTCCGGAGTGAAATACCAAAGAAGACCGAACCGAAATGTAATAAGAGTACGAAAGAACAGCGGAATAGTAACCGTTTCGCTTAACACTAAAGTTCAATTTCGCATGCGCGGTTCACATTTTCTAGGTATTTGACGCGTTAGTAAAAGTCTTATTACTCTACTCTAAATTTAGGAATCCTAATTAGGATTTAGAAATTCTTATGACAGATAGAACGGTTAGGGTTAGTTAGCCAATCAGGATGGTTCCTGCCTTCCTGACTCATCCTATTTAGGATTACTAAATTCAGAGTCGTGTAAGAAGCCTTTTAGGGAGTGCGGTTGAGGTGCTACTATTTAATATTCTGTGCGTATGGTATGGTTCCCGGCAAGGATAAGCTCCCCGTCACTTTCCATAGGTGTCGTAAAATGTAAAGAGATGTATGTCTAAGTCTATGAATTCTTCAAGGTAAAAGTAGCAGTACCGTCCGCGAGGCCTAAGCTGAGCTTTGCATTTGTGTGAGAATTCAGACGCGTCCTTTGTTTGGTTTAAACCAGTTTATACTGCTTTTTGGCAATCGACAAAGCTCAGCTTACGCCAGTTGTATCCTCCTCTGCGTTAAACATCATACTATGCTCAATTTCTTTGCCAAGCTCTGATGTGGTAATATTTCCTAAAAACTTTGTAGAAGTGGTACGATGATGATGACATAGACGCTAAATGAAACGAAACTAGCGCTAATGCAAGCATTTGCACAAAGTACAATCTGTGACTGGTATTCCGTTAGCAACGCGCTGATAGTTAACCTTCTATATGTTCTTATTATGTGGTGCGGATGTTGACAACTGCCTCACAAACGGTTATTGCTTACAAATAACACTTACACTAGCTATAAAATATGTCTAGCCGGTCCCTTTGGGGCGAAGCGTGATGTTCAACGAGATTGACAACTTGTTTTGATAGCATCGGCCCAGTTACAAGAGGCTAATGTCAGGACGTTACTAACAGAATAATAACATAAAAGTTATATACTGTTGTATGTTTGTATGAGTTTTTCTATGTTATTAATGAAGATTTTCTTTTGTCAGTGAATAGGATGCAAAGCATAAACAAAGGAAATGCGGTCTTTTGGTACAGTTTGGTCACAATATAAGGCTATACAGGGTGTTAACGAATTCGTGTAATTCCTTAAAACCACATGATCTACTGACCTACCATGACCTACTGATGTAGACAGGCCTCGCAAGGGATTTAGCTAGATTAAAATAAAAAATTAAATTATTATTTTTTCATGGGGTTTTGTTACCGATCGTATCTAAACCAGCTAATAAGGATTCAGTAAAAAAATAAGATTAATTTTTTTTGCAAAAAAAAAGTTTTGTTTTTGTGAACATTTCGATGCCACGCATAAATTAATGAAAGCATGGTGAAACGGCTGGCAGGCACGACTAACGCGATATCGCTCTTTGCAGTCAGATAACCCAAGACTCTAAAATAGAAAACAAAGATTCTTTTTTGAATTTTTTTTTAGTTGGTTTTCAAAAATTTCCATTTAGGGTTAATCTGTGTCATCAGTAGATCACGTGGTTTGAAGGAATTACACGAATTCGTTAACACCCTGTATAGTTAAAAAACAACGTCGCTATTATATTCTACAAACATTAGAAACAGAAAGCAGTGTTTAGTTTGTGTATGTGTGTAGCAACTAAGTGGAGATTGGAAAACGTTTTCTTTTGTTTCATTATCGCGCGGCACGTGCGCTTATAGGTACTACACTTCTATACGTAGGTGCAATGTGACGAAGTCTTGGTTGAATTCTCTGAAGAGACCTACCTCGATTGGCGCAGGGGATGAACGCTGCCCTTCTTGTACGAATACAATCTTTCAATCAAATCAGGTTGATCGCCGCACTAAACAAGGTATATGAGCTGGTCGAGTCAATACCGCCTTATGTGCCATTGTGCAACAAAGTATTAAATAAACAAAATGTATTATAATAAATGTAACAAACCACACTACATCGGAATTATCTTATTTTGTTAATTAACATTATTACAGGTAAAAAAAAGTTCATATGCATTTCTTTATTAAGCTATGTCTACACCAGTGCGCTTTCACGTCTGAAGCATGGCTGAAGCGCCATAGCGCATGCAATAGCGCATGCCTTAATACTAGTTCGACAAAAGCAGCATCTTATGGCAATCAATATTAGATGCGCTTGACGCAAAAGGAATTGAAAGTTGAAAGCGCAAGATGAACATGAAAACGCACGGGTGTAGATATAATGTACCATTACAGGTGTCCGAACGTTGGCTCTTTGATAAAAGAATTTTCCCTGTATGTTTACGAAACATTTACATAATAAGAATCGTTTACGTATGAACCGATTTATCCTAAGTTAGGTATCAGTATCGTACCTGGGTATTACCCGAGCACTACACGCGTACGTGAAGGGTCACTGTGCGTGTATACTGCATGATAATAACAGGACAATTTTATTTTTATTCGGTATCTTTTCTGGTTTATTTAAATAGTTGACCACATCAAAAACTTTTCTTACCACTATATCCTTCATTTGTCGTCAAATAATAGTGGTAAATTAGGGCTCACTAGGTTCCTACATCAGTACCCCAAGTGTGAGTTTTTTTGTTAACTACTGTAGTTGCGTCACCTCAAAAATGTATGAAAATTTAGATAACGGCTCTAGACGTGGCGTTCAATATAAAACGCGCGTAAGTTGAACGCCACGCCTACAGCCGCTGCCTAAATTTTCATAAAATTTTGGTGTGACGCAACTACAGTAGATATCGAAAAAACTCACACTTGGGGTACTGATTCTGCAGATCTGCTAATAAAAGGTCATTAAATATAGATGCCATGCCGCAAGAGCAGACCATGGGAGGTCTTGAAATCAAATAAATAGGTGAAGTGATATCCTTAAATTGGTCGCCTTGAAGAATAGCAAGAAGAATGTAGAACATAAAGCTATTATGTACAACTACCCCCATAAGGAGCAACAAAGACATTCATCTGATACCGTAGAGATGGGGGAGAACGAGTGTCCTAACAGTTAATAGTCGAGTTGCGCACTGAATCGATTAAATGACTATTCACTATTCTACACTATTAGATTTCCGAAGCTGCGTCAGTCTGAATTCGAGCTTATCTCAAAAGCCATTGGGCGAAACTTAATTCAGACTACGATATACTATTTCACTATACAAGGTTAGTCAGAAAGGGGTTCCTAATCCTAAAGGGGGTTAAAGTACCCATGATAATGAATAACTTTTGTTCTACATTTTTTTTCCAAAAGTCAATAGTTTAAGAGAAACAGTTGAACAAAAATCTCAAAAAAAAATCTCTAAAATTTATCTACCCCAGTTATGATCAGCTGTGTTTATATTTTAGATCATATTTGGGGTCATGAATTAGAAGCACAATTTTCTGATTTTGTAACTAAAGCAAGGATGAAGAATTTAAAAAAAAACTAAAATTAAAATCATTTTATTTGGAAAAAAATATATCGAATTTCGAAATTTTAACTCTTGCTTTCAAACAGTCATCAGCGATACTATAAGTGGGCTTCGGATTAGTACCCCCTTTCCGACTAACCTTGTATAGTAAAGCATATTACGTCATAAGCTATAACAACATAGCATGACGTTCACAGTATACGGTATAATGCAAGCCGGCCTTCTATAGCAAGTTATTTGTCGGCGATCTGTCGGGCGACAGACGGGATAGAAATGAGGCGGGGTGGGGACCGGAGAATCGTACGATATAGCTCTGAGAATCACTCAAAGGAGACTGGGCGAAAGTGGTCTATGAACCAATAGCGACACTTTTGTGGTATTTATAGGGGGATACCTCAACTACACTTACTTGCAAAGGGGCATCAAAATCTGACCCGGCAGTTTTGAGAAAAATAATACTTTATAATATTATCATTTTTGTTCAAGAGATGCTTACATCGACTATTTCTGACTGTATTATACTTCAGTAATGTGTTTTTCTGCTAGATACAGTCACTAATACATAAGAAAGGACAACTACTTCTAGTAGCAAAGCACAAAAAATATATCAGGGCAATTAAATAACTTTTTTTTTCACATTATATAGGTACTTACATTTTATTCGTCAATGATAATAGAATTTAAAAATTCAGCTGGATGTAATATGGTATCTTCATACCTAGCCCAAGACAAATACCATCGTATGCATCTATACGTATATATTTTGCTATAGAGTAGGTTTTCTAATGGGAATTGGGAATGCATGCATGAATGAAGTTCCCGGATGGAAAACTAACTGAACGAAAAACTGCGCCCGCGCGCATTGAAATATCCGACACCTGCCTATGCCGACCAAGGGACAGCCGGCCGTGTAAGTGATAAGAGATAGCAACATTGCCAGTCGCTTTTTAAATGGTCGACGCCAGTTTGCTATTGATCCAATTCATTTGTTTTTCTATTGTTCCAGACAAGCCAGGTAAAAAACCCTGTCCACATCAGTAACAAAAACATATGAAAAAAAAGTTGTTTAATTGCCCTGATATATTTTTTGTGCTTTGCTACTAGAAGTAGTTGTCCTTTCTTATGTATTAGTGACTGTATCTAGCAGAAAAACACATTACTGAAGTATAATACAGTCAGAAATAGTCGATGTCAGCATCTCTTGAACAAAAAATGTTAGTATTCTAAAGTATTGTTTTTCTCAAAACTGCCGGGTCAGATTTTGATGCCCCTTCGCACGTAAGTGTAGTTGAGGTATCCCCCTATAAATACCACAAAAGCGTCGCTATTGGTTCATAGACCACTTCCCAAACAAATGTGCCCAGTCTCCTTTATCGAGTACAACAAGCCAATACTTTATAGCATAGCGTTATGTGAACGTGTCCATATAAAATGTATGCTGAGCGATATCGTTGTGCTATACAATATTTGCCAGATGCTATATATTATAGCCTAGTCTGAACTGCGCTTTATCATTGTTTTAACAATCTATCACATATAGGATATAGGTACCTATTTCCTTTATTGAGGCAAAGCTACTGACGGTATCGAGCATGGTAGCGATTAAAGGCATAATATTAATTAAATAACTGCCAATTTTTCTTTTCAACTACTTAGAAGTAATGTCTTATAAAATATGTATTTTAAACGAGAGGTCGCTTGCGGCTTTGCCCGCATGGATGTCGTTTATCGCGTATTCTGCCTTTTTCGGGATAAAAGTAGTTTAAGTCCAAGTCCGGGTTCCAGACTATCTCTGTACCAAGTTTCATCAAAATCGGTTCAATAGTTTAGCTGTGAACAGACAGAGTTACTTTCGCATTTATAATATTAGTAAGGATTTAAACCCAAATTACACACAATAGTCAATATCACCGACTAACACTCTTATCTCTCACAAGTGAGCCACAGCCCCATCCGTACTCCCCTCGCGGTCGCATCGCCCCATAGAGTTAAATGGGTAACAAGTAACAAACAGCGCGATAAATCTCCCTTATTGCAGAACACATGCGAGACAGCCCTGGACGAAAATATGTTTTTATTGCCGACCGTGCCAGCCCTGACGACCAACAATGGAATAAAAAATAATCCTACATCCACCATTCGCACACAAAATTGAGATACAGAAGGTTCATTCCAAAACTAGGCAAACGCCTTGCGCTAGCTGACCATATAGCTACAGTCTCAAACTTCACTTAAAACTTCAAAACTGATTTATTCAAAATAGTCTAGAACAAACTACATACAACGGAAATGCGCATGTTACTATGGTCAGCGGGTGTCACACTTCTGGATAAAGTACGCAACGTACACATCCGAGGTAGCTACAAAATTGCCCCCATTGCTGAGAAGGTCAAAGAGCAACGCCTTCGATGGTACGGACATGTGTTACGCCGTCCAGAAGACCACACGGTGCGAGTAGCCCTTAACCTGCCGACCCCCCGCCACCTGACTGACAACAGTCCAGAAAGATCTAAAGGAGAGCGAAATAGACACCGCAACCGCTCTGGATCGACATAAATGGAGAAGGCAGACAAGGCGAGTCGACCCCAGATAATGGGACAAGGCAAAGGAAGAAGAAGAATGTTACAAAAGACAGCCCCAAAAACGTCCGCCCTTCACAGCTTCCAGGTGTTTATGTTGTCTCCAATGAACACTCCTACTCGAACTATGGCAACCCGGTGCTGTAGGTACATTCTTATTCTTAAGCTTGTTACCCACTGCTACAAGCCTTCTTATGATCTCTGTCTTGCTCAATCCTTCTCCATCTTTTTCCGTAGCTGGACATTGCCTACTTCTAAAGAGGAATAAACGGGTTTATTGATGGCAGCAACAATCGGTCCGTAGCGCGACAGTATCCCGCAATCAATCGATCTTTATAGTTTCGTGGTTCAGGTAAACTTTTGAGGAAAGCGTGTTTTCTCTCTATACTAGGTTAGTCAGAAAGGGGGTACTAATCTGAAAGGGAGTTAAAGTATCCATAATAATGAGTAACTTTTGTTCAACCACTATCCCCAAAAGTCAATAGTTTAAGAGAAATAGCTGTTCAAAAATACGTACGTACGTTAAAAATATGCTAAAATCAATCAATCCTCAGATATGATCAGCTGTGTTTACATTTTAGGTCACATTTCGGTTCACGAATTAGAAACTCCATTTTCTGAATTCGTAACTAAAGTAGGGACAAAGAATTTTTGAAAAAATAGAAATTAATTTACATGGAAATAAAAACTATCGAATTTTAAAATTTTAACACTTGCTTTAAAACCGTTATCAGTGATACTTTAAGTGGCTTGCGGATTAGTACCTACCCCCTTTCCGACTAACCTTGTATACGCCCGCACTTTAAATATCCATGCCTTTTTTTAATATTTAGGTTTTACTCTGAATCTACGTGTACTATTTATAGGTGGTGGTTGGTGAGGCACACACCTATAACAACACAATATTATGAAGTGTGCCTTCTGTATTCATGTATGTAATGGCTCACCCCGTCCGTGTTTTCTGCGGTATCATATTACATCACAGGATTCACAATGTTGCCAGTCGTGGTTAATTTCGTTATTTTTTAGCTCAAATTGTCTGTTCACTAGTGTTGCACGATGTTGCCTTGTTATTTGGGTTTTTGGTTAAATAAAGTTACGTTTTTATAAAGATTTTTTCTTTCTCGTATTTTCCATTTCATGTGTACAGGGTGTTAACGAATTCGTGTAATTCCTTGAAACCACGTGATCTACTACTGGTGTAGATTGGGGATTTACTTAGCTTGATTAAAAATAAAAATTCTTTTTTTTTATGCGGTAGCGGTAATTGTACGACCTAAACGACCAAAAGGAGTCAAAAAAATCATTTTATTTAACTAAACATTTCGAAGCCACGCATGACTGAATGAAAGCACGGCGACATGACTAACGGGCACGACTAACAAGATATCGCTCTTTGCAGCCAGTTAACACTGCGCTCTAAAATGACTCAGAAATAGAAAACCAAGATTTTATTTTGAATTTTTTTTGGTTGATTTTCACCATTACCCGTTTAGGGTTAATCTATGTCACCAGTAGATTACGCGGTTTGAAGGAATTACACGAATTTGTTTACACCGTATATGGAAGAACATTTTATCAGCTCATATTTGGTAGCAGTTATTAATGTAAGGGTCAAACTGAAAATCTCTGAACTCTGAAATTTTATATATCTTTTACGAAGAGAGGTCGCTCAAGGCTACGCCTATGTGAATATCGTTTATCACGTACTAGCACTATAAAGTCAATGCAAAAAAACCGTTGCGCTCTAAAACGATAGATTGAACTTAGATTATAAAAGCGGTGGATCCATTTTAATTCATATCATCATACTAATAAAATCCTTATTGTAGTGCAAACGTGAGTCCAACGTTAGAATTTTCTCCTTAAACAGCAAACCTTTAAAGTTCCTTGAACCAAAGGCTGAAACATTTTCTCAATTGTACTATTACACCGGGTTTAATACGGTGTAACGAATATTTAAACAGTGAATTCAGCCCCTTACTTTGAATTGAAAATCATTGGAAAGTATCCGCAGTTTTATTTTATAATACTGTGTGTGCGGTGTAATAGAATACGTTATTTTACATTACAGAAATAAAAAAACAAATCGTAAAATCGGAAACCTCGTATTTTCAATTCAGAATAATGGGCCGATTTCACTCTTTCAGTTTTCGGTAAACCGTCAGTTGCACCCGTTATACAAAGTGGGGTTGACATTATCACAATAATGATACCACGTGTTCTAGGATGTGTTCTAGTACCGTACACAAAAAATCTGTTACTTCCAAGCACATTTTTTGTCGAATGATTTTTCAATTTCACTCATTCATGTAGTAGATGTGAACATCTGTTCTACACATGTAAATAAAGATAATTTTGGTTTAAACGGGTCATAGATTTACATAACTTCGCGTAGAGATCTTGATATTCGTAAAATTATTAAATCGTACGAAAATTCCTGTGACTAAACTATTGAATGTACGGTCTACATGATTGATTATTTGTGTTCGGTCGTAAAACTCATCATAGAATACGTGGTATCATTTAATGTCGTAACGTCATCCCTACTTTGTATAACCCTTCATGTAACATTATGCTATAAATACCATAAGATTGGCATTGAAGGTGTAATGTAAGCGGTCGTCCCATTCTATGCTCGTAGGTACAATGACCTCGCCAATCGCCACTATTGCTATTTTTGAATAGCATACCCGCAATAAAATGCTAGTAGTGCATTAAGCGAGTTAGACTATCGTTCAATCAGAATCAACATATGTAAAATAGGTAAACAGCACAACTAACAAGCTCTATCGGCTAACTTCGTAAAACCGATCAATTCCGAACTGAATGCAACTTCAAGACGACAAATTTTTAATACTAACGAAGTAAAAAAAAAATGTACGCTGACGCCGCGCAAAAAGAATGCGTCTCTTCTCGCCAGATTGCGTGGCAGTCGCAACAGCCTCTTGAGAATTATTGCTGATAGGTATGATGAAAGCCCCACAGTGAGGCATCTCATAAAAACCACCCTGTCTGTAGTAGAATATAAGTACTAACATAGTGCATAAGTTAAATTGTTTTACTAACATTCTGGAATTGTAAGTATGTTGTGTTAATGTCAGTGGATCATGTTGTCTGCTATATAAATAAATAAAAATAAAAAATAAGTGTGAGTGGCGCGACAATAAGTGACTGCCATTCAAAATCTAAAATCTAAATCAAAAGTTTTTATTTCACATAAACCATTACAGGCGCTTGTGAAAAGTCGAATTTAGGTGCACAATTCCAATTAGTCGTTTCCAATGCACATTGGTTGTTCGATCAGGTGCATCGATGAAACGTTTTAGTTGTACATCACACTGTACCATAGACACGTATTTTTTGCTAACCCGACTCTACTGTGACTACCAGATAAACTATAGTAGTTCACTATGTTCAGTTTATCAGTGCATCGGTCTATTTTAACTTAACTTCCACCTTAATTTTTTACTGGACCAATGCCTCACTCAAAAGAGAGATGCCTACTACGCTGCAACAAGGCCAGCACTGTCGGATATGTACAGTTTATGGGGGCTATTACACTATCAAATATCTAGGATCATAATATAGGATCTTACCTCTTATCCTATATAAATGACCTCTAGAGTCATATCTGTGTATTACGTTATCATAGTTATAATGATCCTATTTTTCATACTCTGGTTTTTAAACCTTATTTGTACACTCAAACAGCCAGTTTGCAACGCCGCTTGCATACTTAACTTTTTTTGTTACCGCGGAAAAGACAAAGGTATGACATGGATGTACTACATACAGCCAAGTTTGAATTGTTGTTTCTTATTTTTTTCAGGTTAACTGGCAATACCTGTTTCTATGACCCTATAGGATCCTATCTAACAACTAATGTCAAAGATCTATGATCAAAGACAAAATGATTCTTATGTCTATATTAAATTGTCATTTATGTATGACTCAAAGATCTATGATATATGATAGTGTAATAGCCCCCTAAGTAGGAAAAACGCCGCCTTATATCAACCTTGCCTACATCCACCCCTAATCACTTGTCATCTAATACTTCACATCTGCACTCTTTCCCTCCTCAAGCATAAGGTTCACCAGCTAAATAAACAAAGTATGTTGTTTCACCACGACAGTTCAATGTCATTTGCTCGAGGACGCTCAGAAGAGTTGTGAGATTTCCTCTGGAACTCACTACGACGCGACGGGGGAAACGACCATGAGATGAGATATTGTTTGCTTTTTATTATCTTCTACGATATTACGTGTAGGAAAATGTGCTTATATTGCGTTGTTTTCTATTGTTAAGGGATAATAACTAAGGGACCTACCATAATGGGAGACAAAATTCAAAACCAAGTTTACTAGCAGGATATTTAAAGAATGTAAAATGCTGCTCATTAAGTGGATAAATAAGTTATGCTAGAGAATCTTCTATTAAATATAAGGTAAAACCGCTTCTATAGAAAACAACTTTGTAACTTAGATAACTACTTTTTACACTTTTGATACTTTTTAACTTTAGTAGCATGTTATACTAATTGTAAGTTATAAAAGAGCGGCGCCTCCTTTCACAGGCATCTATATACTTAAAAGGAGACGCCACCCACTGTATACAATACAACACGTAATAGTGAAATAAAACATTTTAGATTTAGATAAAATTAATTTAATGTAAATTATAATTGTCTTAATCGGTTCAGCTGTGTCATATTTTTTTGTTGCCACAACAGGAAAAGAAAAATATAATCACCTTATGTAACTGATACACTTTTTTTTTACAGATAAAAATCATGACTACTCGATCGATTATGCATAAATCGAGTAGTAAGTAAATAAAGTCGCAATAATGCACCTGGTTAATATGGTAACAGTTTATATAACCCGATTTAAATGGTCAATCATAAAAAATAGAAATTGCTAGTATTTATTTATTAATACCCGCAATTCTTTTGTTATATACGTTATACTTGTTTTAAATAAAAAGGTAACTACTATATTAACATGTACTTACTAAAACCTAGGCATAGCCGCGAATATAATATACTTATCGAACCAATAAAATCTAGCTGCGACGGGTGCACACACACTGGCTCGGTAATGGTTATTTATAAGGGAATCCAATAAGAAATAAACCTATATCATTCCTTGGCATAGAACAGGCTCCGGGCCTCCGGGACCCGGGACCCAGATTAACCCGTAGTAACCCGTACCTGCCTTTTTTATGACGGTCCAAACGATCACACGGTATATTTTTTGTAAAACGCCCACTATTCGTGACCTTTAGGAAAGAAACGGTTTAACTTAGAAAAGCTATGCATTATTACAGGCAGATTGAGAATGGTAATAGAATGTGAGAAGTTAGGGGTTTAGGAGGCGATGTAGTCTGGCTGAATTGAAATTGCTACAGACAATATTTCTGGACTTTAAAAGTGACTTTGACCCGTGAGTTTATTTCGGCCTTTCTTCTCAGAGGTAGGCAGATAGGAAACGCCGACGACATCTAGCTTTAAAAAAACAAAACGACATGTAAAAGTGATTTTTAAATATCCAATTTGCAGAATAAAAAAAAAACATTTCATTCGAAAGGTTAAATGGTAAATGATAAATTCACATATACAACGTATTACAAAAATACCCCTAAAGCCGAAAGGGGATTAAAAGGTCCCTTGTAAAGAGTCTATTGGCAATATTTTAAAATAAAAGCAGAACCCAATAAAAATATTTGGAGAAATCATAAAATAAAATCATCACTGAAAAGCAACTCTGAAAACATAAAAGTAAAGAGTAGACTACCCAGAATGTTATTTACATTCTAACCTAATTTCCTCTGAGAGGTAAATGACAACAAACATAAAAGACTACTTGATTAACATTTTCTTTTTTAAGGGGAATTATGTAACACTTTGTACTTACATACTACCATAACAGTTCCCATAACCATATATTTAAAGAGCACTTAAGTATCGGTAGTTGGAAGTCAACTAGCAAGAATGGGTGCGCTAATCATGACGCACACTTCCCAACCGGTGCTGCTAACGCACTTTTCTTCATAAAATGTAAGAAGTGAAAGATTTTTAATGTACAAGGGGAAGCACACAGTATACAAATGAATAATAATTATATTATATTATGTACAATGATGAAGGGTCTTTAAAGATTCTTGACACAAATAACAATTGCCTATTAATAAGTTAACTGCACTTCAAACCTTTACATCATCAAGTAATCATGCAATTAATTTCGTCCGGTAATTAAGTAATTTCAAATACCTCTTGTAGGTACCCGTAGATAAAATTGAACGCGTGTATCATACTATTTTATTTATAATAGCCTAGTTTACGACAACATGTCACTATTATTTGGTATGTGCATCACGTTGTCTAAGGTGCAACGTGACATGTACGTTAACCCAGACTATCGTAGCCCACCCCTGGACAGGGCTGGTGACCGTAAAATCAGACCAAACATTGGTCACATAATAATTAAGTGATGCTATCGGTCAGACCACAGAAATAGACAACATGCTGTTATGGTGGAAAATGGAAGCAATCAGTCGAACCAATAATAATGTATGTACTTACCTTTAAAAACATTGCATATTTGTCAAACAAAAGAAAATGTTCGTGTTAGATAAAAATAAAGTAAAATGTTTGGAAAGTAAATAAATACACACATAAATATAATGCAATGCTTGGTATAGACAATTAATAAAATGATGTCTTACACGACGTACATTCAAATTTTAAGTAAAATAAAACATAAAAAAAACAAACAAAAAAATACGCGTGCCTGACTGAAGCTATGTCTTTAAACCATCATTTAATTTACTTGATGAAGTAGCACTTTCCATGCACTGTATTGCTACCACAATCAATAGCAAAATAATTGTAAGTAACTAAGTTAAATAATTCTTGTAATTTTCCCGGCACCAGTACTAAGAAATTTAAGAAACGTCCAACATTATTCGATACATTTTCTCATAGCCCTATCAGTTTTATTGACCGTAAGAAATCAATTTCACGGATTTCACGTTCAATCTTAAATTTTATCACCCGATCGTTCCTTTACAACATTCTTATTTAGGTAAGTAAATGAACAACTGCGCCTCGAAAAAAAGATTGCGATATTGATGGACATGGTAAAAAAATCATATTCAAATAAATATTGCTTAAAAAACTGCATTAGCAGCAGTGACTGACATCCTACCTTTTTTAATTCCCTCTCAATCTGAACAGCTCTCTGCAGTATAGGTCCTCGAACAGCATACTGGATGTTCAACAGGTTCTGGTTGATATTCTCAAGAGTCAAACTATTATCGAGCTTCATCTTAATGTAGTATTCAACAGTTTGTTCACGCATGCGCAATGGACGCAACGACAAAATGCACTGCCCAAGCGCAGGCAATCATATTATATTTAAACGTACCCCCTGCGCACGATTCTACTCACGCATTAAGGTTTAGACACATTACGGTTGACATTTTATCTGTAAATAGGTTTACCAATTATTTTTTAATCATTACTGGGAATGATGTTGTTAGTACTTGTTAGTAAATTTTTGTATATCACCCAATAAGGCAACGGATACCTTTCGAAGTCCCAACATTTCAAACGCAACTCCGAAACCTTAGCCTTTAAGCTATTGCAAATTAGGCTCGTGGTAACTGGTTTAAATTCAGTCGCTTATGTCGCCGCCTGCCTATAACCAAGATATATTGGGCTAGTGTCCATACAGAATACCCAGTTTAGGATTACTAGTTATAGGCAGAAAACCGAGGACGACTCTTTTTCTGAAAGGCTCATACTGTAGTATCTTAAAATATACAACGCAATACCAGAGCCCATTAAAGTCCTTCCTGTTAATAGGTTTAAAAAGAAATTAAAAGAATGGCTCTTGGAAAAAATGTATTATGAAATAGATGATTTATTGATCAATTATTAATTAATGTGACATTATTATTATATCTATGCTACTTGACAATCTGACATTACCCTGATTAATTAATTGAATTGGTAGTTTATTAACTTAATTTAATGTACTTAACTACTTAGTTGTAATTTTATGGTACCTACTATTGCCAAAATTTCACATGTCTATCCAAGACAAAATGGGCTGAACTCTGTAATACCTTAAGACCATAATGTACCCTATTTTATGTGAAAATAAATATAGAATTGAATTGAATTACTTCCCTGGAGACATTGTCAGAACATAGGTATTTGTATATCGTTACATTATCTTTCACTTTTAGTTACAAAGTATTTGTTTCCTTAAAATTCCTGAGGATAAGACATCCACGTCTTAGCAAAGGCCATTAAGTGATAGCGAGCGATCTTATCGTAATGTATGATACATACACATACATACATACTACCCATATTCCTCCGATGCCATCATTTTTCGCAACATCAGGGAAATCGGTAATGCCGCCTTGAATAAGGATATCCCGCCATCTTTAATATGGCTTTTTGGGAGCCTTACCTTACCAAGTTACCATAAAATCTCATAGAATTGCTATTTACCTCGTAAAGTGTTTATGAACACGACTTTGATACGTTTTTACAAGCTATACGAGCTCAAGAAAATATTAGCCAATCAGCAAGGTTGGTGAGTTGACTCCCTACGGTGAGCCGAACGTACTTAAGTATCGTCACTTGTGGAAGGTCGTTTAATGGGGTGCGCTTCATTTCGTATAATAAAAATTTGGTTTATTTTCATTTTAATAACATTCATGATGTTTATACAACGAATTTATCAGCATTTAACATAATTTCATTGAACATTCGTTTGTTGTAACATCCATTGTCTACTCGTATAACATAATTTGGCATAACGTACCTAATATCACGGACTGCTGATCACGAGGTCGTGGGTTCGATTCCCACAGGACACAAATATTTATGTGATGAACATAAGTGTTTGTGTTGGTCTGGGTGTTTCTAATGTATTATAAGTATGTATTTACAAAAAAAGTATGTAAGTATTATATCCATTGTCTAGTATCCATAGTACAAGCTCTGCTTAGTTTGGGACTAGATGGTGCTGTGTAAAAAAAGGCCCAAATATAAAATATTTTTTTTTTAAAACTCTTTGGGTATACCATCTTAAGACATAATTTTGTTAGACATAATGAAAGTTTTACATAATGTTTAAAGTATTGAAAATCAGTAGGTTAATCTTTACCGAGATCTTTAGAGCTCCCACAAATCTGACGGGTAAATGGTAAAACATAAGAAAGCGAAGTACATTACTTCAAAATGTACCCAGGAACGACGCTGAGGCGTGTTATATTGTCAAGCGCATCTGATAATAACCCATTGGAAAACATACCTGGTTTAGGTTTAGGCTGGTGAGCGAGGAAAGCGAGCGAACTAATCCCCCGTCATCCCCTTCGAGTGCTATTTCTTGTGACCATACCACCCACCACTTTTCTTTTGATCTTGACTGATTGCTTGGGTGAATCTGTCAGGCATTTATGTCTTTTGATTTATGTTGATTCCATTAAACAATTACATAAAATATTAGGCCAAATGAGTTTTTATATCACGATAACATTATACACTTGGGAGCAAAGAAATCGAGCCACTCCTTTTTTCACGTGTCCTGGTTATTAGTTTTGGTTTCATGAACTATATCATTCAAAATACAAAAAACTACCCTCATTGTAAAGGTTATCAAATAACCTTTTAGGCGATATAATTGTTTAGAATTGATCTGTTCCATAATACCAAAATTAATAACAATTATACTTGTACGTGAAAAATTGAAATGGCTCGATTTATTGGTTACGTATCATAATACCTATGTTTATTATAACTATTTTCAAGATAACTACGGTTGATTCACATATGTTCATAATGCATATTGGTCGACTCAACTACTGTTTAACTTACCTAATCTTGATTAAACTAAAATTAATTGCACTAACGAACGATTAATCTAATGATCTTTTAAGATATTGGATATTTCAACTATGTATGAAATACCTAACGGACGACTCGCCTACAGTTTATTATTATTGAGCGCTTTTAACAAACACCTTTACTTTTCTATAATAATTCCTGTTTTAAGTTCAACTTAATGACCTAATTATATGTAAATAAACTATGATTCAAAGATTTTTGTGTTTTCTTAACTTTCTTTTTAACGGATAATTAGACAATGATGAAAACATTTCTGCGAGCAACTTGGAAATAGCGCTCGCCGGCCGCTGCCGCGGTTGGTCACAGTTCTTACCTAACCTAACCTATTTCACTCAGTTCAAAATGATGAATCATACAATCTGCCTGCGACTAGATAATTAGACAATGGGTAAAACATTTCTGCGGCAGATTGTATGATTCGTCATTTTTAACTGGGTGAAATAGGTTAGGTTAGGTTAGAACTGTGACAAACCGCGCGCGAGCCGAGCGAGCGAAGCGAGCGGTGCCGCGGCAGCGGCCGGCGAGCGCTACTTCCAAGTTGCTCGCAGAAATGTTGTCACATATACAAAATCACCAGTAAGACAAACACAAGACCACAGATAAATCAACAGTAGGTGAATCGTCCGTTAGTTTAATCAACGTTAGGTGAATTAATTGTAGTCGAATAAACCGTAGATGAATTCTCCATTATGGATTTCGTCCATTAGTTATTACAAAAATAGATGAAATGATCTTTAGGTGTTTTAAACGGTAGGTCTTTTGACCGTAGTTGTCTTGAAAATAGTTGGAACAAACTTAGGTATTATGATACGTAACCGATTTATTTGCTCCCAAGTATATTTAACGTTATTGTATAAATAGTTTATTAGTTTTATCTTTAATAAATTATGCGTTTTAAAATGATATCAACCTTTTATTACCTATATCAAATAATTGGTATATGAAACACAATTATAGAAACCGAATTTATATCTCCTAAATCTTATACTTTTGTAGTTATAAGTATCATTTATTATGCGCTTACCTCAGAATACCTGTATTCTGAGGCGCTTACACCGTTTAATGCACTCCAGAATCATAATTGAGCGCTCACATAAGTTAAGTTGTTATAAATAACAGTAGTCCAGACTTATAATTGAGCACTTACATAAGTCCGGTCCTTATAAACGTCCCAGGCAAATGATTGCATTTTTCTGGCTCATTTTAGCGGTCGGCTGCGGTATGCCGCTATCCTCGGCCATCAATTTCGCCTGACAGCGGGTTCTTTGGCCACTTTATCAACGCGGGTTTCAGAGCGTTGCGGGCTTTTTAACCAAACAGGGCTGGAAGTAATCCTGGCAGGTCTTAAAGTGATAAGGTCTGTAATTCTTCAAGACACAAATGTTACCGCAATCCCAGATTATACAAAATATCTCGGGTCATTGATCATCTTAGATATTGAGTCCTTAACTCAAATGTGACTCCTCATGCGGTTGATGAGTCGTCCCTTGTCCCCTTGATAACTGATGGGGAACTACGTTCATGGTCATGACATGAGTGCAAGCGATATCTGATCACACCAATGTTTAGAGCCACAACCACGTGGTCCGTGTCTTCAATTTTTCCACTAATTATAGGCAGGCCTCTTGATGTTTTATCAGTGTTCCTACGGGATATTTGTGGACAAAGTATTTAAGCAGTCAGCACCGAGTTGAATCAAATTCAAAATATAATTATTTCACACAGACTATTACAGGTGCTTATAAAAAGTCAAACTCAGGTCACGGTTCCAATTTCTCGTTTCCTATGAAGAAGAGCCGGCAAGAAACACCATGGTTACTCTTAAATCATCCCTTTCACAATTTCAGTAAATACAGTACATACCTTACTATGATTTAGGATAGTTATGAGACATCAATGAAGTCTTGAGCACAGATATGTTGCACGAAGTCTTGAGTGCAGGAATAAACAAAAAAAACAATGTGAAAAATTATAATACACTTTTTATTACCTAGGCATCTAGCAAGTCTACGAAGTTCTCATATTTACAAAAGATAAAAGGAAACTAAACTAAGTAGGTATGTATATAAAACAATTGACTAACCTCCGGTTTCTGATTTGAGAATTCGGGATAGGCAAATATTTAACAAGCACGGTAATTAAAGACACAATAGATAAGACAATTAAATGTCGTCTTGGGACGACGGGCGGTACGCAACCGGAGTAACATTTGAGTACAAAGTTGTCAAAAAAATGCTTTAAAATCCGTAATTTTTTTGACAACTCCATACTCAAATGTTACTTAAGTATTTGCTTATCCCGAATTCTCAAATCAGAAACCGGAGGATAATTTAATTGTCATTAAAACTTTAGAGAACGTAGGTACTGAACTTGATTAGCATGCGAAACAAATTACATTTTAAAATAAGATATCGCAATGAAAATAATGCCTTATGGCATTAAGTCCGCCTTATGTACCACCATAGTGCATAGAAGTATAAATAAATAAAATAATAAGTAATCATAATTGAGGGTAGTTAATAAACATACGCATACGTCGTTAATGAGGTTCCAGGGAAACCACATGTGCAGAAGGAGTTAATACCAATCATCCTTATCATTGAGGCTAAACGGGGTTATTCCTCAATAATTGATTAATTTCACAGAAATTAACAATATAAAACAAAAACGCTTTTAGCATTAGGAATAACAATATCCTGCAAGACATAGTATGCGCAGACCATAAAGATTGTCCCAATCCCAATACGTTCCCGGCGTTATCAGCAGGCGAGGTGATTTCCTAATTAATATCGTTTACTTACAATGTACATAAATCTTCGCTTGCGATAAACTATAACCAGCCGGGATTTCGGGATTCCCTACTTTATTGCAATTATATTTGATGTATTTGATACTAAGATATTAGAGGTCACAATTATTGGTAATTCACCTATTTTTGATAACAGGGAAGAAGGGAAAACCAGCAGTTTTTCCTTACATAAAAAACGTTACCGACATACTTAATAAATATAATCGTCACGTCTGTACTGAAGGGGATCCCCGAAAATGCAGGCTGTGGTGATCGTTCACCTACTTTTGGTAGTCAGTTATTTATTATGGTAGAGATACCACGGTACCTAATCTGCTCGGCGCATGCGAAATGGAGCTTTATGGTTATCCGAGAGTGTTCTCATTTCGCTGTATGTTTGCACTCTTATTATCGCGGTTCGGTCATTTGTCAACAGTTTACTTCTGTGTTGCACAGGTTGCACTCCGGAGGCGAAACGGTGCGTAGGCATGCTTTCAAACCTCGAAGTGACGGAGGCATGCCACTCTGTACCTCTACTCTGTCACTCTGTACAATTGTATGTAGGTATTGTAGGTACCTACTTGTTTAACACTACATAGTATAAAGCAAAGTCGCTTCCCGCTGTCTGTCCCTGTGTATGCTTAGATCTTTAAAACTACGCAACGGATTTTATAGAGTGATTCAAGAGGAAGGTTTATATGTATAATACATTGCACCCGGGCGAAGTCGGGGCGGGTCGCTAGTTATAATATAATAATAATAAATAAACACGGTACAATATTGGAAACTTAATACAGTACTGGAACATTAAGCGCTACATTTTTACAATTTCCCTGGGCCACACACAAGGATTCCCTGTGTCATGGGGTCCAGTCCATTACCGTTTATATATAACAAAAAAATAAAACTAAAATTAAAATGTTACATAATGTGATTAAACTAAAATGTAAATGATTGAAAACATAATTGTACTTATTAACCATGACGATAGATTCAAAGATAATTATAAATGTTGGTAACAACACTGATAACGAGTGACGAGGTAAGTACTTGCAGTTGATGCAGTTACTCGCGCAACCCAAGACTGCTCCAATCTAGTTCATTCGCCAGTCCCGCGGGGTTCGCCTTGCATTCGATACTTTTATTCTTTTCTTACTTCGCCGAGTGCCCGGGGGTTTACGGCTATCGGACGATCGAATACCTCTCGTGCACATAAGTGTGTTACTACATTTCTATGATAACATTATTTTACGAAACAATTTATTGAATTTGTTGGGAATTGAACCCAACAAACGCATGGGAGGAGATGCGCGGGCGGCACGTCGGCGTCGCGTCGTCGGCAGCGAAGGACGGAGGCGCGGCGCGACAGCGACATGGCCTGAACCGATGACCACTCGCTTTTAAGGACACCAATGATGTAGAACATTCTCTTATATTGATTATATTACTTCATTGTTTGTTCGGAAAGTTCTATTTTGTTTTAAACGACAATAGAACACGCCCATTTTAATACAGTCCACTTTTATTACAGTCCTTTTTTACAGAAACGTTGAATTTAGATAATTATAAGAGCGGTTACGCACTGCATCCAATCCGAATCCGTGAAAATACGTTCCGAAATAGTCATAGAACTATTTGTATGATAGTTTACGCACTAGATCTGATTTCCGTCATCCGATTTCTCTCCGTCATCCTTGAGTCTCCAATTCGGAAGAAATATTGACGGACCGAAGTAGCCGTAGTACTGTTTGTATGAACGCTTTCGCATTACCTCGGATTCAAATCGGACATATGCCAAAGATAGCCCCTGAATTGCTTGGATTTGGTTCAGAGATCGGATTAGTGCGTAAGCAATATCCGAATTCGGTCCGAGATTTTTAGACTCTAGATCCGTATTTTCACGAATTCGGATCGGATGCAGTGTGAAAAGTAATATCCGAACTTTTTATATCCGTATTTTCACGGATCCGGATCGGATGCAGAGCGTAACCGCTGTAAGGCTACCAACGACGTTGTTCCGAATTTAATTTCTGTTTGAAACTATAATTTTTGATAATAGAACTTAAAATGAGGCTGACAGCTCCATCTAGTGGATGAAACTGTCAATCTGGGTTACGATAATAAATTGTCCTGCGTGGAATCAAAACTTAGCCTTATCCTGGCTGAGCTCCACACACACACTCACTATTACTCCTTGTTAGTATCTAACATAATGAAAGCAAGAACAGTCCCTTTAAACAAGGAGCAGTGCCCAGCTAGGAAACTGGTTGGGATAACTCTGTAATGAAATATAATTATTGACTTTGCATTCGCCTCGTGCAATTTTGCTGCATTCAGAGTCGTTCATTATATATAATCGATCAGGTCGACCCACTCGTTAAGTAGGTAAAGAATCGAATCTTGGCAAGAGTACAAAAATCTACTGGGTAGGGCACTTGTAAAACGGGTTCAAGCTGTGTCTAGCGCCATCTACACCCGGCAGGTAAAAAATAAAACAACATCTACGTTGTTGCTCTGAGCGTCTGTGGCTCTGTAATGTCTGTGTTTCGGATGTCTGACAACAGCTTCACGTATTTCAGACGATGAAGTAAGATGGCGTTATTCTCACATTCATTTACAAAAATATTGAGCCTACCAGCGTACCAGGAAGCGAAACGCCAAGAGCATAGGCCAAAAGAAAGAGAACAACAGCGACAACAGCAAGGGCGCGGCGCGGCGACGTCTGGAAGCGCGAGCAGAGCAGCGCGGTGCATTCGGCCTATCCATTCTACCGCAACCGCGGTTTCCAAATTAATTGTATGCTCCGTAACATTCAGATTCGGTCAATTACGAATCGCCTTTCACTTATATTCAATCACCTATTGCCGAACACATCAACACTAGTGCTCGTTCACACATAGGTTGGTTTTACAGATCCGCTTTATCGTAGGTATACGTTTTTATTCGAGGATGACGTATGTAGTTGTATGAGCGAGTTCACACACATGACAATATTCCAGATCCAGTAAAAAATACCGATCCGCCAAAATATACAGCAGTCCGTTTTATCGTGTACCTACGTTTTTTTTTTGGCAATGGCGTACCTATGTAGTTGTATGAGCGAGTTTAGGTACACACACAACAGTTTTAAAACGTCACCGTGTCGACGGATCCGTTAAAAACGGTACTGTAAATGGGGTGTGAACATCACCTCCAGTAGCGACGGATCCGTTAATTAAAAACGATCCTGGAAATACGGATGTTCTGTGTGAACGAGCCCTTAGCCAAACACCCTTTGGATAGCAATTCTTGAACATACTTTCAGAGCCGCTTGCCATAGGCAACCAGCCATTTTTACGCTAACAACTTTTCAGCCTTCGCCAAGAAACGTGTGGCCGTAACGTTCACATTCCCTTGGATGCCTAGGATCATATTAAGAGTAAGTATGAGCAGCCCTCATTTACTGCGTTCTGCGCCTCCCTGCTCCCTGCTTGCTAAGGCGGATACAGACTTTGCGAGGCATGCGTCGCGAACGGCGCATAACGAATGCCTTGCAAGGTGTGTATCTTCATATTAGTGGCGAGGCATGTACTACGCACGTGCGAGGGTAAGCCAACCTATGTCTGCAAACGCTTCAAGATCAAAGCGCCTCAGTACGAGCATTACATTGGTTGTACGTAGTCGCGCATGCATCGAGGTGTGCGCCGCGTACGATATCCACGCACGCCTCGACTGAGAAAATGAAACTGCGCCTGTACTAAAGCACACGCCTTGCACAAACGTGAAGACAGACAAACAAGGCATTTGCTTCGCACGGGATAGCTCGACCGGAGCATAATACGGGTTGCAGACCAAGAGCTAAGCTAAGTTAGTTTAGCTTAGCTCGCATAGCTGACGCAGTTTTTCATACAGTTAGGCCCGGCGCAGACGACGGACTTTTTGTCCGGCGGACTGCCGCAAACAGGAATTGACGTGGTTGGCAGTCTTTGCCGGTCGCGAAATTTAACACGGACTCAACGCACACGACGGTAATTTTGTCTGTAGTTGTCGTTAGAACTCTAGTGTCTGCGATGGCAACAACTACCAACTACTTTCATTCTTGTCCGTGTTAGTCCGCTGGACAAAAAGTCCGTCGTCTGCGCCGGGCCTAACTGTATGAAAAACTGCGTCAGCTATGCGAGCTAAGCTAAACTAACTTAGCTTAGCTCTTGGTCTGCAACCCGTATAATTATAGTATATTTTTTCGACACGGACGCCTCATGCAGAGGCGTTCGTTGTGCGCCGTTCGCAGCGCATGCCTCGCAAAGTCTTTAACCATCTCTAACCTTAGTAACGATGACGGGGAGTCATTGCGACTGTGTCTTGTCTACGGAGGGACAATTTCCACAGTACATGTTTTCAGCCTGCAATGTGACGATGAATAATAATGATTTGCCTAATCAGGTATAGTAAAACAACAATTTGCTTTTCACTTTATTCGATTTTTAACAATGCATTAACAATAACTTAACTATGTGTAGCTATTAAATCACAATTTTCATTACACGCTGTATTCCTAAACGGAATGTCACCAATTAGCTTAAATAATTTCATATTGCACCATTAGAGACAAGATTTATTACAAAATAATCACAGCATAACATTTTTACTTTACTTTTTATTTAGACTTCTTTGTACAGAAGAGACTTGTTAGTGAAGATGTTAGCTGTTATCGTTTTTGCTTTTAAGTTTGCTGTCTTTCGGAAACATTTTAAGAATAATAAATAATCAAAAAGATATAACAATAATAAAATAAAGCTCAAATATATTAAATTAAACATTATATTAAAATGCGTTTTGATTTGTTTTTGATCGGTACGAACACAATAATCGTTATTCGTCTGAATAGGTTGCAGTTTATGTAAAATAAAAATATTAAATACAGAACTATGTTTGTACAAGAAGCGGCGCAGGTCTGATGGCTAAACTAGCAAACTTTAAATGCCTTAATTGTTCGGAAAATACTTTGAAACAAAACATCTACATAACTATGTTCTTAAACTAGAAGTTTCTATGAAAAGAACGTAGCTATGCCAATACCTGCTATGTCAATCTTTGAACAGCCGGGGTAACCTCCATACGTCTAATAAACACAGATCCGAACAAATATAGATAACTATACGGACGCCGCTTATGTAACTAAACATAAATAGTAAATTAAATAGTAAAAACTAATCAGTGGCGAGTAATAACGTTTTACTACCGCAGATCGATGTTATCAACAAGAGGGTTAGGTCTTTAATACAAGAAAAATAATAAAAAACAGTTGTACCGCCGGACATTATTCCACACTGACAAATTAATATTACAGCTTATTAATTAATAACATGCAATGTAATCATAAGGCAATTTTATGTTCCTTATACCTTTTGCTTTATACCTTATGGTATTTTAAACCTGACAGGCTTTTAGCACCATTAATCTGGATCTTAAAGACTGGGGTAAGAAATTTGGACTGATGGTTAACCCTACAGACTTAACTCATTGTGGTAACTCCAGGATGGTTTCAAGCATCAATTGGTCAGTACTTCCTAAGTTTCTTTTTGATGGTACAACAGTATCTTTCAGCAGCAAAGTCAAGAACTCACATCACACGACATCACAAATTACTTTAAAAATTAAAAAGAGGAGAAAAGAAGATGGATGGATTGTAAGAGAAGGAATGGAAAATAAAGAGAAGTAGAATGGCAGCGTTTACATTGTGTAAGTTCGAAGTCTCTTAGTAAGTAGATATTTATATGATGAGTATTAATCGAAATTGAAAGAATGCGCGTTGAACTGCGCTAGAGTTAATGAGCAAGCTGACTGTGATTTACCACCGTCAGCTTGCATTAGTGGCTACAGCCTAACTTCAGAATTCACTAATACAAGCAATATGAACGCGTGCTTATTTAACGCAAATTCACACAACGTTTACAACGAACAAAAATCCTAAGTTAGAACATACTAACAGTTTGTATTAAATTGTTTGAAGCTGCGAAATAATACGAAAATACTTTTATATTTCATTCGCTTATCTCACATTTATATCTTTTGATTAAATATCATATATATGTCGTGGCCAGATCATAGAATTGATCACTTCATGATGTGGCCAGCCATTTCATGAAATGTGCAACCATTTCATGAAATGGCCTGGCCAGATCAATGAATAATCAGCGTTTAACGATATGATCAGCTAAACGTACGGCCATTTCATGATATGGTCAAACATTAGTGATCATATCGTAAAATAGTTACATTATTCACCGTTAGAGGCGCTGATATCGTTTTGTTTTTGTGATGCATCATGGCGGCGGACAATTATTCTGACAAAAAAGCTAATAATAATAAGTAAAGTAGGGTGACCATGACCACACAACGAAAATTAATGGACTATTATTGGATTTCAAAATATGACTTCATGGTAACTGCGGGTGAACTTTTCATAGAATTTTATTTGTTCGATTATTTATCTGGTTAACCTGTGAAACTACAGCACAAAATATCGATGCACGTTACTGCAAACATTTACTATTTAGTATATTGAATCATTTGGGTTAGGTTAGGTTAGAACAGTGACCAATAACGCGCGAAGGCGAGCGAGCGAAGCGAGCGTGCCGCGGCAGCGGCCGCCGAGCGCCAGATCCCCTTAATTGTTGGTGAATCAAGCTATTAAACTTTCGCGGTAACGTGCATCGATATTTTGTGTGTCGAAATTCCGTAGTCTACTCCTTTGCTTGCATGGTACGTGCTTCCTTTATTTGGATTTTTTATTAAACCTTTGATATCATGGAAACCCTACATTAATGATATGGCCAAACGTGGATGGCCATATCATTAAACGTTGACGTTTCAACGATATGGCCAATTTTAGTTGGCCATTTCATGAAATACAACCATTTCATGAAATGGCCGGCCACATCATGAAGTGATCAATTCTACGATATGGCCACGACATATACATAGATAAAAAAAATTATACACAAACATGTGAGATAAACGTAATATTTTGATAAGATTTTGCATCGCTAAATATGTCTGTTTTCACAAAGGACTGTCAGATTACATTGTTATTTTATGGCCATCGTGAATGCGGTACGGTATTGAGTATTGAGCTATAAGAGATCGCATGATGTGCTATCTAACGTTTACGAGACTTCTAAACGAGACTGCCCTTAAAAATAAATACTTTTGTGTACTAGTGTAGAGCAGTCTTCCTTCAGGAGTCTTACATGGATGACAAGTTCGCAGCTATTTAACTAATCACAATACCTAAGACGAGTCATGTCGCGTGTACTAGCACTTACCAAACAGTAGTAGACGCTAGCGACACATAATACGGTAGTTAGTATTTACGAGTACTCCTTGGTGAACTTCTGGTGGAAGGCCTGGAAGATGTCCAGCATCTCCTTGAGCAGGTCCGGCTGCGGCAGGATCGTGGTGCGGAAGTGGTACGTGCCGGGACGCTGACCGAACCCGGACCCCGACACCACACAGATACCTGCAAACACAGACACGAACAAACTCTACAATCACGCTTTAAATGCAGAAAAATAGGCCATTTCTGTCTTTGCATCATCATCATCATCATTCAGCCGAAAGACGTTCACTGCTGGACATAGGTCTCCCCCAAGTCATGTTGGGGGGGTTCACCATAATCGTCACGCTTGGCAGGCGGG
This sequence comes from Amphipyra tragopoginis, assembly GCA_905220435.1. Taxonomy (NCBI): domain Eukaryota; kingdom Metazoa; phylum Arthropoda; class Insecta; order Lepidoptera; family Noctuidae; genus Amphipyra; species Amphipyra tragopoginis. The sequence continues at coordinate 26,327,398 of HG992008.1, read as the reverse complement.
TTGTCGATCGCAGTATGGTTGTTAAAGTACTCAGAGAAAGTTGCTGCCCATCCGAATAGTGAATCTGTTAATCGCCTTTTATGACACCCATAGGAAAGAGATGGGGTAGTGCTATTTTGTACGTCCGGCAACACATGGGCGTGCATGTCTTTGCATATTATATGTCTTAAAACACGGTTAACTCGTTCAGTGCCCGTGCTCGTAGAGGGCTCATTTTAAATGCAGGTTTTTCTTGGAAGATTCATCGTCACGAAACAAACAAACACCTATTTTACGATGTAGTAGCGTATTTTTCAAGGTTTTTAACCTAATGCCAGGAACCCTCCCCGAGAGTTCATTCTTAGCGCAAACGTAATGCCTCTGACCCTCCTGGTAGGTCCACTAGCAATATGTATGGCGGGATGGCGTATGAGCTCTATCAAAAGTGTGGTGGACTCGAATGTGTTAAGGAAGTATGGCACGAAGATAGGCAGGAGCATTGTCGTGTGCAATACTAACATCAAACTGCGATCAACAATCCAACCCACTTTTCCAAGTGTGGTACATAGCATGTCCCACCGCTGGGCATTAGGCTCTTCTCGGAATGAGAAGGATTTAGGCCTTGAGTCTACCACGCTGGCCTGTTGCGGGTTGGCGGACTAAGCACACTTTTAAGTACTTTATGGGGCCTTCACTGGTATGTAGGTTTCCTCACGATGTTTTCCTTCGCCGTTAACGTAAATGATAAATCAAAATTCTGATCCACACAATTCGAAAAGTTAGAGGTGTGGGCCGGGATCAAACTCAGAACCTCCTGCTTGGAAGGCAAGTATTCAACCACAAGGCTATTATTGATGTTTTCAAGTGTGGTGATTATGACAATATTGTGATATTTCGATATGATAATAATACTGAGATAGTGATGCTCCACAACGTCACTGATTGTAGGAGACGGCTCAGTTCATTAATTAGCTGGACCGACGTAATGATTAGTGAGTACTGACCGGTCTCCTCGAGCAGTTTGAAGGCGTAGAATGTGTCGGGCGTCTGGTTGGCCTTCTTGGCTGCTTCGATGGCTTTGGGAGGAAGCTGTATGCTCGGGAACGCGTACATGGCTCCCTGAGAACATACACACAGACATCTTAGATGAAGTAACAGTACAGAACACACACAACTTCCACTTTTTTGACAAAACGATTACGCCTATTATCATGAAAATTATAAAACTGTATTTCAGTGTCTGCTCCTAGTTTATTAGTGTTCCCATCCTGATTGCATTTATTGACACAGTTCACAACGCCTAGAACTAATTCCCGTAGCATATATTAATATTTCTGCGCGGATGTAGAACCACTAGCGTATTGCATGATTAAATTAACTTCTCTTAGAATGAATAATTAAAAATATATCAGTCAAAGACCGATACTCAAAACAGATTTGGGCTTTGGCAGTTCATCAGACCTGGAGATTAACTCGTCAAACTTAGTAGCGCCAGAACTTCGGCGAAACATTTATAATTAATACTAGAAGATTCCTAATTTTAATAAGACTGTTTAATATTGGATTAGCAAAGATTTGACCGTAATTCCATATGGTTACCTGCACAACGTTGCACTTGAACCCTTCCATCTTGCTGAAGGTTTCGACGACCATCTTGGCTCTCTTGTTGAGGCTGTCCAGCACGTCAGTCTTCTCCTGCAGCCACAAGTCGTACGACGGATCACCCGACACGGGAGGACACGCCTGCAGATAACTTTGTATTACATCAAAAAACAACAACACACTGCTACTGGCTAAATGGCGTAATGGTCTGGATTTTAATTTGCACTTGTAAGCATTACGTTGATGGCAAAAAGTTTGCGCAAACGGTTTTGCTATTACTAACAATATCGTTTGCGCAGTTTGCTCAAACCGTTAGCACATGTCAGTCGCTGCGTGTAGTTGGACCATAAGCTGCTTTGCCACCGAGATGCGTGCTACGGATGTGTGTCAAGCCCACCAATAGGATCGCTTGATTTTTAAACATGTGTCAAGGTTAATAAAATAAAGCGATCCTATTGGCTAGTTTGAAACACATCCGTAGCACACGTCTCTGGTGGGAAAGCAACCTAATACAGGTAAAGTTTTGCATGAGTTAGTTTTTGTTGATTTGTGAAAAGGATAAGCAGTGTCTGCTAACAACAAACTGTGATCACCAATACGATTGACAACATTGGTTATTATGGTCATTTACTCTTTTACCGTTTACTCTAGTGATAATGGACGCCCTGTAAAGTAACGTATAACGAATAACAATGTATACAAAAATGTGCTGTAGTAGCATGAACCTTGGAAAAAAAAAGTTTAATCCCAAAGAGGCTACGTGTACCACGGGAACCACTCTTAGGGGCCTTTTCCTGTCATGCGTATTTTCAGCCGCACTCGGATCTGGTCCGCAAGCGGGTGATAGCACGGCGCTCCTGGCCATACGCAGCACAAAGATTTTGTTTACCGCTGCAGTGTCGTACGTGTCGCCAGTGACTAAACTCGTGCACAAAGATGAACGTTAAAAAAGTAATCATGCGTACTGTGAGCATGCGTGCGACCCACGTCACAGTAACAACAACACTTCGGCTTCAGAACGTCGCCCGCAGCCGGTCAGCTCGCACGCGGGCTCCACGCGCGCAGACAAGCCGCGTGCTGCCTGCATCATAGTATGAAATAATAGAACGCGGGCAGCTTGCACGCGGACGAAAATACGCATAACAGGAAAAAAGCCCTAAATTCATTGGAAACTTTAAAAGAACGAATCACTTATGTAATACTGACCACACAGTCCACAACAGCCTGTCCCACAGAGCTGGGACACAGCATCGCGGAGATCGCCTTGTAGAGGTTAGCTTGCACGTCGGGGTCCAGGTTGACCAGCTCCATCCAGCCTCCGCGCAGCCCGCACTCTCCCATGTACCCCTTACTGATCGACATGAACGACGCCAGCTCCACAGAGTTGTACGGAGCACCCATCTCCGTCATCACCTGCCGACACAAACGAGGAGTGACACTGACCGCAGATATTATTTAGACATGATTCCCTCAGAAACAAGGAAGAAACAGACAGGAATCAGAAACCGCTACTTGACTTTCCGCCATTGTATTCAGTTCTAAGTAGGAAACGGCGACACAAAAGCCTTAACACATGTCGCGATATTAGTCTCATGAACCAACCAACAGCTTTCAGGTTATAATTATATGATTTCAAAATTCGATAATTTTTATTTTTCATACAAAATTATTTTATTTTGATCTTTCAAAAATACCGCACCCCTGCTTTAGTTATGATTTCAGAAAATAGAGCTTCTAATTCGTGGCCCCAAATATGACATCAATAAATTGTAAACATAGCTGATCATACCTTACTAAACAGATTTAAGCAAATTTTTAATGGAATCTTTGAACAGCTAATTCTCTTAAACTATTGACTTTTGGGGAAAGTTATAGAACAAAAGTTATGGCTACTTTAAGGCAAACGCATACTTATTCAAGCCGAATGCGTCGAACGAATCGAAGTCAAGGAGGCCTTGCATACATATTCGCACCGAAAGAATCGACCGCGCCGAAGAAATTGTTTCTATTTCCTTTACGCCTGTCGCACTGTTATTACTCTATTGTCAGTGCTTTATTAATGAAAAATGATCGAGCGAGCGCATCGGTCGAGTCGACCGCATAAGCTGCGCCGAATCTGATGTCGTTATCCGAATTCGTCTAGGATTTCTGGGGTTCTTCCAGATTCGGATGATTCGACGCGGCCAAGTGTGCGAGATTCCATAGAGACTACAAACGTATGCGCCGCGTCCGTTGACATTTAATAAACGAAATGAAGCCGTCACAACAGAAAAACATTCCGCTAAGAAATATTGTTGAATGTTTAGCATGTGATGTTTTATGCCTTTCTTATTCTTTCACCTACAGTCTGTGTAAGTTAGAGTAGGAGAGGTATACTCTAGATAGGCAATATTTGGCATTTAATCCGACCCGATCCACGAAATCTCCAGGAGATTCCCGCCAGACGCGCGTTTTTTGACAGAAATCTCCTGGAGATTTATTGGCGGACGAGAGGAGAGAGAGAGAGACGAGAGACGAGAGGAGAGAGAGAGAGATTTCATACACAGAATTCTCAAATTCGTTTCGTTCGATGCGTTCGGCTCGGATAAGTGTGCGTTCACCATTAACAACACCCCTTCGGATTAGTACCCCCTTTTTGACTACGTCTGCTGTTTTGCCTAACCTTATTAAAAACACATTCAGGCTCTTTACTAATCATGAAATTCAAATAATAATATGTATTGTCGATATTTTGTAAGAAATAGCGACACATAAATTTTATGGATTTTTATTAGTTCCACTGCGTTAATGTTACTTTATCTTGGTATTCAATGAACACCGAGATAAAATATTAACTAACTAATCAACAGAACAATAACGAACTAACGTAACGGATATTTATGGCATAATATAGTAATAACCCATCGTAATGTCGTAATGATTAAAACGCACATTTCTTATCAGTTGATAACAAGTCGTAAAACACCACAATATCACTTGTATAGTAAACATCTATATTTGTTCGTGTTGTTCACTATTTTTTCCTTCACCAAGTCAGTGGTATTTTCGATTAACTTAGAAAACACATATCGACGACGAAGTGACAAGAACTCTTAACTGACATTTTTGCGATTTGAGTTTTTTACGTAAATAGCCTTAATTAAATCGTTTGCGTGAGCTGGCAAGAACAGCTAAATTTACTTTCTATTTTTTGGCGAATTATTGATAACTAACAACAACTATTTCGTTTGTTTTTTTCAAAAAAGTTGACCCGCACTAGAATTCCTCCTGTATCGTGGGTTACAGACACAAATCTCACATACATAAACACCCATACCCGAAACATGTAGGTATCTGTAGGTCATACAAAATAGGAACTGTGTATAAAATTTGCTATCAATAGCTCATAATACTATGTTTCCTGTAAAATTCAATTTTGCACATGTTCTTGTTACTTCGTCGTCGATATGACACTGAAAAAGTCATATTATATAGATTGATATAGACTGTGAACCCATAACCCACCATGTCAGGGTGAGCGTGAAGTGAGCAACATGCGTACCTTCTTGAAGGAGTAGAACTTGCTGCCCTCCGCGTACACGTTGTGCTGATACACCTCGTCAGCGAACACGAACAGCGTGTGCCTCTGAGCGAACTTCAGGATGGTCTCGATGTTCTTACGAGACAGCACCTGGTGGAAACCTTACAGATTAGTACCATCTATATGAGAATAGACCATGTACTGGTGAAAAAAGTAGCAAATAGAAAAACTATATTATTCAATTGTATCACATGAATCTAAATGTTATAAAATAGTCAATAATAACTAAAAGTGAAACAAAACCACTTGTATCTACATACTACTGCTGTGCACTTGTCAGTAACAAATTCACCATTTCTAGAACCTTTATATGTATATTTAAATCTTGAGTGTACTAGTAATAAGGCGATGGATGGATGTGTGAAGTGACTAGAATGGATAGTTAGAAATGAGTATATTAGAGGAAGTTTGAAAGCGGCGCCTGTGGCAGAAAAGTTGAAAGGGAACCGATTATCTTGGTATAGGCATGAGATGAGGAGGGACGAAAAGCATGTGACTAAGAAGAGTGATGAATATATGATGGATGGAGGGGAAGAAGGAAACCAAATAAAAGATGGACGGATTGTGTGAGAGTGAGAGATGATATTATGAATGAAAAGAAGAATGAAAAGCAGCGCTGTGGCTCTGTCTCGTACGTGAGTCATAACATTATGCTGAGCGATGGCCGAGTAATTTGAGTAGAGACTAGTAAATAAGTCGTTGAATTGCCATAACAATAAATAAATAAAAAGATTGGCCAGTTATCAATGTTGGTAACGGGGCCGAGTGCCCCGGGTCGCCTGACGTAATATATTTCGTCACTCGTACAGGCTAGTTTAATGCAGTAGATAGATAGAAGGCGCTGATTGGTTTTATTAAAAAATCTGGTATGAGGAATTGCGGACAGTTTTTTTGATAGAGTAGGTAGAACAGTGTAGTTACGGAACCAAATCGGCAATATTATCTAGCAGAACCACATATATTCTCCAATATTTTCTAACAATAAATTCAAACCCTTAGTTTTTTTAAACATAACTTCACGCCCTATTCCCCGAAGGGTAGGCAGAGGTGTAAAGTACACCCTCATTTCGCTGTTATGTTTTAAGTCCAATGTAATAAGGGGCGAGCCTATTGCCATCAACCGGGCACAAATCCAGACTCCGGGCTGCTACTAAGAAATTCCACACCATAAGAAAAACCCAATAACACTTTGCCCGACTTTGCTAGACCAACGAGGCAGTTTTTTTTAATGGTATTATTATATCAACAGGACTACCCGTGGGTGTCGTAAAAGAAAACTAAGGTACCTATCAAGTGGGTTAAGCAGCGACCTCCTACCTTCTAACAGTAATAAACTGTTGACACGGCACGTGAAGAGGTTCCTTTTTCTGGGGCCCTGACCATCGGTATCTTGGAACCTGTTCCCGATGCTACTATTTTTGATATAATAAAATTAAGCTTGTATGTATAGCAATGAATAAGTAAATGAGATAAAGTGTGATGATCAACTCGTGTGGCAAGCGTGGTGGAGTCGTGGTTATATCGGCATCACCTGTCCAGTGGGGTTCCCGGGGTTGATGACGACGAGCGCTCTGACGGCGTGCGTCTTGCTGCCCTCAGCGAAGGAGCGCTCGAGCTCGGCCTCGTCCAGCGACCAGTTGTCGTCCTCGTTCAGATAGTAGCCGATCTGACCCAGCCCGTACTCCGCGAGGGAGGCAGAGTATAGAGGGTATTGCGGGATCGGGATCATTACGCCTAGAATAAAACATGCAGCCATGATAAAAATTGTTGGTGATTTGATTTTTAGATACAACGTTTCTATGGAACAGCAGATATTTCAGAGTTGCTAATTTCTACATTTTGCATATTCACAGATGCTTTCACCCGCTAAAGTATTATTGCACCTTTCAGGTATACCTTAAGTGATACTCGATATTTGAGTGACTGTTAATTGGATTGGATAGCATACACTTTGGGTACCAAAAAAAAACGGTATTCGAATTTTATGGTACCACCTACTTACGGGTTTTAAGCCCCAATAAATGATACCCGAAAATATTCTGGTACCGGTAATAATAATTATGGTATCCGTATTTAATGTTAGGTACCGCTCGCTAATTTGCGATTTTTCCAGTAGTTCGTCTGTTCGTTTTCCGCTCAAAGCATGAATGGTTCCTACTTCCTACAGTTTCGAATAAAAACGGTGTACAACTGTTGTAAAGTTGCCAAATTATATTTAACTGTTGGCCAGTTTGTCAGAAACACGTGGCTTGTTCGTGACACCTATATAAATCTTGTTTCCAGCGTTACCGGGCTCTGTTTTATGGCCAACTCTGTTTATACATACACAAGGTTAAAAGAGGGGAGGGGAGAGGAACTCCGCAGGCCACTTAAAATATCACTGAAGACTATTTTAAAGAAAGTACCTATTTCTAAATTCGAGTAGGTACTATTTTTTCCATAAACACCGCTGATCATAGATAGATTTTTGCACGGATTTCGTATTTTTCATGAAATCTTTGAACAGCAATGTTTTTTATTTAAACGATTTGTCTTTATATCTTCTAAGTACACGTATTTTTAATTAAACTGTATTAAATTTCTCATAAAAATAGTATTTCTTATGCACTGTTGTTACATAAGAAGGTAATCTACATCATTTATCTGTGATTATTTCGACCTTGAATATTATTAGCGAACAGAACCTGATCGGGGCTAGAGTCGCGTTTGTCGCGAACAAATATTAAATAACATTTTATGACACGAAAGGTACATAAGACGGCTTTATGTATTATCGTATAATTAAAGTAGTCATAACGTATGGTTGCCGTATCGGTTTACGATGTGGAGCGTGAGAGATTTCTTATTTTAAGAGCATGAGTAGGTAAAGCTTTACAATATAATCAGCCCATTAGGTACTGTACTGTCCCACTGCTGGGCACAGACCTATTCTTAGAATGAGAAAGGTTTAGGCTTTTAGTTTACCTAGTGTCTATCGAAATTATAACAAGTCTAATATCAGTAAGTAGGCAATATTGTAATACCTAATCGAATAATATTTCGTTTTATTACAATGTAGCGTTATCATAATGTAACGGATTTTACAATATAGCTGCGACAGAAAAGATATAGGTAGGTACCTATTAGTCTTATAGTTCATAGCGTTTTTGTTGTCAGGTGAAGTTTGTGTCCTTAAACTATTAAAGCACTGTGCCACGTGACGTACGAACGTGACGGGCAAATATTTAAAAAAAAATTACTTAACCCCTGCGGGTAGGGTTACCATCCGTCCGGATTTATCCGGACATGTCCGGACTTTCGGCCTTTCATCCGGACTTCGGCCGGCTTTTTAATTTGTCCGGATTTTTGACTTAGATGGAAAAAAAGATTTAGTTTTCGCATTACATTGTTTAAAAATGAAACATTATATTAAACGTCTTAAATCAGTCTTCAATCTTTATTAAACTACTCTTATTTCAACTTTAAACAATCAATGATTTCAGTTTTCAGTCTAAAATGTCCGGACTTTTTAACAAATGTCCGGCTTTTTGTCAGGACTTTTCAAATTTCGAAATGGTAACCCTACCTGCGGGAGAGGAGCGGTGTGCCGCCGCACCGCAACCATTTTGCCGCATCAGCATGCACACGTAGTACCTACGCGGCGATGAAAGAGCCACGCGGTGTGGAACGGCTCTCCGTCAACACATCTGCGGTCTGTGACGTCGGAGCAGTGCCGCTCCGGCGCATACACGCTGGTCCAGCGAGCGTGCACCGCACCTTGTGGTATACCATGGAAATTTGTATGTATCACGCCGCAGCGGCACCGCTCAGGCGCCGCCCCGGAGCCGCACCGCACCGTGTGGCTTCTCTCTGCCGCGGGTCAAACTTTGACCGTCAAAGGTAGCTGGAGGAACACTGCACCGTGGTGGTTTTAGTCGGTAAGCTTACATCACCCTTCTTCCCAGGCGAAGGGACCTATACTTATACATGCGGAATTCCATACGTAAAAAAAGGAGAAGCAACGCACCTGTGTCCTTGCCGTCGACTTTGTTGATGAGCAGCTGCAGGCAGTTCTTGATGCCGTTGGAAGCTCCACCCACGAGGCAGATGTCCTGCCAATTGGCCTTGTGTCCATCGCGGCGCTCGATGTACTCGGCCACGTGGCGCCGGATCAACTCGATGCCGTGCGACATCGTGTATGAGCCCATTGATTTACCACTGGAACATAATGCCTTTGTTTAAGCTTTCCGTTTATAATTTGACTAGCCAACACGTGGTTTCACTCGCGTCATAGGGAAAATACTTCATGTACCCACCCGGAAAGAGTGTGTCCTATGTGTTAATACAGGACTTACCTCCGGTTTCTGAATTGAGAATTCTAGGATAAGCAGTACAGTACGTAAGTAACATTTGAGTACGGAGTTGTCAAAAATATGACGGATTTTAAAGCATTTTTTTGACAATTCCGTACTCAAATATTACTTAAGTACCTATTGCTTATTCCGAATTCTCAAATCAGAAACCGGAGGTTAGTCTATCTGTTTGCCAAATATCATCCAAATTCGTTCAGCTGATTACATGGCGTGATTGGGTAACGTAACAACCATGCATCCATTCATCTATATTCACAAACTTTCTCATTTATTTTATAACTAGCTGTGCCCGCATCTGCGTTCTCGTGGAAGTAGGTAAACAACATTGTGTCGCGATAACTAAACAATTAACTTTTTTAATAAGACTGTCATACGGGTCACGTGCCGGGACAGAATGCTAAAGCGAACAAAAATCAAAGGTAAATGTAATGTATAATTATGCTTATTTCAATTCTGATTGAACGAACGGATTACTATGAAACAAACTAAATGTTACTTCACCCAATATGTATAACACCTACGCATAATATTTTTCTACATATACTATAAAAGCCAACCGCATTGAGTTCCGAAAATATTCCCAAAATGATTAAAATGGATTTTATTGGTTATCCCTACAACGGCCCGCAATTTTTTTTCCAGTCTGTATTATTATTATGTATACATACATATATTATGTATGTACAGTTAAATAGATAGAAGATATTAGCAAGAAACTATTAGTTAGTCTGTGATATTAGTAGGATTTGTTGAAATAAGAAAATAAATATTGGTTATCAATGCTGCTTGAGTCTTTTCAATATCTCATTTAGGACCTTACTTAGGACAAGGCACAATATATAGGCTCACGTCTGGACCTTATAGTGAATTTGTGTTTTGATGAGTCCTTAGGATTGCTTTTAAGGTAGCAGTAGAATTAAGATCTATACTGCTAGTTAGGTAAACATTTACACGACCTTGCCAAGTGCTAGTGCAAGTCGCAGCGCGAGATCTCGGGCCGCGTTAGTTGGACAGCAGGGTAGAATGTCCGAGGGTATTGCAAGGTCCGCACTATCAGCGCTGCACTTCACGCACAATATACAATGCCCCTTGTGAAACACAATGGTGTACTCTCCGCGGATTCTCATAGTTCTCAATAGAAGCCTTCAGTTCCGTTGTGCATGGACACGGAATCATAGGTACAGGACGTCAGCGGCTCATTCATATTATCGTTCGAGTACATCTGCTGGACAGTCGTTCCGAAGGGAACTACAACTAGGAAGGTATAAGTTGTTCACTGGATGGTAACTCACCCACAGCTGGACAATATTGACTGGGCCCTCTTCTTCACGTCGGATGGGAAGTCGCCTTTCTCAATCAAGGAGGGTTCAAGCACGCATGCCAGCACCTACGCAAATAACATACCAGCATTATATCAGCCTGTGTTCACTCCTAGACGAATGTCAAGTGATCAAGTTTAAACTATCATCAGGCTAGAAAAATACTTTCTGTTTCATTAGGTTAAAGTTGCCAGCCGTTCTGTTTTCCCAGGACATGTCCTGTTTTTTTTTAGTGTCCTGGGATGTCCTGGATAGTTTTAAGCAGCGTCCTGGATTTTTAAAGCGCCCTGATTTTAACATTCGCGTTTTAAAAATTATTTTACGCACGCAGGTAATTAATTTTGCGTGCGTAAAATCAAGATTTCGAAAAATTTAGTCGATCAAATACGAAGTACTCATTTACACGTAGGTACTTAATGTGAATAAAAACCTACTAAACATAAGTACTAATGCCGGAGCTCTGGCTCTTTCAATGAAAATCAATAAAATAGTAGGTTTTGTTTATTATGCTCTTAACATTCATCGAAAGATATAGCATGACAAACACTCGCTTTTCCTCATATGCATGGCTGCATGAGATAGGCCCATTAGGAATGATAAACAATATAATAATTATTATGCAAATAGTTTCTGAACAAGGCCCTATTGTTCCTCTATAAAGGAAAATGTTTCCTAACAATTACCATTATTTCTATTTCCTTATTATGAATTACATAAATAATTATAATCATAAGTTACGTTGCGTTCAGACACTTCAGACGAGAGTGTCAAAATGCGTAAGGGTGCCACCACACCAATCGACCGATGATGTATCGATGGTCGATCCATCATCTCCTCTATTTGGAATTGGTCGGAAAATATGTATAGCGAATAACAGCTTATTTAGAGCAGATTTGTAAATACGTCCATAGATGATAACCTTTGTTAACAACCTGCGCAAAATCCCCCTTATTACAAAAGATGGTCTAAGAAAAACCTAGGTTTTAAAATAGCCCCATCTCTTTTTGTTATATGACATCAGAAAGTGATGGCTATATTTTAAACCTGGGTTTACCTTAGTCTTGATTTAAACCATCTTTTGTAATAAGGGGGTTCGGGGCCAAAATCGACACTAGTGGACCCGAAAGGTCCATTTCAATACATTGAAAATATTTTTTTTCTTAGTTCCTTTCGGAACTACCGAGTTGATACTGCTATATTAATGAATATTACGGAAGGAAAAAAAAAATCTGATACATAAATATGAACTAAAATGAAGTTGATTTTTCAAAAATCAAATGTCCTCTAGCGTCGATTTTGGTCCCATTGTGCTGGGGTTCGCTCTAAACTAAAGACAGTTGGTGATGGTGATCGTACCTGTCTGATGAAGGTGATGGGCACCTGGCCCATAGCGTGCGCATCTCCGATGTTCGCTTTGATCACCCTCTTGAAAGGCTTCTGGGCTCCCTGGAAACAAACATAACAGAATTTGTAGTAAAGTATTTGTCACAGGTAGGGTTGCTAACCCTAGTAGGGTAAACAGATTACATGCTGGAAAAATTAAGTGTCAACAGGCGATTATTTCGTTTGAAAAACTTATAGCTAATATCAAAACTAGGTTGAATTACTTAGTTTTAATAGGTCCTAGGCACGAAAGTACGATACTATCTAAATAATTTGATTTACATTTGAGGTTACGTTACAGAAGACACCATTTATTTTTCACTAAAGAAAAGGCGAACACGACAATCATACTTCATGCCACTAAGTAATTCTGTTCACCAAATCTTTAATGAGACCATCTTCCTACTCAGTTGACAGCAGCCGAATTCATTGTGGAGCTAGTAATGATACTTACTCTGATGGATTTGATAGATAAATAGGTCTACCAATATGGCGCAAAACCTCTAACCACATTCAGGTATATGACGTCATTATTGGGGTTGTTAACAGCAAAACCATAGATAGATAAAAGGAGCCTAAAATTTTACCGTCTCGACCGTATGACAAGATTCACAAGAAAAGGTAAGTAGTAAAGTAAGGTAGTGTCTTCCCGTAACTGCTAAATCACGTGACTGATCTTATTTACATCATAGCTATTGATGAACCAATGAACGTCGGCTTCTGTTATCAAACTTAATTGTTATTGGTGGAAAATATCACAAATCGTGACGTAGATGCGATCATCGAAAAGAATACCATGCGGGGTGATGATATTTGTACCGGACGGGCGGACTCTTAATAGCGCGACCTGGGGGGTTACCATGATCTGTTAAAGCAGGAATGTTTTAATATTATTACGAGAGTGGGTAAGAGATGGCGCTAGAGAGCTGTCTAACGCTGTCACTTTCCCACTCTCGTAATAATATTAAAACATTCCTGCGTATATACATAACAGATCATGGTAACCCCCCTGTAGTTGTACACTTTAGGTTCAGTATTACGCTTGAAGACTGTCTGAAGACTGGGGTTTGCGAAGGGTGAACGAATACTTTCTTGCAATAATAAATCTTCCAAGCGTATTCTTGAGGGCTTCTATATGGTTTCCCGATAGTAAAAATATTAGGCCGATGACTACGAAAACAAACGGTTTTTTTTCTCTATTGGAAAGCTATAGATAGTCCTTGCGGACTGTTTGTACGTAACTGGACAGTTATTGGCGAGACGTAAAGGGTCTCCAGCCAACTACGAAATCCTGAGGGAAACGTGGACGTGGTCGCTTAAGAAATCCGAGCTTTACCTTAACGAGGCCCTCCAAAAACATGGTCTGTTTCGACTTTATTTCAACCTTGTTTTCATTTTGGTCTAACTGGTTTTTGCACACTTATAACAATCATTTTTATTAAGACATATTAAGACATACAAGTATTATAAAACCATGGGAAAGCACATGGAATTACCTATAAACTAATGCACGAAACATAATACTTTAGTTTTTTTCTATACAGTTATGGCAATGTAAACACAAAATTATTATGACATCACGCTTTACAGTGGTTCTTTTACGCTATTTAACTGAGATTTCTTGTACTCATTTACTTGGATTTAATGTTATTTATTAAATTTCCTTTGGTATCTGTCTAAGAAAACTATTACCACGAAAAATAAGCCCAGTAATTAAGACACAATTTTAATTTACATTTGCGTATTAACAAAAAAACTATGAACATGTGCAACACAACTCACAAACACATTCAGTTACGTTATTAATTTCACTAGCAATTACATATTGAATATAAAACAGACGTAAAGGTGAACAAACGTAAACATTTAAAGTCAGAATTAACAAATAATCGGTATGTAATAATCAGTGATCGGAAAAAGGTGAACTAATTTACCTAAACTTCAAAGAACAGAGACAAAAACTGGAGACTTCCTTACGACAACATTTTTTTTCGTGAAAATTATTCCGGGTTTCGGGACATCACTAAAGTCAAACTAAAGTACATTTAATATCAATGTTAATAGTACAGAAAACAATTAAATTCGTTTCCTATTTTTGTTTCCCAAAATTGTCACAAAACCAGATGACACGTTTTTCATTGTTTTTAAAAAAGAGATTGTTTATTGTTTTCAAAAAAGGAGATTGTCTTTTATTTTTTGAAAACAAATGAAAGACAATCTCCGAGAAAATTCTCCCGAAAAAAAAATGTTGTCGTAAGGAAGTCTCCAGTTTTTGTCTCTGTTCTTTGAAGTTTAGGTAAATTAGCTCACCCTTTTCCGATCACTGGTAATAATCAACTATTGATTTCAACAAAGTTATACCTAGTTACCCTTACCATAAAGGATTCTGATGCAAACAGCGCTTCAGCCATTGTTATTCATTTTTCACTATTCACTAAACGCGTTTTAGGGACTTGTCGTCGCGACCAATATTAATATTATTTTCATAGTCTCTACTCAAAGCATAATACCTACTTTTATAACTTTACTGTAATTATATGTATGTCGTTTCATATGTATGTAAATACATATAAAATACTAGTATAAATATTATAGACCACAACAATAGAAAACTCTGATAGTACATGCAAATAACCAGCAAACTAGCTCACCTATTAAATGGCGATAACCTAGAAACATCGCATACAGCGAGTGTGGTAACAAAATAGCAAACACTGATTGAGACAATTCCATGCTAAATCACTTTTTATCGAATAATAGTGTTCAATTGATCACTTCGTAAACAAATTTGACATTCACTAACCACTTTCGTCTTACGTTGACATTGAGGAATAGTTTTAAGCCGTGTTACACGAATATCGAACACGTTGTTTGAATGTGCGTACCATTACCAAACAGAGTGTTTGGCGAACATCTTCGTAGTGATGTTCAATGTTCGTGTTCGCAATTTTTGTGTTGGTTTGTGCTTAAGACTATTCCTCAATGTCACTGTAAAACGAAAGTGGTTAGCGAATGTCAAATTTGTTATCGAAATGAACAACTGACTGAACACTGTTAATCGATAGAAAAGTAATTGGACTGAACTACACTGTTTGCATACACCTTTTACCGGATATAATATGTACTAATGTTTCCGAAAACAGACCTAGGCATCGATATTCAGTTTCGCGAATTTCTGATCATAGCAGATAAGCGTAACTCGGTAAGTTACGCAATAAGAAAGGTTTGAGAGTCGACGAGAGCCCGTTGATAGCATTTCTAAAACATGCAGTATTGATCCGCTGAACAATGTGACGTAAGATGAGCTTATTGTGTAATTGAGGTTGTCATTGAGGTAAGTATAACACTACAAATCTTTGCTCCATGTGTCAAGATGGGCCCCATATCAAAGTTGCGACAAACAAAATAATACACGACAAATATTAGGGCGACAATACGATAATTATGTCGACGTGCGACAGCACATCAGCTCGACGCACGTTAGCGCGACTGATTGTTTTCTCGACAAACCATAGGACGACGGAACTTTTGATCGACGAACGTTAGCGCGACACAACTTTTGCTCGACAAACTAAAGGCTCCTACAAACAGGCGCGATATCGCCCGCGTGCTTTTTGTTAACATGCATTAAGAGCGAGCGAAGCCAGCTCGGGACTTTCAAGCACCCCGACACGGATAGATCATCTCCCTCGTGTTAGGTAACTTTAAACCCTGCTGACAGAAATAGAAGCCCCGCAGCCTTGGCCCCAGAATCTTTTTTTTTGTGTAGATCACAGTAGTTGTAGTTTCGTAGTCGACGACCCTTATTTGAGGGGGGTTAATTTATTACCAATGATCTCTAGTATAACCCATTTCAAGGAGTAGGTCGAATTACCAGGGGCCTAATTCTCCCAAAATAAATTGTTGCCAAACGCAATCGAACCACAACCGTCAGTCAGTTTTTGTTTTCGAAAACTTTCAAAATGATTGATTTTGTTTTTTGTGTCAAACAATTTGATAGCTTTTGAAATTGAGAACTGCCTGAATGAACGGTTCGGCCTTGGTTCGGTTGTGATTTATCAAGATTTATTTTAGGAGAATTAGGGCCCAGTTACCCTGTATAATTATCCTAAAGATTCGCAAGTTATGTCCCCCTATTACTGCATCACAGATTAAATAAACTGATTGCAGTGCGATCAAACATTATGCGCTATCAGATGTAAACGTGGCGGAGTTAATCGCTACACTTATGTTATCTGACGTTATCTATTACAATACACAAATGGTTCAATTATTTATCTTTGTAAGTAAACAGCAGGTTTATAAAGAACTGTGTTGCTGGGAAGTTTGTTGCGCCGTTTCTTCTTCACAGCAGAAACACTAGGAAGCGGTGAAGGGAGAGCTTTTTTGTGGGCTGTCTATTGTAAAATTGGTTCTAGTCTATTTTGATTAATGAGATTTGAGTTTGATATTATACTTAGTACAAAACAGAATATGTCAAAGATTTAAGAAATTAACTAAGAACAAAAGTTGTCCAACATTTTGTTTCACCAGCCGTACCGAAAGATGGACTGCAACTTGAAAAATTAAGATGTTCTATGAACAGTATTCGTAACATTTTTTTTCACTCTCAAAAATACTATTTAATTAGACATGAGAAAATCAGCCCATTATTGTTCCACTACTGCGCACGGGTCTCTCCTCAGAATGAGAGGGATTTAGCCTTAGTCCACGACCATTATTCTTACATAACTTTTATTATTTTATTACTAATTAATTACTTAAATTACTCATACTAATTACCTTGAGATATTTAGCCCTTTATAGCATAAGCTTTAGCATAATAAGATTTAGCATAAAGGTTAAATTATATATTTTTTTAGACTTATTCCAAGTTGTACAAAAGAAAATAGGTAGTGCATATAATAATTATGATGCGATCTAAAATGACATATGGACCGATCTGACAATAATAAGTATCTTGTTAATAACAGTCTTATTAACTAGTGCGTTGTAAGTGATACAGCAACGAGTCTGAATTTGTCGGTGATGCGATAATATTAGACAAAGACGCTATTTTCTTATCTTCATTGCGATGTGAACTTCGTACTTCATCTATTAAATGTATATCTATAACATTTAATAAATCTACAAGGTTAGTCAGAAAGGGGGTACTAATCCGAAAGGGTGTTAAAGTACACATAATAATAAGTAACTTTTGTTCTACAACTTTTCCCAAAAGTCAATAGTTTAAGAGAAACAGTTGTTCAAAAATCTCAAAAAAAAAACTCTAAACTCTTTTTATCCCCAGTTATGATCAGCTGTGTTTACATTTTAGGTCATATTTGGGGTCATGAATTAGAAGCACCATTTTCTGAATTTGTAACTAACGCAGGAATAAAGAATTTTTGAAAAAACTAAAATAAAAATCATTTTATTTGGAAAAAAAAATATCGAATTTTGAAATTTTAACACTTGCTTTCAAACAGTCATCAGTGATACTATAAGTGGGCTTCGGATTAGTACCCCCTTTCCGACTAACCTTGTACAGTTTGTAAATAGAAAAAATTAAAAACGCGGGTTAATCACCACGCTTTTTTGTAAAGGATATCGATACAATCCATTTCGATCACTTTTGCAATATTTGTCTGTTTGTCGGTTTGTTTGAACACGCATCACGTAAAAAGTATTGACTCAATGTGGTTGACTTTTGTAGAAAAATGTTGTGCGTATTTCGGAGGAACATTTAATTTTTGTTTCATCGTAATTGGTTCGCTCAATCTAAAGATATTAGAATTTAAAGTTATCAAGAAGAAATATCTCAATAGATGGCGTTACGTGGATGAGTTAAGTTAATTGTAAGAGCGATTACGCACTGCATCCGATCCGAATCCGTGAAAATACGTTCCGAAGTAGTCATAGAACTATTTGTATGGTAGTTTACGCACTACATCCGACATCCGTCATCCGATTTCTATCCGTCATCCGTGAACTCCAATTCGGAAGAAATATTGACGGACCGAAGTAGCCGTAGTAATGTTTGTATACGCTTTAGCACTACCTCGGATTCAAATCGGACGCCAAATGGATATGTCAAAGATGGCCCCTGAATTGTTTGAATTTGGATCAGAGATCGGAATAGTGCGTAAGCAACATCCGAATTCGGTCCGAGATTTTTACTCTAGATCGGTATTTTCACGGATCCGGATCGGATGCAGTGCGTAATCGCTCTTACAGGTATGCTAACTTCATAAATAATTATTATCTCTATAATGGTAAACTTTTAATGTTTGTAGCCATTTTTAAATCGTGATATGGTTTCGTTATACTGCATGGTTTAGTTATTTACTGGACATACACACATGGTTTAGTTGGAGTAGCGAGTAAAGCTAGTAAAACTAACAAGTTTTAAAGATTTTGAACTATTAAGCATGTAGTGCCTTTCGTCATTGGAAATAGCAAATCAAATACACAACGCCACTCGCACTTACTCTTTCACATTCATGCATAGTTTAGATACTTCTCGCGGTTGAACTAGTTTAAGGCAGTCACGAATACAACAAGATCGTTGTCCGCAGCCGCCACCGTGAACGCAGACTGGATGCCTTGGTTTGAGCGTACCTTTAAGAGTATCATACACGAGGTGATTATCGAAAAGACCAGATTGTCATTAAACGTATCGATGATCCATCTCCTCCGTCACACACGAATGATGTGATCGAACGATTTCTCAGCGCCCTGTGCGGAGGGAAAGCGTAATGCACGTAGGGTTACCATCCGTCCGGATTTGTCCGGACAGGTCCGGACTTCTAGACTTTTGTCCGGACTTTGTCCGGCTCTTTAATTTGTCCGGTTTTTTTGGCTTAATGGAATACGAGTAATGTAACTTACTTATGTAATATCAAACAACTTTTTAATCTTTAAACTTCTCATTCATCTAAAAACAAAATATAAATCTTTAACAATCAACTTAACGAGATCAAACAATAAATCTTCGTATGTTTGCATTTTGTGACTAAAATGTCCGGACTTTTATTGAAATGTCAGGTTTTTGTCAGGACTTTTCAAATTTCTAAATGGTAGGTAACCCTAAATGCACGTGCATGATGGAATATCAATATTTGCTTTGTGTGTTCGTCTTCTATGCGTTTGCGCATCGTTCATCCGATTGAGTTGAATTTTTGTACAGTTGTGGGCACGTGCGAAAGAAAACAGGAGATAGTAAAAAATGCGGGCAGAGCCACGAGGGCAAAGCTAGTTTGTATAAAAAGACTTGCAACATCAAGGAAAAGGATGACAAGCGTCAAGGAAGAGGAAGGCTAAACGATGGCTTCTGAAAAGACATCATTATTCTCACATTACTTTTACCAATTTTATCAAAATTATTAATTTTTATCAATTTTATGTTTTATGCAATGTTACCAATGCAATTGTATTAATAATTAGCGCTTATTACTATGTAAGTTAGCTTAACTTTTGGATCTCTAAATTGTGAATGTGTTGTTTACCTATAAGTAATTGTTGCACTGTAATATTATTCTAAGCATGTCATTTTTGTTATAATTATGTGTAAACAATTGTTGGTGAACCTAATAAAGATAAATAAATAAATAAAAATTACTCTTCTCAAGGAATTACGTTTTCTAAAGATTGACATAACTACGTTAACATGACAGCAAACATATTTAGAGCTCTTGCAAAATATATCTCCCAAAATAATAAAAAGAAAGCCAGTGGCAAACTGACAATGATGGCATCCGATCACGCTGCACACACGTGCAATAAATGTTGAGATCGTGAACGATATTTTCGGGGTTGTCTATTGCGATCTTCAATCAATAGTTCCGACTGCAAAATAGAATACGATATCGACACACATGTACAATACATCGATGAATCGTTATGATAATCGCCTCGTGTATGATGCCCTTTAATCGTCTTGCTCGTTGTTTCCGCATGACTGAACCAACATAACCTGAAGGCCTGTAAAGGCCTCGCCGACGGCGTGCAGCCGTGATGCTATCGCTGGCTGTGTACCTTCGCCCAGATTCTGTACGCGATAGTAGCGATGCTGTCGCGCGTTTACAAAACGCTCGACAGCATCGCTACAAAAAGTCGCCGTGGGCGAGGGGCCTTATTATATCCTGTCCAACAGGCTACATAAATCAGTGTCGCGAATCTACACAACTTCAGAATACCCCCGACACTTAACCGCAACCTTCAACGACCTTGCACGACCTTGACCGACAACTCTCATTTACACGTGGTTGTCCCTGACCGTGTCACTGTTACAGCAAGCCAGTTGCCAGTTGTTACGTATGTGCAACATTTGATACCACTACGCGACCACAACTTTTCACACTCGGTTACCGAGAGAAACCTTGCACCTACCCTACGTTGCATTTAGGATTGCCAACCATACTTTATAATAACGTATCCTACTTTATTTTCGATAAATTTATATACTTTATACTTTTGCATTAAAATAAAGTATGCGAAAATACTTTATTTCCAATCTTTACTGATATGCGTAAAGTAACTTAAAACAGAACGTACCTACATAATATGATGAAGAAAAACGTAAAAAAACAAGAAGTGTTTCAAAAGGCAAAACGGAAGCAATACACAGTTACTGAATTTTTCAGATATTTCACCTTGGCTTTAGTCGGAATAATACATGTAGGTAACCATAATAATTTAAATCTTAATTTTTAAATCTTAGTGTAAAACCTGGAATCCCGCACATTCTTCCGCACAGGAAGGCAGGCACTGGTCATGTCCTTTAAAAAATACTTTATTTTTCTTCCAAATACTTTATTTTTGCCTATTCAAACAATTTGATTCGTTTTTTTTGTCAAAAAAAGTTGGCAACCCTAGTTGCATTCGCTCGCGGCAAATGTTTAGCCGTCATTAGATTGGATCCTTGGAGACCTTAAGTATTTGGGTGGGTAGATTAGATACTATTTGAATAGCTAGATTTACGCCAAAGTTTTGAGCACCCGAAACAGCAGTACAGTGGGTTCACAGTTATTTTACCTCTGACATTTGGCTTTGCCCGCCTCGCCAGCAGGTTTGGCGTGACATTCGAAAAATATATTTGAGCATCTATTAACTACTTATTATTATTTATTCCTCACGTCTGTAATAAAAATATATTTTTAGTGTTACTTCATAAGCTCAAAATATACTTACTTTTTTTGTATTTTTCGTGCACATGTCAGATTTTTTGGCCGTATGAGTTTTGGCAAGCGTACCGCCGATATGCATGTTTATTTTTTGTTTTCTTTCGCTCGCATGATTAAATTACGTAAAAATTATGTTTCTCATAATATTATTTTATTATTAAAATATGATTATAAAAATTCTGTGCCTGCGTACGATACTAAAAAACCGTCATATTGTCAGGCTTTTTTTCATATCGTGTGTCGTCACAAAACTCATTTCCATCAATCTCTACGTTAGAGCATATACCTAGTATGTACTCTAAGATCTCTGAGGGTGTTACCACACAAATCGATCAATCGTCGATCGATGCATCCATCGAACGACATCGGTCGACGTTTAATCGATCGATTGGTGTAGTAGAAACTATCGATCGACGTCGACTAATTCATTCTACCATCGATCGATGGCATCGATCGACGACCGATCGATTAGTGTGGTAACACCCTAAGCTCTATACATATTATAGTTGTCATATCGTATGACTTCAGAACTGAGTTCGACCAATGTCGTTCGTTTGAATTTTCTATGATTCTGAAATTTTATGTTTTAAATTTATACAGGCTGAAATTGTTTTTTTTTCGTGATTTCCGGTTTGGTCTCATAGTAAAAGTTGTTCATAGTGATGAGTACAATCTCCCATTTCGGTTTGTCGAGTGTTTACAATTTCACCCTAAGTATACGTTTTTTTGTTATTTCTTTAGGATTAAGTAAATAGTAAACGAGTCATTTTTCGATGAATTAGAATCATTAATATTGATTTTAAAAAGCATTAACGTACATCACTATTTCTATAAACTTCGGAAATCCGTAATACAGTCGTTACTAAGTGCTTTTTGAATATACACACACTCCAGATAGTATCACACTATCATTAAAAGCATTATGATAAAGCTTCGATCTAAATATAGGTATGTTGTAAACAAAATATCTATCACTACCTTCATTATGTAAGTGATTGCATTACATATTATCTAAACAATGTGCATTAGATAATCCAATGTTTGCTGTAGATAAACCACGGTTTTATTATGTATGGAAACTTTTGCAAGCTAAATTAGGAAATATTATGTAAGTTTATTGCTTAGTTTAATTTTACCTAGTGACAATGAGATAACCATCTCCAGACAGGTGGTTTAACGTGGATTATTACAGCTGTAATAAACTTTAAAATGTGTTAACTGTGCTATACCTAGTTATCTGAGGTAAGTTGTAATTATTTTTAGTCACGACGTAATTACTCAGGTGATTGCTTTTGCCAATCCACGAAGCAATTGTTTTTTTGAGGTGTTTTTATCTTTCTTAAGGGCCCTATCTCAATAGGACACCATGGAGGCGGCTATCGGTCGCGCCACCAACAAAATGTATGCAGTTGTATAAAGTGTACCTCACCTGGTATCAGCTTGGCTGCACAACCAATTTGGTGCCGGCAACATTTTGCAAACATTTTGTTGGTGGCACGACCGTTGGCCACCACCCTTGTGTCCTAGTGAGATAGGGCCCTAAAACCTGAGCATCAAGTATTGCTTTTTATTTGTTTATCTTTAAAAGGCATATTTTACTATAGGAATTTTCTTTTCAAACAAAAGAAAAGATGTTTATATTAAGTAAAATGTTTATTTATTTAATTTAAAATACAGCAAAATGTCTGTATGTCCTACACCCTCTATTATGATGGAATCTGTCAGAAGTCATTTAAAAAATAAAGTTTAATGAAATCTTGCCTATAAGGTTGCGGTCTAATGTATTGAGTTAGTCAATTTAAATCACTTGAAGCCTTAACAGACAATACTATGTTAATTATCATCTGCTCAAATGATTTGGGAGCTAAATAAACAACAATAGTGAATCTGTGATACCAAAGGTTAAATGGGGACTTGAGACTTGTTTTCACTGTAGAATGACCTTGATGTTGGTGATAGACAAATTTTATGTTAATTTTGTAATACCTACACAACAAGTTCACTTAAGTACTTATCAAGCTGTTTAGTACAGAGTCATAATGATAACAATATACACTTGACAATCATTGTTTGTAATAATGATTGCCAAGATAACCTTTTGTGTAGCAACTAGTTTCATGGACTATTTGGTAATTTTTTGGAAAAATTCCATTTCCCTATCATTACAGAATGTTCGCTACACCTCATACGTCTGCAGGTCTGTACATCCATATACGTAGGAGATAAACATTTTGTAAGATATTAAAATGTGTTATCGCAACTAACCACCTAGGTATTGACTATTCATCGTATCTGTGTTAATAGCAACTGTTCTATTCCTACAGACATTTACAAATCAAATAAAAAGGTTATAATAGCGTTTACATTAAATCAAATTAAGACTCTTCTACGCTTTGTCCTATAATCAGAATTGAGTCTTGGAGACTTACCTCCGGTTTCTGAGTTAAGAATTCTAGGATAAGCAGTACCGAAGTTTAAAGAGTACAGAATTGTCAAAAAAATGCTTATAAATCTCTTCTCAAATATTACTTAGTATTGCTGGATATTTTTTTTTTTTATTTATTACTAGGCCTGCGTTTGGCCGCCATCTCGCCTGATGTTAAGCGATGATGCGGTCTACGATGGAGCACGCTTGCCCAGAAGAAACCGATTCACTCGTGACTTGAAGACACCCAAATTGTAGCTGTCGGGGAACACCCACTCGGGCAGCGCATTCCACTGTTTGGCGGTTTTCACAATGAAAGTGGAATCAAAGCGCTTCGTTCGGGTTTTTGGTATATCAACCATGAACCGATGGCGCTTTTTCGTGCTTCTGGCCGTCCGATAGAAAAAAGGGCAGGGGGGTATTAGATCATGCAGATCTGAAGCACACTCTCCGAAATGTGTCCGATAAAAAACCGATAGACTGGCAACTTTGCGCCGATGCTCAAGACTTTGGAGCTTGGTCTGAACGAGGGAGTCGTCGCTGATGAGCTTCTTGGCACGCCTCTCAATGGACTCCAACGCCTCAAGCTGGTATTTGGCTGAGCCATCCCAAAGGTGCGAGCAGTACTCCATGCACGAACGAACCTGTGCTTTATACAGTTGAAGCAACTGTTCCGATGTGAAGTACCGCCGCACCTTCGAGAGGACACCCAGCTTTTTAGCAGCCAATTGAGCTTTGGACTCAATATAGGAGCCAAAGTTGAGGGTTGATGTCAGAGTAACGCCCAAGAGCTCAAGATGGTCAGTTATCGGTATAGACACATCTCGAAAAGTAGGAGCCAGCTGGAATGGCCTCCTTTTGGCAGAGAACAGACACGCCTGGGTCTTTGATGCATTGAACTTGACCAGGTTGGCATCGCCCCAATCGGAGACTGCCTTAAGGGACAAATTCAAGCGCTCGACCATGGCCTCTCTCAGAGACTGAATTTGTGGTCCACCGGTCCGTGCATTGGCTACATAGCTCTCTACCACAGTGCTGTCGTCTGCATACCCAAAGGTTCCGGGCTTTAGCAGGTCGTTGATATGCAGCAGGAAAAGCGTCGCAGAGAGCACTGACCCCTGGGGGACACCGGCATTAATAGCCATTCGATCTGATGAGCAGCCATCAATGACTATATTATATACCTACTATATATGATATATCCTGAATTCACAACTCCAAAACTGGCTGTATGACTACTTGAGGTTGGTGTGTCTGTCATATTAAACATATCTCATTATAATACAAAATCAAAACCAGAATACTAAATTCAAATAGATGGGTTATTAATACTTAGTAACACATCATAATTCAAGGAAAAAAGCATATGAATAAACCATAAATAATCATAAACATAATTTAAGTTTAAAATTATTACCACTAATTTCTATATTACTCTTAACACGGTGACCATAATTATGGTACTTTCCATAAGTATGACTATTGTAGCAACAACATACTTGTAATTAGTAGTTATTAGTCAGATGAGTAGGTTATACACACATGTGATGAGCTGTCTCAGTTTCAGTAATAGATTAGAGCAAGTCTCTTCATGGAACCATAACAGCTATTAACCAAGCAAGTGTCCACTCAAATATAATGTGTAATGTGCCTATAAAACTTAATTAGCATTATGGTAGATAGCTCATATTCAGTGACCTTGGTGCTAAACCTTATGATGTAATATTTAATGACTATGACAGAACTTTCACCAAAGGGTACAAAAATCCATAAATCAATATTTTCATTTCTGTCAACACAATTGGTACTAAGGACTAATAATTTTATTGTGATCTAGTCTTCAAAGTGAGGCTATAGAGATAAAGAAAGCAAATATTAATTAATAAATGATTATGTAGGTACCTTCTCAAGCTCCTTTTCGATTTCAGCGGCGCGGATGACAAGGGGTCCACGGACGGCGTATTGCAATTTCAATACGTTTGGGTTCATACAATCTACTGTGAGGGTTTTATTATGTTTTTGTGCGATTGACATGGTGCGGACGTTCGTGTAACTTCCCCACGGTTGAACTGAAACTATTTCGCTTAACTCAGATCGTACTGCTGCGCCGGACAAAACGCGACTAGCGCGGTTTATCAACTTTGACAACTTTATCTGCGACATGGTCGGTAATCAACCGAACTACTCTAAACACGTCACTATTGCTGCGCACCACAAACAAATCGCGTAATCCGTCAATAAATATGCGAAAAATATTTGGTACGGTTCACTTATATCTGAACTTAATGAACACAATCACAAGTCACAGTTGAAGCACATAAAACTGGTTCTCCTGGACGGGAACCCGAGATTCGCCGCTGCTAATGTCCGATCGATACGTGCGCTCGACAATTTATAAACAAAGATGTGAGTTCCGTTGAAAAGCGAATTGAATACTGATTGTGAATTGTAATGTAATTATACGATAAAATTACTTAATGTAAATACGATATACTTGTAAGTCGTTTGACCCCCGGTAGGTTATCAAGCAGTATTTTCTAATAACATAACACAAGTAAAATGATAAGGAGATAAATAGTTCCCAAATTTAATTAAATAATTAAGTAGCATACTCCAAACCAAAATGTTTGTTTTGCTATCTAAACTAAATCGAAATCATAAAATAATAATAGTATTAGATAATCAACGTTACGTAAAAATTTAAAAACAACCACAGGTGTCGGCTGTGGACCACAGACTACTTACGGGACACTGCCATTGATAAAATATTTTGTCAATGGATACTACTTATTCGTCGTATCTATGGATACTAGTGGTGTAACGAATGTTCGTTTTCCCACATTCGCGAATGTGAATGCGAACATTCAACTCCAACATTCGCGAATGCAAATATCTATTTTTTAAATATGGTGACAAAAATATGCAATTATCATAATACATTTTGATCGTACGTTTATAGCCATGTTGACACGGAAAGTAGCCGAACTGACTGCACGAAGTAAAAAACTCGTGATTGTTTGCTTATTGAATGAGGTTAGCTGCTAATAGTTTTCTCGTCAGTTAGTTTTGAGATTAAGTAAATAAATTCATTTGTTTTGTTGTAACTAAAATATATTCTGTTTGTTCAAGTAGTAACTAAAATAAAAATACTGTAAATTTAATCAGTTGCATTGTTATTTTTTAAATTATTTTCACTTTTCATTGCCAAATATATTCGCAAAAAAAATGGATAATCTATTGCGAATGCGATTATTAAAAAGGCCGCGAATATTCGTGAATGCGAATGCGAATATCCGTTACAGTACTAACGGAAACTAGAACAAGCATGGAGTACGAGCAGGTGTGCAGGGTGCAGATTAAAACACGCTCAACGGTGATATCTTATTACCGTGTAAATTTTCTACCGTATTTTTAAATATCAACTACCGTGTAATGTCCCGATAGCAAAAAGTAATATCGAAAACGATAAATAGTATAATAATAAACGACGGGCACGAAACGGAACAACCCAGGCGATCCCACATTTGAACAAATACTTGTCTTGTGTTCTTTTTATCCATTATAATGCGTCTAAATGCAAAAGTATTCCTCGTAGTGGTCACTTGACTATCTATTAGTCTATTATATGTAAGACGATGGTAAAATACGGAATAACTATTGTTTTTTTTTTTTCAGACACAAATCTCACAAACAAACGAATCACAAACAAAATAAGAAAAATGTGTTTTAAAAATTATTTTTACTAAAAATATTAAAGCCTAGTCTTTTTTCTTACCTTTTCTTCTTGATTTGGGACAACAGTACTACTTTATAATATTTGGAGTACTTTCCCTCCATGACCACTTGTTTTGAGACATCCGGTATACGCGATAATTTATAAGTCGCGCGCAGAAGGTTTGCCGATGACTGCCCCTCCCACTACACCGACCGCTACCCGCGCTCGTCTGGCATACCTACTAATGCCAGACGAGCGCGGGTAGCGGTGTAGTGGGAGGGGCAGTCATCGGCAAACCTTCTGCGCGCGACTTATACACATTTGTTTTGATATGTTCCCGTTATGTGCGTAAATCAGTTAGAGTGCAAATTAACTAGTTTATCTGCAGATCATAGCCCGACCGCTTATCTGAGATCGTTCCCGAGGTAGCTGCGCGGTGCGGGACCGGTGACAGTTGTCACAAGTTGACGAATCAGTGAGCTCTCGCGTCGCGTCACCACACCCCTCATATTTGGCGTGTGCTACGAAAACTATTGATGATACATAAAAATAATGTACTACATGTTTATAGTACTTTTCATTATCTACAAAAAGGTCCGTAAGGGTAAATGTCTAACTATTATGTTAGTCACATCAACCGTTTTTTGTTAAAATTAGTTGATCAAAACACGGGTAGGATCGAAAGAGGACGACAATCCTACCATAATAGTAATCCTTATCCAGGTAAATAGCTTCATAATCAAGGTTGATTATGTGCATGTAAAATGCTCATTAAATTATTCGTATCGGACCTTTCGTTTAGAAGTGCTAAAGATAAGAAAAATGCCGCGGTGTAAGCGAACAGCCCAACGTTCAGTCTATTAATTAACTACACATTTTATTATTTGTAAACTTTGATCCCTGGGGAAGGACAAATACTACTTTTTTCCGCGACTTCGTCTGCATACGCAATAACAGACATTCACGCGGACGAACCGCGGGCAAAAGCTACTAAGAAATAAAATGACAAACAGATAGCTGAAGGGTAGATTAGGTTAGATTAGAACTGTGACCACTAAACGCACGAGCCGAGCGAGCGAAGCGAGTGGTGCCGCGGCAGAAGCCAGAATCAAAATGGCTTTTTTTTTAAGTGTGCTTTAAACATGTTGGTTGTTATTTTCGTTAATTTGAAAGTGTTTTTAAATATATCCCCTTATTTAAGTCTGGGTTAGCGCGAGGGAGCCGAGAAAAGAAGACATGTCTCACACATAAAAAGTATTCTACACTGTAGCTATGACATTCACACATTCAAAATAAAACAAAATTAGGCCCCAATAACACGAACTGTCAAATAAGCGAGTTGACAGAGGGGAAATGTTCCGTATGGCCACTTCCGACCTATAGCTGTAGTCAAGTTATTTACGCGGGCACACCCGCGGGAAAGCAGCTAGTTTCACATTTAAAACAATCAATACAATTGATTTTAACACAATGAAAATCAATTAGTAAAAATCAGAATTCCTGACAATTTATTTACAGTCCCACTGACTTATCTGTGAGTGCAATGAGTGGAGACGCCACTGTCGCATAAATGTTGTCAGTTTACTTCGAATTTCTTCTCTTTTAGGAGAAATAATCAATTGATGAGTATTTTTTCTTTTATTTATTACAAAAAAACTATCAATAAATAAATACCTGTAATGCAACAGATTTATTTTATAGTAATCAAATACATACGTTTACCGTTGTCGATTAAGTTGCAAGCCAAAGCGCTGTGTTGGCATAATCGATTTGTACAATTCCCCTAAACATTAGAGATAGGCCGAAGTATGTACCAGTTATTTCCATCAATAGTAAATAACTGTGATTAGGGTTTTCAATCTTTATCCATTACAAGAGGTCGCCAGCGGCTTCGCCCGCGTGTAATGTCGTTTATCGCGTATTCCGCGTTTTTCGGGGTAAAAGTAATGTCTTTCTCTGGGTTCCAGGCTATCTCTGTGCGAAGTATTACATGGGACTTAAACATAGCGGCGACATGTGGGTGTATTAGACACCTCAGCCCAACCCTGTGGGGAATACAAGGCGTGATATTATGTATAATGTTTTACTTACAAATGGGTGATCTCTGTTGCAAATAGTTTAATAAATAAATTGTTCAAAGTTTCCATCTTCGTTTTGTAAATAGGTTTCGTCTCAATTCGTCAAAAGTAGTTTTGTGGTATCACACAGTGTAGGTATGTAGGTACACTTGTGGTATTACTCTTGAATACTATATATTAAATCTTACGTCACAAAAAAAACGTCCGTAGCGGAATATATGGCAACCGTGAAGGCCGAGCCGTCGGCCCACCGCGGTCAATCCAGCAGTTTCCAAAATCCTAGGTCAGATAGGTACTATACTGGCATACGCCACGGTGATAGTGCAGTGGTGCACAATCCTACTGAAAGTAAAGCCCGCGCAGGTTTGCCAGACAAAATGACATTATTTATGATTCATTGTGTACTCAAAATCTAAAGTCAAAAATACTGTTCTCTGATAGGAAATACATACACGCTGACATTTAATTGGCTGTTTTACTAGAACAAACGTTGTTCAGACCATGGTCTACTACCAATCTAAAGAATCAAAAAAAAATAATTACGTAATATTAATAAATGTAGGTACCTAAGTATACATATAATACTTAAAATGCAACAATGGCAACACCGGAAGCTACGCCTGGCCGTGCGCCGCAGTGGACACGTAGATAGATACACGCAGCCACACGCAGCCAACCACGCAGCTAACGTAGCAAACGTGATAGTGAATTTCGTGCGCAGCAATGAATCCCCGGTTTTACGAAATAATGCGAAACATACGCGCACCGAAATATATTGAGAATACCGATTCGGTACTTCAAGTCTGTCTGTTTGTGCTGTTGATCGGTACCCAAGACATCATAAAACCGCTTGTTCAAAACCTGAGACTACACCGGCCAAGTGGCCACCCGCGCCAAGTAAACAGAGCAATTTTAATACAAGGCTTATTTTTAGGTACCGACTATACCTACAGTCATAAGTTTTTCACCTGATGAATTTGTTTAATGAACTTATCTCGGGGTCAATGTACCTACTCATTTACTTAGTAAAGATAATACTTTTACGATTTGCCACAGCTCTTCGTACTCCTTGCAGATGTCATGTTTACTATGAGAACAAAGTGTAATCCTGATTCTAAGAATAATATTTAACACTTCCTGTGTTTTCATAACAAGTTTATTCTACTTACTGCGAGTAGTAAATTAGGTTCACTCATTCGGTGCATTGCCGCGCTGTTTATTGCAGGCGAAGCAAAATGCGTTTCTATACTCAGGTCTTCTGCCAAACCCAACGCTTTTCGTCGCAACAACGCATAAGGGTAGCCAAAGTCTTTAAAAATAATTCGGCGAACCTGTAAGCGAGAAGGATCCATATTGTTATGTTAATGTGGTAGGGAAGTGGCGTAACATGTACCTAATAGGTAATGTCTCCTCATCTTGTAACATTACTTATTTTATCATAATCCTTACTCATTTATTGTAATCAATTTCTCCGAAGCTATGGTCCGAGTGACGCAGCAAAATGCATGCGAATCAGTTTGTAAAAAAATTGCGCAAAAACCACGGTACACTCTACCATAAGTCCGACGTGGACGTCCTCGCGACAGCGACGTGCAGGCTATTTATTCTGTGGTGCAGGTGCAAACGGTATTGTCGGTATTAAGCTTAGCGTCTACTTGGTCGGCATCGGAGCGTACGACCGTACCTAAGTATTTCTTGCTTCCTATTGATTCCTATGCAACTGCGTTCAGTATATCGACAAATCTACGCCGAACGTCGCCATTTTGAACAAATCTGCCGTTGAAGTCATCCGCCAGTGATGCCATACATGCAATAGTTTAGACGATCACTTACCTACCCTTACCGCAAGAAAAAATATAGAATTGATTACGAATAATGAAAATAATCTAAATCCCGTGTGGGAAATCTATACCAGATCATACATGGTTTTAAGGAGTTAAACGAATTTTTTTAACCTGCAATTTGCTCCGTAAAAGGTTAAAAAAATCGTCCATAAATCACGAGTTCTAATACCGCCGCAAGTTGTGGGTAGGTTCCGTAGTTCAGCTTTATGCCAATTATTTTGGGATCATAAACTTACTAAAAATACCTTTTTGAGCTCCTTTTTGATTGTGGCATCACGATCCTCAAGGCGGTGGACTACTAGTTGATAATTGACAATACAGGGGTTAACGTTCCTCATGGCGATCGGGTTGCCTGCTCCAACTTTGTCGCTTCCACCTTCCGTTACATATCCCCTACATTTCCTTGCATTGCGGAAGTGCGTCCTATTTATCCATGGTTGTATTCCAACTATATCATGATGCTCCGAACTCGCACTTGAGGCAAAAAGAAACCGCGTAGCACGACCGACTTGATTCATTTTTGATTCGAAAACGCGTCTCGTTCAAATACGCAAAATAAAAGTACGCATGCGAATCACTATTAAATAACCATATTTACTCGCAACTGAAAGTTTTTATGAACTTAAATATTAGATTTTCAATCGGTTATTGGAGAATTTGAACCATACAAGCCAAGGTTTGTTTTTGTCAATTTTGACTGCAAACACAGATAACTAATATACCTACTAGGAAATTAATGCAAAAGTTTAGCTACCTACCTGGCCATGAAGTTATTATACCTTTCTGTCTTTCTCCTAGAATCTTAGAGCATATTATTAGGTTTATGCTCCAAGCCTAGAATCCCTTCATTAACTAACCTCTTATTATACTTGAGATATTAACGTCCAAAAATCTCTTTTTCATCACTCACTGCCTGACTTACTTATCAAAAACCTAAAACACTTAAGGACCAGGTCTTGTTTAACATCAACTCGTCCAGTGCCCAGAAACCTAGGACATTAATACAATACTACTTTACAAAGAGAAAAATTAGAAAATAGGAAATTATGGCTTAATAATGCAGACGAAGTTATATTAAGTGTTTAAGTAAGTACCTACTTACTTTCTTTATTTATTTGAATAAGTAAAATCAGCTTTTCTCTACATTTATGTTTGTATAACTAGTCGAAATGTAGGGAAGACCTGATTTTTTTTCGCGATTTCCGGTTTTGTCCCATAATAAAAGTTGTTCTTAATGATGAGTGAGCAATGACCCCTTAAGAGGTTGTTAGTGTTTTTCCAATAACCTCGTATTGTTATCTTACTAAAATATACATAGTAAGTATTCGTGTTATGATAATTATGTATTTATACTTTTTATTTTATTAAGGTTATCAATAAAAGATCCAAAGATATTTTTAAGTAACGATTACGTGTGATAAAAATTACCACTGGTGCACAAAAACGCAAAAAAAATGTATTTGGTGAACCATAATGTAGACTGAGAATGTAGACAAACGACAGAGGGTTTTAAGAGATTTCGCATGATGATACTCTTAAAAAGGGATCCCTTCTTTTCGCATAATGCTCTTTGTCCTAATATACTTCGGCATAACGATTTTGGCACAATTTGTTTTGGCATAATAATACTTCGGCATAATTTTTTTAGGCATACATTTTATGTTGGCATAATCATCTTAAAGACTAATTTGTTTTGGCATAAATTTGTTTCGCATAACGTTAGTAGGCCTAATGACTATTAGCATAATGTTAGTTATGATAATCAGAAATGTTTTTACCATTGTCTAATAATCTAGTCGCAGGCGCACCCCGACACGGATAGGTTAGGTTCGAAGGGGATGATGGGGGCTAGAGTGAGCGAGCGAAGCGAGCGAACGAAGCCCCCGTCATCCCCTTCGTGTTAGGTTACTTTAAACCCTGCAGACAGAAATAGGAGCCCCGCGCAGCGGGGCTCCGTCGACTCTGCTTTGGAGCCTCAACCTTACAAACATCCCCTTAAGTTTTATTGTGAAAATGAAAGTAGGTGACGAATAATCGTCTCATGAAGAGGCCTTGAAGGTGTATAAAAACAATTTATCCAGTAATCCATTTTGACCTTTAAACGATTTGGTCAATAGTGTAATAAATAATTTAAACATTGATATTCCAGACTTTGATCAGCTGAACTTTTGATCAAATGACCATCGTTATTTTAAACTTTGTTGATTTGTACGTTGTTCTTTTGAAAGCTCCGGAAATTATTTCATTGTTATACCTATAAAAATATGTTTTAATATCATTATGCGTAAATAAATTAATGCTTTAAGATATTATGCTTAAAAAAGTTATGCTTTAGAACTTTATGCTTAATCATTAGGGTTAGAGAAATTATGCTTAAAAAAATTATGCGTAAGCTGTTATGCGTAATTATATTATGCGAAAATATAATTATGCCAAACAAAATTATGCTAAGTTATATTAGGTCTTAAGATTTTATGCAAATGGATAGGGAACCTCTTAAAAAGTATTTCATCGTGAATAAGTAACGTGAGGCATTTGGCCTGCATGCTTTTATGGCGCATGCATGCATGCCTCGGGCTGACTTTAAGACTGTCTTGACGTTCAAAAATAACTAAATAATTCTACTTATGTATTCCAAGTATTTTAAATAAATAAGTTATGAAGTTGAATTTGACGCTAACGGCATTCAAATTAATGCGAGAGTAAAGATGCTTAATGCTTACTCAAGTTCAGTCAACGCCAACATGTACAGAATACACTATTATCCAACAATAGTGCTACGCTATAATCACCTGTCCATACGAAATGATCCGATGATCCACTTGCACTGAGCCACAAGTGTGAGCCTGATGAGCTGTATTGTGATGTCAGTAGTAGAGCTTCTGGTGCAACTGTTAGTCCGGGGAAGCAGTGGCGGACTAACCCTGTCGGAGGCCCGGGACGGCCTCTAGTGTAGAGGCCCCTCTTTTTGCTATATGAAAATGTTAAAAAAATCATATTCCATTGCCATGCCGTATTAAATAGGTACCTACAATACGGCCGACGTATCTTGGCGAGTCTGGGAGTCTACTCCATAAGCACGATGTCCGTGGTTTCGGCAGTGCCGGCGTAAGGGCCACTGACACCCCGGGCGAAAATATTGTGGCGCCCACTTGAGGGAAGCAATATCAAGTGTTAGTACTCCAACTTCAGACCTTGGCGCCCCCCAGAATTTGTCGCCCTGGGCCATCGCCCCATCACGCCCCCCCCTAACGCCGGCACTGGGTTTCGGCCTTAGTTACGAGCGTTTCCTACTCCCCATCACCTACGGACATACGATCGGGGCCCGAACTAAGAATGAATGACAATACGATTTGACAGTTGTCCCTCCTACCGTTGTGTTTTTGCCCGTCCGAAAACTTGAACTTGACACTTGTTTTGTCCACTCCTACGTTTCGGGCTACTTTCGGACGGACGACAACTTCGTTGACGGACTTAGGGAGTAGGCCTTCTGAAGTTAGCTGATTAGCTGCGCAGTAGACAATTTCGTTTCTAAAAGATTCATTGCGCAGCCAAACAATATTAATTTCAGACTCGCCAAGTTACGTCGGCCGTATTGTACGTACGTTTATATTTTGAATATTTACGTACGGGCCTATGGCCCTATGGGGGCATACAACACCAACTGGCTCTTAGGGCGTTCGCTACGTTAAGCGTGCGCACGCGGCCGGTGCACGGAGCGGGTGCGGTAGCGGGCGACCGACGCGTGCGCCCGCTACATGCAGCGGCGCTAGGCGCTAGTACAATTTTGGTTTCCAGTGGGTACAGTTGTATCGGATAGATAGACTACCATGGATTAATTGCTAATTTATTATTTGGCAAAAAAACGCTACCAGCAACGAAGGCATTTGATCAGCCCTTTCACGAGAATGCACTTCAATTATTACGCGCTCCGTATCGATCTTCGTCGTTGTGTGTAATGTATCCCTCCGACGTGTGCGACCCGCAGCACGTAGCGACGCTTACTGATTTCGAAAAACAAGTCCCCGAGCGGGCGACCGCCGCGTGCGCCCGCGCCGCGTACCCGCCACCCGCTGCGCGTGTACAAACGCGTCGCACGCGTCCGCGCTAGTTAGCGTGCTCATACTATCTTTCAATACACACACGCGAGGCGGGTATCCGCCGCGTGCGCCCGCTTAACATAGCGATGGCCCTTACTGTTTTTTTTTTATGTCTTGTCTGAGGTGAGGATTTCTCGAGATTTAGAGGCCCCCCTAGACCAAATGCTCGGAGTGTACCGGAGTGTACCGCTGTACGGCTTTACACTCCGGGGTCAGCTACTGTATCTACCTTTTCAAGTTCCTTTTCGAGTTCAGCGGCACGGGCCGCAATGGGTCCATGGCCGTAATATTGCATGCCGAGAATATTGGGGTTAATGTTCTCCATGGTGATTGCTTTGCCTCCTCGACCTTTGCTGCTACCGCCTTCCCTTCCAGTTCTCCTACCTCTTCTTAGATGGCGGGAGTGCGTCCTATTTATCCATGGTTGTATTCCATATACTATATCATGATGCTCCGAATACATGCTTGAGCCAAAATAAAATCGAGTAGCACGACACACTTGATTCATGTCTGCTCCCTGATTCAGAACGTTTCGGTTTCACTTGTCGATCGTTTCGGTTTTTTATCTCGTTTTGTCAACTATTCTCGTAGCGTGAGAAAACGAGATATGAGACCTAATCGTTCGACAACGCACTTATCGACTGAATTAATGCTGACTCGAGAACAAGTAAGGTTCAAACCTTATCTTACCTACCCTTATCTTCCTCCATTGAGCATTTGATAGTGATACTGTTTTTTTTTCGAAGCGTTTAGCTCAGTGTTTAGGGTACACTAACACTAACTACACACTAAATAAGCAGTTAATTTAAGAGAAGTTCGCGGATAAGGCAGAGATGGAGGACTCGTGAGCGCCGCTTGATCAGAAGTCACGAACTATGTTAATAGCTCATGTTGCTTACGTGCGCATGTTAGTGCTTGCATGCTGTTTCCCGCCAGGGTAGGCAGAGACAATTCGAAACGATTCTGATATACATTCCTCGTTTCTTCTAAATCCATTCTACTTTTTATATAGCGAACGTCCACTTTTTTTAAAAGATCGCATATTTCTCTGTCATAGGGGATCCCTTTTCCGACTTTGCCATTCACAGCTTTGTACACAGCTTTCGTAATCCTACTTTCATTCATCCGCTCTAAATGACAGAACCACTGAAGCATTTTTTTCTCATTTTAATCACTACATTCCTCTCCACGTCTCTCTCACTAGTAATTCTCACTCTGTCCCATAATTTCATTCCAAACATACTCCGCAAAAAACGCATTTATCCTGCTGCCATACCCAGCCCTCACTTCCATACATCAAAGTGGATATTAGTACCTACACCGCTATGGACAGCCATACGTGCGTCTTTTGATCCTAGGCTACTCTTATGAGCTTCTGTATGGCGCCATGAACTGGATTATCCTTTTTCAGTCGTCTTTTAATACGTTCGTCACACTTAGGTACAGATAGACGCCAGCAGATGAAGCTACTACAATCTGTCTTTCTTTAATAGATTTTCATCTTTATGGCGAAAGCATGAGGTTCAAGGTTGATTGGGAAAATTTGATAGTTTCGGGTAACTTGACCTGCTGGCGTCTGTACTATCTCTCGTAAACATTTTTTCTTTGTTTTATTAGGACGCGTTTGGCCTTAGTCACACCTGATGCCTGATGGTAAGCCCAGACGATGGGGCACACGAATACACGTAACAAAGATACCTAAAGAAGGATTTCCACCCCTCTGGCTGTCACATACACACAACGGACAGCACAGTAAACACAGTAAACTGCTTGGCGCCGGACTTTAATGCATTTAATGTAAGGATGGTAGCTAGCCAGGAGGACCGTATAGATCCTACCACCAACCAAGCGTCTATTCCCAGCGTGCGGTGAGAAAGTTTCTCCATTGATCCTACGAGGCCCTCGAATCCATATAAATATCGTCGCCTAACCTTACGTTGACAGACAACAAAACGGTTTTTTACAACGAACCGTGGTCAAACGGCGGTTCCAATAGTTGTGTTACCTCCCACGGGATGAATTCAATATTTCATAATACGTAAGTAGATTTTTGGACAGAAAAGAAAGTTTTTTAGTTACTTAAAAAGAAAATGAAAATTTGACCTTGTGACACTCGAAATGAAAAACTAACGAAATTAAATATGTAGGTAGACTATCCCGAAACTATGAACGTTGTGAACAATATCAGATTTTCGATCGGTAACTTAAGAATTTAAATATTTCGCACAATATTATTTCTTGTCAATTTTGACGGGAAGATTCAAAACAATTCAAAGTTTGTTATGTTTGGCAAGGCCAAGCCAAGGCAATATTATAGAAATATAGAGCAACGCGGTCACTGAAGAGTTTTCGACCGCGTTGCTCTATTACAAGCATACAGCAACGCGGTCATATTACTTACTTCTATGCGCACAACTCAAAGACTCAAGACTACCCCACCTTTAGCTTATACAAGGTTAGTCGGAAAGGGGGTCTAATCCGAAAGGGCGTTAGAGGATCCATAATATTGAATATCTTTTGTTCTACAACTTTCCCCAAAAGTCAATAGTTTAAAAGAAATAGCTGTTCAAAGATTTCATAAAATACGCTAGAATCTATATAAAGTCAGCTATAATCAGTTGCGTTTACATTTCATGTCATATTTGGGGTCACGGATTGGAAGCTCCATTTTTTTAAATCATAACTCACGCATGCTGTAAAACAGTAAGTTATCAGTGATTATAAAGAGGCTCGCGGATTAGTACCCCCTTTCAGGGGGGTTACCATGATCTGTTATAACAGGAATGTTTTAATATTATTCCGAGAGTGGGAAAGTGACAGCGCTAGACAGCCTCTAGCACCATCTCTTACCCACTTTGGTAGTAATATTAAAACATTCCTGCTCTAAGAGATCATGGTAAGCCCCCAGATACTGTGCTACCACGTTGTAAACAAGGTAAAAACTTTTTCCGTATATTTTTTGGGAAGTTAAATAAAAGAGTGAAGTATTTCATTATTAATTTATTTTTACACAATATTTTCATCAACTAACCTCAGACGACTGTCTAATAACTATAATAGTCCCGATATAAAAATATTTCTTCTCCTTATCCGTAACATATATTTATAATATTGACACCTTTATACTTTTTACACTTTATCAATTCAAGTTCTTTAGTCATATAAATCGTTTTTATATAGTATAGTACATATTTATAATGTTTCCAATAAATACAATATATAGAACATTTGGCCTATCAAAATGTACATCATAATTCTGAACGCATGTATTTACAATCATTAGAAGTTTTGTAATTTAAACACAAAAGTGATGACAAAAATATATTTCATAATTAAAACAACAGAAACATTATCTCACACATTTATGGCAAATCGTCAAGAGTCCCACAAAATTCAAATATTTTTTATGATTAATAGACAATTATAAAACACAACATAGTTATTTTACATAGTCTTAAACCGAAATAAATAAATTATTCTCTAATATAGTGTATTGCTTATTGTCAAATCAATTTAAAAGCCTATAAAATGGCGCTCTGGGCCGTTACCAACAACAATTCCAAGTTCCTTATTTATGTACTAATTATTCATTTATTACTAAGTCAACATCATTTATACAGATATTAGGAATATAGTCATAGTTCGGGCCTGAAACGCTTAGCGCAACCAAAAATTACTTAGATAATATCCAAATACAGCTATAATGAAACTTTAGTCTTTAGTCTCAAACGAATGGAATGTACAAGTTCTACGCTAAATTTTAGAAATCTCTTTATATAATAACATACGTATCACGCTATGATATGGTTTATTTAGATTTAAAATAACATATTTTAGCACAAAATATATAGAAAAGTAATAGATAACTTAAAAGGAAAATACTGACATATAAGTACGACCAGAACTAGCTGGGATTACTATAATAATCTTTGTATAAAAGATAAACGGAAAGAATAACGTTAGATAAAGTAAATATATATTTATTGGAATGTTTCACAGTAAAAAATACGAAAATAAATTAGTAGTTAAAACTAGAAGGACGGATAGAATCGGGGAAAAATAAAATAAATTTAAAGAGAGGTCGCGACGACACGGTGTACACGCAATTATTACAGATGATCTTATTTGATGCAATCTGTTTATAATGTTTGTCTTTGAGTACAGTGTGATGCTTGCGTATGCGTCCACACAGTGGCGTCGCGACCCTGTGACGTCACGTACATATGTGTACGACGTGCGACTGCGCAGGGTCACCGCTCGAGATTCCTACTCGAAAACAAATACAAAAGACTTAGTATTACATAATTTACAGTGTTTTTATACGTTTATTTTAAAGTGTAAGAAATTTTGCTAAAAAAGATCTGGGTAATGTATTAGTGTACGTTTTTTTAAACAATACGAATAGAAAATGCGACTGTTTAAAATAACGTCTACTTAATCTGTTCACCGCGGACACGCTTAGCAGGTTCTTGCAAAGACGACGTGCGGCCGCCGCAGCTAAGCAAGCAACGAGCCAGCGCGAGTGAACCGCGACACGCTCTCTCATCACCCAAAAGTCAAGACTTATTTAACTAAAGATTCGGAAAGGTTGGAGTACAGGTTGCTGGGGTGTAACAGTAGGTACGCTCGGATGGGGCGCGGCGCGGGTCGCGCGGGTGTGCGGGCGGCGCGGCACGGGCCGCGCGGGTGCGGCTAGCAGTGCGGGTCCTCGCGCACGAGCGCGGCGGTGTCGCGCCCGGTGTCGGCGGCGGGGTCGAGCGCCCGCGCGGCGCCCGCTCCCCGCGCCGCTGCGCCCGCGCCGCGCGTCTCCGTCGACGACGGTGATATTACAGCCGATACCACTTTTTCTTTTAACTCATCCGGTACTTCGTAGATGCCAGCTACAAAACATAGTTAAGGTTAGATGTTTTTATTCTTTATCTTATTATTACAAGTTAGTATTTAATTTGAAGGAGATCTTTTTTGATATATAGTTTAGAATTTGAAGCCTTCGAGGATTGACTACAGTTATGAAGTGAAACACTCACGTATAGGCGGCTCGGGCTCCCCGGCAGCCACAGCTCGTGTGACGGCGTC
This sequence comes from Amphipyra tragopoginis, assembly GCA_905220435.1. Lineage (NCBI taxonomy): Eukaryota > Metazoa > Arthropoda > Insecta > Lepidoptera > Noctuidae > Amphipyra > Amphipyra tragopoginis. Next base: position 26,286,781 of record HG992008.1, on the reverse strand, counting down.
GTACATGGGGTTGCTGAAGTCTCGCCCCTTGCGCGGCGCCTCCTCTAGCGTGTAGGCGGGCTCCCCTCCCGCGCCCCCCGCACCTCCTACGCCGCCGAACTCCACGTTGGAGCCCTGTCGGAATGAAACGCTCTGCGACGACGCTAGGCTGCTTAAACCACCGCCCTTGCCGCTGAAATGATGAAACATTTGTCAGATTTTAAGGAAACATCCAATGACATTATGTTGTAAGTAGTGTACTTTTTACTTCTAATTATTCAAAACTAATGGACAAATGATACTACCATACATGAAGCATAAAGTCTGATGACACTATCACAAGAGTAAAATAGTATAGTGAGTTATAAATTAAAAATATCTTAAAAGCCTATTTTACTGTGGGGAAGTATGGAATGGAGGATGTCAGCGTGTAGGTTCTCAGCCTGTAAACATAAGTGAGCAACTCTAAAATAAGCTTATAGCGCACATAATCTTATTGTAACTAGATTAAGCGCTATTTTTATGTACAAATATAATGAAAATTTGCATGAAATAAACAGTTTTTTTTTTTTTATATGAATCAGTCATAAACGATACTTACAAGGGCTTTTTCCTAATAACGAACCAGGCGGCGGCGGCCCCGAGCGCCAGCACGAGCACGAGCAGCAGCGGCACCAGCACGGCGGCGGCAGTAGCAGCGCGCGCGGCAGTGGCCGCAGCCTGCGCGGCGCACAGCGGCGGCGACAGCGGCGCCACGCACACGCAGCGCAGCCCGCCCGCGCCGTCCTCCTCGCACGTGCCGCCGTTCTCGCACGGACACACGCGCGGCAGGGGACGCGGCGCTTCCACCGCTGGGGGAAACAAACACACCATCAAGTCAAACATCAAACCAATTACAGAGAACACAAAATTGGGGCCTGAGTAATCTGACGCCTTGGAAAGGTAACCAAAACTGTCAAAATATAAAAACAATACCTTTAAACTTACTCTTTTTTTAATACGTTGCCCCACACTAGGATTTCTCAATATCGTGGGTGCGTTTACAAATACAAATCTCATATATACAAACTCTCAGACTCGAAACAACTATATGTAGGCCATACAAATTTTTGTTCCGTGTGGGGATCGAACCCACGACCCGTAGCGCAGAAGCCAATCGCTCAGCCACTGCACCAAACGTATCGTCAAACTAATACCACAGTGTACCTACTTACTACATACAGTGGGTCAACGCCCATACATTTGACAGGTCCTATGAAATGTCAAAATTGGTAACACTTGTCATAGGGTTGTCACATAAAACAAATTACACAAACTTTGTCAAACAAACGTCCAAATTAATTAACGTTTTATAGAAACAGTGACACGCAAAAAGAAAACCACGCATGCGTAATTTTGACGATTGACAAAATAATGCAAAGATATGTAGCAGCAACTTCGCCCGCCATCTTATCCTGGAATTTTCAAACAATATTTAAAACTACAAATTTTGTCGAGGTTACAGTCGCAGTGGCTAACGCTTGCGGGGGTAGGTAAGAGTCATAAATGATTCCCAAATCCAGGAAGGAGCCATAGAAAATTACTTATTATTCATGGTTATTACTTCTATGGTTTTCGTGGGTGCTGATGCTGGAAATAAAGCCTAAGTATTCCTCGACAATATACGGCGGTCAAAAAAATTTATCAGTTAAATGTAATTTGCCAGGTAAAACGTGGTCCCTATCTTGGTGTTTGAGAATGGATCTCGTTTTTGTAATCAGCGTCCCAGAAAATCATGGATTTGACACCCATCACGGCTAATTTGAAAATTTTCATGGCCGCCATCTTGAATATAGATTTTGACCTTATTTTCGTCATCAGCATCCCCGAAAACCATGGAAATGACACCCATGGTGGTTAAATTGAAATTTTAAAAGCTGCCATCTTGGAAATGGATTTTGACCTCAGTTTCGGCATCAGTACCCCCGAAAACCACGGAAATGACACCCATGACGACTAATTTGACATTTGATTGCCGCCATCTTGGATTTCGATTTTGACCTCATTTTCGGCATCAGTACCCCCGAAAACCATGGAAATGATACCCATGACCACTAATTTCGCATTTTTACTGTCGCCATCTCGGATTTCGATTTTGACCTCATTTTCGGCATCCGCACCCCAGAAAACCTTGGATTTGACACCCATGACGACTACTTTACTAATTTTCATGGCCGCCATCTTGGATTTGGATTTTGAAGTTATTTTCGGCATCAGTGACCCCGAAAACCATGAAATTAACACCCATGATGATAAGATGAAAATTTTCATGTCCGCCATCTTGGATTTGGTGATTTGGTGATGACAATCATTTGAAAATGTATGTATGCCGCCATCTTGGATTAGTAAACAGACTTTATAGTAAAATTCTCGTAATAGGTACATACAACATACATACTATTAATAAATTAATATAATTTCTATGAACGATATCAATCAAATTCGAAATCAAAAAGTGCGAGCCCTGGAATTTATGTCCCGAGTACGCAGTATGGCTACTCGGGACATAACCTCCGCTCCCTCACCCCGCAACCCCCCGCACGATTGCTCTGCGACATGTTCTACGTTGACCGACTGTAAGGAGTAAGATATAGGTAGACTGTGCTAATACTCACTAGGTTTTCTATTATTTTTCAGATATTTTTGTTTGTATAAGTTTCGTGCGAGCACTCCGAGCGTGACGTCACGTTGTAGCGCCGCGGTGTATAGGTTACATACCTGCGTCACAGGCGAGCTCCTGCGTGATGCGCTTGGGCGGCTGCTGCTGGTCGGGACACACGCAGCGGCGCCCGGCCGGCACGCCCAGGCACAGGTGCGAGCACGGCGCGCGCGAGCACTCCGAGCGTGACGTCACGTTGTAGCGCCGCGGTGTATAGGTTACATACCTGCGTCACAGGCGAGCTCCTGCGTGATGCGCTTGGGCGGCTGCTGCTGGTCGGGACACACGCAGCGGCGCCCGGCCGGCACGCCCAGGCACAGGTGCGAGCACGGCGCGCGCGAGCACTCCGAGCGTGACGTCACGTTGTAGCGCCGCGGTGTATAGGTTACATACCTGCGTCACAGGCGAGCTCCTGCGTGATGCGCTTGGGCGGCTGCTGCTGGTCGGGACACACGCAGCGGCGCCCGGCCGGCACGCCCAGGCACAGGTGCGAGCACGGCGCGCGCGAGCACTCCGAGCGTGACGTCACGTTGTAGCGCCGCGGTGTATAGGTTACATACCTGCGTCACAGGCGAGCTCCTGCGTGATGCGCTTGGGCGGCTGCTGCTGGTCGGGACACACGCAGCGGCGCCCGGCCGGCACGCCCAGGCACAGGTGCGAGCACGGCGCGCGCGAGCACTCCGAGCGTGACGTCACGTTGTAGCGCCGCGGTGTATAGGTTACATACCTGCGTCACAGGCGAGCTCCTGCGTGATGCGCTTGGGCGGCTGCTGCTGGTCGGGACACACGCAGCGGCGCCCGGCCGGCACGCCCAGGCACAGGTGCGAGCACGGCGCGCGCGAGCACTCCGAGCGTGACGTCACGTTGTAGCGCCGCGGTGTATAGGTTACATACCTGCGTCACAGGCGAGCTCCTGCGTGATGCGCTTGGGCGGCTGCTGCTGGTCGGGACACACGCAGCGGCGCCCGGCCGGCACGCCCAGGCACAGGTGCGAGCACGGCGCGCGCGAGCACTCCGAGCGTGACGTCACGTTGTAGCGCCGCGGTGTATAGGTTACATACCTGCGTCACAGGCGAGCTCCTGCGTGATGCGCTTGGGCGGCTGCTGCTGGTCGGGACACACGCAGCGGCGCCCGGCCGGCACGCCCAGGCACAGGTGCGAGCACGGCGCGCGCGAGCACTCCGAGCGTGACGTCACGTTGTAGCGCCGCGGTGTATAGGTTACATACCTGCGTCACAGGCGAGCTCCTGCGTGATGCGCTTGGGCGGCTGCTGCTGGTCGGGACACACGCAGCGGCGCCCGGCCGGCACGCCCAGGCACAGGTGCGAGCACGGCGCGCGCGAGCACTCCGAGCGTGACGTCACGTTGTAGCGCCGCGGTGTATAGGTTACATACCTGCGTCACAGGCGAGCTCCTGCGTGATGCGCTTGGGCGGCTGCTGCTGGTCGGGACACACGCAGCGGCGCCCGGCCGGCACGCCCAGGCACAGGTGCGAGCACGGCGCGCGCGAGCACTCCGAGCGTGACGTCACGTTGTAGCGCCGCGGTGTATAGGTTACATACCTGCGTCACAGGCGAGCTCCTGCGTGATGCGCTTGGGCGGCTGCTGCTGGTCGGGACACACGCAGCGGCGCCCGGCCGGCACGCCCAGGCACAGGTGCGAGCACGGCGCGCGCGAGCACTCCGAGCGTGACGTCACGTTGTAGCGCCGCGGTGTATAGGTTACATACCTGCGTCACAGGCGAGCTCCTGCGTGATGCGCTTGGGCGGCTGCTGCTGGTCGGGACACACGCAGCGGCGCCCGGCCGGCACGCCCAGGCACAGGTGCGAGCACGGCGCGCGCGAGCACTCCGAGCGTGACGTCACGTTGTAGCGCCGCGGTGTATAGGTTACATACCTGCGTCACAGGCGAGCTCCTGCGTGATGCGCTTGGGCGGCTGCTGCTGGTCGGGACACACGCAGCGGCGCCCGGCCGGCACGCCCAGGCACAGGTGCGAGCACGGCGCGCGCGAGCACTCCGAGCGTGACGTCACGTTGTAGCGCCGCGGTGTATAGGTTACATACCTGCGTCACAGGCGAGCTCCTGCGTGATGCGCTTGGGCGGCTGCTGCTGGTCGGGACACACGCAGCGGCGCCCGGCCGGCACGCCCAGGCACAGGTGCGAGCACGGCGCGCGCGAGCACTCCGAGCGTGACGTCACGTTGTAGCGCCGCGGTGTATAGGTTACATACCTGCGTCACAGGCGAGCTCCTGCGTGATGCGCTTGGGCGGCTGCTGCTGGTCGGGACACACGCAGCGGCGCCCGGCCGGCACGCCCAGGCACAGGTGCGAGCACGGCGCGCGCGAGCACTCCGAGCGTGACGTCACGTTGTAGCGCCGCGGTGTATAGGTTACATACCTGCGTCACAGGCGAGCTCCTGCGTGATGCGCTTGGGCGGCTGCTGCTGGTCGGGACACACGCAGCGGCGCCCGGCCGGCACGCCCAGGCACAGGTGCGAGCACGGCGCGCGCGAGCACTCCGAGCGTGACGTCACGTTGTAGCGCCGCGGTGTATAGGTTACATACCTGCGTCACAGGCGAGCTCCTGCGTGATGCGCTTGGGCGGCTGCTGCTGGTCGGGACACACGCAGCGGCGCCCGGCCGGCACGCCCAGGCACAGGTGCGAGCACGGCGCGCGCGAGCACTCCGAGCGTGACGTCACGTTGTAGCGCCGCGGGTGGTACACTGCACGAAAATAAAACATGAGCACGAAGCTAATGACATCCGTGGAAATTATACTGAGCTTATTACATTTTTTGAAATTTCCAACATTAAGGCAGGCCTCCACCACTACAGCCATAAATACCTACAATTTCGCGTGGTGTCGCCGCCACTCCGCCAGTCGGTTGTCAACGCACGCGCGTGCAAATATTTTTAATAAGTTTCAAATAGTGAACAACAAGAACGGCTTTTTTATTTTAGACCTACCTACTTAAGATTTTAGGTTATCGTGTTGTTCACAAATAACATTTGATTCCTTTTTATTGAATTAGATCCAGTTTAAAATAAATATAACGTATAACGTTTGATGAGATAGTTTTTAAAAGAATTGTTTTGCGCGTTTAACGCGTTTCATACATGTTGGATAATTACGAGAGCAACTTGAAAATGTGATTTTTTGTATAGTGGAATATTATTAATTGAATTGAAAATTATTAATAATATTATTTTGTATAAGTGGAGTATAGTGGAAATGTAAACAACCAGAATTTTTGATATTTTTTTTCTACGAACTTTTTAATTAATGCAAAATGTGAAAATTGGGTATATTTTAAACCGTGGTTTATCTTAGTCTTGGTTTAAACCATCTTTTGTAATAAGTCCCTTTAGGTTTGTTTTCTTTTGTTAATTACAAATGACGGACTTTAATATTCATTGTCTATGTACCTAATTGACCGTGTAATCATACGCATCAAATATAAGATAGATTATGTGGTCCAGTAGGTAGATAGACGATCAGCAAGCCGACCCACAGCTAGCGCGTCACTCCGCGCCAAACAGCGACAGAGCTACGCGTTTAGGTGAATATCGCGTTAGGCACTGAGCGCTTATGCGAGCTGAATTGCACTTTGTTACTTAGTAGCAAGAGTCGCTATTTCTATTAATTGTTGCGTGAAGTGCTGCTTCTGTACTTGTGCTATTTATTCTATGACTAAGGGCCTTATCAGAGTGGCGATTTGCGAACGATTTCAAAGCGAGGCGAGAGCGCAGCGGGCTCGCTGTATGTTCGCAGCGAGAGCGCATTTGGCTCCTCGTGAGTTCGCGGCGCAATCGCTGCGAACTCGCGACGAGCCCGCTGCGCTCTCACCTCTCTTTGACCTCGCTCGCAAATCGTCACCGTGATAAGGCCATAACACACCCAAGAATCGTGGCAAAGTAGGTATCCATTAAAAATTATTCGAAAACTCGCGTGGCGTCCATCTTGAATTTGTAAACCGACCGTATAATATTTACTTTTTACAAATGATTCAAATCTCAATCGAAATCAGAAAGCAAAAACCTAGAAAAAAAAAGCCGTATGGGCAGCTCGAGACACAGATTGCGATGGCAGGAAAAAAATATATACGTCAATACAACTCACCTTTCACAGCCGACGGATTGACTAGATCCTTGGATATAACGAATGGCACTCCTCTTCCAAATTTATCTTGTCTCACCAGCTCTCCCGTGTCCCTAGTGACCCAGTACAGCGAGGACTCGAAGACGTCCAGCGACAGCGGATGCTTCAGAAGGTCACCCTTGAGAATAACTTTTCTGTTCGACCCATCGTGCCTCATCATTTCAATTGTATTTAGTTTAGTATCAGCCCAGTATATCGAATGGTCCATCAAATGGTCGATAGCTAAGCCGGTAGGATGTCTGATGTTCTCTGTGACGATTGGTCTTCTCTTTGATCCGTCCATCCAAGCTATTTCGATCTTGGGAGCTGAGCCAGCGTCTGCCCAGAACATTCTTCCCATTTGTGGGTCAAGGACCAGTGATGTCGGGCTTTCAATGCCTGCCGAGACAAGTGCTCTTCGGTATCTTCCGTCGGTTCTAGCTACCATGACACGTCCTCGTGGCTTCGAGCCAGTTCTGTCAGTTTCAGTCCAGTATAGATTATCTCCAATGTAGTCTACAGCTAAGGCAGTCGGTTTTGAGTTTCCTTTCATGTTCAGATCCTGAGCGAATCCGCTCTTGACTTGTCCGTTGAGGGCATTGATCATATATGATCGTTTGATGGTCTTGTCGTAGCTATCTGCCCAGAAGATCATCTCATGCTTAGGATCGTAGTCGATGGCTTCTATTCTCTTTTCTGCCGTGATGACGTCGAACTCTTCGTTTTTGTCTTGGGCAAATGCGTGTATTTCTGGTCCGTTAGCGAATAGCAGTATAACTTCGTCTTCCACAACTTTGCATACGCCTGATAGGTTGTCTGCCAGTCTGTGACAAAGGAAATATTAATTTTATTCATATTTACCCGGAATTGATATTCACAGAGGGGTCCTATCTTAAAATTTTAATCTTGTCAAACCTGAGGACTTTAGAAAGAACAAAAACAACAACAGTACAAATCCCAGAAGTACTCACTTGAATCCTTCTCTACAGTCGCAGCTATAGCTTCCGTTCAGGTTATTACAGATTTGCGAGCAGTGATGTGTTCCGGCGGCACATTCGTCCACGTCGACGCACTTCTTCTTGTCAACGGGCGAGATGATCCATCCTTGGAAGCAAGTGCAGATGTAGCCACCCGCGCCGCCTATCTGAGTTAGGTTCGTGCAGAAGTGCTCGCAACCACCTGCGTAATAAAATATTTCTTGTTCATGTGGGCAGTTAATAGTTGCTAAGCTAATACTGAATACGAATTTACCGAGTTCTGAAATACATTTTCTAGTCTTCGAAAGACTTTGATATAAAACTGACTTTCTGAAGAAGGGCCTAATTAGTCCCATTTCGCTGTTAAACTTCTTTTTGGTTTGGACATCTACACTTAAGCACGTACCTTTATCAAGATGCGAGCAAGTATGCGTATGATGACATCCGAGCTCGTCCGACGCATCTCCGCAATCATCCGCAAAGTCACAGAGCTGCGTGCGCTCCACACAGTGTCTGTTGGCGCACTGGAACTGAGTGTAAGGGTCGCAGGGCTTGATCCGCGCCGCGCATAGCGTCATGTTGTTCTCGTCAGATCCGTCGCCGCAGTTGTCCACGCCGTCACATACTTGGTACCTGGGAACAAAGTCGATATCAAACTGCTGCCTCCTGCTTCCAGTCTTGTCCTTAAATGTGGGTATCGGTTTGCAGTCAATGATGGAATGATGACCGCTGGAGGCAATCATTTTATCACACTGACTAAGTGGATTCGTGATCGCAACACAATGTTCTTCGTTCATACTCGTTTCTCTCGGGTCCATGCGGTGGGTCCGTAGAAATAAAAGATTTTACAATAAAAAATATAGTAACCTTATTCGTAACGTAACCGAGTATAATCCAGCCATTAAAATTTTGTTTAAAAGAACTAAAATAATTCAAGAACAAGTGTTAAGGTTTTCTTAAGCTGTGAATGAATTCTTAGAACACTGAATGTTTTTCTCGATCAAAAGGTAGTTCATATTTAAAAAAAAAAAATGTTGTTCCTTTTTTCTACGTGATTGAGTTAAGAGAATGTTTTCTTACCTAGGCACACATCTGTGGTTGTCGCAGTGGAATCTTCTCAGTGTATCGCAGTTGAAGTTCGTACAGATAGAGGTTGCCTCGTCGGAACCATCGCCGCAGTCATCTGTTCCATCACACAAGTCTGACTGAGACACGCACAGGTTATTCGCGCACTGGAATCTGTAGGACAAAATGGCATTTTAAGCAAATTGTTCAAAGATTAAGTGATATTGGTAATCTTTATGTTTGGAAAATATAATGTACCTGCTCTCAGGACAGTATCTGCCGCCAGGGTACCGCGGTGGGCATCCGATCTCATCAGACAAGTCTCTGCAATCTCTATCTCCGTCGCATCTGAAGTATGCAGCGATGCAATGCCCAGATTTACATTGGAAGGTTCCGTTCTTGCATTTGAAGCCACCACAGTCAGCCTCGTCCGTGTTATCTCCACAATCATCCTCATGGTCGCAACGCCATCTTGATGATATGCATTTGCCGTTGCCGCACTTGAATTCTGATTCAGAACATTCTCTGTACTTATGCTGGCAGACGGTTTCAGATTCATCGCTTCCATCTCCACAATCATCGGTAAAGTCGCAGAGCCACTGCTTAGGTATGCAGCGTTTGTTGTCGCAAGTGAAATCTGTATCCGCATTGCATGAAGGACAGTTCTCTGGTAATTCATCAGATCCGTCTCTGCAGTCATCTTTGCCGTCGCAGAACAACCATTTCGGTATGCATCTATAGTTTGCCTGTCCTGGACACCTTCTCCATCCAGTGGTGCAGTTTTTCTGTCTGCACATATACGCTGGCTCATCAGAATCGTCTCCGCAGTCATTGTCAAAGTCGCACATCCATAATTTCGGTATGCACCGTCCATTCTTGCAGGCGAATTCGGTGTCGGGGTTACAAGGTCTATTGTGACACATTGTGGGGTCTTCATCGCTGTTGTCCTTACAATCTGTATCACCATCACACTTCCAACTGTCCAGGATACATCTGCCACTGGACTTGCACTTGAACTCGAGGAGTGGACACTCATGAGCACACTCGGCCTCGTCACTACCGTCTCCACAGTCGTCGGTACCGTCACAGATAGTGGCAGCGGGCGTGCAGTTGGTGTTTTTGCACTGGAATGATCCCGCTCTACAGTGACGCACTGGGCAAGTTTCAGGCTCATCAGATCCGTCCATACAGTCCTTCTCACCGTCACACTTCCAGAACCATGGAATACATTTCTCATCGTGACCGTTACATCTATGTTGACCATCAGTACAGTTAGCGATGCAAGTCTTCATGTCTCTTGCTAAGTAGAACTGGTTCGGGCAGGCGCATTTGTATGTCGTTGCTCCTTCTTCTCCGTAACCTTCAATGTTCAAGTAGCTCGACTCGTGAGGCGGGGCGATCAGACAAAGATGTGAGCATCCTCCATTGTTATCACCACAAGGGTTAGGATACGACAGCTGTCTCAATGGATGTACTACGTGAATATCGTAAGGCCTATGTGTGGTATTTCTGAGTATTGTCAGATTTTCTCCAGAATGCTTGTGCGCTTTGCTGATAGCTTTGAGGTTCCAATCGGTCCAGTAGATTTCATCGTCGAATAGACTGAGAGCAAAAACGTGAGGTACTTTAGGGCCAGATAATACAACATGTCTGTGTCTACCTTCTAAATCGGCTGATCCGATGTAGTCCAAATGAGCATCGGCCCAGTATATTCTGTCAGTGAAGTAATCTATCGTTAGCGCATTTGGCCATGCGATGTCATCTTCCCAGTTGAGTATAGCAGTAAAGTTTGAGCCGTCCATGCCCAGTTTTCCAATGTAAGCTTGCAAATGCCATGACGTGAAGTATAAGTATCCAGTTCCAGGGTGGACGACTATCGCTCGAGGGTCTGTAACGCCAGTCTTTAAGGTCTTTCTTCTGGTACCATCCAATTCTGACACATCCAAGTTCTTGGAATGTCTGTCAAGCCAGTACAGTTTCCTTCCAATCCAATCAATAGCTATACCTTCTAGACCGTGAGAGTCGTGTCTGATAACTACTTCTTTTGTCGGATTGGGATCTGTGTAGTTCGATCTATAGATGGTCTTAGCAGATACATCAGCGAAATACATCCTCTGCTCCTTGAAGTCAAAATCGATTGCGACGACGTTCATCAGATCTTGGTGCATCAAGTTGTATAAACTGGCGTCAGTTGACATGTTCCTCACGTAGTATTTGTTCGTGAATATAATCCAGGCGGAAGTATTGTCCTTTCGTTTGCAAGTATGCTCATCAGGTTCTCTTTCATAATATTGGTCATTACACTTACAGTAGTAGGATCCAGGTGTGTTGGAGCAGTATTGCGAGCAAACTCCGGGCGTTTCTATACATTCGTCGATATCTGCGCAGGCTTTACCATCTGCGAGGAGTTTGTAGCCCTGATTACAGTCGCAGTAATAGCCAGTTAGTGTGTCAATACATTTGTGACCGCATTGGTTAATTTCCAATTTTGCGCATTCATCTATATTACAATGAGGAGGTTCGTCAGAATCGTCTGTACAATCTGAAACCTTATTACAGACCAATCGATTGTCAATACATTGATCGTTGTTACATTTGAACTGGCCAGCAGGACATGTCTTGTTTTCTTTAACACATCCAACCTCATCAGAATGGTCACCGCAATCATCTTCGCCATCACATCTGAAGTGGTTTCTAATACATTTGAAGTTTTGACACTTGAACTCTTGGTCGGTACATTGCTTGTATTGAGTGTTGCACCGTTTGCCTTCGTCAGAGCCGTCACCGCAATCATTATCGTGGTCGCACACCCATCCTTCGTTGATACAGCGTCCGTTGTTGCATTGGAACTGGTCATCGGAGCAAGGTGTGGGTGTAGCGCAGTGATGTATGGTGGAATTTTCGTCAGCTCCATCGATACAGTCGGGATCGCCATCACAGATCCATTTCTTAGGAATACATTGCGCGCGTTGCCAGAATTTGTTTTCTTCACAAGTGTATTCAGTCTCAGCATCGCACTTACGCTCATTACACTGGTGACGATCATCTTCGTCACTGTTGTCCAAGCAGTCGTTATCACCATCGCAGATGTAGATCCTTGGTATGCAATTACCATTATCACAAGTGAAGAGGTCTCCAAAGCAAGTGCGACCTTCAGATCGGCAGTATTCTGGTGGTTCATCGGCTCCATCACCGCAGTCGTCGTCACCATCGCAATACCAAGTAGCAGGGATGCATCGGTGGTTGGGACAACGGAAGCTGTTTTGGGGACATGTTCTTTGAGCGCAATGTAGCGGGTCCTCGTCAGAATTGTCGCCACAGTCGTTATCTCCGTCGCAGAGCCAGTAGGGCTCCACGCAGATGTTCGTTTTTTCGCATTTGAGATGGTTCGTAGGGCAAGTGGTGTTCATTGGGCAACGTTCGTGTGTTTCGTCCGATGTGATGTTGTCCTTACAATCATTGATGCCATTGCAGACTTGCGACATTGGTATGCAACGGGAGTTAAGGCAGGTAAACTCTCCCTCTGCACATGGTGGGTATACGCAGCCTTCTTCATCAGAACCATCTTTGCAATCATTCTCGTGGTCACACTTCCAAGACTGGAAGATGCATCTGCCATTGTTGCATCGGAATTCGCTAGTTGAGCAAGAATGATACGTGCAGTAGTTCTTATCTTCGTCTGAATTATCACCGCAGTCGTCATCACCGTCGCAAGACCACATCTTGCTGATGCATTTACCATTAGCACAGAAGAACTTGCTAGGATCACAGGTGATGTTCTTAGCCACACACATTCTACCTTCGTTCACCAGTTTCGTGTTATCTCCGCACTTGCATTCGACCGTATTATTAGGCGCTGGGTGACAACTGTGCGCGCAGCCCCCGTTGCTGATCTTGCACGGATTCACTTGACATTTCTGTCTGCTTGGACTATATATATGGATATCACGAGGCGAGTCTTCCAATCGCTTTACCATCTCAATCATATTGGCGCCAGTGTGTTTTTCTGCCCTGTAGACGCCTCGAAGTTGAAGGTCTGTCCAGTAGATGTAGTTGCCGAAGACAGTGATAGCAAATGGATAGATTGTTGCGCTAATGAGGACCTCTCTGTCAGAACCATCTAATTTGGATCGTTCAATTTTCTCTCGGACAGCATCAGTCCAATACAGCATGTTCTCCTCAAAGTCAATGGTCAAGCCACTAGGTTGCGACAAGTCCTTATCGATAATAGCTTTCTTCAATGATCCCGCCATGGTAGTTCTGTAGATCTTTCCAGAAGTTCCGAATCGTCCCCAATCTGTGTAGTACAAGGTTCCATTGCAGGGGTCTACGACAATAGCTCGTGGACGTTCGACTCTAGCGATCATAACAAGTTCTGTGCCATCAAGGTTCATGGCATAGATCGAGTTATTAGAACTATCGGTCCAGTAAACCTTCTTCTGCGTCCAGTCGTAGGAAATACCTTCAGGGTTTATACCCTTGCTGATGATGTTTTGAATGGTAGCAGGATCTGGGTTGTTGGCAGACATCCAGCCAATTCTCGCCCATGGCCTGATTTGTGTGAAGAATAGTTTGTTGTCAGCATAGTCAAATTCCACACCGACAACATTGGTTAGGTTTACGACAGGTTTGAACGGTACTCCAGTTGATTTCGGGTCGAGATTAATAGCCCGAATTTCAGTCCTGGTGGTGAATACCAGGTATTCGTCCACCACGTCGCATTTTTTAGGATTGCTGGCTGAGATTTGTCCGGTGGCGCAATCGCATCTGTGAGTGTAACCTTTGTTAGCTTCCGGCGGGTAACTGAAGCAAAGCTGGTCACATCCGCCATTGCCGAGTTTTCTGCAAGGATTGTTTTCGTCTGTAGGCTGGTTATTCACATCAAATATGACAATATCTCTAAGCTTTGGAAGGTTTATTCTAACTTTCTCTGGCATCGACATATTTCCTGGTAACTTCGACGCTTTGTAAATCGTTTGCAAGTTTCTATCGACCCAATAAACGTTGCCAGTGTGTATAGCTACGCCCATAGGGTTCGGTAAGTTTGATCTAATTAGTTGTCTGTTACCTCCATTGAAGGAGATCTTTTGGATTTGGTCTAGTTTGGAGTCAACCCAGTATACGTCGTGGGTCAACATATCGATGGTCAGATCCCTTGGGTTCGAGATGCCGGAGCTAACGACAGTCTGCCAGTTGCTACCGTCAAGGTATGCCTTGCCGATTCGTGGGTACTGACCGTAATCAATCCAATATAACAATCTCTTTATAGGGTTTACAGCAAGCTCTCTTGGGGCGTCCATTGTTGTTTTGACTATGACCTTTCTGTTTGACCCATCAAGCCAGCACATCTCGACGTAATTCTCGTGAGGGAAGACATTGGTGAAGTACAAGTTTCCTGCGACCCAGTCCACGGCTAATCCTCGTATACCATTGCTGCCAATCCCGTCTTTAACGATATGTTGCAGTTCTGTGCCGTTTGGTCTGATTCGGAAAATGCCATTCCATTGTCCGCGGTTAAATTCTACCCAGTAGATATAGTTCTCAGCGAAGTGAACGTCTACATGTAGTATGTGATGTCCTAGACCGGTGACTGGGACCATGGCTTCGGCGCTTGAATCAATACTGTATCCACGGATCAGGTCAAGTTGTGAGACTACCGCGAAAGTCTTGTATGGTACGCAGTTAACTTCATTCTCCTTTCTATACCCAACGGAGCATGTACAGATACGAGATCCTCCGTCTCCAGGAATACAGATCTGGTCGCAGCCTCCATTGCTTTGCGAACATGGATGATGTACCATCTTTCTCTTCTGGAATACTGTGAACGATTTCAAGTCACTTTCATTATCTAAAACAGTTTTGATATTATCACCATTAGGCAGATCAGCTTTTATGATCTTTTCGTGCAGAGGATCTAAGACGTATAGCCTTGAATCCAGTACAGCGATGACCTTAGGGTACGATATGGCGTTGGCTTCAGTCAGTATGGTCTTCCTATCATTGCCTTCAGTATTAACACTGATGATGCTAGCCGGGAACTGGGTACTAAAGTAGATGATTTTCTTCTCCACGTCAATGGTGACGGCTTCAGGTCTCTCGATGGTGTCTACGAGAATGATGGGGTTGGTGCCGTCCATGTTAGCTTTGCCGATCTTAGCCGGCACTCCGAAACCTCCTTCATCAGACCAGTACATTTTCCTGTAAATGAAAAGTACACATTAATGTCTAGTGATTTGATCCTTGTTAATGCAGTTCAGCGCAGAGTCCATCAACTCCCCATCGCCTATGCATGTATCCTCCTGTTCTATAAATAACAATAAACTGCGATCACCAATCTGTCTCATTGTAGGATGCCAAATTATATTTGAATCAAAATTTGCAACTTACCCTTCAGTAGGATCTAAGCAAATGCTTCTAGGTTTAGCAACAGAGGTCCTGCTGCCATCATTAGCCATCACAATAGACCTGTACTTCACTTTGCCGTCGACTCTCACTAACTCAATGTTGCTGGCGACCCTGTTAGCCATGTACAAGTTCCTGCCGAGCCAGTCGAAGGCGATCGATGAAGGTGCCCCAACAATGCCAGTGTCTGCTCCGAAGAATTCGACCTTATTGCCTCCACCGTAAGGCATACTGTAGATTGTACAGTTTTCATCGTCGTCACTGTCTCCTGATATGGATTGTAGCCAGTATAACATGTGTCCTTTGCGATCGTAGTCTAATTGGACTCCACCTAGAAGATAATAGAATTGGTAATTAATAAAAATAATATTTTTGGTTTAATTAAACATAAGCTGGTAGGGTTACAAAAACAACTTAAAATTCAAGTACTCTTACCTTGAATGCCAACAATCGGAGCAAGCTGTCCGGCTCTACCTGAGCCATCCATCGACAAGTCAATGACTTGGCTTCCCTTCAGTACCATAAGGTACGCAGATTCCTCTGCAAAAAGTTTAACATATTAGTTACCTCATAACTTCCTTTTATTGTAAAACTATGCAAATAATACTGTAACAACAATAATAGTCTTACCTTCAACGCATTTGCCTTCAGGCAACAACTTAAATCCAGGCTTGCACATGCAAGTATAGCCTATTGTTTTATTAGGACTGAGCAGACAGAGATGCTGACACGAATCTTTCTTGCAAGGAGATGTATACATCGGCTGGAGAGACGGGTGATGCACGTGAATAGATAACGGCTGAGATATCAAGTGAGACACCACCGTCTGGTTTGTGCCTTTGAACTTGTGAGCAGACAACACTCTATTGAGCTGACGATCTGTCCAGTACAACGTATCTTCGAAAAGAGTGAGTGAATGAGGATGGAGCAGGTAGTGACTGCCAGCTAAGACCTGCTGTCTTCCTGTTCCATTGTAATAACAGAAATCGATGAAATCTAACTTAGAATCTGCGAAATATACTCGTTGCGTAGCAGTATCCAAGGTCAGTCCGTTAGGCCAATAGATCTTTGTCGTAATGATAGCTGATCTCTGTGTGCCATCCATTCCAACTCTTTCGATTCTAGGGTTTTCTCCCCAGTCGGTCCAGAACAACCATCTTGCGTTTGGTGCAGGATCCAAGCACATTCCTCTAGGTTGTGTAATATTACCGCTTAACAAAGCTGTTCTTGCAGTTCCATCTTCTTTTGCTACCTCAATAGTGTTTAGCTTGCTGTCCAACCAGTAAATGTTTCCTCCCACCCAGTCATACGCTAGGCCTTCAACGAGATCCAATCCCGTTGAGATGATGACCTGTGGTTCGCTGCCGCGGTCTAACCGAGAAATCTTCTTGAGTTTCATGTCTGACCAGAATATTGTTCCTGTGTGCATGTTGGAGGCAGTCGCGACAACATTTTCAACGTTTATTGGAACCCTCTCGAGGCCTTGCTCGTTTAGATCTGCTACTAAGATGGAATGTCTGTTCGATATGATAAGGAAGGCACTGGAATGATTGTTGGCCTTGCAAGTGTGGTTGTTTATTGTTAAAATGTAACCGTCCATGCAGGAACAGACGTAAGAGCCTTTGGTATTCGTACAGGTTTGTGAGCAAAGTCCAGGGGGGTTGCATTCATCGATGTCTTTGCAGTTGGACCCGTCGACGTCCAATTCTTCTCCGGCTGGACATAGACATAATGGTCCATTCGGAGTCTGTTTGCAGCCATTGGAGCAAAGACCGTCTTGGTGTTCACATTCAGCAAAGTCACAGCTTGCACCTGAAATCAAATGTCTTAGTCAGTTTTGAACTTTAAAGTAAGTTTAAAGTTTGAATGTTTGGAGTAAATGTTACCTTCGTCGGCACCATTCGGACAGTCAAACTTCGTGTCACAAACTTGAGTGATGTTGACACATCTGCCGGTGACACCTGGACATTGCCATTGGTGAGCAGGACATCTAGAATAGCAGAAATAAGCATATTAGTATTCGAATTTTGTAAATATTTTGAGTTTTAATTGAATAATTTTTTGCGACATGCATAACACATTTAGGCCTAAAACATACACAAGCGACGTAAGGCAGCAGGCGTGGAACAGGCGTGGCGCAGGCGTGCGCCGCTTCAAAACGATTTCATACAAAATGTATGCAGGCGACGTTTTTGAATTATACTGAAGCGACGCGGCGCAGACACGCCGTTTCGTTGGGCGTGTCTGCGCCGCGTCGCTTGCGCTCACGTCGCTTGTGTATGTTTTAGGCCTTAGAGGATAGGCAGAAAATTTGATTTTTTTCTCTTGTAATAGGATTTTTTGCAGTTCGTGCGCGGCATCATGCCGATTTACGGCGTAAACGTGATTTTTTACTGTCATTACCGAACAGTGAGTACACTATAAAATACTCTCGCGTAATCCCCACAGGCGTTATGTATATTTACCTTTTACCCATTTGTCTGAAAACGGATATTCTAGACGTTGATATTACTCTTTAATTTATAGTTCTGAAAACAGAATAAGAAGCCTTTTATAGACCTGAAAGCGGGCGGTTTGCAGGCATGTTCGGTCCCCTCGTCGGATCCGTCGCCGCAGTCGTCGTTCCCGTCGCACACGTAGGCCTTGAACACGCAGCGCCCGTTGTTGCAGCGGTAGTAGTTGTTGGCGCACGAGATGGTGCCGCACGTCGCCGGCTCGTCCGACAGGTCCTCACAGTCAGGAGTACCTGCAGACAATATGTACGCCGTTAGTAGTACTGGGATATGTTCCCTAGACAAAACCATCAAAAAAGGTTTTAACGTTAACACCGCGCCATTCGGTAGCTAGGAAGTGGCTTTTTTGAAATAGAAAAATGTAGACCCCTGAAACTTTTCGTGGCTACTCGTTACTTTGGTAATAAGAAAGAAATCACGGTAAGCTTAACTGTCAATAAAGTTTTAGAGTGTTTTCGTTATTGTACCCATGCTGTACTCACCATCACAATACCAGGTGGTAGGTATACAGATCCCTGAGGAGCGGCACTGGAACTGCTTGTCGGGCTGACACTGGTGCGGCGCCAGCGAGGGGCAGCCCGCCTCGTCGCTGCCGTCGTTACAGTCCGGGATACCGTCGCACTTGTACGCCTCCTGAGAACCGACACCGAGGGTTTTAGTATTATGTAAAATAGTGGAGCTGGTTTGGCTCTTCTGAGACATACATATGCATATAAACTACGGCGATTGAGACAAATGAAGGTAGCCAAGCGGTTTTGGTCAGCGTTTACTTGACTGCTTGGTGATAGGACAAGCGCTGCTTTATACAAGACACAGCGGTGCAGTGTCGCAGCGATCGGTTCTGGAAGTTGTTGATATGGAAGAAACACTCGGTTCTAAATTTTACTTGCTACGAGTATATGTATAGTGCTTAACACAATAACAATACGTCAGGGAAGTCGAGCGCTGCACAACTGCAACAGTGTGATCCTATATGAAACTTTTTGTGTGTGTTTTTGTCTGCTAATAAGTGTCTGTACCATACGGTGAAGAGAGATGCAAGGACACAGTGCCGCGTATTGTATTGTAGTGTAGGTGCATGTGAACATACCTGTACACACTGCTTGAGGTCAGCGCACTTGAACTGGCTGGCGAGGCACGACACGGGCGGGCAGTCCGCCTCGTCCTGCTTGTCGAAGCAGTCGTCGTCGCCGTCACACACCCACGAGCACGAGCACGAGCACGAGCACGAGCACGAGCACGAGCCCACGACGCCGACACACAGTGCCGCGTATTGTATTGTAGTGTAGGTGCATGTGAACATACCTGTACACACTGCTTGAGGTCAGCGCACTTGAACTGGCTGGCGAGGCACGACACGGGCGGGCAGTCCGCCTCGTCCTGCTTGTCGAAGCAGTCGTCGTCGCCGTCACACACCCACGAGCACGAGCACGAGCACGAGCACGAGCCCACGACGCCGACACACAGTGCCGCGTATTGTATTGTAGTGTAGGTGCATGTGAACATACCTGTACACACTGCTTGAGGTCAGCGCACTTGAACTGGCTGGCGAGGCACGACACGGGCGGGCAGTCCGCCTCGTCCTGCTTGTCGAAGCAGTCGTCGTCGCCGTCACACACCCACGAGCACGAGCACGAGCACGAGCACGAGCACGAGCACGAGCACGAGCACGAGCCCACGACGCCGACACACAGTGCCGCGTATTGTATTGTAGTGTAGGTGCATGTGAACATACCTGTACACACTGCTTGAGGTCAGCGCACTTGAACTGGCTGGCGAGGCACGACACGGGCGGGCAGTCCGCCTCGTCCTGCTTGTCGAAGCAGTCGTCGTCGCCGTCACACACCCACGAGCACGAGCACGAGCACGAGCACGAGCCCACGACGCCGACACACAGTGCCGCGTATTGTATTGTAGTGTAGGTGCATGTGAACATACCTGTACACACTGCTTGAGGTCAGCGCACTTGAACTGGCTGGCGAGGCACGACACGGGCGGGCAGTCCGCCTCGTCCTGCTTGTCGAAGCAGTCGTCGTCGCCGTCACACACCCACGAGCACGAGCACGAGCACGAGCACGAGCCCACGACGCCGACACACAGTGCCGCGTATTGTATTGTAGTGTAGGTGCATGTGAACATACCTGTACACACTGCTTGAGGTCAGCGCACTTGAACTGGCTGGCGAGGCACGACACGGGCGGGCAGTCCGCCTCGTCCTGCTTGTCGAAGCAGTCGTCGTCGCCGGCACACACCCACGAGCACGAGCACGAGCACGAGCACGAGCCCACGACGCCGACACACAGTGCCGCGTATTGTATTGTAGTGTAGGTGCATGTGAACATACCTGTACACACTGCTTGAGGTCAGCGCACTTGAACTGGCTGGCGAGGCACGACACGGGCGGGCAGTCCGCCTCGTCCTGCTTGTCGAAGCAGTCGTCGTCGCCGTCACACACCCACGAGCACGAGCACGAGCACGAGCACGAGCACGAGCACGAGCCCACGACGCCGACACACAGTGCCGCGTATTGTATTGTAGTGTAGGTGCATGTGAACATACCTGTACACACTGCTTGAGGTCAGCGCACTTGAACTGGCTGGCGAGGCACGACACGGGCGGGCAGTCCGCCTCGTCCTGCTTGTCGAAGCAGTCGTCGTCGCCGTCACACACCCACGAGCACGAGCACGAGCACGAGCACGAGCACGAGCCCACGACGCCGACACACAGTGCCGCGTATTGTATTGTAGTGTAGGTGCATGTGAACATACCTGTACACACTGCTTGAGGTCAGCGCACTTGAACTGGCTGGCGAGGCACGACACGGGCGGGCAGTCCGCCTCGTCCTGCTTGTCGAAGCAGTCGTCGTCGCCGTCACACACCCACGAGCACGAGCACGAGCACGAGCACGAGCACGAGCCCACGACGCCGACACACAGTGCCGCGTATTGTATTGTAGTGTAGGTGCATGTGAACATACCTGTACACACTGCTTGAGGTCAGCGCACTTGAACTGGCTGGCGAGGCACGACACGGGCGGGCAGTCCGCCTCGTCCTGCTTGTCGAAGCAGTCGTCGTCGCCGTCACACACCCACGAGCACGAGCACGAGCACGAGCACGAGCACGAGCCCACGACGCCGACACACAGTGCCGCGTATTGTATTGTAGTGTAGGTGCATGTGAACATACCTGTACACACTGCTTGAGGTCAGCGCACTTGAACTGGCTGGCGAGGCACGACACGGGCGGGCAGTCCGCCTCGTCCTGCTTGTCGAAGCAGTCGTCGTCGCCGTCACACACCCACGAGCACGAGCACGAGCACGAGCACGAGCACGAGCACGAGCCCACGACGCCGACACACAGTGCCGCGTATTGTATTGTAGTGTAGGTGCATGTGAACATACCTGTACACACTGCTTGAGGTCAGCGCACTTGAACTGGCTGGCGAGGCACGACACGGGCGGGCAGTCCGCCTCGTCCTGCTTGTCGAAGCAGTCGTCGTCGCCGTCACACACCCACGAGCACGAGCACGAGCACGAGCACGAGCCCACGACGCCGACACACAGTGCCGCGTATTGTATTGTAGTGTAGGTGCATGTGAACATACCTGTACACACTGCTTGAGGTCAGCGCACTTGAACTGGCTGGCGAGGCACGACACGGGCGGGCAGTCCGCCTCGTCCTGCTTGTCGAAGCAGTCGTCGTCGCCGTCACACACCCACGAGCACGAGCACGAGCACGAGCCCACGACGCCGACACACAGTGCCGCGTATTGTATTGTAGTGTAGGTGCATGTGAACATACCTGTACACACTGCTTGAGGTCAGCGCACTTGAACTGGCTGGCGAGGCACGACACGGGCGGGCAGTCCGCCTCGTCCTGCTTGTCGAAGCAGTCGTCGTCGCCGTCACACACCCACGAGCACGAGCACGAGCACGAGCACGAGCCCACGACGCCGACACACAGTGCCGCGTATTGTATTGTAGTGTAGGTGCATGTGAACATACCTGTACACACTGCTTGAGGTCAGCGCACTTGAACTGGCTGGCGAGGCACGACACGGGCGGGCAGTCCGCCTCGTCCTGCTTGTCGAAGCAGTCGTCGTCGCCGTCACACACCCACGAGCACGAGCACGAGCACGAGCACGAGCACGAGCCCACGACGCCGACACACAGTGCCGCGTATTGTATTGTAGTGTAGGTGCATGTGAACATACCTGTACACACTGCTTGAGGTCAGCGCACTTGAACTGGCTGGCGAGGCACGACACGGGCGGGCAGTCCGCCTCGTCCTGCTTGTCGAAGCAGTCGTCGTCGCCGTCACACACCCACGACGCCGGGATACAGTGACCCGTCCGGGGACATGTGAACTGAACA
Source organism: Amphipyra tragopoginis (assembly GCA_905220435.1). Lineage (NCBI taxonomy): Eukaryota > Metazoa > Arthropoda > Insecta > Lepidoptera > Noctuidae > Amphipyra > Amphipyra tragopoginis. The sequence goes on along the minus strand of HG992008.1, from coordinate 26,264,637 downwards.
AGAAGAAAGAGTAATAAGATTGCGAAAACGTCGTAGAATGCTTCCAATAATAAGAGTCTTCGGATTAGAGATTTGGCAAGATTCCCTAAAAAAAAGCCTCGTATTTCATTCACACAGCGTGATGGCTTGATCTGATAGGCGTAGTTAACATAAAAGGCCACATTGTAAAAAAAATCATATCAACTCAAACTCAAACTTACCTGGAAGTAAGCACAAGTCTTCTCCGCACAATGGGAGCCCTCATCAGATCCATCTCCACAGTCGTTCTCCGAGTCGCACTTCCAGGTGTTGGGCACGCAGCGTCCGTTGTCGCACTGGAACTGAGACGACGAACACGTGGCGTTGACGCAGCCCGACTCGTCGGAGAAGTCGCCGCAATCGTTCTCAGAGTCGCACTTGAACGTCGCCGGGATGCATCGACCTGACTTGCACATGAATTCCGATGCACTGCAAGTTGTTTCTGGAAGAGATACATTCAATTTTAATCGATTTTTAATCTCGGTAAAAGACAATATTTGGGTACTAATGGGAGGTCCTACGCAAAACGAAAGCAGATGGCGGCACCACTGTAATTACTCATCACAACCAATCAGAATGAGATAAATTGACATGATCAATAATGTGAAACACATTTAACCAATGAAATTGCTTTGGTACCAACGGCGGTGGCACCGTAAGTGGGTACACAACTGGGGTCAGTTCCCTACCCCATTCAATCACGACATTCACGACAAGAAAAGGGCACTTGTAATTGATGTAGAGTGCCGTATTAAAAAGTCAGCTTCGAATTTTGTAAATTAATGAAAATGACTGGCAGGCAATATAAAAAAGATAACATTTAATTTAAAGTTTGTATGTTATGTGCGTTAGAAACCCTAGGTTCTTGGGCATATTAAACATATAATTATAATATTATAAGTGCAGTATGTGCAAGTCTACTCACTGGTACAATTCTGTTCTTCATCGCTGTTGTCCAAACAATCGTCATCTCCGTCGCACACCCAACTCTTCGGAATACATCTTTGATTGTTACACGTGAAGTCCCAAGAATGGGGACAAGCCTGTACGGGTGGCTCAGAATTGGGATCAGCGATACAACTGGTGCCATCAGGAGCCAGTTTCTCCCCATACGGACATCCACACTTGACGGTCAGTAGTTCTGTGTTGTTCCTGGGCACAGCAAAGCATAACTTCTGGCAGTTCCCATTGTCTCTGGAGCACGGCTGCATGGGATCTATCCTTTGGATTTCTTCACTGTACACTTTGACTCCGTAAAGCCTGTTCGTTTGCGGCTCCCGAACCATTATGTCTTCTTGTTCTCCAGTTAATTTGTGCAGTCTGACTATAGCGTCTAATCTCCAGTCAGTTATGTACATGAATTCTTTGTGGATGACGATGGAGAACGGATGCCTGATCAGTCGAGAATTGACAGTTTTAACATCAGTACCATCAAGTTTGGAATGTTGGACATGGTCGAGTAAGGCATCGCACCAATATAATCTATCTGCATCAAAGTCTATAGACAAGCCGTTTGGCCAGCCAAGAGTGACGTTCTCAAATACTAATAAACTGCTTCCATCGGTATAAGCTCTGCTGATGTTCGCAGGTCTATCCCATTCGGAGAAGAAGATAAAACCTTTGTTAGGATGTACTACAATAGCACGCGGCCTCTTCAAATCTTTCAATAGAGTCCTCTTATAAGCTACATTTCTGGTAGATAGGACATTTAGTGTTCCCTTTCTGGAGTCAATATAGTAAAGGTTCTTGGACGCCCAGTCTACTGCTAAGCCTTCCACTCCCTCGTTCTGTGATGCCAACACAATTTCTTTTGTGGTTCCGTTTCTATGAACCCTGTATATAACGTCTTGTAGAACATCAGAGTAGTAGATATGTTCATCTCGAGCATCGAAGTCCAAACCGACGAACCTCGCTCTTTTCGACACTACAGGTAATATGGCGTCACTGAAACCTTCTATGACTGGGTTCAGAACCTTTCCTTTGATAAACCTCTGCTGGGAATACATAAGGAACTCTTTCACGAGGTCACAGTTCCTTAAATCTGTTTCTAATCTGTAACCTATATTGCAAGCGCAGCGGTACCCTAGTCCGCCATTTTGTAACGCAGTCACTATACACATTTGTGAGCACCCTCCATTGTTCGTGCCACAAGGATTGTTGACTGAAGTTTGTTTTAACGAGTGTATCACAGTTATAGCCTTTGGTTCTCTGATGTCTTTCATTTTGTAGATAGCTTGTATGCTGGAAGGTCCTTCATACTTGTTGACGGAGCTGATGCCTTGTTTGGTATTGTCTGACCAGTAGACCCTGTCCTCGATGAGTGCTAGCCTGGAGGGACTGGGCACCTGCTGTCCGCGCAGTACTAGGAATCGGTGGTTGCCGTCGTAGTCTACCGTCTCTATATAGTCCAGGAGCGAGTCACACCAGAACACTCTTCGCGCGATGATGTCTACGGCTATGCCGGATGCTTTGTAGGCAGCTTCGGAAACGATTGATTTTGAATGCGTTCCGTCCATGTTTGCTCTGATGATCTGCAAGTAACAAGTAAATATTCAGTTGGTGAAGGCAATCTTTGAGTACCCCAAATGGAGTGAGCTCTTTTGCAGCGTAGGGGGAACTTGTTATGACTTTTTTAGGAATCAACAATGGCGTTGAATAAAATAAATTATTGTAGATTGTGCTCCAATTGAATACGTCTAAGAAGTGATATAAAAGTAATGAAGCTGACCTGACTACTATCAGCGACGAACATCAAGCCCAGCGTGGGGTCCAGCGCCAGATCGGCTGGGTTGGTGAGGTTGGAGCCCAGCACCACAGCATGCCAGCGCCCGTCCAGCTCGAACACGTCGATCTTCTGTCCGATAGCGTCGGCCACGTACAGCTTGTCGCCCACCCAGTCCACGGCCAGCGCCACCGGGGCCCACGAGCCCGCTACTGTTATGTCAGTACCCGTGTAGCTGGTCACACCGGCTGGCACACTCAGCTGCTGCGAGTGGATCTGGAAGATTACATAATTTTTATTAGTTTTTCTGACAGACGACATTTTGCAATAGTTTTTTGTATAAAACATTTTGTTTTCTTGTTTTATGGTTGTTACTTTAGGATAAAATAACAGTAGCAGTAAACAGGTATATTTTAATTAAATTATAGAAATGGTTTTTGTTATATAAGGAGGTACTCTTCCATGTTTACTTAGCTTACGTTAAACTATTCTAAACCAGTTGTCCACTCACCTTCCTAGTCTTGAGATCAGACCAGAACAGCAGGTTCTTCCTGTAGTGGAAGTCAAGTCCAGCAGCCTGTGTCGCGTTGGCCAGGTGTACAGGCGCGCGGCCATGCAGGTCCATGCGCAGCACGGCCGTCGCGTGCGCCAGCAGCAGCGACGGCGCCGACGGAGACGACGCCGCGCACCGACCACCCTCCACCAGCGTGTAGCCCGGGGCACATGCGCACTTGTACGCTACGGACGATAAGGGTTGTGTTATCACTTGACTACACCTACTGATATATTGACTTAACTAAGCTTCTGCTAACAATTACATTAATTCAGTAGTCAAACCTCAACTTCAGCTGGCAACTCTAGCAGCTTTCTTGCTCACTACCAAGCAAGCTCTGACGACTGACATTTCCACCTTATCAGCCCAAATACATTAGGTCTGTAAAGGGCAGCAGCCTCGACGATGCAAGAGGATTGGCTTTGGTTCTAAATCCACTCAAACAGCAGATATACTTTAGGCGTGATATTTATTTCTAGCAGAAGCCTATTATTGGCAATAGACTGAGTATTACTCACATCCAGGTGTATTAATACACAGTTGGTGACAGAATCCCCATTCCTTGCACTCGTCCCTGTCCACACACGTGCGATTGTCCGGTGAAAGCATGAGTCCTGCTGCACAAGCGCATGCGCCGCCTGACGGAGACGCCACGCACTTGTACTCGCATTCCAGAGCCGGGCAAGAAGCAGTCGCTGTGGAAAGACATATATTCTATAGTGTTTAAGAATGTTTTAAAATGAGGGGAATGCTTTCTGAAGATTGTTTTGCAAATTAAAATCGTGAGATAGATAGGTATAAAATACCTTAGAAAACACATTATAATATTTTCTCACTTAAAAGTTGAAAAGGCAATAAAGAAAATTATACTTGTAACAGCCAATCTTCATACGTTTATTCTCCTTGGATTAGTCCAGAAATGAGATCGTATGTAGTCAAGATACATGTTTGGTAATACCGTCACGTGCTTACGTTAAATTCAGCGCATACTTTAACGTGTCGAGTAGAGGATGGAAAATATAATTGCGGTACACTTCGTAATTTATGTTAGGTTTTTATCATCACATTATACACTTGTGCGGAAGTTATTTTTATTTTAGATTATAACGGAGATTAGTTGAGTAGGGAAGGAGGTGTTCAACTCCTCTAGGGAGGACTTCTCCAAACTACAGCCGAGCTACAGAGTGTGATTTCTGTACATAGTACTAAGTATTTATTACTCTATGCAAATAGTAAAATTGGGGTCAGAAGAAAGCTATACTGATTTACAGCTAATTGGCTAACTTAAGGTTCTGGGTTAAATAACAAGGAAGTGATTATAAGGGTTTAATCAATTTGAACTGTAATTAAGAAAAATATCAATAAACCTCCTTGATCTTACAAAAACAAGACTTAATACTCACAGCAAGCCGTCTCCTCATCAGCATTATCTTCACAATCCTTCTTGCCGTCACAGAGCTGTGACCTTGCGATGCACTTGTGGGTTCCTCCCGGCCCTCCCTTGGGACAGAGGTACTTGTTGTCGGGGCAGGCGATGGCCGTGCAGTTCGCTTCGTCCGAGCCGTCGGAACAGTCTTTGTAACCGTCGCAGTGGTAAGTCGCGGGGATGCAGAGGGCGTTGCTGCAGCGGAACTGACCAATGTGGCAGGGTGGGAAACCTGGGCGGATAGAATAATCAGTAATAGTAATATGAGCAGTTCGTGGTTCTATGCTGATTGATTGATCTACAAGTTTTGGATAGGCGAGTTCTGGAGTATGCAGTTGTTGATTTTTTGTCCATCAGTAATTTTCCGAGTTATTCATAAATGCCAGAAAGTTTGTTAGCTGGTTCAATTATATGACATCAGTACCTATTGCCCCGTAATTGGGCTGGGTAGATATAACTGCAGTTCCTCCAAAAGCACCTACTGATTTTCAGCTTTATCTAAGTGGGGGGCCGACCTCATCATACTTTGAAAGGCTGAAATAATAAAAGGTGTGAATCAAGTTCTACTTACTACAATGTGCTTCATCAGAGTTGTCCCCACAGTCATCCTTGTGGTCGCACTTGACTGCCGCGTCGACGCATTTGTTGCCTGCCGCGCATCTGTACTGGTCTAGTCGACAGGCTAGGGTCTGTCCCGGACAGTCCTGCTCGTCGCGTCCTGTTCTACAGTCTAAATACCTAGAATAATATAAGAGTTCCTTATCAATGTTTTGTAAACTTCAAAAATAAGTAAGAAAAAGATGACAACTTGAAGACAAGAAAAAGAAGGCAGCTTGTTTTTGAGAAGAAGATATAAATAGTTGCAGACATCCTCTGGTTTGTGAGGGGATTTACGACAGGAAGTACTGAGGAAATACGAATTCTATTGCAGTGCTCATATTAAATAAAATATGTTTTTTTTTTTATGTAAGGTGTAGGAACTTTGTTTTGCTGTAATTAATTAAAAGTGTGTCGTTACCCGTCACATTTCTTCTCCTTAGGTATGCAGGGTCCTTGTGATGAGATCTTGCCAGGGCCGGCGCCTTCCATGCCGCATTGGAAGTCGTCCGGCTGGCATTTGCGATATGCTGCAACAAATGGAAAACACTCATTAAAAAAAAATTAACTAAATTCAAAGTAGATTTAGAAGACACTATTTTACGTTTTTTCAATTATTAAGTTTTATTAACTAAGGTTTATTATCTTGTCGTTCGGCTAGGACGATGAACCTTCAGTGTATTGGAACTTAAAACTATAATTATTACTACGTTTGCCAGGCGGATTGGTGAAAGCGGAGTGGGTAACGTTATAATAACACGGATACGAACTATACGAAGACGTCCAACAAATATGAAATTAGAAGTTATGGTGGAATAAAGAAACTCACACACATACATACATTAACCATGAAAACAGAACATTCCTTTTCTTGGGCAGTAGTGTAAATATGGGCGTTACTATCATGTTTGCGTCGTACTTTTAATCCAAAACTGTGAAGGTTCAAAACATCCTTGAATGTAAATGGTACCTATATAAAACATCGTCAAAAACACGTCCCTAATACCGTTGTTTGTCACGCAAACGTGTTGCTTACGCAATGTTTGTTCAGCTCGGAGACACCTAGGCCCAACAACAGCTAATCTAATCCTCTCAGTATTGGTAATGAGATGCAAAAACGGCTGTGTGCGGCTTTTTACGACAAAACCGTTCCACCACTAAATAAGCAGGTACAGAAGTTCCACTGTTATTTATAGACGCTTGATATAACTTCTGAATAAACAGTCGCTATGATAAACATGCCTGAATCGTAAACGTCTTGCGTCTCTCTGCAGTCACAGATGTAATGTGATTTTTTGCTCAATTTATAGTATCTACAGGGCCAGTTTCAGAGCTGGGAGGGCACGTACCCCCCCGACGGTCTTTCACAAGGAGCTCTACTACTACTAAAACTATTTCTACATAACATATCGCCTGTATTCCCTGAAGGGTTGGGCAGAGATGTATAGTCACCCTCATTTCGCCGTTATGTGTAGTAATAGGGGGCGAGCCTATTTTTATCATCATCATTCAGCCGAAATACGTCCACTGCTGGACACAGGACTCCCCCAAGCATCGCCACTATCCATGTTGGGGGGGTTTGCCATAATCGCCACGCTTGGCAGGCGGGATCGCGATCGCAGTATGGTTGTTAAAATACTCAGAGAACGCTGCTGCCCATCCTCTAGTGAATCCCTTAGTCGCCTTTTACGACACCCTGGGCAAGATATGGGGTAGTGCTATTCTTTACGTCCAGCACCACACGGACAACGCGGACACTGTGTTCATCAACCGGGCACAAATCCAGACTTCGGATTTGTGCCCGGAACCCAATAACACTTGGCCTGAACTGGGGATCGAACCCTCAGCAGTCGCGCTTGCGACCACTAAAACGACGAAGCAATCACTATTTCTATTATTTTTTATATCGGAAACCAATTATGGCACACGGTTTGGCGGTATGATGGCCTTGCTATAGCACATTGTTTGGAATGGACCTGCTGTTCTTATCTAATTTATGTTATCTTGGCCCACCCTCGTCGAGATAATGCGATTTTCATATAAAGTTATGTAAAAATCCACCGATAGAGGGCGCCTCGGAGCGGCTAGACCGCGTCAAAGCCGATGCTGTTTATAAGAGTCTCTCGTAAGCCTTTTAAAATACTTTTTTATAGCGAAGTGTATCTGGGATATTGTAGGTGTACAGAAATATGTTGTTTGTGCCTGTATTTATTTTATAACGTTTTGTTACTATGTTTGTTTTTGTATTTAAGTAAACTGGAGTAACTTTTGGATCATGCTTAAAAGTTTTCCGATTTCTATTCCAAGTATATTTTTGGGCAAATACAATGTTCTAAACTTACGATTAGAACTAAAGGGCGTATTACATTACCCGATTTTTAGGGTCCCTAACTATTATTCAGTGTAGTAACGGTTAGGGCGCCCGGACTTTTTGGTCCGCGGTCGGGACTCTTTCAACCGGGCCCTAAAATTGATTAGTGTAATAAACGCTTTAGGTAGTAATTGTATGTCTTGGCAGTGCAAACATGTCGATACCCTAGTGGTCAAAGTGCGCGAAGGACATCCTCCCAAGGCATCGATCTACGATAAGATTTCAACAGCATGTGAAGAACAAACTTGGTACGCACGACTTCAAATGAAGCTATTGGTTCCAGTATAAGCTGATCTCGCATTGTATAGGCTTTCTGTACAATGATAGGTCAGCTTATACTGGAAATATATTAGCCGTGTGTGCATTCTTATACTTTCACCATGTACAGGTACCATAAGTACATTCCCAGCCCAACAGGTCCATTCACACTTAATTCCCACGTACACGTTAACGATATCTTTCGGAGCTGACCGCAATAAATATTAAGTGTGTGATAACCCCACAATGGACGTGTGTCCGACATTGTCCGACGTTGTCCGGAGTACATATGCGTCAGTGACCCGGTCACCGAGTCGAAGAAGGTATCTTGATAGGTTTATATGATAGCTTTAGCAGTGAACTTCGTTTGGCTGTTTTATTATATTTACCTACTAATTGGTGGACAATCTGAGGGTTTAACCTCTGCACATGGTTTAAGCCGTTCATTGTGAAAATACGTGGGTTAGACCCCACAAGGTGGACCGAGGACCTGGTGAAGGTCGCGGGAGTCCGCTGAATACGAGAAGCACAGGACCGGTCGATGCAGCGATGATTGGGGGAGGCCTATGTCCAGCACTCTACATCTTTGGCTGAATGATGATGATGTGTAAATAGTTATATAATCTCTATCATGATGTTTTCTCGTGTAGGTCTATATTTTGTCTATAAGCAGTGATAGCCTAGCAGTTGAACGCTTGCCTACCATGCACGAGGGTCTGAGTTCCAAATCGCAGTGCCTCTTGACTTTTTAACCGACTTCAAAAAGGAGGAGGTTCTCAATTCGGTTGTATTTTTTTTTTTTATGTTTGTTACCTCATATCTCCGTCATTTATGAACCGATTTGAAAAATTCTTTTTTTGTTCGAAAGAGTATACTTCCTGATTGGTCTCATATAAATTTTGTTATGATTAGACCATGAACTTCAGAGATATGGAACGGAACTCCTTATCGAATCAAAGCAAAATTCTCAAATTACTAATATTGATTTGTTTATATTTGTTGTTGGGAACGGACTACTGGAAAAGAGGAGGGGGTGCGTGTCCCCCCTCCCCCCTTTGGAATATTTTCATTATATCGTGTAAGGTATCATTTGAAAGGACTTTTTACGCCCGACTACGTCAAAGCCAAAAAGAAGGGTTATGGAGGAGGCGAGGGGGTTAAAATTATGACACTAAAACGTATTTAATAAAAAATAAACTTTAAAAAAAGTAAAAACCGACTTCAAAGAAATACTAAAGGGAGTGAAATAATTACCATAATATAAAATTAACAGTTTCAGAAGTCGGTGCAATTCTACACTGAAGCAAATAGAAGCCACCGACTTCTGAAACTGTTAATTTTATATTATGGTAATTATTTAACTCCTTTTAGTATTTCTTTGAAGTCGGTTTTTACTTTTTTTTATCGAATTCGTGTACGGATCAGAATTTGACTAAACTTTTTTCATTTTTGAATTAGAAAACCAAATCCCCCTTATTACAAAAGATGGTCTAAGAAAAACCTAGGTTTTAAAATAGCCCCGTCTCTTTTTGTTATATGACATAAGAAAGTGATGGATATATTTTAAACCTGGGTTTACCTTAGTCTTGGTTTAAACCATCTTTTGTAATAAGGCCCGAGGAGTTGAATCAAAAATAAGTCTTCCTTGTAATTTCCTAACAAAAGATAGATATGTTGATTAAGAAGTCTGTAATAATAGCCCAGTAATGATCTCGATATGAGACACTTTATTAAACGGTTCGATCTTCATAAAAATGATTCAGCTGTTTCATGAATAAGTAATAAATCTCCGACCGCTGTAATGATCGGGCTTTGAATAAATTACATTTAGATTAGATATAAAAGTTCACGAATAAGTAAGTAATAATAAGTCTCGTTTGAAAGATAAACAAATAAAATATCTTGATCTAGCACACGAGGTTGTCGGCATGTGGGATGTGGACTTAGCAGTCATTGTCCTGATAATCGTTCCAGCCTGATAGCCAAGAGCCTCGATCAACACCTCATGAGGCTCTCGTTGGGCGGCTGGATCAAGGGCTTGATACAAAAAGCAGTACTCCTTGACACGGCACGCATAGTGAGCAGGTTCCTTTGTCCGGAGCCCTGACTGCCGGCAGCTTGGACCCTGTTCCCGATGCCGGTGGGTTACAATTTTTTTATATTTTTAAATGTATATAGTTTGTTTTTGTAAGATATCTATATAAGATTATTATCTTTGTATCTCTTGATGATCACGGCTCATCTTCCGTGCGGAAGATGTCCGGTCCTTTGGAAGGCATACACGGGGACACAGGTCCAACGCGCAGAGGCCCCTTTGAGAACTTTAATCTAAAATGATTATTATTATTATTATAAACGGAACCCTAATACCTTAAAGTAGGGCTTCCCAACCTGGGGTCCACATATGAGGACATAATAAAATTAAAAGTAAACAATAAGATTACGAAAGCTTAGTAGCGCGACCCAGTTTGGTCGCAAAAAGACAACATCAACAATCTCATTAAAATTAAATAAACATAAATAGACCAATGTGTTTGCAAACAAAAGTATGATTATAAAAAGGCTACTTTTATGTTTTTTTTTAGTGATCCGCAGATCATTTTTAGTTGGCGCTAAGGGCCCTTGAAAAAAATTGGGAAAGACTGCCTCATACAATCACTTTGTTGTCGTGGGTGAGTTTACAGAGACTTATCTTCACATACACAGACGCCTAGACCCGGAACAATTATCTTTAGGCCATACAAATATTAATCTTCCGGGCGGGAATCAAACCCGCGACCCGTTGACGTCGACGAGCTGATGACAGCTGACACATGGTAGTGTCAAGCCAAGTGCGAAATAGAAAAGGAAGCAGTTTTCGCGTCCTAGAGGTCGAGGAGTCAACATTACCTGAGGATGCCCCGTGCAGGGGCGAAACACGTGTCGTGTATTGGTTTGGTTGCATGTTGCATTATTTTTCACTCTTTCTGCATGTGCATATACTTGTGGGCGGGAGGGTGGTGCTGCATACTGCATCCAAACTAGCGATCTTGTTCAGCGGAATTAAAGCTAGATATTCTATTTGCATTTTTGTATGTCATGGATTTCCGCAAAGTAACGCCTGATTCCAACATTTTTTTTTTAAAGAAGCAGCATTCGTTTGTTATAAATAATATCTTACTCCTATAATAATTGATGTATGAACGTTGACGAAGCGAAAGGAGTATGTAAGGATCGTAGCATATGGCGTTCTACAGTTTCTGCCTACCCACATGGGATCTAATACCTATTGCGACCCAAAAATTACATCAAGTAGGTAGATACCTACTGTTTTACATAGTTTTAAGACCTCTATGAATATAAGTCTAACAAAAAACACATTAGCTTCTTCTCTATATAAAAAAACGTAAAAGCCTTCATACTATCCGATATTCTTATGAGTTGAATGCAGATTGAAACCAAACAGTGCAGTTATTTTAAGAACAGAGTCACTCAACGGGGTGATGTTAAAACTACAGCATTTTATATTCCAGCAGATTTTTACATTCTTTATAAAATTATGAACTTCTCGTTGAGTCGATTTTGATAGTGAATTTTGGTTTTGATTACGTTAATAATATAGCTAAGTGCAGCTGTGGATAGTTGGAGTTCTAGGCAGGCCTATCACTCCGCGGTTTAAAACATGCCAACGCGCCGTTTTTCCTCCGGAGTGAAACACAAGAGAAAACCGAACCGAATGTTAGCGAGTGACCGAAACAAAATGTAACAATGAGAACGTTTAGCGGAATGAGAGCGCTCTCGCCTAACGATAAGACTGGACATCCACCAGAGCTGTGCGAGGAATGTGTAATGTGTTAATGTGTACAAATGATCATCTACCTCTTCCAAACACCATCTATTGACTGACTGGTAGGCGCATATTTTCAAATCCTCGCACACATTCCTTGCAACACATCCCTCGCAACACATCCCTCGCTCGCATTTCTCGCTTGTTTTGTATGAACAAAAACCTCGCTCCGCTAAGCCCATATCCACCAGAGCTGCGCAGAGCGAAGCTATGTAAATGAAGTGATTCTATTGGTGCTTACAAAACACATTCCTCGCTACGCTTAGCACAGCTCTGGTGGATGCTCAGCCTTAAGCTTAATTTCGCATGCGCGATGCACATGTTTCTAAGTATTTGACACGTTATTTCGACAGCAAGGTCTCTGCACTATTTATTGTTCTGAGTTCGATTCCCTATTTAAGAACGATTGTAGTTCAGTCAACCGAAGAATATGTTTTAGTATTAGACTGCGGGCTTGAATTTTGATTTATTTGTTTAAGGTTAGTTTTCTATTAATGTAAAGCAAAAATTCTTTCGGATTTTTTTCAAGCTAAGTAGGTGAAATGCATGTCGATATTAAACATTTCAGTTTACATCGATAATGTACGGAAACCTAAAGTTTCCTCCCTCTATTTCCAAGGTAAGAAACATTAGTTTTGATTTCCCAGAATCCCCCATCACTATGACAACATCGAATCGTTCATATTGACAAAAGCTTCAGGTGTAATCCGACAGACGTCGCGGCGCATAACCTCAATAGTTTTTCGCACACACGCTACACGCTGTATATTCCCAACCAGAGATGCTCAAACTTTTTGCGAAGAAAACATTCTTAGAATACAACGCGGGTTGTTGCAGAGAACAAACTGAAAACTTTTCTAAACTAAACATTCATATTTAGAGTGGAAAGCTTGTTAACATAGTTTTTTGACAAAGGACTTAGCATAACATCACGCCTGTGATCCCCGAAGGATTGGGCAGAGGTGTAATAGTACACCCTCATTTAGTTGTTAGGTATATTTAGGTCCTGTTGCCATCAACCGGGCACAAATCTAAACACCGGGCTGCTTCTAAGAAGTTCCATACAGAAAAACCCAATAACACTGCCTGACCTCAAAATCAAAATCAATTTTTTATTTTTATTTTCGCATAAACCAATACAGGCGCTTATGAAAAGTCGAATTTAGGTGCACGGTTCCAATTAGTCGTTTCCTATGGAGAAGAGCCGGCAAGAAACACCATGGTTACTCTTTTAAAAAAAAGGATATCTATTACAATTTCAGTGAATACAGTAGGTACTATGAGAGAGAACAATGTAGTCTTGACCACAGACCTTGGAGTAATGTAGTACCAAGTCTTGAGTACAAAAATTAACCAAAAAGGGGGGAAAAAAAACTGACCTAGGGATCAAACCCAGGACCTCAAACTCAGCAGTCGCTCTTACGACCACTAGACCCACGAGGCGGTCATTTTAAATCCCTACTGATATTATAAATGCGAAAGTAACTATGTCTGTTTATGACGCTGTCACGCCTAAACCGCTGAACCGATTTTCATAAAACTTGGTACAGAGATAGTCTGGAACCTGGAAAAGGACATAGGCTACTTTTATCCCGAAAAATACGGAATACGCGATAAACGACATCCACGCGGGCAAAGCCGCGAGATATCACATAGTATAAAACAAAGTCGCTTCCCGCTGTCTGTCCGTATGTACGTTTAGATCTTTAAAACTACGCAACGGATTTTGATGCGGTTTTTTTTAATAGATAGAGTGATTCAAGAGGAAGGTTTTAAGCTATAAAACGTACACGTGCGAAGCCGGGGCGGGTCGCTAGTTCTTTATAAAACGCACATCGGTTGAGTATCTCAGTCGCAAACCTTATGCACACACATAAGCAAAACTGTAGTCAATCCGAGGCAATCGTCTCCTTCGTGTTCAATATAGTGTCAGGCGGCTTTGCAGCCTCAGTGAGACACGGGGAGGAATGGAGCCTTGACGAGCTTGTCAAAGGACTTACCTACTGTGACGTCTTTACGACGAGGTGCAACTAAATAAGGGAGAATTGATGCGGATCTTGAGGATTTTCGATAAATATTGCCCACACTAAGATTTCTCGTGTATCGTGGGTGCGTTTACAGACACAAATCTCACATACACAAACGCCCAGACCCGAAACAACTATCTGGCCATACAAATTTTTGTTCCGTGTGGGAATCGAACTCACGACCCGTGGCGCAGAAGCCAATCGCTTAGCCAATGCACCAAACGTGTCGTCAAAATTAAAATTTAAACAACGTTGATGGATTGCATGAGTTTAGTTGTCATATGGTATGTCTATACCAGTGTTCATGTTCATCTTGCGCTTTCAACTTCCAATTCCTCTTGCGTTAAGCACATGCAATATTGATTGCCATAAGACGCATGCAGCTTATCGTCTACACCGGTGCGCCTCGGTCAGTCGTCAGTCGACATACAATAGACGGATTAGCGTGCGCTAGGGGCATGCGCTTTTGTCGAACTAGTATTAAGGCATGCGCTACGGCGCTTCACGCATGCTTCAGACGAAGAAGCACGATGAACATGAAAGCGCACTGGTGTAAACATAGCTTATAGCTGTACCTACTGTAGATATTTTTTTACATTTAAATCTTCCGACGTTGTCAACTTGTAGTGGCAGTTGGAATTTCGGCATTCTTGGAAGTAATATTATAACGATACGTCTATCTGGAGATTTATGTTTAGCAGTGAACGTTAACAGCATTCTAATTGCACAACACACTCGTAATCGCTATGGCTTTGATTTTGACAGGTTAACAATTTCGTTAGCAACGTATTTATTAACAATCCAACTTCTCCACAACTACCTACCACGCAATGAATATTGTTGTGTTGTCAAGATCAAAGCCATAGCAATTACGAGTGCCTTGCGCAATTAGAATGCAGGTCGATATTATTTATGAATTCTCTACTTGTCCTACTAAGAAATCGAACAAGATGGACGTAGTTTTATGCACTTCATACGTTCCAATTTTCGCTTCTTCCAAATCGTGAGAACACAATGTCCCAATCGAAAGTTATCGATCAATCTCATCGTGACCGGATATTCTCATTTCCCAAGGAAATTAAAATATCAACCAACAGCGATACAAGCTAATAATATGCTCTTAGAGTTTCCTGATCAAACCAGTTGTTAGCTGTGCCTATATTTACACAAGAAGGATTTATTCCGGTAAGTATTAAAACTTTAATTATGTAGTCAGATGATCTGACCTAGTTGATCGTGGTAAACAGTGAGCCAGGCAATAAAATAAACGGACTTGGTAATATTACAGGAGATTACAGACCCTTGTCTGACACGTAGAAGGGGAATTGGATACGGATTGAAACGAAAAGTATCAGTTTAGAAGACGAGATCGATCAGATGACTTTTGTCGACAATGTCTTAAGTTTTATAGGGCAAAGTAAAAAAAAATCAAAGTAGATCGTTATAAGACAATATTATTCCTATCTTGAACACGCCAAAAGAGAGTTGCATTAATATTTTATTCACGATTGGCGTAGTGGCTGAACGATTGGCTGCTGCACAATGAGTTACTGGTTCAATTCCCGCACCAAACAAGTATTTGTACTTGTGAAGATTTGTGTATATAAAAGCATCCACAATACAGGAGCATTCCCAGCGTGGGCCATGTTTTTATAAAAGAAAAGAAAGATTGATATTCGAAAATAATAAAAGTATTTCAAATCCCATAATCCAACACAAAGTTTCTCCCATAAATCTCCATCAAACTCGAAGTGTGAAATGTTTACGTTGTAACAAAGCACCTGAACCATAGAGAAACTCAAATGCTCCAATAAAAAGAAAGAATATAATAATCGCGGTCTATTAAAAGTTTTACATCGAGAACGGAAACTTCGCTCGATGTAGATCTCTCTCTCTCGTCTTTAAAATGCGATGTAAGCTTATTATAGGAAGTTTGCTTTACAGGTGAAATAAATACTTGAGGATGAATGTACAAGACTTTATGTAGGTACACCGTCAATTGTTTTTTTTTTAATCATATTTTGGCATGAATTCGAAATGCAATTCAACTGTCGAGACCTTTCCTTATTGCATGTACTGTGCCTATTCAAAATTAATTTATTTATTTATTATCACAACACTTCTATCATTACAGGATATCCCAATGCGATAGGGTGGTAGGTACATATCTAAAATTGTTTTTTACAAATTATAGCACAAATAATTTAAAGTTGTTCTTGCGAATTCATTCAGTGAACAGGAAAAAATGTCAATCCTTTCGGCGACTTCATTGAGTGTCTGTAAGGCACGAGTAACCGGTGCTTTATTAAGCAAGTTAGTCCTACCGCGTGGCACAGCCAGCAACTGCGGCCGTCTCCGTCTCTGCACGTAGTTGTCGGGCACACACAGACTCACTTCCTTTAACACCCCCTGATTATTAATTTTGCGATTAATTATTTTAAAAATATAGATAGTGAGAGCTAAATCCCTTCTTAATTCTAACTTGTTGTACCCTACCATGCCTAGAACAAACAAGGTTGGGTACATCAACGGATAATAAGGATATACTCCGTACAGTCTCATGTACAGATACCTCATGAATTTATTTTGAATGCGTTCCAGCATGAGACTGTATTTAGTTTCATGTGGTGCCCATATGATTGCATTAAACTCCAACTGACTCCTTATCAGCGCGTTGTACAAAGTTTTTATAGCTTTAATGTGTTTGAAACCTTCAGCACGACGAAGTATGAACCCTAAGCTCCTATACGCTCTTTTACAGACTTTAACGATGTGATCGCGAAATATCAACTCAGTGTTAAACTGTACTCCTAGATCCCGTACTGTATCAATCCTTTTCATTTTCAGACTGTCCAGCTCATAGTCGTGGTGGAGAGGTTCTTTTTTGCGGCTGAACGTTATGATCGAGCACTTGGACATATTGAAATGTAGATTATTTTTCCTACTCCACTCGACTACCCTGGTCACGTCACTCTGAAAACGTTCACAGTCACCTTTATCTTTAATGGCCAAAAACAGTTTAAGATCGTCCGCGAATAAAAGACATTTGGCATCCCTTACTACATCGGGTAGGTCATTAATCATAATAATAAACTGAAGAGGTCCCATGTTACTGCCCTGACTTACTCCGGATCTAGTATAATAGAGCTCCGATTTAAAACCCGCATATTCAACAAACTGCCGGCGGTCCCTCATGTACCCAGCAAAGAACTTCAACAATTTGGGAGTGCATCCGACTGTCGCCAGCTTTGTTAATAATATGTCGTTATCTACTAGATCAAACGCCTTTTTGAAATCAAAGTAGGCAACATCGACTTGCACTCCCGCATCAACATGTGGGACTACATAAGTCATAAAATTAAGCAAATTGCTAGTTGTGCTGCGAGCAGGTCGAAATCCATGCTGAGCGTCCGACAACGAAGCGGATATCTGTTCCAATACACATCGCTGCATGGCCGACTCAAATACCTTTGCCGGTGTAGACAAAACTGCCACCGGTCGGTATCCAGTCACTTCTGATCCTGCTTCACCCTTAGGTACTGGAATTACCCGCGTAGTTCTCCAACGCTCAGGAAAATAGGATGTCTCGAGACACAGATTATATATGTGCACGAGAGGCCCCGCCAGAACCGCTCGGCAATCCTTAACGACAAATGCTGGAATGCCATCCGGGCCTGCGGAACGTTTAGGCTTAAGTCGTGCTAGTGCCTCATGTACCTGACTCAAGTTCAGACGATCTATATGCACCCGTGAACTGCTGCTGCCACTCGCAGCAACCGCCGCATCTATGTCTAGTCTAGCCTGCTGAGTGCTGTACACGGAATGGAAAAAATTAGCAAACTCTTGGGCACATTGCGAATCCGGTAAAATTTGACCACCCTTGGTAATATGTTTACGGTTTACCGTTCCCCTTTTTGCCCTCACATAGTTCCAGAAAGACTTCGGGTCTTCGGTAAGATTAAGCTGAACCCTTTCCTGATGCCGCTCATGCGCATCCTTTAACATCGTCTTTAATTTCGCCCTGCTCTGAGCAAACATTTGCCAAAAATAAAAATTATGAATTTATTTGTGATGATAGAAAAAAAAAAACATGCAAAGGTCTGGCTACATGCAACGTTTGCGCAACCGGTAATGGCATTGAGCGGTATACGGTTTTGCCGAATTAACGTACAACACGTTCTTGCTTACATCTGCAAATTAAATTTAAAATATAATACAAATACGATTGAGCGTATAGCCGGACCACAGATACGGACGCTGAAATTTTACACAAGGACACTGAAATCTCGAAAAAAAAGACATGCACAAGTGAAACAAAAGAGTAATTGCGGGTAAAATAGAAAGTCCTCTATGGAGGCAATGGATACATACCCATGTTAAATAGTTCCTCATGTATAAAGTACTAACATTTATCATTAAGTTCTTTTTTATTTATGTATTTACTAACATTATGTGGATACATATGTCTGAAATAATAGAAATTGAATTGAAGCATAAGCAAGTGAAGAATAAAACATATAATACTATGTTTTCTGTCGTGTACACTATTCTTATAAGGCTACGCACAGCTTCTAAACAAAGTGCTCAGAAGGTGTTGATCCAGGAAATGGAAGGGGGACTAATTGCCATGGCAGAGCAAGTTGAAGCTGTGTGCAAGCCAAGCGGAATCACCGCCATAGAGCACTTCGCTTTTAAAACTTTATTCAAATGCTGCTGTGATTTAATAAAAGGCTATTATATTAACTGAACAAAAAGACGTCCAAAGTTTTATACATTCTTCTGTTGGAACGTTTAAAAAACGCTGTATTTATAAGAGAGTGCGACGATTGAAATCAAGAACTAGGAAAGCACGCCATAATTGATAGTTTTTATGATTGATTGTTAAAAACAGTCTGGTCGACTTTTAGAACAAATAAGACACAGTAAAAAGACGCAGCATAACATACCTATATAGAGCATAATCATAATTCTTTGTTGTGTACTTGTGTCTCACGGCTGGACCAAACAGGTATCCAAATCAGTTTAATCTACTCTTTTAACACAAGCAAACTGTTTGGTCGATCAACATAACAAAATGGTCGACAAATGAAAAATTAATTGCAAGAAAATGTTTGGCAACTCCCTTCTTGGATGTCACAGAATCATCTAAAAACTTGAGAGAAAACAGATTTACATGAAAACAGGCACATCACAGATACGAACACGAAACAAAAACGCAATTTCCACACCATTAAAACTTGCCCACTTGTTGGGACTTTCCGCACTTACAACCAATTAAGCAAGACCCCTGGAATCTTAGACGGTGCCCGCGTATTCGCCGGCGATACTCCCGCGAAAGGGGGTGGAGGGGTTCTAGACAAATTGGCCGCGGTACTTCGTTTACAAGAGTTCTCTTTTAAAAGAAATAGGGCGGTGTATTTCGGTGCCATGTTTATTTAAGTATTGCTCGGTAATAGGTGGTACGTAGATACGGGAATGCGAATGAAAATATTTTTCTTGCAACCTTCAAAGCGGTCTAAATAAATGTGGGAGTTGTAAAACAACTGAAATAAGAGCGCTTTCAGTGAAATTGGTATACCTTACAGTACTGTTACAAGGTACTGGAGTTTAAATATTTAAATATTTCGGGACAAGAACAAGCAGAGGGTCATTTTATAGTTTAAAAGATTGCGTCACATTGTGAACACGAACTTAAGCAAGTTGACACAATTTGAAAGGAATGAATTTCAATTGTCAATCATCATAGAACGACAGGAGGAGTCAATTTGTGTTGTATGTGTAGTCAGTCAGCGTCACTATTGTTCATAATTATCTAAACAACTTAAGAAATTAAATTTTATCTCAATGGGATAAAATTCTTTTGAGAATGACAGTTTTTGTGCACTGTGTTCATTCTGAAACAGCCCTTTTTTCATTGAGATATAGTTTAATTTTCTTAGAGCCTCAGATCATTTTGAACAGTTTGTTCGCCCTGATATATTTGACGCTGACTACAATGACACAAATGTAAAAGACATAACATAATAATTTAGGGGTGATTAGGTTGATCCATATCAACGATTACCTTTCTTTGTCAACATTGCTCAGGGCTACCCGCTACTGAATCTACTGATAACACAACCATAGTTGCTTGCGTAGTGTATTGATATCCGTTGTTTGCCTGTATAACTAACTGTTTTGCTGACTGTACCAGGTACCTACAAACATCCGAATGTCGGGAACTTCGTGGAGTGAGCGCCATCTGTTGTCCGCTGCCTAAGTAACCGTGACGTCAACATCGGACCACCACTACCCGTTGGAGGGAGGAGACCGGCTCGCTTGGTGCGCCCGGGGGATTGCTTCTTGGACCGCACGACGGAACACTCGTCTAGAGTATTCTGTATAGATTAGCTGTAGAAGTCCGACCTTTTATATCTGACTAGCTTGTCCTTATTTTATGATCTTGTAATAACTTGTAATAATTATCTAAAGTATTATATTGTGATCTAGTTCATGTTACTAACACTAACCCAATTATAAGTACTCTCAGTGGTGGAGAGTCTATGTTGGTTTTATTTACTACATTTACCTTGCTCACAATCCTGACATACCAATATTAGCGATAACTGTAATGATAGAATCACTCCTTAACGATTAAACTGTAGTGTCGCTAACATCAGAAGTGGAACAAGAAAAAACCAGTCCACATTATGATTGTATACCCACATGTAAATATTGTACTTAGTATACTCCCCTGTAGACGGACTGACGAAAACTTGATTATACGAGTGAGATTACAATGGTGAGACCGAGAAAAGGTGATAAATCCGGTGAGTCGCAACCATTTTATTATAACTACTTATGTGTGAAGGGAGTTTGATGAAGGAAATATAATATCAAAGGGTATTTATTCGAGTAAATAAATATTAAATGATATGTGTTTATTCGTGTAAAATAACAAAATATGGTATCTATATTTGCTTCTGTAAATAAATGCGTTGCAGTTGCATTAGTGTTTGTCGTGAGATGCAACCAGAGTTGACCTGAGGCACCACCCGGTATGGCAAACCGGGGTTGGAACATGACGAAGCAATTGTGGGCTGGAACCCAGGCGGGTGATGCCGTGATATGGCTAGATCCAAAGCGGGTGATGCCATGTTGAGAAAGCAGAATCCCAGGCGGGTGATGCCAAATGAGTTGGCTAGATCCAAGGCAGGTGATGCTATAAATTGATAAATGAAAATGCAGTAAAAAAATTAATGCTTGAAAATATTGATACCTCTTTGTATTTATTGGGTTTGCTATAATTCTTGTTGCAGAATAGTGTAAAATAGTTTATTGAAATTAAAAAGTAGTTTTGTCGGTACAAAAAAAAAAAAGTTTAAAATGTATTTTTGTAGATAAAAACGGAAATAGTATTTTTTATTGGTGATAATTGTATTAGGTCTGGAACCCAGGCGGGTGATGCCATGATATGGCTAGATCCAAGGCGGGTGATGCTATAAATTGATAAATGAAATAAATGTTAGTTTCTAGTTAGAAATAGAAGTACGTGTTTGAGCGTTTTTGTAAATTAAACCCATGAGGGGGTGAAATAAAAAGAGTTTAAAGTTTGTATGAAAATTATTATTCCATGGGGTTATAAACTTGAAATTTGGTACAAAGACTCTTCAAAGTAAATAATTATTAAGTTAGTGCTTTATAATGTTATTGTAAATAAAATGAAGTGGCCACACAGGCTCACATATAGTATTGCTTATATTTTACTTGCGAAACTAAATAAAACATTTCTATCATAATCTACGCCATGATTGAAACACCAGCAGATGTGAATAAAGCTTGGAAAACAACTTGGTACGTTTAAGTGCAGCGAAAGCTCTTTAAATGCAAGTGATTCCAAGTGGTAAGCTCTAGGAAAACCAGGACTTAAGTGTGGCATAGTCCCTTTGAGTGCGGTTGACCTAGCAGTAATAGAGGCATTTGCTGATGATTCGAATGCGTATTATGGCTTTGTGAATCATTGAGATATTTAACAAAGAAATATTTTAAGTTTTTATGCATAATAATAATTTATTGAATAACTATAATTTGATGTTTAACATAAGTAGAACTTTCTTATAGGCATCTGAGATAGTATTTTATTTGCTTTTATAGTTATATGCTTCGTAGGAAGTGAAAATGTTGAAATCTAATGTTTGTAAGATATTTGTTATGAAAAGTTATGAACGAATATACAACCAGGTTGATACGGAAATAAATATCAATTAGTTCAACCTAGGGTTGATGAGCTTGTTGCGGTGCATGCAGCTGCGAATCCCGTGACCCTGGCCAAGGGTCAGGAGTAGGAACACCGTGGGTTTTTAGCCGGTAAGAGTCCGGCATAACTCTTCGCCTTCCCAGGGCGAAGGGTATCCATGAGGATTTTCCCACGATAAAAAAAAAAAAAAAAAAAAAAAAAAAAAAAAAAAAAAAAAAAAAAAAAAAAAAAAAAGGGTTGATGAGCTTGTTGGCTGACGATGAGATATCAGGCTCTATTCGATTCAAACATTATTTTATGCTTTTCATGTTGCTTTGGTCATGGACATGCACATGAGTAACATGATGAGTCAAAGATGAGTGATCAGGTGTAACGTAGATGTGTACTGTATTATTTGATTCTGTTTAAGGTCCGGAGTTGTCACTGAAGTTAGGCCTTGATGTACCATAATCCTCCCCAGGATAGAAACACCAGCAAATGTGAATAAAGCTTGGAAAACAACTTGGTACATTTAAGTGCAGCGAAAGGCTCTTTAAATGCAAGTGATTCCAAGTGGTAAGCTCTAGGAAAACCAGGGCTCTTAAGTGTGACATAGCCCCTTTAAGTACAATTATTGACCTAGCTGTAATAGAGGGGGCATTTGCTGATGTTTCAAAAGTGTATTATGGCTTGCGGTTCATACTTGCAGAACTAGTTCTGATGCTGGTTTTGTTTCAGAGTTTTACCTAGACTCGTGTGGCGCCTGGGGCATGCGCCTTGCAGGATGGCCGTGTCGGGAACTTCGTGGAGTGAGCGCCATCTGTTGTCCGCTGCCTAAGTAACCGTGACGTCAACATCGGACCACCACTACCCGTTGGAGGGAGGAGACCGGCTCGCTTGGTGCGCCCGGGGGATTGCTTCTTGGACCGCACGACGGAACACTCGTCTAGAGTATTCTGTATAGATTAGCTGTAGAAGTCCGACCTTTTATATCTGACTAGCTTGTCCTTATTTTATGATCTTGTAATAACTTGTAATAATTATCTAAAGTATTATATTGTGATCTAGTTCATGTTACTAACACTAACCCAATTATAAGTACTCTCAGTGGTGGAGAGTCTATGTTGGTTTTATTTACTACATTTACCTTGCTCACAATCCTGACATACCAATATTAGCGATAACTGTAATGATAGAATCACTCCTTAACGATTAAACTGTAGTGTCGCTAACACGAATTGTCATCTGTTTTCCTGAAAATACCTTCAATCCACGTTCCAAAAAAAAAACTACCTTTAAATCGATTCCGGTTTCTACCCAAAAGTACAAATAGTTTTTTACCGTGTTGACTGCAGTGTCCAATAAATTGCGTTAGATCACACAGTAGGAATCGCACGAGAGCCGTCCGGCTAGGAGCCGCGGACGTAAACTAGTTCCAACTTTTAATACGATCCGAATCGGATCTGTGCCGCACGCGAGCCGTCAACTTACTGATGTTGCCAGCTTTGTTAACTTGTTTCGCGAATATTTTCGTAGATTTTCGCGGTTGTTTTACCAAGTTTACTTGTTTAAGACTTGTAAATTGTGACAACATCGTCAAAGTCTATTGCAGAGGGTCTCAAACTTATTCCGTCTACAGCCCGCTTTGCTTTTTTAATAAAAATATAATTTTCATTCATAAAAAAAAACTTAATAATCACAATCGCAATAATTACTTTTACCGCCCTTTACCGCCCCCTGTAGGCCTCTAGCGCCCACAACGGGGCGTTATCGCCCACTTTGAGAAAGACTGGTCTATTGGCTCTCCCATAAAAAGTGAGTGCAAAAAAAAAATTTTTTTCTCTCCTTGATCGTTGGATTTCTCCTGTTTCGTGAATGCGTTTATAGACTAATTTTTACATGACACAACCTAGAACAATTATCTGTACACTATACAAATATTTGTTATGCGCGGGAATCGAGCAAACAATTTAAAAAAAACCGCGTATATTTTTCGAATTATTTTCAACGCTCCATTATATGAATCAAATTATCGTCATGCCATTACAATAAGTCTACAATTCCTGGTAATTTCAGGTAGCTGGCAACATTACAAAGCCCCACATTACAATGCGTAGAATTATTTATTGAATCTCAGTTCGACACTTGACGGTATTGTGATTCAGATTAGTTCGGTAAATGTAATCACAACTTCTACAATATTTTATACGGATTCTCAAATAGAATATAGATTTTTTCGTCCTTCGTATGTTTGAAATAACTTTAACCGCAAAAGAATTGCAGCAAAGCTTTTAAGAACTAGTTTAGTGACTTTTATGAGTGCCAATTTTAGAACAGTATTTAATATATAAGAACTTAAGGATTAAATTCAGGGTTTTAAGATTTGGCATTGCACCTGTAATTTTGCATGCCTACAGATAAAATATGGGCCGAACAAAACCAAAAACTCATTATTTAATGTAGTATTACAACAGATAACACAGATGCTTGAAGCAATACAGGATAATTGATTATATTTACCGATTGCAGACTTGTTTTTAAAATCCCCGCTTTAAACTTGACTAAAGTGACTAGAACTTAAATATAAGAATAAGATAACTTTACTAGAAACAACAATAAAGTTATTAAAACTTTGCTGAATTTAATTATTAAAAACAATATTATATTATAAACTAGCAAAATCTTCAATAATAGATTAGTGCCGTTAAATCCCTATTGTAGTCGGTCAACGTATTGATGTATTATGTACATATAAACACGATCTCGTGTCATATAGCTCTAATCCGGAACATACGATAAGGGCCCTTTTCCTGTCATGCGTATTTTCGTCCGCGCGGATCAGGGGGTCTACTCCCTAAGCACAAAGTCTGTGGTTTCGGCCTTAGTTACGAGCGTTTTCTACTCCCTATCACCAACGGACATAAGATTATTTCGGGGCCCGAACTAAGAATGAATGACAACACGATTTGACAGTTGTCCCTACTACCGTTGTGTTTTTGCCCGTCGGAAAAGTTGAACTTGACACTTGTTTTGTTCATTCCTACGTTTCGGGCTACTTTCGGACGGGCGACTTACTTCGTTGACGGACTTAGGGAGTAGGCCCCCTGGTCCACGTGCAGGCTGCCCGCATCCTATCATTTCATACATGTTTTTCCTATCATGCAGGCAGCACGCGCGCGGCACGCGGATTGGCTGCGGGCGGCGTTCTTCTGTCTTCAGTGTTGTTTTTACTGTGACGCGGGTCGCACGCATGGTTCCGCATGATTACTTTTTTAACGTTCATCTTTGTGCACGAGTTTAGTCACTGGCGACACGCACGACACTGCAGCGGTAAACAAAATCATTGTCCTGCGTGTGGCCAGGAGCGTGCAATTACCCGCCATGCGAACCAGATCCGCGCGCGGACGAAAATACGCATGACAGGAAAAGAGCCCTAAAGCACAGAATAAATAGTACAAGTACAGAAGCACCACTTCGCGCAACAATTAATAGAAATAGCGACTCTTGTTACTAAGCAACAAAGTGCAATTCAGCTCGCATCACAGTGCCATTTTTGCAACGACATAGACATGAAACGTTATAGCTCAGTCCGACAAAGTAGATAACACAATATTGTATTTATTTTGCCACTACTGGGTCCACGATTTTGGTCTAATAAATAGGCGGAAATTAAGTAAAACCCACGACCTGGGAACCGGAACAAAATTTCAAACCGGTTATTGCTGAACCTAAGTACATACGAATTTTTCTTTTCGGTTTTGTTGTTACGGGTAGTAAAACGGTTTCATTGAATATACCGGGATTTAACAGTTTTTTTCACCTACGATCAATGCACCGTTAGGCAACGATCATTCTTGAACATACATTGATTGGCGACGTTCGTTTTTGTACAAATCTTGTTAAACACATAAAAAATCATAGAAATTGGTAAGTTACCGAAAGCCGTTGGATCTTGTGGAATAAACTGGTATTACGGTTTTCAATAATGACACGGTTAAACTCCGAAGGAAATCATTTTTTAATTGATAAAACCGACATAAAACTATTAATAACGGTTATTTGTAAACCGGTTCCAAGCCGCGGTGATATCTGCCTATTATTTGTAATGTACAATAAAAACACAGACGATAGTCCCCTTTATCACCTAGTTATAATATATTTGTCAAGTGTTATAAGGGCTAGTACTCACTGCAGTCCGCCTCGTCGGTGCCGTCGACGCAGTCCACCTGCATGTCGCAGCGGTAGTGCGGCGGTATGCAGTACGTTTTGTTCCAGACATACTGCCCGCAAGTTAGCTGGCCTGCTTCACATTCTGGGGGCGCTGGGGACAAAGATAAACAGTTTATAATTGAATAAATGGTTTCTTAAATTAAATTAACTTCCGTAAACGAGCAACTTTCTAATTTACACCAAAACGCACGCTAATCTCAAGTGTAGATATTGAGAAGCGCGACTTGTGCACAAGGCTTACATTTTCGCTGAGCTTTCATTAAAGCGCAGTTCAGACTACGCTATAATATATAGAGTAGAGCAAATATTGTATAGCACACCGGTATTGCTCAGCATACATTTTATATGGACACGTTCACATCTATACAAATATAAAGTATTGGCTTACTGTACGCGAACTTAAGCGATTATCAGAGTTATATCGTACGATTCTCTGGTCCCCGCCCCGCCTCACTTATACCCCGTTTGTCGCCCGACGGATAGCCAAATAGCGTATAGTGTGAACGTCATGCTGTATAGTTATAGCTTATGACGCAATTTGCTTAACAATATAACGAAACAGTATGAACTGTGCTTAATGTGAGTGCACATTAATGAAAACTCAGCGAAAATGTGCATTTTCGAAATTGTGCTATCGAAACAAAAAACTTGAGCCTCAATCATCATTTAACAACCAAAAACCGCTCCCTACACCACCTTAATCAATAATTGAAACCCTAAACGTTCAAAAGACTATCTGACAAAGGTTACAATCTCAAACGAAATCAATCCCGTCATTAGGGTAAAGAAGGTTCCAGCAATCAGCGCCGGCTATCAATCAAGACGAAAACGAAAAGACCGGTGCAGAAGGTGTACTCACAATTCAAAATAACAAGTAGGCGCCCAATTCTGCTAAAATAAATCTTGATAAATCGCAACAGAACCAAAGCCGAACCGTTCATTCAGACAGTTCTTAATTTCAAAAGCTATCAAATTGTATGACACAAGCAACTAAACCAATCATTTTGACAGAACATTGACTGACGGTTGTAGTTCGTTTTGGCAATAATTTTGTTTTTATTTTATTTTAGTTTATTTGGTGAACAAACAGACAGCAATAACACATTGTATACAAATAGGTAGAACAATATCCAAGAAAGTTTTCTCAGATTATCAAACAAATAGATACTTAATAACAATGGACAAAAAGATTTACATTCCTAAATTGAGTTAAATAAATTAAAAATTGAATTTTGATTTTTATTATACTTATAATTACCTACTTAAATTTTAATGACAAAATATTTCTAATTGACGACACGTTTGGTGCAGTGGCGATTGGCTTCTGCGCTACGGGTCGTGGGTTCGATTCCCACACGGAACAAAAATTTGTATGGCCTACAGATGGTTGTTTCGGGTCTGGGCGTTTGTTTGTGAGATTTGTGTCTGTAAACGCACCCACGATACAAGAGAAATCTTTGTGTGGGGCAACGAAATTAGAAAAAAAAAATTTTGGAAGAGAAATAATTAATTTGTTATTAAATTATTGTTATTAAAGGAGAGGAAAAAATATAGTTAATTTATTAGTCGAATTGGCACCCTGATTGTTGAATGAAACAATAATACCGCTAAAGCGCTTGCAATTTGACTGCAGTAATACGAGAACAAATTAACTGACGGGCAACGTACACCTATAAAGCCTCTTTTTAACCTTAGGCTGACCACACATGAGCCAGCAAGTTGCTCGAGATACATTTGATCGCTATTTGTTTGTGGCTGCAGTTAACATTTGGAGCATGGCCAGCTGGTAAAAACACCGATCAACAGTGTCTCAAGCACAATAAGCGTTTGGAACCGAATTGACAGACGGGATACGTTATCTGTGGTGGTCATATGCAATCTGTGGCGTGTAATGATAACGTCACGATCTTGGGCCAATGGGACCCCGCGCGATCACGTGACCACCGAATCACTTTATGTTCCCTCACCGTTTTTCCAAAGATTCTGTTAACCGACTTTTATTTTAGAAAGAAAGAAGAAGAAGAAAGAAAACGAATTTATTCAGCTAAGGACACAATAACAGTATAAACAATAAAAATAAAAACAAAGACATAAAAGAAACACACATACTTTATGCTGTCGAGCATGCCCATGCCGAAAGGGTCACCAACTCAGCATATGCTGGGCGTCAAACACCCAGCGCTTTTTCGCAATTTTTACTGTTCCTCACACAATCTACATATATTCCAATCAAAACAAAGTCGAAGGTCGGTTGACAGGCGATCGCATACGCCCCTACAAATGGCCTATGTGTCCTCAGCCTTACGCCATTCAATCTTGATGACAGTCGCTTGCACAAACAGATTGCAATTATAAATTAAATAAATATTTAAAAAAATTATAAATATTGTATTTTCTCTGTAAGTAAGTGATTTCTGTAAATCTTTTGAGGAAATAAATGTCTTAAACCATAATTTTGAGACTTCCTCACCATTTCTTGCTAACTTTGTTCAAAATGTCGTACCGTCTTGCACCTCTCTCCGGTAAAAACTTTACAACTGACCGGTAACGACGTGACGGTAACTTTGTATGGGGACATTGAAGTACATACCTCGAAATAAAAAGAACGGAACCCTTATAGGATCACTAGGTTGTCAATCTGTCTGTTTGTCTGTTCATGAAAAAAAACTGCAAAATTAAGCTTGACGCGTATTAATCATAAAAGATACAAGAGAAATCTTAGTGTGGGGCAACGTTTTTTTTTAAACAAAATAAAAAATAAATAAAAATAAAAATCCCACGTTACCGTTTTAAAACGGTACGTAAGCGTCAGGACGCGAGTGTTTTACACTTTTTGCGTCCTTTTATTGATATTTCCAAAAATCATAGAACATTAATCTTCTTGTCATAAGCATTTTAATAGTATATTCATCACTGAAGTACAGATTAATTAATAATAGTTTCTACGTAAACTGAACTAAACCTAGCCACTAGCTGCACTGTCAAGTTTCCAAACCGCGCATCGTCAATGAGCCTTCTGCCTCTATTCTGTTGCAACTTACCTACTCAAGTCTCGTCCGCCTCGAGGCGTTCCCGACTATTCCCGAGGCACTGAGTGTATAACCCGCCTATAATTGAGGCCAAGGTGCAAATGGAGTTTACGCTCAACCGCTCAAATAGTTTGATTGAGCACGCTTGTATCGAAATGAACCCGTAATAATTGTGTTATGTTATGAGGATTCAGGGTCCTAAATGCAATGCGGTATTATTGGATTAGTATAGGTACGTGTATTTTGTGAAGGATTGAGTAATTTTACAGTGGTCAGTGTTTCATCATTGGTGCCATTTGTCGGGTAAATTGTTTTTTTATACGTAACTAGCTGTACCTGGCATGCGTTTCAATGCACTTTTCCTACCTACTACTTACCTTCAGAAACAAAATTAAAATAGTAACAAAATGTTAAAACCATTTTCATGCATTTCAAAAATTGCGAAATTGGGCCAGCCGCTCACGCGTGATGCCGTGACCAAGGGAAATAGGGATTCATTTTTATAATTATGTCGTGGCCAGATCATAGAATTGATCACTTCATGATGTGACCGACCATTTCATGAAATGGTTGGCCATTTCATGATATGGCCTGGCCAGATCAATGAATAATCAGCGTTTAACGATATGATCAGCTAAACGCACGGCTACTTCATGATATGGTCAAACATTAGTGATCATATCATACAATTAGTTACATTATCTACTGTTAGAGGCGCTGATATCGTTTTGTTTTTGTGATGCATCATGGCGGCGGACAATTATTCTGACAAAAAAGCTAATAATAATAAGTAAAGTAGGGTGACCACGCAACGAAAATTAATGGACTATTATTGGATTTCAAAATATGACGTTATGGTAATTGCGGGTGAACTTTCGATCCCCTTAATTATTGGTGAATCAACCTATTAAACTTTCGCGGTAACGTGCATCGATATTTTGTGGGTCGAAATTCCGTAGTCTATTCCTTTGCTTGCATGGTACGTGCTTCCTTGATTTGGATTTTTTATTAAACCTTTGATATCATGGATACCCTACATTAATGATATGGTCAAACGTGGATGGACATATCATAAACGTTGACGTTTAAACGATATGGATAATTTTAGTTGGCCATATCATGAAATACAACCATTTCATGAAATGGCCGGCCACATCATGAAGTGATCAATTCTACGATATGGCCACGACATATACGTAGATTATATTGGCAAATAAGCCGATACACCTACAACACCAAGAGGATTGTTGATGCATAGCCAACATAAGGACAAAGATGGTTAATGTGCCTGCAATGTCACCGGCAACCATATCTTTCAAACCGGAACTCAATAACGCTGCTTGGAATTACAAATAGGTATGGTGGTAGTATTTCCCCGTAACAGTTCTCTTGCAAGGAGCTATTCCGGGGAAGTAATTGAGTAGAATACAGCTGAGTAGACTCTAATAAAGTTCGTTTTTTAATCCCTGTGACTGAATTGACATGCGCGAAACGTCAAATTTGAAAAAAATGTTTCTAAAATTTACAAGTTTCACATTTGCGCCTGTCAATTTTGTCTCCGAGATTAAAAAACGGACTATACTATTAAATAATTATAATATTACTAAAAGTTAAAGAGAAATGCGCAAATAGAAGATATCAGCAATTTGCTTACGATTTAAGGTTTTTACCAATTTCTATTAATTATATTTTAGTATTATAACTTTCGTGAGACACATTCATATTTATGGTTTTACGGTTTACTCACGTGCATTTTTCGGGATTACCCGACTAGTTTCGGACCCAAACTACCTATTCTATTATTTAATTACTAAGCAAATTCTAAAATTCGCTGTCGTCAATTATTTGATAGCCTTCAAGAAATCTGTACATTAAATTTTCAATAATGCGGTTTTAGGATTAAAATGAAATTAAGCCACAGAAATCATTAACTTTCAACAATACATAATTATGCAATCATTTGAAACGAACACTCTCAAATATTAAATTTAATTTCACAACTAAAACTAATTACACGTTCGAGTTCCTACACACACATTTACATAATCTAAATTGCAATCAAACACACAAAAGCATATTTGATCACACACAGACAGCTTGCAAAGCGCTCTGTGCAAGCCAGAGTGCACAGTGACGTCACGTGACATCGGTAAACCATCAGGTACTCATAAGATTAAACAACATTTACTGTAAAATAGTCAAATTGTTGAGTATTCGGCCAGTAACCAACTTGCCTTGATACACAAAGCTCGTTTGGACGGAAACTGACATGGAACAGGTTGAGTGCATTGTTTCGAGACAAAATACATTTTAATTTTAATACAAAAATTGAATAACATTCGTTATACAACTTTTCGAAAAACGCCAATTTTTTTTTATGCCTGTCCATACAAATCAATTAAAATATTTTTTGATTTGTATGGAAAGTTATAAAAATACGCGAATTTCGGAAAGTTGTAAAACAAAAGTTATTTAATTTCCGATATCGAGTAACCCCATAAAATTCTTAGAAATGATTTTTTAACAACTTTTTTTGTTTATTTTATTAGTTTTATGTCGGTTGTGTTCTTAAATATTATCTCTTACCTCAGAGGAAAAGTATACAAAAGAAATATACTTTCATTCAATTTCATCACATTCTATCATAAAATTTTCAGATATTGTGGTTGAACTCATTGGAAATCGTACGCCCAAATGCTCGTAGCGCTATCCCTACAACGGCTACAACATTTGCTACGACAAGCTACGCAATTGCTACGCGCGCTCTAAATTACAGTATCGTTGTATTAATCGTAGCATTTCAAAGGGACATCACATGCATACACAGGCTACTAAAGTCCTAAATAAAGCAGTACTAAAGTTAGTATGTTATGTGTTAATATATAATAACATTCATGGGTCTGTTAAAATAATATTGCAATATGTAAGTCTGGCCCAAACTAATTGGACATAAAGGTAAAAAGAAAAGTATTTAAAATAAGTCACGAGTTTTTAAAAATACTGAAATCGTAACAAGTAAGATAACAATTGAAAATGTATTTGATTTTATTTCAGCAATACCTTTATTTTAAAAAGCAGTTTCAGATTTAAAAAAAACTTTTTATGAAATTGGTTCGTGCCAGACTTACACGTTGCAATATTATTTTAACAAAGGTTGTTGATGAATGTTATTGGAACATAATATAAGCTGAAGTATCCAAACTGCATTTACATCCTAAGTGTATTTGAATATCATAACATAATCTCACAACTCGCGTGATAACAAACAGCTGACATTCCATTTCCCTCCAAGTTATTATAAAAGTGCTCTACAAAGCTGTGTGTTCCGTTCAGCAGTAGTTAGCTAACTCGCCAGTCTGCAGTCTGCACTAGTTTGCAGTCAACTATCTGCTCACCCGGGAAATCTACAGATGGACGCGAAAAACTGCACCGCCATTACTCACATGCAGTAACGAGGACAACGCGCTGTTCACGAGTGGATTGTCGCGCGCGATTATTGTTGAAACTTTAAATTAAGCTTCAAAAATATTATAAAGAGTTTATTGTGTTTAATATTGTTTACTAGATGGTGTTGTACCGTATTTTTTAAGGTTGTTTATTGACACTAATGATGAGAAAGAAAACTGGTTTGTTTGGTATGTTTTTTTTAATAACTTAATTGTAAAAAGATTCGCATTAAAAGCAGACTTGAATAGAAGTTGTGTATCATTGCGTCGCTGGTATTCAATGATCTCCTGGGCATTTTTGTTCAAATTGATTGATATAATATGAAATAAATTTTGTGTAGGTATGAGAGTAAGTTTTCTTGGAAGTTTATGCAACTGTCTTAGAAAATATAGCTGAGCAACACATTCATTTAATCCAGCTTCACTTAATCAAAGATTTTAAAAAGGTAATCTGTTTAATTTTTGTACTACGCAATTTAAATCCTGTTTCGATTAATCGCAACTGAACAGCAATCTTTATTTCCTGCCCCACAATTATTTCTGTCGAGTGCGTCTCTCGCTTTACGAAGCTGATTGATTGAGTTCGAACAATCGTGGACGACGCGTTTATTGCGATTGCGTCTGTCCGTGAATGGCAATTATTATCTCCGTGTTTTTTACAGGACGGGTTCATGTTAATTATGTTTTTTTGTTACATTCCCGGATTTTCGTACTACTTGGGTTTGGAGGAATTAAAAGCAGATATTTTACAGCTAAAGGAAATTTTGAAATGATAGAGTTGTTTTGTCATATCTCGTTACAAATCTGATTTGAGAGCTAGGAGGAAGAGCTGTTTCGACGTGAATTTTAGAGGCAGATAAAAAAAGTTGTCATATAGATGAAATTCTACTCTACGGTGGCGCCTATGGGGAGTCAGCTAACAGGCCGCCATGTTGAGAAATTTATTAAAACGAGATTTAGAAGCACTATATGTAAATATTGCTGTCTTGCATTCCTGCACTAAAAGAATAAATGCACAGATGCAACAAAGAAACCTTCTTTTTACTCCTAAGCGGCACATAAATACATACTTATCTGCGCTCTCGTAAATATGTGATTTATTTTAAATTGCTTCCGATAGAGATCTGTGCTGGCTGCCGTCCACCGTCTTATGCAGCCAAATGCCAAATGTCAGCCACTTAATGTTGATACGTTCATGCCACGCCAAATCCTTAGGTTGGCAACACTGGCAAGCCAAGTGGCTTCTTTTGTGTATGTTCTAATAACGCTGACTGCAAGATTGATAGAGATTAGTTTTATGTCTTTGTTTGATAAAGAAACTGGACATCCAATGAGCGCTTAGTTCTTTTAGCAAAAGCTTAGGAAATAAAAAGAGAACAGGGAATACATCAATGTTGATTAATAACATAACACTATACTCTGTTGCACGAACGATGAGTTCTGACATAGCGGTCATTTCGTAAATTGTAGCTGTAAGGAGATTGCTATCGAAAAAACGTAAACGACATAATCAAAAACCGTAAAACAGCTATACAGCGTGTAAACGAATTCGTGTAATTCCTTCAAACCATATAATCTATTAATGATACAGATTAACTCTGCACGGGAATTAGTTTGACTGAAAATAAAAACATTTTTTTTCTTGCGGTAGGGTTAACTCAACGTATATAAACCACCTAATAAAGTTTCAATAAAAAAAGAAGCAAAATATTTTTTGCAAAAAAATAATTTTATGTGATAGAACATTTCGATGCCACGCATAAATGAATGAAAGCACGGCGACATAGCTCGCAGGCACGACTATCGCGATATCGCTCCGTGCAGTCAGTTAACTCGGGGCGCTAAAATGACTCAGAAACAGAAAATCAGGTTATTTTTATGAAAAAATATTTTTGCTGAAACTGAAAAAAAAACAGTGCTTGGTCAATCTGTATAACTAGTAGAACACGCGGTTAGAAGGAATTATATGAATTCGTTTACAGCCTGTATTATCCATGTTTTGTTTTATAAAAATATTTGATATTCTTTGTAAGGTAACGTTTTGTAGAGACACATCAGGACTCACCTTACGGTGAAAAGGGTATATAGCAAGTAATTTTTTTATTATTTATATCTAGATCCGGTCTTGACCTCGATCTTCCGTGATGGAAAGCAATGCATGAGGTCTACAACGGAACGAGCGGACTCCAAAGATGCGCAAGTTTACTTCTGTAACCGAATTGCACTGTTTACACGCAGGAATTCTACTTCTCGTTAAGTTTTACCGACTTTCCTGACTTACCGTAAGTTTTGCTTTCAGTGTAAACTGGTAAGCTAGCACTTGCTTTAAGAACTTGTGCAATTAAACTTGGACAACGACACGTTTGGCGCAGTGGCTGAGCCATTGGCTTTCTGTGCTACGGGTCGTGGGTTCGATTCCCGCACGGAACGAGTATTTGTTTGGCGTACAAATAGTTGAAATCCGAGTGTGAGGCAACATATTTGAAAAGAAAAAATAAATCTTACCAGTGGATTTTAAAGGTTAAGTACCAGATGTGCAAAGAGTAGCATCGAGACAAGTGTTTATACAACCTATACACATATTTGACTCGAGTCTAGGTGTTTGTGCAATGTGCGATTGTGTTTCTTTAATTCAGATATATTTCATCATTTCTTTTATAGTTTTCAATTACATAATAGCAGTGATAACCAAGTGTTTGAGCGCTTGCCTTCCATGCAGATTGTTCTAAGTTCGATTGCGACTTTTTGAATTCATGTGCGGATCAGAATTTGTTTCTTACGTGTGTTAATGGTGAAGGAAATCATCGTGAGTAACCTGCACACCTGAGAGAGCTCCGTAAAGTTATCGATGGTGAACTAAGGTCTAAATCCCTTCTCATTATTAGAAGAGCCCGTGCCCAGCAGTGGGACAGAAACGGGCTGGTTATGTTATGAATATATTTCCACAGTGTGGGGAGGGGCTAGATAGAATATAAAACTTCACTCTGGAAATAGATGCGTGTTGTAAGATTCAACAAAACCCAGCACGTTTGGTGGTAGGATATATAATCTCATTTTTTCTCGATAAAAAAATAGGTTTTTAAGAGAAATAATGTTCCTTATGATCTCCATTCCTTCCTTTCATTAATGTTCCTTATGATATGATAATGAAATTAATAAAACAAATGATAAAAGACATGTAACGTGTTTTATTGCGGAACACCTTCTACGAAATCAATTAAATAAATAATAGTCAGATAATAATGCGCATTGTAAACAAGCCCTAATATTTCACTTTTGTTATTTTTTGTTACGCGTTTCATTTTTGTTACATTTTCATTTTTGTCACAATGGTCATTTTAAATGATTTTCACTCATATACGGTCCGGCTGGCTAGCTACCAACTGAACACTAAAGTCCGCCAAGCAGTTTACTGTGTTCCGCCGTTTGTATGTGAGATACAGAGGGGTATAGGGGAATCCCTCTATACCTCTGTTACTTGGATTCGCGCTCTCCATCTTAGATTCTCCATTCAAACTATCTTTGTTTTGCAGAAGAGAGCTATTCGAGCAATTTATAACCTTAGCTTTAGGCATTCACTGAGGGATAAATTTAAAGAAATTAATATAATGACGGTCGCATCTCAATATATTTATGAAAATTTGATGTATGTTAAGAAAAATATTAGTTTGTTCTCTAAGAACAGCGACATTCATAGCGTCAATACTAGAAATAAAAATAAACTCATACTACCAATGACTAGGCTCCAAAAAATTAGTAATTCATTCAGGTGCCAAAGTATACGTTTCTACAACAAGATTCCAAGCAATATTCAAGAATTAAGTCTCAATAAATTTAAGTCCTTCGTAAAACAGAAACTTTGTAATAAGGGTTTCTATAAAGTTAAAGATTATATGGACGATAAAAATGCTTGGAATTGAGCCGCTCGCTCTTATCATAGAGATATCATTGAAATCATTGGAATTATTTCATTATTTCATTTTTTTTTTATTTGCTCATTTTTGACATTCTGCATGGTGATTTATTGATAATTATTATTATTGAATTATTATTATTTTTTACCTTGACATTTTGTCGACTATTATTATTAATATGTCGTTTGTTTTTATATTATTTTATTAAATTGTGAATGTGAGTACTATGTAGGCTAGCTTTATACATAAATTTCCTAGAACTGTTTGGCGGTTTGAGTTTTTTTTTTTTTTGTGACCTACGCAAATGTCCGGCTGATTGGTGTCGTCGTGCGTCGGGTCGTTGAGCTCCCTAAAATAAGGTTGAGCTACACGATGGCTGATGCACGCGTGCCGTCAGTTGGGACAGGTCAACTCAAACGTGCTATGGCTCTTTCCTCAAAAGGCCATTCCAAACGTTGCCCTACATTGTTACACTCGCATAGTTTTATACCACAATGTCTGGACTTTAAAAGAGACGTTGACCTCTGAGTTTGTTTCGGCTTTTCTTCTCAGAGCGAGTCAGATAGGAAATGCCGGCGCCATCTAGTCTTAAAAAAAAACTTACATTGACTTGTAAAAGTGTCTGTAACAGATTTATTTACAGAAATAAATATCATTTATCATTTATAGACCCTGTCTGCGATTACCATCAGGTGCGACTCTGGCCAAACGCGAACCAGTCAAGTAATAAAAAAAGTTAAGTAATTACACAATAAGTTATTTTGGTTTCGTTATATTTCAGTTGAGTTATTAATCCTGTACGATAAAGGCTATACCCAGTTCAGTCGTTAATTCAACACTGACTAGTATAAACTAGTGGAGATAAACTACACCATCCATTAAACGAGAAAAACTGCGCGCATGATATATTAGAGCGCGCGGCGACGCTCGCCTTCAATACTACATGAAAACCTACATAAAAAGCATTGTGATGTTACTGGTCGAATTCATCGGATTCTTTAGCAGAAACTTAAGCTTTCGGGATAACAAATGCGAGTCATGAGACGAGCGCGGGCCCGCTATGAGGAATGGGTATAATTTTTTGACAATGATTTATTTTGTTCTTGTATTAAGGACTTGGACTTCATGTGTGGTGGTGCCTTCTATACTACTGTTCTTTGGCCAGTTCTGTGCTAATCAAATCAATGTGTGACTTAAGCATTTTCTGGTAAAGATCATCCAGATTCAAATATATCGCTAGGCCATTGAAATATTCTTAATCGGGAAATCGTACCCGCTATCCTCCTATATGAAATGGAAACTCCATAACTGAATGCACATCATTTTCCTAGCAGAAACACTCAAGGTCATACTACAGACACTTACACTCAGATGCTCATTGCATCTGAGTGTAAGTGTCTGTATGTCTGTATCCGGGACACCAATATGAACCTTAAAATATCTCGGAAACTTAGAATTATAGTTTATTCAAATAAATAGTATTTTATAGACTACTTAATACTATTCAAATAACATTAATAAATGTTCTAAAATAGTCTATAAAATACTTTTCATTTGAATAAGCTAAAATTATTCTTAGTTTCCGAGATATTAAAAGATATTCCGAAATATGTTAGTGACCCGGATTCATTTCTTCCGAGTGTATTTGAACCGTGTCTATGTCCACAACTACATATTAAACATTATTTTGTGGTTATACAGACATAGTTCAAAGACAAGTACACATTAAAATACAATACCCAGTGTACACAAACCCCAAAAGCATATCAACCAGCTCTTTGTCCGAACAGCGACAAAAGGTAGCGCTGAAAAATGTTAGCTTTGTTGTTATAAATGTGCGATACTGTGGATATACGGCGCGATGGACGGCGCTGTACTGACCCCTGTGGACGGGGCATGGATGCTAGATGAATAGGTCAATAGATCAATGTTTTGTGTAGTAAAGATTTAGGGTGAGTGATGCGTCGATTAGTGTCCAATTTTTTTATTTAGCCGTATATCTACATTTCGGGCAAATGCCTCCTCTATATTTTCCCCTCCACAACTCTCTATCCATTGCCTTTTCCAAAAATAATAGTACAGTTTAAATACGGACACAATAAAATAGTTTGGTTTGAACTAAACGATCTCATTCTTTCTCTACTAGTTAGGTAGCAATGTTCATTAGTTTTCCGAAAGGATTGCCTGGAATTATATGGAATAGACTATGGACTATACTCAGGATAGGAGTAGGTATAGACGATCTTAAACCAATATGTAGCAATCTAGACTTGCATCACGGGCAGGAAAGTAGATGAGATAGTATTCTGCGAGCGGCTCCGCGCTCATAATGTTCACTCACTGCTTTATTTACTTTACCACTCTTAATAACACATAAACTCATGCACGTTGCTTCGCGTAGTTCTAACAAACATTGCAACCATTCGGATGCATGTCCGCTACACGCGAATGATCGTGACATGAATTAATACGCCGCGTGCCCGAGGATTGTTCTAACAGCGTGATTATTAATAGCGTGAACAGCTAGTTGTACTTCCTAGATATATCACTTCAACACTCGTAAAGCTACAAAGCTTCTCTTGGTACTGAGAGAAAGTTTCCAATTTTATTGTATTAGTTCTTCTTTCTATAGCTTGTCTTGTGAAATTTTTACGGCGATGTTTGAATCTCATAAAAGCATAAGAAAACCCAGGTCTTCGATTGTTGTTTATCAATTTTAAATCTTAAGTCTAATCTAGTAAGATCTGGATGGTGTTTGAAGCATACACATTGTTTATTCATCAATACTAAAATGTATTACTAAGTTCTAACGTGGAAATAGACAATAACAACAACTGTCACGCTGTTAGAACACACGCAAATATTCGTGCTCCGAATTGATTAATTGCTAGTATTAATGATTCAAATGGCGTAATTGCACACTTAGGCACTGATAGAGGCAAGTGGTGCTCACCGCGTGTTTCAAATGTCATGGTTTATCTAGTTTTCACATCAAAACAGATAACACAACTGCCATGTCATACAAACTTATAGATACCTACCCAATGAGGTACCGTGATTTTAAGCAAATAGTTTTGATAGCGTGCATTATTTAGGTAAGTACAAGGCTTGTCTCGATATAAATAATTTTTATTGTCACTCTCTTAGAACACAGAATAAAGTTCGTAACACGAAACAATACCTTATTAATGTGTAGATAATATTAGCCACACTAACACGTTGACCAAAACACAAATACAAATAGCCGACGTTGGCCTTACAGCTGCTAGGCTAAAGTGGAACTGGGCTGGTCATGTCTGCCGCATGTCGGAGGAGCAATGGGCTAAAATAACCACTAAGTGGATCCCAACTGGCAGAAAACGACCACGCGGCAGGCCCAGAAGAAGATGGCGGGATGAGCTGGACTCATTTTTAAAGGATTGGCCTACTACCGCACTATATCGCGAAAGGTGGAAGGAGGGAAGGGAGGCCTTTGCCTTGCAGTGGGACAACATGGGCTCATAATAATAATAATAACACGTTGACCAAGGCCGACGTAATTCGGTTGAAACTTCGGGAACAAAGGTATCGTACCTTTGAATAATTAACGCGATCTAGACCCGATAGTTGGATTTTATAATTTATATTACGACTTTATTAGGATCTAGTTTTTACTACCACCGTAATGGATAACAGTACCAACTGTCACGGTGTAAAAACCTCCGCAACAGTTCGCGCAGCAAATTAATTCTCTAACAGCGTGATTATTGATGACGACAGCCATTGACGTGTTCGTATTGATATACATATCTTTGTACGACTGTCGAAATGTAATGTATTCAACTGTTCGTGTAACTGTATTCAACTGTGACAACTCAATTAGCTACACTGTGTAAGGTGTGTATGTATTTTTGTAATCTATTTCAGGGAAATTGTGACTGTATTTAATTTATTATTTTGGCGTGGTTAGGTTGTATTGAATAGGGAAGCTAACAGTAAGGCCGCAAATTCGGAACGGCGCGGCGCGTGCAGCGGGGCGTTGTTTTGAGCGTGCACGTTCGACTACTACACGTATGGACTTCTCTCTTGGTGTATTCGTAGCAGCGTTTTTAGCGTGTAGTTAAGCGGCGTGATGAGTGTTTGGCGTTTTAACGAGCGTGTACACACGGCTACACATCAAGCTATACATTTCCAGTTTACACTGACCTCTCATTGTAAGGAAATCCTATACAATGCGAGATCAGCTTATACTGGAAAATATAGCTTGATCTGTACCCGTGCGTACAACTGATATTTTGTTCAGTGTGTCAAGATTTACCAGTAAAAGTGGTGTGTGTGAATGGCGGCCTCCGATTGGTCAACGCACTTGGACGCCCCGCTCGCGCGCACCCTTTAGCGAAAACTAGTTGCGTGCACGTTGAACGCGACGCTGCACGCGACAATACACGCTGGAATGCTCCGCTGCACGCGCCGCCGTTCCGAATTTGCAGCCTAAGGCTCAATATTCAACCTTATTATTTTACTAGAGTCAACATTGCAACGCTACTGCTACGTTCTTATTTTAATATAGTCTAGCTGTAGGTACCTGCGACCCCGTCCGCGTGGAAGTCGGAAACCAATTTAGTGCCGCAATAACTAAACAAACTTCTTGATAACTTAGAACTCTAATATCCTTTGATTGAACGAACCAATTAAGATGAAACAAAAACTAAATGTTACTCCGAGATACGCACAATATATGTCTTTAAAAGTCAACCGCATTGAGACAGTACTTTTTACATGATGCGTGCACAAACAAACCGACAAACAGATAAACAGACAAATATTCCAAAAATTATCGAAATCGATTCTATTGGTTATTATTAGTGGTGTTCCGACCAGTCGGCAAACCCGACTATCCGGCCACTTTCATAGTCGGCAACTAGTCGGCGACTATTCGGCAAAGAGTGCCGACTATCCGGCTTCATACTTTGTATGTATTTATTTATCAATAAAATGTAAATAGGAGTGAATACATTAAATAAAAAAAGAAACAATGCGAAGTAAACAATACATGTTCCGACACGCTCGCAGGCAGCGGTTGCGACTTGCGCTCGAATAAGCTGTAAACGAAGCGTCACGGAAATTGCTGAATACCCCCGAAACCGTGATCGGCTTGGCCGACTAGTCGGCCGATTAATCGGCCTCTTAACAACCGACTAATCGGCCAAAGTCATAGTCGGCACTTCTCTAGTTATTGTCTAATTCTTCCTCTTTTATGTTTCTCATGTCCCGTACTTCTTATTTCATACTCTGGTGTCTTATCATGAGCTCTAACTCTAATTGACATTCAGAATGCAAAATTTGTCCTCAAAATATCGTTGTCCCTCTTTAATAAATACGTAATTAATGTATTCTCCACAGTATCGTTTTAATAAAATTCCGAGGCGGTTGTCAAAGGTCTGTGTGCCGAGGGTGCAGTGTGCAGCTTAGGTGAGGTGGAGGGGGAGGGATGTAGGGGGAGGAGGTGAGTGCAGTCGTCTACGGGGTTGTGAAAACTGGGACTGATCAAAGACGGGTGAAGGATTAAAGAAGGAACATTTTTCTGTAGATATTGGCGCTATGGGAATTGCTTTCTTACCGGAGCAGTTATTTTTTTATGTTTGATTTTCTAACATATCGAACGTAATAAATTGTGTTGTACATAAGTTTGCGACTGTGTGTATTTCAAGAATGTTATGAAGCTCTGTAACCGTAATCAAAACTATCGGATAACTGAAAGAAAAGAATATCCATAACCGTAACCGTATTTGATACAAATGTTTCGAATCATTTCTGCTAGGGGCGAAGTTGAAATACTTCCTTTGAAATGTTGCCCTTTAATGGATAGGTGCTGTGGTATCTTAAAAAAATAAAATAAAGTTTAAACAGCTTACATTGTAAAAAAAAAATTTTACTTAGCCAACAAATGCCAAGATCCATATTTGAAATTATCGGTTATCTGATTATTTTTTCATAACCATATCCAGATCCGAAATCTCATATCCCTAGCAACCCTGGTGTGATTCAGGTGCAGTAAGCGATGTGTGATGTTTACAAATACATAAATGAATGATGCTGTTTAATCTAGATATCTATACGTATAAAAGGAGAAGCTGACTGACTGACTGACTGATCTATCAACGCACAGCCTAAACCGCTGGGGTTAGAAACTTGAAATTTTGACAGTACGTTCCCTTTGGAACGTAGACATCCACTAAGAAGGGATTTTTCGAAATTCAACCCCTAAGGGAGTTAAATAGGGGATGAAAGTTTGTATGGAAAATCGTCACTTAACGGGTTCAAAATTTCACGCAAGCGAAGTTGCGAGCGAAAGCTAGTAATCTATACAATTGTTGCTTACTATAGGGATTTTAGGGACGAATCCTCATAGTATTCACCTCGTTGGACTTAATAGATTCTCCAACCTACACTAAGTATGTGCTGTGTTACGATTGCAATAATATGAATATTTTTAAAAACGTATAACAATTTAATAAATTTTCAGAAGGATTTTTTTAAAATTTAAATAAAGAATGCTTATCTTTGAAGCTTGAGACGGTCCGCTCGGTCAGTTTCCGTGTATTTAGACAACCCCTGCATAGCACATCTCACACATTTCACACTCTACTGGGGAACTTAACGCAACATGCACCTAAATTCGACTTTTTATAAGCGCCTGTATTGGTTTATGTGAAATTTTTTTTTTTGATTGGTTTGAAACATAAACTAAGGTACCTAAAATTCTTTCAAGTTTTCGCAAAAGGAGTTTTCTGTCTCTCGCGCGAAAAGGACATTGTATGGATGGAATGATGTCAAGTTACTCTGAAGTTTTTGAAGTTAGACGTAATACGTAATTAGTACTGCTGCAATTTTTTTTAATCGCTTGATATTTAAATATTTCATTGGCTTTTTCACTACTGCTTATCTTTTTTGTACCTAATTGTATCGAGATTAGCAATAAAAAAAAATACGAATACCCTTGCATT
This sequence comes from Amphipyra tragopoginis, assembly GCA_905220435.1. NCBI lineage: Eukaryota > Metazoa > Arthropoda > Insecta > Lepidoptera > Noctuidae > Amphipyra > Amphipyra tragopoginis. Next base: position 26,221,019 of record HG992008.1, on the reverse strand, counting down.
ACAACTTTACCTCTATTCCAAAAGGCACTAACCGAGACATTTACCTTTTTATAAAATTTCCTAAAATTTTCAGTCACGTTTTAAAATCCAGCACCTGACCGACCATAGGGACCTATTATGTAGTTCCTGGCACTAAAACGCGACTATACCCAGGACGTGCCGCTATGAGGGTCAGCGGTACGTGAGTTAGAATACCAGGACGAGAACGACCTAGAGGTTATAAAGTAACTATGCATGGGTACATACTAGTGTTGGGTAGGACACGACTTGAAAAAGAGTTTATAAGAGTAGCCTCTTTTTTGCTCTGAGCCAGTACAATGTACTACTTCAAATGAGGTGAGGCGTACTGAAGCTCGGTGATACGTTTGAAGTAACGAGTACGATTATGACATTTGACGTTACTGCGGCGAGTCGAGTCGCGGTCGCGTAATGTCCACTGACACTGACACACTGACAATGACGTGCTATTGTAGCATGTGCCTCGTTCCCTCTCTGTCTCACCCTACAGTTTACTTACCGAGAGTAACGAGTAATGCGACTACCGCGACATAAAAGTTGAAGTAGTACACTTTTAAATGTCGAGCCGCTCTTACATTTTGACGTCATGTACGGGACAAATGTACCGACTCTTGTATGTCCTACTCAACACTAGTACATACTACAATCAGGCCAGAATCAATATGAAAAAAAAGTTAACAGTCCATTTGAGTCTTTTTATCTGTAAACTGCTATTAAAGATTAGGGTATTGTTAAAATCAAATCTTTATTTTAAATGTTATTAACCTGCGTTTGTAGCTTTTTTTTTAGTAAAACACGAAATAATTTTTAAATATTTCTTCAAGGGATTGTTTACCTTTTTTTATCAAAATACCAAATATTTACCAAATTTAAATATTTTTTTTTTACCAAACCTAGTTACTAATCAAGTAGGGACGACTTCGGGTTTAAAGAGATGTTCAAACATGTATTGTATGTGTACGTAATTATTTAATATGATTGATAGGTATGGCATAATCAATTTAGTACTTCAAAAACACTAATTTAAGAAGTTGTTAACTCTGTAACAGACGTGGCAACTCTAATGTGAACACACGTGTAAGCAGCTTGTCAAGACAAATATTGAAGGCTCAAGTTTTCTAATGTCTTCGATATTAATAAAAGTCTCAAGTACTGTAATTATAGACACAATAGATAAACAATGGCACTGACGAACCGGTTCGTCGGTCGGGCCGCTAGCGACAATAAACAATTAATTCTAAAATAATAATAAAAAATAAATAAGTAGCTTATTAACTTGACACAGAAATAGATTGTTAGCAAATAAAATAAGGCTGTATACTCACGGCACGCCTGGAACTCGTCCTCGCCCTTCTCGCAGTCGCGCTGATAGTTGCACACCCACAGCGCTGGTATGCACTTGCCCTCTGGACACCGGAACATGCCACTCGGACATATTGTGTCACCTGTGGAAAATATACACAATATTAGTGATGTGTTAAGATTTTGAGAAAAGAGATACGTATCTACTGAAAAATATTGTGACACGTTAAGCAGCTAATCAATATAGGTTAGTGTAAACGTCCCATTTAAAACTTTAAAAGACAAAGAAAAAGCGTATCTAATAACAAGATACATAGTTGTGTAAAGGGCGGCTGGTAGTTCGATCTATTCCTTGAAAGAGGTTACGCTAGAGATCATTGGCAAAAATTAAGCTCCATCAACGATGGATCGGAAATGAGCGGTTTCCGAGTTAAAGAAGTTTGTTTTTTTGAAGTCTTAGGCGCCATCTCCACGAGCGAGTGAATCGCGGCGATATTCTCGCCGTGCCATCAAATTCAATACCAACTATCGCCGCGATAACATCGCCGTGTGTAGACACGTTCTAAGAAAGTGTATAGAAATACTTGGCACGACGATAATATCGTCGCGATTCTCTCGCCCGTGGAGACACCCCGTTATCAAAAAAAAAACTTGTAAAAAATCTACTCATTTCTGGGCACTCAATTGATATTTTTCAAAAAGCTGGTAAACTAGCAATCACTTTAGATATCATGATTATTCTCAATGTCTCAGAAATAAAAGGTCTTAAGTGACAAGAATATTTGTTTTTGCTTTTATTTTCGATCCATATTTGATGGGGATTAATTTATTGCTAATAATCTCTAGTATAACCCTTTTTCAAGGAATAGGTCGAATTACTAGTCAGCCTGTATATTCATGTCCATCGAGCACTACTTCACAATCCACAACAAAAAAGATTTAAAAATTAAGAATGGTGAGATTCAGTAATAGTTTATGTAATCGTGTGAAATAATAATGAAACATTGTGTTATTCTATCAAGTTATACATAGACCATCTACTTCACACCATTCTACCGTACTCACAAACACTTCCGTTACTCTGTCGTAAGCTACAGTCGCACGACAAATCGCATCCCTACCGTCGCTACGATGCGCAAGTAATGTAATCAGCTTACGTCAATTTATCGCGTTAACGTCAGAACGTAGTTACACGCTGCACGAGAAGCTAGTGACGGATGTATTCCAACCGTGGATATCTACACTGATTTTGGCTGAGTTAGCACATCTTCGGTGAAAATGCGTGACGTTAAGTTGTTGTAGTTTGGTAACATCATCATTCAGCCAAAAGACGTCCACTGCTGGACATAGGCCTCCCCCAATAGTTTAGTAACATATTGAAGTCGTTATTTATGGCAGAATTAAACTTACAGCAAGTAATCAAATGTATACAGGATAAACTCGAAATCGACGTATTCCCTTTAAGGCGCATATAGTGTGCCCTATATGCAACAAAGCACCCCATATATCCTACGCGAAAGTCACTTCTATTGAGGCCATGTTCATCAGTGTGGAGTACACTGTCTTTAATTACCCCAAACATAAAGGTCTTGTGAAGTGGTACGTTAAATATAAATAATATTTAATAACGACTTCTGGGTATTTTACGAAATGCTATAAAAAATTAAATTTCTACTAACAGAAACTTTTATCATGATGTTTAAAATGTTTGGTTTTGTTTTTGTTGTCAAACAATTTGATAGTTTTTGTAAATGAAAACTGTCTGAATAAACGATTCAGTTGCAATTGATGAACGTTTCTGTTAGTAGAATTGGGCTCCTGGTTAGTCGCTTTACATCCGAAACCAATAAACTCTGCTCATCATTCTATACAATTTTTACTATGAAACAAACCCTAAAATTCGTGTTAAAAAATTAGCTGTTCTATACAAAATGTGCAATGTTACTTAACAAAAGAATATTTAATATTGACGACACGTTTGGTGCAGTGGCTAAGCGATTGGCTTCTGCGCTACGGGTCGTGGGTTCGATTCCCACACGGAACAAAAATTTGTATGGCCTACAGATAGTTGTTTCGGGTCTGGGCGTTTGTTTGTGAGATTTGTGTCTGTAAACGCACCCACGATACAAGAGAAATCTTAGTGTGGGGCAACGTATAAAAAAAAAAAAAAAAATTGAATAGCGGTATTTTTTTTACGGATTCTTGCTCCTACAGTAAAAAATGTTGTCGTACAGAATAATTAGCAAAGCTCATAGTTTTCGGATGTGAAGCGACTAATCAACCAGTCATGCTGTATAAGTTGCTAGAGTATTCGTCTATTGCAATTGAACGATCCAGTCCATTATTTAACTCAGCAGCGCTAATGGTACTGAAACTATCTGTAACTTATGTTTTCTACAAGTATTATCAAGAAGAGCACATCGCCACAAAACCAATATAATCGCTGCGGTATCACCGCCTGGCACCCCTTAAATTATCTTCATTCCCATAAATCTTAAAGATCGTCTATCTTCAGTTATTAATCATGAGTAAACTTTGAAACTTTTGGCAACTTCCTGTTCTCAACGAATCTTAATTGTGGTAAAAAAATTAAAACATTTATGCTGAGAATAACTTTGAAGAAAAAAGGGCATTTTAAGAAGTTGGGCAATGAAATGTATTTTATTGTATTCTTCTATTTGAAACAGTGAGATACAAGAAGAAAAGAGAACTCTAGTGCTAAGCTAATAATAGTTAATAAAGGAAGTGTAGTAGTATAGTTGTATTCCCAACCAAAATAATATTATTTTGATACGAAAGAAAATATTTATATTTACAAAACCGACGTACGAGCATACATTCTAATAAGCAAAGCAAGAAGAAGTATAGAATTATTATTTAATATGAACGCAATTATTATATGTAATGTTATTATATTTGCGTTCATATTCAAAGCAGAACCTTAATAACATATTTTGTTTGACTTTATACAAAGAAATACAAATATTATTAGTTATTATAATAATAGTTTCAAGACGGAGCTGGAACAATAAGGTTCCCCACTCAGCATTATGCTGTGTTGTAACGTGAGCCACAAACACAGAGCTGGTTTTCAGTGGTAACAGTGGTGGGTATAAGACCGGTAATGCAGAAATATATATATCTAAGACAAAATGATAAGTTCCATTGAGTTTGAAATTCATATCATTTAAAAAAAAATATAAAAATAGTAGCCCACCGGCATCGTGAACAGGGTCCAAGTTACAGGTCAAGGCTCCAGAGAGAGAAACTTCCTAACAATACGCGCCGTATCTAGAAGTATCGCTTTCTGAATCAAACCCTTGATCCAGCTGCCTAACGAGAGCCTCATAAGATGTTGGTTGAGGCTCTTGGCTATTAAGCCCTTGGCTGTAGAGCCTTTATTAACAGAGTCAGCGTCTTGTAGTCTTTCAGGTTCTGTGTCAATTTTGGGAACATAAAATCCCTTCAATATTACGCCATTTAAAGATGACGGTAATTTTCCCGTAATTCCCATATGCATAGTCGTGTAAATGCCGAACATATTCAGGCTCGTAACAATCGGCTTTTCTGCCACAGTAATCCATGCGCCGCAGTGATTACTCGCGACAGTCGCGGTGCAACCGAACTGCGCGTTAATTAATACGCCGGTTTATTGGAACTGGTGAATAATTGGATAAACAGGATTTAAGATTGTTTACAAAATCTTTATTGTTTTACTTTGTTGGCTTAAGAAGCCAATGAACTCTTCGATATTATTGCCAAGGCAGGATAGTATACAAGTATAATCAATTCATTACTGTCCCACTTCTAAGCACGGGCTTCCTCTCAGAATGGGAAAGGTTACCCTAGACCTCCACCACGCTGGTCTGGGTTGACGGACTAAACACACCATCCAGAACCGTTTGGAGCCCTCTGAGGTTTCCTCACGATGTTTTCCCTTCATCGTTAACGCAAGTGATAATCAAATTCTGATCCGCTCATGAATTCGAAAACTCAAAGATGTGGACTGGCATTGAACTTACTCCCTTCTGCATGAAAGGCAAGCGTTCTACTTGGCTATCATTGCTTTCAGAAGGCACTTTATGGAACTCAATTATGTATAGTTTTATGGTTTTCAGTTTAGTATACTCTGGCACACTATACCGGCACCGCAACGGCACCAACCCAGCAATTAACTTGTCATTCAAATTAAATCGTGGGTCGTATAATATATTCCATAATGTCAATATGAAAAAGCCAACGGCGGGCAGTCTGCAAGCTTACCGCTACCATACAACTCGACTCGCAGCCCGCGCGCTGCAAGCGAGCGGACCGCGTGCTTACTGCGCGCCGACTCCGAGTCGCCAGCGAAACAACGTCCTTATGAAAACGTGCAAGTCCTAGGCGTGTGTAAGTGTAGGTGTTCAATCACGAATGCCATATAACTACTGTGTTCGCGGTGACAGCAAGCTTGCACCTCGCGGCCAGCGCGCGGACTGCGAGTTTGCACCTCGCGGACGACGCGTAGTTAGCGTGCTGGCGGCTACCCGTAGCCTAAATTCGAGGCGACGCCGAGCTGCAGCTGTGCAGTTGCGGTGCCGATATAATGTGCCATGATCTTAAAACGTACTTACGTATGCATATTATTCAACCAGGCCAAAAGTTTTACTCACATTCAAACTGCAACCAGTTATATCCAACTACCCACATTTCGACATTCCAACGTGGAACAGATTATTCCTCTCATCGTGGATGGAAACAACGCTGCTATTAATTAATGCGAGTGTCGATTTACCGGAACTAACGAGCACGTGAGGTGCTCGCCGGCGCTGGTAGGGGGCGCCGGGTTGCAGGAGGAAGAGGATTTTGGGAGAACTGGACGTATTCGTGGAGGTAGACTTACATTATTTGAGTTAATTATTTGTTATTGTTTTGTATTATGACGAATAGCTAGTCAGAAACAATCTAAAATGTCTTCATGAATAAGGATGGGCTACCAAATAGACTATACACGTGGGCCGGAGGTACCCGAAAGATTGACCACGCCTTTCTGATGGTATTATGAGTCAATTTTTTTTTCTTTAATAGAATCATTGCCCCACACTAAGATTTCTCTTGTATCGTGGGTGCGTTTACAGACACAAATCTCACATACACAAACGCCCAGACCCGAAAACCATCTATAGGCCATACAAATTTTTGTTCCGTGTGGGAATCGGACCCACGACCCGTAGCGCAGAAACCAATAGCTTAGCCACTGCATCAAACGTGTCGTCAAACAATAATGTTACTCGTATATCAACATAAGTCCAATTCAGTCAATTTAACTTGTTTGCTTTTCGGAACAAAATAAATCAATTAACTTTAATACTTCCTTGTAAACAATTACTTAGGTCGAGCTGGCAACGTAAAAATTATCGTGTGAGTGGATTAGAAAACATAACATAGGGCTTGTGACCCTAGAGATTTTTCGACTTGTGAATTTCCATAAATAATGAATATCTCGAAAATTATGCTTTATTCGACAAACTTTATTATGGCCTTTCCAGAAACAGATGGTTATTTTTTTTGTTTGTTAGTAGGTAATATAATATTGTGTGTATTGTTGCTAGTAGTTTATTCATTTATATTATTAAACACATGTGTATTTCTTTATTTACTGTTGAATGCATACATATTATGAATTGCAATTCCTTAATCTGCATATAAATATCTCGACCTGAGACGCATTAGGTCTGATGTGGAATTTTACAAGTTTAGAGGAGAGTCAAAAGAAAAATATTGACAAAATCGTGGCAAAACTTTTGTCTATTATCGAATAGGCTAACAAAAATAGTATAATATTTTAGAAAACTCATCTACCTTTGTATCAGTATAGTAATAAAACCAGTCACAGTAACATAAAAATATTTTATTAGGCAAAAACAATTTTTTGGTGACATCCAACCTTATGCTTGTACAGAGTTATTAAACGACGAATGCTTTTAATTATATTTACTGATCCAACTTTATGCCTGCAATTTTTTAGTAAATTCAATGCTCATTTTAAGCTTTTTGTAAAAATGTAACATTATGTTTGGCCAAAAATAGAAATTTAGTTACGTCCGATCTTATCATGTATCTATTTATGAGGCATTTTAATGAATTATTATTAAGTACATAAGGTCGGAGTTAATAAAATCTAATTAAAAAAATAATAAAAACTCAAGACTTGTTTTTTAAACTAAAAAAGAATGGAAACAAACAAATTTAATCCACTTCAGGAAAGTCTGCCTGACTCTCGGAATGTTTTAATTTTTTATAATATGTGTGGAATTCCTGTGGAATCCACTGCAAAAGACTCATCAAATCATTGTATTTTGCCGTTGATATGGGCTTTTCAGTTTGACTTACACTAGGTAAATGTTCAGGGAACTGAATTCGCTTAGAAGCATTTCGGATGAAAGATATTTCGGTAAAATCTTCTTCAAATGTATTTTTATAAAATAACATTCCGGGCTGGTCTTGTCTAACCTGAAGCCAAACACATTCTGATATTTTAAAATCTTTACCATCTTTATTCTTCTTTCTGAAAACAAAAGGACCATTTTTCTTATATAAAGACGTAACGTCTTTAAAATTATGAAGCTGCATATCATAGACGTTAAAAGTTCTTCTTCCTCCACAAGTTCGAATAAACTGAGACCAGTCTCGAGGTATCGCAATCTGCATTGTTTTCAATTGTTTTTTCTTTTTTTCGATTTGTGAATGTATTTGATCGACTTCCATGTGTGTATGACCCTTCAGCATAAATTTGTGGTTTATTATTTTCAGCTGGGGATGTTTGTGTAATATCCACATGTAAGCCATCACGACCATCAAATTTCGGTTTTGGCCCGCACAGTTATCAGACCACAGAGTTAATTCCCTCACGTTAGTAAGGTTTTCATAATTTTCTTCAACCCATCGAATCAGGCAAGACGCTATTTCGTTTCCTCCTCTGCCACCTATATTTTCAGACCATAACATGTTTGCAGCTCTATTAGCTGTAGAATCAAATATTGTCAAATTTAATGTCCAAAGCTTTCGTAGATAAAAAGATTTACTATTAGTTAAATTCGGTGTAGCCAAACACTTCTGCAAATCAAACATCAATACTTTTTTTTGCTTCTATTTTGTCATTTCTCTTCAAGTTATATCTTTCTTCAGCAGTCTTAGCATGAATTTCCTTTTCTTTTTCTATATTATTTTTCAGCTCTTCATCCACAACATCTAATAGCTTTCTCTCAAATGCATCGCAATCATCACAAGTGTCGACCGACGGTAGTTTGAAGCTTAAATTGAATTTGGTGTTGAAAATGTTTCGGTACAACCATTCTTTGGCTACCAAATTCGGAGGGATCTCTGTAGATTCCATTCTCTCTTTATACTGTTTATACATAGTAGGGATATTCAAGTCCGGTCCTAAAAATTTTCGTCCGCTCTTTTGTCGTGAATAATGACTCTCATAACATGGATATAAGTTAATATGATCTATCACTGATTGTACTACCACATCTGAAGTTTTATTACCAGGAATATGCTTTCCCCTCTGATCTGGAGCTACCAACCCTCCATCCAGCTGTTTCTCTAAACTCACCTTAACAAACTTTTCTCCTATAGATAGCGTGTTAAGAAACATATTCCGGCATATTTTTTCGCTCTTAGAATTTACAATCAGTCTATATTCGTATGTAAACTTCCTTCGGTCAGTATCTAAGTTCCCGATTGTTCTCATTGTGTGTTTTTGTTTTTTTGTGACGTTAGAGGCTATAAACTGGCGACGTTGATCCCAACTGGTACATTTTTTCCAAAATTCATTAAATATTTGTATTCTTGTTTCATTAGACACTTTTTCGTAACATTTAGATTTACACTTACATGGAGGTTTCATTTCACGACCGTTTATTTCAGGGTTTTTTTTTGCTACAGTTGAATGATAGGGAGAACCTTTTAGCCTTGCAATTTTAGCCGCAACTCTTTTCCATTTAGTTACGTTTTTAACTTTCTTTCTTGTGTTATATTTTGAAGGGACTGCTGTAACGATCTGCTGTATGTCTTCATTATTTCTTATTTGTCGTTCATCTGGTATATAAACATTCCCATTCATATCTGCGACCATAATTCCGTTCGAGTTAACTGTATTTCCATTCATAGTAGTATCAGAGATATTAACACTTTCATCAAACTGGGGTACAATTAAAAAGCCTGTAGTATGGTGTCTGTCTGTTAAATTACGGTTTTCAATGTGATCATTCTTATTAGCAGATGTACTCGCCCTTACTTGAATCAACATCATATTATTGGAATTCTTACTTTTAGGACTACCTTGATCAAATACCGAAGATTCATTAAGGTTATCTACCGACGAATATACAGTAGGGATTGTTTGTGGAGTCATTGCAGCAAAGAAACGGTCGTCTTCTTTAGGACTGTCATTAAAAACTGAAGTTGCAGATTTAATTTTTTTTCGTGGACCTAGAAGATCGTCTAAAGTGATTAAATTAATATCTTCAATATTTGCCATTTTAACTTGTCTTTCAGGCGATTTTTCTGAAAAAGAAAGCTTTCTTTTCACCTTCAAAGACCCCGATAGAACTAAGACTTTTTCTGGCGAACCACTGATGTAGCTGCCATCCGAAAGATCTTCATGTGGTTCGTAAGTCTTGTCTTTAACGCTATCATCACTATCATAATCGGAAAATTCTCGGCTAGGATCTGTAACATATTATTATTTTGCGTAAGCACAACCAATATTTTCAACATAAATGAAATGAAAATATTTGTTTTTTTATTTCTGTAGGCATAGTGTAAGTAGGTACAGTTAGTTATTATACTGGAAGCCGAATCCAACATGTTGGGAGAAAGACTAGATAGATTGATTGGTTACACTTATAAAACAAGAAGTAGTAGGTAAGTAAAAGTTTTTACCTAAACAAGCACTTTCAAATATACGCGCATTGACTTCATGTCTTGTCTTCTCATGACAATAACTTGGCCCTGCAATTGGATTCTCGTACAGATTTCGTATGTCATCCTCTACAAAAACAAAACAATTTGATTATTATTTATACCTACTTATACCGATTTACTTCTAAAACGAGTAGGAATGTAAGAAATTAACTTACCGGCCTCTAAAACACCTGTATCGCTAGCTTTAGCTTCATTACTACGGGACTGAATCAAATTTCGAAGATTGACTAGTTTGCGTCGTTTATTGAGTAATTGGGTGAACATAACATCCTGCAAAAAGAAAACAACGTAGATACACCTAAGTTCACAACATTTAAATGAGTACCTACTATAACCGATAAAATATCACTAATCCACACCAAACGACTTGACAATATAAAATCTGTAGGTACCTATTTATAGGTTTTGTACTCACCTGATCTTCGCTATCCATTGCTTAGTATATTAAGTACTTAAAAATCCTTCTATAGTCACCACTAATTCATACACAAACAATTAAATTAATCAGAAGTCATTAAATTCACTAATAATTCGGCACAATAATAACAACTCCCGCGCGAGTAACAAGACTTGTACTGGTCTGTGCTTGTAAACAAAATGCATGCGCCACGCGTTCGGTGCTATGCGCTGATAGGTCAAGCCACTGTGGCGCCGAAAACGGCCGAGTGACCGGCGATAATGTCCGATGTCATTCTATCGCGTCGGTGTGCGGTCACGAAGTCAATGGAATAGTGTTTCTTCTTCACATAGGCATTTCTGTACAACGATAAAGTAGCACTTTTTAAAGGCATAAGGACTAATTGTGATTGTAGACCTTAACCAAACAAATAAAATTTTCGGGGCATAACATTATATCTCAAGGTACGACATCTGATTATTTAATTTCAAGAGGCATAAAGTTCTATCTGACAATACGTATTATTTTTACCAACAATCCTTGTGGGATAAAGTTGAATGACAAAATAGTCCCTTCGTTACGCATAAAATAATTTAAAAGCATAAAAGCTAAAGTCAATGTTCGACCTTCTAATTAAACCAAAATTTTAAGCATAAATACTGTAGTTGCTACTAAGCCTTATTCCACAATATAAATTTGGAAATTCGACAGATTCGACCTTATGCATTTGTATTTTTATCAGAACAAAAAGAGATAGAATTATGATTGTTATATGCATAGAAAGAGCGCGAGATACTGGTTTCAGCTGACTATTAAAGTTATTTTACTCTATGCCGACATTCGACCTTATGCATCTCAGGTCGAGATATGTCTGTATGAAAACAACTCTTTTGATATAAGTGACAACAGAAGTTTTTGAAAGAAACGGCTGTACAAAGTTTAATGTACATGTCATGTTTAATTATGAATAACATATGAATAATGTTTGTTAAAACTAAAAAACATGTTTTAATGTTAATAAAGCCAAAATATATTAATATCGAGTTTCCATGAACACAGTTTTGCTGCGGAATACTCGTAGTTTCATATTTTCAAAGTATGTAGTTGCATGTTGAACAACTTACTATAATATTGTATTTACATGCACATTTCAAAAATCGTATTCCCAGTAACTGTTTGACTACTTGAGTCTGCTTGAAGTATTGAATTTAGTAGTTATTTGTTGGTTCATCATTACCGACCATCGAAAGGTGGATAGCAGAGAATCTAGGCGTTGTCGTAAGACATAATAGATTCCGTATTCTATAAAATCAGAATTCTGGTGTTCCTATATCGCAGCAAAGTGGCAGATGTAGTGAATTATAAGGACATTTAGATGCATGTCCATAGGCCGGGGCAGCATAGAGACGTCAGGGGACCACCCACCGCGCACCATGCTAATTGACCATGATACTCGGACTAAACAGATATTATTAAAATAACACTTTAAACACGTTGTCATGATTTGTTTGAAAGTAAATACTATGGGAAAGTTGCCAATAAAAGTACAGTTGGTAACAGCACATCGTGGATAGGACAACCTTAAGGGTTGGACAGAAATTGCCAAGACCTAAAACGACCGCTATCGCGCGGGATCCAGAGAGCTTCTCCCTGATTTGGTGGCCAGCCTCCTATAGATGGAGAAGTCCAAGATGAAGAAAAGATGACTCATCACACACAAAACGTACAGTTCAATAAGGAAGAAGATGCTTCTAATCATACATACAACTAAATAAATACAATCGAAACTGTACTTGATCAATACACAACACAATAACTAAAGTTTGATCAACAATGTTTATGACGCAGTTCTTTCAAGAGTAGGTACTTCAAACATTATTAACAATCCGTGAAGGATTATTAAGCGAAATGATAATATGTAACAAACTTTGTTATTATGTAGGAAGCTTTGCAACGCAATTTGTAGTTCAACAATCGGCTTACACTGATTATGGAAACATATTTTGGTAATTAAATGGCAACACTAGTGGCGTAAACCAGGTGCAATATTTTGGTTATTGAATGGAAGTTATTATGTCGTTTATTAAATGAGTTTATTCCATAATCCGGCAGAATTTACAATGGCAACACCGGTGTATCTACTATGCTACGTAAAACGATATTTTCGTCTTTACAGTGATTTGTTGCTGTGATATTATATCACCAACACGTCACGTAGTAAAATAAAAAAAAACAATAGCTTCGTAGAAAAAAAAGGTTACAATAATTCATTTCCTTTCCGAGTTTCATCGTAATTTTCATTCACGACAACTATTGAAAAATGCAACACAATTATTATTTTATGAATAATTTCGTCTTTACTTTCACAGAATTAATAAATTAAGTTAATATTAGAGATAATTTCGTTGAAACAAAAGCACTCAAAACAAGAAATAAAAATAAAGGCCCAATGTTTACGAGACAGACAATAATTTACTTTGAGAGTTGAACATAAACCGTCTAAAATATTATAAGATTTCAGGACATTAAGAGGAAATTAACTTGAAGATAACAAAGTTGAAGATTTCTTACGAACTCACTTCCATTGTAAGACATCCGTATGTCCGAATAATTTTGGGAAAAGTTTTTGGACCCGGAAATTAGTATTACATTACCATCCTCACTCAATGAAATACCTACTAATTTCTTATGGATTATGTAAGAAAATCAAAAATAAGATGGGTAGGCCTCTGGTGTGGGACGCGACTTGTGTCGACACCCTTGCTCCATCCCATCTTCATAGCTCGGTGGGCTGTGCTGGCGCTGCCGCTGCGGCTGCGGAGACCCTCAAACGGCGCAAATATAGCAACATCATAGGAAACTATGACTTTAAGCCGTTTGGGGTGGAAACGCTCGGGTCATGGGGTCCGAGTGCGCGTCTCCATTTTAAGGAGATAGGAAGAAGACTAGTCGACACTTCACGTGACCAGAGGGCTGGCTTGTTTTTCGGCCAGAGCATTAGCGTTGCTATACAACGTGGCAACGCTGCCAGCCTTCTGGGCACGTTACCAGTGGACGGCGATGCGGAGGAATATTTTGATGCACTCTTTTAGTTTATATTGGTAGTTTAGTGTAGGATATAATTTTTCTTTGTTTTTACTTTAGATTTAGTTTAGATTTATACTGTATTAATTTAGGTTAAAAAATAAGTTAAGATTCTTCTTATTTTGATAATCACAGCTTAGATAAACTTTCAAAAAAATCCAAACCTCAACGTATCTAAACTCCTTGGAGTCTTATAAGATCATATTAATACCCTCCATAATTTCATTACTCTCGTCTCGTAACTTAAAAGTTGAATGTAACAGCATTTTCCTGAAGTAGGCGCCTTACGAAGCTTATAAAGTGAACATGATACTGTTTAGTGCGTGTAACGAAACGCGGCACGCTCCGGGAATAATAATGGCCGACCTGAAGTGGAACGGTGTACAATATTGCCCCTTAGTGCAGGTCAAATATTTATACGATACGATATAATTTACAAGCATTTTCATATTTTTTTTGGGAGTTTTGCTCAATAATGAATAATACAATTAATTCTATAATAAAATGGCTAGATCAAAATAATCTACATGTTAATTTAACAAAGACGAATTATATTCAATTTGGTACCTATGCACGGAAACATAAACCATTAGATATACAGTACAGGGGGCATAAATTAAAAGAAGTAGATGAAACAGTGTTTTTAGGATTTACTCTTGATAAACACTGTAATCGGAAAGCCCATATTGATCAAGTGTGCAATAAGTTGAGCAAATTTGTCTATGTACTTCATAAACTAAGCAAAACCTCAGCTCTGGAAACCGTACTGTCGGCATATTATGGTTACGTAGCTTCTGTTCTGGGCTATGGTCTTATTCTCTGGGGCAACTCAACTGACATTAACAGGACATTTATCACACGGAAAAAGTGTATCCGTGCTATTGCTGGGATACCACCTTGGGAGTCCTGTAAACCATTATTTAAAAAATATAAGATTTTGCCTTTGCCCTGTATGTACATTTTGGAATGTGGTAAATTTGTCAAAGAACATCCAGAATTGTTCACAAAAGCTATTGAGACATTTCCGAGGAGTATCAGGAATCGTAATAGAATTGTGTTGCCAAAAATTCCTAAGACAACGTTATTTAACAAAAGTAGCTTTGTAATGTGTGGACGTGTATTTAATGCTCTACCTAGCGATATTAAGGACCTACCCTTCCAGAGATTTGTTAAGAAATTGAAAGCTTGGTTGAGTGAAAAAAACTTATATTCGGTAAATGACTTGTTGTGTCTTAAATGTAATTGATTTTGTTGAATACTCTATGATATTAAATTTGTTAACGTCTAATAATGTAGTAATGCATGTAGTCTTATTTTATAAAATATATCATGATCTGTTAAATAATAATTATGTACTACTTAATATTTGCATGTCACCACTATGACTAAGTGTTTTGGATCTAAGTATTTAATTAAACCGAATTGTACCAATACTTATCGCAAATAAAGATTCATTCATTCATTCAAATGTATGGCAATGAAGGGCAAAACTCAGAAGTTACTAAGAATTATAACATAACATCACGGCTGTGTTGTTTCGAGTCCCATGTAATAGGGGGCGAGCCTATTGCCATCAACCGGGCACAAATCCAAACTCCAGGTTGCTACTGAGAAATTCCACACGGAAAAACCCAATAACACTTTGCCCGATCTAGGGATCGAACCCCAGACCTATCGCTAGACCAACGAGACAGTCACAGTTAGTAAGAATTATCTAATAGAAAAACGTAATATAACCGGGAATACCCTACTTTGACATTGATTCGAGACCGCAAATTGACAGTGACAGATGCATGCAACTTCTAGATCAACGAGGCGGTTTATACAATAGGTACTATGTACCTATCATACCTATATGAATATTTAATGTCCATTATTGGTCCCGACATTTTGACAGCAGCAACAAAAGCCTTCATGTGAAAAACGTCGGTCTATTGGAAACCATACCAAAGGATAATTCATATATTTTTTAATAATGCCTTGTTATGGTCATATCATTTGTGAAAATGTTATAAAATACATACAAACACTGTAGCTAGTAAAAATTCAACTGCAGTGCATAAAGTTTTCTAAACTATACTCCAAATCGCATTTATAACCTAACTCAAACACCCACGAATCTTTGGAAAACCTAACCATTATTCCGGAACGAGATGCAAATCCACGCGTACAGCACACGTCCGCAAAGGTGAAAGGTCGACTCAGCAATGGCGAAACGGCCAACGTTGAAAAATGGCGCCAATCTCACGCTGTTCGCGCGCCACGCAGATTTGAATTTAGAACGGAGAAAACACCGATTGATTTACAGCCAGTAACATTTTCTAACGGTTTTTAAAACGCGTGTTTTAAAAAGATACAAAAAGTTCACAAAACCTGCGGTATTTCAGGATTATGTCGGTGATTTATGTGAAATGGTATGTCGTCTATATTTGTTGGTCCTCTTTGAATATTTTTTTATTTTGAATTCTAAATATGTTATTTATTCGTTATACTAAAGGCGCATAACATTTTTACCAGTACTACGTACTGCAAAAACCTCAAAGGTATATTAATTATGTAAATGTAAAACATTCCACCTTGCCGCAGTACAACGAAATTTAAACCTGAACACAATATCTAACTTCCCAAAAGCATCATTGTAAAATAACGTGTAAAATATCGTTATTAAAACAGGTCTCGGCTAACACAGCCGTTATTGCTCTCAGGTTGGGCCGAACCCGAGCCCCGACATTTATACTGAAACAATTCCGCCCCTCTGAGAACTCGAAAATTAACTTCTTTACAGTCTTCCTTGTAACGTCGCAGACTTGTCTTGCAGTTAAATGAAATTCATTGCGCTGATTTAATTTTGGTATGGAATTTTTACTTTGCATTTGCGGGTACAGTTTGTTCTTTGGCGCCCAACGTGGGACTAGAAAAATTATAACCGATACTGAAGAAAATAGTAAATATCTATTCGTACAGTATATAACTTACACAATTGTAGCAGTAGCAAGTTTTCTAAGCACGTCTTATATCACATAACGAAAGAATTTCCCCAAGAAATAAGGCAGAAACGGGGCAGCGGAAACAAATTTGCCGCGAAAGAAAAAACATTACTAATACATATCAATCGTGGTTACCTGACATAATGAAACGTACCCTGGCACACGTACGCGTGCTCACGTACCGACATGGAAGCAATAAAGTGTGTAATGTGGTACACAATTATGACACATGGCCGGCAAAATTGGTGTGTTGTAGCATTCAGAGTCGAAGAACAGAGTTTATTTGGAGTAAATTAGATATGATACTGATGTGCTCTTATTTTCCCAGAAATAACCAACGGAGCTACCTATTATTCTTGTAATCCTGGATGTTTTATGAAAAATGTTTCTCCGTTAGCAATTGTAAGACTTTTTTAAATATATTTTTGGCAGTCTCCGCTTAATTTACAATTTTCATCCCTTACTTTAATAGAGCTGTAATTAAAGTAACTAATTACTCCCCACGATTGCCTTTAAGATTAATGTTCAAACTAAATATTACTAAGATATACCTACGTACATACCTTCAATCATAAATTATTTCTCATGTGCCTCAAATACGAAGGGTAGGAAAATATAAATTTATAATAGACAAGTACCCACATTAACGATAAATGCCTTTAACTATTCCCTAGCTTGGTATCTAGACACAAACTAACTCGCCATTAATTCAATAAGGCGAATATCAATGTAAGTAGTGTCTATTTACCTTAACACCGCCATTTTGCTGGCTCGTTAGCTTGCCGGGACCATCGCCATCTTTTATTCAACAGACCGATGAACGACTCAATGTGAACGAATGAACGGGCTCGGATTGACGAGCGCCACAACCCTACACAACTATCACTTACAGGTTGAATGAACCTTCTTCGTATGACCATAAGGTTGATTTTTCTGTAACTAGAATAAAAGATAGGGTTGTCAATTTTGATGAGCGTGGACTTGGAGTAGTTTTATTTATGTTTAAAGGAGTGTGAATGGCTTAGTTGACTTTATGTGTCCCGTCTATTGAATTTGGTAAAGATGTAAATCGAATCTGAATTTGAGAAGCCAGATGTGGGTGGTATGAATCTAGAAATGAGCATTTGAATAAGCGTTTTTCGGTACGTACCTACTACCATAACAGCTTTATGATAATACAGGGAAAACTCTAGTTATTTCAACCGTCTATCCCATGCAAATTCTAAAAGTAATCTCAAATGGGACTTTCTATTGTCAAACGCAATAGCTCCTAAGCCGGATAATTGCGAGCTTTGTTATTACTATGTAAATTCATACCCAAAGCTTCTCTTTAAATCAAAAATGAATTATTTCAGAAAACAATTCTGTAACAAATCAGATAATACATATCTTTACGAGGAATCACGATTGTGAAACGAAACGAGGAGTAGGGGGATGTTTAAATCTTTTTATCGTCTACCCGATTCTTTGGTCGTTAATATTAACATCATATTTCAGAGAAAAGTTCCTAAACGTTACGGAACAAATGTTCGTCACGTTAAACGGTTTACGAGAGACATCAAACTTTTTATTACGTGTTTACGTCATTTTAAGGCAACATTATTGCTTCAGTGTTGCCAGATATATTATCTATTTTCTCTTACTACCCTCTTTTTGAGGGTACTTGCCTGCTAAAAAATAGTTATTTAAACGGAAAATATAAATTCAAAATATGTGTTTTTCGGTAACTGCTACGCTTAATTTCATAGAAAAGTTGATATTAAACTGTGGATCTCAAACATCTCTAGCATATTTCTATAAAACAATTCGTTATTACAAAGTTACGGAGTCGGTATTTTTACTGCAAACAATTACCTGCAATTTTACTTTTAAATTCCTCTCTTACTTTAGAAAACTTCCTTATCCTGTTTAAAATTACCTGTATAATATGCTACTGTAGGAAACTAGAAACAACTATTAACTTCGCTTTGTTTTTCCTTCTTATAAACACGCAAAAAATGTGCGTAGATTCCAGTGCGCATATTGATTCAAAAATACTCAATTCAATGATACCATTGTTTATTGAATGCTAAGGCAACTTTCTTTTTTCTTTTATAAGCAGTAGCAAAGTGTTTGTAGAGATCATTCGTCGGGATTCGCAAATGGTGACTTGAGTGATGCAGTGAATAGGGTTAAGTTAATTCAAACTACCCACATAAAACAAATAGAAACAATACTCAACAACTAACATTCTATTTGCACTCAACCTGCAACCTAATAGTGCACGCGAAGTGCAGTGCAGAAACACCAGTACAAAGCATTTGTAATGGATCACAATGCACATTGCATTAACAGCTACTACGCCATACGTAATGCATAGTTTAGTATTGTGTTTGAATCCTAAAATGTGGATTTATAACAGGAATATTATAAAATGCAACACAAGATAAAAATAAGTTTCAAAATAAAAACAATTCAAGCTTTAAGTAAGCCTACAACAGTACTAACGGTTTTCCTGTTGCGAATGAATGATGAATGTTAGGTAAACATTGAATATAACAAACGTATCTTTGAGGAAAAATAATTGTTTTCGTTCAGTCTTGTAGCGAATTCTTAAATTGCGTCATGATAAACGAGTCCCGTTTTGAGGGTAGATGAGTTGTTGAACTCATCTACCTATGTATGTTATTTTGAAATTCGTATATTATAAAAGAGAAATAGGACTAGGACAAAAATGGATTGTGCACTTAATTTATTGCTTTTTCAAGCTTTTTCTTTACGACGCAAAGAGTAATTGTAATATTATTGTTAAAACTTGAAACCATAAAGCACCATTAATGTCTTTTACAATCGAAACTTGCCAAAGAATAAAGGAACTTATTCCTTAAGTGGTAAGGGCTGTATTTCCGACTATCGCAGAGATAGTTAACCTACAAACACTAAGTACTAATTCTGCTTCTAACAATTTGACTCACAAAGATGCTTAGGCTCCTTTAGGAACATTAAATAAACTGACAGAGAGAGATAGTTGAAGAGGTCAAAGAGTGGGCGTTGAAGCAGAATACAATTAAAGATAAACTCTTTGAAATGAGCAAACAATCAGATCTAAGTTATTACAAGTTTGAAACGAAAATGAAATACGAAGAGAATATGCGCTAGAATTCGATTATGCCTTTACTTCGATTTCTAGATAGAAATAGATTTTATTATAAATTCCAAAGGCCACCGTATAAAAGTTATAGCTTTACATGTTATTAAATGCAATTGCTATTAAATGCTAAAGGTTATTGCAGCGTATTCCTTGGCATTTAGAACTTCTGTTCACCTCGTGAACTTCAGTGAACCTTCTTACAGTGGCATTTAATTTTCTAAGGAAATTACTATCCAGCTTGCTGTTCTTATAATAAACCGACGCAGGTTTCCTTAGATCTTGAACTATTTTTCCACTCACGACACGACTGATGTCATAGTAAACTGTTCATAGAAATATATGGAGCTCGAAGTTGTCACCATATTTTGTCGTCTTATGTCGTGAGCCGTGGAAAAACATACATAAGGTCTTAGTTCATGTTCTGCCTACCCTTTTCATCAGCTTCTAGTCTAAGTAGACGCTTCTGAATACCAGTATTTTACACGGAGCGACTGCCATCAGACCTTCGCAACTCCGTTACTGGGCAATGACGATATTCTAAAGATACACTAGTTGTCAGACTTTTGACTACCCGTAACGACTGTTATACGTATTCGTATGACAGCCGGGACCAACGGTGTAACGTGCTCATTGTGTAATGAATGGTTACCCATCCACGGACTGACCCCGGCAAGCGGCGCTTAACCTTGCAAATAATATGATCCGCGCGGTTTTTAAGTAACTACGAGCCCATTAAGCCGAACTAACATAAACATAGAACACAAATTACTATGACCTTGTTCGCCGAACACACCGTTTGGTAATGGTACGCACATGCAAACAACGTGTTCGACATTCGTGTTCGCGATGTTCTTGTTCGTTCGTGCGGCTTTACGATCGTAGTTCATAAATTTCTCAAATAAAGACAAAAAGCCTTTTTCAAATAAAAACCAGGAAGCAAAGCGCCAAGAAAACTTTGACTTTTAAAACAGTCCCTAATTATATCCCTTGATTGAATAAGCCATTTAACTGGAACTCCTGCAGTGGTCACCGATAAGAATCGTGGCCAGAGTCTCTAATTACCACTTTGCACTTAATGGCGACGGTCCTCCCTAAGCTTCCGATTTCTATCGTATCGAAATCCTCACTTTATGCGCATTCTGTAATGAGCCTGGCAACTGTTGGGTTTGTTCAAAACGCTTCGGATTGTTTTTCGGTGTTTCATTAATTCATTGGGTGAGTTCATTGGTTCATTGAGATCTGTTTGGAAGGCTTCTTTATGAATGTTTTTTTTTAATTTTATTTATAGAGGCTGTAAGGGTAAACACTGTTATCCTTGAAACCAGTGGTTTGGTTTCAATTATAGAACGTAAAATCAATGAAAAATAACGTTTCTTTTTTTTTAAATTTTCATTTTTCCACAAAAGCATTTCACCCTACGCGCGGGGGCTACAAGCTACGGGAGGGGGCCCGGGGAACTCGCCGCGTGGCCCGACGCACGGCCCCGCACAGTTCGCTACCCCAGTCAGTCAGCTGTCTTGCTAGCGAGTGCATGAACGACGCGTCGTAGCGCGCCGCCGCGCCGCTCATTACTCGCGCGTATTTTTTTATTTTTTTTACTTTTTTCTGCCCATGGTTTGAGTGACAACGGTGTTTACCCTTACATGCTGTATATTTAAATAAAGTGTATTGCTACGTTACCTATTTTTTAACTTTTTTGTTCGAGAAGTATTATATTTTCAAGTGAAATTTATTCAAACTACCGTCTGGACGAAGACGTACGAATTCGAAAGATTGCAAAAGTGTTCAATTCGTCCCAGGCCCCTAGGCTATCGCGTCAGTTCAGTTTTACATACTGCCGGAAAGACGAGCTTTTTGTTAGCAGAAAAGTTTAAAATAAAATAAAAGAACCTTCTGAAATCAAAAAGGGTATTGCTACCCTAAAATTGCAAACTCCCTTTAAAATTGTTGAGCATTGCCGTGTATTTTCCTGAACTGTCAAAGACACATATCCTGTAAATAACAGCAGTATATGAAGGTATATGGTTCATTACGTGGTACTCGACGGACTGATAAATGAGGCATATAAACATTAAGGTGAGACGCCGCGCCACAGGTGGCGAGGAAGATCCCTGAGCTACCTGAGAGTTGAGGGACTCAAGCGTTGTGGTTCACATATATTTATTTACATTAATTAACAGCTACTATGAATAGTTTTAATTTAAATTTCTTGGTGTGGAGTAAAATAAGAACGCTTTTCCCTAACTACAAGGTTAGTCGGAAAAGGGGTACTAATCCGAAAGGGTCTAAAAGTACCCATAATAATGAATAACTTTTGTTCTACAACTTTTCCCAAAAGTCAATAGTTTAAGAGAAATAGCTGTACAAAGATTCCATAAAAAATACGCTAAAATCTATCTATCGTAAGCTATGATCAGCTGTGTTTACATTTTAGGTCATATTTGGGGTCACGGATTAGAAGCTCCATTTACTGCATTCGTAACTAAAGCAGGGGTGAAGTATTTTTGAAAAAACTGAAATGAAAATCATTTTCCATTGACATAAAATTATCGAATTTTGAAATTTTAACACTTGCTGTAAAACAGTATCACTGTTCATCAGTGATACTCTTTTACAGCAAGTGTTAAGTGCTAAGTGGTCCGCGAATTAGTACTCCCTTTCCGACTAACCTTGTATACTTTGATGAAAATTTGTTCTTCTAAGGAAGAAACATAAATAGAAGCGTATTGGGAGTTAAGAGCTGGAAGCTAAATCGATTACAGTATACCACGTCTAACGGGTGTAGTTTATTGCGATTAAAGAAAAAAAGTAAAGTAGAGCAGGGATTTTCTAACACGAATTTTCGGCTAGATTGCTACATTTTTCGAAAAACCCTGGATGCCCTAGATTTAAAATTTATAGAGGCACCAAATTCCCAGCACATTGACAGCATTTCAGCACATTTTCGTAGCAAAAGCCCGAGGGCGGCGCATTGCGAGCCTCCGCCGTGTTGCCGGAAGTTCTGGAAACGCGGGAAGCGTTACCGGCTTCCGCGCCGACGCACTTCCGGCCTGCACTCGTTATTACCAGATGGTACAAGAGCGAAGGGTTATTACTGACTTTATAGTCTTTCAGATGACTTTAATGTGTTGGACTTTAATGACTTCAAGTGTTACCGTCAAGCTTTTAAAATAAAGGACAAACAGATATCGATGACTTACCTCATATTTTCAAGGATAAAGAAATAAATATAACGTAACACTAGTTTACACTAGGTCAAGTTTGGACAGCTATTGGTTCTAGAGCGGTAGATCAAATTAGGAAACAACCTATAGCCAGGAATGGTCTACTACTTTTTTTTTAATGTTTAATGAGTTTTACTAATGACTTAATCGCATATCTTTATCAAATTAAGAAGTAATATAACAGAAATAGTTTTTCTATGTATAACCAGATGTGGAAATAAAAGAAAGCCATAAAGTGGCAGCTGGTTATCGTGTTCGTCGTAAAGGCAGCTGTAAAAGATAAGTGCTCGATGCGGGGCAACAGAAGCCACCTATAGTTGCTTATTGCTCTGGTTCTTGACGTTTAAGACGTGATTTTGCTTGAACAAAAAGTAAAAACAAACTCCGAATTTTATTTTCATGTATTCAATAGCAGATTTCAACTGTATAGGAAATGTAGTTAAAAAAAGATCACGAAATATAACAAACTATTGAAATTTTAATTACTTAAGATGCGTACATATTGTATAAATAACATGTTATAAAATATTGTTATACTCGTATAACATGTTTCAGTAATGTGGAGACTGAATGTTATAAAACATGTTATAATAACAAACGTGTTATTTAACATGTTATTAATATTTACAACAATGTCAAGAAACTAGGACGAACTCAGCATCTACGATTTTCTCTGTTGTTATTTAAAAAGTACAACAGTCGCTGCAGCAGCTAGCAAAACGTCCTCTCGTGTCGACATTGTGAACAGCACTGCAGAACGACAAACGACAATCTATACTAATATTATAAAGAGGTAGAATTTGTTTGTTTGTTTGTATGTAGGAGGTAATCTCCGAAACTACTCATCCGATTTCAAAAATTCTTTCACCAATAGGAAGCAACGTTATCCCTGAGTGCTATAGGCTATATTTTATAATCAATAAATTAGGGATCAATAACCGACATTCACGCGGACGAAGTCGCGAGCAAAGGCTAGTGTTATATAAAATGGTTATATTGCATTGTTATTCTAATGTGTACTGTATTGTTATATGTTGCAGTGTTAAAAAACAATGTTACATATTGTGGACGTGTTATATAACACAAGTTACACAACATGTTACTTAATCTGTACGCACCTTTAGAGTTTTTTATGCAATACTAGGCCTATATCCAGCAGTGGACGTCTTTTGGATGCAATACCAAAATATTTTGAAGAATTGCAAGAAAATTTGAATTGTTCTGATCGCTTGTGGCTCACGCCGCGCCCGGCAGCCAGCAAGCGTCGCGCGTCGCCGGCAAGGATGCTAATTTATGTGCGATTGTTCGCCGGCGCGATATCGCCGTGATTTTCAACCGCGCCAAAAATAAATACTCCGCGTTTAAAGAGTTCATTCCTTTTAATTTATATCTCTTCGTTGGCGGGTGGATTAAAAAGCTCGTGTTAAGTAAATACTTTTGTTCTGTTAGTTTTAAATTTAAATTCCGTTAATACTGGAACATTTGCGGAATTAAAGTTGGAACACGCGTTTCGAGGTTTCGTTGATAGTCGTTTGCGGCAATTTTTTGAGAAAATACTTTTTCATTTTGGTGGTTCAGCTGAAAGTTCACAGAGGCACTTTTTACATTATTTACACATAAAGACAGGTTGTGATAATGTAATTCCACTTTCAGGAACTTTTTCCTAATTTTATAAGCAAGCTGGTGGTTAGCACATATTTTCATTCAGATTGACAAAAGCTAAAATGTAATTTATTATATTGCATATACTTTTAGATTGTTCCTTATTTATTGCGTGTTTATTAATTTTCTTTCTTTACACACACTACACATATACACACACACATGTTGGTTTGAGTGAACGGGCATGACCGCTGACTGACATCCGTGGAGCACAAAGGTTCCAGACGAAAACCAGAGTCAAGTGCATAAAGTGCTTGACATTAAGCTGATCTGGACACCTTTTTGGTCCAGCCGTGAGACACATACCCAAGACTTTTTATTTTTTATTTATTTATCATTTTTTACCTGTTGTGTCTCTTTGTGCTGTGTACAAATAAATGATTCTTTATCTTTATCTTCTTATTTAAATTATATAATTGCTTTCAGGAACTTTTTTCCAATTTTATAAGCAAGCCGGTGGTTAACATATATTGACAAAAACTAAAATGTTGTTTAAATTATAAAGACTCTTGATCCAACCCAAATACCGGCCTAAACTTAATCCAAGAAATTCGCTTGAAACATAATTTTTTTGACGACTCAATATTATCATTGACCTTAATTCTTCACTTCAGCGGAATTGCCCAGCGCTGGGTATTTATAAAGCAGTTCACATCGCCGGCAGAGTACCGTGGGCTCTCAGGTGGCCGAGATAAGGACAGTAATAGAGCACCTAATTTCCGAGTGTCGTTTCGCGCCAGACTGAACGCGGCGTCTTGTTGACTAGTTACATGGTCTAAGGAAGTTTTCTAAAGCAAGATAAACAAGTTTTAACGTGAGGATAATAAACATTTGAGTAATTTAGACTCGTTGGCTTTATAGTAAATGCATTGAAATTGTGTTAAAAGAAAAATATTTTACCTTATTATTGCAAAACATAATACATTTCAAACAAAAGAACAGTCACTTCGAAAAGTTTAACACCTTCACTGAATAATCATAATGAAATGAAAGACAACGTAAAGGGGAACGTAGAAATAACTCACTCCAATAAATGAGAAATAAGTAGCGTTGGTTGCGTTACTCATATTGCACAGCCATAATAATGCAAGAATGAGGAGTAATGGCGCCCCAACGTGGGACCAGCGCTTCGCTCTAGGACACTCTCATTATTTTCGTATTAAGGCCTTACATATAAATTTGTAAGGTAATTTTCAAAATTCAACACGTTATTCGTTATTGGAACATTTCGGAGAGCAAAAACGGCGACAACAATAATGGCGCCCAACGAGGGACTGTAGTACCTTTCTTAATATTATGTACAAATTGTATTCAAACAGAACTCATTTAAAGTAAGATTATTAAAGATGTTAGTACAACAGCAATTTTATTTAGAAAGGAAAAATACCAGCAATGTGAGGAATACCGATACTATCTTAATTTAGTAATAGCCAGCTAGCTAAAAACCCTCCAATTCAGGGTCAAATCGTCGCCAATCTCATTACTAAGTTCAGGTTTGCAGACGTCCGCAGACGTTAATTTTAGACAAAAATGTGAAAAATACGACAGATCTGTCTCGGGGATTCGTCGCGGGGGTTTTATCAGGTGGCAGCCGGAGATGTCAGCGTTATCTGTGTTTTCAATCCGCTCGAGTGCGGCCGAGTTATGATTTCGTTGTTCAGCAAGCTGAGTGGGGGTGGTACTTGGAGGGAAATGTAGCGGAGTTTATCTTAGATATAAATGAACAAATATATTTAGAAGGAAATGTATCTGTCAATATTAAAAGGACGTTACACGTATGAAGGGTGCTCAGCAGATTTTCAATTGAATGAAAAAAACTAATTTGAAAACCTACGCACACAGAATCGTTCACCGTAATTTGTTTATTAAGGACCTCCAACAAAGGACATGCACAAAAAATTACAAAAAATGGTAAACAGCATGAGCCTTATATCCCAGTACTCCTTAAATTATAGGAGGCTACAACATGCAACCTTTTTTTTCGACTTAGCTAATTCACAACAAAGCTTAATAAAGAAATTGTTGCTTAAATAATAGAAAAGTAGTTTTACAAATGTTGTTTTAATATCTTTCTATATCTTGATAAAGACTCGCAGATGTCAATAATTTAGTTGAAAGCAATATATTACTATTTAAAACAATCAATGATATTCAAATGCCTATACGTACTACACGTGTAGCTGTATTTATTTAACCAATGAAACATGACATTTTCGGAAGGCTATTTAATGTTGTATTTTTCCCTCTTGCGGGACATAAGTTTTGAATCATATCCGAGTCAACGCTATGTCTTATAAATTACTCCGTCTGCCTCACAAAGAGAGTGGTGAAACAATCTCGTAGACAACAAAATAAATTGCTGCGCGCGTCTCGTGGGGATTGTTTTTAAATTTCGTTACACAAACACCGGCTCTGTGTCGCACGCTATATGAGAAAGAGACAACCATATACCAAAAGACGCGAGCACAAAAGAGAAACAGCATTTCTTTTGTAAATCACGTGTTGAAAGCGTCGACGAACGTAATTCGCATTACAGTAGTTAGGCGTCGTGTCAAAGCTAACCCGACGGGATGGGCGCTTTTGAATTTGTTTTTGATTCATACATTGATATTTCCAGTGAATTTGCATTCTCATTGAAATGAAGCGACACGGTTTTTCTTTTTGTTTGGATGGAGACTTGTTTTTCATTGGTTTCTGTTGTGCTAACGTTAAAGCTATATTCCGCACAGTACTTCCAGTTTTCATTTATTCATCATAATATGTACTACACTACAAACTTTACCCAAATCATACTAACAATCCACTCTATTATCAAAGTCCTTTTTTTATTAATTCGTTTAAAAAAAAACTCGTTGGAAAACCGTGTCATAAGTTAATGATATCGGGCTTCTCGATAATTCGATCTGCGGTGACGCCGAGCCAAGTTCGCTCATCGATCAGAAAATGAATCGTTCATTTAATAGCATCATCACAGAACAGAAAAATGAGTTAATTTACTTTCAACGAGAGTTTAAACTTGCTTCAGAAATATATGAAGGAAATTAAAAATTAAATTTTGTTAGACTGTTATCAAATTAACGTCTATTTATTTCCAGACTTCTCTAAGGGAAACAATAAAACTAGAAGAAACTTGTTTAGACAGTTAAAATGGCTACAGTGTAATGTTTTTTTTATTTTGGGTTTTTGCTTCACTACATATTATAAAACAAAGTCGCTTCCCGCTGTCTGTCCCTATGTATGCTTAGATCTTTAAAACTACGCAACGGATTTTGATGCGGTTTTTTTATAGATAGAGTAATTCAAGAGGAAGGTTTTAAGCTATAAAACGTACACGTGCAAAGCCGGGGCGGGTCACTAGTTATATTATAAATTAAAGAATAGTTTCAAACATTATCATCAATTTTATTATGATATTCTCAGAAGTTTGCGTATTGATCTACTGTTGCTAATTTTTACTGACATGGTGTCGGTGCCAAAGTTAGATGAGTAGTAAAAATCACAGCAATCCCACTCTTCACCTAACTTTTGAACAAAGTCATCATATCACATTTTACGAATGAAGTTTTACAAAGAGAACTTGAAAGGTCCAAAATTTGGACGAAGTAAATATTGGGGACTTAAAAATAAATGTTGTCTAACAATGCTTTGAAAGCAAGTCCAAGAAAATATGACTTAGTTGTATCTTCGAGAGCACAAACGGTTGTCAACACGTAAGAATAAGAAACCTTAAAAGTAAACACTAGGAAACTTCGACGCAGCAAAGAAAAGGACTTGTAAAAAATGTTGACACGTGGATAGTGCGAGAAAGGACTCGAGAAATATAAACTGTATACTTGTATTATCGATGAAGAAAAAAATATTGTGAACACTAAAAATTGTGTGGCGACTAAAAGCATAGTGATGTTTGGTCTAAATATACAGATATCGAATTTAGAATTCTCTAACGTAACTAAAGTTTTTAGTTACTTTTTTGTGTTTCCTTTTTTATGTAATAGCTTGGCACACAAGCCGACGGCCCATTTCATGATAAGTGGTTACTGCCGCCTATATTCACCTTAGTGCTCATTCACACGAAGACGATTAGTTTTTATGACGAATCGTCTTTTTTCACGATTCGTATTTTTTTTTTGACGGCGCCTTTTCTTTTTTAATGCCCTTGTTCACACGTCTTAAATCACGTATATTCTATTAAAAAACACGTTCGTCATAAAACACGAATCGTGATTTGTATTCACCTCCATCGTGTTCGATAGTTCATCCAAGACTAAACTCTGAATCACGAAACGAATGTGAACATCAATTCGGATATTTTGCCGAATCGTGATAAAACACGATTCCGTGTGCAATGTGCACGTCCATCCGTCATGACGTATCGTGTTTTATGACGAATCGTCAATGACGGAACCCGTGTGAATGAGTCCTTACAAAACCAAAGGGATTGCTGATGCGTTGCCAACCTTAGAGACAATGTTGGAAAGTCTCATGTGCCTGTAATTTCGCTGGCACCCATACCGTTCAAACCGGAATACAGAAATGCTGCTTAGTGGCAGAAATAGGTATGGAGGTAGAATAGAATATAATTTATTGTACACCAAAATTGTAACACAGCTCTTATACACTATTATATACTGAAGGGTACAATGGCGGTCTCATCGTTGATAGCGATATCTACCAGACAACCTTTGGATGAACAGGAAGACAATGAATAAGATAGAGAGGGTAGTCCGTGGTGTACTGCTGCAAAAAATATACTCCACACAATACATAGACATAATACATATAAAATTATATATATGTTATATAATTATGTGTTAAAGAAAAACAAGGTATGTTGATGATGAGGTATTAATATCATGAAGATATAGAAATGTGTTGAGAGAAGAAATTGAGGACTGCTCCGAAGGAATTTTTTCACAAGGAGCTCTACTACTCTTTGACAATTTTAATTTTAATAGAAATGCAAGCAAAATAATTTAAACATCCGTATGAATCGATACCTGATTGCAAATGTATGATTAATTAAAAAGTGTCCCGAATGCTCGGCAAACAGCGGGAGAGCTTCTACTAACAAACTTTTGAACACATTTTGAATTACAAATGTTTATTGAAATATCGAACGAACAAACGAAATAGTTTCGTTCGTAGGTTTAACATTTTTAATGAACGGTACAAATTGTCAACGTATATGGAATTGTGATTTCCAAATAGTCGGACAATAAGAAGGCATCGATGTGGTTGAATAATTGGAACGAATCGAGTGCTCACTCAATTTGTGTGGTTTTCTTTGCAATATTTAATGCAGTCGATATAAAATTCATATGAGTATTGGAAAACGAATGACAAAAGATTTCACGAATTCATGATGAACAGAATGTGTTATTTTGAACAAGTATGGTATAGTTTAAATATAATATTTTCGAGCCGTTTGGGGTCGAAACACTCGGGTCGTAGGGTCCGAGTGCCCATCTTCTATACAGAGAGGTTGCAAGGTCGACACTTCCCGTGACCCGAAGGCTGGTCTCTACTTTGGTCAAAGGATTAGCATTGCCATACAACGTGGCAATGCTGCAAGCCTTCTGGGCACGTTACCAGTAGACAGCGACGCGGAGGAATATTTTGATGCCCTATTTTAGTT
The DNA here is from genome assembly GCA_905220435.1 of Amphipyra tragopoginis. Taxonomy (NCBI): domain Eukaryota; kingdom Metazoa; phylum Arthropoda; class Insecta; order Lepidoptera; family Noctuidae; genus Amphipyra; species Amphipyra tragopoginis. The sequence goes on along the minus strand of HG992008.1, from coordinate 26,190,610 downwards.
TACAGTTTTATTAGGACAATTTTTCTTTATTTGTATATACTTTTATTTGTAACTAGCTGTATGATGCGTTCCAATGCCACGTAAAGAAAGAAAAGTATTTGGTTTTAAAATCTGTTTATTGAAGTACTTTTGGATACACTGTAGTATCACCTTCATGATCGTCATCTTCACCGACTGGCCATTTTTATATTTTATACTTTTTTTGATAATGACGGAGGGAATTCTAACTTAGACTTGGTTTTTTTGGGAGATTGATTTTTTTGACGCTATGGTGATTTTTTTGATATGAATAATTTGTTGATGCGATATTGATATAAATATTATAAATTTAAATCCGAGTGACTGTTTAATTATGTGGCATGCCACAGCAACCATACCCTGAACACTGCTCCATGCCACACCCGTTTTTACGTTGGACTCGGAGGTCTTGTGCGAGATGGACAACCTAAGCCTCCACCACCTATCTAAGAACCTGCGCTCCCATGGTACCAAAGTGAGATGCATTCCGGTGCCCGAGGGTAACCCCTTCTTCCTTCTCTTACACTTCGTCTCCTGCTACACATACGAGATCGGCGATCGGGCTGGCTGTCACCTACCCGCATGACTAGATATGCTACAGCCGGTCTGTTTGCTGCCGCCGGTTTCTATCAAATGGCTGTGTGGGCCATTGCCGTAACTACAAGAAGGAACTCGCTGACTACTCCAAGGGACGTGACGCAGTCCTGCCTCTTATTCTCTAGCCATTTCTATTTTTGTTATTTACGTACTAGGTATTGAATGCTCTACACATTCTATACAACTGGTGTAGCAGACGTGCTCTCAGGAGATCCTAGGGCCGTCTGTTACATTACAACACAATATTTTTGATTTGAGGTGACTCGAATTTACCGTACCGAGACGAGACGAACATCAAATGTTTGACAGCTAGAAACAGTTTGTATGGGAAAATAAAATTGTTGTTTTTATTATTTTCCCCGCAATTTTTCCATATTTTCTCACAGTTTAATCTTTCCCTGGACTTCCACAAATATTTCAAAACCAAAATTAGCCAAATCGTTCCAGCCGTTTTCGAGTTTTAGCGAGACTAACGAACAGCAATTCATTTTTATATAATAGAATTATGTAAATATTGTTTGTGTATTAAATTTTTAACGCAATTACACGGATTTTAAAACGAAAAACCATTTAATTTACTATAATATCAAAAAGATCTGGACCGTTCTACATTTAAATCATTACCGGTCATTGAGCCTCCATTACCTGCCCTCAATCGGGTGGTAATGTAAAATTGAAAAGGGCCCATCAATAAAACTGACAATTTCGATCTATTATGGGCGACATTTTAGCCCATAACTCGACTCAGCTATCCCATCGTCGTAAATTAAGTAAAGGCTCTTGGACGAGAAAATACCCATAAAAAGTATTTAGATCGTCCCCCATATATCTTGACTAGGATGCTGGGAGGGTTGGTTGTTAAGTGCAGAGGAATAGCAAATAGAGCTATCTGTTCTTCTGGGTATCACTAAAAGCGATATTATTATGATAGGTAAATGCTAAAGCAGCATGTTTAACCAGTCAATTCAGAAAAAGAAGGAATAAGTAAGCATTTTCAGATAGACGTTGATTATTTATTGTAATTAAAGTAAAGTTTTTTTTATATATTTTTTCCTTAAAGATTTAGGCTATATAAAGAAACGAATTTGAATATTTTTGTTTTCTACACCGTAGTTATTTATTAATATATTTTTAAAGTTTTTCTAATCATGACGTCACGCGATAGGACGGGTTACCATAGACAAAGAAACCAATTCTTTGTCTACGCCAAGTATAATAAATACCATAGAGTTTTCCTACGTCACGAAAAAGGAAGATAGTTACTTAGAGGTCAAATAGATGTCAAGTGAATTCATGCATTTCTGTTAAAATAAACACCATCTTATAATTTTAAGAGCTAAAAATTGCAAATAAGGTTTACCAAACTAAAACCTCGAAAAGGTTTTGGAATCAGCATAGGTACTTTACTTACCGAATTGTATTTTTTTTGTATAGACTCAATTAAATCCTCACTTGATAGACAGAGCTGTGTTGCTAAGGAGTTAGCTGCGCCATTTCTTATTTCTAGCATAAACACTAGAAAGCGATGAAGGGGGTTTTTTGGGGATTGTTTTGACATTCAAAAAGGACATTCTAATCTAATCTAAATAAGTATTTAACATTTTAAGTTTTGTTTAATATCTTTTTACCTACATGACATAACATCACGCTTGTATTCCCCGAAGGGTTGGGCAGAAGTGTATAGTACACCCACATTTCACCGTTATGTTTAAGTCCCATGTAATAAAGCACCAGCCTATTGCCATAATCCACAAATCCAGACTCCGGGCTGCTACTGAGAAATTCCACATGAAAAAACGCAAAAACACTTTGCTTGACCTGGGGATTGAACCCAGGACCACACACTCAGCAGTCGCGCTTGCGACTACTAGACCAACGAAGCAGTCTTCTATTTCTTAAGCCGGGTCCGCTACGCCATGTCATTGTGTTTTTGCTAACAAAACTGTTAGGCCACGCCCCTATTCGGTTAGCAAAAAACGTGAAGCCGGGTCAAGTGGGTAGATGTAACTCCAACCTCGTCAAGTGGGGCTACCTGAACCAAACAGCAGCGGAGTGTGGATGTGGAGCTGCGCTGCAAACTATGCCTCATCTCCTATCCTGCCCTCTGAGCCCAACAACCTGCAGCCAGAGTGATCTCTGCGTAGCCACCGACGGCGCCGTGGAAGTGGCGAAGTTCTGGCCTAACAAAATATAATAATTGTCGTGCCAACAACACGAAGAAGAAGAAGCATACTTACATTATTTGTCGAAGCCTCTATTTCATCCATATCCAATGAAAACAGTAGTCGCTCACAACTTGCGGCACATCGGCTGCAACGACAGAGCCCTTTCGTATTTATTACGCATGCTCTATTTACTTTCGTCTACGTATTTATAAAAGCAGTCGAGATGTTCCGGCAGCCATGTTTGTGTAGTGCAAATAGTTTTGTTCAAATATTTTTGGTGAAATATCTGTTTATATCATAATAATTAGAAGCTCGTTTACATAAGTTATATTATTTAGAAACAATTTTAGCTCTTCTCTATGGAAACAGGCAAACATTTAAAGATGGCAGATGAGTTTAGTCATACTACTGCCGTAATTTTAACTATATCCCATCTCCGGCCATCTTTCCATTTATCATTTATTCATCATTCTAGCCTTTTCAAATCATTCTGTTCCCATCACCGATGCCATGTTCATGTTTTGAGTCGGGTAGGTCAGTCTAGTTCATTTTTTTTCGACTCAAAGGACCAAAATCTTCCGTTCCCCAAATTTCATACATTTGCAATGACCGGTAAACTTCACGTATATGGAAACACGGCACGGACACAACCCGGCTACGTGCCGTCGATGGGACGGCCAATATTTGCACACCGATTTAACCCTCTCACCGCTCATAGTGGTCACCAAATTGATTTTGTAGCAGCCAGCGATATATTTTTAATGTATGCTACTGAGTTCCCGTTCCCGTGTTTGCAATGGAGAAACGTTTTTTAACAGAATTCTGAATAACTGATATTTTAAAAGAAGTGAATAATGGTTTTTATATTATAAATAACCGAAATCACTTCCTACTTTTAAAACCTTGCTTTAGTAAACCTCTGAAGCACAGTATTTTGAACCAATTTACCTAATTTTAAGATATTCACTGTTGTTTTTATTTAACTTTTACTTGCTATGGCGAAACCGTCGATTACTTAAATATTTTCTCATAAAAGTGAATGATACGTATTCTTCTTGAGAAATAAAGAAGCTTAAACCATTAAACCATTGTTTAGTCTCAATTTCTTTTAGTTGTCAACAATTTTAGACTTGAAACGTTCTCCATAAGATTAATCCTCATTATTGCAAGTTGAGATAAATAAACAATTAAACACTACGGAGAGAGACTTAGTTGTTAACCTGATTCGATAACCTACATCTCATGGTCAGTCGAAAGTATCTAAATTCTCTCAAAATCATCAAAGATTCAGATTTCAAATGGAATCCTATCCGTGTATTTGTGTCTGTGCTTTTATAGAACTTTGAACATAAAGACTTCTTTTTGTAATCAAGGTTTTAAGTTTCCTTGCATTGAAAAATTACAGCTCATCCTTTGAAGATGGAATTTTAAATTATTACAAACAAACTACCTACTTACACGCTAATATTTTTAGTGAACATTTTTCGGTCAAATGAAAAACACAGAGCATGGTTCCGCAATCAAATTCACTTTGGAACTAGTGCACCAACAATAACAGTAAGTAAACAGGTCCTAAGCCGAAGGTGCGATAAGGAACAAAAGGGCCAATCTCCCCTTAAGTAACACTTTATTATGTGGCGATTACGTGAGGTCCGAAGATAAGCCAGACCTTAGGGTCTGCATAAATTACGAGTCTTTTCTTGCCTTTCCATAAATCGTGAGGTCTTATAGTAATATTTTGTTGATAAATTGCTTATAGTTTAACTCGGCGTTAATAGAAAGAAGACCAATAAATATTTGTTCGTAAATATTTTTGTGATAAATTATATTTTTTTCTGCTTTGTTGATTGTTTGTTTTTGCGTGAAATGGAAAGTAAATGTACTTAAGCTAAAATTTAAAAGATTAGCAAACATAAAAAGTTTGATCAAGTGACTTAAATTTCTAGTCGTAGTTCTCACGGCTTTGCTAAATAAAACAATAGTATGAAAACACCACAATAAAATTTGGTAACCAGTTACTTAATTATAAAAAAGTAAAAAAATCTAGAAATAAAATTAAGATCTTCGCACACATTTAAAAACTAAGAAACAGATAGAGGTCACACATAAAATCTACAAAACACACATTGAAAAGATAGAAAACTAGCCCGAACTACAGAAATAGAGAAACTTTGGAATCAAACTCATTTATATGGAGATATAAAACTAACAGGAGCATAAGTGCTGATGTCCGGAAGTTGGGCAAACCCGCGTGTTTTCAACTGTATGTGCAGCTGCCAAACATTCATATTGAATTATTCAAACCGTTACTTTTACAGCAAGTTTTATTTTTCATGCAATTCATCAAACGTGCCAGAAAAGTAAAAACTAAACTATCTTTGTTTTTTTATCTACATTATTTAATTTAAGTGTTACCTACTGTGAAGTTTTGATCGCTTTCATTCCGTGGCGTAATGACTTCATTTCTGTTAATAATAATATGTCAATAAAAATTATCTCAAAATACAACATTACCGAAAGCTTGGTGTTTGTATATGAAGATGATTTTTTGTCATATTTTCAAAAATTCGACCTGTCTTATCGATAGTAGTACTGAAAACGAGTCACTACACCGCAGGATAAAAACGATCAAATATTCAGGGTGAATTGGGAACATAGAGCAAGACAAGACTAGGCTATTTGAAATAAAAAAATACATATAAAATCTCTTATAACTAGTATCAAAATAAACAGCAACATAGATAAACGCCTAAATACAAAACAAGAAAAACTCAGCGCACAAAATATTACCCAATACACTAGGAGTACAAAGGCGAGCTAAAAAAAGAAAAAGAACACAAACACGGTCCTAGAAGCGCCCTCTACTGACGTACCTTTGAAGCGAATCTTTTTAAGGAATTGCTTTGGCAGCCGAGGCTTCATGCGCCCCGTGCGTCCTGAAAACATACGCGATCGCTCAAATATCACCTTGTATCTGTTTAGGGTTTTATTTTGCTGTTTTGGCTAAGAATAACTTGGGTCCGTATCATAAGAAGTTATTCGTTTACACTGAGGTCCTTTTGGAAAACCTAGTCTTCCGTACCGTACTTGTAAATGTCGTTATAACATTTTGTGAATTTTCGAAAAGTCACATAATATGACATTATTGACAAAAGGCATCATAAATAATGGAGCTAAAAAGATTTGTCCAAACAGCACAGTTTTTATAAAACCGTAATGTAACATTAATTTCTAAATATAAATACACAGAGCTGATAAAACATTTAGATAGCTAAAAACATTATAACATTAACACGTTAGCTCGTAGCTTTATTCTTTTTGTAAATAACCTTTGAATTGTAAACAGTATATTTTGTATACCGGACGAGTTTTTTTTACCGTCTGGAAACAAATTGGGTATAAGTGAACGGAGTAGAACCCCTTGACACAGTATTTTTTTTAATTGTCTCTTTTCAGATTTATCTGTCATTTAATACTACTAATTTGAAGTAAATTTTCATACTAAATCAATAAATACAGAAATTTTGAAGTAAATAAATCGATTAAATAATATCTAAATTCAAATCATGCACACCTGCATATACAGGCTGTAACCAAATTCGTGTAATTCCTTAAAACCATATGATCTTTTTTTTCATGCAGTTGGGGTTAGCAATTGTATCTAAACCACCTTAGAAGGAATCAGTAAAAAAAACAAGTTTTTTTTTTGCAAAACAATTATTTTATGTGAGTCAACATTTCGATGCCACGCATAAATTAATGAAAGCTCGGAGACGCGGCTGGCAGGCACGACTAACGCGATATCGCTCTTTACAGTCAGCTAACTGGAATAGAAATCCATGATTTCATTTTGAATTTTTTTTTACTTGATTTTCAATAATACTCATTTAGGGTTAATGTGCCACCAGTAGATCACACGGTTTGAAGGAATTACACGAATTCGTTTACACCCTGTATATATCGTATAGATATACAAAGTTCATCAAAATATTTAAAAAAAACTGCCAAATCCTCTTCTACTTCATTCACGCATTTTTTTTCCAGACGGTAAAAAAACAGCAGGTATATATTTTTCAAAACATTTGAAACAAAACATAATGGGAGAATTAAAATCCTGGCTCCTGACGCAAGGGATTAAGACGTCAACTGGCAAAGATTAAACAGTAAAGCCTTAAGCCGAAGGAATCGGAAGACAATTTAATTTTAATCTAATCGAGACAAGTCGCGAGATCGAATGCGCGTCATGATAATCCGGGAATTAAAGATGGCACTGAATTAAGCCTTTGTTTGTATACGTTATTTTGATTTTGTTTTGAACATTTTCCTTCTCTCCCCTCACCTCAGTTTGATATATTTTTGACTTTTAAGATAAATTGGTCCTTTTATCCGAAGTTGTTATTATTTTTATTGTTTACCAACTTATTTATTCGTTCCTTGTTCAGTATTTAAATTTAGGCGATTCTGATAGTATATACAATACCAGTCACATTGAATGGCGAATTAGTGAACGTTGGCCTATCTCCCATTCTAGGCTGTATAGACAAAAACACAAAAATCAGAAATTTATAACATATGAATTGCTTAATTATTTGATTTTATGCCATACTTTTAAAAGGTCTTTTAAGAGCCTGCTTCCAATATTACTTACGACTAAGTGACAGGAGGTCTCTTCTTGTTTTAAAGTCAAATCACAAATCTTCGTTTCAAAAATTTATGTAATAACATTTTAAGTCAACCCTTGGCTTTAATAACATTAAAGTGACGTAAAATCCTAGTTTTATCTGAAACTCGATGATCCTACTTAATATTTAAAAGGAGGGTCTGTCTCACGCACCGAGCGACGTGCCGAGACAAATTTTAATATAATTACACAATTTCATAAGCAATTTCCTTGTGAAAATTGAATTTATTTTTGCTTCGTCGACGTAACTTTATAATTTTGTATTACACGGGAGGTATTATGAAAAGAAAAGGACCAAACTCGATTTGTTAATACGGTGCGTGTTAACAAGCGATATGAATATTTATGAAACAATTTTTTTCATTGTAATATTTTGCGATATCAGCTTCTATATTTTTTGATTGTGTGTTTTCCTTTTCAGTAGTAGTTACAACATTCTCAAATATATTCCGTACCGTAACTTCAATGTAGATGTTGAAAAAAATATGCTTACGAATATCTTCGTTCGGAATCGGATTACGAGCCGCTTGGTAATAGTAACAATTTTCCGTATTTCCATTTATCTATATGTTTTTTCTTTCGACTTATAAAATATGTTACTATCGGACTAAGCTGCTATACATACTGATTCCTTAGCATTTTAGACGATCTGTTTTCTGCAACATTTTCTTCTCGCAAGATTTCATCTCAAAGCGACACAACCATTTATCATTTTGTCTCTCAAAATGTTCTTAAAGAAACACGACAATGAAATCAAATAGCACTTAATTATTAACAAAAACTTTTTCTATAGAAAATCTTGCGAAGATCCTTACAATAGCTACAGTCTTGCAGATTAACTCAGCACAAAGTCTGAGAAGAATAGCCTCCTGTTTAATTAATAAGCAAATAATTAAGCATTCAAATCCTTGTGTTGAGGCAGAATTATGTCGTTCAATATTAACGATGCCGTCGAATTAGCCGCGTCTACTCGTTTAATAATAATGCTCTAATCTTCTCTCGTTTTCAAATGTGAATTGTATGAATACGTAAGATGATGCTAGCAATTGTTGTTAGAAATTGTTGAATATTCATTGTCAATTGCAGATACTTACCGAAATTTTCCTGGCAATATTAAAATTTTCAGTATTCAGAAAACGTTTGACTGTTTGTTTTTTATATATTCATATTCTTGTGTATGTTGCTGCCTGATACAGCAAATTTTAACTTTCCTTATATGAAATTTCCTTCATGAAACTGCAGATACGTAATACGTGCCCATTTATAATTCCCGCTATGGAGTCCCACTTCTACTGGCCGGGTACAGTATCGAGCGAGCGAATGCTAATTAATGAATATTTTCGCTAAAGCCCGACATTATAACAATTTAGTACGTTAAGCCTTTCTGGATGATCCATAATGCTTTTCAAATACAGTATTTATGAGAATCCAATTTTTAACTGGATTCTCTCGGTTTATCTAAATTGTAGCTTTCATTAAATTATGCAAAATATTTTCAGGTTTGTTTCAGCAAAACTAAACAGTTTTAAATGATTAAAGTAGAAGTGCAATTTTAGCAACCTGTGAATGTTTCTGTAAAACAATATTATCACGTTCACACCGCGTAACTTAGGACCAGCAAATTAGTACTTCAAACATTCTGGCGCCGTCCATTTGCCGTCGGTGACAGAAATTATAAATAAAATGAATATTAAAGCTCACAGTATTTACATATTCGCCGTGGCTACTCCTTTGAATTATTTGACCGTAAACCGTGGGTTTCTGGGCGTACCTGAAACAAAATTGAGAATAACATTAGCTGACAGTCGGACCTGTGAATATATTTTGTAAATTGAACCAAATGTTTTAGCGACTTTTGGTTTTAAAATGACAATTCTAAAAGTGCTGAATAGCATGAATATATCTTTGGCAAAATTAAGATTAAAACACATTTCAAAATTGACATCAAACAAAGTACTTTTTAAACTTCAATATTGTTACTAAAAATAAAACTTAATATATCGTGTAAAAATCTCCTAACAATTCGTACGTAGTAGACGTTATGAAAGTGCAGCAAGATGCAATATGACAGACACTCGACGCGGACAAGACACGCCGTCTTCAAGCAAGCCCACAATTTGAGAGCAGTCATAATACCGACCCGGAGGACCAAATTACACTTTTGATACGACGGATTTTATTTCACTGCAATTTTAGCGCGGAACTAAGAAAGTTTACTGAATGTTTCCTAACTGATCTTGGCAAATTGAAAAGTTGATTATCTCGTAAATGTTGAAAAGTTTTTAGATGATATTTACATCTAAGATCTTTGCACTATTTCGTCTCTTGATGGTTTTGGTTTCAATAATTCTTCAAAATGCACATTTTATATTCCTACATTACTTTAAATAAACTGTCTCCCAAAGCCTCTTAAATAACGAACATAAAGCACAGAATGATAATAACAAACGATATTACGGAGCCGATAAAGGGGGCTGAGCAGATCAGTAACCGTTCGATGTTTCCGCAACATTAGGTCGAGGAGATTCGCTTTATGTTCCGAGCATTCAAAAACAACTACTGATGGAGATACTGCTGATACTTATTGCCTTTGGTTTTACACCATGAAGTATTTCCTCTGAATACATGTTTTTTACATAGTGCCGCTTCTGTGATTGCTTTCGCGTTAAGCTTGAAAACTTGAAAATATTGAATTTTGGCAAAAATGGCGGTTGAGAACATAGATGTATGGTGTAATGCCGGACTTTAGCACTACCCCATCTCTTCCCATGGGTGTCGTAAAAGGCGACTAAAGGACTCTCTAGAGTATGGGCAGCAGCGTTCTCTGAGTACTTTAACAACCATACTGCGATCGCCAACCCGCCTGCCAAGCGTGGCGATTACGGCAAACCCCTATTTTTTGTGATTTGATTATGGGGGAGAGCTGTGTACAGCAGTGGACGTGTTTCGGCTGAGTGATGATGTGATGACGATGATGGTGTAATGTTTGCATGTTGCCTATTCAGCACCATAATTTAGCGAGTGGCAAACAAGCAGGTGGCTCACCTCATGACATGGTAAATGGCCTTTATTAATTCGACTTGGTAAGGTTTTTTTTCTATATTGTACTGCTTGTAGATGGTACTCGTGGACCGTTTCTGGGCAATAATTGGCGAGACCTGGGGCTCTACTCCCTAAGCACGAAGTCCGTGGTTTCGGCCTTAGTTACGAGCGTTTCCTACTCCCTATCACCTACGGACATACGATTATTTCGGGGCCCGAACTAATAATGAATGACAACACGATTTAACAGTTTTCCCTACTACCGATATGTTTTTGCCCGTCCGAAAAGTTGAACTTGACACTTGTTTTGTTCACTCCTACGTTTCGGTTTACTTTCGGACAGGCGACTAACTTCGTTGACGGACTTAGGGAGTAGGCCCCCTGAAGGGTTTCCAGCCAAAACTTGATAAGGAGCATTATTTTTTTTATGTTTATGCTATCGTTACTTACTTAGTTTTTTTACAGAAATTTTACACTATTCTCAGATCCGTACCTAAAGGACGCGGTCCTTCCAACTTTTTGTCTCCCATTTGTGCTAAAAAGAGGTCCCTAACACAGGGTAAATATAACCACAAGAAGGAAATAGCCTCATACTAAGTACGGTATGCAGCCGTTAGTTCTAAGTGAGATAGACCCTGACCTCTTCAGGGTCGGACCATATTGCTAGGTATTGAAGCTATCATAATAAGAGGGTATTTCGAGAAAATTCTGGGAACGCGCTATTTAGTAAAGTGCGTGTTTTGTTAAACATTTCTGGCATACCTATTTTGTTTTCAAAAGTATTTTCTAAGGGTAACTTTTTTTTTGAGATTGGTTTTTATATTTTAATTTATCTGATGTGATAGTTGTCGCTTCGAATTGCTATTTTTTACCAGTGAAATAACTATTGAACATACGCAACGGAACATATCGGAACGTGACTTTTAGTATCAAAAACCTCGTGGGCATGTGATCGTGGTGGCCATGGTATTCTGATGGACTGGCGTTAGAGGGTGTTGAAGACAACATTATATGAGAAGAGTAAGCAGATGTGGTTGTGTTCAGTAGGTCTGCGGAAGGCTGAATTATTTGAGAGTTGATTCATGGAACAGGGAGAACAAACTTGGCAACAGACGAAATAAAACACTTTAGGTAGAAGACTAACGCCTTACTACTCGTTCTGCCTATCCTTTTCCCAACTATGTTGGGGTCAGCGTCCAGTTTAACCAAGGGACCTACTCCCTAAGTCCATCAACGAAGTTAGTCGCCCGTCCGAAAGTAGCCCGAAACATAGGAGTGAAAAAAACAAGTGTCAAGTTCAACTTTTCGGACGGGCAAAAACACATCGGCATTATGGACAACTGTCAAATCGTGTTGTCATTCATTCTTAGTTCGGGCCCCGAAATAATCGTATGTCCGTAGGTGATAGGGAGTAGGAAGCTCTCGTAACTATGGCCGGAACCACGGACTTCGTGCTTAGGGAGTAGACCCCTAGATGCGGCGGAATACCAGTATTTTAAACAGAGCAACTGCCATCAGACCTCGGAAACCCAGTACTGGGCAATGCTTATATCCTAAGGTTAGACCGGCTGTCAGACTTTCGGGCTTCTGACTACCCGTAACGACTGTCATAAGTATTCGTATGACACGGGACCGACTGTTTACAGGGGCCTAATTCTCCTAAAATAAATGGTTGCCAAACGCAACGCAGAATAGCGCTAAAAGCATTTATCGTTAATGTGGGTACTTGTCTATTATACATTTATATTTTTCTACCCTTTATATTTGAGGCATATGAGAAATAATTTATGATTGAAGGTATGTACGTAGGTATATCTTAGTAATATTTGGTTTGAACATTAATCTTAAAGGCAATAGTGGGGAGTAATTAGTGGTTTTAATTACAGCTCCTTAAGTAAAGGATGAAAATTGTAAATTAAGCGGATACTGCCAAAAATATATTAAAAAAGTCTTACAACATTTTTCATAAAACATCCAGGGGCCCAATTCTACTAAAATAAATTGTTGCCAAACGCAATCGAACCACAACCGTCAGTCAGTTTTTGTTTTCGAAAACTTTCAAAATGATTGATTTGGTTTTTTGTGTCAAACAATAAGACAGCTTTTGAAATTGAGAACTGTCGGAATGAACGGTTCGGCCTTGGTTCGGTTGTGATTTTTCAAGATTTATTTTAGGAGAATTGGGCCCCTGCTCTCCGAGGCATGGAGAGGTCTCGAATTGTAACGAACGATCACCCATCCAAAGACTGATCGCGGCAAGTGCAGCTTAACCTTGATCCACGCGGTTGTCAATTAGCCACGAGTTATTATCTACTATAAACTTGAAATCCTACATAGTAACAAACAATTTCCAATAAACGCCGCAAATCGATATCCATAGCAACAGAAAGGTTAGACCACACTAATGAATTGGGTACCGAATCCACTTTAAATTCTATTGGAAAATTCCGTGTTTCCCAGAGATTCGGACTTTTTTGCCAAAAAGGGTACATTTTATCAATTCGAGGCTGGTGAGGCGTTCTAATTATATTATGGAGATTGGTCTCTGCTTGTAAACGAACAGGTTTCAGCTTTTGCTTACCTGTCAATGTTTTGCTTTTGGGCAATTTTTTCCGACTGCGCAACAGCAAAGACAGGGTTATGTTGTTCAAGCGTATCTATCTATATATGTGGGATTCTTTAACCCTCGAAGCATCCCAACGGCTGGATGGATTTTAATGAATGAGGTGTCTATCGATTCGTCTAAGCCGTGCGATAGGTATAGGGCAGACTTATGTAATTCGCAAATTGGACTAACCAAAAACATACGTAGCATCCGACTGCGTGTTATGATTTGATAGCATGATTTTTTGAAAACCTACGTAAATACGTTATGTTATGTATAGGTACGTCTTGTTTACATTTTTTCTGTTCTTATTTTTTTTAGTTCGCTTTTATGCAGGCGGGTTTTTTGATTTTTTTAATTAACTTTTTTCATTGTTTGAGTGCTTGTTTTTTTCTTAGTTGTCTCATAACCAAGAATCGAGAAGCAAGAATCGACCCTTAGATACTAAATTCTCCACAATTTTCATTGGAATACCTTACTTAAAATAACTACTGCCTCTGTCTATAAAGCTTCCTGTACTACAGGAGGCTTCGCAGACAGCTCTTATAATATTCGCTCTATCTTTGACACCCGTCCAAAACATTGAAACTAATATTACGAACGAACTTAGTACTCAAACTATCTCATCAAAATATCTTCCAAAGTTTCAAAATATTCGAGGCACGGCATTTTAAAATAGGAACGCGTTACCCTACGCGCGCTGGTGACGTCACACGTGACGGCGTGCAATTACCGGCGCGCTAGTTCCAGCGCCATGCCGCGTGAAGAGCAGCAAGGCGTACAATATGACTTTGTTGACTTGCTAGAAAATGCAATGCTCAAGTTGTTGTGGTATTAAACCGACCTGTTTGGTGTGCAAGACTACTTATTGTATCGGTTTTTAATACATCAATGCCAAAAAATATAGTTGATTCAGCGGTGAAACTGGAGAAGTTTAAATTGTGAAAAAAAACTTAATTAGAGAAAACAAAAAACTCGAATGCTTAAAAAGCGAATTAAGATGAAAGATGGGATCGTGATGATGTAGAAAATAAAAAATAAGAACTAAAAATATGTAAACACTAGCTTTTGCCCGCAGCTTCGCTTGCGTGGTGACGATTTTCCAAACAAACTTTCATCCCCTATTTAACTTCCTTAGGGGTTGAATTTCGAAAAATCCTTCCTTATTCCTGGTCTACATTATAAAGGGACCCTCTGTGCATAATTTCAGCTTTCTAGGTCCAAGGATTTGGGCTGGGCGTTGATGAGTCAGTCAATCAGTCAGTCAGGACTTTTCTTTTTATTTATATAGAAGATGTATACGTTTTCAAAAAATCATGCTATCAAATCACAACATACATTCGGAGGCTACGTATGTTTTTGGTCAGTCAATTTGTAAATTACACAATTCATAGGTAGCCTCCGAATGTATGTTGTGATTTGATAGCATGATTTTTACGCGTGAAAAACATAACCCTATCTATATTGTCTCAGAGTTGGGTAAAAAGACCGAACCTAGCAATGCTGCATGAAAACGTTGTAGAAAAGAAAATATCGGCAGTCCTACATACTGAAAGTTTAGCCGATAAAGGTAAAATTACCTACATAGAATTGGGTATTTGACTGAAAAAATCTAATTAGTCCGTCAGTTAGATTATCAAAAAATATTTGACCCGTATTTTTTCTTTTGTTGCGTAAATCAAAATTGGCGAAGTTACGACACTTTTAAAATTGGTAAAACGTCACAAGCAAGTACAATTTTTACTTGCTTCTGACGTCACAAGCCCCACACGCTCGAGTTTTGATGCGTTTTGTCGTTCCAAATATTCATAAATTTAACAAAAGAAAAAACACGTGTCCATTATTTTTCAAAACTCTAACTGGCGGAGTAATTACATTTGCAATTTATTGATGCTGTCAACATGCCTATTAGGATTGTCTGTACACCTGATTGGGGGGTGATTTTTTGCTCAATTTATAGTATCTACAAGGGCAGTTTCAGAGCTGGGAGGGCACGTACCCCCCGACGGATTTTCACAAGGAGGTCTACTACTACTAAAACTATTTCTACATAACATATCGCCTGTATTCCCTGAAGGGTTGGGCAGAGATGTATGCTCACCTTCATTTCGCCGTTATGTGTAGCAATAGGGGCGAGCCTATTTTCATCATCATCATTCAGCCGAAATACGTCCACTGCTGGACATAGGCCTGCCCCAAGCATCGCCACTATCCATGTTGGGGGGGTTTGCCATTATCGCCACGCTTGGCAGTCGGGTTGGCGATCGCAGTATGGTTGTTAAAATACTCAGAGAACGCTGCTGCCCATCCTGTAGTAAATCGCTTAGTCACCTGACACCTGTGGGAAGAGTTGAGGCTATTCTTTACGTCCGGCACCACACGGACCTACTATTCATAGTTATTGCGAGATATTAGGATATTCCACAATAACTATCAATATTTCACTCGAGAACCACCATTATGTTTACGTACTGTTATTAGTTCTCACTCATAACTTTGCTCGTATACGCCATACATTATTCCTAGATCTAAATTATGTACGCAACATTTTAGAGTGATACATCGCATAAACGCGGTGTGGCTGAAATAAGCAGAGGTTTCCGTCAATTTAATTAATCATAACTACAGAGAATATGGGTACACACACAATCATTACACGATACATTGAACAGAATAGTTAACTGGAATTAATAACTTAGTGAAAAGCAGAGTGCCTTCATGAAAGCATAAAATTAAATCATCATATAGGTGCGGAAACGTTAAGCCTAGGCGACACGTGACAGCGACCGCTCGGCGACTAGTAGTGACGACAGGCTGCGGCCGACAATTTTCATATATATTTTGTTCAAAGCTCCGCACACTTGACGTCAAAGTCGCGGAGTCGCGACGACGAACTAGGGATGACGCGCGCGCTCGCTACTTGTCGCCGCGTCTAGTCGCGCTGTGCACGCGCACACACGACGACAGTCGCGCGACAGCGCAGCGTCAGTCTCGCTGTGAAATAACACGGCCGTCTCTTTCGAATACTCTACTTTTAATGATCGCTTCCTGCACGATGTCTGTCGTAACGACTAGTCGCCGACGCAAGCGACAACGCCGCGTCTTGTCGCCGCGACTAGACACGGCGTCAAGTCGCCCAGTTTGCGATGGCCCTAAGTGCTATTGATTTATAATGGTCAATTATACTACGGCGTTACATTTTCGAGAATTATGAAATTCACTGTGTAGCATCACTGTCAGTGCCTACTAGGTGTCGCACAATTTTTACAGATCATAAATAACAAGAAAATATCTATGGTCTCATTATGCACCTGTGCCCGGGCGCACAGCGCTGTCATTATTTTAGAGATGGGAAACATTTTGCACTTCTTGGGTCCTTTTAAGGTACAAGTCCGAGACGGGCTGCAAACTGCAAACTGCAGACTGCAACCGCAAGTCGCCATCAGAATAGCGCCTTTAAGGTGTACACTTTGAAGGTGCTATTCCGACAGCGACTGCAAAACTGCAACCGCAGTCGCAGATAGCACCGCAAGTGATACTAGTTTTGCAGTTTGCGGTCTGCAACCCGTCTCGGACTTGTACCTTTAACACAAAATATGGTTAGGGATGGGCACTAAATCTCTTCGGACGTAACGCCTTATATAATTATGGTCGAACATACCTTAAGGTAAGTTCGTTTAACCATAAATTATCCGCCACCATCAACGATCGCGAGGTATGTTGGCGTGGCACAACTTATGACAGGTCTTTGTCCAGCAGTGAACTCCTATAGGATGAGTTGATTGATTGAGGTATGTTCCCGTTATACCCACACTTAGCAAAGGATCGGTGATAACAGTATTACGCTATGACCTTAGAAGTATATCGTTGTAAGTCCTCATCCTAACTTCCTAACTAATATTATAAATGCGAAAGTAAGTTTGTTACCTTTTCACGCCTAAACCACTGAACCGATCATCCTGAATGCATATACGTGGTCAGGTGTACAGAAACGGACATAGGATACCTTTCATCCCGAAAAAAAAGTACTGTTCCCGAGGAAAACAACAATAACGTTTTTAGATGTCGCCACGTGTCTTTCGAATCACGATTGAATTATATTATTATAGAAACTTTAGTAGTGTGTTTAGAGTTTTTTTGAACTTAATTAACGCGAGCAAAGCCGCGGGAAAAAGCTATTATAAAATACTATAGTATAAACAGAGAACAAAATTATTACAACGAAAATATACAAAAATGAACACAGCTCGAATTTCTTTATCCCAAATGACATAAAATGACAAAAGTTTCAAAACTAAAAACACAAAACCGGGCATTCGCAATAATTAGCATCTCTGGCTCTGCCTCGTCACGAGCTATTTACATTTTTATGAGAGTGCACCGAACGCCATCTAAATTAAACGCGACGATGGACAAAGAAAAACGTAAAAACATAATACCCTCCATCATATTAGAATATTTTGTTCAGGAACTGTTCATGTAATCTGGTTTGAGAAATGTGAATGTCTTTATTACAGGATCTTTTGTCTGCTGGCAATCAATTAGCGAAGGAAACGAGAACTTTCAATATACATTTTCTATTGTAGCTTGATCATTGTTTGAAGCATTTATATCAGACGCCAGACCGAATTTTGATATGTTTGCGGATGAATGGAGGGTGATTTTGTAGGAATGTGTTGCTACTGCGAGAGGTATGCATCATGAATGAGTGAAAGAATATACTGTCAGAAGCATTATAAGCACAGAGTTTATTAGATTTTTTTTTTTCTTTCCCTTGTATTGTATGTATCGTCTTCTATTACTATCTTTAATTATTGTAATTGGTCTAAGACCGTTTTAATTAAAGTAAATAAATATATATAAATAAATAAATCAGAATAAAGCTATGGATAATGTCAAAGAGAAGAATCTTGAATATTTACAATATAGGGTCTAAATAACAAAGTGTGTATTCTTGAGGTTGGAAACCATCCACCAACAGATTGTCACTGTATACGATGACGATACACACTGATGAAATATACAGTGACAATCTGTACTATGATGCCATAATACGAATTCTAAACGTAGTAAACTAAATCCTTGTCAATAAAAATACTGATTAAAGTAACGACTTATGCAAGTGCATCAAACATAGCAAAAAAGTTCATCTCAATTCCTTTATAATGGTACAAATAGGAAATTGCTCCGCTAAGCCTCGCCAAAAGCAATCGCTGGTGGTCGTCCCGCGAGGCGAGGCCGTAGATAATTGAACGGTTCACGTTTGAAGGCCAATATCTGAGCTATTACATGACGGAATAGCTTACTGGATCGCTAGCAAACTTTTCCCGAGGCTTCGGATATAAGGACCAGTCTTTTGATTTGGTCTTTCCATCCGCATTGGTATATCAAAGATGAATATGAGTTTTCATCATTGTAGGTCTTTTACTATGTCTGATTTTGAGTGGATAGCTATGAAATCAAAACACGTGAGAGACTGACTATTGAACATATGAGTGTTTTGTAGATATCATCGTTAAGTAGATCTCTTTGGACATCTACGAAATAAAATTGAATGGGATTCTTAGCCAGGGACTAATACAACTAGTAAAGGTAGCATTTAGCTCAGGCTTTTTAAATGTGTCATTTAATAGTAGATTGTTGCACCGAGCGCAAAGTGAGTCATTAATGCACGAGTGTTATGTTGGTGCCCGAGCGCAAGCGAGGGCACTAAATTAGCACGAGTGCATTAATCACTCACTTCAGCAAGGTGCGTAATCTACTTTTCTTTCAACTACCAATTTACCTACCGTGATAAAATATACCTACTCAAAATAAAAACTCAAGTTAATGAAAACAAGGTTATCCTGCGACTTTTGCGGCAAAAGGTTATTAACAATTTCATTTGCAGCTGTTTTTATACTTTCTGGACTTGAATTCATATCGCTATCTATTTCCATTTTTTAAAACTTTTCTTGAAAATTTTCATGGCCGCCATCTTGAATATAGATTTTGACCTCATTTTCGTCATCAGCATCCCCGAAAACCATGGAAATGACACCCATGATGCTTAAATTGAAATTTTAAAAGCTGCCATCTTGGAAATGGATTTTGACCTCATTTTCGGCATCAGTACCCCCGAAAACCATGGAAATGACACCCATGACCACTAATTTGACATTTTTATTGCCGCCATCTTGGAAATGGATTTTGACCTCATTTTCGGCATCAGTACCCCCGAAAACCATGGAAATGACACCCATGACCACTAATTTGACATTTTTAGTGCCGCCATCTTGGATTTCGATTTTGACCTCATTTTCGGCATCAGTACCCCCGAAAACCATGGAAATGACACCAATGACCACTAATTTGACATTTTTACTGCCGCCATCTTGGATTTCGATTTTGACCTCATTTTCGGCATCAGTACCCCCGAAAACCATGGAAATGACACCCATGACCACTAATTTGACATTTTTTATTGCCGCCATCTTGGATTTCGATTTTGACCTCATTTTCGGCATCCGCACCCCAGAAAACCTTGGATTTGACACCCATGACGACTACTTTACTAATTTTCATGGCCGCCATCTTGGATTTGGATTTTGAAGTTATTTTCGGCATCAGTGACCCCGAAAACCATGAAATTAGCACCCATGATTATTAGATGAAAATTTTCATGGCCGCCATCTTGGATTTGGTAATGATAATAAAAAAACTGCACTAATGAAAAACAGTGCAGTAATGAAATTTCATACAACATTTCTGCACTGTTTGCAGTGCAGTAATGAGATTTCATACAACATTTCTGCACTGTTTTGCTTCTAAGCAGAAAATACGTATTTTGTGATCGGTTTTGTAGCGATTAATGATAACATTACTACGTAGTTGGAAGAAAATCCTTTTTATATTACTCTTCTGACGGTAAGGCTACCAAAAGCTTAATGTGTCAGTCGCAAAATAATTTTGATACCTTTCCAATCCGACATTTAGATTGATATTAACCTGGCTCTAACACGAAGTAGGTCATCGAAATGAAATATAAATGAAATTAAAAATGTATAATTAGAAATTGTTTGTTGAATGAAAGGAACTTAACTATCTGAGGAAGGCGTAGCACTACATTAATTAGAACGGAGTCCCATGATAGGTACGTTTGAACTAACTCACAAGTATTCTCTTGGACTTAAAATCAAGTGTCCAATTACTTTGTTCTATCCTGCTTTTCCAACATACATCCTGCATATAGGTTACGTGAAATTAAACCATCATGTCTAGAGACCCATTCAGCTAACGTTAATGTCATTAAGAGGTGCTTTGGAGTATAAAAGAAGATTGTGCGCCGCGATATTGCAGCGTTACAAGCGTGTTCCCGCCTTAGTGTGACGTTTTATACTATGTAATAGGGTCTTAAGCCCACGGATCAACATAGTCCTTAGGATCATGGCCTCTTATAAGAGTGAATTGAACTCTAAGAGCCATGTGGCTTGGTAGGCTATCTTGTATGTTCTCGGCAATGTTATAAAAGGTAACTAAGCCATTTTATGGGCTTAGACTGAATGGGTACCCTTTCAATATAATGGGTCAGGTGGCTTTGAAATGCATAATGGTAACGTATAACGGTTTCTCGTTCGCAAATCCTTCTACCTGTCTTCTGGTAACACTGCGAAAACCTGGTCCTAAGAGTCGCGTTGCAGATGTCGTGTATGTTCAAGAATTGTAATGGCATAAAGGCATATCACCACAGTATATTAAAATAAATATATGCCAACAATTATCACCGTTATTTCCTCTTCCTCCTACATAAAAGAAAAAACAAGAAGCCTTAACTGAAGTCACGTAATATTTTATCGAATCACTTAGAAGTCGCGAGACAGACGGCAGAACAGAAACAAAGCCGACAGGCCCGACTACCCTCCACTGAGAAACGACCACCAAATAAAATACTTTGGAGTAAACATAGGACTTAGGAGAGAATTTTGAAGCTATTTTACTTCAAACAACTTCAACAAGTTCAAGTACGCGAAGCCGACGAGATAATAATAGATTGTGTGTGAGAAAATCGAACACAAGTCTGATGCATAAAAGTGTATTTTGCATGGCACCCATTATTTACAATCATATACCGCGGTCAATGAAGGAGCTGAATGTAAATCTTTTTAAAAGACGTCTAAAAGACTTCCTTCTCCAAAAAGCATATTATAGTATTACAGAGTTTCTAACGGAAAAGATAGATCATTCAACATAATCTTGTCATATTAATTAATATATCACTCATACCTACTATACATTTCCTTTTTCCTCATTCAAAATTTTGTTAACAAATGTAATAACTTTTCACATTTTTATATAAATAACACATGTAATACCTACTCTGACATTTCGATTTTCTTTATTGCTGACATTGTAATTTATATTGTTTGTTAAAAATCAAATCAAATCAAAATCAAATCATTTACTCTTGTTAAACATAGGTAAAAATACAGTTCTCATATGTTATGTTATGCACGCTATGTTTTGCCACTAGGGCGTACAAGTTACAATATTATGTTGTCATGCATATTATTACAAAGTCAGTCATTTAATATAATATAAAAAAAAAAACACATCAGTAAGAAGTTACAGGTCCTAATACTGATCATGGATTTAAAAATACAGAAAACTCTGTCTACTAGCTTTCAAATCAGTTTTTTTTTTTTTTTTTTTTTTTAGATAGAAATAAAATACGTTTATATGCGGTAAACATGACGCAAAAAAGAAAATAAAACAAAAACAAAAAATAAGAAGGTTGAGGGAAACATACGTCACATCCACGCAAAATATTTCACATTAACCAACACAGGCGCTTATGAAAAGTCGAATTTAGGTGCACGGTTCCAGTTATTCGTTTCCTATGGAGAAGAGCCGGCAAGAAACTACATGGTTACTCTTTTAAAATCCACATCTTTGCTTTATTTTTACTTGATATTATTTAACCATAGTTATAAAGGTATAGTATTTGCCTCGCTGATCTATTGGTTGCAAGGTGGGTTCGATACCTAGGTCGAGCAAACCGTTATTGGGTTTTGCCGTGTGGAATTTTTCTCAGTAGCAGCTCGGGGTCTGGATTTGTGCTCGGCAATAGGCTCGTCCCCTTTTACAACGAATTTAAACCTAACGGCGATATAAGGGTTTACTATAAACCTCTGCCCAACCCTTTAATACAGGCGTGATGTTCTAGTATTATTTAACCAACTGTAATGACGAAAATAATATCAGTTTTAATGCCCTGTAAATTCTGAAAAGCGAACTTTATTTGACGAGTATTTTTGATCAAGTACCAGGAACTCAGAAGTTATTGAAGGCAACGGATACGCTTGCGTTGGTATATAAACGGTTTGGCAACCTGTCACTATATTATCCGGAGCATACCCCGGTGTCCGTAACATAGTGTGCTGTTCGAGGTAGTTTGGTCATGTCGTTCGTAAGCCGAAGAATTATGTTGGTCAGTTAGTCGGTTTTATTAACTTAGGAGTCACGGAGCTAAATAGTTAGACGGTAAATGGCGTGAATGTCGCGAAAGGGAAACTTGTGCTGGAAAACTTAGACAGGGAAACTGGGAGGTTTTTGCCTTTTGCTCTTTTCTGTCTCCCGCTTGATACGAAGGAAAGTCAAATCTAATTCTCTTCCTACTATTATTTTCTAATCGTTTTTTTTTTCTTGTCTGTAATTTCACGTTTGACCACTATACAAGGTAAGTAGGAAAGGGGGTACTAATCCGAAAGAGTATTAGAGTACACATAATAATGAGTAATTTTTGTTCTACAACTTTCCCCAAAAGTCAATAGTTTAAGAGAAATAGCTGTTTAAAAATTTCATAAAAATACGCTAAAATCTATCTATCCCTAGCTATGATCAGCTGTGTTTACATTTTGGGTCACATTTGAGGTCACAAATTAGAAGATCCATTTTTCTGAATTCGTAACTAAAGCAGGGAAGAAGAATTTTTGAAAAAACTAAAATACTTAAAAGCCATCTTTTATGGAAATAAAAATTATCTAATTTTAAATAACAGTTGTTTTAAAACAGTCATCAATGATACTTTATGTGGCCTTATTTCGACTAACCTTGTTTATGTGAACATGCTGGCGATGATAGTGCACATTTGCCTAAAAGTAACCTATTCACTCGAGATTTGAAAATTCCAAGGTTTTGGCTATCGGGAAATACAGAATCTGGCAGAGCGTTCCACTTATTAGCTGTAGGATCCAAGACAGTTCAATTATTTTCCTCGTACACGCAGTAGAACCTTGCTAAAGGAATTGTAATGGAAGGTCTCATATGTGGTGGGCTTGTCACAGATCAAAAAAGGCTTTGCCCAGAAGTAGGAAACAAAAAGAAAAGGAAAAAAAACAATAAAGGAGTATCACACTCCTGTTATCGGTAGGGGGTAGCACTGGGCAATGTTGACAAAGGAAGGTAGTCGTCGATATGGATCAACGCACCCGATGTTATAAAGGCGGTGGTCATTCGACGAAGCGGAAGCATTCGGTGCTGAACAGCTGAAGAAGTCTAACCTTTTATATCTGACTAGCTTATCCTTATTTTATGATCTTGTAATAATAGTGTAAAGTATTATATTGTGATCTCGTTCATGTTACTAACACTAACCCAAATACAAGTACTCTCAGTGGTGGAGAGTCTATGTTGGTTTTATTTACTGTGTTTACGTTGCTCGCAATCCTGACATACCGATATTAGCTAAAACTGTAATGATAGAATCAACCCTAAACGATTATGTTGTTGTGACGTTTACACTCCTAAGAAACATTTGTTTTTGTTATTTTAGTTAGTCCACATATTTGTAACCGCCACCGATTTAACCTCAACGGTGCTAAAAGCTTTACAAAAGGCAAATAATAAGTAATTTTCGTTCTAAAGATATAGAAAGCACATCTGCAGTATCTAATTGAGTGTAAAACTGTGTCTCCAGCAGATAGACCATAAGGTTGGCAGAAATATAGGCGATATTTATGGGCCATGGTATCGGAAATGGGGAGTTTAACATATTCTATGGGGAGGAAAATTTATATCCAACGTGTTATGGAGGAAGGGTGAATGATGGGAATAGTTGATGGTATCTTTAGTGTTACTGAACTTATTTACATAAATACTCCTAACAGAATCTCTGTGCAGTGAGTTATTAATGTAGGTCTTGAAAAAGATAGACATACAAATAAAGAAAAATATCCTAGTGTAAATAAACTAAAATATCAAAATATCCCTCCGCATCGCTGTCGACTGGTGACTTGCCCAGAAGACTGGCCCCATTGCAATGTTGTTTGGCAATGCTAATCCTTTGACCAAAGTAAAGGCCAACCTTTGAGTCACGGAAAGAGTCGATCAAACCCCTTGCAAGATCTCTGTAAAAGTTGAACACTCGAACTCCACGACCCGGGTGTTTCATACCCAAACGGCTCGAAAATATTAATAATTACTAATAAAGTTATTACATTTTTGCGCTGCATGAGGGTCTCCGCAGCTGCAGCAGCAGCACCAGAACAGACTGCCGAGCTAGGAAGATGAGATGGCGCAAGGGTATCGACGCACGATGCGTCCCACACCAGAGACCTACCCATCTTCCATGGCAATAACGACATGCCGTCTGGTCTCTTGCTATCGTCACGTGCCATGCCATTTGGTTCTAATACAGGTAGAACGCCGGCGGTGACAAGAGCACAACTCATTTATTTATAACTTGGAAGTAAACATAGTTCAACTTACGGCTTATATTACAATTAAAGTGCCAATATAGGTAGCAGCAGAATCATAAGTAGTTTGGAGGATAATTCTTCAAACAAAATTGTTGCTAAACCACAAATGAAAGACAACCGTCAGTGACTGACGGTCATGTCAGAAATCATGTTGCATACGATGAATAAAGCTTATATAACTTTTTTTTTCCATTATAACCATAACTCACATCAAAGTAGAATATAATATCAAAGCACACTCCCATAAAAATATAGGTACCATCATCATAAGACTCTATTTAAACAGCAGAACGATTCGACGAACCAGAACCGGGTACTAAAAGTACCAGAGTACCAACCCGGTACCATAACGCGACATACTCCGTACACACTCATTTAGCATATGAGTGGGGGAGACGCGGCATAACTCAACCACTCTTGAAATATTTCGCGAGTCGCTGCGACGAATAAAGTGGAAAATATATTGTTGAAACCATTACTATGCTGACGACTGTAAGAAAACCTAACAGTGAACAGTACAAAGAGATATGGTGTTTTTAAAATTTTTGTTGCGTTTTTTTTCTGTTAATTAAAGAGAATGTAATAAGATACTTGTTTACGTAAAGTCGTAAAAGATAACTGAGGTACACGGTTTGTTTTGGCTTGTTAGCAGCTTTTGTAAACGACTGCTAAGTTTCATAATAAAGTGTGACTTCAATGTATCTAGAAATAGTGTAAGGGCGCGGGATTGAAAATCAATGGCAAAGTTACCGTAAAATCGTTTATTCACACACGGATACAAGTTAGGCTTAAAACAACTTAAAAAACAAAGAAGAACGGTTAATTTAGGCGGGAAAATCGGTGGCAGGTGACAACGCCCGCGCGCGACAAGTAATTTCGACCGACTGACTGGCCAACCGTCGCGGGAACGGCGCGAAGCGACGCGACTGGCCTCACAAAATGCGGCGTTGCCGTCGGGCGACGCGCGTGCCCACCTATCTCACGAGAGCACGCCGTGTGACTTTTATTACCACTACATAAGGTTCATATTGCAATGATTTACGTGCCCTTGTGAGACAGAAAGACGTCAAATATGCGACGCGCGGCGTTGCCACTCCACGTTCGAATCGAATACACTATTTATATTATTACTAGACTTAAATTACAATGAGTTGCCTACAAATAGAAGTAGTATAAAAGTCACATTGAATATTAATGACTTGAATGACGGGGACGTTAAAAGTAGTTCTTCGCTGCGATTGAATCTCGATTAAAAACTTTGTTTAATTTCTCCAACTAACTAAAACATACAAAGTAAACTTTAGAGCATAACTTACAAAATGGTAAGTAATAATCGTTTTATGATCGCCATTTTAAATAAGGTAATGAACCGAGTATTTATGCCCATTATAAAGAAGATAGCTCTTAGAAAGCTAAGTATTCTCAGACTCAACAAGCTACCAGTCGTTAAAATAAAAAGGCTTCAGTAACCACACTACGAAGATTTACTGCGGGAATCTTTGCACTGAGATTTGCAATACAAACTTCGAAAGATTCAACATTGTTAGACAACCCGTCTTTACGTGTAGAACGTATGGCATTTGCAATTTAATGTTATGTTTTACAAGAAACGTGTCTCAATCCTGGAGCCAAATTGACGAAACATATTTTTTTATTTCAATATCTTTTATATCGTTTGCAAAAGAAAGAAAATCTTGTTTGGGTCAATTTTTTTCGGTCCTAAATTGAACTTGATACTGAGATAAAAATCCGCGTAGATATACAAGGCTATAATGGATAGGGTTTTCAATAGAACACTCAAAGGACTAAGGTAAATCTTGAAGCGGAGGTACACATAAATACTATTTTATCCATTATGTAAGGAAGCAATTCGGCTTTCTTTACGACAATAAATCTGTTCAAAGTAAATCCTTCATTGTTGTCCGCGTCAGTCCACAAGAAACACTTTAATTGGTTCACCCTGTTAAGAATTAAGTGTGCTTCGTTGGACATACTTCGGGCAACTCCGTGGAACTTCAGCCAACTTCGGAAACGAGTTCGAAACTTGCTGGATTTAAAATATTTGCGCTATCTTGTGAACTATTTCCACACTATCATCGGTTTTCCCCTGTCTCCCTTACCTACATATATAAAATGCACCGTTTCTTTAGAGGACTGGGCATTGATGCGAGTTTTATACAGTTTTATCTAAGTCGCTATCTTCGTTTAAATAAAATTGGTTGAATGGTGGCGAGGATATCAGGTTACATGAGAGCGGCAGGACCGTGTTGACTGCTAAACAATATACAAGGTGAAATTGTAAACAGTTGACAAACCGAAATGGGAGATTGTACTCATAACTATGAACAACTTTTAATCTGAGAGCAAAATTGAAATCGCGAAAAAAAAATCTGCTGTTCCCTACATTTTGACGAGTTATGCGAATATAAATGTAGGGAACAGCTGTTTTTTTTTTCGCGATTTCGTGTTTTGTCCCATAGTAAAAGTTGTTCATAGTGATGAGTACAATCCCGCATTTCGGTTTGTCGACTGTTTACAATTTCACCCTGTATAGAATAATAATGTAAATTTCACTTCATATTTCAATTCAAGTTTCAATTGACTCGAAACTAATTTCGTAATTTTACGGCTATAAATATATTTCAGAAAGCAAATTAGAGTATCCTTCAAAATATGATAATCAGTAACCTTGTTAGTTAGCTTACCGTCTCCCGTCACATAAATTTTAATATATAACAATCATATTCAGACTGACTAAACTGAGTCATAACATTTCAAAATTACACACTATCGAAGTTTTAAAAGCAACCCGACTCAAAGGACCAAAATAGTATAAAAGCTAAATCCAAGACAGCTAAAAGAAAGCGTTAACATTTGAACAGTTTAACCGGGTGAGCCAGTAATTCACGTAAAACCGGCGCCCGTCCGATCAGCTGATACATCCGATTCGTATACGATAAACAACAAAGCCGTTTCATTAGGATTCGCGCCGTGCCGGCTCTGCCAGGACCAAAGGGTTTCTCATTGAAATTCTCGGTGCTGTGTTTAGACACGTCAGTGTAGTGGAATAGAACCAACTAATAAGATAATTTAACTAGAGGTAGATCTTCAATTAAATTAAACTCTGTGGATTATTGGTATTTATTTGTTCAATATGTAATAAGAAATGAAATTGAGAAAGTAAATATGTGTTTGACTCTAAAATTAGAACAGTTGAAATAAATGATTTACAAATACTATTTGACTGGCTTTCAACTTATTTCTAACCTACCAAGGAACATTTAGTTGTTAAATTCTTCATAACTATTGTAGGAGTTTGCAAGCAGTTCAATTAAGTATATCTTGTTACAAAAAATACCGTACAAAGTCAATTTCATTGCAATTCAACTTCCGTACAACTCAAACAGAACAAAAGGGTTCTCATTGTAATTCGTACTATGCTGTTTACTTGCCCCAGTATGGCGGAGGAGTACCGTAGATTATCTAGTAATGCTCTATTAATAGCAGTTACGCGATACATATTAGCAAGCCAGTGAAACACTAGAACAAGCTGTTTTGCATATAACTGTCCTGTTAGAACAGTTTTATTCCATTCTATCAGGTTGATGACTTATAAAAGACAATGTTTTAATGTGAAGCATAAAATATTTAAGATTCTTCTCAAGTTTTCTAAATGGAATATTATATTTTATACTTAAAATGAAGTATACTATTAATATTTTATTTCTCAATCTGGTTTTATTAATGTAAAAGTTTCTATACCTGTTTGTGTTTAGTTTTTTTCTTTTTTTCTGTACAGTTTTTTGTGTGAATCTAATATTCATTGATACTGCATGATTTATGACAATGATCTTATCTTTAAGCCTAGGCTTATACTGACTAGCAATTTATCATTATTCTACACAATTTCAATATTCAGTTAAGAAACTTACAATCCTTAAAGGAATGATTTCATCAGTGTCAAAATAAAATTCCTTGCTTCCCGATTCTGTTACAAATCAACCCTCCTACATCTTTCAGTACTGTCCCGGCTACTATCCTGCCAATGATAGCAAACGCTCATAGAATCGGCCCCGCGGGTCTGAAGCATTTACGCTGAGATTTATACAGGCCCTCGGCTCGCGAATTACGACCGATTGACGCCTGTAACGTTGTTTACCTACAACTTACAACTTAATGTTATGATCTTAGCGAACGCCGTCTGAACAGAGCATAATTTTGGAGGTAATGAAGCTATTGAATATTGTAGCTTAGAGGGTAACGAGAAAGTATAAATTTTGCCTGGATAAGCTTTTAACACGCACTTTAATTATCTTCTGATTAAAGGTAAGACTAAGTTCAAAGAAAAACTTAATATGCTTGAGATGATTCGGAAAAATAATAATTATTATAACTTAGATTCTGTGTGATATTGTACCAGAGCATTAGGCCACTGCACGCGGGCCACTGGCCACCGCCACAAGCAGCCGGCCACAAGGTGTTTTCTATATTTCGGATAGCCGCCACTGGCAACACGTGTGTCTGGAAAAAATTGTCAGTAAGGGAAAAGCCACACGGCGCGGTGCGGCGCCGCGCCGCACGTACATCGGACCAAGACGAGGAGGGAGGGTTTATGCGCCGGAGCGGCACCGCTCCGACTTCACAGACCGTAGATGTGTTCCCGGAGAGCCGTTCCACACGGTGCGGTGCAGCACCGCACCGCGTGGCTCTTGCGGCGCCGCGTGCTACATGTGCACGCTGATACGGCAAAATAATTGCGGTGCGGTGTGCCGCCGCACCGCACTGCATCGTGTGGCCTCTACCTAACTTAAGGGGAACTTAACTTAACTTAAGGCCCGTGTGCAGACAAATCTCAGGATTATTTCTGTGATTTTATGACCAAAACGGTCCCGCTATACTATAACATAATCAGCCCAATACTGTCCCACTGCTGGGCAGAGGGTCTCTTCTCAGAATGAGAAGGATTTAGGCCTCAGTCCACCACGCTGGCCTGATGCGAGTTGGCGGGTTACACACACTATTGAGAACTTTATGGAGCCTTCTCAGGCGTGCAGGTCCTCCCAATGTTTACCTTTACCGTTAACGCAAGTGACTATCAAATTACGATCCGCACATGAATTCGAAAAGTCAGAAGTGCGGGCTGGATTCGATCTCGGACGCTGCATGGAAGGCAACCGCTCAACCGTTAGGCTACTAGCACCGGGCGCCGCCGGAGGGCGCGCGACGATCTCCGGCCACCCTAGAGTGTGGGCTGCGGGCGACGGGTCCCCTAACTCAACCAGTAACAGGCCCAAGAAGGCGGCGCGCAGTGTTCCGTGCGCGCCTCTCAGGAGGACGTGGGGCAAGGCCCCACAGAAGGAGAAGTCTGTCAGGGGCTGGCAGACCGAGGCCTGCCGGGATTGCGGTGCATGCAGCTGCGAATCCCGCGACCCCGGCCAAGGGTCAGAAGAAGGAACACCGTGGGTTTTTAGCCGGTAAGAGTCCGGCATAACCCTTCGCCCCAGGCGAAGGAAATCCATGAGGATTTCCTACGAAAAAAAAAGGCTAACACTGCTTTTTTACCGCAAAATAAAATCCAGCGTACCTAATATTAATTTAATTAACCGCTCTAGAAACTATTTCAGTATAAAAACTAAACAATTGATTGCTTGAACTAAACTGATTAGTTTTGTTTAGTTGGCATTATCCGCAGCTCTCGTAGCGTTTGTACTTAAAACTTAATCAACAGTGCTTAGGCAGAATAAACTCCAGACTAAGTTCAGACCTAGAACCTAGTAAACTTAAAACTAAGACTGAAGTTTGCACCTGAAAAATTCAGCTAAGTTCCAACTTAATAATCACGAGTTGTGAAACAAAGGAGTACTTAGCTGAAAGTTTTCAAATTGTTATTAATTAAGGAAGTTTTTATGTGTTTTAAAGAAAGGGAGTTACGTACAATTTTATTTTACGGTTCCACTGGATTTATATTTTGAATTTATTAGGTATGATGTTTTAATAGTTTATACCACAAGGACCAGATTTTAATCTCTGGTGCTAAGCTCCAAAATTATGTCATGCTCATAGATCGATCATTATAATATTGTGCTTGTATTAAACTTTAAACCCTGCAAATCTTCTGTATTCTTTCTTCATAAACAGGAAGAGAGAGTATATATTCTAATTAATCAAAGAAATAGTTTTCACCTAGGAAAACATTATCATAAGAAGCCGCGCGAAGAATAACGTAATTAAAAATACAGCTTTGAATTTTAATGTAGGAGGCAAAGGAAAGGTGTTCAAAAGTAATACACATAACAGAATTATTTCACGCACAGGGAAATAAAGGTAGGTACACAAACAACGCATGAATATTAAACAGTCAGTGCAGTCAGTTAGCAATCCTCGGTTTAATTAGGAGTAAAGCCCGCGTCCCACGCGCGAATTCTATCAATTAGCTGCGACCAGCCGCGATGCGGAGCTGAGGCCTGATTGGTCTTTAGAGCAGGACGTCGAAGCTAACTAGCTGTATTGTTGTTTGTAACTCGTATGACATTCTCGTTAGAACTGTATTATGAGTTGTGGTTAAATGTAAAACCTAGTTTGAATATTAATTGATAACAAGAAGATATACCTTGATAAATTAAATACTAGCTGACCCGGCGAACTTCGTACCATTTTTTTTCGTGACTATTTTTTTTTTAAATTTTCTTTTATAAAAACCTTTTCCTGACAATAACGAATACGCAAACCTGACAAAATATATGCATAATTTCAGAATGATTGGTTCAGTAGTTTAGGCGTGAAATGGTAACAAACAAACATACTTCTGCATTTATAATATTAGTTAGGATAAAGGCTTCTACACACCAAAGCCGCCGACCCGGCGGCTTTACCCGCCGGGTCATGCCGGCGGCCAACTAACGCGAACTAAACGAGCGAACATAACGCAAAACAAGCCCGGCGGCATAACCCGCCGGGTTAAGCCGCCGTGCCGGCGGCTTTGGTGTGTAGAGGCCTTTAGGATTTTCAGACTAGGTAGTTCTACTAAGCGTCCACTAAGCTTAACCCTTCGGCTCGACGAGATTTTGACATTTGTCATATCCGCTGACACGGGGAGTTGTCGCGTTAATTAATCGAATTAAGTCACTAAATGCAGGAATTTGCACGCAAGTTTTAAGTATGAATTTCATGTGAAAATTATTTTATTTAATTAATATTGTACCTAATATGTCTAGTAAATTTCTTTAAAAATGTGCTGTTTACGTGAAGCTACGTCGACATACTGCGAAATTAGAATAAAATAGATATTTAATATACCTATATCCAAATATTAGTTGAGTTAGATTAGCTCAAAAACAATAATTAACGTACCTAGTTACGTGTTGAAACGCTGAGGGGACAAGCTAAACATATTTTTTTTTTCTTTTCATGTTCATTTTCACCATTATTCAAATAAAAACGCATAAAAAAACATAATTCAATTTAGTAAAAATTGTACGTCGACTTAATTCGAACCTAGTGCTGACCATCAATCCAAAATTGTTAATACAATACAAATGTTGCATTCAGCCAAATCGATACTCATTCAGCCTAATCGAAAAATAATCATTAAATAAATAAAATCGCTCGAAAGTTAATTAATGACATTTATTTATTTTCGGCATAGCTACAAATAAATAATTTCACGTGAATAGAAAGTATTTTTCAAAAACCTAAAGTATTGGCACAGATTAAATATTAGTACAAGTAGAATGAACACGAAGATATTTTAAGTATCTAATAGACATAATTAGAATGTATTACCACATTCTCTCCTATATTACTACATGCAGTCGGTCAACGCGGTACATTGTCGCAGAGCATTCGTGCTAGGGTTTGCTGAGGAAAGCGAGCAGCAGAGAGGCGGAGCTTATGTCCTAATCTGCCATACCGCAGCTCGGGACATAAATTCCTGGGCCTTTGCTTCCTGATTTCAAATAGAAGTGAAATAGTTCATAAGATAGAGGACGTACTACTATAATCAGGTTTTAATAATGTTAGAGGACATAAGGTCGGTTCACAAAACAAACATGGCTAAGATCGATTTCTAAATCTAAGATAGCGGCTACGAAAACTTACTACTTATTCATCATGGGTGATATTTCCATGATTTTCATGGCTCCTGTTGCAGAAAATGAGGTCAAAACATGAAAAGTTCACTAGTCGTCATGGGTGTCAATTCTGTAGTTTTCGGTGGCGCTGAGGCCGAAAATGGGGTCAAAATGAAATTCCTAGACAGCGGCTACAAAAATTTGCAAATTAGTCGTCATGGGTTTCAAAATCGTGATTTTCGGGGGTATTATTGCCGAAAATGAGATTAAAGTCCAAATCCAAGATGGCGGTTACGCAAATTGGTTAGCTGTCATGGGTGTCAATCCCATGATTTAAGGGCTAGTAAATTTCATTTAACTAGTGAACTTTCATGACGGCTATCTTGGATTTAGGAGTAGAATAAATTTTCGGCATCAGCACCCTCGAAATCTATGGAAATAATACATATAATTATGAAATAATAAGTAAATTTTCAAGGCCGCCATCTTGAATTTAAGAATAACTTAATTATGTCTACCTACTGCTGCAAGGCTTATCCGCTGCGACTATCAGCTCGACAAAATGTTAAGGTCTATAAAATGTTGTAAAAGTGCCAAGTAAAGATGGCTGAACTACTGTTGCCTTTGCACCCCTGTCCAAATAAAACGACCAAAATTTCGTAAAGCGTTCAAAATCGATCTCGAAATAAAATACTACTTCAAAACCCAGAGGTGCCTAGTCTGAGGTGAAACATTTACGAGTTAGTGTAATGTTACAATTATTCGCCATTTTCACATAACAGCATGTTCATTGCTCGTTTTAAGTTCTAACTTATTCGAATTCTAACTACTACATTACAAGTAAATGCTTCCGGTCAACATCCGACTTAACGTGGTCCAAGGCCTCATCAATGTCTCGCATCGAGAATGCCAAAAGCTTTCCGCCGTTAAATCTTCCCCGAAATCAAATACTCACTACGCCTATGTCAGATATACTGGGCACCCTATACCATCTACGCCTTCAAAAAATAAAGTCTATAATGTATGACCTCTTCACCCTCTTCTGTTTTTTTTTCGCTTATTCACAGCCGTCAACCATCCTGGACATAACAAAATTAATATTCTATGTAGGTACATAGGTACCTATGCAATTTAAAATTAGTACATGAAGGCGTAGGCGAGGTACCTAGATTTCGCACTATTAAGATCCCGTTTAACAATTTTAAACCTTATTACAAGGATCGTTTCGTAGATAATTATTATTTCACTGCCGATATTGCGTCAAATTAGAATTTATTTTTTGAATTTTGAATAAAGAATAACAGTCTACGGATGCATTGGATTCCACGGTGAAGTTTCGGTACGAATATTTATTGATGTAGCCACAGAGGATTGTGATTTATGATGAATCTAAATCTATTTTATTGTATTAAAACGTACCTACTGAATTATTACGATATTTAAAAAAAGTATCTTTGATTGCTTGATTATAATTTTAACATAGATAGAATGTTAAATTACATCAAACATGTAAAATATTTATTATAATTAAAAAAATCGATTTTTGGTGTTACTTATTTTTTATTAAATCGATTCGAACAAAATCACAACGAAATAATCGATTCACATAATCACTTTCTCACATCATTAACCATAAAAAAGTAATATGGCGGCTGATTCCGAATCCCAAATTGAGTAGTGATAACAAAGATTTCGTGATATTTTACGTACGTTTACGTTTTACGTTAAAACATGGGCTTTTTCTAGTAGTATATCGCATTTGTCAATAGATGATGGATTGTTTTTAACCACGCCTACTGTGTAATTTGTGATATTAGTGATAAATGAACAACAACAAAAGTTCAACTGGCGGGAAGCTTTTACTTTGGATATCAAAAACTTTGTTATCACTACTAAAATTACCAAAACTATGGATGATTTCTTCGAATTAATAAATGATTTACTCATTTTGTGATGATTGGTAGTCCAGAATCCATTCTTTTTATGATTTTTAGCGTCCACCACGAGTGTCATCAAATGGCGGTTATCGCATTTATACATTCAGTTTTGTAAAGGTAAATATTAAAACTCGTGCGCTAAATAGGATTGATTTAATGGTACTCAAACTTGAGCTTTTTATTTAGTTCTTATAAATTTCATCCAATAACAAGATCCGATAAGTAGATAATTAAATGTTTACATTATTAATTAGGATGTCGTATGACCTAATTCTGGGCCCCAATCGGGGTCGAAAACGAGTTTACGGTAGTTCTTGTGTTCGTCCCCTTTCGGGGCCCGCTACGGACTATACGGTTAATACCTACTTATGTTCCTTCCATAAATTTTGCAGTAATACTTAAAGCACTCTAAGAAAGTCATATTCATTTCTTTAATGGATTGCTCGGAACATTCATATGACTTATCACAGCAGGTGAACATAAAGGTATTCTAATTCACACAAGTGCCAAAAGACCAATTTTGTTTGGCGTTATCCACTTCCAACCGAAGTTTCCAGTAAGTTATCGCTTTCTTAACTTCTTTTCCTGAATTTAGTTGTGGTTTTTAATCAAGCATAAACACTTAAAAGTTGTGAAGGGCAATTTTCGGGGCTATCTATAGTAACATTGTCGTTCAAAAAGACAGTAATTTTAGTATATTTTTACCCGACTACGGCGAAGCAAAAAGGAGGGTTATGATTTTGACCGGTATGTATGTGGGTATCTAGGGGAGATTAGTCCAAAACCGGATATGAGGATAAAACCGGGACAAGGCAGTATAGCCTCTTACACTTGCTTCAAATTTAGGCGCGCGTTCGCTCGCTGCTTTTGGCCACCCTGATCAGTTTGTCAACAAACTTTAAATGGCGTCGGTGCGTGCTCGACAACAATAAATAAGAAAAACGCTTTTATGGTCAATTGATCTAATATTCTTTGGAATGAAAAAAGTGTATCTTTATACTCGCGAAGGATCGATGCGTGGTGCAATGTCTTAAATGTAAGAATTGGGCCCATGAAGGCGGTACGGGTTGGGAACCCGAAGATCTTGATGAATTACATTTCTACCACTGTTCAGGGCCAAAATCGGGTATAAGATTTGGGTATACCCGGTTTTGGACAAGGTGTGGGCAAAACCGTAAAAACATAACTTTTATATATTGATTATTTTTTGTTATTTAGAATAAAGTGATCTCAAGTGCTAAATATGTGATTTATAAACTACTAAATACAGCCTATTAAAATTGATTTAATTTTCTTCAAACTTGTGTTTTATTGAATTTTTGCCTTAGCGTCCCAGTTCTACCCTACTTTCCCATATGTATGTTCATTTGTTCCCTACTAACTTCCAAACTACTTATCATAATTTATTAATTTTTATTTTATTGTATGAATATATTTATAATTATGTATTCCGTATTATTTATTTGTATTGTGTGTTTTAATGTAGTATTTCTAAAAGTAACATAGATACCCATATGCTTAAGTTTGATATCATATTATCGTATCATAATAATGTGTGCACCTACCATGTTTTCTCTGCATCACCCTAAGGTCGACTGGTAGAAAATGCCTAAGGCATTAAGTCCGCCTGTGTACTATTTTTGTGCATAAAGAATAGAATAAATAAATAAATAAATGAAATAATTTGACAAATGAGGTATCGTCGGAAGCGTCTTGATCATCCGCTGGTTACAGGTTATGTGACATCACATTATATACAACAATACACTCTAACAGTAGTAGGCGATCATAAGCTTTAGGGCAAAGTGGTATGACTACGGTCCACGGCTATCCTCTGAACATCACTATGAATATGTATTAAATACATTAAAACATAAATTATGTGTAAGTTGTTTCTTTAATGGACGATAAATATTGAATAGTTTGCACATAACAATTTCAGATGATAATATTTTCTTGTTTCATTTAATTTTAGGGTTCCGTACACAAAAGGTAAAACGGGACTCTATTACTAAGACTCCGCTGTCCATCCGTTCGTCCGTCTGTCACCAGGCTGTATCTCATGAACCGTGATAGTTAGACAGTTAAAATTTTCACAGATGATGTATTACTGTTGCCGCTATAACAACAAATACTAAAACAGAATAAAATAAATATTTAAGTGGGGCTACTACAACAGACATGATTTTTTTGCCGTTTTTATAGATCGCACTTGGCCGGTTTTTAAATAAATGAGTTTTAAAGAGACGAAGAGAAAAACATTGTTTACAGAGAAAACATCAAAATAGAATCGACCCATCCAAGCATTCTCATTTACAAAAAGCATCACGTTTCAATTGGCGGGCAGGCAAAGGTTTGCAAATACTAGAGCCTCCATTATTCGTCCAATTTCGTTCATAACCAACGGGTCGTCCCAAAACGATTTAACATAGAAATGCCATCGATTCTCCCGGTGATTGATTACGAGAGCCATTTTAAATATGTACAGGTGGGGGCAAGGACATGGAAAGGACAAATCCACGGTACGTTTTATTAAATGGCAGTGAAGTGGTTATATGTGTGAAGAGCAGGACTTACCAGTGGACAAAAGTTGCTTTTTAAAATTAATATGATTATTGATTGTATCGATTTACATGGTAAATAAATTGATTTTCACTTTTTGTTTTCATTATTATGACACTATGAGAAAATTTTATGTTCAAATCAGACATAGGAATGATGTTAGGTACTCCCTATTCCTATAATCTAAAATGACGTTATTACAAAATATACTTTAACGTATACATACTGGGTGTAAGGGACGGTGTACCGAAAACTGAAACAGTGAATTCAGCCCATTATTCTGAATCGAAAATAAGTGGTTTTTGCTCGGAATTTTCCGAATTTACTGGAAATTGCTAATTTGTCCATGTTTTATTGTATTTCAATGAGTGTTTTGAGAGGTAAATAAACTGGGTGTAAAGGACAGGTTACAAAAAACATTGACACACTGAATTTAGTTCATTATTTTGAATTGAAAATCAGTGGAAAATTTCAACGAAATCTTTCGAATTTTCCGATTTATGAAAAAAATACATTTTTTTTGCAATGTCCTGTGTGTCCTAATACGATTGCATATTTTACAGCAGAAAAATGTAAAATTTGTGAAAAGAAAAATCGGAAAAGTCGGAAAATTCCGAGCATCCACTTATTTTCAATTCAGAATAATATTTGATAATAGG
Organism: Amphipyra tragopoginis; assembly: GCA_905220435.1. Lineage (NCBI taxonomy): Eukaryota > Metazoa > Arthropoda > Insecta > Lepidoptera > Noctuidae > Amphipyra > Amphipyra tragopoginis. Next base: position 26,152,540 of record HG992008.1, on the reverse strand, counting down.
CTGAATTCACTGTTTCAGTTTTCGGTACACCATCCCTTACACCTGATATAAAATATAACGGCTAAATATGGGTGTACTGTACACCTCTGCCTTTCCCTTCGGGGTTTTTTTTTTTACTAGCCTATATACTGTCCCACTGCTGAGCAAAGGCCTCCCCTTTTGTCTTCCAAAAATCTCTATTTTGTGCCGTTTCTGACCATGTTAGCCCCGCAAACACGTCTAGATCGTCACGCCACCTACGCCGAGGTCGACCTCGGCGGCGATGTCCTCCTTCAGGCATCCAGTAAGTAACGGTCTTTGCCCACCTGTCCGGGTGCATTCGAGCGACATGACCGGCCCACTCCCACTTTAGATTGGCTGTTTTTTCTCCAACATCTGTTACTTGCGTTATGGAGCGCAGGGTGGTGTTTCTGACACGATCAGTTAGTTTAATACCCTTTAACTACTACTACCTTCGGGGAATACAGGGTTTATTTTATTGTTATATAAAATACAGCGCTGAGTCAATTTCAACATCCTAACATATTAAATACACCTCTTATGGTAACCATAACTAATCTTTTAATATTTATTTATGTAATTTTCACGTTATTATGTCTATAATTTCCCTTTGACATGATTATGATATATCCCATGTGTCTCATACGCTACGTTTAAATTTAACGCTACTTCCAGCAGCTTTTAAATCACGTATTAATGTGAGAAATTTAGATTTTATGATACCGCAAGGGAATTTCAGATGTTTTCCGTGGTAAAAGTTATATCATTACCGTGGACTCAAATGTATCAGTTTTTGGGACATTTTGAGTTATTTTCAAACCAGCTAGCAAAAGCTTTTGATAAACTTTAGTAATAATTTAGTTGTATTTGGTGTTAAATTGTAATTAAAACTCAACACTGCTATGTGTCAACTATCATTGGGAACCTCACTAATGTAGGGGTCACTATTAAAAATACCTATTTTGTCACTACATCCTAATCCTAACTTCCTAACTAATATTATAAATGCGAAAGTAAGTTGGTTTGCTTGTTACCTTTTTACTCCTAAACCACTGAACCGATCATCCTGAAATTTTGCATATACGTTATCAGGTGTACAGAAACGGACATAGGGTATCTTTCCTCCCGAAAAAAATCACTGTTCCCGAGGAAAATAACAATAATGATATTAGATGGCGCCACGTGTCTTTCGAATCATGATTGAATTATATTATTATAGAAAATTTAGTAGTGTGTTAAGAGTTGATTTTCAAATTCTAAAGCGAAGCCACGTGTAAAAGCTAGTTACTAATAAAGTTATTATATTTTCGCCGCTTGAGGATTAATTTTCATTTGACCGTTCGACCCGAAGGACCAAATGAAACCTTTCCACATATTGTTTAGTAGGTATCTACATCATAAACTCTCGCTGTTAAAATGTACGCTGCCTTCATTTTTGTGAGGTCAATTTGCGCCAAGAGCAAAGGTGTGAAGAGGCAGTTAATGGTCCCGGCACTCACAGAACTCTTGGAGCAAATTGCTCAAAGTACCATCGAGAGACAGTCACCAGATCCACAACTGTCTATAGTAGATATAATGGATACCGTTGTATTGATGGCATTTATTTGAAGTAGACGCTTTTGGAATTTATTTTGAATCGATAATGATGGGTCTGATTGGTTTTAAGCAAGCTTACGGGGTCATATGTCTTGGGTTCATATTTAATTAGAACCTACAAAACGCGTCTCCATCATCACACGATTTCACTGGCGGTCCAGCTCACTATTCCCGACTCACTGAACCGCCTAAATGGTGTATCTACACCCGTGCGCTTTCATATTCAACTTGCGCTTTCAACTTTCAATTCCTCTTGCGTCAAGCGCATGCAAAATTGATTGCCATAAGACTCGAACTAGTATTAGGGCATGCGCTATGGCGCTTCAGGCATGCGTCAGACGAAAGCGCAAGATAAACATGAAAACGCACTGGTGTAGACATAACAAAAGAGATGCAAAATCCTTAACCTGGATAGTCTGCAATGAGCTGCCAACTACAAAGAGTCAATCCCATCATGATCATGATTCTTAAGACACGTGGCGCCATCTATTATCGTTATTTTCCTCGGGAACAGTATTTTTTTTCGGGATGAAAGGTACCCTATGTCCGTTTCTGTACAACTGACAACGTATATGAAAAATTTATAGCACTCAGGGATAACGTAGCTTCTTATTGATGAAAGAATTTTTGAAAACGGATGTGTAGTTTCGGAGATTACCTCCTACATACAAACAAACAAATTCTACCTCTTTACAATATTAGTATAAATATAGATTAGCCAATTTTTGTTACCTTGGGTTACATTATTGTAATTTATTTAAGAATCCTTAATTTTTTGATACTAAAATATAGCCTATATCACTAAGGGATAACGTAGCTTCCTATTGGTGAAAGCATTATTGAAATCGGATGAATAGTTTTTTGAAATTGGAGATTACCTCCTACATACAAACAACGAAACACCGCCTTATTATTAGCCGCTTTATTATACCGCTTTATTATTAGTATAGATTGGAAATTGCTATTTGATTGAAACTCAGTGTTGTTTAAAATGAACTGTAGCCAAACCAGCTTAATATCATAGAATAGTAGTAAATCAGGGTTAGATTTTAAAACCCCCTTACTATTCAGATTCACACTTTCAATCTCTTAACTACAAAGCAAGGGTAGCACTTTCAATCAACTTTTGCCGTAAAGTCAATTTGCGAGTAGCAAAGCGCGTAGACCGTCTGCGCATGCTCCGACAAATTGCTCAAAGTGCTCGATAGACAATCACCTGCCGACATTTTATCGCTCGCTTTCGACATCGAGGCCCATCTATAGTCAAGGCAATGGATTCGACTTTTATGGCGTAACATTGTTAAAAGTGTGGACGATACGAATAGCGAGTGGATCCGAAGTGGCGGTGAGATTGAATAGTATCGCAAATACTTTTTATGATCAGGTGAAGTGGGTGGAGATTGTAGAGAACAAATTTTTTGATGTGTCAATTATTTGTACAAAACGACATGTATTTTTGTTTTCTTTAACTGGTTGTGTTCACTGTTAGTAGTTTTTTTTTCTATTTGTCTGCTGTAGGTCGTCCTAGGGGACGGTTTCTACGTAACCGGGCAGTTATTGGCGAGACCTGAAGGGTCTCCAGCCAATGGGGGGAAGTAAAATACTTAACCTAAGCTAACTACTTGTACTACACTAACATCATGACTACCTGCAACAACAGCACTAAGGGCGACCCCTAGTGGGACTCGGACCTCGGCTTAGGGCGTTGCTGGCGTGGAACTGTTAGTAATACGAATTCCATACATTTTCCACGTAGTGCAAACTGTTTTGATTTTGTTTTTTTTTATTCAAGTTTAGTCGGAAAAGGTTTACTAATCCCAAAGAGTATTAAAGTACCCATAATAATGAATAACTTTTGTTCTACAACTTTCCCCAAAAATCGATAGTGTAAGAGAAATAACTGTTCAAAGATCTCAAAAAAAAATGGTAAAATCTATCTATCCTCAGCTATGATCAGCTGTGTTTACATTTTTGGTCATATTAAGGGTAGGATTAGAAGCACCATTTTCTGAATTCGTAACTAAAGCAGTGATGAAGAATTTTCGAAAAAAAAAAAAAAATTGTATCGAAATAAAAATCGAATTTTTAAATTTTAACACTTGCTTTGAAACAGTCATCACTGATACTATAAGTAGCTCGCGGATTAGTACGCCCTTTCCAACTAACCTTGTATACCTCATAAAAAGAGTTCCTTCTTTAGCGTAAATGTGGAATAAGTCTAAATAATAAATCCTAATTTAATAGGACCTCAGTTTCGAAATCTACACATGTGTTTAAACAAATCTTAGAACAACGTCTTCGCGGCTCTAAAGACATCGAGACTATGGATTGGTCCTCATCCATTAGCACATTTACATTGGAAAGAATCGTCGGTTATATTATCTACGTTCAAAATTTGACATGATTGCTGATAATTTGCGGCAGCCATTACTGGAAGTGACGTTTTAAAAAAAAGAACATCTAATTTTATCGTTTTGACGACTTTGGCTCAAATAGAAACATGTGTACCTACTTCGTAAGTATCTACATGCTTTAAAATGTATTTTTATCGTTTAATGGAGTGGAAATACTTATCAAGTATGTGTCAGTCTCCTTTCCCCACAAGCAATCAGGCTGCGGTTTCTAGCAAACAAGACAGCGGAGCTGGGGTTGTGAATAGTCGAGCAGATCGACGGTTAAAAGGTTCTTTAATCAAGTTTCGTCATCTGGAAAATACTTTGAAAAGTTAAGTAAAAGCTCCTAAAGTATGTAGAGCTCCATTAACTAGTGTTGATTCTTTTATTTAATTACTAATATTGTTTTTTTTAACGATGGAACTACCGTTTACTACATCGGTCTGTCAGAAAAGTTTATCAACAAACGTTTATAGATTAATAGTTACTGGGGAATGAAGGATCAGCATTCTAATTGCGCAACACACTGGTAATCGCTATGGCTATGATTTTGACAGGTCAATAATTTCCATAGCAACGTTTGTATTAACAATCCGACTTCTCCACAACTATGTACCACGCAATGAATATTGTTTTTGACACATCAACTGTCGTGATTGATGTTGGTTGCCCTGCTATATTCTCATGAAATTCAACACACTAAAATGCACATCTACATGCTTTGATGTACTCCATCAGACTTAAAGTTCTACTTACCCATAAGAGGCAAACAGGGTAAGTTACCCAATTAGCGGCAGCGCACGATAATAACGGGCCAAGTTCTAAATTAGTAATTTACCTGAAACAATAGAAGACGAATTAATGAAACGTTTAGCCTAGATTACGAGGAGCCGAGTTTAGCCGATAAATAACAGGTTTAATAGAATAACAATAAACAGACTACACAGAAGATCCAACAAATAGTAATGACCTACAGATATTTAGGTAAGTACGTGTGGAATTTATACATTCAACTGCACCCATATAGTGTTTATACAGGGAATTCTAAAGGATTCTATAAAAACAAATCAACTCCATACAATGCATGGTTACATATCCAAGTCCATACAAAGACAAACATAAACATCGCCGTACAAGACAACAATATCGGTAAAGCGTACTCTAATGTTTGTTCGTTCGTTGTCTTGGTGTGGACGCAGCATAAGTCCCGTATTAGTGCTCTAATTTGACAGCTCTTTAACAGTTTTGTTTTTTTTTAAATCTCCAAGTTTAAGTAAGTATCGGCGACATGATAAAAAATACGTTGCTTAAAATTATTAGTCAAAATTCGTTATTATAAAATTACTTTAAAAAAGTAATAAACCGACTTCCAAAAAACTAAAAAAGAGTAAAATAATTAGCATATTATAAAACAAACAGTTTTAGAAGTCGGTGCAATTTTACACTGAACCTATTTGAAGGCACCGACTTCTGAAACTGTTAGTTTTATATGGTAATTATTTTACTCTTTTTAGTTTTTCTTGAAGTCGGTTTATACTTTTTTTAAGTTATTTTATTTTTCTATTTTTAGTGGCGTAAACAATACACAAACATGCAATTACAGCAATCGCGGGAAACTTGCTGTTATCCATTGAAGAGTTCCATTGTCAATCTCCGAGGGTCTTCATTAGATCTTCACCAAATTTAAATGGGACCACTTCGAGAGATTACTCTTTCAAACAAAAAAATAATTTTGCAAATCCGTCTATACAGGGTGTTAACGAATTCGTGTAATTCCTTAAAACCATATGATCTACTACTGGTGTAGATTGGCCCCGCACGGGATTTAGCTTGATTAAAAATAAAAAAATAAAATTCTTTTTTTTTTCATGCGGCTTTGTTATCGATCATATCTAAACCACCTAATAAGGATTCAGTAAAAAAATAAGAAATTTTTTTTTTGCAAAAAAAATATTTTATTTGTGTGAACATTTCGATGCCACGCATAAATTAATAAAAGTATGGTGACACGGCTGGCAGGAACGACTGACGCGATATCGCTCTTTGCAGTCAGATAACTCAAGGCTCTAAAAAGAATCAGAAATTGAAAACCAAAAAATTTTTTACATTTTTTTTTTGTTTTTTTTTTCGAAATTTCCCATTTAGGGTTAATTTGTGTCACCAGTAGATCACGCGGTTTGAAGGAATTACACGATTTCGTTAACACCCTGTATATGATGGATTTATGCTCGAATATATATAAAAATACACACATCCGAATTGAGAACCTCCTCCTTTTTGAAGCCGGTTACAAATACATGTAGTTCAGATGATCCATATTTTGTATTTTGATGGATTCACTTAGGATTCACTCCCTAGTCGCAGCGTTGAAGGAAGTTTGCTGTCTTTCTAGACTGTTCCATTCTGCTATTGTTTTGTTTATTACAAATAGTGGACTTTCTGTACCTTCTTATTTTGTGGGGCTTCTGTCTAGGGCGGGGAAGGGAATCACTTTGCTTTATCTCATCGAGGTTCATTGACAGATAATTATGATGAATACCCTTATAACGTCGGATTATATTATTGTATTTGATTCCATTTTGAATTATCGGCATTAAATAAAATTAGACGATGGTTTAATGAGCCCCGAATTTGTAATGTTATTTAAATTCTCAAAGAGAAAGTTAGACAAATAAAGTAGATTATAGATTTCTGTGATTCTTTGCAGATCGTAAGCTAATCTGGCTAAAATTGTGTGCAAAGGTACAGATCAAAAACCGAAGCCAAATCACTACATAGTATAAAACAAAGTCGCTTCCCGCTGACTGTCCCTATGTATCTTTAAAACTACGCAACGGATTTTGATGCGGTTTTTTTTAATAGATAGAGTGATTCAAGAGGAAGGTTTTAAGCTATAAAACGTACACGTGCGAAGCCTAGGGTCGCTAGTATAACATAATTAGCAAATACTGTGCTTCTCGCATCCAGCCGATTCCCGCGACCTTCACCAGATTATCGGTCCACCTTGTGGGAGGCCTACAACCCGCGCTAATCCGCTGGATGCGAGAAGCACAGGGTCGGTCGATGTGGCGATGCTTGGGGGAGGCCTATGTCCAGCAGTGGGCGTCTTTCAGCTGAATGATGACGATGATGATGATAACAAATACAACTCTTTTAATAGATTAAAAGCTGATTATATTACTAACTTGGAAACTATCTATAGTCTGTGTGGTCTCCAATATATAACACTCACATAGACCGTATAGAATGTATACAGAAAAGGTTTGTAAGAGTTTTAAGCGCGAAATATGGCCTCAGACGTAAACTACCCAATTATGATCAGCGACTCACACACTTTCACATGAACAGTCTTGAGAGAAGGAGATGGATTACTGATTTAAGTACATTGCATAAAATTACTAATGGCTCCTTTGACATTCAATTACTTGGCCAGATAAACTTTAAAATCCCAACTCGATCTGTGCGCACTCCACAATTATTCAGTACTCCCGCTAGTAATAATAATGTTTCTTAAAACAATCCGTTGTCCAGAATGTGCAGTCAATGTAATATAATATGCTCTAGAGTAGACTTGTTTTTAACAGTTTTAACGAATTTAGAAATTCTTTGCATAAATTGTAATTAACTTATTAACTTCTCCATATTACATAATGTATAATTACTAAACTTGAACTGTCTTTATAAATTTAACCTTTAGTGTCACTAATGAATACAGTAATAATTGGACTTCAGATTTATGTATTGTATATTACGTAGCTATGCTGAATTGTATTAGTCTGTCTCTGTACTTATTGAAATAAAATAAAAATAAAATAAAAAACTAGAAAAAAATTAACAAAGAATCGCAATTTCAGTAGCCGCGGACAGTCTACAAACTTTTCACTACCTGCACAGACTACAGATGACATTCTTTCAGCTGTATGTTCCAACTTATTGCCTGCGAAGCAACACCCTAACTTATTTCATAGCAAAACTAAAAATAGGATTGTCGTGACATCATTAAAGTTGGTGACAGTAGCGACAGATAATAGGAGTTAGTTGCGGGAACTATGAAAACTAATACAATTCGCGCCGGAACTTGGACGTGCGCTGCCGTGTGCCGCGCTTATAATGAGTGGGAATCGATCGTAGGAGCTATGTTTGTGCTGTTTGAGCAACCCTGGTGAGTTTTGAGGGGCTTTTAAAAGGTAATAATATTATAAACCATTTGTTTATCATTCTGTACAATTTTTACAAAGGGATACATTCCAAATTCGTGAAAAAAAACTGCATTTACATACAAAATAATCAATGTTGCTTAACAAAGTTTTTGGAACAGCCGATTTTTGTTTCACGATTTCAGATATTTTCCTATAATAAAAGTTTAGTTAGAGCGTAAAGCGTCATGCTGTCTGTTTAACTTAAAACTTACTGGCGGGCGAAATCTTGCAACTTTAAGTACGGCATTTATACTGTAAAAAATACTTAGTATATGCTACGGAATACATTACAAGTGATAGGCGAAAAATGGCCTAAAGGGTGTAGTATCACCTTCATGATCGTCATCTTCACCGACTGGCCATTTTTATATTTTATACTCTTTTTGATGATGACAGATAGAGATTGGAATTCTAATTTAGACTTGGCTTTTGGAGATTGTTTTTTGGACACCATGGTGATTTTTTTGAGACAATTATTTTCTGTATAATTTACATTGATAAATGTTATAAACTGAAATTTGTAATATTTCTATGGCAGAACAGTTTTTGATACTTTACTGAAATGAAGCGTATCAAGTTAAATAAAAAGCATTTGTGGAATTTCTACGTGTTTCCCTTGGTGTTATTAACAGCTGTGGCATGTTATCCAACTGGAAAGCCAGATAAAGAAGCTGTGCCCGTCGGTAACCCCTTCTCCCTTCTTTTCACTTCGTCTCCTGCCCTACCTACACTTGTGAGATCGGCGATCGAACCTGCTGTCGTCTACTACTATGACTACGACTAAATGCTACAGCCGGTCTGTTTGCTGCCGCCGGTTTCTATCAGATGGCTGTGTGGGCCATCGACAAACGTCGTGAATACAAGAAGGAACTCGCTGACTACTCCCAAGGGACGTGACGCTGTCCTGCCTCTTATTCTCTAACCATTTCTATTATTGTTATTTATGTACTAGGTATTGAATGCCCTACATATTCTTTGCAACTGGTGTAGCAGACGTGCTCTCAGGAGATCCTAGGGCCGTCTGTTACATTACAAGGGGAAGATGGCTGACATAAGTGACAAAATGCTGACAACAATAGCAACCAACAAAACCAAAACTTAAAAAAACCGCCTTCTTCAAATCCCTTCTCGAGATCTAAATTAGCAATGGTTTTTTTCAACGTTGCCCCGTTCTAATTAATACTACACACTGTAATGCGTAGATGTGTTTACAGACACAAATCTTAACATGCACAAACACCCAGACTCGAAACATTTATCTATAGTCCATTCACTTGTTCCGTGCGGACATGAAATCCGCGACTCGTTGTTGCGTAGCAATCAACCACTGTGGTAATTGTACAATCATTTTCAGAGTAACATAATAATATTTTATCTTAGCTCTACAGTTAAAGATACAAATACCGTTACCAGAGACTCAAGAAGTGCAATCAGAATACAATAACTCTCTAACAATATACATTCAGACATCAGACAGTTCCGAGGCGTTGCATTAGCAAGTTGCAGATTGTGACGCGGCGTGATCCAGTCGCAACTAGTTCAGACAAGTTCCAGAACTTTCTGGAACGTGCGAGAACTAACGAATTTATAGCTTAGACGGCATCATTTGAGATAAAGCGCTTGTTTAGTGATACGGACGGATTCGCAGTTTCAATTTGTAGGCAAATTGTCGTTTGAGAAGGTAGAATCCTAACTAATATTATAAATGCGAAAGTAAGTTTGTTTGTTTGTTACGTTTTCACGCCTAAACCACTGAACCGATCATCCTGAAATTTTGCAAATACGTTGTCAGGTGTACAGAAACGAACTTAAGGTACCTTTCATCCCGAAGAAAAGTACTGTTCCCGAGGAAAACAACAATAACGTTAATATACATAGATGGCGCCACGTGTGTTTCGAATCATTATTGAATTGTATTATTATAGAAAGTTTAGTATTTGATTGTCAAATTCTAAATTAACATGAGCGAAGCCGCGGGCAAAAGTTAGTAAAATATAATACTTTATTGTACACCAAAATTGTAACAGCTCTTATACAATATCATACATTGAAGGGTACTACAGCGGTCTTATCGTTGATAGCGATATCTACCAGACAACCTTTGGATGAACACAAAGACAGGTATTGCAATTTCACTTCGAAGTTGTAATCTTGAGTTTGATTTTTGGATTTCGGTGGGAATTAGATGGTTTAGCCTACGCTTCTGTTTTTAGAGACTCATAGAAGTTGTGAAGTGAAGAAATAACACTATAAATACGTGCATGATGTCCCCTTTTGTAACCACGTTCACCACATCCTTTATACAATTTAGGCTAGTATTCACCAACTTTTTTTCATGTAATAGATAGGTATAATGGTCCACCTGATGAAAAGTGGTTACCTTCGCTTAGGTATACGTATACACCTATAACATCAAGAGTATTGCTGACGCGTTGACAATCTTAAGAGGCCTGTAAACGGGCTACAAAAATTGCAGTTTGTTGCCAATTTTAGTGACAAATTGCTCAGTATATTTGCAACTTATACCCTTGCCGCAATTTTATTGTGCAATACATTGCCGAGTGTAGTCCAGCAAGATTCTGCAACTGGATTGCTGAGAAATTTTGTTTGTACACGCGGAGCTATATTGAGGCTAGATCTCAACAGTTGCGAGGAGACAGCGGCGGCAGCGACAGGACGAGGCGGGGAGAGGCGAGCGAGGGAAAAGTGATGCACCTATACATCAGAGCAAAGACGATATTGCAGTAAAGTCAAAGTGGGATAAATCATTTGCAATCTTAGCCGGCTAGACATTGAATACATGCGACTACGATGAAATATCTTGGCAATATCGCTGGGCTACACTGCAAGATTTCAGCAATTATTGCACTGTGTTGAGCGATATAATCGGCAACTTAGCGGCTATACAATTGCAGCAAGCAATTGTCAAAAAACTAGCCCGTTTAAGAGCATCTTTAGAGACAAAGTTGAAAGATCTTATGTTTTTCACCGGCACCATTCAAACCGGATCACAGCAATGCTGCTTGGCGGCAGACATTAGTACTTCCCCGGATAAGCACTTTCACAAGAAGCTCTACTGCTACTAAGTTCTCTGATTAATCAACAGTTTTCTCAAAATTCAATAACATTTTATAATTAATCGGTTGTTCAACCAAGTAATTAATAATGGTGAATACCAGCCTTTTGCCGTTAATGATACTATTTCTATCCGTCGCCAGCACCACATTTCAAAAGCTTCCAACCTTTCTCGGTCTCTTTGTGTGAGGGTAAAAAGTAACCAATGAAGAGATTCTAAGTAGAGTCAAAGAAAAAAAACAAATTGTAGAACATATAGAAAAAAGAAGGGGGAAAATGATTGGTCACTTACTGCGACACGACAGCTTTATAACCAACATCATAGAAGGTAAATTACAAGCAAAGAGAAAACCAGGTAGACCAAGAAGAAAGTACACAGACCAATTGAAGGAAAAGACAGAAGTGACAACATACAGAGAAATGAAGGAATTGGCTCTGGATAGAGAAAGATGGAGATTGCTACACTGACAAGTGCCCAGCACTTAAATTTTGGATGATGATGGATGATCAGCCTTTATTAAAACTACTCTCATGAACTTATCTCACCTCTAAGTTAAGGTAAAGATTTTCTTTAATTCCTCAATCATATCGGAAATAAGTTCAAAGCAAAAAATTACGAAGCCATTTGACAATAATCAGTACTTTTTGAATTGCTTGTACCAGAAGTATTTTAATAAGTATTAATTCAAATCTTATCTCTGTTCTATTAATTATAACTTCAAAGATGTGCTTCTAAGGTTAATATAAAATTATTTTTGTGTAAACGTGTCTCATTGCTAACGCCTTGTTCAGACCAGTCGAGCGAGCACTAACGCGCTTGATACCATAATTATGTTCAACGCTTATTTATCGAGTTGTCTTTGATTATAATCTGTGAAACGATTAAAAAGGTATATTTAAGGTGACAAAGAAAAGCGTGGATTTTTGGTACGGGAGTTTGAATCCGACCTCATTAAATAACTCTGATGAGCTTGCTTTGATCAAGTTTTTAATCTAATTTTAATACTGAAGCCTTCACATTGTCAATAATTAATAGATTAAAGTCGTCGCTCATTTGTTTATCGTAATCTGAAGTACTACGTTTTGTAAAACAATCGTATTTCAATCAAACAAATCCAACCAATCACAGTTCACTGTTTGACATAAGCCTCTGTCAAACTATTTATTTGTTTTAAATATCTGATACATTTCATGTTTTTCTTTTCAAACCAAAATTATCATCATGGATTTCATTCAGTATTTGATTTTATCAGTGATGAAAAACATTGTTAGGAAACCTGCAGATCTAAAGGGCTCCAAAAGTTGTCTGTCAGTACGCCAACCTGCACCAAGCCAGAGTAGAGGCCCATTTCCAGCAGTCGGACAGTGGGCTTGGCTGTCCCATTTCAAAACCTAGTAAGGCCTTAAAACAAAATTTTACAGCAGAGCGCATAAACGTTAAATCGGTCAGCCTTTGAAAAGTATGTATGTTAGGTAAAACTTAAGTACTAGGTTTTAAAATGATCAGAGGCAGTGAATGGCACTTACTAGGTATCGATTCTTAAATCTATCTGCTTATTATGTCAGTTTTTAACGCTGGTGTTTTTGTATTTGGTAGAGACTTTCTAGGTTAGCAAGATTGTGCAATAAAACGATTTTTGTAAAGTGCTTACTAGGTTTTGAAATGGGACAGCCGGGCTGTACTATGGCATTATTTATCTACCTCCTAACTAATGTTCCCTTACAAAAACAATTACTTAAACTATAACAAAACACAAATAACTGTACCTGACAGTCGGTTACCTCGCTCAATCATTATCAGTTCCAGTCTAGAACCAAACCAATGCAATTTAAACTCGCTACCAAGTAATTTTCCACGGCTTAGCGTGTCTGTCGCCGGCTTACGAGACCTAGAGGGATTGTCCGGGATTCGATGCTCGGGCGAAACGGTTTTGTAAACGACTCCGGTTGGGTAGATCGGTATCAGTGAAAGTCACTTATTTTTGAGTTGATTTTTCTTGGATGGGAGTGAGATTAAGTGCGGTATTGAGATGAAATGCATTGATGTTGTTTGAAATTGGGAAGCGTTGTTGATCGACAATTGATTAGTGTTTATACAACGTGTTACATAATTTCCCTTAATAAAGAAAATGTTAATCAAGTAATCTAAGTTCTGCTTGAATAAAGCAAATATATAATAACGGATATTTGAACTGTAGAAGAAAATTATTGAAGTTTAATAATTTTTTTGCAACAAACAATGGTAACTTTTGATACTTTTCTTGGGTTTATATTACTGTGTTTTATTGATTAAGAGAAGAATAAAATTACATGCATATTCCCTATTAATCAATTAAAACCGTACCAAAATCAACCAAGTAATTTCGGAGAGTACAAAAACTCACACACACAAACACACAGACAGGAAATTAAAGTTACGTGTACAGCGTATAGGTTTAAGAACTTTATTTCTCAAAAAGAATGATATGATGTATGCAGTTCATGATCTCAATACTATTCTCAGTTAAGCTGTACGAGTATGTAAGCTTAATACTAAGTTATTGCCTCAGTTCGCCTCGCCTCATCGAGTTAAGTTAGCTAAGTACAACTTAAACCGTAACACAATCAACCGCGTGCACTGCTACCATTATCTGTAATTAGTGTGTTCTAACTTAGCTTTGTACTTAATTATAACTTAGTATATCTTGTGCGCTCACGGGATTCAATGGGAATCCCTTGATAGTTAAATTGAAAGCTCAACTTAACTGTTTTAGTTAGAGTGGGAGCCGGAAATTATTTTAGAAAATAATGTTGAGTGGAAGGTAGAAGTTTGTTTGTATAATGTGAGTGCTTGAGAGCGAATTATTTCAGGTATGTTTGGATATTACGTTGCTGTTCAAACATAAATATAATACTTAGTTGGTTATCGATCTACATTTAATTTGTTAGATATTTCGCAGCGATATCGCAAAAGGCGCTACACACATACTTACATTATAATAACTTTAGCCAAAGTTTTAAAAACATAGCATAACATCACGCCTGTATCACCCAAAGGGATGGGCAGAGGTGTAGGTATAGTACATCCTCATTTCGCCGTCATCTTTAGGTCCTATGTAATAGGCGAACCAATTGCCATCAACCGGACAAAATTCGGAACTCCGGGCTGCTACTGAGAAATTCCACACGGAAAAACCCAATAACACTTTGCCCGACCTGGGAATCGAACCCAGGACCTGACGCTCAGAAGTCGCGCGGCCACTACATCAATGAGGGAGTCAGAATTATAATAAAATGAAATATTATCGTTAAATAATATTTCTCACAATACTACTTACTTACCTACTGATTTTAGATTCAAGCGCAACTCAGACTATGCTATTCTATTTTGCTATATAGTAAAGCAGATTGCGTGATAAACTATAACTATATAGCATGATGTTCACGCTATACGCTATATCGCAAACCGGTCTACTATGTATAGCAAGTTATTTGACGGCGATCCATGTATGCTGAACGATATCGTTGTGCTATACAATATATGATATATTATATTATAGCGTAGTCTCAACTGCGCTTTATTATAATTTCGCTAGACACTCATAGCGAAATTGAATCTGAAATAATCCGATTATTAATTTCTAACAGTTGTATCTTCGCTAGATCCCAGTACCTAAGTCCTAAATAAACAAAACCCTTCAAACTGATATACCAAAATACTTTAAACTAAGTTGTTTTGCGATGCAATTAACAAAACTATAGCAAGACGTAGCAGTGACAATTAAATGGTAATGTGTTTGTAGAGACGTCGCTCTACATCGCTCTACGTAGAGCGTCTGCTACAGACGAACATCCGGCTTAGACAGTTAGACTCTACAGTAGAGCTAAGAGACCCTTGAACTTTATACTTTATTAATGGAATAAGAGGAACGAGCAATTGTATTAAAAATAAAAGTATTACCTACCTACTACATTTTATCCACGTGTCAATCTTTCAAAAGGTGTTTTTTTTACTTTTCCCTTCCCTAGTATTTCTCCTGTATCGTGGGTGCGTTTACAAACACAAATCTATACATGCGCAAACGCCCAGGCCCGGAATAACAATCTGTAGGCCATACAAGTATTTGTTCCGTGCGAACGTCGGAATCGAACCCACAACCCGTAGCGCAGAAGCCAATCACTCAAATACTGCATCAAACGTATCATCAACACGATAGAGACGACACCTGACAATTTATTAACTCGTTTCAGCCGTAAACGTCTGAAATATTAATTACGTTACATAGTACGGTTGTGATAACAAACGTCGTGTATTTACTATGGGACTAATGTAGCGACACATTTGTTGCTAGCAACGACATGAGTCGTCGACAGACATCGCCTAACTTCTCCAGACATCGCCCGACGTCGACAGAAATCGCCCGACGTCGACAGAAATCGCCCGACTTAGCCAGACCTCGCCCAACGTCGCCAGACATGTCTAAAGGACATAATTTATTCATCATAGATAGATACAAGACCACCGAACTAGAATATAAAGTTACTAGCAACCCGCCCCTTGTTCATACGTGTACGTTTTAAAGCTTAAAACCTTCCTCTTGAATCACTATCTATTTAAAAAAACCGCATCAAAATCCGTTGCGTAGTTTTAAAGATCAACATAGGGACAGACAGCGGGAAGCGAGTTTGTTTTATACTATGTAGTGATAGGTACTTACACTAAACACAATTTCCCGCTGCAGGTGCGGTAATAACATGTGTGAGCGTGAACAAAACAAACAACAAAGCATGGTTTATAAACAACAAAACATGATTTATAACCCCGCCTGCAGTGAGAAAATGTTTGTAGTATAGTGTAACGATTTTTGTAAGCTGCTGACACCCAAACTAGGCAGAACCTGTATTTCAGACAAGTAACCATCCCACATACAACCAATACATAATCAAGTAAGAGTAAGTTGTGCTATCATTAAACAGTTAATTTGATTACAAAACTAGTTATACAATATTAAATTAATAAAAACAAATGTGTGGGAGTCCGTGGGCGAGTGAGTAATGTAGGCGAGTTTAAAAGTTCGTGTGTATGTGTTTCTGAGTCAATTTTTCGTGCTATGGCTAGTCTTGCGATGTTGCCGTAATTTATTCGTACTTTCCTGGGCTAACTCGCTCACAAAGCGCTGTACTACTACTAAAATATGCTCCTACCTATATTATCTTGCAATAGTTGCTTTTCAAAAACTTTACGGTAAATTAACACCTATCTATTCCACAGAAATCACACAACACCATTCTCCAACGCGCATAAACACTGAAACCCATATTTCAACGATCTACAAGGTTCTTCTACGTAACTAAGACATTAGGGTCTATCTGTCTATCCTGCCTATTACATCTGCCATCACCTATTACATGGGATTTAAAATAAGAACAGAAACGTGGGCGTACTTACTTCTGTAATAGGAGAACACCTCTGTCTACCCTTTCGGGGATTATAAACTGCTCAAAACAAAATAGGGCCCACCACGTTTTTCGGCTGTCCTTTAAAAATATTAATGAAAAACCACTTTTTATGGATAGATATGTTTAGATTAGGGATTTAGACATTGTTTAAATACAGTCAACACTAAAAGTTTTTTTTATTTTTAACAAATTACACACAAAAAACACTTTTTAGGAAAATAAACGCACAATAATGGGAAAAATAAACTTTGTCTATCACCAGTTTTCTGTTACCATTTGATAGGAAATGTTATGGTTAGTAGCGCGTGGGGCCTCCTCTGCTCTGTATGCACTCTCTGAGCCTGTCTGGGACACTTTCAATAAGATGGGTAACATTTTGTTCGGGGATTTGTTCCCAACAGAGTTTTAGCGCGTTTATGAGCTCTTGTTGACTGTGCACATGGCTGTCCCCATAAATCCTGCTGGTCCCATAAATGTTCGGTGGGATTGAGGTCGGGACTCATAGCTGGCCATGGCAAAACCGTGATA
Organism: Amphipyra tragopoginis; assembly: GCA_905220435.1. Classification (NCBI taxonomy): domain Eukaryota; kingdom Metazoa; phylum Arthropoda; class Insecta; order Lepidoptera; family Noctuidae; genus Amphipyra; species Amphipyra tragopoginis. The sequence goes on along the minus strand of HG992008.1, from coordinate 26,135,310 downwards.
TTGGCGTCAGAAAGTGCTCTTTGTGTGGTACGGGCCGTATGTGCGCGAGCATTATCTTGCATAAAAACAAAGCCAGCGCCCACTCTTTGTGAAAATGGGATTACATGAGGTCGGATTACCCGTTCAACGTAACTGGCGGCGGTCACGGTACCCTCATCGAGAATTACCAGCTCTGTTTTGCCTATCAAGCTTATTCCAGCCCATACCATAACACTTGGGCCCCCAAAACGGTCTGTTCCGTGGATACATGGCTCTGTGTAACGTTCACATTGTTTTCTCCACACGCGTACTCGTTTATCATCACTGAAAAACTTCACCTTACATTCGTCTGTAAAGAGTACAGTCCTCCAGTTATCCATGGTCCAGTCCAAATGTTCGCGAGCGTACCTTAAGCGCGCTGCCCGATGGGCCCTTGTCAGTTTGAGTCGAACTGCACGCACTCGGGAACGTTGACCATCTTCGTGGAGTCGATTCCGAATGGTTTGATCACTGACTCGTGTACCAGTAGATTGCCGCAGTCGGTTTTGAAAGGCCCGGGCGGTTACGGTACGCTCCCGACGTGCGGTTAACCTGATGTACCGGTCTTCCTGGGCAGTTGTGGCTCTAGCTCTTCCTGATCCAGATCTCCTAGCCACACTCCCAGTTTCCTGGTAGCGTTCCCACACGTTTCGGATAGCTCGTCGCGACACACCGAGATGTCTTGCTACAGATCTCTGAGACTCTCCCTCCTGAAGCATAGCAACCGCTCTTGCTGCGGTTTCCATGTCCATATGACGGCGAGAACCAGGCATAGTAATCACGATTAACACAGAAATCAAACAAAACTGTTACAGAAAGTCACGTCTAACAACAACGCTTAGAATTGGACTGAGAACACAAGTGACAGAATTTGTGCATTGAATGATTTTTTCAAGCACTTCACTTTTTCTGTTCACACACTTGAAGTCAACGCTAAAATTGTCGCTCGAAACATTGATAAGGATTCATAAACATGTCAACTATACAATCTAATGCTTCACTTCGCTAATGCTTACCCATTGAGTTATTTTTAGAGAAAATTAGAAATTAATTTACGGTGGGCCCTATTTTGTTTTGAGTAGTTTACATCGCCACATCGACCGTAGGGGCCGTTTTCTCTTTGTGCTATCCATGTTGGGGGGTTTGCCATAATCGCCACGCTTGGCAGGCGGGTTGGCGATAGCAGTATGGTTGTTAAAACACTCAGAGAACGCTGCTGCCCATCCTCTAGTCCCTATCCCTTAGTCGCTTTTAACGACACCCATGGAAAACGATGGGGTAGTGCTATACTTTACGTCCGGCACCGCACGGCACCGTGTCCATTACAATACCGTGATTACAAAACCATTAACAATGCGTAGTAAACAATTACGCAGACAAATGGCAATAAGCAGAGAGCCAGCTCAATACACAATGCAGATCGACTGCATTTTCATATCGTTAATTATTTATGGAGGGAGCAGCACAGCCGCTGCGGTGGCGGCTGGCTTGTTTACATTGTAAATGAAGATATTTGCGTTCCAGGGTAAGCTGCGGATGAAATTAAGGGACTATCCAATATTATACGTGGTTGGTTTAAACTGGATGGATTGGTTGAAATTTAATATGGCCGTAAGGAAACGTCGTCCAGAGTTAGCAATTTATATCCCTAGTTTGATTCTAGTCAGTCAAATTTAATTATTAGGGTTTGATGACATTTCCTTGTAGATCTTCTGAGCTCTATCTAGCTATGTATTTGGGCTCTGTGTAACAAATAGAGAGAGGGCCATTTGATACTAACCTTTGGTTTCTGAAAGCAAAGAAATCAGCTGTTAAATCTCATGCCTCTGCTGTTATTGGTGGTGATTTTGGTTGACCAACCACATTCGTTGACAATAGATTAAATTGCCTTTCAGAACCCGGGTGTATGTATGTTAGAGCCCTAGCCTGATAGTGGCGATTAAAAGACACATCTTTACGACTCGGTTTTAAGGCGATTAGAGCCGCGAAAGTGGCGCCACTGTAGAAAAAAACCATAATTTCTCAACACACAACATATTGAAATTTCGTATGCACAACATTTTAGTCAAGTGTTGTACAGAACACCAAAAAACAATAGGAAATCCCCATGGATACCCTTCGCCTGGGGAAGGCAAAGGGTTATGCCGGACTCTTACCGGCTAAAAACCCACGGTGTTCCTTCTCCTGACCCTTGACCGGGGTCGCGGGATTCGCAGCTGCATGCACCGCAACCCCGGCAGAACACTTGACATCCTAGGTTAGAAGTTTTAGTAATTAATGCTAAAAACGGCCGTTTTTAGTACCTACTTATCGCTAAATCTTCGAAGCCAGAAGCTCTAGTGTTGATATTTGGTGTTCGAAAATTTCTACAACACTTGACTAAAATGTTGTACACACGAAATTTCAATATGTTGCGTGTTGACAGAAATTAAGTTTTCTTTCTACAGTGGCGCTACTTTCGCGGCTCTAATCGCCTTAAAATACCCCATAAGCTACCCAGTAATATCTACTTGAACTATCGATGAGTACTACAACCGTCCAAATTGTCTTAAATTCTAAAATGTCCACGAAAACCACAACCTAGTGTTAGTTATTACTAACAGAATAATCCCACGGCACCGAAAAACAACGCGTTCAGTTCACCCACTTCCAAACTCCATTAAAAATAATTAAACGGCGAAAATCTTCGAACTCCATTGAACATCACGTTCCCAATAACCGCCTCGCCACGGTAACCGTCGTTCGTCAGTAACCAGCGGTTACGGCAGTAATTTGCGGCAACCGGCGCAGGTTGCCGGCTGCAGGCAAGCTAGTAGCAACAAAGACCCGGCAAGCAATTACGATGGCGTAATGACTTTTACGTCTATTTTCAATAACGTGTGTGCATTGCGTTGTAATTTGCATGCTAAAGAAGTGTGTCGTGCAAAAATTATTTTCGTGAAAATTGGAAAGAGTTTTTATTCAAATTGGCTACCGTTATTTTTCATATACTTTTTGGGAAAATTCTGTAGTAGTCTGCAACTAGATTGGCTTATTTCAAAAGAACTATTTGTATGCACAGAATTAGTTTCTTTTAGCACGCGGAGTTACTGCTACTCGGACTTCTAGAAAGTTCTTGGAAGACCACTGTCACATGCCGTACCTACAATAATAATAATAAAGTAATAATAAAGTTTATTGTCACTAAAAATACATTCACACAATGCAGTAACTATTGAATATTGAACCTTATGTCTCTACATATAAACAACACATGAGGATCAATATTCTTTATTCTAGTGCCCTGTTGGTCTAATGGTCGCGCTTGCAACTACTGAGCGTGAGGTTCTGGGGTCGATTCCCACGACGGGCAATCGGACGGGTTGTTATTAGGTTTTTCCGTGTGGAATTTTTCAGTAGTAGCCCGGAGTCTGGGTTTGTGGTCGGTTGATGGCAATAGGCTCGCCCCCTATTACATGGGACTTAGCGACGACTTAGGGACTTATTCTAAAATTCCATTTACTGCTTTTAAGGCTACGCATAGTTTATGCTTATAAGATGTATAGAGACTATCGCCTCATTCCCTAAACCTCTTCACAAAACACAAGTGCTTCTGCGCACTAACTTTTCGTCGTAAAGCAGTCTGTAGATATATCTTCCATCTTTATCGCTCCTGACGACACCCATGGGTACAAAGAGGTAATCTATCCGGAACACAACACTTTTATTTATTTGTATGTTCTTGTGTTTATTTTCGATCTCAATTCCGTAAAAGCAACTCTTCCTTATGATGAGCAATAAGGGAATCCATTTTCTTTTAAAACAAATGGATGTATAAATGATTGTTTAGCGAAGATCCTAACCATAATTAGTTTATTTAGCAGTTTTATTAGTTAGTAATAGGAAAGGGTTTATTAATTTCGTAGGTATTTAAAGGAAAGTTTTGACTATGAATGAAATTAATTCAACCTATGTATGGGAATCTATTGCCTGCAAGCTGAAGCAAAAAGGTTCAGAAAATAAGCAAGCGCGATTCAAAAACAACAAAAAAAATGCTGCTTAAATTAACATAGTTCAAAGAAAAGCCACTAGATGGCGTTGTTACATAGCTCGGGTCACAACAGTACCTTGAAGTTTTTTCATAAAACCTGGTGTCAGCGGGTATAGTTACACGTTTTGCTTCGAAATAACGAACACACCTGTCGTTTACGAACGCGGACTATTTCCCTTATATCTGTACATAACATTTTACCGTCGCCAGGAATCGAACTTTGGTCCGTCGTAAAATTTTAAGGGCTTGACGTAATCCGCTTAAATCACGTTTATGATGGAGAGAATATTTTCCTTTTTGTTAGAGAAAAAGTCGCGTTGATATTATAGTTCGGGATTTGGGATGGAGACTTACAATATAGGCTGTTGTCAGTTGTCATTTAGAAAATCGGAAATTATACATAAATTAAAATAACAAAAAAAATTTGAAGGTAACTTGTAGGAGAGGTAACTTTGAAAATATACCTTTGAGTACCTTCATTATTTAATGGCCCGACTACACGCTCCGTCTTGCCTACGCAGTCCAAAACTGCGCAGTCATGACTGTACAAAAAGACGGAATATCGTATAGTGGCCACACGTGCAAGTAAGATCGTGCCAACTAGACTATGCAAACTTCAATTGAGTTAAAAAATCCTTCGAATAACTTCTTACATCACTCATTGTGTCGTAGAAAATAATTTTGCCGGACTGAAGCGTGGCTTGAATGACCGGACACACGCTGCAAGCCAAAACTTTTCAATCTTCAGCATGTCAACGATCGCGCAAGCCGCGCTTTCGGGCCTGCGCAAGCTACCGTCTTACCGTCCACACGTGCGGTCTTATTGGCGCAAACTGGTTTGTGCGGGCATTCTTGCAGGCAAGACGGAGCGTGTAGCCGGGACATATGGTAGGTACTTTCCCTCCAGCAGACATAGCATGATCACCGCAGACAAGGATTTTGTCGACAGAAGAATGAACAAAATGACATACTACCATTGTGTACCTGTCATTTAATTTTTGTTTTATTCTTTCGTCGACAAAACCCTCTCGTACGCTGATCATACTACACCTACTGGAGGCGATTTTTTTTTCCACCCTTTATATTATTTTCCTTTTTGTCTCGGAACTTGTCATGCACTTATTAACAACTACATACGCCGCATACGGTTTTAAAACCGTGTGCTTTATAACCACAGAACAAAATCGTCACAGTATTCCACGAACAATATCTAAGATCTTAATACTACTAACTTACCTGAGCTTAATATAAACCTCGGATAACGCAGCATAAAGGCCCAGGGACACAACACGGCCGCGGGATCCGAGAGATATTAAAAATTCGACCAGAAACAAAAGCGCTCATAATTTAGCCGTAAGCCGCTGTCGGCACCTAAATAAGTATCAAGTTTAATACTAGCGGCGGGTTCGTGGGTGCAGGGCTTAACATTGCATTGATTAAAGGATTAGTTACTGCAGGGGAACTATGAGCAATTTAAATGTATTTTTGAAGGCGCTAATGTACGAAATGCTTTAGCGAACGTTAATGGTTGAATATTTAAATTCTTGCATACATAAACTTACGCCTGTATTCCCTGAAGGGCTGGCAGCCGTTATGTTTAAGTCCCATGTAATAGGAGGCGAGCGTATTGCCAACGACCAGGCACAAATCCAGACTCCGGGCTGCTACTGAGAAATTCCACACGGAAAAACCCAATAACACTTTGCCCGTCCTGGGGATCGAACCCAGGACCTCACACTCCGCAGTCGTGTTTGCGACCGCTAGACCAACGAGGCAGTCAAAATTCTTGTATCTTTACCAATAATGAAGTAAAGACCCCATAGCTTTCCCATACGTTAGTAGCTATCACAAGTAACACTAGCTTACGAGTCTATATGCCCAATTTGGCAATAAAAAATGCTACCCTTGGTAAGTAAAATAATCCGTTTTTGTCCATAGAAACCGGGCATATGGATTTTCGACGTATTTAGTTTGGCTTCGTTCGTTCGTGAATCAATTTATTAAAAAATTTGCAGTTGGCACGTGACTGTTTATTTTAATTTAAAAAGCCTTATTAATCCGTGGGGAGAAGGATAAAGAATACAGTCCCCCACCGTAGTTGGGCAAGGGATTCGTAGGAGGCAACGAACCTGCGGGCCTACTCCCTAAGTCCGTCAAAGAAGTTAGTCGCCCGTCCGAAAGTAGTCCGAAACGTAGGAGTGAACAAAACAAGTGTCAAGTTCAACTTTTCGGACGGGCAAAAACGCATCGGTAGTAGGGACAACTGTCAAATCGTGTTGTCATTCATTCTTAGTTCGGGCCCCAAAATAATCTTATGTCGGTAGGTGATAGGGAGTAGGAAACGCTCGTAACTAAGGCCGACACCACGGACTTCGTGCTTAGGGTGCCCCCTGCCACCATTACTGTGTCCGAAAATAGCAATAGGCTTCCCATCACTTAGAATTTAATACAAAAAGCGAAACTTAGGTGTACATAGGTACAGACTCCTGTAATAGGAGACTACTTCTGCTTACCGCTTTGAGGATTACAACGTGAGTTTGTGTGTGTTAAGCCTTATTATTTCCACATGAAAGAAATCTGACGTAAATACTTATATTTATACAGCTGAAGAGAATTATAAATAAGTAGCCTTACATATAAATAGATAGAAATATCAAGACCTAAACAAGTTCTCATAACCTGTCATATTCACGAAAACTAAAATATAATTCCAGAATATTCTCTATCAAAAACAGACTACCCTCTTTAGGATTATGATATTCACACCTCTCTACAAATACCTTCCCATCCAATTTGGTTAACAAAACTTAATTTGAAAGGCTTATTGAATAACTAAACGAGACCTAACCTTAGGATCCAAATCAGATTATAATCTAAAGTTCTTTTCAGTGTATAAGTTAATACGGTGGCTTTCGGGGAACTTTAAATTGGATAAAGTGGAGCAAGTCTGGGTAGGTAGACTGGTTGCTTAGACATCATTCTAAGTTCGCGTCGAGGTTCAGCTTTACCGGAGACATACTGTTGGGAAGAACTACCAGCTGGATTGAATTAACTATGATGTGAAGTGAATTGGAAGATTGTCCATATCGACGCTTTAGAGCCAAAAAGAGATAACCGCCAATTTACAAACTTTACAGGAGAGTTGTTTAAAGTTCGTTTACGACGAAGAAATTAGGCTAAGGACCTTAATTTACATACAGCCTAAGCGACTAAAAGTATGTCGTAGATTCATGAGGTTTAGACTAATCGATGCTGAAAAAAAAGACGATTCCAACGATACATATACCTACATATACAGTGTGTCCGGTCATGGGCTAGCGATATTCTAGGTACTTATATAGCAACTATTCTAGTTCACAAATACACTACACACTAGGGTCCAATCCACTTCCCCGCTATTTGACAGCCATTTTGCTTTTTTGTTGAGATATTGTCTACAACTGTATGTCTTTATGTGAACCCATTATATCGTAATGTAAACGATAGACAATATTGTTGCCCTCCGAATAAGCCTACCTATATCTCAGTAGGACCAAAACTTTGAAAGATATGTTTTTTTTTGTACAGAATACCTGTGGAGAAACTATGGTGTGGTGTTCCTCCAACCAAAGGGAGGATCCTCCAACCAGGCGGAGTCTTATGCCTGGTGGGCTACTGCCCAACAGTTGATGTTGGGAGGTTGTATATATACTATCTGCGTGTTAAATCTTGATTGCGCGATGTAGGATATAGTTCGCATGTGGCGAGATAGATGCCGCCACATACCTATCTCAACAAAAAAGTGGAAGTGGATTGTACCCTAGTGTATAGTGTGTTTGTGTACTAAATTATTTTTATATTAAGTACCTAGAATATCGCTAGTCCATGACCAGACACATTGTATAAGTCCATTTCGCAAAAAATAGCGCTTATCCGTATTTGGCTGTTAGGCATCGATATAATCCTTGCGCATATGGTTCTTACTTGTTTTAAGGTGATCAGCTCCCAGATTCACAACGATTCAACTAATCAGTTGTCAATCGATTCGGTAAGCTATCTCTTTTTCTCTTGTTATGAGAATCGTAGACGGAACGAAATAGCAAGCTGAATCGGTCGACAACTGCTTATCGAAAAGGTTCTGAATCGAGGGGCTGGGGGGCTAATAAGGCCGCGTTTAGTAGAATATATTTCGATTCATATTCGTAATCATCAGTGATCGGAAAAAGGTGAACTAATTCACCTAAAGTTCAAAGAACAGAGACAAAAAGTGACTTACGACAACATTTTTTTTCGGGAAAATTGTCTCGGTTTCAGGACATCATTAAAGTACATTTAATTTTAATGTTATTTATACAGAAAACAATTGAATTCGTTTCCTGTTTTTGTTTCCCAAAATTAACACAAGTTGACAAGTTTTTTATTGTTTTCAAAAAAGAGTTTTTTTTTTATTCTTTTCAAAAAAGGAGATTGTCTTTTATTTTATTTTAAATGTTGTCGTAAGGAAATCTCCACTGTTTGTCTCTTTTCTTTGAAGTTTAGGCAAATTAGCTCACCTTTTTCCGATCACTGGTAATCATAACTGCAAGCTGGCTGCACATCCAGTCGGGAGTTACCACACAGTTACCACACAGTTGCACTGACTACAATCAATTGCCTTCAAGCCACATTTGGCAGTTGCGTTGTTTACAATTGCAACTGTAAACGCTTTTATTTGATATACATGGTATTTATTTAGTGAAGCTACAAATTACCAATTCCTTATAGCGGCAGCTCTTTGTTATTCTATTTGGAGATGCCTGCACGATCCAGATGCTTTCCGAATAGGTAAAATTGTATTTACATCCTACTTTGGATATTTTATTAAATCTCGTATTACTTTTCACAACACTGCCTCTATTTTTGGTAAGCTACACAAAGACATATCAATTTATTCTTGCCGTCGGAGTGGATTTGTGAAATATCATAGCCTTTGGCTAACCAAATTCAGTCCGTAATTTCAAGTCTAAACTGAAAGCCGGCGTCAAAACAGTACGGAGTACTGTTGTGAATATCTGACTATTTATGGTCCATAGCAGTTGTGTATCGGTGTACGTTTAAGCTATAGTTTGTTTAGCCTTCTGTCTCATAAACTATGGTACCAACACGGTCAGGTATCAAGCAGGCATGTATCTGAGCGTGGCGCCTACGTTTTGAACTGAAATTTGTTTAGCATACTGTCTTGTTTAGTTTGTCTCGTCTAAGTGTGGAACCAGACACGGTCATCTCAAGCCGTGTGGCACTACCTTTTGAGCTGAAGCTTGTTTAGCATTCTGTCGGCGACAGGTGGTCTAAGTTAGAACGCTGTTGGCCCACTTGTGAGCAGCCCGCTGCTAGTGCAGCTCCATTGTCTATGGATGTCCTTGATTATGTAGAATAAGCGTGTATAATTAAGATGATTAAGCAATCATTTGGCTGAGAAAAGCTATACTAAACCCCAGTTTCTGAAAGATCGTTGACCAAAATACGAACAACCAACTTGACTTAAGATTTGACTACAGAGTTGCTTTGAATTCACTGGCGAAACTTCACAGGGTTTCCAGGTATCATTAATACAATAACTTGAAATAAAAAATAGCAAAATTTTTGTTAATTAGATAACAAGATATCTAAGTACGGATTCCCGCGACCTTCACCAGGTCATCGTTCCACCTGGTGGGAGGCTTACAGGAGGAGCACAGGACCAGTCGATGTGGCGATGCTTGGGGAAGGCTTAGGGGAGAGTGGGGTGCATTCGTACAACGGGAGCATTCGTACAGTAGTGATATCTAAGCTATACAGCACACTGGCGTGTTCATGTTTGTGTGCGTAACTCCCACTCGGACGCATAGGCTACGCGCGGAGCGGCGGGGCAGTGCGGCTCCCGGCTTCGGCACAACAGACCCGTTCATGTTTTCGCTCCACGTAAGTAATTTTTGGATTCACTTTGAAACGTGTTTAAATGTTATTAGTTTTACTCTAGTTATAAAAGTGATTCAATTTAGTTGGTGGAATGGTATTGAGGTCTTAAATGCACGCAGTTGTTTTCTAATAACTATAACGGGTATTTTTATTTTAAATTAAATCGTTGTATTTTTGGTTTGGGGTACCTTCGTGCAGTTAGCAGTGGGGTAGATTCGTACTGTACGAATTCTCCCCACACTAACTTGCATAGCATTAAACATTTTTTTTACCGAATATATTATTATTACAGAATCAAAATGCCGCGAAAGTATGTGAAGCCTTACCCTATAGTAGACAGAACTGAGTCTAAAAAGTCGAGAAAAGGGAAACAGCAAGGAAAGTCGAGAATATATACAGATACTCCGGAGAAAATAAGACTAGAAGAAATAGAGAAAGCAAAACAGTTGAAGAAGCAAAAGCAAGAGATAAAACAAAAGGCTAAGGAGATGAAGCGAGCTTTCAATTTAGTATCCGCCAACACCAATCCAAAAAGACAGAAGAAAACTGTAAGGACAACTAAATCAAAGAGGCAAAAGAAAACTTTCAAGCCTGTCAGTGAGGACGAGTCTGATTCTGAGGATGAAACTAATATCAGTTTAAGAGAAAGTTCTTGTTCTCCCATCGAAGAAGCGTCCGAGCAATTGGATGTTCAAGATGAAACTCCAGTTATGTCTATGAACATTAACCAAGGATGTTTCATGCTAGTCAAATTTGCTAAAAAAAATACTATGTACTACGTTTTATATTATGTTGGGCAAGCGCTTATAAAATACAGTCCTATTGAATACATAGTTTCATTTATGAGGAAGAAGCCTGGTTCCTGGAAATTTGTTTTTCCCACCACCAAGGATGAGGGGAGTGTCAATATAACAGATGTGGTACATATACTGACACCATCAAAATCTGCTTTGACAGCGAGAACGTCCCACATTTATAGCTTCGAGAAAGACTTATCTGTGTATGCTGTCGGATAGTACGTGTACTTAAGACTAAGGCTTGTTGCTGTAATGGTAGAGTTTATTATGTTGATTCATTAGGTACCTACTTATTATATTAATATGAGAAAAGTTATGATACGTTTTTGTTACCAAGACTAAGTAGTCATTTTTAGTACTGAGGTACGTTTTTTGTTACTAAGAGTAAGTAGTTATTTGTAGTACCTACTGAGGTACACAAAATAATAATTGATAATTGTCCCTAAAAAAAGGCTGATTCTGTGTTAATTGTGATCTCAATAAATGATAATATTACATTGAATAGTGGTTATTTCTCTCATTGTACGAAGGTACCCCACTATGTACGAAAGCTCCCTACGCTGTGTACGAACCTACCCCACGTGTGGGGTAGGTTCGTACGTTTTTCTCATTTTAGTAAAGTTGTCGTAGCATCGCCATGCTTTCTTATGTCGAAACAACACATCATTCATCTTAAAGGCTGATAAGTGCAGTATGTGACAGCATTAAAGTTATTTTTAAATAATGGATAGTTTTTGTTTTATGTGGCTTAAAGTAAAAAGTGTACGAATCCTACCCACTCTCCCCTATGTCCAGCAGTGGACGTGTTTCGGCTGAACGATGGTGATGATGATATCTAAGTAGTACAGTAGCAAAGAGCGCGCACGTAGCTGGTTACCTGGATACCTTGATTTCTATTGAAGTCTAGATGTTTTATTCGAATGTGTTCTAAGTGATAACTAATACCCCATAAAATTTTGCCCGTTAATTTGATGGAACCCTATATTTTTCTAATTGTGTGACTATCTGTACGCAGATTATATAACACATTAATTACATCAAATCTCAGTCAACATCTAGCAATACAAAACTGACAAACAAAGGCTCCGGCGAGCGGAAGCAGACAATGGACACGTCCACTTCCGGCGGCACGTTGCACTCTATAGATCCAGTTATCTCACTTGAGATGCGGCTCTATTTGACAAAGATATTGTTCTATTTGAGAGCACCCGATTGTTAATTGTTCGCAAATATGTGGCGGCAGAGGATGAGCAAGGGAATTTGAGGATATATTTTTGGTCTTTAAATACGGAGTGGTCCTCGGGTACGAAAGAGTTGACTTTTCGCGTTTTGAATAAGATATGACAGTTGTTTCAGGTTATTGAGGATTTTACTGATGCAGAGGAGGTTGTGTAGTAAACCGGAAACTCCTTTATACAATTGATGATCGAAGGAATGAATTATTGTTGCTAATGAACGAACGATTTCCTCAAAGAGAAGCAAACCTTGGTTAGTGTCTGAAGTATTAGCACAGAATAAATAGTACAAGTAGTATTAGTTAACCGATGTCATTTGATACATTTTATAACATATACAACGTGTTAAGTACATAACTCCCCTTAAAAATAAAATGTTCAAGTAGTATTTTATGGTTGTTGTCATTTACCTCTCAGAGTAAACTAGGTAAGAATGTAAATAACTTTCTGGGTAGTCTACTCTTTACTTTTATGTTTTCAGGGTTGCGTTTCAGTGATGATTTTATTTTACGATTTGTCCAATTTTTTTTTGGGTCTTTCTTTTACTTTAAAATATTGCCAATAGACTCTTTAGAAGGGACCTTTTAATCCCCTTTCGGCTTTAGGGATAATTTTGTAACACGTTGTATATATTTACAGTAACTTCTTCCATACATTGCATCTATTATGAATAGTTCCAGTATGCACACTGTCTTCCTCATATTGGGCTCATATTGCTATTCCCCAAAGCGTATCAGCAGGGGTATCACGTCGTATCATCGACAGCTATTGTTCCGGTCTGGCTTCTCATGCAAATCAGACAGCTAGCCAAGCTTGAGCCAAACACACGCTATCAAACTCTGCGGTTTGATGGCTTTGTTTTAAGTCCATTGATGTTTTGAAGGTGTGCTGTGGTTAAGGTAGCTTTGGGAATACGAAATGGATGTTGATAAGTATTTTTAACCGACTTCAAAAAGAAGGAGGTTCTCAATTCGGATGTTTATATGTTTTTTTTTTATGTATGTTCGGGCATAACTCCGTCATACACACGTAGAAGGATTTGCAAAATTCTTTTTTAATTTGAAAGAGTATTCTCCCGAGGTGGTCCCATTTATATTTGGTGAAGATTTGATGAAAACCCTCGGAGATTGACAATGGAACTCTTCAATGGATAACAGCAAATTACCCGGGATTGCTGTAATTACCTGTTTGTGTATTGGTTATGCCACTTAAACTTAAAAAAAAGTAAAAACCGACTTCAAAAAAAAAAAACAAAAAAGAGTAAAATAATTACCATATTACAAAACTAACAGTTTCGGGAGACGGTGCAATTTTACACTGAACCAAATTGAAGACACCGACTTTTGAAACTGTTAGTTTTATAATTGGTAATTATTTTACTCAATTTTTTTTTTAATTTTTTGTGTTGGTATTTCTTTATGCATGTTTATGTTTAGAAGTCTTTATTAACTATTGGGAACACTTAACACCATTAAACGTAGTCTTTTGTCATACGCTGATAAGCTTTTTTTTTTAAATAAATGATTTTGTCGTTAAAGAATTTTGTAAAAATATGTTTTCATTAGTTTACGGGGTTAACAACATTTGATGCAGTTCTTAAAAAACTTCGTAGCGTTAATGGACTGGTTAGAAAAATCCAGTACCTACAACTGCAACTACAATATTATTTTGTTTCGAAGCTTCTGTATAACTTTGCAGCTGGAAGTTACTGGATACTAATGCAACAGCACATAGTGACGAGTCGTTTCAAGTTACCTTCAATTGTTTCTTGAAACTTTTGCGTCATTCTGGCATCTTTAACTTTGTTTGCCCGAAATTTTCTCTATTTTAAAATCCATTACATTCTGTACTTGTTACAAACTTAATTAAGTTATTAATTGAATTCTTCAATGTATATACAAGCTTAGTTTTAGTATATACTAAACCTGAAACTAGTTTGTTCAGAATCACCAGGAGAATCGATTGAATATATTTTTTACACCACTTTTTTTTTCATAAATTTCAAATTTGCTTCTGTAAGTTTCTACCCATAACAGTGGACGAGAATAGACACCTTGAGGCTTGAGGTGGTCCGCTCAGTCAGTTTCCGAGTATTAGACAACCCTTGCACAGCACATCTCAGGCATTTCACATTTTACTAGGGAACTTAACGCGACATAAACTTGGAGATTTATTAAAAAAAACACATATTCAGGCAGTTCTGATGAAAATCTTGTTGGGGTGTCTCGGTTTTTGTATATACTAAAAATAACGTTGTATTTATACCTATATATTCTTCAATGTATATACGCATATGTTCAACGCATGAAATTCCTTCGTAGGTCGAATATATTTGGGATCTCAGTAGTAACGGGGAGTAGTTGCTCATTTGGTACAAAATCCCCATTAGTTAATCTGTCTAAAGTTTGTGAGTTTGGACGAAGTGGTTTATGAACCTTCATTGTTAATGTCTCAATGTAGATTCTATTCAGTCGGGCGGGTTAAATTATGATTACGTGAGATGTGTTACGCCAAATATGTCCTATTTATTTAATGACTGCTTCATTGGTTTAGTGATTGCAAACGCGGCTGCTGAGAATGAGGTCCTGGGTTCGATCCCCAGGTCGGGCAAAGTGTTATTAGGTTTTTTAGTGTGGAATTTCTTAGTAGCATCCCGGAGTCTGGATTTGTGCCCGGTTGATGGCAATAGGCTCACCCCCTATTACATGGGACTTAAAATAATGGCGAAATGAGGGTGTAGTATACACCTCTGCCCAACCCTTCGGGGAATACAAGCGTGATGTTATGTTCTATTTCAGATTATTTTCTTCGTCTTGATGCCGACCAAAAAGTTTCTGAAAGCAGTTTAGCTCATCGTGTGCTGCTAAATTGGCAAGATTTATTTCGTACTTACAATGTCATTAAAACATTCCAAAAATTCCAAACCCAAGGTAAGTAAAAACTTCCTAAAAACATTTGGTCCTTTCATCCGAATAAAGAAAAAAGGACCAAACAACGTTGACCTATTTCTTGAATGTACTTACTAACCTCAAAAGACTTGTAAGTCAAATAAATAGTGGAAAGTAAGACAAGCGCAACAAGTGAGACAGAAACACACATTTGTCACGAAGCAAATAAACTAAGGTGACATTACAGTCCGACTGAGTTTATAACAACTATTCGTCTCGGTCCAGCTCGAGACAATAACGTTACAGGGATGGATTAAAAGTTTTGAGCAGATGAAAGTTTTGATGAAGGAATTAATGAAAATATACGCGGATGCAGATAATGAAAAGGATTTAGACATTAGGTTTCTAGTTCGTGGTCTCTAGTTTCCAACCTAAGCTTACTGGTAAAAGCCTTGACTTTAAATGTAACAGAGGATAGACAACTTAATCCGCCAGTTTATTAGTTTAGGACCGTTCGTGAGCTCCCAGTCAAAGGAAGATGTATGATGTTTACTAGTTGACTACAGATGCTTAAAATGTATGACTAGCTCCCTGAAGGAAACATTTAGAATTTTAAATTATTTTACCAAGTATTTGTGTCAGATTAACATGACGCAACATTTTGAGAAATCGGAATTTCGCATAAGTATTCATATTTTAATAATAAACTTTTATTTCGGACCAAAGAATCCATAGTGTTAGTAATATAAGATCGCTTATTACCTAGTGTTAGTAGTACTAATCACCCTCCGCACAAACTGCTTTATAATCGGTGAGCCGAAGCTCTCAGCTATAGTTTTCATAATGCTGTTGCGACTGTATCTCACTCTCCTCAGTAGTGAAGCTGTTTTTTTGCGTAATATCCGTCAGTACGAAATTGCGCAAACCTTTCTGACGCACTACAGTAACGAGGCAATCTCAATAACATCCTGAAAGCATTATTATATGGGGCTAAATATAATGACCACCATAAAATGCTTTGATACCCTTAGTTCTTTTACCAAAAATATATACTTGACACCAGAAAAATAAAGTCTAAAATTACAATAGTACCAGCTATTTTAGTCACAACTGCACTTCAAATTGTATTCGAACACCAAATGTAGTAAATGATCACCAAATCTTAGCGAGCAAATTAATGCGCTATTTCTGCCTAAGCACCCCCGTGGCACCCTGACACGGATAGGTTAGGCTCGAAGAGGATGACAGGGGCTAGAGTGAGCAAGCGAAGCGAGAGAACGATTATCCTGATTATCTTTAATCACTTAGACACCTCTCAAGCCACTAACGAGAAAACCCATGGTCCTATCTCCGAAATCAGCACTGAAATATGCACCCCTAACACCCCTACTCCGTCCCTGCACGTTATTCAATACACGGTACAATATACGAGGGTACGTGAGCTCGCCAAATTGTGCCTTTTATAAATGCACCAACTTTTGTTTCCAGCATGATTTAGCTGTATTCCTTCGTGTTTATGTGAAGATACTAACGTCGTCCGCGTTATCTCGTTGACATTCGTTTCTTGTGTTCGCTGTTTTTATTAAATAGTGTACTTTGTACTCGTTTTAGTTTATGACCTAACTAACGTCTATCTATGGATATTATTTATACTAAGGTGCATTATGTTTTCTGTAATTTCCTGTGTGGTCACATTGAGAAGGCCAGCTTACACCTTTTCGTGAGCACAAGTCATCCTCCCTATCACCCTGCTATCATGATTGTATTCTTTGCCTCTTATGGTTAAGCAATGAGATGAATTATCCCAGCCCAAATCCATAAAGCTTTTAAAATATGTCTGTTATTAAGAAAAACTTTATTCAGAAATAAAAATACCTCAATCTAGAACAAAACAACGCCATCATCCGTCAATCAACACAGCATCCAATAAGAGCTTCGAGTAAATCAGGCTCGGATAATCACTCGCGGGTATTGACGCTCCAACCGGAAATGAGCTGGCGCTACGTCACACGTCAGCGTCACTTCCGCTCCGACGCATGCGCCATTATCCACGTTACATTCGATGCGGCTGCAACGTTTAATTCTTGTCTGTGATTGATCGGTACAGATTTTGTACGCATTTGTTTAGAAGAGGATTACTACATGCTTTTAACGTGATTGAATCTTTTTAAGTTTGGCATTCGTTATCTATAAATATGTAAATACAATAGGTATCTAGCTTTAATTCTGACAAACCAGATCGCTAGTTTGGATGCAGTATGCAGCACCACTCCCGCCCACAAGTATATGCACATGCAGAAAGAGTGGAAAAATAATGTAGTATTTGTATATTTGTATGTCATGGATTTCCGCAAAGTAACGCCTGATTCTATCATTTATTCATTATCTCTTTTGGATAAAGTAGGTTTGTGGTCCTTAGTTAGGGATGAACAAATTCGATCGTATACTCTCACTAAGAAATCAGTGACAAAGCATGAATGGGTTGAAAGCCACCTGTGACGAATAATCAGTTAGGGGCTGACGGGCATCCTGGGCATCCTGGGCAGTCAGCCCCGCTACCAACCTTGCTGACTGGCTAATCTTTTCACCACGGCATGAACTATTCTTGTATAGCTCGTGCCGACACGATAGAAGAAGAAGTTAGACCTAAAGCTGTTCAGTTTAGAAAACGATGGAGAAGACTTAATCTAGTAATTATAGAGCTGATTCAACATTGAAAGAGCGAGTGGCAAGCACTGCTAATGGTTCTTATAAACCTAAAAGATTACGAGTAAAATAGTAAAAACGTCTGTCTCCACTACATTTTTGCATTGATCTGAAAAACAACTCATTTCACTCAGTAAACTTCCATTGCAAATTACATAAGTAATAAATACCTAGCTATTCATACTGTACGTCCTTGATCACGGTAGCGTGACGGTAAATAATAACAGATGCAATCATTGCAAATTAGCGTGATTGTTTGATAACCGTCATCACGTTGTATGCCGTGATATACAATGATGGTGTCTGGGTTTCCCGTGAGACTGTGCTTTATTGTTGATGGAGAAAATTGTTGATGACATTGTTGTTACAGATCTTGAAGAGGCTATAAAGGGGTCAGACCACTGCTGTTCGAAGGTATTATTTATTTTTATAAGGAAATTAAAGTAGATGTTTCTTCCGCGACGTCATAAAAAGACGAATAAAAAGAAAAGTCCTGACTGATTCACTGACTCATCAACGCCCAGCCCAAACCCTTGAACCTAGAAAGCTGAAATTTTGCACAGAGGTTCCCTTTACAATGTAGACAAGGATTAAGGAAGGATTTTTCGAAATTCAACTCCTAAGGGAGTAAAATAAGGGATGAAAGTTTGTATGGAAAATCGTCACTTAACGGGGTCAAAATTTCACGCAAGCGAAGCTGCGGGCAAAAGCTAGTTGTTATTATAAAATTAAACTGAAATAAATGCTACTGGGTATTTTCAGTCGGTAAATGCCCAGTAGCATTTATTTCAGTGCTACTGATCACTAAGCCGCCATTTAAGCGCTGCACCTTCAGCCCATTTCTTGCTTGTGGGTTAGTAGGATGTGAATCGAAGGACTTCAACAGGCGGCCATGATATGATGACAAATCTAGCGTCGAATCGCAATTTATGTCATCACCACTCTTCACGGGCAATGCCACGGGTAAAAGTTAGTCCGCAAAATCATAAACAGCAAATCTTCTACAACAATGGAATCAGGAAGCGAACCGCATCCGTGTCATCGGTACACACGAACGGAAACTCGTCACGATATCAATTACCGATAAATACCATGATTATTGTCATGTAGTGTGTAAACAGGTTTGAGGTGACCGTGAAATTATGGCAAATAGATTATACAGGGTGTTAACGAATTCGTGTAATTCCTTAAAACCACATGATCTACTACTGGTGTAGATTGGCCCCGCACGGGATATAGCTTGAATAAAAATAAAAAAATATTTTTTTCATGCTTTACGGGTAAGTGATCGTATCTAAACCACCTAACAAGGATTCAATAAAAAATAAGAATATTATTTTTTGCAAAAAAAAAAAAACATGCGCTTGAACATTTCGATGCCACGCATAAATTAATGAAAGCACGGCGACGCGACTGGCGGGCAAGACTAACGCGATATCGCTCTTTGCAGTAAGTTAACTCGGGGCTCTAAACTGACTCAGAAATAGAAAACTAAGATTTTATTTTCAATTTTTTTTTCAGTTGATTGTCAAAAATTCCCTTTTAAGGTTAATCTGTGTCACCAGTAGATCACGCGGTTTGAAGGAATTACACGAATTCGTTAACACCCTGTATAGATTAAGGTGATATGTTTAGAAATACTTGTTATTAATGTAAGAATTATTTAAATATAATGATTTCCCTGTTGATGTCAATAAAAGAAAAATACTCAGGACAACTTCTGCGTCACCCTTCCCGAGTCGCGCAACTTACTAAACTATGCTTTGTTAAGATAAGTATGTTTCTTTGTATTGATTATGCGACAAGTTGTAAGTTTTTGCTATTGACACATAATTGTTTTTTTTTTTATAAACACGTTGCCCCACACTAAGATTTCTCTTGTATCGTGGGTGCGTTTACAGACACAAATCTCACAAACAAACGCCCAGACCCGAAACAACCACCTGTAGGCCATACAAATTTTTATTCCGTGTGGGAATCGAACCCACGACCCGTAGCGCAGAAGCCAATCGCTTAGCCACTGCACCAAACGTGTCGTGGTTTGACACCATAACAGTAAATATTAACACTAAATTAAATATAACTTCACGTGTATCAATTCAACTGCAATTTTGATACTCATGAGGACCAAAAAAGGACCACTTTCAAATAGGACCACCAGGATATATTGATACAGAGATTTTGTTTAAACCAGACACATAGATATTACATGCTCGTCAAGAATTCAAACAGTCATACTTCAAACAATAATTTTCCGTGCTCCGCCAATCAGAAAATCGTTAGGAATTTCCATTACTTTCCAGTTATGGTAATGAATAACGCGAAAGAAGAATGCGATGCACCCGCTACCCGCTGTGCGACTTGCGGCTTATGCCGAATATTTCTTAACACGAGAGGGGTATGTCACAGTGATGAGTAACAGCGATTTTTATAAGCGACAGCGATTGTTATAAGCGACAGCGATATTTAGCATCAGCGATCTCAATAGTCCGTCGGTTAGATTATAAAAAAATCTTTGACCCGTATTTTTTTTTGTTACGTAGGCCAAAATTGACGAAGATACGACACTTTTTAAATTGTCAAAACGTCACAAGCAAGTACAATTTTTACTTGCCTGTGACGTCATTAGCTACCACTCTCGAGTTTTGATGCGCTTTATCTTTCCAAATATTCATAGATTGAACAAAAGAAAAAATACGTGTCCATTATTTTTCAAAACTCTAACTAGCGGACTAATTAGATTTGCAATTTATTTATTTAATGTGTTTTTCAAGAGATATCCCACGGTTTGCACGTATGTTCTAAAATAGATTTGTATAATAAAATTGTAACTGATAAAGAATAAGTCCTGAGTTAGCACGAATGGCGCATTGAAAGAGCTTCCATGGGTGACGATACTTAAAGTACGTCCGACGCACCCTGGGCAGTCAGCCCGGCTACCAACCTTGCTGACTGGATAATCTTTACATCACGGCTATTCTCGTTTAATTGTGAAAAAAAAATTGTCAAATGGTTTTAATCCTTGAATAATCAAATATTTCACACATAAACATACAGCTAGTTTAACCTAATGCAATCTTTCAACTATTCGAGTCTCTATTTACAATAAAAATGTACCTACTTATCAGAATTTTAATATGTTTGTGTTGTACGTATTTGTAGTTAAACGGGGTTTATAGTACAAGAGGTGTTAGAAAAACTCGTGGAATTTCCCATTAAACATTCTATGGTGAATACACGGTGACATGGTAATGAATGACAGGACAAAAGAATGCACAATGCATAGCACCGCAGTGAACGGAATGGCTTTACGAACGACTCGACAAGACATAGCTATGTTGCAAACGAAGCATGGTGATAAACGTAAGCGGTTCACCTATTTTATAAGCGGAAGCGATTTTTGTAGTCGCGACTCACGAGGTTCATTAAATTTTTAGTTGTAGGTAAATCAATATCGAAAAGTTTTCATTTATATTTGTTTATTTGATTTGAGTTGGTTTTATCAAATTTATGAATCTAGACTAATAATTTCTAAGAAGTTCTAAACAATTCTACCAACTTCTCCTAATGCCTTTGTTAACAAAACTTTGAGAATACATCAAAGTATCTCAGAAGGAATTATTTTAATAATTTTTATATTTCCTCGAAATAAATAAGTTCTTAATAGTCCTACTACTTTAAGGAAACTTTACTTCGTTCGTCATTAATTGAGATAGTATTTAATGAATTATTTACGCGCCGTCCAGTTACTAGGCATGTATTTAGAAGATACTTTATGAATCCAAGACATCGTATCCAACAATATTTTCCGATTTCTCTTAATTCATAAATTCTTCATTATTATGACGGATGAATATTAATATGTGTGATTGTTATCTATGGCTATTGTCAAGATCTATAATTATACTTCTCGTTTCTTATTTAGTGAAATTAAATCTCTTATCTATTATTTTCCCGCTCGCTTTTCTACCATCACTAAGTCCCCTCCCATCCAAGTACAAGGAGCGAATATTAAAACCCATCCATGAAGAAAATGTTAGCAAAATGCGGTGTGGCGGCGCGCAATTTTTAAAATTGTCCTGTTCTGAGTGCCTGTGGAATTGCGTCTCAATATGAACGTCGAGATGTTTGTCGTACAGACTAAGTACTTGCTGCATCATACTGTTTGTGTGAAGTTTAATAGTTTTATAAGTAGACGTGATCGATGTTGCTATTCTTTTTTCATTTGAAAGGGCACGCTTTCGTAAAGCTTCTAGTGCGTAGCAAGTATGAGCAGTTGCTGCAACAATGATATGACAAATGACAATTCTATTAGTTAGACAGATTGATTTGCAAGTGTCATCCCATGAATTTGTTATTATTTCACAGAAGATCTTCTCTATTATATGAAAATGAATTGCTGTTCGTTAAAATAAATTAAAAACAACAATTTAATTTTCCCATACAAACTGTCCCTACCTGTCAAACATTCGATGTTCGTCCCATCGGTACGGTAAATTCGGGTCCCCTCAAATCAAAAATATTGTGTATCCAAAAGCACTTCAATAAACAGAAAACTAAACACTTTTTTTCTTTACGTAGCATTGCAACGCGGTACAGCTAGTTTGGAAATAAAAAGAAGGGCGGTCTACACGTTTTTTTAAATGTAACTTTTATTTTACAGTTTAAAAATAAATTACGAACAAAAGGACCAGACGCATTCACCTCCATTACAACAAGGGATTCGAGATTATTGCTTAACATCACATCCTACTATCCAAACCAAACACGAAACGGAATCCCCAGTACACGCCTCATAAATCATTTTCTTAGCGCCAACAAAAAGTGCGGGTAGTAAGAAAAGTGCATTAGTACCACATCCGCTGGGAGCTGTGCCGCGTATAAATCTGCTGCAGATGCGTCTAACATCCAAACACCGAGGTCGAGGTACTGGAAGTAACAATTGTATGATACAATCTTCATCGCATACAAAACTAAAGGTCGGCGGCGACGGTATTGCGTACTAAAGGTATTATTATCTCATGAATTATGAATGAGAGTCTTCGATATATTTGTGGGGCCCAATAGAATAATCGAACATGAGTATGAAGTATTACTAAGACAAAAAATCTAATAGTTTTTGTTCGATTTAGAATATCCGTCCGCTCGACTATATTCAGATTGTTTCAGATATTCAACAGTGGGCGTTTTAGATTTAAATATGCTTGATGATTAAGTCTGATATTCAAAAGTTCTTCGACAAATTAATGTCAGTTCACTTCAAACTGTCTTAATATTTACCTGCCGTTTCAACGCAATACCGTGTACCTTATGCGATGTTCTAAGTAACTCAAGTACAACTAAAATCAATTTCCTCGAGTGATTCAATTTACTTACGCATAAAAATCATCCTTGAGACACTTCTCAGTACTTCTACGCGATAGGAAAACAATCACAATCATGTCCACGGTTTATTAAACTCTGATATCAAGAAAAAAATGAATAATCCTATTGCAAGTTATTACATTCAGATTTAAAAGCATTTATACCCACATATTGTTCGATATTTTTGTGAAGGCAGGATATTCATCACGATAATCTGATCGGTAATTAGGCTGAAGTTTACTAATTAATTAATAAACACTGACTTCTCAACGTAGAACTCCGTACCAAAGGACCAAAAAATCTTTCAAAAGAATTTTTGGTCCTTCCATGGTCTTTAGATCGTTTTACAGCGGTTAGCAGCATGTTGTATCGGACAGCATCGCTGCAGCTGAGTTATTGTCATTCGGCAATACCATGGCAATACCATGCTGATATCTACCGAGCACCGACGGACTGAAATATTGCTTTTTGTACGCAGATTAATATACTGACGGCGGCCGCCATTCAGATTGTCGCTGGTCACAATACTCGTACTACTTCGTTTTCAATATTAATTTTCAATATTCATGTGTAATTTTTAATGCAGATCTGTCGTCCCATTTTTGAATTGCTCTTGTGAAAATAATTTGGAAAACAGCGAAAATAGGCTGTAAAAGTCATTCTTTTAAATGAAGGATCTTGAACTATTGGCACAACATAAGGTTGAAGCTCTGAGTGAAATAAGGAGATTCAAGATTGTCACTACAGCGCCAGTTGGTGTCATCATGAAAAACTAAGTTACTTGTTTGTCTTTTTGCCCTAGTTAGAGAAACCGTTAGGGAAAAAGATTTCCTTTTTCTTCCTTAAAAATACATTGCCCCACACTAGAATATCTCCTGCATCATGACAGCCTTTACAGACACAAATCTTTACATGCACATACATCCAAACCCGCAACATCTAACTATTATAGAAATATTTGTTCCATGCGTGAATCGAAGAGAGCAAATCGCTCAGCCACTGCGCCAAACTGTCATCAATAATAATATTTTATAGTTGTCTTATGCTCTAGAACTTAGCACCATTTTTGCATTTCTATGTATATGTTCCTGTGAAATAATTGTTAGACTTAACAATTATTCGTACACATAGTAACGGGCGACTCATCAATCATAGCTTCCACACCTAACCACCACATAAGACAAATTCAACAATCAACTCACTAACGAACCACAAATCCAACACCTAATCCGAAATGCCGAAACGCAATCATCCGCCGCGCAGCGCCGTGTTAATCGCATATGAGATCTGTAGCAGCTAGCCAGGACTCTGAGGGGAATGGACGGGACCACGTCATCTCCGGCGCACCCTGAATAATCCACGAGATGGACGGTAAGATGGTTGCACATAATTGGAACGGGGAATGAAGTTTGAATTTTGATTGAATGAGATATGAACCGTTCTTGGTGTAGCCAATTAGGCTAAGTATTTTAAGTCTTAGCACAGATTAATTAATGGTATAACTCTGAAATAGCAATGATTGCCTAGCGGTGGAACGTTTGCTTTCTATGTAGAAAGTGTTAGACCGATCCCTGCCCGCATCTCTGAGGTTTCGAATTCATGTGCAAATCGGAATTTGATAATCACTTGCGTAACTGCTTAATACTTTAAACTTAATCTTCTATCTATATCTATACATATATATAAAAAGGAATCTCTATTTACCTTGGCTCCGGCATCACGCGTGAGCGGCTGGACCGATTATGCAAATTTTTTTTTGTCGTGTTCTTTATTGTCAGGAGAAGGTAGGTACTTATGAAAGAAAATTTTGAAATTAAAAAAAAATTGATTTTGTTTCTGAAGGTAGGTAGTAGGTAAGTAGTAGGTAGGTAGTAAGTAAAAAAAGTGCATTGCAACGCATACTTACAGCTGGTACAGCAGGCACTTAATAAACATCAGTCTGCTTTGAATCTCGGTGTTTTATTGTCACGAACACAACAGATATCTTTCTAATACTGTTTATAAGCCAATTAAAACCATCATAATTATGTCTAGGCTTAGGTCCAGTTAGCAGTTACAGCCTAGCGGTTGAACGGGTCCCTTCCATACAGGAGACCTGCACCTTTGACTTATCGAGTACAAGTGCGGATCAGAATTTGATAATCACTTACGTTAACCGTGAAGGAAAACATCGTGAGGCAACCTGCACACCTGAAGCTGGCTTCCCACGGTGCGTGGTAGCGCGCACCGGCTGTGCGTGGTATCATCCGTAAAATCACGCACCGTGGGAAGCCACATTATGAGGGTGCGTGATGTGGATACGGCGCACCGCTCCGCACGCGACCGCGTTACCACGGACGAGTCTCTTACAATGGTGCGTCGGTGCGAGCTCGTACGTCACGGTGCACGATATCACGCACCGTGGGAAACAAGCATGAGAAGGCTCCAAACAGTTCTCAATGGCGAGTGTAGTCCGGATTAGGGCAGCATGGAGGACTGATTCCTAAACCCTTCTCATTCTGAATGAGGTCTGTGCTCAGCAGTGGGACAGTAACAGGCTAATTATGGTGTTCCAAAGTTTAATGAACAACAAGTTATGAGGAGCGCTTTTTTTTCTCAACTTTTGTCTGGGAAGTTTTTGGGTTTATGAAAAGAGCCTTCACGAGTGATGATACTTAAGTATGTCTGGCGCACCATGGACAGTCAGCCCGCGACCAACCTTGCTGGCTGGCTAATCTTTTCACCACGGCATGAGCTACTCTCATGAAGACACGAGATAAGAAGAGAGGAAGCCTGGGATTACATAATAGCTATATGTATTTTGCCTAATAAATAACTATAGGCTTCATCCCCTTTTTAAGACATTACATAATTCTCCTGTTTTTGAATACATTTAAAACTGTAAATACTTATTTAAATGTTTGTTTATTAACCCCAAGAGCTTTAAGAACATAACTAACAAAGACTAATTGCATTCATTTCAAACTAAGCTGAAAATAAATAGGGGCCATTTAACAAAAGACAATATTGTGACAGTCTCTTACAAGTTAATTTTATTCAGTGGAAATAATCTCTAAGGGCCGAGGCGATTGTCAAATACCAAAAAAAAATGTTACAAAAGTATATCTACAATTCTTAAAAAGATTGTGCTGAAAAGAATCTACAATTAATTGAATAAAAAACTTTCTTAGCGAAGTGACCTTTCTGACGAAAAAATTGCTTGAAAACTACAAAAGGAATAATTGAATTTCGCGCCATTATTATTCACAAAAGGGGAGAAGTGAGTTGAAATGGCGGATTGTATTTGATGCAGTATGCCTTCATAATTGAAACCTTTCCGTCTTTTGTCATACTTTTGCTTAGAAAGGCTACATAAGTAAGTTATAAAAGTAAGGAAAGCTTTCCTATACCATCATTCATGTGCTAACACGAGTCTCGCGTAAGACCTTTTATCAAGCACTAGACTTTTTTCTCAGACGAGCTCACTTCCACTAGTTAGACTTTGTTCACTATAAGCCGCGTGTTCATTAGGGGACAAATGTCCCGCGACACGTGTTTCCAGCGATGTCCGTCGACGACGGCATTGCTCGACGTCGCCAGACATCTGTTTCCGCGTCATTTTCATGCTATGACTAGTCGCCAGACTCCGCCATGTCTGGCAACGTCGCGCCACATTGATGGCGACACGTGTTACGGGACATTTGTACCCTAATGAATACGTGGCTATACTAGACAACTGATTTGAAGTTTCGAACCAAGAGTTTCAGGGTTTTCGAGAATAA
This sequence comes from Amphipyra tragopoginis, assembly GCA_905220435.1. Lineage (NCBI taxonomy): Eukaryota > Metazoa > Arthropoda > Insecta > Lepidoptera > Noctuidae > Amphipyra > Amphipyra tragopoginis. The sequence continues at coordinate 26,108,595 of HG992008.1, read as the reverse complement.
AAAAGCAAGTGAACTACATCCCATGTGCGGATTATTAACAGCCTTGTTTAATATTTACTACATACACACACTGACTTTGACAAGTGAAACTGATTTATCGAAAAACCTCGATAAACTGAAACATCGATAAGCATTGGAATTACTGACGTATTTAAAAAGAGAAACGAAACAATAAGGACTGAAATAATAAAACCAGATTGACATTAGCAAAGTCTGCGAAAAGTAGACACAATTATTCACCTTTGACATTTAAATGAAATTTTACTTTCCAGGTATCAAGCCGACGAAGCATCACTCCGGAACACGTCATTACCTCCACAAATTGGGGTCTACTTGTTGACCCGAAGGTCCAAATGGATCCCGACGTGAGACGTGTCTTGAAGATATATTGAGCATCGTTACAGGAAATTGGGGTTGGTAGAGGTTACCGTCGCGATCGGAAAATCAGAGGTGTAAGAGTAATTGACCTTTTCTGTAATGCTGATTTTGAAATGGTGGAAATCGCCGAATTAGGACATTTAATACTCAATATAAATGATGGAATCAGGCGTTACTTTGCGGAAATCCATGAGATACAAATATGCAATACAATATTTAGCTTAAATTCCACCAAACCAGGGGGCTTACCATGACCTCTTATGAAAACGTTCAAATGCCAGCCAGTCAACTTCCGTTCAAAAGCAGACCTGCTTCTGAATCGCTAAAAATCGTACCATGACAGTACTAAAGATGAACGACTATTGAACCAAGTTGAATGGTAATGCTTGTTCATGGTAAGAAAAGTCTATACAAAAAAAAAAATGTGAACGGATCTCGTAAACGTCAACGTAGCAGGCCTGCCGCAGACCTGCTCTAACGATATCATAGTACATAAAAGCAGGGCAGTTCAACTTCCAGGCAACTTCTGTCCTGCTTTAAGAGGTCATATTAAACCCCCAGATCGCTAGTTTGGATGCAGTATGTAGCATCACCCTCCCGCCCACAAATATGTATATGCACATGCAGAAGTAGACGTTGGAGTTCGACGCGAATCAAGCGGTCGACAAGTCAACATCTCTTGAAAGATGCCCCGTGGAGAAGCGAAACACGTGTCGTATTGGTTCGGTTGCATGTTGCATTATTTTTTCACTCCTTCTGCATGTCCTTAGATTTGTGGGTGGTGCTGCATACTGCATCTATGCTGCAATGGGTAAATAGGGTTGGTTTGAAAGCTTATGCACAAATTATGATTAGGTCAAATATTTACATGTATAACATACTTCCAGTAGCATTGGGCAGGACACTTGGCTAGATGTGGTGACTGCAGGTAGATCCTTAGCGGAATGGTGGCCGAGAGTGAACAAACGTGGCGTAGGAAGACCAATGCAAGATGGGTCGTTGACTTAATTCATTGTCAGAAAGGTCTGCACAAGATTGGCGCAAAACAGGGAAGAATGGCGTCATAGGAAGAAGGCTGCTCCATATGCTCTGCAGTGGGCTGACATAAGCTGCCAATGGTGAATGATGAGGGCAATCATATTATGAAGCACATCGGAAAAAAAACCTATACAACTGTTTTCTATAGAGTGTCGTATAAGGGAAATTAGGGACAAAGTGAAACATGTGGCCAGAAGTCGTATTCTACTAACATAGTTGTTTAAAATTGCAATCGAACCGCGCCTGAACTACGGCCGTTTGACTTATTTTCTTATAAAACGTTTAACAGTCAAACGGCCGAGGTTCAGCTGCGATTCCATTGCGATTTCTAACAATTTTGTTAGTAGAGTTACCTAGCGCACAGATAGCCATTATTAACAACATACTACCACACCAACATTCGTTTTCAAAGCCTGGTGATTACTACGTCAACGGTTAAGAGTTGACGGATGACTGACAGGTTATCCGGTCATCGTACAACGGCAGATAGCCTCTATGACTCATTTGTTTTTTTTTTTCTCTTTGTGAATGTGTCGTTTAAAATCCTTGAAAATTATTGGATTAAATGATTTTCATATCTGAAACTAATGGATTTAATATTTCAATTTGTTTTGTATATTCTCTTTTACAGATTTTCCTCTTTTGTGCGTTTTATGAGTGAATATCAGTATTGCTATAATATTAAAAATTCATCTTTATATTACACTAGCTGTACCCGGCATGCTTTGCAATGCCACTTAGAGAAAATAGGTGTGACACTAATTTGCATTTTTTTTATCTAAATACGCGATAATCCGAATATTGTGGATATATGTATGTTGTCGATTCGAAACCCATAATTAATACGTGCTTTAATTTGAGGGGACCCGAGTTTACCGTACTGACGGGACGAATATCAAATGTTTGACAGCTAGAAACAGTTTGTATGGCAAAATAAAATTGTTGTTTATACTGTTTTCCTCGCCACTTTTCCATATTTTCTCACTACTTAAACCTTCCCTGGACTTCCACAAATATTTCAAAACCAAAATTAGCCAAATCGGTCCAGCCGTTCTCGAGTTTTAACGAGACTAACAAATATAGATATAGATTATGTTTTTCGATACATTTTCCGATCAAGCCGTGAAACTTAGCTAGATGTTATGATAAGCTACGGATAGACTACTCTTTTGTCTAAAACACGTTTAGAAAACATTTTCTTTGTCAATTTATAATTGAATAGTATTAATTTTCCGTAGCCTTCCCCCACGAAAATACTGAAAATGGGGTGAATTTCGGTACATATTTCTGAAGAATTTAAGGGTTTTAATGAATAAATGCAATACCATTAGTTAGTAGACATGTTTATCATAAAAAGGTGGAGAAAAGACAAGCAAAATGTTTAGAATTATTAATAGGAATAGAAAAATGTTTTTTTTTTTAATTTCTTAGATCCACTTTAACCGTCTAAAAATAAGGTTGTTTTTCCAAGTGTCAGTCATTTACTGTCGGCCATCATTATGAGTGGACTCGACTCGACTCACTTGACAGCAGAAATATGAGGTCAAATAGATCCCTCCACGGTCATAAAGATACTTGAAGATGTAAGCAGTGTGTGGACCGTCCGCATGTCGTAATTTTTATCTACGCTCTCTGCAAATGCATCCTTTTCTCTTTGTATGACAAATAATATTCAACCGGGTTAGAAAAAGTGTTATCTTTTTCTCAATTAGGTATGTCTTTAGGTCTGCTTCTGGTTTACCCACGTGCTGCTAAAATATTAGGACATTTTTTAAAATCTTTTCCAAGTTCCGCCACCTACCAATAGATGGCGTTGTACTAAAATTACCGCTAGTTTAGAACATTCGCGATTGGTCACAGCGCGAGTGCTCAAACAGAATTAGTTCCAGCAGCCATTGTCAAGCGCAAGGTCAGAGAAGCTGTTGACATTCTCAACAATACACTGTTTTACATAAATTATATACGAAATTACTCAAAATAATCGCCTGCGTTATTTACTCTATTAGTCATCTTTAAGCAATGGAATTCAAAAGATTATTCGATTTTCGAAATACAAATTAATGAGCCATAATCTCAATTTACAGAATTTACGATCGCTATGACCTTGGATTGTCGAATATTCTAGTAACCCTGACATTGAAACACGTTCTTGAACTTGACGCGGAGCGAATGCCAACGACACGACATTCGCGGGACACGATGATCAACGCTCAAAATCATTTTAATCAAGGAACTTTTTTAAGAGGAAAAATAGTTGTGAAATAGTCTAACTACAATTAAAAATTGATTTTAGTTACCTTTAAGTATTGAGGGTGGCGTTTTCTCCCCTGTGTAAAAGAAAAAAACCGTTGTTATATGGATAGTTGGATATTTCCCATAATCTTAAAGGAACGTAAATTAAAAAGCCGCATCAACTTGTAAACTTCTCTAGTTGGACATGGGCCTCTCAAAGGACAACTTAAAACAATCCTATGAAAGTTTTGAGAGCTAACTTACTTCATAAACTTAACGATATACATGATTCTCGCCTGGTAACCTATTGTTAATTGCCAAGAATAATTAGGCAGTATAAAAATACTGGCTCACTTAACCGCTGTTGTGTAAGTCCCCAATAGAATAAAAACTTTATATTAAATGTATTAGATACTATTTTCAAATAGTACGTCAGTCCCCTGATTTACTATTTGCAAATAACAAAACCGGCAATAGTTTTCGTGAGCTCGATAAATTCTATCACTCTCACACACCCGCAAGAAAAAGAGACAAACATATTATTCAGTTTAGCGAGCTCACGAAAACTATTGGCATTTTCGTAATTTTCTTTCTTCTTTCATATCCAGTATGAGCTGATCTCGCATTGACTTGACTTTCGGTACAATGAGAGGTCAGCTTATACTGGATACATATAGCTTGATAGCCGTGTGTACTAGCTAGGGGTACTTAACCTTTTCGATAAGTTAGTTGTCGACAGATTCGTTTTGTGTACGAGAAAAACGACATAACCAACCAAATCGAATTAAATCGGGGGGCTGTACCAACCTCTGATCATTTAGATATCCAAATTATAAGGGAAACCCTAACCGAAATGTTAAAACGTCATAATTAAATATGGTTTTACCTGACCAAACTTCTTATTTTATCCACCTCGTTAAGTGATAAAACAAACAAACACAATACCCAATTTTGAAGACCGAAGTCACGGATGTTTGTTTTGTAGACGTACCTGGAAAACAGAAAAACAAAACATTAGTACATGATAAACTATCAAGAATACAAAACGAAAATTGGATAGTTCATTCAACTAAGATAAGACATTATCATAATCATGTCATCGCATCATTTCGTCTTTAATTTGAACATAGACATCATAGCATAATCAGCCTATTTACTCTCTGACTGCTGACCACTCCTCAGAATGAGAAGTATTTAGGGCGTAGGGTGCCTTTCCACCAGAAATGTGCTATGCAGCTGTGCTGTGAGAATGTAAAAGCTAAGCTACGAAACTATGTGACCGTTTCCACTGATGCTAAGCTATGTAGTGGAGCGAGTAAGATGTGCTATGAAAATGCGCCGCCGCAAGGTAGCTGTGCGAGGAAGATGCGCAGCTCGAGCTATGCGACGTATCGACAATAGGGAAGGCACTGGAGCGGCGGTGCTGTTCTGAACATAGCTGCACCAGTCGTGACCATCCATAGCACGCATCCACAGCACGTATCCTTCCACATAAAAAATGTAGCTTCGTTGAATCAGTTTCCACATGAATATGATTGGTGGATATCAAACGCATCCATAGCAACGTTGCATAGCACATCTCTGGTGGAAAATCAGCCTTAGTGCACTACGCTGGCCTGGTGGGTTAGCAGACTATACACTACGGGTTTCTTCACGATGTTTTTCTTCACCATTGACGCAAGAGTGATCATCAAATTCTGACCCGCACATGAATGCGAAAAGTCAGAGGAACGGGTCAGGTCCAAACTTTGACTCTCCTGTATGGAAGGCAAGCATTCCACCGCTAGGCTATTCTATCTTAACAGTTTATAAGCAAAGCTGAACATGATAGAGGATAATATAGAAGGGAAGGGAATAATGGAAGAGAAATACATGTAGGGTGGCGTGAATGACCGAAATAAAATAAAATATGTTTTCGTCTTCAAATCTTCTTTTAATATTTTAAAACATTTAACATCTTTGACTCGTCTTAATCGTCTTTTGTTTGCTCGCCACTCTCTCCTTCTCGTTCTCACACATACTCTCTCTTTCACTCATCGCTGCATTCATGCACAATTACTTTTATTTAAATTGTGATGCGTTCCGAATTAACATCCTACATACATGTTATGTCGACCCCGCCTATAAGGGCATGGAGATGATAATGATGAAGCAAAGTTGAAAATGTTTCTCTCCAAACAACGCATCATCATTCTGCATCAAATTGAGCCCAACGAGGATGCTAGTGAAGACATGCCTTGCCTATTCTAGACCGGAAACAACACAGCAAGTAAGTCTGGGACGCGTTAACAGACACATTCACTCAGATAAAGATTATATAAAAAAATTGCACACAAAACCATGAATGGATCGTTTTGCTTAACAGTTGTAGCATTTTATAAAGCCTAACTGGTCCTTTGAAAAGGTCCTGAAGGCAATTTTACTGTAGATGCTTTGAAAGGATGAAAGGATAATGCTAAGCCATAAGTCTACGCTTCGTTATAGGCAAAGATACGAGTGTTAGTTTCGAACAATACTGGTTGGTAAGATATAGGAATTGGGCACGAATGACCATAAACCTAGTATAAAAAAAATATATATCTATGTGAATGCCAAAGCTTAAGAAATAACTGTCTAACGATCCATTTGCACGGAGATTCTTCGTCTTTGACGAATTGTCTTTTGGCAATTTCTTTTTCTTGAACATACATTTTTGTCTGTTATTGTTTTTGTGTGCTGTGTTTACCGCTTAATATTGTACACTTAGCTCATATCATTCCTTATATCTAATACATATAATAATTCCTGTATAGTTTAACAATTGTTACAAATCGAAAAAAAAAGTACTTTCCATATACATATAAACAACATCGTTTCCTAAGTATTATTAATTAATTTAAAAATTCAATTAGTTCAAACAAAGATTGCTGTAACTATAGTAAGAATTAATTATGTAAACGTAACAGTTTCAGCGCAACGTAATTATAATTACAAACGCTGCAGGCGTCAAATGTAGAAATTGTGCTAGAATTAATAACTATAAATATCTAATATAAATAGTAACAGGTTGTTAGATTACGAATGCTATGATAAGAACAGGTTTGGTTCTCATTCATTGAACCGCAGAACCAGATTATTAGTATTGATATTAGGAGCACTCCGACTAGTACTTACCCCGGTTTCCGATAGCCTAATCAATTTAATCTGTTGTCGTCTCGTGTCAAGTGACGTGATTGGTGGACCAAAATACTATCAATCAATCACAGAAGGTGATGATGGTCACATGAGATTTGACAGGTGAGATTTTTGCGGTGATGTGACTTTTAGAAACCGGGTTTAGTATTGGAGGTTTAAGTATTGCGGAGGACCATGTTATAGTGCAACTTGGGAGAGTCGTAGGCAGGGATCGAGCTCTTTATCGAGGCCCTTTGTCTAAGTTCGGGGGCCTTCTATGAAGCAGAACTAAGGCTATGCTGTATAAAAATATAATTTTACAAATAGCCCGTGATTTAAAAAGAAAAACAAATTGACTAGTCTAGTTTCGTCTTGATGGATATTACGAAAAAAAAACGTCTTTGGCGGACTGCAGTTTTTTTTTATGAGCCTGTTTCGTCCTACTGCAGGGCAAATGACTGCAGATGTATGCCAATAACACTTCTACCTTGTCCTTTTTGGAATATTATTGTAAGAGATACAGCATGATTTTACTCGCTTTACATCCGAGAACCATGAACGTAATCATTTTGTACAACTTTTACTATGGGACAAAAAGTATATTCGTAAAAAAAAACCAGCTGTTTCATGCAAAGCAATCATTGTTGCTTAACAAATGGTCTTGTGTAGTGCCGGACTTAAAGAATAGCACTACCCCATCTCTTCCCGTGGGTGTCGTAAAAGGTGACTAAGGGATTCTCTAGAGGATGGGCAGTAGCGTTCTCTGAGTACTTTAACAACCAAACTGCGATCGCCAACCCTCCTGCTAAGCGTGGCGATTACGGCAATCCCCCCCCCCCCCTTTTGGGGAAGGCCTATGTCCAGCAGTGGACGTCTTTCGGCTGAATGATGATGATAACTGTAATGAAATAAAAAATGTATGGAATAGCTGTTTTTTTTTCACGAATTCATTGTTTGTCCCATAAAAAAAATTGTACAGAAAGATGAACTGAGTTCATGATTCTCGGATATAAACTACTAAACAGTCATGCTGTATAATGGTATTGTTGTTATGGAATCCATACATCTCTATTCAAAAATATATTTTGCCGCCCTGCACCCATCCCGGAAATAATAATCTGTTATCAAAGCCAGACAGTAAACAGAGGCTTTGACAGGGTTAGACGCAGACAGACAGGACAAGTCTGAGCGTCCAATTAGCGGGCGAGGGTTAGGAGAGGACTAATTCGCAGTTCGTTTGGAAGCAAACCGAGCGACGGCCGCATTAATATTCTGAATACATTGAGCGTAAAGAAAGGACTTGTATTCACATGGAGTGCTATACTGCTTTTTTAACAATGGCTTTCATAAAAAGGGACTTGTTAATGAATTTTTGAAAATAATCACGTTTATTGTTAGTTAAAACATACTCGTAAGTCGAAATTACATAATTGGAATGATCACCAAAATCACCGTATTTGGTTGACCTCTCTGGTTGCATTTTATATAATGATATTGTGTTCCGTATTTTTATTTCAAAAAGAAGGTGTCTAAGTAAATAAGCCTATTTTTATATTGCCTCGATTTTATTCAGGTTTGAAAATTTAGAGATCAGAGCGACCCATTTTTATTTTGGAGATAGAGCCAATCATTAGACGATAACATTTATCAGAAATCAGATTTAAGAAACATTTAATTCCATACTGAGAGAGAAAACAAAAAGCCTACTCACGGAACTAAAATTCATTCTATTATACAACTATCGTTTTGTAGATTAGAATAGTGATCTTCAACTGTTTTGCAATCAAAAACTAGGTTATACACAAATCCAGTCTGAATTTTAAATTCAAGTTGTTCATTCATAATTTAAAACACCTTTCATCTCCCTAACTAATATCTCAATCAAATGAATAAATCTTAATCAAAAACACTCCCACTTGATGCTTGAACATATCAAAATTTCTCGGACAAGTATCGACACGTCAGTGTTCGCCGCGGGGTCCCCCAGGGCTCCGAAGTTCGCATAAATTATCCTCACTAGTTAATTAAAATTCAGTGATGGTTGTTCATAAACAGTATGGTACTCTCCACAACTAATTGAAAGCTTAAGTTTACGAATATGTTACCTCCGAGTCGGGACGGGTGATATCTGCTAAATAAGCTGCATCAACACTTGCATCTGGTTAGAGTTGAAGCGAAAACAAACGAGAAGATTAAGATGATGATGTTACAAATGATTGCAAAGCAAAAGATTATGCAAGTATGGATGATAGTGAAAAAAAAAACAATGTTGCTTACAAAACAATGGATACAGTGATTCAGGATGCTAATATTGCTGTACAAGTTTAGGGAAATGTGGATAAATGAAGTACTCCAAATATTAAAAAACATGCAACACAAAAATTCGTAATGATATCAACGATTTACTTCCCACCACATTCGAAAAGTGAATCGATAAAGCGAAAGGGTGCAATCAAGTGCTTTTATAAGTACATGGTACAAAATGTATACGATGTTGAGAAGTGTGTCAACAGCCTAATGTCTGACATTACCGTCTGTCTGGACATCCAGAATTTCCCGAAAAAAACTGACCCAAAAAAACATTCAAGTATTCTTAATGTCAAGACCAATTTAAATGTGACCAATAAAAATAAAGGCTCAACAATTTGAGCAAAAAATATATTTTAAAGACTTGAATGATGCTAACAAACCTACATTGTCTTTTCTTTAACTTATTTTGATTTTTGCTCCGCCAAAAACATCGAAATTGAAACTGTTTGATGTATAATACCTTTCAAATAAAATTAAAATCGAGTAGAAGCATAAAAGTTCTCGCCTATAATAGCCATGAATTAAAACACAGTAAGATAAAAACAATTCAAAAACCGGTTGCAGTACTTGCAGTAGAAACATCTAAAGTTGTAGTGGAAAAATATGAGTGAATCTCCCAAGGTCGAGAATTAACTAAAAAATTAGACAAACAAGTTGTTATAAACAGACGAACGATAGGTAACTGTACCTACTCGGTGTTCGAACGCATTCTTACGACGCCTGGCACCGAGTGGTACGGACCGGTAACACTACTGCACGTCTAAAAACCAATCCTACCGCACTCTATATAAAGTCTGAAATCTTTTGCGACCGATCTAAGCCAACACTTGAATTGACATGTGTGAGTACATTGAAAATGAACTTTAAAATTTTAACGATAAGATCTAAAAAGGAATGACCATGAGACGAGTTTACATAAGCTTCACACTCACACATCTAAAACCCAATTCCATTTCGTTCGACATTCAACTTTGTAACTGTTCCATTAACGTTGATTTTGGTATGATAAGGAATGGTGTCACTTCAACAATCAGGTGTCGCAGTTATTGAATTAACGCGTATGTGTGAACTAACGGTATTTGTGTGCGTGTCTGCGCAAGAGTTTACCTGTGACTGGACAAGCATTACTATTGTGACAGCAAATGATTGATCTACACATGGATTTCGTTTTGTACTATTTGTAATAGGTCAAAGTTTATAAAAATAAATGCGTAGGAGTTATTAAAAACAAGCCTTCAAGTCTGTCTTATGTCAGAATTAAGCACCTAGGTAACCTTAGGATCTTTTTCGGTAACTTCTATTTTGCGTACCCAAGGACAATGACAAACAATAAAAAAAATGTGAAAGAAACCCAAAAAAACACCTAACATACTTAATTTTATAAATGAAACCCTCGTAAATTTTAAGCTACGCAGAAAGCTGTGACAAGTAGGTCCAAAAAATTCTTTGATATAGAATTTTATATGTAAATTAGGACAAACGTACTTTTTGTACCGTGCGCGATGGTACGAATGCAAATTTTCCCGACAGTGTTAATTTTGTGTGCATTGTGCTCATCTTTTGATGGTGAAAAGTAGAAATGTGCACTTAAAAGCTTTCCTACGCGTGAAATAACAAGATTAGTGGATTGCAAAGTAAAAGTTTCCGAGTCTCGGCATATCGGCACTACTAAATATAACTAACTTTAATTCATACACTTTAAAAATATAGGCAATAAATTATTCACTGAATTTTAAAGTTTAGGTTAAGGTTGGGGGCTAAATGGTCCCCTCAAGGTACTCAGTAGCGTATGGAAAAATGTCGATATTAATGATAAAACGGTCTGATGAACTTGCTTCTATCAACTCATACATTTTGCTAGGAATGCCAACGTAATAAAACAGTCTCAAAGTAAACTGATTCTACTAGTTACTATTCTAAACTGAGTCTGATTAAAATTGATCATATGTTCATACCGTTCTTCGTCCGTCCGCGTGTCTAGCTCATGATTAAGGGCTCCGTTTGGGTCCGAAACGAGACGGGCAATCCCGAAAAATGCACGTGAGTAAACCATAACTAATCATAAATATGTATATCGTCCTTTTGAATTTCTAAATCTCTTCCACGTTCTCTTTCCAATGAAATTCGAGAACAGTTCCAACACATTCTATATAGTTTTAAAGTCTATCACTTGCGTCGGAGTTCGTTTTTATTTAAACTAACGATACAGCTGGTTTTACAGCGTATTAGCATGAGAATCGACGACTATTACAATTATTATATTTACAAGAGTTCTTGGCAAAAAGTCCAGACTAATTGTGAGAAATTTCGCTTTGTTTAACAATGTCTAGAGGTTACTAAGTCTTTAATATCTTTAGAGCGCATACTTAGCCTTCAATAGTGTCTATGTTTGCAGTTTCAGAATTCGCTAAAATTCAAGGCTAATTGGCAAATTAATGAAGAAGAAAAAGTCCTGACAAACTCAACTTTTAAAATCAACTGGCAGTAGTTATTTTTTGGTTAGCAAAATATTGATGAAATGAGTCATATCATAGATATCTTGTTCATTATACTGCCAAATTGACAGACCTTCTATAGAAGTTGGGGAATGGATGCGGATGCAGACAGCCGGTGTTGTGGCATAACTGAAAGGCATATTAATTTATCCTTGGCTATGTCATAGCGCACAGCTGTGAATTAGCATGAGACAGTCGGTACGGTACCCCTTTATATGAAAATCCAAAATTTAGGCACCGGTAAAACGGGGGTACATGAGAACCACGAGACTAATTGGCATGAATATGGCAAGGGAGAAATTTCAAATATTGAAATATACAATAACATTGAAATCGTAAATACAGTCAGGAGAAATCTTAATGGTGAAGGGAGGGCTTTTTTGTGGGCTGTATATTGTAACATTGACGTTCAAAAAGAATGAAGTAATGCTAATCTATTTTGAATAAATGAGTTTTGAGTTGCAACAATTATTTTTGGAAGCTTTTCACTTATCAATCCACCTTTTAGCCCTGTCTCAAATATGTTAAGATCGGCTTCTACTCTTACCGGATGCGACTGATCTGGTCAGATGACAAATCCGACTATTAGTAATACAGTATTAAGGATAACAATACCTACAACATCATATGTATGTATGTCGCAGCATTAGTCATTTAGAAGATAAAGGAGGGTAGTCAATATGACGAATCAGCGTCTTCTTCCTGCCTTGGTTCCAAGTCACATAGGTCGACAAAATGTTTTTCTCTTCCATTCTTTCCTGTCAGCCATCACCTCATCATTTACTCTCTTTTCCTTCACATTCTCCCTCACACAATCCATCCATCTTTTCTTTGGTTTCACTCTCCCCTTCCAACCATCAACATTCATATTCATCCCTTAGTCACATGCGGTTCATCCTTCCTCTTCACATGCCCATACCAAGATAAATGATTTCCTTTCAACTTTTCTGTCATTGGGCCACTTTCAATCTCCCTCTAATATACTTATTGCTTATTTTATCCATTCTCGTCACTCCACACATCCATCTCAACATTCTCATATCCGTTACGAGCAATCTTGTTTCAATCTGTCTGATGAATCAACGTACACGAAGTTATAAAACTACTTGTCATTCGAGGCAACTATAATGTCATACCATAACTTATTATTCATTATTCTTACGGTTGTACTCACTTCTACATATAAAATAAAATGAATATTATTAGTTTTACAATACCATCGATTATTTTACATCTGATACATAACATCGATATATAAAATATTCCGCGGTATGGTGCTCATGATAAGCGCTGGCGATCACGACTGGTCCAAGGTCCACAAGCTTCTATGCTAATGGCACCACAACAAGACTTGTTTACCATAATCTTGTACAGAACCAGTCTAATGTTAACAGAATCTGCATTTTAATCTAGATATCTTGATTTGAAACTGCATTTGGTTGATTTTTGCTAGATAGCCGGCTGGGGCAGATTAGATGCGAAAAACAGATGTGTTGGTGAAAAATTGGGATGGTGTGTTGGCACACCGCTAAAACCTGGTCAATAATATGTAGAAATAAGGGTTAACACGTGACTTAATTTTTTGATATTGATGACTTTTGATGCAAATGACATGAACAAACATTGTATTGTCACCGGAATTAAACATCTATTCAAAACAGCTGGATTGGATAATAGGAAGTGGGAACCAATTTTGAAAGGAAAAACAGTCATACGAATGTGCCAATTTATGTAAAAGCTTTTAAATAGACAACTGCTCGTCATCGTACGAATACTTTTAATAACATAACCCATTTTATCTAGAGAAAATTAATGCATGGTCGTTCATACCAAAATTATTAGTTTATTCAAAGATACTCAAGGATTCACCATAATAATGGATGTTCAACTATATCTGCTGACTCCACGAGGTGTAACTATGAAGGTTCTAAAGCTAGAAATAATTTTGCGTTGTGGATGATGTCGCGAGCACGTCACCACGTCATCGCGACATCGCGTCTACTAATGTATGTACGTCGCAGTAATTGTCGTCACTGTTGTGTTGCGTTTACACTGACTGAATACCAGATAAGGTTTATAAATGAGGAGGAGTGTGTGACCAAAAGTTGCTATTTATTGTCATAAACTACTTTTCAGAAATTAAGTACCAAAAACTTATAAGTCAACTTTTACAAAATTTAGAATTTTAGGGACATTTTTTCATAGAGCAGTCACTTTTGGTGCAGTATGAGATCGGAAATGGATACGATTAATAAAAAAACTACACTGATAGAAAAACCTTTCTTTTTTTAAATACCTTCTTTTGTTCAGACACTCCTCAAATGTGAAAGAAAGTCGGAAAGTCGAAAGTTCATCTCTTTCTATCTAGTGTCTCGTGGTGAAATGATTTACCAGTCAGCGAGGTGAGTAGCGGGGCTGACTCCCCAAGATGCGTCGGACATATCTACTTAAGTATCGTCACTCATGGAAGGTCTTTGAATGCACCCCGAAACATCATCTGATCGAAGATGACATCAGATATAGCTACTCGTACTACACGTGTAATATAAGGAATCTTAAGATAAATCGCTGGTTTGATATGCTTTGCTTAAAGGAATTGAGGAATTGGTCGTAGACTTTTAGCAAATATCATCATCATAACCATTTAGCCGAAAGACGTCCACTGCTGGACATGAGCCTCCCCAAACATCGGTCCTGTGCTTCTCGCATCCAATATACTATGAGACAATACATCCAAAGATTGTCTGGTAGTATAAAGGAATCTCCTAATACAGGCATTACTTGCTTAAAAGGAGGCTTCAATCACAAAATTTGTAACTACTTTAATTGTTCTGCAAAATAAACTATTTATTATAATAAATCCCTGTTAGCGACAAGAACGCCCTCTATACTGCTTGTCACCACAATTTATACATTTTGGCTGTATTTATTATCTGTGTACAAGAATGTTATATTCTATGAGTTAGTTTATTATCATAGCTGCATACGTACAGGAGTCTAGTTCCAAACCATCTGATAAAATAATCTAATTGGCTTAGCCGGCCAGTCCTCCGAAAAAAAAAGATTACTACATGAGTCCATCCAAATATACGTTCTGTCATATACAGGTGCCAATTTAAACATAACTATGACATCATCACACTCCATTTAACCACACAAGTACTTGTAAACTGTCAATTACACCAGCAAAACAAGTAGCCTTAACAAAAGAATATGAAGCACAATACGCTTCTGCGTATTGTTAACAGACGCCTGACATTGATATGCGTATCAAATTATAAAATTGAAACAATAAGGAGTATTATAATGTACTCGGTGTAACAAATATGACGGCTTTAGACCATGCTGGGTACTTTAAATAAGTAATATCGACGATTTATAATAATTGTTACATATCATATGGAATGTCTAGACCAGTGCGCTTTCAATTTCTCTTGCGTGAAGCGCATTCAATATTGATTGCCATAAGACGCATGCAGCTTATCGTCTACACCGGTGCGCCTCGGTCAGTCATCAGTGGACATACAATAGACAGATTAGCGTGCGCTAGGAGCATGCGCTTTTGTCGAACTAGTATTAAGGCATGCGTTGGCGCTACACGCATGCTTCAGACGGAGACGCAAGATGAACATGAAAGCGCACTGGTGTAGACATAGCTCTACGGTTTTAAACCTTTGAGTTTGTGGTCCTTAGTCAAGTACAGACCTCTTACTGGTCCTTTGAGTCGCAAGAGTTAAGTAATAGAACTTTTCAAATGGTGGGGCATCAGCATCCACCAAGCACTGACAACAACAATCAACAAATCTAAATGCCAAGCAAAGATAAATGGATCAAAACTACAAAATCATTAGCTGTACCAGCGGTTTCCGAAGAAAGTAATTTTAAGAAGTGGAAAATTGTAGGACTACATTTCTTCGACCTCTGTCTTGTTCTCTTTTATGCTGTAACCAAACATTATGCTTGCTCTATTCCCGTGGGTGTCGTAAAAGGCGACTAAGGGATTCACTAGAGGATGGGCAGCAGCGTTCTCTGAGTACTTTCACAACCATACTGCGATCGCCAACACGCCTGCCAAGCGTGGCGATTATAGCAAACCTCCCGCTTTTGGGGGAGGCCTTTGTCCAGCAGTGGACGTCGTTCGGCTGAATGATTGTCTTCGGCTGCTTAGGTGATGTCGTTATTGGTCCACTATCAGACTCCTAAAGCTTCGATAGCATTAGTTTATACAGTCGGAAAGCATGTGTGCATGTTCCCTTAATCCGCTAAAGTGGCTAATGAATCGCAGTGCTGACGTTAACACGTTTATGATAATATTCAGATCCACGTGAGTTATGACGTCATTACACTGTATTAATATGCTCATTATGAGCCGCGAAGTGAAGGGAATATTGCCGATGTAAACATATTTCTTCGGACAGTACAAAATGTTTGGTAGAACAAAATCGTGTGTGATCAATATAAAGTATATAAAAATAATATTTCACTGGAAAACCAGTGAGACATCAGAAGATTTGGAAAAAATACTTCATGTAGCGGATTATTTCGACATGAAAGCTTCGGTGAAACTGATCCTACACGTACGAATATATGTATAGGTACAGATTACCTAACTACAGTGGCTTCCCTAGATCTATTGCCCAATTGTAACTCCACGTAAGCCGCAATATAGAACTCACCTTCGAAGAAACGTAAGCTAGGCTTTGTTAGATTAGAAAATGAACTGTACTAGACACAATGACGAAGATACTGCTTCATATAAACTTACAACACTGGGCTAGAATACGAGTAATGGCACGGATTTCTTAATAGTTACTATGATAGTTTTAGATGTAGTAGTATATAGCATAATCAGTCCATTACTATGTACGGGCCTCTTCTCAGAACGAGAAGGCTTTAGGCCTTAGTCTACCAAGCTGGCCTGGCCCGGATTGACAGGCAACTGACAGTTTTTTTTTCTTTTTTTCTTCTGTAGGTTGTCCTTGCAGACCCCTTCTACGTAACCGGGCAGTTATTGGCGAGACCTGAAGGGTCTCCAGCCAAGACTACACACAGTACAGTTTTTATACTACAATGTCTGGACTTTAAAAGAGACCTTGACCTCTGAGTTTGGCCTTCGGCTTTTCTTCTCAGAGCCAGTCCGATAGGAAATTAAGGCGCCATAAAGTAGTAAAAAAATACTTTTAAAGTAACAGATTCATTTACAGAAATATAAATCATTTACGCCCACCGACCCACCGAGTTTTTTTTGGTGCCCTCTCAAGTGGTTCACGTTTCCACACGTTGTTTTCCTTCACCGTTAACACAAGTAATAATCAAATTCTTGCTCATGAACTGTGAGGCTATGATGAAAAGCTATCTTTCTTGTACTCGTACATCATTTTACTAAAGCTGATACAGTTACAGTTCCATTCTCGTATGAATGAGTTCTAAACGAAAGCACGTGAAACATGAACGCAATCCATCTTTAAAACAATAAAGTGAAACCATAAACTATATCTCTGTCAATCACGCATTTACTCAATGGACTGTTCGCTTTAGCAATGCAAGCAATAATCACCTCTATTGCAATGCTAATACAGTCCTATAAAACAACACAGGTTGTTTAGTTACGCATGAAACGATAGTACTAATGCGAAGAAAATTGAACGCTATCTTCAGTTGCTTAGGGTTTGTTTTTGTGTGTGCAAGATAGTTCAAGGAGGTGAAGGCTCGGGTACCGTTGCTAGGTTACGGAGGTGCGAGGTCGTTGACCCGTGCGTACGCGCCGGCTCGTGGGAAATTGGTCTTTTGCCTTTCATTTGGTAAAGGGATTGTATGGTGTCTTCGTTTGTATATCATTAGGCTTCTATGTGTTACGATAAGTACTTGTTTGTCCTTGCTTAACGGTGCTAAATCAGTCGATAAATGGTCTTGTAATCTTGTTTACACCATAAAAGGTATTAAAATAGAACAAGTGGAAATAACTTAAGGACTATTTATTATCTCTGATTATTTACATATAAGTAGAATGTTGTTAAGAAATATTTTTTATGGGATATGGTGTTGATATTATCTAAACTGTGCAGGTGCAAAGAAGCTGAGAAGGGCGGTACTGAACCCTAAGCGTACAAGTATGATGCTTTGCTGATTTGGTTGTCAAGTTTATCCATCCTTAAGGTCTTAGGACACCGAATCAAATATAGTCTGTACATGTTGTATAGACTATCAACATTTCTCACTGTCATAATTTTCGTGTACAGGTTGTGAACGAATTCGAGTTATTCCTTTAGACCACACGATCTTGTACTGGTTTAGAATATCACAGCACGTGATTTAACTAGATTCAAAATAAGAAATCTATTTTGTCTTGCGATCGGGGGAAATGATCGTATCTATACCAAATAAAAAAATTAGCAAATATTTTTTTTGCTAAAATAAAATTATTTGTGATGGACATTGCGATGCCGCGCCTGAATGAATAAAAGTACGGCGACACAGCTGGCAGGCACGACTATCGCGATATCACTTCGCGCAGTAAGTTAACTCAGAGCGCTAAAATTAGGTTAAGAATACTATGTATTTTTTTGTTGAATCGGATAATGTCCCATGCAGGGACAATCTGTGTCACCAGTAGTAGATCTCGAAGTAAGAAGGACTTACTCGAATTCGAATACACACCGTATTTGAAAACTAAGCTGCACAGAGCCATAAAAGCGAAGAATCTGTTATTATTCTCCAATCTACTTCCCTACTTTCCTACCATATCATCCCTGCTCTATGAAGCAAAAGCAAACCCCGCCAAAACACATTAAATCAATCATACTACACAAAAGATCAACCCAATCGCATAAATACTCCTAAAACCCCATAATCGACACACGTTAGATACATCACCATTCACCAAGCAAAAGGCTTTACGAACAAAAGCCTTCTTTTCTGCCTACATCGCAACATTTTAATCTCACTCGTTATGGGATCCTCCTTATAGCACCCATAAACATGTTGAAAGGAAACATTGTATCGCTCATGAAAAGACTTCCGGGTCATTAGATAGCATGCTATGGTATTATACCCCATAAGTACTGCTGATGCGAGGATAAGAGGAACTAAACGGAATGTGTGGTATTGATTGCAATGGACCTAGATTTGATGGTATTAATGTTAAGTATGGGGTAAATGGAGGTAATATTTCAGGCTTTGTTGTAGATACATGTGATTTGAAGCGGTATTATCTGGGCGTCTTATAGAGTTGTCTGTATTTAGGTTCTAATAGTAGGCAAACTAGCTGAATCAAGATAATCAATGCATGCAACTATTCGAATGAGTATCCGAATAACTAAATAAACATGATGTCAGACATTCTTGGTCCTGAATGCCTCCTCATGGAACCCAGATTTTGGTCCTTCGAGTTTCAGGTTTTGTATTGAATTTTTTTGGTCCTTCGGACCATTGTCATTTGAAAACTAAGTTTTTGGTCCTTCGAGCCCAAGTGGAGTCGTAAGAATATTTCCAGCATTAACCAAAAAGTTACGATGAAGTTATGTTATTAATGCATGTCAAGATAAACACACATTTAACACGAGAGTTTTCCATTAAATTGTATGTATGACATTCCTGATATGATTAAAACCGTAAATAAGTAAGAGACGTAAGTAGATAACTTATAAAGGATGCAGTGAGCTCATTGAGCGGACGCGAGGGCCTACGCTCAATGGGACTATATTCCGGGCTCTTATGCTGCCACGCTGTGGACTAAGTGATAGGAGGCAGCGAGCAGCTGTAAAAATAAGGCAAGGTATGCTACGATGATGTGTTCAGTATGGGCTCCTGTTAGGTCAAAATAGGTCACGTAACTACAACTTTACAACGAAAAAGTATGATGCGTTTGCTCAGCAAATCAACAAAGGCAGACAATAATATACGGACTTTCCTGTTTTTTTTCTATTCGACGGCTTGTAGATGGTCCTTGCAGAGCGTTCTACGCAACCGGGCAATTATTGGCGAGACTTTAAGGGTTCCCAGCCAATCTGGGGGGAAGTTAAATACTTAACCTAAACTACTACTCTAAAATCAAGACTATTAGCAACAACAGCACTCGATTCCTAGTGGGACTCGAACCGCGGCTTAGGACGTTGCTGGCAGGAGATTGGGAGCGAGACGCCTTGATGAGGACTGAATAATCGGTATGACTGGACTTTTATGTTTACCCTTACACTCGCCACTACACAACAGAAGACTTTAAGAAACCTGGGGCTCATTTGATATAACTACTCTGCAATTCTGCACTCCATAATTTGGAACTATTCAACTGAATTTTGGTCTAGTGGTGGCAAGCGTGACTGCTGAGCGTGAGGTTTCGATCCGCAGGTCGGACAAAGTGTTATTGGATTTTTCCGTGTGGATTTTCTCAGTAGCAGCCCAGTCTGAATTTGTGCCTGTTTGATGGCAGTAGGCTCGCCCCCTATTACATGGGACGTAAACATAACGGCGAAATGAGGATGTACTATACACCTCTGCTCTATAAATTATGGCGTGCATACTTGCAAAGTAGTCTCATGAAATGGTCCCATGATCTCTTGACGAAACGTTATCATCCGAGTTTTTTCAAGATCTCTTTCCTTTTCACTTTAAGATGCATGAAAATAAAAACACTTTCCTTTCCACTTCTAACTTGCATGATAAAAACATTCCAAATCCTTCAGTTTCCACCTTGCACCACCCACTGTCGCTCTTTCACAGCCCCTTTGTCAGTCTTTTGCAAGCTCTCGTAGAGGAGCGAAAAATAAATTATGTCACCCATTGACAACAGTAATGATCTTGTTTGAATATAAAAGAATCTTCCACCTTCCTCTTCACAATATTGAAGACCATTCAGAGATGATTATTTTTGGACACAATGTAAGGTAGTTTAGATTTTATGGCATTGATGTATGGTGTATTGTGGGGGGGAAATGAGAGAATGATGATGGTGAATGACATTAATGTTTCAGTGAAAATCCTTAGGATATTGATTGGAACGCTTATTTTGTTTTTTTAAACGTTGCCTTAACTTTGTTTTAATGTTGCGAAGGACGAGCGTTCTTGGGGACTATCGTTTGTAACATTGACATTCAAAAAGAACTAAGTAATTCTATTCTATATTGAATAAATGAGTTTTGAACTTTGAACTTTGCCTCTTACTAGGATTTCTCGTGTATCGTGGGTGCTTTTACAAACAGAAATCTTCAAATGCACAAACATCCAGACCCAGGCCGTACAATACTGCCGTCATAAGAAAAAAGGACGTAACTACACAAAACACAGTAACCGATTTCCGACCTTAAGTTATTATCTTACTTCGTTCAGTTCAGTTACTTCGTTTTGTGTAATTATGTCCTTTTTTCTTATGACGGCAGAATATTTGTTCCTTGCGGGAATCAAACCCACGACCCGTCGCACAGAAAGCCATGCCCTCAGCCACTGCCCTAAACATGTCGTCACTTGTCATGGAATGTCAGTTGCCATGGTAGTTGTCTGTTTTTACTAAAACTGCATCCCAATTGTGTATCACATTCGTAATTTCAATAGCTGTCATTTTGACAATACAACAATATTCATTGCGTGGTACATAGTTGTGGAGAAGTCGGATTGTTAATACATAAGTAGCTATGGAAATTGCTG
Organism: Amphipyra tragopoginis; assembly: GCA_905220435.1. NCBI lineage: Eukaryota > Metazoa > Arthropoda > Insecta > Lepidoptera > Noctuidae > Amphipyra > Amphipyra tragopoginis. The sequence continues at coordinate 26,087,350 of HG992008.1, read as the reverse complement.
ACCTGTCGAAACCAAAGCTATAGCGATTGCGAGTGTTTTGCGCAGTTATAATGCTGGTACCAAAATTCTCTAGTATCCTCAAACAGAATAATAGTAAAACATCAAACACAAAATTTAGTTCTCGTTCAAGTCTAAACCTAGGACAAGCAAACACATGGAGCCCGTCTGTTCTTATTTACTAACATCACGTACCTAGGTAATCTACGTCGTGTCGGATCCGTCACGCACCGGGATTACGTGGCGAGGTGAGTCCACGGCACGACATGCTTTTGGGTTATAAATGTTATAATAGTGATTTAACCGACATAGTCGGAAAAGGTTACGAAGAGTGTTTGAATATACAGGGTGACTGGTAATTAGTGACCGATACTTTAACACATGATTGCACTCATGATAACAAACAACTTTCCCAAAGAAATATTATTTATAAAACAAAAAAAAAACCTTAATACGAGCCGCGTCCATTCCGTAACGGTTTACTAATAAATTTTAAATGCAAAAAATAAAATAAAAATAATGTTTCTTTGGGAAAGTTGTTTGATAACATGAGTACAATCATGTATTAAAGTATCGGTCACTAATTACCAGTCACCCTATATAGGCTACTTTTCCCAATGAGTCGATTAGTTGTTATAATTTTCCTTATAAGCTGGGAGGAATGCTTGCTTTTCATGATGGTCCGAGTTCGATCCCGGCCCGCATCTCTTACTTTCCTAATTCCTGTGGGGATCATAATTTGATCATCACTTGTATTAACGGTGAAGGAAAACATCGTGAGAGGGCTCCATAAGTTCTCAGTGGTATGTGTAGTCGGCCAACTCGCATCAGGCCATCGTGGTGGACTAAGACCTGAAAACTTCTCACTCTGAGAAGAAGCCTGTGCCCAACAGTGGGACAATAATGGGCTGATTATGCTATACAATTTTTTTTTTTTTAGCTATAAGTTAGCGTTTGACCACTATCTCGTCTGGTGGTAAGCGATGATGTGGTCGACGGTGAAGCACGCTTGCCTAGAAGTAACCTATTCACTCCTGACTTAAAGACCCCAAGGTTGTAGCTATCGGGAAACAGACTCCGGCACGGAATTCCACTCCTTAGCTGTGCCAATATGAAATCCTAAAACAAAATAACCGAGGTAAATCGAGGTATTTTTTTGTTTGAAATGTTTTTCCAAAATGCATACTGTTACGCCTTATAGCACTCGTTTTTTTTTTTACTATAGTTTTCTATTGCTGAAGGGGACAATATGATACCTTCTTCCTTTGCTTTGACATCAATTTAAAGCAAAAATGAAGGTATGAAACAGAGATGACTAACCATTATACAGGAAAAGTTGCCAAAAACTCTTGCTAGGCAATGGTCGGCTACGTTTTTAATTAAATCAACCTTCTAAAGGATTTTTTTGTGACTTCCTTAATACCATTGTATTAACGCAAAGGCATTGCGCATTACCATAAATTAATTAATATACATTTACGTATTGTATAAAACTTGCAGCCGAAAATTACTCTGGATAATTATTATATGTATTTGAAATTGAACATAAAAATGTTATTGGTGTTTGTTGTTTTTTCACGGTATAATGTTTAACGTTCCTTTCTAAAAATCCTCCTTCCTAAAAATAAAACTTATAAAAAAACTTCGTTATCATACAAAGTGTCACATAAGTCACTTACAGAATGTTCATCACAACACGTCTCTACTAAAATCATGATCCCAAATAAAGCGTAAAATTATGATTCATCATTAAATTTCATGTTACAAGCTCATTTTCATTACATATTACATAAAAACGAACGGCTCCACAGTCGCGTAATGTCGATGGGTACACCGCAATTTGAGCTTCAACCCCCTACGTGGCTTTCCATCTCTTTTTCACCACATAAAAACATAACTCCATCTCTGTCCAACGTTGTTATTTTTTATGGATAGTTGAAATGCATCGCGCTTGTTATGGACGAATGGTAGTTGATATTCTGAAGAGTATTTCAGTTATTAAATCAATGGGTCGAATTAATTAGAGAATCCTTGTGAGTTTTTTCAACTGGAAATTATGATAGCTAATGGGAATAACTGCAGTATTCGATTGCGTTGGACGATTTATATCTTTGCGAAGGTAAAGCAGACTTATTCGAATTAATAACTATGCAAGAAATTGGGAAAATTCTTATTTGTTACTATTCTTTCGAAAATACTTATAACAAGATTGAAGAAGTTAGAAACATAAGCAACAGGGTGAGATACAAACTTTGTACAAGAAATAGTGACCAAGCAGTATATCATTCAAATTAACTCATTAAAATTAAAGTAAAACATTCTTAAAGAAGTATAATTTTTCATCCTGGAAAGTTATATTTTTTGGTCCTTAGGTACCAATAGACAGTACTTTCCTATATACAAATATACAGATGCCTCACTGAACTCCGTAATCCTAATCGCCCCTAGACACAGGACCCTTAATTAAAACATAGGAACATAATATTAATAAGAGCCGCCCTTATTAATATGTTATTCTCACTATAACTCATCCACATCGAGACGAGCACTTCATTTCAATTCGTGCAATTGCAGGGGTTGGTAGTTAAAACTTGCATAGCATTGCCCGCGACGCGGTCAGTGCAGATAATTGCATTTGCAATTTAAAACTATTTGTGAGTAGAACAAAGTTATGAGGCGTGTGTAGTATTTGGGTTAGGATGTCGGAAATAAATGGAAAGGATAGTTAACTACCTAAATCGACTTCAACTGTATGTATTTTTATAGTAAAACCGCGGCAAGTTGCTTGCACGCAAATATAACGTCATGCAAGTAGAGCTGCAACTCTATTCAATGTAATTGAGTCGTGTAAAATCAAAGGTGGCAATTCCACGTTTAGCAACTTTTGAGAAAACGAAAAAATGCAAAAGTAAGCAATTCTGCCGTAATGGAAGATTCTTTGGAACTAAATCGAGATTGTGTGTTGATTTAGCAAAGAATATGGCCATGTTTAGTTATGATTATGATATGTCAAACATGCAGTTTGCCAAAAAGTGACATGATGACACCTTTGACTCTATACGACTTATTTTATGTAATGGCTACTTGCATGCAAGTTGTTTCTATTAAGCGCCACTAGTAAGTTAAATTACTTACGCAACTTATTGCAGCAAGTGCTCGCTTAGTTCATTAAACTTCCAGAAGGTGTGGCCACAGTTGAAAGTCTTGCGCAATTTAACTTATTAGTGGATTTAGTACTTTACGAAAGGTATTTGTCACCCTGTGGCTTCCGAGCCACTTGCATACTAGAAAAGCGGCTTTACACTAGTGAGCGAAATAAAACAAGGTATTTCAGCTCGTTACCTCGTTAAATGGTGAATAAATGGCAACCACGAACACGTTAATTTGTGCTTAAGTATCTGACAAACTTGGCCCCTGGGCGCTATCTTATTGCGTACAAAAGGACCAGAAATGTTTGTTGTGTTTATAAGGTCGGCCTAGATGCAGCAATGAAGACCATTGAATTTTAGACTGACAGACATGGTAAAATTGTAGTCACTTAGCTACAGAGTTCAATTATATTCCAAAATATAGACATCATAATGACACAGCTAGAATTTGTTTTTCCCTATAAGTAAATAAATAAATAATACTTACAAGGCATAAAGAAGCGTCTTATTTACCTCTAGTTTTTCTAGTCCTATTGCAAATAAATAAAAGGTCAAGTTACGTGCAAAATTATCAATTACCTCATTCTAAACATGGCTAATCACGCGAGTTTGTCCCGACCGGTCGAGCGGGCCAGCAAAAAGTGGCGACAGCGGTACGGTCCGCACAAAAAGTTAATGGCGCGTTTAATTGTCGTTTTTCCCAGCTCTCGACCTTGGTTAGTTTTTGTTGACGCTACTTTTGTTGTGTTAGTTGCTTAATGAGGAGTTTGGGATGTTTGCTGCGATGACAGGAGTTTTACGTCAAATGCTGAAACACGTAACCTTGTTTATATTTTTCTCTTGGCAAAACCAGAATAGGGAACTAGTAGAGCCGAATTTTCAACAGCATCGTGGAAAATGGTCTTTTATTGGATAAGGAAAGTGTATTTCACTGTCAAGAGCGAAGTAAACTTGTTTGAAGGTGAAGAACCTCAAAGATTAATAAATTGGAAAAACCGTTCCTAAAAAAACGACCACATTGGCGAGGGGGATATTAATGATTTTAGTGTGTAATTATTGGTCAAAAATGTAAATTATTTTAAATTGGAGCACCACTAGTCCAGAGATAGCGTACGAGCCGAACGCAAACCAAACGCAAACCACAGTGAAACCGCACGCAAACCGATGCGTTCGTAAATAATTCGACGAAGTTAATTAATTGACATTTCACCAACTACATTACTAGTTCAATATTTAATTAAATGCGAGGTCAATCAGAAGTTTGTGTACAATATAATACAAGTCTGTGGTCAAACACGTTACATTGATGAAATATCAACCATTCATATTGTTGGTTTTAGCTGTAGTAAAATTAATTATTGACAAAATTCTGGACAAGTCTCCGTGGTAACGGATTAGGAATATAATTCCCGTCCGTTACCGGACAAGCGGGTCGTAAGAAGTAACGAAACATGGAAAATGACAAAAAGCTCGTCACTTAGGAACTTAACACCAGCGGCGAAACGTAGGTGTCCAGACTCTTGTTATAAGAGTGATACCTCTGCTTACCTCTCGAGGATTATACCGGATACTAGAAATAGGGCTATCGATAGGCTATCGCAGTCACAAAGAGAAGAGCCATCTAACTGACCTAACATCCTATGCAACCCTAGTATTCCTTCTTTAATTACCGCTATCCAATTGCCGTGTATATCTTAACATAACATTTGCAATCACAAACACGTTATGAAGCTCACGTCAATAGCTGGCTAGCTAGCTTTACCGCCCAGCGACGCTTGAACAACTTAATTAAACAGACTCCTGTTTACTCAGAACTAACTGGCATTTCAGTCAATTCAGCTATTATAATTGTTCTTTTCAGGTTGAGAGGAGAAATACTTTTGCTGAGGTTGGATGTTAAATGGTTTAATTGTTCATAGTTTGTTCAAGTTTTCTTTCTGTTTGAAAGAAAGATAGCTACGCCATTTTTTGTAAACTTTTCTCGCCAATTTTTATCCAATATTTGAAAATAAAAATGTATTTTATAAATAACATTTATTTACTTATTACAATGTATATTTCTGTTTAAAAATGTTGTGCACCTCTACCTAACTTTTTTAAATATCGTTAAGGTAGTTGTCTTAAACATTTTTCTCTAATCCATAAGGAAATTCAGGGAAGCCACATTATTTCAATTTTCAATGTCCTATTCCAATTCCAACATAATGATACATAAAACGTTACTCCATTTCCTCATCTAAGTAATAACACTAAAATGATCAGCAGTCTCTCGGAAACAAGCAAACGATAATTGCTTGCAGTTATCAAGGGGGGTGCATCTGGAGCCTGAGCGACGAAGATATTGCAGTACGCCATTCATTGCGGTTTAGACGCCCTGAGACGAGAGGAGATGCCGTTACAGCCGGCGATGTGCACGCGTCATTTATTTGCGTCGTAATAATATGTGCAGTTGACTCGTATAAGTGTTATGGCTATTGTACGCTATGGAAGACGTTGGCTACACTTCAACGGTACTCTATATGGCCGTAGACGAAATGTATTATAATTTTCGTGCGACACATACAGGTTTATGATTGTTTACGGTTACTCACGTGCATTTTAGGGTTTGCGGCGGCCTCGACGCATATGCTCGTAATTAAGGGCTCCATTGGGTCCGTAGCTAGTCGGGAAATTCCGAAAAAATGTACGTGATTAAACCATAAACAATCGTTAGGAGACTTTGATAGAAATTACTATACAGGGTGTTAACAAATTCGTGTAATTCCTTCAAACCACATGATCTACTACTGGTGTAGACAGGCCCCGCACGGGATTTAGCTTGATTAAAAATAAAAAAATAAAAATCTTTTTTTTTCATGCGGCTTTGTTACCGATCGTATCTAAACCACCCTAATAAGGATTCAGTAAAAAAATAAGTTTTTTTTTTTTTTGCAAAAAAAATGTTTTATTTGTGTGAACATTTCGATGCCACGCATAAATTAATGAAAGTACGGCGACGCGGCTGGAAGGAATGACTAACGCGATATCGCTCTTTGCAGTCAGATAACTCAAGGCTCTAAAAAGACTCAGAAATTGAAAACCAAACATTTTTTTTTAATTTTTTTTTTGTTTGATTTTCGAAAATTCCCATTTAGGGTTAATCTGTGTCACGATTAGATCACGTGGTTTGAAGGAATTACACGACTTCGTTAACACCCTGTATAATTGCGAAATTGAATAAATTAATCACCTACCTGTATTATAACATCAAATTGACCAGATAAAAGGGTGCCGATCTCCATGGAAGAAGACCCACTCGATGTCTAAGTTGATCAAAACATCAACAGCTAATTACAGTTCACGATCCTTAGCAATTCGATCCGTATCCTTAATTAAGGACATCTTTAGGGACAATGACTGATACAATATTTTTATTTCAGCTTTCAGACATTGAAGTCTTTATTTTTTTTAATACTTTGGCTTGGTCGCGGTTGACCGTAAAAAGGTACCTAATTTTAATCCGTTGAATAAACTGTTGTTTTCTTCTGAAATAATATTGTGTTAAAATATTACTAAAACAACCTTGCGTTTGGTTTACGAATATAAAATCGATTGAAAACAATAGTCACACCTCACACCTGATGGTAAATAGATGTCTAAGAAGAAGCTCACGAATTCAAGTTACAGAGATAGATATAGAGGGATTCCCCTATACCCGTCTGGTTCTCACATACACACGACGAAACACAGTAAACTGCTTAGCGCCGACTTTAATGTTCAGGTGGTAGCTAGTCAGGCGGACCGTATAGATCCTACCACCAAGCGTGCCGGATTTTGTTGAATCTTACAACACTCTTCTATTGCCAATGTGCGGTGAGGAACTTTTATATTCTCACGGAAAAAAAAGTCCTCAAATTAAATAATCAATACTGCAAATAACACATAAGTATTAGTTTACCTTCAGTATTATATTAGTAATACCACATAAACGTCTTAGCAACTCATATAACAAATGTCTCCATACATAACTTAGTATTGTTTGCGTACTTGAGGCTTCAACAAGATGGTTGCATGACTAATGTTTCTGCGCGTGACAAATTAACAACGCACCACAATGATGCGGGCTGTTAGGCATTTAATACGTATGCGGTGATAAATAAGGATCTTCATTTAGATGTTTAATTACATGGCACTCTGTCTGAAGACAATTACGAGTCACCCACCACCCTTAGCTTATGGTGGTCCTATACGGTACTGAGATCACCATATAGATCCTATAATGTAGGCAAAAGGAGGACGTTGTGCCCATCCTCTTGAGACAAACCCGTAGTAGCCTTTTAAGACACCCAAAAAAAGGGAGTGGCCTGTTCTATGCCGGAAACCTCACAACAAACTGATGTACAGTCAGATAAACTTAATATAGCCGACGGTACTGGTAACACACCTGCTAAAACGCAAGATGAACTACTGTCAGCTAAACCGAAAAGAGTTGTAAATATCGCAGAAGCAGCAGGTGCCGTATCTACCCCAGGGCACCGAGCATAGGAACCCCCCTATCAAATGAATAAAGGGCCCCTCAAGATGCCCCAGAACATCTAAGTACGGCCTTGAACCTACCCAATAAACTCTAACACGAGGAAGATTCAATATATTTTCATCAAAACCATTACACATTCTCCACCTTCCACCTTGACAGATTGTAGCCAAAATTCTTAATTTCTTCATGTCACGTTCAAAATGATCGTGTGCTCATAATTCTCAGGTGATAACACATGATTACGTTAGACGCCAAATGAAAAAGCTGCCATCTCGAATGATTTATAAGCGCGTTAATTTCCATATGAAACGTTAGGCGCAAACCGCGGGATTGCTTGAGTGATAAATATCTAAGGTGGAAGGTTATCGTTGATCTCGGGTCAGGGTTATTTTGATAGTTTTCGTACATGTTTGACATAGTTATAGGCTCTACGAGTGAGGATGTTAAGTACATCCGGCGCACCCTGGGCCTTCCCGTTACCAAGTTTGCTGAGTAACTAATTTGTTTACCACGGCATGTGTTTATTCTCTTAAAGCTTGTGGCGACATGAGATAGGAAGTGAATTCAGGCCTCTTCAGGTCATCCTAAATCTATCGGCATGAAAAAAGTACTATTGTGAGTTTAAATACCACTATTCCTTTGACTTGTTCAATCTCCAGCCTCTCCATCTTGTCACGGACGCTGATTTTGCTTGGAAGTTCTGGTCATTTTAATGAATGGCAGATTAATAATGTCGGAGAGGAACTTTATTAATTCAGTTCCTTCAGTATATCTATCTATTCGGTATTGATGTAGCAGGTGAATATGTTGGGCGTCATAATGGAAGAGCTGATCAATGAGGCGGTCTATTCAGTATACAACAGTGTGTATCTGTTTCAATCAAATGCTACGTTGATTTCAATTCAACATTCTATCGCAGTCTACTGGACGAAGTTATGTTACAATACACGGTAATTGTGATTGTTTATTGATACAATATTCAAGCAGATAATATTTCCATAATAATATTCCATTCCTTTAACTTCAAACGTTGGCGGAAATCGTTATGAATTCGCCAAGGTACTGCGTTTAATAAAAAACCAATATTTTATTCGAAAATGTTTGTATTAGGATTGATCTCGACGGAAAATATGAAAGAATTTACATCAGCGTTGTGGTCCTTCGAGACGCATTTCTGTTGTTGCTTACACAACAAGTGATTATAATAGTACCGTTTGATACAGTTCTCATCAGTTAATGGAATATTGAAGTATAGGAAGGAAACAACATTTTAATGAAATGAAGGATACAATGGACAAAAGAAAAAAATACTGGATCAATATACATTGCATTAGATTTTGCAATAAAAACAGGAGTACAAGAAATCACCTTCCAAAGAATTCCTTATCACAATCTCGTGTGAAGTGTCCGTCCCCCAACGGATGTCCAATCAATTCAATTGCTGGTCATCATCAGACACCCACTTCCCGTCGAGGTGACAAACGGGTCAATGACAACATTCTAGAACTTAGAAGGGATTTATAATCACTGCTCAAACGTTGTTTGTGCATTTTTGTTCACAGAAATACGACGAAAGCTTCCTTTTAGAGATTATGTATGCTTGTCTGACTACTGATTATCTATAGTGACAGCGAATGGCGGTTAGTGATGACTCATAGCAACTAAAAACAATAAGAAACTTCTACATGAAAAGAAATAAATGATTAATTATGTATCTCTATTCACGGCTCATCTTCTGTGCGGAAGATGTCCGGTCTTTTGGAAGGAATACACGGGGACACAGGTCAAACGCGCAGAGGCCCCTTTGAGAACTTTAATCTAAAATGGGGTGGGGCACCAACCGGGGACTATCCACGGCTGCACCATCGAAGTACAGTCATGGACCGTCCCAAGTGTGTGCAAAACTATTGCAAACTATGGTAAAAAAATATCTGGTCAATGGGAGGGGGTGTTTATTGCATCGGTTAACCTCTATTGCCGGAAGAAAACGGCGTCTGCCTTTCAAGTTTAAATTTGAAATGCGTTGGCAGACGGTGACTCGCCAGCTCACTAGCTGGGCCCCCTGAAAGCCGCCAGTACATAGGCGAAGGGGGCAACAAACGTGTGAGCGGGAATAATAATAATTATGTATATTTATTATGATTTGCTTTGTTTTTCTTAGGTTTAAAAGTGACGAATATTACAGAAATGACTTGAGATTGACAAGAAGAACATGATTTTCTTTGCGTTACTAAGGAATCAAAAATAAAAGAACACAATTTTAATGTTTTACTTATTTTTTTCCTCGAAGCTATTCGTTTCTTCTGCCAATATTATCATAAATCTAACCATTTTATTCTGAACACGAGAAATCTGATCTCGTAGACTCAGATTTCAACTTCCATTTTTCCGATGAAAGTAATTCATACCTTAAGTCCGTTGTGACAGTCGCTTCAGTTTTCTTGAAATAAGGACCGACAAATAAATTCAAAGCTTATAGATGCTTGGAAAATAATGATGTTCTTATAAATCAAATATCTTTTAAACGAAAAAAAAGTTCGTATACCTAAGGGAATTTTTCGACAGCAAGAAAATATTGTTATAAGAGGCACTTATAGGAACAATTACGGATAGGTACAAGTGGTATTTCCAGGCTGTTTTCAAACTGATCTCGAAGTTTGAAAAGAGATCAGACAGATGATCCGTAAATACTAATTCTTTATAATTATGCAATTAAACTGTTAGTATAGGACTGGCAATTTAGCAAACAAGGAATTGAACTATCAAAAGAACCAAAATGTAGATCGAGTTGTGGCGCAGTCGGTATGATAAAAATCAATGGAATACTTAAGTAATCATGAAACAAGAGTACAACTCAATATTGTAAAAGCCTTTACCTATCGATATAATGTATTGAGAGAGCCCGCGTTTGAATAAACGGATACTACAAAATACACACACCTTTATATTTCTAACACATTCAACTTAACAGAAAGCGCCGAAACGATGAAAATATACTTAAAATGTTAGGCAGGAATCCCACAAAACATTCGCAGTGAGGCAGCTATTCAGCTCCTCTCGGCACAAATTACAATATTATTCGCTTCTACAATACTAACGTAAACTCATTTTTTGCGATGGACATGTTTTGCGATAACATGGAAATTACGTAAGATGTTTAGAGGAATTGATATTATGGCGGCAATAAAGCATAATAGACAGGGTAGTTATTACAATTTAGATTGAAATGGGTACTAAACATAAAGCTAAGTTAAAAACATTTATACATATATAAAACAAGAAAAAGGGTCGTCCCATATCAACCCATGTTCTTAATATAGAATACGCAAAATTTTGGCGTTATTTCACTAACATAATGCAAAATACATAAACAATAATTAATATGCTCGGTGGTTTGAGTGAGGTAGATGTAATTCAATAAACATTTTACCTACCAACCATTACAGGAAAAATAATATTGGGTAAATACAACTAGTTTGTGGTGAAGGATTATCTAGGTGCGTTTTATCTTGAGCACTTACGGTGTAAGAAATTTAGGAGCTTCCGATAGTAAACTACAAAGATAAGGCATATCAGGTCGTTACGAAACGAAAAAAAAAGTATTCTTCGTCACACTAGTATTGTTAACAATTTTTGCCAGACCTGATTTTCCTAGAGGATCATTTTCCATTAACGGATATAGATATCTTCCAGATGTAGCTGAATAACAGATTTTCGGTGACAAAACAGATATCCTAAATCAGCATAAAATTATCAGAGATTTAGTAGATGCTGCAACTGCAAGCAGCAGTAAGTTTATCAGTATGACCCAAAGGACCAAATCAAGTTTGCTACAGATACAATCTTCTAACAGTGTGAAAATTCTAAACCCCGTGTTACATATACTGTCAAGTAATTTTCTTGAGCGCTAAAAGCCTCTCTGTGGGTGTCTATAAATATTACGGAAGAAGCACAAAAGACGAGAGAACGGAAATTAAATCAATCAGCAGCCGTCGGCGCATCATGCCGAGTGACGTCAGTTAGCGTATCTTTTATTCATCATGTCAGTTCTTGGAGGAAAGGATTGTTGTTATGAAGAGTATATTGGTTTGAAGGTAGTTTGTTTACTCTTTGCGTGAAACCATATATGTGTGTAGGAATCGTAAGATTTTTGCGTGTTCTGTCTACTTCTATGGGATAAATAAAAGCTTCAGGGTTTTTTGAGAATTTATTTTTAGGCAGTAAAGGATTACAATTCTTAAATTTTTGTAGCTAGTCATGTTATACAGGGTGTGTCGTAAATAGTGGTCCAACGTTAAGGGGTCGATACGCGATATATTCAGGTATCACATACAACAATTAGTTTTTTTTTTTTTTAGTTACTTACTTATTATAGCACATGTATTCAGCAGTTATAAACAAAAAACAAAATAGGAAAATAATGTATTGGGTTGAAATTACAGCTAAATTAGTAAAATGAAGAGTTAATTATAATAAAAATACAATAATAATAATTCTGAGACCTATGGTAAAAAATGGTTCAAATTGTGGTATGTGATAGCTGAATACACGGCGTATCGACCCCTTAACGTTGGACCACTATTTACGATACACCCTGTATATGCAATATTTTTAGACCAACATACGTTCATACATTGAAATACTTCTGTTTTGCTCAACTATTTATTTTTGTTTTTGCAATTTTATAAAAAAATGTACTAGAGAGAGGCTACCAGTGCACTATTTACCTAATAACATTTTAATGTTTTTACTAACATTACCGCTGTCTCTATCACTACAATAGCCAGGGTGTATTTTGTCACCTCTATATTTTTTTAACACTACAAACGACACATATTCTCTGTATTTGTTAGACAAGCCTTATTTTTGCGCAATAATACAACACTAATACTGCCAAAATGCGTATGAGAAGCGTTGCAGTGTACTTACCCTAACTCAGAAACGTTAACACTCATTACAAAGTTGGTTATTTAACTAAATCCTCTTTACGCTGATGGGGCCATAAAAAACGCGTAAAACAAATCTGGCCGCAAGAAAAGGTCGCAGCTTGCTCGACTCAAAGGACCAACCGCGGTCCCAGTAGGCCAGTAATTAGTATGTTTGTTCAGTAAGACCCGAGTTATGAGTTATAGCGATACATAACATAATTTGAAGGGTCCACTGCAATAACTATTAATGTCCTTTTTACTTTGTTTTACGATATTTGCTTTTAATTTTATAAATGGTGAAAGAAAACTTAGATTTAAAGATGAACACCTATGATGCTGAGCGTTCTAGCCGTGTATCCGATTTTTAAAAACATATTTATCTTGGGATTGTAAGCGATATTGCTGGGTTTGTAAAGGAGATTACAAACTGCATATACCAAGTTTCCGAATGACATACTTAATTAGAATTAAATAAAGTTAGGATATTCATCATTATTGCAGTGGACCCTTCATTTGTTTTCGTAATTAATTATAGAATTCTCTGTAATATATCTTGATTAAATAATAATTAGTCATTTGAATTAATTATATGTTTCCGTAATAAATTACAGAATAACTCAATTTAATTAATTTTATATGTTGGAATTTAAATATTATTTACCACAAAGTAATTAATGAATTGTGTAATTTCGTTTATTATGTTACTGTAGATAACCAATACTATAAATCTATTTTATTTAAATGATGATTCAATAATTTACAAAAACGGTGAGCATACAGTCAATCTGGCTCAAAATCGCACTTGTAGAATTTATGAAAAACTTCATCCAGCAATACCCTATGATTGAAGGCCTTTACACACCAAAGCCCGGCGGCGTTACGGTAACGCCGCCGGGCTTGTTTTGCGTCATGTTCGCTCGCTTAGGGGCCGTCCATTACTCACGTGAGGCTCGAAGGAGGGGGGGGGGGGGGGGGGGGATTGGCAAAAATCACGAAATATCACAAGGGCGGAGGGGGTATAGTAAGATATCACGTGTATTTATTTTTTCGTCAAACGCGCGATTTCTAAACCGAAAAGCGAAAATTATTATGCCAGTCAAAAATTACCTGCAACCTTTCTGTCTAGACATTTTTATCATGGTCCTTATTTTGAGAATAAAATTAGATTATACTTTATAGGTACCTGTATTTAAAGATAATAATCTAATAATTTTAAGATTTTTTGTAGGTACTAAAAAATACACGTGATTTTGGGTGGGGGAGGGAGGATAGTCTTAAAGAAAAAGAGGATAGGGTTAAAATGCTTAAAAAAACATCACGTGATTAATGGGCGGCCCCTTTGGTCGCGTTAGTTGGCCGCAATAACCCGCCAGCATAACCCGCCGGGTAAAGCTGCCGGGCCGGCGGGCGGCGGCTTTGGTGTGTAGAAGCTTTGAAACCACTAAAGCTTACTGTTAGTACCAGAATTATTGCCAAAAAGTTGGCTAGTATTTGATCAACACATGTTTGAGTCGGGGCAGGTCTGTTCAAAGGGTGACCGCGACTGGCTGGGCCTCGACATTAGGAAGATAATTAGTGCGTTTACCGTCCAGTCCAAGCCATGAGCTATGCAGTACCTAACGTGATTTATTAAGAATGTTGTTGTGTGGTGCAAGTGGAGACCGAGAGCGACTTATTCAAAGTCAAATAGTTTTTATTTCAAGTAGACCAGATCACTGGTGCTTTAAAAAGGTCAACACTAGGTGCTATTAAAAATATACTGGAATTTACTCAAGTACAAACAGTGTAAGCTGTTTGTTCCTATAAAAAATATATTAAGCTAGTTATGCAGAAATTGATTCTACTGTTATATCGAATTATATAAGTAGTTTTTTGTTTCGATTAAAAGAAGTCACGATATTCTCACCATTTTGATTTGCGGATATAATAAAATTAGATTTTCATGGTCATCATTAGATTTTTTAGGAATTTAGCTGTAAGAATATTTTTAGCAATAGACAATAGCGCTCGTTAAATATTTGTTGGCTTCTATAAAAAACACTGTTTCAATCTTTATTGGATTTCAATTAGGTGTATACGTTTAACTGTTATTAACTAACTTGTTTCAGATATTTACGTCTCAATTCCTCTGTCAAGCCTACTATATCGCATCGCCTATCGCTCTTCACTTGCGTCTCTCAGGATCAGGACCACGTATTTGAGTAGCACGGCGCATTGCCAGCGGGACAAATCAAATATTTACCTGTATCCCGCGGATCCGCTCACCGCTGCATGCTCGCTGAATATTTACTCTATTACACACGTACACGGTTCAGTTAAGCGCTTCAGCCGATTTTATTTAGACGACTGTGTTTTTTACCGCGGCGAATTGCGATTTGAAAGCACCTTTATGCTCTAGAGTATATTGTATAATAGATTGTAGTGAGCTGTTGGAATATTAGTATTTACGACAAATTGATTTGTTGCGATAAAAATCTAGACTAATTCATCTTAAGTGGTACACGTGTATTGATACAATGAATTAAAGTTTTTTAAATCAAGTAGTAGAGATATGCAGATTATTAATATTTATATACTAGCTTTTGCCCGCGTTAATTTAGAATTTGACAATCAACTCTTAACCTGTGTAGTACTGTAATTAATTATAGACACAATAGATAAACAGTGGCACTGACGATCCGGGTCGTCGCGCGGGACGATACCGGTTAACAAACTACTTAAATTTCTATAATAATATAATTCAATCATGATTCGAAAGACACGTGGCGCCTTCTATTAACGTTATTGTTGTTTTCCTCGGGAACAGTACTTTTTTCGGGATGAAAGATACCCACCCTATGTCCGTTTCTGTACACCTGACAACGTATATAAAGTTTCAGGATGATCGGTTCAGTGGTTTAGGCGTAAATAGGTAAAAAACAAACTTACTTTCGCATTTATAATATTAAGTAGATAAGTCTCTGCTATATCGTCACCCTCCCCGCTAACTGTCGTAACTAGCAATTGTTAATTAATTTTTCAGAGACATTCTCAAAGAGTGACGTATCTGCTTCAAATGAATAGAAATAAATAAATAGATACCTTAGGGCTTTAGGGCAACTACTAACCTAAAAGAGTAAGCCAAGAGCAATATAAAAAAGTTATTAATTCATTAAAATAAAGCCACAGCTAACGCAACTACTGAAAAATTATCAATTGCTAGTTACGACAGTTAACGGGGAGGGTGACGATTAGGGTTGCCAACCCTACTAGGCATATAATATAGTATCCTACTATATTAGAGGCCCGACAACTATATTTCTGAAAAAAATATATAGTAGCCGAAACTATTACATTTAAAAGGCATGAAACTCGAAGCAATAATATTCGTTTCAAAATGTGTAAGCGTAAAACGAAACATCAATATCTATTTCTGAACGATTCTGGTAGGTATGGCAAGTTGACAGTAACGTTCACTTTAAGTTTGACAGATTGGCAATTTCGATTTTCGCGCTCTCGAGTTTCTATTTTTCGTAACTACCTACTTTTGAAATTAATTTATAAAAAAATATTATTTTAAGAAATAAAGTACCTACCTATTCTGGAACCTACAATTTTTTTTTTTCGTCCATTCTTTATCTACTATATTTTTGTGGGTAATAATTTTAGAACTACTATTTTTAACCGACTAAGAGTTGGCAACAATAGTGGCGATATGTGTATAATGTGCCATTCAGAATTGTATAAACGCTAGTTTGTTTACTACATCATGGTTCTCACAGGATATAAATTAATAACGTCCTACCATTGTGACCATTGCTTTGGTCACAATGGTGCACCACTAAAATATTTACATACTGCATACATCTTTATATTCCACTCGGCGGTAGCACAGAAGTTTAATATTTAAATTTGACATTTCAGACTGATTACATTTTCAAAAGTGGACTTTATAGCAAATATTATGCAGCACAGTTTATCTTGACATTAAGAGTTCATAGACATTCACACATATCAATATCACAAGACTGGTTTCGTGTTCATCGGAAAATCCATTTAAAACGTTTCCTGTGCATCAGTTATAAATATTAATAAAGCATTCGATGGCTTAATGATTCCAGTGATGAACATCGCGAACGTACCAGTAACACCAGTCATATAGATGTTACAATCTCATTGTGATCTGGTTAATAATAATAAACTTTATTGCAATAATTTTGGTGCAAATAAACTGCATCCGAATTGCGTATCGAATTCGTAATTTCAATAGCTTTAATTTTGACAATACTACAATATTCATTGCGCGGTACATAGTTGTGGAGAACTCAGATTGTTAATACATATGTTGCTGTGGAAATGGTTGACCTGTCGAAATCAAAACCGTAGAAATTACGAGTGTTTTGCGCAATTAGGTTGCAGATCCTAAAATACGTCTTTTGATCAACAAAGTTTCCCCATAAGACATACAATAGAAGCACATTAGTTATTTATTTATATATTTTGACAACACCTATTAATTTTTATCGTATTAGTTCGATGCTCTTCCAATAACTAAAATAAAGTCAGTCAAAATAATAAAATTTATAAAATAAAATGTCAAAAAGAGATAACCTGATAAATGTAAAGAATGAGTCATATCCTTTTTTTATTAAAAGATTTATTTAGATTAAAAATACATCAATGAATATGCTTTTAATTCAATATTCAAGCTCTTTTTTAAAAATGATAATGAATCTGGTAAATGCGTTGCGTGTTGTTATTAGTCACTTTTGTCTTAGTTTTTTTTTTGTTGTTGTAGTAATGGTGTCCATTTTTAAATCAATGGCTATAAAGAGGACTCAAAATAAATATTGAAATAATAAATTAACTTTTCAATTCTCGGAATTCGTTTCGATATTTTGATCAAATAATGCTAAAGGTTATTAAGCTAACAGTTCTGTAATATAAAGTAAACAGAGTTAATATAATAGAAAATACTTTTGATTTCGTAGAATCTGATTATTCCACCTACACACGCAAGAAATTAACAACATCCTGATACATTTTACCAAAGGTTAAATCCACGACCGCAGTTAAGGCCTCCAACTCCTGACCTTTATTCCCTGAGGATAATGCTAAAGAAATCGTATCGTTTAATGCAAATTTATGTAGATATTTTATTATCAAGGCACTTTTCGTTAATCCACCAGGACAGAGCTCAGTTTAAATAATTCAAAAATTATTATTCATGCAGATTGTCGCAGTGGTACTTTTCGGTGGATTTTGGTAATTTTTTGCCCCTGACTCCATGGAGAAGAGAACTTCAGACAAAGTACCTGAAACAAAAAAAGTTTTCATTAGTTTAATTGCCATTTGGGATGACGGAAATTTGAAACAAGTTAAGGTTTAATAAATTTTATATTAATGCTGGCAGTTTGGTCCTTTCGCGAGAATTTGGATTTAAATTTCTTAAACAACGATTCGTGTCATGAATATTATTCAGATTTCTGTGGGTTGCCCGAATGACTTACAGTGTGATGTGATGTCAGGGATCAGCTAAAGGAGCGATCTTTACCTGATATTCATTCGTATTTCATAAAGACTGGAAACCAATCTCAAAATGGTGAACTAAAAGTGTGATCAATCAGCACTATACAGTATCAGAGTAAACAGACGCAATCAATATTAAAAAACTTGATGCTTGCAGTATAAATAAACGAAATAATAAATCCGTAAATACAAAACGAATTTGGTCCTTTGATACAAAAACAAATTTTAAAATAAAACATTTTAAATCACGAATATTAAACAATGAAAATTGAGGGCATTACCTTAGATGACTTAATCTCTATTAAGTACACATCAAACTTAAAGATAGGTAGGTACTATCTAATATCATTAATACACTGATCGTTATTGCGTTGATTGAAAGGTGACCTTTATCTAGTCTGAGAACAAATCATATTTCAGCAATGAACTTTTTACGATCTTGTGTAACAGATGTACCGTATAGATTTTGCAATAGTCTCGAAAACTCTTAGCAATTGTTTTTTACTAAGTACTTATTGAATTTTTGAGTCGAACAATTGACGAAAGAGCAACATTTTTTTCTTTTCAATATCTTTAGTACCTATCATTTTTTACATATAAACCATAACAGGCCCAAAGGCATGAATAAATTATGTATTTATTTCCCGCTTAACTTCGACACGCGCTTCAAATAAATTAAATACCTACGGTACAAAGTTACCAAAATACTTGTGCAAACAACTCAACAACATAATTCAAAACATTTCCACGACAAAACCTCACATTATTCAATTCTGGGAATCCTCGCAAAACGTTGAAGACAGAACTTTGTAGACACATAAAAAGTTCATACGCTGATCGATCAAGGTTGTGCGTCGATATTGTAGTCACGTGGTGCGAGCGAGCGGGACAGCAACACGCTAGACACGCTGCGCGCGCGCAAGGCACCGGCTGGCACCGCCATAATGACAAATCAGCAGGTTTACACACCCGCAAACACGATTTTACCGTCCTCACAACCTTTTAACTAATATTTTTCCTACAAAAACATTCAAACCTCCATTTTATGAGACGCAAAATTAACTTTGTACTACCATAAATAAATTGGCTGTAAATTACGTAAATAATCCGGAATTTAATCGCAGTTTTCAACAGATTCTATTTTGAATTATTATTATTGGTGTTTTTATTGAGTATGGTAAGGTTATTACGAAATTAGGCTTTTGACCAATATGAATATTGAAGTAAAGTTTATAGCAGTGAATTAAATCTTAAGGAATAAGATATAAGAGATAATAATAAGGAAAGACAATGAAGAGGCTGTGGGAGCACTTTGGGAGTACATTCAATAGCATGTTGACGTGTGACGTCTAATAGATTGATTTTTAATGAACCTCTACGAGAAACCGGGTTACCTGAGCATGCAAATGGTCTTTTAGGAGCAGCACATAATTTAACACTTCTCATAATGGAGACAGGAAACAGAAAAATATAAACTTTGTCTAAAGAAGACTTTATTGCAATTGACAGACATCGTAGGACCGTCTGCGATCAATGCTTAGGGCCCCTAAGCATTGATCGCAGACGGTCCTACGTTAATTCCTAGCAGAAACACATATTGGAATAGTGGCCAACAATATTATTTCGAGTCTGGAATACTATATGCATAAATAGGGAATATCTGTTAGAGGCGAACCAGAAAGACTGATGTGGCTGCTTTTTGGAAAACTCATCTCAAAAAAAGAAAAAGAATATTCCTAGGAGTCCAACCATGTCCTATGTTAAGAAATAAATACCAATGATTTATTGTTACCTTTCCAGGACAAAGTATATCGTCTAGCAACTCGGTCTCAACAAGGTCTAGGTCAGGTATTTAATCTCATATGATATCAATTTTCAATAAGCATATTCAGTTATCTCAGCCGTTTAATATATGTCTGGGAATCCCGACTGACGTCAGGTGTTTTGATGATATTCATTAACAAGTAATTGCCTGTGATAGTTATTACCTTGAAATCATAATGTATTATTTTGAGAACGTTTACATAATATGATGTTGTAGAAATAAAAAAATATCAGACGTCTGTCGTTTTTTTAATAATCTTTTGATGCCACGCTTATCTAAAATCTTATATGATTTCCAGGTTGAACAAAAAATGCTTAAAACATTGATATTTCACTAGCATTGGATATAAGGATGCGAGCTTGTGTTTCTTACAGCTCACACGTCACCAGTTCATTGAATTGATAACAAAGCACCTTCAACAAGTAAGAAATCAACTAACAAAAAGTACAAAAATAATTAATTAATACATTCAATTCTATCAAGTTTCTTGCATTCAGTAATGAAATGCATTTTAATGACGCGCCTTAATTACAAGTACTTGTCGTCAGCCATTTTAATGTTTAAGAACTTGGAAAAACATTCACAGTAATGGGTAGTAAAAAGCTGTTGGATTTTCTGAGAGAAACTAGATTTTAATAGTTTGACGTCATTCGTATTTAGATAAATGCTGTCTATTCACCAGATAGTAATCATGACCTTATGATATACAAGATATACAAGAAATGCCAGGTACCAATAAAGCTGCTTCTTCTTCTCTCGTTTTGGCAAGAGCTATAAGAGAATAGCACATGCCGTGGTGAAAAGATTTATGTGAAGCTCCTTGCTCCGCCATACCTCCCTGCGGCCATTAGTATCAAGTACTACAGGTTTGCGCCAGTTCTCTTTAGTCAAGGAGAGCGGGGTGAATCCTTTATCCACTGCGACTACATCTCGATGCATCCCCATGTCAGCTTGGGAGAAGTACTCCCTGAGACACCAAGGTTGATAACGAAGCTGAATGCCTAGGGTGCGCCAGACGAGGTACCGTCACTGGTGGAGGCTCTTTCAATGCAACTCAAGTAACATTGCTAAGTCAAAGAAACACAATGATAGCAAAAAGCTACTATAGACTACAAATCTTCCCAAATTATGATCAAACGCCTATATTATAGGATCAAGAACACACAAATTTCACCCTTCATCTTAACTCAGTTAACAATAGGAGTCAGTCATTAAGCGAAGTACAAATAAGAATTGAATGCTGCACAAAGGCCGGCGAGCAAGATAATGCAGAGGGTAGTCGACAAAATTTAATGGAAATGTCACAGCCACTCCGCGCCGGTTATAGAAAATACCACTTAATAGGACCTTTCAATTGCTTTTGCAAATGGGAGGGAGGGGGAAGGGGTGAAAATGTTACACGATTTTAACATAATGAGGTCGATTACTTAGCTGTATTTGAGAAAAAAGGTGATGATGATGAAGCAAATTTGTAAGCTAATGATGAGACAGATGGAGTACTTATGAATGTTTAATTTTGAAAATGTATAGATCGTTAGACTGAGCACTGAGATTAATTAAGCAATATTAATCACATACATAATTTATAATGAAACAATACCGAGAGGGTTTATATGAACTAATAAATTAGTAATGCTTAATTAACTATTCAGACTCAATTAGGCAAATACCTTTGTTCATTAGGGCTAATTATCTGAAAACGAATGTTTTTCGTCTACAAATCATTCGTAACTTATGCTAAAACTTTCTTTTGTACACAATAAAGATTATCAAAGCCATAACCAACTTGAACATAAAACAACTCCATATAAACTACACAATAAACATCACGAAACAATGCAGGAAGTGCTAACAAAATAGCTGAGAACCACTATTATGTTCTCTAATACTGTTCACACAAGTTCCCAGCTGCGAATCCCGGGCGGACACGGTTGGTTAGAGCCTTTATTTTGGGAATATTAGTAACTGAACAGGTCCCACGGTGGGCGCCAAATATACTAGGACATGTTGCCAAATGTTTAGTAGCGTTGTAAAACTGTTTACTACGGGGTACTGTAGCGGTGGACTGTGGTCACGTGATGGGTCGGTTTGGCATGTAGTTTTATAGGTATCTCTTTATGAGATAGACGATTAGTTTAGAGTAGAAATAAGTGGTGGGCATAAAAAATCTTAAATGCATCATTCATTTTTATTTCAAGCATTGTAAGCGTAAGTATATTACAGTTTTCTCTTGTTTATGTCTTTTGCATTGAAATAAGGAAAAGGTAAAGGAAAGAAAACAACTTAACAATGAAAATAAAACACCTAAAACGCATTCTATAAAACAGTGGACCATATTTTTGGACATAAAATTTACATCGTTTGATAAAGTTTTGTCTTGTGTCGCAGCGTCGCTCGCTGAATTATGACTTCTACGCAACTTTGATTTACGGATTCCGCGGAATTACTACAAATTAAAGGTGCCAGAAGATCCACTCCACGCAACGCGCATACGCAATAGAGACAGACGTCAGACGAAATGAAAATGTGACTAAGAATGAAGATAGAACAATTACATTCCGACTTGGCCAACAGCGAATTTGAAAGCAGTAAGCATGCAGATAGATAGATAGACTGCATTGAAGCCGCAAAGAGACTACGCAATCGTATCTTGTAGATTGGTATTCACCATCATTAATTCGCTGGTTAAAAAACCTTTTACCTAAAATTCTTCAGCATTTTTTGGGTAAACGGTTGTTTAAACAGTTCATTAATACTGGTGAACATCAGCCTTAGTTTTTGTATTATAAATTTCGTGAACATTCATATTTATGATAGTTTACAATTCACTCACGTGCATTTTTCGGCTTTAATGGCTAGCCCTAGTGAGTTTAGCTTCCGTTGTCTGCCAGTCAAATTGCAGTACAGCCAGTTGTGTTGTGTTCACTTCAAAACACCTACAATCGCCTTTGCAATGGTTGTGCCCGAAATTACCTGTATTCGGCGTCCGTGTGCGTAGGCTTGTATGAAGCTAAGCTTCTGTACACCATCTATGTAGTGGTATTACTCCCCCGTCGGGGGAGCGTTTAGCGGACTTTATAAATAGCTGCTGTCCGTTTTTA
Organism: Amphipyra tragopoginis; assembly: GCA_905220435.1. Taxonomy (NCBI): domain Eukaryota; kingdom Metazoa; phylum Arthropoda; class Insecta; order Lepidoptera; family Noctuidae; genus Amphipyra; species Amphipyra tragopoginis. Next base: position 26,064,326 of record HG992008.1, on the reverse strand, counting down.
CTTGTTTTCCCCTGTTTATAAACGGACATTGCAGCTGAACGACTCTTTTAATGAAAACTTTGCGCGTCATTTTTAATTCAGCTTTTTTTAATGAAGCATTGTAATGCTGCAAAAATGTAGACTCATCTTCCCTCGAGGATTAAGTAGATCTTAAAATGCATCAGTACCACTTCTACAATAGAACTACTAACAGAACTATCATTAAGTTCGTTTTTTACCCCCAATACATAAATAGAGGTATTGTAACTTTGAAGCCTTTGTCTGCCTGTGTATCTGTTTATGGCATTTAGGTCCCAAACGGATAAACCAATTTCAATGCGTTTTTTTTGTTTAAATGCTTTTTCGAAATGGTTCTTAGCTATGTTTGATGATAATTACGTCACAGGCGCGGATTAAATAAAAAATTGATTGCTTTTTTTATGTCAGTATTATAAACACTTGGAATGTATTTGTTGTTGAATGTAATTTCAACAGTTAATGTTTTAATACACACTTAAGAAGAGAAATTGTATTACAGCGATTAAAAATGAGCATGGCACTATTTTTAAAAACAATCAACCTATTAAGCCCGTTTTACTTTCTACTTCTTATTGGAGAATGGCCTGATAATAATTGTGTACAAGTGTGTTATCAAATCAAACTAGGACTAACCCGTAACTGTCCGCTGCAAAAAACGACAGGCGAATTAATTAGCCCCTCAAGCGTGATTATTCAAGATTAGATTGATTACACTGCAGTTGGATTTTAAATGTACAGTCCGTAATCGAACGCACCTGAAGTTAGCCGCTATGATTATTAATATCACTTAAGTTTACACCACTGAGCATTAGAAGGGGAACCTGTGATTCTGAATAATTTACAGCCAAGATTAAATGTTGCCATAATTAACACACTTGGTAGACGGATTGATTGCAGTGTTTTTATACTGCGTGCCACACAAATACACCTTTGTTATCATTTTTTGTTCTTCATTTAGTTTCTTCATTGCCTTTGACACTAGTCTCAACAGATATTAAGCGCAGACATGGTCTTAAATGGAGCACACGAATGCAAGTATCAAAGATGTAAAGGGATTCCCCTAGACCTCTCTGACTCTCACATACACACGACGGAACACAATAAACTACTTGAATTTAATTTGAGGGAGGTAGATTGCCAGACGGATCGTATAGATCCTACCACCAATCGTGCTGTGTTTTGTTGAATCATACAACACGCGTCTATTGGCGTAGATATCTCCATTGACACTGCAAGTAAAAATGTGTGGGAAAGAATATTTACAACACGTCATTCGTTTAACGCAGATGTGTGCATTCTGCAACTGTAGCCCAAACTTAAACAAAAACATGGACAGGCTCAACAGATTTGACGTCGCTAATTAACAGTATGGTACCGTTTGGAGGTTTTTATGAATGACACACGTGCGCCTTGTCGAGCGCGAACTTTAATTATACACTAGTCGAGCAATAAATCTACTAAATATCAAACATATACAAGGTTAGTCAGAAAGGGGGTACTAATCCGAAAGGGTGTTAAAGTACACATAATAATGAATAACTTTTGTTCTACAACTTTTCCCAAAAGTCAATAGTTTAAGAGAAACAGTTGCTCAAAAATCTCAAAAAAAAATCTCTAAAATCTATCTATCCCCAGTAATGATCAGCTGTGTTTACATTTTAGGTCATATTTGGGGTCATGAATTAGAAGCACCATTTTCTGAATTTGTACCTAGAGCAGGGATGAAGAATTTTTGAAAAAACTGAAATAAAAATAATTTTATTTGGAAAAAAAAAATATCGAATTTTGAAATTTTAACACTTGCTTTCAAACAGTCATCAGTGATACTATAAGTGGGCTTCGGATTAGTACCCCCTTTCCGACTAACCTTGTACACGTTGGCATATGCACACACACGTTGAAGACAGATGTTGGAGTGTCGTGCCAGGTTATCGTAGTTGGTCTCTAGAGTGAGGAAACCCATCACTACACGGAATAGTGTTATCGGTAGCGGGTAGCACTGGGCACTGTTGACAAAGGAAGGTAGTCGTCGATATGGATCAACGCACCCGATGTTATAAAGGCGGTGGTCATTCGACGAAGCGGGAGCATTCGGTGCTGAACAGCTGAAGAAGTCTGACCTTTTATATCTGACTAGCTTGTCCTTATTTTATGATCTTATAATAATTGTGTAAAGTAGGAGGAGCTCGTGGCTAAATAATTACAGCCGCATAGACCGATCTTCCGGGTTAAGCCACGCTTGCCGAGGTTGGTCTGTGGATGGGTGACCATTTACCATAGCGAGTTTCCTCCGTGCCTCGGAAAGCACGTAAAGCCGTTGGTCCCGGCTGTCATTTGTAGATCTTTGACAGTCGTTACTGTTGGTCAGAAGCCAGAAAGTCTGACAACCAGTCTTACCAAGAGTATCGTATTACCCAGTTACTGGGTTGTGGAGGTCTGATAGGCATTCGCTCCATGTAAAATACTGATATTCAGCTGCATCCGGTTCGACTGGAAGCCGACCCTAACATAGTTGGGAAAAGGCTAGGCAGATGATGTAATAATTGTGTAAAGTATTACATTGTGATCTAGTTCATGTTACTAACACTAACCCAAATACAAGTACTGTCAGTGGTGGAGAGTCTACGTTGGTATTATTTACTACATTTACCTTGCTTGCAATCCTGACATACTAATATTAGCTATAACTGTAATGATAGAATCACCCCTAGAAGATTATGTTATTGTGTCGTTTACAATAGAATGATTTACGAAGCCCTAGGGAAGGTGGTATTCTTTTCCGGGAACCACACGAAAGATTATTGGGTAGTAACAATTTGATGTCTTCCAAACGGTACATCACCGATCAAGACACAATATTCGAATTTCAAATCGATTGGTTAGCGTCAATAAACTGCGTTTACTATCGGTAGCCATTAGAACGTATCCAGCAGATCTTCTCATGACATTTAGCGGGGTCGTCGAACTGGCCGGTGGACCAACCGGTTGGCCGACTAGTTGGACGACCTGACAAGTGCCTGTTTGCAGATAGGCTGTAGATTATGTTGTTGATACATTAGCTTATGAGGTGGAATAATTGTCGTATATTATTTCTACTACTTTTTTTTTAAGAACTAGCTGTACCCGGCATTCGTTGCAATGCACTTTTTCCTACCTACTACTTACTACCTACGTTCAGAAAAAAAAAAACAAAATAGTAATAAAAAGTTAAAACCATTTTCATGCATGCGGTAAACAAATGAAGAATATGGACATACTGACAACAACCTTCTCCTAACAATTACGAACAAAACAAAAAAAAAATTGCGAAATCGGTCCATCGGCTCACGCATGATGCCGTGACCAAGGGAAATAGGGATTCATTTTATAAATATATTTTTTAAATGTCGAAATTTTCTTTCATAAGAACCTTCTCCAGACAATTACGAACACAACAAAAAAAAATTGCGAAATCGGTCCATCGGCTCACGCGTGATGCCGTGACCGAGGGAAATAGGGATTCATTTTTATACAGGGCGTCCCAAGACTTTGCCACATGGAGGGGAAGTACCTTAAATACTGTAGATAGAAAAAAATACTGAACGAAAACTTCATTTTTATTTTAAAAACAATACGAACTGCATTCAAAGAATTTTAAATAATCACCTGTCTAAACCGGGAATCGAACCCGCTAAATGTGAAAACAAAAAAAACTGTAATTTTATTGTACTAATCGAAAGGCTCGATCAGATACATTTATTTCTTCTCATTAACATAGCATCTAAAATAGAAGGAACACCAAGAAATTGAACATTTATTTGAAATAATAAGACACGTTTAACTGTGCAACTTACAAACAATTTAATTTATTAAATGGTCAAAATCTGTCTCTTCCTATTGTATACAAATTGTAACCCTTTTAATAATCTCGCGTACCGTTGATTTATTTATTTTTTCATGGTGAATATTTGAAATAATACTTCGAAATAGTAATAAAGCAGAAAGTAGGTAGTACATAAAGTCAGTTATTATACATACAACGACATAGTCAGAGAAAATGCTATTCAATATTCTGAACAAAATTTTAAATTAAATGTTAAATATCATGGTCTTCCTTTTATTTTAGATGCTATGTTATTTAAAAGAAATAAATGTATCTGATGGAGCCTTTCGATCGGTACAATAAAATTACAGTTTTTTTTTGTTTTCACATTTATCGGGTTCGATTCCCGATTCAGACAGGTGATTATTTAAAATTCTTTGAATGCAGTTCGTATTGTTTTGAAAATAAAAATGAAGTCTTCATTCAGTATTTTTTTCTATCTACAGTATTTAAGGTACTTTGCCTCCATGTGGCAAAGTCGTGGGACGCCCTGTATATATAGATAGATAGATTAGTATTAATTCTACAGCTTCTGTCTTGCGTATTATGTAGTCATATTTAAAATAACAGTACTGCAATGAAAACATCGGCTTACCATAAGTTTCCGTTCTCGATTAACGCCAAATCTAGCAGCGATATTTTCTTAAATTCCAGTTTGATGAGATATGAGATTTGTAAAACGAGGTTAACTTCTAAGAACGCCATTTAGATGTAGCCATCTGTCTCGGTCATAAAACATCAGCGCCAACTGTTCTAGCCGTATTTTATATTATTTTTATAACAGCAAAACCTAATTACTTTTGACTGTCCAAGACAAACTGGGCCAATGAAGGAACCATCTTAATGAAGGTAATTAAATCTTCTTGTTTAATGATAAAAGACGAACGTTCGTGTCGTGCTGGACGTAAAGAATAGCACTAACCCATCTTTACCCATGCGTGTTGTAAAAGGCGACTAAGGGATTCACTAGAGGATGGGCAGCAGCGTTCTCTGAGTACTTTAACAACCATACTGCGATCGCCAAGCCGCCTGCCAAGCGTGGCGATTGTGGCAAACCGCCCCAACAGGGTTTTTGGGGGAGGCCTATGTCCAGCAGTGGACGTCTTTAGGCTGATTGATGGATGATAAAAGAGGTTTAACTTGAAAATAGTTAAAGTTACTATTTCAAACAAAAGAAAATTATATTCTCCATTCAAATAATGGTGAAGGAACCAAAATTCAAATTTCAAACTATCCGAGAACTTTTATAGTTTATAACTTTCGCGGGACACGTTCATATTTACGATTGTTTACGTTTAACTCACGTATATTTTTTTCTGATCGCGACCTCGCCGCTTGTGTTGCAATCCCAAAAAATGCACATGAGTAAAGTGTAAACAATCATAAATATCCGACAATTGTTCATACAATTTTTTACAGTTTGTTGGAACAAGTTTGCTCTGAATAACGCAGTTAGTGAGATTCTACATAGATGTCGTTAGCTTAGACACAAATTGGCTTAAAACCGAAATTCTAACACAAAATTCGAAGAAATTCAAAAACTCATTCGTAAAACTCCGTGTTTTCAACACATTATTCTAACCAGTGATTTGCGTTTAAAATTGGCGTTTTTGCACTGTTTACTGCTTGTGCCGTTATAACGAGTCTAGGAAGCAAATATGAAGTAGCTCTGAGACTTCGTGCCGGTTTTTATACATTTTTGTTATATTCTCTCTCATTTCCATACTGTCTTTTGCTGTTTTTGGAGCATCTCATTAGGAAATCATTTATTTCAAAGTTTGCTTGTTTATATGTTTGGGCCTACAGGATATTATGGCTTGATGACTCTATAAAGACAGTTTTGTTCTGGTGAATGAGACTTCAAACCTTCAAATTCAAGGTCCACTGGTGCCTTTCACAAAACACCTGACTTAATCTAAAATCTTCATGAAACTCTACTACTATACTAGATACATACGTAAAAAAATGAATAAGATAGTCCTCCTCATCTGTGAGTATTCCTTCTGTTTTATTTCTTTTAGTATAGGTACAAGTAGTATATCTATCTATCATGGCGTTGCTTTTCTACTGAAAGTTCTCTCTCAATTTCTCACACCTTACCACAGCAAAAAGCGGTATAGGTTTCAAAACAAAGCCATCCAGGAACACATTGATGGCTCAGTTTCAAAGCAGGTCAGTCCGACAAAAAGCCAACTCATCGCGGTTCACGTGGCGCAGTGAAAGTGTTCCCACGAGTGCGTGCGCGCATACTACACGATGGCGGAGTGAGCGGTGCGAGGTGCAGGCTTGTAGCGGTGTTGATTGAAGAAGCAGATGCATTAAAACTTGGCAAACGATATAAGGAAAAAGAAAGAAAACATATTTGTTTGCGTCTTGATGTGACGCATATAACGAACAAAAAAATAAAAACAAACAGTTTTTTTTATATTTGGGAATACCTATTTGCGTCACATCCGAGCACATCGACCATCGCTCAGCATATTGCTGTGGCACATTCCAGAGCCAATAATCAAAATAAACTGTAGGTAAATCGTTTACAATGTTTGTTCTTCTTTCAAAATTGACTTTAGCACCATCACGGACTAGTTCATTCCAACTAGAATTTTGATTTAGAAGCTAACGTTTGCTGATTTTAGCGACAATGAATTGTATCCACGAAAAGGAACTTTCTATTATTCTATTGCCCATCCTGCTTGTTTCTGAAGAAACCTAGGGGAATCCATAAGGTATTAGATTTTCGCCTAGACTTTAGTATAAAATAACTCATTATCATCTCCCGGCTCACATTCCACTGTAGGTAGGGTCGGCACAACATGTGTGTGTATTTCTTTTTCATTCTCCTCCATCAGCCGCCATCTCAGTACTCACTTCTTTCTTACCCATATCATCTTTCACACAATCCATCCATCTTTTCTTTGGCCTACCTTTACTTGTATATCCATCTACATCCACGAGTATAAAACAACTATTGCCTCTTATAACTTGATCATTGCTGCAGTCGTGTCGCGGAGGTTTCCGGGTCATCCTCAATTTGGTTTGTGCGATTGTCTCGTCACGCAACCGCGCACCGCGTTAGTTTACCCACTACTTGAGCTACTTATGTTAGTTATAGCTCTGAGTTAGACTTACTGAAACCGTTAAAGATTTCAAAAAAGAAAATGCTTAGTAAAATTTTAGCGAACACAACAGTACTTTATTTATTGATATTTGTATACCTTTACTGGCATAATAAATATAAATAAAATATTTCTGGATGGTATTAAGACGGCTCATTAGATTCATTTGTATTTGAAGGTTGAAATCAAATCTTTTAGTTGCGTAAAAGTTGGTATGCTGTTGGTCTTATCTTACAAGACAGTGCATTTAATTTTGTTCTTACAACTTAAGTCATCATAATGTTGTTATGCAAATATTAGACTTATTAGATGTAGATAGAAGATGGATTAGGTTGTCAACTTTTTGTGATTTCAATTTTCATTAGTGCGTTAAAGGCAGAATATGTCGACACAGTTATTTATGCTACGTCATTATGTACCATGTTCGTAATAAATGTACTTCAGAGTTATGTACAATGGCCCATGTACCCACTTTATCCATGGCTCTATTTGGAAAAAAGAAATGGTTTGCCATCATTAACCATTGTCTACAAGGTCATTAAGATCATGTGATTTAAAAGTGAGTGTCGCGTGATAGTTCAGAGGTACCGTAGATTGTTGATTGGCGTGGAAGATCTTGGACGGGGAAAGTTTGATTATAATTGGGAGATAGTTGGATAATGGGAGAGAGATGACAGTTTTCATGCATTAGGTTGACTGCCCAATGGAGCGGAGGAAAGCGGAGCGACGAGGAGCTAACCAATAGAATTGCACAAAATTCACCGAGCGGAGCTGAGACGTGAATTTTGAATTTTGTGCCTCAAACTGCTGTCTCTGTGTATAACTGGACTTATTCGATGCAGTAACTTCATAGTTTACAGCAAAATATTGTTAGCGTACTTCAACTAATAGTGTTGGGGTATTGAACGATTTTGATAAAAGAACGAATGAGAAAAATAGTTCAATTAAAATAAACTGCAAATTCGTTTGGAATATAAGAATAAATGGTATATATGCAAAAAATTATATACGAGTAATTTGCACTATTTCTATATGTGTTGGTTTACGATGATTTAATCCTAAGGCGAATTCGTAAGTTTATTGTGTGTGGTGATGTTTGAGTTTGACATAAATCATTTATTAACTAATTCAAATCAGATCAAATCAGTAATCACTAAGGGTTAAGACTATTTTTAATAGTGATATATCGTGTTTTGAACGTCAAGTTATCAAAATTTAATAAAACGTTTGCATAATTATTAAGTTCATTCAATTTCGTTCAGTCTCTTTTTCACCTCGCTACCTTTTTCTTGTCCCTTCAACTGTCAAGATACTGCTTCGCAATATAAGGCCATCTATAGTGATTTTTTTAAAATGTTTCATTCGTTTTTCAATGTTGCCTTTATTTTGTGTAAAAGATGCGACATTCAAAATAAAAAGAACCCTATTGTGTAGTTACTAATATCATAAATAGAAACACAAACATGGCATAAGTGTCAGGTCAGAGAAACGTCGTAACTACCATGATGTTTGATGAGACAATTTTCTCTCATTTCCATATCTATGGCTTTCCATACATGAAGACCTTTGATCTGACACGTGCTTCACCGGTGAAGGGAATGAACGTGAAGACGACTGCGAGATTATTGCGAACATAAAGATATGTGATGAAACTTGCCGACGATTGGCATGTTTATGTTTATGGGTTTTATTTAGGGACAACTTGAGGTACTAGAAGTTACCACACAAGTAGTCATTAACTTATTACCTACGTAAAAGCGATTTCAACTTCAAAACTTATTTGTTCAAAATAGACTAAAATTACTTACCGGTGAAATGGGTCTATTTGAAAACCACGGGGCTAATTGGCAACAACATGGTATTGAGGTATGGAAGTTTTTTTTTTTTTTAATTATCTCCAATTTCACATATTGTAATATACAATTGAAATCATAAGAACATAGCACCTTTAGCCATAATGCTTTAAGAAGCACATTTTTCAAGTTGAATTCCAATTAGCCCCGTGATTTTCAAATAACCCCACTTTACGGTAGTTCTTTTTAAACGTGTTGCAATGTTACGAAAGACAGCCCCCAAAAACGCCCACCTTTCACCGGTTTCCGCTTTCCACTGAACTGTGTTACTACTAAAGTAAAGTCTTATTTACGTTGATTCAGTAACTAGATCCCGGACTGCAACGATGCTGGACTGGTATTCGTTCAGTGTAGAAACGTTTCAATCCAGTTCAGCGTCCAGTATCCAGTGCCTTATTGGAGTACTATTGGTCCAATGACGCTCGAATCCAGCGACACTAGATGCAACTACTGGATTAATGAAAGTCCACCTTTATCTTCTCTTTGATCTACTAACTAAATAATAAAGGAAATGCAGAGTCCTTGCGAAACAGTTCGTCTGGAGAAGCACTACCACCAATTTCTGCCGCTTTCTGTTGCCAAGCAGCAATGCTGTCTTCCGATTTGAAGGGTGTCGATGATAATTACAGACACATTTGAAAATTTTCATCTTCGTCTCTAGATTGGCAACGCATCAACAATCCCCTTGGTGTTGTCGGTAAATACAGGCGGCAGTAACTACTTATCATGAGGTGGCTTCAACTTGTTTGCCACAACGTAACATTAAAAAAAAACTAACATTTCTTATGCATGTACATAATTAAGATGCGCCCAGTCGCTTAAACGACACGGATATCGGAATGAACGGCTAGAATTTCCTGGATTTCAGCACAATCCCTCAAAAATTTTTGTGCTCGCTTTATCCAAAAATCTTTATCACCTACCCACTCAACACCACTCAATTCAACACACTCGACTGCCCAACCAATTACGTCGCTAAAACAAAAACGCACACATGCGCACACACACGTGCATACAACACAGAACATAATAAACTCATTCGAAATAACAGCCCTTCGGACTATTACGCTCTCGGCCAAAATTCGGCGGAATCGCATCGCGATATCGTTTACGCGCGAAATAATTTCGCGATAGTCGCGCGATGAAAAGCCCGCGCCGATAATTGGCCGGTATCTGTAGGGTTGCCTCACATCGCGGCAGGAATTCCACGATCGCATTTCACATTGCATTGCACTGGGATGCACGCGATTTATAGCCTGTTATGATGTAATCTGATCTACTAGCGATTAGTGATACATCGATCGATTTTATACTACAGAAGGATGGCGGCAAAGAAAAAACTCAGTTCCCGATCTAAGTACATACATATAGGTACATTGGTAGAGATATATTTATCTATGTCAGCCTTAATTAAAGTACCTTCTGATTGCTATTGTTGATTATGACACCTACGAAAGTATGTTTACGACACAACTCTCACAACTAAGTAGTTACATCGATGTACCTGATCGAACAACCAATGATAGTCGCTTATTTTCGTGCCACTTACAGTTATTGCGTCAGCGTAAAGATCATTTTTTACTGCAGTACCTACTAAATGATATTTATTTCTGTAAATAAATCTGTTACAGACACTTTTACAAGACAATTTTATATGTTTTTTTAAGACTAGATGGAGCCGGCATTTCCTATCTGACTAGCTCTGAGAAGAAAAGCCGAAACAAACTCAGAGGTCAAGGTCTCTTTTAAAGTCCAGACATTGTAGTATCAAAAACTATGCGAGTGTAACAATGTAGGGCAACGTCTGGAATGGCCTTTTGAGGAAAGAGCCATAACAGCTTTGAGTCGACCTGTCTAAACTGACGGTACGCATGCATCAGCCATCGTGTAGCTCAACCTTATTTTATAGGTACTAAAGGTACAATTCCGTGCATCGCGGCCGATCGCAGCCGCGCGCGATCTATCGCGTGTGTCAGACGCGCGCGGCTGATGCGACAATAGTCAGAGTATGAAAATGTATGACACCGCTTCCGAAGTCTGCGACAGACGCGTGCGGCTAACGACAGATTTGCGGCGGGACGCGCCATACATTCTCATACTCTGACTATTGTCGCATCAAACGCGCGCGTCTGTCGCACGCGATCGATCGCGCGTAGGGTTACCCTATGACAGGCGTTTGCCGCATTTGACAGGCATTTTAAGGTTTAGACAGGCGTGCGGCCGGCATTGGTCTGAGACAGGCATTTTTAAATTTCGCGCTCGCGGTTAGCGCATGCGTAGTAGTAGTGTAGGCGGCGCGAGAATGAGAGGGAGGATAAGCTACGGTGCGTGGCGGGAGCAGGACGGGCGTCGGTGTTTTTTATCACTTCACCAATGAGAGCTTTTTAACTATGATTTGTTTACTTCATGAACCAAAAACAATATTTAGTCTGCATAAGATTAGTTCAATCAGTTCGCTTCTAAGCTAAGTGTGTTAGATTGTTACCTACAGCGTTTTGCTTTAGACAGGCATTTTTCTGAAAATTCAGGCATTTTAGGTACCATAGACAGGCATTCTTCTATTTACATATGGTAACCCTAATCGCGCGCGGCTTCATCGGTCGCGATGCACAGAATTGTACCTTTATAAACAATCGTAGTCTTGGAGTCGCACTCAGTTCGGAAGTTATCGATTTTACGAAGTTATCCGATGCGACTTCTTAGTTATGTTGTACTGTACCCATCCTTTACCGACGACACTTTTCAAAAAAAATTGCAAAAATAAAACACGAACATGTAAACCCTACCGCTGCATTTCAACAATTCAGCCGCACGGGTCATATTCGATTGTCATCAGTTGACGGGGATCAAAAGTACCGGCCACCGGTATTGAGGAAATTAAATATAGAGCACAGCAGCGGAGGGTTGCGGCGAAATATTAATATTATAAAGAACAGAAGGAACACGGAAGATTAAATATTACATGGAACGTTCTCGAGATACTGCGTAGCTGACATTTTTGAGGCATTACAAACTGGTATACAGTATGTTTATTAACGAAAGCCGTTCCCATTATCTAGCAATACTATAACGTCCGTACATAATAAAAAAAAGCCCAAACAAAACAAAAAACAAAAAAAAATATGATACGTAAAAGCACAATTACATAGTTTCATCACAATTACATAGTTTAGTTAATTCATTTACGTTTGTTAATTTAATGTTGTTTTATTATTTATATGTAAAATGTATCTATCTATTATTAAATCTATACATATAATAAATCTGTAGACAAGGCGTGTCTGTACATAGCAAATATTTTGAAAAAACCTGGTTGGGGTGTTAAACTATAACCAATAGAACCCATTTTTAACATTTTTAGATTTTTTGTCTGTTTGTCTGTTTATCTGTTTATCTGTTTGTTTGTTCAAGCATCACATAAAAACAACTGATCCAATGTTGTTGACTTTTATAAATAAATATTGTGCTTATCTCCAAGTAACATATGTTTTTTGTTTCATCGCAATCGGTTCACGCAATCAAAAGTTATGCGAATTTTAAGTTTTCTAAAAGAACTTAGCATGTATTTGTGTATACTTACCATTTCTTTTCAATAGATGGCGTTACGTGTATCAAATCACGTTGTGAGGAAATATAATCAACGAATATATTACTATTCTCAGTCTACGGAAGGTCTATTGAAATGCTATTCGAAGAAGGTACTAACTAAGCTTTTATAAAAAAACGAGGATAATGTTATTTAAAATTTATAAGGTACCTATTATATCTATCTGAATGGCAGTGGAAGAGAAATACATTCAATTTCATAAGCAAGTGTAGGTATTCTAAATTTTTAATTGTGCAAGGCAATACGATAGATTAATTTGAAATACTCATATATTTTATTATGAATACTTAAACACGTATTTATAAATCTATTTACTATTAATAAAATTCAAAGTGCACTTTGTCTGTAATTAAATATTTTTCCAAAATTTCGATTCGGTGGTACTATACTATCGATAAAGAAACCATAATATTTAATTTTTAGAATTATTGTGTCTGTTTGTCTTTTCATCCGGACATCACGTAAAATCCCGAGGATGGATTTTGATGGGACTTTCGCTGATGTGTTGCGTAAAGAGCGACAATTTTGCTGCTACATATATCATCACGCTATTGTTCATAGGAGCCGAGCAGCGGAACATTATTTCCACATACTGCGAAGTATAAGCTTAATATTCGGATCGTAAAATCGCGTGAATCGATTTTGATGGGCCTGCACTTATGCTGGTATATAAACTATCACGCTATTGCTCATAGATGCCGAGCAACGGAACATTATTTCCATATACTGCGTAGTATAAGCTGTTGACAGAAGTAAGTGCTGCAGTGAACGGTCGCTGGCTCAGTGTCTTGCGTTAAAACCTCACTTTAAAAAAGTACACTTTTTGTAATTTTTTTGGAATGTTTTTATATATTTTATTTTGTTCATTGTTGTCAGAACTATTCAAAGCCTGTCGTCGCCGTTTTATTAAGTTTATTTAAGCCTTAGGTAATGTCCCAAAACACATAGCCATGAAGGGAAAGTAACTACTTTAAATATTAAAAATTGCAATTTTCACTCAAAGGTGACTTCATTTTATTTTTAAAAGTAAGAAATATTGCCTTTACTGATTTTTTTGCCTGAACCGGGAATCAAACTGACAAAGCTATACCATCTGCAAAGGCACCTGTTGAAAATATCTTTATGGTCAATAATCAGGATCAAAACTCTCCAACAAACACAATGTCTTAAATTGAACGAAGTGGAAAAAATAAGAACTACTTAACAACAATTAATAAGTGCTTGAATTTAAATGTACATAAGTTAGTCAATTTTGGTTTTATGGTCTTCCATCAATTTCAGACACAATGTTTATTGGAGCGATTTGATCCGTATTATTGATCCTATCGATTGGTGAAATAAAAATACAGATGATATTTTTTCGCATTTGGGTTGGTTCGATTTCCAGATCAAACTTTTTGAAATCTTTGAAAGCAGTACCTATTTCTAACTTATAAAAATAAAATGAAGTCTTCTATACGTGATTTTTTTATATATTTAAAGTACTTTCCTATTCCACACCTCGAATGAAATCATTTTATAGACTGCACTGCGTAAAATATTTTGATTTAGTTCGCCGATTGTAATTAGATGGCGTTGTAGCGACTTTTGTATCGCGATAAGGTTTCGTTACATTATCACAATAAATATCAATATTCAATTATAATCCATTTTAGCAAGGAAATGTATGGAAATAAGCACCGCGTTTTTAGTATTATGGTTATATGCACCTTTACGGTCAATCAATAAGAGCTGAAACTCTACCTAAAGAAATGGTTTAAAAGATATAAGTGCCTTGGTGGGACACCTTTGTCTATTTTATTATAATAAATGGAATAGGTACATACATATACACTATTTAGTTGCTGCGAAACAATGTTGTTTTCCGAGTTCCACGCGGACGGAGTCGCGGGCACAGCTAGTAAATAAATAAAAAGCAACGCTTACTGTACATGGGCACTTGTCTATCACTGTGTTAAAAGCGGCAACACTACGCGAATTGTTTTACATTATTCATTTATTTTTCGGATATTTTTTTGACTATTTTTGTATTTATATTTTAATATATATACGATGTAGATCAACGGGTATAATCAAACTATTCATTTCCAGTATAAGCTGGCCTCTCATTGTACTGAAAGCCTATACAAAGCAAGGTCAGCACATACTGGTCTATATAGCTTGATATGTAAGTGTGTACCTTCTTTACTTGTCTATCAAGTGGTATCTCGCTCAACAGTTATTGTTGACATTTCAATGCAGGGAAATCATTTATTACTGTACTGCAATAAAATATTATTCAACTAATGGTCTCCGTGACAAAGGAACTTTTAGATACATACTTTTTTGTAATTAAATTTTTTAGTCTAGTTTTTTACGAATCTATTTGTAGGAACAAGGTCTGGTCTCGAAAGCGAGCAGCTGATAAAGTGACAGTAAGTACAATCTCTTAGTTACAAGGACTGTAGTTAATTTGGTATTTTCATTATAATTTCTTCAACAGACATAGAACATAACATACATACATAAGGTTGGGCAGAGGCACCCTCATTTCGCCGTTATGTTTACGTCCCATGTCATAGGGGGCAAGCCTATTGCCATCAACCGGGTACAAATCCAGACTCCGGGCTGTTACTGAGAAATTCCTCACGGAATAACCCAATAACACTTTTCCCCAACCTGGGGATCGAACCCAGGACCCCACGCTCACAATCCACTACACCAACGAGGCAGTCTATTACATAATTATGTTTTAGGATCATTCAATCAATGATTTATTAATAGAATTTAGATTGAGGGCCAACGTTATAATCGATCATATCAAGCGATAATATACCAGTATAAGCTGAGCTCGCATTGTATAGGTTTTCGATGCAATGAAGGGTCAGCTTATACTGGCAATATATATCTTGATATGTACCCGTGTGTATGTATGTACCATCGCCGAACATAGCTTATACATGTGTATAAGCTTGCATAACTACGTAAGTATTCTGTCCAAGTGTAAAGCCGCCAGTGGCCGTTTACCAGATGAGGCTGAAAGTGTATGTTAATAAGATGAACACAAAATGACAATGGAGTACAATATAAAGTGAACGCTGAACGGAAAAGCTGATTGAATAAATTTTCTCTATAAATAAATTGAGAGTCGATTCCGGAGTACCACAGTATAGAATGAAACAGAAGGCTAACTTCATACACGCCTGATAAGAAGCGCGCATAAGACGGTGAACAAAAATACACGCGTGTAATCTCGACTGCAGTGGTTTTATTTTGACGTGGAAACGTTTTTTTTCTATAGTTCTATTGACTTTTTTTTTTCTATTGGACTGCTGTAGGTGGTCCTAGGGGGCCCTTCCTACGTAACCGGACAGTTATTGGCGAAACCTGAAGGGTCTCCAGCCAAGCTATTGACGTTTAGCTATCGCACGTTTTAATAGAAGCGTACAAATGCGTATTTTATCGATGAAATGCTTAGAACATGAACAGGTATATGTATACAATAACAAAGTACACACAACGAGCGAACGCTAATGAGGGCAAGCGATATCTATTCGTTCTCGCCTGTCTCTGTTGCACATATCATAACCGCTGCTTCTTTCGGTTCGTTCACACCAAGCTAAAAAACGCCAAACGAACGTACGTCATTTGTTAATTTGATCATACCTTGTGTAAAAAAATTCGGTTTCATACAGATACGTGGTAACAAACCCCGTTCCTTCGTTGGCGTTCGTTGGTTTGGTGTACACGTACCATTTGTGTACGTGAGCTTGTAATCACGAACTGTATGAAGTTGTCCTTCTGTATCTAAATATTCTGTGGCAGTGTTAACACGTTTTGGTTCATTAATTATTTCGGTTCGACAGTTTTTCGTACAGTTCGTTTAATTGGCTAATTATTGCTTACAAATCTCGCCACTGTTTGGTAACGATACAATGCTTTTTTGAGTAATATAGTGAAAGTAGCTATTGACTTATATTACACACAACGCTTCTAAGTATAACATGCAATGTACGAGTAAATATTGCGTTCTCGTTTCACATTTACGACTAGATTTAAAGCTTTGAGCGCTGTAATTCACTAATTACTAACATCTTAACTCAGTAGAAAATACATTTATGTAGTGGAACTGTCACTGTCTAGCTACGAGAATGAACCTTAAATCAAATACATAAGGAAGACATTCCACCAGCATAACATTTGAGTCTATGAGGGTGAAGCAATTTTTTTGATTATTTGTCTTTGGTCGCATTTCATCCTAGTCGCAACTGGGTGTCTACTCCCTAAGCACGAAGGATTTCGGCCTTTGTTACGAGCGTTTCCTACTCCCTATCACCTACGGACATACGATTATTTCGGGGCCCGAACTAAGAATGAATGACAACACGATTTGACAGTCGTCCCTACTACCGATGTGTTTATGCCCGTCCGAAAAGTTGAACTTGACACTTATGTTTTGTTCACTCCTATGTTTCGGGCTATTTTCGGACGGGCGACTAATTTCGATGACGGACTTAGGGAGTAGGCCCCCTGATGGTAAATGCAGACAAGTTCTAAGATGCAGCACACGAATCCTAGTAACAGAGATATAGAGGGATTCCTCTATACCCCTCTGGCTCTCACATACACACGACGGAACACAGTAAACTGCTTGGCGCCGGACTTTAATGTGAGGGTGGTAGCTAGCCAGGCGGACCGTAGAGATAGCACAAGCTATCTCACATATCAACGCACTAATGCGTGCTTCAGTGAGTTCGTACGTATCAATAAGTCACCCCAGATGATAATAGCTTCGTCTTAAAACGAAAGTAAGGCCTATAATACAATGTGTCCGGTCATGGACTAGCGATATTCTAGGTACTTATATAACAACTATTCTAGTACACAAATACACTACACACTAGGGTCCAATCCACTTCGATTTTTTTGTTGAGATATTCTGTAAGTGTTTACAAAAAAGTCATGTCTCTAAAGTTTTGGTCCTATTGAGATAAAAGTAGGCTTATTTGTAGGGCAACAATATTGTCTATCGTTGACATTACGATACAATGGATTCTCATATTCATAACGTTAAGATAAAGAATATCTCAACAAAAAAGCAAAATGGCTGCCAAATAGCGGGGAAGTGGATTGAACCCTAGTGTGTAGTGTATTTGTGTACTAGAATACTAGTCGCGCGCAGAAGGTTTGCCGATGACTGCCCCTCCCACTACACCGACCGCTACCCGCGCTCGTCTGGCATACCTACTAAATCGTACCGACCATCGACGCGTGACGTCATGAGGCTATCGGCAAACCTTCTCCGCGCGACTTATAGTTGCTATATAAGTACCTAGAATATCGCTAGTCCATTACCGGACACTTTGAATAAATAAAATAATATTTATAACAAAGATCACGACTCAAGAAATGACACACTTAAAAAGCTTTATTCCACAAACACAATCCCAGAACTGCATACAGGAGATATTTTAGAACATCCAGACCTTCCATTACACTAATGCACTAACACAGATGCCTGCACCCAACATTACCCCAACCCGGTAAAACATCGCATTTTTCAGAGAGACCCGTCTGATATCGCAGATGGTATCTTAAGATGACCCAGCAGTTGTAATGCATGTACGAACTTTTATAAGTTTCAACTGAAGGTAGATTTTAAGTGGGTCGTTTTGTGATCGCGGAGTTGTAATAGGGTTTTACGTTTTCTGTGGAGTATTAAAAGAATATTAGACTATCTCAGGTAAATGGGTGGCAGGGATAATCAGGGATTACATACGCCACTAATATAAAACTGCTATAATTACGGAGCTACCTGCTGTATAGGGTAAATCAGCCTATTATTGTCTCACTTCTGGGCACCAGCCACTTCTCAGAATGATGATGGGTTAGGTCTTAGTCCACGACGCTGGCCTGGAGCGCTGGCCTGGTGGACTACACACACTATCGAGAACTTTTTGGAGGCCTGTCCGAAGTGCCGGTTTCCTCACGATGTTTTTCCTTCACCGTTAAGAGCGGTTACGCACTGCATCCGGTCCGAATCCTTGAAAATACGTTCCGAAATAGTCATAGAACTATTTGTATGATAGTTTATGCACTAGATCCGACTTCCGTCATCCGTGAGTCTCCAATACGGAAGAAATATTGACGGACCGAAGTAGCCGTAGACGCCGTAGTACTGTTTGTATGAACGCATAACCTCGGATTCAAATCGGACATATACCAAAGATGGCCCCTGAATTGCTTGGATTTGGATCAGAGATTGGATTAGTGCGTAAGCAATATCCGGATTCGGTCCGAGATTTTTAGACTCTAGATCCGTATTTTCACGAATTCGGATCGGATGCAGTGTGAAAAGCAATATCCGAATTCGGTCCGAGTTTTTTATATCCTTATTTTCACGGATCCGGATCGGATGCAATGTGTAACCGGTCTAACGCAAGTGATACAAAATCACTGTATTTTTAGTAACATCCTATAATGTAGGTAGTAATAATGGCATTTTTTTTTGGGGGGATTTTATCTTCTTGGATAGGACGATGGAAGGTAAAGGGTTATGCCGGACTCTTACGGGCTGAAAACCCACGGTGTATCTTCTCTTGACCTATGGCCGGGGTCGCGGGATTCGCAGCTGCATGCACCGCATCCCCGGCAGGCGTCGGTCCGCCCGCCTCTGGCGGACCTCTCGTCTCACGTCCTCCTGAGAGGCGCGCGCAGAACACGCCGCGCTGCCTTCTCTGAACTGGGGGTCTACTCCCTAAGCACGAAGTCCGTGGTTTCGGCCTTAGTTACGAGCGTTTCCTACTCCCTATCACCTACGGACATACGATTATTTCGGGGCCCGAACTAAAAATGAATGACAACACGATTTGACAGTTGTCCCTACTACCGATGTGTTTTTGTCCGTCCGAAAAGTTGAACTTGACACTTGTTTTGTTCACTCCTACGTTTCGGGCTACTTTCGGACGGCTAACTAACTTCGTTGACGGACTTAAGGAGTAGGCCCTCTGTTACTGGCCGGGCGACGGGCCTCTAATGGCATTATTTCTATGCTAACTATCAGGACCATTCATAGTCTTACAAACAGCGTGTTCAGCGTGTGTTTACTTTCGATAAAACATTCCTTTTTGACAGAGGTCTTGTCTGGCCTTATTCTAGTAGTTAACTAGTATAAACAAATCATTCGTGGAACAAATAACTAGGCCTTCCTTCAGCAGACACGTTTTCAGGCTAATAGACGTTTTTTTTGGTTTTGTCTGCGAAATAACCTTGTAATTCGTAAATCGGCAATCATCGGCATTAAAAATAGATAATGGGATGAAAACGGTCACGAAATGGTGTTTAAGTGAGAAAAATTGTCGAAACGCATCCGGGTGATTGTGGCTTGGTCACGGTTGTGTTACTGCTGAAAACTAGGCGGGACTGTGGCCTACAGGCCTGATAACCTGAAAACATTTTTATATACTTTCTGACAAGACTAAATAGATATGAAACTGTAGTGTACACTTACAGTAAGTGATGTGTGCTGTTGTGAAAAGAAAGTTGTGAATCCGTGAATGAAAACTTGCCTATTGTTATTTTTGATAACAAATAACTATAGACTAATGAATTAATAAATAAAGGTAAATATGGGGGAGGCCTTTGCCCAGCTACCTGTGGGACGAAACAGGCTAAATAAGAAAATATAAACAATTTCAGCTTTCACAAGATTCTCGTCATGCGGGACATTAATATCAACAATCATCGTGCGGCGTTCTAATTGATCTATCACTACGGTGTCAGGCTTATTGGCAACAATAGTCCTATCGGTGATGATAGATCGATCCCAGTACAATGTGACATGACCATTCTTGAGAACTGGGTCGGGCACATGCTTGTAGTACGGTACCTAAAGGAGATAATTAATTTAAAAAATCCAAAATTTTCATCGACTGCTGTTGTTGACTGCATTACTATAATTTACGTGCTAACTAATAAGTAATACATGCTATTACTATTATTATGGGTCAAGTGGTTGCAAATGCAGCGGCTGCGCATATGATCTTAAGTTAGATTTCCAGATCAGGGAAACTGGAACTATCAGCACAGTTCGCACTTTGGAATAACTTGGAACTGATTGAACAAGGGTTAAGCAGAAGTGGGCTATGGTATGTTAAACGAAAATAGGTACTAAGTACCTAAGCAATGAAAGTGCATACTCTCACCCAGGTACTTAAAAATTGTTTACCCGAACAATAATGTAATAAATTCATAACTGAAACTTCAAGCTTCTTCAAGAAGCAATGCTAAGCAGATCATTAGGTAAACAAACCAAGTCTCAAGCGAGCTATATTCGCGCATAATGCTTGGGCCACGAGCTCCACCATTGTTGCCAGAACAAGTTATTTCGCAAACGTTTTTGAGATTTAATTATATGAATAGTTAATAGGATTCAGCGAAGTTTTCCCATCATTTTGAGAGGAATTGTGGAGTTGTGTTATATTTGGAGCTTGTTCATTATATTTCCTAAGTACCACTTTTTGCGGGGCTAACCATTTTTCTTACACATTCTAGCATCCTAAGGATATGTTCAACTGTTTATCATGAGGAATTGTGGAGTAAATTGTTATATTTGTAGCTTGTTGATTATATTTCGTATAGTATTACCATTTCATAAGTATCACTTTCCGGGGGACTAACCATTTTTCTAAACATTCTAACGTCCTAAGGATGTATTCAACTATTCATAATGAGGAATTGTGGAGTAAAGTGTTATATTTGTTGCTTATTGATTATATATAATTTCGCATAGTACCATTTCATTTTCATAAGTACCACTTTTGACAGGAGTAACCATTTTTCTAAACATTGCGTCCTAAGGATGGCTTTATAATAATATTTTTTTCATCCTATCGATTAGTAATCAGTGTTAGCTTTTGATTACAGTATCTAGTTTTAAGTTACGTGACTAGCTAGCCGTGTAACCCGTAGATAAACTTACACAATGTTAGTAAGGACACAGAACACAATAAAAAAGAAACAGCTGACCCACTAACCTTCTCAAGTTAATAACATCTGCAAAAAAACCACAACAAATATTTTGCTCACAAAATTAGTTATTCCGAAGCGCATATCGGCGCAGATGCCGCGGAGGAAGTACATAATATGATATTAAGCACGACCACAAAACTTCGATACGCGACTGGTTTAAAAGTGCATCTTCGGAAGATGCTGAAAGGGCATAAATAACTAGATACGTGCTTCATAAAGGATGCTTGCGTTACCCCGCGGGATCGCTCGGCCTGGACGCGTATTCTGAAAGTATTATACCGTTACGTTGTAGAAATTTTAATGCCACATGCTTTAATCGACTGCAATATTAACGCGTTAGGTTTAATAATTAGATAGGTAAAATAATGTACACACATGCCCCCTTATTACAAAAGACGGTTTCAACCAAGACTAAGGTAAACCCAGGTTTAAAATATACCCATCACTTTCATATGTCATATAACAAAAAGAGACGGGGCTATTTTAAAACCTAGGTTTTTCTTGGACCATTTTTGTAATAAGGGGGATGGGGTTTTGTGGATGTAAACAGACGTGAGCAAATGGACAATTGGCGACAAGTCGATTCCGCAGTTTTTAGTTGGCTGTGTTTTTTTAGATTTTACTAAAAATAGTTCACTGCCTCGTTGGTCTAGCGGTCGCAAGCGCGACTGCTGAGCGTGAGGTCCAGGGTTCGATCCCCAGGTCGGACAAATTTTTATTGTGTTTTTTCGTGTGGGATTTGTGCCCGATCGATGGCAATATGCTCGCCCCCTATTACATGGGACGTAAAACATAACGGCGAAATGTGGGTGTACTATACACCTCTGCTAACTCTTCGGGGAATACAGGCGTGAGTTTAATTAAAAATAGTGTTGGTCGAAAAAACTAGACTTAATTTTTCAGGATGGGAGCTTATTCAAAAGAATAATTACGTGTCACCTTTTTGATATAAAGCAAAGAGATGTAACGTGCAAGTATTCAGATAAAGATATTAAAAAAGCTCCGAGTAAATTCTCATTCAAACGCAAAGTTAGGGAATACTACTTGAAGTCGCTGCACTCCTAATCATCTAATTTAGTATTCGTCATAATCGCATTTACATTTTCATATTGTTTCGTATTTGATATGTATATATACAGCGTGTCCCAGAAAGTAGTGTCAAGCGGAAGTCCAGAGGTAGAACATCCTTTGAGGTACCCAAATCACCCCCATGTATGTTCCGCGATTTTTTGTAGTTTTCGAGTTATGAATGTTTTTCATGTTTTTTAATCAAACTCTGACTATAACGACATTTTTGATCATAGTGACGTGAATAGTTGAGATACATGAGTAATTTTTTTTTCTAAATTAGCTGATTAGTGACCCTATCGAATGCATAAACATTTGTAACCATAGATGTAACGAATGCGTTACAAAAAAATATTGAACTGTCATAAAGTTAAAATCCTGCATGTTTCCTAAATCTTTGTGGGTGATTTAAAAATAAATCTCCCTAAACTTTTTTTGTCAGATGTATTTTAAAAACTTATCCATTTTATCAGCTATTTACCCTGTAAATTTCATCGAGCTATCTCTACGACATCATAATAAAAATTTTATTCAAAGCATACAATATCAAAAATTCCAGTTGTAAAAGGGTGAATGAAAAATTGTTTAAAACTAACTAATAACGTCTTTTTTAGTAAGCCTGGACGCAAAAAGAGGGGTGTTATAAGTTTAACGTGTGTGTCTGTGTGTCTGTCTGTGGCATTGTAGCTCCTAAACTGATTTTGATTTAGTTTTTTCTTTTGTTTGAAAGCTAAATTTATCGAGAGTATTCTCAGCTATGATTCAAAAAAATCTGTTCAGCCGTTTGAAGATCATCAGCTCTTTTCTGGTTGTCGAAGGGATATGAGCAACTTCTACTGATCTGATCGTTTCGAAATTTACTATCCTGTGACTTCAATGATATTGATGACATGTGACAAGAAGGAGGTCATTACAACTTATCATAAACTTAAAGAATCAATAGGCACACAATACCTCTACTGTAAGTTGGGTATCATGCTGTTTCAGATGATGCTTGAGTAATCAGGTCAAGGTTACCATGTTATTGTAATATCATTGAACTCACAGGATAGTAAATTTCGAATCGATCAGACCAGTCGAAGTTGCTCATATCCCTTCACCAACTGGAAAAGAGCTGATGATCTTCAAACGGCTGAACAGATTTTCTTGAATCATAGCTTAGAACACTCTCGATAAAGTCACCTTTCAAACAAAAGAAAAAACTAAATCAAAATCAGTTTAGGAGCTACAATGCCACAGACAGACACACAGACACACACGTTAAACTTATAACACCCCTCTTTTTGCGTCCAGGCTTACTAAAAAAGACGTTATTAGTTAGTTTTAAACAATTTTTCATTCACCCTTTTACAACTGGAATTTTTGATATTGTATGCTTTGAATAAAATTTTTATTATGATGTCGTAGAGATAGCTCGATGAAATTTACAGGGTAAATAGCTGATAAAATGGATAAGTTTTTAAAATACATCTGACAAAAAAAGTTTAGGGAGATTTATTTTTAAATCACCCACAAAGATTTAGGAAACATGCAGGATTTTAACTTTATGACAGTTCAATATTTTTTTGTAACGCATTCGTTACATCTATGGTTACAAATGTTTATGCATTCGATAGGGTCACTAATCAGCTAATTTAGAAAAAAAAATTACTCATGTATCTCAACTATTCACGTCACTATGATCAAAAATGTCGTTATAGTCAGAGTTTGATTAAAAAACATGAAAAACATTCATAACTCGAAAACTACAAAAAATCGCGGAACATACATGGGGGTGATTTGGGTACCTCAAAGGATGTTCTACCTCTGGACTTCTGCTTGACACTACTTTCTGGGACACGCTGTATATATATTAGTTTTTTGTATGTACGTATTTTATGTAATTTATATCTTATGGATTCGTAATATATTCAGTTCAAAACTGTCAACTCATTTTTATTTATTTTTTCCTGTACCTATTTCGATGCTTTTTTTTAACCCTAAGGTTGACTGGTACAGAATGCCTTATGGCATTAAGTCCGCCTTATGTACCACCATAGTGCATACAAGTATAAATAAGAAAAATTAGCGTTACATTTATGGGATTACATTATCAAGTGAAACGAGTATATTGTTTCTAGTCGTAGAATGCACTCGTTATGTTTCGAGTCTCTATACGTAATGTATTATGATACGTGTTCGCACAAAGGCACGGTGCACCCTCAAGGGATCGCCTGCATGCAGCGTACTCTGAGAATGAGGCGCAATATTGTATAGTTTTAAGTTGTTTCAAACTATACTACGAATGCTTTTAGAAAGCATGAAATACCTAAGTTAATTAGTGAAGCTTTTCTCTACGGGTAACGTTACAGGATCTAAATAAGTAAGTATGATACGTGCCTTCCTCAAAGGAGCTCCATATCCTGTTGTTTTGAGATGTTGGAGCAGACGCGTGTTTTGAAAACTCGCTTTGTATTTTTTTCTATTTATTTTGCGTAGGTTTTGGATGCAACACGTGTTTTATTAACTTGTCGGGTTTGAAATCACTTGATATACACCTCACCTTTATTCTGAGGTTAGTTGTATTTTATAGTTTCCCATAAATCTCATAAAACATAACGTCTTATGTTTACGTTATTTATGCAGAGTTCACAAAGGTAGTAGAGGCTCTGAACCCATACATAGGTGAACTGCGTGCTCAATGCGGAAAGGAACCAATATAACAACAATACGCGCCTCACAAAGGCTCCGTCGTACTCCCGGGATTGTTCTGGTTGATGGTGTATTCTGGGAAGGTGACGCGAAATTGCCGAGTCAAGTTGCTTTGTACATTCAGCGTCAAATATATTGGTATGTACAGACTGTTCAAAATGATCTGAACAACTAGGTAAGATTTAACCGTATCTCAATGATACAAGAGGTGTTTCAAAATGAACACAGAACACGACAGCTGTCATTCTGACAAGAATGAAAGAACGATGCCATATAAGGTCTTATTTTAATAATCCACAATATTTTGGCTAGTGCCTTAGTAAATGCTAAAGATGATGTACCTACCTATCACAAAAAAATTAAATGATGGTATACCTTTTCTACGACCTTATACGAGAAGAGGCCTTTGCCCAGCAGTGCAGTGGGACAGTTACAGGCTAATATTTATTTATTCATTTATTATACCTTTTCTCTTATAAAAATAATTTAAAAAATTAATCAATTAATTTACTGGTTCTTTTAAGTTTAATAATACCCGTGCACGCTATCTACAAATGAGCTCGCGGCCATTTTCTTGCTAGTGGCACTGATATTATTACAACTTAGAGAACCAGAAAGTAATGAAATAATTGGTTCATGAAAAAACTATAATTAATTTAATTTTTGTGATACCCACATCTTGTATAGTCGATTCTAAAAAGAACACTATCCTCGTACAACATAACCATTATGCGGTAGCGTATTTCCGAATAGTGCCACAAAAACGACAATGGCTACTGTGCATTGGCGGGAATTTTTCGCGCCAACAGTTTGATTACCGCACTATGTTGAACACTTGATTTTTTGCATAAAAGGCTACAACGTTACACGGATTTTTGTATGAGAATATTTTTATTTTAACCACTAGTTTTGTGTCGGATTTTGTACTGGGCGATTAAGCTTAGAGTTTATATGTACTTATGTTTTTCTTAGGACAACCTTGTATTTTGCTACAATGTTAATTGATGACGTCATTTAAGATGGGATACACATGAGAGCACACACTTCCGCCATTTTTTTTAAATGTGGGGCCTTTCGATCTTTCCTCCGCCTACATAGAACTACCACATCGAAATCATTGCTGTTATGTTGTCAACCTTAGAGATAAAGGGGGCTATTTATTATATTATATTTTCGTTTATGAACCACCAAAAACGGCATTTGTCTGCTAACCGAGGGTGTCAATGTGTAACCATAGCAAAAAATCTCCCAGTTCCTACGTCATAGGTCTTTGAAGAAATATTCTTATTTTTTTCAATAGAAGTTACCACTACAAGTACACAGACACAAGTATATGATTGTATAATAAACAGTTACGCATATAATTCCCAAGAAAACATAGACAATCAGCGGCGGTCTCACGCGCACAATCAGCGAAATGTAACAATGGTGCCGGAACGGCTCTACCCGGTCTGACTAACTAAATAATTTACTTTTGCTATGTTTGTACTGTACTTGTCATCGGCAGCACGTAAATATCCTGTTGAACTTAAGGCCCGGCTACACGGGCAGTCTAAAGCTTAAAACGCACTAGCGGCCAGCCGCAATACGGCGCGGCGTGCCGCTTGCGGTTCTTCTTGCGGTATGTCGTAAATAATGATTTACGACATACCCAAATGAAATGAAATGTCATCGAATAAATGAAAGTACTTTGAGCTGCCATCACAAACATAAATTGTTACTTATCCAAAAACGTAATACTCTCAATAAAATTACTCGGGCCTTAGAACATACAAATCTTTACGCCAACACAAGAATCGAAACTAAAATCGAATATGAAAGTTATGCGCCAGTATATATTACAAATATAAAACATCCCCAAAACCATAATAAAGCAAATCAGAATAGACCATAAAAAAAACTTACGTTGGTACTTTCAGCAGAAACAAATCGGTCGTGTAATGAAATGTATGACGTATCACCGGTAGACGTACCTGTAACAGATTTGAACGATTTGTTAGATCCATGCCCCGATATTGTCTCGTTATGAAGGCTTATTTGTTACACGGCATATCCGAGGATATGTTTTGAAAAGATGTTGAAGATAAATCGGGTAAGTGGGTAAATCTAAATTGGATTAGGGGTTCAAGTTGTCTGGCTTTGCATAATCTGCAGATAAAAGGTTATGTTTAACTCGTGGACCGGGTAGAAGCATGTTAGTTACTCCAACATCAACACAGCTAAGCTTGCTTGGGTCAATGTGAGATCCAACGGTTTAAAACTGTTTTAGAAATCATTATTTCCTTTATTCATTATTCAATTGCAGCCCACCGTCATCAGGAACAAGATCCAAGGTAATGGTGGTCAGGGCCTCAAAGAAAGGAACCTCCTAACAATACGCGCCGTGTCCAGGACTACCGCTTTCCGTATCTAGCCCTTGATCTAGCTGCCTAACGCGAGCCTCTTATGATGTTGATCAAGGCTCTTGGCTATTAGAACACTAGCCGTAACGACTATCGGCACAATGACTGCTGAGTCAACATCCCATGTCAACATTCGTGTGCTAAGGCAAGATATTTAACGGACTAGTTGTACGTATTGTTTTGGAGATTCCCCATTGGGAATGTTTACTGACGTGTACAAGCTGCTGGCTTAGTGTCGTTCACTGGTTGGATTTCCCAAAAAAGCTACTAAAATGGAAGCTAGTGAATGGAGGCACTGCTGTTTTCATATCACTTGATCAGAAATTATTATGATTTTTGAGATATCTGATACCAAAATGTTAAGGTTCTATGATAAGGACATTGTTGGGCTAAGCCCACCATCTCGGCGAAGTTTTGTCGTAAAACGACGTACTAGTTTACACCGGCCGTAAAGTCTCCTTTATTTACCCCCAAAAACTGCTATATCCAAACCCAAAAAAGAAGCAGAACACAGAATCGTTCCAGAAAACACAAAAAAAGCTTTCGGAACAGTTATTGGTACATTTATCGGTGCAATCCGCTGCCGGCGACATACATAGAACTCGCATTAGGAACAGCGTCTGCAAAATTATATTTTATACTTTGAACACGAATGTAAGGAGTGTTAGGACTTACAAACTGTGAAGAGGGATTCGGGAGACATGTTCAAAGAGGTTCGCACTCGTTTTATTTTATACAAGACGAGTCTCAGCTGTTGGTTAAATAATTACTCTGTAATCATTCGTGTTAACAAGCCGTAGCTTATTGCATGTCTGCGAGCGATAATATGGAACCTCCTTGTATCTGGGTAGTTCAAGAATAATCATGTTGTAAGAAGAGGAAAGCCAGGTGGAAGCAGCCTTCACAATCCACCTGCTTGATCGTTGTAATAAGCCATGTTAAGCATGCTACTCTTAGGGTGCCTTTTCACCAGAGATGTGCTATGCAACGTTGCTATGGATGCGTTTGATATCCACTAGTGTTGGGTAGGACACGACTTGAAAAAAAATTTGTCAGAGTAGCCTCTTTTTTGTTCTGAGCCAGTACAATGTCCTACTTCAAATGAGGTGAGGCGTACTGAAGCTCGGTGATACGTTTGAAGTAACGAGTACGAAGATGACATTTGATGTCACTGGTTTCGATGTACTGATTACGTCTTTCTCGAGTCGCGGTCACGTAATGTCCATTGTAGAGTGAATGACGTGCTATTGTAGCATGTGCCTCACTCCCTCTCTTTCTCACCCTATATTTTACTTACCGAGAGTAACGAGTAACGCGACTACCGCGACATAAATGTTGAAGTAGTACACTTTAAATTTTCGAGCCGCTCTTACATTTTGACGTCATGTACGGGACGAATGTACCGCCTCTTTTATGTCCTACTCAACACTAATATCCACCAATCATTTTCATTGGTCCACATAGCATAGCACTGGTGGAAATTGATTCTACTAAGCTACGTTTTTTATATGGAAGGATGCGAGCTATGGATGTGTGTTATGAATGGTCGCGAGTGGTATAGCTATGTGCAGATGCCTTCCGTATTGTCGATACGTCGCATAGCTCGAGCTGCGCATCTTCCTCGCACAGCTACCTTGCGGCGGCGCATTTTCATAGCACATCTTACTCGCTCCGCTACGTAGCTTAGCATCAGTGGAAACGGTCAAATAGTTTCGTAGCTTAGCTTTATACTCGTAGCTGCATAGCACATCTCTGGTGGTAAGGCTCCCTTAGGCAAATGTTCACCAACATTATAAAGGGGAATTGTTTATCAACATTAATTCTCTGGTTAAACACCGTTTACCTTAAATTCTAGTGCTTTCTAATAAACAGATGCTTAATCAGAGAATTAGTGTTGGTGAATACCAGCGTTAGTATGTTGGCTTTCAGTCCTTCTGTGTAGCCTTTAATAAACTATCTTAGAGTCAGATTTCAGTTGACGTAAAGTCCATTTCACATAACATTAGACAACAAAACTGGCCCACAAAGGAATGAATATCTTTTGATCCTATTTCCAAGTAGAGTTTCAGCTCATCTTGATTAAAGTTCATAGAGGAATAATACTGTGTTCTATTCAATCCCTGATGGAAGCTAACGTGGTGCTTATTTCTTTACATTTCCTTGCTAAACTCCTCGCGACTGCTAAGCGTGAGATCCTGGGTTCTATCTCTAGGTCGAGCAAAGTGTTACTGTTTTTTTTTCGTGTGGAATTTCTCTGTAACAGCCCGGAGTCTGGATTTGTGCCCAGTTGATGGCAATAGGCTCGACCCCTACTACATGGGACTTAAACATAGCGGCGACATGAGGTTGGTACACATACATCTCTGCTTAACCTGTGGCGGCATCTATCCACGCCACATGCGAACTATTCAAACCTACATCGCGATATCAAGATTTAACACGCAGATAGTATATATACAACCTCCCAACATCAACCGTCGGGCAGTAGCCCGCCAGGCACCAGACTCCGCCTGGTTGGAGGATCCTCCCTTTGGTTGGAGGAACACCACACCAAGTGTCTCCACAAACCCTTCGGGGAATGGAGGGGTGATGTTATGTTTCCTTGCTAAAATGGGTTTTATTTGTCTTTATATTAAATGGATGTTCCGTGTAGTGCCGGACGTAAACAATAGCACTACCCTATCTCTTCCCATGGGTGTCGTAAAAGGCGACTAAGGGATTCACTAGAGGATGGGCAGCAGCGTTCTCTGAGTACTTTAACAACCATACTGCGATCGACAACCCAAGCTTCAAGCGTGGCGATTATGGCAAACTGCCCCAACATGGCTTGGGGCAGGCTTAAGTCTAGCAATGGATGTCTTTCGGCTGAATGATGATGATGATATTAAATAGATGCACAATATCTGTAGCATTATCACACTAGCTGGGTAATTATATACAGGGTGTTAACGAATTCGTGTAATTCCTTAAAACCACATGATCTACTAGTGGTGTAGATTGCCCCCACACGGGAATTAGCTTGATTATAAATAAAAAAATAAAATTCTTTTTTTTCATGCGGTGCGTCTAACTGATCGTATCTAAACCACCTAATAAGGAATCAGTAAAAAAACAAGAAAAAATATTTACGCAAAAAAATATTTTATGCGAGTGAACATTTCAATGCCACGCATAAATGAATGAAAGCACGGCGACACGGCTGGTGGGCACGACTAACGCGATATCGCTCTTTGCAGTCAGTTAACTTGGGGCTCTAAAACGACTCTGAAATACAAAACCAAGTTTTTATTATGAATTTTTTTTTAGTTGATTTTCCGAAATACCCATTTAGGGTTAATCTGTGTCACTAGTAGATCACGCGGTTTGAAGGAATTACAACGAATTCGTTTACACCCTGTATATATATTCTTTTCTTCACTGGGTTATCGCTAAGAAACATAATAATGTTATTTATGCCAGTTTTCTTAACAAGATTGTGAAATCTCAGATGAATAGAACTTGAGAGCTAAGAAACTTTTGTTTTTCAACGAAACTCAAAATATTTATATTACGTTAAAATTTTCTCAAATTGTGAAGTTAATTATTCTAACCCATTTCAATTTTAATGGGTAAATATTTGCGCAGAATTTCGGTTGTGATAAAATTAAATATAATCAAGAAATAAGAGGAAACTTTCCGTATTTAACTGAAATTAGATATAATTTTGTATAAACATTTATTTGAACAAGTCCATGCCAACCGCAGTATAGCGAAGATATGTTCACAATAATTAATTTAAACCAGTGTTCCTTAAAGCGAGTTGTAACGTACAGTTTCAAAGCCAAAGTATTATTGTATCCCTACACATATAATATTATAAATAAATACATAGTATAAAACTAAGTTGCTTCCCGCTGTTTGTCCCTATGTATGCTTAAATCTTTAAAACTACGCAACGGATTTTGATGCGGTTTTTTTTTAATAGATAGAGTGATTCAAGAGGAAGGTTTATATATATATATATAATACATGTATATTATAGTAGAGAAAAACGCGGAATACGCGATAAACGACATCCACGCGGGCTAAGCCGCTGGCGAACTCTAGTTTATAATATTACGTATCAGCGGACACCTATGCACCTATTCAACTTATCGGAACGTACCATAAAGCATATCATCATCATCATCATATCAGCCTATTGCCGTCCACTGCTGAACGTAGGTCTCCCCCAAAGATCGCCAACCATCCCGGTCTTGGGCAGCCCGCATCCATCCGCTGCCAGCCACCTTTTTCAAATCGTCGATCCATCGTGCCGCAGGGCGTCCCACACTACGTTTGCCCAAACACGGTCTCCACTCTAACACGTGTCTGCTCCATCTACCATCTGTTCGTCTGCAGACATGGCCGGCCCACTTCCACTTCAGCGTGCTAATTCTACGCGCAATGTCGGTGACTTTAGTTCTCTGGCGAATGACTTCATTGCGAATTCTATCCACCAGAGAAACCCCGAGCATCGCTCTCTCCATAGCACGCTGAGCAATCTTAAATTTGTGGACCAGGCCCACGGTGAGTGTCCATGTTTCGGCGTCGTAAGTCATCACGGGTAGGACGCACTGGTTAAAGACCCTGGTCTTAAGGGATTGTGGGATCGACGATTTAAAGATATCACGTATAAAGCATACATATAGCTCTCCTTATTAGCCAGTTAGTCCAATAGTCAATCCTAGAAAAACAAAGTAATAAAACTTTACCAAAATGCACCCAGTATTTTTAAAATCTTCCGAAACATAAAAGCTACACTCACATTTGAAAACTACGTGTATTTTAGTGATGTCCAATTTCCTGCGACTCAATAACTGTCCACCATCCACTTCAAAGTAACTTGGAGCCAGAAAACGGCAATAAAGAGGTGTACTCAACAAAAACTCGCCTAACGAATGCACAAATGGGATTCCGGATGTATCTCACAGGAGTTATAAGCCGAGTTAATTGAAAACGGCATCGAGCGCCGTCGACACCGGACGACGATGCGACGTTTCTATTTTGTCGTATTATGTCACTAAAAAGTTCTAAAAGACTATGGAAAGGAGAGAAGTTATAGACTCTTTTGATTTTCGAACTTCTTTTAGTTGATTGTTTATGAATGTTTTTGGTCCTTTAGTGCGAATGTAAATATTATTAGTCTCTTTCACTAAAGGATAATGGCAAGACCTCCCACGCAGTATTTATCAAAAGAATTAACTCTAAGAACTATTTCTCACAAATCACCAACAGATCGAAAAGAGAAGTTGCAGTGGCGTGGCGTGGGTTTCAGCCGCTCGGGGCGGAGGATAATTTTGCCATCATCT
Source organism: Amphipyra tragopoginis (assembly GCA_905220435.1). Classification (NCBI taxonomy): domain Eukaryota; kingdom Metazoa; phylum Arthropoda; class Insecta; order Lepidoptera; family Noctuidae; genus Amphipyra; species Amphipyra tragopoginis. The sequence goes on along the minus strand of HG992008.1, from coordinate 26,031,370 downwards.
ATTTAAGAATTTCAATTTAAAAGAGTAAAATATACAGTAATTCTGAAGAACTTTTCGGCAAGAACAATCATCATTATGTGTATTGTACAGGTTACAAATAAAATATATAAAATACAGAAAGCGTAGGTGCGACAAAAATATGAAGTGCTTATATCGCAAACTCAGTTTTTTTATATATTTGATTCTAGGCCTACGTTTGACCTCCATCTCGCCTGATGTTAAGCGATGATGCGGTCTACGATGGAGCACGCTTGCCCAGAAGAAACCGATTCACTTGTGACTTGAAGACACCCAAATTGTAGCTGTCGGGGAACACCTACTCGGGCAGCGCATTCCACTGTTTGGCGTTTTGGTTTGGTTTGTTACAAGATATTATTATTATTTATTGTGAAATTTTGCCGCCCCCTAAAAGTGGCGGGCCGCACCTGCCGCCCCCCCCCCTGCTACGCCACTGAGAAGTTGTTAACTTCTCTTTTCAAACCCATATGTTCTGTTTGCAAAAAGCCTTCCCCAAAGAATTAAACTTCTCAGCCGAAGATTACACAAAATAAATTCATACAACTATACCACAGTAACAGGTATCTGTATCCCAGAAGTGACATTAAACTGACATCACAGAATTTTTTCCATGTTTCTTTGGTAAAGACATGTCCCTATACAGCCTTTACTACAGCTCCGGGTGTAACTCCTCAAAATTTAGAATCTTTCCCACATGACTCCAAAGTTGCCAAGTCGACGCAAACTCACGGAGACTTATTATCAAGGGGGTCGGCTATTTGCATAGTGCACGTGTGGTTAGCGTTGTTTGCTCACAAGTTCACAGGTATAGAGTTTGGGGAATGGTTTACTTTACGGCTGTTAAGACTGCATTGTGCAGCTGTCGATGAAGTTAAATTGACCCTAAGCAATTTGGTGAGTATCCAGGCATCGCTTATTGCATTCACGCGTCTTGGGAGATCAAAGTCAAAGTCAACGTTTTTTATTTCAAATAGACCAGATTACAGGTACTTTTAAAACGTCAAAACTAGGTGCACGGTTCCAAAAGGTAGGTTGCATGGAGAAAAGCCGGCAAGAAACTCCAAGAATACTTTTTTCAAAATAGTACTTCAGGATAATTCCATTACAGTAGTGTGAGAAATAGAATGAGAATAATGCAGATCGTTAAAGTACTGGGATTTCTTCTGGAATCAATCTGGAAGAATCTAGCCTTGCTTTCAGCAAAACAACAGAGATACACCTTAAAATATTTATTTTGGCTTACGGCAGTGGTCCTAACCTCGAATGCTTCCGCTTATGTAAATCTGGACGATGCAACACCGCCCCAAAAGCGTCCGAATGTACGAAATAATTGTAACAAAATAATTAACTTAATCTAAATGAATCAAAATGAAGTAGTACGGTACAAATCTGACGGGCGACGGGATCACGTCGACGTAACAATGTACACGTAATGCACTGCCGGATTTGCGTTGTGGAGAATTTAATTATATTAGCCGAATTACCAGAATATTTGTGTTAAGGTTTATGTTAGGATAATATGCGATTAAGGTAAGAGAATAAGGGTTGTTTTGATGAGAAGTGAAATTTGGAAATTGGTCTTTTTACTCTTTTGGTGTGACTCTAAGGACCAAAACGGAGGAACTTTTAAATTAACTCATTTAAAAACATGAACTTACATAAACCACGCAGATTCTTAAATTGACGATTTGCAGGATGAAAAATAAGCAATTTATTGCACATTCATCTAGCCAGCCACGATTAGTACCTACCTACAAAAACTTAGTTCCAACAAAATTTTACTAAAACATTTGCGGTGTGCTCATATTTACAGACCCTTACAGACTGTGGTCAGTTGAAAAAAGTATAATATTTTTTAGCAATCACTCAAACTAGAGATTTAATTTAAAAATAGTATGTAGACTTCCATTTTACAATTCCAGTATCTATCCCTGAGTCTTTGAGGTTCATAATCGCGTGTTGTCGTATAAAATTTATTCGAGCGCTCAAATTTAATAGAGCTGAGCGTAAGACGAAGAAAGTGGAAAATATAAATAATACGAGATTTTTCTAACCGATATGCTGAGGTATAGGAAAGTAAACATATTCAACGCTGTCGATTAAATAGACGCTGTTCTTGTATAACTATAAGAAAAGAAGGATATGTATAAGGAAACTCATTTCAAGGGAAGTGAAAACAATAGTTTATTTAACACAATGGAACTAATGCTAGGCCGCCAAATCACGTTCTGTGGTATTGTGAGAGGAAATTAAAGGTAAAGTCAAAGTCAGGGAATACATATATTGCAATTCGAGTTGTCGAAAGAAAAGCTACCGTCGCGTTCCAAATCTAAAGTGTAGATTGCTATGAAGTAGTTAGTTATAGTTACAAACTTGGGTTCTATAAGTCAAGAGTGAACAGGTTACTTCTAGGCAAGCGTGCTTCACCGTCGACCACATCATCGCTTACCATCACGCGAGATAGTGATCAAACGTGAGCCTATCGTACTAAACCCAATGAATGGTTACTTTTTTTCATCAAATATTTACAATGTGATTTTAAGAAATCGTAAAATTTCCATTTGCAACCCTTGTTCCCGCTTAGACCTTGTTGTCGTAGATGATAATTTGTCATACTCAATGATTCTTGTAACCCCTTTACACGATCCTACGCCTTTAGCACTATGTATCAAATTTTTGGGTTTACAGGTGTGATATAATTAAACTGTGAACTATAGGTAAAACTTCGTGTCTTTATTTCATAACTCTATGAACTAGTACAGATAGCACATATGACTATATGCGGCACCGGCCAGGAGAATACTGCCGGCTCCCTCAGCGGAGCGGCAACCCATGCGAAACGCCAAAAATGCCGCGTCAACGATTTTACAATATTATGTCACTACAAAATTAATGAAATCAACCTATCGCAGTGTAATGCTGAACGTAGGCCTACAGATAATTATGATAGTTCTAATTGACACTCAAACATAGAATTTCAAAGGTATCCACTCAACCAAGCCTTTACATTTAAAGTTAAACACACTAGAGTTAACTAAAACAGTGACATTCAGTTAATTAGTCGTCAAAGTTAAACTCGGTATAAACCGAGTGAGTCGTTACGTAGTACTGTGATACGATTTAAATAAACTGCATTGGTGTTATTTAGTTTAGGGTGAGCTACCACTATGCTGTAATTTGTACTGTAAAACCGACCGTAGCCTAAACTTCTACCTCCTTATTACAAAAGATAGTCTAAGAAAAACCTAGGTTTTAAAATAGCCCCGTCTTTTTTTGTTATATGACATAAGAAAGTGATGGGTGTATTTTAAACATGGGTTTACCTTAGTCTTGGTTTAAACCATCTTTTGTAATAAGGGGACTAAGGTTTAAATAACTGTTGAAATAAGGTCTGCTGTCCGTTGTACTACATTTGAACTCAGTTTCAAACAAGCATTCACTCATTCTATTTCAGCGCGCAAGATAATTATAAGTTTAAAGAGAAACATGTGTAATCAACTGAAACAAACGCTCGTTGTTGAAACTGCAATAATGATACCACCATTCATCTTATAATCACTACATAGTATAAAACAAAGTCGCTTCCCGCTGTCTGTCTGTCCCTATGTATGCTTAAATCTTTAAAACTACACAACGGATTTTGATGCGGTTTTTTTTATTAGATAGAGTGATTCAAGAGGAAGGTTTTAAGCTATAAAACGTACTCGTGCGAAGCCAGAGCGGGTCACTAGTTAATTATAAACGAGTGCCACTTTTGAATTTCAAAATAAAAACCCCACTCAATAAAATTGTTTTGAGTCCCACTACAAGATCGTCAACACAGAAAACAAAGTATCCGAACAGCTTTTTCCTCCTACGTAGTGTACACGTACCTCAACCTGAGCAACTTTAAATTATTCTCAAGTAGTTAGCAAATGAGGGTTGTAAGCCGACAACAACAAATGGCACCGCTTTGCAATGGCAATTTCATTATTGTTTAAACGTCCGAGATTTGATAAAATGCACCTTCGCGAGATATTATTCTTCCTTACTTCGCAATTAGCTTTATTGTTTCTTCCCTATTTTTCATATTATATTTTACGGTCGTTTTTGTTAAGCTTTTCCTTGTTTTGACAATTTTTGGTTGTATATTGTTGACGTGTTTTGGTCGTTTAAATGGACGGGCTTATTAGGAATAAGTGGTCCTTTGTGTACGAGAGCGATACAAAGTCATCGTATCGTTCAGCTAAAAGATGTCCACTGCTGGACACAGGCCTCCTCCAAGCATCGCCACATTCCTTAATGGAAGAGGTTTGCTATAATCGCCACGCTTGGTAGGAGGGGTGGCGATCGCAGTATGGTTGTTAAAGTACTCAGAGATCGCTGATGCCCATCCTCTAGTCAATCCCTTAGTCGCCTTTTACGACACCCATAGAAAGAGATGGGGTAGTGCTATTACTTACATCCAGCACCACACGGACAAAGTCACTTAAAGTCATAGGCAGAAGGCAAATGGGAATTAGTAGAAAATTCAACGTCATCAATTGGTCCTTAGCTACAGAACGAAAGGACCAAAAAAAAACACTACAGTATACCCATTCAAGACCTGTTTCCCGTATAACAGAAAAGCGTACAGTACAATCAAAACTTATTTTCTTACTACAAAAGGCCAGCTACAAACGAACCACAAAAGCGAGCTTACGAACATGCAAGTTTAATTCAGACCACTCTATAAACAACACTAGACCTAAGGCAAACTTTTGCCGACACTTAATGTAAGTTTAAGCGAAGCCGCGTGCGTGAAACTGCCCTAATCACAGTTTGAAGTCTCCGCCGCCCATGGTCAGGAGGGAGGGGGGGGAGTAAAACTTGAGAGAATCGCCGATGAGGGCCATTTTGAGGGACAATTATTTCTTATTATTATTGGTTTGAGTGTGGTAGTGATTTCTTTTTTATATTTAAATGTTGGCGTGAATTTTAATGTGCATTTTTATGTCGTCGATTTGCTAAGAACGTGGGAATCAATTTAAGTGCGCGGAACGAGTTTTTTTTAAATACATATTATGAAAAGCAAACAGTAAAGTAAGTAGCAGAATTTTAATTACATTGTTGATCTAACTAAAGCATTACAATGAACTTAATGCTGTTCTGTGAATGGACTACGAATAATAATAGGCTGTGACAGACACCGTTAACCGTGATTTTATAATATACGTAAATGTTCCATTTACTTTATACAATCGGAAAGGGGGTCCTAATCCCAATCTGAAAGAGTGTTAAAGTATCCATAATAATTAATAACTTTTGTTCTATCCTCAGCTATGATCAGCTGTGATCATGTTAGGTCATATATGTGGTCACGGATTAGAAGCTCCATTTTCTGAATTTGTTACTAAAAGCAGGGAATATGTATAAAAAAAACTAAAATGAAAATAATTTGGCATGGAAATAATAATTAATCATTTATCGAATTTTGAACCTGTAACTGCTTTAAAACAATCGTCAGTGTTATTTTAAGCGATCCGCGGATTAGTACCCCCTTTCCGACTAGTCTTGTGTTTGATTCAAAATACCAAAAAGGTCTCGAAGACTGTCAACATAGCCAGTACATTATTGTAGATACCTACTACAGTAGGGTACAGGCCTCTTCTCAAAATGAGAAGAGATTAGGTCTTAGTCCACCACGCTGGCCTCGGGGTCTACTCCCGAAGCACGAAGTCCGTGGTTTCGGCCTTAGTTACGAGCGTTTCCTACTCCCTATCACATACAGACATACCATTATTTCGGGGCCCGAACTAAGAATGAATGACAACACGATTTGACAGTTGCCCCTACTACCGAAGTGTTTTTGCCCGTCCGAAAAGTTGAACTTGACACTTGTTTTGTTCACTCCTACGTTTCGGGCGACTAACTACGTTGACGGACTTAGGGAGTAGGCAACCTGGTACCGGTTAGCGGACTACACAAACAACCAGAAACTTTACGGAGTCCTCTCTGGTTTGCACGTTTCATCACCAAGTTTTCCTTCACCATTAACGTAAGCGATAATCAAATTCTGATCAACACATGAATTGGAGAAATCAGAGTTGCGGGTCGAGATCAAACTCGGACCCTCCTGCATAAAAGGCAGGCATTCAACCGCTAAGCTATCAATTACACTGTTAGATTTTACGCAGACAACATTATGTTTCCTTATTTTTCTTACAAACTCCATAACTCGATGACGTCACGTCTAACTTAACACAAACTAGCATTATTCGATACAAAACTTGAGTAGTTCCAGTTGGCAAGTTCCTCGAAGGTCAGGCGACCACCTGGGCTTAATGCCGGTTTAATCTTGGGCCCTTACACCAGATGGATACGGTAATTAAGTTCTGTACTTTGTTTAACTGACTTAATTTCTTTTTTTTGGCTAAATGAGGTTGAGTTTAAAGATGGAGGCTATAAAAATGGAAATTAAAATGGTTGATATTTTTAGAATGATTTAAATATGGAAAACAAAAATCTATTTGTATCTATTTATCGTACACGTAGTGTAAATAATTTTGAATTCCAAAATATCAATCTAAATCATATGGTTAATATGTTATGATTCATGTTGCTGGCAACACAGGGCAACATTTAGAAGACAAAGAAGGGTAGTCGTCGTCATGCATCAACGCACCCGATGTTATAAAAGCAGTTGTCATTCGACGCAGCTCGCTTTCTGTGCGGATCAGCCGAAGAAGGCTTACCTTTATTATCTGACTAGCTTGTTTATATTATTTTTCTGTTTTTGTGTAAATTAATATGTTATGACCTAGCTCATGTCACTAACCCTAACCCAAATATTAGTACTCTGTGATGGAGAGTCTATATTGGTTAATATTTTTTATATTTATCAACATACAGATATTAGCTATTACCGATAGATTCACTCCTACACAATTCTGTCAGCTATCTCTGACATTCAAATAAACTACATGAAAAGCTCGTACAGTCATAACAAAGTTTTTTTGTCGCTTTTTGCAGTATTCGCACTTAGACGGAGTTTAAGGTGGAGCACACGTATCCAAGCAACAGACAAGGCCAGGCCCTCAATATGTCTGTCAGACATATTGAGGGCCTTCTCATACTAATAACTCAACTTTATTCTAAATCGTACTTACTAACAACACACCCATGTTGAGTAAAAACTAGATATTTGAATTCTCCATACCTTCTGTAAAAAGGGTTCTGTCGATTTCATTCGTTAATGAACAATGGTGATAGCAACCCTGTGTTTGGTGAAACATACTTTGTTTCATGTTCATAATCACAACTGCAAGTTAGCTGCACATCTGGCAGTTGTCAGGCAGTTGCACTGACTACATCCTAATTGTCTTATTTGGCAGTTGCATAGTTTACAGTTGCGCCTGGATGTTTATTTGCAGTCTGTTGTGATTACGAATATAAAACGAAATAGGTTTCACCAAACACGGGGTTATTATCACCCCTGTTCATTAACGAATGAAATCGATAGAAGCCTTTTTAAAGTATGTGTATGTAAACTGCAAATACCTAGTTTTTATCCGATATAATACCGATATACTTATTTCTTTCTTTCCGGTCACACGAAAAAATTCGGTACGGAACAGAACTGGTCCGAGTGCCAGTGAAAGTTGTACTTTTTGTGGACCATTCAAAAACTTGTTCTTTATGTGTTTCAATCTTTTCCATAATTTCGCTTAATTCCGCTACTTTTACTTTGGGAAAGAAAGGGACGGAGAAATGGTTCGAGTTTTATGGGGAAATTAAAATATCATTATACTGTGGTGGTTTAATTGTACAAGATCATAATTGGCACATTTTACTTAACTGTATTTGGAGTAAATGCCAATTTATTCAATTGTGCACTTGATCACGACTGCTTGATTTTATCAGATGTATGTAGTTAAACTACCTAAGTTATGACCCTTTAATTCAGATATAGAATTGACGTGTCTACATGCATGAACATAAAAAGTGAAAGTAAGGTACTGGTTTTATAAAATCCCTTTTTTTATTAGCAGCAGTTTAATCTTACAAACTATCGATAAACATAAAAACCTAACTCACCAAAACGTCCTAAACAATTCGTATAATCCCCAAAAAACCCCGAACAAACCCGAACTTCACCGACTCCGCCCGAAAGCAAAAACCGTCAACTCTCAAAGAAGCCACTTGTAACTTGGCATTGCTCTGGCAAAAACTGACGAACAAAAACTTTGTTTAACCCTGTACCGTGACTACTGTCCACCGAGTTAATAGAAGGGGTTGAATTATAAGGGTTGAATCAAGTTTGTGGTCGCTCCTTAGTTAGAAGCACGAAACAACTGCAAATACGTTACAAATTAGATGACTACATGGTAATTAAGGTTTTAGTTGAGAAAATAAATAGTAAGGGTCTAAGGGATGAATTTGAAAGAGGGATAAGACCGCATGCATTGAAGGGTTATTTATTTTCTTTAAGAAAAATAAATAAAGCTTTAGACGAATCAAAGGTTAAAGTACACAAATGGTACATTAACCAAATATAATCAGAACTTAAGAGACGAATAGCCAGTTTTTAATCGCACCATGTTTCTTTCCAAATTCGAAACAAAAATAACCAAACAACCTTTACCTAGTTGTGATATATCACAAAACTACCTAGGAGATTTATCACCATCATCTATATATTTCAAATATATTTCTCTAACATTGCAGAAACATTTCAGCATTAAAACACCAAATGTCTTAATAAGATTCAACCATTTCTCCTAATTAAGATTCCACTAGTGCGAAGTAAGGCCGGGAACATGGCTTCTAATTCCGGGACACCGCAACGGCGAGGCGGTGTTGTTCGATTTGTCAAGTGTATCTGCGGTTTTGTGAGCTACTTGGTCCTTTGGTACGAAATTGGCGAACATGGGATTGATCCTGTTGTTTGATTTTGCGTTAATGATTCTTCGCTGCGCTTTGATCTATTGTCTCTTGTTTTGTCTCCTATAGTGTAAAAGCTAAAGTATTTTTTAAGTTATATCCGGGAAACTTGTGAAAAGTTATCTTGCCCTACTTGTGTAGCGGTGTTATAATCAGAAAATGTTGACCTTAATTTTAGTTAGGATACAAGATATATCGCGTACAAAACATCAACAAATATCTAGACATTTGAAAAATCGATGTATGTGATTAAATAATAATAATTATCTAGTATGTCTGCTGAATAAAATCAAGTCAGTTTCAAACAAAATTTGGGACACGTAAATCTCTTTAAATAAGTAGCTAGTGCTTCAATTAATGCAGTGCTCTCGAGCTAATCCCGGGACACGGCGGCTAATTCCGGGGACCGCAGCCCGGGACTGGCTCAGCCCTCGGTTTGGCGAGTGGACCCGCGGTTTGAGGGTTGTTACTTATACTTTGGTGGAGATTGGGGATCATGAGTGTTTGCTATGATACTCAAGGATTACTTGGCTTGATTTTCGAGACAATAATAAGTACATTTTTAATAAAATATATTTATTATTTCGAAATTGTATGGTCGTCCACTCACAGTATGACGATGAATAAGTGTTGCTGATTTTGAGATCATGAACTTCGGAACTCCAATTCTTGGTTGTTTTCTTATAATATCCACCCTTAATTTTAATTAAGCCGGGATAATCTATAACCTCGGTAAGATCAAACATTTTGTACCTGCCGTATTCCATCACACACGTGTAAATTTAAATTTCAGACTCCATCCAACATTAATTAAAAAGCTAAATCTTAGGTATTCAAGCACATGGAACATCAAAATCCGCTTCAATCTCTCTAATGCCTCATAATTAAACCATGATATTCTCATAAACGGCGCTTTATAGAAAATACATAAAAGCGATGCAGCGCTTTAAATTAAAAAGTTCTAAGAGGAGATGCAATTCAGGTGCGGTTGCGACGATCTGAATGGTTTATTGCGCTCAAACGGACGTTTTTCAGTATATTTTCTATTTTTTCTGAGTAATTAAATAAAGTGTTTTGTTAAAACGTTTCGTAAGCGAAATAAATGGAGATGAAAATGTGGAAATGTTGATGGAGTGGAAAGTTTTAAGTCGCATTAATCATTGTGTTTTTATGGCGTACAGATATTTATGGTCATCATAAATCATATCGGCGTGTGAAGTCTAACAATGGACCCCTAAATAAACCGATAGAATTAACAGTCGTGATGGTATATTGACGACTCGGCTGGCGCAAAGGCCGGGTACCCGATTTCTGCGCCGCAGGTCATTGGTTTGATGCCTGAACGGAACAAGTATTTGTCTGGCCTAATAGATAATCGTACTAGGTCTGTTTGTCCACGTGAAATTTGTGTCCGTCGACGAACCCACGATACGGGACTAGTCCTAGGGTACGAAAGCATATAAAAAAAACGGCACCGCGCTTGTAAAATAAATTGATGGTACAGGACGCTGCTTTTAATCCTCTTGACAATCTTTCAGACGACTAAAGAGAAGAAAATGGATTGGCAATACATCCATCCAACTGGCCTAAACTTTGCTAAGAACCGTAAAATCAGGATACTGTATATGATGTCGATTGTTGTAGGTTATTATATTAAGTCATACATAATCAGGCCATTCAAATTCAAACTCAAAACTCATTTACATTTATTCAAAATAGACTAGAATTACTTAGTTCTTTTTGAACGTCAAATACTATAGACATCCCCCAAAAACGCTGTGTTTTTCACGTAAAAGTGTCTAATTTTATGTATACAATTATCTGTTTCGAATATAAGAATACCGAAAAACTATATATATATTTTTCCTATTTTTAAATTTGGAACTGATAATAGTACGTAAAATTAGACATTTTTACGTGAAAAACACAAAAATGCAATTTGTGGCTTACAACAGCTCACGTGGGAGGCATCGATACAGATGTAGAATATTTGATGATGAAGAATTTTCGTGAGTAATTACACGAAAATTCTTAGTAATTATTCGCAATATCCTAATGGATATACTATAATAATACAAAACAATCTTGTACTAAATGTAGGTAACAAACACAGAACTGTTGTACACTCTCCGCACCCGGTTAACTGTTTATCAACACGAGAACTTAGTTTACATTCTGATAAACTCCTTTGGGCTTAGCACTATGTAACTTTCTACTTTACAATAGTGAACTTTAAAATTAACATTTTAGAGCTGCGTTTTGATCGGAGGGTGAGGAAAGGTATTTGGAAAACAATGGGTTATAAAAAGAGAGGTAAATATTACAGAGTTGAAAATTTTCAGGAAATGAAACAATTTTCATTTGTTGCTCATTTGTTTGCGGTTATTAATAATAAGGAAATGTTGATTAAATGTGCATTGACCTCTACGACAATTTTCTTTTCTCGGCTCAACACGAGTTACATGAATAGCTCATACCGTGGTGAAAAGATTAGCCAGTAAGCAAGGTTGGTAGCGGGGCTGACTGCTCAGGGTGCGCCAGACGTACTTAAGTATCGTCACTCGTGGAGGATCTATTAATGCAGGCTCATATTCAGCAAACAGGCTGATATGGTGCTGATAATTGGCTAAGGCTAAATGACGAAATAACAACATCATACCTATATACCCTGAAGGGTTAGGCAGAGATGTATAGTACAACCTCATTTCACCGTTATGTTTAGAAGGAGATGAGCCTATTGCCATCAATCGGGCACAAATCTAGACTCCGGGTTACTACTGAGAAAGACGAGAAAAACCCATTAACACTTTGCCCGACCTGGGGATTGAACCCAGGACCTGACGGTCAGCAGTCGCGCTTGCAACCATTAGACCAACGAGGCGGTCATAATGATAATGAGTCATATGACGAAAATGTTTTGGATATAAATGTAATAACGTTTACGTTTGTAAGAATGAATGAAAATATTGAAACGATGCTCATTGTACTACTTTAGTACTTACTAAATATACATATATAGCCTCCACGAGTGACGATACTTACCTAAGTACGTCCGGCGCACCCTGGGCAGTCAGCGCCGCTACCAACCTTGCTGACTGGCTAATCTTTTCATCACAGCATGAGCTATTTTCGTATAGCTCGTGCTGATACGAGAGAAGAAGCCTTAAATAATTATAACTCTACCAAACCCCTTTCGTATCATAGGACCAATACTGTTGTAACCCATTTTTGTATAATTTACGGAATATTAATAACTAGCTTTCGCCCGCAGCTTCGCTTGCGTGAAATTTTGAACCCGTTAAGTGACGACTTTCCATACAAACTTTCATCCCCTATTTAACTCCCTTAGGGGTTGAATTTCGAAAAATCCCTTCTTAGTGGATGCCTACGTTACAAAAGGAACCTACAGTCAAAATTTCAACTTTCTAACCCCAGCGGTTTAGGCTGTGCGTTGATAGATCAGTCAGTCAGTCAGTCAGCTTCTCCTTTTATATGTATAGATTATGCTTTTGTAAGAAAATGAATGACGCCCACACAACAAGCTTCTTGAAAGGTCAACCTGCACGTGGTGCTCTCTGCCATTAGCCAACGAACAACAGATGCAATAGCGGTATAACATTTCAATTATTGCCTAGTATTTGTAACAGTAATAAGTAGGTTATTAAGCAACGTCTGACTTTAAATAAACACCTATCAGGTTAAATAAACATCTACTGCAGAACATAGACTACGAAGAACGGGAAGAAATATTGCAGTATAATTACTACGCTTGGTAAAGGGATAGGTGAACTTCTTATACAGGGTGATTGGTAAAACACTAACAACCTCTTAAGGGGTCATTGTACTCATCATTGTGAACAACTTTTACAATGGGACCAAACCTAAAATCGCGACAAAAATATCAGCTATTCCCTACATTTTGACGAGTTATGCGAACATTAATGTAGGGAACAACTGATCTTTTTTTTGCGATTTCCGTTTTGGTCCCATAGTAAATAAAAGTTGTTCATAATGATGAGTACCCCTTAAGAGGTTGAGCGTTATTTATGTTACACCTTGTATACGTGAGTCAAACCGTTAACATCCTTAAGAATTTAAAATGTCACGTACGGGATATCTTCCGTGATTATTTATTTGTTTGAGTTCCCGATATTTATCCTATTATCCTTAAGAATTGTTAATGATATTATAAATCTACAACTTATTTATAGCAGAACGATATACTAGTAATAGTTAATTCGTTGTCAACCAATTATGGTAAGCGTGCGTGAATGGATCACCGCAATTGGTTCGCCATTGTAGCATAAATCATGTCGCCGAGTCCTTTCAATGTATTAATAACTAATATACAGACATGCACAGCTATCACTTCAATATATGTAGTGTTATATGGTATTAATTTACAATGTTTGATGAGGAGGAATACAGGATGCATTTGTTACATGAAGCAATGTTGAATGAAGTTATTTTATTTATGTACTAGCGACCCGCCCCGGCTTCGCGCGTGTACGTTTTATAGCTTAAAACCTTTCTCTTGAATCACTCTATCTACTAAAAAAACCGCATCAAATCCGTTGCGTAGTTTTAAAGATCTAAGCATACATAGGGACAGACAGCGGGAAGAGACTTTGTTTTATACTATGTAGTGATATGAATGGACTTCTTCGTTGGTCTAGTGATCGCAAGCACGACTGCTAAGTGTGAGGTCTTGGGTTCGATCCCCAGGTCGGGCAAAGTGTTATTGGGTTTTTCCGTGTGGAATTTCTTAGTAGCAGCCCGGAGTTTGGATTTGTGTCCGGTTGATGGCAATAGGCGCCCCATATTAGATGGGACTTAAACATGACGGCGAAATGAGGGTGCACTATACACCTCTCCCTTCCTTAACCTTTTTTACCTTTCGTCGAATACAGACGTGATGTTCTGGTTTATATTAATGAACCCAAGATTACGAATAAATTGTTTGAATTTATCAACCACTAGCGACCCGCCCCGGCTTCGCACGTGTACGTTTTATAGCTTAAAACCTTCCTCTTGAATCACTGTATCTATTAAAAAAAACGCATCAAAATCCGTTGCGTAGTTTTACAGATCTAAGCGTACATAGGGACAGACAGCGGGAAGCGACTTTGTTTTATACTATGTAGTGATTTCCACCCTTCTTCATCTTCTCTTGTGTCAGCACGAGCTATATAAGAATAGTTCATGCCGAGGTGAAAAGATAAACCAGTCAGCAAGGATGGTAGCGGGGCTGACTGCCCAGCCAGGGTGCGCCGGACGTACTTAAGTATCGTCACTCGTGGAGGCTCTTTTAATGCACCCTTATAATTAGATACGAAACATTTGCTCAACGTTAGCGTGAATTGTGACGTTGTTACTTTTCTTAATCACTACTAGTTGCATGAGTAGACGTTATTAATCATACAACATTGTTTTGATAATAAATACATTCTGTATATCTGCAGCCTTACAAGGCTACCAACATAAATCTAAGTTTTTGTTTTGAGACGTTATCGGTCATTTAGTCGTCTGTTTATTTGATATTAACTACAGTAACTGTGTGTTATTTGATAGTGAGAGTCAAACGTCTATTTTTAAAAGTCGTTCAAAGTCGGACCAAGTTTTAAAGACGGGGGATTCGAAGATATCTGGGATTATTCGAGACAAGCAGAAAACTTCAAACTTCAAAACTCATTTAAGTACCTATTCAAAATTCGAATTTAATATCTTTCGTATTGGTTATTATTATGTATGCCCTTTTTATGATACCCACAACTTGTAGAGTGACAAGTACCTACCTTTATTTTCCAGCGCAAATGGAATTATCCAAAAACAACATTTCCTTCCTTTCAACCCCAAAGTGATTAGACGCGTTAAACCGAAATGGTGTTAATTGAACCCATGTAATCAAACAGGCCCATACAAACATTCCCGTACCCCGGTAGCCAAATACCCCATTAAATAGGCAAGCATCTCATCAGATGGCCAAGCTCCTCCTATTGGGGGGGTTGTCAAGCAAGCCGATATTAATTGCTGCTTCGAAGACCGGCAATTGCGTTTGCTTTGCAAGGAAAGGTATGGGATTAAGACGGTATATGGTAGCTGGGTGAAATATTAAACTTTATGAGGTATTTAGGACCAGTTATTTGAAACTTGGTCTTTTGAGTCGTGAATATAAAAAAATGTTTTTTTTTTGTAACTTACATTTAGTTACTTGCTCCTAACAATAGTTACAGCTACATAACTCTAATTCTAATAATCTCTCAAAAATCTCAATTTAAGAGTATAAATTGCATTTGATTAACTTTAGGGCCAAAACACACTTAAAATATCATGCGCAGTAATGCGCGCGCACGAAACTTCTAGGCCCATTACGCTCTGCGTCACGACGTAAAATACGCGTAGTGAGGCCGCGCAGGAGAATTTGTATGTAGCGCGAAGCATATTATGCGTTACGCTATACGCGTATACGCTTAATGTATCTGCAGCCTAAGGCTGAGCATCCACCAGAGCTGAGCTAAGCTGCGTAGCGAGGAATGTGTTTTGTAAGCACCAATAGAATCACTTCATTTACCTAGCTTCGCTCTGTGCAGCTGTGGTGGATATGGGCTTAGCAGTGCGAGGTTTTTGTTCATACAAAACAAGCAAGAAATGCGAGCGAGGGATGTGTTGCGAGGAATGTGTTGCGAGGAATGTGTTACGAGGAATGTGTTACTAGGAATGTGTATTATTCTCCCTCATATTCGAAAAGAGTCGGCTACCTATCCTCGCACCGCTCATTTGTATACATTAACACATTACACATTCCTCGCACAGCTCTGGTGGATAGAGTCACACCGTTTCACATCTTCGCTACACATTTTCGCACCGCACATTTTCCTCGCACAGCTCTGGTCTGGTGGATGTTCAGCCTTAGTCTCAATAATTATGTTCTTATTGTGTCCTATAAACATATTTAAATAAACATAAGTGTTTACTAAGCTACAAAACAAAAGAGTAATAGTAAACATAGTTTATCTAATAGCTGGTAGTAACCTCTAACATACACTAACAAAATAATCTATACAGAGTGGACATCAAAGCGATAAAAGGTAAAAATACTGACTACAAATACACGACACTAATTGACTCGATAATCCTGTGAATTGAGCTGTTCCAACGAAGCGGTTCAATACACGGTTAGAATTTATTTTTCACCGTACGGGATATCTGTTTTTTAATAATAGTGTTTTCATATATTTGCAAACTAATTTACATGTTTGTTTTTAGTCGAAATAATATTTTGAATGAGTATTTTATTCGTTGAATCAATATATTCAAATGGAAATGTTACATTCATATTTTAAACTTGTAGCTTTAATGAATCTAATCGGTTTTTTTTTTATTTATTTTTTGTTTTATTGGTACCCAGTTTCATTCAACACCAGATTTCTTTGTAAGACTTATTAAACGCAAAAATCAATCAATTAAGTTTGTGTACGCAATTCCGACTAACAAAAATGTAGGATACAGCAATTAATCCAAATTGGTTCACCAATAGACATAAAATACCTTTTTAACGTAACAACTTCGCGGAATCACACTATTAGCCATTACTATCAATTAAAATATGTTCCGCGGTCCATTTTTTAACAAAACCACCTCCATTTTACGAGCCTTACTAGTTAGTGATGCAAAAACAAGAACTAGAATGTACTCGTATAAAGCGGTAGATCTTGATTGTGGAGCAAAACGGACATAATTGCTGTAGGATGGCCGACGGGGCAATTTGAAAAATTAACATGAAACCGGTCAGAAAGGCTCGCTACGTAAATTACTGAGTTTGTGAGCTAAAGTTAGTTGTATGTGTGAATATTATAGAGCGAGGCATTGAAGTAAGAACTGGAATTTGATCTACTCTTGGGCTGCTGTATTTTTTCGTAGTGGTTTTAAATTATGTTCTGCTTTGTAATCATCATGTGATTAGTTGTTTATTAGTCATCTATTGGCTGAGATACTAATAGCAGAGAACCGTGTATTGTTGTCGCGTATTTAGGAGACGCCCATGCTTAGCAGTAGACTGCGAGAGGGAAACTCGAAACAATCGCACAATTTGATTCCGCCTGGCCCTTTCCATCATCGGACTACCAGACATACGGCAATGCGCCATCGGTACATGGTGGACATCCCACCCATGCATACAAAGCGTTTTGCGAACACATTCATTGTTCGCACAGCTAAGGAGTGGAATTCCCTGCCGGAGTCTGTGTTTCCTGATAGCTACAACCTTGGGGTCTTTAAGTCAAGAGTGAATAGGTTACTTCTAGGCAAGCGTGCTTCACCGTCGACCACATCATCGCTTACCATCAGGCGAGATAGTGGTCAAACGTGAGCCTATCGCTAATATAACATAAAAAATTAAAAGTTGTGAAAAAGTTCAACGCCAGAAACTTCACAAGGTTGAAAGAGAATTGTACGTAGATGTAGACACAGAATAAATAACAAGAGTATAGATAAATAAAATGTTTTCTTTCTTCATTCTTTTGTCCCTAATCTTTAAAAGCCAGTAATTCTCAAGCCAAATATAATAAAAACGTAAAGCCACCACATCAGTCATGTCAAGTTTATAGCCTCGTGTCAGCGAGTGAGACACGTGGCGGCGCAATGAAATGTCGAGTCTGTTTCTGTTTTTTATTTATGCTATGACTCTGAGTTTTGGTTTGTAAATATGGAACATTAATTTTGCTTATTCAAGAAAATATTAGCTTGTAATTTGTTTTGTTATAAACAAATAAAACGATATATTTTAATAAGAGTAATAGTAAGGGTGTAGTCAGACTGCGTTTCAACTGCAAGCCAACTGTAAATGCAAGCAATGCAGCGACACCGTAAACTTAACACAATCAATCAGTACAGTCAACAGCAAAACTAAATGATGATTGTACAAAGTTTCAAAAGTGTTTTTAAATCGTAAACTTGTTTGTTATTAATATTATTTGTACACAAAATAAGAGAATAGACAACACTAAACACTAGTATTGTTAATGTTTTCAAATAATCATAATATGCATTGATATCTGAATTGAAAGTTTCAAAAAAGTGATCGACTTTTGCTGTTGACTGTACAAGTTAAATTTAGATTATCAATAATTATAATTTAATGAAATGAATTACATGAATTTGGTACCAACCATGGCGCCATAAGTTTCCCATATTCCCATTATTCAGATAGCAACAAGCAAACAAGCAAAATGCAGTCTGTCAATTTTCGAAGAACTGACAACAAACGTAACTTTGAATAGCACTGCATTGACGGCAGTAGCCCCCTTCTCCCTGTCTAGACTTACCTAACATGAAGGTTTTACCTTTTACTGACATTTATTATGTATGTGGAAAAACACACAGCATTGGAGCAAGGTGCTTGCTGGTGATTGATAGAAGACTATGAGTTGACATTGACAGGCGCAGTCCAGTTTTAGGAAAACTGCCGCGCTCTGCTACGAGTGAAAGAGACAGGTAACATAAGAAAGAGGAGGTAAGCTATAAATGTGCATGTTCTAAGGCTATAGTCTGACCAATAATTCCATGCAGTAAGTTGACAGTTTCAGGGATACCAGTTTTTGACAAAAAAAAGGTAGTGAGGTGAAAAATAGAATGAATGAAATCGAATGAACTTAATAATGTACTTATATGCATACTTTTTCTTTTATTTAATAACTTGATGATCAAAACACGATTTAGTAATATTAAAACATAGTCTTAACCACAAGTAACTACTGATATGACGTTTTTAATGCAACAAGTAACTGAAATAAGGTTATTTATTTATTCTATACCTACTTCAATGCACAATTGTGGTACATAATGCGGACTTAATGCCATATGGCATTCTCCATCAAGCAGCCAAGAAAACGTTACATGAAATAATAATTATTTTTTATTTTATTGCTATTAGAAGTAAGAAAAGAAAGAAAATTATTCATTCTTGCACAAAAGACGCACACAACTAAACCAAACAATAGTTACTAAATGTAGGTAACAATAACAAACAATCTTTACAGTTACAGAAATTCTAGAATATTAATAAATAAGTTAATTAATTAATTTATGTCTGTCGTTAATAGCTGACGTAAAAAAATACCTTAACATAAACACAAATATATTACATAATCACAAAGCACAATAAACTTGGGAATTCGGCTTTGGATTAAATCATCTTTCACCAATAAATATATAAATACTCGTTAATTATTTAATTTTATGATTTTAAACTTAAATACAGAGAGTATGTAAGTTCCTTCTCCTTTTTATTCTTATATTGCAAACAAATTTGTAGAGATTTGTTTAAATTGAACTATTTTTCGTATTCGTTCTTTTCGTAAAATCGTTCACTACCCCAACACTATTAGTTTTAGTATGGTATCATTATTTTGCTTCGAACTGTCAAGTCACTGCATGGAATTAATAGTCCGACTATAGGTGAATATTACCGCGAAATTCAAAATAACTCGAGTCAAAAATACTTAGTGTACAACACTCGATACTTTTTTATAAACTATTTCGTATTCATTCCTCATTATTTTTCAAATGAAACTATAAAGTAATTTATAACAAAGTCAGTATTAAGTGTTACGAGTGTTTTTGAGTCAAGTTTTTTTGAATTTCTCGGTAATATTCAGGATCAACTTTCGTTGGCCAAACACTAACAACTAAAAAAATAAACAAAGATCTATTTTCGGTACCTATCCGGTTTTTAGTGAATCGGATTTTTTATTAAGAATTGCAATCCCTACTTTGACAGGACTGACCACCGAGCGGAAATGCAATAAACGATTGAGTATCTTCAAAAAATCGGCTTTTGATTCCGGTGTACTCATTACAATTTGGTAATAGCGATATTTAAGTTACAAAATTAGTATATTTTTAGTATTTATTACAGTGATGGGCCAAACGTGGCCAAAAATGGACGTTTCCCTTTATTGGATGCTTCTTTTAAGTCAGAAAATCATATCTCATTCTGCTCTTCAATCACCTCGCCTCGTAACTTGAAGACTAAATGAGCTCAAGCAGGCCTCTCTTTGCTTATACCACTAAAGAAGCACATATTTCATAAGGAAGGAACCTACACAACACTAGCAATAACGAAACCGCTGTTAAACAAAGTTTATCCTCAATTCCTATCAAACACTGCACTTTTCCTAGGCTAAGCTTTTAACCTAACTATCTTAACGTATACTAATGAGCTCATTCGTATGTTCAGATCACTCGTGGAGCTGATTAGCTAATGTTTATTCAGCACCACAATGCTCACTGACACTTTAATTCATGCACGGGTTTCTGTAGGTATAGCCTAACTTACTATTTTAACTGGTTGTAAAGTCTAATACATTGGTACTCTCAAAAGGGTTTCAAATCACGAAAAACACAATATTAGTAGCGGAAGAATATTGGTTTTTATTATCAGCCTGTATAATTGTTTATACAGGGTTACCTTATATGCTGTAAGCGTTCGTTTTTTATGCGTTTTATTATCAATCTGTATTATTTTGTATATAGGCTGTACCACCATATACAGGGCTACTGGTAATTCGACGTATTCCTTGCACCACGTTATAGGGGGGCTAATATGCAACAAATTTAACCCCACATATGTTCTACGAAATTCAATGGATTTCGAGATATTGCAATTTTTATATTATTTTAAATAATACCCAGAATTCCTTCTTAAACACTATTTATCTCTAAAACATCAAATTGATCGGCTTTGATTATGATATTAGCTTGTAGCTGATACTTTTACGAAGCTTTCTGCGTATTTAACTGTTCTTAATGACCATCCAATTGAAAGTAATCATTAAAAGTTAAATAAGTGTATTAGAAAATCATCGAGGTACACTACAAAGAATGATGTTTATCTCAAAAATTTACTATGACGCTAAGTGTACAAAATGCAAGACAAACATCCTTATTTAATCAGCTATCCAACGAGGTATAGAGGTTCAAAAAATATTTAGAAACTAATGTAAAAATGTCTTATAATACTGACAAAGGCGATTTCTGAAAAATCTCTACAAGCACGCAGGTGGCCCGTTAAGTGCAATTCATTGCATAATCCTCGCGTAGAGATTAAACAGCAGTCTGTCAGGCACCAACTGTCCTCTAAATGTCAGGATTAGATTAGGTCAGGTCGTTAGGTTATGTTTGGTCAGGGTTATGTAGGTTAGGTTAGGACCTAAGTGTGCGAGGGAACACCAGGGTGGTTTTAGTCAGTAAGAGTCTGACAGACCCCTCTGCCCACCCCCAGGACGGAGGACATCCATGAGGATATCCAGTAGGCAAAAAAATATGGTCAGGTTAGGTCGTTAGGTTAGGTCACGGTTAGGTTTAGGTTAGGTCACAACTTCGATGCCCTGGGATCTAGAGGCAAGGGCCCCCGTGCTGAGATATCTGCACCTGCGTCATCTGGAAGCTGAGGTTGCCATGCCGCCTCTCCAGCCACTCCTCCATTACGGGTCTTACCGCCACTATTGCGGCGTGCCCTGCGCAGGGTTGCGCACGTCGTTCCCTCCACAGCCACTAGGATCTGGCGGAGCGGCGGAGAGCTCCTTGCTTTGGCGATATCTCAGCGCGAGGGCCCTCGCCTCCAGACCCCAGGGCATCGAAGTTGTGATCTAACCTAAACCTAACCGTGACCTAACCTAACGATCTAACCTGACCATATTTTTTTTGCCTACTGGATATCCTCATGGATGTCCTCCGTCCTGGGGATGGGCAGAGGGGTCTGTCAGACTCTTACTGACTTAAACCACCCCGGTGTTCCCTCGCACACTTAGGTCCTAACCTAACCTACCTAACCCTGACCAAACATAACCTAACGACCTGACCTAATCTAATCCTGACATTTAGAGGACAGTTGGTGCCTGACAGACTGCTGTTTAATCTCTACGCGAGGATTATGCAATGAATTGCACTTAACGGGCCACCTGCGTGCTTGTAGAGATTTTTCAGAAATCGCCTTTGTCAGTATTATAAGACATTTTTACATTAGTTTCTAAATATTTTTTGAACCTCTATACCTCGTTGGATAGCTGATTAAATAAGGATGTTTGTCTTGCATTTTGTACACTTAGCGTCATAGTAAATTTTTGAGATAAACATCATTCTTTGTCGTGTACCTCGATGATTTTCTAATACACTTATTTAACTTTTAATGATTACTTTCAATTGGATGGTCATTAAGAACAGTTAAATACGCAGAAAGCTTCGTAAAAGTATCAGCTACAAGCTAATATCATAATCAAAGCCGATCAATTTGATGTTTTAGAGATAAATAGTGTTTAAGAAGGAATTCTGGGTATTATTTAAAATAATATAAAAATTGCAATATCTCGAAATCCATTGAATTTCGTAGAACATATGTGGGGTTAAATTTGTTGCATATTAGCCCCCCTATAACGTGGTGCAAGGAATACGTCGAATTACCAGTAGCCCTGTATGCTGTGAGCGTTAGTTTTTTATGGGTTTT
This sequence comes from Amphipyra tragopoginis, assembly GCA_905220435.1. Taxonomy (NCBI): domain Eukaryota; kingdom Metazoa; phylum Arthropoda; class Insecta; order Lepidoptera; family Noctuidae; genus Amphipyra; species Amphipyra tragopoginis. The sequence goes on along the minus strand of HG992008.1, from coordinate 26,008,950 downwards.
GTTATCATTCTGTATTATTTTGTATATAGGATGTAACTTATATGCGGTGATCGTTTATCTATATCTATAAAAGGAGAAGCTGACTGACTGACTGACTGATCTATCAACGCACAGCCTAAACCGCTGGGGTTAGAAAGTTGAAATTTTGACAGTAGGTTCCTTTTGTAACGTAGGCATCCACTAAGAAGGGATTTTTCGAAATTCAACCCCTAAGGGAGTTAAATAGGGGATGAAAGTTTGTATGGAAAATCGTCACTTAACGGGTTCAAAATTTCACGCAAGCGAAGCTGCGGGCGAAAGCTAGTTTGTCATAAATGTTGTACCAATTCACGATCGGATACAATTTTTAACCCTGACTTTGATTAATACGCGTTGGGCTAAGGGTTTTTTGGTATTTCCACTTATGGTTATAAAATGTACTCAATATAATTACTTTTTTTTGACAGGTATATTGCCAGTTTTATAAGACACCAGCAGAAGCGTTAGTTTTAATTATTTAATACAAATACAACGCCATACACAAAACTAATAAATTCTCCTTATGTTGACAACGTAGGTACTTGAGTACTCACTCAACTTTTTCCACTTATTTGTAATAAAAAGCTTTTGTCTAAATAATTGAAACACATCAATACTTCAGTTCGAACGAATCCACTAGAACATTCGCAAATAAATCTACGATACTTCAAAATGCTAACGTAAAGTGCATTCTCAATAACATTTGCAATTGAAAATAGACTTTAGTGAGCACACAATAAGAATGCAAATGTATTGACAAGTGTTGTGTCCTGAAATAGTTAGGGGAGTACACAGGCTGCTTAGAATGCAATTCATATAAAGATACGGTTTAAAATTCTCTTTTTGAGTTGAATAAAGCATTGATAGTTTTGAGTTGAATAATCCTAGAAGGCATATTTTTCTATTTGTTACTCTTATGTGAGTTTATTTGTTACGTTAACCTGCATTATTATGATTCTATTTCGCACACTATTGTAATGGAATTATCATGATCTACTACTTTAAAAAAAGTATTCATGGAGTTTCTTGCCCGCTCTTCTCCATAGAACCTACCTTTTGGAATCGTGCACCTAGTTTTGACGTTTTAAAAGTGCCTGAAATCTAGTCTATTTGAAATAAAAAACGTTGACTTTGATAGTTTTAGTTCGGTTGAGTGAGTAAAAAGTTCCTTTGATTTGCATGTGATAAAACTTTGATATAATATTTTAGACTTAATACCAGGTGTAACATAAATAACGCAAAAACTCTTAAGAGGATACTGTACTCATCATTATGAACAACTTTTACTAAGGGACCAAAGGTGAAATGGCGAAAAATAAAACTGTTGTTCCCTACATTTTGACGAGTTATGCGAACATAAATGTAGGGAACAGCTGATTTTTTTTTTCGCAATTCGTATGTTCGGTGCGGTCGTTAATCACGCCCTACGGACGGTACGGAGCCCTTAACTAAGTTATATTTTGACCCTCTAGTCTTATCTACTATAGTAACAGTACCTAGCCGAAAAGACCTTTTTGGCTAAACTCTGTGAATGAATCTGCGAAATAAATCAAGACCTTAGGTACTGTATGCTGTTCCTACATTCAACAGATACGTCTAAGTCTTCTAAGTCGCCTTTTACAACACCCACGGCAAAGTGCAATGACCTTTTATTAGCCGGAGAAAAAACTATTTTATAGTATCAATTACACTGTCAACTGTCTCGGTTATTATTCTTATGTTTTTATACTGCACTAGAGGTCGCCAGCGGCTTCGCCCGCGTGGATGTTGTTTATCGTGTATACCGCGTTTTTCTCTACTATATTATGCATGTATTATACATATAAACCTTCCTCTTGAATCACTATATCTATTAAAAAAAACCGCATCAAAATCTGTTGCGTAGTTTTAAAGATCTAAGCATACATAGGGACAGACAGCGGGAAGCTACTTTGTTTTATAAGTACTATGTAGTGATGCTGTTTGTTTTTAATTATTTAAACGTAAAACTCAAAACGATATGCGCATGTATATGTTAATAAGTATAAGCTTTATAAAGATTTCTTAAAAATACACTAAAACCTATCTATTCTCAGCTATGATCAGCTGTGTTTACATTTTAACTCCTAACTGTAATTTTTTTGACAAACAGTTTTTGTACCAATTCTCCACATATATAAACTACCAAGAAAGCCTAACTGAAAAAAAGCTGTTTGTAAAAAAAACAGTTAGGAGTGCTTGGTAGTTAACAGTCGATTTGGGATCACAGATTAGAAGCTCCATTTTCTGAATTCGTAACTAAAGCAGAGAAGAAGACAAAGATTATCCAATTTCAAAATTTTAAGTGTCTAAACACACTATGCCGAAGATACGCGACCGAAATTCGGCATGATTACGCCTGCAATGCTTTTTAAATTACCCGCGACACACCAGGCTGAAATTACGTCGCGTTTTACCTATATAAAAAACATAGACGCCGAACTTCGGTCGCGTATCTTCGGCATAGTGTGTTTAGACACTAACACTTGCTTTAAAACAGTCATTAGTGATACTTTAAGTGGTCCGCGAATTAGTACCCCCTTGCAGACTAAACGTACAAAATAAAAATCTACTTATAAGTTTCAGTATTCTGAACACGACTGCAATTGATTTAAAGCCTGTACCTGCTAATTCAATGGAAGGGAATACCCGGATCAATGTGTTGGGGTCACTGACCTGACGGTGCATGTCCCTCAACCACCCTGTCTGGAAAATAATGTCTACCAACCCCTTTGACGCCAAAAATGTTGTTGACGTACCTGTAACAAAAGGATGAATAATTAAGTATTGGTATTTCTCGGTTACACGCTGTATAATATCATTTACATGTTTTTATTTAGGTTTTTTTGTTTTTCACTAATGGACAATAAACAAATATGGAATAGTATCCTATTAAGGATTAACAATTTTAGGTCCGATTTTTCAATCATCAGATAACTTTTATTTGAGGAATAAATGTGGCAGTTTGACATATTTCCTATACAAAAGCAGTCAAAATGACAAATTATTCCTGAGATAAAAGTTACCTGACTATTGAAAAATCGACCCTTAATCAAAAACTGTTATTCCGTATTAGGTATTAATGTAAATTAATTTAAATTGTTATTCCATATTACATATTGGTCATCTCATCATCATCATTCAGCCGAAAGACGTCCACTGCTGGACATAGGCCTCCCCCAAAGGTGGGGAGGGGGGAGGGGCAAAATCGCCACGCTTGGTAGGCGGGTTGGCAATCGCAGTATGGTTGTTAAAATACTCAGAGAACGCTGCAGCCCATCCTCTAAAGAATCCCTTAGTCGCCTTTTACGATACCCACAGGAAGAAGAGAATGGGTAGTGCTATTCTTTAAGTCCGGCACTACACGAGACAATTTATTTATTTTGTTCTTTATACACAAAATTAGTACAGATGCGGACTTAATGCCTTAGGCATTTTCTACCAGACAACCTAAGGGTGATGCAGAGACAAGACATGGTGGGTGCACTGAACTTCATTGTTGTGATACGAATGATATGAATAATAGCATCTTCTCTACATAGTATAAAACAAAGTCGCTTCCCGCCGCCTTAAACTACGCAACGGATTTTGATGCGGATTTTCTTCTTAATTTAGGTAATTTCTTCCGGAAGGTTTTTAAGCTATAAACCGCACTCGAGAAACGCCGAGGCGGGTCGCTAGCAAGGTATATAAAACATTTAAGAAATACTAATAGGTACTACATTTAATAATAATAATCCTCCTCCGTTCTTGCAGTGCTGAGGAAGTGAAGATCATGACCGCCATCAACGTGTAAGGAGCTGATAATAACACACTTATTTAACTAATGGCATAACTATTTACAGCTTGTCGGACACACTTTAGTAGAAAAACGATAAAAAGCATTGCATCACGCAAACACATCATTATAATACCATCATCAAAATCATCGTTACCGTCAACCTAAATATTTTATAGAACATAAAGTAGACTGTACAGAAAAGTTAGACCTACACATAATAAATGGAAAGTGGACCTTTTGTTTTAAATTATTATTTTATTTGATCGCAATTGACCCTAGTCGCATATAAGCGCAGACAGGGTCTGTCAAGTTACAGAAGGAGACGCCCTGGGCGTCGGGAGTCGCAGGGCGATTCCCGGCCACCATAGGGGGCTCCTGCGGACGGCGAGCGTTGGGTGGCTCGCCGTCCGATCAGAACCAGGCCCGGGTCGACGGCACGTTGTGTTCCATGCGCGCCTCAAAGAGATGTTAGCTTAGTAGACGGGGCCCGCTAGGGCCAGTGCCTGCCAGGGTTGCGGAATTTGTTCGAAAGAGTTAAAGCGGCCCTGGAACGCAACGGGCATTAGGAGGAACACAGATGGGTTAAGTCAGTAAGAGTCTGACACTCCCTTCCGCTCCGCCCAGAGCGGAAGAAGTCATATGATGCTTTCCCATCCATAAAAAAGGGTCTATCAAGTTGGAGCACACGAATCCAAATTACAGACATATAGAGAGATTCCCCTTTACCCTGGCTCTCTTATATACACGAGAGAACAGTGTAAACTGCTTACCCTTGGACGTTTGCAACAACAAAATATGGTAACGTATGAATGTATGAATTCATATTATTAAATTCTGTTACTGTATTATGTTAATAACAGACAAAGACGTGTGCTTTAGTATTTATTGCGCTTGAAAGGTACAAAATACAACCCTGCCTTTGTTTTCGCACAGTCAGGTAAAAAGAACTAAAGAAAAGCGTGGGTGAATATAGCGGTTGTCTTTTGTATATTTTAAGTAGAAAAACCCCTAATTTATTTTATTCAATTTTAAAAAACAACATCTTGTCTCTGTTTGTCAAACAGACTCTGTCTTTGTCTCATGAAAAATATATACAGGGTGAAATTGTAAACACTCGACAAACCGAAATGAGAGATTGTACTCATCACTATGAACAACTTTTACTATGAGAACAAACCTGAAATCGCGAAAAAAAAATCTGCTGTTCCCTACATTTTGACGAGTTATGACATAAATGTAGGGAACAGCTGTTTTTTTCGCGATTTCAGGTTTGGTCCCATAGTAAAAGTTGTTCATAGTGGTGAGTACAATCTCCCATTTCGGTTTGTCGAGTGTTTACAATTTCAACCTGTATATTTAAAAAAAACAGAATGTTGTTTTAGCTAAAATCCGTTCTATAAATGAGTCTACTTATATCAAAGGTGGCAACATTCAATCTCTATGGAGTGGGTGTTGCCACCTTTATAGATTAAATTGTTCACCGCGGTATTCCGAACCGATATACCTATGTTTAAAGGTTTTCCCAATACCGGTGAATCGAAAATCCGATTAGGCGGCAGAGGGGCGTCAATAGGCGGTGATTAGCACACCGGACAGTGCCGGACGGCGCCAGACGCGGACAATTACAGATGTATCTGAATTCATGTAATTCCTTCAAAACTCGTGATCTATTGATGCGACAGATTGACCTAGCATGGGATTCTATCATTTGATACTTCTATCACTGACTGCGTGGAGCGATTTAGCGCTATTCGTGGCCGCCAGCTGTCTCCGTACTTCCATTCATTTATGGGAGGCAAGGAAAAGTTCTATCACAAAAAAAACCCCGACACGGATAGGTTAGGCTCGAAGGAGATGACGGAGGCTAGAGTGAGCGAGCGAAGCGAGCGAACGAAGCCCCCTTTATCCCCTTCGTGTTAGGTTACTTTAAACCCTGCAGACAGAAATAGGAGCTCGACTTAAGGTGAAAGATACGGGCTGTTCCCAGCACTTTTCCCGCTAGATGGCGCTGAAATCATTATTTTGAGTTTATTTAGTTTTATGTTAAATCTGAGCATTACTAAGTTGTAGAAGTAGTGTTCGCGACACCTGGTCATTACCTTTTAATGAACTTGATCATAACAATGCCTCAAAATCCACCCAATTTGACACAGAATCCCATAATAACATCTGTCATTGAATTTACACACTTTTACACACACATAGACGTATTCCCTACGTTTACAAAGTTTACCACTAGATGGTGTGTATTTAAAAAAGGGCTAAAATATTTTGTAGAAATACTCTAAATAGGGGTAGGCAGAACGACACCTACGATAAATTAAAACTAGTACTATTTTAGGAAAATAAAAGTTATATTTTAAGGCGTAAAACATTTAATTGATTAATAAAAAAAGGAAATAAATAATGTCAAATATACACAGTAAAATATAGTTTTATTTTATTACCTAAGTTTTTAGTAAAACAAAAATCTAAATCTTTATTGAGTTCAATAAGGTATTATTTCACCTTTTATAGTAAATACAAATTAAAAGCTTTATACAATGATTATGTAGATTCTAAACAAACTACTACAAAAAAAATTCAATTGAACAAACATTATTTCTTCTTGTCTTGAAACCACTGCTTCACAGGTGCTACAAAGAAAAATAACTTTACTTAGTATATTTGTAAAAAATAACTTTACGTATATTAGTACCAGCGTCACCATCATTGATTTTGAAGTTAGATTTCGGTGAGGTTGGCGGTGTTCGATTTAGCGGCATATTGGGCGTTCAAATGCACCAAAAGCAAAATAAAGCAACAATGAATGCGGATTTTTCTTTAATTAAGCAATGTTGCAAGCAGCAATTTGTGCAAGTATTAATTATAATATTTCAGAAATTTCTCCAATTTTTTCGTAAAAAAATCTCAGATTTTTCTGGTATTTTAGCAGCATAATAAAAAACATTCCAAAAAGTAATGTGTTTTGCGGAGGTTTGAACTTGATACTCACACGATCACGTTCACTTACAGTCCGGCCCATGTGCCATCGGACCAAGTCGTCGTTACTAAGAGAGTTGAAAATAGCGTTCTATTTAATAAAAATAGGTACTGTAGCTGCAGGTGCAAAGCTTGTCCTTGCATTCACTTTCAAGGACACTTGGCCCGGCGCACGCTAACACGATTTTTTATAACAACTTGTCTTGATTTGCTGTTGATAATTTTGATAATATTGTTAATTGTGTGTTGTAATTGTTTCAATATTTTATCACTGAGATGGTAATCACTAATTAATTGATCGTTTCACTGATAGTTTACACAATATTTTGCACAATTTTTTTTGAATTTAAAACACGGAACGTTCAAAAATACGTCTGCTCGCGACGGCATCTCGGCGGGGGGCTATATGCTTACAAAGTATTCTTTACCTGGTAAAAACATACCCCAAGATTGCTTTTTCACGAAATTTAATGTTGTGGTTACTTTGGTGACTTACTGAATAATTTAATTCATGGTTGACCATAAAATATACATAATGACAACATCGACACGTAGGTTAGGTACGTAATTAGTATTGTAACGAGATTGCAGCGTCTAAAACCCAACTCACGGGCCAACTTGCTGTTTCTAATACTTACCGTCGAAATATACCTAGGTAATTTTATTTTACAATAAAATTGCGTATTTTGAATAATTAATAAAATTATTTACCTACCAATAATAAATTGCAATAATTATATTCAATTGAAATCAATTACATAAGTACCTACTAGACATATTGCAATTTGAATAAATTAAAATTGCATACAAAATATAACACGCAACAAATTCCGCGCGCAAATCCTAGTGCATCAACATTACGTTCAACAAATTGAAAATGTACATGCATTCGAATCATAGTCAAATTAGCTGGCAACGCAGCCGCCGTCAAGGTTACAGAAGACCGGCAACGCTGCATATTTTAATATCTATTTACAATATCGCCTGCACGCCATCTATCGCTTACAATTTTAAACTATAACAAACATGGCGCTTAGTTTGCTTGTCAAAACAAACCCACACATGTAAAGAAGTGTCAAATTTTGTCTGAATTTCATGATTGTTTTTCTCAGTAATTAGTGTAAGTTATTTCCTAAAGAGTGAATTCGCGAGCACATTTGATTGTAGAAAAGTGATAAAATGATTCGTTTTAAACAAAGAGTGTCTATTTTTAGCGTATAATCCCTACAAACATTGTATGGACGGTCCATCGGTACATGCACCTTAAACTGCTACTGGTTGCACCTAGTTGTACCCGGGTAAACCTAGGTGTAACAGCCATTCGGCTTTTACCCGTAACATATACATTACAATATAATCTACATTAATAAGTATTAATAAACTATTGACACGTTCCTGACGTGGTGCGCGTGGGTATCCTCCCGTGAAAGCGCCAATACGCGACACCCATCGCCCAAAACTCTGTACTTGTCTATGAACAAACATTATCGATAATACCAGCAGTTGTACCCTATTCCGATCATTTACTATTAATTCATATATGTTATTTTGTGCTTTTATCAGCACATTAATTTAACTAACATTCAGAATTAATTAATTTTACATTTCAATAATTAGACTGTAAAGACTAAACTAATATTCAGTACTTAACATAATAGAACCTAAATTATTTGTTACTATTGGCAACATTTTCCACAAATTTAAGCTTCACTTAAGTCTAATTAAAGCTTATTATTAAGCGAATAGGCTCCAAGCTTTCAGAGAGTAAAAATAATAATAAAAAATGTTTTTACACCAGTTAACCTTAAGAAACAGGTTAAAACACCAACTAGCAGTGCTTGTTGCTCGGAACACCAAGTAGCAGTGTTATTTTCTAGCACAAACACGTCGCTCTAACAGCGCTACAGCGTGGACCCAGAGACGTGTTTTTAAATAGATAATCTTCTAGCTGGTCTATGTCACAGCGATTAAGAAGTTTAGACGATAGTATTTGATAATTTCAACTCAATATCTCTAGCTGTTACAGAGGAAAATGGGCCTTAACGGACAACAAAGTGATCTAGGGGTTCTGTTTTTCATTTCAACGTATGTAACTTTCAAAATAAGCAGTTATACAGACTCATTGATATAGAGCAGTTTCCTCAAATAAAATTAACCCCTAAATATCCACTAAAACAAAAGAGAATATACTGTTACCAAAGTCGAGGATTATGACGTCAGCAGGTGGAATAACTTAGTTGGATGTTAGGCCGTACACCTGCATAACTGAATCAAAGTTCAATTTCATTGATCGGATGATATCGTCACTGAACGCTCTCATCCAATCAATGAGCTGCCACAGACCAGTTAACACGGTTATTATCGCAAATCGCATCAATCTGCATACATCCTTATCTAATACTAATAATACAGAGTACACCCGCACGTTCAGAGTGTGAACTATAAACTTATAGTCTATTCAAGACAAAAAGTTACGTATAGATAATGATTTTGGGGCTGCCGAGGCGATGTAGCGCGTCAGGGATGTTCGCGGAGGCGTGTGTCGACGGGTTCGCCGCGATCATGCGGAAGCGCTGCGCTTCCATGGTGGCGCGCTTGCTCCGATGGCATCCTGAATGTGTTCTCAGACCGGTGGGACTCTCCCCTCTTACGATGGTGGGTCAGTGTTCAGATCCACTTACACTCAGTTGCAAGAAAGGTCCATTAAATTTTAATGCTCTCATTAGAATGTTAATGCTCCATTAACCTCTTCTGTCCATTGCAAGAAGCTAGATTTAATGGAATGATTAACTATCCATTAAAATTAATTTTTGATGTGTCAAACTCCCCATGATTTCAATATATGATAATTAGTAAATGAAGAATGAACTACGACTTAATTAGTGTTCATGCAATAGCCATTAATTTAATGGAAACATTATTCTTAATGACGGATTAGTTAATGATCACCTAATGGTATCTTTCTTGCAACTCAGTGTTAGCCAAATAAACTAATGAACCATCGAACGAACAATTCAATGGTTCATTATTTTATTTTTATTATTTTTTAATTCAATTTAATTTAATACTAACATTAGGCTAAGTTATACTACTACTAACAAAATATGGATTCTTTATCTGAAATATATATTTTGAATTTGAATTTGCAATACAATTTTTGAGATAAAATTGGAATAATTTGTGTACGGAAATCTAAGTGAAACATATCATAAACCTATATTTCCCGAAGGGAAATATAGGTTATGATATGCACCTTTGCCTAAGCAAAGGTGCATACCGTGTAAAGCACACCCTCATTTCGCTATCATGTTTAGGACCCATGTACTAGAGGGTGAGCCCGTTTCTATCAACTAGGCACACATCAAGACTCCGGGCTGCTACTGAGAACTTCCATACGGAAAAACCCAATAACTTAGTCCGACCTGGGGATCGAACCCAGGACCTCACGCTCACCAACGAGGTAGTAAAAATGTACAAAAAGTTTACATATTTATTGCGGGCTCTACACTCGCGCCGCGAAAGCCCGCGAAGGCCGCGAACCGCGAGTGTGGATGGTTTCGCGGCATCGCGATCACGCTTTGCGGCGTTCCCCGTTCCCCGTCCAGTGGCGGTTTTTTGGTCCGCGTCAAAGGGTTTGCGAAGCGCGAACGCGAACGCATACACACTCGCGGTGTGTTCGCAGTTGTGTTCGAGACGCAGTGACAAGCGGACGTAACAAAAAATGAGCATCGAGTGGAGTAACGATCGCGAACTAGTGTTCAATTTCAATTCAATTCAAATTATTTATTGCAATCCATAATGTACATAGGTATACAGGTGGTAAAATATAATTAAAAAGAAACAATTATGGACCCTGTCGGGCACAGCAAAATTCCTTGTTCCTTGAGTTTTATCAAGCAGAACCCGTGCTTTGGCAAGCCCAACATGCTAAAGCACAGTGTCAGAGCAGCAGCAACAGTAACTTCCACGTCAATTTCAGTCAAATCATCATCTGCCTAGCCTTTTCCCAACTATGTTGGGGTCGGCTTCCAGTCGAACCGGATGCAGCTGAATATCAGTATTTTACATGGAGCGACTGCCTATCAGACCTCCACAACCCAGTAACTGGGTAATACGATACTCTTGGTATGACTGGTTGTCAGACTTTCTGGCTTCTGACCAACAGTAACGACTGTCAAAGATCTACAAATGACAGCCGGGACCAACGGCTTTACGTGCTTTCCGAGGCACGGACGAAACTCGCTATGGTAAATGGTCACCCATCCACAGACCAACCTCGGCAAGCAGGGCTTAACCCGGAAGATCGGTCTATGCGGCTGTAATTATTTAGCCACGAGCTCCTCCATTTCAGTCAAATGCGCGAACGTAAATGCGAAAGGTTGCGAGTGTAGAGGGCTATATTCTTCGCGCCGTGTTCAAGCGCGAATCGCGGCCGTGATTCACGACCGCGGTTCGCGGGCGAGTGTAGAACCTGCTTATGACATCTTCCTTCGCAGATTGCGTGGTCATGAACGACCACGTTACACAGGGACACTGTAGCATTCACCGGGTTAATAACACGTAAATCGTTGTATTGTTTAGTTCCGATCATTAACGTTTTGTTGCACATTGATGACATATCAACAGTTAACTGACAATGCATTGACTGAACCGTGTGTGATTATGTCATTGTCTGGTTTAAATGAATGGGCGCTAGATGGCGCTGATATTGATAATAACCGTAATCGCGCTTGTTATCGTTTCATTCATGTTATCCATTCATTAATAAGGAATTATCTTAATGGAAACTACATAGAATAACATCACGCTTTCATTCCCCAAAGGGTTGGCAGAGGTGTATAGTACACGAGGCGTTGGAGCCAAGGCTCCTCCCAGCCGAAATCCTCCGGCCACCACTCGCAGCGGACCAACGGAGGAAGGAGGAGTCCACGAGGACGGAGCCCGCGCTGGGCACCAAAAAACCGGCAGAAAGTGCCAAGAAGCCCTTGCAGGGGGCTAAGAAGCCCAAGGATGGGGCCAGAGGGTACGCTGAGGCGGCCAAAAAGCCCGCGGAGGGACCGAAGAAGCCCGCGGAAGGGGCCAAGAAGCCCGCTGAGGGGGCCAAGAAGCCCGCTGAGGGGGCCAGGGCGCCCATGGAGGGGACCAAGAAGCCCGTGGAGGTGACCCCCCGCAACATCGCGCAACCTGCGACCGTAGCCGGGTCTAGCACTGAGGCCGGCTGGACGACGGTCGGTCAAAAGATGAAGCGCAAGGGAAAGGGGAGGAAGGGCCGAACAGCCAAAAATAGCCGGAAGTCGGCCAGGATCCACGCCCCACGCTCCGCGGCTGTAGTGCTTACACTGCAGCCTGGAGCACTAGAAAGGGGCGTCACCTACAAGGCGGTCCTGGCTGAGGCGAGGGCCAAGGTCAACTTCCCTGACCTTGGCACCCCGGATGGCTTCCGGTTCAAAACAGCCATCACGGGAGCGCGGCTGTTTCACTTGTCGGGTCCCACAAGTGATGAGAAGGCGGATACCCTGGCTGCCAAGCTACGGGAGACCCTGAAGTCAGAGGACATCCGGGTGTCGAGGCCCATCAAGACGGCCGACGTGCTCGTCAAAGGGCTGGACGACTCCGTGACTCCAGAGGAGGTAGTGGCGGCCATTGCCAAAAGCGGCGGGTGTCCGCCTGAAAATATGCGGGCGGGCGAAATTCGCCGCGACGCTGACGGGCTTGGCACGATTTTTGTGCGGTGCCCGGTAGCGGCGGCGAATAAGATCGCCGACAGTGGGCGTTTGCTGGTGGGATGGGTTGCGGCGGAGGTCAAGCTCCTGCAACCCAGGGCCATGCGGTGCTACCGATGCCTGGAAAGCGGGCATGTCCGTTCACGGTGCACCGCCGACATAGACCGCGGCGATCAGTGCTATCGCTGCGGTCGGCCCGGCCACAAGGCGGCCCAATGCTCCGCGGCACCAAACTGCAGTGTTTGTGCAGCTGCAGGAAAGTCCGCGGAGCACATAGTAGGCGGGAAGTGCTGCGGTGCGCCCCGCCCCACCACCAGCAAAAAGAAGCGGGGGAAGAACCGCAAGAAAACGGAGGGGACCAGGACTGCCGGGGGATCCGCACCCCCCCCGCAGCCCAGCAGCCCTTCGGCCGACTCCCGGCCTAGGGAAGGAGATGTGGAGGGAATGGAGTGCCATTAATGGCACCTTACCATTTCCTCCAGGGCAACATCAACCACTCTGCCAGAGCTCAGGACCTTTTGCTCCAGAGCATGGCGGAGTGGTCGATCCATGTGGCTGTGGTTGCTGAGCCGTATTCTGTCCCCGCCCGAGATAACTGGGCGGGGGACCTTGACGGTTTGGTGGCCATCATTGGCGGGACTCTTGTCAGCGCTACCCGAGGTCACTGTTGGGTAGCTGCTCTTGCAGATGGCATAGTTGTCATCGGGGCATACTACTCGCCCAACAAGAGTCTCGCCGACTTCGAGAGTTTCCTTGTCGAGTTGGGAGCCGTCGTGGGCCGGTACCACCCTCGCCCCGTGCTGCTACTCGGGGATCTCAACGCAAAATCCGCGGCTTGGGGATCCCCGGTTACCGACCTTAGGGGTGAGGTGCTGGAGGAGTGGGCGATCACGACAAGCCTGGCCGTCCTTAACCGGGGCTCGGTCTACACGTGCGTGCGGCAGCGGGGCGGGTCTATAGTGGACGTCTCGTTCGCTAGCCCTGCTGTTGCGCACCGTGTTAGTGGCTGGCGTGTTGCCGTGGGGGTGGAGACGTTGTCGGACCATCTTTATATCCGTTTCGACGTCTCTACCCAGACCGCTGGCAGCCGCAGCCTATCGGCCCCGCAAAGAGACGGTCCGCGCTGGGTGCTTAAGCACATCGACAGGGAGGCTCTCGAGGAGGCCGCTATTGTCCAGGCCTGGTTCTGGGAGTCGGCGTCACACGGACCCGTCGACGTCGAAGAGGAGGCGCAGTGGTTCCACGGGGCGATGATGCAAATTTGTGATGCGTCAATGCCCCGGGCCCATGCACTATCCGCGAGGCGCCAAGTGTACTGGTGGTCTGCCGAGATTGCGCAGCTACGCGTCGCATGCGTGGCGGCTAGGCGCCCGTACACTCGGTACCGGAGGAGGCGTCGACGGGTTCCTGATGAGGAAGCCGCGCTGTACGAAGTGTACCGCGCGGCGAAGAAGGCTCTGTGGCTGGCCATCGGCGAAGCGAAGACGCGAGCATGGGAGGAGCTGTTGGAGACTCTAGACGGGGATCCGTGGGGGCGGCCTTATCGTATGGTTCGAGGGAAACTTCGTCCCTGGGCCCCCCCACTTACGGAGAGTCTCCAGCCCCAGCTGCTGGAAGATGTAGTTGCAGCCCTCTTCCCTGCAAGAGCAGAGCACCGGCCACCGCAGATGGCTCCGCACACAGCCCCAGAGCCTGAGAGCGTAAGCGTCCCAGAGGTGACACAACCGGAGATGAGAGCAGCCGTGATGCGGCTCCGGGCCAAAAACACTGCTCCGGGGCCCGATGGAGTACCCGGCCGCGCTCTCGTCCTCGCCCTGAAGTAGTTGGAGCCCCAACTGAGAGGACTCTTCTCAGCTTGCCTCGAGCGGGGCCAGTTTCCCACTCAGTGGAAAACAGGTCGATTGGTCCTGCTCAGGAAGCCGGGGCGCCCAGCGGACTCGCCGTCCGCTTACCGGCCCATAGTGCTGCTAGACGAGGTGGGCAAGCTATTCGAGCGGATAATTGCAGACCGCCTCGTTGGCCACTTGTACAGAGAGGGGCCGGACCTGGACGACAGTCAGTTCGGATTCCGACATGGGCGCTCTACCATCGACGCCATCATGCGAGTGAGAGTCCTGGCGGAGGAAGCGGTCTCCAGGGGCGGGGTGGTGCTGGCGGTGTCCTTGGACATCTCCAATGCCTTCAACACCCTGCCCTGGAGCTGTATTAGGGAGGCGTTGCGTTACCATCGGGTGCCTCCCTACCTCCGTCACGTTGTTGGGGCTTACTTGGCGGAAAGGTGTGTCACCTTCAGGGGACGCGAAGGCGGAGACCAGCGCGAGATGTCGTGCGGTGTTCCACAGGGTTCGGTCCTGGGCCCGCTCCTGTGGAACATCGGGTACGACTGGGTGCTGAGGGGCGAGCTCCAACGGGGGGTGACCCTGACGTGTTACGCGGACGACACGCTGGTCACGGCTCGGGGGAGCTCGCACAGGGAGGCAGCGTTGCTGGCTACGGCTGCGGTCTCACAAGTCGTGAGCCGCATACGGCGCCTAGGCCTGGAGGTGGCCCTAAACAAGTCGGAGGCCATCGCTTTCCATGGCCCCCGACGGGCGCCGCCGCCGGGATCACACATCGTGGTCGGGGGGGCTCGAATTGCTGTCGAGCCAACCATGAAGTACCTAGGATTGGTGCTCGACAGCCGGTGGGACTTCGGCCCCCACTTTCGGCGGCTGGCGCCCAAGCTATTGGGCGCGGCGGGCGCGCTGTCAACGCTGCTTCCCAATTTGGGGGGCCCGAGCACCGCCTGTAGGCGGTTGTATGTGGGGATCGTGCGATCGATGGCCCTGTATGGCGCCCCGGTGTGGACGCCCGACTTGACGGCCCGCAGTATCGCAATACTGCGAAAACCGCAGAGGGCGATGGCCGTCAGAGTCATCAGGGGTTATCGCACGATCTCCTACGAGGCGGCTTGTGCACTGGCCGGATCCCCGCCCTGGGACCTGGAGGCGAAAACCCTTGCGTCACTTCACAGGTGGCGCGAGGAGGCGCGGACGCGGGGCGAAAGACTGGTGCAGCGACAGATCACGCTGCGTCGGTCAGAGCTCCGTCAGGTCTTAGTGGCGGAATGGCGGGACAGGCTTTCACGCCCTACCGCCGGCCTCGTCACCATTGAGGCGATCCGGCCGGTGCTCGATCTCTGGCTCGGGAGGAGGCACGGCTCCCTGACGTTTCGGGCGACGCAGGTGCTCTCGGGGCACGGTTGCTTCGGGAAGTACCTGTGTCGCATTGGCAGGGAGCCGGACGCCCGGTGTCATCACTGCGTCCATTGTGGAGAGGACACGGCGCGGCACACGCTGGCAGAATGTACTGCATGGGAGGGGCCGCGCCGCGCCCTTGTTTCTGAGGTGGGGAGCGACCTGTCGCTGCCGGCCGTGGTTCGTTCTATGGTCGGCAGTGCAGAGTCCTGGGACGCGGTGATGTCCTTCTGCGAAAGTGTCATCTCGCAGAAGGAGACTGCGGAAAGGGAGAGGGAGAGTGCAAGCACTCTTCCAGCCCGCAGAAGGCGCACCGGGCGTCGGCGGAGGGCGGATAACGCCCTCTTCCAACCCCCGTAAACGGGTCCAGGGGCGGCGGACTTGGGGACGTCCGCCTCCCCCATCCAAATGGACCAGAGGCGGTGGCGCGTAGTGTTCCACGCGCGCCTCCTAGATGACACAGGGGGAGTCTCACTCCCCCCCGCGATTGAGGTCTGCAAATGCGGGCCGGCACTAGTTGGGGGCTGCGGACGAATGTACTGCTCCCGCGGCCCCCGGCCTAAGTGTGAGATGGAACACCGGGGTGGTTTTAGTCAGTAAGAGTCTGACAGACCCCTCCGCCCACCCCAGGGCGGAGGACATCCATGAGGATTTCCAACCCGAAAAAAAAAAAAAAAAGGTGTATAGTACACCCTGATTTCGCAGTTATGTTTAAGTTCCATGTAATAGGGGGCGAGCCAATTGCCATCAACCGGGCACAAATCCAGACTCCGGGGTGCTGCTGAGAAACTCCACAAGGAAAAACCCAATAACACTTTGTTCGACCTGGGAATCGAACCCAGAACCGCACGCTCAGCAGTCGCGCTTATGACACTAGTGTCGTGTTAAACAGCCTCTTTGGTCTAGACCAAAGAGGCTGTATGAACTATGTTCTCTCGTAAATATCATCTACTGGTAGTATAATCAACCCATTGCTTTCCAACTGTTGGATACAGGCCTCTTCTGAGAATAAGAAGGCTTAAAAGCCTTACTCCATCACGCTGGCCTGGTGCGGTTTGGCGGACTACACACGACCTCGAGAGGTTTTTTTTAATCCCTCTCAGGGGCAGCGGCGTGCACAGAGTTTTTAGACAGGGTAGGCAGAAAATTTAAACGCTATTTTCTTACCAAAAATACTGCATGTCGGTTCTGGTTCGCCGTCTTGTCTATTAAATAATGATGTAGGCAATTGCCACCTCAAATATCCTATAAAGATTGACTGATTTTATAGACATCAATTTGCGGATATTAGAAGTGGCCTTTCGATGCGTTTTTTTGATGTTCCAATTGCGTTAATGATAAAGAAACACATCGTAAGGAGACGGTACCCCTGAGTCAGGGGTGCCGTTTCCTTACGATGTGTTTCTTTATCATTAACGCAATTGATAATCAAATTATGATCCACAATAAACTCCAAAAGTGCGGGCCAGGATCGATCGCCGAACCTCCTGCGTGGAAGGCAAGTATTAAACCACTAGGCTTACATTTGCTTGTTTGTAAAAATGTAGAAATGCAACAGTTTTAATTCTATATAATATCTCTCTAAAATACAGGGTGATTGGTAAAACAGTAACAACCTCTTAAAGGGTTATTGTACTCGTCATTATGAACAACTTTTACTATGGGACCAAACCTGAAATCGCGAAAAAAAAACAGCTGTTCTCTACATTTATGTTCGCATAACTCGTCAAAATATAAGGAACAGCTGGATTTTTTTCGCGATTTCATGTTTGGTCCCATAATAAAAGTTGTAGTACAATGAGCCTGTTACAAAAGAGCCCCCAAAAACGCCCTCCCTTCACAGCTTCCTAGTGTTTATGCTGTGAAGAAGAAACGGCGCAACAAACTTCCCAGCAACACAGAAGTAAGTGATAAATAAGCGATACCCCCCATTATCCTAATACAGAGATCATGAACAATAACATCGTTGTACCTCTAGAACATCAAACTAACTATTGACTGTAATAATATTTAATTATATTAACACTTACGTCACAGTACTTAATTACAAACCGTCAACACAGGACTAACTTGTAGTTACTTTAGACAAACTTACACGAAATAACTCATAGGCTGTAACACATACGAATAAAGTTTAAAATCGCATGAGTAATGTGAATCAAGTAAGTTGGTAAATTGTAACAGGAATGCCGAAGAAGGTAAAGGTCAGAAGTTCAAATTGAAACAACAAGACAGTGTCTCGTTAGATGTTGAACCAAATTGGGTAACTACGAAAAGTTTCACCAAACACTCAACAAATATGAAGAAAGTTTACGCGACGGAAACAAGCTCCCGTGGTCAAATAAAATGCATTATCCTTGAAAGTTAAGCCTAGCGCAGACGAGGGACAGTCCTCGGCGTACTTTACGTCCGTGGAAATAAAACACTTAAAATGTACGCGGTTTCGTCGTGTGTGTAATGCCTTGTACAGACCAACCGGACAAAGGCGTACGAATGGCTTTCACTGATGGAAAGAAAAAAAAAGAAAGAAAATACAATTATTTAGCACAGACTAAAAAGGCACACAATATAAAACAACCAAGAGAGATGAGCTTAACTTGCGCTACAAAAACCTACACTAGCTATTAGGGCGGAACAGTAAATTATCAACTGACCACAAACTCCTCATTTATAAAACCATTTTAAAGCCTGTCTGGATGTACGGCATTCAGCTATGGGGGAGGTCTAGTAACTCTAATATTTCCATCATACAGCGAATGCAAAATGTTATCCTGAGAACTATATATAATGGGCCCTGGTTCATTACAAATGCTGAAATACACAACCAACTTCAAATGAACTCGGTGAAAGAGGAAATTTTGACCTCTACTCTAACACACATGGAGAAGCTGGAGAGGCATCCAAATGAACTGGCTGCTGGGCTAACAACACGCACCTACCAAAAACGTCTCAAAAGAAAAGACATTTTGTTTGTACACCCTCTTGAGTAGCATAAAAACATGCTACACCTATGAGTAGTTGCTCTCACTGGAGAGCACACTCCAACTATCAAATGTCTCTCACGACATCCGCTTAAAGTATTGAAGACTGATTGCAGATAATAAAGAAGAATACAAAAACAAAAAATATATATAAAATAAAGCAAAAAAAAACAAACAAAAGAAATTAGCAGGAGAGTGTGCTTCACGGCTGCGCCAAAAAGGCCCAGTTCAGCAAAAATGTCAGACAACTAGTGCCTGACGCTGGTTTTCAACTGGACCTGAAGTGTGAGGTGACGGATGTAAGTCAGATGTAAGATGTAAGTCAGATGGACACTGAACGCTCGCTCGTCTTTGCTATTGTATCCACGGACTGAACATTTGATGTTTCGACACGCCGCGGAGGACAGCCGAACGCGAGCGAAAGCCTTCCGCTCGTCTTCGCTGAACCGTCCACACCCAATCGCTCGCGTTTGTTCGTTCGCCTTCGTCCTGTTGGTCTGTACAAGGTATTATGCAGTTGCAGATGCGGTTCTAAGTATTTTATTTCCGACCAAAAAAAAAATGTTTTATGACCAAGGGATATATTACACTATCATATATCTAGGATCATAGATCTACGAGTCATAGATATATGACCATAACGAAGCGCTTTGATTCCACTTTCATTGTGAAAACCGCCAAACAGCGGGATGCGCTGCCCGAGTGGGTGTTCCCCGACAGCTACAATCTGGGTGTATTCAAGTCACGAGTGAATCGGTTTCTTCTGGGCAAGCGTGCTCCATCGTAGACCGCATCATCGCTTAACATCAGGCGAGATGGCGGCCAAACGCAGGCCTAGTAATAAATAAATAAATTAAAAAAATATATATGACACTGTAATGTAGACATGTGAATCATTTCTTCATACACACAGATATGACTCAAGAAGTCATATTAGAGCCCCCAAGCGAGATTAGGTTTAGATCCTATATTCACTACCTTATCTACACCCAACAACCCACTCTCCGTGCACAAACACGTTTCATTATCCACCTGTTCTTCTGCCCGCACACTAGAGATGGTCCAGTTGACACAGCAATGACAAATGACTGCGGTACATCACACAGAAGCCATGCATCACCCATACAATTGTACCGTTCGCACCTCTATTATACTCGTACGGCCAGTTATGTGCACAAAGAATTGTGCGACACAGTCGAATACAATTCATAGTTGGTCGGGTTTTGGATGGAAGTTAAAAATGGTTTTATTCTTTTAGAGTTGTGTGGCCAATTGCATCATTGTTCCTGTGGATATTTTGTGCATCTATGAAGGAGAGATAATGGTTTCCATCATCATCAAATTAAAAGCCGAGGCGAGATTCACAAACCGCACTAAGAGTACTTTGCTAATTAAGCGATAATTATACGAATATAAACATTATTCCTTAGAAATTAATGTTCATATTCGTATGAAACGTTTATTCACTTTCGCTTGTAAGAATATCATTTGTAAATTAGCAAAATAAAGTCTAACGCTCGTATCTATAGCCGAGTAAAAGTCTTAAGTAATTACTTAACCATTCTCTTTTTACGTTTACCAGCCCAAATAAGTCGATTAACGTCCACTGCTGAACTTGGGCCTCCAAATGACAGCTGCATTGAACAGTCAAAGATCAGCAGTTGACGATTGTTGACTGATAAACGTAAAGAATGCTTAAGTAATTACTTAAGACTTTTACGCGACAATAGATACGAGTGTAAGTGCGATCTGTTAAAAAAAACACTACTGATTCAAGGGTTTCTTTCTATTGTGCCTTCATATAATGTCCAGAAAAGTTTTACAGGATCTGGCTATAAGTTTATCAAAACTTTTCCTACCCTCCGCGAAAATAACTGGCCACGTATCAAAAACCAAGCCAAGCTCTGCTAAGTTGCTAGGTAAATGAGTGACAAACCAATTTCTTCCACCAAAGTGGAGCTTCGCAATAAACCGGATATCGCTCAAATAAAGAAGAACATTAGTACCACGACTTTCCATAAAAGAATACATGCCACTAAAAGAACTCGTACTCTTTAATATGAACATAACTTGTGATATGCTCATCCAACGCATACAGTATCACTCCGTCTTTATTTCACAGAGTTATGCTTCATGCACACCACGTCATATAAAATCTGATAACAATAAGGTACACAACAAAATAACTACAAAACGCCCACTCCGAACAATGCACCAAGTGTGTACGGAACCTACATTCTACTTCCCAAAAGGGCTTTCTCGTAGTGCCATTGATCAACGAAGTTCTACCGAAAGACATGTTTCGGAATAGTTGCAAAATTTGAAGACCAGTTATGGCTGGCGTTCGGCAGCATGACCAACACTAGACCATTCCAGACGGTTCCTAGAGTCGTTTAGCATTGATCATGCTCATGCCTTCAGTCACCAACACGCTTGTCTGGCTTGTTAACTGTTTTAAAGACACGTTTAGCGCAGTGGCTGACCGAATGGCTCTTTGCGGTTAGATTCCCGCACGGAACAAATATTTGCATGGCCGAAGGATAGTTGTTCCAGGTCTGGGTGTTTCTGCATGTGAAAATTTGTATTTGTTAAAGCACCCACTATATAGGAGAAATCCTAGAGAGGGGCAATGTTTTTTTAAAAAAGCTGTAGGCTTCTAATCCTGTTTATGGAGAAGCTGTAGTACAAAGGTGAACTGCTGTGTTATGAATAAGTGAAGCTCAGTTACACATTAGACACGCGCTCATAATAACAGACACTTTATTTTTCCCATTATGCATATAACGAGGGTAGTTCACTCGTTGAGGGTACCTCGTCATTAGAGTCCAAGTTCACCTTGGTGTAGGCAGTAAATAATAGCCACAACACTGATTATAGTCCTCTATTTATTCACTCTCGATAGCAAAATAATAAAATCTCAAATGATCAAACCGATGGACATAGATTAAAGTACGGAAACGCGGTAAGTTCGGTGCAGGCTGGCAAAACGACGTCTCGCCTTCGTGTCCCACTCCAAAGTAACTTCACTCAAATCAAATGCATCCAATGTCAAAAAGAATGACAGCTGACAGCTGACAGCTTGCTGACAACCTTCAAACAAGACATGCCACGCCATGCACCGACCTCACCCAAGCTCAATGCTTGACGTTTCCGACAAACGATAATAGAGGGCGTTGTACTACATTAACAATAATCAATAGTCATTCTAATAGTTGTGCTTCTGTGTTGGTTGATTCTGCGACACATACATATTTTGTAAACTTTTAACGGCGCATTGTTCCAAGTGGCACTTCTGTCTCAGTATTTTATGTGTCATATCTACGAAGAACCACAACTTTTGAACATGATACGATCTTTAAGTTTACTAACTTTATAACAACGTGAAGTATTGAGATAAACTTACAGTCACGCCCATTTTTCCTTGCAGAGTGAACTGAAATACAAACCTACGTTTTTATGTATCATCATCTGCCTAGCCTTTTCCCAACTATGTTGGGGTCGGCTTCCAGTCGAACCGGATTCAGCTGAACATCAGTATTTTACATGGAGCGACTGCCTATCAGACCTCCACAACCCAGTAACTGGGTAATACGATACTCTTGGTAAGACTGGTTGTCAGACTTTCTGGCTTCTGACCAACAGTAACGACTGTCAAAGATCTACAAATGACAGCCGGGACCAACGGCTTTACGTGCTTTCCGAGGCACGGAGGAAACTCGCTATGGTAAATGGTCACCCATCCACAGACCAACCTCGGCAAGCGTGGCTTAACCCGGAAGATCGATCTATGCGGCTGTAATTATTTAGCCACGAGCTCCTCCTACGTTTTTATGTATACCTACAGTTATTTAGAAGCAACATTTCCCAACTATTTTTGGGTCTGCTTGCAGTCTAACCAAACGCGGCTGAATACTAGTATTTTACTGACGACTGCCATCAGACCTCCACAACCCAGTTACTGGACAATGCATCGGCATTGCCCAGTAACTGGGTTATCGTGAGGTGGGTGAGGATATCGATCTTCAAGTTAGACCGGTTGTCAGACTTTCGGGTTTCTGATTTAACGACTGTCATAGATATTCATATGACACCCGGGACCGATGGTTTAACGAGCTCTCCGAGACACGGAGGGTTGTCAATGTGTAACGAACGTGCACCCATCCATGGACTGACCGCGGCAAGCTTAACCTTCAAATCATATGATTTGCGCGATTGTTAATTAGCTACAACCCCTCGTTATATGACATAGAGTAGGTACCTACATTATCTCTTTGGTAATCACGGCTCATCTTCCGTGCGATAGATGTCCGGTCCTTTGGAAGGCATACGGGGGACACAGGTCCAACGCGCAGAGGCCCCTTTGAGTACTTTAATCTAAAATGGGGTGGGGCACCAACCGGGGACTATCCACTGCTGCACTATTGGAGTACAGTCATGGACCATCCCAGGTGGGTGCAAGACTATTGTAAAATATGGTGAAAAATATCTGGACTATCTGAAGGGGTGTTAAGTGGACTGGATAACTTCTATTGCCGGAAGAAGGCGGGCGGCGTCTGCCTTCCAAGCTTAAATTTGAAATATATTGGCAGACGGTGACTCGCCAGCTCACTAGTTGGGCCCCCTGAAAAGCCGCCAGTACATAGGCGAAGGGGGCAACACGTGTGAGCGGTACCTACATTATTATTATTAGCATTCTACATTATCCCCTTTCAATATTACATGGGACTTAAACATAAAACGGCGAAATGAGGGTGTACCTACTATTAAACCTCTGCCCAACCCTTCGGGGAATACACGCGTGATGTTATGTTTAATGTAGCATTCTACAATCCCTCAAAATAGTCGTTAACACGTTCAGTGCCGCCTATAGTCGCATTCACCATGCTGGGTGCCCTCGTGGAGGGCTCATTTTAAAGGTAGGTTTTTCTTAGAAAATACACCGTCTTGAAACATGCGTATTTTTCACGTTTTTTAACCTAATGTCAGGAATCCTCCTTGAGGGTTCACTCTTAGCACAAACGTAATGCCGAGGAACCTCCTGGAAGGTCCACTAGCAATATGTATGGCGATATGATCTCTATGAAAAGTGTGGTTGGTGGACTCGAATGTGTTAAAAATATAATCTTTTCATAGATGATAGTTAGCCAACAAAACGAAACAATAAGAAGGAAAACCAAAGTAACTGATATACTCGAAAAAATAAGAAATTTAAAATGGAAATGGGCAGGCCATGTGTGCAGGATGACCAACGACAGATGGACCAAGAAACTGATAGAGTGGGTACCAAGAGAAGGACAAAGAAGTAGAGGCAGACCGCAAAAACGATGGGAGGACATATTTAAGGAAAGATGTGGACCAGACTGGAGATAACAGACTAGGGACAGAGACAACTAGAGGAAACTGGGGGAGGCCTACGCCAAAGAGGCGACTTCCACAAATACAATGATTAATAAATGAATGGAAAATACATAAATACATAATAATTACATTCTATAATGCATGGACATGATAATTTTTTTAATTTTAATTCATCAGTAATAGTAATTTTATAAATATAGATAAATTCAACTTTAATAAATATATTTATGCTTGTGATTATTTGGTTTAACAGTTTTGTATGTGGTAGAATAAAGGCTATTTTTATTTTATTTTATTAGTTAGCCAACATCAGCTAACAATCAGGCGCCAGCATAACAGTTTGACAATCGCATACATTGTACCTCTTCCATCCCCAAAATGCTCAATCATCCACACACTACAGAATGATAACTCATTCTATTGCCAGATTTCCACATATCCATCACAGTAGTATCTTGAATGCAACCCTTAATTAGCAGCTTGAGGCTCAGTTGATGAGCAGTGATCACGCGACCGTCTCGTTAGCGACCATCTTATAAGTGTGTATGACATATACATACATACTAAGAATTCCTCACGTCATCGCTGTAACTTTCACAACAAAATATAGTAGAAATTGTGATCCTCGTATTTGTTCGGAGAAAATATGTGAAATATGTATCTAATAATATGTAAAATCAGTTCAATTAGGTTGAAATGAAAATAGATCATTGTTTTAAGGAGAAAAATGAAAGGCACTTGACCAGCAGTGGAGCAATACGGGCTTACAGAAAAATACGTTTTAACAGTAAGCAATTTCGGCATAAAATGTTAAATCAAACAAAAAAGTTCACCCATGGTATAGTAATATAACTCCGCCTGGTGTCTTTCTACGTCACGATTTGTGATATTTTTCCACCAATAACAACAAAGTTTGACAAAAGCAGCTGCAGCTTATTAGTTCATCAGTATGTATGACGTATTAAAGAGCAATCACGTGATCTATAGCTGTCACCAGAAGAAAATACTATCATCTGTATTGATTTAGTTCTTATTCTAATGGTATTGTTATACCACGAATGGATCTACTTCCATTCACTCTAGCTGAGATTATTGTTTCAAATAATTTCTGACATTTATTTGAACTTAAAAACGTTCACTATCTATACAGCCCCCTGATTTAGAACGATTCGATTAAGTAGTCAATTGTCGTACGATTCGGTTCGCTATCTCTTTTTCTCTCGTTACGAGAATCGAGACGGAACGAAAGAACAAACCAATCTTTCGACAACTGCTCATAAAACGTTCTGAATAAGGGGGCTGGTCTGAAGTCAGTTTCTAGATGTCATTCACCTCTTTTCTCTAAGATTCTCGGCCAAATTCCTAAACAAAACATCACAAAGAATCTTAATTTATCACATTACTAATTATCCCAGTCATCAAGTCTAAACAAAACACTGTTATCAGACAAACAAGCTCACAGACGAACAAACATGTTATCAGTACAGTTTGCTCACACTGTATTTGCATAAGAACGCATTCTTTGTCTTCAAACAATACTGCAATTATAGGACAAAGAGAATATAATATGATACTTTGACGTTCAATTTATAGTTAGGAAGAGAGGTGGAGAGAAATTGAAGTACTTTTATAATGTGTGGCTTTGCCAGTAGTGGGTGTGATGATAGATCACACAATAACATCTGTTCACGGTTAGAAAAAGTACGGAGAACTTTCGAAGCCAAAACCATTAACGATTTCGAAATTGCATTGTTGCCGCCGATTATAATTAGCTCATTATTGTTCAATGACCATTACTGTGTCAATGAGAAAGATTTTAGGGCTTAGTGTACCACGCACGCCTGATGCAGGTTGGCGAAGTACACACCACCAAGAACTTTTTTCCCTCTTAGGTGTGCTTTCCTCACGATATTTTTCTTCACCGTCAACGCAAGTGATAAACAAGTCCTGAACCGCACATGAATTCTAAAAGTCAGAGCTACCTCATATTTACGCTTAAACAAACACATACACACTCACATATTACACTCACACACGTCATATTGCATGCTTTTCTCTAAGGTTTAATTTAAATTTAATTTCATTTATCTAGTAATGGTACCAACATTGTTACTCTGTAGAAAGCTAAAGGGAGGCAACGAGACAACCCCAACACAAGTATTGTTTATTACTTACTGAGACTGCCTCAATTTTATAATGTTTTATAAAAAATAGTAATAATGAATTTGAGAGGTGCATAAGACAAGCGTTCAACTACTGAGCTACATAAATGTTGCTGGTCTATTGCTATAAACTTCTTTATTGCTAATCCTATTTTATCCAGGTAATGCAAAATACAGTCTTTAAGATGTCATTGGCTTAGTTCTTCTACTTTATTTTGCCTTGTGCATCCTTATCGGCTAGTTTGCTAATTCTTATATTAGGAGTGACGGTAACCTTGGTGACTTATGGGGCGTCACATGGTCTCGTTTTTAATACAGCTAGTCCAAAACATACATCCCGCTTGGGGACGGGCTAGAATATACAAATTCCACACCGTACGCTGGGAATAGACGCATGTCAGATTCAACAGAACTCAACACGCTTGGTAGTAGGATCTATACTGTCCGCCTAGCTAGCTAGGGTGGTAGCACAATAAAGTCCGGCGCCAATCAGTTTACTATGTTCCGTCATGGGAGCACCAGAAGAGTATAGGGAAATCTCTCTATATCTCTGTTACTTAGATTCGTGTAGTCCACCTAAGACCCACTTCTGCGGTTACCATCACTTGCAACTAAGATCAAATATGTCTTAAAGATTTTTTTTTAAAGTACTTTTTCGTCTTCAATGTGTCCGTCTATACGTTACCTTTGTAATTAAAAAAACATGCCACCAAAATTGCAAGACAAATGTCTCCCGTAACATTTTTTGCCCAAATCATCAACAAATGATTATAAGAATATCATCATCATTACATTCATTACCCCCATAGAGAAACCGTAACGATTATCTAGAATACACAAAAAGTTAGTCTCTACGATACTTTCCGCTCGGAATGATCTGAAAGTAACAAAAAATATGAGAAATGTACCGTTCACAACACTGGAACGAAATCGGTCTGCAACAAAGGTTTAGATCTGAAGAAATCAGACAGGCATTAAATTCGGTCTAGATTTAGCAAAGCGAAAGTAACGACTGTATTTATATTCTAGTTGTTTAATAGAACAGAGCTGTGTCTTTGTTTGTTGATAAAAAAATAAACTTTAAAAAAAAGTAAAAACCGACTTCAAAGAAATACTAAAAGGAATAAAATAATTACCATAATATAAAATTAACAGTTTCAGAAGTCGGTGGCTTCTATTTGCTTCAGTGTAGAGTTGCACCGACTTCTGAAACTGTTAATTTTATATTATGGTAATTATTTTATTCCTTTTAGTATTTCTTTGAAGTCGGTTTTTACTTTTTTTTAAAGTTTATTTTTTATTTAATACGTTTTAGTGTCATAGGAGATAGAGGAGCTCGTGGCTAAATAATTACAGCCGCATAGACCGATCTTCCAGGTTAAGCCACGCTTGCCGAGGTTGGTCTGTGGATGGGTGACCATTTACCATAGCGAGTTTCCTCCGTGCCTCGGAAAGCACGTAAAGCCGTTGGTCCCGGCTGTCATTTGTAGATCTTTGACAGTCGTTACTGTTGGTCAGAAGCCAGAAAGTCTGACAACCAGTCTTACCAAGAGTATCGTATTACCCAGTTACTGGGTTGTGGAGGTCTGATAGGCAGTCGCTCCATGTAAAATACTGATATTCAGCTGCATCCGGTTCGACTGGAAGCCGACCCCAACATAGTTGGGAAAAGGCTAGGCAGATGATGACGTTTTAGTGTCATAATTTTAACCCCCTCCTTCATAACCCTTCTTTTTGGCATTGACGTAGTCGGGCATAAAAAGTCCTTTCAAATGATACCTTACACGATATAATGAAAACATTCCAAAGGGGGGGAGGGGGGGGGGGGACATGCACCCCCTCCTCTTTTCAAGTAGTTAGTTCCCAACAACAAATATAAACAAAGCAATATTAGTAATTTGAGAATTTTGCTTTGATCCGATGAGGAGTTCCGTTCCATATTTCTGAAGTTCATGGTCTAATCATAACAAAATTTAAATGGGACCAATCGGGAAGTATACCCTTTCGAACAAAAAAAGATTTTTTCAAATCGGTTCATATTTGACGGAGATATGAGGTAACACACATAAAAAATAAAAATAAAAAAAATACAACCGAATTGAGAACCTCCTCCTTTTTGAAGTCGGTTAATAAAACTGAAAAAACTTGATCGGTTTTTATTCAGCCTCCCTCAATATCTATGTTAAACTTTAGACCAATAAATCATCATATTATCAGTCGAAAGACGTCCACTGCTGGGGGTCTACTCCCTAAGCACGAAGTCCGTGGTTTCAGCCTTAGTTACGAGCGTTTCCTACTCCCTATCACCTGCGGACATACCATTATTTCGGGGCCCGAACTAAGAATGAATGACAACACGATTTGACAGTTGTCCCTACTACCGATGTGGTTTTTCCTGTGCGAAAAGTTGAACTTGACACTTGTTTTGTTCACTTTTACGTTTTGGTCTACTTTCGGACGGGCAGTAACTTCGTTGACGGACTTAGGGAGTAGGCCCCCTGAACAAAGGTCTCCCCGTAGATTTCCACAACGGTTACATATCGCCTGCATCCAATAACTCCCAGCTATCTTCAATTCTTCACCATGTCGTCTGTCCATCTAACTGGGAGTCATTCCACGCTGCGTTTAGCGCTGTTTGGTCTCCACCCGAGATTCTTTCTGCCCCAATGGCCATCAGTTCTACGAGGTATGTGAAAACATTGGACACACCTTATTAGCTAAAAACCTGAAACAACTGATCTAAATATATGCTCAATCTAGCATAAAAAGCTTTGTCAAACTCGTCTTCAATCTAATGCCTATGTAGTTACTTCCAAATTCCAATCATCACAACAAATTGGCAAAATAAAAACACAAAGAGTAAATACACAACTTAATACATAAATAAATAACCTATTCACTTTCCCAAGGAACTAGTTGTTTGTAGAAGTAGCAATTAATTATCCTTCAAGTAAATCCTTCGCTAAGAACATCGCGGCTAATTATTACGAAGGCATGATCCTTAATATATATTTTTCATCGATCTAGTTGTATCAAGCTCTGCGGTAAACTAAAAGAGCCTCCACGAGTGATGATACTAAAGTACGTCCGGCGCACCCTGGGCAGTCAGCCCCGCTACCAACCTTGCTGACTGGCTAATCTTTTCACCATGGCATGGCTGTTCTGGTATAGCTAGTACCGAAACAAGAGAACAAGAATCGTGGCTGCTAAACCTTCAGTTATATACGCTGGTCTACCAGGTCCAGAAGTGAATTGTGGTCTATAAATGGCAATAGGATCAAAATCTTACGCATAGTAACTAATGTCTTCCTTGGCCAAATTAAGTTGTCTACCTAATTCCCCAAAGATCTGAATTATATGATTTAGTATGCTGATGCACAAAATGGTAGGCACCAGCTGTGTACGCACAGCAGAATATAGAGCTGGATTCCTTGCCAAACACCAATCATATCTTTAAAAAATTTTATACTATTGTTTTTATACATATAATATCTTGTGTGTGGCAAAAGAAATGATAAAAAGGTTTCCTGAAAGGTTATTATTCATTTATAAATAAATTGTCCTTGCTATAACGATCTCAACTAATTATATCTAAATCTCAAAGTCGAGGTATCTCCGTTACTAATAACGTCAGAGCAATAATTGTGTGATGTAGATAAATAAACTAATCTCCAAGATAATTTTATTTGTGTCAGATACACCCCTGAGTACGCAGAGACATTTAATTAAATATGAAACATTATTAACATGATAACGTAGACAAATTGAACGAGTCGCGTCTGGGGTTGATGACTTACTTTACTAACGAACCTATCACTTGACCGAACATAGGCTTGTTGCTTGAAACACAGTTGATCGTCATTTATTTATTTATTAATACATTAACGTCTCATCTAGGGCCGGACTTAAAAATAGCACTACATTTCTTAGAGTTCCGTTCTAAAAGTATTAAATGAAAGAGCTTTGTTTTACATATTATCTATATACATTGTTTTACATTTTACATTGTAGCCCTAAAAAATGTTATATGATTGTTCAAATCAATAATTTGTAACTATAAATAAAGTCCAATAAATTATTCGTGATTTTTAAATCCCGGGATTAAAACGTCATTATAATTATTCCGGGATTTAGAGGAGGTATTATCCACTCTATTTTACTTCCTTCCTCGAAGTTTAGGTAAATATACTCTACCTATTCCGATCTCTGATTATGAACTCCGGCAGACTATTCAATAGATAAGGCAAGCGTTTTTTTTCAATGATATTTCACCATGGTAATTAAATATTCTGGGTATTTTGTCTTTAGCTGCAGGCACAGAACTTATAATAAGAGGCATATAAGTTCTGTGGCTGCAGGTCATACACCAAACAGTGATAGCAGCAGCTACAAACAAATAGCAATCAACTGAGTCTTGGCAGAATGGTTGAAAAAATATTTATTTAATTTATACACAAAACAGAGTAAATAAATAATAAATATTTTTGGGACATTTTTTACACAGCACCATCTAGTCCCAACCTAAGCAGAGCTTGTACTATGGGTACTAGACAATGGATATAATACTTATCTACTTTTTTTTTGTAAATACATAGAAACACCCAGACCAACACAAACACTTATGTTCATCACATAAATATTTGTGTTGTGTGGGAATCGAACCCACGACCTCATGATCAGCAGTCCGACACTCGAACCACTACACCACAGACGTCGTCAAAGAAGAAGAGTCGGACTTATATTGCCGTACTGAAAAATTACTTATATGTATGGTATCCGTTCAAATACTTATCCTGATGAATTTAATCGAACCCACAGCAAATACTAAACTTACTCTTTAGCTACGCCATTTAGGGCAAACATAATACAATGATTAATAAATCCACTAATTTATCAATAATATTGTGAATGAGGACGGCCTCCATCCGGATACCACTCAATATTGCCACGACCGCGGTGACAGTGCAGCCGCCATGTTTGCTGAAATACCGGAAAATTAATAAGCGAATGAACTAAATTACAACATGCCTATTTAAATTGGTATTTTATTAATGTGACAAATGCTATTCTGTTTTTTCTTTTGGATTTCGGTCCAGATGCTTTCCTTTGTAATAAAATCCAAAGGAATTAAAACTTCATGAATAAAATTAACTTTGCACCATTTTGGTTTCTACAGCACCCTTTAAAAATGCTTTCATATTCATCAATTACGAAGAATTTCTCTTATTTATAACGATTTTACTATAATTGTCCCTCTTTTCTACTTATTTCACATTAAGTATTAAAATTCTGATTAATTGATAATTATTAAATATTTTTATATGAGTTGTTATTATTTTTAGACATGTAACATTTATGATTATTTCTAATTTTAATTTACTGACTTTGCCAATTTAATTTGTAATTAATAATGAAATTGTGTGTTGTGTTTTGTTTTATTGTTTATTTATTTTTGTAATAATTTATTTAATGTACCTAATGATATTGTATGATCCAACTTGATTGAAATAAATGAATTTGAATTGAATTGAATAAACAGCTGGTTTTCCGAATACCTGGCGACAATGAGGTTCACTTGTTTAAGAAATACCAAATCTAACTTAAACAACACTTAACCGAAATATCCACATTTACAATCATAACGACATGTACTTACTAACAAAAACGAGGTACAATCGCCAACTGGATAATCTGACCTACATCGCTGACCTGCCGAGCAAAGAGCAAATAAAAGCAAAGCTGCCGGCCGCCCAACGACACGCCGTAACGGTACCGACAGACTAAGTTACAAGCGAAGGCGAGAAGAAGTCGGAAGAGAAATTGGGCCGGTCACCAATATGCTTGCCCAGCCGAGCGCAGTGAATACACTTAGAATTAAATAATCTTTGAAAGAGGCCTATGTCTAGCAATGAACTGCGTTAAGACAAATTGAAAGAAAGTCTATAATAAAAATGTAATTTAATTATTGAGGAATTACCCCGATGAAACCTTTTGTAGAGGAAATACTTGGAAATGAATGAAATGAATTTGACTGTCTCGTTGGGCTAGCGGTCGCAAGCGCGACTTCTGAGCGTGAGGTCGAGTAAAGTGTTATTGGGTTTTTTCGTGTGGAATTTCTCAGTAGCACGCCCGGAACCTGGATTTGTGCCCGGTCGATGGCAATAGGCTCGCCCCCTATTATCTGTTATCGAAATGTGGGTGTACTATACACCTCTGCCAACCCTTCGGGGAATACAGGAGTGAGTTTATTTATGTTTTATGTTACTTGGAATTTTTAAACTGCTTTATGTCAAAATTACAATGAAGACAGATTTAATGATACTCGCACGCAATAACGTAATCGAACAGTTGATGAATTGTGAATTTATAATCAATATCGCTTCAAGCTTACAACTTAACCTGCAACAATCACAGTTAACGGTCCGCGGCGCACGCGCACCGTGATTCACTGCATCACACCCTTCTCTTTCACTCCCCAACTAACACGACACGTGCGAGCGAGACAGAGTAACAATCACCATTGAAGTTGTGGGAGACAGCCCGTCAGACAGTAACCGACAGATTATATGGTGATTATGTGTTTAAATGATTAATTAAATGTTACAGTCCATTGTATTATACTTTTTAGGTTATTTGCATTATTTTAAACGGATATTCGATTAAGGCCGACAATTTTTACGTTTTTTACACAATATGAAAGCTAAAATGAGTGTTACTGTCCTCGAATCCGTGTGGTACAGTTAGATTGTCGGATGCTCATTCGGATTCCATAAATACGGTAAAAATTTAAGGTTTCTGAAAGGAAAAAGCTATTAAAATTGTATTGATATTATGCTGCTTTTAACATGCCGATTTCTTATACTGTTTTAAGTTTATTTCGCACGTAATTCACTACAGATGATTGAAAAATATATAATTTCCTTTGGAACTACTAAAACTTGATGGTAATGATAGCTTATAATAATATGTTATAGGTTGGAAAACAAGCTAACGGCCCAACTGATGGTAAATGGTTAACGCACCAACAACCCCAAGAGAATTGCTGATGCGTTGCCAACCCCTTTTTTTTCTCGTGGTAAAATCCTCATGTATACCCTCCGCCCGGGGAAGGCGAAGGGTTATGCCGGACTCTTACCGGCTAAAAACCCACGGTGTTCCTTCTCCTGACCTATGGCCGGGGTCACGGGATTCGCAGCTGCAAGCCGACCCCGGCAGGCCTCGGTCCGCCAGCCCCTGGCGGACCTCTCCTTCTGTGGGGCTTTACCCCTTTGCCCCACGTCCTCCTGAGAGGCGCGCGTGGAACACGGCGCGCCGCCTTCTCGGGCCTGTTACTGGTCGGGCGACGGGTCCCCTAACCCGCTGCCCGCAGGCCACACACTAGGGTGGCCGGAGATCGTCTCGCGCCCTCCGGCGGCGCCCGGTGCGTCTGGCGCGGGAAGGGAGAGTGGCAGTCGCCTCTCTCTCCCTCTCCGCTCCCTCCTTGGTCGCCATCACCTCCTCGCAAAAGGAGGCGACGGCTTCCCACGCAGTCTCGCTCCCGACCATGGACAGAACCACGACCGGAAGCGAGAGGTCACCACCGACTGCCGCGACTAGTTCGCGACGCTGCGTCGCCCACGCAGGACACGCCTGCAGCGTGTGCAGCGCCGTGTCCTCGGGGCAGTCGACGCAGTGGTGACATCCGGGCGTCTGCTACCGGCCTATGCGACACAGGTACTTCCCTAAACAACCATGTCCCGAGAGCACCTGCGTCAGCCGGAAGCTGAGGGCGCCGTGCCGCCTCTCCAGCCACTCCTCCATTACGGGTCTTACCGCCGCTATTGCGGCGTGCCCTATGCGTTGCCAACCCTGAGACAAAGTCGAAAAGTCGTATAACCCTGTTGATCGATCGATCAGAACGTCGTTTAGCCAAGTTCATATCACCTTTAAATACGTAAAAAATGTATTTAAATAATTTAATTTTCATTTCAGTCAGGCATTTCTTTGCGAAAATCTATGACATACAAGAGTGCAACTTAGTAATCGCATAGGTATTTGTATTCCTCGCAATGTTAGCTTTTTAAATAATAAATTCTTTTAGTAATGTAGGTACTAGGCATGAAAGGTATAGGCAACGATCTGGGTGGTTTGGCGACCCTCCAAAATAAAACATCAATGATGTAATCACATTATTTAGTTAGTGTACCTGAGTCTGAAAACCGTATAATAATATTAAATAGTGATTATGGTGACATTTCCTTATGACAGTGCTTTGTAGGAGTTTTTAGAAGGCCTATGTTACGCTTTTAATTATTAAAATACAAACACATCATACACATTAAAGGGATCAAAAAAAAGGCATAGAATGTCTACAGGCTGATAAAATGTTGCAATTATACAAGGTTAGTCGAAAATGTGGTACAAACCCGCGGGTCACATAAAAGTATGGTGACTGTAAAGCAAGTGTTCAAATTTCAAAGTTCGATAATTTTATTTCCATGCAAAATCATTGTATAATAAAACAAGTTTAAAAAAATTTATTATAAAATGGAGTTCCAAATCCGTTACCACAGATTAACTAATAGTTCTCGTTTCCCCGAATTCATATTAGTGGTCACGGATTAGGAACTTCCTTTTTATTTTCATTTTTATTACATTCATTTGTAGTGTATTTTTTATGAAATCTTTGAATATCTATTTCTCCTAAACAATTTAGTTGAAAAAAATAAAAAAATATTATGGGTACATTCACACCCTTTCAGATTAGAATCTCCTTACCGAATAACTTTGTAGTATCACGGGTTCAAACGGTAGTAAACGCGGTTACAAATCTTCAGGATAGGAAGGAGAAGGCACCTAGTCTAGGCAAAGAGTAATTGAAGTGTGTGAATGTGTGACAAAAGGCTCACTCAATCAATTATTTCGACCTTACAGTTATACCTAGTGCAGACCACGCCTTAGGGTGCCTTTCCACCAGAGATGTGCAATGTAGCTATGCTGCGAGAATGTAAAAGCTCAGCTACGAAACTATGTGACCATTTCCACTGATGCTAAGCTATGCACCGGAGCGAGTAAGATGTGCTATGAAAATGACTACTTTCGGTAACAAACGCGCACCTACTGTAGGTACACTGCTGTGCACATAGCTACACCACTCGCGACCATCCATAGCACGCATTCACAGCACGCATCCTTCCATATAAAAAACGTAGCTTAGTTGAATCAGTTTCCACCTGTGCTATGCTATGTAGACCGATGAATATGATTGGTGGATATCAAACGCATCCATAGCTACGTTGCATAGCACATCTTTGGTGGAAAGGCACCCTTACGCTCTTTGGGTTACTGTCAGTACACCTTTGACCTTTTCGCATGACGAATACATACCTATATGCTTCCAATTCCATTACTTGATGAAATTTTATATTCACGATATGATGGATAGAACATTTCAGTTTCTAAAGTAATCATATCATCTACATACGTTTTTTAAGAGAAACACGAACACTTGATGTACGTCGTAGTTTCGTAATACGTTTCATTTGGCTTTATGAACTGGAAAGAATGTGCTGCACGAGAATGTAATTTCATACACGATAAGAAAGTTTTTAGAGATTTTATTATTGCTGTAGATATAACAATGTTACAAGATGCATTAATAAACGTAAGGCCATTTCAAAATGTTGTGACTACAATTTTTCGAGTCAAGAATCGGCGTAATGGTGAAGTTATTACCTTCCTTATCCCTCGTTTACACTTAAAAACAAGTTGTGATACTAGTTGTAAACAAATTGTAATTTTAAACGAATAGTTTTGTTCACCAACGGTAGCGTTTTTTATTGCCAAGCTGGGCGTAAGAATATACTCGTAAGCTAATTTTACTTGTGATAGCTACTAATGTATGGGAAGATCAACTATGCAGAAACTATAAGGTCTTTGCTTAATAATTATTCGTAAAGGTTACGACGAGGGCGGGTGAATTATTATAATTTGAATCTTATATCAAAGACATAAAAGTTACAACACCTGCCTTCGTGAGATAGAAAGAGTATGCAAGTATTTAATTTAACTAAATAACGCTCGATAAATCATTAGTATCGACCAATAAAAGGTCTTTTTAAAAGTAGTAGGTAACTTGTTTTTAACACGTAATGAATGAACATGTATTAAATGTTTAAAACACGTGTTTTAAAGATCTGCAAACATGTTTGCTACATAAAGTACGAATTCAAAATATTATTAAAAAGGCTTTTTACTTTAGATAACAAGCTTTTTACCTAGTTGTAAACGAGGAGTCATATGGTCTTCCTTTGACAATCTACATGTGAAGCAGCTGTTACCATACTGCTGCATTTTATTCATGAATATATTGAGAAATGGCTATTACAAATTTTATGACCAAAATGTGAAGCATATTGTCGATTTAGATTTAAAGCAGTGATACTGCTTGCGGTGCCAATTTAAATATTTGTAGATTGTAAAGTGGGTCACAGTCACAGGTGTTTAAATTATAATATGTATCATACTGTTATTCTTAAGCCTTCTTATTGCAATAGTTTGTTTTAACCGAAAATAAGGTGAAGCCACAGTTAACATTTTTCTGTTTCTAGATTTATTTGTTAACTTTATTGTTACTCCTATAAGTGAAGGAGTATACCTACATACTATTATTTGCTATTATTTGTGTCATGATTTGTGTATATCTTTTGTGGGAAATCCTAAATAAAAAAAGAATATATATATACCCATCGCTTTCTAACGTCATATAAGTAACAAAAACAGATGGAAATTTGAAAACCTGGGTTTTTCTTAGACCAAGTTTAGTCGTCAGTTGGGACAGGTCAACTCAAACCTGCTATGGTTCTTTCTTCAAAAGGCCATTTCAGACGTTGTCCTACATTTTTACACTCGCATAGTTTAAGAGAAAGAAGAAACCGTGACCTCTGAGTTTATTTCGGCTTTTCTTCTCACATCTAGTCAGATAGCAAATGCCGGCGCTATCTAGTAAAAAAAAACATTACATTGAGTTGTAAAGTAACAGATTTATTTACAAAAATAAAAATTATTTATCAAGTCTGAAATCAATAAGTACTAAAACTTAATTACTTTGAAAACAAACATAAAATAAACTACCATAAGTCCGAAGAATTTATTTGGGAATTAGTTATGTCAATAAAAATCTAAATAGACACAATAGCGCACGACCGACTCGTGATCGAAAGGTCGGGAGTTCAAATAATACTCCGCCGAACTATTGTGTTGAACGCATTCCTATTTACAAGTTATATTAAGTTGGTAGTTAGTGATATACCAAACATAGCAGGGGAATTATGTACACACAGCTGCATCAATTGGGGGTAGCTCCCCTTAGTAACGTGTGGAAGGTCTTTTAGAGCACTCCTTCTAGTAGATACTAGTTTTGTGAAGATATTCATATGATGATGATGATGATGTGATCCGACCGATTTCGGCCGGGTTAGGGAGAAACTCGCCTCTCGTCCGCGGCCAAATTACACGCAGTAGGAACAATAGTGGAAAAGTTGGCCGATTGCGTGGGCCAGAATACCATGGGATAAAAGTATCGTAGTTAAATCGACCCGTTCGGATTTAATTTCATTAAAATGAAAAAAAGGTGCGAAATAAAACGTAAGTATCAAAATATGGGGTATTCCTCGAAGCTTGCGAAGTTAATTAAGCACCTAGCTCCAGTTAATTTCTGCTTTCCTGGTAGTTTTAATAAATAAACAATTAGGACAGTTGAATTTTAAAACTTCTAACAATAATATATCATTTATTACGATATCCTTTTATGCTCTTCTCCATGTTTCATCGTTGATGCACTTCGAGGAATACCCCACATTTTAATACTTACGTTTTATTTCGCACTTTTTTTTTTCATTTTAATGAAATCAAATCCCAATGGGTCGATTTAACTACGATACTTTTTTTCCATGGTATTCTGGCCCAAGCATTCGGCCAACTTTTCCACTACTGTTCCTGCTGCGTGTAATTTGGGCCGCGGACGAGAGGCGAGTTTCCCCCTAAGCCTTTCGGCCATGGCTACTGCTTCAGCTCCGCTGTAGTTGTCGTTCGTGAGCTCGCATGTGGCTTATGTAACTAATCTTCTTTGTGAACATCCTCGCACATTGCGGGCAGGTGAGCACACCATCTATGTAATTATAGTTAATTACCGCAGGTGGTCGGGCTTTCAAGTGGTCACGCTTAGCATCAAGCTCAAGGCGCCGCTGTAATTCAAAATCATGAACTTTGGTTTTAACCAAAGTTCTCCACTCAAATCTTTGAGCGGCTTGCTGCTCCCACCGAGACGGCTCTAAGTCGCACTTGTTAAAGTGACGCTTTAGCACATCTTTATACCTGAGGAGCTGTCCGCCATGCTTGCGCTTGCGCTCCTCAAGTTCACAATAAAAGATGCGCTTCGCCACTCGCATTCTTAAAGAGTCTACATTAATCTCTATTATATTCAAAAAACTTCATATAGCAGGGTACATTATAAGAACCTCTAAAGTTACCTAGGGATTTCCAATGAATGAAGCTGTCTGTAGTGTTGCCTGATCCGTTTTTCCAAATACCGGGACTTTAATGAAAAAAACCGGCACTCAGACGACAAAATCGGTACACAAAACTCTTTCCTTAGTTGATATGATCCTTTTTAATTACATATTTAGATGAAACTAACGACCCGCCCCGGCTTCGCTCGGGTGCAATGTATTATAATATAAACCTTCCTCTTAAATCACTCTATCTATTAAAAAAAACCGTATCAAAATCCGTTGCGTAGTTTTTAAAGATCTAAGCATACGTAGGGACAGACAGACAGTGGGAAGCGACTTTGTTTTATACTATGTAGTGATAGTAGGATTTTCGAGGAGCTCGTGGCTAAATAATTACAGCCGCATAGACCGATCTTCCGGGTTAAGCCACGCTTGCCGAGGTTGGTCTGTGGATGGGTGACCATTTACCATAGCGAGTTTCCTCCGTGCCTCGGAAAGCACGTAAAGCCGTTGGTCCCGGCTGTCATTTGTAGATCTTTGACAGTCGTTACTGTTGGTCAGAAGCCAGAAAGTCTGACAACCAGTCTTATCAAGAGTATTGTATTACCCAGTTACTGGGTTGTGGAGGTCTAATAGGCAGTCGCTCCATGTAAAATACTGATATTCAGCTGCATTCGGTTCGACTGGAAGCCGACCCCAACATAGTTGGGAAAAGGCTAGGCAGATGATGAGTGATAGTAGGATTTTCGGCGTTCCGCTCAAGGTGGGGGGGGGGGCGTCCTAAGTGGGCTGAATAACAAGCCATCTCGTTTGGCAACACTGGCTGCCTGTACATCATCCTGGTACTAACTTTGCCGGTATAAGATTGGAATTTCAAAGTTCGTAAGTGGTCCACTGCTGGAAATAGGCCTCTCCCGATGAACACTAGGAAGCGGTGAAGGGTTGGGTGCTTTTGGGGGCAGTCTTATGTAAATTTGACGTTCAAAAAGAACTAAGTAATACTAGTCCATTTTGAATAAACGAGTTTTGAGTTTGATGTTCACCATTGTCACAATGAAAACTAGTAATATCGCGATGGACTTGTTCCCTGCTTTTAGCGTCCAAACTCGTGAAGACGTGGACACACTTGTCACATGACCTTCTTAAATGTTGATGCACTCGATACCATTCGAAGCTCCTCATCCCACAAATAAAAGCAGTAATAGTCCACTTATCTTTATAATTTCCAATCGTTCAGGAAGTGTACCCAGACAAGGACTCTCGATAGCTGTTAGGAACAGACAACGGCTGGGTTTTACTGCTGCCCTCATAACTGACAGAACAATGTTTTACGACTAATATCTAAATCTAAGTATTGTTAGAAGATCGCTTATTCAGATTGGTATCTATTTATTGATATCGTATTATCACAATTTTGAAGCTAAAGACTTCAGAAATCGTCAAAGACTTATCTGAAAAAGATCATTAGACATAGATCCTTGGGTGTATAATAAAACGTATATCAACCTTCCATTAAAAAAAACAGAAGCAAGGAAGAACGGAAAAGAATGGTTGTCTAAAAATCTGACTATAGTTCTCATTATATCAGCTCGTTAACATAAACTTGTTATTAGTTACAATGATGATGATTCAGATGGAAGTCGTCCACTGCTGGGGGATATAGGCCTCCCCCAGTAGGGGGGGTTTGTCATAATCGCCACGCTTGGCAGGCGGGTTGGCGATCGCAGTATGGTTGTTAAAGTACTCAGAGAACGCTGCTGCCCATCCTCTAGTGAATCCCTTAGTCGCCTTTTACGACACCTATAGGAAGAGATGGGATAGTGCTATTCTTCAGATACGTCAGGCACCACACGGAACTCCGTAGTACTCCGAAGTATTACAATCAGTGCCGGATTAACCACGTAGCAAGAGTAGCAATAGCTACGGGCCCCGCGGAAAAGGGGGCTCCGCATATTTAAACCCACTCATCTCTGCCTGAGCGTAATTTTTTGAGTGAAACTTATCACGAGAGTCCAACGAAAGTGACAGCACTAGACTTATCGGCCACTTAAAATTGAGCATTTGAGAATTTAGCCAAAAGCCATAAATGCACTTTGAATGACATCATGCTTTTGCCAAAAATGCGAAAAAAAAACTCTGCTACGCTTTGTACTCGACCATTCTTTTGGTATATTCAAACAAACCATTTACATTTATTTTTACATTTATTTATTTAAGAAATTAAGCCTAAAAACTTAAATAACAATGAAAAGGTAATGATTAAAAAAAACACGCTTGTAATGCTAATTTATACTTTTCAGGCGTGTATTTATTTAACTTTTATTTTTACCGGCCTTTTGATTTCGTGTTAGTTTCTTAGTCTTTACGTGCTTTTGTGTTATTATTTCTGTTTTGACAATCGCTCGATCGCTTTGAATCAATACAAAATCAGTGTAATACTACTGTTTTATAACAGTAAAATTAATAAGTAATACAACTCAAGGGCCCCCCTTTCATATTTGCTACGGGCCCCGCGCTGTCTTAATCCGGCACTGATTACAATACAATACAATAATAATCTTTTTAAGCAACCACGAGAAGAATCCTATTTTCTATCGGAAAACACAACTTCAAGTAAGGAGAAAGGTCCTGTACGAGTATACAACTATTATATGTACGTAAGTACTATTATTATATTACAATGTTATAAATAGCCGCCATGTCTACATTTAAACGGTTCTATTTGGATGTCAGTCACCCACACACACCCACCACATTACGGGTACTGGGTCGTTGACTAATAAAGACATTACTTTTGTAGCTTAGTCAATTGAATTGTATGGTCTTTGACTAAAAATAGATACCCTCGTGTCTTCCCCTGGATGTAGTTTGAGGTGACTAAGATGGGTGGGTAGTATTATCTGTGTGTCTACATTGCTATGATTGGTAAACTCATAAGGCTGACCACACAATGGGCCACTAAATTCCTCGAGACAGTTGATCGCTATTTAATACAATCGCGAGCATTGAATCCGAGTCACCAACATATTCTTAACATCTCGGAGACTAAGAAAGCTAGCTTAATCAAATAAAAAGTATTTTATAATAATAATTATATTCAGGCAGTTGTCTCACCGCCGGCGAGGAGGCTACTAACTATCGGCTATTTTCTCGGTCAAGAAACGTACAACAGATATACATTCCGCGTAAACAAAAAAGATGCATATATATTAATAGTTTATCGCTGACTGTTCACACTGCCGGCGAGGACTCGCTCACTAGTTTGTCGCTGAGCGACAAGAGCTATCAAAGATAATACTCGGTCAGCGATACTTGCTCAGCAATGCTCGCTTGGCGGTCAGAACTCACGCCGAGAGACCAACCAGCGGTCATTTGCGAGTGGTGCGAGTAATCGCCCATCGCACTCGCACACTCGCATAAGCCCAACGACAAAACTATCGGAACTACACACTCGCTTCTCGCTGCTCGCCCACTCGTTTCTAGTTTTTAGCTTTACTCGCTGCTCGCTCATCGTTCACGGTGGGACAAGTGCCTCATTGTGTTGATCGTAATTTTATTTGAATAGTATTAAAAAGTCTATAAAATACATTTGATTTGAATAAGCTATCATTCTTAGTTTCCAAGATATAAAGGTTTATGTTGATGACCACGATTCATTGCTCTCGAGTGTTTAATAAAGAATTACTATTATTATTGTTGCTACTTTTCTATTCATTACAGAATCATGCATAGGTATCATGAGTGAATGTCATTGATAATCTATTAGATAGGAAATTAGGAACAACAAAACGGCATTATAAATAGATTCACTATGCGTAGTATTACAAATCATTGATCACTGATACGCCGATTCTGAACAGACTGCACAATTAACACAATACAACAATGCGCAGAAGGACTACTCCATTCAACAAGCATTAATGTTCTACACGTAAATGGTCGCTAGCTACGGTATAGGTTAAGCGGAACTAGTGTCTCGGATCACGGCGACATTTTTAAGAGCCAGCGAACCATGCGTTCGAATTACACTGCTGGGCAAAGCATTTTTTTAATCAGTTGGCTCATATGTCCTTATATCTAATTCCGTAGTCGTTTTCAATCAAATCCATCTAAAAATGTGCTAAAATCGAATCAGTAGTTCGACATTTCGATCAAAATGGTACGATTTGCAAGTATGTCGTTTGATTCTTTGGTCCTATAATATACAAGGTTAGTCAGAAAGGGGGTACTAATCCGAAAGGTTGTCAAAGTACACATAATAATGAATAACTTTTGTTCTACAACTTTTCCCAAAACTCAATAGTTTAAGAGAAACAGCTGCTCAAAAATCTCAAAAAAAAATCTCTAAAATCTATCTATCCA
Source organism: Amphipyra tragopoginis (assembly GCA_905220435.1). Taxonomy (NCBI): domain Eukaryota; kingdom Metazoa; phylum Arthropoda; class Insecta; order Lepidoptera; family Noctuidae; genus Amphipyra; species Amphipyra tragopoginis. The sequence goes on along the minus strand of HG992008.1, from coordinate 25,965,838 downwards.
CAGTTATGATCAGCTGTGTTTCCATTTTGGGTCATATTTGGGGTCATGAATTAGAAGCACCATTTTCTGAATTTGTAACTAAATCAGGGATGAAGAATTTTGAAAAAACTAAAATAAAAATCATTTTATTTGGAATTTTTTTTTATCGAATTTTGAAATTTTAACACTTGCTTTCAAACAGTCATCAGCGATACTATAAGTGGGTTTCGGATTAGTACCCCCTTTCCGACTAACCTTGTATAATTATCATGACAGTTACTTATTTAAATAACACATGAAAAACATGTTAAAAATAGTATTTTGTTTATGCACAGTGGTTTGTTTTATTATTGTGATACTGTAGCACTTAATACTTTTATATTGCTGTGCCCTAGCAGGGTTCATGTATGAAACCAAATATACTTGTAACAACTTATAAACTACATGAATGCAATAAATGATTATGATTATGATCCTGTAGTAAAATTAAATTTTGTGTAATTAGACCGTTTTGTTCGCTGGCTTTTCATTTTATTTAGCGGGTACGCGTATGTTTCTTCCGTTGAGAGGAAGCTCATCTGCACGTGCACCCCGCCGCCGCTGACTGGTGAGGCAAATGACAAATTGACTCGTCATGCTGCTAGCCAGTCAAGCAGCAGCAGCCACTGGGGTAAATGAACTCCTCTAGGCCTGTCACATACCTTTCCCAGCTAAATAACTATCAGCTATTACTTCTCTTTTATAGTAGATTGTGGTAGGAAGTTTATGATGAAAGTACATATAAAAACTCCAAGCACTGCACGGTTTTAATTCATTTTCGTTTCGTTCAGCGTGTATACGTGTACCTACGTTGCAAGGCGTGTACCTTCTGTACATACACTGACACGCTGAGTCGCGAGGCAGACTGCACAATTACACAGCTGGGCGGCTACCTAATCGCTCAGCATCACGTCTTTACGTTCAGGGGAATTAAATTGTACGCGGAATCGCACTCCCAGATTGAATTACGTCGACATATCACTTAGAACCGCAGGGGAAATAATAAATAGAACTCATATAATGAATGAGGTGGTACTCGTTGCTAGAGCCAGTCCTCTGGCTACAGTAAAGAAACTAGCGATGTGCCTCTCACATGTCGATTTCAAAATAAACAATTGACAGTAATTCAAATCAAACTAGATCGATTCGTAGAAGCACTGTAGGTAAGGTTGCAGTATGAGGAATCTTGTTGTTCAAAATCACCCCAGTGAGGAAAGAAGAGTAAGAAAACAGTTCTTACACCTCACTGGAGTGGTTTTGAATGAGGATTCACTGGTAACACAGGATAGAACAATAATATATTATTACAATTCTGTCCACCCCACCCACCGCACAGTGTGTAGATTTTAACATACTCATCGTATATGTATAGAGAATAATCATAATAGCTAATGCACTTACTGAATTACCATACAATATGGTACAAGACCGGTAAATTAACTGTGACGTCATCAATAGAAATCCATTTGGAGTTGAGCTCTGTAGCTTTGTTTTTTGTTTGTGATTAGAGATCAAGATATGTTGGTGTTCTCTAATCATACATTAAAAAAGCCTCCACGTGTGATGACACTTAAGTACGTCCGGCGCACCCTGGGCAGTCAGCCTCGCTACCAACCTTGCTGAATAGCTAATCTTTTCACTACAGCATGAGGTATTTTTGTATACCTAGATCATACTGACACGACAGTAGGAGATTTATAGACGAAGGTAGACCTCGAAACCAGTCTGACAGGTTCTTAAACGGATGTTATTGAATTCATTTTAGTAATACCACAACATTAAGAGCGGTTACGCACTGCATCTGATCCGAATCCGCGAAAATACGTTCCGAAGTAGTCATAGAACTATTTGTATGGTAGTTTACGCACTAGATCCGACTTCCGTCATCCGATTTCTCTCCGTCATCCGTGAGTCTCCAATTCGGAAGAATTATTGACGGACCGAAGTTGCCGTAGTACTGTTTGTATGAACGCTTTCGCATTACCTCGGATTCAAATCGGACATATGCCAAAGATGGCCCCTGAATTGCTTGGATTTGGATCAGAGATCGGATTAGTGCGGAAGCAATATCCGAATTCGGTCCGAGATTTTTAGATTCGAGATCCGTATTATCACGAATTCGGATCGGATGCAGTGCGAAAAGCAATATCCGAATTCGGTCCGAGATTTTTAGATTCGAGATCCGTATTATCACGAATTCGGATCGGATGCAGTGCGAAAAGCAATATCTTAATTCGGTCCGAGTTTTTTATATCCGTATTTTCACGGATCCGGGGGTCTACTCCCTAAGTACGAAGTCCGTGGTTTCGGCTTTAGTTACGAGCGTTTCCTACTCCCTATCACCTACGGACATACGATTATTTCTGGATCCGAACTAAGAATGAATGACAACACGATTTGACAGTTGTCCCTACTACCGATGTGTTTTTGCCCGACCGAAAAGTTGAACCTGACACTTGTTTTGTTCACTCCTACGTTTCGGGCTACTTTCGGACGGGCGATTATCTTCGGTGACGGACTTAGGGAGTAGGCCCCCCGGATCGGATGCAGTGCGTAACCGCTCTAAGGCTATAATGACGAATAAAAAATGTTTGATCCCAATGGTCTATTGAAGCAAACCATTTTTTTTTAAGTGTACATTGGCACCTACTGCTCGTAGTAAGCAGGGGAATAACCGCTAAGGAAAATTTTTGTTTTATATTCCATCACCCATTCTAGTCACAAGTGCGATATAAAAAACCTCAGTACTCTACTAATGTATAACATAAATAAATACCTAAAAACTCCGTGATGTATGTATGTTTATACGATTAGCATGCGCCCGTCGCGTCGAGTGATTGACCCAAAACAATGCGGCTGCGAGGTTTGCATAGCGGAGTCGACGGCGCCGCGTCTCACTGTGAGACGTACTCGCATCTTTGTCGCAGATGTCATCGTGACGTCGTGTCATGTGATGAGTGACAAGTTGTGAGAGAAAAGTAATGATGACAAAGTAAAATTTTGACAGACGTAGCAGTTAGAAGGTGATAAGATCCTAGCTGAAGGTATAAAGACGTTCTAGGTTCTATCTTGAACACTCGTTTTTAATTTTAAAACAACTATTTTTATAAACATTTATCATACAATATTTACACAAACATTATTTACAGAATTATAAATAAAAGTATATACTTACTAATAAAGAAAAATATGTCCTAATAAAACAATAAACTAAAATAGGGCATCAAAATACTCCTCCGCATCGCTGTCTACTGGTAACGTGCCCAGAAGGCTGGCAGCATTGCCACGTTGTATGGCAATGCTAATCCTTTGACCAAAGTAGAGACCAGCCTTCGGGTCACGGGACGTGTCGACCAGCTGCCTTGCGATATCTTTGTATAAAAGTTGGGCACTCGGACCTCACGGCCCGAGTGTTTCGACCCCAAACTGTTCGAAAATACAATTACTAATAAAATTATTATATTTTCGCCACTTGACACGACACTCGCAGCTGCAGCAGCTAATTCTAATTCTTATAGTTCTAATGTTAATTTGGACTTCTGAATATCAAGAACCCCATGAAATAAATCCAGGCTTACTTACTGCCAGGCTTGCGGTAAATGCCCTAGCGAATTCCGCGACCCCAGCCATAGGTCTTCGTAGGAACACCGTGGTGGTTTTAGACGGGTGTTTTCTGATTAAACAACAGTTTACTTAAAATAATGGTACGTTTTGCGAGTAAACTGTTGGCTAACCAGACAATTAATGTTAGTGAACACTAGCCTTGATCGATAAAAGTTCGACATCACCGAAGAAGGCGGGGTTCCCCAGAGTGTCGGAAATCGGTGAAGATCTTACTACAAAACAAAAAGCTTGGAGATTAGTATAGTTTTATAAGGAGTTACTAATTTAAGTCCGGAACTACAAAGAAGGCTTAAGATAAGAGCACGAACTAAATAATTTAAGCTCTTTTCAACTACGAATCGACTTTCCGATCATGAACCTTTCATCAGGACCAATAGGTGTACAAGTGGGCACGTTTCCAAAAATCCTGAGGACTGGTGTTACAATCAACCATTCTGACTGAACCATCAATCAGAGGAGACGTGTAATCCGCTGCTGTCAGGATCTGAAGCCTGCTAATCCGGCGAGAGGCTTCATTTGGGAGCTAAATATAAATGAGAGTGTGTCGGTAAGTGATTGAGGTGTGTAGTGACGATCTGTGTAAGGCTTTTATGCGATCTGAATTGTATAATACTTTCGAAATTAGATAGGCAATCCCGATAAATTGCACGTGAGTAAAGCTGTACATAATCCTAAACATGAATTCAATTTACGAAATTTTATCAAATATTGTGACAGATATTTTAATACACTGGTTATTATAGAATATTATATGAAAATAGCCAATTCTAGTCTCCAATCACATGTATAGTATAGCTCACTTGCTATAAGAATGACACACACACAATATTTTTTCTTTGTTTAAGTTAAGAATCTTAAAAATTCTAAAGATTGAAAGTGTTTTACAATGTAGCAGGTACCAGGTGAATTACATTTGTCCCCGTACAAGATCATATACTTGGAGCATTGGAAGAATACTAAACACTCACTGAGATCATCCTTTGACTTAGAATTTGTTACTCTGCACTTTTAAATTACAAAGGACACCTTACAAGTTATTTTTTGTACCAGCTGCTTCAATTTCATTTTTTTTTTCTGATATGTTTTGTTAGAAGCTGGCCTCTGCGATCTTTTCAATATCTAGTAATAGACGTAGAAACACATGGACCAAGAATCTAGAAAAAAAAACACGAAAAAAAGTGTCCTGAGTTTACATACACTACCAGAGCGTGCGCCAAGGCACACCGCCATATTTGAACTTAGAAATACCAACAAACTAATTTAAATCGTATGTCGTAATCATAATGCCTAATTTAGCTTATAACCATACGATGATTCGACTGCATACATTGACGTAAATTAGTCTTGTTTTTCGCGCTTTAATTTACGTTCGGTTTGGTCATTTTTGGGTGCTGACTCGAGGTCCATTATTTCTACGTCAGTGTTTCTAGTCTACAAGTTCTGTTAAGGCTATTAAGACTATACTACTTTTACGTTATTCAATAATGTCAGTTTCATCAGCTAACGCCCTGATTTCTTAAATTTAATCTGCTGTCAAATCTCATGTCACCTGCTTTGATTAGTCAACCAAAATTGACAGCTAATTAGTTCATTTTTGTGTTTTACTAACATAAACCGTGGGTAAGTATCATGTTACTTTCCCTAGATGAAATTAAAGGTGCACACAGCTACATATCTAAAGTCCCCGTCACGAGAAGCTATAAATTTTGTAAATAAAGAACTTCTACAAAGTTACGTAGCGACAATTCAATCAACAACAAATAATCCCAAATTCAATCAACTCAAAGTTACATACGTGTAATACGAAACTAACGAGCAATTTCACTTAGTCGGGTTATATTTTAGCGATATAAAGCGCTATCGTCTAATGTTTTGTGGTACCGGAACGTGTCTGACTCATGGAACGTCAACATTTGGCCCGCCATTTTGAACTAAGTTCACACTGACGCTGTCAATGCTGTCATTTGAGTTTTGAATGCGTTTCAGTTTGTTTGTGTTGTTTTCGTAGATTATTATTTATTATTATATAAATAAAATAAAAACCATTATATAAAAATAAGAATCATTACAAAACTGTTTTTTTTTATTTGTTCCAAAGGTTGCGAACCCCTGAATGTGTGTTTACAAAATTTATAGCTTCTCGCGACGGGGACTTTAGCTATAGATAATCCAGTATAAGCTGACCTCTCATTGTACGGATAGCCTATACAATGCGAGATCAGGTTATACTGGTAATATGTAGCGATGCGTTATGCGTACACACATTTGAAATAGTTGAGTCATAAAGTTATGCTATGTTCTTCATAACTATAAGATACATTCAAAACCTTCACCATCAAATCTCACAATTATTATTGCCATCAATTACTTTCTAGTGCAATAACTAAGAGTTTTACAACTCACAAAGCGATAATACTTGTTTTCACCTGTTATTATTTTACGATACGTGTGGGATCTATTAAAAGGCTTTCCCTTCACAAACGTATGTCTTGTTGAAGATTTATCGTGCTAATACACTCTACAACTTTGTAGAACATCCCACGCTTTAAAAAGATTGATTTGAAGACTTCAATTGTTTGAAAGTGACCTCAATTATCACCAAGGCAACTCACTATTGTAGTTATAAGTGGTGATTAAACAGTAATTATGACAAAGGATTCAAATAGTAACCGAATCCCGATGCTTAAAACTATAAAGTTTTGTGTGGACGCTTTCAAAAACTCATTGTTTTAAATAGAAATTACACGATGAAGGTTTAGATTAAATTGAATATTCACGTTGATTTGATTAGTTATATGATAATTGGTTGCGCGCAATGTTTAGTTTTAATTTTATAATTATGTCATCTGCCGGCGACGGCGCACACTGTTCCACAACCCCATAATTGGGGAATTTAGGCGTTGCAGTAAAATGCCAATAGATGGCGCTAAATCACAGTCTCACAATTTCACCTTCCATGCGCCCTGTGATTGGCTGCACGCGTCGGTAATATGCATGGTCAAAATTGTCGGTGCAACAGTTCATTACAGTTCAAGAGAAGAAAAATTTGAATCCATACAACGCCTACTACTGCCCTCTTGAACGCACCTATTTTTTCTTTTGTTTTTGTGAAAGTGCTTCACAGACACCCAGGAGTGCAGTTATCCGGAGACTGGTGAGTTCAGTGTTGTGTTGACATATTTTTAATATTTAAATTATACATTGCCGCACCGCACCGCACCGCCATCAACTAGGACTGTTCTTTCTTAGTCTCCAAACCCCTCCATCGGCTGGAGCTATTTACACGCTCCACCAATAATAAAAAAGGGCTCACAGTCTAGCCAATGTTTGTACAAGATCTACATAAATCAATTTACACATTTTGATAAAATGACGGGTAGTGCGATGTACGGAGAGAGATTGTTAGCACATACCATCTGAGGACAACGGATTTATGGATTTGTGGCTTTTGCGGCTTACAGTTTACACTGAAATACCACCGGCTATGTTATAGACATCCCTTAGTTGCCTCTTGGAAGAGAAGTGAATTTGTCTGTATGTCTGTTTGTTTGTTACTTCTTCACAACTAAACTACTGAACCAATTTAAATGAAACTCGGTACAAATATAGTCTGAGACCCAGCAAAGAACATAGAATACGTTTTATCGACATACCACACAAGTGAAGCCGCTGGCATCAACTAGAACTCAATAATTTCTTTGTTTTACAACTAAGAATTTTCGGGGTTTTTATCGGAATGGCTAGTATTATGGGCAATTGGGGAATGGTCTGATACTCTATCATAATTCTTATGCTTTGTCTTCTAAGTCCGTCTACAGGTTGTCTGAAAGATATCGTTATTAGCGATAAGACTGCCACTATACCCTGTTTTTGCTATTGTTATGGTGCACAATAAAACATTCTTTCTATGTATATATATTTTTTTTTTTTTTTTTTTTAAAAAACGTTGCCCCACACTAAGATTTCTCTTGTATCGTGGGTGCGTTTACAGACACAAATCTCACAAACAAACGCCCAGACCCGAAACAACTATCTGTAGGCCATACAAATTTTTGTTCCGTGTGGGAATCGAACCCACAACCCGTAGCGCAGAAGCCAATCGCTTAGCCACTGCACCAAACGTGTCGTCAATCTTAATATCTATTAATAGTAATATCTATTCTTATATCGTACAGAACCTTGATTTTCGTCAATAACAGACCTCATCAACAAGATTTCCCGTGTGTCTTCTCAATCCGTTTCTCCATTTCTACCTCCTTCACAATATCCAGAACGTGTCATTCAAAATCCTTCTTAGAAATCTTAATCTTCTCCAATCAATAGGCACTTTTCAATAACGCCTGGAGACGGTTCGACGACACCGGGCGACGGTGCGTCAAATTTAAATAATGGCCGCTGGGACTAATCGCAGAGAGAGGATGTGACTGTCACGAGTGGAGTAAGGTATAGACTATAGGCGGGGTTTAGTTTATGTGTTGTTATGGTGGAGGGAATAGATATTGATTGTCAGTCTACAATAGCTGAAGAGGCCATGAGCTAAGATTTAGTAATCATTGTTGCGTGAGTTACTAAAATTACAAATAGGGAAGGGAGTAATTCATCTGACATTTGTGTCTGAAAGTAAATACAAGATAATATTATGTGGCGCAGCTTTTGTACAAATAGATAATAATGAAAAAAGAGCTAAATGGATAGCTGTCAAAATATTGGTCCTTCGAGTCAATACATAATGTTGATGGTGTAATGTTGCTGTTGTATGGGATCATAAGTTCATGTGGCATGTGCAAAGTATCAACCAAAATATTTTTATTTCTTATTGTTTGTATTTCAAGATCATAATTGACAACAGTATGGAAGCAATCTATTAAAGAATGATACTTCGGCAGGTTGTTCTATCCGTAGATGCAATTTAATTTAGTTCATTAGTCCAGAAACCGATCAAATGTCTTCTATTCTGTTCCCGCTACCCCTTACGCAATGGGCCGTCCCCTACAACTCAACACATGGCAGGCATCCCCAATCCATCAGGTCTTCAACATACCCTTTGAATAACAATCCCTCATGTCTGTCACATAACCTGTCCCTTACGGGGGATAAACTTAGATCCTCCACGTTTTTTCAGCGGCAGCTTACTAGCCTCATTTCAGATTTATTAAAGACTAGCTTTTGCCCGCAGCTTCGCTTGCGTGAAATTTTGAACCCGTTAAGTAACGATTTTCCATACAAACTTTCATCCCCTATTTCACCCCTTTAGGGGTAGAATTTCCAAAAATCCTTTCTTAGCGGACGTCTACTAACTATAAACTACTTCCCTGCCAAATTTCATCTTCATACGTCTAGCGGTTTTCGATATTTCGTGATGAGTGAGTGAGTGACCTGTCGCTTTTATATATTTAGATTTATATTGTTGTGACAATATTTTCGATCAATAGTAAAGTTGTTTAATTAATCACTTTCATGAGTAACATGCATGCCTATGTACGGCTTTACTCACCTGTCTTTTATCGGGATTTCCCGACTATTATTGATTTCGAGTGGAGTCTTTAATCATGAGCTTTCACGATGTCGCCAGTTTGACTGTGATAAAATGCACGTGAGTGAAGCCGTACATAGTCACTCAAGAACATTAGTTAATGATTGGAATATTAAACGAAAATATAAATATGTGGGAACGCCAACAATCATTTAATTAATCGAATGAATATAGTTACTTAGGTACAATGGTATCATCTCCAACAGTTTCAAAAATAGGAAAACCTTGTAAGATTTTTAATACATTTTCCTCTTCGAAATATAAATTAAACGATTGGGGAAGACTACATAATGAGCTTCTAGTTAAAATGTTGTAAATTGCAGTTTAAGAGGAAGTAATAAATCAGTCCACTTCCGGTTTTCCTCGATTTTATCCGACTGCGTCAAATGGGAAGGAAGTGGTATGCGTTTATGTCCTTGTATAATCCACCCGTGAGTAATAGGCGACAAATAAACTATTCCAAGAGGTAGGCAGTAGCGTCCTCTTGTCTGCTAATATAACAATATCTCTCACCAATCATCGTAGTAGTGTACATAGTACGTAGTAGTGTAGTGTAGTACCCATGTTCAGTGGTAGACGTATACAGGCTGATATAATGATAATAATGAGTATGTATACAGGGTTACAGGGAAAGTCGTACTGAATATTAAAGGACGTTATTATTCAGGTCATTTCTGATGGATTTGATTCCGTAATATGGTATCCGAAACTTAACCCTTATGGAGATATTGAATTATCAAGATTTTTTTATGTTGTGCAGTAGGTACAACACTTGAGCCTATTCATTTTTTTTTTGTTTTTATTAACGTACCTAGTAGATGTTATACCTTTTTGAATAGCTAAAGAGACGTAGAAGTTTTTAAAATTATTTGCAGAATAAGTTACATACATTTTTGTATGTTAAAAACACTTAGTGAAAATTCTTTAATTCTAACCAGCAGTCTTTTTAAGCTGATATTAGTAGGTTCAGTTTTTGTTAATCATTTTTATTAATTGACATCTCTAACAAGATACAAAAAAAACGGACCCTAGGAGCTCTAATCCCAAAAAAGGACAAAAAATAAAGGATTTTTTAAAAATATCTTTAAAATTCAATATCTCCAGAACGGTTAAGTTTCGGACACCATATTACAGAATCAAATCCATCAGACGACGTCTCGTTGTTTTTATCATGTTAACAGTTAAGTAAACTGTCAAATATAAACGCATTAAAACCATATATATATTTTATCATTAATACCTATTAAGCTTTGACGGATGTGTTGTTTTTATTCTTTTATAAGTCTATAAATTATGTGTCAGCAACTGTAAAGTTGTATTTAGCATAATTATGTAATTAATTCTACAGTTTCAAAAAAATGCTTGGATTAGTTATTTATTAAATAAATTAATGTTATTTAGAAGGAATTAGTATACTTAGTGGGAATACTTCATCATGTCAGATGACCAAGTGACGTCACAGCTACAGTTGAACGGGCGGACTTGACCTTCCATATCGTTACCATCCCAACTTATCCTTTAATCTAGATTTTAGAGAGTTAGGCCTTATTGAAAGGCTGATGACCAATGCAGAAATTAATTAATCAGCTGTCAAATCTAATTTCAAGCGCTGTGATTGGTTGTTGATATCAACCAATCATATTCGTTGACAACAGATTAAATTGCCTTCCAAAAACCTGAGGTTACCCTGGTTAACATAGAAATAGATGAGTATGTTTTAGTCTTTACAAAATTATCCAACAATATAATACTACGTACTTTGTTAAAGTCTTGTAATAATACGTAACTTCTATAAGAACATCGTAAAACAGGATATTCTTAGAAACTTTGATCACGTAATTATCTATGTAACATAATATAATAATCTTACATGAAACCAGAAAAACAGACACAAATAGAGTCATAATACAGTGTGATTACAGTGAAAATCGTAAATCAAAGGAAATTTTTCTTTGTAGATATTATTTCCTTATTTTTAATGAAAACAATGTTGGCAAAAATATTTTTTGTACTCCGTTACTTTTCCGTTCCGTTACTCTGTTACTTTCCATAAAAATTTATAAAGATGACAGGTTTTTATTCCACTTATCGACTCAGTTTCATGTAAGGTTCAATACATACTATGAGAGAAAAAAAAACAGAGCAGCAGAAATTGGTTAAAAATAATTCTTTTTTCATACATTTTGTTCTACAATCCCAGTTAAATAAATCAGCCTATATGTTATGACTGTATTTGTGTCTGTGTTAACTAATAAATTTATTTACCTTCTATAGCAACATCCTTCAAGTCTTTCCATAACGAATCCCAAGAAATAGTGTGCAATTACCTGCAAAGAAAAATAAATTTTATTAATATAGATATAAAACTCAGATATGTGATAGGTATTCTTGTACCACCGTGTGCCAGGCAAGATATGACGTAATTAGAATATTTAGTAGTATTTAATTAGTGTGGTAGCGATGTACTTATTTCCATAAGTATCGGAGAATTGAGGAAACTTATATTGATTGGAGAGGAAAATTATGTTTTTTGTGCATTAGCAGGACAATGACTTGTACCTACTCGTGTAAAAAGTACAGTATTTAGAGTAGCTATCTACTTCATTATATATATTTCTCGGCTTATGTTACCAAGTCCCGATCTTTCCCGTCTTGTAAAAGTTTTTGAATGTAGAGGCGATTCAACTCCTCGACAACAGTGAATTAGTGAGAGACTAAAAAGAATAAAACCTTTTCCCCCTTATTACAAAAGATGGTCTAAGAAAAACCTAGGTTTTAAAATAGCCCCGTCTCTTTTTGTTATATGACATAAGAAAGTGATGGGTATATTTTAAACCTGGGTTTACCTTAGTCTTGCTTTAAACCATCTTTTGTAATAAGGCCCTTGGAGTTAGTGTAGTGTAGTAAACAGTAAGGGAAAACTGTATTGCTAACTAATATGCTATCTATAAAAAACACACGAACTAAGTGTCTACGTCTCAAAAAAGACTTAGAAAGAAGTTATTGGACTCATTCTTAGATATATCTAAGTATATGTATAAGTTTCAGTTTTTGAATTATTTACTAGCCTTTTAGCTAGAATTTAATATAAATAAGTAAAAAAAATGAAAAAGTCAGTTACTGTAAAGTTACAATGAATGCACATTACTTATTTTTTGAATACCTAATTACAATGAAAGAAGAGTTTGCGAAGTAGGTACATTAGCACGCGGGATGAGAAGAATCTCGAGCTAACTTTTAAATTGGTACCTACCTAAAGTTAGTTTTTTAATCTCTGTGACTGAATTGACATGCGAGAAACGTCAAATTTGAAAAAAAAACTAAAATTTACAAGTTTCACATTTGCTCGTGTCAATTTTGTCTCAGGGATTTTGAAACGAACTGTACATAGGCTCTCATAGAAGCCCTATAAGTATTAGATTTGCATTTACTTTCGATGGCTAGTCAAGCCTTGAACATTGAACTATTACCTAAATGTCATTTAATTATTCACCAACACGCCCTATCTTAATAATATACTATAAACGCCTAATCTTGTCATAATCATTGCCGGAGTTATCCCATATCCCTGTGTATGAAACATTATGCTTCTATAATTTTAATTAAACCATGAGGTTAAACCCAGAAAAGGGGTCAACATCGACCTAATAATCAGGCAACATTACCTGTATTTCTGCCGCCCCCATTGTGACGAGACGCGGCAAATCCTCTTACGTAAGTACCTCGCCTTTGTTGTGGCATTAGACCGGCTTTACTGTTTGCCCACTATGTAGAGCAAGCGTGAATATATTGTGTTATTGTTGGGCTAAAATGCGTCAGTAGTTTGTATGCTGACAAGTTATGCATTATTGCGTAACGAAGGACCAGGGTTTATAACGTCACATTTTGAGAATTATACTTCGTTTCACATTCTTCATCATAATTGCAAGAAGACTACATCTTAATCTAATCAATCATCAGAAAAATCACTTCTTAATCTAATCCAATAAATAAATATCCCTAATCTTAATTATCTTCAAGCTGCATTTTTGGCAGATGCATAGTTTACGCAGTCCACTTGAAGGTATGATCCTAACTAATATTATAAATGCGAAAGTAAGTTTCTTTGTTTGTTACCTTTTCACGCCTAAACCACTGAACCGATCATCCTGACATTACGTTGTCAGAGGTACAGAAAAGGACATAGGGTACCTTTCATCCCGAAAAAAGTACTGTTCCCGAGGCAAACAACAATAACGTTCTTATGATAATAGATGGCGCCACGTGTCTTTCGAATCATGATTGAATTATATTATTATGGAAACTTTAGTAGTACGTGATAAACAACATCCACGCGGGCGAAGACCTCTAAGAACACAATATTTTTATCAAATGTGACGTTTGTTTGACCGAATGTCTCTTAGACAAGATGACAAGGAATGAAAACGTCATTGAAATGTTATTATGATAGACATAAGCCATCAAACAATGATCATGATAGATATTTAAGTGACGTCTCTGGGGACCTACTCCCTAAGTCCGTTAACGAAGTTAGTCGCCCGTCCGAAAGTAGACCGAAACGTAGGAGTGAACAAAACATGTGTCAAGTTCAACTTTTCGGACGGGCAAAAACACATCGGTTATAGGGACAACTGTCGAATCGTGATGTCATTCATTCTTAGTTCGGGCTCCGAAATAATCGTATGTTCGTAGATGATGGGAATAGGAAACGCTCGTAACTAAGGCTGAAATCACGGACTTCGTGCTTAGGGAGTAGACCCCTTGTTCCTTGGCGATCAATTTTTAGTATCTTGGTCAAGGAAGCTGGGCAGCTTTGTTAATGAGTTCACGATTAGTTTGCCTCAGCAGATTGACATTGACGGGACAACATGAGGTGCAGAAAATCTAGAAGGTTAGCTTGACGACGTCCGTTCTCAGAACTACTAAGAGAATATAGAATCTAAAAGAAAAATCTGACGCAGAACATTGGCATTTAAAGAACAAAGTACGCCTCAGGGAAACAAGCGTGACAGCTAACTATTAGCTTCAGAACAGGTTGTTACGCATATCACCCACTAGGTAAACAATAAAATATACCTAAACAGAAAAATATTCCTTTTATCGTCACGAACATAATAATTATTATCCATAAATACTATCTTGGTAGTCAATACGTGACTGCAAGCTAATATAACAAAATACGACTCGTTGTAGAGGAAAAATGCAGGTCTTAAAGCCTTGAAGTAAACAAGGCTGGTCCTTTGTTCATGATGAGGAAACTGTCTGGTCCTGAGTTCCGCGTCTGGTCGCGTCCCTTGAGATAGCTGGGTAATCTCTTCAATTATAGTTGATAAGGAATTATTGTGTAAGCATGCGGGTAGCTGTGCTTTGTGTAGGTACTATTATTTTGAGGTAGGCAGAATGTGTGGTTCTTGAAGCTAAAGATCGATAAATAAGGTAAAAGCACTAATGCCCGACAGTATAAGAGCAACACAAATTTAATTCTTCAATATCAAATGTAATTTAATCACAAAACACAGTTAAATCTTTTTAAATGCTAAAGTAACATTTAGATATTTAGTTTTCAACATAAAAACTTTATTTACTAACATATTTCATACTTTAATTTACATTCTTTTACACTTTGTCGTAGGAACTATTAAATGACATCACAAAAAAACTAAACCACTAATAGTAGACATCCCTTAGCGCTAATACTAGACGTGCCTAATATTAGTGCTAATAGATGTCTATTAATAGTGGTTTGATATTATTATTATCAAGTTAAAAAAAATCAATACTGAAATACTGTAATATGAAGTTACCCGTGAACTTGTAACAGAAAATGCAATTTAGACTTAATCCTATCACTTGTTACAATAATTTTTGACATGTCTTAAACTCGTACGGCGGCATAGTGCTCAAAAATAAATCTGAAATCAAAAGAACTAACAGTTGACACCTAGTATACCCCAATAGTTGACACCCTGTCTACTGTTGGATACGATCATTTGAAATGAACAAAAATTAAACAGCACTTTATTGACAGGATATAGAGACAATAATTGCATGAACATGTGCTGAGAAAATCAGTTTGGTGAGACACCAGTAGATGACACATGTGTCGGCTTTTAGGTTTTTACTAATTTCTGGTACTAATAGTAGACACCCTTTAATTTGTTACAAAACCTAACCGAAATAAGAAGGCAATGGTCCTGGTATGTCAATAACTTAATACATTTCTATAAACAACACAAAAAGCAGCAAAAATCGTAAAAGTGTAGAACAAAATCATACCAGCTACATGTCGGCGTCGTTAACATTTTCTTTTAGAATCACATTGCATTTGTTCTCTTTCTCACATTGTTTACTGCCAACTGACGTAATTTTTAAATTTGCTTAAATACTTGAATGAAAATTTTTGACCGCGTATCTTAGATATCTAGGTGTCTGTTACAGCAATCTTGAAGTAAATTCAATGATTATTATTCTTAGTAGAAAAGGTTTTATTCGAAAGTGTCATCCTTTAGTTCACTGTCGGGCATTAGTGCTTTTACCTTAATATATGACAATATTTTATCTATTTATTTTGAGGAAAGCTTATAGACAAATAGGGTACAATATTTTAACAACGCTTGCTTATGATAAGCTTATGACTAAGTATCTAATGTTACACAAAAAAAAGAAAAACAAGAAAGAAAAGAAAATAAGACTCATTGAATAATTGAAATACAATAATATTTTTAAATCTAGATCATAGTGCTAGCAGCGGTCATCGGCGAAATACTCATATTCTAGGATTTTGGGCCAAAATCCAGCCAAAACCGCCGATACGTGAGCGAGTAAGTTCGCGACGCCGCGCCGCCGCGAAACACGAAAAATCTCTAAAAACAACAGCAAGATCCCTAAAACTACAAAACCTTACATATTTGTGCACCCCATCCAAGACCGGACCGTTCAGGGACGTGCAGTTTCAATCTTGGCGCAGAGCTGGTCGAGGAGGCGGTAAGCCCAAAGTAGTTTTCTAGGGGATATTTCAAATTATAAAATTAACTGAGCTATCAGACACAACACATATAGGTCATGGTTTTTAAGATGTCGCTTATGATTTTTGTCTGTTCTTGTGATGTTAAGTAGGTTACACGGAATAACAATGTATGCTATAATATAACTACAAACAACGTTCGAACGCTAATTTCGCAGAAGAAGTAATGTGCTAGTTAAACAATTGTATCTATAAAAGGTTCATTTAAGCTGTCTTAGCATTATGTTATATGTAGATAGACAATACACATTGAGCGTCTAACTCAGATGGTGCACTATTAATGTAGTGCACTGAGTTAGGTCTTAACGTAGAGTAGTGTGCAGTTGGTGCGCTAAATAATCTAGTACAAAGAGCTTGATCTATACCCATAACATGTAGATATTTGACACTGTTTTGATTTAATAATGTAATTCTATTCTAATCATGGAGTCTGAGTGCACGCTTCCTTTTTAAGGAAATAGGAAGAAGACTGGTTGACACTTCACTTGACCAAAGGGTTTTTCGGCCAAAGAATTAGCGTTGCCAAGCAACGTGGCAACGCTGCCAGCCTTCTGGGCACGCTTCCAGTCGACAGCGATGCGGAGGAATATTTTGATGCACTCTTTAATTTCGTATAGGTAGTTTTAGTCTAGGATATAATTTTTCTTTTTTTGTATATGTAAGTAGTATTCTATTGTAATAATTCAAACTTGTCAGAATTATCGTAAGTAATTTCAATCACAGTGAAAATTGAGTTTTTTTGTTAAATGACAGAATTTGCGAAGTAAGTTGCAGAACTTGCAGAGTACAAGAACACTCTAGTCCAGGGATGCAAAGACTCGGTGGTGACCTCTCGCTTCCGGCCGTGGTTCTGTCCATGGTCGGGAGCGAGAGTGGGAAGCCGTCGCATCCTTTTGCGAGGAGGTGATGGCGACCAAGGAGGGAGCGGAGAGGGAGAGAGAGGCGACTGCCACTCTCCCTTCCCGCGCCAGACGCACCGGGCGCCGCCGGAGGGCGCGAGACGTCTCCGGCCACCCTAGTGTGTGGCCTGCCGACCAGTAACAGGCCCGAGAAGGCGGCGCGCCGTGTTCCACGCGCGCCTCTCAGGAGGACGTGGGGCAAAGGGGTACAGCCCCACAGAAGGAGTGGTCCGCCAGGGGCTGGCGGACCGAGGCCTGCCGGGGTTGCGGTGCATGCAGCTGCGAATCCCGTGACGCCGGCCATAGGTCAGGAGAAGGAACACCGTGGGTTTTTAGCCGGTAAGAGTCCGGCATAACCCTTCGCCTTCCCCGGGCGGAGGGTATCCATGAGGATTTTCCCAAGAGAAAAAAAAAAAAGGGGGATGCAAAGACCGCGGCCCGCGGGCCGCATGCGTCCCTCTGTCGATGTACATGCGGCCCGCCAGCGAATTAAACTCTTTTATGCGTTTGTATGAAAATACTGTATTCTAACAGTAATGGCGAGCTTTAGCTTCTGAATAAAGATTTTGAATTTTATCAAAAGCCCACACTAGGATACTTATATTTTTTTAAGAACTCTAATTTCAACTTTTTTTATTGTTTTTAATTGTGGTGGCCCGCCTTTAGCTCATAGTCCGCTCGAGCGGCCCCAAGTCCTAATAAGTCTATACATCCCTGCTCTTAAATTAAATAAAACCATATTTGCACTATTTTCTAGCTTATAAGTTTAAAATATTTATTAGAAGCAGGCAAGCAGGTGGCACCTAGCTACCTATCTCGTCGCTTTGTAACCCGTCCGCGGCGCGAGGTGCAGAGCGCACACATCCGGGTCGTGCACCGCCTACATAATAACAGACAGAGGGTTGGGCTAACACCTGATATTGCTTCACCTGTTAATATTGGAGATATTGATACATCATAATATAAGTCAAAATACTTGTGAACTCGTCTGACGAAAAAAAACGTTTTGTGTTAGCCGTAGCACGTGAGCACTGGTCCGAATTTTATACGTAGACGAGTTTCCTCGGGTTGTATTTTCTCGTATTCGGATCGGACGACTGCGTCTTAGCGCTTTTATTTGTAGAAAAGTTAACGGGATAAAAATGTATACGGTTTTAGTGTTATTATTTGAAGACAGCTTCATGCCGTCAGGTTTATGTTTAGATGGAGCTGTTATTCGGCAAACTTGCAACAGTTTAGAAAAGTGATGGGTCAGTATAAGTAGCCGAGTTTATGAGCAGACGATGGGCCAAAATACTTTAATATCGATATTTTTTCCAGAATGATTTAATCACAAATAAAGGGCTTGTACACAAAACTGCGATTCGACGTCGCATCGCAAAAATCTGCGAGCTACGTAGAACCATACCACCATATTTTGCTGCCATGCGGCGTCGTATCGCATCGCATCGCAGTTTTTGCGTACAAGCCCAAAGTTTAGCTGATTTCATCGTTGATATAATAATATGATTGATCTATTTCAAAGTCAGCTGGCAAATATATAGGTAGGTACACTTTTATTGCATGCAGGGTAACCACCTTTTTCACTATCAACGAATTCAACGCTGTTGTTGATTTTCTATTTAGTGTGTCCCTGGATAATGTGTACAAATGAAAGTAGGTGACCCAAGAACAAAATGACAGGTTTTTTTTTTTAATGTATCGATATCGTAAAAAATATTGATAAAATCACAGAACAATTCCAAAATATCTTCAAAGAAACGTGTTTTTTGATTCGATGACTGTTTTTAAGGGTTACTTTTTATTTGCTATGCTACATTAATTCTTAGTCATCATTTTTGTTTTGTTTTTATTTAAACGAAATGAAATAAAAAATCATCATGACAATCTATCGACAATCGACTTTCAAATCCCGCAGGTCTATGATCCTATCATTTCCAGAACAGTACTTCTATTCGTAACAAACAATCCCAAAACCGGACATGTTAAAAATCTAGCAACATTTTGTAAAATCCTTTAAACAGCGCTCGGGATAACCCGTCGACTGCGGTCGGAAGCGCCCGACGCGTCCGGGTATCCGGGGCGCGCCTCGCTAATGTGTCGGAGGGTTATCGTGCCCGGATAACCGTTATATGCTGTACGTTGAGTTTGCTGTCAGGCTTATGTTCAGGGTAGATTTCATAGGTTTGCACACACAGAGAAGAGTTGGCTATGGCGCTGGAAGATTGGCACAGAAGGAAGTTATTGAGGTGACGGCTATCACGCCTTTTCACATTTTTGTATCCTACACTATGATGCGGTATTTGAGAATGCACAAAAAACTTAAGTAATTCATTTCAACCATAATCTTTTTCAATGTCATATGTACTTTCTTAGTTAATCCAAGACATCACAGACAAACATCGTGAGGAAACCTGGGGCCCAATTCTCCTAAAATAAATCTTGATAAATCACAACCGAACCAAGGCCGAACCGTTCATTCAGATAGTTCTCAGTTTCAAAAGCTGTCGAATTGTTTGACACAAAAAACAAAATCAATCATTTTAAAAGTTTTCGAAAACAAAAACTGACTGACGGTTGTGGTTCGATTGCGTTTAGCAACAATTTATTTTAGGAGAATTAGGCCCCTGAACTTAATGGTCTCAAATCGACAACCCGCAGTGAGCAAGTATGGCTATCAATGCCCGTTTCTTCTCTGTATGAGAAGAGGCCTTTGCCCAGCAGTGGGTTAGTTACAGGCTAATTTTTATTGTATCCATAATAAGCCCACTACTGTCCCAATACTCGGCACGAGCGGGTAAATATTCAAAAAACCTTAACAAACATTAAGAACGTCTTTATCATACCCAAAGTTAAGAATGCAGACGTTTAAAACCCCAATTATGATAATGAAAACTAAAAGTATGCCGTCACGTAATAAGACAGGAGTAAAAACAATTTGAAACTACTATAATATTAATCCGGGACAACAAAGATTTGTAAAAAATGTAATGAGGTAATTCGAATATTCAGACGGGCCTCCTCTCAGAACGAGAAATGTTTAAGCCTTAGTTTAATGAGTATTTAGTGAGTTTAGTGTTGACGCTTGACTAGCGGGCTGACGGACTACCCGCACCATCGAGAACATTAAATAAAAACTTATTACTTACTTAAATTAAATTGAGTATGTTACGTGCCTTTATTATTTGTTTTAAATAAGACTATACGTGTGATAATCGACACGTTCATAGTAACTTATTGCTGTAGGTTTTAGTACTGTGAACATCAATGAAGGTTTAGTAAAAAGGTGGGTAAAGTGTGGCCCGCGGGCCAACTCCAGCGCGCGAAGGGTTTTAATCCGGGCCTCCAACCCATTTAAGAGCAAGAGTCTATGGACCTAGGAAATTTATTTCTGCAGCCTCATCGACACAAATAGGTATCCGTAATTATTTGAGCGAAAAATGTTAGTTAGGGCAGAACTTTTTTTTTTAAAAAAACTGCCCCACACTAAGATTTCTCTTGTATCGTGGGTGCGTTTACAGACACAAATCTCACATACACAAACGCCCAGACCCAAAACAACCATCTGTAGGCCATACAAATTTTTGTTCCGTGTGGGAATCGAACCCACAACCTGTAGCGCAGAAGCCAATCGCTTAGCCACTGCACCAAACGTGCTTAAATGCATTATTTTATTAATTCTGTCCCTCTGCAAAATTTCTTGCGTAAATCTGGCCCCTTAAGAAAAATGTTTCACCACCCCTGGCTTGGCATTAGTACGTATTTAGTCAAATAGATACGACAAAGAACCGCGTCTCTTAGGACCAAAGCCATACATTACGCTAATATACAACTTGGATCATAAGATAGTTATTATGAGGCAACATTCTTATGTAACCCAACTGAACAAATAATACTTAAGTAAATAGTGTACAACATTAATAATACATAATTAATCTTCTCTATTCATGTAACGTAATTACAAGATGGTAAGATACTCTCAACAATATGCCTTGTTTGATGATTTATATCAGAACGTAGGGCTGCACGGTTTTATTGTGATGATATAATTATAGTACCTAGACTGCCTCATTGGTCTAGCGGTCGCAAGCGCGACTGCTGAACCTGAGTTCCTGGGTTCGATCCCCAGGTCGGGCAAAGTGATATTAGATTTTTCCGTGTGGAATTTCTCAGTAGCAGCCCGGATGTGTGTCCGGTTAATGGCAATAGGCTCGCCCCCTATTACATGGGACGTAAAACATAACTTCGAAATGCGGGTTACCTCTGCCAACCCTTCGGGGAATAAGGCGTGATATTATGTGTTCGTATCATGATCTGATTATAATAAATAAGTACGTGAATTAACAATGGCTTCATAAATTAGCTTCTAGCTGTTTCCAAACTTTATTTGGAGTCGGCAGTCAATCTCAGTAGCCTCCTGAGTCAGAACGATTCGAATAATCAGTTGTCGAACGATTTGTAAGAAACGGTTCTCAATCTCAATGCGGGGGGGGGGGGGAGATGCTGTTGTGTACCAGTACATTACTTAGCGACTGCCATTTGCTTTCCAAAAACCTAAATTCTGGGGGATACCGGTATACTAATTTTAATAAAAAGCCGGTCAAAGTCAAAGCGTTTATTTCAATTAGATCATTTACAGAAATTAGGTACTGCCGCGTTCCAAAGTGTAGGTAGATTTTCCATAAACTCCATGGTTACTCTTTCTCATCAGACATTTACAAAAATTTGGTTACATTGTGAATAAGAAAATAAATGTGAAAACAATGCTATGCTAATAAGAGTACCTACAATTAATTTGCCATGATAGATTACAGATGGCCAGTCCCAACTGACGGCGCACGTTCATGAACATGACGCATGAATCAGCATCGCTCAGCTTCGTAGGGAACCGAACAATCCTACACACACGCCACCATGAGCGGGACATTTGAGTGAGCATGACATACTCTAACCGCCAAACACCAGGTCGTGACAAGCCGTGAGCCACCGATGTCTCGCCATAAAAAATCCGTTTTGACCTTCAAGGAACTTTAAACAGTTGTTAGATGAAAAGCTGCCGGTAAACTGACTATTTTCTTCTTGTATAATCTAAATTACATTTTATTAGTAATACTTATTTACTTAACCACTTTTACTCAACCATTCAGTTATCTAAGCACTTTCTAGAGCCCTGTTCGGTTCAAACATGAGTTTAACCGGATTTTTTCGATCGCATGCGCTTGCGCAGCGGAAGCGCGTCCACTCTTCCGTGACGCGTTTTCCGGCCGAGTCGATCGAGCACGTCGTGTGTGTGCATACGTAAGTATTGATACATTTCATTTGTAATCTAAATTGATGCTGAGCGCATGAGTCTAAGGCTGAGATCTATAGATCCAACTTGGACTTAGCTTAGACTTTGCTCAGACTTTACTCACGTAATACTTTGCTAAGTGTATGCTTAGCATAATTTTAGATTTGGAATTTATAGACGTATCACGTTGAGACTATGCTGAGCTTAGGCTAAGCATTCGCTAAGACGGCCGATGTCAAAATACAAGTTAATGTTTCGTTTCAAGCATTACATTCTTGATTTTTCTTTATAAATGTTTAACAATAATAACATGTAAATAATCTAGAACTATGCTCATATTTCTTCTATGTATTATTATTATAAGAATAAGCAGAAATTGGCATGCTTATAAGTGTTTTTTGTTTTTTTATAAACGAACACAATATTATATTCATTGAAACGGATCGCATCGTTTTGACATCTGCAATTTGTCGAAAAAAAGTAACTTTTATTTCATTTTTATACATTTTAAACTTAGAAAAACTTTTTTATGTGATGTTATAATACCTAATTGTTTTTATCTGAACTAATTCAGAAATAGTTATCAACATCAAGGAAATCTTTTTTAATCTGGTATTACTGAGTTGAGTCTGGTCACTTGATAATACTAAAAAATTAAAAAGTTGTGTAAATATAATGATGGTAAAGTAAAGTTTGGACCATTATTTTTTGTTAGGATAATAGTAACCTAAGCATTTGCTAAGTCGTCGATTTTGTGAACTTAGACTTTGCTAAGCATTTGCTAAGCACGCACTCAGATGAATTCAAAGACGGCTCTATAAATTCTGACTTTGTCAAAAGTCTAAAGTAAAGTCTGAGCAAAGTCCAAGTTGGGTCTATAGATCTCAGCCTAACTAAGTGTTTGGTCTTGACTGAGAATAAAACCCCTTTATTTGTGTTGTCGGGGTCAAATCTTGCATATCTTAGATAAGGCACTAAAATGTATATACATACAATGTGTCCGGTCATGAACTAGCGATATTCTAGGTACTTATCTGACAACTATTATAGTACTCAAATACACTATACACTAAGGTCCAATTCACTTCCATTGAGATATTCTGTACGTGTGTACAAAAAAAAGTCATATCTCTCAAAATTTTGCTCCTACTGAGATAAAAGTAGGCATATTCGGAGAGCAACAATATTGTCTATCGGAACATATATCGGAAACTCACAACAAATAATAAACATGGTAAATATCCCGTTTTAAGTTCTAGTGATAATATTGTCTATCGTTTACATTACGATACAATGGGTTCACATAAAGACATACATTTGTAGACAATATCTCAACAAAAAAGCAAAATGGCTGCCAAATAGCGGGAAAATGGATTGGACCCTAGTGTGTAGTGTATTTGTGTACTAGAATAGCTGCTAAGTGCCTAGAATATCGCTAGTCCATGACCGGACACGTTGTAGTATATGTTCACTAAAATGTCCTACTGATGGTGGCGTTGCGCGTCGGGTCGTTGAGTTCCCTGCAATATATGTGTGCTGAGCGACGCCGATGTATGCGTCATGCTTGTGAACGGGTGCTGTCTGTTGGGACTTGTCAGCTCGTAACTGCTATGGCATTCGTTTTAAAAGGCAATTAGCACCATTCATCTGGTCTACTTGAAATAAATAATATTCGACTTTGTTTTTGAAGCTTCACTTCACATGAGCCAATAAGTTGCTCAAGACACCGTTGATGGCTATTTGCTTGTAGCTGTAGTTACCGTAAGGCCTGTAGCTAAAACAAATGGCGATCAACTGTTTACTGGACAACTTAGTTGCCCACGTGCGGTCAACCTGAGAGTTACATTTAGTACTAACAGGATTTAGCAGTTTCTAGCTTCGCAGTCCGACTTCGTATTTTTACCGGTAACTACTAGAGAAACTACCGGTACCAGAGTCAACTTCCCAAAGTGAACTTAAACTTGAGCGGTCTGTTTTCTTTCACATACAGGTAAACGTAGATTCTCTATATTTGTAAAATAATATTATTTAGTAGTTGTAGCTCAAAATAGAGATGTTTGAAAGGCAAAAGGGCCATTGCTCAGCAGCGGGACAGTTAATAGATTGGTAAAAAAAGGTAAGTATTTTCATGTTCAACTCAATTCATTGAAAAAAATAGACCAGTTTACTGGTATGTACTTAAGAAACGTCAAAAGTAGGTGCATGATCCCAAATAGGAGATCCTATGAAGAAGAGGTGTCAAGAACCTCCATAGATACTCTTTTAAAATTATTGTTACAATAATTTCAATACAATAATATTATGAAGTTAATGCGAAAATAATGTAGGCAAGTACTTAAGTATTCTAAACAATACTTGTGACATTGGAATAGTCTCAGGTCGGTATAGGTCAAAAGTGAGCGTGAAACTAACTTGAGCAGTATTGCTTTCAAAAAATATTATAGAAATATTGAACAAATTTAATAAATAATCAACCGTTTCTCCCGTGTGGGGACGTGTTAGAATATAAAACTTCCTCGCCACACGCTGTGAATAGACGCGTGTTGGAAGATTCAACAAAACCCAACACGCTTGGTAGTAGAATCTATACGGTCGGCCTGGCTAGCTACCATTAAAGTCCGGCGCCAAGCAGTGTACTGTGTTCCGTCGCGTGTACGTGAGAGCCAGAGGGGTATAGGGGAATCCCTCTATATCTCTGTTGCTTGGATTCGTGTGCTCTATTTTAGACCCTGTCTGCGCTTACTATCAGGTGCGACGAGGGTCAAATGCGAA
This sequence comes from Amphipyra tragopoginis, assembly GCA_905220435.1. NCBI lineage: Eukaryota > Metazoa > Arthropoda > Insecta > Lepidoptera > Noctuidae > Amphipyra > Amphipyra tragopoginis. The sequence goes on along the minus strand of HG992008.1, from coordinate 25,940,678 downwards.
CAAGTAATAAAAAAAAGCCCATTTCTGTCCCATTTGTGCTGTCTGTTGGGACTAAGGTTGCCAACCCTACTATATAATATAGTATCCTACTATATTACAGGCCCGACTACTATATTTCTGAAAAAAAGTATATAGTAGGCGAAACTACTATATTTTAAAGGCACCAAACTCAAAGCAATAATATTCGTTTCAAAATTTGTAAGCGCAAAACGAAACGTCAATATCTATTTCTGCACGATTCTGGTATGTCAAGTTGACAGTTACGTTGACTTTTGACAGATTGGCAATTGAGAGTAGGTATGTGTTTTGGTAACTACTTAATTTTGAAGTTAATTATAAAACAATATTCTTTTAGGAAATAAAGTACCTATTCTGGAACCTACTATATTTTCTTTCATCCTTTCGTTATCTACTATATTTTTGTGGGTAATCATTTTAGAACTACTATTTTTGACCGACAAAGAGTTGGCAACCCTTGGGACTGGTCAGCTCGTAACTGCTATGGCAATCGTTTTAAAAGGCTCATTTTCTCATTATTTAGCACCATTCATCTAGTCTACTTGAAATAAATAATATTTGACTTGTTTTTGAAGGTTCACTTCACTTGAGCCTCTAAGTTGCTCAGGACACCGGGCACGGGCCGGCAAGAGAAGGGTTTAGGCGTTAGTCCACCAGGCTAGCCTGGTGCGGGTTGACGGACTACACACTAGGAGTGGGTTGTAACAGGTAAAATCACGCATCTGTTACGCCTGTTCCTGTTACACGTAAATAGCAGTTCCAAAAACCTGTTACGAAATAACTGTCTGTTATTTCATACTATGTGGGAACACACAATTGTGTGTTATCTGTTACCACAGATAACAACGTTTAACCTGTTTTCTGTAATAGTAGGACTTCTCTTTCTAACTAAGGTGTTAAACCTATGCGAGAAAAGGAAAGAGCTTGTGACGGCTGTAACAGGGTGTCACAGAGTAACAGTAACATGTTTTATCTTATTCTAACTGAGGTAACTGTCATAAGCATGAATAGAGAAAAGCTTGTGACTGTCACTTAAGGGATTTTGTTAGCTCGTGGAACAGGAACAGCTTTTTCATTCTGTTTGTCACAGTTACAGTCTGTTATCATAAGATACCTGTTTTATGTATCTGTTACGATAAATACGCCTCACTCCTACTACACACACCATTGAGAACTTCATGGAGCCCTCTCAGATGTACAGGTTTCCTCACGATGTTTTCCTTCACCATTAACGCAAGTGATAATCAATTTCTGATCCGCACATGAATTCGGAAACTCAGAGGTATCATTGCTTTCTACAACAAATGTAAAGATAATATTAATTTTGAACCAAATAAAATTCACTGTCTATTTTTTTACGCTACCAAGCTTTGCAAGTTTTATTTTGATGAGCGAAGCGATTTTAAAATTAGATTTGCATTATCAATTTGGGATACTGCTGAACGAGCAGAAGCCACACATTTTCAATTTAAAAAACAAACTTTTATTATTGAATTTCTCTTTTTTTTTGTTTTAATCCACCACAAAAAGGACCAGTAGAGGACGAAGCAATAATGATCACAACGTAAAGCAACGCAGCCCAATAATTAAAAGAGCGCAAATCAAAACTCATTTATTCAAACTGAAAATCAGTACTTTTTAAACATCAAAATGACAATAGACAGCCCTAAATTCATCCACCTTTGACACACAGCATTTATGGCACCTACTTAAAGATCAACACAGCATTCTAATTGAGCAACACACTCGTAATCGCTATGGCTATGATTTTGACAGCTCAACCATTTTCATAGCAACGTATACAAGGTGTAACATAAATAACGCACAACCTCTTAAGGGGTCACTGTACTCATCATTATGAACAACTTTTACTATGGGACCAAACCGGAAATCGCGAAAAAAAAATCAACTGTTCCCTACATTTTGACAAGATGTGCGAAAATAAATGTAGGGAACAGCTGTTTTTTTTTCGCGGTTTCAGGTTTGGTCCCATAGTAAAAGTTGTTCATAATGATGATTAATGTTGGGTACGTTAATCAATTGCCCTGCTGATCTCGACACCATCTTTAGTTCTCACATGGTGTAAAATAAAGCGTAATAATATTATACCTATACATCGCTATTTTTAGCGAGAGGGGAGCTCGTGGCTAAATAATTACAGCCGCATAGACCGATCTTCCGGGTTAAGCCACGCTTGCCGAGGTTGGTCTGTGGATGGGTGACCATTTACCATAGCGAGTTTCCTCCGTGCCTCGGAAAGCACGCAAAGCCGTTGGTCCCGGCTGTCATTTTTAGATCTTTGACAGTCGTTACTGTTGGTCAGAAGCCAGAAAGTCTGACAACCAGTCTTACCAAGAGTATCGTATTACCCAGTTACTGGGTTGTGGAGGTCTGATAGGCAGTCGCTCCATGTAAAATACTGATATTCAGCTGCATCCGGTTCGACTGGAAGCCGACCCCAACATAGTTGGGAAAAGGCTAGGCAGATGATGACATCGCTATTTTTAGTTACACGTTGTCTAAAAACATGAAATAAACATAATTTCCAAACACATCCTTCACTAATTTAAAATTTGAAGCCTCACAGACTCACAGCCCTTTCATCACAAAGTTTTGAACCCAAAAGACTTTTCAACAAAGGAATTTCTAATTTTCGTGAACCCAGAGCTCCATGTTTGTACATTAAAAAAGCGATTGTGTGTGCCCCGAATTAATATCGTTCGGACCCTGATCGTATGGATAAGCTTGCATCGATGGTCAAAGCACTGGAGTGAGGTCGAGTGCCACTACGAGAGGTAACGTGTAAAACATTCAAGGATTTGCTAAACTGTTTTTTTTTCTATTGGACTGCTGCAGATGGTCCTTGGGGACCTGGGGTTATTGGCTAGACCTGAAGGATCTCCAGCCAGTAAAATACTTATGGGAAGTAAAATACTTAACCTAAGCTAACTACTTATACTACACTAACATCATGACTACCTGCAACAACAGCACTAAGGGCGACCCCTAGTGGGACTCCGACCTCGGCTTAGGGCGTTGCTGGCAAGGACTGGGGGGAGACAGCTTGATGAGGGCTGAATTATCGGTGTGACGACCGGCTCCACGACGGGAGAGCTCGGTGGATCGTGAGCGGCGGCGGTGGGACGTCGTGACGGGCCTCGCCGGCAGTAAGCCGGACAGCGGCGGACGCTGTGTAGTGTGCTGGTCGATTAACTCGCCTCCTGGAGGAGAGTTATTTCGTCATCGGGCTCTAAAAGTGTGCTAAATTAATGTGGACCAACGATACTTATACAAAAAGACGCCCATTGACATTGTCTTTGACGCGCCAAAAGCGACGATAGATCTTGCAGATAGTTATCTCTTTCACTCTCGTACCTCTTCAATATGTTCGTCTTACTCATTAGAGATAGTAGTGAAAATAATGCAGGGCCGAATTTTAAACGCCATGTTCTATTAACGTAACATATTTTAATATTATCATTGAGCAACAATAATTATTACTTATGTCATTATTAAAAGCTGGTGGTCAAGTACCAGTTGTTCATCATTTCTTTCTATGTGTTTGCAATAGTCATACTTAAATCTACAACAAGAATTGTATGACTACTTGTAAGGCTATATAAATGGCTCTAACGTCTCGTACAAGTTCTGAAAATCTACTGAAAGAAAGGGCTACAGTTGCGAGAAAGAAGTTTAAAAAATCTCTGAACTAAGGTTTGGGACAGATGTAGTCTCGACGATATTACGACTCGAACGAGTATCTTGCACAATTTGTTGCTAGTTTCCATATATTTACTTGGTGTGCATAAAAAGAGCCACCACGACTGACGATACTTTAGTACGTCCGGTGCACCCTGGACAGTGAGCCGCGCTATCAACCTTGCTGACTGGCTAATATTTTCACCACAGCATGACTTTTCTAGAATAGCTCATGATGCCAGGAGAGAAGAAGGAATATATTTGCTGTTGGAATCAGTCACCCAGACGCCGCGATCAGTGACACCCCACCTGGCTGGACCCATCGAAGTGAATACAGTTTACCTTACATCTTACATCAAACCCTCCGCAGATTACTTTTCTATTTGCACTGAATAACGAGGTAAAATTTAATAAATATTCAGTGAGAAATTAAGGCTGATCACACATGGGCCACTAAGTTGCTCAAGAGACAATGGATCGCCATTTTCATTTAGCAGCAATTACCGTTTGATGTATGGTCTGCGGCTAAAATTAATTCTTTTTTTTCTAGAAAATATTTTTGACAGACTGATAGAAACTGTCTAGTGCAACCTACAATTTCTACAAAAGATACTGAAATCAGCAAGGCAATTGTGTAACGCAACCGACATCAATTACGACAGTTGATGTGTCAAAAACAATATTCATTGCGTGGTACACATTTGCCATGTAGAGAAGTTGGATTGTTGGATTGTTAATACATACGTTGCTACGGAAATTGTTGCTCTGTCAAAATCAAAGCCATAGCGATTACGAGTGTGTTGCGCAATTAGAATGCAGCTCTAAATTGAATCGGCTATATTGCTTTACTATTAGCCATACATAGGTATAATAAGCATTTCCATCTAAAGAAAATATCTAACGAATGCTCAAATTCTCGAACTTATGCTCGCAAACAAAAATTCTTGGCTCGCAATTTAATTCTCACAACCAAATGAACGCTCGCTAACATAATATGGTCGCAGTGTGGACGTACCTTTAAAAATCAAATGCCCAGTTTCATATACATCCGCAAGCTATACAATTATTTCGTTATAGACATTAAGAAAGTTCCAGCCGTTTTGAACCACACTGTATAAATATGTAGGTATACAGGCTGTGTAAAATGTGCATCTGTACCTTCACAACCAACGGATACCAACCTACATATGTAACTTGCTACAGCAACAACATCTTAGAACCAAGCATCTTGAGAGCAATAGAAGTCCTCCATATTAGCAATACGGCTAGCTGCACACTGCTCAGCAACATTTAATTACAATTCTGTTCGCTGCCAAATTGCTTCGCTCGGTGGCGCTTAGTAATTGTTGTTATAGGGTAGTGTGGAGTTTGGTTGGAATCGCTTCGCGTGTATTAAATCGATTGTGTGTAAGAGCTTTATAGAGACCTGCGATAAGATGGATTGATTGATGTAGTGACATAGGAGCCACCAGTTGCGCTTGAGTTTATAGACTTCTTAAAAGACGCAAAATAATTAGATTTAGGTGCATGAAAAGAGCCTCCACGAGTGACGATACTTAAGTACGTCCGGCGCACCCTGGGCAGTCAGCCTCGCTACCAACCTTGCTGACTGGCTAATCTTTTCACCACAGCATTGAACTATTTTCGTATAGCTCGTGCTGACACGAGAGTAGAAGAAAAAGAAGATTAGGTTTACCCGACAGCGCGACTGCAAAGGCAGTTATGTTTTTAACTAAGTACCTACCTAGTTAAAAGTCAATAGGGCGGTCTCTCAATTCATTTTTAATCATTTACTAATAGACAATCCTTTCATATTGAAAACAAACTGTGAAACATCATGTTCAAGCAAGTCACTTATAAACTCATTGGTAAACTAGGTAATAGCTTACGGAAATATTTACTGAATAACTTTGGCACCGCTTGGATGACTGCTTACCCCTTGCGGAACAACTAGCATGAACATAATAAACATAAATCAATCAACCATCAAAACCACAACTATGTAACAAAACCATTAAATAAACTACCCACTCATCGCAGTTTTCTTAGAAAACCGCACAGATTTCCACTCCTGCGCATCTAAATGCGCGACACGTGTGCAAACGCAATATTAATTATTAATTCGTTATTAATTATTACAGCGCAATAATTTCTTGTTTGTGATGACAATGCTAATTTTATGGGAAAATCTAGGGGGTAATATTTCCTGAGAGACCATGGAAATACACCGTTGGTAATATTGTATTGCAAGACATAGGTAACTTTATTTATTTATTTATTTATACTTTCGCACAAAATCTGTACAGAGGCGGTATCGGTAGGCGCTTATTAGCATTTTAAGCCTAAAGTCAAAGTTTTTTATTTCGAATAGACCAGATTTCAGGCAGTGTTAAAGAGTAGGGATTTTATAACAAAACTACATTAAGTAACAGAATTTCCTCTCCACACTAGAGAGATACGGTCACAATTGCAAGCGGTACAAAGCTAGAATAATGCGCAAATACAAGAGAAAGATAAACAGAGCCGCGTGCAAATGTTAGTCGGCAGTCGACGCGGTCGCGTGTTGGTAGAGGACAAACTGTCAAGTGGGGCAATGGTTACAGACTCTTCTGGGAGTTGCAGTTTAGTGAATCAATATGGTAATATACCCGATGATCGTTTATTGTAGCTTCACAGGAAGTGAAACCTCAAATATCTACATTCAGAACCTCATTTTTTTCAGCCTTTGCTGTCCTACTGCTGGGCAAAGGCCTCCCCCAAGTTCTTCCATATACTGTTCCTGCGCTACCTCAAACGAGACGTCGCGGTATATTATAAATGTTACAGTCAAAACTCTTAACCGGTCAAAATTACTTTTGACTGCAAAACACAGTTAACAGTACTTTTGACAGAAATACCGGTTAAAACTACTTTGGACTAATGCCTGCAGTCAAAAATACTTTTGACTGGTTGCATTCCAATCTGGAAGGGCTGAGTATGATCACGGATCACATAATTTGATAATCACTCCGTATTTGGGGAAGGAAAACATCGTGAGGAATATTGCACACCTGAGAGTGCTGCATAAATTTCTCGATGGTGTGTGTTGTCCGCAAACTCGCAGCAGGCCATCGTGGAGGACTAAGGTCTATACTTTCTTTTTGAGGAGAGGGAGACCCCCGTGTCCAGCAATGATACTGTAAGGGGTTGATTATGTTGCTATGATTCCACCAGATATTCGACCCTTAGAACATTAACTAGAATAAAGGACATGTCTTGACCAAACGGAATCCAATCAAGACAAATTTTAATCTAACAGAAATGCCATTAATTTTTTAAACCTAACCACATCAAAAGGCTATCCAGTCCATCGGTTAACTAATAAAAGGCTAACGCTATCGATGAATAGGCGCGTCCAGGTTAACGAAGTGTCCGGCACAGCTGTCCGGTTATCCGATATCCGGTGCCGGTGAACCGGATAATTTTCCTCAACTCTAAAAATAAGAGTATAGATTTAATGTCTCTTGTTTTTTATAGTATTTTGGGTTGGTTTTTATTATTAAGTTGGAATATTAGGTATTCCGTTTCATGTCAGTGTGGTGCCGGACGTAAAGAATAGCACTACCCTATCTCTTCTCGAGGGTGTCGTAAAAGGCGACTAAGGGATTCACTAGAGGATGGGCAGCAGCGTTCTCTGAGTACCTTAACAACTATACTGCGATCGACAACCCGCCTGCCAAGCGTGGCGATTATGGTAACCCCCCTCCCCCCAACATAGCTTGGGGGAGGTATATATCCAGCAGTGGACGTCTTTGGCTAAAGATGATGATGATTAGGTATTCACTGGACCATCAAATGGGGGTACGTATTAATCAGGTCATTGATTTGGTGATCACAATCATAAACAAAGAGTTGAACCGCTTACACAGCATCAAAATATCGTGGATTTTATTTTTGAATTTGACTGAAGTCAGACTCCAATGCTTGTACTCAGATAATATGTGGAAGCATCCAGTAAGTACCTACTCTGGAAACTTCCATCACGCGCCAACATGCATTCATGACGTCCTTCATGTACTGTGCGTAACCCCTTTTAGATGAAATTGTTTCATTTAGACTTTTGATTGTCTTGTTGGTCTATAGTAGTCGCAAGCGCGACTGCTGAACGTGAGGTCTTGGGTTCGATCCCCAGGTCGGGGAAAGTGCTATCGGGTTTTTATGTGTGGAATTTTTCAGTAGTAGCCCGGAGTCTGGATTTGTACCCAGTGATGGCAATAGGCTCACCCCCCAATACATGGGGCATAAACATAACGACGAAATAAGGGTGTACTATATACACCTATCCCCAACCCTTCAGGGAATACAGTGATGATAAGTTGTTTATTTTTTTATTCTTTGTCGTGCTTGGCCTTAGTTGCACCTGATGGAAAGTGCCGACAGGTTCCAAGATGGAGCACACAAATCCAATCAACTGAAATATACTTAAGTAGAGGGATTTCCCTATACCCCCCCCCCCCCCTGGCTCCCACATAAACACGACGGAACACAGAAAATTGCTTGGCGCCGGATTGTAATGTGAGGATAGTTCGCCAGACCGAGCGTAAAGATCCTACCACCAATCATGGTGGGTTTTGTTGAATCTTACAACACGCACCTTTCCATCTTGCGATGAGGAAATTTTATACTCTAGTCTGTATGAAAATACACCAATACAGGTACATCACCTCTAGGGGGTAAAGGCGTGAAGGTTACTTGTATCATAACAGTACAATGTACTACATATCGAAGGGTATTTGAACCTCAAGGTTGCACATGAGGTAATATTGGAACAGATCGTAATTAACATTAAAATAGTTATTCACTATTCATAATAGCCAGGTGTTTCTATAACAATGCCTAACTTGTTTAGACTAGCCTCGTTAGTGAGTCATGTGGAGTATATTTGTGACTTCAAGCATACTTTCGTTGGGAGTTAAGAGGAGTTTAGGTCGACGAAATATACTTTTTAATGGTTTTTTTTTCTGGGTTTAAAAACGCGGGTTCGAGTCATTAGCATAGATGTTTGTATAGTCTAGGTACCTACAGATTTTTGTGGTAATGTTGATTTTAGCAGAATACCAGCTCTGCTTCATCTCAACGAAGTAGCCCAATGCTGAGCTAAGAACCATTTTTGTCTCTCAAATAAATTGCGTTTTTTTTTCATGATTCGTGTTTAATACCAGTTTGTCTATTGTCAATGTACGAGAGAGCAAAATAAATCTTTTCTTTCTTATTCATGTTGGTTTTGGCCACAGAAATCTAAATAGTGGTTCTGGCAGATATGGCAATGGACATCCAAGTGTATTTTTCACCGCTATTGGTCCTACTGTGTCAAACCACTGACTCCTCAAAGACTCGTTATTCTACAAACAATAAGCATGTTACTAAAAAGGTTCACGATACCAAAATCAGGCGAGAGTGCCAAATTCAGTCAGCCCCGCTACCAACTCTGCTAACTGGCTAATCTTTTCACCACAGCATGAACTATTCTCTTATAGCTCGTGCAGACACAAGAGAAGAAGAACCAAAAATAACACTACAATTAAAATACTGTCACATTCAAAAACATCTGAAAGTCACGAGAGACTCAACACTGACAAACAATTCCAACAATATGACAACTACCAATAAAAATAATTGTCGACAATGTACACCATTGAGCCTCCCAAAGCCTTCAACGCAGACAAACAGTCCAATTACATAAGGTAAACAGGCACGCGGCTGCGCGCTGCAGATAACTGTAATGCTCTGCGTTTGCAGCCGCTGCAGTCTGCGTAACTACTGTATTTATTGTATAACTATGGCTGGTATTTGAATTCTGCGAATATTTTTAAATTTAATCAGCACATTACTGTTGGGAGAGGACAAAGAGATAAAGAAGGGTATAGGCCTTAGACCACCATGCTGGTCTATAACAGCTAATCTCCCAGCGCCATCGATCAGCGCCGCCATTTATTGTTTCTGAAACTGGTTTTCAATGAGTCAAGGGTTGACAAACTGCACATGCTATCGAGAACTTTATGGAGCCCTCTCAGATGTGCAGGTTTCCTCACGATGTTTTTCTTTCAGCATTAACGCAAGTGATAATCAAATTTTGCTTCGCACATAAATTCGAAAAATCAAGAGGAGCGGGCCGGAATCGTCCCTAGCGTCCGGGATGGAAGGTAAACTATCATCCACTAAGCTATCACTGCTGGAGGGATTAATACTAAATGTGTTGAGGCCCTCAACTTGAGGGGTGAATATTCGTCTTACCTTATTTATTTTTTAACAAATCACTGTTTCTTGGGTTGTTAACGTTATAGTAGTTTTATCGTTTGAATTTTCACTATCATAATTGGAGTTTTAAACGTCTGCATTCTTGATCTGCATTTTAGGGTGATGACAATGAGTTTCTTAATTTTTGTTAATGTTTTTCGAATATTCACCCTAATACATTTGGTATTAATCCCTCAAATACAATATTAATCATCTGTAGAAGTTTACCGACCCTATCAGTTGAGAGCAATATGAAGGGTTCGAATTTACGACCTTCTGAGGGCCCGTCTGGCGATCAGCTAATTCCTAATTTAGGGGCCTAGATCATCAAACATGAGATAGGGCTTGTAAATGTTGACTAAAACAGTTTCTAAGGGACCTAAGCCTAAGCCTGACAACAGCGCACATTCATAACGAGATCGAGATATCTGACTCATCGAATTAGACCTAGTCTACACGTCTACTACGTCAAAGTAAACAGTAGTAAACTGTTTTCACTTAATAACTCTCGTGTGTGAAATTCATGTTTAAGATGGCATGTTGACAGCATAAATAAATTGCAAATCTAATTACTTAGTCCGCCAGTTAGAGTTTTGAAAAATAATGGACACCTATTTTTTCTTTTGTTAAATCTATGAATATTTGGAAAGATAAAACGCATCAAAACTCGAGAGTCGACGTCACAAACGTCAGAAGCAAGTAAAAATTGTACTTGCTTGTGACATTTTAAAAGTGCTGCATCTTCGTCAATTTTGGTTTACGCAACAACAGAAAGCATACGGGTCAAATATTTTTTGATAATCTAATTGACGGACTAAATAGTTTTTTTCAGTCAAATACCCTATTCTGTACGGTTTGACACACGTGCATTTTATCGGGTTCGGTCCGTGACATCGCCGTTTGTATAGCTCATGATTAAAGACTCCGGTTAAGTCCGAAACTAGTCGAACCTAGATATTAAAAGCAGTAAAGAGAAGTGGAACCCCTTGTGAAAGGGTAATTCTATGGAAGTTAGTACCTTCATACCTACTTCTGCCGCTAAGCAGCATTGCTGTGTTAAGGTGCCGCTGCCGTTGAAATTAAAGGCACATGAGACTTTACAACTGTGTCTCTAAGGTTGACAATACATCAGCAATCCTCTTGATGTTGGAGGTGTGTACAGGATAGTAATTTGAAACGGGGCATGAAGGGCAGCTATCTTAACCATTGTAGCTACAGGAAAACGTTCTTAGAAGACCACCCCTAACTTTTGGAATAATTTCAATCGGCATTCACAGATTTTGAAAAAAAAAGTACAGTCAGCGAGAAAAAGGGCTATTTTCACAAAACCTTTTTATGATGCCAATCGATCTTATTTCCCATAAGGATCAAAAGACTCTGCCGGACCAACTGAGGTTTGAGTACTAGAAACGTCAGAAATAACAAAAAACTATTTGAGATGGGGTAGTACCTAATAAGGGTAGCTACCTTAATCGTTGTGGCTACAGGAAAATGTTGATAGGAGACTGGCCATAATTTTTGACATTATTTGGAACTGAATTCAAAGATTTTGAAAAAAAAATGGTACAGTCAGGAAAAAAATGGTCAGTTCACACAAAACATTTGTATGATGCCAATCGATCCTATTTCCCATAAGGATCAAAATAATCTTCTGGACCTACTGAGGTTAGTAGGTACTAGAAACTTCAGAAATCACGAAAAACAACATTTTGCGAAAAATAACAAAAAGTTACGATTAGGACGAAAATGTTTTTTTTTGTTTTTGGCTATTTTACCCCCTTACCACCAGGTGGGTCGTTGGTTGTTTGCCAAAACACAAATTTAAAAAAAATGCACGTGATCCGTACATAATCCTAAGCAAGTAGTAGAGTGCGCGCAAGATAACTCTGCGCGCGACTGAGGGTGTGCTAAACGTTGCCGTGATCGCAAAAGTTTAAATTACCGCTTTTTAAGCTTAACTTTTTTATCGCTATACATAAATTTCCCGTTAAATATTCCTACAATCAGGTAGTTCTACTATCAAAATTGATAAAACGGCACACACTTTGGTGAACCATGATTAGTTCCGATTTCGGCCGCGCGCAGACTTATCTTGCGCGCACTCTACTAATAAGACTGTATTTTTCCGTTCATTTAAAACCACGAAACTAGCTTATCATGCCAAAAAATTACAGTCATCAGCGCTCTATTCATCGTCCATATCTCAAAGACAGATGTGGAACAATAATTTCAGAAAATAACTGAGTGTAGTCTATGCATAATGTAATTGTCTATGACTCGCTTTTTATTCCCATGAAGTGTCACAATTCCGCCATTTTGTTTCCACAAAGAACGTTACAACATTTGGTGAGGAAATAAAAATGTTTAGAAATAACTATGTGCTAATGTAATTAAAAAATAGCTTATTTAGTCTGCAATAATTAAAAAAATAATTAAAATTGTAGTCACGGGGTATATTCTGGAGCTATATTTTAAATGAGTAACCATAGAGTTTCTTGCCGGCTCTTCTCCATAGGAAACGACTAATTGGAACCGTGCACCTAAATTCGACTTTTCATAAGCGCCTGTAATGGTTTATGTGAAATAAAACTTTGTTAAATTAATTGACATTTTTATTTCACCTTTTCCTTCATGACCCAATCCAAAATGGCCAAAAAATCAATCATGTTTAACATACTTATATTTAAATTGTCGGTAGTGCAATACCTAACACAGTACCTACCTACCCAAACAATAATAAAACTTACTTCCTACTTCTCAAACAATCAAAACAAATCGCTGTCTAAGCTACAAATATGCACACCAATCCAAAACACGACCGTGACACTACGTGCTTAAAGTAGGTCGAACACAAAGTTACATTTGCTGATGTTATAACACCGTATTTTATAAACACTTGGCATGTTTTAAAATAAAACGCATTGTATGTATTTTTGTTTAATTTACTGAGAGTAGTACGTAAGTTACCGGTCAAAACTATTGAGAATATTAGTTAATTTTGGTTTCATTTTAAAGAATGTGTGGCTAATTCCGATCATCGGAATTTAACATGGAGCGATTGTAGCCTACACAACGCATCGAGAATCCTCTTAGTGTTTGTTGTAGGTTCTTTCATACATCTCTACTAGCCGTAATCTAAGGAGTCATCTCCTTTCTAGTCATAGCATCTTTCACATTCTCCATCTATCGTTTCTTTGGTAATTTCGGTACTCCACAAGATGTAGCTATAGGATTAAGGAAGTCTTATAAATTTTTCATAGTTTTTCATACCGTATAGCCAGGACTTCAAGATCCTCTCAATCTGCAACTAATCTTTAAACCTCATAAATAGTTACAAAATCGTTTGTTTCTTATCAATTATTGCCATTAGCTGACCCAGTTCCCTCAGTTGATAAAGCATCTTCCGACTCACGTTAGAAACATAATGTAACTTAAATAAATGCAATTGCATCGAAGAGCAACAATGCTTATCCTTAGCCGGGCAGTGATTTTAAGACGAATCTTTTGCTAGAACTACTATTCGGTATCAGGCTCCAATGTCCTTAATAAATCCATAGAATGAGCAAGCATTATCTTCTAATTTGGCAATGTCGGCACAAGCTATACGAAAATACCTCATGTCGTAGTGAAAAGATGAGCCAGTCAGCAAGGTTGATAACGAGGCTGACTGTCCAGGGTACGCCAGACGTATACTTAAGAAACGTCACTCGTGGAGGCTCTTTTAATGCACTCCAGCAGCTTACTTAACATAATTATATTATTAGCTTGTAGAGGAAAGAAAAAGTTTAACTGTTGTGAGAAATATACGATGGGCATTATAGTATAACCCAATGTTATATACGAAAAGACCGAAAGCTTGTGACAGAGAACGGTGGAAGATACTGGTAGAGAACTTTGTTTCTCCAATATTATCTGGCCCGGCAACCCTCCCTTTACAGCAGGAGTGTTGGCCTGCGGAAATACATGTATTTGTTTGTAGCCTCATCACTTGATACGAATAGGTATAAAAACAAATAAATAGATAAATAAAATGCAATAACAAATAGCCGTAATTATTTGAGGCAAAAACATTAAATAAATATTAGCCTGTAACTGTCCCACTGCTGGGCAAAGGCCTCTTCTCGTACAGAGAAGGAACGAGAATTGATTACCACGCTTGCTCACTGCGTGTTGGCGATTTGAGACCATTAAAGTCCAGGTTTCCTCACGATGTTTTCCTTCACCGTATGTCAGTGGCGTCTTAGATTAACTAAGAAAGTACATAAGAAATTGAAAGTCACATTGGTACATGCCTGGGTTTGAACCCACAACCCGGTGCTTAACAAGCGGGTCTGTAACCTTCGGGCCACCACGACAAAAACATTATACAATAAAATATGCATTTTTTTTTTCTGGCTTGGCCATATATTTTGCATTTTTCTGGCCCCTTAAGAAAACAGTTTTCCTACCCCTACCAGACTAAAAATAACAAATTAAAATGTAGGTATTAACTTTCTGACTCTTGTTTCAAGTAGTAATTTAGTAAAAAAACCTAAGCTAACTGTTGTCATAGTATCGTCGTGGCAATACCCCTGCACACAATGGGCGGTTAACAATGATCCGCATGCATTAGCGGTGCCGGGCCGTGCCAGCCTGCGCGCGCGCCGGTCGTAGGGCTGCCCAGTTGTATGATTGAATTAGTTGTAACTACTATTACGTGGTTTAGAGTTTCATAAACAGTTATGAAGTGGGATGTTTAGTTTGACTGTGAGTGGAATTAGTGACAGCACTTAGAGTTGTTATTAAACTATTAAATATTGACAAACTTAATAGCTCAGAAGGCTAATAAGCATCGTAATTAACGAGTCTAGTAGATTAAAATTAATAGGAATTAATTGAGTTAATTTTAGGGTTGGAATAAATAATAATTACCTACATAATTAATTTTCTTTCGTGAGAATCTATTGTTTGATTAAATGGACAATTAAATCGCTGTAAGTGATCTTCAAAGTTATGAATATAGTAATCAAATTGTTTGTTAAATAATTAAAAACTTTAATCAAGGTACCTATCAACCCTATTACCACGGAGGCCGTTTCAAAAACAACACCTCATGTAGTTGTTTCTTTAGAAAAATAACCCGCGCCATTGAGACCCGACACTTGTGCACACAAATACTGTGCAATGTAAGGTGTGGGCGAGGTTAAGCACTTTACCGCGGCTTGGAATAAGATGGGTGGCATTCGTGTGCAAAATAATCTAAGTACGTCATTTAGATCTGAGCATTCAAATAATGTAGCAATGTGTCAAATAAAGGTGACCGCGAGTTTAAGCGACGTTACCGCGGTTTGGAAAAAGATGAGTAGGTAGGTAAAATAAAAAATGTCTTTGCAACTGCAAGTGAATTAGGTTTATTTATAGAATCACGAGGTTATCGATATGTGGGAAGGTTGACTCAGCAGTCGTTGTGCCAATAGTCGTTGCGGTCAATGGCTTAATAGCCAAGAGCCTCGGCCAACATCTGATGAGGCTCTCGTTAAGCAGCTGGATCTAGGGCTTGATACAGAAAGCGATACTTCTCGACACGGCGCGTATTGTTAAGAAATTCCTTTCCCTAAAGCCCTAACCACCGGTAGCTTAGACCCTGATCCGGAAAAAGGGGGGCATTTTTATTTTAATGTGTTTTTGTGGTTTTTATAGAAATATTTAAAATTGTAAATGAATTAAATATTTCTATTTAAATTTATACATACGAGTATATATCACTACATAGTATAAAACAAAGTCGCTTTCCGCTGTCTGTCCCTATTTATGCTTAGATCTTTAAAACTTCGCAACGGATTTTGATGCGGTTTTTTTTAATGGATAGAGTGATTCAAGAGGAAGGTTTATATGTATAATACATTGCACCCGTGCGAAGCCGGGCCAGGTCGCTAGTAAAGAATAAATAAAAGAAAAAAATAAGTTCTCTTTAGGATGTTTATTGCGTAAAATATCAAAAAAAGGGAATTGTGGTTCGACTAAAATTAATTTCTCGGTCTGTCTGTATCGCAATCACTTAAAGGTAAGTAAGTATATCTATATACATAGATACTCCGTTCAACAGTTAACGAACAGACCGAAGGTAACTGCAGAATCGTGATAGGTTAAACTATTTTCTAATTGGACGAATCATGTTTGTTATTCGAAAGTTATGATAACTAGCTTAGTTAACGAAGGATAGTACTGCAGCTATGATAGTTTAGGCAGGTGGGCTCATCGCCATATTGAGATAGACACGTTAATTGGAGAGTACACATTGCTTGGTCATTAAGACACGTAGCATGTTTCACTGTTTTATCTATTATGTCTGAAGTCTGTCATCACTGTCATGTATATTTTGACCGACTTCAAGTAAGGTAAGTATTGTATTTTATGTAAGTTTATAGTAAATTTTTGTATTTATGTGGTTCTTTGTGTCTGTATATTTATCAGATTCTTTTTTCTACACATTATTGTCTACATTTCTTGTTCTAATATCTCCTCTCACAGGTCTACTGGAAGAGATTTCTTTAAGAAATAAACAGTGCCTTTGTACTTGTACGCTATGGTCCTAATTAACTTCCTATTAAGTGTTGTGCCATCAATAATAAAACAAAATATGGAGGTTCTCCATTCATTGTATACCAACTGGGTGGAAATTAGAGATGGGGCTGAAACGGCAGCTATTTAACAAACACCTCTTTGCCATTGGAGTTACAGACAGCCCACTGTGCAGAGCATGCATGGAGGAGGACGAGACGGCAGCCCACGTGCTACTAAACTGCCCTGAGGTCGCCACATACAGGGCTAAGTACTTCGGTAACCCAGGTACTCTTCGAGAGATCACCAGCAACATCAAGGGTGTGCTGGCCTTTTTCGAGGAGTTAGGGTGGATCAAGTAACTATACTTACCAGCCATCACGCAAAATACGCGCTTAGACGTGGAGTTGCGGATACCAGCCCGTTATACCCTAGGTATACCTTAACGGCAGCTACCTTAACTGTTGTAGCTGCAGGAAAACATTTTGAGAAATTGTTAGTACAGTCAGCGAGAAAAACAAATCTCACAAAAAAAAAATTTTTGGCGCCTCAATCTCTCTCGGTCAGAAAACATAAAAAAACTTTTCCGATACATTTTGTATGGAAATCAATCGCCCAATTACTTAAGTACTTATTTGAAAGCAAATGGAAGCAAGCGTGGAATGTTAATTAGCTAATTTACACATACAACAATTATCCAATTTAGACTTCAACAATAATGATTGATTACCAATTATTTTTCTGATATTTTACATGAAGTAACGTTAGTTTATGCTGGTATTTGATTTCGATTTACGTATTAGTTAGAATAAAACACACAAAATCATGGGCAGACGTGTACAATGCACCCTCATTTCATCGTTACGTCACATGTAATAGGGGGCGAGCCTATTGCCATCAACCGGGCACAAATCCAGACTTCATGCTGCTACTGAGGAATTCCACACGGAAAAACCCGAAGTTTGCGACCACTACATCAATAAGTCAGTTTTAAAATAAAACAAACATGATAATCAATATTCTAGAGCCACACACAATATTTAGCGTATCCTTGTCAGCCCGTAAACAAGAAATACATATCTATAATGATTTTATGAATGTTTTAGAACGTCGCACGACAGTGAGAATATTCGCCGAACCGCTGGGACATAACTACATAACCTGGAAACTTTCATTTCTATAAAAAAATGAAATAAAATATAAAATAATCTTTATTTCGGATAAGTACTTAACATCCATAATCGGTTATTAAAAAAGAGAGAAAGAAAGTTATTAGTAACAAAAAAAAACGTCTTATTTAGTTACCAGTTCTTTGTTCGTCATGCATCTTTGAACAATGGCATTCAACAAAGAAGAGTCGTATCTCCCTGCTATGGTCTTCAGGATGGAGTTGGAGCTGGCCCGCACTCTGCAGAGCAACGAGGCAGATCTCTGTCTGACGATGGCATGAAAGCCATCGACGTGTGCCTGCGTGAGCATACCAGATGCACTACAGAAACGGGGCAGCCCCATCAACATCCTGAAACCGTTATTATATTGGACCCGCAGGGCGCTGATAGAAATTGCAAATCAATTAATTGATTCTAGCCTCTGGATCGATTCAATACATCACAACAGTTGTTTTTCCTTATTTATTCTTGGCTTCGATCACTATAATAAGAACCTATAATTAATTAATGTTTACAGGTCTACAACCATCCTTGAATACAAGCCTTTATTTATTAATGTAATAACAATAAATAAGGCGACCTCAAAGGAAATTAATTGGCATCATTATTTTATAGAAAGAAAATATGATAATCTCGTTTTTCTTGATTATTAATAATAATATTGTTTTTTCTTGGTGTAACCAGGGTTCTATAGAATATTACACACAAAGGTCATAATAGCTATATGTATTTATGTGGTCATAAGGAGCGGTAAGACCCTCGCAGTTGACCGCTTGCCTTATGCCGCGTGGCTAGGTAGCCAACGAACGGGGCTCGGCAAACTTCGTGAAACCGACCACTTCCGAACTGAAAGCTGACGCAATAAGTGTGAGTGGCGCGAAAATCAGCTACTACCATTGGCTGTACGATCAGGTGATGACGATGTAAGTAACTTGTTAGTTGCGTCGTACTGTACCTACCGCTAAAAACCGAATGAAGACAGTTTATTTCATTCTTTAATTGTAGCGCATCACATACACAACACTATTTAGTGCATTTACCATGTTTTCTCTGCATCACCCTTATAGTCGACGGTAGTAAATGCCTGTACTAATTATGTGCGAATGTATAAATAAATAAATTCAATACAAAATTTAGTCAAATGAAGTTTCGTTAGCTTTCATTGCAAGTAGTGCAGCATATACACCTAGCCAACTATGCTGGGGTCGACTTCCATATTAAGCAGATGCGGCTAAATACCAATATGGGCTGCTACCAGAAGCCCAATTCTCGTAATTAATTGTAAGACTGAAGGTTGACCGAACTAAGATTAAATTTTGAATTGAATAAAAAATTGTATTCTGTTACACTTAAAAGTTCGGTCCGGTTTCAGTATCATCTCAGTCTATCTCGATATAATGTCAATTCAGTCAAGTTAAAACCTATTACCGATAGCATACCGATATCAACAGTCATAGACTAACATTCTAGAAATAAATGAGAATTCCAACTTGTCAAAATGGCTCAGCACATAACGTAATCAGAATACCCTTTTGGCTTCAGTCAACTTTCAATCTCATTTCAATATAATCTCACGTTTGACGTTGTTTGATAACGAACAAGAATACCATTTGTCATATTTATGAGATTGAGACTAAACTGACTGAGACTAGGTATATTTTGAACATTTTTATTTAAGTATTGGCCTTCAGACCTTTGCTATCCAGTTATTGACGA
Organism: Amphipyra tragopoginis; assembly: GCA_905220435.1. Lineage (NCBI taxonomy): Eukaryota > Metazoa > Arthropoda > Insecta > Lepidoptera > Noctuidae > Amphipyra > Amphipyra tragopoginis. Next base: position 25,921,260 of record HG992008.1, on the reverse strand, counting down.
ATGTCGATATCTTCGTTGTCTACACTATTATATTACAATGGACATTGAAATACCATCATTGCCCATTATGTACACGTGCCATCACAGTGATCAAAACCCCATCCGTACAGTTTCGGCTCTATAAATCAAGTGCGTGTTACCGCATCGCCACGTGTAGCTACGGATGCAAATCACGTATTGCGACCATAACTGATACATAGACGTACAATACACTAACTAATATACTTGTTGTATGTAAATATGGAGCTGTTAGGGCTGTCAAATTTAGTCTGGCGTCCGATGTCTAAAAGACCGATAACGCGGCGTTTAGCGGTCTAGAAGAGAACGCGAAGCGGCGCGTCGCGACGCGAAACCAACAAACTGTCGATACCTATTGAAATGGTCTACGTGACCAAACGCGCATGGAGTGCGGTTCGGCGCGGCGCGAAGCGAAGCGAACGCGATCAGTTGGCTTGTTATTTTCGCGCGAAATGGATGCGGTGCCGTACAGTCCATACAGTCTAGTTTATCAGATTGATTTATGAACCAACCATTTCTTGGTTTTTGAAACTTATTTTTAGGTGATTTGTACGATCCATTAGACGAAGGTTGCTTGATGGGTTCAGATACTTCAGTGACGGTTGACAAAGTGTGAACTAACGACAGGTTAAGTCTAGGTATGTAAGTAGGAGGTATCGGCGAACCTATTCGGCGAACGTTTGTACTTTTATCCTTAGTTTTTTCTTCATTACTCTCTGTAGAACAAGAATTTGAACAACTGGGCGTTTCACTGGCGCCTATGTTAGCAAATTCATAATCATCTTCTCTTAATTGGTGTTTATTTTTAAACGAATAAATCCAAATGGTGCGTGTTTCACTGTCTAATTCAGGATCATATGTCATAATTTCTTCTGTGCCTTTCTGTCTGTGCTACTTAACGGCGGCGACGCGCAGCGGGCGGTTACCGAGCTCGTAGGACAAAGCCACCGCTTCGCACCGCATCGCATTGAATTCGCGTGTCACCGCATCGAATCGCTTCGCAATTCGCGTTCGCTTTGAACCGCCTACGTAAGACGCTGCGTAAGTCAGTAAACCATGAGTTATGAGCAAAAACGTGCAAAATGGTTGTCTCTACAAATTCTGAAGACATACCTACAGATGTTTTTGTGATACCAAATTATTGAGCGTGTGTTTCCGTGTGGTGCCGGACGTATAGTAAAGCACTACCTACCCCATCTCTTGCCGTGGGTGTCGTTATTAGGTGACTAAGGGATTCACTAGAGGATGGGCAGCAGCGTTCTCTGAGTACTTTAACAACCATACTGCGATCGCCAACCCGCCAGCCAAGCGTGGCGATTATGGTAAATCCCCCTTTGGGAGAGGCCTATGTTCAGCAGTAGACGTATTGCAGCTGAATGATGGTGATGATGAAATTATTGGACTACATTTAAACTCTCATTGTATCATTTTTAATAAGACTATTAATGCTTTTACACGTTTTTGCTCCTTACTCAAAATTATGTTTACTCCTATACGGTATTTTAGAAATTGGACAGCAGTAGGTAATAGACATTATACTCTGTTCAACGAAAGATAAGTCCTAACATAGCGGTAAGTCATTTTGTAAATTGTATCCGTAAGGTGACTGTTATCGAAAAAACGTTAACGACATAATCAAAAACCGTAAAACAGCTACATTATTCATGTTTTGTTTTTTAAAAAATATTTGTTATTTTTTTTATGGTAATGTTTTGTTGGAAAACGTCAGGACTCACCTTACGTTGAAAAGGGTAGAACCGAACAAACTTTTTGCGGCAAAAAAACTGTTTTTTTTTGGCATTTGTTCTGTGTCATTAACAATGATTAGACTTATGGCTTTTTCCTGTGACGCGGGCTCGCGGCCGCATACGCGCGTCACCCGCACCTGCGGCGCCTGAATTTCACCTTCTCATGTATTTATTGTGATGCGTGAAACATGCATGAAAAGGTGAACTGCGAGCGCCACGCATGCGGGTGACGCACGCACGCGGGCACGAACCCGCATGACAGGAAAAACGCCCTAAATGAATACGTTACGTATTTTCTCTAGTGTCTAGTCTAAAGAAGTGTATGTTCAACGTTCAATTTACCGAAGCCAGACAGTTCTGACGACAGACAAACACAACATATCTTTATATATAAAAGCAGAAGCTGACTGACTGATCTATCATCAACGCACAGCCTAAACCGCTGGGGTTAGAAACTTGAAATTTTGTCAGTAGGTTCCTTTTGTAACGTAGGCATCCACTAAGAAGGGATGTTTCGAAATTCAACCCCTAAAGGGGTGAAATAGGGGATTTAAGTTTGTATGTAAGTCCGTCATTTTTGAAGTAAGAAGCATGAAATTAAATAGTAAGGTTTCTGGTTACAAATAAAGCTACACGTGTTTGAGCGCTTTTGAAAATGTTACCCATAAGAGGTGAAATAGGGGATGAAAGATTTTTTTGATTTTATAATTACACCTAACAAGGGGCTTAACGAGGGCTCAACATTTCACGCAAGCGGAGCTGCGGGCAAAAGCTAGTTCATTCATATTGCTTGCCAAAATACAGGCCGCCCAAAGGACGCAGATTTCCGGAAAAGAACAAAAATCTGCGGTCGCCGCCTAAAACCACGGGAATTTCCGCCTTTTTTGAGAGGCTAAGGCTCAACCCTACACCGCTACAGGTTGCACAAACATTGTGACCGATCTTGACCACTAAATATTTAAGAGGGCTGCAGCGTACGGGAACTATTTGCGTTTTAAATAATTCAACGACGCGCTTTGTGAACACGCTGTATATTATACCATGTATATATGTATTATATTATAATATACTAGGGGTTTACTGGGTATATTTTGAGTTTTAAGAAGTTTGTCACTTTAAGATAGTGTAGCTGTGTATGTATTTACGAACTTAAAACAACTCACACAATCAAATAATTTGTCAGTTATTTGATACTAGCTTTTGCCTGCGGCTTCGCTCGCGTTAATTTATAATAAAAATATATTTTTTAACACTAAAATATAGCCTATAGCACTCAGGGATAACGTAGCTTCATATTGGTGAAAGAATTTTTGAAATCGGATGAGTAGTTTCGGAGATTACCTCCTACATACAAACAAACAAACAAACAAATTCTACCTCTTTATAATATTAGTATAGATGGGTTATTATATCGATTTCAAAGCAATTGAACTCATGGTTATGGACTGCGTTAACACGAGGGGTCTCTAAAAAGTAATGCTCTGTGTAGTCTGACAATCCGAACCAGCATTCTTATTGAAAAAAACACTCGTCATCGCTATGGCTTTGATTTTGACAGGTCAACTATTTCCATAGCAATGTATGTATTAATAATACGACAGCTCCACAACTATGTACCACGCAATAAACATTGTACACAAAATCAAAGCCATAGGCGATTACGAGTGTTTTGCGCAATTATCAGAATCAGAATCTTTATTTGCAAAAATACTGTGACAAATGGTGTTACAAAGAAATATAGATGCAAGTATTTTGACCACAATACAGCGGAATGCAAAACATCAAGCACACAAAAACACAATAAAAAGTTCAATAGAACACAATAAAACATCATAATTATAAATAACTAGCTGTTGCCCGCAGCTTCGCTTGCGTGAAATTTCATGCTTATTACTTCAAAAGTACCAGATTTATCATACAAACTTACAACACTTATTTCACCCCCTTAGGGGTTGAATTTCCAAAAACCCTGAAACACGTGTACGTTTATTTCTGACCAGTAACCTAAACATTGAATTTCATGCTTCTTACTTCAAAAGCACCAGATTTCTCATACAAACTTACAACACTTATTTCACCCCTTTAAGGGTTGAATTTCCAAAAACGCTCAAACACGTGTACATTTACTCCTAACCAGAAACCTTAATACTTAATTTCATGCTTCTTACTTTAAAAATTACGGACTTGCATACAAACGTTAATCACCCTTTTCACCCCCTTAGGGGTTGAATTTCGAGAAATCCCTTCTTAGTGGATGTTTTCGTCACGTAAGGAACCTACTGTCCAAATTTCATATTTCTAGCTTTAGTAGTTTAGGCTCTGCGTTGATGAATCAAATGTCAGTCAGTACCAGTCTCTTTAAATATAAGAAGATTAATTTAGACGTCATTTCATCAATTAGAATGCAGGCCATCGTGGACTCGGGCCTATATCCTTCTGACTCTGAGAAGAGGCCCAGGCTCACCAGTCGCACATTCATGGGCTAATTATGTATACAATGTATGTTGTAACTATCAGGGATAATGTTAACTCCATTGAAAATGAATTAACATTCCCAGGAGTCTTCCTTGCAACTTGGGACAGTTGTCCTGCGACTAACAACTTCAACACATTGTATATTCCCTGTGGGTGGTCATAACAAGTCTTTTCATATCTAAACCTAACGGCATAATCTTGAATATCGTGACCAAACAAAACAAACAACAAATATACATCCATACATTAAAAGTTTACATGCGCAAGAGTTTCTCTAGCCTCGCGCCTCGCTCTTGCGTGCCGCGTGTCAGAGATCAGCTAACAGTTCTTTAATTCGCTATACAATTGCCGCGGCGTCGCTCGCTATTATCGTAATCATGGCGGGTCTATTGTTATTGTTAGCTTAGATGAGTTGGTATTGTCTCCAGTGCTGTCATTGGTGACCCGAAAGAAAAAAAATATGGAAAGAAAAAGCTGTTAAGTATTTGTTAGCAATCTGACTGAGAGTCCTACTAACAATCTTCTTCTTCCTGCCCTTATCCCATGTTACTTGGAGTCGACACAACACGTTTTCTTCTTCCATTCCGTCCTGTCAACCGTCATGATATCACATATCATTCTTCACACAATCCATCCATCTTTTCTTTGGTCTTCCTCTTCCTCTCCGTCCATCCACATTTATATTCATAACTCTTTTGGTCACATGCGTTTCATCTCTCCTCTTCACATGCCCATACCAAGACAAACGGTTCCCTTTCAACTTTTATGTCACTGGCGCTACTTTCAAACTTCCTCTAACCTTCCTTTTCCTGAGCTTATCCATTCTGGTCACCCCACACATCCATCTCAACATTCCTAGTCCTATTAACAATATTAGGCCAAAAATCATTCGTATTAAAGTTTGATTTATAGATCTGTTTTCATTAATTAATTTAATATTATGAGCTTAATAAGAGCACGGTCCCTAACATCATACTGCAAATTTCAAAAGCATAAGTATTAGAGTTTAATCATTATAATATCCTTATTTATCTCACTCTCAAATCGGCGTGGAAGTTTTCAAGCAATCTAAATCATTGTATTTAAAAGATTTCTCGGCATAATTCAACTCCTACGCAAGTTTGAAACAACAATGGCGGCCCACTGAGCCACTTTTTTCAATGAGCGAAGTTTTTTCCATCCATCAACCCTTTGAAAGTTAAATTAGTCTGGCTCGCTAACTGTCGAACTATTAACTATGGGGCCTTCGAGGCCCTAAGAGCGTTTGTCCACAGCCACCGACACCGAGAAACGAGATTATTTTGGACCGAGTTCGGAACGACGCGACGTGACGGTGATCGTCCACCGCGACCGATCTCAGTGGTTCCCAACCAGAGGCCCAATTCTCCTAAAATAAATTGTTGCCAAACGCAATCGAACCACAACCGTCAGTCAGTTTTTGTTTTTGAAAACTTTCAAAATGATTGATTTTGTTTTTTGTGTCAAACAATTTGATAGCTTTTGAAATTGAGAACTGTCTGAATGAACGGTTCGGCCTTGGTTGGGTTGTGATTTACCAAGATTTATTTTAGGAGAATTAGGCCCGAGTGTTGCCAGACGTCCTGATTTTGGAATCAAAATTAATGTCCCGCGCGGGACAGGCTCAGTTCCGCTTTTTGGGGATTACTCGACAGAAATATGATAAGTAAGTAATTCTTAAAAATAATTCTTACTTAATTATATTATAATTATGGTTTATAATTATATTCCTCTGAAGACTCAACTGCCAATACAGGACAAACCAGACAGTTATTGTTAAAGTACTTAAACGTATTTTCATAAAATACATTTTCTAGGGCTGTTTTTGCTATTTATTGTCATGTAAACATAATTTAAAACTCAAATAAAAAGATAAGTATTTAAAAAACTACCGATTATTAAGTTTTTTTACTATATCCCGCTTTCGACGAAAAAATCCCGCTTTTTTTACTCAAAAAGTTTCAAAATCACGCTTTGCCGAAAAAAATATCTGGCAACGCTGTTCCCAATACAAGACAAAAGTCCGTGCACCGGCACCGGCAATCTCGGTTGCAGTGGACAAGTGATCTGCACTGTCTTGTATTGCCGGAATTTCGGTCCGTCACGATCTCGGCCAAGTTCTAGCGGTATCGCCGATCTACTCACAATCTCGGCGGCCGAGATGACGGCGTTCGGATGACGGACGTGCGGTAGACACCCAACCATAGTAATGTATGTATCGCTACTTCGGCAACGTCAACTCGTTCTCGGTGACGGCGTCAGTGGACAAACGCCCTAAGTTGTATAATCAATATTTCATGTACCAGACGATTTATGGTAATCCAGTATGGGGATTGAACGTAGTTTTGATGACAGGGGTTCAAATTTCAATTAGAAGTATTGAAGAACACACGACCCGAAGTCGCAAGCGCAATTGCTGAGCGTGATGTCCTGATTTCGATCTCCAGGTAGGGCAAAGTGTTATTGGGATTTCTCAGTAGCAGTTCGGAGTCTGCATTTGTGCCCGGTTGATGGCAATAGGCTCTTTCCCCATTACATGGGACTTAAACATAAAGGCCTCTACACGTCAAAGCCGCCGGCACCGGCGGCTTTATCCGGCGGGTTACGCCACCGGGCTTGTTTTGCGTCATGTTCGCTCGTTTAGTTCGCGTAAGTTGGCCGCAATAACCCGCCGGCAGTACCCCGCCGGCTGAAACCGCCGGGCCGGCGGCTTTAGTGTGTAGAGGCCTTAAGGGCGAAATGAGAGTGTATTATACACCTCTGCCCAACACTTTGCGGAATACAGGCGTGATGTTATGTTTTCTAATTTACTCTTGAAGTCGAAGGCTATTTTCATGGTCATAGATAGCTTTAAATTAGTTGTGATTCTATGTACGTATGTAGAATTCTGAGATTATGCCATATACGGCTAATAGAGATGTATGAATGAAAAGTACATGCTGACCGACTGCTAAAAAGTTGGGATAATAATACTCCAATAAGTTACAATACGGTCGACGTATCTTGGCGAGTCTGAAGTTAGCTGATAAGCTGCGCAGTAGACAATTTCGTTTTTAAAAGATTCATTGCGCAGCCAAACAACTAACTTCAGACTACGCTATTTTATTATCATCATTATCAGTCCATAGCAGTACACTGCTGGAGATAGGCCTCTCCAAGCAAGCCAATGAACTCGATCCTCGGCCTCTTATTCAACTACTATTGTTGTTTTCGACCCCACTAGTATTTCAAACATAATAAATATAAAACCAATTTCACAACGAGGCCTCCCAATCACATTAGTAGGAGGTAGTAGTTGTGGCACTATTCATTAAGTGTTGTAGGTGCAAAAGTTCCAACTTTCTCCCATACAAGCAGTACCAATAGCCATTAAAGTATACCTCCAGACAGGTACCAGCAATAATGTATAGGGTTTAAAGGTGAACTGACTAGCTACCTATGGGTATGCTAATGTAGTTAGCAGCTGCGTTCAGACCTCATTGGCTTTTTATGAGTTTCGCAGGAGAATAATTGCTACATGTACTACTTATAAATTGTGTTTTCTAAGGTCAGGATATGTTTCTGAACCTTTCGAACTTGGTTACTATGCAAATACATTGCTTGGCTGTAGGATCTTATCCGTCCATCATACAAGCCAAGCAGTTTACTGTGTTCTATCTTATTTATGTGAGATCCAGAGGGTATGGGGGAGTCCACCTGTATCGTTGCCACTTGGATTCGTGTATTCATTCCATCTTAGACCGTGTCTGCGCTTACCAAGCTCAAGTGCAATTAGGAAATAAATAAATATATAAAGAGGTATTACGTTATTGTTCAAAAATTTCTTTGAATTTACATGACATCATATTATCAATACTTACCTATTCAAATAATAGCTACTACTATCATCGGAACAAACCAAGTAATATGAAAAATATCTTTACTGAGCATCGCACCTAAGACCCCAAATTCCGCAGCTAAACTTTCCACCACTACACAAAAAGGCAAGTCACGTGTAACCAGGTCGAAAAGTGATTTGCAACAAATCCGTATTCCGTTTAACATTTTACCATTTAGAACATTTAGCAGATACGAAGGATGCATACAAACTTAACCCGATGCCCTTGAAAGCCTATCACCAACCATGGTAACTAACTGCCGACGATTTTCCACCATACCCATCGAAGCATGCGAGTCAATGACCTACTCACACAACACTTTCATTTCACCTCACATCCGTCGCCGTTTATATTCGCATGACGAACACCCAACGTCGCAGTCAATCGTCAATGGATGTAAAACATTGTGATGTTTCAATTATAAAAGTGGGGGAGCGCAGTGGGGGGGTGCGTTGACATTCTTTTGCGCCTGCGCATTGGTAAGCGGTCGCCGTTCATCGCGAGGCTGTTTTTTGACATTGACAATGCATTGATAATGTAGGTTTTTTATTGTATTTTTATGGTGGTTGAAGGTTATTTGTGCACGCGATTCTATTTTTTTTGTGTTGTAGTATGAGGAAAAAATACCTAAGTAGGTACTTAATTAATAGGTACCAAATTTTATGTTTTTTTCTAACTGCTAAGAAAAATACTTAGCTATGTATACAGAGTCCATATAAGATTTCTACCCCTTTCTTTCAGATTGCTTCAATACCTACGCAATGGCAACTTGGCAGAACGATGGGTACCTAATTGCATTCATCTAGTATGCAGTGCTTTCTCCCAAAATACAAGACAATGCCAAGTGTGGGGCAAAGTTTAAACCGGTTGCGTACCGCCCGTCGTCCCAGGACGAGACTTGATTGTCTTATCTATTGTGTCTATAATTACGGTGATTGAGGGTTTAAAAAAGTAAAGGAAAATAAAAGTAAGTAACAGTTTTATGAAGATCGTTTACACGACCTTAGTAAATAATGCTTAGTACTTGTCACTCATACTAACATTACATGATGTGCTTAGTATTGGTGAAATTGTAGTTGCGAGTGAATAGAAGCCGATCCTATTTACTAAGCGATAAGTTAATGACAACTACTTACTATCATGAGATTAAAAAACGTACCTCATGTAAACTATAGTCCGTTTTTTAATCTCTGAGACAAAATTGACAGGCACAAATGTCAAACTTGTAAACTTTAGGAACATTATTTTCAAATTTGACGTTTTGTATCTGTCAGTTCAGTCTCAGGGATTAAAAAACGAACTTTAACCCATTAACGGGCAGTAAATTTTAGGAAAAGTAAATATCTAACAATTTGACAATTTCTTATGAAAATAAAAATTTTATGAAGAAAAACATTTTTTAAGTATCGTTTGTATTTTTTATTAGAGCAAATAGTAAAAAGTAGTAAAAAAGACAGGTTTAAAAAAAAAAAATAACAGGCTTTCTCAACGTGTCCCAAAAAACATGTTGGCAAATATATTGCCGTTGCCCTTGAAAGGGTTAAACATTATGCAAGCGGAACAAAATATCGATTATAGATGGAAAAACTGTTACATTAGCTGGAGTCTCCTAAATTCACTTCCTAGTAAGAAAATTACTATACTCATGCCTGTAATCTCCGAAAGGGTAAGCAATGTAAACAAAGATGTTTTACTATTAATCTGTACACACTTTTGCCTCTGTTATTATAACCATGGGGTGCATGAAAAGAGCCTCCACTAGTGATGATACTTAAGTACGTCCGGCGCACCCTGGATAGTCAGCCTCGCTACCAACCTTGCTGACTAGCTAATCTTTTCACCACAGCATGAGCTATTTTCGTATAGCTCGTGCAGATACGAGAGAAGAAGAATTATAACCATATACTTAAATAGGTGGGGCTGGCGAGCCTATTGTTATTTTTCGGGCACTGTTATGATTCCAGGTTCATCGCCTCTTGAGACTCGCTTGCCCGACGACGGAGAGGAATTGTTTTCTCAATCCGCCCCTCACAGAATAAGTTTTTTTTTAATCACTTGTTTTGTCACTTGTATCTTCGAAAAAAGCCTGACATCTATCCATCATAATTGACAACTCAACATTATCGTAAGTCTATCACCAATAAAATCTTCACCGTTCACGCGATACGTACGACGTAATCGCGTGCGCATGTAATCAGAACTTTTCAATTAATTGCCCACAACACGCTTCCTGTTATGCAAAACTTTCATGAAATAAAGCAATTGATTTCGCTGAAGAAACTAGCCGTTTATTTCAGAAAAAAATACGAAATTTTTGCTTTCTGACTCAGAAGTGAAAGTATTTAACTTTTTCTGACGGAAAAAAACGTATGAATTGACAAATGAGTGCTCTACTCTGGTCCTCTACTAAAACTAATCAAATGGCTCTAAAATCTATTGCCATCTCTACTCATTGGCATACAAATAACAAGGACATTTATAATTTAATCAGTGTTTAACACGTTCATTGACGGGTACCCTCCAGGATTGCACCCTGTAGTCGCATTCGCCATGCCGGGTGCCCTCGTGGAGGGCTCATTTTAAATGCAGGTTTTTTTTGAAAAATCCACCGTCATGAAACAAGCAAACACCTATTTTACGACGTAGTAGCGTATTTTTCAAGGTTTTTAACCTAATGCCAGGAACCCTCCTCGAGGATTCACTCTTAGCGCAAACGTAATGCCGAGGAGCCTCCTGGAAGGTCCACTAGCAATATGTATGGCGGGATGGCGTATGAGCTCTATGAAAAGTGTGGTGCACTCGAATGTGTTAAAAATGACAACCTTTCATGAACAAGAGGATAGTATTTACGAGTATTTAAATTATAATTGATTTAAAATCAAATTAAGTAACCTGCAGTCCACAAATGGACTTTGTATTTGAATACAGTAAAAAGAAAACGATGTTGTTTTTACTAGTTTTTGCGAGATCGACCACTATGTCGACACATGGACCACTTGACTACCAGGATCTTACTTATTGGATCTTTAGAAAAAATATTCAAATTCATTCTATCGTCGACGTAACTAACACGACAAAAACAACACGCGGAAAGTGATCCTTAAGTATATTTTTTAGAATAGAATAGAATATATCGTCGTTGCAAATTTAGAATCTCCTATATGTAAAAAGTATCTTTCCCAGAAAAATGAACGTTTTGATGAACAAAGTAATGTAATGGACACTAAGAATATTTTTTAAATGAGATGTACGTCTGTGAATTATGAAGATATTCACATGGGAGTTTTTATAAACGCTAACGCTATAAAACCGCTATTCGAATTTCTGAAAAACTCATTTGCTACAAAAATTTCACATTGGAGATTTTAAAGCAACGACGATATTAGAAAGCTTGCAACACATTTTGTATTATTTACAAAGGCAACTTCTTCATTATGGGCAACTTTATCACCTCCTGCTGGAATAGACTTCCTGGCTTTAGTACCTAGATTCTCCGTATTTCCAGGTCTATTCTGGAAGCTTTTCCAGCTTGTCTATGTAACGTACTGATATACTTACCACGAGAGACACAAATTGGCAAGCGAACCCACAAAACAGTGGACAAGCGCCCACAGCACGGGTACCACTTGGCCTAGCGGTTAAACAAGTTCAAGGCGAATGCTTGCCAAACTGGTTCTGCTCACTTCCTCCCTCCCTTTCACTCCCCTGGCCCACGAGCGAGACGCCACATGTTTAGATACGACTTTAGAATGTTTTGAACTTAGTAACTCGTAGTAATTTGATGTAAAATCTTCAGTATCTTGGGGCGAGTGGTCTCAATAAACTTGGTTGATAATTAATTGGCGTGGCACTGACAGACAGACTTCATTGAAGACGACAACTTGAAATACAAACAGTTGAAATTACGATACTAAATTCTATTGAATGATAGTTGAATCTTCTATGCTTTAAGTGCCTTGTTAGGGAAATATGATTGATGTTTGAACAGACAACAGTTTCTAATAGTTAAAACAAATTTCACTTCAATTTGTTCGAATGGCTAGAATGTAATATCGCCATTGACATGCCAGAGGTGATCTTCCGACAAGAACCTATAACATTACATGTAATACAAGCATGCCTTTCCCCATTATAAGGTCATTTAGCCTCCAGCTCACAGCCTACCATTATGGTATCCATTTCGCTCTATTGATTTACAACCTGCACGAGGTTAAACAGTTAGTGTATTAAATTACAAGTCAGTATGTGGGCCCTGGTCTAACGTAAAACCGTAATTTCTTAGGGTTAGGAGAAGGCAGCAAGATACTAAGGTATTCCAGCAGGCTTAGCAAGCACTACTGTACTAGTCTACGCTTATGTCACACATAATATCGAATATAGTTTGGGAGATCTTGTCTCCCATATGTATTTGGAAAGAATACTGCAAACACGTTTCTTGTATGCCTAACAAAATGCAGGTTACGGAGTCATTAACATGATTTCAAAAAAGATTACCATCCATTTTGGGAAGACTTCTAAATACAATCCTTCACTGGATCTATTTGCTGATGAATGGAAGGTGATTCTGTTCGAATGCTTGGTGTATTGCGATGAGACTGAGTGAAAGGTTTAATAATAATATGTATTTCATATTCTATTACATTAATTAATGACATTATTTATGTTGTGAGTACCTATCAGTGTAATTGACTTTATTTCGTTCTGATTTTAAATAAATAAATACTTTTAGTTAACAAGTGGACTAAAAAGTATGAAAATAGACTTAACAATTCATTTGGTGAACGGTGTTGATTTTGACAACCAAATTGTAATCGTTCTTAGAAATGATGTGGGGAAAACCCCATATCCGGGAAAAGGTACAGACTATTATGACAATAAAATAAAAAACCGTTTTCAAAAGATCTAATAACAATGCAGATAAAAAACAACTAATCACCTAAGTTTGGTGCTATGACTAACTTTCTCAGCTCAATTCAAATGTCTGAAAATTGCCGGAATTCACACTGAATCTGAAAACCTCTAGAGGTGTTGTTGAACTTTTAAAAAAGCGATTACTTTCGCTTGTCGAGCGCAATGGCAGCAATGGGCGCCAGAGAAAGTGGCTTGGATTGTGTCTATTGTAATTTCGGCCGCTTTTCATAAAAACGCATTCGTGGTAAAAGTTATTTTTTAATTTCGTTATCTGTACGAGAAACTATTTTGTGTATTCGGAGTTTGAACACAGGTGTGTTTCAATTGTTATTTTTAATTCTGTTTTTTTGTCATCATGTAAGTATGTATTTTCGTTGGAGTTTATTAAAAGAGTATATTCTACTGATTCTACCCAAGTATAGGTACATGTACGAGTATTTTTTTTTTATGTACAAAGTTAATAAGACATTGTTGGTAATAACTAGCCTTCGTCGTATTCGATCCGATCTTACAGTTATTCTACAGAATTTTTATGCAAAAGAAAGTACGCACACTAAAAAACTGCTTTTCCAACTTTTTAAAAGTTGTTACTAAAAAGTTCGTTCCCAAATAGCCTTCTTCGACAAAAATCTTTGAACCATGAACTTTTTCATTACAAAGCCTACTTTTACCAAGAGAGAGGCGACCGTGAAATCAATTAACGCAAAAAGACAAAAAAAACAATCGTAAAGAAAAAAATAGTAACCACGTAACCCAAATTCACTGGATTGCGGTCAGCCACACAGCAATGCATTTGTCAATCGCTAAATCCAATTTTGTACCCTATAGCTTCAAGATTAACCAACAGATTCGCTTGTGCCAATTCCAAAGCTGCGACTCGTATGAAATTTCAGACATCTCAGCGTTTTGGAGACTAAACATATCACTTCCAAACGAATTGACACTTTATTTGTAAAGGCATACGGTAGCATTTCGATTGTGTGGACGTCCCACTGGGTCGTACTACCGGAAGTGACTTATTGAGCGGACAACACGTCGTCGCGACGAATCGTCTTCCGGTGGTCAATGTCGTCGACTACCCGAGTGGTTGTCTCACGTTTGTGTCGCGACGTCACCACCACCACGAAATAAATACAGAAGACTCACTTCCATTTCAACAAGAAGATAAGAAGCTCGCACCTCGCTCCATACAACCTACCTTTTGGAACCGTGCACCTAGTTTTCACGTTTTAAAAGCACCTGTAATTTGGTCTACTTAAAATAAAAAAAAAACGTTGAATTTGAGTTGGCACATTATTTGAAATCGCATTGGACGTATTGGAACCGCACCTCAACCACAGCAGTTTGGTTTTTTTTTTTCTTATAAAGATAACAGTCAAACCACAGAATAAATAGTACAAGCCAAACGGTCGTGGTGGAGCTGCAGTTCGATTGTCAATTTTGTCAGTAGAATTTTGCCTCCTGTCAAATAACCAAATCTCCCTGTTTATGACAAGGTACTGTAACGTCACTGGTCGTCACTGCCCAGACTGCAATGGACTGCGGTGGACTGAGTTGAAACACATTCATATTTATGATTATTTACGGTTTACTCACGTGCATTTTTCGGGATTGCCCGACTAGTTTCGGACCCAAACGGGGCCCTTAATCATGAGCTGAACACGCGGCGAGGTCGCGAGACGAACTATTAAATGATTAAGGGCTCCGTTTGGGTCCGAAACTAGTCGGGCAATCCCGAAAAATGCACGTGAGTAGACCGTAAATAATCATAAATATGACTGAGTTGAAGCTGACGTAGATAAATTGGGACAATCTCGAACTACTCCAGACGCTTTCACTCGCGTTGTCGTTGTTTTTTTCTCGTCCCGTGCGAGTTTGTACCTAACTACTACCCGATTACTTAAAGAATGGAATTAGAAATGGCGGCGTTGCTATTGTTGTTCTTGCCTCTCGCTCACGCACGTTCGTTGTGAGCGAAAGGGAAATCGTGGATCCGCCATATTCTAATCCCGTTCTTTAAGTAATCATGTTGTAATTACACATTATTTGGCGTGGAACTTCGGTACCTGCCTATTAAGTGTCCCTACATGACAATCATTGTGAGTACATTGTACGAACAATCTCAGTAGGTAGCGTGTCGGCTGTTGGCTATTACTTTTTATTTGTAGGTTAATTTTGGTTGGAGGCGCGTCTGAATATATCTTTATTTGTCCGCCTCTTTCTTGGCAAACACGTGTCACCGCTAGGGTTACCATTGAGAAATTTGAAAAGTCCTGACAAAAAGCCTGACATTTCAATAAAAGTTCGGACATTTTAGTCACAAAACGCAAACATACGAAGATTTATTGTTTGATCTCGTTAAGGTGATTTAAAGATCTAAATTTTGTTTTTAGATGAATGAGAAGTTAATAAAGATTAAACAGTTATTTGATATTGCATATGTAAGTTTCATTACTCGTATTCCATCTAAATTCGGACGGATGGTAACCCTAGTCGCCGCACACTTTTTGAGGGCAGAAGAAAAAAAAAAACAACGATTTCTTCCATCAAACTCAGAGATTCAAAGATTTATTTTAGTGTGCATAAAATGGTGTTACAAAATAAGTTCTCTTAAGCTTACTACTTTTAGGTACTTACATGCTTACTTGGGAAAAATACAGGATGGTTTTAGGTAAATGTGTCAAATCCCAAAACAGGGATTCCCCAAATGACTAAGGACTTATTAAAAGTATTTTCTTCGCACCTGTTAATTTGTCAGTGGGTCACACTATCATCCTGAACTAAAAAAATGTTTATTACCCACAAAAAATATTTTTGGGAAGAAAGGATCTACATTGCAAAAAAGAACTAACAAACCAGAGATTGTACCGTTCGCTCTTTAGATCCAGCATCCAAATATTTCGCCGGACTAATTCAAAAACCAACTACCTACTTAACTGCCCAAATCATGATTTCGAGTAATGGCGTTTTGAAAGTTTGTGCCCTAAAATTTCATATACTATCTTAGATAAGATAGTACTTACACGACATTTTAGGACACAAACATAAATATGATAGTACTTGCATGAAATTTTAGGACACGAACTTTCAAAACGCCATTACTGGAAATCATGATTTGAGCAGTTGGTTTTTGAATAAACCCGGCGATTTGTCACTCTATTGAATAATTGGCAAAGAGACCAAAAATACCTAATAGGTATTTCAATATTCTCTTTGAATTACAGGTAGCTGTCCTTTGTTTACTTAACCGATTACCATACCCATGGTATTTTTATTGTCTTTGATGTTATTTTCACATTTGCAAATGTGTCATGGACACAATGAACCGGCAAAGTCAATCATCGTCGGATACCTTAATTACAAAAATACCTATTTAAATTCCACACAAAATCTTATTTCAGAACAAAAATATATGATTTAAATGGTCATAGAACTTATCCATTTTAGCTCATAAAAATCTCGAAGCTAGCCGCCTAAACCGGTTTTGTGCCTAAGGCCCAAAAACGTACCTTTAGTTGTACCCCTAGAAACAAATGGCCAATTTAACAGTGACGTCAGACCAGGGTCATTAAACCGTACCACAGCAACGACCTCAAATGGACATAGAACTCCTTGTTATAAGTCAAAATGACACTAAAATCGTACCCCACTTTGCAATCCAAACGGTCAATCCGTTTAGATGACATTTTGATTGTGCAATTGACATTTCGATCCGGTTAGATGTAGAAATACCTTTTGGTTGGTTGTGGTCATGCAAAAGGCCGGGGGCCAGCTAGATCACGTGACTGTACGTTACTACGTCATCGCTACTGATGACTGTTCTAATAAGCTGCAGCTTCTGTTGTCAAACTTTGTTTTTATTGGTGGGAAAATACCTATCACAAATCGTGACGTACAAAGAGAATATAATACCTACTACGTTTGACGTAGAAGCGTACATTACGGGAATAGAATACCTACCTTGTATTATTATAACATGGTGGGGAGTTGGGGACAATTTAGGGACATAAAGATGTCTACTAATTTGGCACTTGATAGTACTTTTTGTAACACCGAAGAGATTTTTGCTTTCTTAATTAACTTTACGAAAAGGTTAATATTTTGCATTTAATTTTAAAAGGATTTCAAGTGATTTTCAAACACTTTTCCAGAAAAAAATGCAAATTTTTCGCTTATAAAAATTGATTTCATCGCTTTGAAAGCAAAAGAAAAATATAAAAGTACTTGATCATGATTACGATCAATATTTATGAACTTCACGACAATTGCTTCCCGTGGGATAGGCATAACAATATGCACATTAGTTCCGCAAGAACATAATTTAAACAATAGATAGTTTTTACACGTTCTACCACATTATTATAGAAGTACTACCTTCCACTATGACGTAAACCCTAATTCCTTCAACATCACAAGACGGTAACATTAGAATTCCTTTGTATTTAAAATAACTCTGTTCCACGAATCAATTTATTTGCCTTTGCAAAATATAATAAGTACTGTGTTTGAGGAAAATCTGTTACTGCAGTGGAAAAGATTTCAACGAGCGCGCGTTTGTATTGCTATAAATATTTTATTTATTTTAGTAGCGTGTTCTTCATCATAATAACCTTTGATGAAAAATACAATAAAAATAACATTATTATAAACACCTGCATTTTTTTTATTAGCAATTTTAAATAATATACTATTTTTAAATTCTCGCGTTGAATTAATGAACGAACAATTTATTTGGACACAGCATTAAGGTACATCATAGGTACCTATAAGTAGTATGAAGCATAAAAACAGAACAAAAATAAATACTAATTAATCTAATACTAATTGTTTCTTAAGTTTTTTTAAAGAAGTTCGTAATAATTCTTAAGTCATGATCACAAGTAATGATAAGATAATTTTCGGTAACTGGTCCCAAGCTCCCCTAACTTAGCTTGGAGGGTGAAATTCTTCCGCTTTGATAAGACCTGATAACACAAAGTACCTAACTAACTAACTGTGAAGACTCCAAAGTCCATTCTTTTTATTTATACGTACAAAAATAATATATTCACGTCCGATTTCATAAAAAGCCGCTAATACCATCAATTTCAAAGCCTCTTTTTAACAGTTATTTAATATTCACAAAAGATGAGTGAACAAAAAACGCGGCAGTTCAACGAACACAAGTCAGCGACCATTCATTCCACGATCACGTACCATAGACCATTGTCTATGGCTTTTGTGATGCAAACACTCCGTTGTTTAGTACGTCCAACATCGCTAATTATAGAACCTTCACGCCTCTTCTTTGGAGCAGGCAGAGGTGTCAATAGAACCTACTTTTAATGCGACAATAAACGCGTTGGTACCTTCTAGAAATTCATGTTTTTCCGTCTCATGTTTCTGTCCAAAGCCATGTGTTTTTTATTATTCATGTAAAGGAAGGATTAAGAAAAAAAATATGACGTAACTATGTATTAAATCTATTAACTATTGGACGTGTTAGTTGCTTTTAATGTAGAAACATTTGTATTTTAATAGGTTTAATCAAATATGTACCCAGTTTTGTTGCCAGAAATAAACTAGTACAAAGTATTATACCTTCCTTATTAGAATTTACAACTTGATATTTTTTAATTCAATAGGTATCTTACCTTCCAATTTACTTATTTATACATACATTAATTTGTTTTTCTATCCGCTGAATTTGATTAGTTTTTTTCTACAAATTATAACCTGTTTTTATTTCTAAAGAATAGCAGAAACGACTTCAAGTTTCCGAAATCAACGGTGTCGATATAAGTAGGTTGCCTATCACGAAAAGTATCTCTGACATTTATGTACCGTTACTTACGATTCGTAAAAACAATTTTATTATACCCAATCGATTAATATTTCCAAAAAAAATATTCGCACGGTAGTTAGTTCTTCAATTTAAAGAGAAACTAAAATAATCAGGTTGTGTAGTTTGTATGGTTTGAAGTTTCCAAAAGTTGCGTTCCAAATTCAAACTTGCTGAACTGTTACGCTGTACAGTATGTAGTTACAAAGCAAAGAGTTTTGTTCCAATTATTTTTGTAAGAGTAAATTCTGTGTGCTGACCTGATAAGTGCCTCGTGTCGATCTGTGCTGCGGCTGCAACA
Organism: Amphipyra tragopoginis; assembly: GCA_905220435.1. Taxonomy (NCBI): domain Eukaryota; kingdom Metazoa; phylum Arthropoda; class Insecta; order Lepidoptera; family Noctuidae; genus Amphipyra; species Amphipyra tragopoginis. Next base: position 25,902,090 of record HG992008.1, on the reverse strand, counting down.
GCCAGCAACAGGAGGCAGAACGCCTCCCAGGCGCTCCGCATCTTCACTTCACCTCAAACCACATCAACACATACAAACACTCACAATAATATCAATTAAATTGGGCACTCGCGTTATTATTTTAGTTTAGTAGGACGTGAAGAAAGTTTAGTTCGGGTTGGAAAGTTTTGGTGACGTGTCGATGCGCACCGCGCGACGACAGACGTGAATTCAAGACGGGCGCGGACTAACGACTGACGCCGCCGGCCGGCTTACACTCTCGGGGTGGCCAGATACACCTACTAAATTGCACAAAATATGTATTTTTCACGCGAGTTTTGCGTAAATATTGCATTTTTGGCTTTGCATTGTTATGTTGGGATTGCTGAAAAGTTGCATGTGGATGTGTAATTGGTAAAGAAGGAATTTATTGCATTAGATAGCTACGTTAGTCATGATTACAAGTTTTAAGTACAAAAATAAAAGTTTGCTATTTTATAATTACTTACGAAATAAAAACTAATTCTTATTTTTGTTGAAGTCATAATAAACAGAATGATAAAACGCATTTTGAGTGACATTTAAGCAAAAGTTAAACTACTTTTCTAGGTTTTTCTTTTATTACTTATTATTTGTTTTTGAAATATAAGTAGGTGTACTTAAGTTCTTGAGCCTATTTAAAAATATATTTGAACTACCTACAATCATCAAATTTTCCAACAAGTACATACAATCATAATTTCACGGAATAATTATAATAATTTACTACCTTGCCCGCTAAAAAACTCCCCAACTCACGCGTTTAATTCTGCGCTAGCAACCCTACGACTCGCACAGGTGGTCGCAGGGTTGCAGGCTTGCAGGTAGGCGGTAGCGGGCAAACAGACTTGCTACACTGCCGACTGCCTCCGGACCCGGAATAACGGGCTGTGCGTGCGCATCCCTAGGTAGCATTGTTAAGATAACGAGGGGGATCATAAAACTTAATAGTTTCCTTGGAAACAATGGACACGTGCTTAGAACACTCCTGATTTTTTATGATTTAAGATGAGATACGTCTGCTTCACTGCCCACTGCCTTTGTACTGTTTGTGCTCGTGTGTCTTTATCCTATCTTTGTTGACATAACCGTGATGCTGAGGTTCTATCCTTTGAAAATAACAACCGCCTTTGTTTTGATCACTACCGCGGCTGCGCACTGAGTTCCTTGGTTTGACGATCGGGCAAACAGGTTTTTTTATTAGAAATATCTTAATTAAGTAAGTAAAATGTAGCTAAGAACTTGCATAATTTCACGTATACCTTACTTGATGATAAGGATAGCATGGGGTGCATTAAGAAGGCCTCCACGAGTGACAATACTGAAATAGTACGTCCGGCGCACCCTGGACTAGGGTTACCATCCGTCTGGATATGTCCGGACTTCTAGACTTTTGTCCGGACTTTGTCCGGCTCTTTAATTTGTCCGGATTTTTTGGCTTAGATGGAATACGAGTAATGAAAATCACCTACATAAGTAATATCAAATAACTTTTTTATCTTTCTTAGTTTAACTTCTCATTCATCTAAAAACAAAATATAAATCTTTAACAATCAACTTAACGAGATCAAACAATAAATCTTCGTATGTTTGCATTGGTGACTAAAATGTCCGGACTTTTATTGAAATGTCAGGCTTTTTGTCAGGACTTTTCAAATTTCTAAATGGTAACCATACCCTGGACTGATAGCCTCTCGCTACCAACCTTTTTCATCGCGGACGTCTGAGCTATTCGCGTATAGCTTGTACAGACTCGAGAGAAGGAGATGACGATAGACTACATGCCCAAATATACTGGTGCCTTGTGGAAACACTATGCATAGCCACTTTTCATCGCCGTGGGTTGGTGTTTGTTTCCTAGGATAATTGAAGGTTATTATTTCTAAAACTATTAATTTACAAGAGGCTCGGCAGGTCTAGGAGCGTTCTGCTTCATGTGCAATCACCAATCCATCACTAGGCCAATAATAATTCTGCTAAACAAATTGTTTAGAACTCCAATCGAACCACAGCTAAACCGCGGCCATTAGACAAATCTTATAGAGATAGCGGTTGATCCGTCGACATGCCGTGGTTCATAAGCGGTTCGATTGTGATTTTTAAACAATTTGAAACGTTCTAGAATTTGCCTCCTATCAAGCGTGATGATTATGCGGTAATATTCATTCCAACTGCACATTGAAGCGGTCTAACATATTTTATATGTATAGAATGTTCAAAAATTAGCACTAAGAATTTTGTAGGGTTACTTGGTATCGGAAATTGAAATGAAATTATTTTTTAATTTGGATGGTAAGTAACAGCCGTAAGCCGTTGGTCCCGGCTGTCATTTGTAGATCTTTGACAGTCGTTACTGTTGGTCAGAAGCCAGAAAGTCTGACAACCAGTCTTACCAAGAGTATCGTATTACCCAGTTACTGGGTTGTGGAGGTCTGATAGGCAGTCGCTCCATGTAAAATACTGATATTCAGCTGCATCCGGTTCGACTGGAAGCCGACACCGTAGTTGGGAAAAGGCTAGGCAGATGATGATGATGGATGGTAAGTAATAAAAAAATACGCGAGTATCGAAAAGTTGTTCTACGAGTAACCCCACAAAATTCATCATCACTACATAGTATAAAACAAAGTCGCTTCCCGCTGTCTGTCCCTATGTAGGTATGCTTAGATCTTTAAAAACACGCAACGGATTCTGATGCGGTTTTTTTTAATAGATAGAGTGATTCAAGAGGAAGGTTAATATGTATAATACATGCATATTATAGTACCCGTGCGAAGCCACGACGGGTTGCTAGTAAAGTATACTTTTAAAAACACCCTATTCATGTGTCATCAAGAGAATGGGTAGGAACGTCCTCCTGGCTGCTAATTACAATGTAGGTACTGTTGTACTAATTATTCTGTGGTACTGTACTCTCAGACCAAATAAAAAACCAAGACAGAACGCTGCGAACAATACAGTGAAGCATGCCAAAACTACACCTCCGCTCTGTGCATCATACACGCACACACACACACATTTACAACATTTTTCAATCAACCTACAATCAAACTACACCTCACACAGCCGTTTTCAATAACCTATCTATCGGCGGTTTCGCCTACTAGAGATAGAAATTTGACATAAGCTCCATAGAAGTAATGTCAAATTTCTATCTGTAGTAAGGCAAATCGCCGATAGGTAGGATATTTTTTTTATTTTTTTTTATTTATTTTATCTTATTTAAGTAATACATGGTATACACAACTTTTCTTCGCCAAACTGCTATGCAGTTTGTAGGCGTTCTGCTCTTTTACATTTTTTAAACTTATACTACCTAATAAACACATAATCTTATTTTTACGCATCATCATAAATAAATACATCTATATTCTATATTCTTTTTATAACCTAAAAAAAGTAATTAAGAGGTCATTAATTCCTTAATAACTCTTTTCAGCTTCATTTTACATTTAATTCTCTCACCATCTCTTAACAACGGGTATTTATTACACAACCTTGGTACTAAATATTTATTGAAAATGGCGGTAAGTGCATGCACACATAGGGTTACCATTTAGAAATTTGAAAAGTCCTGACAAAAAGCCTGACATTTCAATAAAAGTCCGGACATTTTAGTCACAAAATGCAAACATACGAAGATTTATTGTTTGATTTCGATAAGTTGATTGTTAAAGATTTATATTTTGTTTTTAGATGAATGAAAAGTTAGTAAAGATTAAGTTTCATTACTCGTATTCCATCTAAGCCAAAAAATCCGGACAAATTAAAGAGCCGGACAAAGTCCGGACAAAAGTCTAGAAGTCCGGACATGTCCGGACAAATCCGGACGGATGGTAACCCTATGCACACATGTTTACGAAACCGGCCTCACGTCACTGTTGACAGCGCTCTGTCTTCTGGTTTTTTATTTGGTCTGAGACTGTACTTACTTAGATCATATACTATCAGTTAATTTCGTGATGAAAATGGCAAAAACTTAATCCTTCGCCGGTTCAGCATCGCTTCGTGGAATGAGATGAGCCAGCGGCGACTGCCCGTGCATTATGAGACGCGCATCCACATTGTTCCCTAATCAAGATAATAGGATAATAAAGCAATGAAGGACGCGTTCTGTGTTTGTCTATGACGGGTTAATTGAATAACGCTCCGTTTAAAAAACTTTGAAAATGGTTGGATCGTCAGATTCGTCACTAATGTGCATGAGAATGCAAATAAAATAGAGCACTAAAATTCCAAACACGTAGCTTTTATGCATTGTGTTAATATCTGTATAATGTTAAACACATTAGAAGTATGTAAAAACAATGATTAGGTACAGTTACCTAACTTATAACTTTAATGCCATGCGGACATTTTTATACTTAATAACAAATTCCTTGAGGAGACTACATCTATTGATCGATTCTGTATTTTTTTTAAACCGATGTTTATTCTGTCCAGCGTTTTACTATGCTGTGGTCGGCTTCCAACGTCTGTATACCAACCACCATTTTACACGGAGCGACTGCTATCAGACCTCCGCGACTAAGTGCAATGCCAATATACCTACAGGGTGTTAACGAATTCGTGTAATTCCTTCATGCCGCGTGATCTGACACTGATTGACCCTGCATAGGTTTTTTTCAGAATCAACAAAAAAAAGTTTTCCAATAATGAAACATGGTATTCTGTATCTGAGTATTTTAGCGTCCCAAGTTAACTGACTGCGTGGAGCGATATTGCGCTAGTCGTGCCCGTCAGCTGTGTCGCCGTGCTTGTCAAAATGTAGGGAACAGCTGTTTTTTTTTCTCGATATCAGGTTTGGTCCCATAGTAAAAGTTGTTCCCCTAAAAAGTGTAAAAGTGACCCCTTAAGAGATCGTTAGTGTCTCACCAGTCATTCTGTATAGGCGGTGGTAACCATCAGGTGGGTTGTAGGCTTGTTTGCCAACTTATTTCAAAAGAAACATATTTTTTAATAAGTATTTATTACATCACGCCTCATATTCCCCGAAGGGTTGGCAGAGGTGTATAATACACCTACATATCGCCGTTATGTTTCAAGTCCCATGTAATCGGGGGCAAGTCTATTGCCATCAACCGGGTACACATCCAGACTCCGGGCTACTGCTTAGAAATTCCACACGGAAAACCCAATAACAGTTTGCCCGACCTGGGGATCGAACCCAGGACCTCACGCTCAGCAGTCGCGCTTGCGACCACTAGACCAACGAGGTATTCAGGCAGTAATTTTAATTATTTAAACTAGCAATCAATAATAAATAGCTTCATAAAAAAACAAACCACATTAATAATATCTATGTAATAAAAAATACGACACAATCACGACACGACCCCATGTTCCAATAAAGCGATGGTAACCTACGTGCATCGTCATGACTTTTTTAACGATCAGTAATTACCTACAACACTTAACACTGTAAACAAGAACAGGTTGTAGATACTGTTATTACACTGTATGTTAATATACATGTAAAACATCGTGGAGCAATCAATCAATCGTTGGACAGGTGTAGTTTAAACTGGCCTAAGTTGCGCGTTTTGCGAGATACTTACAGATATACCTATTAATTTTAATAAATGAGTAAACAATACTGTCGATATTATAAAACCTTAGGAAGGAGCCACATGTTTTGTCAATTATCGCGTTTAAAAATTTAACTTAGGTGTAATTCAGACTACGCTATAATATACAGGCTGATTTTTTAATCACCATCCAAATTTTTTTAGGCACTCAATATCATGAAAAGAATCGATTTTTGAAAAAAAAATAGGCAAATCCTTTCACTCTGATGCTCCATCACAGTCCAAGGCGGTTTAAATGGAAAGAGTATTCCCGTAGGAGAACCAAGTCTTTAGATTGGCACAGCTCCCTAATCCCAGAGGAGGGAATTCAGCAAGTAGTGCGTGTAGTTGTAAAGAGTCCTCTCCAAAAATTATACTACTTTATTCTGGATATAATAAAAATAAGATAGGAAAAAAGGAAGGAATGGAATTAAAGACTCGAAATTAATTCTTTCCTGCTTAATTTGTATTATTTACCACATACATGAATAATGGGATCTTTAATAAAAATAAATGTAGGTTTGTTTACAATTAAATAAATTTTATGTTTAACCTTTATTTAAGAAGGATAATTGCTCGCGCAAGTCGCGTTTTGCATAAGTTATCAACGAAGTTACGTAGTACGGAAATACATACATTATGTAGATAGCATTATATCCAATTGTTCCTTATCACATTTTAGTTCAAGCCAAGATTCGTACCTCAGAAGCATTAGCTATTAGAAACCATCAGGCGTTCACGTTGATCACGTCGTTAACAACATTCTGCTCCAAATCTAGCTTCAGGACTGTTTTTTTTTTTTAAATAAAACTTTTCTCCACACTAGGATTTCTCCTATATCGTGGGTGCGTTTACAGACACAAATTTCACGTACACAAACGCACAGACCCAAAACAACTATCTGTAGGCCATACAAATTTTTGTTCCGTGCGGGAATAGAACCCACGACCCGTAGCGCAGAAGCCAATCGCTTAGCCACTGCACCAAACGTATCGTCATTGTAATCAATCTAGATAAGAGTGCGATTCACGAAAGAATGACATTTGGCGCTATGTTGGTAATGGTACCACTGAATAAATTTCATTGTTTCAAGGAGCTTTAATAATAAAAACTCTGGTGCAGTTGGTGCTCCTGGTAACACAGCGTTAAAAGAGAATTCGTTTGTAAAACGCGCTCTAGGCAGAATATTTGTATTTACTACCTACTACATACTACATTGTTTTTTAGTTCGGCAACACTCATTTTTCTTGAGGTTTATCCCCCGATTATTTGATACCCGCAATGATTCCCTTTTAAGGAAATGATGATGTACGTAGGTACATAGAGATCTGAGTTCCAAGGTAAATGCTACTAAAAGCCATTCATTGTGGAAGTCCGTGGGGGAGCCTATATGTCCAGCAGTGGACGTGTTACGTTTGAGATAGCGATGATGTTTTTTTTTTAAATTCCTTTTCTTATCGCATTTGACTCTGGTCGCAACCAGTCGCAACTGATGGTAACCGTAGACAGGGTTTTAGATAGAGCACACGAATCCAAGTAACAGAGATATAGAGGGATTCCACTATATTATGCATTTCAAGTAAGAATAGGACGACCTTGGCGCCTTATTGTGACGACAATTACGTTTAACAGAAATATACTTTGTGCAAATTAATTTTCAATAATATTTATTATCGTTATTATCTTGTTAATGTTAATTTCATAAGACTATTGTTTATTTAAGAGCTTATAGGTATTAGAAAATCGTTCATGAAGTCACAATATGGCACCAAGGCCGTCCTATTCTTACTTGAAACGCATAGTAGGTACCTACCAACTGTAACTTATACTACTTGTACTATTTATTCTGTGCTTATATAGAATTGATCACTTCATGATGTGGCCGACCATTTCATGAAATGGTTGTATTTCATGAAATGGCCAATACCCGCTGGCCATTTCGTGATATGATATTTAGTGGGTCGAAATTCCGTAGTCTACTCCTTTGCTTGCATGGTACGTGTTTCCTTTATTTGGATTTTTTATTAAACCTTTGATATCATGAAAACCCTACATTAATGATAATATGGCCAAACGTGGATGGACATATCATTAAACGTTGACGTTTAAACGATATGGCCAATTTTAGTTGGCCATATCATGAAATACTTACAATACAACCATTTCATGAAATGGCCGGCCACATCATGAAGTGATCAATTCTACGATATGGCCACGACATAATTATACAAGACGGAACTTTAATATTATTTATTTTAAAGGATAACACGACATATATATTACGTGCTACTTAGACACGTAACTTATTAAGTTATAACAAACTACATCGTGCGTGATTGAAAACGTAGTAAACACAGCTATCTTAGTAGTCATAAAGTTAATATTTAATAGCACTTAACCGGAAACCAAGTAGTTGTTAAGTAGCTATATGATACAATAACATGTATCTAAAAGGCGTACCTAATAGATGACATGCTGCTATTTGCATCTTAGAGCTAATAGTTCTGGAAAAACCCGGCATAAAATTACAGGTTTGACCATGTAGTTTTTTCTGTTCAAGGAGGATGTAGTGAATTCGGTTTTAGCTGTTGCTTTCCTCAAAGAAGACATTCGCCCAAGGATTCCCCATTAGTGATCGTAAACAACTCTGATAAACAACAATATTACCATTTACCTTGATATTTTTTTGGTTTATTTAAGTTAGGATTTTTTTTTATGGATATGACATAAAATCACGCCTGTATTTTCTGAAAGGTTGGGGGCTGAGGTTTATTTCGCTGTTAAGTATGTAATAGGCGGCGAACCTATTGCCATCCCACAGGCGCAAATACAGACTCTGGGCTGCTACTGAGAAATTCCACATGGAAAAACCTAATAACACTTTGCCCGACCTGGGGATCGTACCCAGGATCTCACGTTTTGCAACCACGCTTAGGACCACTAGATCAAAGAGGCAGTCGAATGTTTTCCCACGAAATCTTGTAAGATGTAAAATTAAGCAATATACTTACCTACACAAGTATTTTCCTTTAAATTGTTTCAGGCGTTATATTATGTTCTATTGCGCTTGTATGTTATAAATCTTAATAGGTATAAGAACATAAACATCAATATTTAATTTATTGTAATAAATGATTATTATTGTTTATGTGCCCTAGGTATTCCATGCATTGTATATGCGTGGTAGTTAGGTATTTTTTAGGATTCCGTACCCAAAGGGTAAAACGGGACCCTATTACTAAGACTCCGCTGTCCGTCCGTCTGTCCGTCTGTCATCAGGCTGTATCTCATAAACCGTGATAGTTAGACAGTTGAAATTTTCACAGATGATGTATTTCTTTTGCCGCTATAACAACAAATACAAAAAAATAGAATAAAATAAATATTTAAGGGGGTTCCTATACAACAAACGTGATTTTTTTTTTGCCGTTTTTATATGTAGATAATGGTACGGAACCCTTTGTGCGCGAGTCCGACTCGCACTTGGCCGGTTTTATAAATAATTATGTTGTCTTTACTTTGCATTGGTACTCTGCGGTTTTCCTCATTTCAGACGCTCGCGCCTAACATGGTACGGCCAAGCACGGAGTCCTTGAGGAAATCACTAAGCAGATTGTTGTCTAAATATTATTTTATTCTATCAAATAATTATTATACAACGTTATTTTTACTTTATACGAAAACCGAGACACCCCAACAAGATTTTCATCAGAACTGCCTGAATATGTATTTTTTTTAGTAAATCTCCAAGTTACACCTTAGTTTATGTCGCGATAAGTTCGCTAAAAAAGTGTGAAATGCCTGAGATGTGCTACGCAGGGGTTGTCTAATACACGGAAACTGACCGAGCGGACCATTTCAAGCATCAAGGTGTCTATTCCCGTCAACTGTTATGGGTAGAAACCTACTGAAACAAAATTGAAACTTATGAAAAAAAAAAAAAACAATAAAAAATGTGGTGTAAAAAATATGTCAATCGATTCTCCTAGTCATTCTGAACAAACTAGTTTCAGGTTTAGTATATACTAAAACTAACCTTGTATAGACAGCTTTCCTGTAGGTACATATTGTATTGAATGTAGACACTCCGATATATACATATGAATTAATTACAAAACCTACGTAGGTCCACCCGATATGGATCGGAATTGGTATGGATCGGAATGTTGGGCCGTGAAGAAGACGGATGAAAAAAGATTGCATATGTAGCGGAGATGAGAATGTTGAGATGGATGTGTAGAGTGACCAGAATAAGATCAGGAATGAGTATATTAGAGGAAGTTGTTCTCTGCCAAAAGGAGGCCATTCCAGCTGACTCCTACTTTTCGAGATGTGTCTATACCGATAACTGACCATCTTGAGCTCTTGGGCGTTACTCTGACGTCAACCCTCAACTTTGGCTCCTATATTGAGTCCAAAGCTCAATTGGCTGCTAAAAAGCTGGGTGTCCTCTCGAAGGTGCGGCGGTACTTCACATCGGAACAGTTGCTTCAACTGTATAAAGCACAGGTTCGTTCGTGCATGGAGTACTGCTCGCACCTTTGGGATGGCTCAGCCAAATACCAGCTTGAGGCGTTGGAGTCCATTGAGAGGCGTGCCAAGAAGCTCATCAGCGACGACTCCCTCGTTCAGACCAAGCTCCAAAGTCTTGAGCATCGGCGCAAAGTTGCCAGTCTATCGGTTTTTTATCGGACACATTTCGGAGAGTGTGCTTCAGATCTGCATGATCTAATACCCCCCTGCCCTTTTTTTCTATCGGACGGCCAGAAGCACGAAAAAGCGCCATCGGTTCATGGTTGATATACCAAAAACCCGAACGAAGCGCTTTGATTCCACTTTCATTGTGAAAACCGCCAAACAGTGGAATGCGCTGCCCGAGTGGGTGTTCCCCGACAGCTACAATTTGGGTGTCTTCAAGTCACGAGTGAATCGGTTTCTTCTGGGCAAGCGTGCTCCATCGTAGACCGCATCATCGCTTAACATCAGGCGAGATGGCGGCCAAACGCAGGCCTAGTAATAAATAAAAAAAAAAAAAAAGTTTGAAAGTAGCGCCAGTCACAGAAAAGTTGAAAGGGAACCGTTTGTCTTGTTAAGGGCATGTGAAGAGGAGAGATGAAACGCATGTGACGAAAAGAGTTATGAATATAAATGTGGATGGATGGAGAGGAAGAGGGAAGCCAAAGAAAAGATGGATGGATGGTGTGAAGAATGATCTGAAAGAGAAGGGAGTCAGTGATATCATGACGGTTGATAGGACGGAATGGAAGAAGAAAACGTGTTTTGCCGACCCCAAGTAACATGGGATAAGGGCAGGAAGAAGAAGACGTAGGTCCACCCGACCACATTATGAAGCTAAGCATTTCCAGTATAAGCTGACGTCTCATTGTACGGAAAGCCTGTACAACGCGAGACAGCTCAGCCGTACAGCTCATACTGGGTTTGTACAGCTTGATATGCAGGTAGCCGTGTGTACTATTATACAACAATAACCCACTTAAAGAATACCTCCTAGACAGATGAACTGTTAAGTAGTAAAAGTAAGTAAAAGGCGAATATAGACTAACTCCATATTTTTTAGATAGGTAACTTTGTCGTAGGTACACCAATACAGACAGAATACAGATAAATAAGAACGGTTTATAAGGATAACTAAAAAGGAAATGCTCAATGTACTCCTGTCTGCTAATAGCAACAAACTGCGATCACCAAATTCGTGTTCCAAGCGTGGTTATAATGCTAATTTTCCCATTGACTGTTCTTTGTAGTACCTACGTTGAGAGGCCCATGTTGGCCAGTGAAAGTTTACTGATATGATCTTATTATGATAATCGTTAGTGCATAAACCAATGCTATATGTGATAATCACTTGAGTCACTTAGGGAGCTCCCACTGACCAAGCTTGGCCAATTTAGAAAAGTTAAAATAGAGGTAAATAAATTCCTATTTAAAAAACTTCATTACATTAGAACATACAATAAAATATAAAGAATACAGAACTATTATTAATGTAGGAAAAAATATTTTTGTAATTACTCTTTTTTTTTAACTTACAACACGTGTCCTCTCTCTTTGTGTTTAAAATGGCAACATTTATGAGTGTCACAGACGTCACAGTCAAAGAAACGTCAATCTTCCCACTTTCCGTTCCAGTCATCACATCCAATAGTTCAAATTTAAGCATAGAAGTATATCATCATCTCACTCTCACGTAGAATATTATCTCAGAGCATTACCTTACGATAAAGCTATTAGCTTTAAAGCTATGCTATGCTAAATATTACTATAAATACCGACACATGAACGCACTCGCAAATAACTTGGACGACGCGGTTTTGTGATTGCTAAAATAAAAATGTTTTACAACTAACAACAAATTCAGATAAACGCTGACTGAAAATCAGCAAATATGTCGGCGAACGAACAGCCGGACCTTTTGTTTTTTGATACTTTCTCCCACGACACCAGTGAGGTAAAAACCTCATGTAATTATAACGATACTGTTGGTGATATTTACCGTAATCTATGATAAGTTTGACTGTAGCATTAAATTAAATGTTTCCAGGAGCTGAACTTAGACTTGGTGCAGTTCCCAAAGTCAGTGTACGTGAGGGAAATACGTATTATACCTCTCGGAGCGCGCGTAGAAGGTGATTTTCCCGGTGGGGTGCGACTTGGCGCTACTAATCCCACGAAGTTCCACATAGACTTCTTTGTGAATGACCTGAGTAAGCCTGGAGCGTCCACGTTTGAGGCTCTCGGCAGCTTGGACTATTGTCAGAATGGACAGATACATATGGAGTGTGGAAATGGGCTGGATCAGCCCAGGATACCCACTGATGGACTTGTGCTCAGAGGTTAGTTTGCATTATATAGAAATTATTATTTATAAAGTAATGTAAAAGGCTGTCTATTGATTTACAATGCACGCAGTACTTAATGCAGTAGGAAAAGTATTTAAAAAAATCTTCAGTGTCAAATCAGGGTCTGTTGTGGATTATGTAGCCCTTAAATTTCTTCTACATAACTTCATGCACTCTGCCAACCCTTCGGGGAATAAGCCGAAGGGTTGGCAGAGGTGGCATGTAATAGGGGGCGAGCCTATTAGCATCAACCAGGCTCAAATTCAGACTCCAGGCTACTACTGAGAAATTCTACACGCAAAACCCAATAACACTTTGTACAACCTGGGGATCGAACTCTGGACTTCACGCTCGGCAGCCGCGCTGGCGACTGACCAATGAAGAGACCAATGAGGCAGTTAATTTTGTGCAGGAAACTAGGTTTTAAAATGTGTTTGCACTTTAACAGTCACATCTTAACATTAGTAAATAGACCGGCCTGTTAATTCGTTCCCCACAATATTTATTCCGGCCCTGTTAATTTCTTGATAAAACTTGCTAATTAGTGTTGTGTCACACCAACTAGTTAACACCCGCTACCAAGCATAGCCCACCTACAACTACAAGTCAGATGTGTAGCTTTATTGCCATAATCTAACTAAAAATTTGGCAAATAGATTAGCAATCACAGTATTCTGTTTATGTGCACACTCCCGAAATCCCGTAGTTACTTTAAATGACACCCACAGAGAGATGGAGGTTGGTGGCCTTTTAACTGCAATGAACCAAGTAGGGTATGATAATGTGAGAATTTAACAAATTGATTAATTAAAAATTTAACAGATTGGTTTGTTATATCGTTTTGTATATGATTCTTGTAACAAGAGCAAAAGAGATTGGTTGTCCCATTTCAAAACCTAGTTGAAAGAAAGAAAATACATTTATAGCACAGACTAAAAAGGCACACAATATAAAATAAAGCAGAAAAAAACAAACAAAAGAATTTAGCAGGATAGTGTGCCTCACGGCTGCGCCAAAAAGACCCAGTTCAGCAAAAATGCCAGACAACTAGTGCCTGGCGCTGGTTTTCAACTGGACCTGACAGTTAGGGACACTTTTTACAAAAAATGTTTTATTGCAAAATCTTGCTAACCTAGAAAGTCTCTACCAAATACAAAAACACCAGTGTTGAAAACTCACATAATAAGCAGATATATTTAAGCAGCAATACCTAGTAAGTGCTATTCACAGCCTCTGATCATTTTAAAACCTAGTAAGTCACTTTATCCACAAGGTTTTACCTAACATAAATACTTTTCAAATGGTGATCTATTTTACGTTTATGCACTCTCTAGTAAAATGTTGTTTTAAGCCCTTACTAGGTTTTGAAATGGGACAGCTGAGATAGTCTATTAAATCGTTTGACAACTGACTAATTGAATTTTTCTGAATCAGGAGGCTGGTCATTAAATTAATGATTTTGTTAGGAAATGATACCACATGATACACTGTATTTATTTATTTGTTCAATGCCTCAATGCACAATGGTGGGACATAAGGTGGACTTAATGCCATAAGGTAATAACAGTACTTAACATGTTAATTCATATCTAAATATGAAAGGATTGGTATCTGTAATACAAAAGGAAATTAATCAAATCTACACAAAAACAAATGTTTCCTTGAATTACAGGGAAACTTTATAAAATTACACCAAGTTTTTCAAATTTTATTAGTGGTATTTCCCCCTAACTCATAAGGAAATTAAAGTTGTTTAGTTTTTTTTTTTAGTTTCTTATGGCAATAATCTTTGGAATATAAATAAACTAAATTTTTTGAAGGCCTTTCCTCTTGTTTGCCTGTTTTTGCCTGGTATCAAAAATATATAGATCTAGTTTGTGTCTTATTCCTCATTGATTTATCACTATTGGCTGTCACACTTGTCCAGCAAAGTGTGTTGGTTGAGTGATAGGAGCTTAGTTGGCAGAGTAAAATTTTATTAAACCAACAAGCTAAAATTTTATTAAACTATCGAGCACACAACATTCATACACTACAGACACTTCTAAAAACCAGACATGCATTACTTCACTTTTGACATAAGCCAACGAGTGTCAGCGCATGGCACATGGGTCCAGGGAGCTCATAATCGGATTATTTTAAGATATGGCAATCAAAATAAACATAAACTAAACCTAAATATATATTTTTCTAGGATGGTACACCACAATCACCTTGGCTGTTTATGGCAACCTGACTCAAGTGCTGCCAGAAACCCCAGTTGGTGCAAACCCTCCTCCAGTAGTGCAGAGACCCGTAGTGGCCCGTGAAGTTCCTCCACCTCCCCCAGCAACCGTCACTTCAAACCCTGAATGGACCCAAGAGCCCTCAGTCCCAATACCTGCTTACACTGGTAACGTAGCTACAGCTAACCCTGATACCTACGGACCTGCCAACTATCCTGAGAACTATGATGGTCAGATGTATAGACCTGATTACTATGATCCTGAACAACCGAAAGATCCTCGGACTTACCAGCATATTGAAGAAAGCACCTGGGAGAAAAGAGATCTCAGCTGCGAAAGAGATCCAGACAGGTTGCGTCATAGTCCCCGTTCTATCGATCATGACAGGGATAGGAGAGACGCGCGCAGTCGTAGACGTTCTCTCGACAGAGGACGCAGTCGAGAGTCTTCGAGACTTCGCGATAGAAGCAGGGAGATTGACAGAATGGATAGACTGCGCTCGCGATCGAGGAGTCGCGATAGGGATTACGTGGTGAAGGGAGAATATCGTCCGCTCAGCCGATCAAGGTCTCGAAGTATCGACAGACTCCGAGCTATATCTACTGATCGTGACTGGGATAGGGGATCTTACAAGAAGGATGATTACCGCCGACATCGCGAACCGTCATACGATCGATCTCGCGGCGGATCATACGATAAAGAAGCCGGTCCGTATGAACGTCGATCCCCTTACGACAAGAGAGCTCCGTCTTACGAGAGAAAAATTCCGTACGAGAAACGTTTGTCACCGTACGAAAAACGTGCATCGTCATATGAAAGACGTGCTCCCTCTTACGAGAAGCAAACTTCGTACGACAGGAAGCGTCATTCGCCTTACAGTCGCATCAGGGGATCAAGTTATAGTAGTCGATCTCCAAGTCGCGATGATCCAAGGAAGAGACCTAGGACTCCGCCAGGAGAAAGCAGTCGTCGACCTTTGTCACCGCGAGAAGTGGATGCATCCAGTCCCATCAACTCCATCAGGTCAGAGGAAGGTGGAGAATACGATAGAAGTGGAAAGCAAATCCCAAGGGTTGATTTCTATCACCAGAGTTACAGACACAAAACTTCTATTCGTAGTCCTTCACAAGAAGCTGAAAATGCAGCCTATGTCGAACAACAACAACATTCCAGCTTGGTTACTGTCCAAATTGTTGATAATGCGACAGCCAAAGCTATAGAGTCGCCAAGAAACCCGGAAGAAGACAGATCCATGGATGGGGAACAATTTGAGCCTATTCTGTCTGATGAAGACATCTGTGACGATCTTGAAGGTCCAGCGTATATGGAAGTTGATTACGACGTTAACGATTACTGTGGCGTCGATGATATCATCAAATATTATAATCCATTCAAATGTGATTGGAATAAATATGAACATGTTAATAAAATACATTTGCTTGGCCCTAAAAGGGAAGGTGTTAAAGATGTACTGAACGCAACGTTTGATGAGTTGTGTGATGCCAGTCCAGAACTATTTAAAATCTCTGAAATGGCAAAGTCCAATAAGAAATTAGATCAAAAGTACTTTGCGAATACTTTTGCTGATATTGATAACACTGCTAGAGAGGAATGGGTTCATCAGTGTGAACAACTGTACGTCTCAATGACTACTCTTTGTAAGAACACCGATATTGTACTGAGAATCTTTAAAAATCCAAATCGTAACGAAATATCGGATGAGTTCACTGAAATCTTTTACTTACTGATCACTTTCTGCAAGATTGGGTTGAGCTTTGAGTTTGCATTGGCTCAGCAACAACCAACATACAAGATCAGACACATGAAATGTGGCATACGACTTGCTGAAGCCCTTATGGGTCACAGACACAATGGAGAAGTCATGAAAGTACTTTTGACTTCCGGTATAGATATGTCTATGTCACTATTAGAAATGTATTCTAAAGAATACATGGCGTTGAGCATTCGTCTTATGATTTTAAAAGCTTTGAATGCTTGTCTATCATCCAAGGAGTCTATAGAACATTTCAACAGAGAGACTGTGTTCCCGAAGTTTGATAAAAATGATGATAGGAAACCAAGGAATGGTTATCAAGCTTTGATAACAATGATGCAAACCAATCCTCTCGCGAGAGTTAAGTTTTCCATCAGTGCGTTGATAAAGAAACTGAATATTTACGAACTCTTAAGCAAAATGCACGATTTGGTTGTAAACTTCAGTAAGTCGGGAAGTAATCAAGATGATTCAGATCTTTCGGAATCTGATGCCCACTTCATAGTGAATTCTCTTGAAGAGATATTGTACATGTATCGGTCACAGTGTTTCCATTTATCACAACCGAAGCGTTTCTTGCCGGTCTCCGCTCAATTCGAGATCAACAAAGAATGCTCCAATGAAACATTACTGGAATTCTTTAACATCCACCAAATTCTAGAAGTCTGTCTGTATTTGTTAACTTGTCCCACGACTTGTAATAACCTCGTTGTAGTGAGTCCGATCCACGATTTGATCTATGAATTAATAAACTCTCAAAATGGACTTAACTTCCTGTACAAGAATATGGAAATGAGTGGACTGCTGTTCAAAACGTTGACCTTGCCTTACAGCCAGCAGAATACTGAGGAGTTTCTTTTCCCTCATGACTTGAGTAACTACAGTGATTTACAAATTTTGGGACTAGAATTAGCGTATAGATTGAAGGCTCTGTATTACTTGCAGTCGATCTGCGATCAGCAGGCTGGAAAACCTGATGAAAATGAGCTTATAGATCGTCTACAATCCTTATACTGTCTCAGTTTCGGTAGCATCGGTAGAACGGCTGTACCAGACGTTATCGTCATGGGAGATAATGCCGAATGTCTCATGGAAGTTTTTGAGAACGACTTGAGAGGAAAGACCAAAACCGACTCGCCTTTAAAACAAAAGTCACCAGCGAAAGGATATGCCATTGAGCTGATAGTTTCCGCTGTACGGTTCGCGGCCAATGTTCCCTTCTTGAAGAAATACGGACAAAGATTGATCAACGTGTCGAGGGAACATGACAGATTTGAGCCAAGCGTCTCTAGTGTGTTACAAGAGGTTATATCATACCTCAAACCTGTAGAAAATCCAACTGTATTATCAGGAGAAGACATGGCGGAGTGCGTAGAAATATTAAAAGCTAGTTCCGAACACGCACCTGACTTGCCAGGAGAACTTATGACTTGTTTAAGAATTTTAAGACACTACTGCATCTCGGACTACGAAAACAACGTGACAATTGCATGCGAGTCGGCGACAGAGGAATATGTGGAACTCAAATATAAGTACAATGTACTTCAGCTATTCTCCTTGGACGGTGTGGCGCATTTAGCAGGCGTGCTTGATCGCTTGGCCTTACACTTCGACCAGCCAAGCATGCACACTTCATTATTTGCATCAGTAAAAGGTCTGCAGCTAGCCCAAATACTGCTACCATGTTTACGGTTGCTGGACGCGATGTTAGCAAGAGTCGTTCGCTGTCGAGGACCAAGGTTCCGAGACTTGACTGCAGCTCCTGTTTTACTAAAGACATATGGAATAGCAAAGGCTTTCCCAGTAGGATCTGTTGGGTACAGAACTGCTGCCAAAGCGGCAGAAGCTTCAGTAAGAGCACTATTGGCGTACGCGCAACCGATAGCCGATGACGCTAACGACGGCGACTCCATCCGTCGAGGACCTTGGACTTCCCTCTGTTCTGAAGTCATATCTTACATCACAACAGCTCCATACACCTTTGTTCCTGGTCTACTAGTCTTCTCGGAACTATTACCTCTGCCGTTGCCAATGCAAACTAAAGCGCCGCCAACGGACCGAGAGTTAGCTGACGCTTCAAATGAGAGACGTCTATGGTCGGCGCATCTTCACGCACTATCAAACGACTTAACAGATATGATACAGATAATCTGTATGTCAACCTACCGGCCTGTGGTGCATATGCTTCGTCGAGTCTGCGTCCAAATCGCTGACTTAGCTCCCAATACGGCTGCCACCGTTGCTCGAGCTGCTGTTGGGGCTGTCACAAGAGAATTGAAGCCAGGAGAACCAGCTTCAGCCAGCATCGCTAGAGTTCTAGGCTTTTTAGCGTGCTTAGTGTCCCACGCTCCAGTCAAATGTGCGGTTCTACATGCTATGAACAGTGGAGGACCAAGAGCAACTGATGTCCAAACTGCCTTATGTTCTGTGCTCGGTCTAGCTAACGCATCAAATGAACACGCCGCAGCACAAGAATACGCGGCTCACGCATTAGCTGCCTTCTGTGATGCCGAGATCACCCTGACTCCACTGAACGGAGCTTCAGAAATCATTTTATCAAACTCCTTGCCAAATAAGGACGCTTTGGCCGCATTTCTGGACGCAACAGCAGACTGCCTTGAGTCGACAACGAAGACTTGTTCCGTGGCATCGTCTATACTACGAGCTTACTTCGTGCTGACTGAACATGAATACGGTTTCCAGCAGTTCAGGAAATTCGTGTACAAAAGAAGAGAAAGCCTAGGCAAGTTCTTTAAATGGGCCTTGGAAGGTCAAGGAGAAGATAAGGCCGAGTGCTTGAGTTTGTACATAGATTTGATACGGATCCTGAAGATGGAAGAAGGTGAGGGTCCTGTGGGCCGGAAGACTATGCTAACGGTGGGAGAAATGGCTGATATGGTGGGGTATTCACCTTCTGACGAAGACCATCCCGTTTTGAAGCTGGATAAGATTTTGAGGGTGAGTACGAAGTTGTTTGTTTTATGATAACTTATTATGTTATTTGTTTGAGACAAACAAAGCTCAACTGCAGTTCCTATACTGAATCTAATCCTTTTATCTAATTTAAATTCATTATCAAAGACACTGGCTTTGGTTTTGATTTCCGAGACCACAACCATTGCACGAAAGTATGTCTAGTAGACGCTGCAGTTGAGCTTCGAGAACGTCTTTGTGATTTTATAAAAATGACCATAATTATTTTATTTTTGTAGTTGTAGGTATTAAGAGTAGACTTTCCTTCCACAGCCAAGAGAACAACACAGCAATTTTAATCACCGTTTTCAGGAAAGAAACTCCGACGAAGATGCCTTGGCCAACGCCAGTTTCCTTGCCAGCCACCTACAGAAGCTGAAGGCAATAGATGAACCGGCCACGCCTCCTGAAGCCCTGGACCTCGCGTTGCCAGCTCCAGAGAGTCTGGTGGCGCAGTTCCAGGCTAGGACCATATACTCCATAGGAGAGGCTAGTGATGAGAGGTTGACATCCAGTTACTGGCTCAATGTGCCGGCTGCGGGAGGGGAGGATGATGTCAATGATAGTGAGCTGGTGAGTCAACTTTGGTGTGTTTTTACCCTCCTACCTAAACGAAGTCAGATATGAAAGTTTGGGATTTAAAATTACATCTAGTTAAGTTTCTTTTTCAAGAAAAATTTTCTAACTTTCATAATTAGAAGAGTAAAAAAAATTATACCCTAGACCACGTATGGGCAACGCGCGGCCCGCGGGACGGATGCGGCCCGCCTCGGAATATAAATCGGCCCGCGACCTTTTTAAATTTCGTGCGAAAAAAGGCCACGCTCTGTAATTATAGAGCTAAAGTTCACATTAACTGACAAATTTCACATTAACTGTTACAATGAATTAACTTCATTAGTAACATAATAAATAGATAAATAAATTAAGCTTTTTTATTTCCTGGTATGGCCCGGTTAGTTTTAGTATATGCGAAACCTGAAACTAGTTTGTTCAGAATCACTAGGAGAATCGATTGACATATTTTTTACACCACATTTTTTTTTTGTTTTTTTTTTTCATAAATTTCAATTTTGTTTCAGTAGGTTTCTACCCATAACAATTGACGGGAATAGACACCTTGAGGCTTGAAATGGTCCGCTCGGTCAGTTTCCGTGTATTAGACAACTCCTGCATAGCACATCTCAGGCATTTCACACTTTTTTAGCGAACTTAACGCGACATAAACTAAGGTGTAACTTGGAGATTTACTAAAAAAAAAACACATATTCAGGCAGTTCTGATGAAAATCTTGTTGGGGTGTCTCGGTTTTCGTATAAAGTAAAAATAACATTGTATAAAGTAAAGTTTGGCACGCAACTTGCCAAAGATTGCCCATGCCTGCCCTAGACTAAAACTACCAACTAAAAGAACAAAGGCATCAAAATATTACTCCAAGAAATTACATTATACAGTTATTAGGAATCATTGTTCAGTTCGAAAAAAGTTCTTGTTTACTTTTGAAAGTAATTGATAGAAAGTATACAAACTGATTTTTTCTATCTCAAAACAGGAGTGTCGCAAAACAGCTACAATAAGTCTTAATGTTTCTGCTACAAAGGTATCGTGTGACATAATGGAGATAGCTCAGGGCTACGTGTGCGGCGGCGGCGAGGCGGTGTGCGGAGCTGTGCGGCGACTGGCCGGATGTCTGCATCCCTCACACTGTGACCCCACACCGCAGGACGACAAGCGACCTCCAGGTATGTTACTATAAGGTCCTAGGACTCTTCAGGACTCTATAACCATCATCAACACCTGTTGCAGATACTAACGGGACTTTCAACCCTCTAACCTTTGTGAACATACCTTACCTGCTTCTTTAGGTAGGTAACGGCCGTAGTGATTAGACTATTAGAAACCATAACATAATGTGCAATATATGTATAAATTTAGTATTAGAAGCAAACACTCAGTGCTACTTCCTCCTCTCTCCCGCATTTCTATGCTGTGCCCGACAGGGTCCAAAATTGTGACTATTACATACCCACCAACCAATGTAAATTTACCATGTACATTTTGGAACGCAATAAAGATATTGAGCATTGAGTAGTCACCATTTGACCTGCTGATTGGTGACTGCGGTCTACCACTGGGCTGCCATCTGCATCGTAACTGCCTCTTCAGTTAGTATCAGGATGTTTTTCCAAGGATTTGTTATCTCCATAAAATAATAGTTATAGGTTCTAGAAAAAGTTTTTTTCTTATTAGCTTTAAGCTTGGTAAATAAAACACAATTTGTTAATAACAATTAACTTGTATTTCCAGTGGCATTGACGCGCGTGCGTACAGAAGGCGGTGCGGATGCGTTCCGTTCCCGCCCCCCGAACACGTCCCGTCCTCCGTCGCTACACGTTGATGACTTCACGGCCTTGCATCAACCGTACACCGCCACTCAAGTCACCAGGTAACATACTATTTTTTTACATGATATCCATAATATACTCCCAATCTTGTTATCAGTCTTTTGTGTGCTCATATTTTCATTTTTTGCCGAATTACCGATGAATACTTACAGCCGATTTTACCTACGTCCGATAAATTTCATCGGAATTTTTTTTTTATTTCTCACTTTAGCAGGTTTTGTAAAGAAGTTCCATCAAAACGTCTTATTTTTCAGATAAACTTGTTTAAACAGACGCTACTCCTCTCATTTAATGATTTTATCCCATTGTTCACTACCAAGAGATCATAACCTAACTCTAAAGTGATTTTTGAGAGCCATTCATGCTGGCCATTCCTTCTTTCTTAATACTTTTCAGTTTAAACGGTTTCCTCATAATACATACATACACATACTCACGCCTGTATTCTTCGAAGGGGTAAGCAGAGGTGTTCTATTACAGAAGTTGTGCACCCACATTTCGACTCTAGTACCTAAGTAAGTACCCATGTTATGGGTGGCGAGCCTATTGCAATTACTGGAACATAACTATGATGCCAGGTTAATCGCCTCTTGTGACTCGCTTGCTCGGCGACGTAGGGGAAATGTAATCTTAATCCGTCTCCCCGCGGACGTAAGTATTATCCGGTTCAAATGCTGTTAGGATACGACCTTTTGGAGTTGCGTTACGCGACAGTGATGACTTGTAGGGTCAGAAAAACAGTCAGATGAATAATAAGTATCAATCAGTTATTTTTTTGCAAGTATCAAGGCGACTAAAAAATTAAATAAAGATAGTAACTAAGGCACTTAATGAGAATAAAAATAAAACTAATCTTCTAAGTCTTCTGCTCCACTCATAGCCTCTCCTTCACTCTGAGCTGTTTTCGTTTGAAATTTCAGAATCAGTATCATCACCTATAATAATAAAAAAACTGGGGAATTTCCAATTATAACTGTCTCGAAATCACTGTTTCTGACTTGTCGGTACTGTCTTTTAACAAAGAATTCAATGTTTTTAAAATGTTTTTACACTGCTCTTTTTCTCTTTCAAAATAATCGTTCACACTCATAAGCATTTCTCGAGCACGACTGTTTAGCACATCTCTTCTTTTAGCGCCCATT
This sequence comes from Amphipyra tragopoginis, assembly GCA_905220435.1. Lineage (NCBI taxonomy): Eukaryota > Metazoa > Arthropoda > Insecta > Lepidoptera > Noctuidae > Amphipyra > Amphipyra tragopoginis. The sequence continues at coordinate 25,879,126 of HG992008.1, read as the reverse complement.
TTTGTCACAAAAGTACCAATAAATATAATTTAAAAAGAAATAATTCCGATGAAATTGTGTTCGTGCCTTGCTAACGGTACTGACAGGCGTCAGTTGACGTCATACGCCGCTCCATTCCAAAAGGTCCTATCCTAACAGCATTTGAACCGGATAATAATGTAAGTAATAATTATTATGTGTAAACATTGACATAATTATGACTGTTTGTATTGCAGAGGCATGCGTCGCGGTATAGCTGTAGCAGATCGTGGCAGGTTCGCATCTGCCGCGCCCATGCACGCGCACTACAGGCATCTGTGAGTATACCACTACTTGAAATTATTTAAGTGAAAGGAAGAATCCCTTGCACACAACCTACGCGGGCCCGGTGACGACACGCCACACTCGCGCATTTAGTGTAGCGAAAGCTTTAGTACTTTTAAACGTTGACTTAGTTCAAAAACCCCCACCCTTCACCGCTTCCGAAATAAATGGTTTCTACCTGCCCAAATAAGAGAATGACATAACGTATCCATCACAATTTACGTAGTTTTAATTTCCATTATCTTGGGGTGCAGAAGAAGAACTCCCACGAGCGATGATATTTAAGTACGTCCGGCGCACCCTGGGTAGTCAGCCTCGCTATCAACCTTGCTGATTAGCTAATCTTTTCACCACAGCATGAGCTATTCTCGTATAGCTCACGACACGACCACGACACGAAAAAAGAAGAGAGAATCTTTCCTAACTACATAACATTATAACGACGTATTGTTACACACCAGGATTTAGTATCACGTTGACAGTAAATAAATTAAGATTAGATTTATTTAAACCGCTGCCGCCGCTATTGTTTATCTATTGCGTCTATGTTTACGGTGATTGAGTGATTAAAGACACTATACTGTTACTTACAAAATTAAATACTGTCACAAGTTTATTTCATGCGTGGATTTATTTATTTTGTTCTCTATTTGAACTGTCAAAAAACGGATCACTCGTTGGCCTTACTTTAGTCAGCCTTACTATTGTATTACTTGGACAAGGAAGGTATAATTTTAATATTTTCATAATCTCTATTTCTGTCCAGTCGTGGTCGCGGTGCGTGGGAGATGGGTGCGTCGCACTTTGGACACTTTCCACCAGCCTCACAGTACATGATGGGTAAGTTACTTTTTCGTTTCGTCGTTGATTTGTCTGACAAGCCCCCTCCCTGATTCATTACATGTCGATAATTCAGCTGTCGATCGATTCGGTTTATCTCGTTTTGTCTACGATTTTCATAAGGATATGCAATATAGCAAACCGAATGTTTCGACAGACGATTCGATAGCTGAGTTCTGAATGAGAGGGCTGTTGCCTGAGTCGATTTTGTATTAAAGAAACTGATTTATAGCTTGCTAAGCGATTATTCTAGATTTATGCATCTGCATTATACTTGTTAATCCATTGTTTACATCATAATTTCCTTTTTATTTTGTCCCTTGTGATCCTAGTCACACCTTGTAATGGTAAACGCAGACACGATCTAAGACTGAGTACACGAATCCAAGTAACAAAGATAAAGAGGGACCCCCATACCTCTGCTTCTCATATGTATACACACGTACAACTCTAATGAAGGGTAGGTACTCTAAATTAATCCCGAGTGGGGACAGGTTAGAATATAAACTTCCTTACCGCACGCTGGTGGGACACGTGTTATAAGATACAACAAAACCCAGCACGCTTGTTGGTTGGTTGGTCTGCCTGACTAACTACAACTTTTACATTAAAGTCCGGTGCCAAGCCGTTTACTGTTTTCTATCATGTGTATGTGAGAGCCAGAGGAGTATAGGGGAATCCCTATATAGCGTTACTTGGATTCCTGTGCTCCATCTTAAAACCTGTCTGCGCTTACCATCAGATGCGGTCAAATGGTGGGACCAAGTAAAAAATAGGGAATATGCATGTAATTTTTTTCTTCTTTTAATCAATAAAACACAGTAATTTAAACCCAAGAAAAGTATTAAAAGTCAAAAGTTACTATTGTTTGTTGCCTAAAAAAATTATTAAATTTCAACAATTTTCTTTCACAGTTTAAACATCCGTTATTGTCGCGGCCATAATGTGACGTCATAATCCACGATACTGCTCTAATTACACCTCTTTTTAGCCACAAATAGTATAAATTAAATTATTTCTTGTGTTTTACTCAAGCAGAAATCTTACTTACTAACTTACCTCAGTGAGAAATCAAACAGTTTGCTAAGAAAAGATTAAAGATTTATTCACATGGATTTTGATGTCACTTCCGGCATTTTCGAAGACGACGCGTTTCGAGAATGCGTTCCGTTCCACAAAAAAAACGTAACAAAAATAATTAATTGTAAAATAAGTAATGCGTTGAAAAATGTAATTTGTTTCTTTACTCCTGTACAATGTATATTTAAATATTCAAAGAGTTTTGAATTACATGCATATTCCCTATTGTCTCCCTCCTCGTCCCAAATTGTGTTTGCTACATGCAGCAGTGGCAGGTAGCAGTAGTGACAGCATACTACAGCACATTGTTTGTGTTGCAGGCGGCATGGGTTGGGGCGGCGCGGGCCGCATGCAGCGCGGGCCGCGACACCGCTCCTTCATGCGATGACGCGCCCTCACACGCGTGCGCACGCGCCTGCGCGGAACGCTACAACAGCATGTCAACTAGAGACTAGTGACTACTGCCAGTACACAGATCATCATCATTATAAACTCTCATCTCCCTAAGTGGCCAGTGACTTGAACAAACCTTTGTGGCCCTAAGGGGCAGTCTCCACGAGCGAGAGAATCGCGCCGATATTATTGTATTTCCATACACTTTCTTAGAACGTGGCTACACACGGCGATGTTATCGCGACGATAGTTAGTATTGAATTTGATGGCACGGCGAGAATATCGCCGCGATTCACACGCTCGTGGAGATGGCGCCTTACAATAACAATTTGTATGTATATCATTGGACTTAAGTTTTTCACACATTTCCACAAAGGAAGCTTTTATTATTTTAATACACATTCTTCTTGCTATAATAGGATTACATAATACATTAATACCGCTTATACACCCTGATTACTATTAAGTCTTTTTACAAACACCAATCCCATATAAATAATAACCTACCGAATCTTGAACTGAACCCACACTCCAGAGCAATGCTAACTGATGACCGTTGCAATAATTAGTAAATCGTCAACTTTATTAACGGTTTGTCGATGGTATAAAATATAAACCAGGTTCTAATACTGCGCATAAGATCTACTCAACTAATTAGAATAAGTCAAACTCCTGCGCGGGATCTAAATGTGTTGTGCGTAGACCTAAAGTCAATAAATTAAAAGATCTAGAAATATTATTTCGTTTGATTTGCGACTCTACTACTAATAGAAAATTTTCGTTAACTCCCTGTGTGTGCACCAAACCGAAACCGGCATTATCTGTAATACCACAGTCTACCTATATGTTACTCCTTACAGTCGGTCAACGTAGAACATTGTCGCAGAGCAATCGTGCGGGGGGTTGCGGGGTGAAGGGGGCGGAGGTTATGTCCCGAGTAGCCATACTGCATACTGGGACATAACCTCCGCCCCTACATCATTTTGACATTTCATAGGACCTGTCAAATGTATGGGCGTTGACCCACTGTATGTAGTAAGTAGGTACACTGCTAATAGTATGACATCATACTGCAATCAAAATCCAACCAAATATAGTGGCTAAGGTCAGAATTTGGTCCTTTCCTATAACTAAAGGATAAAACACAAAGAAAACAATTTTAGAAAATTTAGAAACAAATCAACTTTATTATCAAGATGAAAAAGATCAAATCAATTATATTATAATATATAAGCTTAAGAAACAGATATGTAAACCGCGAGAATCACAGTACTGCACTAACATAACCCTTGCTTTATATATCTTACTGCAAAACAAAACAAACGTTCACTATACATAATATAAGTAATTATAATTTACAGTATACATATCAAATAAAAACAAACTATCATTTTCGCGTTTGAACTAAAGAGTAACGTTGTAAAATTTACAATTATAAGTATAATTAATACTCCACCGAGAATTTCCCATAGCGTTTCGTTTACTATAATTGTCTTTGTTTTTTTTCTTATTTTTGTTTAATCATTAAACGGTAAAACATCTCACTAGCATAAGTTTATATTTACAAGGCCCGCGGGCACAGTCAGTTCAGTATAAAAGTATCACTCGCGACATGGCACGGGCGGCGCCACGCCGCGCTACTAGTCTCCGGGGTGCTCCGGGCACGATCTGTTCACTTCGAACCATTGGTCTATACATCTGGAACATAACAAAAAACGATACGCGTTAGTATTTTACACATTAAAAACATATTTCTTCAATACATTAGATTGACATGTCTACATTATAAGCCTCTCCAATTTCTAAAAGAAACTCCGCGTCGTTCTGAATGTTGTTGTTTTATAAATAAGAGAATCCAAATCCTAAATTAACCTTTAATTATTCATGATAAATACAAAGCCCTTAGCTCTCTGACGACCCTTCAAAAATAACAAGGTTGAATCTAGACGAGGTTCCTAAAACAACCACTACTGCCATCTAGTACTGATCAGCATAAACAAACATTTCAATTTACTCAACAGATGGCGTACGAAGACATTATTTATCAACGTCCCATTCTTTAAATAATAACATCACGCCTATATTCCCCCGAAGGATTGGCAGAGGTGTATAGTTCACCCCCATTTCGCCGTTATGTTTAAGTCCAATGTAATAGGGGGCGAGCCTATTGCCATCAACCGGGCACAAACCTAGACTCAGGGCTGTTACAGAAAAATTCCACACCAATGGACCCAATGGGAAAAACCCAATAACACTTCGCCCGACCTGGGGATCGAACCCAGGACCTCACGCTCAGCGGACCAACGAACTACTTAAACACATTCATTTACAATTAGAAATAACTGCACATAGTTGTCTAGCTAGGCTCAGTAGTGGTACAAGCTGAAGCATGGTTCAGGTCAAATGTACTCGAGGTGAGTATCGGGCGACCTAGATCGCTGAGGGCCTTATCGGAGCTTTGTCTAGGCCCTTTGAGCCCTAGTGAGTAGCGGGAGGCACTGAAGAGGGAGTAGCTGTGTTGCTAAGAGGGTTTAGAGTATATTGTACGTCTTAAGTATGTCACATGTAAAACAGGGAGAGAAAAAATAAATTAAATTTATCTGAGTTTCTGTTGAACCGATCTTATTAGCGACACAAGTCGTTCTAGTCGACGAATGGGCGGATGTATCGTTATTACACATACATAATTCGGAACTACTAATATTTAGGTTGACCCTAGTGTTGCCCAAAATCGATCTTGGTCTTGTTCTTGCATTTTTGCATGACCAACACTACCGAATTGTAGCAAGACAGGGCGTAATACCGAGACCAAGACCAGCACACTTATTGCAAAACACACTCGCAATCACAATAGCTCACATTTTGACATTTCGATAACGTCTATTACACCGTATGTTTAAACAATCTGTCTTCTAGACAACTATGCAGCGCGCAATGAATATTGGTATTGTCAAAATGAAAGATATTGCGATGGCGAGAGACACAATTTGGGGTGTTCTGTGTATTGACGCGAGAGCAAGACAAAGGCAAGGTTAGTCTCTTCTTGGTCTTGCATTTGGGCAACACTAGTTGACCCATGATAATGAAAACCTGCAAGCTACACGAATAATAAACAATTTTATGTTTACTTGTTATGTCAACATTTTATAACAAAGAGTCTACCTACTTCAGTGCAAAAACCTGATATTACATTGACACGCATAATAAAACCATAAAGGTAGATATAACTCGTTACAATAATTAATTCACGATTACATTGCAAGTTTAACTAGATACTGCATGATTTATTCACTTCCCGGTAATCGCGGCTCGTAATCAATAATCATTGAACACCTACTATCTAATATATGATCAGATAACGGGGCGTTATCGGTAAATTGATTGTGAAACCATCATTCAGTGCTCTGTCTAACCTTCGGATATACACGAAGTTAAAATAGCCCATAATAACACGCTGTATTTGCAGCAGGGGTAGTCGCAGCGTTCTCCTGTGTGCTTATCAGTCTCCTGCGTAGTGATTGGCGTTTTATTTGTATTTTTAAACGTTGTCCTTGCACTAGGTACCTATGTCGAGATCGAGACCCATAAAAAACCTTTGTTTTTTTTTTGAAAATATTTTATTAAACGCTGGTTTTCACGCTAGGATTTTTACTATATCGTGAGTGCGTCTACGAACATACAGTGGACCCCCGGTAATCCGGCCCCTGTCTAATAATGAATATTTTTTTGACAATCTTCGCTAATGAAGATAATGCATAATTGAACAGGTTACAACTTGTACGCGCCACCACTATTGTGCTCGACGCGTAGGTATTGTTTTGATTCTGATTGCTAATTTACTAAATTTGACATACTTACCTACATAATGAAGTATGATTTTTGTACTTCAGAGTATAACACAAAGAATCTTATCATTGGATCTGTAATTTGTCGGATAACAAGGTACTCTTTTGTAAAAAAAACCGGACTAAAAAACCCAGACCCGGAATACCTAATGATCTGTAGTAGGCAATACCAATACTTGTTCGGTGCGACAATCTAACCAGCAACATATTGCGAAGCACCCAAGCGCTCAGCCACTACGTATATCGTATTATCAAATTCGAATATGACAATATTATTTCAATATTCTTTATTTTCTCGCAGCCCTTACAGGCAATAGCCGTTTACAGTCTGATGATAATCACTAAGTAAAGACGAGATAATTACATAATAACTGTTAGTAAACAAATAAAATTCCTCGTAACGATGATTATTCATGACAATCATGAGTTAGGTCATTTAATCTCAGCCGTTGACTGTTACAGGGCAATTACTGATGACTGTACTATGTGTCATCATTAGAACTAGTTACATTAATTGTTACAACTGCGCAAAACGCTGAGTTTTGCTTTCATAGCGAGTTAATGCATTATTTTATATAATATAGTAATTTAAATTGCTTCCGCTTTTTCCACAACAAGATTAGTAGAGAACGTGCCCTAATAAAAACAATTACTGTCCCATGTTGGAAACTAGGGAAGCTTGGTGGAGGTTTCTTGTGTAAGAAATACCTAGAACCCTATGAAAAATGAAAATGTAATTTCTTATTTAATCTCTCCCTACAGTAACGTATACTAGCCATGTGATCAACTAAACTCAAATCCATTTGAAAACAGAAATACACATTTATTGCAACTTTAAAAATACATATATGAACTAAGTTGATTTTAGAATGACAAAAACTTGAAAAGGTCACAAATCTAGTTCAGCAATGGAAATTGAACCTTGTCGTATTGAGTTAAAGTTTCTCATCCCAAAGCGTAAGTTCTACATTTGAAGTGGCTTATGTTTAGCTTTGTCAGCATGAACTATTTCTTATCCTATCATTGTTCGCTACTGGGTGTACGGTACTTGGTAATAGCAGACCCGCCAGCACCCTCATACCGCTGACACTGCTGTCCATCATTACAATGGCCCAGGGCTTCTGGGGTATTTTAATTCAGACTGGCAAATTGGCAATGGTTTTCCGACATCTGTCAGTTATCAGAGCCTTGTCGATTAGTCGTCAGAGCCTCGTCATGCCCTATCATTACAAATATACATTCTTTCAATTCAATTCAATTCATTTATTAATTTTGTGAACACAGGGTACAAATGATGTTCAATAAAAATGTTTGGTCCATCCCATGTTCCGCCGAAAGGCATACAAAATAGTGACGCTAAAGAGTCGCATAAGTAAATATTATCAAACTTAAATTAATTATAATAGTACAAAATCTCATAAAATACAGTATCAGCAAATGAAATTTGTCAAAAATTAAGTAAAATAGTACAAAAATCGCACGAGAAAGAAAAAATACAATGTCAGCAATATTACAATTGACAAATTAAGATTAATTTAAATAATACAACAATTCATGAAAAAATAAAAAGTCAGCAGAATTTAAAATTATCGAAATTAAATTAATTCTAACAGTATCAAATTTCTTAATAATAAAAATGTCATCAAAATTAGAATTGTGAAAATTAAATTAAATTGTACAAAATTGTCGTATCAAAATTTGTAATTAAGGTATTCATCGACAGAGTAATACGCCTTGTCATTCAATAATTTAAAAAGCTGACGTTTAAAAGTATTTACGCTGTTAGCTGATATAATTTGATTTGGTAATTTGTTGTATATTTTGGGAGCCGTTGCATATATGCTTTTATGGAGAAATTTGGTTTTTGTGTTTATCAAGTGCAACTTATTTGAGCGTCGTTGGCTTTCGACGGGTCTATACAGATGCATATTGTTTTTTTACAAAAACACAGGCCTCATAGATGTAAAGTGATGGTACAGTCAATATTTTCAAGTTCTGGAAATGTGGCTTGCATGAATCCGTCCGTTTTATTTTGCATATAGCTCGAATGCATTTTTTCTGTGCTATGAGTACTTGCTCAACTTTAGTACCATTGCCCCAAAATATCAGGCCATATCGCAGGGTGGAGGCAACGTAACCATGATAAGCTGCTAAGAGTGCGGTCATGTTTGCAATTTTACCTAGCTTCCAAAGAGCATAAGAAAACTTACTAAGTTTCCCACACACATTGTCAATTTGTGTCCTCCAAGACATATCGTTATCTATATATAAGCCAAGAAATTTAGTTACATTAGATTCAAGTATTGGATCTCCTTTATAACTGATTTGAAATTGCGATTGTATTTTTTGTCTAATTTTGAAGTTCATAATTTTAGTTTTAGTAAGATTAATTTTAAGATTATTGGCTTTTAACCAGTCAATAATCGTAACCAGACTAGCATTAATTTCACTCTCTATTTCTTTATTACTACCACTATTATATATAACTGTGCTGTCGTCTGCAAATAAAGACATCTGTTGTGTAATTGCTTGGGGAAAGTCATTTATGTAACAAATGAATAGCAAAGGCCCCAATATAGAACCCTGCGGAACCCCGTAATGGAGTATTCTAGAGTCAGACGAATATAATACTTCACTTTTTGTGTTAAAATCCACTTGGCTAATCTGGGTAATTTGTTTTCTATCCTCTAAGTATGATTGTATGAGTTTGAGTACGTTACCTCTGATGCCAAATCTTGAGAGCTTAGCTAGCAGCACTTTATGGTTAACGTAGTCAAAAGCCCTGGTCATGTCCATGTACATTGCCATGACTGGTTTTCTATTGTCCATGTTGTAGTGTATTTTTTCAAGGAAGTGATATATGGCCATATTAATGGTTTTGTTTTTCCTAAATCCCATCTGTTCCTTACAAAATATATTATTTTTTTCAAGGTAGTTATAAACACTGCTGTAAATGACTTTCTCAACCACTTTAGAGAAAATAGGTATTAACGCTACCGGTCTGTAGTTACTCACTTTTGTTTTGTCATCTTTTTTATGTAATGGTTTGATAATGGAAACCTTTAACTTTTTTGGGAAAACTCCATTTTGGATAATTTTATTTATAATGTCACTTAGTATGGGCGCTATCACAGGTACTATTGATTTAATTACCCTTGTGTCAATATTGGATTTCCTCCTAGCCTAGCCTTTTCCCAACTGTATAGGGTTCGATTTCCACGCTAACTAGATGCGGCTGTATACCAGTACACGGAGCGATTGCCATCAGACCTCCGCAACCCAGTTACTGGGTAATACCGACATCCTGAGATTACACCAGTTGCCAGATTTTCGGGCTTCAACTACCCCTTAACGACTGTAATAGTATACCTACGTATGACAACCGGGACCGACGGTTTAACTTGCTCTCCGAGGCACGGACTGACTGCAACAAGCATAGCTTTACCTCGCAGACCGTACGATCCAGGCGGTGGTCCTCTATCATCACAAATAAACATAATGAACAATGATCTTACCCCTTGTGGTAGATGCAAAGGCAGGGCAGGCGGGCTATGGTGTCTCCGGCGGAGAGCTCCTCCAGGCAGATTACACACTCGCCCTTGGAGTCACTCAGCACGTCCTCTGGAACACCACATCATAGTACGATAAGTAAAGATGAACAACGGGAATGTTTTATCGTTAGTATGGAAGGACAGTCACAGTCGGTTCGGACTCAGACAAAAGTATGGTACAATTTATGTTAATTTACCAATCCAAATTCTATAGATTGATACGTGTGTTTTGATAGTAGGTATATTGAATTTCTGTCTAAAACCTACATCAATTCAGAGCCCAAAAATTTTGGATTGAAATCTGTTATTAATATCGCAACCTTTATTCCACTAGACTGTCCAGAATATCGCAATCCAAACTCGCAGCTCAACCATGGCTGTTTGTTTTGTTTTCTCATAAAGATAACGGTTAAACTGCCGTGGTTCAGCTGCGGTTCGATCGCGATTTTAACAATTAACAATTTTGTCAGTAGACTTGACCTTTTAGACTACATCTTTTCTTCTTTAGAAGAACAATAAATTAAATCCTAATTTTAGGTACAATTTGGAGCTATAATTTGGAGGTATAATGCTTAGCTTAAAAGATAACTCAACTATTGAATTAGTTATAAAGTTAAATTAATTCAAGAACAGCCAAACATTTCATATAGGAGGTAAGTTATTAGTTAAGTTTAGTACATTCTAAGCAACATCTACATATTTTCACTAACTTCAGTCTATAAATTGGTTCGTACTTCGCATTGCTGTTAACTAAAGCTTTCCACAGCATTTCACTAAATTGACTCTTCAAATTAAAGTACCTAGTACAGTCGTGCTTAAAGTACGGTCCTATAAAATTTTAATAAAAGGTAGGTAAACAAACCCTGTGTTTGTGAAACATTAGGTTTGCTTTAAAAAAATATTAAAACACAGTTTATGAAAAAAATAGTTGTATAATAATAATTTTAAGATTTTCTATTAACGTAAAAACATGTATGTTTAATTGGTTGAAAGCAAAATTAATGTTTCACGAACAAATACAGGGTGTTAACGAATTCGTGTAATTTCTTCAAACCACGTGATCTACTGGTGACACAGATTAACCATAAATGGGATTTTTTGAAAATCAACTAAAAATAATATTCAAAAAAAACATCTTGATTTTTTATTTCTGAGTCATTTTAGAGCCTTGCGTTATCTGACTGCAAAGAGCGATATATCGCGTTAGTCGTGACTGCCAGCCGTGTCGCCGTGCTTTCATTAATTTATGCGTGGCATCGAAATGTTCACAAAAATAAAAGTTTTTTTTTTTGCAAAAAATAAATTCTTATTTTTTACTGAATCCTTATTAGGTGGTTTAGATACGATCGGTAACAAAGTCGCATGAAAAAATAATTTTTTTTTATTTTTTATTTTTAATCAATCTAAATCCCGTGCGGGGCCTGTCTACATCAGTAGTAGATCATGTAGTTTTAAGGAATTACACGAATTCGTTAACACCCTGTATATGTTTACCTTTTATTCAAAATTTAAATGACTGGTCTAAAAATACTAATAGATTTCTCGTTCAACAGACAGAAAATAGAAATGGTAGACAAGTATAATTTTGCTGCCAGTCTTGCCGAGAGAAGCTTCTCTGCATAAATGTTTAATGAGCTATTTCACTCAAAGTCTTGGTTGTAATTACCGGGAGAGCCTCCGTCCTGGTTAAAGTGCTTATTTCCACTATTTCTTGGCAAATCGTATTGTGAATTATGTTAAGCTGCTTCGCAAATCTCGTTGAGAGTTATCATGGTAATTAAGCTTGATAGGTAATTAGTTTTAACCAAAGGATGTCAGCTAAAAGAACAAAGCTTACTAAAAATATTTTTTCTGAGAACTAGAGTATGGTTTGTTATAAAAAAACATACCGTTCCACTTATTTTATTATCTGGAGCGATATTCTTGTTTTGTACCTATCTATGTATTTACATTAGTGACTTCATCAAAATTCCCACATGTAGTTCTTATAAGTACTGTCTCTATATCTTGTAATTGTTTATATTTATATCCAATTCTAGGAAGCTGATTATATCGCTCGACCCCTATTGACGCATTACTTTGTAATTCTTCTTAGTTTTACACAGGGCTCGGAACCGGTTAAGAAATACCGGTTAATATTGTTCATAAAACCGGTATAATACCGTTCATCCATTAACCGGTTAATTACAAAAACGGTTTCGGCTAAACCTAAATAATTTTGGTTACCGGTTATTACAGAGAATAGAATTTTAAAACTCGCGGTAACCTGAATTAACCGGTTTTACTCAGCAGACGCACGCCCGCGCCTCCGCCATTTTGTCACACTCTTACGCACGTGCTTACTTGTTTGTGTTTAGTTCTTTCGTCGTTCGCCGCAGCGAGAATTGGGTTCGCATCTTTCACGAAAGTGTCGTGCGGCCGCTACTTAACTCGGGCATTTTATAATAGTAGATACAGTGCTATAATAAATAACATTTATTATGGGAAGAAAGAAGGAGAATAAAATTTATTCTATGTTCAATTACAACCAAGAGACGAAAAAGTCTAAATGTTTGACGGAAAGTTGCAATCACTACATTAAGGTAAGTTTTAATGTTTATTGCCGGGTATGGTAGAATGGCTTACGAATTTTAAGTGATTTTCACTAGTTTAGTATGTATTTAGTGTTACGATAGCACCGTATGTCCGCAGAATACCCTACCAAACGTTTCTTTGCTAGTCGATAGTGCTGTCGAGTAGGTTAGGTTCTAAGGGGATGACAGGATTTTTGTTCGCTTCTTCTTCTTCTTAGCGTTTCGATGACAAACTAATTATATTAAAACTTGATTATATTACTGCGACCCAGAACTTGGCCACTTGGACTGCGTTGTCATTGGCAACCATTATGTCTTCCTGCGTGCAGCTGTTAGGGCACGCACGGCATGATGTGAGTTGGTCCATCGTATGGGTTGTACCACACAAACAGCTCAAACCGGTACTTTCACTGAAACCCCACATAAACATGTTGTCTTTGCTCCGACCGACCTGAGTTCTCGAAGTTTATTTAATGACTTCCAGATCGGCCATGGCAGTTCATGTCCAGCCGGAGGTCTCTCCGCAGGTGGCACGAATGGGTTTGGTAGGGAGACCCCATCTCTCCAAAGGTTGCACCTCTCTCTTGCCAACTCCGAGGCCAGAGGTTCGACACACTTATGGAAATTCTTGCGGGTTTTCAGCCTTTGTGGCACTGGAATATAGCCATGCAGGGGGTGCCGTGTGTCGTTCATCTTGGCCTTCTCGGCAGAGCTCAAAACGGCTCCTTCGGACATCTGGTGGTGCAATACCGGTAAGTGGTATTGCACCACTTGGGGGCTGAGTCACCCTCGTCCGTGGGAAAGCACCCTTAGTTCGAAACCCCACACGTGGTCTCCGGGTGGTGCCAATCAGGTGACAACCTTTCGCTTGGTGGTAGGATCTTTACGGTCCGCCTGGCTAGCTACCACCCTCACATTAAAGTCCGGCGCCAAGCAGTTTACTGTGTTCCGTCGTGTGTAAGTGAGAGCAAGAGAGGTATAGGGGAATCTCTCTATGTCTCTGTTACTTGGATTCGTGTGCTTCATCTTAGACCCTGTCTGCGCTTACCATCAGGTGCAACGAGGGTCAAATGAGACCAAGTCAAGGAATTAAAAAGAAGTGGGTACGGCAGTTTTACCGGGGTTGGTTTGAGGCAACCCGTAATGATCCGGCAAGTTTCATTTAAGGCTGTGTCCACTAGCTTTGCGTGGGCAGATCGGCTCCACTTTGGGCATGCGTACTCACCAGTAGAGAACGCTAGCGCCAACCCAGACGTTCGCATAACTTGCAGAGAGCCTCCCCACTTGGTGGTAGTGAGACGCTGTAGCAAGTTGTTGCGACTTGCGAGCGTGCACCTTCTTTTTAATGATGTCATAATTTCTTCCGAAAGTCAGAGACCTATCCAGTACGATACTCAAATAATTAGGATGGTTGTTGTGGGCTATGGGCACACCTTGCCTCATGATGCGAAGCTGACGACCCGCTTGGTGGTTGCGAAGATGGAAAACTTAGGACTCAGTCTTTGATGAGTTAGGCTTAAGAGAGTTTTCCTCGTAGTATAGACTTAAGACGTTAAGAGCGGTGGTAAGATTGGCCTCCACTTCTTCAAAGTTGGTATCTTGAGCAGGTAGTGCCAGGTCATCAGCGTATAAGAAGCGGGATGTATTTGGGCTAGCCGATTGGTCGTTGGTGTATATGTTAAAAAGGGTCGGGACCAGAACGCTGCCTTGTGGCAGACCGTTCTTTTGCGATCTCCAACGACTACGGTCTGAGAAGAGATTGACTTGAAAGCGACGGTTATGGAGAAGTTCCCGGAGTATGATGACAAATTTTTTATCGCCGGTCATGGTTTTCACTTTCCATATCAGTCACCTGAGCTTCACTGTGTCATAGGCCGCTGAAAAGTCCACAAATACAACGACAGTTACCTTTCCCAACTCAAACCCATCTTCTATGTGCTGAGTAAGTTTGAGTTTTTGGTTTGAGCTTGACTTCAGTGGTCTAAAACCCGCTTGCTCTGGTATCAAAATTGGGTCAATAAGGCCTGTGAGCCTGGGCAGCAGCAACCGCTCGAACAATTTATATGTATGGCACAAGAGTGCTATAGGCTGAAAGTTTTTGGGATTGTCTACTGCCTTTCCCGGTTTGGGTATAGCTATTACCTTCGCCTTTCTCCAAAGACGGGGAATAGAGGCGGATTCCAGAGAGTTGTTACAGAAAAGCAGTAACCATGACACAGTAGCTGGGCCAAATTGCTTTATTTGCTCCACAGATATACTGTCCACTCCCGACACTTTGCCACATTTCAGATTTCGAATGGCTAAAACAATGTCAGTCAGGATGAATGACTTAGTTATCCGGTCTCATGTGCTTGTAAGGCTACTTCGTTTTGAGACGTTCGCAAGGCGGCCTGATGACTTTCCATTCAAAATGAGCTGGTGAGTGATCTGGTTCGCGGTGACTTGACTGAGTAAGGATAGTGTAGGTGGATCACCGTTAACTTTCCGGATGGTGTTCCAAGATTTCTTGCTGTTATGCGTCATGTCAATTTTGGTGACAGTCTTGATCCATTTTTCCCGACGGGATTCACTGATCTGCGATAGCAGCTCCCCGCCAACCAAGGTCGTTTCCTCGGAGAAGGGGTCGTGGCTATACAAGGATTCGTACTCTTTAACCGCTAGCGGCCCGACCGACGATCCGGATCGTGTCAGTGTCATTGTTTGTCTATTGTGTCTATAATTACAGTACTCGATAAGTCAATTGAATTTAAAAACGACAGATGGACTGTTATTAATTTTATTTTAATTACTCAAGTACTGTAATTATAGACACTAGATAAACAATGGCAGGTGTCGTCCTGGGACGACGGCGGGGCTTTACCGGTTAAGCAGTTCTGCAGATTTTTCCGTTAGCCCTGGGATGTAGGGTGTTCGACAGGCTCTAGAAATACATTTACGTGATATTACATACATACATACACTCACGCCTTTTTCCCATGGGGGTAGGCAGGAACTGTAGAACGCCACATGCTACGATCCTTACATACTCCTTTCGCTTCGTCCACGGTCATACATTTTGTCATACACGCACGCCGGTTGAAAGTACTACGCACCTGTCCTTTTTGAAGAACATCACCAATAACATCAATTTATGTCCTGAGACGATATCAACAAATTGGTCGTAATTTTGAGGAATTGGCGGGATTTTCATTAGATCTCCATATATCAACTGTGAGAACTGTGTCCAGTTAGCCTTGGAGTAGTTGAACCGACGCTGCAGAGGGACACTTAAAGGACGAACAACGGGCTGAATCGTACACGTGATCGGTCTGTACTGTGTACGAGGTATTGGGGAGCAGATAGTCTTACTACACTGCGAGCTGATACTTTCGCTGACAAAGATTATATCTGGATTAGAACCACGTTTCCAACGAACGCTGTTAAATGAGGCTGGTTGTTTCGGATTGTGTATCAGCATCAGATCGTTCATCTCAGCCCACTCTTCAAGCGCTTGCCCACATGTTTCCGTGGGGCTACAACGCCCCATCTCATGCTGTGACCGTTGAAGTCGCCGATCACAATTTTGATGGGTTGGTCCTGGAAGTTTTCAGAAGGTACAAACTGGAATGGGGTCTTAGAAGGTTTGTATACATATAGAAGTGACGGTACAGTTACCGATGTCAATGGTGATAGCCTCAATGTCGTTCTGGGTCAGTCGCCTCGAGGTAAGCCAGTCTCGCCAAGCTGGTCTAAGTTGGTGGTCATTCAGATGTACTTAGCTCCGAAAGGAAGCGGTAAATCATAATAATGTATAATGCGGCAACGCGTAGTACAAACAAGGGTTGAACATTTGGTTGACTTTATGATTACGACGGGAGCAGCAAACACTGCGTTACCGTGCTTCGGATGACAGATCTCGGCGATAAGCGTGAGTCCAGGTATGTGTGGTCGGTACTGAGTTTCACCTCTATCGGTTTCCTGAACACACAAAACGTCACAGTGTGTCATGCCATATAATTCAGAAAATATTCCTGATTTATTTTGTGAGAAACCCTCAATGTTAATAGAGACTACACACAGCGCCGGCTTTATGGCTGGACTAATGTTTGTGTTGGTCATCGTGGTGAAAGGATTGGCCAATCGGCGTTAGTACTCGCTGATTGTTGCCCAGGGTGCACCAGACGTATGGGGTCAGAAGTACGTCATTCGGGGAGGCTCTTTTCATGCACCTTTGCTCGCTCGTAAGCTCGATAGGCTCGCTCTTGCATCCATAAAAAAAAAGATTTTTTCGATACTCATCTAAAATAAAACAATTTTATAAAATAAATAAAATGGATCTACGGCAAAAAAAATGGTGGTGGAGGGCTCAGAAGACCCTCCAGAACTCCCAAATAACCTCACCTTCTTTCTAGAGAGGCGGCACGTCCCCAGTTACGTATCAGATATTCTATCCTCCATAACATTCACGAATACAGTATTTACTTAGATAAAAAAAAAATGGTTGACTATCCAGTAAATCCTTCATGTGATAATAATAAGGATTCATTTTATTTTTTTACGATCTCAATCACTAATCACAATATATACAACTTATAAAACAACACAATTCATGAAATTCAATTAGTGTTTTGTTGCACGCACGTCACACAGAACGAAACTACTCAGCCAGCAACGCGGTCGAATACAATCTGCTTGTGAGTGCGTATTTGCGTATTCGTTGGCGCAGAGCGAGAGCTTTGTTATCGTAGGTATAAGAGAGATGGAACTCGTTTATACCGCCGAAACTCCATTTAACCGGTTAATTTTGTTCAACAGAATCGGAATGTGTAAAAAACCGGTATCGCCCATTAACCGGTAAAATACCGGTAACCGAAACCTAAAACCGCTATCGATTCCGGTTCGAGGTCAATGACCAAAACCGGTTTGGAAAATTAACCGGTTTCCGAGCCCTGGTTTTACAATGTTGTATGAGACTACTTGTACGTACCTACTATTTTTTTTCTGTGTTGTTTGCTTCCAAATGGTAAATCCAGCATTTTATGTCATCTAATGAACCTTAGTTTTTGCGTTTTTTTGTGAATGTTTCAAAAACAGATTTTATCAAATAACAAGTAGCTGTACCTACTTATTATTTGATAAAATCTGTTTTTCAGCGACATAAGTAAACAAGTAGAGACAAATTAATCTCAGCCAAATAAATATTCCAAAAAAGTATAACATGTTTTCAAATTGTAAAGGAGTCTAGATAAAAAAAAAAGTTTTTAATAAAAATAGTTTTTCTATTAATCTTAAATGTTCATGTGTGCTACTGTTGTCGCTGTCTGTACTAACCTAACCCTCCACTACAACAATTATGAACAAGTTTCGCTACTAACCGTTATAGGAGAGCCGAGGCCTGGTGAGACACATGACGAGATGGCACTCTATGTCGTCCGGCAACACAAACTTGCTGCAAACCGGACATTTTATACCTGAAATACACAGAAACAGACTGGTTAATAATTAATTCCGGATAATTTGTTCTTGGTAAGTATAAAAATATACATTTGAAGTGAAGAAGTCTGAATTCTACACTCTATCTCGATGCAGCTGAATATCAGTATTTTACATGGAGCGACTGCCTATCAGACCTCCACAACCCAGTAACTGGGTAATACGATACTCTTGGTAAGACTGGTTGTCAGACTTTCTGGCTTCTGACCAACAGTAACGACTGTCAAAGATCTACAAATTACAGCCGGGACCAACGGCTTTACGTGTTTTCCGAGGCACGGAGGAAACTCGCTATGGTAAATGGTCACCCATCCACAGACCAACCTCGGCAAGCGTGGCTTAACCCGGAAGATCGATCTATGCGGCTGTAATTATTTAGCCACGAGCTCCTCTACACTCGATCTCTATTGTAGAGAAATGAATGTAGCAAAAACTGTTGGTAAAGAACGCTCTATCAAATTCTAACTTATTTTGCTCGAAATAATAAGCAACTCTCTGCATCTAAGAAAAAAAAACTGGCCAAGTGCGTGTCGGACTCGTGCACGAATGGTTTCGTAGCATTATCTATAAAAACGGCAAAAAAATCACGTTTGCTGTATGGGAGCCCCCTTAAATATTTATTTTATTCAATTTTTTTAGTATTTGTTGTTACAGGCAAAAGAAATACATCAATTATGAAAATTTCAACTGTCTAACTATCACGGTTCATGAGATACAGTCTGGTGACAGACGGACGGACGGCCAGCGGACGGAGTCTTAGTAATAGGCTCCCGTTTTAACCTTTGGGTACGAAACCCTAGAAACCCGCCTGCATAAAACCAAACTAATAAAACAAGAACTGAAAAGATGTAAACAAGACGTACTTCTAATCTTAACATAACGAAAAATTGGCGTAGGTTTAGAAAAAACCTGCTATCAAATCATAACATGCAGTCGGAGGCTACGTATGTTTTTTTGGTCAGCCAGTTTGTGAATTATACAGGTTGTTAACGAATTCGTGTAATTCCTTCGAACCACGTGATCTACTGGTGACACAAATTTAACCCTAAATGGGAATTTTCGAAATCCAACGAAAAAAAAAATTCAAATTTTTTTTTTGGTTTTCAATTTCTGAGTCTATTTATAGTCTTGAGTTATCTGACTGCAAAGAGCGATATCGCGTTAGTCGTTCCTGCCAGCCGTGTCGCCGTACTTTCATTCATTTATGCGTGGCATCGAAATATTCCCACAAATGAAACTTTTTTTTTGCAAAAAAATTAATTCTTATTTTTTTACTGAATCCTTATTAGGTAGTTTAGATACGATCGGTAACAAAGTCGCATGAAAAAATAATAATTTTATTTTTAATCAAGCTAAATCCCGTGCGGGGCCTGTCTACACCACTAGTAGATCATGTGGTTTTAAGGAATTACACGAATTCGTTAACACCCTGTATAAGTCGTAGGTAGCCTCCGACAGTACTATGACTAGATTGATTACTATATTCATATATATTCTTGATACTAGATTGATGGGGTTAATTTGTCGCCAATAATCTCTAGTATAACCCCTTTCAAGGAATAGGTCGAATTACCAGTCACCCTGAACAGCCGTGCGTACCAAACGTTCTTAATCATACAAAGGGTAATTGGGTCTGACATGTTACTAACCATGAACAAAGCCCCGTACAAGACTTAATTTCTAATACTAACTAAATAATAATATTATGAGCAGTAATTCTCAGAGTTATAAACTAATCCATCGGGTTTATCAAACATGTATATTAACTAAAGGATTACGTGATCAATCTTGTGCTAGAATATTAAAACGCGTCAATACGTTAATAAATAAACAGATAAGCTTTATTTAGAGTTTATCTCAAGGGTTCCAAATATGGCGGCGTCATATAAAATTCTGTGTGTCCTCACAGTTTCGTGTAATCTGGTAAGAGTAAGCCAATTTAACGCTTTAGCGCGCTTTTCGTATGTTCTCATTAAGTATTAAACGATGTAAGTACAGTGTAGTATGTTTTTATATATTTTTTCCTACAAAACGAAGTAAACATAGGGAGCAAAAGATCTGTTGATGCTATCAAGGTGTAATGGTGTCTACACCAGGGGCCTAATTCTCCTAAAATTAATCTTGATAAATAACAACCGAATCAAGGCCGAACCGTTCATTCAGACAGTTCTCAATTTCAAAAGCTATCAAATAGTTTGACACAAAAAACAAAATCAATCATTTAGAAAGTTTTCGAAAACAAAAACTGACTGGTTGTGGTTCGATTGCGTTTGGCAACAATTTATTTTAGGAGAATTGGGCCCCAGTGCGCTTTCATGTTTCTTTTCATGCTTCGTCTGAATCATGCGTGAAGCGCCATAGCGCATGCCTTAATACTAGTTCGACAAAAGCGCATGCCCCTATCGCACGCTACCCGTCACTGGTGGGTTCGCTACAAATTCACACGCGTTCATCTGGACGACTGATCGAGGCGCACCGGTGTAGACGATAAGCTGCATGCGTCATAGGGCAATCAATATTGCATGCGCTTGACGCAAGAGGAATTGAAAGTTGAAAGCGCACTGGTGTAGACATAACATTACGCTACGCAACTTTTATGGGACGTATGCAGCAATGCAATCCACATACAAGGAGCATAGAGATACGTTTTTACTCCATGGATCTGTCAATTAGAAACATCTTGTTTTTCCCACGTAGGTAAGGCTAGAATATAAACTTCCTCACCGCACGCTGGGAATAGACGCGTGTAGGGATGAAACGATACCACCGAGGTATCGATACTTTTACTCGATACCGTATCGGTCGTAAAGTATCGATACCTACTCGGTATCGAATGAAAAGTATCGATACTTACTCGTATCGGTCGATTTATTCGTAGAATTAAAGACAAATAAAAACAGCAGTAAGTACTGATATTATGTTAATTGATAAAACAAAAAAAGATTCTGAAATAAAGTCGATTTTTAATGTGCTCCCAAAAATAATATTTTTTCAAGACGTTTGCTTAATAAACGATTCTTTGATGCAATGACTGTCGCGCCAGCTTTGAAAAACAATCTCTCACAAGTACCTAAGTAATAAAATATAAATATTCTACCGACTAGACTAATAATCAGGACAAAAGTACTCGTATTGCTACCGAGTACCGATACAAGGTACTTTTGACCGATACCTACTTGGTACTCGGTTCCAAAGTATCGATACTAAAAGTACTTGGTATCGAAAGAAAAGTATCGAGTAAGTACTCGTATCGTTTCATCCCTAGACGCGTGTTGCAAGATTCAACGATACCTAGCACGCTTGGTGGTATGGTTTTTACAGTCCGACTGGCTAGCTACCACCGTCACATTAAAGCGAAGCATTTTACTGAGTTCCGTTGTGTGTATGTGAGAGCTAGAGGGGTATAGGGAAGTTCCTCTATATCTTTGCTACTTGGATTCGTGTGCTCAATCTTAGTGTCCAAACACACTGCCGAATTTACGCGACCGAAGTTCGGCGGCTGATTTTACGTTCCGACGTATTCGGCTGATATGACACACAATAAGTGCCGAACTTACGCGGCAGAAATTCAGTTGCGCAAACTTGTGGGCGGACACGCGGGTCGCGGGCATGCCTGTCTCCCGCTGCTCCCCGCCCCGGATCTTCGCTGGCAATCGAACCGAACTTCGGTCGCGTATAATATGTGCTGTACAGAATACATTGCTGTCGAATTGCCGCTGAACTTACGCCCGACCGAAGTTCGGCTGTACGCTATAACGCAACGTAATTTCGGCATAATGTGTCGTCAGTAATTCAAATAGCATTGCAGGCGTAATCATGCCGAACTTCGGTCGCGTATCTTCGGCATAGTGTGTTTAGACACTTCGACCCTATTTGCGCTTACCGTCAGGTGCGAGAGTTCACTTCTGTTTACTTCTCTATAGAAGTAAACAGAACATACAACTCATAAAGCTGTAGATATACAAATCATAAAGCTGTAGATATACCAACCAATAAAATCGTTTCCATGATCAATTATCCGTATGAAGTCAAGCATAACAATAATGGAGACCGATGATTGTTCTGGCATGCAATTAGGTACAGTAGACAATCATGGTGGGTAGGTACTTTGTGATTGATAATCGATAAAACATGCGTTAGACTCGAATCGATACTCTTTCCGTACGGTGATATTGCTTCGATAGTTTTAATGAATTTTAAATACAAGGTGAATTTGATGTATTACTTTTAAGGCGTGATAGTGTGTTCTATATGAGATAAATTAGCATCCCATGTATCCTAATCGGAAGTTAGTAGATTTCGAAAAAATGCATTTTAATTACTTTGTTTGATGACTTTCCAGAATTCTTTACTAAATTCTGACGTCAATGAAAATCAGCGCTGTTAGTATTGCATGTTGAGAAAATTAGTACCAATGCTGCCACAACACGCCATTATGCTGAGTGATGATGACCCATTCACATGCGAATCCGACGCATTTCTGTATTTTTAGTCTACTAATAATTTAAGGTGTAATAAACACGTATTTTTATTTAGGTAACTGTTACACCTTTTGGCGTTATAGTAGTGTCGATTTGCAGGCTGAATAAATTGATTTTCTTTCTTTCAAATACTATTTACGTCTATGGAGCATTGTCGGAACGCCGGCCATACAGGAGGCTAAGCATGAAGTCCGTGGTTTCGGCCTTAGTTACGAGCGTTTCCTACTCCCTATCACCTACGGACATACGATTATTTCGGGGCCCGAACTAAGAATGAATGACAACACGATTTGACAGGTTGTTCCTACTACCGATATGTTTTTGCCCGTCCGAAAAGTTGAACTTGACACTTGTTTTGTTCACTCCTACGTTTCGGGCTACTTTCGGACGGACGACTAACTTCGTTGACGGACTTAGAGAGTAAGGCTCCCAGAGTTGCAGGTTTGATACCTAAACTATTTGTATTGTAAGTGCCTGTTCATTGTAAACTTGTGTTTTGTGAATGTACAAGTAACCTAGCTTGAATATATAAATGAAAAGCGATCGAAGGACCTAAATACATTTGATATGAAAATAATCACTTTATAATTACACTAAGTAATATTGTTGACTTGACAATTTATTAGATTTAAATAGAATTAATACATTAACATACGTATATTTTCCATTCATTAATGTAATGGAATGTGTTTGTTATGTTTAATGCGGGCAAGTTATAAATTCCATTGTACCTAGTAACTAGATCCTTTTATATCACGCTTTGAAATAAATTTTCGTTAAAACAGGAAGATTTGTAATTCGTCAGATACATTGCAATGTACTCCATTTAATAGATAGACAAATAAGTACGGAAATATATAGAAATAAGCAAAAAAATTGCTTTCAGCAGGGATTCAACGCAGTATTTTAGTTTTATGAACCATAAGAGCGGTTACGCACTGCATCCGATCCGAATCCGAGAAAATACGTTCCGAAGTAGTCATATAACTATTTGTATGGTAGTTAACGCACTAGATCCGAATTCCGTCATCCGATTTCTCTCCGTGATCCGTGAGTTTCCAATTCGGAAGAAATATTGACGGACCGAAGTAGCCGTAGTACTGTTAGTATGAACGCTTTCGCATTACCTCGGATTCAAATCGGACGCCAAATGGATATGCCAAAGATGGCCCCTGAATTGTTTGAATTTGGATCAGAGATCGGATAAGTGCGTAAGCGATATCCGAATTCAGTCCGAGTTTTTAGACTCTAGATTCGTATTTTCACGTATTCGGATCGGATGGAGTGCGCAAAGCAACATCCGAATTCGGTCCGAGTTTTTTATATTCTTATTTTCACGGATTCGGATCGGATGCAGTGCGTAATCGCTGTAACGGTCAATCAATATGAGCTAAAACTCTACTTGAAGAAATGGTTCAAAAGACATTTGTGACTTGCTGGGTTACTATTGTGTAATTTTATATGAAATGCAGTAACGATGTGTAATTTTTCTACGCTCTACGGTCTACCCAGTTTATAATTGGAAGTGGCGAAAAAGGGAACTGAATTTAGAATATTGTTGATGTTTGCTTTTGCAAGTAGCACCTGCGCCGACCGCCACGAACTGCCAAGATATACTGAACACTCTTATTTCTCGATATCACATCACAGACTACAGAATAAATAGACAAATACGTATGTAGAGTGGTGGAAATTAATTAACTAATAGCACATTCGGTTATGGATTATTCAAATCGATACTGTAATTATTTAGAATTAAACAAGTACATTTTATGACACATTTTGAGACACAGACGCCAGCACATGAAGCTACTACAATCTGTCAAATTTCTTTAATGAGAGTTTTATCTTTATCGCAAAAACATTAGGTTCAAGGTTGATTGCGAAAAGGAGATGTTTGATTTTGGGCCACCATTATGTATAGTATACATATAGAAATATAGGAAAAAAATAGGGGACTGCCATAAAAATACAAATAAATTAATTTGAAGAAGAGTACTCTTGTACTGGAATTATTATTTGGCGATGTTTTTTAATATGTTAACCCTTTTTTCCGGTAGCCATGACAGTTGTGTTTGACATTGACATGAGTTTGATAACTTTGACAGACATAAACCCATCCTTCCATCCTATGACTATCTATAGTTGTCAAAATTACATTTCAGATAATTTCGATCCACCATATTTTCATGTGTTGTGTTGCTCTCCTTCACCAAGATATTTTGAATGTAATTAGGTAATTGAACGAAGTAAAATTATAGAAAATTAACATTAAAAAACGGTTACTGTATTGTATAGCTATATTTACATATAGTGTACATGGTGCTAGCCCAGGCTCTATACATTCCTGAAACATCTTTGACAGTTTCGGGTCTGCTGGCGTCTGTACATGAAAATAACCACCACAAATGACGATACTTAAGTACGTCCGGCGCACCCTGGGCAGTCAGCTCCGTGACCAACCTTACTGGCTGGCAAATCTTCACCATGGCATGAGCTATTCTCATATAGCCCATGCCGACACGAGAGAAGATCACTTAAGGGCCCCATTATGCCTCGACAAAAACCAATTTCAAAAAGAATGGCTATCAATATTCTCTCATGCAAGTATTGCGTTCTTCAGCCACCTAATGGTAACAAGACAATTACCACGCGCTGCCTAGCATAAACACTCGATGTTGCCACATAATAGCAATGTGCAGAAGGTTATGTTTAGTAGTAGAGCACCTTGTCAAAGAGTTCGTCCGGAGAAGTACTACCAACATACCTAATTCTGCTGCTAAGAGCATTGCTGTGTTACGGTTTGAAGGATTGCGTGTGAAATTACAGGCACATGGTACCTACTTTTCGACTTTGTCTCTAAGGGTAAAGCCAGACGAGCGTAATTTTTTGAGTTGTGAGTCGCGTAATTTTGGTCGCGTAATTTCTGTTACGTTCGGTTTCATAAAAAACTCATGTTTCATTCACACGGCAACGCAAAATGAGTTTGTTAAATCCTTCAAAAACATTACTGACTTATTTTACGCGACTCACAGCTGAAAAATTACGCTCGTTTGGCCTCACCCTTAAGTGGAAAACGCATAAACAATCTTCCTAGTGCTGTTAGTGTAACAGTAAAGGCGCTGGGCGGTGGTAACCATTTCCCATCCGATGGGCCATCGACTGGTTTGCCAACTGATAACATAAAAGGGCTCATCAATACACACTAGGAATTTGCGCGACAGTCGCCATGATACAGGTAGAACGTTTTTTTTACTATGTAGTCCCAAATTTTATCTACGCGATTTCTTGGTCTATCCATTTTCCCAGGCAAGAGTCACTAAGAACTAGCGGTGGTTAATAAAACGTATAGCGCCAAAATATAACAGACTATGTGTACATAGCGTATAGCGTTTGCTATAGCGGCTCTGACTTCGCGCTATATTATAACGCCTCAACCTACTCAACGAATAAAAGTCTAAACGCGCACAGCGGGGCCAGAACGACTAACAACAGCGCGTAAGGGAATGAAGTATTATTATATTCTTTAGTGTACAGCGCGTTGCGAGATAACATTTATTGCGCATCATCAAGTCCGTTTAGCGTGTTGTTAAATAAAATTATAGCGCCTCCGCGTTCGGACTGCGCCTGAGTTTTGTAACACCGCGTTATAATGATAGCGTATAAAATAACAGACTATATGAATATATTTTATAGTTTATAACACGTCTACCGTTTATAGCGGATTTGAACATCACTACTAAGAACCTATATCACCTTTGTCACTAAGAACCTATTTTTCAATCGTCAGATAACTTTTCTCTAAGTAATAAATATGGGAGTTTGACATATTTCCTATACAAAAGCTGTCAAAACGTCAAAGTTATTCCTCAGATAAAATAGGAAGTAAACATACGAGCTAATCTTCACACCGCAATACGGTAGTCCTGATATTTTTATTATATTCAGCGTGTTTCGCAGGTTGGACCTTCTGTAGTTTTTTGTGTGATGTTGGCCCCGTCTGCGAGAGCACTAGACTGTGGTTAATAGTACTATGAGGTTGCCTGGTTACGGCGAATAGGATACTTTTTTTATTGTTATTATGAGGTGAGCGGAAGTATTTGAAGGTTTTTGAAGGTACTTCGACAATATACAGTATACCTTGTTACGGGGTTTACGATTTACAAGTACTTATCTAAATATTGTAAAAAAGATTCGTATTTAAAAAAAAGTTGTGCTAGATAGAATAGACGTTATAGATCCTATGAATTCGTAGTACTTACCTATATTCAGTTCAAAATT
Organism: Amphipyra tragopoginis; assembly: GCA_905220435.1. NCBI lineage: Eukaryota > Metazoa > Arthropoda > Insecta > Lepidoptera > Noctuidae > Amphipyra > Amphipyra tragopoginis. The sequence goes on along the minus strand of HG992008.1, from coordinate 25,852,307 downwards.
GTCAACTCATTTTTTTTGCTGTACCTATTTCGATGCTTTTTTTTTTTAACCCAAAGGTTGACTGGTACAGAATGCCTTATGGCATTAAGACCGCCTTTTGTACCACCATAGTAAATAGAAGTATAAATAGAAGTCCAAGAGAGGCAAAATATTGCAATTCTAAATACTTTTAAACATTTATGAATGTTTTTATTGTCGTATGCAATACTGTGTGTATATGTTTAATGTTTCTCAAATAGCAGCTCACTGAATTAAAGTAAGACCCAAAACCAAGTAATTTAAGATACAAGCCTTACTCTCTATAGCAAGGAAGTAGATGAAATAATGACGACACGTTTGGTGCAGTGGCTAAGCAATTGGCTTCTGCGCTACGGGTCGTGGGTTCGATTCCCACACGGAACAAAAATTTGTACGGCCTACAGATGGTTGTTTCGGGTCTGGGCGTTTGTTTGTGAGATTTGTGTCTGTAAACGCACCCACGATACAAGAAATCTTAGTGTGGGGCAACGTTTTTTATAAAAAAGAAAGAAAAAGAAAAGAAATATATTTCAAATAAACCAAGTTCTTAACAAAGAACTGAATATTATTATTACCATGACCGGTCACGTTAGCATTCCAGCCTACACATGATTGTCAACAACAAAAACACGGACGCAGAACTCCGGACCGCGCGTTAGGAGTCCGGTCACGCGCGCTGCCGCACCCACCGGCATAACTACGAGGATGGAAAAAATATAGTAACGCTTCTGTTTACAACATTTTTTAAAGCTGTTCGTTAAAACAGATTTGTTTATCTCATTAATTTAATTAAGCCAAGTTGTTAATGAGTTTAATAAAAACGTGACAGATTTTATATCGTTGGGATTTAGTTAAAAGGATTTATAGAGGCATTTTTTTTTAAATTAAATACATGTATGTACACATTGTGTGTCTGTGTATCCTGCAAAACAATGTGTATTTATAAGCGGTGATAGAATATCGGTTCAACGGTTGTCTTCTATGCAAAAGGGTTCGAGTTCGAAAACGGCCCGCGCCAAGCACAGAACTGGTGGACTTCAGCCCTAGGCTACAGGCAGTCCAAGGAGGCCATGCCACTCATGGATGGCAGACTGACAAGGCGCCTGCTGCGCCTGGACAGGAGCAGCCTGTGAACGGTGACTGGAACGATAACTGGACACTGCTCACTAAACAAACACTTCCACACGATAGGCATAACGGACAGCCCTCTGTGCAGAGCATGTATGGGGGCCGAAGAAACGGTCGCACACGTGCTCCTGGAATGCACAGGGGTCACCCGAATACGAGAAAAAACCCTTGGTGCACCGAAATCACTCGCAATTGTTCTGAGCGGACTGAGAGCCCTAATCTGCTTCTGGAAGGAGGTGGACTGGCTGGAATGATGGCCGCCATGGCCCACGTACAATGGTCCACTTAAAGGACTAAGTGCGGAAACCACATCTCCTAACATAGAACGGCCCGCACCTCTGACTTTTTGAACTCATGTGCGGATGAGAATTTGATTATATCTAACGTTAACGATGAAGGAAAACATCGTGAGGAAACCTGGACATATAATGGTCTGAAATCGCCAACCCGCAGTGAGCAAGCGGGGCGATCAATGCTCGTTCCTTCTGTATGAGAAGAGGCCTTTGCCCAGCAGTGGGACAGTTACAGGCTAATATACACGGTGTAAACGAATTCGTGTAATTCCTTCAAACCACATGATCTATTAATGGTATACATTAACACCGCCTGTGATTTAGATTGATTAAAAATAAACTTTTAATTTCCCAAATATTTTTTTACTAGCGACCCGCCGCGGTTTCGCACGTGTACTTTTATAGCTCAAAACCTTCCTCTTGAATCACTCCATCTATTAAAAACCGCATCAAAATCCGTTGTGTAGTTTTAAAGATCTAAGCATACATAGGGACAGACAGACAGCGGGAAGCGACTTTGTTTTATACTATGTAGTGATGAGATAGAAAATTTCGATGGCGTGCATAAATGAATAAAGGTACGGCGACACAGCTGACGGGCACGACTAGTGCGATATCGCTCCACGCAGTCAGTTAACTTGGGACGCTAAAATTACTCAGATACAGAATACTACAGTAAATTTTTTGAAAACTTTTTTTTTGTGATTCTGAAAAAACCTACGCTGGGTCAATCAGTGTTACCAGTCACGCGGTTTGAAGGAATTACACGAATTCGTTTACACCCTGTATATATTTTTAACTACTATGTCTACGTAAATAAAATCAAGTTTTGTTTTCTCTTTGTACTGCTAAAATTAATTGTTAGCAATTAAACGGATTGTTGTGGCCGCTGTGAGTAATAAAGTCACAAACTTGCTAACGTTTATTACAATAGCGATATAAAATTCGATGTAAATGCTACTGCCATATACGGCTGTAAGCAGTGCCAATGCACTTGTGTTGACAACGTATTGTTATCTACATAGGGTTGCTTTACACAAATGTTTTGTCAGTTACTTAAGTGTATTACGATTGGAATCTGTGGCATAAGGATATATACAAAGTGTACCGAGACATAACGTGAAGCTGGGAATAAATGATAGGACAGATTCAAACTCAAACTATTTATTTGCACACTAAGGTAAAATAATACAGATCTTATTATATAAAGAAGGTACAGCTTAGCAACCTTTTCCAGGTGTTGCAATATTTGAGGGCTCTAATTAGATAACAGTATACATATTTATAAATTTACTTATGTGTCTACTTGGTACATATGGTGATTAGGACTGTTCAGAAAAAAATTATTAAGTTATATACTTACTTCTTTTTTTTAAGCACCTTTTGTTTGTTAGTTTTATGAGGTACAATTTTATTCATGGTAACTTTGAAACACGAAAACTATATAAAAAAAACTAATCATTCTTAAATTGCCCTGTCATTTGTTCCCGGTTTGACCTTGAGTTTTGGGACACCTTGTATACAAACTGAGGATGACCTCACGATATTAAACTAGCTTTTGCCCGCGGCTTCGCTCGCGTTAATTTAGAATTTGTCAACCAACTCTTAACACACTACTTAACTTACTAAATTTTATATAATAATATAATTCAATCATGATTCGAAAGACACGTGGCGACCTCTATTATCATTATTGTTGTTTACCTCGGGAACAGTACTTTTTTTCGGGATGACAGGAACCCTATGTCCGTTTCTGTACACCTGACAACGTATATGCAAAATTTCAGGATGATCGGTTCAGTGGTTTAAGCGTGAAAAGGTAACAAACAAACTTACTTTCGCATTTATAATATTAGTTAGGATTAGGATGATACCACGTATTTTATGATGCATTCTAGGGCTGTATTCAAAAAATCAATCGAAAACATTCAATATTTTAGTCAAAGGATTATTTTAGGATTTATTAATTTAAACACATATCAAGATCTCTACGAGAAGTTATTTAAGTCTGTAAACTGTTCAAACCAAAATGATCTTTATTAACTCGTGTATAAAAGATATAGCTAAAAAGTTTCCTTCCACTTTGACGTCCGTTTACCTGGAGGAATGAGCGAAATTGGAAAAAATGCGATCGAACTTCGATCAAATTGATCGAAGCGATCGAAATATGCTTGAAAATCACTGATCTCTGTGTATCATAAAATACATGCATTTAATGTCATTACGTCATTCCCTCTTTGTATAGAAATTAATATTTGATTGGCATCAAATTACTATTTTATGATTTAGAATGGCAATATGACTCCTACGACCGTTCAAGGTAGCGGTCATATTAAACTGTTTTGGATACGATGATAATAATACAATTAAATACTAACAACGTTACTACAAAAGATTTAAGATTTTTGCAATTTATTTTGACGTCATCATTACGTCAAGATTTTACTGAGGACCTGAGCAGACGACGGACTTTTTGTCCGACAGACTACCGCGGACAAGAATGAACGTGGTTGGTAGTTGTTGCCCGTCGCGAAATTCGGTACGGCCCGTCCGAAAGTAGCCCGAAACGTAGGAGTGAACAAAACAAGTGTCAAATTCAACTTTTCGGACGGGCAAAAACACATCTCGGTAGTAGGGACAACTGTCAAATCGTGTTGTCATTCATTCTTAGTTCGGGCCCCGAAATAATCGTATGTCCGTATGTGATAGGGAGTAAGTAGGAAACGCTCGTAACTAAGACCGAAACGACGGATTTCGTGCTTAGGGAGTAGACCCCCAGACTCAACGAACACGACGGTAATTTTGTCCCTAGACTCCGTAGTTGTCGTTGTTAGGACTCTAGTGTCTAGTCAACAACTGTCAACTACAGTAATTTTTGTCCGCGGCAGCCTGTCTGACAAAAATTCCATCGTCTGCTCAGGACCCTAAACTGTACATAACGGGATTTATTTTCGTTGGATCCCAATTTTCGATCCCATTTTTTAGGTATTAACGATGGGGCCCATTTGCTATTTCCATTGAATCCCGTGTTATAACAACATGTGTACTTTTCAGAAGAAAAGTGATTTATCGTTATCAAACATTTTAAAAAGCAGCGTATGTTCGGCCCACCGACTATTTAATGATTGAATGAATGAAAGACAGAAGAAACATGATTGAATGAATGAATGAAAGACACGAGAAATATGAATAAATTCATACTTTATTTGCACACAAAGATATAGGTCAGGTCAACTTTTTACAAGCTTTTATTTAACTTGCAATGTACGAGTATGTATGTATGTTTGTCTGGGTGGAATCTTGCAACTAAATTTTAAATCAGTTATCTTTAACCGATTGAGCTGAAATTTGGTATACACGCTTATTTTGAATTATTCCACTTTGCCCCACCAGCCGCCCCACTGGTGGGGCAAAGTTGAATAATTCTAATTTTGGAGTGGAATCTGCCCCACCAAATTTAATTTTAGTGGGCAGGGTTGGCACTGGAATTTGTGTAAGTAAGTATGCTACTATTTTATATTTTTTGGAAAGAAATGTACTTATATCTAAGTAAAATGTAAACAGGGCTGGTAACGTTGGACTTACTTAGTACCCACATAGGAAGTGTTTTTAAATAAAAGTACAAAAATACTTGTTTGAATTTTTTCATTTACCTACTTTTTGTTTCTGGAAGGAACGTAGAAAATAAAGGTAAAATTTTAAAGCGTGTACTTCAACCATTAGTGAGCTAAGTAGGTAGTATCGCATAAGCAGCTACTTCCAGTTCATTTCTGTTTTCCTGGTAGTTATAGGTATAGGACATGACAGTTATAGGTAAGATAAAGGACAGTTTTAATTTAGACTTCTATCGATATAGTGAATAATAACGAATACTTTATATTCATCTTTGTGTTTAGTCATTGGTGCACAACTTAGTGAGATCGTTTAGGCGCATTTTTTTTGTTCATTTCTGTCACCCTGGTACTTTTCAAAACAACAAACGATTCAATTTCAAAACCTGTATTTTTAACATTATTGAGCTAAGTAGTAAGTTGCTTAAGCACCTAGCTCCAGTTCATTTCTACTTTCCTGGTAGTTTTAATAAATAAACAAAGAGGACGACAGTTGAATTTTAATTAAATTTGGTGGGGCAAATTCCACTCCAAAATTAGAATTATTCCACTTTGCCCCACCAGTGGGGCGGCTGGTGGGGCATAGTGGAGTAATTCCTTATTTTGGATAACAATGCATGCTTAGCTATGTGACGTTATTCTAATTCCAATATGGCGGATCATCCAAGATGGCGGACTAGTTATTTTTTCTGTCCTACCACAGTATGGGTATCAAATGAAAAGGCTTGCTGAGGAGAACACGAAAATAGCGGAGAAATTCCGATCGCACGGGTGGACGTTCAAGGCTGTGTATACCCTCATTTTATTATAAACAATTTTGTAGTTGAAGGTACCCGCATTCAGATTTTTTTAAGCATTTGGGATCCAACGGAAATAGTTTTTGGGATTCAACGACAGTAAAACTTAATTCTCTTGCATTTTTAAAATTTGGGATTCAACGGAAATACATAATAATTTTTTGTGGGATCCAACGCCAAAAATATTAAACTGGGATTCAAAAGTGGGATTCAACGAAAATAAATGCATAACGGCATACTATTTTCTGTTGAAAAACACCTTTTTTGATAAGCTTGTGAAAAGCGTGCAATAATCATACCCTTTTTCCATCACTAGCAAACACTTCTACCTACTAGACCCCTAATCCTATCTCCACCGAATAAAAACAAACTAACTGACCCGTCCACAACATACGACAACTCAACCGCTGTACAGATAGATGCAGAAGTTCCACGTGCGCGAAATCAAAGTCACGTACACAGATCACAGAACTGTCTGTGGTCATGTACATTACGAAAGCGCGAAGTTAACTTTTAGCAGCATCATCAACATTTTAGCTGCTGAGTATATGCCTATAAAACATTATTTTTAGTATAAATCGAGACACCCCAACAAAATGTTCATCAGAACTGTCTGAATATGTGTTTTTTTTTAATAAATCTCCAAGTTACACCGTAGTTTATCGCGTTAAGTTCCCTAGTAAAGTGTGAAATGTCTGAGATGTGCTATGCAGGGGTTGTCTAATCCACGGAAACTGACCAAGCGGACTGTCTCAAGCGTCAAGGTGTCTATTCCCGTCAACTGTTATGGGTAGAAACCAACTGAAATAAAATTGAAATTAATAAAAAAAAGGGGTGTAAGAAATATGTCATTCGATTCTCCTAGTGATTCTGAACAAACTAGGTTCAGGTTTAGTATATACTAAAACTAAGCTTGTATACCACAACAAGGTTGGTAATATCTACTGCAATAATCATTGAGTTTTTTTGTTCACAGGTCAATCCTCGAGCATATCCTCCACCCTGGTGTAGGCGGAGGGTTATGCTGGACTCTTTACCAGCGTTAAAAACCAAGGAGTTTCTCCGAGGACCTCTGGCCGTGTGCGGGACTCGCTATTGCATAGATCGAAACCCCGGCGGACCAACTGCCACTAAGTTTGGGAGACCTCTCCTATCTATGGAGCCATGTCCCACGTCCTCCTGAGAAACGCGCACAGAACTCGTTGTGCCGATAATAGCTTGACAAACAGATTTGCAGTATGCTTTTACTACCCCTTGCTGTCTTGTCGAATAGTAAGCCTTCTACACCTTCCTATTCAGTGGTTTAAACCCAGCTCATCTGTAGTCCGTACACGTACGGCCGAGAGTGACGGCTGACGGCCCATTGTGCCGGTTACGGCCCGGGCCCGACTAACGACCGGCTACTGGCGCGCCGTTCTCTTCAATTGATCATTGTTCTATGTGTTTTGTGATCAACTGTACTTGTACTACTAAATGTACTGTCAAAGTCTCGATGACAAAGGATTGACGCGTTTACAAGGACAAAGCGCGCGATATGTTCACGTTGACCTGACAATGGAAAGTATTCTATCATTTAAACCAGAACCTGCAATCGTTCTGGTAAGTCTAGACAGAAAATAAGTAATGGAAGTTTTAGGCATAAGAAACTTCGCCTGAAAATTCGTCTAGGTCGACCTAAATCGGGTAAACCTCTAATAATAGCTCAAAAGGCTTCGTTTCGACTCAATATGTTAAACGATTCTTTGAACAAAATTGAGATCGACCGTTATACTTTAACAACATAGTAATACATATTCTACATTTCCTTTGTAACGTTAATTACAAAAGCAAACACCGCCAAAGTAACTAACCGAATACGCCCAATAATTTGGAAATAGGGCGTTGAATCTAGTTCTACCGTTAATGTAGCAAGCAAATGTTGAAGACTTCAAGTCTTAAATAAAGACATGAACAGTTGCAAAGTCTCTATGAATGAGGTAAAGTAGAAAAGAGGATACATCACAAACGCAAAAAGAATCATTGTGATCCTATTGTGATGGTAATGATGACTGAAGTGAGGAGAGTTGTTAGTTGAGAGAAGTTCAGAATTAAAAATGACTCCGCTTAAATCTGACGCAAAATCATTACCACGTTTTCGAAGTCACAATAACTGTCTTATGATCTTAGGAATGAATTCGCATCTCTCGGGGCGGCACGAGATAAATGAAAATAATTCATGCCGTAGTAAAAAGATTATCCAATCGGAAAGGTAAGCAGCGGAGTTGACTGCCCAGGGGCCTAATTCTCCTAAAATAAATTGTTGTCAAACACAATCGAACCACAACCGTCAGTCAGTTTTTGTTTTCGAAAACTTTCAAAATGATTGATTTTGTTTTTTGGGTCAAACAATTTGATACATTTTGAAATTGAGAACTGTCTGAATGAACGGTTCGGCCTTGGTTCGGTTGTGATTTATCAAGATTTATTTTAGGAGAATTAGGCCCCAGGTATCGTCACTCATGTAGGCTCTTTTATGCACCCTGATACTAACTTGAAAGGTGTATGCCTAATCGTCACGTTCTGAACATTGAACACCTGGAAACTATATCTATAATAATAAAAAATACGACTTATAAATTGCTTTTGCAATGTTTGCGTAACGCGCCACAAAAATATATTACGCTGAGCACACATCAGTAGCGACTAGCTAGGAAGCGATTGACAAACAGTGTTTAACTTAAATAAAATCTAAAATGTGCGCTATCCGAATAAATATTGAAAAACTTGATGAGAACATCGGGTATGGATTGTTTTGTTAATATTTGGACAAGATATTGGATAAAATTTGGTATTAATTGAACTGTTTGATGAAATATAGCGATATATTTATTGGTGATGATAATATTGTAGCGGGGCGTTCTGTAGTTTCCGTTTACCCTTATGGGTAAAAGACAAAGTATGTACTTAAAACGCGGGTGGAGCCGCGGGTACATCTAGATAATGTGAGATTTCTCTAGCAATGCATTTGACGTAAATGCCAATATTTTCACAAGTTTAAAACGAGCAATGATATCCAATGAGGTTTTCCTCGATTGACTCACAGCATTCAAAATACCCTGGATACCATACAAACATACCTGAACCAACAAATAACTCTACACACGTCTTGTTTTTCTTTGAGCGCCAGACCTGCGTGAAATTAAATACGTTGCCAATGGCGCTGAAAACAAAACATAACATTCCAAAGTGTTCCTATTTCAATGTCAAGGACAATTTCCGTTTTGAACAGTTCTAACGACCACGGTCGATGAAACTCTATTAATTTATCTATTTAGACTTCGATAATGTAGAAGCGTCGGAAGTTACATAAACACAACAGCTCAAATTGTTTGTTCTATTGAACCGTAGGACATGTTGTGTTTATCAATATGGCTTCCAGATCAAATGTTACAATAATTTGAATGTAATCTTTTGAATGGAATATTTCCATTGTTTCGTGACTACTTCGGGTGTTAGTAGTAAGATTTGGGGTGCATGAAAAGAGCCTCCACGAGTGACGATACTTAAGTATGTCCGGCGCACCCTGGGCAGTCAGCCCCGCTACCAACCTTGCTGACTGGCTAATATTTTCACCACAGCATGAGCTATTTTGGTATAGCTCGTGCTGATACGAGATAAGAAGTATTAAGATGTCTTCTACATCTTTACAAGCTTCAATGAGTTTGAAAAAGTCTAGTATATGATGAAGGACACTAGGTAGAACTTGTTTCCAGCAAGTTACGCTGCTCAGAAAATTACAGATGGGGAAGTACTTACAATAAACCTGACGCAATAAACAAGCCATCTAGTTCAAAAGTGTACCAGAAAAACGAATCGATCGATAACTGATCGGTTTAGCTCACCGATTCAAAATGTTTCGATGTCAGTTGTCCATTGATTCAGTCTGCTATCTCGTTCTGTTTACGATTGTCGTACTACAAGAAAAACCTTTTTACAAGCTTTTTTTATCACGAGAAGTCAATTTTTTGTATTTAGAATATTCATTTAAATTTTATTTTTTCTATCAGTTGTCAAGTACTTCTAATACTGGCATTTCTGAGCATCCTACCATCAAGCACAGGCTACATAGACTGCAGGATATCCTGCAGACGATGCCACGAGAACACTGAACACCCTTCAGTTTTAGAAGTGTATTGCGCTATGTGCGAGGAGTGTAAGCAGAGGCGACGAGAAAGGTATTTATATCTCATTACCGTTATATACAGAGCTAAGATTAGTAGTATCATTGATTGGGAGAGCCTAACTTTCTTCTGTGAAGCTTTGTTTTTCAGCCGTTGCTGTCCCACTTCTGGGCAAACCTCCCAAAATTTCTTCCATGTACTATTTTCCTGAAGTAATTATTATTTTAAAATGACACAGGGAACATTGTACAATCTTATTCCTTCTTACCTCCGGTTTCTGAATTGAGAATTCTAGGCTAAGCAGTATAAAGTAACATTTGAGTACGGAGTTGTCAAAAAAAATACGGATTTCAAAGCATTTTTTTGACAACTCCGTATTTAAATACTACTTAAGTATTGCTTATCCCGAATTCTCTTTTCAGAAATCGGAGGTTACACTAAAGTTAAGTCAGAACAACTAATCCTGAACATTCATATTATGTGTTTCTCCATTGTCTAAGAATGCAGGGACGCACTACACGGACTAAAAATCAAGGTGTATCACCTCCTGGCAAAATCTCGGAGGGTACAGAGGACAGCTCGGAAAATGTGGCAAAGCCGATGAAGTCGCCAGCACAGTCGGAAAAGTCCGACAGGCAGCGGAAGAAACTGCTGCAGGATAGGCAAGCTGACGCACCGCCGCGGGCTAGACAGCGGGAACCATACGAGTCAGCACTTCTCGGTAAGACAGATGACTACCTAGTAGATATTTGGAAGATTCTGAGATTCAAGTCATGAGTTCTTTTTCAATAAAACTTCCCAAATACACTGCTGTATTTATTTTGTTATTTCCGTTTATTCATACTCGCTAAATAGATTAAGTTGCAGTCAAATGATTTTCAGAATTTTGATTAAAAAATGATACAGCTTCCTGATTTAGAAAGATTCAGGAAGCTATCTATTTTTGTCTCGGTACGAGAACCATAGGCAGAATGAGATAAACCGAATCGCTCGACAACTACTTATCGAAAAGGTTCTAAATAAAGGGGGCAGTACTCTAAAAGCGAAAAAATAATGTCAACTATTCTAAACATCAACCATTTAGCGAATCTATGTTCGTACTAGACATGCGATTCTAACGAAGGAGTGTTTTGAAGACACTACGAATTGTCAAACTCAACCTAAACCACAAGTAAGTGGACTACTCGTACTTTGTTCGGAACAGCGCGTCTGGTACCTAATAAAATACCGTCATTCTCATTAAACTGTATTTTCAGAGTGGCCCGGGCATTGTCCGACACCGCCGTATTGCTCCGAATCAGAGGAGGAGCCAGAGAGACTTACAAATACTGCCTCCACTGTAACCACACAGGCAACTACGACTACGACCACAACAGCTCCGACCCCACCCCCCTGCCCACCGATTCCGCCGTGCAGGAAGAAGAGGAAGCCAATGACTATGATGCCCATGATGATGCCTTGCATGCCGTGCATGTCCATGTGTCCCTGTCCCGTGTACACATATCCGAGTGTGCCCAATTTACCGCTGGCAGCACCATCTACAACCGTTCACACGGATTTCCACTACGTGTATGTTGGGATACCAAAGAAAAGCTAGCTGGTGTTGAATGGCCCCAATTCTGTTGAGAACCAACTAACATTTTCTAAATATACTGCTATCCTTTACTTTCACATAAAACAAGAAAGAGATAGAAGAATAATAAAAGAGCAATCAATTTACAGTGCGTTCAATCCACGAAGATGCTCCCCACTCCTTTTTGTGGTCGGTAGCCGCGTGGTGCGTACGCACACATCTCTTATTATTATTTTATATTAGTGTGCATTAACACAGTAGCAATTTATAATGCACACTTTTGCACTGTATGCGATTTTGACAAAGAAAGGGGCCCGTCTTCAAAAAGCGTTCTTAAAAATTTCTAAACAGATTTAGACTAAAAACATGGTGATGTCCAACAAATAAACTATTTTGACAGCTCTAAACATGTTCCGTCTCTTTCTGTCTGTCAATAAAGGATCAATATTTTTAGTTAAGTTAGTTGGTGCGTTACAGAATTGGCACCAATGTATGTGTGTGCATTTGTTGGTGTAATGCTTTACAATCATAAGTCTGTGTATACCAGTGGGAGAAATGATTGTGTGTGCGCGGGTGTTTGTGTGTGTGCATGGGTGCGTGTGTATGTGTGTGTGTGCGTGTGTAAATATTTGTAATTTTAATTAATATCGTATGTTTAATAAGTAGTATTAAACTTAAGTAGTTGTTTTGTATTCATATAATGTTTTTGCCTGTGTATTCGTAGGTATATTTCAGTTGTGGTCGATTTGATCGATTACACCTCGAAAACCTTTAAGTTTATGTAAGTGCTTAACACTATGACCTCAATGTATTGAGTAACTATGTAATCAGTGCATTATACCTACAATTGTGATAGGTATGACTGTCACTTCGTATATACCTTGAAATAACTAATGAATGTGCAATTTCGCCAACTATTCAGCTAACCCAGTTGAACTCGACTTAGGAAAATTAGCGAACATTTTCAAGCATGAGCTGAATTTTAATTGAAACAAATATTTAACAGGACTATACTATACATTGATATAGCTTAGCATTCTTTTCTCTACACAGAATATATTAAAAACTTCAACAGCACAAGTAATAAACCATTTCGAGCTCATTACCAATAGCACACATAATCATATATCATATTCCAAATATAGCCATAAAATAACCTCCATAACTATCTACCAAAGCAATCCCACTGATGTATCTGTCACATAATAGATAGGTCCCGAAGATCAACTCCACACAAATATGCGACGTCGTTCGCCTCGGCTCGGACGACCGAGGCGAACGACGTCGGTTATACCGTTATTTCCGTAGACATAAAGCTTTTACCATCATCATCTGCCTAGCCTTTCCCCAACTACGTTGGGGTCGCCTTCCAGTCGAACCGGATGCAGCTGAATATCAGAATTTTACATGGAGCGACTGCCTATCAGACCTCCACAACCCAGTAACTGGGTAATACGATACTCTTGGTAAGACTGGTTGTCAGACTTTCTGGCTTCTGACCAACAGTAACGACTGTCAAAGATCTACAAATGACAGCCGGGACCAACGGCTTTACGTGCTTTCCGAGGCACGGAGGAAACTCGCTATGGTAAATGGTCACCCATCCACAGACCAACCTCGGCAAGCGTGGCTTAACCAGGAAGATCGGTCTATGCGGCTGTAATTATTTAGCCACGAGCTCCTCAGACATAAAGCTTTTTTTTTAAGGGCCGGTTGGTAAAAGACATAAAGCTTTTACCAACCGGCCCTTAATTCCGTGAATATGTAGAGGCCAAACGAAAAAAGAGTATTGCTAAAGAGGGGAACAGACAATACGAGGCTCTAATCGAAATGCCTCAGACATGAGTAACGTAAGAGGCACTCAAAACACCACATGCTCATGTCAAGCCTAATTGTAAAGCAAGAAATGTGGCTATGCCGGCCATATTGACGCATATTGAAACATGCAGTTTGTTATGGCTATCGCTGATATTACTTACGAATTATAGAGCAAATATTTTGTAATTATTATTATCCTTAGTATTCTGCAGATAATCTAAGACTGTCATTTGGGTTTTACTCTGTGCATTGTGCATGACGTCTATGGCCGGTGTTGTAAAACAATGCACAGTTATAAATCTCGATTTAAGGTGAGATTTGAGTAGACATTTGTATGGAAATCTTTCATCTCATCATGTGTATGTATGTGTGTTTTACGTGCGCGAGCTTGTTTCCGAGTACTTTGCGGAGTCTGTTGCCCTTCTACATCTATCTGCTTGGGGTACATAACGTAAGCGTTACGTCTATGATAACTGTTTCTTAGCCCTGACCCATCGCCAGATAACCTATGTTTATAACAAATGTAAATAAATTGATTTTGTTATAATATTGAGTTTGCTGTGTTAAACAATTCGTTGTGGAGTTACGTCATGTTAGTCTTGCTATCAGCTGTTTATATTACATTATATGTATGTACAAGTGAAATAAGAATAAAATAAAATCAATAAATGCCACGTAGGTATTGCGCAACGAAGATTTTTCGACGGGTGATAGAAAACCTTATTTTGTACCTAAATAATCTTCTATTATATAAAAATGAATTGCTGTTCGTTAGTCTCGCTACAACTCGAGAACGGCTGGACCGATTTGGCTAATTTTGGTTTTGAAATATTTGTGGAAGTTCAGGGATGGTTTAAGTTGTGAGAAAATGTGGAAAAATCGCGAGGAAAATAGTAAAAACATCAATTTAATATTACCATACAAACTATTCCTACCTGTCAAACATTCGATGTCCGTCCCATCGGTACGGTAAATTCGGGTGTCAAATCAAAAATATTGTGTATCCAAAAGCACTTCAATAAACAGATTTTAAAACTAAACACAGGGTACAGCTAGTATTAATTATAAATAATTTGTTTCCAACAGTTTTTATATAATAACGTTTTAATGCAGCGTCTAGCTAGCGGACCCTCAAAGGTTTTTTCAAAATGTTATGCTTTTTATAGCACCGAACAGGGGTAAGATTATGTACCTTACAAACGGCCTGCAAGATAGACATGCCCGAAAGAGAGGGGGATTATTAGGCCGTTTTGTCCACAGCTCACGACAAGACACGACAGAATTTGTTGGAGTAAGTAGAGTGCTTAGTGAGCAGTTAATACTTGTTAAGTTTCAGTTAGTACTAGTTACTGTTTAAGTTGAGCGTTTGAGAGACAACTGGAGGACTGCCTGCAAGCGTTTATTAGCAGAGCTGTCTACTGCTTGGTACTTACTTGTCATTAATTACTTGATACTGGTTTAATCCTTGTAAACGAAGGATTAGGTATTATCATCGCAAATGTAGACGAACGTTACCATACTTAAGACTAAAAAGAGGATCAACTATTTACCTGATAATTGATGAGATCATAAATCGATAGTACCGTGAGTTTTTTTTAATGTTTTAGTTTAGCAACTTGGGGCGCAATTCTTCTAAAAGAAACCTTGATAAATCGCAACAGAACCAAGGCAGAGCCGTTCATTCAAACAGTTTTCAATGTCAAAAGCTGTCAAATTGTTTGACACAAAAGACAAAACTAAGAATTTTGAAAGTTTTCGTAAACAAAACCTGACTGACCGTTGTGGTTCTCTGACCTGTGGTAAGTGGTTACCACCGCTAAGTTCAACCCCAAGAGGGTTACTGATGCTTTTCCAACCCAAGAGACAAATTGAAAAGTCTCATACGCACATGAGACTTTTCAACTTTGTTTATAATTTCGCACGAACCCATACCCCTTCACGCTGGAACACAACAATGCTTCTTGGCGGCAGGAATTGGTATAGCGGTTATAATAAAGTATTTCCCCGAACGAAGTTTTCACAAGGAGCTCTACTTTTACTAAAACTTGCAATAAGTACCTCATCATCTGCCTAGCCTTTTCCCAACTATGTTGGGGTCGGCTTCCAGTCGAACCGGATGCAGCTGAATATCAGTATTTTACATGGAGCGACTGCCTATCTGACCTCCACTACCCAGTAACTGGGTAATACGATACTCTTGGTAAGACTGGTTGTCAGACTTTCTGGCTTCTGACCAACAGTAACGACTGTCAAAGATCTACAAATGACAGCCGGGACCAACGGCTTTACGTGCTTTCCGAGGCACGGAGGAAACTCGCTATGGTAAATGGTCACCCATCCACAGACCAACCTCGGCAAGCGTGGCTTAACCCGGAAGATCGGTCTATGCGGCTGTAATTATTTAGCCACGAGCTCCTCACTTGCAATAAGTACCTACTTAATCAAATTGCATTACCAAAACTGTTTCGATACTTGAATAGGTTGTCAACACAGATATAGTATCTATATCTGTGGTTGTCAATGACCCTATCAGTTTACAAAACGTTCTACCTAGCCTCAAAATACCAACATAGTTGGGAAAACCCAACTGTGTTGGGGTCAGATACAGTCTAACTAGATGCGGCTGAATACCAGTATTTTACACGGAGCGAATGCCATCAAACCTCCGCAACCTAATTACTGGGCAATGCCGATATTTTATGGATAGATCGGTTGACAAATTTTCGGGCTTCTTACAATCCGTAAAGACTGTCATAAGTATTCGTATGACACCTGGGCCCGGCAGTTTATCGTGCTCTCCGAGGTACGAAAGTTTCCCGATGTCTGACGAACGGTCACCCGTCCATGGACTGACCGCGACAAGCGCAACTTAACCTTGCAAATCCTTTTGCTCATTAGTACACATATCAAAAACTAATATTCAAAGATAAATGATGGAATCACGCGTTACTTTGCGGAAATCCATGTCATACAATATGCAAATAGATAGAATATCTAGCTTTAATTCCACTGAATAAGATCGCTAGTTTGGATGCAGTATGCAGCACCACCCTCCCGCCCACAAGTATATGCACATGCAGAAAGAGTGAAAAAATAATGCAACATGCAACCAAACCAATACACATTTTGTGGATTGATTTGGTTGCATGTTGCATTAGTAAACCATTACACATTTTGTGTATTGGTTTGGTTGCATTATTTTTTCACTCTTTCTGCATATGCATATACTTGTGGGCGGGAGGGTGGTGATGCATACTGCATCCGAACTAGCGATCTTGTTCAGCGGAATTAAAGCTTGATATTCTATTTGCATATTGTAATATTAAAGGCTAAAAACAACCGGTACTTAGTTCCGCAAAAAATATGTGCTATCTCCGCTAAAACTTTTAGTAAGCCGTCATTGAAAGGAATCGATAGCTAACCGCTTGACACAGTTAACCGGGAGTTGCCGGTGCAACCACGGTCTAGAGGTCTGGTCTGTATCCCCGATCACTTGTTGAGTCTAGACCATCGATCGCTGATGTTATCTATGTATGTGTTGAGATCCGGACAAGTTGGCTGTTGTCACGGTATGTAGGTCACTATGGAGTGGTTTGGGGTTTCACTGATATAGGTATAATTTATATTACTACTAACTAGACTATTCTACATTTCATGTAACATTAGACAGATCTGACTCACCAAGGCGAGATTATACAGGGTGTGTCGTAAATAGTGGTCCAACGTTAAGGGGTCGACACACCGTGTATTCAGCTATCACATACCACAATTTGAACCATTTTTTACCATATGACTCAGTTTTTTTTTATTGACGTAACTTTTCGTTTTACCAATCTAGCTGTAATTTCAACCCAATAAATTATTTTCCTATTTTATTTTAAATAAAACGTTGCCCCACACTAAGATTTCTCTTGTATCGTGGGTGCGTTTGCAGACAAATCTCACATACACAAACGCCCAGATCCGAAACAACCATCTGTAGGCCATACAAATTTTTGTTCCGTGCGGGAATCGAACCCGCGACACGCAGCGCAGCAGTCAATCGCTTAGCCACTGCACCAAACGTGTCGTCAAATTTTGTTTTTTGTTTCTAACTGCTGAATACATGTGCTATCATATGCAAGTAATTTTTAATTCTTAGTTAATTTTTTCGAAAAAAAATGTAATAAAAAAAACTAATTGTGGTATGTGACAGCTGAATATATCGCGTATCGACCCCTTAACGTTGGATCACTATTTAAGACACAGCCTGTATTTTAAACCATTTCTTCAACTAGAGTTTCAGCTCATCTTAATTAATCGTCAAGAGCAAGCAAACATGGGAATTACAACATTAAATGGGTCTTATTTGTTTAACGTTATAATAAATAGAGTGTATACGGTTTCTTCATATCTATAAAGGCTTGTATAATTATCAATTTCTTTGCAAATACCGCTGTACGGAACGAAGCTAAATATAACAATAAACACGTATTAATAAAATAGGTAGTTGAATGTTGATCCAAATACAAAAATCATTCATTTTATCACGAACATGTATTTTTTTTCCTGTTCCAACTTTTCACATATTTAATCAAATTACTTTATCAATACTATTGCACTATTGGACTGAAAGGTCAGAATTTAGAGTTTCATGTGAAAAATAATACTATTTGTGTGGTATCAGGCGGCGTCGTTGTACCAGTGTTAGATATGAATCTGAGATAGGCGAAGCTATAAAAAATAAAACTTGGGTTAGGCACAGCTCGACATAAAAGTCTGAACGGAACGCTTTTTTTTATATTCGTCAGTGCTATGTCAGTCCGTGCTATCAGGCGACTAGCCGTGTGCCCTATGAAATTTCCACACTTCTATAAAAACTTTCATGTCCTATTTAACATAATATACAGGGTGTTAACAAATTCGTGTAATTCTTTCAGACCGCGTGATCTACGGTGACACAGATAAACCCTAAATGGGAATTTCTAAA
Source organism: Amphipyra tragopoginis (assembly GCA_905220435.1). Lineage (NCBI taxonomy): Eukaryota > Metazoa > Arthropoda > Insecta > Lepidoptera > Noctuidae > Amphipyra > Amphipyra tragopoginis. Next base: position 25,833,940 of record HG992008.1, on the reverse strand, counting down.
AATAAACGAAAAAAAATTCAAAATAAATCTTGGTTTTCTATTTCTGAGTCATTTTAGAGCCTTGAGTTATCTGACTGCAAAGAGCGATATCGCGTTAGTCGTGCCTACCAGCCGTATCGCCGTGCTTTCATTAATTTATGCGTAGCATCGAAATGTTCACACAAATAAAACGTTTTTTTTTGCAAAAAAAAATATTCTTATTTTTTTACTGAATCCTTATCAGGTGGTTTAGATACGATCGGTAACAAAGCCGCATGAAAAAATACAGTTTTTTTTTTATCAAGCTCATTCCCTTGCGGTGCCTATCTACATCAGTAGTAGATCATGTGGTTTTATGGAATTACACGAATTTGTTAACATCCTGTATAGGGATGAATTTTCAAAAATCCTTACTTAGTGCTCACCTACGACGTTATTAAGAAACTCCTGGCCAAAATTTCATGCTTCTAGACCTACCGGTTCAAACTGTGTCGTCTGTCAGACAGTCAGTAGATTTTTATTAAGCAGATAAAATGTATATTTACGACCACGAAGTATTGCTTCGTGATGACGACGCTCAAATTCATTAAAATTAATAAGACTATCCAAAGTTCTACCAAAGAATAAAAAAGTTAAAATTTTATATTCATAGTTGAAATCAATCTGGGGCCCAATTCTCCTAAAATAAATTGTTGCCAAACGCAATCGAACCACAACCGTCAGTCAGTTTTTGTTTTCGAAAACTTTCAAAATGATTGATTTTGTTTTTATGTCAAACAATTTGATAGCTTTTGAAATTGAGAACTGTCTGAATGAACGGTTCGGCTTTGGTTCGGTTATGATTTATCAAGATTTATTTTAGAAGAATTAGGCCCCTGGCGGCCTACTTCCTAGTTCCGTCAACGAAGTTAGTCGCTCGTCCGAAAGTAGCCCGAAACGTAAGAGTGAACAAAACGAGTGTCAAGTTCAACTTTTCGGACGGACAAAAAGACAATGGTATTAGGGACAACTGTCAAATCGTGTTGTCATTCATTCTTAGTTCGGGCCCCGAAATAATCGTATGTCCGTAGGTGATAGGGAGTAGGAAACGCTCGTAACTAAGGGCGAAACAACGGACTTCATGCTTAGGGAGTAGACCCCTGCTTCGGGGTGGATTTTAGAATTTTTAAGCCTAGTCCATGTCAAAAAGCAAATCAATTTAACGTTACAATTATACAATACTAAAAAAATCGTGCTCGATTCCCTGAGCACACTACACTATAAACTACAAACAATGACACAACAGCATTAAGTTAAAGATAAACAATACTCATCAATAAAAAGTAATGTCTCCGACGTTCGTGATGGCGGATCGTAACGCGCACCAGCGTGGTTCAACCAGGCTCCACTGCACATAACTTGACAAGTTTTGTATTTCGACTATTTGCTATCGATAACCTAACTTCGGTATACATGGCCTTGGAAACGGAACCTAGTTTAGATTACTTTTATGTTTTAGTGGCAGTAGAAGCTCCTTTTGAAAGAGTTCGACGGAGGAAGTAAGTAGTCTGTAGTAACACACAACACACACATATAATACATGTAGTATACATATTTCTGTCGCCAATGTGTTCCGGTTTGAAGGTGGTGCCGGTGAAATTACAGGCACTTGAGATTTTCTAACATAGGCAAACTTGAAAAATCTTATGTACCTACTTAATAATCTAAGGTTCCAAGAATAATCAAAGGTTTTAAGCTACATTGCTCACACATTAACATTGTATTGAATCCTAACTTCCTAAATCTAACTAATAGATATTATAAATGCGAAAGTAAGTTTGTTTGTTTGTTACCTTTTCATGTCTAAACCACTGAACCGATCATCCTGAAATTTTGTGTCAGGTGTACAGAAACGGACATAGGGTACCTTTATCCCGAAACAAAGTACTGTTCCCGAGGAAAACAATAATAACGTTCATAGAATAGAATAGAATAGAATAGAAATTTATTTGCGAGAAACACGGTGGGTACATATGGGTCTTAAAATAATGCAGGTACAGATCAGCATGTTTCGCCGGCACAGCGGCATGCAAATTAATATAAAATAATTACAATTTTGTTAATTACCTATACACTCATATTAAAGACTAATTATAATTATAACAGCTTTGGTTCATTTGACATTAATCTTGCAATATTCAATATTATTCTAAATTATTCACTTGCAATATATTTTAACATTTATTCTACATCTATAAATTTATTATTCCATATTTATGTATTTATTCTATCTCTATCAGTCATAAATTCAGTCATAGTATAGTAACACTTATTTATTAAAAAATGTTTTAATTTCTTTTTGAAGAGAGGTAAGTTTAAAGTTCTAATTTCCTGAGGTAATCTATTATATATTTGTGGAGCCATCACAAAGATACTTTTACTGAAAAGAGCTGTATTGCCATGTTCCACCTGTAGGGCACCAGTATCTCTTTGCCTCAACCTGGAATCCCGTGGGGGCTTTAATTCAAATAAATTAATGTAACTTTTAACGAAAGTAGCTACTTCGTAAATATATAGAGATGGGAACGTAAGTAGTTTTAAGTTATAAAAATGCGGCTTACAACTGTCTCTGGGATGAAGGCCACGTATAGCGCGAATACATTTTTTTTGTGCTATAAATACGTCATTTTTATCTGTGGAGTTTCCCCAGAAAATAAGCCCATATCTTAATATCGACTCCACATAGCTGTGATAAGCAGTAATCACGGTATCCTGGCTAGCCGATCGCGATAATTTGTATAGAGCGTAAGCAAAACTATTTATTTTTGCACATACCGATTCAATGTGCATTTTCCATGTTAATTTACTGTCTATGATTAATCCTAAGAACTTGGTGCTATTTTCTTGTGAAATCGATATATTATTGTAACTAATATTTAGCTGTGGTGGTAGTTGACGCTGATGAAAATGCATTAAATGTGTTTTTTCTAAATTTATGTGTAAATTATTTGATTCTAACCATACTATTGTTTGTTTTAGAGCGTTATTTACTTCTTGTTCATAATTGTAAGCTTTGTCTGATTTAATAATGATTGTGCTATCATCAGCAAATAACACGGTTGGTTGACTAAGATTTTTGGGGAGGTCATTAATATAAATTAGAAAGAGTAGGGGTCCTAAGACACTTCCTTGTGGAACCCCATACCTGATCATTCTAGGCTGAGAACAGTATTTAATTTCTTTTTTGGTTTTTATGCTAATGTTTACTATTTCAGTGTATTGCTGCCGGTTATTTAAATAAGATGCTATTAATTCCAATCCCTTACCACGTACACCATATCTTTCCAATTTATCGATTAGTATATTGTGATCGACATAATCAAATGCCCTGGTCATATCCATATAGAGCGCGCAAATAGGTATTTTATGGTCTACACAAGTCATAATTTTTTTGAGAAAATCATATATGGCAAGATTGATAGATTTATTTTTCCTAAAACCCTTTTGTTCATCTACCAATATGTCTTTCTTTTCAAGAAAATTATATAATCGGGATTGTATGGATTTTTCAATAATTTTGGAAAAAATTGGTATTAATGCAACTGGGCGGTAATTTTTTACTTCTGCTTTATCCCCTTTTTTATACAACGGTTTAATTATTGATGTTTTTAGTTTATCTGGGAAGATTCCAGTTTCAAAACTTAAATTAATTACGTATGACAATGGATAGTTGATAAATTTATGAACTTTTTTTATTATATTTGTTGCCAAACCGTCGTTACCTGTACTCTTTGTGTTCTTTAAGGACTGTATAATGTTTGCAACTTCATTTGGTGTACTTGGATTCAGATATAATGTATCCAAAGTTCGATCAATTTGTGGCGCTTTTCTTTTGTGATTCATACTAAGACGATCTATATAAAAGTCATTAAACACGTTGCAAATGTCTATGGTGTCCGTTATTTCGAAACCATTATGAATTACTTTTGTTATTGGCTCACGGGGAAGTTCTACTTTGTTATTATTTATAACTGACCAAGTTGCTTTACTCTTACTTTTAGCGTTATTAATGAAATAATTATTTTGTGCGTACTTTGTGAGATGTATAATTTTTTTGTATCGAGCTGCATATGAATCGTAGCGAGCTTTGCTTGTGGTACTTTTTGCTTTACGGTATTCCCATAACAGTTTACGTTTGATTTTACTACAGGCTTTAATCCCTCGCGATAACCATTTTTGTTTTTTATTTATAGTTTTAATTATAAGTTTAGTAGGAAAACAAAGATCGTAGAATAATTTAAATGTGTTTAGTAAAGCTTCGTACGCTAAGTTTGGATCAGTTTGTTCGTAAACCTCGCTGAAGGTAAGGTTCTTTATACATTCTATAAATTTATCCAGCAAATAGATGGCGCCATGTGTCTTTCGAATCATGATTGAATTAAATTATTATAGAAACTTTAGTAGTGTGTTAAGATTTTTTTAAATCTAAATTAACGCGAGCGAAGCCGCTGGCAAAAGCTAGTGAAATATATTTTAGTATATTATGTTGAATTTTATTTAGATACTTATTTTGTTTTCAATGGATCCAGAATTGTTCTATACTTAAATACTTATACTTTGTTTATCATCCGCAATTTACAGAATTTCATTATCGTTATTAATATTACCTTTTTTTGTATAGACTTAATTAATTTATTCATCTGACAGATAGAACTGTGTTGCTGGGGTGTTTGTAGCACCGTTTCTTCTTCACAGCATAAACTCTAGGAAGCTGTGAAGGGCGGGTGTTTTTGGTGGCTGCCTTTTGTTATATATTGACGTTCAAAAAGTCAAGTAATTCTAGTATATTTTTGAAGGTAGGTTTTTGTAGGTGTATACATCGGTAACCACTTTCCACCAGTTGGGTCTTCGACTTGTTTTCCAACATACCACGTTTAAAAAAAGTTTGAGGGAAAAAGAAATAGTTTCTTCGGTAGAAATAGGACGACAGGCGATCTAATTTTACACCTAATCTGCAGATCCGATCCGGCAGGGTCTCAGCATATCACGACTTAGGATGTCTGTCGATAAGTTGAGACGTTGAGTGATTGAGTACACTTAGCTCTGCTAATTAGGCGTTAATTTGACGTTCAAGGAACGAATTAAAGAGTAAATAAACAAACACGACTTTCCGTTCATTATGGTTTAGTGATTTATTAACACATTCGAGTCCACCACACTTTTCATAGAGCTCATACGCCATCCCGCCATACATATTGCTAGTGGACCTTCCAGGAGGGTCCTCGGCATTACGTTTGCGCTAAGAGTGAACCCTCCAGGAGGGTTCCTGGCATTAGGTTAAAAACCGTGAAAAATACGCTACTACGTCGTAAAATAAGCGTTTGCTTGTTTCATGACGGTGAGTTTTCCAAGAAAAACCTGCATTTAAAATGAGCCCTCCACGAGGGCACCCGGCATGGCGAATACGAGTACAGGGTGCCTTCCTGGAGGGCACCCGGCACTGAACGTGTTAAAACAGATTACGGTTAACATGTCATGTTCAGACCATGTAATCCATTACTGTTCCACTGCTGGGCATGGGCCTCTTCTCAGAATGAGAAGGGTCTTAGGCCTTAGTCCACAATGCTGGCCTTTGTGCGGGTTGGCGAACTACACACACCATCGAGAACTTTCTTTTCTATTTTTGCAGACCTCAGGTGTTTATGTTACCTCATGATTTTTCCTTCACCATGAATTCGAAAAATCAGAAGGATCCAACTCAGACACTCCTACATGAAAGGTAACCGTTCAACCGCTAGGCTATCACCTACCGATCAATCAATCATAAACTCATAATTGAACTCTATCAATCATAAAAAAGTACCAGAACAAATGACTAAAACATGTATATCAAATAAAACAGAAAAACGAACATTAATCTAGAAAGCTGACCTCACTGAACAAAATTGATATATTCCTATGTTTACGCAAACGACATAGACAAGTCAAACTTTTTTATTACTTACTCCATTATTGTTTTATTTCAATCGATATGTGTACAGAGCTACTAACATATCTGACCGGATGATCAAAATTGGAACTGACGACATGACGTCAGCACAGAACAGTTATACAATGCCGTAGTAATAGAACTCCTTGTGAAAAACCTCGTCTGGGAAAATACTACCACCATACCTATTGTGACGTTATTGCCCGCGGCATCACTATGGCCCTATCTGAAAACCAGCGTTGCGACATTTTGTTTTTTTTTAAATGTCGCTTGCATGAGAGCGATTACGCACTGCATCCGATCCGAATCCGTGAAAATACGGATATAAAAAACTCGGACCGAATTCGGATATTGCTTTACGCACTGCATCCGATCCGAATCCGTGAAAATACCGATCTAGAGTAAAAATCTCGGACCGAATTCGGATGTTGCTTACGCACTATTCCGATCTCTGATTCAAATTCAAACAATTCAGGGGCCATCTTTGGCATATCCGTTTGGCGTCTGATTTGAAACCGCGGTAATGCGAAAGCGTTCATACAAACAGTACTACGGCTACTTCGGTCCGTCAATTGTTCTTCCGAATTAGAAACTCACGGATGACGGATAGAAATCGGATGACGGATGCCGGATGTAGTGCATAAACTACCATACAAATAGTTCTATGGCTACTTCGGTCCGTCAATTGTTCTTCCGAATTAGAAACTCACGGATGACGGATAGAAATCGGATGACGGATGCCGGATGTAGCGCGTAAACTACCATACAAATAGTTCTATGGCTACTTCGGTCCGTCAATTGTTCTTCCGAATTAGAAACTCACGGATGACGGATAGAAATCGGATGACGGATGCCGGATGCAGTGCGTAATCGCTGTAATAGAACTCCTTGTGAAAAACCTCGTCTGGGAAAATACTACCACCATACCTATTGTGGTGTCGTTAGTGCCCGTGGCATCACTATGGTCCTATCTGAAAACCAGCGTTGCGACATTTTGTTTTTTTTTAATCTCGCTGCATAAAGGTAGATACTATTTCGAACCGAGCTGCCAACTGCCGACTGCACGTGCAGCGACTGCATGAAGTCGGCTGCAGCTGCACTACTGGTTTGTAGCCGACGCGGCGACGGCGACTGCACGTGCTGCTGCAGCGGCGCTTGGAAGCCATTTCATATAAATACATACAAACCAGTAGTGCAGCTGCGGCTGACTTCATGCAGTCGCTGCACGTGCAGTCGGCAGTTGCAGTTGGTAGCTCGGTTCGGAATAGTACCTTTATGCTGAGATAGGAGCCTTTTTTGGCCTCGTGCAGGTAGTTAAAAATAGAATACTTTTAATACATTTTTTTAGTTTGATTTTTGTTTTTATAACTGTCTGTGTGAGGTGAGTCCAAAATAAATCATTTTTATTTCTTTCAATTCTTGCCGCTAAGCAGCATTGCTGTGTTCTGGTTTCAAGGCTATGGGAGCCAGTGACTATAGGAACTCAAGACTTTTCAAACTTAAATGGCAGTGGGCGGGGCACATTGCTCGCAGAACGCATGGCCGATGGGTACGAAAGGATCTGGAGTAGCGAGCGCTTACCGATGATCTGGTGAATGTCGCGGGAATCCGCTGGATGCGAGAAGCACAGGACCCGGTCGATGTAGCGATGATTGGGGGAGGCTTATGTCCAGCAGTGGACGTCTTTCGGTTGAATGATGATGATGATGAAGACTTTTCAACTTTGTCTCTAAGGTTCGCCAACGCGTCAGCAATCCTCTTGGGATTGTAGGAGTATGAAGACGATGGTACCCCACCATCAGGTGGATCACCAGCCTGATTACCGACTGATGACAAAAGTAAGTGATGACCACCACAACTGACAGTCAGTCAAAGCTTGTCAATATAACTCTGTTGTTACTCATGATTCCATACACAACAGCTGATGATAAACAAGCTTTATTATCATCATCATAAGAGTCATCACTTATCGAACGAAATCGGTTACATCCTTATGCCCGTAGACATAATGCTTTTTCCGACCGGTCAAGTCGATTCCGCGTCGATAAGTGTGGGGAAACCCGTACAATACCGATGTTGTTGACACGGAAAGTACTGGTCACCTGTGCAGTCCATGATCATGGAAATCCTGAAGTTTCTTCGCCTCTTGTACACACGCCTCAATGTCCAGTATGAGCTGAACTCGCATTGTATAGACTTTCCGTACAATGACAGGTCAGCTTATACTGGAAATGTACAGCTTTAAGTAGCCGTGTCTACTCCAATGAGCGATGGACATTGAAGACAACGGCCTTTGTGTACGGAAGTTTTAAGTGACGAGTCGAAACCAAATTAATTATTCAATAGTAATTTTGTTCTTGATTACAAAGTACTGGGAAGAGGTAAAATTACAATAATTCCCGACAGCATTACGACTCTATAACAAATCTTTGTATTAAGAAAATTATCTCGCTCTTAAAATGAACACGAAAGTTAAATGAAAACACAATGAAAAGCATACCATATAAAATCCTCCTTGGTGGCCGCCTTATCTGAGCACCATAGGCGGAGTCCTGCTCAGCATCAGGCACACATGTTCCTATTATAATACCCATCGCCACCATACCACTAGTCCGAACACACATCAGAAAATTCACTTTCACCTCATACTATAAATTACACTTGAGGACAAACAATTTCACACCACACATTATTTTAATAACTCATCACAAAATAATTACGATAAAGTTTTAGTATATAATCGAGTACTAGAACGTGCGTACGTTGTCAGAGTTGGAATGTAACTGGCTGTGGTTTCAGTGCTAGGTCGCGAGGTTCTCGTCACGTTTGGCACGCAACTCGTGACGTCACCGACGGTCAACGCGCGTCACTTGCCCAGGACTTGGGCAATTGCCTGCCTTGAGTGTGCAAATAAGGCGATATTAATAGAGCCAGTATACAAGCGGAAAAATGGCCTTACGTTGTTTGTTTTATTCTTTTATGCCTCATACAAAGGGTCCATATTTCACAACTTGGCATTACTATTTCTGGTTCTACATGGTTTTATAGTAGCAATGACGTCAAAATGTAAATAAGCCTACAAATACGTAATCTTATTCGAAATACTTACATTTCTATTTATACATTCAGAACTAACAAACCCAAAATATAACGAAACTTCTAGGATTATGTATGAAAGAACATAATATGTCAGTCACGCGCATGCATGGCGAAGTTGTGACTGCCGGCAACTTAATGAAACGAAAGTGTCCCTGACTGAACTAATAAGATTCATAAGCGAATAAGGCTGGCTTGGACGAAAATAGAAACGGATTTCAGTAATTTGATTTGTGACGTATGAACTTGTGGAAACGACCACCGAATACTGATAAAATGGAGTTACATATACACATGTGATGACATTATTGTTAGTTTAAGAGAGAGATTGTTTATATTCCATTTTGCTAGGGAAATAATAAGTTGTGTGCGTATTATCCTTAATTTTTTCTGTGTGATAGATTCCCTCGTGTACCTTAATTGTAATTTTGCAAAGTAAATCAGCTAAATGGTATTCCATCCTATGTTTACACTTGGATAGGAGTGCATGAAAAGAGCCTCCACGAGTGACGATACTTAAGTACGTCCGGCGCACCCTGAGCTGTCAGCCCCGCTACCAACCTTGCTGACTGGCTAATCTTATCACCACAGCATGAGCTATTCATGTATAGCTCGAGCCGACACGATAGAAGAAGACTTGGATAGGGATGGCCGGTACAAATTAACAAGGTGGCAATAGATGCCTCTTTGTACGTATCCAGTATTACATCTACCTACTCGTTTCCCAACTACGTTGGTTTTGTTTTCAGTTCATCCAGGTGCGGCTCGATAGGTACCAGTATTTTACATGGAGCGACTGCCATAGATATTCGTATGACACCCGGGAGCGACGGTTTAGGCTAAACGTATGCTGAGACGCAGATGACGCAGCGCAGCACAGTACAGATCATGCCGCGCAGGGCAGGCGAGGCAGACATAGGCCGCTACCGCATGCTGCGGCGCAACTCGAAGACACATTCGAGTTTTAACTAGTACAAAGAATAGACACGTTCGAGTTGACGAACGTTTTTTTTAATAGTCTGGATGATTAATATCATACAAACAAGGTTCACAACGCACTAATTCAATTAAATGTTCTGTCATTGCAGTAAAATTCGAATTAGGGGTAAAAAATACATGTCGACATGCACGCGTCGCGCAGAAATCTGTGCCGGCACTACAACGAGGCGCAGAGCAGGGCAGACGCATGTCTGCGTCGCACGCGTCTGCGCCGCAGCGTACGCAGCTCTTAGTACGTTCATGCATTACAAAATCTGCTCTGCGCTGCGCTGCGTGCACCTGCGTCTCAGCATACGCTTAGCCTTAACGTGTTCTCCGAGACACGAAGGGATTTCGATGTGTAACGAGTGGTCAAACATCCAAGAACTCACCGCGACAAATGCAACTTAACCTCGCAGATCGAACGATACTCGCGATTAGTAATTAGAAGAGTCCCTTCGATGTACAATATTTCATTATGTTACTCAATTTTAAATCATAATCATCAACAGTCATCAACATTGTACAAATAAAACGGGTAATGAACTGATAACATAAAAGCGAGACGAATCATTTGTTGCTTTTTATTTTTCGATTTGTTATTCATTGTGTAACATTTTATATTTTTTTGCAAACATTGATGTATTAACAGCTGAATCAACGAAAAATACACACATTGCATAAAAAAGTAATCATTTTTTTTTTTAGAAATTTTCCTTTTCTTATATAACTAACGACTCAATTGACGCGAAGAAACTAAATTTGGTGAAAGCTGTTGTTAATCAGATAACCTCAAACAAGGAAAGGTTAGGTGTGAAGGCTTTGCGTGCAGCTAATGTCTGCTGCGAGCGACCTGGCACAGATCTGATATCCTTGTTATTTAAACCAAGTAGCTATTCAACAAAAGGTTTTTAAAGTTAGAAACTTGAAAACCATTCATCTTTTCTATACACAATTTTGGTTTTATGAATGCATGTTGACATACTCGACCGTATGAAACCTCACAAAACGAAACAAAAAAGTCTGCGCTAGACACATGTTGAATATAACTCTTTTTTCGGACAATGGAACCAGAATTGAATAGCAGCCGAAATACTTGCATAGAGGATATACGAAAAGATTCATTGAAACAGCAAAAATATACCGGATAACAAAGACGCAAATTGCAAATAAAACAAACCTTATGTTGTAGTTTGTGTTTTTGAGTTTCAAACAGAAACCGTATACAAAATACACCATTAATTTTTACTTGTCTTGTTCGCATTTAGCCTTCGTCGCGCTTGTTGGTAAGAGCACAGGGTCTAAGATGGAGCACACGAATCCAAGTAACAAAGATATAGAGGTATTCCCGTATACCCCTCTCACATACACACGACGGAACACAGTAAACTGCTTGGCGCCGGACTTTAATGTGAGGGTGGTAGCTAGCCAGGCGGACCGTATAGATCCTACCACCAAGCGTGTTGGGTTTTGTTGAATCGTACAACACGCGTCTATTGCAACCTGCGGTGAGGAAGTTTTGTATTGTATCACAAGGATTTCAGTTTACCTCAGAAACAAGGTGACCTTGCTAAATAAAAAACAAGCACTCAACTACTACAAGCAGCGCTTGTTATCCGCTATCAAGTTGAGTACATAATGATTACCCTTAAGGGATCGCTGTCATTTGCGGAGCCGTGAATGAGGCTCCGTCGACACGCAACGCCACAAAGCCTAGCTTTTTCACGGACAAACTATAAATATACAACAGAACAATCCAATATTTCTTAGCTGTAGGTTCTGGGAAAATAAAAGTAACGTATACTTTATTTGGCTCTCAGTGTATTTGGCCGGAATTTATTGTTACAATAATAATTTGTTTTTATAACCTTAATAGCTAGATTTGTGTGGGTAATGTGGGAATAAGTCTTTATATTTTCGGGTAGTAAGTATGTGTTAACTCGGCATACATACGTGCTAGAAGCCGTTCCAATCAAAGACGTTCCATTTATTGGATCAGAATAACAGTCTATTATTATGCGAAATAGTTCAATCGAAATCAAATCCCAGATCTCTTATAAACCATTGAAATAATCTATTACAGACCGAAGCAACAGACGATTCGATGATAAAAGTAATCATTCGTTACTACGTAATTTCAGTAATAAATCTTCCATATCAAATTTCAATTACATTTTCATCTTCGAGCAAACGTTATTCGCCATCATTCATTCAGAAAGCAGAATTGTATATTACAAATAAAGACCATAAATAAAACGAATACAAAGATGAAAATTGTATGCGTACATCGATCGGCCGATTTTCATTGGCCCCAACTGTGGAAAGATAAATACAGAATCATTGGTGGAATGACGTGGCTGTAGCGGGGAACTTGTAACGATTCATTTGACGTGAGGAACCCTAAAAGGGACAAATTACTACAATTTGGGAAAGTGAATCAAAGTGAGGCACATTGTCTCTATTTGGAAAACTTTTCCAAGTAATATAATATGTATGTAATTTATGTTTGTAGTAGAGGCTGATACTACAAGTCTTGTGGATCTAAGTAATGACTTGCGGCAAGTTTGCAACACAAGTTTCTCTAATACAACAAGAAAGGCAGCATTAGTAGAATTATTTTGCTCTAAAAATGTTACGTTACATTCTTGCTAAAGCGTATTACTTTAAAGAATTGTCCAATGTAAGAGACATTCATTCCACAGCACCACTCCGCGCTCGATATATTCACTTGTAAAATTTTATGGAAACTAAATTTGAATTGTATCGATAGTCGATAAAGTGAATGTTCGCATTGTTCAAGTACTTGAAGCAAACGTATCAATAGCAAAGGCAATAACATGAATGAAAACCTATTATGTGTCTTTGAACCCATCATAAAGATATAATACGATGATCAAGCCACTTTCAGCGAATAATCTAAAAGTACCCGCAAATAGAGCCAAGTGATTCGTTAGCCACAATTGTACCTAAGTAGCACAGCATGGCTTTGACGTCATGGCAAATTACCCACCATTATCGCAATGGGGTTTATTAATACCTACAGTTGTATGCGTGTAGCAGGGGGAAATTGTGGAAAACATATAATTTAGATGCTCTAGTGACAAGTGGAAATATTACGTGATCAGATAGGTGCAATAAATTGTGATGGGCACGCAACGAGAACAAAAGAGATGAAGGTAGACCGCATCTTCAGTTATCATCAGCCCCTGTTTATGTTATCTCGTTCAGTCTACGATTCTCGTAATGAGAAAGAAAGAGATAGCTTATCGAAAAGATTCTGAATCGGAGGGTAGGTCAGATAGTGATCAAGTTACGGGAACGGTAGTATAAGGCAGAATCATGTCCATCAGTGGACGTCTACGCCCCAATAATAATATATACCTATTACATTGAGAAATATTTAAATTATTCGCAAAATAATTATTTGGTTCGTTTCCCGACACGGTTAGGTTAGCTTTCCTACGCTTATTGTAAAAAATCTCTCAGCTGATATCATGCATTGCTAATCAATTACTGATACATTATTTTTAACGAAAACCTCAACAAATTATAAATGATATTGATTTCTGTAAATATTATAATGTTTTTTAAGACTAGATGGCACCGACGATTCCTATCTGACTAGCTCTGAGAAGCCGAAAAAAACTCAGAGATCAAAGTCTCTTTTAAGGTCCAGACATTGTGGTATAAAACCATGCGAGAACTATAAACTATATAACATTTAACTAACCTTTTAAATGATAGATATGACGGGCCCTTTAATAACGAAGATAAATACGTATTTTGATATTAAAAAAATTTGGTTATATATATCTCAAACACTCTACAAGAACAAGGCACGACCTGTATGAAGACATACAAAGTCACACAAAGATATGGTCATAAATTCATACAATTTTCCTCATTGTTTACGTATTCATGTCGACTCGGCGCAAAAACTCAACGACTACGCAAATTGATAGTTGCGGAACAAAATACGACAGTTATACAAAGAATATAATTCCAAAAAAATACTTAAGTAGTGTTAAAAGCAATGTTAACTCCTAAAAACATCTAAATAAACAATTGCACCAGTTGATAAACAAGTTAAAAAAAATCACGACGTAGTCATGTCAATGAACAAAGATCGTCCCATTTACACGGTGACAGCGATGTGTCATTTTGCACACACTCACACACACACACACACACAAAATGTGGGCGAGTGTGTGCAAAATGACATGCGTGAGAGTTATTCGCTTCTTAATATAGACTCGACCTTAAGGGCACTGAACTAGTCTTAAAACGTGTACTAATAAAGAATGAGAGGGTATTTAATATTATTGTCTGTGCCGTCTGTCTACTGTATATGGTGTCTAATGTGGCGCGATGCTAAGAATTGATAACACCCATCTTTATATGTGGCTTTTGTAGCAGAATCGAACTGGGCCAAAAACAAAATAATTCTATCTAGAAAGTAGAATTTTATTTGCGCGTTTCTTTTTAAATATTACTCCCAGTTGACATTAGGAATGCTTTGTTCGAATACTTTGAAAATCGACTATTTATAAGAAACACATACACTAAAGATTAAATTAATGTTTCAAGTTGGAGGCATTCATAAAAAAATATTAATTAATTTAAAACAAGAGTAAAGTATAAATATTCATTAAGCTAATCAACGAAGACGTGAAGGAGGAAAGTTAGGTAAAAGCATTTTAATTATAATTTCGTTAAGGTAAAAGAAAACATGAGAGGCTTGAAATCCAGGCTTAGGTAATCTACAAAGGAATACTGAAAGATTTTCAAAAGAACTTTACAGAAACATCGCTTGCGGATGACGAAGGTAAAATTAACATGACCGAACACGCATAAGTCAAATCAAAATCAAATAAAACCAGGAGTTCATACAACACGATATATTTCGGGGAGTCGGAAGTCATTACCACTTAGTACGAAAACTATGACCTAAATCTCGTTCATTTCGATATTTACTGCGATGTTTTTCTCGTATATTTAAAACCAGCATGTTGATGAGTCGTTTAAAAAATATTTTATGCTGATAAAACCCGCATCATTAAAACGAAATATATTTTTCTACGTTTCAAGTATTCTGCAGTCATTTTGCGAATTTATTCGTAAAAACCGACAGGTTATCAATTTGAATTCAAATCCTATGCACTTGCTAAAAACTAAATTCATGATAGACTTCAACAACCCCGAAAATGTTCTAGCACGCCCTTTTAACAACGCAAACTCATTGATCAGAACAGCAACTAATAGTACAAGTCCAATAACTCATCGGCGGTATCGATCAGTGGTTATTGCAAAAAGGAGTGCTGGTCCGAGCCAGCGGGCCGTGCAAGCGGGTCGCGGGTCAATCGTTTCAATTAAAATATTTCAAACATCAACGCCTCCGTATATAGGTGATAGATTCCCTTGAAATACTAGTTTGGTTTTCCTTGAAAATATAGTACGTGTAAACATTTGGACTGATGAAGTGATTGATGCACGACATGCGATTCACAAATTATAAAAAATTCTTCAGAGAAGATACTAATGTTGTGATTTATGTAGACAATGGAGTGATCCACGAAGCTAATAAGACTACAAATACATCTAAAACACCCAAAAACAGAAATAAACTCCAAATTAAAATTACCAATCTTCTAAAAGCACTTAATTCCCAAATCAGTCACAATCCGGTACAGACGTGTAAATTGTGTGATATTAAAACACGACACGCGTCAGTTAGCATGTCGTCGTAATTGAAACACATCGTAGCACTCGCTAATGCGCGTCGGAGAATCCCGCAAAACGCTCCTACAAGCGACTTCATTTCAACGGCTTAACCAGTAGCGTCACCGGCGTCATGTAGGCCTCGCAGTCTGTCGCTTCGTTTCATATTATGTCATATTTCACAAAAGTTTTCACGTTTTACACGTCAAATGTAATTTGATGGGACCGCTTTTTGAATCCTCCTGAGGTTTTATTAAAATTGAACATTATAAACTTGTCTTATAATGAAAGTTTGATATCATCTGATTGAGCTGCTTCATTTAATTTAGACAAAATCCCGTCTGATAAAGAGGTTTTATACCAATTGGATTAACAAATTTCAAGCGAAGCCCGGCAAATATCCAATTAAAATCCTTTACCTTACTATTTTGCAGTTATCAATTTTAGCGTGTATTGATTTCTCAGAAAAATGAGTTGCATCAGCTATTTCTATTTTCAAGTTAAGAGAAATAAGTTGGAGTTAAGTTTAAACTCAATTTTATGCTTGACTAGAATCTCAAACGCTATCGAAGCGGTGCGCGGTGCTATCTCAATTCACATTAGTTCAGCTTGAGCTTTTACTTAAAGGAAGAAAACGTACAAATTCTGAGCTATGGCCGTGGTTAAAATATTTCAAATGATTTATCAAAAGTCCGTGAAGGAAGTCGGGCAACACACCGCAAATTCCTTGGGAACGGTGGAAAATAAACCGACATTGGAGAACTTTATTTAAAAATGCTTAAGCACTAAGAGTTAATGCTAAAGCTAATTTATTAGGAAGAGCCAACTAAGACAAATTGGTTGTGACTTGTGATTAATTTACTCCAAAATCAGGATCAAACTACAATATGAATTTAGTTTTGAAACTTTTCAGTTCTGTGTACACTAGGAGCATGTCAAAATAAAATATTATAACGAAGAAAGTTTGTGAAGCCTCCCACGATAAGTAACCGAGATCTGGGCACAGCTGATAGGTCCCTGGCTGTCAATATATCGTGGCTTTTCCTAAAGCTTTTCCCCTACACCGCGGGATTAGTTTTCTTCCGGAACCCCTCCTGGTATTAATGCGTCACGGACGAGTAAATCTCCGTTCTTGTTGACGGTATCAGTTCAGGGCACAATTTCCTTGTGCCAGAATTTCTGATCCATACCGGGACTTAAGTCTTTTTTAGGGATAGTAAATAAGTTTATTGAAAGTTGATCCTTTTCGTAGTGTTGACGCCATGAAAATCTAGAGATAACTTTAACTTAATGAAAATCAACTTATAGAACTGGGGCAGAAAGCACACAAACTAAGTAAAACTTTTTCTGTACTGTTGCTATTTTTAATCCAAGTTTTTGATAAGTGAAACAAAGATAATACAAATTACGGCGCATTTCTAAAAGCCGATATTGTAATGGTTCCTAAATACCGTAATAATAGTATAGAATTAATCCAATTAGCTAATGAGATTGGAGTCATTGACAATACGTTGACTAGAGCGCCTGCAAGTAATAGTCTACAAACTTTACTGCATTAGTGTGTGTTAGTCTTTTGACTAGGAACTAAGGACCAAATTAAGGCCTTATACCTATATATTCTAAGATTTTACATGAATCTATCGGCAAAATAATAGCGCGTCTCATTAGAGAGGAAGATGATTATCACATACCAAAGTAAATGCTCAGATTATGATAGTCAAGACAAGATGAATGTGTACTGGGAAGTTTTGATAGATGACGATTTATATAAACGCTATCTTGAAACTGAAAAACTCTTTTAGAATGTAAACGAATAAACTTATAGATTTTTTACATCTTCCTCTTTATAAAATTCCTGTACTTCAGACAGACAAACGTTTTAAAATTCGTGCGGAAATTCACAAAGAACCGTAAAGTCGTGGGTTAAAATTGAAGTGAGATGGGAACAATCAGCATAATTAAACCGACTTTACGGATTATTTCACCTGTATTTTTTAAATTCCTTTTTCTTTTTGACCTTTAGGCGGCCATCTTTATGTCGGAGGGTGTACTGTTAAATTGTCACCTTATTGGTTTTTTGGTAGCTTAGGCACAAGTGTGGTTCTTGAAGTTCGAGATTGGATTTCCTGGACGAACGGACGTTGACAAGTATGATTGCGTTTTTCGACGAATGAAATTCCGGGATTGGAATTGCGAAAGGATCGCCATTTATCGAGGCATTGTGATCTAACACCATCATTTGCAGACTGGGCAAACGACAGGGACGACATTACACCCTTCATTTATCCTTTGGGGATCAAAGATGAGACGGTCACCGTATTTATTGCATATGCATTGTTAATCAAAAAAACATTGGTGACAGTCACAACGAAGTTAATTTAAATTCCAAGTAATATCAGAGGTCTCCATTTTAAATGATACAGCATAGGTCAGAACAGAATATTACCAATGTCACCGAGGCCAGCGGTTACAATGTGGACTTTTAAAAATTGAATTACAATAACAAAAGCCGAAAGTAGAACGCTTCCATTAAAGTGAGATTAACAAAGCAGATATAAATTCAACTGAATATTATCCAAATATAATATATGGTTCTCGGGTTTTAGCAACACTATGTTATCGTCCGGGGTGCATTGAAAGAGCCTCCATGCATGTCGATACTGAAGTACCTATGTCCGGCGCACCTTGGGCAGTGAGCTCGGCTTTTCATATAGCTCATACCGGAACAACAGAAGAAAAAGTTCACCTGAAGTGTTGGCTTCTAGTCAAACCAGAAGCAGCTGAATCAGTATTTCACACAGAGCTACAGGTTTCAGACCTAAACCCTATTGGGAAAACCGATAGCAATAACGCCAACAACAATATTGAAACTAATACATAAATATGTAGATAGCTACGAAATCATCAGATAGGATCAGTAATCGCTCAGTCGCCGGCGATCGATACATTCAAATTACCAAACACAGCCATATATTTATAGCGATATGCAGTACGAGTGTGTGCGTGGATCAACAAAGGATCATTAATATTAGAATTGGAAACACGTGCTTATGAAAATTCAACACAAGTTTTGACTTCACGACGAGTTCGCTTTGTCGTGCATTTTATTTGTTCAAGCGAGTAAGAGATTCTGCTGTTTACACAAACAAAATGCGGCTTGGGAAATCTTAGACGGAGCTACAGCTTAGCTTAAGTAATCAGAGTAGAATCCGAGTAGGAAAAGGTTAAGATTTCCGAGAACAATTTGAGAATGAGACTGCAAAAGCTATCGTTGAGAATAAAACCAGGTATTATTTTAAGTGACTTAAGTAAATTGACGGTTAGAGGCTGAGTATCCGTGGAAAAATGCTCAAAAAGTAATCGCAACAGGCTTCACAATAAGGTCCTAAATTGGATTACGAAGATATCGATATCCACGAATAAGTTTTGAAAAATTGACAACTTATTTACCGATAAATCAAATTCTAAGAAACTACCTCCTAATAAATTGCGTTTTATTGATAGGAACCTCTTATAAATTCACCCACAAAATGTGATGATTATAGCTCCCAAAATCGGGAAGTCTATGGGGAAAGAAAGAGCCAGCCTGTTTAGTGATTTTAGGCTGATCACACATGGGCCCCGAAGTTGCTCAAGTCACAGTTGATCGCGATTTGTTTTCAAAATCAAAATCATATATTTCTTCGCAAACATGGGTAGTACAAAGGTGACAAGTTATATTATATGTTCTCCATATTCTGCCCAAAGGCGTGCAAATATTACAAAATTTAACACTATTGTAAGTAAATCTATCTACACTTATACAATTATGACGACACGTTTGGTGCATTGGCTAAGCGATTGGCTTCTGCGCCACGGGTCGTGGGTTCGATTCCCACACGGAACAAAAATTTGTATGGCCTACAGATGGTTGTTTCGGGTCTGGGCGTTTGTTTGTGAGATTTGTGTTTGTAAACGCACCCACAATACAAGAGAAATCTTAGTGGGGGCAACGTTTTAAAAAAAAAAAAAAAATTAAGGCACGTATTGCATTATAATTATAAAGATTAATTTGAACAAATTATATTACATTATGAATTAGGAAATGAATTATGAAATAATAGCCAAATGCAGCAGAATATTATGATTATTTCAATTGAATAATCAGATTTGTCTACTAAGCTTTTAGCTACAGACTATACACGATAACTACAGCTACAAATAAATTGCGATCAATTGTGTCTCGAGCACCTTAGTGGCTTTTTTTCGGTCAGTTTTCATCTCTATTATTGATTAAGAACCTTACTATCACAGCAAATACATAACATAATAACATCACGCCTGTATTCCCCTTAGGGTTGGCAGAGGAGTATAGTACATCTACATTTCGCCATTATATTTAATCCCATGTAATAGGGGGCGAGCCTAAGAAATTCCACACGGAAAACTCCAATAACACTTTGTCCGACCTGGGGATCGAACCCAAGACCTCACGCAGTCGTCGAGGCAGTCAGCAAATACCTCGTTCTTTTAACAATATCTCACGTTCTATTTACGTATAAAACATTAAATTATTATACATTAGCATGCACACAGCATACACAAGTACAGACATAAAGCAACAAAAATGCCATTTCTTACGCACGAACGTCGAGGTTAATACGTTCCACTCACTCAGTGCGTCAATTTTAATGTTTTTCATGTCTCATTATAAGGCCTGGAATATATATGCTACTAAAACAGCATGCTCGTTATAGCATGCCATTCAAGTGTATTTTAAGCATGCTTCATTCGTTTACACGTGCTAATTGTTTCCTAGTAAGTAGCATTCGTTGAATATAGCATGCTTTTGTGATACTACGTAGGATGTGTAAACGAATTTGTATACTGTGGAGATTTAAAAAGATATTCTTCACAGTTAAGGGATTAGAAAAAAGGTATTAAGTTTAGTTTAAGTCCCATAAGTGGACTAACCTATGGCTTTTTACAAGCTTTTATTTAACTTGCAATGTATGTATGTTTGTCCGGGTGGAATCTTGCAACTGAGTTTTAAATCAGTTATCTTTAACCGATTGAGCTGAAATTTGGTATACACGCTTATATTGGATGACAATGCATGCTTAGCTATGTGACGTCATTCTAATTCCAATATGGCGGATCATCCAAGATGTCGGACTAGTTATTTTTTCTGTACTACCACAGTATGGGTATCAAATGAAAGGGCTTGCTGAGGAGAACACGAAAACAGACTTAGAAACATTCCCAAACATAACTAAAAAATAAATTAAATAAAAGCTTCTTTTTTTAAGTTTTTTTTACCATAAATTATTGTAGGTTAAGTTCAATTCGAAGTTAGCGTAAGATTTTTTGTTCCAAAATAACCTAACTACACTTTATGTTCTGCCTGATATTCGAACCTCAAGCTTCGAAGGCCTGCAGACTCATTATTACTGTAGGATTAATAAGACATTCCAGCTTTAAATATAAATAGAAACATGCTTAGAAAATTATGAAATTGGTTAGCTAACCGTTATTAAATATTTACAATTATTAAGTCATTCTTCATTCAGGCTTAGCGTTTGCCTCGAATAATAATAACGTCTGCTCTTTATTTGAACTTGTTTTTATTAAAAATACCCTCAACGTACTAAAAATGAAACTCATTTTAATATGAATTCTCTTGGTCAATTAACCAAACTTAAAACAACGCAGCTTTTCATTATTCCAATACCTTTTTTATTTATTTTTCTATTACTCGAATAAAAATATTTCTTTCATCAAAGTTAACGAACTCTATTATTCGCATCAACTATAGAAATTTATAAAAAGGTCTCTCTTATTTTTTAATATTTCATAGCGGTGTGTAGTGATAAAAGGCGGAAACTATCCGACGCCGGATGCGGTCCCGCCCGCCCCCGCCCAACGCTACCGGAAGCGGAAATAAAGACACCGAACGACACCTTCGGGCAACGACCCACGTTCAACAATACTCGTGTATGCGTACAACTCACTTGTTACTCCGACTGGTTTTTTTTTGTAGAGCTTTTTTAATGACTTTGTGAAAGAGCCTTGTTATGTTCAAGCTTTTTTTTCTGTCTAGAACTTGAACGTCTGAAAGTACTACTATAAAAAAGTGTGTAGTCCGCTTACCCGTAGCAGGACATTATAAAAAAGGATATTATAAAAAAAAGCTTTGTGGACTAAGGTTCTTCTGATTCTGAGAAGAGGTTCGTGCCCAGCAGTGGGACAGCGATGGACTGATTATGTTATGTCTGGAGCATTTAGTTTACGACTATATGGTAGACAGACACGCTTTTGTTTCTAAAAATCTTGGCAGAGGTACATACACCCAGTTTTGCTTGGATGCCATGGATTAGTTATCATATGACCGTCAAGTAATTTAGTATTCAGCCTTTACCAATTTTGGATCTGCACAAAAATGCTATCACTGGAATTTTGATATACGGAATATTCGTCTACGTCTAACGACGATCTGATTCAATATTCTACGTTTAAAAAATCCATTTGTTAAATTTAAGGCTATGTACAGCAATACTGCACATAGTCCTTTTACAAAATGGGGGTAATGTCCGTTGCAAAGCTGGAGTGAGTCTATTGCAGTTTAATTTAATTTACCCGCTAAGGGGTTTCACTTAGGGGGTAACTTCACAGTTAGTTGAAAGAAAAGTTCGTTTAAAGAACTACGGAAGCGTTATCCATCTGGACGTGTTAAAAAAATACCGACTTTAAAGATCAGACATGTTGAAGCAAAAAATTACGAAACTTTCTATCGGAGAACAAAGGAATGAAATAAAAGAAAGAGTCAGGAGAACTGAAAGTGACCTATTTCATTATATTATGTAGAATCTAGTTTCCAAGAAAATGAAAAACTTCTAGAGAGGGACAATAGAGTTTACTGACGCTCCAATTCCACACCCAATTTGCAGGACTTTGTCCTGCAAACCTGGATGTGTCCTGCAAAGTTGGAACTATAATTTCTTTTGAAATTTAGTTCTAATTCCAACCCTTTATTTCACAACTGCTATTCAATTCAATATTATCCTGAAGAATTATTTTATGTTTCGCTACAGAGTACGCTCGTCTTTAACCGCTTTACATACAATTATATTTTCCATCCTAAGGCTGTCTGTACGAGATCGCTGATTACACCGGTTTTTATATTTTTTTATTAATAAAACATTTTGTACAATCAGACTTTACTTATTCATCTACACATAAATCAAAGTTATTATTATTATACGTCTCAGAGCATTGATAAATCAAACGTTTAAACAATGTCGTTGATAAGGACAACACAATTTTCCTTAGACTAAAAGAAAACAAACAGAAAGTAATTCCCACAGTTTTAAACCATGTACATAAAAATAAATAATTTATGGCTTCGAATAAGCAACAATCAGATCTTTTATGCATCAATAAAGCGCCATGGAGTGAATATCGAAGATTTTACTGCTAACAAACGTCGGGGAGGACGCATTGAGGAAATTTCTGCAATAACACAACCAAACGAAATATTATTCGCTATATTTTCGTCCATTCCAAGACTTCGCCTTGAGATGCTTTTTAAGAAAATGCTACTTATACAATTTTCCATTGTGGGTGTTTTAAATTAAACGTGTATTTTCTTACATAATGTTCTGTTTAAGGTCACATCGAGGCTTAGTCGCATTATTTTGCGTAATTACGCTGTAATGCGGGTTATTCCTATTAAATAAACTCAATCACGCCAAGTTGTGAAATACTTGACTTTACGAAGATGTATGGGAACAATCAAGGCATTAAACATACTAACTTGATATAAAGTAGCGGAAAATTAATCAAAACTTGTTCAACAACTCCTCGAGTGGAAACCCACTGTCTTTGTTTTGTTGCCATGCCATTGTTAATCAAAGTCACATTAGTAGATTCACTACTTAATAATGCCTTTTAACAACCCAATGTAGTGATTAATATAGTACCTTTATACCTGGCACTTAGCAGTTTAACGATTCATGAAACCACAGTCAGCTAAATTATGTGAAAAATATAAACTATAACACACACTGAGTGTTTATTATATAATAGTTGGAAAATCGTATTACCGCGATTTAGGGTTATTTAGATATCGCCATCAGTTATTAAGAGATGTTTGAATTCGGAACGGAGGGGGAGAGCGCGGCGACGCGACCGGCCGCGACTGGCGCCCGACGGCGACTGCCGCGCCGATGAGCAGGGAGCAGAAAATATGGAAAAACCAGGAAACAAGGTACGAGGGTGCATTTATAAAATGAGTCTTTAAGGATAAAATATAGGAGGCGAAACAAGACGCGTTTTTCTCTCCGAATAATATTTAATTAAAACAAAGGTGCAGTTAGCGAGAATTTACGGAATAATGACCGTGGAGGATTTATCTACCATCTAATTAACTAGTTTGTTACATTTTGTTTGTTGCTTTGGCAGCGGGCTCAAGACAATATTACTTTTTATATGCAATGTGTTTAAAATAAATGGCCAATATCTAGAGCAATTCTGTTTTTTTCGATTAAAAGTTAGTTTATGCTGATTTTGTCTCTACCAGCGCAAAAATACCTTTTACAGCCATAAACATCACAATGTTTTCACCAGCCAGCTACATTTCTCCGGTGGAGCTTTTCTTGGAACACTTTTAATAGGTGCCACCCCATAAAGTTACATCGCTACATTTTGAAACTGTAGGTAAATAAGGCAATTAAACATAATTTTAGTTTCATATTCTGTTAAAATTAACATTGTTTATAATGAACAGTAACATTCTGAAACTGTAAACAAACAAGCTTCAAGCATCATTTTCTTAGAAATCCAAATTGGAATGTTCTTCCAGAATTCGACAAGACGTTTCATACACAATGTAATATGTTGCGATTCTGACATTTGATGACGTAAACTACATTTGGAACAACACTGACAAATTATCCGACAAAGTGCCGACAGTGATATCATGTAGTCACTCCCTTGAGATCCTGGAAGAGCTAGGCAAAGGTATTACATAGTAAATGCACTTTGTCAAGGACGGTAAATTAGATAGAGAAGCTAGCCTATGGTTATTTATCAGGGAAGATTCCAATCCAGAATTTCGTAACAGCAGAATCCAATAACTCCTTACCTCACTTCGGGTGAACTTCGGGTCGAACTCGTGACCTTAACTGAACCACAGTAGCGCTTCAACAATGAAAGAGGGTGGACAAAGGCTACGATTTTATTCAATAACCCACCAAAACACGGAAGCAGGATAGGACCGATACAAATACGTGGTTTAGTTCTCCAATTTACATTTATAACAAGCCGTTGTTGCTATAGAAGTTATACGGTATAATGTGAGAGCCATAATCCGGCGTTCGGTTCGACATGTCTGCAAACAAATTGGTTTGTTTGCGAACAGCACAACACGCCGAGTGTCGATGCGGTGACGTCATAGCACACATATACCCACCACTACACGAATAGGGTTGCCAAAGTGTCTGTACTGTACAGCCTATTTAGTCCCACGCGTAGGGCAAACTTAAGGGAATGTAAGTTACACCTGTATTTGCTAGGCGGAAGCAGGTTTGCCCGTCAACAATGACGCCGTCAGATTTAGGCAGGAACCACTTTTGAGATTATTTTTTCTGGTCTTTAAATTATAATTTTCTTCCTGTCCAACCATGCAGGCTTTTTGTGTAAAGAATGTAAAACGCCAAAGCATCATGCATCATGCGTAAGGATGCGTGTTTTGCACATCAAACTTAAAAACGCAATTCACAAAGAATGTCCTGCAATTTGGACTTGATGTCCTGCTGTAGTAACTATTAATCCAGTTATTCTACTTTTGTATCTGGCAACCCTATAAACGGGGATAGATGCAAATATTTACTTAAACATCACATCTCAGTACCATTAGCGAGACCAGACATAATTATAAGACAAATACATGGTTAGCAAGATGTTACTATTCCGGACTATGTACATACGCAAGTATTGTTGGATTTCCGAGAAATTCTCAATAATCTGAATGTCTTGGCAAATGATAGTAAATTTGTAGAAAATAATAGAGTAGGAAACGCATTAATTAAGGAGCTGGTAGCATCTAGGTACATAGGTAGTCAGCATCAAATATATCGGGACACACAAGTTGTTCTAAATGATCTGAACAACTAAGAAAATTAAACTATATCTCAATGATACGAGGAGTGTTTCAGTGTTCTGTTTTTCATGAGAACTGTCATTCTGACAAGAATTTTATCCTTTTGAGATACATTTTAATTTCTATAGTTGTGTAGATAATAATGAACAGTCTGTTCTTATTTATCACAGCAAATCAAGTGAAGTTGAATTGATATTGGCTATAGGACAGTGACGCCATGATGCTTTCAGGGATTCCTATTTCCTACATAAGGAAGATAGAAATAATAACAAGCCGAAAACTTTTAATAACCATGTATCAAAGGGTAGTACATAAAACATGGATGTAAGCTGTAAACTCAACAAAAGCGAACAACAAAAAGGCAACATACTTAATTCTTTAACTATAAAGCCTTAAACTTTTTTAATAAGACCGCCGAATGACAACGAACCTCGGTCGAAAAAGTTAGATTATTTACAGATTTCCAAACGGGCGGGCAACCTCGTAAATCCTGGGATACTGCGAAAAGACAAATAAGTGGAAAACTTAAAAATAATGCTCTGGTGCCGAGGGTAGGATGATGAACTGGCTCTATCAACGGTGTTCCGTTCCCTGATTCAATTATAGACCCCGTAATAGGGTGTTATTTTTCTCCGAGATTCGCGAAGTTCGGGCGTTGTTTTTCCATTAAATGGTTTGGAAAACTCAACATGATAGTTGTTTTTAATTTTGTTGGACTAAAAGGTGTTATTAAATTCATCATTAAACTATGCAAAACTTATTTCACTACGTTTTAGCCCGCTAATTGGTTCAATTTGACTAAAATTCAACGCCCTATATTTTTGGCATCCATGACTATATTTGCTATGGACTGTTAACCTCAAAATACATGATTCCATCCATATATCCAATATTAAATGCTCACAAAGTTGCAGCTAGTATTTGGGGCAGGCACGGAACTGTGAAAGGGCACGATCAATACACATTGCTGTTTCCTGTGCTATATTTCAGTTTGCACAGGCACTGATGCATTCTCGTGTAATTTTCTTTAAACATCTGTATTAACACGGTTGATTCTGTGTAAGTGAGTGAGCATCTAATTATGTTTGCACATTTTTGATCTCTTCATGTTTTTTAACTGTAAATGCGCCGGTAGGCTCATTGATATCACTGAACAAAAGAATCTGAGGTTTGCGGATGCCAGAGGCTTCGTATAGGTATAGAAACTGTCAAGGATCTTGGCGCTGGAAATGACCAGAAGTTCTAGAATGAAGAAGGACATCTCAAACCATATGCATAGGTCAGAAGTTTCGGCCATACTAATTTGACAAGACTTTATCAGAGGATAAAAATAACATTTCTAATTTTAGAAACATGGAAACTCAATCCGATTTTCCTACACGTTTCTATAAGTGGCAACATCGTCGGCCTTGTTCATGATTTATCAGGCTTCCACGCGTCAGGTGGTCCGATTATCAAACTTAATTGCGAGGAAGACTCCATTGGAGTGACAGTATGATAAATGGGTGACGTCCACCTGAATGTAATCAACTAGAATAACTGACACTAATCTCAACAGTTGTACATGTACTGACGACTTTAATGGGAAGTGTGAATTGGCGTTCCACATGTAGCTATATTAATGGCCATTTCCTCTAAAAGATATGAAGAATGTTTGCCAGTGCAATGTTTAAATAAAATAGCTTGTCTTTTATTCCATTGGAAGTACAAAGAAATGTTTGAGTTATAATTTAATGATGACTTGAGTAAGGTGGAAACTAATACATGCCTTATTCTGCCTTCAAGGTTGCGATTTCGATTGTTATAATGAGAACCAGTTTTTGTATAGAATAGATGCGCGAGCACAATTTTAATATCATGTTAAGACAACTGTCAGTCGACCCTGTCAATGACTGTCCCATCCGATGATAGGACAGTCATTGACAGTTTGTCAATGCCTAGCAATGACATGGACAAGCAGCATAGTAAAGGAACTGCTGTCACCAGTTAATCATGTTTTCCTTAAACCATATAAAAACACGTGAGTCCATATGACGGACGTAATTGTCAATTACTTTAAAATAAGAACACATAACTGTCAGACACTTTAAATTCAGAACGCGTAACTGTCAACTTCAAAGTAAGAGCTAAGCTTCCAAATATAAAAATATAAGACGCGATAACCGCCGCATCAGCGATGCATCAGCGTGTTACGTCAGATCGAGGAGGAATGCAATAAGCTAGCCTAGGGCTGGCATGGCGAGCAGGCGGCATGCCAAACTGTCGCAGTCGCTTGCCAACCGCGCTGCCAGGGTTCGATACCCCTCAGAGTTTGAGGGCTGCTACTGCTACGTGCTGTAGTTTCGTTAACTGTATCGTTTAAGATTCAAGTACTAGACGGGGTCGACGAAAAGTTTAAAACTCTTTGTAGCTCTGATTTTAAAGTATAAGTATGTATTAGGTTGGTATGCTTTCATGAAATTCTTTCTCAACAAGCTACTATATAAATACTTGTTCTTATGTAGGTCCTACTTTATACTACACAAGATCTACTGAACATGCAATTTTATGTTCTATACAAGCTTAGTTTTAGTATATACTAAACCTGAAACTAGTTTATTCAGAATCATTAGGAGAATCGATTGACATATTTTTTACAACTTTTTTTTTTTCATAAATTTCAATTTTGTTTCAGTTGTTTTCTACACATAACAGTTGACGGGAATAGACACCTTGAGGCTTGAGACGGTCCTCTCGGTCAATTTCCGTGTATTAGACAACCCCTGCATAGCACATCTCAGGCATTTCACACTTTTTTAGGGAACTTAACGCGACATAAACTAAGGTCTAACTTGGAGATTTACTAAAAAAAACACATATTCAGGCAGTTCTGATGAAAATCTTGTTGGGGAGTCTCGGTTTTCGTATAAAGTAAAAATAAGGTTGTATAACGGTGTAACAAGAATTGACCGAAACTCTTCGTAGTATCTTTCAATTCATTGCTAACTTTCGATAGAAAACATTTCCCTTTAATGTTCGTCTAGAACTTACTTTTGTCCCAAAGATGTTGTAAGAACGTTATGAGTGCCAATAAAGGTAGTTGTAAGGAACTTACATAATTATGATGGATCTCCTCACGTACAATTTTATTATAGAGAAGTAATGATGTTGAAAATTGCTTGAGATATGGATGTCATTAAATTAATCATCTCATTACTCACGCTTCCCGTATTCAACAATATTATGCGAGATTCCTTACCTGTAACAAAACAAAAAACATTTCATTATTAAACGAATGATCATCAACCTACCTTGTTTTTCCCTATCGCTTAATTATGTAACATATGTATATAAGCAATATATATAATATATAGGTAGGTATATATAATTTTTATATGTAAGTATTATGTCTACGTATTGTGTGTAGTATATAGTATATATATATTTTCCAGCAGTACACCACGGACTATCCCCCCTATCTTATTCATTGTTTTCCTGTCCATCCAAAGGTTGTCTGGTAGATATCGCTATCAGCGATAAGACCGCCATTGTACCCTTCACTAAATTATATTGTATACTAGCTGTACCCAGCATGCGTTGCAATGCTCTTTTTCCTACCTACTGCCTACCTACTACCTACCTACTACCTACCTACCTACTACCTATCTACTACCTACCTACTACCTACCTACTACCTACCTACTACCTACCTACTACCTACCTACTACCTACCTACTACCTACCTACTACCTACCTACTACCTACCTACTACCTACCTACTACCTACCTACTACCTACCTACTACCTACCTACTACCTACCTACTACCTACCTACTACCTACCTACTACCTACCTACTACCTACCTACCTACTACCTACCTACTACCTACCTACTACCTACCTACTACCTACCTACTACCTACCTACTACCTACCTACTACCTACCTACTACCTACCTACTACCTACCTACTACCTACCTACTACCTACCTACTACCTACCTACTACCTACCTACTACCTACCTACTACCTACCTACTACCTAAACAGATTAAGAATATGGATATACTGATATATTTTTTTTTTTTTAAATATCAAAATTTTCTGTCATAAGAACCTTCTCCTGTCAATTACGAACAAAACAAAAAAAAAATTAGCGAAATCGGTCCAGGCGTTGTTGAGTTATGCGCTTACCAACACATTTTGCGATTCATTTTTATATTATAGATGAGCTATGTTACAATTTTGGTGTACAATAAAGTATATTCTATTCTATTCCATCTAATCCAAATATTTATTTATAATACCGACAAGAATAAATAAAGTTATGAAAATAGCTATGAAAACAATGGAGGAAAATGATTGAGTTACTGCTATCTTCAGTAAATAAATAACGAATTATTATTTACTTCACAGTGTAAATCTTCCTTTCTTCAAGACCATTGTAATTAATAAAGATTCTAAGACTCTTTGATTAAGTCTGTGTTTAACATTTTCTTGTGCTTGCAGCATTTTGCTAGTAGTAGCTTTGTTTAAGTACGCCAGTCGTTGTTTTTACTAGCGGGTACAGGACCAAGTTCTTTCTTCAATAATGTCAATATCTAGGTATATGTGGAGCGAAGGACCAAACGTTAGGAAGCCAAGTCTTCGCTATAATATACAGGGCGTTAACGAATTCGTGTAATTCCTTCAAACCACCTGATCTACTGGTGACACAGATAAACCCTAAATGGGAATTTTTGAAAATCAACAAAAAATAATTCTAAAAAAAATCTTGATTTTCTATTTCTGAGTCATTTTAGAGCCTTGAGTTATCTGACTGCAAAGAGTGATATCGCGTTAGTCGTGCCTGGCAGCCGTGTCGCCATGCTTTCATTAATTTATGCGTGGCATCGAAATGTTCACACAAGTAACACTTTTATTTTGCAAAAAAATAAATTCTAATTTTTTTACTGAATCCTTATTAGGTGGTTTAGATACGATCGGTAACAAAGCCGCATGAAAACATAATAATTTTATTTTTTATTTTTAATCAAGCTAAATCCCGTGCCCCCGCACCTATCGCCCTATCTACATCAGTAGTCGATCATGTAGTTTTAAGGAATTACACGAATTCGTTAACACCCTGTATAGGGTTACTTCAAATTAACTGGTGAAGCTTCACGGGCTTACTCGGTATCACTACATAGTATAAAACAAAGTCGCTTCTCGCTGTCTGTTCCTATGTATGCTTAGATCTTTAAAACTACGCAACGGATTTTGATGCGGTTTTTTTAATAGATAGAGTGATCGAAGAGGAAGGTTTTAAGCTATAAAACGTCCACGTGGGAAGCCGAGGCGGGTCGCTAGTCATGAATAGACTACATTTAACAAAAAAAAAAAAAAAAAACGTGTGCGCCCTTACTACTGTATTAGTTAGGGGTCTTGTTACTTAGGTAAATAAAGTTTAGGTATTTTGTGATTTGATGTGTTCTATTGATGATACCCGTATCATGCAAAGACCTGGCTTCCTAACTTTACTAGGCTGCAACGTTTGGTCCTTCGCTCCCTATACCTAGATAATAACATTATTTTTGTTTCATAACTTTCGTGAGACACATTCATATTTATGATTATTTTAAACTAGTCGGTCGGGCAATCCCGAAAAATGCACGTGAGTAAACCGTAAATAATCATAACATTATTAATAAAAAATGAAAGAAAGGAGGAGCTCGTAGCTAAATAATTACAGCCGCATAGACCGATCTTCCGGGTTAAGCCACGCTTGCCGAGGTTGGTCTGTGGATGGGTGACCATTTACCATAGCGAGTTTCCTCCGTGCCTCGGAAAGCACGTAAAGCCGTTGGTCCCGGCTGTCATTTGTAGATCTTTGACAGTCGTTACTGTTGGTCAGAAGCCAGAAAGTCTGACAACCAGTCTTACCAAGAGTATCGTATTACCCAGTTACTGGGTTGTGGAGGTCTGATAGGCAGTCGCTCCATGTAAAATACTGATATTCAGCTGCATCCGGTTCGACTGGAAGCCGACCCCAACATAGTTAGGAAAAGGCTAGGCAGATGATGATGAATAAAAAATGAAAGAAAGAAAGATTTATTCGCACAGAATACAGGTGGTACCAGATATTACAATGGTGGATAGTTCAAACTATACTCTGCCTGTATTAGGCATACAAATATTTATAATTATATTATATAAAACAATTAAAATGTTATTACATTACTTACAAATGTCAAGTTACATTATTATTTTGCATATTTCTTTTTTTATTATTATATTACATTATTTTAAATTTTATAAATAATCAGATTCAATAGTTTTATGTCGCATAAACTCTACTATGGTATAAAAGCACTTATCTACTAGCCACTTTCTCAACTTAATTTTAAAATATTTAAATGGAAGTTCCCCGAGGCTCTTAGAACTAGAAAGAACTTGATCCTGTCCTACCTACCATACCCAGACACCTTGTGACGTTTCACTAGTTAATTTGGAGTAGGTAATACTCATTTTCAGCCTATCCAATTTCGTCAGTTTAAGGCAATACATAATTCATACAATTTTCGTGTTTCAAATTGGGTCTAACCGTCTAACGGAACTGAAAGGTCTTTCGCACCTAATATTACATTATCTGAGTTCTACAACTTAGTGTCTCTAGCGACGAAGTTAGACTCTAAGTTTGAAACCTAGGTGCTGAGGTGTTAGGTGTAAATATGGTAATGTGGTCTAAAACTTTGCTTTGACAAGTTTCCGTTTATAATTTAATATTTAAACTGCTTTAAGCTTTATACCTAAAATTTCTTGAGAATTATAGAGCGTAATTATTTTTATTGAACGGTCAATGGTAGTCGTGGCCTTCTATTATATGATGGGAACTAATATAGTTATACTCGTACGTACGGCGTCAGTTATAATAAAACCCTTTGTTGCTCGCAATTAATATTATATTGTGTTATTGTTGATGGTGATTGGCGCAGTGGCTGAACGCTCGGCTGCTATGCAACGTGTCGCGGGTTCAATTCTCGCACGGAACACGTATTTGCCGATCTTAGTGTTTGTGGATTTAAATATTAATTATTCTTACTGAGGCAAGTTTTTTTAATAACAAACCTATCAAATCTATTTATATTTGCAACAACAGAACTAAAAGTTTTAGTCCAATTTCAGGAATTCATGACTACAAATACACAGGAAGTCATTCTGTGACAGTTTAACATTAAAATGATAACCCAAATTCCTTGAACTGTTACAAATTGCGTGGGATTACGATCTAATCTTTATCTTTTGTTTCCACATCAGTACAAAAACAAGAAACACTTATAATTCTACGATTAACATGTTTATATTCTTCTTTAAAGATCAGAAACAGTAACATAACATCATGCCTGTATTCTCCGAAGGTTTTGGTATGGTACACCCTTCTCACCGTTATGTTTAAGTCCTATGTAATAGTGGGCGAGCCTATTGCCATCAACCGGGCACAAATTCATACTCCGGGCTGCTACTGATAAATTCCACAAGGAAAAACCCAATAAGGCCGCTTGTTCACACGTTTTTTCGCCGTAAAAACTTACGGTTAACTAGCCGTTTGTAGGCACGGTCATCAGTGTTGTATGTACTACTATAGAAGTTTGTTGACGGACACGGTGGCCCAACGGCACGCCTGCGCCGCCGTATGCACCGTAGCTGCTCCTATTTTGCGCACGATTTGATTTACATGAGTGTTGTATGACAGTCTATGAGAGTTTGTTAAAGACACCTGACGTTTTCGCGACGGGCAGTTATTGTATGACAGCTTTCCAACGCTGATTTTGTGTAACAAAATGGATATAAATCGGTTTCGGCTGGTGGTTTGCCGTTTCGTGTACAAGCTTACACGATTTTTCTACGGCGCGGCTAATATGCCGTACGGTTAAGAAACCGTGCCGTGAACAAGAGGCCTTACACTATGCCCGACCTGGGGATTGAACTCAGAACCTCATGGTCAGCAGTAGCCCTTGCAATCACTAGACCGACGAGGCAGTCAATCATCATCAAACAGTACTTCTAACGATATGAAACAAGTTAATCACACTGACATAATACACAACAAAGATCTGAAAAGATCATAAACATTAATCTTTTTTAACCAACATTTTCATAAACATGTTTCTCACCATAAATAATATTCCCCAACAGTTTCTCAGAATTGTTAATTTGTTGAATTTAAACCAGATTCTGACGGTTACCCGTTACGCCCAACAGGTTAAAAATAACGCTGTGTATGCGATGACTTACTTATTGAAAGTTATACGGGAGCGGTCGTAGGCACAAAGCACATGCGATACTATTAGTAGCCGCGATCGATTTAGTCGGATATTAGTAGCTTTTGTCGCAATAGGCATGTTGACAGCATCAATAAATTGCAAATCTAATTAGTTCGCTAGTTAGAGTTTTGAAAAATAATGGACACGTATTTTTTCTTTTGTTAAATCTATGAATATTTGGAAGGATAAAACGCATCAAAACTCGAGAGTCGGGCTTGTGACGTCAGAAGCAAGTAAAAATTGTATTTGCTTGTGACGTTTTGCTAATTTTAAGTCGTCTTCGTCAATTTTGGTTTACGTAACAAAAGAAAAAATACGGGTCAAATATTTTTTGATAATCTAACTGACGGACTAATTAGATTTTTTCAGTCAAATACCCTATTATAATATTTAATTTTAATTCCGCCAAACTCTCTCTCTCTCTTTCTCTTCTCTCGTTGTATGTCATGGATTTCTGCAAAGTAACGCCTGATTCCATTATTTTTGGAGAAGAGTTAAAACGCGATCCTTCAATTTCCCTGCATTATTCTACATGTATTTTCCTTCCGATTCGGGTAAAAAAACGTGTGAAATATCTACCGAGAAGTAGTCGCTCAAACCCTTTCTTGTAATGCAATTTAAAACTTGCAATCTCCAAAACGCGAACTATCTTTCTCTATCTATCAATACAGTTATTTAACCGATACCTACACTCAGTATTAATCCTGTCGCAAGATCGCCAATCGCTGTCGCTACGTGTGCCTTCGGCCTTATTTCAGCAGGCGCGACCATTACACATTGTGTGCGAACGCGATGCATTTGTGCAGTGACGTCAAACCGATCGGTTTGCAGGCGAAAGGATGTACTGGCTCGATCGGGTCGTTGGCTTGCTGGACCGGGTAAAAAATTGAGTGCAACAGATTTATCTTAGTTACTTACATTAATCTACATCTTTTGTAAGAATTGTAACGGTATTTTATTCAGTTAACGTATGTAGAAATGTAGGTTAAAAGATCATACTATACTAAAGACGTTCAATGTTGAACAAAGAACGATGTTGCATTCACGCTTGCTAAGTAAGTTGGTGACAGCAGTAAGCTGCTGTCACCAACTTACTTACCAAGCGTGAGTCTACTATTACTGGACATTGACGACACGTTTGGTGCAGTGGCTGAGTGATTGGCTTCTGCGCTACGGGTCGTGGGTTCGATTCCTACACGGAGCAAAAATTTGTATGGCCTACAGATAGTTGTTTCGGGCCTGGGCGTTTGTATGTGAGATTTATGTCTCTCGCACCCACGATACAGGAGAAATAATAGAGAGGGGCAACGTTTTTAAAAAAAAAAAAAACTTAATCTCTATTCAGATGAATGTTGGTGATTGCCATATGAATATTTTGTAAGAAAACGAGTAAAAGAAAATTACCAATAAAAATGCTTTCAATGGGATATCGCTGGTACCAAAGCAATTTCATTGGTTGAAGTTTGTATGACATTATTGCTAATGACGATTGAAATCTTTCTGATTGGTTGTAATTGGTACCAGAGGTGCTGCCATCTACTGTCGTTTTGCGTTCACCTCCCCATTGCCTACGACAGCGTCCCATTTCTCAGTTCCTTATTTCCTCCACCGCTTGATGACAATACATTGATATAGGTTTGTCGGCAACAATTCTAGCTTGAACACATTGTTTGTCTGTACCTACTACATACGTGCAATATACATATATTAAGAGCGTTGGACTAGTATTTTAGGCACACAAAGTGAGAGGCAGCTGAGCTGTGTTTACGAACGATCTCGTCTGCTCTCAAACCAACGTACAAGTACACATACGACCAAATGCATGGAACGCTGTTTTTTATTTTATATGCTTCATTTTTCAAATTGTGTATTGATAAATGATAAATGATTTATTTTTTGTATGCTTTCATTCATTGTATTTGTAATTTTATTTTACATCACGTATTTTTATCCGGCCATTCAAAGAAGTATTCTATAAATAATTGCTATTGTGTGCTCATCTCATTTTTAGGAACCAAAAAAAATGTATCAGGTCAATTTATTTATTCGTCCCCAAAAAATTTAGCAAATTGAATTGGAGTAAATTGTGTAAAACTGAGCGCCATTACAAGGGTCGCGTAACAAAGAAATAAAATATTATTTACTTGATATATTTACAGTAAAATCTGCTTTGTTTCGAGATAAGTATATTTTGTACCGTGTAGTGTACCCCATCTCTTCCCGAACTAAGGGATTAACTAGAGGATGGGCAGCAGCGTTCTCTGAGTACTTTAACAACCATAATGCGATCGACAACCCGCCTGCCAAGTGTGGCGATGATGGCAACGCCCCCCCCCCCTCCCCCAACACATGGCTTGGGGGCTGTGTGTGTCAACTTAGCAACTTTATAGCTAGATCTAGCCATTTTTGCAATCCCATCAGCTACAACTTAGATAAATTTGTAGCTAAACTGTTTAGCAACTTTACAACCTAACACATTTTTTAGTTTTAAGGTCCAAAAAAGAAAAATCGGAAATGGTTTTCATTCTCACACTTTCATATTCATTTATAATAATTAGTTTAGTTTCTTTCTAGTATCTAAGTTTTGGTTTTATGTGCAAATGTTACTGTTTGTAATTATTTTTTAACTTTAGCTACTTCTAGCAACTTTTTAGGGTACCAAAATCTGGCATTCTAGCAACTTTTTAGGGTACCAAAATCTGGCATTCTAGCAACTTTTTAGGGTACCAAAATCTGGCATTCTAGCAACTTTTTAGGGTACCAAAATCTGGCATTCTAGCAACTTTTTAGGGTACCAAAATCTGGCATTCTAGCAACTTTTTAGGGTACAAAAATCTGGCATTCTAGAAACTTTTTAGGGTACCAAAATCTGGCATTCTAGCAACTTTTTAGGGTACCAAAATCTGGCATTCTAGCAACTTTTTAGGGTACAAAAATCTGGCATTCTAGAAACTTTTTGCATGAGATCTAGCTACAAATATAGTACAGTTGGCAACACTGCTTGGGGGAGGCCTTTGTCCAGCAGTGGACGTTTTTCGGCTGAATGATGACGAAGTATATTTTGCTGTTCTATTCTAAGCTAAAGGAATAATCGTAAGTACACATTTTTTCATTCGTGTTTCTAAATCTAATATTCTAAAGCGACTTTAGCGGCCATGATAGCTGAATTATCCAAGATTAAATTAACACTGTAATGTCTGTAACAGTGTCATTACTTAATTAGTAAGATAATAAGGTAATTACGTTTATCTTTTAAGTCTTCAATAATTAGTTTGACTAGTCTTTGTTGTACAGAGGAAAATAACTATTAGTGGCATGAAGTTATATTATTGTCAAGTGTTACGATACGGGGAATATTAGTTTTTACCCGACTGCGCAAGAGCAAAGGCAGGGTTAGTTTTTTCGTGCGTCTGTTGTGGGATTATTTTTAATTAAGTGGGGACACAGGGACAGGTACAGGTACACAAGACAAAGGGACAGGTACACAGGACACAGGGACAGGTACACAGGACACAGGGATACAGGGATGTGTGGCCCTAGTTCTTTTCTACAAATGTGGCTTCCCTGGAAACCAAAAGTACTTCTGTAGATTTGTATGTAATTGTTATGTTTTTTTTTTGTTTATATTCAATTAATTCACCTGACAGACAGAACTGTGTTGCTGGGGAATTTGTTGCGCTGTCTATTGTAACAGTGACGTTCAGAAATAACTAAGTATTTCTAGTCTATTTTGAAAAAACGAGATTACTCGTATAAGTTGAAGAAGAAATTATAAAAAAAATTGTGACTTATATTTGCACAATGTTTTCCTAATTTTATAACAAAAGGAAAATTGTCAAGAGTTCCGAATGACTTCTTGCAAGAAGTTTACAAAACGTATATTTTTATGTACCATCCCAAAGTCTGTGAACATTTCATCCGCATTTTCTTCAAAACAACGATAGAAACCATTCACATAACATGACCTACTTGGGAAAAGATGCCGTTAAACCAGTTATTCGCCATTTGTGAGAATGTTTTCATTTTACATACATCTAATTAAACAGTCTCGTATCAACATATATGATTATATTTATATGAGCATATGGAATCTTCATGCAAACACGTTTTAATGTTTTGTAATCCATGTCATTTATAGGAGTTAGATAACTGTGATGTTATCTGATTCAGTAATCTTAAGCAGGGTAAGTTTAATGATTTTCTTGAAAAAAAAATCTGTTATTAATTTTTTTTTTTTTTTTTATAATAAAACTTTGTCCCACACTAAGATTTCTCTTGTATCGTGGGTGCGTTTACAGACACAAATCTCACAAACAAACGCCCAGACCCGAAACAACCATCTCTAGGCCATACAAATTTTTGTTCCGTGTGGTAATCGAACCCACGACCCGTAGCGCAGAAGCCAATCGCTTAGCCACTGCACCAAACGTGTCGTCAAGCGGTTATACAGGGTGTAAACGAATTCGTGTAATTCCTTCAAACCGCGTCATCTACTGGTGACAGAGATTGACCCTGCATTAGTGATGCACGATCCGATACTTTACAGTATCGATACAACATGATATGATACTTCGATATTTTGGATCGATACAAAGTACCTATATCGGAATGAGTGGATCATATCATATTGTGTTGATTGTATGATCAGTCAATTTAATTTATTATTGTTGTTTATTAAATAAATCGCCATAACACCCTCCCCCTCCTCAGCGCTGACGATATACGTATTATCTTATTTTTTAACCCTAGTTTGAGAGAAGTTCTGAGGTATTTTAATCACCAATGTTTATGACTACCAACAAATAATAAAAAAAAACAACAGAAATAACGCAAAAAAAAGATATGAATGCTTGAAGGTCAAATTTTCGAAAAATCGCAGTAAAATATAAAAATTGACGTATCTCCCAAACTACATATAAAACTTTAGCTGGGGAAAGTAAGGTTCAATAATTAGTAAATGACCTCCTCTATATGCGAATTTGCTATGACGGGTCCAGATCCAGTCACCCTGTATAAATCCAATTAAATTTCACTCATAAGAAAAGTAAAATAGTGTTATAATGACGGACACCTGCGTCGTTTAATGTAGACATAACAAGAATAAATCGTATTTCAACCATTCAGCGACAAACTCCATTCAATTTAGAAACTCTACAAGTTCCTTCTATTAGCTAAAGAAAAATCCCGTAGATATTTTTCTTAGCAAATACATCGCAGTTCTTTATTCACACTACGCAGAAGTTCAGACAATGCCTTATGTAACACTCATAGCAATTGAGACGTTGTTGTGCAGTGTTATCGTAAGGAGCTGCACTTACGTAACAATTGACTGCAACTACACTGAAGACTGACAGTTGTAACAATGAATAACGTGTAAATAAATCGGCTTTGTTTTGTTTAAAACTGGTAATATACGTACGGAATTGACGTAAGTGTTATAAAGTACAGTACGCGTACAATAACTTTGCCTCTCTGAAGTGAGGAACAGAATGCTCAAAACCTGGACAGGAGCAGCCTGCGAATGGTGACTGGAACGACCGGACACTGCTCACTAAACAAACACTTCCACACGATAGGCATAACGGACAGCCCTCTGTGCAGAGCATGTATGGGGGCCGAAGAAACGGTCGCACACGTGCTCCTGGAATGCACAGGGGTCACCCGAATACGAGAAACAACCCTTGGCGCACCGAAATCACTCGCAAATGTTCTGAGCGGACTGTGAGCCCTAATCTGTTTCTGGAAGGAGGTGGGCTGGTTGGAATGATGGCCGCCATGGCCCACGTACAATGGTCCATTTAAAGGACTAAGTGCGGAAACCACATCTCCTAACATAGAACATACATGCTCAAAGGCTGTTTTCAGAGCGGCAAAGTTATTTTACGAGAACCAAATAACTTTGCCTCTCTGAAGTGAGGAACAGAACGCTCAAAGCCTGTTTTCAGAGCGGCAAAGTTATTTTACGAGAACCAAATTAGTGATGGATAACTCCTCTATTTTAAACGAGTATGGGGGAGGAGCTCCTTTTACCTCGTGAGGTACTCATGAGGCACATCTCATTCGAGGAGAGGATAGGTGAGAGAGACTGGTGAGCGGCGGCTCGCTTGTGCGCTACCGCGTGCCGCCTCGCTGGGTGAGGGAGGGATATTATGAGTAGGTATTGGCACTTTATTAAGTCTCACGAAAAATTATTTGTAACTTTAAAAACTTACTGTAAAAAAAAATGTAATACCAAATGCTGCAAATAACCCCAATTATCGCCCTGTTTTGTTTGATCCACGATTTTTTACCCACCCGGTATAGATGTATGTTAACCGACTTTATTGACCCGACGACTCGCCTCTGAACTTATGTAATTTATGCTCTCCTGCAAACGTGCGCGTTCAGCTAAAAGTACCGTAAATCTGTACTGTCTACAACTTCCCAGTATTTTTCTAGCACTATTTTCTACTTTTTTAGAGGAAAGCTCTAAGTAATGTCTGTTCTTTATGCATGAACACTACTCGAGGTACATTTGTTATGTAGCAACGAACGTCTTGGTATTTGATTTGAAACTCGAAAATATCTAGGGTGCTCCGATGCAACTGAGCAAAGAAGAGATTTGGTTCTTTGGGACTCGGCATTATGAGTTAAGAGGAAGCAAAGAATTTGATGTAACGGTAGTTAATGAGTGTGTGTGTGTGTGTGTGCGTGTGTATGAGGGTATGTGTGTGTGTATGAGGGTGTGTGTGCGTGTGTGTGTGTATGAGAGTGTGTGCGTGTGCATGTGTATGAGAGTGTGTGTGTGCGTGTGTATGAGAGTGTTTGTGTGTGTGTGCGTGTGTGTGAGTGTGTGTGAGCGTGTGTATATGTGTGAGTGTGTGTGAGCGTGTGTATGTGAGTGTGTATGAGTGAGTGCATGTGTTTGTGTGGGTGTGTATGAGTGAGTGCGTGTGTTTGTGTGGGTGTGTATGAGTGGGTGTGTGTGTGTGTGTTTTGGTGTAGTAAATTGCTACATCAACTCCAACAAATTTTAAATCCTTACTATTCCACTGAAATCTATCATACCTTGGTTGGTAGCTGGTACCACTGGGCAACGTTTAGAAGATGAAGGAGTTTAAAATTACTTTTCATACGGCGTAGGCTCTGTCTATAACGATCAGCCGAAGAAGTTGGCACCTAAAACCTGACCTAGCTTATCCTTTTTATTTTCTGAGTTTGTTTAATTATATTGCGATCCTGAACTAACTCACATTAAAATCATTATCAGTAATAGTCTATGTTCCTTTTATTCCCAATATTTACCATACATACAATGTATCTGACAGACAGATTTAGCTATAACTGTAACACTAGACAAACTAGATGACGACACGATATAAGCTATACGCCGTCTGTGATATACCCAGAGCTAAAAACACTTGACGCATACTCTATGTACCTTTCAGTCTGAAATCCCAT
Organism: Amphipyra tragopoginis; assembly: GCA_905220435.1. NCBI lineage: Eukaryota > Metazoa > Arthropoda > Insecta > Lepidoptera > Noctuidae > Amphipyra > Amphipyra tragopoginis. Next base: position 25,792,343 of record HG992008.1, on the reverse strand, counting down.
TTACAAACTGCATATCGCATAGAACCATGTAGTTTTTAGCACGTAAATAAAAACGCATGTACCTACCCACATACTCGCTCACACTAACAACGTAGTAATAGTGCGGAGCATAAAGCCGTATATTTGAGTGGTTCATTTTTCTGTCCGCCAGTGCATCCGGGTCTGTTATCTCTAGGGCTGCCACTAAGTGAAAACACGGAAATTACTGGTTATTGAAGGCCGGCCTCATATTTTATGTGTTATCGCGACAATAATGGCGTTCGTTTTTGCAACGTGTAATAAAATCGCTGTGCTTTTTATATTCAATATTTTGTGAAAAGAAATCTGTAATTATGTCTGTAATGGGCTACTTACGTTATTTATTATTTGCAGTGTATATTTTTGTAGTTCCACAAATCGTAATGTTCGTAAAATCTAGCTATTTTTAAAGTAAATTCGTGTCTGAGCAATCAACGCTTTGCTTAATCTTGAAGGTCACATTATACAGACTACGGGCAAAAGTTAGTAACTGAATAATATTAAAATAAATGCGGTCTGTCAGTACTCTTCAACCCAAAATACTTAAATAGCTCCATTTATTACGTAAGATACTTAGATAGCGACACCTAACTTCGTTTCACAGTACATTGAGTTAAATCTTGACTATTTTATCAAGGGCAACCGCTCGTAAAACGCAATAGAATACGAAGTAATTCGGATTGATGTGTTTGAAGGTTGTTAATTCATCTAATTTGAAATTGTTAAATAAGGTTTAGTAAATTCGCTAATATAATAGGATCTGGATTTGGTTTCACATAAAGTAGTGGCATTATTTAATTTGGTAATTACAAGAATATACGCTGGTTTTCATCTTGGCTTATTTTTAAGAGTCGTCTTTTGGAAATTGTTTATTATAGTGCTTCACCATAAGCAAACAAGCTGCCGTAAATTTCTCATTTAAAATTAGGCCTTTCCATCTCTTTCATTCTACCGAGAGATTTTTTCTAGTCCGTAGTAGCGAAAAACTATCACACAATTGATTCTATAGCATAGTTGCATAAAGGCTTCCTCCCAAGTAAAAACCAAGGAGTGACTAACCTTAACAAGCGAGTTGGGTGTTTCCATAAAATTATAACGAAATTAGTCACGTCTTCGCCAACCCTACGTCTGCCGCTCTAGCCTCGAATTATGCAAGTGCACTGTAGTGCAGTTTAGTTATACTAGCGTAGTATAGTAGCTTCACCTGGCGTCGCTTGCGATCGATACGTCGCGACGACCGGGGTTTGTCAACGAAAGCCGTGGCGGCAATAATTACTAAGATCGCCCCAATGCTGGCAGAGATCTTTAACTCTTGTATTATTGACGGCATATTTCCCGATCTCATGAAAACCAGTAAAATCATACCCATTTTCAAAGCAGGTTGCTCAAATAACGCGTCTAACTATAGACCGATATCCATACTACCAGCCTTAAGCAAAATTTTTGAAAAGCTAATTTTAAATCAAATGCTTACACATTTTAACACACATAGAATATTACACGACAAACAGTTTGGCTTCACAAGAGGACGATCTACGGAGGATGCTGGATCCACTCTAATTAAAACCATATTAGGGGCCTGGGAGGGGGAACAGGATGCTCTGGGTGTGTTCTGTGACCTTTCTAAGGCATTTGACTGTGTGGATCACCGCACACTTACCCTGAAACTGCAGTACTACGGAATCCGAGGTAGATCCATCGATCTTGTGACTTCCTATTTGTCAAATCGGGAACAAAGGGTGGCTGTTGATAATGTCATCTCTACAGGCTCGCGAGTCAGAATTGGAGTACCCCAAGGATCAATTCTTGGCCCATTCTTGTTTCTAGTATATATTAATGACCTTCCATTTATGATGAAAGACAATAATCTGTCAAATATAGTTCTTTTCGCTGATGATACATCATTAATATTTAAAGTAAATAGAAAGGACAGGGATCTTATAGAACCTAATAACACACTAAATTCAATCTCGAATTGGTTTTCTGCCAACAATCTTCTTTTAAATGCTAAGAAAACCAAATGCATTAAATTTTCATTACCAAATGTAGCTCCTATTAACGCAAATGTAAGTCTGGGCGGGAAAAGGTTAGATCTTGTTCCCTCAACAGTCTTTTTAGGGATTACAATAGACCCTAAACTACAATGGGGGCCTCATATAGAGGCTACTGCGGGTAAACTCAGTTCTGCCGCTTTTGCTGTTAGGAGAATAAGACAGCTTACTGATGTGACTACGGCTAGGATGGTGTATTTTGCGTACTTTCACAGTATTATGTCTTACGGCATTTTACTGTGGGGGTCAGCTGCTGATGTCGAGACACTTTTCATATTGCAAAAAAGAGCAGTCCGAGCTATTTATAACTTAAGCTCTCGAGAGTCTCTTCGTGAACGATTTAAGGAGATCAATATACTTACTTTACCATCTTTGTACATTTACCAAAATATCCTGTACGTCCGTAAAAACATAGCGAGTTACAGTAAGAAAAGTGATACACACAGCTTGAATACTCGAAATAAGCATAAACTTGTAGTTCCTGGTTTTAGACTTTGCAAGACTAGTAAGTCTTTTTTGGGGAATAGTATTAGGTTCTATAATAAAATTCCATCTTGTATTACTGAATTGCCTTATATGAAATTCAAGTCTTTGGTAAAGCGTGTCTTAATGTCAAGAGCATATTACAATATAAACCAGTACATTGAAGATAAAAATGTCTGGAATACGATTCCCAACTGCACACTGCGACCCACTGGCACTCCTTAATTGTCTGTTTAATCCTTCATGCGTAGGTCCTTAAATTTTTAATTTTTAACATCTAACTGTAGGTATCTTTTTTTTTTACCTACTCATTATATATTGTATTATAATTTTATATATCTTTTATTCTTTGATTCTGATATAGGTAGTATCAGTTTTCTTTTTAGTAATGCCCATGGCATCAAGCTATTAACAATTGTAATAATTACAAAATGTAAAATGTGAGTATCATGTAGCCATTATTGTCATGCTTAGTATGTTTTTTTTTTGTGTATTCCTACATAAACCTGACTGTTGTCTGGCAGTTGAGGCTGTCATGCTCACTAAAATGTCCTGCTGACGGTGGCGTTGTGTATTGGGTTGTTAAGTTCCCTACAATATGGTTGAGTTAAGCGATGCTGATGCGCTCGTCATGCTCGTGAACGGGTGCTGTCTGTCGGGACTGGTCAGCTCTTACATGCTATGACAACATTAAGGCAATTTCTCATTGTTATTCTTGTACTACTGACATTGACCTACATTATTCTCACATTAACTGTAGTAATAATAATGTATTGGAATATATAGAGTCTATATATATTGAGTGTAGGTATATAATTGTAGGTTTATGTTATGTTGAATTATCTATATTTAGATACTTTTACTTTTGTTTTCAATTCATCCAGAATTGTTCTAGGTAAATATTTTGTTTACCATCATCAACTTGCATAATTTAATCAATGTAATTAATATTTTACTTTTTTGTGTATAGACTCATTTAATTATTCACTTGACAGACTGAACTGTGTTGCTGGGGAGTTTGTTGCGCCGTTTCTTCTTCACAGCATAAACACTAGGAAGCGGTGAAGGGTGGGAGCTTTGGGGGTGCAGTCAAATGTAACTACCAAAATGTGACGTTCAAAAAGAACTAAGTAATACTAGTCTACTTTGAATAAACGAGTTTTGAGTTTGAGTTTGAGTTTGAAGTACTCCCGTCTGGGGTTAGACTAACTTTTAGTTTAATTGTCTTCTGATATATGTATGTACGAGATGATTTTGTTATGACGGTGAGCTGGAGGGATTAATTTAATACTGATGTCTTGTCACACCTGGGAGGAGCTCGTGGCTAAATAATTACAGCCGCATAGACCGATCTTCCGGGTTAAGCCACGCTTGCCGAGGTTGGTCTGTGGATGGGTGACCATTTACCATAGCGAGTTTCCTCCGTGCCTCGGAAAGCACGTAAAGCCGTTGGTCCCGGCTGTCATTTGTAGATCTTTGACAGTCGTTACTGTTGGTCAGAAGCCAGAAAGTCTGACAACCAGTCTTACCAAGAGTATCGTATTACCCAGTTACTGGGTTGTGGAGGTCTGATAGGCAGTCGCTCCATGTAAAATACTGATATTCAGCTGCATCCGGTTCGACTGGAAGCCGACCCCAACATAGTTGGGAAATCTGGCATGGATGATGACATCTATAAGTAGGTGGTAAAGAAGCAGTAAAAAGCGAAAAAAAAAAAACTTTTTATTTTACGTAATTATTATAATCGTAATAAATTCTGCATTTTTTTTTTTGAAATTTTGCATAAATTTGAAAAAAAAAATGCCCGCTTCAATGACAATAAATACTAGAGTGCGCGCAAGATAACTTGCGCGCGACTGAGGGCGTGCTAAACGTTGCCGTGATCGCAAAAGTTCAAATTACCGCTTTTTAAGCTTAACTTTTTTATCGCTCAACATAATTTTCCCGTTAAATATTCCTACAATCAGCTAGTTCTACTATCAAAATTGATAAAACGGCACACACTTTGGTGGACCATGATTAGTTCCGATTTCGGCCGCGCGCAGACTTATCTTGCGCGGACTCGTAGAAATTAGTGGGTGTTGGAAATAGTAATGAGCCAGTATTTGTTATGTGTATCAAGTAAAATTAAATTATTTAATTTAAAAAAAAAACGTAGTTTTTTTTTTATTTATATTGCACCTTTACCACCTATAAATGTATCCCTTAAAATATTTCGTGTATGAATAGATATACTTACACATACATGTTGGTTTAAGTGAACGGGCATGACCGCTGACTGACATCCGTGGAGCACAAAGGTTCCAGACGAAAACCAGCGTCAAGTACTTATAGTGCTTGACATTAAGCTGATCTGGACACCTTTTTGGTCCAGCCGTGAGACACATACCCAAGACTTTTTTATTTACATTGTAGTTTTTATCTGTTGTGTCTCTTTGTGCTGTGTCCAAATAAATGTTTCTTTATCTTTTATCTTTACCCAAAATCATTTGAAATCTTCACTGATCCGTGTCTAGAGACTATACTCTGTTCAACGAAGATGAGTCCTAACATAGCGGTTATTTCGTAAATTGTAGCCGTAAGGAGACTGCTATCGAAAAGACGTAAACATAATCATCAGAAACCGTAAAATAGCAATACAAGGTTAGTCAGAAAAGGGGTACTAATCCGAAAAGGTGTTAAAATACCCATAATAATGAGTAGCTTTTGTTCTACCACTTTCTCCAAAAGTCAATAGTTTAAGAGAAATAGCTGTTCAAATATTACATAAAAAATATGCTAAAATCATAGATTTTATCCTCAGCTACGATCAGCTGTGTTTACATTTTAGGTTATATTTGGGGTCACGAAATAAAAGCTCCATTTTGTGAATTCGTAACTAAAGTAGGAATGAAGAATTTTTGAAAAAACTAAAATGAAAATTATTTTTCATGGAAATGAAAATTATTTTTCATGGAAATGAAAATTATTATTCATGGAAATGAAAACTATTGAATTTTGAAATTTTAACACTTGCTTTAAAACCGCCATCAGTGATACTTTAAGTGGTCTGCGGATTAGTACCCCCTTTCCGACTAACGTTAGGTATAAAAGGGTTTGATCAAAAAAAAAAAAGATATTCTTTGTATAAACACGTTTTGTAGAGAAACGTCAGGACTTTACGGTATAACGACATATCAACAAATGGGACATAATTTACGGAAACCTTAATTTACCTTCTCATTCACAAAGACTGCATTCACAGAAGAAACCGTAATATTCCTAGAAAATTCCACCTACGCAACATTGGTAAACTGTGTACTCATCAATTGCCACCGAAAGAGCCATCCACTATTGTCATATAAAATTCACGCCATCAACGTCACGAGGTGTGAACGATCTCCATCAATTTGCCCACCGCGTGCTAACAAGGCCCCCGTGGGTGCGTGCGGGTTGAATCATTTCACCATCGAGAAGCGAGTATTAATCGATTTGTGTACGAGTACAAATCGTTTTGTTTTGTCGCGATTCTAGTATTTGATTTGAAGTTGTGTTTGCACGTATTAGTTTGTTTTGGATTTCATTTGGACTGCAAACGAGAGGTAAATCTGTTTGTTTGTTTTGTTGTATACCATTTACTTTATTTTGGATGTACCGAGCAGTAAATAGTTTCCAATGCTGGACTGATCCGATTAATTGGTACATCTTTGAAAATCGTCAATATCTTTTCGGATATTTCCTAATCGAAATTACAAAATATTCAGACGCTACACGTGCCTAGTGATCAAAGTTACATTTTATCTTCATAATAACATTCTTACTCAGTCAGTGTTACTATCAGATAACGCACGGCTTAAACCGGTGGGTCTAGAAGCATGATATTTTACACAGGATTTTTTTATACAACATAGGTGAGCAACTGAGCGCTAGGAAAGGATTTTTGAAAATTAATCTCTCTCGGGTGAAATAGGGAATCAAAGTTTGTCATTTTTGAAGTATGAGAAGTCCCATCGGGCATACAGCTAGTTTTGAATAATTTAGCATTATAAAGTTAGATGTTGAGATCAAACTAAAATCGTGATTAACCAATGGCTACCAACACCAACACCCGAAACTAAAGATGCCTAAAGGGGTGACAATGTGCATGTAATAATGAATTCATGCAAACACATTTTAAAACCGATCAGCACATTATTTAGCTCTTATTCTTTTTATTTAAATCCCCATAGAAAAATACTAGACCACTTTAAAACCGCAATAAAATACTTACCTACTAGATAAAATCCTCAACAACGACCGTCTCGATTAAGTATCATCATCAAATTGAACACGTTCATCAAATTGCAGCGAGTCGTGATCAGTTTGAACCGGAGCCAATCGTGGTCAAGGTCCTGCGATCAGGCGCGGACTGGTGGAGCAGTTCCGTTAGGAACAGCGGGATTTTTTTGTATATTGTATGTCATTACGTTTCGTATCGTATGTATTCGTGTTGAAATTATGAAGAACTAGAGGTCGCTCGCGGCGTCGCCCGCGTGTAAATTGTTTATCGCGTATTCCGTATTTTTCGGGATAAAAGTAGCCTACGTCCTTCTCCAGGTTCCATACTATCTCTGTACCAAGTTTCATCAAAATCGGTTCAGCAGTTTAGACGTGAAAGCATCACGGACAGACAGGGTTACTTTCGCATTTATAATATTAGTAGGGATTGTGCAGCAAATACCATACTCAGATTTACAGTGGAATTTGTGTCACAGGAAAATGTAAAACGTCTGGCTTATAAGCGTAATCAGGCCATTAAAAATCCCATTGCTGGGCATAGGTCTCTCTTCAGAATGAGAAGGGTTAAGGTCTTAGTCGCCCACGCTGACCTGGAGTGAGTTGGTGGACTACCCACACTAAAAGAGTCCGGTTTAAAACGTCTTTGTTCTTCAAAAGGCGGTTGTCCCTTAGACTTAAAACGCACTAGCGGCCAGCCGCAATACGGCGTGCCGCTTACGGCTGGCCGCATATCGATTTTTATATGAAACCGCATGATCTCAACGCACTGATTTCCGGCCAGCCGTCGTGCGCCAGTGCGTTGAGATCATGCGGTTTCATGTAAAAATCGATGTGCGGCCAACCGCAAGCGGCACGCCGTATTGCGGCTGGCCGCTAGTGCATTTTAAGGCTTACTCTCACTGACGAGGCTCTGGCATCTGAAAAATGGTGAACCAACCGACGAATTTATCAATAACTTGTGACCTGTTAGAAAGGGACCGCTATCCAGCAGTCAACTACGAAAGGCTATAAAGTAATATGAACAACTATGAGATTCTGTAATAGAAATACGTCGCTGCAACAGCGCTGCGTTCGTAGACGCGTCCACGCCGCAGCGCTGTTTTTATTAATCAAACCGAATCAAAAAAAAAAAAACACATAAACCATTACAGGCGCTTATGAAATGTCGAATTTAGGTGCACGGTTCCAATTAGTCGTTTCCTATGGAGAAGAGCCGGCAAGAAACTCCATGGTATATGATATGATATTAGAGAATCATACTGCTATATGCAAACCACTTCCTTTGTTCTTAGGCTGAAGGGACATGGGCCAGTTCCTCGAGACACAGGTGATTGGCTTTTTTTTTTCTACTGTCCAAACGTTAACTGCAGCTTCAAGCAAATGGCGATCAACTGTGTATCGAGCAACTTAGTGGCCTATTGGCGGCCAGCCTACCAGCGGTCAACGACCCAATAAAAACAAAAGACGAACCAATAAACAGATAATTTAAGTCCTCACCAAAAAAGGAATAAACCCGACAAGACAAGGAAACCAGTTATGATAAAGCCATCCAAATCCAAAAATATGGCATTCATATAGTGGTTTGTAGCTCTATAGAATCTCAGTATTAACCTGGGAGATTCTTGTCCCAAAAAAATGAAAATCTAGGAGGAAAATACATAACATAAGAACTAAGGCAGATGGTACTTATTTTCGTCCAATTTGGCAATTTCTCTACACAATACACCTCATTTTGGCACACGTGACTGCTTTCTAGGACACATATAATAAATAACCTGTACATAAACCAATTCCCCATTTAACTACTAAAAGGACATCTAAGAAAAATACACAAAAGCCTAGCCTAGACACTGAGTGAAAGGCTTTGTGGTGCAAAATAAATAAAAAGACAAATCCATTGTGTCCATAAAGACAAATTAGGCTATTCGACTACTATTAAAAATGTACAACAATATAGTATTATTTTATAGAAACTACAAAAGAAAACGGTATCAATCTGCCTAGCCTTTTCCCAACTATGTTGGGGTCGGCTTCCAGTTGAACCGGATGCAGCTGAATATCAGTATTTTACATGGAGCGACTGTCTATCAGACCTCCACAACCCAGTAACTGGGTAATACGATACTCTTGGTAAGACTGGTTGTCAGACTTTCTGACTTCTGACCAACAGTAACGACTGTCAAAGATCTACAAATGACAGCCGGGACCAACGGCTTTACGTGCTTTCCGAGACACGGAGGAAACTCGCTATGGTAAATGGTCACCCATCCACAGACCAACCTCGGCAAGCGTGGCTTAACCTGGAAGATCGGTCTATGCGGCTGTAATTATTTAGCCACGAGCTCCTCTCTCTCAAAAGAAAACGGTATGTGAAATAATAAATAAAATCTATGAAAAAATCGGGGAGATACACGGTTTCGAAGTTTGTTGAGGAGGCATTTTCTATCCTTAGGGCCTACTCCCTAAGTCCGTCAACGAATTTAGTCGTCCGTCCGAAAGTAGACCGAAACGTAGGAATGAACAAAACAAGTTTTCGTTTTCCAAAACTATCAAATTGTTTGACAACAAAAATAAAACCAAATATTTTGAGAGTTTTCGTAAACAAAAATAGACCAACGGTTGTGATTCGTTAGCGGTTTGGCAACGATTTTATCAATAGGATTGGCCGGAAAGTCAACTTGTACAATTTAACTTGCTAATGTATTTAACGTTTAATACTCAACCCCCCTTCTCTGCTACCGCCGCCACCAAAACGAGGCGTTAAGAAAACGATGATGAATGATTTAATAAATTCGCACCAGTCGTATAAATCACCCGTGCCACTGTTAGACTTTGAATTACACGGGTGAACGTTAACGGGCGGAACCGCTACGGCTATCAAAATCAATTCTAATGTTGTTATTTTTAGTCTACGTCATAAATTACGAAAGAATGACGTCAAACTACTCTGACTTGACAACTGAGTACCATGAGGTTTTAGTAGTGACTAGCGACCCGCCCCGGCTTCGCACGTGTACGTTTTATAGCTTAAAACCTTCCTCTTGAATCACTCTATCTACAAAAAAAAAACCGCATCGAAATCCGTTGCATAGTTTTAAAGATCTAAGCATACATAGGGACAGACAGACAGCGGGAAGCGACTTTGTTTTATACTATGTAATGATTAAATCTAACCACGATTCAGAAAGAAACTCTACTAAAATCGGTATAATCTAAATTTGAATAGTAATTTGTTCATTACTAGGTATTTAATTGTTTATGTAGTAGTTTCGCCTAGCTTCCACGACACAAGGAATCCTAGTGTGGAAACTAGTTCCAAATGTAAGTTTATTTATAGAATAAATAAACAAAAAGAAAAAGATTAATTCATCAAAATCACTGATTTTCGTTCATTGGCTTATGACACAAAATGCAAATGGCTTTTGTGACCACAAAAGCAACTCCTTTTATTTTATTATCTATCTGCAGATACCTACGTTAATATTCTATTATGACAAAAAGTCAATAAAACATAATTTATTTTGATATCAAAATCCCATCACATGTTCCAACTCATAAATTATTATTAATAGCCATTAAGGCCACCAGTTTCAAGTCATTAACGAAGTAGTTTACGATATAAAATGATTTTACGCATAACTTAACAATGACCGACTGACGCTGCGAGGCAGGCCGCAATGCAACTCCGTATGTTTTAACGAGTCGCGAATCAAACAAGAGTAGGAAAAACTCGTAAATTTTCTACGTATTTCTTTACTTATATTCGTATCGTTTTGAGTATTAATTAACGTTTTATTTTTTTACTTCTTGTTTGTGTTCTTTGCGTTATTGGCGAGACCTAAAGGCCGTTTTTCCACCGCTACCGTCACTGAGAACGAGATGACGTTGCCGAAGAAGCGATACATACATTACTATGACTGCGTGTCCACCGCACGTCCGTCATCCGAGCGCCGTCATCTCGGCCACCGAGATTGTCAGTAAATCGGCGCTACCGCTAGAACTCAGCCGAGATGGTGACGGACCGAAATGCTGGCAATACAAAATACGTCTGCACTTGTCCACTACATCCGAGATTGCCGGCAGCGGTACACGAGCTGTTGTCTTGTGTTGATAACCACCGAGATTGGTGACAGTGGATAAAAGATCGCCGCCACGTCGTTCCGAACTCGGTCCGAAATAATCTCGTTTCTCGGTGACGGCGGCAATGGACAAAAGCTCAAACCCCGTTATTACAAAAGGTGGTTTAAACCAAGACTAAGGTAAACCCAGGTTTAAAATGTACCCATCACTTTCTTATGTCATATAACAAAAAGAGACGGGGCTATTTTAAAACCTAGGTTTTTCTTAGACCATCTTTTGTAATAAGGGGGAAAGGGTCTAAGTCTACAGCCAATGGTGGGGAAGTAAAATACTTAAACAAAGCTAATTACTTATAGTACACCAGTGGCGAAGGGTGAATTTTCTTAAAAGGGAAGTCGGACCAATTATTTGTTTAAATGATAATTGAAAATAATAGATACCTACTAGTATTTGCCATATTTCGAAAGGGAAGCCGATAGGAATCGAGTTGTATGGAGCCTTCGCCACTGTAGTACACTATCATCATGACTACTAACAACAACAGCACTAAGGGCGACCCCTAGTGGGACTCGGACCTCGGCTTAGGACATTGCTGGCGGGGAGACCGCTTGATGAGGGCTGAATTATCGATCATTTTTCGGCTCTACTCGTGTTAAAATTTGTTTTTTAAGGTTCCGTTGACAAACTAGGAACACTTTGTGTGGCGCCACACGCCGAAATTACGCGACCGAACTTCGGCGTCTAAGTTTTATATGGGTAAGACGCGACGTGATTTCAGCCTGGTGTGTCGCGGGTAATTTAGAAAGCATTGTAGGCATAATCACGCCGAAATTACGTCGCGTATTTTTGGCATGGTGTGGCGCTACACTTATAGTCTGTCCGTCTATCCGTACGTCTGTCTGACACACCCTCGTAAAAGCTAGTTTTTAACCAATTTGTACGAAACTTCACTTGGAGGAGCTCGTGGCTAAATAATTACAGCCGCATAGACCGATCTTCCGGGTTAAGCCACGCTTGCCGAGGTTGGTCTGTGGATGGGTGACCATTTACCATGGCGAGTTTCCTCCGTGCCTCGGAAAGCACGTAAAGCCGTTGGTCCCGGCTGTCATTTGTAGATCATTGACAGTCGTTACTGTTGGTCAGAAGCCAGAAAGTCTGACAACCAGTCTTACCAAGAGTATCGTATTACCCAGTTACTGGGTTGTGGAGGTCTGTTAGGCAGTCGCTCTATGTAAAATACTGATATTCGCTGCACCCGGTTCGACTGGAAGCCGACCCCAACATAGTTGGGAAAAGGCTAGGCAGATGATGATGATGATGATGTACGAAACTTCGCGTTAGGCGTCTTCTGTAAACCTGTACAGGCGTGTAGTATAATTTTATTAATGAAATTGCAGACTCTAGTTTATTCATTAATATACCTATTTTGTCAAATCAGCAGTGCGAGCACGGTTCTTCTTATCGAGTCGAGTCGAGAAATTTATCTATTATAAACGTCAAACTTGACATAAGATATGGATAAAACGACAGCTCTTGTCGTTATATCTATATATTATGTCAAATTTGACGTTTAGAATTGATAAATTTCTCGAATCGACTCGATAAGATCTCGAGTCGATAAGAATTTAAACATACCGAATTTTATCGAGGGTCGGTAGCCCGGAACTTGCTTCGGGAACTTTATCGAGCCTTGTCGACGGCTATGTTTTCTCGACAGCTTATCAACTTTACAAATAGCAACACCAGAAATATGCAGATACACAAATACTATTACTAAAATATTTACAATAAATACTATTAAATAATCTAAGCAATTAGGAAATAACCACAAAATAATAAAAAATTACTCCGCTGTGGATCCTTTCCGTGTCCCGACGCGCTCTGCTTTCAACATTAACAAGATGATTTCTCCAAAATCCATTTTTTTGCTTCAAAAAATCTTTATCGACCAACTTTTTAAAGACGACAACGATTCGAGATAATTCGAGAAATTTACCAATAAGAACTGTCAAAAGTCCATATAATGGATAAATCTTATCGAGTATGTCGACTTCATATCGAGGCGTCGGTAAATTACATTGATGAAAGAAAAATAAGAGGATATCAGATGTGGTCACACGATCTGAAGTCAAGTTTTCCTCTTATGCAATGAATTACATTTCTGATGCAACACTTTGTCATGTTAGGTTTTGTTCACTTATCGTTTATAATACAACAAAAAATACCTAAACACCCAAGGTTCACTGTAAAACTGTAAATAAACTTCGAACAAAGCATGAACGACAGACGAAAGGCATAAATAATTCTCTAAAATGGCGTCATGTCAAAAATATCCTGCAAGGCGGAGCTTGGTGACGTTGAAAAACGATAATAGAAAATTAAAATCTATGACATATAGTGTACACACTTTTTACATTTGTAAATTATTACGTGTAAGAACGAGACAGATTACATTTTTTACTGCGATACAACATATTGACATAGTATTTAAAATAACAACAATTTAGGGCTTATCCTCTTACATTTCTTAAATCAATGGTAAATTACGATCCGTGCTACCTTTGTCGTTATATCAATACCTTATGTCAAATTTGAAGTTTAGAGTGGATAACTTAACGTCTCGATAAAATTCGATAAAAAGAACCATGCTCGCACTGCTGTTGTCTATCTATTGTATGGATTCATGATAATATTGTAGCTTTCCATAAACCCGACTGAATACCAAAATGGCCAATTATAACAAAGCGTAATGTTTGACTAATTAATTAATTAATGTATTTATTACCAATTTAAATCCACCGTGACATACAGTGACCTAATTATTAAAATCAACCGAACAAACAATTGTCAGAATGACGAATGTGTCACCGAACAGTTATTTATATTTATTTACCTGACTTTGGAAGTTTTGAGAATGACTTAAAAGTCGAATTAAGAAAGAAAGAAAGAAAACAAAGTTTATAAGACAAAAACAAACTTACAAAAAAAAAAGAAAAAAAAATTTTTTTTTTTTCTCTTTTTAGAGAGAACAGTTAGGTACTATTTCTTCTTCACATTCTCTTGGCCTAGTGTCCAATTTAATTAAAAAACTAACCCTGCGCTCATTAGTAAGCGTGTGCCCAATATTTTATCATTTCATTGCGCTACTTTGCGCTACAGCACTAGGCCTCCCATCTAAATCAGCTTTACTGAAATATCATCATTCCCCCATTCAAACGTCCGTCCCTACAAATTGTTATTATTATGCCGTTTGAACTGTCTTGTTAATGGGGTACATTAAAAGTAACGAAGTGACGAAGCTTAAGTACGTCCGGCGCACCCTGGGCAGTCAGCCCCGCTACCAACCTTGCTGACTGGCTAATCTTTAACCACAGCATGAGCTATTTATCGTACAGCTCGTGCAGATATGAAAGAAGAAGACGATAGACAGGAATCAGTTTTTTACCTCGATACCAGGAACTCATGAACTAATAGGTAGTCTAGTGAAATAAACGTAATTTAGAGTGTTTCACAGATGACTGGTTCAGTCAGCCGTGTCAATGGCATTGTATCGAATCACCAGGAAAACACACTGAATAAGAAAACTCAAGTGAACTGAAGTTTTTTAGGTGTTCTTACATGAAATAAAATCTTTACAAGCTTATTAAATACACCAATCAATCTAGTCAATCAAATTCTTTATTTGTTATCACGGGTACTTACTTAAGTTAAGTGTAACATAAACAAAGATGCTGTTTCTAGAAGATGGTCTATCTCCTAGAAACAACATCTGTAGTCTGTAATATACCGTAGTAGACAGTGTACAAATATGGGTAATTAATATAATAGACTAATTGAATTATATGTCACTTTAAAACAATAATTAAACATATACGCGCCGTAATAAAAACCTGTTCCTTTTTTAAACGCGGGTCAAAAGAAGCACAAATCAAGTTTAAAATGGGCGTCATCTAAGCCACTTTTAATTTTTCAATGACACCCACAACGCAGATGTTTAAAGTACTTGCATCAGTCTGAATACTAAATCAGTTACATGACATTAACAAAAAGTTCAGCACGTATGAAAATTGTGAGTACATCGTTTCGGGAGCGTGGTGGGGGCAGACTATGTTAGATAAGGTCATTAATATTAGAGTCTCGTTCGGGAGCGGTCGTGTCTAGGGCATGCTGCCGAGCGAATTAGCATTTACAAAAAACGTTCAGAATACTAATAACAACTAAACAAGCTTAGCTACTATTTATTTAGTAAACTAACGTATCATACTGCTCTTGGCGGATTAAGTGAGGAGGAAAATGAAAATAACTTGAAATACTATTTGACTAATATTATAAATGCGAAAATAAGTTTGTTTGTTACCTTTTCACGCCTAAACCACTGAACCGATCATCCTGAAATTTTGCATATACGTTGTCAGGTGTACAGAAACGGACATAGGGTACCTTTCATCCCGAAAAAAAGTACTGTTACCGAAGAAAACAACAATAACGTTAATAGATGGCGCCACCTGTCTTTCGAATCATGATTGAATTATATTATTTTAGAAACTTTAGTAGTGTCTCATGAATTGATTGTCAAGAGCTAATTAATGATATTGAGTTACTTAGAGGGGGACTAGTGGTTCAATAGCTATAACGTGGATCGATCAATCTGGGAGGTTAAACTGTGCATGCAATGGTCAGTACTAGATGTTTGTCCGTTCTTTGAGATCCCTCCGTGCAGAGAGCATGATCAACAAGGGGACTAATAACACCGCTTTTCGTGAAACGTATTTCGTAAGGGTACAAGTCCGAGGCGGGGTGTAAACTGCAAACTGCAAAAGTAGTATCGCTTGCGGTGCGATCTGCGGCTGCGGTCTGCGGTTGCAGTTTTGCAGTCGCTGTCGGAATAGCACCTTTAAAGTGCACACCTTAAAGGCGCTATTGCGATGGCGAGTTGCGTGCAGTCTGCAGTTTGCAGCCTGTCTCGGACTTGCTTGTTAACTGCAAGCGGGCTGTACATCCAGTGGGCAGTTGTCACGCAATTGCACTGACTACATACTAATTGCCTTCAAGCTGCATTTGTCAGTTGCAGTTGCGACTGGATGTGTAGCCCACTTGTAATTAGATTACGAATATGAAACGAAGTATGTTTCACTAAGGGCGTTATTAGCTCCAGGTTGTCATACGAATACCTCTGACTCTGTTGGTTAAAATCCGACCTTAAAGGTACGAGTTCGTAGCCGACAGACGACGTGTCGTTGTTACACGTCGTAGCGTCATTACGCTGCAGTTATGATTCCGAACCCAACTGCAGATGATTGCAGCAGACAGCAGCGTCGTATTCCAGTTAGTTTTGAATTTTCCGTGAGACAAGATGTCTGACCTGTTTGGGATTAGCGATCGCGATTTACTTTCGTATCTTTTGTTTTTGTTAGATGCATCGTACAGTGCAGGATATTGAGCCACCTGGTTTATCAGTTTTTCTTCCTCGGAATTGGAAAAACTAATTTATTGAGAAAGATTCAACGTGTAGTCGCTCCAGCGTCGGTGGCACTACTGATCTGCGGTCGGACGACAGGTCGTCTGCGGTCGTGGGACGTGTAGTCGGACGACGTGTCGCTAGCTGCGGAAGGTATTTCATAGAAATACATAGAAACCAGTAGTCTCGGAGCGACACGTCGTCTGCTGCTGCTGACTGCTGTCGGCTACGAACAAACCTTAACTTGATGGTACAAACCTTAACTGAGTAGAAAAGAGATTCGCTGATTATGGAAGGTTACTGGGACACTGAGTGTTAGGTTACCTATCACCAACATACAAATAAAAAATGGGTCGATGTATACGTCACTTCATGATACCGATAAGTAGCGGATACAAAACATTTTATCTTTTATCTACTTCCAGATCAATGTGGAAGGGACTGACAGCCGATCTATATTATTGCTATGATCGATAACCAAAAATACCTTAATCCTTTATCAGTTAAATTTCATCAAAGATATGAAGATTGATACCTTTGCGAATTATTTATGAGTAACAACAACTATTAATAAACTTTATTTGGGCCATTTTCAAAACAATACTACGTAAATATTACGTAATATTGGTCAATATGCATGAACGTCTGCTGGAGGAGGGTCTAAGTTTGGATTCTATCTCTGAATAGGGTATTTGACTAAAAAATGTAATTAGTCCGTCAGTTAGATTTTCAAAAAATATTTGACCCGTATTTTTTCTTTTGTTACGTAAACCAAAATTGACGAAGATATGACACTTTTAAAATTGGCAAAACGTCACAAGCAAGGACAATTTTTACTTGCTTCTGACATCACAAGCTCTCGAGTTTTGATGCGTTTTATCTTTCCAAATATTCATAGATTTAACAAAAGAAAAAATACATGTCCATTATTTTTCAAAACTCTAACTGGCGGACTGATAAGATTTGCAATTTATTAATGCTGTCAACATGCTTATTTTCAAATACATGTGCGGTTCCAAATATGATTATCACTTGCGTTAATTATGAAGGAAAACATTGTAAGGAAACCTGCACATCTAAGAAGGCTCCCAAAAGTTCTCGATAGTGTTCGTAGTTATCCAACCAGCACCAGGCAAGTTGGACTAAACCCTACAATACAACAAGACCAACAACATTCTCTGTATGGCTACAGACTACAATCCCCCAATTCAGATCGTTTTCGGTAAGCAACTGTCGACCGATTCGGTTTTGTTATCTCGTTTCTTCAACGATTCTCATAACGAGAGGAAGAGAGATAGCAAATCTAATCGTTTTGAATCAGGGGGCTCTGTACTGGGGTGACATTAAAATCCTACATTTCTCTTTTCAGTGCTTACTCCCAGATCAACATCATTTGCAGCTTTTGTCTCGCCATTGGCAATAAGTGTGGAAATGTATAATTATTTAATAGTATTTAAAGTGAATATAAATGTTTAAATATTTTCGTTCTTCCATTTTGCATCGCGGACGATATTATACGAAAATGCGCTCCGAGTGGGAATTAAATTTAATTAATCATTTAACGAAATGAATCACAATGTAATCTTTTTAAATTGAATGCAATTTTAAATTGCTGTTGAAAACAAAACCATAAATTCATTATGTTAACTATACACTGAGACGCATTATATTCAATCCATCCTCTTGATGATCTTATACACTGTATAATGGGATTATTAAGAAATAAGCTTGCAAGTGCTATTGCACTAACGAAAATCTCAGTTTTGTAGTAACACATTTTAACCTATCTAAAATCATGCCAAACTTTTCCTTTTAAAATCTTAATCTTACTTTTTTCATGTCAGCATGACCAGTGAAGATTAAAAACCGGCCAAGTGCGAGTCGGACTTGCGCACGAAGAGTCCGTACCATTATCTACAAAAACGGCAAAAAAATCATGTCTGCTGTATGGGAGCCCCCTTAAACATTTATTTTATTCTGTTTTTTTGGAATTGTTGTTATAGCGGCAACAGAAATACATCGACTGTGAAAATTTCAACTGTCTATCACGGTTCATGAGATGAGATATGGACGGACGGACAGCGGAGTCTTAGGAATAGGGTCCCGTTTTACCCTTTGGATGCGGAACCCTAAAAAGCAGCAAATGAAGTACCTACGCAGTCGCAAATTAAATAATTACAATTAATAACTACCACACTGCAAGGCAAAACATTGCAATCAAGAGTTGTTATCAAGACAACAATGACAAACGCAGCAGGAAATGATAACAGGTACAAGTACATAATAAAGGTTGCATCGAATGATCGCTACGTCATGCATTCATACATACAACATGAAATGAAGGAGTTCAGAAGGATCAGTTCATGCAACGCGATAACTTATACAGATATAGATGACAAACAAAAAGACAACGTGGCTAAAGATGGTGCAATTGTGAGTTCAGATGGTCGCTCTCAATTTTTAACCCCCGACGCAACACGAGGCGTGTTACGAGTACACATGATTCGATACGGTAGATACTAACAAAGAATAACAAGCAACGAAAATTGAAATTGTTGACCATAACATGACCACCACATTTTTTTTCGCCACGGTCTATACCGTGTCGTAAAAAAGAGACTTCAAATAATGTCATATTTAAACTATCCAGTGATATGTGGTTCAAATTAGAAATTAGAAATATTATCTTTCGATTTTTTCTGAGATTACCAGCGACATATTTATGTGAGTTTGTTTTGTATGATTGACCTTCTATGTATATCTGTACTGATTTATTAGTCAAATACATAACATTTAATGATTCTTGTGTTATCATTATCACCTATGTGTGATGATCTTCATCGTTGGATTGTACCGTATGACACTATGACCTAGGACCTACCTCCATAGGTAAAGATTTAATCCATGCTTACAGTATGATTATGGTAGTGTTAGAAACAAAGATGAGATCACTATTGCCCTTTAGATTACTAACTTCGTCATCATGATATACATAGATATAACTATTTATATCATGATGACTAAGTTTCTTGTAATTACCCTGCCTGGCAAGCATATTAGTTATGGCCAAATGTTATTACTTTATTACTGAACAGTTCAATTTCGTTGACTTCCCCTCAACTTTTAACAACACCAGAAAACATCATTTCTGGTTGCCTAGCCACGTCTTTATAAAATTCTTCATTAAAATAAGTACATTTTCTTTGATACACGGCTGTTGTTATTTCTTTTAATACATACCTTCTTTCAAGTCTGTATTTATATTCATGTATATAAATTCCTTCATTGTTTCAAACAGTTCCATGAATTTATTACTCACTCAGTTACTCCAATAAACGGCAATAATAACTTACCTGTAAGGAAAAACAAACTATATTAATACATTGCATAATTAAAATACGCACAAAAATATATATTACTTCATCAACACATATAATCATTAATGACTTATGTAAAACCCATAATAATAAAACAATGCTTCACAAAAAACTATTGGAGTCCCAGTATTGAATTGCGACCTCAGTTTGAACAAGAGACATAATTTGTATGAGTTATTATAATGCAAATACAATTGTAATTTATCTAGTTGAGTATTTAAAAAACTGACTTTATAATACTCTACAATACGGTCAAGGATAATACATGCTTGACCATTTAATTGCTTTAGGAGAAATAATTCCTATGAAGTCAAGTTATACAAAGCAAAGTTAATTAAGTCGAAATATTCTAATTGTTTTAAATAACATTGTAGAAGCAAAATTCTAAATCTCGGGTGAATAATTTTCGGGTGAACAAAATAAAAATATTTTGAAGCAGTGATTATTAAATAAATATAGCAACAAAAATCATTGGCAACTGTTTCAAAACCTACTTTAAAATCAGACCATTTTCACTCAAATGAAACCTTCGGTTAGCAACGGTAAAAACCATGACTCACAAATTAATTTCCGATTGCAACCTCTGCATAGAAACGTGAGCGTTCATGACGTTTTTTCCAGAATTCGCCATATTAAATAAGCCATAGCAGTTCGTTAACCGTTGAACAGTTCAAAGAGTTCTTGAACCTGAATCAAACCGAGGAAAAGCGATTGAAAAACCAACTCCTCAGTAATTGCTTCACTTGGCATCGACAGAACTTAGTCTGGAGGGGAGTCTGCGGGAAAGTGGAGACTGGTTTTGAGGTTTTATTGAATCAAGGGGTTATTCTTTATTTTGAAATACCTGGTAACTTTTAATAGTAAAAATTGTGCGTTGTTATAGTTTTACAGACGGCTCTGGCGTTTGATGAAGTTTGTCATGAATGTCAAGATGTTTTGACTAACGAGATGGGTTGAATATCTTTAGCTATCTATTGCGTTTTGTTAATTTAAATGTATTCATAGATTTTACCCTTATCCATGAATTTTGTTTTCGAGATATTAGGACACGTTCGTATTAAAAATCATTGAGTTTTTGGAAAGCAATAACTCTACTTTCAGAAACTAGAAATTAATGTTCCTATTCTTTACAAATGCTTTGATGGTCCTTAATTTAATTAAATCCATTTTCAATATCAGATCTCGCATCACTATCTCAGATCCCTGCCAAATCTTAATTAATTAGTAACATGTTAGTGCTTGTCATCTGCCTGTGAACATGTAAACAGGTGTACTTGTTTGTCTGGCTCACCTCTCTAGAGGACCATGTCACCATTCAGTTCAGCACGTAGGGCCTCGTAGGTACGTATGTGTACGAGAAAATTAATGAGATCGAATGTGGTTAACGTCTAAAGATGACTGGAAGAGGCTGTGCAGAATTTGAATGATTTAGTCGAAAATTCAACAATTATGATGTAACTTTTGCGTTCAAATCTGTATCAAAAACTTTTAAATGAATAATTTTTGCTTCAATGGAGCATTCGGCTCTAAATAAAGTATTTCCCTTTTGCTCCCTTACCGTTTCAATTAATTCACATTGCAATTAGTTTTGGATACCGTATTCAAATGTTCAGGAAACTAAGCAAAATTAACAGCATAAGCTATTTAAATTAAAACTAAAAGTTTAAACTAATATTTTTGGTCCCCTGATTACGTAACTGGTCATAATTTATAATAAAGCAATGTCCAACGTTATCACAGCTGCAATATCAGTAGCCATACCAGTTTCTGTACGAGCTAATAATGAAACAGTTGCTACAACAAGTTTCATTTCAACAATAAACTAGTTACTATTAAGAAATGCTCGATAAGTTACAACTCTCGCAAAAACCTTTGGGAAATAATCCGTAGATTCCAATTTTAGGACCTTTCTAGCAATTTTAGATCTAGGACTAAGTGCTGAGACTAACGAGCGAATTCTAAAATGGATTACCTAGAGACCTGGCTATAATCAATAGGATTCCTAATGAAGGGTAGTTTAAATACGACCCGTGTAATTAACAGATTATAGAGACATAATCTCTTCATATTTGTTTGTTATATGATATTTGATAGATATGGAGTTAACAATAGTACTTACGTCTCTATCTAATCACGATAAACTGGACAAACACAATCGAGTAAATCAGAAAGCGTTTTAAAACATGCCTCGAGATTTATAAAATGTAACGGTTAGCTCTCGAGCAAGAAATCAATAAAATACTTTATCTGATTTAAAAACTTTTGCTACATTCGTTCAAAACATGTTATATTTCAACTTTTGTCGATTTCACACTGCCTTGAACTAAAGCAATCTTCAAACCTAAACGAGCTACTAGCTACAGTCCAGTGTAGAATAAATTTCTCGACTGGAAGTCATAAATTCAAATCTAATCTCGCACTATTGCGGTAAGCCCACTCCTAGTCCACATTCATGGTATCCAAAGGGTTCTAACAGTCTGTACATAAACAGACTGCTCAAAGATAAACTGAATATAATTAAGATCGAAGAACTGGTTATACAAAGAACCGCCTCCAAGGAGTTGCTAAGTGCAATTAATTTTCAACAAGTTTTAACTTTGTTAAGTCAAAAGGACAGGAGGAAGATGGTAAAGTTACTGATGTTTTGACTTTCTTTGTTGCAATATCGATTTTATCATCAACTTTCAATGAAACGTTGTTGGTTCATGGAAAGTTCGTCTAGAAGCTTTGTACACTTAATAATGGACAATAGTTTATGAGACGTAAAATGGTCTATATTAAAAAAGGGTAATTTAGAAATGCAATATATGCGAATTCAAAATTCTGGCACCGAAAAGAACTGTTCATCAGAGTTCGTTAGATTATATAATTTTCCGTATAAAAAGTTTCAGTCTGGCGCATAGCCAAATATACAGAGATCATGAAGAAGGAAGAACCGATATAACTTTATGAATGAAGATTTTATCTAAACTTCTATTAAAGTTTAAGGAATCTTTGAAAGTTACAAATGGTCCGTTATATTATAATGTTATTTACCAACCGACCTCAATCAAAGATAAAGGAGAACTATGTATGTATAATTATTAAAATTTATTCTGAAAATAAATTTTGGTTTTGGTCCGCCGATCAAGAACAGTTTAGAATTAAAGAAAAAGAAATTAGTTACAAATTTTAACTATAAAACCATGATTTAATACAGATATTTATGCACTGAAGCTTTATTGCAAGAAATGGCAAATAATGAATTCATCTAGTAGTCCGGTCAAATTAGACATTTCAAAGTGCAAAAATTCGCATAGAGCTGGAAATTGGTACGAATGTTTGGAACACCATTATAAATCAAATGTAAAAAGTCCCCATCGATCCCACACTTGCAAAAAAAAATATTCAAGGTCAAAGTTCGCAAATATGGGTTTTTTGCGTTTTTTAGCCAAACGGTAAGTTTTATGATAAAAATAGGTCAGACAAAAATTGTAGATTATGCAATTATCTATAAGAATTATCTACAATTTTTCTCCTAAACGTAACCGTTTCTGAGATATAATGGTTGAAAAAGTTGTATTCTTCGTAATATGCGTTTCCACGCCACCACTTCTGATGGCGATTTACATGTACCAGTTGTCAAGGTCAGTCGTGCTCCAATGTTGAATCACCATCAGAAGAGGATTGGTACAATATCAGTGAGGAGAAATCTGATGCATCGCTGTTAGAACAAATTACTTACACCCAGCAGGAAGAAGAAGAACAAGCAGAAGAAGAAGTACAAGAAGACGAACAAGAAGAAGAGGAAGCAGAATTATCAGATGATTATGAATAAGACGGATAATTTGACCTAAGTTTTAAGAATTCAGACGGCTTTCATCATTTCCAATAGTACCAGTTTTTTTATATTTTGAAATAGTATTGAATTAAACAGGATCACAATAGATTGTGGGATAGGCCTATTGGGGAAACCACGTTAAAAAAACGCGCCAAGTACACTACCTTCCAGGTTGCGTGGAAACGCATATTACGAAGAATACAACTTTTTCAACCACTATATCTCAGAAACGCTGACGTTTAGGAGAAAACTTGTTAACAATTCTTATAGATAATTGCATAATCTACAATTTTTGTCTGACCTATTTTTATCATAAAACTTACCGTTTGACTAATAAACGCCAAAAATCCATATTTGCAAACTTTGAACTTGAATATTTTTTTTTGCAAGTGTGGGATCGATGGGGACTTTTTACATTTGATTTATAATGGTGTTCCGAACATTCGTACCAAT
This sequence comes from Amphipyra tragopoginis, assembly GCA_905220435.1. Classification (NCBI taxonomy): domain Eukaryota; kingdom Metazoa; phylum Arthropoda; class Insecta; order Lepidoptera; family Noctuidae; genus Amphipyra; species Amphipyra tragopoginis. Next base: position 25,768,346 of record HG992008.1, on the reverse strand, counting down.
TTTCAGCTCTATGCGAATTTCTGTTAACCTACCTCTATTTTTTGAGCTAACTTGACCGGACTATAGCAACATTTTGCATGTTGATATCAACCATTCAGACACGCAGAAAAACCGTGAAAATACGCTTACAGTCAAAACATAAAGGGGGCGTCACCATTCATGATCAATAAGCGATTGTGAAACCACAATAGCGCAGTTAGTTGCGCAACCGTGACGTCTCGATGTACCAGGAGTTCATATAAACACGATGATATCATTGAGATTATCTCGGTGCACGGCAATTTGCGTTCATCAATGTAAAGTTTTAGTGCCGATAATTTGCTAACGGGAGCTGGTGAAACCCAGTGTAAGAGTCAAAACAGTAATAAATGATGTATCCACATATTTTAATCCATTAACAGAATAAATATTTGATCACTAGTGTTCAGTTGTACCTATTAATTGATGACCTCTTATTGAAGGATATGTAATGAGGGTGCAGTGTGCACTGTGATGTCCCTGTATATTAAACAACCCAATTTTTTTTTTACTTTTTTATATTAAGTAGCTCGTGGTTGCTCAATGCTAAACAAAAACCTGCTTAGTTTCTTTAACAATCTCTTAAGTGTTATTGGAAACATCTGCTATTCTTCTTTGAAGGTGTACCTATCTATAGTTCATCTCGCCATCATCCAGTTAAATATTACAATTATTCAATAACAGTATCAAGTCGTTAACCAATCTACCGTAATAGACCGTTTAGCACATTGTTCTGCTAACGGCAATGCAGAAATAATACGCCACGCACGGAAATGACCAGCCAGGTTGCCAAAAACCTGGCAATTGGTTTGTGGCGGCATTACTGTCCTACTGGCTACTGGCTGTTTCCGGCTTATACACGTCACTGGGACGAAAATAAAGCGGTTCGACGACCGACCTACAATTGGTGTGATTACCTGACAACAGTTGCTGAAAGGCTAGTGACATTGTTATTGAACCGTACTGTTTTCGGAATGAGAGATAATAAATAAGGTATTTTGACTGTTTTTGGTGCAGAATAGTCAACGTATCTGAAAGCGCTAGGAGGAGATAAGAAAATTGCTGGTGTGGACTGAATGAGAAAAGTGAAGAACCGAGAGTTATAAGCTCAAGTTGAGAGAAGCTATGTCTTAAGATATACAAGGTGTCCCAAAAAGTAGTGTCAAGCGGGAATCCAGGAGTAGAGCACCCTTAGAGGTACGCGAATCACCCCCATGTATGTTCCACGATTTTTTGTACTTTTCGAGTTATGATTTCTTTTCATGTTTTAACCAAAGTCTGGCTTTAATGACAATTTTGATCATAGTGTCATTTGTATTTGCATTGTACATATTTTGATTAATGCGGGTACAAACAGCAACATTCTTAAGTACACTGATTATAATTATGACTTCACTGTGAGTAGTAGGTACCTAGTAGTAGTAGGATTGGAATGGAATGTACATTCTATTCCAATCCTACTTTCCATGGTTTCCACAAGGGAAAACAAAAGCGTAAACATAGATAGGAAATCTGTGAGAAATACTAGTAACACGATGTCGCTACGTGCATCACTCACGTCCCTTGGGGAACGGCCATAGATTACGTCGCCTCCGCGTCGCTTCGCGCAAACTGTTTCAACGATCTCTCACGTCACTCTTTCGTATTAGATGGAACGTCGCATATCAAAATGTCACAACTTCCACTCCCTCCTTGTTTATACGACACGTAATTTATTGACGATCCCTTTAGAGGAAATTTGGTAATATGCCTGTATACTGTAACCTAGTATGTACTTATATATAATAGCACTCTATTCTCCGTAGTCCGATGAGCAGTATTCAAACGGACGTGTATTGAATAATCTTTCAAATGAGATAATTCTAATCTTATTCTATTCTTGCTTTAACACTTCATAAAAAATCATATTGTTCAAATCCACCTGTGAATTTAAGCAATATACTTACATGATTTAAAAAAAGACATTTACATGCTACTCTTTCTTTTCAATCCTCAGATATCATTAGAGCCAACCACGGGTCCAAACAGATCTACTCTTCACCGAGACAGAATACTGTGTCCAGCCTCCATTCAGAACGCTTCAATTAGTCATTTGTTCAACTATCTCTTTATCTCTCATTACGAGAATCGTAGACGGAACTAAATAAAAAACCGAATCGTTCAACAAGTGCTTATCGAAAACGTTCTGAATCGGGTTGCTGATATCAATCAGCTGAAATTGGAACTCAAAATAATGTAATACCATTATTTCTATGTAGGCGTAATACCTGTAGTCATAATTTACCAGATAAGTAGTCACGAACTAACATTCACATAAACATAGCATGGATGAACTACTATTCCCCACAGTATTCACAGCTTCATTAGGAATGCTCCACACCTCATAGTTATCAACAGCAAGGTATACGAGCCACCGTATCATTAGTGAGCGGAACTCAAGCAATAGCAAAAGCCTTGGTTTGTTAGGAAAACACAGCAAACACGTCATCAGGATATCGTGACGATTTCAGAATTGTCAAATTAATTGCTGCTTGTATTGTACTTATGATTAATGATAAAGATATTTGTGAAGATCTATTTCACAATACTACAGTGAGAGAGATGTGGTGACTAAAATAGAGAAAGGAATGTTTCGGTAGATCGGATGAATGAATGTAGGATCACGAAAGCTGAGTATAAAGGATCTGTTAATGGCAAAGCTGACAATTTAGGACATACAGAGACCAAACCAGATCTTTACAAAAAGGGACGTTCGCAGTACTAGAAATCAACGACATGGTATGAAAAGGATAATGGATGTAGAAGCGCGGAATGTATGTCAGGATCGTAGCTGGTGGCCTCAATTGTCTTTGTCTATCCTAGCGGGAAACAGGCGTAGGCTATGTATGTATGTATCTTACAATAATACATCTAAAATCCATAGTAAACTCCAATTAAGCTCCACGATTCGAGAACAAACAAATCAAAAATTCTAGATAAAGAAATATGTATCCTGTTGCTGGCAACATTAATATTTTTATTACTTTGGCCACACTGAATTGTAACTGATGGAAGACGACGCCTCGTTGATTGTGATGTGCAAATTAAAATTGTAGAAATAATAAAAAGTGATTTTCTTTGAGATCAGCACACCTACGAAACATAAAGTCCATTGAGAAAAACCCTACATACCCAACAACAAAAACCATATTTTAGTGATAAGCAACAAGCTAGCATCAAGAATTTGACAAACAACATCCGACCAATTGACCGAAACTTAATTTCGTCGCATCATAGATAAATTATTTGTTTACTAAAACATTTATTCTTATAAAAGATAATCCCCCCTTGACTTTCAAACCACATTATTCTAACATCAATGACAGTGATAACAAAACAAGCAAATACTTAAAACCTTATCTGTGACCATCAAACGATTGAAGAGAAAAGTAAAATAAGTGCATTCTGCCATTTTAGTTTGCAATACAAACAAGTTGTGGAGGAACGTCAACGGACTACGAAGACAGGGCCATTACAGGCCGTCGAACTACCTTATCTGGTCGGACAGGCTATATTATCGTGTTTTTATCTGTTTGTCTGTTTAAAAGTAATTTTAATGATACATTTGTTCTGTGTTGGCTTCCTTAAAATGTGGCTGCGTGTCTAACGACCCATTTACTAATTAAACAATTAAGGGAAGTATGGTTATTTAATTGGCGATAGGGGTTTATGTTTATGAGTTTTGTTTGATACTATAACGTACCACGCCATTGTATTTCTTTTATTGACGTCACTTTAATTAACTTGCGTAGTGGTAAACAAAAGACATGTTGTTTTATTTCCGGATACAGTAAAACTCAGTATTTTATTAAGGTCATTGGGCAGTTTTGACCCGATACCTCAAAACTACGCGTCCATTATTGAAATGTGGTTTATTTTGAAGGTTTAGGGTTTACATTTCACGGAATGTATTTATTTTAATCCAAATGTAAAAGGAAGGATGTAAAAGGAAGGAGGAAAAGTTATGTGGTTCAAGAAACTGCGGGGAACAAGATAGAAAAGCTCATAAACATTCTTGTACCGTTTTAGGACATTTTTGTAAGCATTTTATATATTTAGAAGGATATGGATATACGAAAATCCTTTTTTTAATATTAATTCTTGTTTTGCTAAAAAAAACTTTCCCATACTTTTGAGAAATGCGACTCATCTCATTGGGTACTCCGACTAGTTTGGTTAGTGGTCGCTGGTGGGTCACAGGTCCGAACAAAATGCCCATTTACCTTTATTCCTCTATTATACGAAAAACTACACAACTTTTTTCTTGCTTCAAACTGAAGTCTGTCAATCAGCCATCACCCAGTCCTCAACCATCTTTATCTCACATTACAGGCAGAATTAAAGTTTAGATACTTTCTAAAACTATGCGCAAGCGCACTTGTTACGTACGTGATCCTTTCTAACAAATGTGAAAGTGCTGGATGCTGGTCAATCGCTCAGAAATCATCAGTTGATGTTTATTTAAGATATTTTGACAATCATCGTTCTATTATATCAATGGAGAAGATTTGTGGAGGCAAAAAGAGTAGCCAGGAAAATGGAGTTATTAAAAGAACACAAGAATATTTACACTTGTTTAAAGAAAAATTACATGGGATGAGTACAAAGCTGTTTATTCCTAAAATGGGGGTGCATGAAAAGAGCCTCCACGAGTGACGATACTTAAGTACGTCCGGCGCACCCTGGGCAGTCAGCCCCGCTACCAACCTTGCTGACTGGCTAATCTTTTCACCACAGCATGAGCTATTCTCGTATAGGTCGTGCCGACACGATAGAAAAAGATTTCTAAAATTTGCTAGCAGACCTTTAATACAAAATCGAAAAGTAACTTTTCTTTTGCTTATCATTAAGCAAATTGCAGGTTTTCTGATGACAAAACAGTCACAGATAATAAATTTTCTTCATATTTGTAAACATCAAAGATATTTTCATCAAACGATACAAATTCCAATTTTCTAAGCTATACAATATACATGAGTGAACAAATAATAAGACAAAAGGAACCTTAATATTAATACAAAAGACCCCATATTTGTTAGACTGAAAGGTTCAGACGCGTCAAGGATTAGCCCAGTCTAGAGGAGTCAATGACTTCGATGATATCTCACGTCTGTGACAATTAGTCGTGCTAATTAGATAAACATATCGTATGTCACATCACGCTTAGTATTCATAAAAGGTAAGTAGAGCAGCTATTATCAAAGAGATGTGTTGTTGATTGCCTCGTTGGTCGCAGGCGAGATTGCTTAGCGTGAGGTCCTGGGTTCGGTCCCCAGGTCGGGCAAAGTGTTATTGTGTTTTTCCGTGTGGAATTTCTCAGTAGCAGCCTGGAGTCTGGATTTGTGCCCGTTTGATGGCAATAGGCTGGGACTTTAACATAACGGCGAAATGAGGTTGTATTATAACCCTCTGCCCATGCCCATAAATGCCCAAGTAATAAATGATTAAAAAAACACAAGCCAGAGACAGCACTTAACAGCGATGACGTCACAACTCAACAACTTCACAGTAACTTCTCTTCGTACATCTGTACAATGTCCGTTTCGCGCGACAAGGACAGATGATGACCCCTCCAAATACTTAAAAAGAGCGTAAAAGCCCTTTTTTTCAACGAACCATTATTATTTTTCTCAATAGCACGGCTATTAAAAATATCGGTCCTTTATGTACATTCTTAATAAATAATACTAAATTCTTGGTAATTTATTAGAGCATTCGCGTACCCTATTAAAGCAATATTTTTACGCAGTTGATATTTACGACTCAATATCATAAACAAACAAAATAACAGAAATACTTTCTTTATTCCAAACCAAACTACGCAGTACTTATATAAACTGTGTCAGTGAGGTCGTAGACACAGATTTAGGTATTACAATTTACATTATCAATCATATCGCGATACATTTATCGATAGGAGGAATAAATAATAAAACGTCACAAAAGACGTATCTCCACCTTGTTTTCTGTTCCGTATCTAGATTGTTGTTTGTGTATTTGCATTTAGATAGTTTTTTATGTCTTCTGTCAACTAAAAGATAACTGGATAACCACCCAAGTTGCTAAGTCGCTATCTGATGTACCAAAGGCAGTGAAGGGCAGCAGCGTCACCAGCGAGAGAGGAACAGCGCTGCAGTAACCAAGATGTTTCCTCAATAATGCCAAACAAATATTTATTCTTATTTTTAGACAAAACGTTGCTCTTCATCTGAATTACCCCTGTCTCATGGTTGCATTTACAGACACAAATCTTCATAAGCACATACAGGATGTAAAAAGACCCATCACATAGCCGAAATCTACGCACTCTGTACATCAAACTAAACTACATTGACCAAAAATAATTGCTGGGAAACGACTTTTATTTTTTGGCATAAAAAATGCTTTATTTTGTAGCGCACAATGTGTGGTTGCGGCGATGCCGCGCGTTTGCTTGCGTGCAGCGGCCACACAGCTGAGGCAAGGCGGTCGCGTTTGATATTCGTTGCGTTTGATATTCGTTGCGTTTTTGTAACTTCAAATGCGTAATTTGTGAGGAAAAGTTGAAAATTTTGATAAGGTTGTTTGGAAGAAAGTTTAGTATTATCACTTAGAATACGTTTCTGGAAAAAACTAAACTAAAAAAATGTATACTTTGACCTTCAATATCTCCAAAACCAACGGTTTCCCAGGTATGGTCTGATAGAAAAAAATGATCCCAATGATGGGTAGAATATGTGGTTTTCGTTATCGTTAAGGGTCTTTTTACACCCGATATACCCGGAACCTATTAATCATACAAATATTTTTTGTTCTGCACTGCACCAAACGTGTTGTCAACTATGGCAACGGCGTCTATTTTTGATAGAGGTCGAAGTTTAACATTTTACAACAATAGGTAGTCTAAGTAAGCACTAGGTCATTCATTCCATGTTCTAATGCTACGCGTGAAAGTGAGTCTGAGGAAGCATGAAGAAATGTATGCATATGTTTAGCTATTGTATTGCTAAGACAAGTAGTGCATAACTTGCAGATCTTAGGTAACTTAGACGGGTAATATTGTAAAGTATACATCGTAAAGATCGGAGGTTGGTTTCGTCACGGGCAGTAAAGAAAAGCTTTTACCATCGGAACAGTTTTAACGCAAGAGTTAGGTAAAAATCGCACCCTGATTCAGATTCGTATCGTGGAGTTACATCATGTTGTCTAAGGTTCTCGTAACGAGAGAAATCTCCTAAAATCTCCTCGAAATAGTCTCTTCATAAAGTGTAGCGAGCTTCTGGAGTTACGCTATAAGCATTTCCTAGGCTACTCGTAACCAAACTTTAATCGCTATCATCGCAACGCTTTCCCTACCAGTAGCAGTATTTTCCAGTCCACCCAGACGTGACTCAACATCATACTCGACGTCATTGTCGGCAAAAATATTGATACCTACGTAAGAGAAATAATAAAAGCACGCTCATCTGTATGTACAATCGTATCTCAACACCCATTGTATCAGATGAGCATTCACACGACGGACGTGACAAAACCAAAAGTCAAAACAAACGACCCGACAGATCCAATGACGTAAAGGACAAATGTCTAGACCATTTAGACGACTGTCTCGAGTTACCTGAACTTAAGTTAGCGATCTAGGCTAAGTTTTCTTAAAGTATTGGAAGAAAATATACGTCACGCACATATTCTTGGCGGTTGAACACTTTCCTTTCATGCAGGAAGGTCTGAGTTTGATCTTGGCTTACATCTCTGACTTTACAAATTCATGTGCGGATCAGAATTCATTATCGATCGCATGAAGGAAAAGTGACGAAACCTGCGCTCCTGAGAGGACTCTAAAAAAATCTCGATGGTTTGTAGTCCGCCAATCCACTCCAGGCCAGCATCGTGAATTATTAAAGGCGAAGACTCTTCTCATCCTGAGAAAGAGGCCCGTATCCAGCAATGGGCCAGTAATGGACCGATTATTCTATGTTTATGCATATGTTCCTCTACTACAACAATTAGGAATAGCTTCCAGAATTTAAGGTATTGGCAGCAGCGTATGCAGGCTCTAGATCGAAACGGCCGTTGATTTTGACTGAAAGGTAATAAATCTAATGGCATTTATCATTCCAAATGGTCCTATTCAGATTGATACAAGCAAACTATTCGAAATCAAGTCTCAAAAGACGGAAAGTAGGAGCTACAAAGACCTTAGCTACAAGCTTTCCACGTCTGTTTAGATTTCTCTACTTTTACCACACTTCAAAGCTCACTTCCATTCATAAGTGTAGATACAAGAACACTATTGTGAACAGCCGGCGGTTCATTTCCGATATGGTTGTCTACTACCTGCAAAGCACCATTCATATACGCCACAACCAATATAAATCTTAACTGAAATAAAAGTCATTCCATAATATTTGACTTTCGATTTATTTGAATTCTTGGATGTGTGTGAAAATTTGTGAATCCGAGTTCCTATAGTACTTTGAGACTCGTTAAAAAAGATTCTCTGACCATATAGGCCGTGTCTTGCCAGGATAGCGTTACGTCGCCAGGAAGCGTGACGCGTAACCACAAAAATGGTAAAGCAAACGAGACCTGTAGCAGATGGTCCAATGCAATTCTAGAATCGCTTGACACTCTCGTTTGCAGTACAAATACGTTCGCTTTTGGTCCATTATGAGTTGTGGAGCGTTGACCAACACCCACAAATACATTGAATGTTGGGCACAAACTGGATTATTCGCGAGTGGTCAAACTAAGTGTGAACCGCACTTAACCGGTATCTGAATTGAATACGTACCGCCGCCATTTTGTACCATGTGTGATGTGAGACTGTTTATTACTGCGAGCGAATTGCATTCTCGACTGAGTTGAAGAGTATGGACACTTAACAACAGGAAGGCGAGGAAGATTTCACGTCGTTTAAAGATCTGATTATTATAATAGAACTACTAAAAAATCCTAAGAAAACAATCACGCTGTATTAGAAGATTCTTAAAGATTTGCAAAAATAGTAATTATAAAAAACACATTCAGAAATTTTTCATTTGATGATTTGAATTTTAATCATCTCATTGATGTTGTAATGACCTCGAGCACAGCCACAGCACGAGTATCTTCAGCCAAAGATCTTCATAAAAACAATCCAAAAATAATGTTGCTCAAATGGCCTTCTGGTTAGCCCGTCACCACTCGTGTAGAATTCTAATTTTATCAAAACTTCACACAATACTGTAGCAACGGAAAAAAACGACACAGAGAACAAAACTCATAGGACCAACTCGAAGGGACTATACGAAATTCTTCATTGTGGACCACACCATCGTAATTATTAACTCCATAGCCAATCGCAGATCAATTCTGGATATCAATCCTTCCAAAAAAAGGTGGTAATGCTGGCAGTCACTAAGCTGGACCACCACAAAGCCGTCTTCTCAAGGTCACTATGGCGCCTTACACTAGCTATGCCAGTATTTGGGCTATCAAACTGCATAATTATTTTGTCAGAAGCTTGTTTATCTTCTTTATTTTGCTAAAACTCTTCCCTAATCCCTCAACCTTCTTTTCTTACAAAACTATACCAACATTATTCGTAAATTAAAACCCAATACTGTGTTTGTTTGCGGGCGAGCGGTTCGCCTTGAGTTGCGCCGGCGCCGGTCGACCTCAGCCACACTTCAGTACACAACGCGCGGATTGAACCTTTTTATTGCGTTGTCAACGCACTCGATGATTCAGGGACTTGGCGATATATTTGTCGAGTGGAAGAGTAATTGAATGTATTGCGACTATCTTTTGTATACTGTCATCTATTTATGAAGTGAAGATAACAATTGTCTGGATAGAAGGGTAATGATTCAGGAATCTGTCATCAATTAGCTTTATCAGTATTTTTTTGTACTTTTTCTAGACTAAAGTAAATTACAAAATCTATGCTATTTACTATTCTATAGGTGGCAGTTTCGCACCTTGCGTCATTGTTTTTCATTGCCGCTCAACGATCTTTCCAGCAAGTACTCCTAGTTACCAGTTAGCTTTGCAAACGGTACAAGAAATACTTTTGGACAGATAGTTGCAGGCATACATTTATGACTTGACTTGAAAGAGTTACTTAAATGTATCTTGAGCAATTTTTAACCGACTTCAAAAAGGAGGAGGTTCTCAATTCGGATGTTTATATTTTTTTTTATTTATGTTCGGGCGTAACTCCTTCATACGTATAGACGGATTTCCAAAATTATTTTTTTTGTTTGAAAGAGTATTCTCCCGTGGTGGTATGAGGAGGAGGTATCCTCCCATTTAAATTTGGTAAAGATCTGATGAAGACCCTCGGAGATTGACAATGGAACTCTTCAATGGATAACAGCAAATTACTCGGGATTGCTGTAATTGCGTGTTTGTGTATTGTTTACGCCAAATAAAACAGAAAAAAAAAACTATTTATTTCATTTCAAAAAACCCTTGACAATTCAATTGATGACACGTATGCCTAACGGAGTTTTATATCATGTTCATCAACACGAGCATGCAATTTTAATTCATGCACAATTTCTGTCACGCAAGTGTCGCTCAGTAACCCTATATCTGCCACAACTAACATGTCAGCTGAACAGTTGTTAAAAAGATAAGTGCGACTGCGACGGTACGCATCGCATCCGGCGCGAGCGCACCGCTGATTCAGACCAGAACAAAGAATATTTAACAAGCTGGTTGATATAATGTATTGCTTTTGTGCCTTATTGAGGCGGTTTGCGACAAATTATGGACAATTTATGTGCCTGGCATGATTTCGATTTATTGACTTATTTAGTAGTCAGAGATAAAAACTAATTTTGAAAATTCCTTCTTTGTAAGGACGCTAAAATCAAAGGATAAATTCAGATTTGTTTTTCATTTAAAATCATTAATGTAAAGTGTTGTATTTTTGTAAAAGTACGTACAGTCTGACCATTGCCACCACACATATATTTACAATGTAAATAGCATAGCGTATGCATCAAACTATTCATACATAATGATATTAACATAATGCATACTTAATACACACAATCACAGTTGTACTTGTAAGTACGCAGTAATTAGTTCACGTTGAAGGTGACAGATGTCTAGTGCTAATTACAATCATTACACAATGTCCTGGGCAATTGATTTAATAATCATGATATATGTACACAGTTAGTTTCTAATTTATTATTCATATATCTAAAGAAATCCGATGAAAAATTATTGTGTTGAGTCAACGGATTTCTTGTAAAACTTTTACTTTCAATCGTTTCTTTCCTAGAATTGACTTAAGCTTACGACAAAATTAATTTATTCGTTGTTTATTTAAAGTCACTATTAATAACGTATAGCCTGGACATTTTAAATAAGTATAAAACATTAAAAAAACTTTGATCGTGAAACATTCATTTTGCTTTAAGAATCGTAAAAAAATACACTTTTTTATATGAGTTAGAGTCAAGGTTTTCAAAAAATGTGGAGGTACGTTTAATGGCTTCCTTTTACAACATTAAGTACTATAAATAGTCTTCAAGATCTTTATTTCTTTCGGGGAAATTAATCAAAGGAAACTACTCAAATACATATTTACCAAATAATCTTAGAATATAGGTACATCCACTTCTAAGTTTGCTATGTACCAGCTATAATGGTCTATTTACACATTGATTAGTACAAGTGGTTAGCGAGCTAAAATTAGAAGCACGCTGATCATTTACAAGTGCTAAATACACTTATTTGTAAGATGGTATGTACTTTAATTTATCACTCTCACTGATCGTGCTACGGGGATTTTAAGTTTTGACGTCATTTGAGGATCTCACACAATTGGCGTAAGAGACAACAACTTTCCTGTCCTTTACGCCAACTGAAATTTCCAGTGTCGATATAGTTAGATCGATAATCGATAAGGACGTAAGGGACATGAATGACCCTTACAGCGGTTACGCACTACATCCGATCCGAATCCGTGAAAATACGTTCCGAAGTAGCCATAGAACTATTTGTATGGTAGTTTACGCACTACATCCGGCATCCGATTTCTATCCGTCATCCGTGAGTTTCTAATTCGGAAGAACAATTGACGGACCGAAGTAGCCATAGAACTATTTGTATGGTAGATTACGCACTACATCCGGCATCCGTCATCCGATTTCTATCCGTCATCCGTGAGTTTCTAATTCGAAAGAACAATTGACGGATCGAAGTAGCCGTAGTACTGAATTGTGTGAATTTGAATCAGAGATCGAAATAGTGCGTAAGCAACATCCGAATCCGGTCCGAGATTTTTACTCTAGATCGGTATTTTCACGGATTCGGATCGGATGCAGTGCGTAAAGCAATATCCGAATTCGGTCCGAAGTTTTTTATATCCGTATTTTCACGGATTCGGATCGGATGCAGTGCGAAATCACTCTTACGCCCTTCAAGTCCTAAGGTACCTACCTATCCATATTTAAATTGCATCATGATAAGTTCCGCCTGCTACCTGTATACAGGTCTCATAAGTTTCCTAATGTCCAAAAAGATCTAAATTTCTTGTACCTCATTTTAGGTACAAGTCATTTACGTCAAATTCAAACTGGTTCTCCCAAAGTCTAAAGCGTGGCGGCGAAGCGGTCACCTTGGTTTTTGGTGGCGACAACATGACCTGCAGGTGTACTACCTGCTTTTTTGCATCAGTCCCAGTCAGTTTTTTGACCTAACTTGTTAGATGTTTTTTTGTTTGATAATCTAGATTGCTTATTAATAAAAAAAGCGCAAATTCAATACGGTGTCAATGACACTGAACTGGAACTTAAAGTATGCTCTCAACTATTCTCGATATAAAATGGATGGCTAGTTTTATTTTTGCCACGAAATTCAAGATTATTTCAGGAGCAGTATTTTGATCAACAATAAATAAAATATTGGATGCTATTAAACAAATAATTGCTCTTCCTCTTTTCTATTAAACTATGCTGTGCCCGATAGGGTCCATAATTGATCCCATAGTCTTAAGCCTACCACCTGTATCAAAATTATATTATGGAATGCAATAAAGAAATTGAAATTGACCATAGTGTTTTTTTTTTTAACTTTGCCCCACTTCACGGTTTCTCTTGTATCGTGGGTGCGTTTTACAGACCCAAATCTCACATACACAAACGCCCAGACCCGAAACAACCATCTGTAGGCCGTACAAATTTTTGTTCCGTGTGGGAATCGAACCCACGACCCGTAGCGCAGAAGCCAATCGCTTAGCCACTGCACCAAACGTGTCGTCAAAAGGTTGAGACCTGAGATTATCACATACCTATCAAAATCTTGTTTTAGAATTCAAAACATCAACAATGGAGGTTTTCAGGTGGATATAATGATGAACTTCCCATAACATGGAATTTTTTACCATCTCTATCTCTAAATAGTATAAATTGAAGTCGTTTTTCAATATTTATATTTATACAGGGTTAGTCGGAAAGGGGTACTAATCCGAAGTCCACATAGTATCGCTGATGACTGTTTGAAAGCAAGTGTTAAAATTACAAAATTCGATATTTTCTTTTTCCAAATAAAATGATTTGTATTTAAGTTTTTTCAAATATTCTTCACCCCTGCTTTAGTTACGAATTCAGAAAATGAAGCTTCTAATTCGTGTTCCCAAATATGACCTAAAATGTAAACACAGCTGATCATAACTGTTTTTTTTTTGAGATTTTTGAGCATCTGTTTCTCTTAAACTATTGACTTTTGGGAAAAGTTGTAGAACAAAAGTTACTCATTATTATGGGTACTATAACACCCTTTCGGATAGTACCCACTTTCTTACTAACCTTGTATACTACTTGTTATATTCGTGACAATAAAACACCGAGATTTAAAACAGACTGACGTTTATTAACTGTTAGGTATAATGTATTGAGATATGCCCTCACCTCGTCAATAATCTAATACCGTACAAACACTGTCCTCCCTTATAATGCAGCTAAACAATACAAGCTTGATTCTAAATAATCTTTCAATGCATTTTGATGCGGTTTTCATCTGAATTTAGATAATTTCTTCCGGAAGGTTGTAAGCTATTAAACATACCCGAGGGACCGCCGGGGCGAGTCGCTAGTATCTGATAGGACTCCAGTACCCACACACCTCTGAATTCCACCACAGGTATGCCACCTTTGACTAATATGGTCATCAATTATGTATAATTAACTAGCTTTTGCTCGCGGCTTCGCTCGCGTTAATTTAAGGATCCCTAATTTTTTGATCCCAAAATATAGCCTATAGCACTCAAGGATAACGTAGCTTCCTATTGGTGAAAGAATTTTTGAAATCGGATGAGTAGTTTCGGAGATTACCCCCTACATACAAACAAACAAACAAACAAACAAACAAATTCTACCTCTTTATAATATTAGTATAGAAGTATAGATTACAAATAGCTCAATAAAACTGTGTCATTAATAACCATATCCTTCCTTTATTCCTTTCTGAATATGTACCAATGAGACAAGGTTTATACATAAGGAAATAATAACTTACCTACATGTACTTACATACAACAATTAATAATTATTTTCCTGCTGTAGGTACAGGAAAACCTTAATTTAAATTATTTATTACGAGTTGATTTAAAATACGATTAAGGTTGTATACCTACAGTTCTGTAGTTGAAAGTAGGGTATCGACGATAGTGATTTCATATCTGTATGTTGTTTTGAAAAATCCTTAAATACCTAATGACTACCCTAATTACTTGTTAAAATAAAATTATACATATGCTTCAAATACATTTAGGTACCTCGTTGGTCTAGTGAGGTCCTGGGTTAGATTCCCAGGTCGGGCAAAGTGTTATCGGGTTTTTCCATTTGGAAGTTCTCAGTAGAAGCCCGGAGTCTGGATTTGTGCCCGGTTGATGGCAATAGGCTCGCTCCCTATTACATAACGGTGAAATGAGGGTGTACTATAACTGTATACCTCTGCCTGACCCTTCGGGCAATACAGGCAATATATTATGTTATGCTTCAAATACATGTAGTCTTTTTAACCGACTCGAAAAGGAGGAGGTTATATGGTTCAACAGACAGAGAGTTCCCATTTAAAATAATTTAGTGGTTTCAGTTTCTGAAGCCATTGTAAGGGCACAGTCTACCTATATCTTACTCCTTACAGTCGGTCAACGTAGAACATTGTCGCAGAGCAATCGTGCGGGGGGTTGCGGGGTGAAGGAGCGGAGGTTATGTCCCGAGTAGCCATACTGCATACTGGGACATAACCTCCGCCCCTACATAATTTTGACATTTCTTATGACCTGTCAAATGTATGGGCGTTGACACACTGTACATAGGAAGTAGGTACACTGTGGTAAGGGTATGAAAGTTTGATTTAATACAGTATCTACACATTCTAACTAAAGACAATAATTACAGAAAGTGATCAATTACATGAAACCAGAGTGAACGCAATCACTATTAGATGAAAGTGACCACAGGCTAGCAACAGCAACATAAACGTGCAGCAATAAAACGGCAAATAAACCGGTCTAGTACCGGTCCGGCAAACACTAGACTAACCACAATTATTGTGAAACGTAGTAACTGGTTTACTAGATATTAAATCATTGGTATCAATTATACAACCACAGATTATATCGGTGACAGCCGGGTCATTATAAATATATGACGTCAACATATTCAAGATTATTTTTTGTTGATACGGAAATTTTGTAAACATAAAAATAACGGTAAAGTTTTTTTTCTATTTTTAAATGTTTTTTTTTTGTGGATATATTTAAAAATGTACTGAATATGTATGTGAAATGATTAGACGAAACTGGAAAGACACAAATAACACTAATTCATTCACTAATAGTGTTCAGAGGTTAAGTATATTTCAAAGAATTGGTTTTTATAAAAGAAAGAGTTCGATAAACGGTACTATTCTAATTCTTCTCCAAATGGCGAAATATGACACTGATGTGCTGTTAGGTAAAGGAAAGCCTGAGTGAAGATTTCCCTTCTATTCCAAGACTTTCATGGGAATTCTATAGGTGTACGACTGTCGACAGTACACTGCCCACAGAACACATACTATTTTTCTACAAAATAATATGTATTTAATTTTATTTTCCTTACATTTAAATTTATTTAAACCAGGGCTTTCAAAACCACGCCTGTGGCGACATGCGGCCCGCGACCTCATATTTGTGGATCCTGCAAAGTGATTTTTAATCTTTGATGTGGAATCTTATTAAGTTTATTTTTTTCTTTAATTCAAGACTGATGGTATATTATGTCTACAGGCGGCAATCCATGTTGTAATTTGTAGTGGCCCTCAAACGTCTCCAGCCTGGACGGGGACAAACGACTGATTAACGCGATTTTGCAGTAAGATCAAATACGTTTTTCTGTGCCTCTGCCTGACACTTGGGGTAGAACAATAGGTTTGTTCTTGAACATAACTACGATCTCAATGCAATTCCGAATTTAAAAAATGATAAGTCATAGTGGGCTCTCTTGATTAAAAAAAATAAACGCAATAGACAATGAAATTCCAATTTTGATTAATTCAAATTGGCGCCAATTTTGCATACAAAAATACGAACTCATAATAATTCCAATGCCGCTCGTTCAGAATTATTTTCAAGAGTGAGGTGTTCTGTGTGTGACACTCACTTCACGTGAGTTTATCTCATTCAAAAACCTTTCAATAACACGTAGGTATGAATAATATTATTGTTTTCTATTATTTCAATAGATCCATAGAAACGAGTTTGGAATTCATCTCAATGTCGAAGTGAAAATAGATGAACGGAGTGCAATAAACTTTAAAAAGCATTAAAAAACGATGAGTAATTCTTTAACATGCATCTGTTTTGTTTTGTATAACTGTAATGTCATAAGGAAATGGTTTCGTTTCGTATATTTTTTCTTCTCAATTTGATACCGTTGAGATTTTTTGAGAAAACATTAAATTCTGGTGCGATTTTTTTGGCTTGATTTACAGTTTTCAAACGAAATTAAACATCACTCATTCATTTGTACTATGCATTCGTATTTAATATTGATTTTTGTATTTCTGTGTACATAAAAGTAAAAAATAAATAAGTAAACAAATCTACTACCAAATCATCAATAGCTATATCACATTCCATTTATGGAAATGGCAATTTGCAAACAGAAAAAAAACTGTTTTGGTATACGCCCGTTTTCAATAAACTTATCTATCGGCGTTTTCATCTACAAGAGATAGATATTTGACGTTACTTCTATGGAGCTTATGTCAAATTGCTCTCTGGTAAGGCAAACCATCTATAGATACAGATAGGTTATTGAAAATGGGCGATAGTAAGTAATAACGATTAGTAAATTAAAGATACATTTTCTAAGATTGAAATAGTATGTCAAAGAGCCGCAGTTCGAACAGCAAGTTCCATACCATTTTACATTAATAAGTGTAAACGAGATTCTAATTAAAACAAATGCATATGACCACTTGATCTAAATATTAGTAATTCCAAGGTATTAACACCTTGAAGAAATGTTAAACACGTTGACATAAAAATTACATGGCTGTATACCGGCAAAATTAACGATTTGACAAAAATTACTGCTTTAACATACTAATGATAAGTTAACACTGATTTTTTTCTACTATTAAGTTTGTTAGCGAGACAACGTTATCAGAAAAATCAAAATAATAACGTAACTCCTCAATATTGTTATCGTAAGATTGAAAAAAACTTGGTTTAAAAAAATTCAAGGCAGTTGTGTTATTAGATTATTAAAATTACTTTTCAGAATATACACAATAACGCTGCGCTGGTGTTCACCAACATTAAATTATCTGGTTAAACAAGCGTTTACGTAAAATTTTAGTACATTTTTCGAGTAAACAGTTGTTTATCCCGAGAATGAATGTTGGTAAACACTAGCCTAAGTATATTTAATAGTAATTTTGGTACCTTAGGGTCTCCTCACACTTATCGACGCGCAATCGCCGCCGAGAAAGCCGAGGCAAACGACGTCGGTTACACTCTTATTCCCGTAGACATAAAGCTTTTTCCGACCGTCCTAAGTCCTAAGCCGATTCCGCGTCGACAAGTGTGGATCTCCCCTTATTTGTTATTTTGAATCTGTGACTTACTAAACAGCATTGTTCTAAAAACAAAACACAATAAATTCTCAAAACAAAATTATAATTATTTTTTGGATAATACAGCTTTAATAATATTTGTAAATACTTTTTGAGGCATGTTTTTTTTTTTCTATTTTCTATACAAATAGCCGGTATCTTCTAGATTTCATAACAAACGATAACAAAATGCATACATCATGAGTGCAATGAAAGTGTCGCAAACAGAATCTTATCAATTACAACGAAGGAAAAACAACTTTATTACGTGGAGATAAGATAGGAGAGGAGCGCAAAAAAGATTGTTGTTTTTGTTCACAAGATAACAGTACAATACGCAATTATACTAACATACGTTGAAGTCAACAAGTACGTAATTATTGACTGTTAGTGTTCGTTAAGATATTGATAATTATTAAAATATAAAACAAAATTATTAAATCTTTCACAACTCTATAAATATTGTACATGCATAACGGTAAAAAAAAATTACGATAATACAATCCAAACAAACATAACATTACAGAAAAAAGAAACTACTCACAATTTAAGAAACAAAAATAAAATAAAATTAATTATGCGACGCACTAACTATGGAATGAAAACGATCTTATTTGAGGGAGCACAGCTGTATAACAAACTACCAATTGATTTAAGGGAATGTGACAGTATGAATGTTTTTAAAGCTAAATTAAAAAAATATGTAAGCACACAATAATAATTATTATATTAGCTAGTGAGCTGGCGAGTCACCGTCTGCCAACACTTCAATTTTAAATGTTGAAAGGCAGACGCCGTTTTCTTCCGGCAATAGAAGTTATCTAGTCCACCTAACACCCCTTCCCATAGACCAGATATTTTTCACCATATTTTACAATAGTCTTGCACCCACCTGGGACGGTCCATGACTGTACTCCAATAGTGCAGCCGTGGATAGTCCCGGGTTGGTGCCCCGCCCCATTTTAGATTAAAGCTCTCAAAGGGGCCTCTGCGCGTTGGACCTGTGTCCCCGTGTATGCCTTCCAAAGGACCGGACATCTTTCGCACGGAAGATGAGCCGTGATTTAAAGAGAGATACAAATTATATTAATAATGTACCTGTATGTAATTCATCGAATAATTTATTGATTTTATAAATGATACAATGTAATTTATACAGCATAATTAATTGTAATGTATTTGTTGATTATTAGATTCCACTAACACAACATGCCAGATGTATATGCCAAAATGTTTTTATAACAAATTGTAATGTTGCAAATCTTATTTTAAGCAAACTGTATAGTTTTTATAAGAAATAAATTCTTTAATCCGATAATTGTTATTACACTTATTTTCCTTCGTTCACACTGATATGTGATAAATTATTGAATTAATGTGTTAGCTGCTTCCTTATGTCAGACCGTTAACGTCCTCTACTCGACATGGTCCTCTTAAACCACTACTTTGATCAGTAAGCCCAACATACACAGCGCGACATAATTTTTAACCGACTTCAAAAAGGAGGAGGTTCTCAATTCGGTTGTATTTTTTTTTTTATTTTTTTTTTTTTTATTTTTTTTTTTTATGTTTGTTACCTCATATCTCCGTCATTTATGAACCGATTTGAAAAATTCTTTTTTTGTTCGAAAGGGTATACTTTCCGATTGGTCCCATTTAAATTTTGTTATGATCAGACCATGAACTTCAGAGATATGAAACGGAACTCCTCATCGGATCAAAGCAAAATTCTCAAATTACTAATATTGCTTTGTTTATATTTGTTGTTGAGAACTGACTACTTGAAAAGAGGAGGGGGTGCGTGTCCCCCCTCCCCCCCTTTGGAATGTTTTCATTATATCGTGTAAGGTATCATTTGAAAGGACTTTTTATGCCCGACTATGTCAAAGCCAAAAAGAAGGGTTATGAAGGAGGGGGTTAAAATTATGACACTAAAACGTATTTAATAAAAAATAACTTTAAAAAAAGTAAAAACCGACTTCAAAGAAATACTAAAAGGAGTAAAATAATTACGATAATATAAAATTAACAGTTTCAGAAGTCGGTGCAACTCTACACTGAAGCAAATAGAAGCCACCGACTTCTGAAACTGTTAATTTTATATTATCGTAATTATTTTACTCCTTTTAGTATTTCTTTGAAGTCGGTTTTTACTTTTTTTAAAGTTATTTTTTATATCGTCACATTATCTCGGTCCGAGACGACATAATGCATGACATATGAAAGGGCCGAAAAGCTGGACGTCTGGTAATACAGGGGCCTAATTCTCCTAAAATAAATTGTTGCCAAACGCAATCGAACCACAACCGTCAGTCAGTTTTTATTTTCGAAAAATTTCAAAATGATTTTGTTTTTTGTATCAAAAAATTCGACAGCTTTTGAAATTGAGAACTGTCTGAATGAACGGTTCGGCCTTGGTTCGGTTGTGATTTATCAAGATTTATTTTAAGAGAATTGGGCCCCTGGTTACTAGGAGATCTATTTTCAACAGTGGGATGAACATTACGATTACGACGAAACGCAATGAAGTACGATCTTAGTCAACACGGCTGATGAACTTAAGAAAGTGGGTGGGATAGAATTGATAAGTCAAAGAATGATGATGCAACTTGAGACCTATGTCCGGCATTGGCCTGCGATAGGCCGACGTGATTGATTGACACTCCGCATATTAGCGTTGATTGTGTTGTGTGAAATAGTGATGCAATAATCTTAGACGTAATACAGGTTCTTTTCTTTAAGAGTTCATGAGTAATAGTTTTACCAAGACGCTAACGTCATTAGAGTGGTTTCCCCTATCGCATTTACCTTGATTATAGTTTTTAGTTACCTTTGTTTATAGAACTTTATGATTTTAAAAGTAATTAACTATGATATCATGGCTTTTTGTCACAGCTCTTGGAACGATAAGATAGGGTTTCCTTCAATATCGCTTCTGCGCTACGGGTCGTTGGTTCGATTCCCACACGGAACAAAAATTTGTATGGCCTACAGATGGTTGTTTCGGGTCTGGGCGTTTGTGTATGTGAGATTTGTGTCTGTAAACGCACCCACGATACAAGATAAATCTTAGTGAGGGGCAAAGTTTAAAAAACAAAAAAAAAACTATTTTTTAACCCTAGTCGCACATAATGCTAAGCGCATATAGTGTCTCAGATTGAGCACACGAATCCAAGTAATGGAGATATATAGTGATTCCCCTATACCCCTCTGGCTCTCACATACACACGACGGAACACAGTAAACTGCTTGGCGCCGGACTATAATGCGAGGGTGAGCTAACCAGGCATCTAGACATCTACTGGAGAATAGCAAAAAGTACATGAATAAAAAATAATAATGCGTAGCGTTAGCCGATCTTTTCCATTTCAGCTTCGCTTAGCAATTACACGAATTGAGATGTAAATGGATTAATTTTGTGCCTCATAAAAACTTATCACTCGATAACTCTAGAAGTCCGTGCGGGGCCGGATTAAAAATACAATTCCCCTCCGTCGCCGAGCAAGCGAGCCGTAGGCGACAAACCTGGGGTCTACTCCCTAAGCACGAAGTCCGTGGTTTCAGCCTTAGTTACGAGCGGTTTCTACTCCCTATCACCTACGGACATACGATTATTTCGGGGCCCGAACTAAGAATGAATGACAACACGATTTGACAGTCGTCCCTACTACCGATGTGTTTTTGCCCGTCCGAAAAGTTAAACTTGACGCATGTTTTGTTCACTCCTACGTTTCGGGCTACTTTCGGATGGACGACTAAGTTCGTTGACGGACTTAGGGAGTAGGCCCCCAGAATAGGGACAGAGAACAGAAGCCTAAACGGAGCACCGATGCTTTGGCAGATAGCTCGCTATGTAGATAGACCACATCACCAAAGCAAGAACCTCCAAAAAAAAGGCTTTTCTTTACGTTCATTAAGTGCATTATCCATTGAGTTACCAAATTTTTTTCGGCTAATTATAGTATTTTTTAGAATAAGCTATAAAAATTTGTACTAGGTATATTTATAGTAGGCCTCCTGGTACCAAAATTGTGCCCGAAAACTGACAATAGACTAGCCAGCGTTTACTTGTGACTCAATACAAGAGGCGAAACGTGGATGTAGAGACTTCTTTAATAGAAGAACAACTCTGCTTATCCCTTCGGGGAATACAGGCGTGAGTATTGTGTACAGCCGGGGCCTTGAAGTGTTTATCAGATTTCAAATTCGATTCCTTCTCACACTGTGTGCAATAAGGTTTAAGATGTTATATCAACTTACATAAGTAGACATAAGTATTACTTTTTTAAATTGTGAGCAGTTGATTATAGCAAAAAGGTAAAACCACTTTTTGATGTAATGAACTCCTTTTTGGATGTGTCTAGTCAAAAGTTGTATAGAGCGAATTTAATTGAATTTATCTTTTTCTGTGCTACCAGTCTAAATATACATATATCCTCTTTAAATCAACCTTTTTATGTCAATTAAGAAAAAAAAATCCTTGTCCTGTCAATTCTTTGCGAGCGACCGAACGACCTCATGAAAACGTAATGTGCAAGCAATTATAGACCTTAGGGTGGTAAACATTTACCCCTTATTACAAAAGATGATCAAAGAAAAACCTAGTTTTTCAAATAGCCCCGTCTCTTTTTGTTATATGACATAAGAAAGTGACGGGTATATTTTAAACCTGGGTTTGCCTTAGTCTTGGTTTAAACCATCTTTTGTAATAAGGCCCTTCAAGTCCGCGACTGTACGTATATAATTAATGTACTGTTGTTCTTAATTATGCGTATTCCTTCTGTTTTATTTCTTTTAGTGTACAATAAAGTAATCTACTCTTAAAGTCAATTTTCTTAATTATACGAGGCAACAAAGAATTAACTGGTTTATGATTTAACTACAAAACGTCTATGAGCAGTAAAAAATATCTACATGATAGGACAAGCACATATTAGCTCAGGGCTTCTTCAAATATAGCCTTCATTTGTTATTTATTTCACTTCCAGTGCCAGAAACTGTTGAAAACAATTCATAACAGTAATACTTTACATAAATATGTAACAGTACATTAATATACATAAACATAGAGAAAGTCTCTGTTTGTTCGTTGAATAACTTGGCTCTTTAGCTTCTGACAACTTTCTCGACACAAAGTTAAACTTAATTCAACTTTATTTAAAACTCGAATTATATTTATTCGCAATTATTTTTATTCTTCATCGCATTTTTTATCTGTCGTAAATAACCTTCCTTTACGGAACTGTTGGTACAGTGGGTTTAAAAAGATTACATGTAGATTATAAAGTATAAAAAACACAGTTAAAGGCTTCAAAACATTAACCCCCTTATTACAAGAGATGGTCTAAGAAAAACCTAGGTTTTAAAATAGCCCCGTCTCTTTTTGTTATATGACATAGAAAGTGATGGGTATATTTTAAGGCTGGGTTTACCTTAGTCTTGGTTTAAACAATCTTTTGTAATAAGGCCCTATCCCCCTCATTACAAAAGATGGTCTAAGAAAAACCTAGGTTTTAAAATAGCGCCATCTCTTTTTGTTATATGACATAAGAAAGTGATGGGTATATTTTAAACCTGGGTTTACCTTAGTCTTGGTTTAAACCATCTTTTGTAATAACGGGGTTTAAGTTTAAGGCGAGCTGAACCCTGGCGCGGTAATCGGGTAAGCGACGGCAATCGGGTAAGCGACGACGCGCGGGCCGAAAATCACTTTAAAAAATCGATAAAAAATATATAAATGTAATAAAAAAAAAACGATCGGGTAGAATCGATTCCAAAATTAATTACCTATAAATTATTATTAATTATAAAAATGTATTATAGTAAGTACTTGTTTAAAATGAAATTTTGCTTGTAAAAAAACTGCAAATCGAAGTAACTTCAGTATTTTTTTCTATCGAGAAAACTATATTGCATCGTGTATTGAACGGGTACATGGTATAGAGAAGGAATGTATCCTAAAATATAAATTTATTTTGGGTTCTAAATGTTTTAATTTGCCTATCAAAAATGAGTTCTAAAACAAGCAAAACCTACCGCGCCAGGGTTCAGCTCGCCTTAAGCCCGGGCGAAAATTGACAGAAATATCAGCCAAAAAAAATTTTGAGGCGTGCGCGAAGACACTTTGCGAATACATTTTGTACTAGATCCGCAGGCTGCCGAGAAATTTCTGCTAGCGTGCGGGGTCTAAGTGCAAAATGTATGAGCTTTTCCTTATCTCGTGTCAGCACGAGCTATACGAAAATAGCTTATGCTGTAGTGAAAAGATTAGCCAGTTAGCAAGGTTGGTAGCGGGGCTGACTGCCCAGGGTGCGCCGGACGTACCTACTTAAGTATCGTCAATGTAATGTATAAGCAGAACCGCGCGTCAGAAAATTTCTGATAATCTGCGGCAGGGCTAAAGCATCAAATCCACTAGCTAGTTTAATTGCGCAAGTCGACTTCTTTAATCGACTTTCAAACTGTGGAAACACCCACAGCAAGACTTCTGCAAGTTTTACTAACTAAGCGAGCACTTGCTGCATAACTGGTGCCACAAAACTTGCTAATGGATTTAGCGCTTAACACAACAAGACGTAAAATCAAATAAAAATGTTCTCAAGTACGTCATTTGACAATTACACACGGCTAAATTCAAGTTAGACATGTCCAGCATAAACTGACCTCTCATTGCTCGTAAAGTCTATACAATGCGAGACCAGCTCACAGTGGACAAGTATAGTTTGATAATGAAGCCGAATATACATTTATTTTCGACACAAGAACACAGTAGGTTCCTTCATCTAATGGCTGATCCTCACACGAGGTTTTAATTGCCTTTTCTGACACCTACAGCAGATAAAGTAGTCTATTATTAGTCACACTAACGACTCAGTTGCTACTTATTTACAGTACTCTAGTCTTTAAAACAAGATAAGAATATGAAGAACTCCAAAGACACAATAGATTATTACAGTGTCTACATAACATTAAACAACTATACTTGGGAGCATATAAATCGAGCCACTTCTATTTTTCACGTTGGTATAATTGTTATTATTTTTGGTAGGTATTATGGAACAGATCAATTCTAGACATATATCTCCTAAAAGGTATTTGATAACCTTTACAATGAGGGTAGTTTTTTTGTATTTTAATGATATAATTCATGAAACTAAAACTAATAACCAGGACACGTGAAAAAAATGGCTCGATTTCTTTGCTCCCATGTGAATATTGATCGTCTCTAGTAAGATACATTAGCCTACTCACAAGGCATTTAACAACATAATTTTAATTTATTTACGCCTTTATTTCTAAAATTCTGAATCTTCCATTCCTAAAGACTTCTATTGAAATAGGTATTTGATTTGATTCGGACTTAGAGCAACGCGATCGACGTCTCAGACGTCAACTGCGTTGCTCCATGGATTCGAATTCCCATGCAATTAGTCAAACTTGATAGGTAACTTGGTATTTGGGAAAACCCTTGACTTATGTGGATGATGTTATGGTTATGAATAGTCACTAAACTAATTATAGAGCTGCATCAAATGGACTAGAAGGTGCTCTATGGAAAACCATAAAAACACATTTGATGATGAGGATGAATGTTACCTAACAATCTAACCTCCGGTTTCTGAATTGAGAATTCGGGATAAGCAATACTTAAGTAGTATTTGAGTACGGAGTTGTCAAAACAATGCTTTAAAATCCGTAATTTTTTTGACAACTCCGTACTCAAATGTTACTTAAGTACTTACTGCTTATCCTAGAATTCTCAATTCAGAAACCGGAGGTGAGTCTTCCTTCTATCATAAGTAATGTGTACTTGTACTATTTTTGACCCCGATCTATCAAAAGGCAAATAAGGCTGTTTGAATAGATGTAGTGTCTGTAATAGCAACGTATTAACGCTATCTCTGATATTCAATACATCGCCACTGAACATTGTCAGTACGATGGCTATAATAACATAACAGTGCTCGGCTACCGTCAGCGGAGTCCAACAATAACAAACAAGACAATTGACATACCTATTTCTTTTCTGGTATAATGCCTCTGCTCATCATTATGAGAATTCGTCGTTCCGAAAGCCTGACCCATGTTTATATCACAGCACTGAGATCACAATAGAAAAATAATAAAAAAACAATGACAATCAGCTGATTACACTGTACGTATTGATGCGTTTGTACGCATGCGCGGGCTCATATCACGGGAGACGTGCGCGCCCCGCGGCGTCTCATACAACACTGGAGTTTTGTGCAAAGGCTCGCGGTGCGCGAGCGAGACAGGTGACCTGTGACCGATAAGCTCTTCATTGACCTACATACAACCGGCGTGTGGGTGAAAGAGACAGAACTACTTAAAGTTGCACAGATGCACGCAGACACGGTCTGTTTACATTCTGGGTAAGCGCAAAATGGCTACCGGCTGAACGTCTCAATTCTCAGACAAGTTGCAAAAACAAACTAATACGATAGGTGTATTCTGCTTAGTTTAATCAACGTCATGGTGCTCTTAAACAAACATAAGATTGGGTACATGATTTCCCTGGAAAGAAGTAGTGTCGAATAGCAAGACTGCTTGGGAAAATTCAGTGAAAACTTTTCTAGTTAAAAAGTTTTGTAGTTGAACATGTTTTAAAAGCAGCGTTGACCGTTGCAGTTGGGTAAAAAGGAGCCCCGAGAACAACTACTCAGTAATAAACTACCCAGAGAACTATTACAAAATACTAATTAATCATCGATCTAAACGATTCACGTCGTGAACATCGATACAACTTCACACTTCTTAAACTTTAATTCAAACAAGACCAATACAGACCGTATTCAATCTATCGAGCTACTGTATCTAATTATAATTGACCAACTAGACTTGAGGTCACAGTAAACTTTGAGTTGGCACTGGGCCTCGAATTTCGTAAACTAAAAGACAATTATGACACAATGCAGTTTCAGGGTGAGCAGAAACAATCGGAACTACAAAATGTTCATCATCCAAGCATTTTTGCAAAGTGGGACAAGCCTCAGCCTGATAGACCGACGACCTGACGAAGGTAGTTAGGGCAGATTGGATGCGGGAAGCAGAGACCCAAGTGTTGTGATGCAACTTTGGAGAGGCATGCTTCTAACAGTGAACAGCGATATGGTGTTGATGCATTGGATTGGAATAAGATGAAAAAGGTGCACGGTGCAGAGCGAGTTTAAGGTATTAATGCAGCCGAGTTGCAGTGGACCTAGGTCAATAGAGCCAAACTAACCAACAATTGTTAAGAATGCACTTGCCTAATATGGGCACGGGAGTTGCACTTATGGTTAAATGCAAGTCTGGATCTGGATGGTAGATAAATGGGGATTTTTGCTTTTGGTTCCACGCCACCTTCCAACGCCTACTATTCTTGGGAACCCAGATTTTCCAAGTGCAAATATAAGAGTGGTGCTCCTCATTATCTACTCAAATGAAAATCATATTTGAATTTTGGAATGACGTCAACACACAAAACTATAACCGAACAATGGCAGTCTAACGAAATGGCATGTAGTAATAATGAATTGGGTTAAAAAATACAATAGTTGTGAGAAAAAGCATGAGTAATGAATCAACCATTGAAGTTTGGTCATCGTTACGAACATTTACAATTGCCATTTTCCAAGAGAGTTTTACTAAATTAATATCCTAAGAATTAAACAATCCGCAAATTGGTATGGTAGGAGCCCAGAGTCTTATGTCATATGGAATTTTGAGAATTCAATATATTGTGAACTGAAGCAATTGCTTACTTCACTGGATTTTCGCATTTGGTACGCTTTAAGGTTTTCAAGTGTCCAACAATTGTAGCGACAGTTGAACTACTAATAAGTGCTGGATAAAATATCTTGCAAGCTATTGGGGGGATAAGCAGAACTCTAAGTAATTGTACATGTATTTTGATTAACTTAAAACCATGATTGAACTAAATTACAGCGAAATCTGTGTGAAAGTTATCAAGTTAATGGCACGACCAGACGTGCAGATCTCTGCTGTTCGATACACAAACCGCAGTCCGATTATATAACACCGCAGTCCGCAAGTGCAGTCCATTCCCAAAACAAACGCGGTGGAGTGCTGGATCGCGTTACTGATGCTAGTGAACGGTTTGTGGAGCGAGGCAGCTGGGTCACTGTGGTTATTCTGAATTCAGAAAATGTATCATAATTTCGTGCAAAGTTTTCTTCATCTTTATCTATCGATGATTTGAATAGTTCTAAAATAAAGGAAGGTCCTTTATTTCGCATTGTAAGAGACTGCATTTTTTCACTAAAGCATCTAGTCGCGTTCTTGTTAATGAAGCATAGACAAGAATGAAGAAGGGTAGAGACTAGCATGGACTTTAAGACTTTGGACATAAGTTTCAACCCTTGATTTAATTTGTTTGTATTTTTACATTGTTTACATTCAATTACAATTATTTAAATAATGCTAAGTGGAAAAGCGGAGTCTCCTTACACAAGTTATTCTTGCTTAAACGGTGTCCTCCAAATCTTAAAAGTTAGTGCTCTTCGTAATTCCTTTTTTTTTTCTTGATTTCCCTATTTTTGTCGCAAAAATATTTTGGATAAAGTAAACGTTCCCCACATTAAGAATTCTAAATAACTTTTGCCCAGAAGCTACTGAACGATCCAGAGAGCTCGTTTCATTTGGGTTATGGTAATACGGTTGGTCATACACTTTTCGTAGAAGTTTGACCTTTCTTGGTCATTCCTGTATCGGGCATGGACATTTGGGTACAATCTTTAGTAATGATAACGTGTCTTAGTAACGTCACTATGAAAACCATGAAGACGTAAGTCTAAAACCGGTAGTAATTTCTATAGATAAACATACACTTCTGGTTACACAAGCCAGTTAATTCCAGTACTATCCAACAAATTGTTCAGCTGTCTATTTCCTAGTATTAAATTATAATTTGCTTGTATTTTCCGCAGTGAACAAGGGACAAAGACACTTGAAGCTTAAACAACTCTGATAAGGGCGACCCTGAGACGTTACGTGTGGACATGCTACGTATGTACTGCGCAGTTTTTCACATACCCACGACAAGAGCATTTGCATAAACGGATACAGAATCTCCTAACGCATAACTACAAAATATTGAAGGTAGAGAAGACCCACTCCTATTTCTAATAATAATTGGAAACGCAAACTGTCGCTACGAACAAGGCGTAACTGGTAAAATGAAACGTTCTCGTACAGTCAACGAAAAAGATAAGCATACAGGCGACTAATTACATTCGTAATTTAACACGTTCAGTGCCGGGAGTCCTCCAGGAGGGCACACTGTAGTCGAATTCGCCATGCCGGGTGCCCTCGTAGAGGGCTCATTTTACAGTAGGTTTTTCTTGGAAAATGCACCGTCATGAAAGAAGCGAACACCTATTTTACGATGTAGTAGCATATTTTTACGGTTTTTAACAGGAACCCTCCTCGAGAGTTCACTCTTAGCGCAAACGTAATTCCGTGGAGCCCTCTTGGAAGGTCCACTAGCAATATGTATGGCGGGATGACTATATGAGCTCTATGAAAATTGTGGTGGACTCGAATGTGTTAACAGAGTTATGCATGTCTTGAATGACCAATTTTTTGCCATCACTTGCTTGAATATGTCTTGCACACAATTACAATGACCAATATCTGCGTAGTGCACTGATTTCCGATGTTTGCCTCTATTTCTTTTGTTGACTGTACCACTGTAGTCGTAGATTGCACACGCTGTATTTTTTTTGTCTTTGTATGAAGTAGAACTGCTGTATTTTCCTATTCTTTGGCCGATATAAGATATCGTCAATGCCAATTTGCATCTGTCGAAAAGAAAAGAAGACAAAACATTGAGCAAGGCATGTGGATGCTTCGCAACTGTCCCACTTACATTATACGTGTGAAACTATTGTTTTTCTAACATTTGACACGTGGATGCTTGAATGTTTTTGTTTCAACTGTATATGTGTTTGTTATGGTTCTCATTGATGAGCTCACTTTCCGTGGGTGGTGTAAAAGGCGGATGAGGTGCAGCAATATCTTAAATAGCAATGTCCACAGATGACATCATGCAAGGAACTGTAGAACAGATCAGCATCCGCGGAACTTCAGCATAACTTTCAATATCATTTCAATATCAGCATCCGCCTTGATCGATGCTGATTATTAATGCTGAAGTTCGAGTCGTGACAAGACTGCAAAGGAGGCAGGGCTTATGGCACGTGGCCTGTGGGCGACGGGTTAGGGGCCCCGTCGCCCGACCAGTAACAAGCCTGAGAAGGCGACACGCATGTGTTTCCGTGCGCGCCTCTCAGGAGGACGTGGGACAAGGCCCCACAGAAGGAGGCCTGCCGGGGTAGCGGTGCATGCAGCTGCAAATCGACCCCGGCCAAGGGTCAGGAGAAGGAACACTGTGGGTTTTTAGCCTGTGAGAGTCCGGCATAACCCTTCGCCTACCCCAGGCGAAGGGTATCCATCCATGAGGGTTTCTCATGATAAAAAAGGGCTTATGTGTTACTAAACTACTATAAGATTGATTCTTTTGTTTCTGAAAAGTCACAAAATTCTTAAAACATAATCTTTTCTTTCAATACCAAGGAAGATTATGCAACTTTTGGATATAAATTCACTATGATCAGTACTTTTTCCTGTTTGTATAAGATGTCAATAATAAAATACCAGCATCAGCATTAGCATCAGCTGATGTGAAAAAAATGTGCATGAGCAACAACCCCGCTGTAGACATAATCTCTATGCTTGATTGTAGAATCGTGTATTGTGCAAAAACTGTCAAAAGGATTGCCCAAGTCCAACAGATGCAGGGTTACTATGGTGCACCATAGTAACCTGACCAGTGATTGGCGAGGTTCTTGTGCATGATTCTGATTACATGTAGAGAAAGCGCTTGCCTAGAGTTTAATCTGAGTCTAAAAATATACCAACAGATTTCTACAATACATAGATTTGAATTCAATAAGGCTGTAATAACATAACATCACGCCTTACTTCCTGAAGGGTTGGCAGAGGTGTATAGCACCGTTATGTTTAAGGCCCATGTAATAGGGGGCGAGCCTATTGCCATATTCAAGAGAAGCTACTGTGAAGTTGTTGGGTTATGACGTCATCGCTATTAAGTGCTGCCTCTGGCTTGTGTTTTTTTTTTAAATCGTTTATTACTTGGGCATGGGCAGAGGTTTATAATACACCCTCATTTCACCGTTATGTTTAAGTCCCATATAATAGGGGACCTATTGCCATCAACCGGGCACAACTCCAGACTCCGGGCTACTACTGAGAAATTCCAAACGGAAAAACCCAATAATACTTTGCCCGACCTGGGGATCGAACCTCGGACCTTACGCTCAGCGGAGCGCTAGACCAACGAGGCAGTAATACTGTAATTTTGCCTGTAAATATTACAGACACTAAGCATGTGTGATTTTTAGATAACCTTAGGTAACCAAATTCTGAAGTTGACCTTCACAGGCTTCCAATATTTACGCCACACAAATAAATATTCATTTGAGGCCCAATCGTTCCAATAGATAACTATACAGAAATAAGTTGTCCTTCAAATTTGTTCAGTCAAGTGTTACAATGATATCCATGCCAAACACTGCTCTATGTCCAAGAGCATAACTATTAGAATCGTATGTAACAGTCTCCAGTCTATACTTAGCATTTGAAACCGTATTAAAGTAGGTATTAATGTCGTGTATCATTAATCCTCTTGAAAGAAAACCTTTATATTAGTTGCTTGTCATGTGACGTATTCTGAAAGATACGTGGGCTATTATAATACATTCGTATAGTTATATGGAGGAACGAAGTACGGTGCTCATCCAACGAAAAGGAAGAATTCTCCAAACTTATGCCCTTGCCAGGGTTGCGGAATTTGTTCGTAAGAGTTACCGCGGCCCTGGCCCGCAAAGGGCATTAGGAGGAACACGGATGGGTTTTAGTTAGTAAGAGTCTGACACTGCCTTCCGCTCCGCCCAGAGCGGAAGAGTCATTGGATGACATACAATCGTTAAAAAAAAGGCGGGTCCTATGAGCAGTAGCCCGCCAGACCTAAGACCCGCCTGGTTGGACCATCCTTCCTTTTGGTTGCAGGAACCCGGTACCTCCTCCACATTAGTGACCCCAACGAGATCAGGGGCCCAATTCTCCTAAAATAAATTGTTGCCAAACGCAATCGAACCACAACCGTAATCTTGATAAATCACAACCGAACCAAGGCCGAACCGTTCGTTCAAACAGTTCTCAATTTCAAAAGCTGTCGAATTGTTTGACACAAAACAAAATCAATCATTTTGAAAGTTTTCAAAAACAAAAACTGACTGGCGGTTGTGGTTCGATTGCGTTTGGCAACAATTTATTTTAGGAGAATTGGGCCCCTGAACACACAACCTCTGATTATTTAAGATCAGATATGATAGTTTACGCTTTTCATAGTTTATCGCATAGTAAATAGGATCGGCTTCTATTCACTCGCAGTTTCACTAATACTAATTAAGCACTAATTCAGCATGTTTACAGGGAAAGTATGAGTGTAACTGAACTGTACTAAGTTACTACAAAGCATTACACAAACACATATGAGGAGTGTCTGATCAAAAGTGGCTATTTACGTAATTAACTATTTACATGTTTAACTATTTTTCAGAAATGACCTAAAACTTATGTCTTACTAGTTTTTTGTAGTACATAGCTTGTTTTGACCAAAATTAAGAATTGTAGGGCCATTTTTCATGGAGAAATAGCCATTTTAGGTGCACTCTGAGATAGGAAATGGATTCGATTTACAGTTAAACTACGAATTACGATACAAAAAAAAACTAGCATGATAAAATAAAGAAAAAATATATATATAACATGTATCTAAATAGCTACTTTTGATCAGACACTCTCATATATGTAGCTAACTTTGAGGGTTTGGAAAATAATCTAATGGACAAGATAGCCCGAAGACATTCACATCTCACTAAACGCAACCCGCCCCTATAGCTACAAGATACGATCTTACTAGTGTTAGTGCCAATTATTATTACTGATTGTTCTTTATGT
Source organism: Amphipyra tragopoginis (assembly GCA_905220435.1). Taxonomy (NCBI): domain Eukaryota; kingdom Metazoa; phylum Arthropoda; class Insecta; order Lepidoptera; family Noctuidae; genus Amphipyra; species Amphipyra tragopoginis. The sequence goes on along the minus strand of HG992008.1, from coordinate 25,735,136 downwards.
AAATAAATAAATATATTGACTACTATCGTACTAATCGGTACCATAAACTAGCAAAGCATATCAGTACTCCTGGTACGAGTTTGAAAATAAAACGATAATAGTTTTGGTGAGAACTCTTACACGCCCGAAAGATAAATAGACAATCACAGGATGAATTTTTCAACTGGGCATGGATGACGAAATCCTTGAGTTTAGGGAATAGCGAAAAATGCTCAAAGGATTCTTGGGGCCGATTTTGAAAAAATTAAAAATATAACAATTTTCCTTGTCGGAAAATGAATGCGCACTTTGAAAAGAAACCAGTCTGTATTATTGTGCCATCCCACATTGTCGCTAATAAGGATCAAATTCTGGGAAGTAATGTTAAATGGCAAACTAAAGGACAGGTCTCATTTTTAAGAAATTTTATTTATTTTAGCTTATTTCGCTATTCTCTATACTTTCGGATTTGGCCAACCATGTCCAGTTAAAAAAATCATCCTATACAACGTGTTACATAATTCCCCATAAAAAGAAAATGTTAATCAAGTAGTCTTTTATGGTCGTTTTTATTTACCTCTCAGAGGAAATTAGGTAAGAATGTAAATAACTTTCTGGGTAGTCTACTCTATACTTTTATGTTTTCAGGGTTGCTTTTCAGTGATGATTTTATTTATGATTTGTCCAATTTTTTTGGGTCCTAATTTTATTTTAAAATATTGCCAATAGACTCTTTACAAGGGACCTTTTAATCCCCTTTCGGCTTTAGGGGTATTTTTGTAACACGTTGAATATTATTCAGTTTAGCGAGCTCATTGCCTTTTTTGTTGCAATGCCAACTCTTAATAGGGGTACTGGTCTAGAGTTATCAGCTTAATAACATAGACGATGGATGCAACCTGTAATAACGTCCCACAATTTCCTCAACTCACTCACATTTACGTCAAACGTGTTTTAATTAGCACGTTGGTGCTAACTTTACATCAGTCCTCGGTTCACCTCGTTAAAGATCATAACTATATACCCATATATACCTACCTACACATGTCTTCTCTCTCACAAGGCCAATTTGCAAGTTATAATGTCATTCACCTAAATTCCGACTCTCACTCTTTGTTCTAAAATGGAGTCGTGACTAAGGTTTCGCAGAATATGTACATACAACTGGCGAGGCGTAAGCTGAGCTTTGCATTTGTGTGAGTGCACATAGAATCGATTGCCAAAAAAGCAGCATAAACCGGTTTAAACCAAGCAAGGGACGCGTCTGCATTCATTCTCACACACATGCAAAGCTCAGCTTAGGCCTCGCGGATGGTACCCTTCTCAAAATTCAAGATTGAATGTTTTATTTCATAAACAACCGTTTTCAGGCATGTAGGTCAGTTGACAGTTTCTCGGAGCTAATTTGTCATTTCCTATGGAGAAGAATCGGCAAAAAAACGATATTTACCGTAACGCCAAAGCATTAAGTCAACTAAATGATTCAGGAAGTTTCTTCGTTGAAACAAAGTGTCATACAGGCTAGAACAGGTCATTGTTCAGATATGAGATAACAAGAGTGATTCAGAAATTCGAGGAAAATGATAAGCAGGGTAAACATTACAAATAGACTAAATGATTACGGTTATTTTCTTTTATGGAGACATTTCGAGTTGAAGAAAATTCTCACAAGCAGTAAACGAGTCTAGGGTGATCGGATCTTAAATATTTTTTGCGGACTTTTTCACATTTCGGTCAAGACAAGATTGACAATAGACTTTAATGTTGATATTGTCTTTCTTTTATTTAATTGGTTGTCAAACAAGCCAACAACACTGTTAATGGTAAGTGCTTACCGCCGCCTATATACCTACAACGCGAAGAGGAGTGCTGATGCGTTACCAACCTTAGAGACAAAGTTGAAGTCTCACGTGCCTGTAATTTCACCGACACTCTATTAGTTAATCTGTGCCCATATCCTTCAAACCAGAACACAGGAATAGTGCTCGGCAGAATTAGATATGGTGGTAGTAGTTCCCCAGATGAATAACAAACTGCTCCACTACTTCTAAAAGTAGTTCAACTAGGGAATCGGGCAGCTCGTGACACGCAGCTATGACTTGCTTGCTGCCTAACGGCACAAATAGATATGAAGGTAGTATTTCCTCAGACAAACTATAACAAAGTGCTCTACTACTTCTAAAAGTAGTTCAACTAGGGAATCCGACAGCTCGTAACCCGCAGCTATGACCTGCTTGCTGCTTAACGGCAGAAATATTATGGAGGAAGTATTTCTCCAGACGAACTATAACAAAGTGCCTCACTACTTCTAAAAGTAGTTCAACTAGAGAATCCGACAGCTCGTGAGCCGCAGCTATGACCTGCTTACTGCTTAACAGCAGAAATAGGTGTGGAGGTAGTATTTCCTCGGACGAACTCTTTCACAAGGAGCTCTACTCCTCTTGTCTGTGGTTACCTACTGTCGAATTCTGCTTGGATTTACATATTTGTTTCGAAAAGTTTGTACTTACAGTCAGCATCAAATACATCAATCAGGACGAACAGACTGTTCATAATTATCTAAACAACTAAAAAATTAAACTTTATCTCAATGGGTTATTTTCAGAATTCTAATTCTTGTCAGAATTACAGTTGTCGTGTACTATGTTCATTCTGAAACATGCCTTGTGTCATTGAGATATAGTTTAAATTTCATTGTTCAGATCATTTTGAACAGTCTGTTCGACCCGATATATTTGATGCTGACTGTACCTGCAACATTGTACTTTCCAAATCTTTTCATAAGAAAAACGTTTTTCGTGTAACCGGAATGTAAATTAAATTATAACGTCCATATAAAATACAGTTACCAGTGGCACTTCTTAGAAGTACACATGGCGGGCACTTACTAAGCGTGTTTTTCGGTCAAACCGCAAACAAGTTCACGATTAGTTTTTTTTTTATTAAAAACTCGACTCGATGTTGTTGAATTTGATCTTAAACTGGCCAATGACGATGTTAACAAAAATGACTCGCCTTACCTGCAACAAATAAAGAAAATAATTTAAAATACATGATGATAAATCAAAGACAGTCTTTTGTTACCTAGATAACAATCGTGACGTTATTTGAAATAGAAAACTTTTTTATAAAACAATAGAAAATATTGTATGACAAACGACAACATTGAACAAACCAGCTGTAAAATAACATCTGTCTAGCTAGTCACATTGCTGCGAGCGCCTGAACATTTTCTCATAGCGACGAGTTGGAAATTGTTGCTATTACTTTTGCTGTAGGCGCTTTTATAATAATAATATAATAATAATAATCTTTATTGATCAAAAAATACAACAATAAAATCCTAAGACAAACCTAAACTCATAACAGCGAGGACTACAGATTTATTTCTATATTTTATTTCTTCCTACTTTACTTCTCTACTTGAATGATCAGTACAAAGCGACTTACGCGACCAACAAAAGGACAAATAAAAATAATTTTTAAATGTCATATACTCAACACACAGTAAATATAAGTCTGGGATAATTAATTGGGCGTCAGTCATCGTGAAAGCACGGTGAAAATATTTGGCAGCTGATCTACGTGGTTAGACAATGAGCGCCATCTAACGGTAAACACTAGACGTCCTTTTCAGTAGGTAAATAATTTTCAGGTGCACCTTTCATTCAAATGACATCACAAGAGTATAGAGTAGAGTGGAGAATGGTCAAGCCTATTCGTTATCCCTTTTCGCTATATGCCTGCGGAAAGATAAAATTGTATGAAAATGACATTTGCTTGCTCGAGCAAATGTCATTTGAAAAGGTATTTTGTGTAGGCGAAAAATCAGAAATTCAGAATGAAGAGAGCAACGCCTCTTTACAAAGACTGAGAAAACGCTGTCAAGAAGAAGAATATAAGATAAAGAAGCAGAAGTAACCATATTTATAGGCTACTTCCTCTGCCTCTGCCACCTTGCATCCTATATTCATATATTTTCACTTTCAACCGTCTGGCCTTCCAAATAAATCTCGCTAAAAGGGGTGCATGAACTCATTAATCTTCAATTTTCCCATTCTAAATCGCAAGTCGAGTGCTCAGTGCTCTATGTACCGCAGTGAAAAACAGGCTAATTTTGTAGCTGACGTAGAAACAACTGGATGTAGCCATAGTTACAGAGTAAAACGGATCAATTGCTGCATCATTGTGGTTTCCCATTCTTGTACCATATATTTGTCTTGAAGAACCTTCAATATTCAATAAAGAGTTTCGTGTCCACTTATGCGAGCAGTGACTGTTTCCTGACTTCCGCATAGAGTAACCAGAATTCAGCAGTAACTATGGACGTACAGGGTCTGGCTGCTGTTTTCATGGATGATATAAACCGTGAGTTATACGAGGAAGGATCAAAGTCTGGTCTGGTCTACATGATTTTTATATCATGTAGACCAGATTACTGGTGCTTTTAAAAGCAGTAGATCACGCGGTTTGAAGGAATTACACGAATTCGTTAACACCCTGTATAGACTGTCACTACTCAATACCTTCAGTTCAGGAAAATGGATAGCCTCCACCTGATACTATTTCATATTTCCTGATCATTTAACTGCTTGCTTAGTTAAATAAATTAACACTATTGGCTACGTGGTACATTCGCTGTAGTGACATGCTAGACTAGCCTAATTTACAAATCCATATGAGGCTTACATTTCTAGATATCCCACACTCCTGCAGTATTTAATTAAACATCCGGCCAGTAATAAGCATAGCTGCGTTGCCTATCGCATATGATGTTTAAAAGCAGGCTTATTGAGTTTATTCCTAGCTCGAGCTGAACGGAATTTTTACTCCGGATATGAATAACATTTCTGCACATTTTAATACATCTGTTTACGATTTCTTTTAGAAAATACATCTCGTATGGTTTATTTTAACTTTTAACATGCTTTGGGGAGTAAATTAGTGCGTGTTTGAAATATAGTTTTATGTATTGTATTAAACTTTTGTTTTTATAATGTGTGGTAGGTGTATGTCAATGACACTGTCATCTGACGTCAGGCAGAGAAAATAGACGCGTAGGAAAAAATGAAATACGACTGTTAATTTAAAATGTCTACAATAATCAATCAATGTTGTTTTTTATATCTACGGGAAAATAGCTTCTAATCTAGCTTTTACGCTAACAATAGTGAACAGTCCTGATGGATGTAATAAGAATTGACCAAGAGATTATTTTACTGCAAAAAAAATTCTAAGAGCGGTTACGCACTGCATCCGATCCGAATCCGAGAAAATACGTTCCGAAGTAGTCATAGAACTATTTGTATGGTAGTTTACGCACTAGATCCACCTTCCGTCATCCGATTTCTCTCCGTGATCCGTGAGTTTTCAATTCGGAAGAAATATTGACGGACCGAAGTAGCAGTAGTACTACTGTTTGTATGAACGCTTTCGCATAACATCGGATTCAAATCGGACGCCAAATGGATATGCCAAAGATGGCCCCCGAATTGTTTGAATTTGGATCAGAGATCGGATAAGTGCGTAAGCGATATCCGAATTCGGTCCGAGTTTTTTAGACTCTAGATTCGTATTTTCACGTATTCGGATCGGATGCAGTACGCAAAGCAATATCCGAATTCGGTCAGAGTTTTTTAAATTCTTATTTTCACAGATCCGGATCAGATGCAGTGCGTAATCGCTGTAAGTCTTAGTTCCAAGGCAAGATCATACGGTTAATATAAACGTTTTCCCATTTTCATATATATTATACTCTACATTCCACAGGATCAATCGTGCCTGTAGAATACAAGAGCTAACGTACAGTCTAGCCCGAACCAATTTGATAAAAAGGTACTAAAACAAACTTTTTGAGCCAAAAAGAATGTAATAGATATTTTGGATCTTATCAAAAACATAGAACAACTTATTGAAATAACCAATACGTTTTTCTTGCTGTAATTTTCTTTTTCTTATCGCTGTTTTTCAATCAAGTTGAGAAAATAAAAAACGTTCTCATAAGAGCGCCTCCTTAACCGCGGTTTCAAATGCTTTGACTGCCTACCAAATTCAGAATATTAAGCAAATAGAATTTGAGTGTCAGAATTTTCTTTTTATCTGATAATCCTGCATGCCTGGCGAGCTGACAGTCTATGATGAAAATGACGACGTAGTGATTATTAATAGACAATAATAGAACGGTGCGATTAACGTCAATACGTAATGAAGTTCGCATATTAATAAAAAAGAGGAATGGTTTTTGTGGAATGGGAGATCTGCAGTGCAATTCTGTAAGAATCTCACCTCGATCGCGACTGTCAATTAGACACTTGTCGTGACACAGCGTGGATAACAAAACTACGCGTTATTGATTATACTGTCGATTATCTGTGTGTTATTTGCTTCTATTATCCATACTGTGACATTATGGATATCGAGCTAACCGTCGATATTGAGGTGGTTTTCTTACAAAATGACACTAATGAACAGGGGCTTTTCTTTGTATTATTATTCTACTTTTTAATTGTTTAAAATTGTAATCGAACTGCAGCTGAACCATGACTATTTCTGTCTTATAAAGATAACGCTCTAAAGGCCGTGGTTGATCTGCGTGGTTTGATTACAATTTTGAACATTTTTTTTAAAAGAATTGGCTTCCTCTGCTTCTGTCCAGTGCCCATTGAACCTATGCATAGTCCAATTTTAAGCACTTATTTATTTACTGAATTAAAATTAATTACGAGTTAACGAAAATACGAAGAGGTATTATCAAAGCTATCGACACAGAAGTGCGAATCGCTTTCAAAAAATCATGATGATGATTTATAGCCTAATAGGGGAGGCCTATACCCAGTGGGTGATTCAAGCTGGCAGACCGATAGCGCTTATCGAACCCATATAAATCGCTGTAACGAAACCATAGCGACTTCTAATTCGATGCCAACGCCATCTAGTTTGAAACAATACACTAGCCGTGAAAATTTTCTTCAGAGAAAATGCGGAGAGGGAGAATTTCACACTAAAAAAAATTTGGTGGCAAATTATTAAAAAAGATTCTACATTCTTTTCGTATCACAATGTGATTATTGTATGATTTCCCGTAATATTCGTTTGTAAACATGTATTTCAAAATAATTATTATGTTATTATTTTTTGCACTATTACATAATTTTTTGACTGTCTCTTTGGTCTAGCGGTCGCAAGCGCGACTGCTGAGCTTACGGTCTGGGGTTCGATCCGCAGGTCGGGGAAAGTGTAATTGGGTTTTTCGTTGTGAAATTTCTCAGTAGTAGCTCGGAGTCTGGATTTGTGCCTGGTTGATGGCAATAGGCTCGCCCCCTATTACATGGGACTTATAACAGCGAAATGAGGGTTGTACATACACTGCCAACCCTTCAGGGAATAAGGCGTGATGTTATTTTTTGTACAGAAATAATTCATTAATATTTGCGGAGACAAGCAATTTTCCAGGCATAATAAATCCTGTAATTGAGAGCAATCCTCAGACAAAGAATTGAACAAATGCACATTATAAGGACAAACTTAAGCGACGGACACACATCGTTATTAGTTCATTGACATTAAGCCGGTTTACAATATTGGACATTGATCTTTAATAAAATTCGTATTAAATATGCATAAATACATAAAGGTGAAGTATTGAGTGATTTTAATAGTATGCTTATAAATAATGTATTATGTATAGGCTAAAAATAGCAATAAAACCATTTTTACAGAGTAATGCAGTTAGAAATAATATGTCTATACAGATTACCTATAAAGGGGGGCTCGTGGCTAAAATTAAGGGTGCCTTTCCACAAGACATATGCTATGCAGCTATGCTGCGAGAATGTAAAAGCTAAGCTACGAAACTATGCGACCGTTTCCACTGATGCTAAGCTATGTAGCTGTGCTAGGAAGATGCGCATCTCGAGCTATGCGACGAATCGACAATAGGGAAGGCACGGGGAGCGGCAGGTATAGCTACACCACTCGCGACCATCCATAGCACGCATTCATAGCTCGCATCCATAGCACGCATCCACATCACACATCATGCCATATAAAAAACGTAGCTTAGTTGACTCAGTTTCTACCAGTGCTATGTTAAGTATGTGGATAAATGAATATGATTGGTGGATATCAAACGCATCCATAGCAACGTTGCATAGCACATCTCTGGTGGAAAAGCACCCTAACAACCGTGCGGATCATGATTAGAGGTTACGCTGCGCTTCAGATATATCCGTGGATGAGTGACAATTCCTTACACATCGAAACCCCACCGAGTCTAGGAGAACACGATAAACCGTCAGTACCAGCTTCTTCTTCTCTCGTGTCAGCAAGAGCTATACGAAAACAGCTCATGCTGTGGTGAATAGATTATCCAGTCAGCAAGGTTGGTAGCGGGGCTGACTGCCCAGAATGCGCCGGACATACTTAAGTATCGTCACTCGTGAAGGCTCTTTTTAGTACCGGCTGTCATTCAAATACCTATCATCATCTGCCTAGCCTTTTTCCCAACTATGTTGGGGTCGGCTTCCAGTCGAACCGGATGCAGCTGAATATCAGTATTTTACATGGAGCGACTGCCTATCAGACCTCCACAACCCAGTAACTGGGTAATACGATACTCTTGGTAAGACTGGTTGTCAGACTTTCTGGCTTCTGACCAACAGTAACGACTGTCAAAGATCTATAAATGACAGCCGGGACCAACGGCTTTACGTGCTTTCCGAGGCACGGAGGAAACTCGCTATGGTAAATGGTCACCCATCCACAGACTAACCTCGGCAAGCGTGGCTTAACCCGGAAGATCGGTCTATGCGGCTGTAATTATTTAGCCACGAGCTCCTCCAAATACCTATGACATTCAAATACCTATGACAGTCGTTATAGGTAGTCAGAAGCCGGAAAGTCTGACAATTGGTCTAACATTGCCCAGTAACTGGATTGCGGGTGACTGATGGCAGTCGCTCCGTGTAAAATACTGGTACTCATTCACCCGCATATGGGGGTCTACACCCTAAACACGAAGTCCGTGGTTTCGGCCTCACTTACGAGCGTTTCCTACTCCCTATCACCTACGGACATACGATTATTTCGGGGCCCGAATTAAGAATGAATGACAACACGATTTGACAGTTGTCCCACCAGTAGCGAAGGGTGAATTTTTTTAAAAGGGAAGCCGGACCAATTATTTGTTTACATAATAATTGAAAATAATAGATACCATATTTCGAAAGGGAATGCGATAGGAATCGAGTTGTATGGAGCCTTCGCCACTGGTCCCTACTACCGATGTGTTTTTGCCCGTCCGAAAAGTTGATCTTGACACTTGTTTTGTTCACTCCTACGTTTCGGGCTACTTTCGGACGGGCGAGTAACTTCGTTGACGGACTTAGGGAGTAGGCGTGGTTAGACTTGAAGCTGATCCCAACATAATTAGAAAAAGGCTAAGCAGAACGAACAGGGTAACTTCAAATTAACTGGCTAAACTTTACAGGGTTACTAAAATATAATTAATAGTAGGCCTAGCACGAATGTTGTGACGTATGGTAACGTAAACGTAACGTTAACGCGAATGAATTTTGAATTGGAAATACTCGATTCGCACATAATATTAATTGAATTGAAAACTTTATTCATATTATCTATGTTATGATCAGTGATCGGAAAAGGGTGAGCTAATTTACCTAAACTTCAAAGAGCAGAGACAAAAACTGGAGACTTCCTTACGGAAACTTTTTTTTTTCGGGAGAATTTTCTCGGAGGTTGTCTTTCATTTGTTTTCAAAAAATAAAAGACAATCTCCTTTTTTGAAAACAATCTCTTTTTTAAAAACAATCTCTTTTTTAAAAACAATGAAAAACGTCATCTGGTTTTGTGACAACTTTGGGAAACAAAAATAGGAAACGAATTTAATTGTTTTCTGTACTATTAACATTAATATTAAATGTACTTTAGTGATGTCCCGAAACCCGGAATAATTTTCACGAAAAAAAATGTTGTCGTAAGGAAGTCTTCAGTTTTTGTCTCTGTTCTTTGAAGTTTAGGTAAATTAGCTCACCCTTTTTCCGATCACTGGTTATGATACAACTTGTGCTTGTCGCATACATTTAAAATAAAATGCTATAGAATAGTTGTATTTTCGATTTAAAATTCATTCGCATTAACGTTACGTTTACGTTACTATACGTCAAAATATTCGTGCTAGGAATACTGAACACATTCAAATAAAAAACACGTGAACGTTAGTTAATTAGATGACAAGATACCTCACTACGTGCGCGCTCTTCGCTACTATATTATTTAGGTACCTTGTTATCTAATTAACTAACTAAAGTTAGAATATTTTTGATGTAGCATAAATTATGTTGCTTACTAATATAAGTTTGTTATTTTAAGCTTAACAAGTTTAGTTCTGAGCAGACATAAACAGTATTCTGAGGAACAAAACTTTAAAGACGATTGAGTGGAAACCATTTATTTGTTATTACAAAGCTAAAAACTTTTGGACTTCAGTCAGTACTAGTAAATTAACATGATTTTGTATTGGACCTTACATTTCTTTAGTAAATATTATACTTAATTATTTAGTTGATTCCCGATTTTTATTACGTTATACACTATTATGAGTCAAATGTTATATCAACGAAAGTCCAATTCAGTCAATTTTATTCTTTGTTTTTCTACTCTTAATAAAGCAATTAACTTTAGTACTTCCTTGTAAACAATACCTTAGGTTCAACCGGCAACATTTATAAATTATCGTGTGAGTGGATAAGAAACTTCTCACTTCACAAACCCTCCCTGACAAATAAGACATACGGCGAGAGGGGTATGGTATGACAAAAGTCGCAACGCCGCGTTCATAGGACTTGTTACCATAGATATTTTTCGATTTGTGAATTTCCGTAAATAATGAATATTACGAAAATTAAGCTTTATTCAACAAACATATCGGGTGTAAAAAGGCCCTTAACGATAACGAAAACCACGTATTCTACCCATCATTGGGATCATTTTTTTCGAACAAACCATACTTGGGAAATCATTGGTTTTGGAGATATTGAAGGTCAAAGTACACATTTTTTTTTAGTTTTTTCCAAAAACGATTTCCAAGTCATAATACTAAACTTTCTTCCATACAAACATTATCAAAAATTTCAATTTTTCCTAACAAATTCGCATTTGAAGTTACAAAAACGCAATGAATATCAAACGCACACGACCGCCTTGCTCGGCTGTGTGGCCGCTGCACGCATGCAAACGCGCGGCATCGCCATAACCATACTTTGCGCGCTACAGAAAAAAGCGTTTTTTTCATGCCAAAAAATAAAGTTTCCCAGCAATTATTTTTGGTCAATGTAATTTAGTTTGATGTACAGAGTGCGTAGATTTCGGCTATGTGATGGGTCTTTTTACACCCTGTATATCCTACCTTTTCTTCTCCAATTAGGCATCGGAATCAAAAGGTTAAAATCTTTCGAGTACCTCGGGCCCACGGTGTATATTTGTACCTACTGCAAACTGCTCTTCATATTTTTCTTAACAATTCTTTCCATCCAATGGTTGGTTGTCTGGCAAAACATGTATGTATTAAGCGGTAAAATCGCCATTTGTACTGTTCTTAATTATGTGTATTCCTTCTGTTTTATTTCTATTAGTATACAATAAAGTAAATATCTATGTAATAGGTTGTTCGGAAAGTCATTTCGTTTATTTCCCAACAGATGACTTAATTGTATTTTTTCACAGCCAACTTAACACTTAACCGCATAATCATTATACAAGGTTAGTCAGAAAGGGGGTACTAATCCGAAGCCCACTTATAGTATCGGTGATGACTGTTTGAAAGACAGTGTTAAAATTTCAAAATTCGATATATTTTTTTCCCAAATAAAATGATTTTTATTTTAGTTTTTTCAATAATTCTTCATCCCTGCTTTAGTTATAAATTCAAAAAATGGTGCTTCTAATTCATAACCCCAAATATGACCTAAAATGGAAACACAGCTGATCATAACTGGGGATAAATAGATTTTAGAGTTTTTTTTTTGAGATTTTTGAACAGCTGTTTCTCTTAAACTATTGACTTTTGGGAAAAGTTGTAGAACAAAAGTTACTCATTATTATGTGTACTTTAACACCCTTTCGGATTAGTACCCCCTTTCTGACTAACCTTGTATATTTTGATAGCTGATATAGTAAGGTTTGCTTGTGAAAAAGTCTGATTAATTCTACGCAGTAGTTTTTAGTTGGTACCCTTTCAAATAAGGAAAGTGAAAAGCAGCATTTTCGGAAATTTTACTTTCTTACTATCGGAAAGGTAAAAATGCTGTTCAAGCAAGAAACAAAATATCCGATGGGTATGGAAAAGATCTATTGACAGAACACCAGTGCCACAACTGGTTTGCAAAATTAAGATCTGGCCATTTTGATGTTGAAAATGCACCACGTTCTAGCCAGTTGAAGCTGATGAAGACACATTAAAGACATTAAATGCAAACCGGCAAATAACTGTTATAACCGTTGAGAGATTAAATTTATCGAATTCGACCGTTCACGATCATTTGAAACGCCTAAATTTAGGAAAGGCTAGACTTAAAATTAAATTAAAACGAAACTACTTTCCGAACAACCTAATATACAGGGTGTTAACGAATTCGTGTAATTCCTTCAAACCACGTGATCTACTGATGACACAGATTAACCCTAAATGGAAATTTTTGAAAATCACCTAAAAAAAAATTAAATAAAAAATCTTTGTTTTCTATTTCTGAGTCATTTTAGAGTCTTGGGATAGCTGACTGCAAAGAGCGATATCGCGTTAGTCGTGCCTGCCAGCCGTGTCACCGTGCTTTCATTCATTTATGCGTGGCATCGAAATGTTCACAAAAATAAAACTTTTTTTTGCAAAAAAAATGTTTCTTATTTTTTTACTGAATCCTTATTAGGTGGTTTAGATACGATCGGTAACAAAGCAGCATGAAAAAAAATTATTTTTTATTTTTAATCAAGCTAAATCCCGTGCGGGACCTGTCTACATCAGTAGTAGATCATGTAGTTTTAAGGAATTACACGAATTCGTTAACACCCTGTATATCTTAGTTATCAAAACTACGTAATTTACTAACTTATTAACAGTGAATGTTAGTTAAAATCTCTAATAAAACAAACCACATTGTTTGCCGCGTCAGTGAACAAAGACTTGCATGCCTCTAAAAATATCCTCCCCACCGTTGTCATGCACGGCCAGTGACCAGGCCTTGGGGTATTTGTGGCGTCTGTCTGTCATGGTGGACCACAAGTGTACTTCGCGGATGATTATCATAAGTAATTGGTAGATTTATTGTGATGGCTCCTGCATCCTTTGAAAGATTACCAGAAAATAAATATATTTTGTTCATGAATAAATTATTTGTGAAATAGATATCTACACTATTAAAAGGTGAACCCTTACTTAGAGAAAAGAAGAAAAATGAGAAGAAGGGTGATTTGTTGACGTCGTTGAAAGTGTAATAGGGTTTTAGAAAGACGTAAGAAAGAAATAACATTCATTTTAGACTCGCAAAGCAGTTACAAAAAAAAACAACAATTTAAACAACCTGCCAAAAAAGGCGTGTATCTCAGCATAGTGCTCAGACAATTAAAAAAACAAAATAAAGGTTTTTTAGGCGATGAGAAGGGATTATCAAAATAACAATTTGATTTTATTGCCACGACTGAGTGATCTAAAGGGAAGCTTTAGATAGAATAGATGGATAGAATAATCTTTTTAGTACACACATAATTAATACAGCCATGTTGTGAGGAACAGTACAGTCTGCGGTCTTATCTCTAAAACCGATCACTACCAGACAACCTTTGGATGAACAGGACTTGTTAGCTATCATTGTTTTCTAATTATAGTCATATCAAAAGGCGACGGCACCCCAGCAACTGGAAACCGAAAAGCCGTAAGGCCAAATCATGAGTACCACCGGACTGCCTTCATAGAATGGTCCATACCAAGCTTTGAAGGCAGTTCGGCAGTCAATGGTGAAATCAAGTGGATACAATGGACAATTGGACATTCCCCAACTAATGTGAAATAAAATGTCAGACAAAAGGTCATGACTTTCAACGATTTTCCATGACGGTGTTAAAATTCGTAGAACTGACCCAAGTAGATATTTTATGTAAAGTTCGGAGCTCGGTTTTGTAAAGTAAACCTTTTGTTGGGGTTCCAAGAAAAAGGGACTCAACTGAAATGAGTTTCGAATAATCGGATTGAGGACTTTGATATTTTAGGTAGATTAATAAGACCAATATATACCCTTTCAATCGCGCTTTATCGATTTGAGAATTATCAGACATGAAGACATAAACTCTTGAAGGATTTAATGAGAAAACAAAGGTATATCTATCAGTATAGTAATTGTAGAGGTCTATAAGAAAGAGCTAGTCCGGAGAAGTACTACACCATACCTAATTCTGCCGCCTTGCTGTGTTCCGATTCGAAGGGTATAGTGCCTTGAAATTACAGGCGTGCCCGGTAAATTTTCCATGTGTACAGTAAACGCTTAAAAGTCCATAGGCACGCTAAGGACTACATTGCTATAAACTCGCGCACGATACAGCCAATGCGTATGCATGTGCGTGTACGAGTGATGTCTCAACATTCCACAGATAACACACACTAATGAACTGTCGTCGCACTACGCGAAATAACATTATATTTCTGTTGCATTTAGAATTTACGTCACAGTGGTTACCTGTTCTTAACATTGTATTGCTAAAATTCGCTTAAATCTAATATGTCCTGATAGCTGTTTGAGCTAAGGCATTGGGTCCGCGATCAATGACGTCTGAGTTCGAATCTTACAATGCGTAACTCATTTTTGTTTCTTTGAAACTTATATTTATATCTGTATTTTATGCAAAAAAATATTATTGATGTTTATTTATAATGTTAGTTATTGTATTATTATTTCATTATTTATGTGATTATGTATTCAATTTTTTTTGGTGTAGGTAGGTGGAAATAAAAAAGTCGTGCTAAATGATAACAAAAATGTTTATTCGTTTTATTTACTTATTGTTGGTTACAATTGTGGCGTCACATTCCTACCTAGATAAAAGAAATTCTCTTGTAACCGTTCATAAGATTTTTTGTTGTATACCTACTTAGTCAATTCATAATAACATAACAAGGAAGGGATATTCTAATGACACAAATATAATTGTTGACACCCACTTATTATACGTATCGGTATTCAGCAGAGTTTATTGAAAACTAATATATGATTTAGACTTTATAAACATGTTTTTTATGTAACGTCACAATGAATGTATTGAGGATAAAGCTTAAGTATTCATTTTCTTGACGAAAAGAAGATTGAAACTAAACCTCAATTTAAGATTATTAAATAATTACGGATATGTTAATATTACTAAATATTTAGTTACACCGTCTAATTATTAAAACCAAAACATCTACTGGGTGTTAAATATTTTGTGTATCCCCCATTATTTTCAATTTCAATGCAGTCAAGTAGACGTTTGCGCATGGACCCTACAATACTACCACATACTTCGGTTCCTCTTAAATTTTCCCACACCTGTCTGTATTAGGGATTACGTTTTTATCACACAAGCGAGTGTTATTCCGGCGCCACAAGTGAAGCCTACTCTTTTAACTAGATTTAAACGTCTTTACGGTAGTATTTCAGTCAAAATCTAAGTAATCCCTTGCGAAACGTAATTGTTCTTGTTTATGTCTTTCTGTCAAGAAGGGCTTTTAGCGTGTCTTCTGTGATGCAATCCTTCAGCGTGGAGGGCACGGCGAACTCCGCAAATAATTCCGCATAGTGTCTCGTAGGTGTGAAACCATTTCATTCATACTCGTCCACCATATATTATGTTGTCGCTGCGCCTCGCCAATAAGCGACGGCCTTCCACTTCGCTATCGACTAGCAAGGCTTCCCTCTTCCTCATATCTTTTGATCCAAAGACTTACAGTATTCCTCTAAAACAAAAAAAAAGTAATATTAGGCGGCTATATCAAAATACTGAAGTGACTTCATTTTCATATAATATAATAATATTTATTTAATCTAACAATGTAATATTATAACTCTGCATTTTAAATTCAATAATAAACACTAATTATTTATCTTTTAGGCCTCATGATGGCGGATTTAAAAAAGAATTAATCCATATCTCCAAATAATCTTAGGTGATTATAAATTTGAAGTAAAAGATTAAGTTATGAATTGTATAAATGTAATACTCACATTCAGTCCGGTTTCATCAGATATTTGTGTTCTATTAAGACCACTTTTATGCAGCGCAATAATAGACGCCCTCGTCTCAATATTATTATTTGCCTGCATTTTGAGAATAAATACAATACCGCTACCTATTAAACCACACGTCACTAACTAACATTTACAACCAATCGACAACATTCATTCCGATCAAGTTAATATTCATAAAACTCATGTCTACCCCACAGAAATCTAAATTCTTCATTTAGTTTTCTATGATCTACCTCTCTAACGTTACGAAATGTGTGAACCAGGCGAACAAGATAATCGAATATTATATTTGTCTCATTACTTACAAATACTTACAATCAAGTAAAAACTTACAAAAAGTATAACATTGTGTGAGATTAGAACGCACGTCTCGCTGAGACAGGAGTAATGGTGGACGCGCTTAACCATTAAGCCATCTGAACTTATTGATCTGTAATGAAATTATGAACTACAACGATGATGCATGTGTCTCTTAAAAATAGAAGGTCGTAACTCAAACTAAACGTCAAGCTATTGCTTTGTGAGATTGCCTATGGACTTTTGGTCGCTACTGTACATTAAATTTTCCAACTTTGTTTCTAAGATTGGCAACGCATCAGCATCCGGTCTTGGAGTTTAAGGTGTATTATAGGTATGGATGGATGGATGGATTGTCGGTTTATCAACCTATTAAATACATAAAAATAAAAATTTTCCTCCTTTGATCTTCAAGCAGCCAACATTAATTGCTTTTGCATCTGAAGTTTTTGTTCCGCTTCTTTGAAACAATTTTCGCTGACCAGGAAGAAAAAATACCATCAAGAAATAAGGTCCACCAAAGAAGTTGATAATGGAGCGAAGAAACATGAAACGACGGCTAATACGTCAATAAATACGAAGACGATGTTACGGCAGTAAGGCTGATGGCACATGGGCCACATAGTTGATTGCCATTTATTTTTACTGCTGCAGGCCATACATCAAACAGTAACTGCAGCTACAAACAAATAGCGATCAACTGTCTCGAGCAACTTAGAGGCCCATATATTTGCGGTCAACTTAAGGTCACCAACGAATTTTAGCTGCAGTGGGAATGTCAAGCACGGTTGTTCACTTTTAAAAAACTCGTTTTATCAAACCAAGGTAAGGAAACGACCCATCCTACGTGTTTAACTGTTGTTAAGGAAACAAGTTAATACCTGCTTAGTATTCTGATGTTTTAACATCAAAGAAATCAATTCAGTGATTGCGATTTATAGAAGGTGTGCAATGAATTTTAAATGAAACCCATCACAGTTTGAGTACATCATCAAACATTTTAGTACCGTGTCACGAATCAATGATATTTGAATTTCTATGAGGCAGCTCTTCGTAAGCGTCCCTCCTCAAAGGACGCTACAATGAGCGGTCGAGACAAGAGTATGTACGTCCATGATCACCACATTAATGGGCAGGACATAAAAAATATGATGAGTTCTTCGTAAGCGTCCCTTCTCAAGGGACGCTACAATGAGTGGTAGAGAGACGAGAGGATGTACGACCATAGTGAAAAAGTTTTTGTGTAGGACATAAACATTTTATCTTAATCGTTGAAATGCTATTGTTTGTACAGAGCCCTAATCAAGCTATAACAATATGTACGTCACACTTAGGGAGGAGCGCTGATATCTGAAATAGTGATGTTCCTTATCTAATTCAGACACAGATTTTTTGTATTTATTAGATTAGGCATCAAATGAGTTGTTTTTTTATTCTTAACTTGTATGTAACTATTTTGGTACCAATAAATTTATTATTAGGTACGATACAATAAATTACGAGCTCTTCGTAAGCGTCCCTCCTAAAGGGACGCTACAAAAAGTGGTTGACGAAAGGATATACGGTCATAGTCATCATACTTGACAGACTGTATTACTGAACTTCGAAGTTTAAAACACCGATGTACTGTATTCATAAATTTAAAAGTACGAATTACTTGAGTTAGAATGTACGCTATTACGAATTACTTTATTCAGAATGTTCATCATTCCGATGTACGTTACTCCGAAAGTTTACTATTACGAATTACGTCATTTAGAATGTTCACCATTCCGATGTACGGGACTCCGAAAGTTTACTATTACGAATTACGTCATTAAGAATGTTCATCATCGCGATGTACGGAACTCCGAAAGCTTACTATTACGTACGAATTTCAACTTTCGAATGTTCAACATCGAGATTCTGCTAAAGTATTTCGCTTTTATGTATATGTATAGATGTAAGGATAACTTAATTAAAATTTATTAAATGTTAAATTCAGTTCATGTTAATTGTGTGTAACCAGCTAGGTACTAACTTGCCAGGGTTGCGGACTTTATTCGAAAGTTACCGCGGCCTTGGAACGCAAAGGGCATTAGGAGGAACACGGATGGGTTTTAGTTTTAGTCGGAGTCCGACACTCCCTTCCGCTCCTTCCGTAAGAAGTCAATTCATGATTTAACAACGTAAAAAAAAAGTAAAGCTATATAAGTATACAATTTTATAATTACAAATGAACTATAACAGTGCATGGCTTACAGAAATTAAAAATCTTAATCTAAATAGGTAATAGTAGTTTAATAAATTTTAAATATGCCAAAGTACTTAAATACTTTCTCAGAATGTCCATGATGAACATTCGAAATTTAGTAATTCGTAATATTAAGCTTTCGGAGTTCCGTACATCGCGATGATGAACATTCTTAATGACGTAATTCGTAATAGTAAACTTTCGGAGTCCCGTACATCGGAATGATGAACATTCTAAATGACGTAATTCGTAATAGTAAACTTTCGGAGTAACGTACATCGGAATGATGAACATTCTGAAAAAAGTAATTCGTAATAGCGTACATTCTAACTCACGTAATTCGTACTTTTAAACTTTATGAATACAGTACATCGGTGTTTTAAACTTCGAAGTTCAGTAATACAGTCTACTTGACAGATTGGTGATCGCATCAAACAAAGATTGTTGGTTTTAGCACCAGAACGATACAACTGCCCTTCCTCTTAAAACAATCCCTTAGTCGCTTTTTATGACAACAGCAAATAAGGTGGCGTAAACTACTTCAGTACCTTCAAAACTAACTTTTATCAGTATGAAAAGCTATGTAAAATTCTTTAAACCGCACCATAGATGAAAGGACAGATTTGACGTCATTACCCTAGTGGTAACAAGCACGGAGTTGACCTGCTTCTGCTGAGACCATGACCGGTAACTGTGGGCGTATGGAACGAAACCTTTGCCTACTATTATGTAATATGCGATTGGGTTGTAATTTTAACGTGAGAATAAGCAACCAGCAATTCCTTTATTAGTTACAGCTTATTAAGTTCTTTCTTGGGTATTCTGAGCGCGAAGTGTTATTAGGGTTTGGAGATACAGTCCCTGAATTGTATCTGCAATAGGCTCAATCTTTATCACATAGAGATAGAACCAAATACTGTTACCGGCGAAACGTTTGAGTACCTTAGAACTCGGTAGAACGCCTCTATGTAACCGTTTTATATAAAAAAGCATAGTGGTTACATAAAGTCTTTCATGAAATAAAGAAGAAACAAACCTTTCTCACTCCCGCATGAACAAGAAAAAGAAGCGAATTACTCATATAATAAAAAGTATATTATTTTTCTTTTCTCTCGTACAATAAACAGAGCAATAACACACACAATAACATTAGAAGACATCGTTTATTCCGCACGAAGTGTCCTTGTATCAGCGGGGTGCGGGTGTAATGAGAACAAATCAAACGTAGCGTTCGACTAAATTCGCATTTGCATTGCAAAGCGTTCGAAACGAAACAGCTCGGGTAAAATGTGTTACAAGTTGAGAAACAAAGGATTGTAATTTCCGGGATGCTGGAGAGGTGTCTGATCTACTTCAAATAACAAAGAGTTTACGAAAATTTTACGAGTTGCTGAAAAATACATACATTTTATCATATCTCAACTTCTTTTTTGTAACAATAATTTTATGTAAACGGCTACATTGCTCGACATATTTTACGTACATCTTTCTCCTATGGAATGTCTTTCTGAACATTGCAAGCGACAATATCATTATAGCAGCTACACATCTGGATTGCATTGCAAGCGTGTATGATATAAATTGTTTCTAACTGCTTTTACGTGGTATAATAATATCAGACTCTTGTGTGTTGTTAAATTAAATTATTAATGCGCAGCAAAACAGTAACTGAAGTCTAAGAAACTTGGATAAAACTTTAATATTCATATGAATTAGCAGCGAATAGAATTGGCAAACACTCAACAAACGATTACTGTGGTAAAGAACATCTACGCTTTACCACATTAGACGCTGGGATCGAATCAAAAAACATTTCTCGTTAAGAAAACTGACTAATAGACAACGTCAAACCGAGTGAGGTCATCAGCAAAAAAATATTAAAATAAAACTCCGCACAAAGTCGAGCTGAATTCAAAACATGGTCGAAAACGTGGCAAAAATACAGATTCAAACATAATAAATCAATGGAGAATATTTAACTTCCGAGAAACATTGTGCAGATTTGATGTTTAAACATTTAGATGTAATGGGTTCTTTTCAATTCTTGTCTGGTCGTGGACGAAAACCATAGTTATTTCTTCCTGCTGGGAAATTTTCCACACAACTGTTTTAATCCGATTTATATGTTCAATAATCGCACTCACAAGTCATTAGGAGATCCTAGTG
Organism: Amphipyra tragopoginis; assembly: GCA_905220435.1. Lineage (NCBI taxonomy): Eukaryota > Metazoa > Arthropoda > Insecta > Lepidoptera > Noctuidae > Amphipyra > Amphipyra tragopoginis. The sequence continues at coordinate 25,714,175 of HG992008.1, read as the reverse complement.
TCAGCCATTAGCGTTAACGTTTGTTTTGACGTTTATGTAAATCGTAGACCAAGCGTTGGCATTGCAACGCTTGGGATTATACTTGGGAGCAAAGAAATCGAGCCACTCTTTTTTCACGTGTCTTGGTTATTAGTTTGGTATCATGATTTTTATCATTCAAAATACAAAAATTTACCCTTTCTTTTCTTTCTTTTTCTTTTAGGTTATTAAATAACCTTTAAGGCGATATACATATGTTTAGACTTGATCTGTTCCATAATACCAAAAATAATAACAATTATACCTACGTGAAAAATAGAAGTGACTCGATTTATTTGCTCCCAAGTATATTAATGCACTGCACTACTACCATGATTTTTAAAACAGCTTCTGATTGTAGTTCAATACCTGTGTCAAGAAAATGCTGACGAGCTCCTTTTAGTGGTTTCGAGGAAATAAAAAATAGTAGTTTCAATTTCTAGATGGGTGATTCGTTAAACATCGAGACTTCTCCGTGCCTCAGAGAGCGTGTTAAACCGTCTGTCCCGGGTGTCATACGAATTCCTAAGACAGTCGGGTATTCAGAATCTCGAAAATCTGACCACCGGTCTAACCTTAGGATATCGGAATTACCCAGTAACTGGGTTGCGGAGGTCAGGGGCCCAATTCTCCTAAAATAAATCTTGATAAATCACAACCGAACCAAGGCCGAACCGTTCATTCAGACAGTTCTCAATTTCAAAAGCTGTCGAATTGTTTGACACAAAAAAACAAAATCAATCATTTTGAAAGTTTTCGAAAACAAAAACTGACTGACGGTTGTGGTTCGATTGCGTTTGGCAACAATTTATTTTAGGAGAATTAGGCCCCAGATGGCAGTCGTTTTGTGTAAAATACTAGCCTTCAGCTGCATCTGGTTAGACCGAAAGCTGACGCCAACATATTTAGGAAAAAGACTAACCTCCGGTTTCTGAATTGAGGATTCTAGGATAGGCAGTACTTAAGTAACATTTGAGTACGGAGTTGTCAAAAATATTACGGATTTTAAAGCATTTTTTTGATAACTCCCTACTCAAAGACTACATAAGTATTGCTTTTCCCGAATCCTCAATTCAGAAACCGGAGGTAAGCAGCAGGACTGCTAAGGAACGAAAATTCTAGAAAAATAACGAAATGCAAACTTCTAGCAACACTACCGTTTCTTTCATGTAATGTACATAAAAATTGCGTTTAGTGTTAAAATAACTACGCGGTTACAAGGTCACTGCGTACCGAACATAGCCGAAGATTGATTTTAAACAAAACAAATGAATTATCCGTATAATTAATTATGTTTTACATAAAAACTCGTGGAACTTATTTAAAGTGCTGTAGGGTATTTTTAGATTTATTCAGGTATTGAGAATACTGAAACTTTGTAATATAATAGAGCTGAAACTAAGATAAGTTTCAGCTCTATTATATTCCAAAGTTTATGCTTCAATAGATTTGTAAAGGTTGGTCAATAGTAGTTGGTCGATAAGGTTTCGTTAAGCTATTTAAATATGGCCCGTGCTGACACGAGAGAATTATATTTCGTTATTAAAGACTAGTTTTTGCCCGCAGCTCCGCTTGCGTGAAATTTTGAGCCCTCATTAAGCCCCTTGTTCGGTGTAGTTATAAAATCAAAAAAATCTTTCATCCCCTATTTCATCTCTTACGGGTAGAATTTCCAAAAACCCTCAAATACTAGTATGTATATTTATTTCTCACCAAAAGCCAACATTTTTAACTCCATGCTTCTTACTTCAAAAGTAACAGATTTCTCATACAAACTTTCAACACTTATTTCATCGCCTTAGGCCTTGAATTTTCAAAAACGCTCAAACACGTGTAGCTTCCTTTCTAACCAGAAACCTTAATATTTAATTTCATGCTTCTTTCTTCAAAAATGACGGACTTAGATACAAACTTAAATCCCCCATTTTACCACCTTAGGGGTTGAATTTCGAAAAATCCCGTCTTCGTGGATGCCTACGTTACAAAAGGAACCTACTGTCAAAATTTCAAGTTTTAACCCCTGCGGTTCAGGCTGTGCGTTGATAGATCAGTCAGTCAGTCAGTTTCGCCTTTTATACAAGGTGTTTTTTTTGATATCCCATAAAGCTAGGGTATGATTGAGACCATATCAAAGAACGAACTGGCATATGAATTATTCTTCAATCATCTTTTTTTTTTGTTTTCATTTTTCATACAAAATAATTCAACAAAGTCACGATTATTAATATAAAACACCCTTGCGTGAAATATGACAACGTCGCATTTTCTTAGCTTTAAATATGAATGATTGGTTTGAATAAAAATGAATTACTTTTATTTATCAACTAGCTTTTGCTCGCGGCTTCGCTCCCGTTAATTTACGGATCCCTAATTTGTTAATCTCAAAATATAGCCTATAGCACTCAGGGATAACGTAGCCTCCTATTGGTGAAAGAATTTTTGAAATCGGATGAGTAGTTTCGGAGATTACCTCCTACATAGGTACAAACAAACAAACCAACAAATTCTACCTCTTTATAATATTAGTATAGATGAAACTTGATACCTATAATTTAATTATGATTGATTATATCTTCGAAACCATGCATTTTTGGACCACCTATTCTAGGAGATTGTGTGTTCTTTTTACTTAAATAATATAACCCTAGAGTTATGGGATATCAAACAACACACGTTGTATACAGATTGATCCATGTCAATAGAAATCTACACCAATATAGCCATAATATTATGAATGAAAAACCAAACTTATAGTCACAGCATTTTTCTATGAAGCGAAACCTGGTATTCTTCCAGGAAAGTTATTTTTAAAACACCTGTAGATTTACTAGAAGGGTCAACACACTGACAATTACAACACCTTGACCGAGTTTTAAAAAAACGTATGATATCACGGCGCATTAGAGATAAAACTAGTAAGTAGGACTGCATAGATGGTCGCAAGTGCGACTGCTGAACGTGAAGGCCTGAGTTCGATCCCCAGGTCGGGAAAAGTTTTATTGGGTTTTTCCGTGTAGAATAGGGTATTTGACTGAACAAATCTAAGTAGTCCGTCAGTTAGATTATCAAAAAAATATTTGACCCGTATTTTTTCTTTTGTTACGTAAACCAAAATTGAAGAAGATACGACACTTTTTTAAATTGGCAAAACGTCACAAGCAAGTACAATTTTTACTTGCTTCTGACGTCACAAGCCCCCACTCTCGAGTTTTGATGCGTTTTATCTTTCCAAATATTCATAGATTAACAAAAGAAAAAATACGTGTTCATTATTTTTCAAAACTCTAACTAGCGGACTATTTAGATTTGCTATTTATTGATGCTGTCAACATGCCTATTTCTCAGTAGCAGCCCGGTGTCTGGATTTGTGCCCGGTTGCCCGGATGCCTATTACATGGGACTTATAACGGCGAAATGTGGGTGTACTATCCACCTCTGCTGAAACCCTCGGAGAATACAGGAGAGACGTTATGTTAGAGATAAAACTAAAATTCTCTCGTGTACACAACTACAAACAAATATTACAGAAAAACCAACATTTTGTAGCAAGTAAACAAAAGAAAATATTGAGGCAAGGCATTCATATTCCGAGAGTCAATATACCTAACTTATGAATAAACAAATACGAATCCGTCTGGTGTTCGGCAGCATCCAATCTCGTACGAAGACTTTACGACAGTCGGTGCACTCGTAAAATAGCGTCTTAGTCTAGTTTAGCTTCAGAACAATATTAATGGGAAAGAAGAGATGATCCAAAAATCTTTAATGAAGCATTAAACTGACATTTAGGCAAGTAGACCGAATTTTACAGTTTAGATGGTTAAAGGTTGTTTACTAAAATGGCTTTTAAGTCTATTGCCATCTCTATTCATTGGCATACAAATGACAAGGACAGGTATAATTTAATCAGTGTTTAAAAATGTCAATCCTTACTTCTTTACAAATGCGAAAGTCACTATGTCTGTATGTCTGTTTCCTCATCACGACTAAACTACTGAACCAATTTTGATGAAACTTGGTACAGAGATAGTCAGGAACCTGGAGAAAGATTTGGGCTACTTTTACCCCGAAAAACGTTCTGGTACACTAGAATTCATATTGTGAACTACTAAGCACAAATCATTTGCACGAATTTGCAGACACAACAAATAATTGTAGGCCATATAGATTATACAATTAATGGCTGAAATGCGGACAACTGACAGTCTGTCACGGCGCATTCGGAACTTCCTCTCCAAGGTCAACAAAGAAGCCAAAACCTCAGAAATCGTTTGCCAATTCCTCCCAACACACATCCATATTAATTCCTTGGATTGCTTGTCACTGTCCCGAATAACGACAACAAAGAAACCAGTGACAATAAAATCAGTGACACAGTGTTACCGAGACAAAGATGGCGTCGACAGAGTGTTGAGATCAGCTGTGATTAATGATACCCTGAGAAATTTCAACGAAAACTTACACCGAAAACAAGCTGGCAAAATACGGTTAGGGTTTCTAGAAATTACGCTTCAGTCGACTGCAGTTACTTTTAAGAAGAAAATAACGTAACAATATCACGCCTGTATTACCGGGAAGGATAAGCAGAGGTGTAACAACACACATTCATCGGGACTGTCCACATCTCCACGTCACGACGTCGGCGTCGTCAACGTGGAACGGTGCGTTGACGTAACGTGCAAATTTACGTTACCGTATCGTAAAAATGCACGTCAGGGTCATTGTTAGATTTATCGTTGACCATGTAGATAGAAACAGTAAGGTATGGTTTTAAATCATCGGAGCACATAGACGGCGACTAACTCGCACGCGTGGAGAGCGCGGGCGGAGCGCATATACGTGTGCGCTTGCGCCTAGAGGCGGAACGTGTTACGATACGGTAACGTAAATATGCACGTTATGTCAAGGCACCGTGCCGCGTTACCGCACCGTTCCACGTTGACGACGTGGAGATGTGGACAGGCCCATAGGGGGCGAACCTATTGCCATCAACTAGGCACAAATCCAGACTGCGGGCTGCTACTGAGAAATCCCACACTGAAAATCCAATTACACTCTGCCGACTCCGGAATCTAACCCAGGAACCTCACGGTCAGCCGTCGAGCTTGTAACAACGAAACAGTCGAAGAAAATTACATCAAATCAAATCAAATCATTTATTTGTGATTCACAGGTAATAATTAGGTCTTATTTATACAAAGGTCATGCTGTGATCAGCCTCATTGGCATACAAATGTCATAAAAAAATAGTTTAAGATCATAATTCATTAAAAAGTTATAATCATAATTATAGGTAGATTCAATCGGACATTAACACTTTAAGAATTCGTCAACAGAATAGAATGAATATTCAATGAGGAATTGGAACAGCTTATTTTTGAAAACACGAATGTCTCTAAACTCCTTAATACTATTAGGGATCTTGTTATAAATCTTTGGTGCCATAACAAACACACTATTCTCATACAGGCTAGTTTTATATCGTCTACTAAGGTTATTATATAATTTACTTCTGTTGCGAGACCTACATGTTTTAAGAAGTTCGCGTTACTTACATGAATTTCTTCTGATGACGTTTAAATTATTATGTAGGCATATTATCGTTGTTAGGTTTAGGTTTTAAGCTCATTAGTCGCTTGTGTGGCTTCATTGTGCGTAATCAGTATTCATGCGGTTTGTCCTTCCCACGCCCTCGCAAAAGATAAACTTAAATGAAACTTGCAAAAGAATGCTAAAATCCGAGACCCTTCTGAATACTTTCAATGATATTATCAAAGGTCTCAGATCTGACGCCACGTTTGGTGCAGAGGCTACGCGATTGGCTTATTGCGCTATGGGTTGCGAGTTCGATTCTCGCACGGAACAAATATTTGTATGGGCTACAAGTACCTAGTTCAGATTTGGGTGTTTGTGCATGTAAAGATTTGTGTCTGTAAACGCCCCGATACAAGAGAAATCCTTGTGTCGGGCAAACATTAAAAAATGATAATTAATCACCGCTGACCTGATTAACTGACCAATATTTCCTGCTTTCTGGCTTTGATTAACGAAATATAGACTCGAGTGGTTTACACTGCAATCGCAAGCGCAGTTAGAGTATACAAGAAAGCTGTTCTCATCAATTCCAATGAAAGCTTACATCACCAATGACGTTTCTGTGCAACTAGATACTACCCCACGTAGGGTTACCATCCGTCCGGATTTGTCCGGACTTAGTCCGGCTCTTTAATTTGGCCGGATTTTTTGGCTTAGATGGAATACTAGTAATAAAACTTACATAAGTAACCATCCGCTACTATGCCTACCATACCACTGTAACTAAGTGGGTATGTTTGCATTTTGTGACTAAAATGTCCGGACTTTTATTGAAATGTCAGGCTTTTTGTCAGGACTTTTCAAATTTCTAAATGGTAACCCTAACCCCACGTCACAGCGCGGCGGTCTCGCAGCGGACAAGTGTTACCAAAACTTGGCGGCGAACTGGACAAGCTGGTAAGCTTCGGAAACTACTTTGTTTGATAGATGCTTATGATTGTTGGAAGAAAAAGTAAAGAAAAGTTTACCAAAAAGTTTCAAAAGGTGAAGTTATGAAATCAGTCCTTATTGACCGAAATTTAATAATGTGTCTAAGCTTATGCTGTTGCAAAGAACTATCGTCATCTATATCCTAGTCTGTTTTTTAAACTCGGAGACTAAATTGACATGTACAAATGTCAAAGGAGATGTTTCAGAAATGTATGGAGCCTGGGCTAGCACCATGTACACTATATGTAAATATTGCTTTAAAATAAAGTAACCGTTTTTTAATGTTAATTTTCTATAATTTTATTTCGTTTAATTGTACATTCAAGATATTTTGGTCAAGGAGAGCAACACAACACATAAAAATATGGTGGATTGAATTCTGTGAAATGTCATTTTGACAACTGTTGACATTTCAATGACCCCATAGTGTTTATTTCTTGTGTACTCACATAGCCTATCTACGTTGTTTATAGACGAAAATACTTGGATTTCGTTATAATTATAATGAAATAGAACTACAGGTGTTGTACTCGATTGCGTGCGTCACACATACATCACGAATTATAGGACTCAAAGTTGTCAAACTCATGTTAATGTCAAACACAACTGTCATGGCTACCAGAAAAAAAGGGTTAACATATTAAAAAACGTCCCCAAATAATAATTCCAGTACAATTGTACTCTTCTTCAAATTAATTTATATTTTTATGGTAATCCCCTATTTTTATCCTATTTTTCTATATACTGTACATAGTGGTGGCCCAAAATCAAACATCTCCTATAATAATGTGTCTAAGCTTATGCTGTTGCAAAGAAGTCATCTATATCCTACAGTCTGTTTTTTAAACTCGGAGACTAAATTGACAGGTACAAATGTAAAATTTTGGAATATTTTCATATTTGACATTTCGTGCCTGTCAATTCAGTATCCGAGATTAAAAAACAAACTTTACGTAGACGGACAGTCAACATTACAGACGTAAGTGATACAACCAAAACCTTCTAACTCAAAAGTCTTGAATGAAAACTTTCTATTAATTACATAACATCATGCCTGTATTCCCCGAAGGGTAGGGCAGAGTCGTACACCCCCATTTCGCCGTTATGTTTAAGTCCCCTGTAATAGGGAGTGAGCCTATTGCCAACAACCGGGCACAAATCCAGACTCCGGGCTGCTACTAAGAAATTCCACACGGAAAAACCCAACAACCACTTTGCCCGAACTGGGGATCGAACCCAGGACCTCACTCTCAGCAGTCGCTTTTGCCACCTCTAGACCAACAAGGCAAACAATTTCAGAAGTCGGTGCAATTTTACACTGAACCAAATTGAAGGCACCGACTTCTGAAACTGTTAGTTTTATAATAGGTATGGTAATTATTTTACTCTTATTAGTATTTTTTTTTAAGTTATTTTATTTTTCTATTTTAAGTGGCATAAACAAAACACAAACGTGCAATTACAGCAATCCCGGGTAATTTGCTGTTATCCATTGAAGAGTTCCATTGTCAATCTCCGAGGGTCTTCATCAGATCTTCACCAAATTTAAATGGGACCACCTCGGGAGAATACTTTTTCAAACAAAAAAAGAATTTTGCAAATTCGTCAATAAAAGGAGAAAAGCCCGAAAAAAATGTTGTAAACATCCGAATTGAGAACCTCCTCCTTTTTTAAGTCGGTTAAAAATACCAAAATATTCATCTTTTCTACTGTTGACTCTACACGTCGTTTCGCAATTCGTATTTGTTTACACACAAGCGTAGGGACACAAGCGACGGCTTATTATATTTTCTTGATATAATCTCTTATTTCCTCTTTATGATATCATAGCTGGGGGACCATGGATTGATATAATCCAAGCCAAAACACGACACGTGAATACGAACATTTTTATCTATAGGGATTCTTTTAATCCCCTGTGGGGACGGGCCAGGAGGGCTACACCCTAAGCACGAAGTCCGTGGTTTCGGCCTTAGTTACGAACATTTCCTACTCCCTATCACCTACAGACATACGATTATTTCGGGGCCCGAACTAAGAATGAATGACAACACGATTTGACAGTTGTCCCTACTACCGACGTGTTTTTGGCCGTCCGAAAAGTTGAACTTGACACTTGTTTTGTTCACTCCTACGTTTCGGGCTACTTTCGAATGGGCGACGACTTGAAAAGAAACGTCGAAACAATAACACATTCGAATCCACCACACTTTTCATAAAGCTCATATGCCATCCCGCCATACATATTGCTAGTGGACCTTCCAGGAGGGTCCTCGGCATTACATTTGCGCTAAGAGTGAACCCTCGAGGAGGGTTCCTGGCATTAGGTTAAAAACCGTGAAAAATACGCTACTACGTCGTAAAATAAGTGCTTGCTTGTTTCATGACGGTGAGTTTTCCAAGAAAAACCTGCATTTAAAATGAGCCCTCCACGAGGGCACCCGGCATCGCGAATGCGACTACAAGGTGCCCTTCTAAAGGGCACCCGGCACTGAACGTGTTAAATGAGTACGGTGTCGACTGCTGATCGCCCGTGTAAGCCCGCCATCAAACCTATTTAAGGGAACACGACCCGATTCTAACAAATACCAGTGGTATTACTTGCTGGTACTGAAACGGAATAAATCGAATTAAATGCCAACTTAATTACTAATTAATAAAATGAGGCTATTATAGCATGTATATTTATCATTTAGCAAGTGCGAGAAGATACTAATCATAGGCGATATCCTTTTGTACAAAAAAAAACAAACAAGATTTATTTCATTAAAATAATGAATACCTGTCAAAGCGTATACATGTTTTCTCGTAAACCAAACATATTTAGATAATGGAGTGTTTTGTACACCATATAAGCATAAAAATAATATAGGCATAAAAGTTAGCTTGCACACATTTTTCCGGCACGTAACTTAATTCTCTTTACATTTTACGTCCGGGGTTCAATATATTAGAAATATATCGTAAACTTTTACAGCTGCGACGCTTCCTCAAACATTTATTATCTAAGGAAAAGAAGGATATCTATCTTAATGTTATAAGGAGAAACAAACTCGCTGTGTTTAGTAATGGTTCCATTTAATGGTGGCGTTCCAACGGTAATTTTCTGTTTAAACAACTTTACCTTCAATTAAAGCAATTTTTTCAAGTAAACGGTTATGTAAACATAGAAATAGGTAATGTGGGAAGCATCATCCTAAAAGCCAGACTATCGCCAAGACAGCCCGAAGCTTAGATGCTGTCCTTTGCTATTTGAGGTTAAAAGTTAGGGACTGCCTCCGCTGCCGGCGGCGCCGGCACCCAAAAATAACGCCATTGGGAACCGGCGCGGCGGTACATTACTGCCGGCAGCCGAGACTAAAAACATCGGCTGCCGGCACCCAAAATGGACACCGACGGCGGTGAAAGGTGGTTAGATTTTCGGCCAAGCACTGTAATTTGTCTTCCAACTAACTAAGGTTACTTTACTGTTAGGTTACTTTAAACCCTGCAGCCAGAAATAGGAGCCCTGCGCAGCGGAGCTCCGTCGACTCTGCTTTGGAAACCCAAACAACCTTATAGACATCTCCTTAAGTTTTTCATTTGTTTTCATTGTAAAAATGAAAGTGTGTGACGAATAATCGTGTCATGAAAAGTATGAAGAGGGCTTGAAGTTGTAAAAAAAACAGTGTATGCAGTCGGCGCGGCGCCGGCAGCCAGTTTGGAAGCCGGCGCCGGCACTCGTAATGGCAACCGGCGCCGGCAGCGGAGGTACACCCTAAAATTTAATCAACGCAGTTTGTTAAGAAAATCAAATGCAGCTAGCTCAAGGCCAAAGACAAAAAAAAGAGCAATACCGAAGCTCGTTACTACTGCATAATAAAATTATATTCACCGGAACAAAAATATCGCAGCATAAAACACAACAAACTGAAATTCATGAATCTAGTGCAATCTAAAAAAAAGTAGTTAAATCAGAGAAAACATTTCGTAAAATGCAAAGTGTTGACAAATGACAGGAGACGGGAATATATTCTAGAAAAAACTACGTAATACAGCTGCTTTATCTTTCAGTCTAGCTAATCTACAATCAGTCATCAGGTAAGGAGTGGGAGTACAAGTCACCTCACTTGCGTCAGATGCAACGGAGTTATTACTACACTTTGTTTGATATAATTTTTAAATTTTTCGCACATGATGGGAAGCGCACGTATCCAAATAATAAAGACATAAAGGGATGCCCTTAAGGACTTGTCACACTGGTTGCGTTCTGCGTCCTGCGGTCCGGTCAACTCGAACGCTACCCGCATCCTATGTGAACTTCATGATCAGGGCAACCGGTCAGCGATCCGGGCCGGTTAACCCGTCAGCGATCCGGGCACGGCATCCGGTCAGCGATCTAACATGTAAGGCAAACAGCGGCTATTTTATATTTGATTGCGTGTAGTGATGTTTGTTGCAATGTTTTGTATTCGATAAACATCGAGTATCGATGTTCAGCTATCGATGTCATCATCGATGTTTTTGCAACATCGATCACCCCTAGTTGCACTGCCCGTACCGCCGCCCGTCGCCCGTTGCCCGCCTGCCCGCAACCGGGCAGCCCTTCCGCGTCCTTCCCACCCCGACCGCCTGACCGGTGCATTGCCTAGGTTCTTTGCTTGTGATCACATAGTCAGATCGTAATTACATAAAATATGTATAAAATGCAAATGATGTTCACATAGGATGCGGGCTGCGTTCGATTTGACCGGACCGTAGGACGCAGAACGCATCCTGTGTGACAAGTCCTTTCTATCCCTTTGGCTCTCACATACACACGTCGGACCACAGTAAGCTGCTTGATACCGGGCTTCAATTCCCGGGTGGTAGTTAGTCAGGCGGACCGTATAGAATTATAGATCCTACCTATACCTAGACAAGCGTCAACGACCTGGCGGTATAGAAGTGCCAATTTTAACTAGCGTTTGTTCATATACATCTTACTACGTAATCACGGCTACATATTATAAAGCTATACAAGCTTAGTTTTAGTATATACTAAACCTGAAACTAGTTTGTTCAGAATCACTAGGAGAATCGATTGACATATTTTTTACAGCACTTTTTTTTTCTTAAATTTCAATTTTGTTTCAGTAGTTTTCTACCCATAACAGTTGACGGGAATAGACACCTTGAGGCTTGAGACGGTCCTCTCGGTCAGTTTCCGTGTATTAGACAACCCCTGCATAGCACATCTCAGGCATTTCAAACTTTTTTAGGGAACTTAACGCGACATAAACTAAGGTGTAACTTGGAGATTTACTAAAAAAAAACACATATTCAGGCAGTTCTGACGAAAATCTTGTTGGGGTGTCTCGGTTTTCGTATAAAGTAAAAATAAGGTTGTATATATTTCCAGTATGACGATGTACCGTGTGGTGCCGGACGTAAAGAATAGCACTACCCCCATCTCTCCCCATGGGTATCGTAAAAGGCGACGGGATTCACTAGAGGATGGGCAGCAACGTTCTCTGAGTATTTTAACTACCGAACTGCGATCGCCAACCCATGCAGGCAAGCGTGGCGATTATGGCAAACCCCCCCAACATGGCTTAGGAGGCCTATGTCCAGCAGTGGACGTCTTTCGGCTGAATAATGATGATGATGATGATGAGCTGATCTCGTCTAGGCGTTTCGTACAATGAGAGGTTATCTTGTACTGGAATTAGGCATAGCTTGCTATGTAGCTGCGTGTCCTAAACGTAATACATATAGAGCAGAGGTTCCCAAAGTGGTTCAGGTAGACCCCCAGGGCTCCACGGGAGACTCGACGGGGTTCTACGTTGGCGTGACAAAAAGATCTAATCTTCACATTTTATATGGTAATAAGTATGGTAGAAATGTAGCTGCAGGGTTCCACCGGAACCAGCTAAATTTTGAAAGTGGTCTATGAGAAAAGAAGTCGGAACCGCTGATATAGACCGTCGTGGTGGTCCAGAGGTAATGATACCACTTCTTCACCACCAGATTGCGTGTTCAAAACCTAGCCTACTAATACCAACGTGACTTTTTCAAACCCTTAAGTACTTTCGTTATATGAACTTTCATCATATTTATTTAAAGGATATGCTATGCACAGAAAATCACAAAAGTTTATAAATAGAATGAGCCTTATATCCGAGTACTCCTTCAATTATTACAGGCCAACCACAACATTTTTTAGTAACCGTTGTTTCATAAAGTATTTCGTATAATCGTCAGTGCTAACAAAATTCATTACGAACCTATGTTTTCCTCATTTATTTATGTGTTATTCAGTTCAAAACATGCATTCATCCGGTCATTTTGAGCGGGCAAGCAAGGTGTTCCGAACAATGCGTTGCATTAAAAATAGCAAGTTAGCCCCAATACACAAGGCCGCATGCGCTTTATTTTAGCTGTAAAGCGACACGAACGAAGAAAAACAAAAAAAAAAACAGAAAAAAGTTTTTGTTTTTGTTCCAATTTCAAAGTTGAAGTCTGAAGGTTGAAGGAATTTGGAGACCGCTCTGTGGTCCTTGGATACGAAAAAAGATTGACCTAGTCACTGCCTGTGTTATTAAAGGTAAGTAAAGGATAAATCAGCGGGACAAGGGATTACACCAAGAATTAATTCTAGGAGCTCAGCAGTCGCGCAATCCAGACAATTTTTCGATATAACAAAGCTAATAAAAATATCATCATAAACTTATAACCTATTTATTATTTTATCTTTCATATTTCTCGAAACAAAACCGTTCGCATTATTGGATTTATCACTCAACCTCGACAAAGTCAGACCGCAATATTTTTACTGCGACATAAATCAGTTTTAGAGCAAGATCAAAACAGTCCTGGCCAAATCCAAGGTCGAGGTGAAGGTCGCTGGGGAACAATGAGTGTCAAGGTCACGATTAGGCGTACAAAGAATTCAGGGGCTTGTGTAACACCTACGTATTTGATCTGTTAAGTCTATTTGTTAGCTGTTATATGGTTGCCTTGATTAGGCTTTCTGTATAGCAAAGCCGTGGGTTTTACGAGGATTCAATTTGGGAGTTATTGAAGTTCGGTATGTAATGTAAAAGTTAAGCTATGCTGATTCCAAAACCGTTTCAAGGTTTTCGTTTGGTAAACCTTATTTTGCAGTTTTTAACTCTTAAAATTATAAGATGGTTTTTGTTTTAGCAGAAATGCATGAATTCACTTGATATCTATTTAATCTCTAAGTGACTATCTTCCTTTTTCGTGACAAAGATTTGTTTTCTTTGTTTATGGTAACCCCTCCTATCGCGTGACGTCACCACTAGAAAAACTTTAAAAATATACTAAAAAATTACTACCGTGTAGAAAACAAAAATATTCAAATTAGTTTCTATAGATCTATATACAGTATTCTATAGAATCTTTAAGAAAAAAATACCAAAAAAAAAACTTTACGTACCGAATTATAATGAAACAGAATTATTTTCTATATTTTTTTCTTTTCTATTCTCCAATCTGTAGCCTTCTTCAAAGGCATAACTAAACTAAGTTACTTTCAATTGCATATTTTTGGATAACGATATGTGGAAGAGCGAATTCTATCACAAGCAGTTCCCTGCTTAAAAGGTGACTCCAAATCATCTAATGCACCCCACTATGTTAATTGAAATAAACATTTTTATTTTATTTATTTGTTTACTTTCCGAGCCGTATTGAACATTAAAAAAATCGTTTATGGCCTCAAATAGACGTCACTCCAACCGATTAGGCATAGCTATAACTTTACAATATCCATTTTTGTTTTATTATATGGAGGCCTTACTTTCTTTTATTTTTTTAACAAGCCCCGCTTCGTCTGTCACGTTTTATAGTTTAAAACTCTCCAAAAGAAATTACCAAAATTAAGATAAAAACCGCATCAAAAATCCTTGAGCAGTTTAGAAGTAACCGGAGAAACAGACAGCCGCAATAAGTATTATATTTTTTATTATAAATTTATATGGGACCACCTCTGAAGTATGGCCTACCAAACAAAAAAATAATGATCAAAATCCATTCATAATTGGCGGAGATATCGCGAAACAAACACAAAAAAAAACTTTCAGACGATTTGAGACCCTTCTCCTTTTTGAAGTCGGTAAAAAAGCTTTCAATTTATACTATTTAAAGTAGAAGAAATGTGCTTAATTCGTGGTTAAACAACAAGTTATAATGCAATCAAAACAGATGGCGCTTCAAACAATACGTAATGGCATAAAGGATCCTAACTCGCGCAACCAAAGTTTGCGCTAAGTTTGTTTGTTCTAAACACGTTACGTGATTTTAATCCAAATTACATCAAGGATAAGGTTGTTTTCTAATAATTATTAAGTTATTTATAGCTGGAAGCGTTTGCATGCACAGTACATGCGCTTGATTACGTGAAATAAGGCCGAGATTTACATGTGCGTGTTTTACGTAGGCTCGAGTTGGTTCGATTTGTTAGTATTTATAGTTTAACGGCATCGAGGGTTGATGTAACTTGTAACGACGGGCTACTTGGAAGTGCTTATAGAATTTATGCGAACTTTGGACTACTTTTAAGTTGAACTGGTTCAGGTTTCTAAAAGGGTAGAAACGTGAAAGAGCTCTGGAAATACTTTAACGTTATTTATGAATTCAAGCGTCAGGTCTTGGGAAACCTTAAATTTTGTGTTGCTTTTTTATGCAAATGCTTCCATAAACATTGTTATGTGCCAAATATTACTTATGAGCCCCGACAACAACAGAATTAATAGACAGTCAGAATACTTAACATCACCCCTGTAGTCCCTGAAGGGTTGGGCAGAGGTATATAGTACACCCCCATCTCGCCGATATGTTTAAGTCCCATGTAATAGGGGGCGACCTTATTGCCATCAACGGGGCACAAAACCAAACTCCGGGCTGCTACTGAGAAATTCCACACGGTAAATGCCAATTAAACTTTGCCCGACCTGGGGATAAAAGCCAGGACCTCACGCTCAGCAGTTGCGCTTGCGACAACTAAAACAACGAGGTAGTCAAATTCAGAATAACCTTATCTTATAATTAGGCAACATGTAAAGACTACAACTGCATATTTCAAATTCTGTAATATTACAATCTTTTTTATCGGTTACACTTCGGGGAGTGTGCGATGGAACTGCACGATTTGATTCCGCCTGGCCCTTTCCATCATCGGACTACAAGAGTACGGCAATGCGCCATCGGTACATGGTGGACATCCCACTCATACGTACAAAGCGTTTTGCGAACACTTTCATTGTTCGCAGAGCTAAGAAGTGGAATTCCCTGCCGGAGTCTGTGTTTCCTGATAGCTACAACCTTGGGGTCTTTAAAGTCAAGAGTGAATAGGTTACTTCTAGGCAAGCGTACTTCACCGTCGACCACATCATCGCTTACCATCAGGCGAGATAGTGGTCAAACGCGAGCCTATCGACAAATAAAAAAAAACAACCTATGAACACTCCCAAGAATTACCATCAAATCCCGATCCGCTATGAAAATAATACGTAGTGCCCACATATCAAATTAATCCATCCGAAGAAAAATACTCCACGTATTGTGATCTCACAGTCGGAGTATGATTCAGAGGGCCCCAGCAATTTAGGGTCATTACGAGCGCCCACGCAGACTCTTTATGGTTATTGACTCTACGCGACTCCAGCATCGGGGTTTAGGGCCCTGAACGTACCTTTTGAATTTCGCTCTTTGTTGGGTTGTATTTGGGAATTTCAAGATGCCTCAGTTCAAATTTGAATCTCAACTGTGTCAGTATTTTGGAAATTGTAAATGAACTAAAACTTTGCTTTAATCATTGCGGACTAAAATACAGCCAGCAGTATTAATTATCTATTTGCTTCCTCTACCACTTCAAATAACAAGAAGACCTTTGAGAGGTCTTTGAATTCGAGACTATTGCTACGATCCGCTCCTAAAGGATTCTGATCGTACTCATTAGCGAACGAATAATAAGTTGTTTTAGGATTATAGGTTTTAGGGAAACAAGATTCTCGCAGTACGATGTTATCAATGTACAAACAGATAGATGGATTGTTGTTTTTTACGAGCCATACTCCATGCATCCTAAATTCAAGTGCTTGACACTTGTCAGTGTAGCAATCTCCATCTCTCTCTATCCAAAGCAAATTCTTTAATTTCTCTGTATGTTATAACTTGTCTTTTCCTTCAATTAGTCTGTGCACTTTCTTCTTAATCTACCTGGTTTTCTCTTTGTTTGTAATTTGCCTTCTATGATGTTAAATGTTTTTAAACTTTCGCGATTTGTACACATTATAATAATACAGATTCGGGTCTAGTCGCGTAGAAACCTAAAAGGCACTAAATACCTTTTTTATCCCGACGTTTCGGCCGAATTACACCGGCCGTGGTCACGGGTAGACTGAAGTTGCGGAGCAATTGTCATCTTCGTGAAGCAAAAGTATTGTCATCTACCCTCACTCGATCTTGATTTTTATTTTATTTTATTAAGTTATCGTCGGTACTTCGACACACTACACTAACGACGTCTTTACACTCGCCTAAACCGTCCCGTCTACGATTACACTTGCTGATGACCGGATCCGGATCGGATGATTTAAGTTTCTACGCGACTAGACCCGAATCTGTATTTTTATTCTATGATGTTGGTTATAAAGCTATCGTGTCGCAGTAAGTGACCAATATATTTCCCTCTTCTTCTTTCTACACTATTCTAAAAGTTGTCGAATCTTATGTCAGCGAATGTGACCACTAACAACCAATCAAAACACTTGACATAAGATTTGACAGCTGGAGGTAAGTCTCTTACTTGGTCTACGTTGCCACATACAACATCCACATAAACAAATAGACTAACGTGTTTAAAGTCAGTAACCACAACAAAAAGACCAATAAAACTATCATCACCAAATATCAACAAGCTCTTTGATGCTCCAATATCTGACACACATTACGTAACATTTTACCCCAGAAAACAAAACATACGGCCTACTTTAGCCGACCTTCAGGCGATAAAATATATTATAAAAACAAAGATTAATAATGTTTTAATTTAAACTTTTTTTAGTAAAAATAATGATGGCGTACACCGACAACTGAACACATAAATCAAGTAAGGAGTAGATAATAATTACTGGTTAGAGACGTTTTTATATAAATCGCTGCGGAACCGGCGGCGTTTGCGTCAAGTAATAAATTGCAATTTGGCTTTATACCAAAACATGGTGTAAGTGATGTGTCTTACTCTATTAACGGATTGATACGAGACGAGTAACTTTTAAGCGAAAAGTAGTTTTCCATCGAAGTTTTGAATAAGAAAAACAAGGCGTAACCTCTGAAGGCAAAGACCCTCAGCTGCGTCGGCAGACTGAATTGATAGCGCAGCATTTAACTGTTAACAAGTCAAATTCATTTATACAAACAAATTACAAGAAATGTTACTATAGTGCCAATGGTACCGACAAGCAATTGATTACTCCATGTTTGTCGTTAAACTCCAAAACGCCACTATGAAACATATTCCTAAAATATGATGAAGATACTTGACTGTGTTCTCGTTTCACCTAAAATTTCTCTCCCAAACACTTCATATTCATAGTTGGGAACTCATCACTACTTGGTACAACTTCGGCAGCAGCACTATAGATAAATTGCCAGTAAGTACATTAATAAAGGAGGTTCAGGAGCAAGTTCACATACACGAGCGTCTCACGTGACTGCTCCGGCAATTTCCACTTTAATAAACTGAATGTTATTAAATTCGCTGAGGAATCCGCTCAGAAGTATGAAAACTTGATCGTGCTTTGCTGTAACCATAGGATTTGGCATGGCTGCTTCAGATCTCATTGTAAACTTACATATTAATTTACTTAATGGAAGTTAAAAGAAATTTCAAGGTCGATATCGCATTAATTATATGACAATATCTTCTACCACTAAACAACTGATCCAAAAATTGTCTTTAGACATGCAGGATGGGTTAGTAAATCTTAAACGGGGCAGAGACGGAGAATTACAAAAATGATTCAAAGAAGTTTGGCTTGGCAAAAAACGAACAGCATTTTGTACAACTCCTTGGTAAGATTTAACATTAGTAACTCATTGTCTAAACTACTACTCACACCAAATAACGTTCTTTCAAGGAGAACCTGATCATCATCTTTTATAACCAGTTTGCGTACCGGCTTCTATCTAAGACGTGAGTTTTGTCCGAATTCAGTTCAAGTAAAAACTCTTAATGCATCCGCAGATCGATATCATAGTGGAACCTGCTTCCAGATTCTTCGCATGCGGCATTCCTTTGTCCATAAGATTAATTATTACCTTTACCTGAAAAGGCTTTGTATATTTCTCTGCAGTAGACACTGATCTACTGCAGAGGTATTTACAAAACCCCTGTTTTTTTCCTGACTTTTTTAACTGGCCAATAGCCCACCTGATCGAAAGTGGTTACCACCGCGTATGCACACCTTCAACACCAAGAGAATTTCTGATGCGTTGCCAACCTTAGAGGGAAAGTTCAAAGGTCTCATGTGCCTTTAATTTCACCGGCACTTATACCCTTCAAACCGGGACTCAGCAATGCTGCTTGGCGGCAGATATAGGTATGGTGTTAGTACTGCTACGGAGGAACTCTTTTCAAGAGCTCTACTACCACTAAAATTTGTCCTGGCATAGTGATGGTAATTCTAACTGTATTGCGTCCGATGTATCATTTTCCTATAAAATGCTGTAGAAAACTCAAAGAAATAACAATACCTAAGTGCATTGGTACAGCTGCAACTCACCATCTCGGCATACTGGATCAAAATATATAATAAAGTTGGTTAAAATATGGTCCGGCAGGATAGCTCATCGACTATCAATTCAACCTATTTCTCAGTCGACTTTTATCTTCATAAGCGTCATATCACAGTCAAAATATACTATCAAAGATTCAATATAAATAAATTAAAAAATATAAGTAATTTTGCAGCAAAAAACAGAACCAATGACGTCAATCAACTGGAAGATTCAAATGACGTAAGTAGCAATGTGTTTTCATTGATATTATCTAGTCAAGATTTAAGAGAAAAAAACCGTACTGGAGCCGAATAGAAAGAACATTTTAAGGACACATGATCGCATAAAGGATTCTGTATAAAGAGAATGACGCGTAATTATATGAGAACAACACTCTTATTGTCTGGGACAGTGACATCAAACAAAGCTTGGCTGCATCAGGATCACAACGGGCACGTGTTTGCTCGGAATAATTAACTGTTTTGCCAGTACAGTTTTCAAACGAAACGCAAACACTAAATAAAATAAACCTTTCAAATAATTGGACAGATCCAATTTTGTACATGTTTACAGAAAATAACGTTCTGATATTACCAATCACTTTTCGGTGGATCCATTACAAGAAACAGAGGAAACGATGTTATGTATTTTGGAGATTGAAATATTTTCCGACCGAAGAAAACTCCAGATGTATCCAATTATTGATGTAATTCTTGAAAATAAACTTTTGCGAAAGAGCAATATTATTTCGGACCCACTAATGATTTCGGAAATGCGGCCAAGATGCGTTCTCCCGAACGCATTATAAATCAGTTTTCAACTGAACTGGATATTGAATGCTACAACAGATTAAGATTAAAATGAAGTTCTTGTGAAAAAAGCTGTAAATTAACGTTGACGTTTACAAGATCGTAAGATGGGGCGAGCCTAAGTCAATGCCAAGGCGACGACGTTTCCTCTGTAAATGTTTTAAAGACCTTTGTGCACTGGCGAGTAACATCGTAACAATAAATGATGTTATGAAAATCTTTGTCCTACAATCGTTTTAAGTTCTTCATAATACTGGGACCTGGACCAAATTTTGATATTATAAATCGTTTAACACCGCACTCAATCAAACTTTATAACCGAGGATGGCTGCAGACCACGGCATTGATTATTTTGCTATCACAACTTTTAAAGGACTGAATTGGGAATGTTCCAGCCTGGAAACTATTTGAGTAGTAAGTTAAGTATGTCCCAGATTCCGAATATGATCAGGGAAATTGATTTCTAGAAAAAGAATCCTCCTTTAAACAAACTTTGCCTCTTCTTGCCAGTGAATAAAGCACTTTAAGATATTAATCTAAAAGCTCGCAGAGACATCAAAGATTTGGCATAATTTCACATCTGTGTAGATAAGAGACATAAGATTATCTGATCTATTGTTATACGCTGGAGATGCTGTGTCTACGACTCTTGAGTTTATTTATTTTGAAATACAGAGATGACGTGATGTTTTATAGTTGTATAGAAACAGTTAACCAAGCTTCAGGTTAATAAAAACAAACAAGCATCCATAATCGTTGGTCTACTAAATAACCTCAGGTTCTTCAAATTACGTTTTAACACATTTATCAAACAGGATTAGAATGTTATATAAATAAGGAGTAAGATGCTTCTAGAAATAGAAGCATTCTACATTTAATGGTCCTTCGAGGCGGATAGGCTCCGTACATTTATTACATTCATTTTTCAATCATTCGTAAATGAAACATAACGTACAATAATTATACTTTATGACGGCATAGGTTTATGAATAAGCCACTTTTAGAAACCATTTTAACCTTCCAAACCCTAACAACATTTGATTTAAAACTTACAAAATCGAAACAATGAAATACCCATAGCACTAAACAATACAAAAGGGGGTTGTTCAAGGGGTAAGACCACTAGGTTACTGAACAGCTCTCATGTAACAGAACTGTTAACGAGACGAGCTAAAAATACCGACGCGCGACACGACTGCGCGACTGGCCTTCGGGGCAATTTTTATATAAACCGGTATTGTAATTCGATTACACGAAGAAATTCTGTCCATTTCTTCAATACTTGAGGAAATATCATGCTCAGTTATCCTCAAGCCTACTTTGCAAGGTACGAAGTTATCTTTCCTTAGGTCATTGATTTTTATAAATTTCTTCGCCTAAATACCAGTTTTGGAAACTGCAGCTCATCTGAGAGCACTTGTTTTATTTATTAAACTGATATTGATTAATCTTATCTCCTTTATTAATATTTTCAAATATGGGCTTAGCTTTGTTGAGCAAAAACTAGTACTAAAACCTGATCAACTTGTTAAACCAACACCACAGCTCACAAATCTTATTTACGCAGAATTTGCACTGCAAAAAAATCCTTCTTTTGGTATGTTGAAAAATAAGCAATCAGGAAATTGAAACGTAGTTTCGTAAATATAGAAACTAAAAATCGTACAATTCACGCAAAACACGTGTGAAGGACCAATAAATTATTGAGTATAATCGGAATATAAACAAAATCGCTAAACGGTACCAATCTGGAGTATTTCCAAATTATTAAAGACGGAAGTGTGAAATGTATAGAAAACTATCTGCGGAAAACCTGGGAGAGTTGTAATGGAAATTACTGCACCGAGGTCGGCCCGTAAACGACTATTGATGAACAGGGGCCTCTTCATCATCATCATTCAGCCGAAAGACGTCCACTGCTGGACGTAGGCCCCCCCAAACAATGTTGGGGGGGGTTTGCCATAATCGCCACGCTTGGCAGGCAGGTTGGCGATCGCAGTATGGTTGTTAAAGTACTCAGAAAACGCTGCTGCCCATCCTCTAGAGAATCCCTTAGTCGCCTTTTACGACACCCACGGTAAGAGATGGGGTAGTGCTATTCTTTAAGTCCGGCACTACACGAGACAGGGGCCTCTTACTAGACAGTTAAAATAAAAGGTTGAAAATGAATTTGACGATAAGGACCACGCTTGACAAACGAATTCGTAATCTTGGTATGTTATTATTAAGGTATACGAGAGAGCTGTCGCAATCCCATTCGCCTTTTGGAAAACCCCAGAAATAGAGACCTTACTTCGCTAAGCAACAATTGACTGATTGAATAAACCTGTTCCAAAATACCCTGTCAAGAGCAGACATACTGAAATATGACGACTTCATTTTGACTCTGGCACTTTTTGGATTTCGACTCAAAATCAAACTTCTAAAACCAATTCCCACTAATCCCACATCCCGGAAGCCTCAAGACCAATGAACCTGATCACACATTACGCAAAGCTACACGTGACAAATCTAAATGCAGAACTTTTAATTCCTGGCGAGTGCACAGGCCCGAGTTCAGAGACCGCCGACACGAAGACACAGAGTTAAATCCCGTCGTGATAAACAAGGGAACTGGCGGGGATCCAACGGGAATCGAACCGCACCCACAGGAAAACGTGCCGACTTATAAACATTGGGTCTATTGTTTTTATAGATGAAAAGTAACTTGTAATGTTTTAATTTTTTAAAGTGGATTTGCCATCGTTGTCAGGATTCAGTTGTCTCTACATCCATCCAAACAGGAGAAAGAGAAAGAGAAAACAAAGAACAGAGAAAAAGAGAAAGCACAACAAGAAATTCTGAGCTTTCTGAATAAATACGAAATGTTTTCGGTTGACATTCTACATACCACGGACATATCAAAATATTAGTTTCATGTTTACACATCAACAAAAAGAAAGACATCCCAGGAAACAGAAATGCGAATAGTGTTAGTGAACTTGATTGTTAATTCTGGACATCCGGAGAGAATCTTATAAATATAGTCCGCGTTTCTTTAAGGAATTCTTTAAATAGCTTTCCACAAACATTCTTCCCGGTACACAGTTGATTCCGTTATATTTTTAAAACAACTCTTAATATTCGACGCAAAAAGTTGCCTTCCTTGTTTATGTTTAAGTACTTTTGATGTTTTATTCTGAGAAAAAAGGGAACTTCTTGGGGAAACTAATATTATCTGAAAGCGTATTAATTTTGTGTCTGGAAAATATTTTTTGCACGGCAAATAAAAACAACATCACGCCTGTATTTCCCGAAGGGTTGGCAGAGGTGTATAGTACACCCTCATCTTGCCGTTATATTTAAGACCCATGTAATAGGGGGCGAGCCTATTGCCATCAACCAGGCACAAATCCAGACTCCGGGGTGCTAATGAGAAATTCCACACGGAAAAACCCAATAACACTTTGTCCGACCTGGGGATCGAACCCAGGACCTCGACCAACGGTGCGGTCATCGAAAATATATACGTTGGTTAAATATTGATTATTTTAATATGCATCTCAAATTTCAATAACATCCTATATGTAAGTTTTCAGTAATATCGGCATGTGCCAATAGCGGCTCAGTGAGATGCGCGTACGCACTATTTAAAGCGGATGTAGGCCAAGTCAGTGGGGCGGTCGAGTCCAGGCTAGTGCCAAATATTGGCCAGGTGGCAACCGCACACAGTTACTGCTATTTTAGAACTTACTACAGCGTTTGGGCGCGGAATTAGTTTTATAGCAAAATATATGAATGGCTCATAAATAGCTCTTTATGTTGTCTTCGTACTCTCTCTATATTTTTTTTCATTCATATCATTCGAAAATCAATTGTGTTTTACTTATTTTAACGCTCAAATTTCCTTCTTCTCCTTATCTTGTGCACAAATTGGAAATTTTCGTCGCTGCAGTCTGAATGAAGCTAAATTTAATTGTTCCTCTGCATTCATAAATCAATTCATGCCTTGTCTAAAGCTATGTCTGACCTAGTTTTATTGTTAGCGCATATAGGACATGTTGGTACTAACTATACCAGTATTTGGAACACGCGGATGTTTAAGTTACGTTCACAAATAACGGTTAAAATACATATTGGAGTTTAAATACATAATGGTGTTTGGTCTAAACTCTAAATAGAATATTTACAATATTATACTGCATATTAATTTAACTTTTAATATTTCAAATATTGTTGTGACATGATAGTTTAAAATAAGCTCCAAAATCTAAGTAGAAGTTTATAGCATATAGAACCTCAGAGGATCCCAAGCTGTACTTGTGTTAACCCTGGCCGAAATGACAAATTCTTAGGAAAAATTACGACTACTTATTACTTCTACAGTCAGCATCAAATATATCAGGACAAACAGACTGTTCAAAATGATCCGAAGAACTAAGAAAATTAAACTATATATCAATGAAACAAAGTACGTTTCAGAATGAACACAGTACACGACAACTGTCATTCTGACAAGAATTTTATCCCATTGAGATAAAATTTAATTACTTTAGTTGTTTCGGTAATTATGAACAGTCTGTTTGTTCCGATATACTTGACGCTGAATGTACTGCAGATTAGAATACACAAACCTGTAGGCGTATCGTAGAGCGAAGTAGGGTAGTATACAAAAACTCTCTTGATTTTGGCCAATCCATAAATTTTTCACGATAGCTTTGTATCTTATGGTACCACTAACTAGTTAATTAGGCAAAAGGCGCTAATAGATTTCATTCCGTCAGAGAACCACGTTTGTAACAACTCTATTGGCTATTAGCACCTGAACGCCGACGTTCCAGCTAATTAGACACCAATTTCACGCGGTTAGCAGTTCCGACACGCTGATTTACTTTTTACACTTAATTCGACGCCAATACACATTAAAGTGACTGATTTTCTGCTACAGAATGGTACGGTTTCTCAAACAATAGACGTCAAGCTGTATTTTTGTAAGTTAATTGTTTATTCTGTTACTTGATTTTAAAGGTGTAGATGCATCAGTAGAAATAGCATGATCACCGTAGACAACGGTTTCAACGACAGAAGAATAGACAAAATGACATAAAATAGACTTAATGACATTATTTACATTGTAAATATGTCATTTTGTCTATTCTTTAGATGTCAAAACCGTTGTCTACGATGGTCATACTACGTCTGCTGGTTAGAAAACAAGCACAGAAATTATAAAACTTGAAGATGTCTCTTCTACAACACGTTGAAACCACTGTCTTGACAATAATACTGCCACATTCACTTTGCAGGTAATTGTAATTGCATTAGCCAGTGATGGTTTCTGCCTTGGCAACTGAGAAAATAACAAAAGAAAAGGATCTGCAATCCTTACGTAACGGGAGCATATACCAACATACCTGGGATTAATATGGGGTGGTATTCATAGCCGATACGTGTGTTTAGGCGGAGAATGTGAAGTTCCACAGACACGTGGCGTATAGGAGAAAAGGAATAATGTATATGTGCTCCCACGTAGTTTTCCTTTTCCATTCATAAATAATTTTTACATTGTGTTGATGTCTTATACAAAACGATGTATCTGCAATCGTTCAATGGATCTGCAAGCTGAAAGGCTCCTACACACAATGCTGCCGGCTTTGCCGCAGGCATTGCCGCGGGGCTTGCCGGCGGGTGTTTAACCAGGCCGCCGGGTATAAGGCCTATTGATTTACACCCGCGCGGCAATAAGCTGGCGGCAAAGCCGGCGGCATGTGTGTAGAAGCTTTAAGGGACGGTCATTCTTTGGATTGGAACTTCCACTCTACACCTCGACTCCAGTCCGTCGGAGAGCACTTTAAGCGGTCAATCCTGAGGCCCATTTGATGAAAGTACTCTGCAAGTCTGCACTCCATACTTTGGTACATAAATTCGGCAGAATGGTTCCAAAATACGTAGTGCAGACTTGCAGAGTAATTTCATCAAATGGTTACCATAAGTTACGACGACTTATAATTCTTTTTACGAGCAGTTAGAAGATCTAAGCTCTGCCCTACCTGTATCAAGACTATTAGTACCGATAACCACAGAAATGAGATATTAAGGACATATATGGATATAACAGTGAAAAGGTTTTGTCAGTCAGCAAGGTTGGTAGTACTGAGTGCCCAGGGTGCGCTGGACGTACTTAAGTATTGTCACTCGTGGAGGGTGTTCTAATGCATCCCAACATTCCCAGCTCTTAAACTTCTTTTAATGTACTAATCTTCGTATATGAGCAAATATAATGAGCATAGATGTAAATTGTTAATACAATTTGTTATAAGAGCGAGTGGGTGTGACTTTTTAAGCTACCTATATGTTATTTATAATATTTATTCTTTATGCAAAAAAATGGTACTCGATGACATTTTGTAACAGTCGCTCATTTTCTCAGGCATTAAACTTAGAAAATGATTTTGTGATCCCCAGCTTATTCTACAAACTAATATCTGCTCGTGTGGTTGTTTCGAAAGGTGACTGAATGCACCTGCAGTCAACTTTTCCTGATTGGGACCGAGTTTTTGGTGGGAGGATTTTTCTTTAATTTGACTTTTACATTGGATTTTCATTTCGTCTGCATTTTTTGTAATATTTTCATGACTTAAGATAATTTCCTCCATCTTTATATTAAAAATATGAAAGTGCGTCATATCCTTGCAGAACTGGTGTCGTGTAAACATTACGATAGTGGATAGGATAATAAATAGAACATTATTGAGGCAACTTCCTCGGGTAAACTGCTACATTTCCAGTAAGGATGCGACCCTGCGGATATAGACCGCCTTGCGTATAAAAGATATGAAAATTGTGGCGGTATTAAGTGATCATGTTGGTTGGGTATAACTGTACATTGTAGACCTTCACAAGCTAAATGTATGCCGTAGGTAGGTTAAGAAGTTAGCTTAAATATAACTTAAAAAAAAAAACAACATCGATATTACTAAGAATGTATTTTTAGACAATCAAAATAATCGATGTCATGAAATTTTGAATATTGTTCTGTTTCGAGATGAACAGAATTTCAGTTTTTTTAGATACGCATCCGATAATGTACCCAGATGTATAGAGCCTCGTAGCAGTGAGAGAAGTTTTAAATAAATAGTGCAGTCGTGAATTTATAGTGACAGGCTGTTAGCTTATCCACAATAACCTAGTTCCCACAGCTGGTTCTGGAAACTTCTGCGCGATAACAAACACCAGATACACCATCTTGTATTATTCCCCGAACAGTGTGAAAAATAAGAGCAATACCAAAACATTATTGTAAACAAGAATAAGACGCAAAAGTTTACGACAATGTGATGTAAAAACATATTGTTATTATAAACAACACAGTAACCCAAATGTCGTTTATGGCTGCAGATAATTTATAAAACAAAAAACATTCTAAAATCAAACTTGCGTATATCCTTCAGCCTATTGCTAACAGCGGAATATACCCATTGCAAAAACGAATTCTAAATTCAAACTAGCGGATATTTGGTTGTTTACAACTGCGGTAACAGCTCTAGTTTCGTCTAAATATTAAAATTAATATCACAGCGGAGCGACGCGCCATTTGATTTAGTTTTTACGACAAATCGAGATCAGACGGCAGTCAAATGTCAGACTTATTTAAAGTCTGGACGACTGTCATCTACAGTGTGTTTACATCTAGTTTGTCCATGGTTTTTATAGCGATATATTATAATACAGCAGAAATTAAATGAACCATATCACAACTGTCGCGTAAATCTCCTGTTAGTTGCAAATTTAATGCGCCATGAATATTTTAAACATTAAAAGACATTAAGAATCATGTTTAAATGCACTGATCAGTGAGGTTTTTTACTACTAATAAAATTTATGGACCCGTAAAATAATATAAAAAATGGAAAAGTAAGTTTGTCTTTTTCAGTCTCCTCGTAAAGTTACGATCAGTGCATCCTAGGCGAATGAGAGTAAATTCAAGATATACGCAATTCACGTAAATTCACGATTACACCGTTCCGTAATAATTAGCTTTAACAATCTACATGCAAACTCATAATTTCATTTAAATAGGTTTAAAGCTTATGCCACGCGGGTGAAGGCTAGAACCTAGATGTTCATTATGCAAAAAGGCAAAGCACGCTTAAATTACACCTCGTAAAAAAGAGAATAAAAATATTCTAAGTCAAAGGCTCGCTTTACCCGTGCCTGTGTTCATTTGTAACCAGACTACCTGCAAAGGCAGACTAGTAACGTAGCGTTTAAAAAATTTAAAACAAAGCTCATTACAACATAGTCTAGACTTAGCTGGTTACCTTACCTCCGGTTTCTGAATTGAGAATTCTAGGATAAGCAGTACTCAAGTGACATTTGAGTACGGAGTTGTCAAAAAAATTACGGATTTCAAAGCATTATTCTGACAACTTCGTACTCAAATACTACTTAAGTATTGCTTATCCCGAATTCTTAATTCAGAAACCGGAGGTTAGTGTTTTATGATTAGTTACGGTTCCTCACGTGCATTTTTTCTGGATTGCCCACCTAGTTTTGGACCCAAACGAAGCCTTTATTCATGAGCTGATCACGTGGCGAGATCGCGAGTCGAACTAGTCGGGCAATCCCGAATAAATGCACGTGAGTAAACCGTAAATAATCATAAATATGAATGTGTCTCACGAATCTGGCAGTTAATTTCACTTTAGGGATATTATGTTGATCTCTTTTTGTCGTTGCGACACAAGGAATAATCCCAGAGAGAGATAGCATAATTAAGGAACAGTGAAAAGGTGAACAGTGAAACAATCACTATGAAACCCCATTATTGAATCTTACGAGTATAAGAATCAAAATATAGGTACTTGGGAGCAAATAAATCGAGCCACTTCTATTTTTCACGTATAATTGTTATTATTTTTGTTACCTATTAAGGAACATATCAATTCGAAACATATATCGCCTAAAAGGTTATTTAATAACCTTTACAATGAGGGTAGTTTTTTGTCAACTTAGTAAATAATACATAAAACCAAAACTAATAACCAGGACACGTGAAAAAGGAGTGGCTCGATTTATTTGCTCCCAAGTATAGTTGCTGATTGGTTGCTTTTTATATCAGTCTCACATTAAACCAACACATTAAAAAGTTATCCAAATTAATCAGAATAACTTGAACATCCATACTAACACCCGAAAGTGGCATATCAACACGTTTGCGAGTAACACTGAAAGATAAATTAGTTTTCTTCATTTCAGTTTCTCCCAGATTCTAATGAAAATAATACCAGCTGCTAAAAAGCTCTAGGTCGTCAAAGTTTACAGATCAAGTGGGTCTCCGTTCTCAATGTTCTCTCGTCGCTGTCTGACACAATTATGTCAAACTGTACTTGTCACAGAATTCGGGCTACTCCACTATTTATAGGACATATTAGAACAGCATGATTTATTAACAAAACACTGAGGATCGAGCTACATGTAAAATAATATTGGAGTCTGTTTAATATCAGTTATTTCTAAACAAAAGTGAGTTAACTTATTGTAAAATAAATCTACATATTCGTTGAACAACTACATTCGATAATACTAAAAGTTATCACAAGACATTTTATTTCGACAACGAAAGCTCGGAAAATTCATGTTATCAAAGAGGAAAACCATTACAATAAAAGGCGGAGAATAAAATACATATAGTTGAAATGGGCAATCACAGCGAACATCCCTCACATAAGGAAAACTAACAAAGAGGCTACGAGCGGCCATTACTCCTCCCGATATGAGCGGGGAAAATAAACACAAAGATATCCTTTAGTTTTACGAAATCACAACAGAATGGATATTAGTCGCACACACGTTAGTAACACACGCACCTTGCGCTGTGCCGGCGTTTTCATACTTCGATTTGAGCTTTGCGGCAGTCGCACGCGCATCCGATCTGACAGTATCAGTCGCTGACGTGGTTGTGGTCGTCGTTCTGAACGATAGGGTCGTTGAAAACGATGATGAGAAGGAGGATCCGAGCCCAAGGCCGAGGGTGGTACGGTAACGACGTCTGTACATAGTGGTATCGATGTGAACGCAACGGTTGTCCGAACGCGACTGAACGACGAAAGCGCGTGCGCCGAAACCCGGAAAAGCGGCCGCGATTTATTATAGTACGAGAAAGTCGCTCCCAGACGCGTAGACGCACGGGAGTTAATAGTGATGTTGCTGTCACGACCGCTCACTTGTGTGATAGGCAGAAATAGAGCGTTGGTAGCTGAATAACATGACAACTGATGCCCGTATCTGTATAACTATTCAATGAGGTGAACAAACTACATCAATAGTTTTTGCGTATGAATGCCAGAAATATCTAGTGGGATGACCTCAAGATAGTCAGTGCTTATTGAACTCAAACTTGGTCCCTAGCACCGTTTAGATCATTTGAAAGGTTGTTTTCTGAAAACAACAAGCTAAGTTTATTACTTCAAACAGGGCTTAATCAAGTTAATGAAATATTTTTCATCTAGGAGAACAGTAAAACAACAATACTTTTTTAAGTCAAATTGAAGTGACTTTGCCTTAGTTTTTTAATGTACTATTGTATTATATACAGGCTGGCCAAATAAGAACTATACAACTTATTTTCTAAAAATATTTTTATCACGAATAAAAATACCAAATATTTTTCCAAAAAAACTTTATTTAGGCTTGGCAATTTCGTGTGGAATATTACATCTGCCAAATGCCCACCTCTTGCAGCATGACAAATGTGAGCTCTTTTCATTGCATTTTTCATCACATTTTCGTATACTTCCGGCGTTAACTCACTGACCGAGTCTCGGATATTTTGTTCTTATTGTTCAAGATTTGTCGGTTTGTAAACATAGACACGTCCCTTTAGATAGCCCCACAGAAAAAAGTCAGGGGCTGTTGAATCCGGCGATCTTGGGGACCAATCAGTGTCACCATTTCAATGTTTCGATTGTGTCTCGTGCCGTATAACATTTGACCCCGTCTTGTTGGAACCACATGTTTTCCAAGCCCAAATGATTCATTTGATAAAACAAAACATTGTTAACCATCTCACGGTAACAGCGGCGAAGGCTCCATAGAACTCGATTCCTATCGGCTTCCCTTTCGAAACGAGTAGTTACTGGAATTCACGCATCACACTTGAGCAAGGTAAGCATTTTTTGGTCCGGCTTCCCTTTTAAGAAAATTCACCCTACGCCACTGCACGGTAATGATCGCCGTTCACTGTTACAGCATCACCAGTAGCATTTTCGAAGAAGTAGGGCCCAATTACTCCTCCTGACCAAATTCCACTCCAAACTTTCACTCGGCGAGGATGCAGTGGTCGTTCATGAATCAAAGAAGGTTGTTCCTCACCCTAATAGCGAGAATGTTGTTTATTAACAAATCCACTGAGGTCAAAATGGGAATAAATCGAAAATCGGTCGGAATTTTCTAAACGTTACCACAACAGAAGACTGGTTTACTTAGAAAGTTTTGATTATTAAAACAGGTTGATCAAGCGAAAAACGCTCCACAACTAATTTGCCACGTTTACACGAAATAATTGTTACCAAAAAACTGTCGAATATGACGCCAAAACAATATGGCGGCAGATAAAAGTTGTAAACCTCTAAATTATGTAACTCGTTGTACAGGGGTACAACGAGTTACATAATTCCCCTTAAAAAAGAAAATATTAATCAAGTAGTCTTTTAAGGTTGTTGTCATTTACCTCACAGAGGAAATTAGGTAAGAATGTAAATAACTTTCTGGGTAGTCTACTGTCGGGAACTTCGTAGAGTGAGCGCCATCTGTTGTCCGCCACCTAACTAACCGTGACGTCAACATCGGACCACCACTGCCCGTTGGAGGGAGGAGACCGGCTCGCGCGGTGCGCCCGGGGATTGCTTCTTGTAGTGTTGGGTAGGACACGACTTGAAAAAGAGTTTGTAAGAGTAGCCTCTTTTTTGCTCTGAGCCAGTGTACTAGTACTTCAAATGAGGCGAGGCGTACTGAAGCTCGGTGATACGATTGAAGTAACGAGTACGAATATGACATTTGACGTTACTGCGGCGAGTCGAGTCGCGGTCGCGTAATGCAGTCTACACACCAAACCCGCCGACCCGCCGACATCAGTCGTCGGCTTTTTTGTCGGCGGGTTAGTCGGCGACTTCAAATCTCGTTCAAGTAGTAAAACTTTGTCGGCGGCACGAAATCAATAACTTTTTTGATAGTTAGTGACTGCCGCGTATAGAAGTGACGTGTGTTGTGTTTCTCGAATAATTCAGCCTAAATTTACCTACCTAAACATGGATAGTGATAGTGATCTAAAAAAAGCGGCACAAAATTGTAAAAAAAAACACTAACACGTCACTATAGCTCGAATGTCGGCAGGAAAATAAGCGTGTACGCAAGTCGCAGACATGCCGCCGACATGTTGCCACAAGTCGCCGGGCGACACGCGCGGATACAAGTCGTCGACATGATTCTTTTGAAATAAAGCCGTCGACATCAAGCCGCCGGGCGGTGTCGGCGGGTCGGCGGCTTTGGTGTGTAGACTCCTTAATGTCCACTGACACTGACACACTGACAATGACGTGCTATTGTAGCATGTGCCTCGTTCCCTCTCTTTCTCACCCTACAGTTTACTTACCGACAGTAACGAGTAATGCCAGTAATGCGACTACCGCGACATAAAAGTTGAAGTAGTACACTTTTAAATGTCGAGCCGCTCTTACATTTTGACGTCATGTACGGGACAAATGTACTGCCTCTTGTATGTCCTACTCAACACTAGCTTCTTGGACCGTACGACGGAACACTCGTCTAGAGTATTCTGTGTAGATCAGCTGAAGAAGTCTGACCTTTTATATCTGACTAGCTTGTCCTTATTTTATGATCTTGTAATAATTATCTAAAGTATTATATTGTGATCTAGTTCATGTTACTAACACTAACCAAAATACAAGTACTCTCAGTGGTGGAGAGTCTATGTTGGTTTTATTTACTACATTTACCTTGCTCACAATCCTGACATACCAATATTAGCGATAACTGTAATGATGGAATCACTCCTTAACGATTAAATTGTAGTGTCGCTAACAAACACTACTCTTTACTTTTATGTTTTTAGGATTGCTTTTCAGTGATGATTTTATTTTATGACATTTTCTTTTTTAAGGGGAATTATGTAACATGTATATAATTTGAGTGTGTATTATACTGGGTGTTTTTCTGAATTGAAAATCCATGGAATCTTCAGAATTCTCCAATTATTAAAAAAAAAACATTTTATTTATGCTGGGTGTACTAAGTAATACAATTACTTAGTTATTTTACATTAGAGAAATGTAAAATTTGTGAAAAATAATAATTGTAAGTAATAGTCGGAAAATTCCGAGCAAAATTTTCAGTTATTTTCAATTCAATATGCTGAATTCACTGTTTCAGTTTTCGGTACACCATCTCTTACACCCGGTATGGATAAATATTGCACCATCTACATAATAAAGTGCCACAGACAATGACCTCACCCATTTAATATCCTATTCAAACCTACCTATTAGGTATTTATGCTCAAAGCGCTGCTTCATTAACTATTCACAATACAATATTTTTTCTCAATGGAATTATGGATTTCAATGTCAATATCAATACAATAACTTGCATGTCTTATAGATTGTGTATTTATAAAAAAAAAACACCTTTTAATATAATGTGAATTCAAAACTATCATTCAATAATAATTTAAAATTTGACATGTAACGAAGTGCTTGAGTTCGAACCCAGCCCGCACCTCAGAATTAAAGAATATAAATGTGCAATTTACTTAATTCTTACTTGCATTAACTGTGAAGTAAAACATTATAAGGAAACCTGCACACCATAGAGGGCTCCAAAAGAGTTCTCAAATGTTTGTGAAGTCTCTCAACCCTCACAAAGCCAGTATGGTAAGTCCTAAAGTCTTCTCATACTGAGGAAAGGCCTTCACCCAGCAGTGGGACAGCCAGAGGCGGATTACCCATAAGGCCGACTAGGCCCGGGCCTAGGGCAGCCAAATAAAAGGGGGTGGCCAACCATGGTAAAAAAATCTTAGCTCAGCAATGGAGTTGAGAAATGGGCGGATGGTACCTACTACTAGACAACTTACGAGAGGATAGTACTACATGGCCTAGGGAGGCCAAGACTGCTAGTCCGCCTCTGGGGATAGCAATGAAGTGATTATGTTAAGCTTAGATGCTTTTGATAGTACCATTTACCCGCTTACGTCCCAGTGCCACGGACCAGTGGTGGCATCTGTTGTGTCTACGTTTCCGATATTCAATCAGTTAAAAAAAAATATTGTCTAGAATAATATGAGATCAAAAATTTCTAAATTTCTTTATTTATAGTAAAAAATTATGTAGGTAGTTAAATGTCAACCTTTCTTAAGAAAAAGCACCACAAAGGCATTTCAAATGATATTTTATGTACCCTCAATGTATCAAGAATACCCCTTTTGAAACTGCTACCAAGACTGCATAACAAAAACTTATGGTTTGCAATAGAAGTAAGATGCAAGTTTTTGAATGTGTGAATTCACAGTGAAGAAAGAAATTAGACTATTTTCTGAGGTATTGTGTAACTTATTTATCTATGCCACAGATTGCTCTGTTCTAGCTGCAAGTCATCATGATTTTAATCTTCAACTATCAAGATTGTTTAGTTTGACCTTACATTCTTTTGAATGTCAATTATATTGGAAACCAAAGTACAGTTCAAGATGAGCAACTGTAGAGTAATTAATAAAGTATTGTTGCAATAATAATTTTCCACAAAACAACCTACATTCATCAAAAAAAAATTGTGAGAGTAGTGTGAACAGTTAGCCTCAATTATTTACTTAAATTAAAAATCTATTTGTTCAAATCCTGTTACTTGTTAATTGACTCTAAGAAGTATTAAATTCCATATTATTCTTTATTAGGTGTCCAGTTAGAATCAAATATTATGAAAATATTGTTATTTAAAGAACAAGTTTATTAATAGTACTGTTATTAAGTAAATGTACTGATAAATACTTTCTTAATTGAATTTTTCTTTTTCTTTTAAATATAATGTTTGAATTATTGTTGGTATTTCCTATTGTAGTCTACATTAATTCAAAGACACACAGAACAAATTTGTAGCCAGAAATAGATCTTATCTATTACAAAGAACTTGCTAATAAGCTGATCAAACAATGTTATACTCATGAAAACATATAATTTATCTCACAAATGTGCCACTTGAATGGTTCATAACAGTTCAATTTGTAACATTAAACTACACCAGTGCCATATCTTACACAATGTATAGAATGCAATCACATAGTATGTTACACCTACTTGTACACTAATACAGCAAATTAATATTGATTGTGTACATAGCCATTGTTATTTTCAGTAAAGCAGTAATCATCTCACAAAATTAAAAACATTGAAGATTACCTAACAATAGATAAGACAGGCAATGAACACAAAGATTACTGGTTGAGAGGAAAATATGGGATAATGAGTACTCACCGTTTATTGACCAGATATGTGAAGGCAGGGAGTGCGCCGCGTACACCCGGCCGAGCGCGAGCGACGTGCCTGCCACTGGCCCCGCCTCCTCGTTGGAGCTGGAGTCTGTGTCGGGGCTGGCGGCTGCGGAAGCCTCATAACTCTGAGAGTTGGGCGGGATCGCAATCGCCTCATGAGATGCGTGCAGGTCCGGCACGGAAGACAACGACCTGGCGCGCTGGCGGTCGTTCGACACCTGTATCCCCGGTATCGCTCTCAGCAGGCTGAACCCTGCGCCGCCTGACACCACGTCAGAACTGGAGCTCGTGGAGAATGTCCTCGCGCGCGGACTCTGCCCCCCGTTCGCAGTACTCGCCTTTGCGCCCATCGCGACTCCGTTACGCAAAATTCACACCTGTCACGCACTAAAACTGAGAATCACGACCACACACGGGACGCGGCCACCGCGCCGGTGGAAGACATCGTACGACACACAAAAACTGGATAATTATAAGCTAAAAAAATAACACAGCTACGACAAACACAAGTCTGTTGCAAAATTGTAAACAGCCTTTTGCATGTGGGTTGCTGCAAAATTTTGACAGATGTGTCTTTTTTTTAATCAAGTGAAGTTAGAACGGGTGTTCTGCGATATGCGCAACCTTCGTTCAAAAACAAGTTTTTGTTCTGTCTTTAGATTTATTCAACATGCTCTCTAATCCAATATTCATTAAAACAATAAAAAAAGACGCAGGCTTCCTCATAATGATTAAACAATTACAAATATTATCATTATATAATAGACAGATTTGAACGATTTGAAGTACGAGTATTTTATTTCCGAGTCATTTCTCATTTCGTTCAAAAATTCGTCATAGAACCCTGCAGAACCTTGTTTTTGTAGTCAAATATTGTAGTATTCAAATCTTATTATGAATAGAATAACATGAAAACATATTTAATAAGGAGCAGTACTTAGTAAAATAAATAAGTTTAGTAATGCTAAAATCCAGTTGGTATATTAGGTACTTTATTCGAAATAAAATATTTGACCATGGCTCAACTAAATAGTTGGGCTTACATTTCAAATATTGACCACTGGGGGCTTACCATGACCTCTTAGGAAAACGCTCAAATGCCAGCCAGTCAACTTCCGTTCAAAAGCAGGCCAGGGGGCTTACCATGACGTCTTAAGAAAACGTTCAAATGCCAGCCAGTCAATATCCGTTCAAAAGCAGGCCTGCTTCTGAATCGCTAAAAATCGTACCATGACAGTACAAAAGGTGAACGACTATTCAACCAAGTTGAACGGATAAGCTTGTTTATGGTACGAAAAGTCTATACAAAAAAAACAGGTGAACGGATTTCGTAAACGTCAACGTAGCAGGCCTGCCGCAGGCCTGCTCTAACGATGTCATAGTACAAAAAAGCAGGGCAGTTCAACTTCCAGGCAACTTCTGCCCTGCTTTAAGAAGTCATGGTAAGCCCCCTGCTTCTGAATCGCTTAAAATCGTACCATGTCAGTACTAAAGGTGAACGACTGTTCAACCAAGTTGAACGGATAAGCTTGTTCATGGTACGAAAAGTCTATACCAAAAAAAGGTGAACGGATTTCGTAAACGTCAACGTAGCAGGCCTGCTACAGGCCTGCTATAACGATGTCATAGTACAAAAAAGCAGGGCAGTTCAACTTCCTGGCAACTTCTGCCCTGCTTTAAGAGGTCATGGTAAGCCCCCTGATAATGGAGAAGATTAACTTTAACAATGTTGTGATGCCCTCTTTTAGTTAGTATAGTTTTAAACTATAATTTTTCTGTGTTTGAATAATTATGTAAGTAGTAGGTAAGTTAGAAATTTTATTTTTTATTTTTAATGAATAAGTGATCAATTTCAACTTGGCATCACATCTTGTGACGTGATTTTTACTCTAATTATAGACGGTCTTAAATATTGAATATTCGGCCTCATGGGATAAATAAAGGTTGAATAATTGCCTATTGTTACTGATAGTTAGAAATTATGATGATTTTAGCCATGTATTTGCGTAAATAATGTTTCAGAACCGAATAACGATCGTTTTTCTAAAACACCACATTAATGTTTCAAAGTCAATGTGACGGAGCCTTTGCTATCGCCGCCGCCACCCGCCCACCCGCTACCCCAAAACCAAACTACGCATTCACCAGTTGACAATGTTTTAGTTATAAGTTGCCGTTTTATTCTATGCATCTATCGTAAGGAACCCTAATCTGACATGTCATCGTCTTGGCTCGTCCGCACTGTCAAATTAATAATGCATTCCGTGATTCCGTTACTTGTGGGTAATATAGCATGATTGATGCATGTTGCTCTTTCTTTCAAACCCATGTACTATCTAGCTGTCTCTTTCTCACTTCAGATAATGCTGACATAAATAAAATTTGTTGTCAAATAGTAAGTGATCGATGACGAATTAACAGAAGTGCAAATTACACGTATGATACTAAAATAAATAGTATTTATAGTTCAAAGCAAGAAAATTAAATAAAGATGAATAATCCAGGAATGAATTCGGCAACTGTAAGTACTTTGAACATCTAATTTTAACTACATTTCGTTAACATGTTTGAAAGCAGCGTTTTTGATTTACAGTTTAATTTACTTCAATAAAGACCATTTTCATAGATATTTTAATTAAACCATAGCCCGTTAATCATATTTACACCGTAGCTGATTTGATTTGCGAGTAATTACGTAGAACGATGTTATTTTCGTACTCGATAGTGAATGGATAGGTAGTGTTGATTTGCTTTGCACGGCTTAAGCTGATGTAGTGTTGTAACCGCGCTACTTACAGCCAGGTGTGCCGCAGGTGCCGCTGCTAGACGACGACACCATCGCCTTCGGTGAAGAGGATAATGCTAACAAACAGTTTGTGTAAGTGTTACTTTACTATTCCAGCTGTCCTTACATCAGAACAGTTTTTCCTGTATGTGTATTTAAGATTAAAAAGTATAAATGTTTATATGCGAGAAAAGTGGAAAATCTAGTAAAAATTCGAGTGCTTTAGTAAAAATGTTATGATATGAATGGAGATGTTCTTTCAAAACGAGGCCGGTGTAACATACTGGTGTTAAACATTATGTCAAACCATATTATTAGGTTTATAAAACAACACATAATTTCAGACACATGTAAAAATGTACTAAATATTCAGACTTCTCTTCAGACACGATACAAGAGAAATCTTAGTGTGGGGCAACGTTTTTAAAAAAAAAAAAAAAAAAGACTTTATTATGACCCACAGTAGCTGGTACATTCTATAAGTAACCAATATCATGGGTGTAGCTAAGATAAAACGGATAGGGCTCTTGCCCCATCCTGGCACAAGTTAGGATAGGTAAATATTGCAGATTCAGTCAACTCAATATCTGTGTCTACTAACATACAACACATTTGGTGCAGTGGCTACGCGATTGGCTTCTGCACTACGGGTCGTGGGTTCGATTCCCACATGGAACAAAAATTTGTAAGGCATACAGATAGCTGTTTCAGGTCTGGGCATTTGTGTATGTGAGATTTGTGTCTGTAAACGCACCCATGATACAAGAGAAATCTTAGTGTGGGGAAATGTTTTATTTAAAAACAGAAACAGAACATAGAACAATGTCTGGCTGTACTAACTCAAAAAGGTGCAAAATCGCACCAAACGCCTATTCTGTACTTCGAGATTTAGTGAAAAGATCAATATTTATTGCCCCATCTTGAGACTAAATCCTGGCTACGCCCATGACCAATATACCATCATTCTGAAGTGAACCAATGAACTTTAATATAAACATGTAATAAATAATTTCCAGGCACCCCTACATAGTGTTCTTCCACCTAGTTTTCCGATGCTCAGCTATTGTGGTGTACATGCTGTGTGGCTGGTTCTCCGACTCCTTCATAGCGAGCTTTGTGCTCGTCATCCTGCTCCTATCCGCTGACTTCTGGACAGTCAAGAATATCAGTGGTTTGTGTTATGTTACTTGTCTTTCTTTAATTAAAATGAATTTTAATATTTTACTGCTAGTTCTTGGGGGAGGCCTATGTCCAGCAGTGGACGTTTTTTGGCTGAATGATGATGAGGATGATGACTTCTTGGCATGCTTTGTGAGATGTATTATCAATATAACTGTTGCAGTTTGGCTTCATCTGAGCTTAATTGCCACAGAGTAGTAAGAAATGGAGTAATCATGTGCAGAGAATCAGCGCCATCAGAAAGAAGCCATATAACGTGATGATGGCAATGCAATATTAATACTTTGAGTTAAGATTACTGCAGGATAATAAAATGTAAAGATATTGATGGATACAAATTTTTGGTCTTTTTTCAGGTCGGCTTCTAGTTGGGTTGCGATGGTGGAACTATGTGGACGATGATGGCAAATCACACTGGGTGTTTGAGACAAAACAGGTAAATGTGAGTGCAATGAGTATTTCAAATATTACGATAGTAAAAAAAGAAAAGGACTTAGGGCTCCCACACAAGACTGCGAATTCGCATCGCATTTTCGCATTGCAAAAATCTGCGAGCACGCAGGAGGCATCGCAAAAACTTCCGATTTGATTCGCATCGCGCATTCCTGCAATAATACCTCACGTTTGGTGACACCATTTTAGTCCGCACCGAGAAAGCGTGTGGGCAAGACGTCGCCGTCGTTGTGTATAAATAAACTTAAAAGCTCTTCAAATTAAGATATGCTCATTCTAAAATAATGAAATGTATCTTCGTCTATTCTCAAACCAAAGTATTTTCGAGTAAAATACATATTTCCCATCAGCGTTCATAATGAACCCAAAATCTTCTTTTTTTCTATGTCTATTTAACAATAACAGCAGTGCAACACTCTTCTTGTCACTACTTCTAAAAACACGTCCAGTACGGTTGACTATCGTCGAAGGTACGGTTACCTGAATCAACGATTTGCCGCACGAAATCGTATCGCAGTAATTCGCATCGCAGGTTACTGCGATGCGGCGTCGTATCGCATCGCGGTTTTGTGTGGGGGGAGCCTTTAATTATAATTACGATGTTCTTGACGTCATTAAAGTTTTTTAAGGATAAATATTATATTAATTAATTAATATAATTGGGGTGCATGAAAAGAGCCTCCACGAGTGACGATATTTAAGTAGGTACGTCCGGCGCACCCTGGGCAGTCAGCCCCGCTACCAACCTTGCTGACTGGCTAATCTTTTCACCACAGCATGAGCTGTTTTCGTATAGCTCGTGCTGACAAGAGAGAAGAAGAAGGATAAATAATTTCCATCATTTATTTATTTATTAAATACTCTTTATTGTACATTACACCAGGTTAACACAACAAGGAAAACATCATCTAAATCTTAACAACTGAAACTATACTCTTTTCACCCAAAGATGATTCCTGACAGCTCGGTCATTCCGTAAATTGTAGCTGTAAGGAGACTGCTATCGAAAAAACGTAAACGACATCATCAAAAGCCGTAGAATAGCTATATAGTACATGTTTTGTTTTTTAAAAATATTTGATATTCTTTGTATGGTAACAATTTGTAGAGAAACGTCAGGAATCAACTTATAGTGAAAAGGGTATAGTATTATATGGTTTCATCATATAGTACCCAACTTCATAGTAATGTTTCCAATGGTCCTTTCAGAATCGCGTGAATCAGAACGAGAGTCGGCTTTTCTGGATGGGTCTGATCCTGTGCCCAGCCATCTGGTCAACATTCTTTATCTTCTGTCTCTTCGGATTAAAATTCAAATGGATGGTACGTTATGTGTAATAATTTTTGTATTATAACTTTCGTGAGACACATACATATTTATGATTAGTTACGGTTCACTCACGTGCATTTTTCGGGATTGCCGAATAGTTTCGGATCCAAACGGAGCCCTTAATCACGAGCTGATCACGCGGCGAGGTCGCGAGTCGAACAGAAACTAGTCGGGCAATCCCAAAAAATGCACGTGAGTAAACCGTAACTAATCATAAATATTGCAATACTTTTTATTTTATCTTATTACGTATTATTTTCTTGGTCTCTTGCCAGCATTTTCGTTATAACTCGTAGTCGGTAGTGTATTCATTAGCTAGAACTCTACCAACACACCACCATGCATGATAGACGCAGGTCTGCGCTGGATGGCAGAGTGCATACGATCATGCAAGCACCCAGTACTGTTGTCCTAGGTTACCATCATGCATTGACATGCATTGGTGAAGTGCATCATGCACGGTGTTGCGTTAGCCCTATAACCGTACAGTTCATTTATCTGTTCGTGTTTGATAATACGGGTTCCAGGCTTTGCGCCGAGATACTGTTTAGTTACTGCCTTAAGGAATCCCAGATTTTCTGTTGTAGTGGCAGTTAAATCGATTTAAATGGAACGGAAATAATAGTGCTAAGTAACCAGGAAATAATTGTAGTAACTGTAATAATAAATGAGAGATTTAACAGATACGGTATTTCAAGGGGAAATTCTCAGAGAAACACAGTTGTTAAAATAAATTATCAGATAAGAAATACAAGACGTACATCGATTTCCTATTACCGATATTGATTAAAGGAATTGTTTAAAGTACCTATTGTCATTTAATCTAAACTTACACGTCATTACCATGTATTTTACCCGACTGCGCGATAGTATAGCAGGGTTATGTTTAGCACAAGTTACTTTAAAGTGATATAGGCAGTTCGTGGCGGAGGCAAATGTCAATATTTTCAAGGCATGCTACGTAAAATTCTGTCAATGTAAATTAAGTGTCCTATTTCTATCCCCAGCTCTTAGTCCTCATCGCGCTAACCCTGACGGGGGCCAACCTGTACGGCTACATCAAGTGTAAGTTCGGAGCCAAGGAGAACCTCAAGTCTGCCACCACAGAGTTTGTTAAGAATCAGTTGTTCCAGAATGCTACGACGTTCATGTTCACACAACCTGCCCCTCCTACCACGGGTAATACTGGAATAGTGTAAAATAGGCATTAAATGGTCCTGCACACGATGAGATGATGTTTTGGCGAATTCTAGACGCCTTTTGAACTGATCATACTATTTTGTTTAGCTGAATTGATGATGCAACTAAACTGTTGTCATTCGTGCTGATTTTGTTGTACACAAACTGAACTTAATTTAGTCTATGTCATCCTTTTCACTCTGATAAAATAATAAAGAAACGGATGTAAACGGAGCTGTCCAATTTTGACACTAAAATTCCATTGAAATTTAGACGACACGTCAGAACGTGTAGACTAAAACCACGGTGAAGTTCAAGGCGTAAACTAGTTTGACATCTGTAACTTAGTTCTTATCTATCACCGTCCTTTTCTCGTGCCGTCTGTCAGTAAAACAGCAATAAGGTATAGCGGGCTGGTGTCCGCAACTCCACGTCTAAGCGCGTATTTTGCGTGATGGGTGGTAAGTGTAGTTACTCGATCCACCCTAACTCCTCGAAAAAGACCAGCACACCCTTGATGTTGCTGGTGATCTCTCGGAGAGTACCTGGGTTTCCGAAGTACTTAGCCCTGTATGTGGCGACCTCAGGGCAGTTTAGTAGCACGTGGGCTGCCGTTTCGACCTCCATGCATGCTCTGCACAGTGGGCTGTAAAACAGCAATTCTCTAATTTTAGTTTAGTTTGTGGACAAGAGAATCGGCACCAATGATATAATAATACAAGCCTGTAATTGTCCCACTGCAGGGTAACAGCCTCTTCTCACACAGAGAAGGAACGAGAACGAGCATTGATACCACGCTTAATCAGTGCTTATTCCTTAGCATTGACATAGCATAGACATTATTTTTGTCATGCGGTAATCAGTATGCAGTGCAGCTATGAAAGTGCCCGCTTGCAATTTATCAGCTAAACAAATTGCTAAAAGTCTGGTTTAAGACGTCTGGGATGCGAATAAACGTAATAGACATCAATGTCTTTTTAGTGTGTACAGGACTCCTTTAGATTTAAATAACTTTGTGATGTTATTTTCATATTACGAGTATGTTGGGAGTTCCTTGTCGTGTACTTTATTTATTTGTAGTTGTCAGTACTTCTGTCCAAGCAATATAGCTACATAACGAAATACTGTAAAATATTCAACACCAGTTTATTCTTGTAACAATTTTAGAATTGAGTAATGAGTTTTTGTATTTTGTGGTAAGTCAATTTCTTGAAGTGTACGTGTTTACCAGTTATTCTATCGAGAGCACAGAATAGCAAATAAATCCTATGCCATAAATGCACACCTCATACTATCCGTAAGTGGCAGAAAATGAGTACCTATGCATGAGCATTCCATTCAATTCCTACTCTGTGGTACGGAGCGTAATGAGAGAAAATATGATGTATGCAGTAAAATAAAACTAAACTAT
Source organism: Amphipyra tragopoginis (assembly GCA_905220435.1). Lineage (NCBI taxonomy): Eukaryota > Metazoa > Arthropoda > Insecta > Lepidoptera > Noctuidae > Amphipyra > Amphipyra tragopoginis. The sequence continues at coordinate 25,670,183 of HG992008.1, read as the reverse complement.
AATAGTGTGTTTTGTATCCTTTGTTAAACGCATAGAAGTGGCATTTATTTATAAATAATAAAACTAATCAATCGACACGGTACCTACATAAAGTTTATAAACCTTAATTAAATTTTGATAGAAATGCTGTAATAAAAATACGTTTTCTATATAAATTGTCCATACCAAAAAGTTTTTGAGCAGCAGAATTGTGTAAATTACAGCATGTCCCATCCCAATACTGGGCATAGGGTTCCCACCTTGATTTCCAAGTTAACACTTAATAGTGTTCTTCAAGACTTTTAAACTAAAATCACTCCAAAATTAGTAATTATTAATTGTGAACAATATAAGTAACTATAATTGGAACGTCTGATTGTACATTGTTGAAGGCTCGATAGTTTTATCATATTGTATATAATTATTTTAAGATAATCAATAAATTATAATAAATATTATTCTTATTTTTATTTTAAACTTGTATTACATAGTGCATGAAAAGAGCCTCCACGAGTGACGATACTTAGGTAAGTACGTCCGGCGCACCCTGGGCAGTCAGCCTCGCTACCAACCTTGCTGACTGGCTAATATTTTCTCGACATGAGCTATTCTCAGCATGCTGGTGCCGAAACGAGAGAAGAAAACAATTGTAAGCCTGATTCTCCCATGTGGTATTAGTCTGGTGCTCGTGCGTCGTATAGGGTAACTTTAAATTAACAAGTAAGTAACTTTAGATTTACTCACGTGCATTTTTCGGGATTTCCCGACTAGTTTCGGACCCAAACGGAGCCCTTAATCACGAGCTGAAAACGCGGCGAGGTCGCGAGTCGAACTGGCGCTGCACCGCGCCGCGTAGCATTGCGCCCGCGACGAGAGGGACGCGCTCTGTGTCGGTATTGCTCGTGCGTCTTATTCACTTGTCGTGTCCGTGTTGTTGAAGGAATGAGTGCTGGTGCATGCCGCGCTTACTGTGTCGCACTCCAGACTTAACTAATTTTTATATGAAGTAGACTTTAGAGCTGGTTGCTAGGCATGTGGCAGTGTCCAACCAACGTCTCTGTTGAAGTTCGGATGACGGCTAATTTCGATGGCTTCACGTACTTTTCGAACGGCACGAAATATTTCTCCTTCGCTAGTAGGGAAGCCTTATCGAAACGTATGTAGTGAGCTGTGCCCGTATTACAGACGTGTTCTGCAACTGCCGACCTATTACTGGCCATACTCTTCATACTACTTATGTGTTCGTTAAGTCTGGTTGCGATATTGCGGCGAGTTTCCCCTATGTAACTCGGGCCACAGTCGCACGGTATTTTGTATACGCCGGGAACGCCTAGCGGATCCTTGTCCTTAGGTGAGCGCAATAACTGCCGCAGTTGTCCAGGAGGGCGGTAGATCGTCCTGATGTTTAGGTTTATTTTAGTTGGGCATTTTGAACTGAGTTGTCGAGCCATTAATCTTTTTTGTCCATCTGCCTTCGTACTCGTAGCCCTACGGAGTGCATTCTAGTGATGTGGGTAGTAGTAAAACCTACATCACTAGCGCACTCCGACGCTCTCGACTCAGTTCAAAATGGCCCAACTATGGTTAACATTAAAACACATTCAAATAAAAAGTTCCTAAACTTTAGTTAATTAGACAATGATAGATAGGTACCGAACTAATAAAGTAGCTCAGAGCGCGAACGTAGTAGATACCAAGTAACCTTGTGAACTTTCGACAGTTAATTCGAATTAGGTAAGAAAAATGAGTGTATTTTGGTTATAGATTTTCAATTTTTTGACTATTGAGTTTTGGTTTGTAATGGAATGTATTGTTATGAGTATGACGATTCCACGCTCCCTGGTGCTGTCAATAAAATTAATACAAAAAAAATACGAATAAAATTATTTATACAGGGTTACCTACAGTAGGTACTGGTTACTGATCACGATCCCGTGGCAGGACTATAGGACATGCTATCTACTATTTAGGCCCTGGGCCCAGTGGCTGGCCGGCACGGCAAGGGATTTTTTATGCTCAAATAATTTTAAAGCTTATTGATAATCTTTAGAACCCGTAATTACGTACGACGAAGCATCCCGCGGTAAGCTAAGCAAATACAAGTGCTAAAGGTACTAAAATAAGGTATAAAATTATTTGAATTTAATATTTCCCTTGCCATGCCGTCCCACTACCAGTGGGTAAAACCCAGAAATGCTTTATGCAAAAGTGAACCATTTTCATTATACACTTCTCATCAAAAAAATCGAAACACTTTCGAAATTATCTTTGTGGCGACAATTAAACAAAAAACAAGCATTAATTCATCATAGAAAAAACATAATTTAGTAGCTGGAAGTTTGACCTTTACAATGGTGTACGAAACTTCCAAAAACTTGTTTTTTTTTTTTCAATTTTTATCCTTTAAATGAATGGAACATTGTTTTGAGATAAACGTGTGTTTAGAGTTGGAGTACATTTGTCGTGCAAAAAACGCAAAATATATTACTTTAAAATTTTCTGTTTGTAATTTGTTGATTAGGCTCTGTGACGTCTGATAAAAAGTTTTTTTTCTAACACACATGCATACTTCACCCGCAGCAGCCGCCCAAGTAGTGGCATTGCTGGATTCTGGGACTAGTCAGCGTGTTGTGGCTGCAAGATTGCATTTAAGCCACTTGTCTGTTCAAAGAGTGTACCAACGCTATCGGGAGACTGGTTTATTTACGCGCCACCCAGGATCTCGTAGAAATCGGGTCACTTTTGAGTGAGACGGCCAATTTATTGCAACGGTTTGTTTGCAAAATCGACGCCTTCGCGCTTTTCAACTGCAGCAGCAGCTCCTTGTTGTTCGAAGGGTGACTGTAAGTGGCTCTACGATTTAAAGAAGATTGAAGGAACGTAGACTGGTACCACACAAGCCAGCTAATGGGTCAAAATTAACAACAGACCATCGAAGATCTCACCAACAAAAATCGAAACACCTCGCAAGTTTTTGTTTTGAATGGATTATTAGAAAAACATGTTTTTTTTTTTAAATAAATACTAAATGCCATTTAATAGTAGGTAGCATAAGGTTTAGAATTCCTTATGTTGATGTTCCATAATTTTACTCTCGTCAGAAAAGAGAACCTTGCTCATTTGTAGGTTTGAACAATTTAAGTGCACAAGTGCAAAGTTAAGGCGCGCTCTTCGATGGTCTGTTGTTAATTTCGGCCCATTAGCTGGCTTTTGTGGTACCAGTCTACGTTCCTTCAATCTTCTTCAAATTGTAGAGTCACTTACAGTCACCCTTCGAACTACTCGGAGCTGCTGCTGCAGTTGAAAAGCGCGAAGGCGTCGATTTCGCAAACAAACGGTTGCAATAAACAGGCCGTCTCACGTAGAAGTGACCGGATTTCTACCAGATCCTGGATGGCGCGTAAATAAACCAGTCTCCCGATAGCGTTAATACACTCTATGAACAGACAAGAGGCTTAGATGCAAGATTGCAGCCACAACACGCTGACTAGTCCCAGAATCCAGCAATGCCACTTCTTGGGCGGCTGCTGCGGGTGAAGTATGCATGTGTGTTAGAAAAAAAACTTTTTATCAGACGTCACAGAGCCTAATCAACAAATTACAAACAGAAAATTTTAAAGTAATGCGTTATTTTGCGTTTTTTGCACGACAAATGTACTCCAACTCTAAACACACGTTTATCTCAAAACAATGTTCCATTCATTTATAGGATAAAAATTGAAAAAAAAAAACAAATTTTTGGAAGTTTCGTACACCATTGTAAAGGCCAAACTTCCAGCTACTAAATTATGTTTTTTCTATAATGAATTAATGCTTGTTTTTATTTAATTGTCGCCACAAAGATAATTTCGGAAGTGTTTCGATTTTTTTGATGAGAAGTGTATTATTTCATAGTTGCAAACTCCTTCCTTAAGAATAGTATTTTTTTTAAATATCTCGAAAATAGTTCACTTTGATGCATAATGCATTAGGTTAGTAGATAGAGTCCTACGACCCTGCCCTAATAGAACAATAACAGGAATCAGGTAGGTACAGATAATTCGTTGTTTTCTGAAAAAGTCCTCAAGCCAGATTAGCCCCTTCGAAAAAAATCGGATCATTTACGATGAGCATACAACCTTTCTTATAAAATTCTCATTTATAATAATTTGTAGCTGTTCCTACTGTGTTGTGCCGTCTGATAACGTATGACCACGAAGCTTCGTGCGTATGACACACATCTATGAGTAACTGGGAATATACCAGTATGTACTAAACACCAACGTATTTCTTAGAATAAATAACATAATTGCAGTATATTAACAATACAACTTTATTTTCGAACTTTGCCTTCAATACTCAACAAAACATGAATCCAAAAAGATATTGCTCCAGGTGAGGCTCGAACTCACAACCCCGGCATTACTCACACGCTTACTGTCTTATAAGTACCGTGCGCTAACCAATTGCGCCACTGGAGCTGTACGAAACGGGTCGAAAAACCGGCTCTCTAACCACATCACCACCAAAGTCAAGCGATGTTCTTTTTTGTGATTATCAAACGTCAAATCAGTCTTGCACATACTTTTCGTGGCACTTGTTCGACCTAAAAAATATCGTAAAATTTCTTGATTGTTAAAAAATTCAAGTCTTACCGTATATTCATCCTTAAAAATAAAGTTGAATACTTTGACAATAATTGCAAAATTCCTTCGAAAAATACATAAACAAAATGGAAACGTCATCTGGTTTGTTGTGATTAGTTGAAGTGTATTTCCATGGATAATCTCATAACAATCACGCTAAACAGTCTACTATAAGGGTGATACATTACTCAGTATTTTGATTGAGCTGTGGTTCGTGGCTTCGTGCTGTGTTGTGTCTAATGCGCCGACAAAATGAATTGGTTCGACACGTCAGGCCTTACGAGCCTCGCTAAGAACGCGCTGAAGGAGGCGCAGAAAACTATAGACAAAGCTCTGGACATACAGGACGAGAGCGGCGAGGAGCCGGAGGAAGAGGCCACACCGCAGACCAGCGCCAAGTCGTCGCCAGGTCACAGCAATACTTCACAAAAAGACAACTCTGACTTCTTCTCTTCCTGGGGTCTGACCGTAAGCGCCGAGAGCGAGCAGAATGATCCAATTAAAGAGCAGCCTGTCGTCACCGAGAGCCCGTTGAAGTCGACGTCGCAAAGTATTTGGGGCTCCTTCGCGGGCTCGTTTTTTGAGCAACCTGTAGAAGATGACCCTACAATTGTAAGGCCACCGAAAGCTAAGTCTATGAACGTTATTTCCGACACTAAATATGGCAGTCATGATGACTTATTCTCTAAAAGTCAGCTAATCATGTCAGATAGTGACGCATTAGATCACAGAATCACAAAATCTTTGAAAGATGAACTCCCAGTTGTTGATGAAAGACGTGATTCAGCGAAGTCAAACAGATTATCTCTTGTTTCAAGTAGAAATAGTTCTGATTCTGTAGAAGTGTTATCTCAGAGTTTAAAGACTACACCTGACTCGGAGGCGTCTGTTCATTCCATATCCCACAGCAGTAGTACTGGCCAGAAACATAATTCAGAATCAGTAGAAATATTACCTGATAGTCTTGTGAGTCCTAGCTCTATTGAGTGCCTTGGGTTTGATAGTTACTCTAGTGATAAAAACAGCAGCTCATCCTCCCTTTGCCTGTCCCCTGGAGACATCAGTGACAAAAAGTCAACTCCAATTGGTGATAAAACTGAAAAAGCAGAGACAGCTGACAGTGTCAGTTTAGTTGCCGATGATGATGAAGATACTATGTCATACAACTCGATATCAGAATGTACAGCCCCCACTGTCTTGGATACTGACGACAAGTCTGCAAGCCCTTACCCTAAGCTAGTCAAAACGGATACAGGGAGAAAAGTTATTGAGAAAGAATTCATACATTTGGAGCAAGCCATCTTGCCACAGAGGATGCAAATCAGTGAGAATTCATCAAATGATGGCTCTTGGTCAGACAGGACTCTAAATGCTGACAATGACAGTATTAACCTGGACTTAACATTAGAAGAGCAGAAGAAGGAACAAGAAGATGTTCTTATAGACAAATTGAGTGACTCGTCATCATTTTACAATGTCAACGTTTCCAATGACATGCTGAGATCAGAAAGTTCTGCTTTTGTCAATGTTGAAAAACAACAATGCAATGAATCCAGTAGTAGTTCTTCTCAGAAAGATGGTAGTGTTAAAGAAAGAACATCACCAATAAGTTCAGACAGTAAAAGTGATTTAGTCAAGATTGGTTCAGATCGAACTTCAGGACACACATCTGGGGATGATCTAGAGACCGCAACATCATCAGATATAGAAATAATTCCAAGTCCTAATGGAGATGGTCATGGGTTTAGGAATAGTCCTGCAAAATATGCTTTCAAGCAATCAAAGTTTGATGGCACAACATCACCAAATCTAGTGGATTTGGTACTAGGAAAGTCTTTAGCTACGAAGATAAGAGGACACAATCGGGAGCTATCAGAAGCATCAGTACAGAGTAACACAAGTGATGAAAGCCAGGGTTCAGAGAATGAGCGGTTGATGCGGAGACTTTGTGAAATGGCAGAGCTTCTAGAAGCAAGAGAGAACAGACTGTTGGAGATGAGCAGAAGTAATGCAGATTTGGCAGAGAATAATGCTGACTTGAAGAGCCAGATGGAATCACTGATTGCAAGGCATGAAGGGGGAGACATTAATACAATCACAGAAGATTATACACAGCGGATGTCGGCTTTGGAGAAGAAGTTTCAGCAGGCGATCAGAGAAAAGGTACGATTGAACATATTTTGTTTTATTTAGAATTCCCTCCTACTCTTAGCTGTACTTTTAGAAGGAAATCTTACACTTATTTTGAGGACTTTGATGAGCACTGATGATTTTTTTGATAACAAACTTCCAGATTTACAATATTGAGTAATCTGATTAGATTGCATAATATTGGTTTCAAATTATCAATTCAACATACTCAGAGAATATTAATTTTTAGTCATGTTCCATGAGTCATGAATAGGGATTGGATATTCAGATGCATATTTACCTAAAGATAATTTTTGCTATAAAAGTAAGGAAGCGGCTTCTTACAATATTTTTTTTGGAAGAAAAAACCCAGTATGCCAAGAATACCGGGAATGCATAACTAGTCGGGTGCATAGTATGGAAACAACTTTTAAAATTATTTATTTAAAAAAACCCCGGTATTCTTGGATTGCATAATTATTCAAAATTAATGTTTAACCCCCGATGCAAATATGTGTGTATGTAGAGTAGTGGTGTGTTAGATAAACCAAAAAAAAAACTTCAATTAAAATAATTGTCCCGGAACCGCGGCATTTTTCGATACCAAAGCGCATTCCATATTAGCCAACATCTCAAGTTTAGGTGAATATGCATCCGATTATCCGAATGACTGAGTTGAAACAAGCGCTGTACTAGTTTTGATGACTAACAGAAGTTTATACTAATTCTCCACAGGATCAGCTCCGCAAGCAACTAGACACACTGAAATCCGAGTCTTCCTCCCGCAAGAACTCCTCTGAGCTAGAGAATGCACTCAAAGAGAAGGATGAGGTAATAGCCCAGCTCCAGGAAGAAGGCGAAAAGTTGGCGCGGCAGCAGCTGCAGCACTCCAACATAATCAAGAAGTTGAGGGTCAAGGATAAGGACAATGAACAAGTCATTAAGAGCTTGAGGTGAGAACAGCCAAGAGATACACTGAGCATTAAATAAAATAAAGTTTCGTGGTTGTATGCATGACCTTGTCGCCATGCACAGGCTCGAATTGCCCTTTTATGCATTTGCCGGTGTGTCGTAGGTGTCTAAGCGGCGCCGCCCACTTTATGCACGTATGCAATGAATGAATCTATATCTATCAGTGATGTTCATTTCTTCATGGTGTGTGTAAAAATTGCACTTGTGTTGCCAAATGAAGTGGCGACACTTGAACGCGTACTGAGAATGTACTGACGCCATATATCTTGGCTATCTATGCTTACAATAGTAAAGAATTCGCTGGTATTGATACAGTTGACTTGAGCAATATTGTTTGTATTATAATTCCTATTTATTTTGTAAAATACATTTTAGGTTAAAATGCATTCAGGGCAAAAACTATCTTATTTAATACAATTAGCTGGATGAATTACTTAAGAGCTAGGCCTTTCATTATAGACTCATTAAATATTCTGAATTATTTCCAGAGATAAAATAGCAGAGCAAACAACGGAACTGGACAGGCTAAAGAGGTCAATAGCCGCAAAAGAGGAGTTGGAAGTGAGCCAGATTGAAGCAGTGTACAGACTCACCACCGCTAATAAGAAACTTGAGACTGAACTTATGGAGGTATGTGAAACACATAAATTAGTAAAGCCAGAGATTGTTAGCTCTGTGTATCAGAAATCAGGGAGGAAAAAAGAGGAAACAATTAAAATGAATTATTTATAAAAGCATGTCAATAAGACTTTACTTTTCAAAATTGTCAACCCTCGCAAAGGTACACCTCACCCATTGCTGGCGAAAGACTTTTTTTTTTCAGCCTTATTGTCCCCCATAGCCTTTCACTCATCTCTATGCCTTGCCTTCTCTGGCCAATCTCGAAACGACTCTTAAGTCATCACGCCAGCGTTTCCTAGGCCTCCCTCGGCGACGACGCCCGTCTTCCGGCACCCACTGCGTGACGACTCTAGCCCATCTGTCTTTATGCATTCTGCATACATGGCCCGCCCAATCCCACTTCAGTCTTGCAGACTTATGGCCCACATCGGCGATTCCTGGCGAAAGACTATGTCCCAAATACAGGGTGTAAAAGACCCATCACATAGCCGAAGTCTACGCACTCTGTACATCAAATTAAACTACACTGACCAAAAATAATTGCTGGGAAACGACTTTTATTTTTTGGCATAAAAAAAAACGCTTTTTTTTGTAGCGCGCAATGTGTGGTTGTGGCGATGCCGCGCGTTTGCATGCGTGCAGCGGCCACACAGCTGAGCCAAGGCGGACGTGTGCGTTTGATATTCGTTGCGTTTTTGTAACTTCAAATGCGTAATTTGTGAGGAAAAATTGAAAATTTTGATAAGGTTGTTTGGAAGAAAGTTTAGTATTATCACTTAGAATAAGTTTTTGGAAAAAACTAAAAAAAAAAAGTATACTTTGACCTTCAATATCTCGAAAACCAACGGTTTCCCAGGTATGGTCTGGTAGAGAAAAATGATCCCAATGATGGGTAGAATATGTGGTTTTCGTTATCGTTAAGGGTCTTTTTTACACCCGATATAGGCGTGCATACATACTCTGCCTGATCCCTGGTGTAATCAATCATTGACCTCTTAGGCAAGTGCTGACTTGAACTTTTCCAACTTTTCTGGGTTACCTATACATTATTGGGGCACACGTGAGATGTTGATTTAGCATGATCAATCTAACACAGTTGTGCGAGTAGCACCTGATGGTGCAGACAGGCTCTAAGATGGAGCACACGAGTCCAAGTAACGGATATACATATAGAGGGATTCCCCTATACCCCTCTGGCTCTGACATACACACGACGGAACACAATAAACTGCTTGGTGCGGGACTATACTATAGTAATGCGGGTGGTAGCAAGCCAGGCGGACCGTATAGATCAAGGCTGTACAACCAATTTTCCAAGTGGGTCATGATTAAAATGCATTGTCAGCCAGTGCCACCTAGTAATTTAATAATTGCCACAGTAATGCCATAATGTCAAGCGGCCCCCCGATTCAAAACCTTTTCGATAAGCAGATGTCAACCGATTCAGTTTGCTATCTCGTTCATTCTGATTCTCGTAACGAGAGAAAAGGAGATAGTCTATCGAATCGTTCGACAACTGACTGCTCGAATCGTTCTGAATCAGGAGGCAGATTGCTTTCTAGTTTGCCTTTGCGGGTTTGGGGGGCAAACACAGATGCGTTGTGGGCCTGGGTTTGGGCAGCCTTGGTATAGATCCTACCACCAAAAAGGTGATTGCAATATCAAAGTCAAACTTTACCAGATGGTGTTGAAGTGAATCTTCACAATTCATCAGATTCCGCGTGAAAGAAGATAATTTGTGAAAAGCTATAAAATATCCATTGTAGTAGTGTAGATGTGTTTATTTTATGTTTTGCTTATCGCGTCGCGAGAGTTCTTATCAGTTGTATAATGCTCCGTGTAGTACACACGGCTACACTTCAAGCTATGCAAAACCAGTATAAGCTGACCGTTACTTGTGCGAAAAGATTATACAAAGCGACGCCAAGATAAACTGGTTTTGTATAGCTTGATGTGTAGCCGTGTGTACCAAACAAACCCAGTTGAATGTTTTGTTACGTTTACATAGCTGAAAATATACAAGGTTAGTCGGAAAGGGAGTACTAATCCGCGGGCCACTTAAATTATTACTAAAGACTGTTTTAAAGCAAGTGTTAAAATTTCAAAATTCGATAAATTTTATTTCCATGAAAAATGAATTTTATTTTATTTTTTTCAAAAATTCTTTATCCCTCCTTTAGCTACGAATTCAGAAAATGGAGCTTCTAATTTGTGACTCCAAATGTGACCTAAAATGTTAACACAGCTGATCGTAGCTCAGGATAGATAGATTTAGGCACATTTTTAATAAAATTTTTGAACAGCTATTTCTCTTAAACTATTGACGTTTGGGGAAAGTTGTAGAAGAAAAGTTATTCATTATTTTGTGTACTCTAACACTCTTTCGGATTAGTACCCCCTTTCCGACTAACCTTGTATTGATGCCGGTAGTATATTTATGCAGAGGATTAAAGTACAGACCCCGAGTCGGTAACTTTAGGGTGGGACTCCCGCCAGCTCGATAGACAGACGCTATGAATAAGGCAGCTAAGGCAGACTGAATGTAGAACGCGGAGAACTGACGACAGTTAGTGCATTATTGGAAAAAAATAAGACTTGCATCTTTATCAATAACTAGCCTTTGCCCGCGACTTCGTCCGCGCGAATGTCGGTTATTGATCCCTAATTTATTGATTATAAAATATAGCCTATAGCATTCAGGGATAATGTAGCTTCCTATTGGTGAAAGAATTTTTGAAATCGGATGAGTAGTGTCGGAGATTACCTCCTACATACAAACAAACAAATTCTACCTCTTTATAATGTTAGTATAGATGGAGCAATGACTCCGTAGCTTTGCATAATAGAATCTCCCACAAGTTAGTAGCTTTCATAGGTCGATGTGGCTTCCGAGTCCATTTTTCCCAGTTTGGCAATAAAAAATACTACCATGGTAAGCAAACCGATTCGTTTTTGGCTATAGGAACTGGCCATTAGTAAATGACTGTATCGATTGATTCATTTCAAGGACTTTTAAGCATGCCACATTCTTAGCTGAAGGTCCCTAATCACACAGATTTGAGCATTGTCACAATTCAACTCCCCTTCAAACGTTTGATTTCGCAGTTAATTCAGATAGTTCATATAAACCACTAGGATTATTTGGGCAGCGCATAGCCTATTTATTATTTTCATTATTTTTAAGTGACCTTCAAGTGATCTACAATTTTATAATTTCCTTCACCAGACAAAGAGTCTGTTAGATGACACGACACATAAACTCGAAGGTAGCCGCGCCTCTTTAGAGGGGGCCCGTCGCGAGCTTACCGAGTTACAACGCAGCAGTGCCGAACTGGCGAGGCGGTCGGCCAACCATGAGCAGGTTCAGGATAACCAGAGGCGGGCTGACGCGGAACTGCAGAGGTTACGAGCAGAGCTGCAGCAGCTCAGGACTGAGATGGTCAATGGTTAGTGTCTGCAATGTTTCTAAAAAATAATTCAAATTTTTTTCGATTTTATTTTTGTCTATGTTTGTGGATCACCCGACTAGTTTCGGACCCAAACGGAGCCCTTAATTTCTATACATAACGTGTCCAGTCTCCGGTCCGTATAAACACCTTGCAACTGCATCGAGGAGGCTTTAGGACAGTTCAGAAAACACTCTCACATTTACAGAGGAGAAGAAATGGGTTCATCGCGAAGAAGCCCTGCGTCGTGAGCTCCACGAGGCGCGCGAGGCTTGCTCAGCGTTAGAGAGCAACGAAAGTGCGGGAGCAGCCGGCGACACCAGCGCCGCCTGTGTGCTGGCGCAGCTCGCACAACTGCAGCGCGCCGCACTCGACAGGGAGCAGGCGCACGCGCATGTGCTGAGACAGAGAGCTATGCAGCTGGGTGAGTTGTGTTATTACTAGAGTGTTTGTAAGACATACCTATCGCTGCGAACTTGACCCGTAGTACATACGGCGCCAAACTTTTTGCCGACTTTTAATTTAATACACTTCGCGGCCTAGAAGTTTGGCACGAACTGTAATTTATTTATTTATTTAAAAGCAATTGCTTACTGTACTTACAGTTACCCAACACGTACAGTAAGCTAACATGTTATTTCTTATTAAGTATAATTTTAAACATGATTCTCAATCATCAAATCATCAAGAACTCGAAACAGTAAACAACAAACTGTTTAAAGTTGTTGTTGAAAATATTAATGCATGTTGGATTACAATGTCGGGTGCACCGTGCTTTTTGTGTCCCCCTCACACCCATATTTTTGGCTTTTTAGTATTTCTCAGAATATTATTGTTTGTCCAACAGCGGAAGTGGAGCGTTCATTAACAGCCGCGGTGGAACGCGAGCAGTTATCTCGCGAGGAGTGCACCGCGCTACAGACTCGCCTCGCTGATGTGGACACACAGCTTCAGAAAACAAGAGATGAGCTGAAACAGCTGTCTGAGCGAGAGGAACTGCACCTGCACACAATACAGCGGTTAGAAGATGAACTGGCGATGTAAGTATACATACGAGTAATACATTTAAAAATATAAAAAATCTTCACCAGCGTCAGGAATAGGGTCCAAGCTACCGGTAGTCGGTTAGGGCTCCAGAGAGAACTACCAATACGTGCCGTGTCCAGAAGTATTGCTTTCTGTATGCCCTTGATCCTTCCAAAATGGAGAGACACAAAACTGTGTTAGCAGAATTACCTACATCTGCACTACATTCACATTTTTTTGTATAAAACAATGGAAATGGATGGAAGTTTCGATTTCGGTCAGAACAATAATTGAGTGTTTTTCTTAGGTTTTTTTTGTTATTTTATAATAATAGAGAGCCGATATGACAGCATAACATGGCAACACAGTGAGTAGTCCCGTGCGTTCGAAGATCACACACATACAGTTATCATTAAAGTTTTTATCAGAATTTGATTATTACTTGCGGTAACGGTGAAGGAAGATATATCGTGAGGAAACATGCCTGTAGTCGACCAACCCCACCAGGCCAGCGTGGTCTTAGACCTTATAACCCTTCTTATTCTGAGAAGAAACCCGTGCCCAGCAGTGGTGCAGTAATAAGCTCATTATGTTATATTATATCTACTTGACAGCAAGACTCAAGAACTGGATAGGCTCCGAACAGAACACGAAGCTCGTTTATCAGAGCTACAGCACCGGCTGAGTGACGTAGAAGAACAGCTGAATACAGAGAAGAACGCGCTCGATACTGAGAAGAAGAGGAACGCTATATTACAGGTATTGTGGCCTTACTTGTTTGGTTAGGTTATCTAGGTTAGTAGTGAAGTTAATCAAATGAAAAAGCGGCGCGGATGATGTAAAAAATCTTGATTCTATTTTTAAATTTATGCTTATTGGCATTATTGCTTAATAATTCCCTCTATGGAAGGTCTCTGGTGTAAGCAACGATGACGATCTTGGTGTGATACACGACGATGATATTGATGATGAAATCGACGGAGACAACCTTGGTGATACAGTTAACTACGATGATCTTGATGATGAAATTGACTACGACAACCTTGATGATATAGTCAACTACGATGATATTGATGATGAAATCGACGGAGACAACCTTGGTGATATAGTTAACTACGATGATATTGATGATGAAATTGACGGAGACAACCTTGGTGATATAGACAGCTACGATGATATTGATGATGGAATCGACGGAGACAACCTTGGTGATATAGACAACTACGATGATATTGATGATGAAATTGATGGAGACAACCTTGGAGATATAGACAGCTACGATGATATTGATGATGGAATCGACGGAGACAACCTTGGTGATATAGACAACTACGATGATATTGATGATGAAATTGATGGAGACAACCTTGGTGATATAGACAACTACGATGATATTGATGATGGAATCGACGGAGACAACCTTGGTGATATAGACAACTACGATGAGATTGATGATGAAATCGACGGAGACAACCTTGGTGATATAAACAACTACGATGATATTGATGATGGAATCGACGGAGACAACCTTGGTGATATAGACAACTACGATGATATTGATGATGAAATTGACGGAGACAACCTTGGTGATATAGACAACTACGATGATATTGATGATGGAATCGACAGAGACAACCTTGGTGATATAGACAACTACGATGATATTGATGATGAAATCGACGGAGACCACCTTGGTGATATAGACAACTACGATGATATTGATGATGGAATCGACGGAGACAACCTTGGTGATATAGACAACTACGACGATATTGATGATGAAATCGACGGAGACAACCTTGGTGATATAGACAACTACGATGATATTGATGATGAAATCGACGGAGACAACCTTGGTGATATAGACAACTGCGATGATATTGATGATGAAATCGACGACGATAACCTTGGTGATACAGTCAACTACGATGATATTGATGATGGAATCGACGACGACAACCTTGGTAATGGAATCGACGTCGACAGCCTCAGTGATGTACTCAGATACGGTGATATTGGTGATGAAATCGATGACTACTACTGTGGTGGTGCTATCGACGACTACTACCGTGATGATGAAATCGATGACTACTACCGTGATGATGAAATCGATGACTGCTACCGTGGTGATGATTTCGACGACGACAACTTCGGTGATATAGTTGACTACGATGACATTCATAATGAAATCGACGATGACTACATTGGTGGTAATGAAATTGACGACGACTATCTTGGTGATGAAATCGACGACTACTACTGTGATGATGAAGACCTCGACGATGACATTGACAATGAAATCTATAACGACTACCTTGATGATATAGTTAACTACGATGACATTGGTGATGAAATCGACGACGACAACCATGGTGATGAAATCGACGACGTCTACGTTGGTGGTGAAGTCCACGATAATGACATTGATAATGAAATCGACGACGACTACCTTGGTCATGAAGACGGCTACAATGTTATTGGAGATGAAAACAACGACGATGGCCTTGGTTATAAAAACGGTAACGATTACCTCGATGATGGTAACGAAGATGTCCCATGCGATGGCGACGACAACCTTAGTGATGAAGGCGACGACGTTAACCTTGGCGATGAAAACGACAACGGTGATGATGAAAACGTTGGTGATGTAGGTCACGGCGATAAAGACCTTGGTGAGGGCGAACGTGGTGAGGAAGTTGGCATCCATAACCTAAGTGATGGCGGTGATGTTGAAGTTGGTGTTGAAAACAACGATGATGACTCTGGTGCTGAAGACGACCTTAATAATGAAATAGACGACAATGACATTTGTAAGGAAGGCGCTGATGATGAGGAGCACGGTGATGGTGACCTTAGAGATGCAGTCGTCATCCATGATCCAGCGAAGCATCGAAGTAATGGCGATGATCTTGATGTTGGTGTTGAAGGCGACGATGATGACCTTGTTGTTAAAAGTGGTGATGATGACGTCTGTTATAAAGACGATGATGATGACCACGGTGATGAAAGTGATAACGGTGACCTCGTTGATGAAGACGACGAAGTTGAGGCGACGATAATGACCTTGGTAATGAAGTCGACGACGACGACCTTGATGATGACGTCAATAACGACCTCTGTGATGATGGCGACGATGACTACCTTGAGGTTGATGACCTTAATGGTGATGATGATGACCTTGGTATTTATTACAATACTTTTGATCTCTCTGAGGCCATCTTTACACGAACACGTGGTGAGAGTGGGTTATCAATTTTATAAAAGTGCATTCACATATTAGCAAGTAAATGTTCTCTGCTCACAGACCATCATCATCATCATCATCACTGCTAGGTAAAGGACTCCTTTCGTAGTTGCGAGCGTCGTCCACGTGTTTCCCGCGGCTTTGACCACCAAAATAAACAAATAGTTCTGTTTTTGCTGTATGTTGTTACTGTAAGTGAAAGTGGGTGGTGCTAATCCTCTTTACTGCCAAATCAAACGGAAAGAGAAATGTTTTACTGCTAAGAACCATAACCATCATCTACCTGCACTTATCCCAATTTTTTGGGGGTCTGCGCAGCATAAATGTGTATTTCTTTCAAACATCTCAGTGTTATGTTCCATTATAGCCATATTGTCTTTCACACAATCCATCTCTTCGTTGGTCTATATCTGAGATCCACAAAGCCTTTAGTGATGTGTGTATGTGTATACAGGAGCAGGTATCAAGTCGCGGTGACATGTCTCCGCCGCACTCCATCGCGTCAGACTCACTGTCTGCGTCGCTGTGGCAGTCGGTATGTTATGCTTTTCTCATTATTTATAGCATATAAAAATAATTGGCATTGATTGTCTAACGCAACAGCTGTGCTATAGATATTTTGTGGTGAATTCTATCATTTAAATTGAAAATAGGTATCTTCTAAAATTGGTAGAGGCCAGACGACCGTATTTTACGCTGCGCGAATAGAATTTCACTTACATTCGTTTTCCTACAAATTGCGATTTTTCCAACCATCCAACCAATTCTTCTAGAAAATAACCTCTCTCTCCTAGCTAATACTGGAGTTCGCTGTTGTGCCCCAAAAATTGAGATATTGTTCTTGGTTCAAGCGGCTTGGTAACCGAGAGCTAATTGAATGTCATCAGAACTTCTTAATTCAGCGACTGGATACACCTGTGTAGATGACGTAGGGGATGCTGGATTAAGCGCTTCTTTCCTTTACCCAAAACAGAACTCTGGTTTAGCATCAAAAATAATATCTGGAATAGTACAATATCTTTTTTTGTACCTGATAGTAAACCTATGCCGCAATGTAATAAAAAAAATCAAAAGTTATTATTTCACATAAATCAATACAGGTGCTTATGAAAAGTCGAATTTAGGTGCACGGTTTCAATTAGTCGTTTCCTATGGAGAAGAGCCGGCAAGAAACTCCATGGTTACTCTTTTAAAAAAAAGGATATCTTTAAAAACTTCATACGTATATTAAATACAGTACGGACTGTGATTTAGGATAGTTAAGAGAGAACAATGTAGTCTTGACCACAGACCTGTGAGTAATGTTATACCAAGTCTTGAGTACAAAAAATAACCAAAAAGAAAAAAATACCACAATATGAATAATAGTAATTTACACAATTATAATGTATAGGCAACTTCAAGAAGTTCTCACATTTACAAAACATAAAAAAAACTAAACTATATAAAACGACATAATTAAATGTCATCAAAACTTAGAGAAAAATTCATTGTAAAATAAGATATCTTGAGAGTAATGAAACCAATACAAAAAAACATCAAAACAATCATCATCTAAACTATACATTGACTAACACAGGAGGAAGGTTGTGCCACTCCAACGGCGTCATCAGCGATGTGCGTAGAAGAGACCCTGGCACAACTGACGCGACGCGACGGAGAACTTCGCGCGTTAGCCGCACATCGAGACTCGCTGCTAACGGAGAGGACTGCGCTCACGCATCACCTGGCGAGGCTGCAGGGCGCATTAGATGAGATGCAGGTATGTTGGCCCACCTGACAATTCTGCATATTATCGCAAAGTCCAAGGCATAATCTCCATCGTCCATTTGTTTCTCTTTGGAGTTTCCATTTGATACAGTTTTTTTGTACCTCGAAAAGCTCGTGGCTAAATAATTACAGCCGCATAGACCGATCTTCCGGGTTAAGCCACGCTTGCCGAGGTTGGTCTGTGGATGGGTGACCATTTACCATAGCGAGTTTCCTCCGTGCCTCGGAAAGCACGTAAAGCCGTTGGTCCCGGCTGTCATTTGTAGATCTTTGACAATCGTTACTGTTGGTCAGAAGCCAGAAAGTCTGACAACCAGTCTTACCAAGAGTATCGTATTACCCAGTTACTGGGTTGTGGAGGTCTGATAGGCAGTCGCTCCATGTAAAATACTGATAATCAGCTGCATCCGGTTCGACTGGAAGCCGACCCCAACATAGTTGGGAAAAGGCTAGGCAGATGATGACAGTTTTTTTGTACCATAATAACCTGCATTCGACTACTTATATAACATGTAGCTATCAAATAGAATAATAATATACTGCGGCCACTTGCTTGCGACAAAGCTAACCACTTGATTTCACATTCTTTCCAGACTGTTCAAGAGCAGTACGACGCGCTTCTCCAAATGTACGGCGAGAAAGAGGAACAGATGGCGGAACTGAGACTGGACCTCCAGGATGTGACGCAGCTGTACAAGGCGCAGCTCGACGAGCTCATCGCGCTCAAACAAGCCGCCAAGCGATAGCACGCGGCCTGCCTCGAGCTCTGCTAATTGACAAGCAAACACGGATAGAAATGACAAAATGGGAAGGTAGTCGACAAAAAAATTGGAAAGGATGACCAATTAAAAATGACAAAAATATGGGTTTAAACCACGATCGTACGCATGAGACTGCTCACCCTGTAGTTCTCTGTTAAGCCCAAAACTCTTAAACAGGAGATATGCTTCTCACTTAGCTATTGAGGGTAGTACGCGAGGCTATAACATCAAAGATATAGCTTAGTACTTATAACAAATTGGCTGATAGTCGAAAGGACTTGATATTGAATAATCTGGCTTTTATGAGAAGCTAAATTAAAATGTATGAGAAGATAATTTGTCGCAGTAGCTGGAGATCCACAAATTAACCCACTTTGATCAACCCGAGGTTCTTTATTATAAGACGTCGTATTTGTAAGACGCACAGTTGGACATTTTTGAACTTTAGCACATTACTGGAAAATCCAAAGCTTTGTTCAGACCTCGTAAGGTCTGGGTAATTGCTTCATAGTTGAAAATTAAGTGCTATTAATGGCTACTACTAAACTAAAAGCCGACCAATATTCTTGGGAAAAGGCTAGAGTATATTATAAAGGTGAATACTAAAATTACCGCATGAAATTAATGAAACTACGATCTAGTGTTTGCAGTCTATATTACGATTGTCTTAAACCACAAGACATCGTGTAATCTGTATAGCTAGGCTGACAAACTGTCAGTGTGTTGAGAATATAGCCATATGTAACACAAGTCTTCGATTTACATCCCTTCAAAAATTCAGCTCCCTTACAAGATGACAATTTCCGATCGCCAATGATTAGAAACGGCTGTATAAGGCGTTATGATATTAATTTGTTTCGTGACTGTTCCATAAATTATGTCAAACCGATGCATTTCTTTGCCCTTTCTATTTCTTACGATCAGAGATTTTTATTTTGGGCAGCTCTGTTGACAAGATTTCGATTTCAGACAAAAGTATTTTAATCTACTTTAATTTTATTTAGAAATGGCGCTAAAATATATAAATGGCAACTTTATCTGACTAAATAGTGATAATAGTTAACTATAGATGGCGCTATTAGAGGGTTTCTATGTACTAATTGTATAGTAATTAAATCGCTCTCGCGAAATCTTTTCTATTGATATTCTTTGCTTCCGTGTCACGATAAAATTTGCCAAACGTTGAACGTTCCTTTTATATTTCAATCTTGTCATATTATTATTGTCACCTAAATGCTCTATATGAAATATTCTAAAAATATATTATGTGATTGCATGAGTTTATTGCACATAGATATAAATTATTATTGTGTACAGTATAGTATAGTTTAAAATATTTCGCAACATGTTGGATTGTATTGATAAGGCTAGGGGTGTGGGCAATTTGGAAGACAAACAAGATAATTAGAAAAATAATTAAATTGATTGTTTGTATTGTTTGATAGACTGATGCTAGGCTCACGAACACTCATAGAAACCTACCATCACATTATATACAATTTTATACATATTTTAAAGCCATACTCAGTAGGACTTTAGCCTATCCTCTAAATGGCGAGAGCCACAATCCCAATACTCAAACAGTTCTTGAACATTAAAAACATAAAAAAATGCCTTAATTAAATGGAGGATCTATCAGTGGCGAAGGCTCCATACAACTCGATTCCTATCGGCTTCCCTTTCGAAATATGGCAAATACTAGTATCTATTATTTTCAATCATCATTTAAACAAATAATTGGTCCGACTTCCCTTTCAAGAAAATTCACCCTTCGCCACTGGGATCTATCCAAGTGCAGAGTTTTCGTTTGTCGCTATGTAATATTTGTTTGTCTTCCTACGTCGAGTGGGCGTTTGTGTTATACTAGGAAAATGTGAAGTAATGTGTTTTTGCACTTCTTGTTGGAGTGGGCACGAGTAGATGTGTTGTAAAGTGCTTCATGTGATAATGCACAGGAGTGTTACTAAAGTATTCTATTGATAATTAATAGCTATATCGGGGGATCAAGGGCGTGTTTATAGATGTAATCCATGGAACGTGAAATACAGCAGACAGTAGTTTGTGTAGAGGGCACTACATGCAATTTTGATTCCTCTATGAAAACAAGAAAAACGTGTTTCCCTTCGGTTTTAAAACGTCATTATTTCTGTCATATCTACCATTCCTCATCTTGAATCATTCTAATCGTGGGATTACGAGCGTTTGATGATGTTGACTTCCATTTGTCGCGTTTATTTAATTCTAGTAATACATGCTACCGTAACATCACAAGCCTTGGTGTCTGAAGTAAATTCATGTATGTGTGCAGGTATCCTTACATTGTAGTAAAGTATTGATGTTATGGATATTGTTAGAAGCATGCCTTAAATTAAGTTTACCACGTTTACCTGTCTCTAACTTAACATTACAATTATCCAATTCGGGCAATACTCTTGTTGGTTTCAATACTAACCGAAGTAACAGTTCTTCCGTTAGATTTAGTTAGAAATATAAGAACAGAGTTCTTGAGAAACTTTCAAGGATAAATCAGCTTCTAACATTACTCATGCCATCTACAATATGATAGATCGTCACTTAAAACAAAACTGTTAGCTGTATTTCATGTAAATTATAATTTAGTAAACATATTTTACTACGCATTACCCATCTTATGAAACAGGTTCAAATTATTAAAATATTTAAGTTCCTTCGCAATTCATCCCACATTTGTGATTATTGTTATGTAAATAAATATATAAACTGCCAATTATACCCGAGTTTAATTTTATTTTTGAACACGACCGAGATCAATGTACCTATCAGTGTGGCAGCCAAATCGTACGACTGAGCACGCAAAACCCTAGCAGTATGCCGAATTAAAAGTGACTCCAACTGAAGAGATAGGCAAATACATAGGAAAATACAAGGGACGATATGTTGAGAGCGGCTGCATTAAACTACGCTACGACTGACCTCAAAGACAGGCTTCCTCGTTCTCGTTCTGGCCGTCTCAGCAGCGCTTCTCTTCTTGATAACACAGATTCACTAGGGACTTTATTAATAAATAGGTCTTAATTGAGAGATTCCTCAAGTGTCGTTTTAAAATCAATCTAGACGAATCAGAAAAAAAATGGAAAAATGGAATTCAGCTTTTAGAGTAGCTCCTCTTGAAAGATCTCTAAAATAAAAGCTATTTATTAATACGGGCATAGAACAGCACTTCAATAACACTACAGAGTCGGTAGGCGATGTGGTAGAACCACGTGGCTCAAAGATGGTCAGAGGTGACCACCACAAGTCCGACGACGACGATAGTCGATCGAAGACTATGCGGAAAGCGGTAGAATCAATCACGTAGTACACACGTCATCCAGGGTGCGGAGGTAAGGCGGTTGACACCCACGAGCGTCGGATCCACCCTTGACGGGAGCCAAACGTAGACTGTTCTAGAAGCGAACAATGGTTCAGTGTAGTGGAAAGACAATGATAGATAAATAAAATATTAAGAAAATTGTGGGTAGTTTAAAATACATTTCTTCAATCGGCGTGAACAAAGAGGATGTTTCTGGGAATTGCTTGCCAATCCTTACATTTAGTGGAAAGGGAATAAATTCAAATAAAACACCATTAGTTACATACACCATTTATTTTAATATGAAGCGATACAAGCACAACCGATGGATACATTGTAAACGATTTAGACCAACAGCTACGTGGAACAGGAGATTATATTCTATGCAGATGACTGTTCTACATGCGATAACGCATAAGTACACAACATACACCTTTAATTATTACATCCAATATAACTATGAGCGAAATATCTTCTATGGGACAGCCATATCGCTTGAAACACTTGCTAAGACGTATACACATATTATACTAAAACGCCTATATCTATGGAGGCTGGATATAATACTGTGTAAGATATCTCCCATACTGACCGGATGAACCATCAATTTATCTGTGAGCTGAGTAGAGCCATTGTCACAAAATGTTATCAGTTTACAACTAATCGTTTTTTTGTAGGCAAAAATATATTATATGAAATACAGTAGGCAACCTGCAATGCAACAGACTTTACCTATGCTATATTTAAAGGGTCAGAGTCGAAATAGCTTTCTCTCTCACTGTTCATCCAATTTATGACGAATCTCAATTAAATAGTAGAAACAAGGATTCCTTAAACGTAGAATTAATTTCTTCAAGAAGTTTCATCCAAGAGCTCTCTCTAACAATAAATAGTACAAAATGAAGTCGATTTTCGTGTTTGTCTGTTTCTCCGCTTAGTTCTAAACTACTCAATGGATTTTGATGTGGTTTTCATCCTAATTTAGGAACTTAATTTATTTCGGAATATTTTAAACTATAAAACGTACCCGAGCGATGCCGGGGCGGCTTGCTAGTAATATTATAAAAATCAAATACAATAGGTAACGATACTGACAATAAAATGTTTGATGTTATAAGTTTCGTCATTCATAATTTCACAGATAAATCGACGGGTTTGTAATATCCTTTTATGAGAGATGCCTTATGTCTAGCCGTGGACTGCGGTAGGCTGTAGTGAAGGTAGTCTAAGACTTAACATGATAAATAGCAGGTCCGATAATAACAGGTCTAAATCTTGTTGTTAACGATATTTGTAGGTACTATAGTATCAAATGCATCCACCGTTTCAACCACACTTGTCATAGAGACTACGTACACTCACACAAGCGTACGTGAAGGTTACATAATGCGGATACGCGATACATAAGATTATATGTTATTATGTACTCATCCCCTATAAAGGATTGTTGACGGAAAAAAATTGTGTTAATTCAAAAATGTCATGAATTTTCAGAAGTAGGTTTTTTCACTTTTCATTTTGAAAAACTGTACCTATATTAATGTTGCGTTAATTAATGTCTTAGTGCCGCGGATCAGCGGCGGCATCTATTGTTTATCTATTGTGTCTCTGAAACTGGTTTTCGATGAGTTAATCAAATAGTGACCAAACTTGGTTTTTAACCCTTTTGTGATTAAAAATTGTAATCTTGTAATTGTGATCAAAGTTGAGAGAAAACATAAAGAATTTTTGATTAAATGTTTTTTTGAGATTTTCATTAGTACAAATAATATTGTTGTATTACTATATCAAAACGAAATGCAACAGCCGACTGAGGGATTAAACTTATATGTACAGAATGGCACTAGAATAAATAAATACATAGCAGCTAACATGAGACTCTGTGACGTTTTAGATAAGATCGTATTTGCTGTGGCCTGTGACTTGCGGTCTGTGCCGAGAGATAAGCTTAAAGTTTTCATATAAAATCGTTTTTCTGGTGCACTGCGGGCCGTTCGGCACAAATATGTAGTATAATCCCTTACCGTTTAACGAGTATAGTATTCTAAGGCACCACCTATACGGGCTACTATATCAAGTCATGCCACTGACTTCAATAGTTGCAGTACAAGCTAATTTCCACATGGCAATACGAGTAACAGTCGACGAGTAAAACGCTACGATTACGCTGCGTGACGCGATGCGTACGCTGCGTGTCTGTGACAGGTGCTGCGTGCTCGCCTCATTGGTCTTAAACGAACACTACACTTAACTCTCCAATGAATGCTCGAACTCGCCAGCGTATTGCTACGAGTCGCGACTACTCGCCACGAAGGCGTGGTAATATGACGCGAGTCGTGACTACACGCCGGCTGTATGGCAAAATCAACGCGGAACCTCGGCTGTGTAAGTGGCGCCTTATAGAACTGTTATCATTGACTGAAAACAGCTTATAAATCGAGTTTTTAAGAAAGTTTTACAGGAAACGAGTACAACTAAATTAATGTTTATATTAAGATACATTTATGCGTTAGAATATTATCGAAGTTATAAATGTATGGGTTAACATGTATACGTTAATATGAGAGCTAGCGAGTAACGTGCAGAATTAAAACCTATGTATTCAGTTTTCTATGTTAACGGGCTACTCG
This sequence comes from Amphipyra tragopoginis, assembly GCA_905220435.1. Taxonomy (NCBI): domain Eukaryota; kingdom Metazoa; phylum Arthropoda; class Insecta; order Lepidoptera; family Noctuidae; genus Amphipyra; species Amphipyra tragopoginis. The sequence continues at coordinate 25,645,648 of HG992008.1, read as the reverse complement.
TATTAATATGGAATATAAATCTAGCTATTTTATAACACGAATTGTGAGACTGCTTCGATTTTAATTTTCAATGGAACTATGGTTTTATTTTATTTTTATAGCGATGAATTCCTCAGATTATAATGACATTCAAATTACACCTAGAAAAGAAAAATGAATAAATCTGTATTTCCATTCTGCACAGTTCGTGTCGTTAATATTTACCATTAGTTTTTTTTTTTGTTTTTTTTTTTTTTTTGTTTTTTATTATTCAAAAGTTATCATAGATGAGCTACAAATAAATTTTGTACGCCAATGATGTCACTAAAATGTGTATTTTTGTCGCCTTGACTCCAAATTGTTTTGTTGAAATAAACACAGTAATCGCATGGATAGAATAAAGAACATTACTTAAGTTTACTTGAAAATAACACCAAGTAGGTATTTTATTTTGCGTAACATCTATTTTTCTGCAATATATACTACATACGTTTAAAAGACTGCGATATATTTGTGATACAATATAATAATACGGTGACATAGAGGGCGACATACAGTAGTACAGTAGTCACGAATAGTTGTATATAGCGCCGCCAGTCGTACAACTGATCGCGGCTCACAGGTCTTACAACTACGCCGAATATATACTTGCAATATACGAGACACGATCACCCCGACTCGGCAGTCGAGGCGTCGGAGGACGATAGTTGTATATTCAGAACGAGTTCCGTCTGGCAACACCATACGTGGTATCGAACGTTCGAGTCGGCTCCGTGTGGACTGAGCCTTCGCGTAAGCCTTCTACACAGAAACAATAATCTAACCCTAATGCTCGGCCCGGACAGCCGGACAGCCGACATCGTCTGCCGGATCGCCGACGTCGTCAGTGCAACCTCTACCGATACCGCACGGAGACTGAGGGCCGAGCGGCCGACGCGCTACGCTACAAAGGAAAACGAACAAAAAAGATAAAACTAGTAAAAAAACGTGGTACCAAAAGTGAGGTTTAAACGAGTTGTTTCGCGGTGGTGCGGCAGGCGCTCGCTATGTCGCGCGGGTGTCGCGTGGTCGCGAGTCGCGTGTCGCTTGTCGCCGTCGCGTGTCGCTGTCGCGCGTGTGTCGGTGTCGTCCCGCCCCGAGCGCGCAGGCCGGGCGGCGCGGGCGCAAGGGGGAGCTCAGCGGGACCTCAGACCCACGCCATCCAGCCCTCGTACATCATGCACAGGTTCCCAGAGCATACAGCTTCCTTTATCATGTGGTCCACCTGCGGGACAAATACAAGAGGTTACAAGTGCTAATAACAGACTGCTGACTAATTATGGAAATTAAATAGTAGATTATTCCGTGCTGCATGGTGAGATTAAGACATTCAGAAGTTCAGAAAGCTCTTAAGATATCAGGCATTCTCCGTTTATGAAATATTTTAGAGAGGGCCTTCGCTGCTGGCGCCGGCACCCAAAAATAATGCCATTGGGAACCGGTACTACATTACTGCCGGCACCCAAAATGGGCACCGGCGGCGGTAATAAGTTTTCCAATTTAGGTAGTTACAATAGACTGCCCCCCAAAAGCTCCCACCCTTCACCGCTTCCTAGCGTTTATGCTGTGAAGAAGAAACGGCGCAACAAACTCCCCAACAACACAGTTCAGTCTGTCAAGTGTGTATGATTAATTATTTTTATGTTTTTATTGTTTATGCTGTCATTGTGTCCTTGGCTGAATAAATTTATTTTCTTTCTTCTTTCTTTCAAGTGAATAATTAAATGAGTCCATTCACAAAATAGCAAAATATTTCCTATCTGACTAGCTCTGAGAAGAAAAGCAGAAACAAACTCAGAGGTCAAGGTCTCTTTTAAAGTCCAGACATAGGAAATTTGAAAATCCAAAAAACCTCGCAAACATCTCCTTAAATTTTTCATTTGTTTTTATTATGAAAACTAGCTTTTGCCCGCAGCTTCGCTTGCGTAAAATTTTGAACCCTTTTGACTTTTGAATTTTGAGTGACGATTTTCCATACAAACTTTCATCCCCTTTTTTTTATCGTTGGAAAATCCTCATGGATACCCTTCGCCTGGGGAAGGCGAAGGGTAATGCCGGACTCTTACCGGCTAAAAACCCACGGTGTTCCTTCTCCTGACCCTTGGCCGGGGTCGCGGGATTTGCAGTTGCATGCACCGCAACCCCGGCAGGCCTCGGTCCGCCAGCCCCTGGCAGACCTCTCCTTCTGTGGGGCCTTGCCCCACGTCCTCCTGAGAGGCGCGCACGGAACACACGCGCGCCGCCTTCTCGGGCCTGTTACTAGTCGGGCGACGGGTCCCCTAACCCGTCGCCCGCAGGCCACACACTAGGGTGATCGGAGATCGTCGCCCGGTGCGTCTGGCGCGGGAAGGGAGAGTTGTTGTCACCTCTCCCTCCCTCTCCGCTCCCTCCTAGGTCGCCATCACCACCTCGCAAAAGGAGGCGACGGCTTCCCACGCACTCTTGCTCCCGACCATGGACAGAACCACGGCCGGAAGTGAGAGGTCACCACCGATCGCCGCGACTAGTTCACGGCGCTGCGTCGCCCACGCACGGCACTCCTGCAATGTGTGCAGCGCCGTGTCTTCCGGGCAGTCGACGCAGTGGTGACATCCGGGCGTCTGCTCCCGGCCTATGCGACACAGGTACTTCCCCAAACATCCATGTCCCGAGAGCACCTGCGTCAGCCGGAAGCTGAGGGCGCCATGCCGCCTCTCCAGCCACTCCTCCATTACGGGCCTTACCGCCGCTATTGCGGCGTGCCTTGCGCTGGGTTGCGCAAGTCGTTCTCTCCACTCAGCCACTAGGATCTGGCAGATCTCACTCCGCTCAGGCGCCACCTCGCGCTGACGATATCTCAGCGCGAGAGCCCTCACCTCCAGATCCCAGGGCATCGATCCGGCTAGGAGGCTCGCCGCCTCGAAGGAGATCGTACGGTAACCCCTTATCACCCTGACGGCCATCGCGCGCTGCAGTCTCCGCAGGATTGCGACGTTGCGCGCCGTCAAGGTGTCCGCCCATATTGGCGCCCCATATAGGGCCATGGACCGTACGATCCCCGCGTAGAGCCTCCGGGAGGAGGTGTTGGGCCCCCCCAGATTGGGCAGCAGCCGCGACAACGCAGCCGCTGTGCCCATCAACTTTGGCGTCAGCTGCCGAAAGTGAGGCCCAAAGTCCAACTGGCCGTCGAGGATAAGTCCTAGGTACTTCATCGTCGACTCGACGCCGATGCGAACGCCTTCCACTATGATGTGGGATCCCGAGGGTGGTCCCTTCCGGGGCCCGTGGAAACACAGGGCCTCGGACTTCTGCAAGGCCACCTCTAGACCCAACCGCCGGATCCTTGCGACGACCTGCGCAACCCCAGCTGTCATCTGCCCTGGAGTTGCATTAGAGCGGCACTCGAATTCCATCGGGTGCCGACTTACCTCCGCCGAATTGTCGGGGTCTACCTGACGCAAAGAGCCGTCATCTACCCAGGTCGGGGAGGATGGACTCTGCGAGAGATGTCGTGCGGTGTTCCACAGGGATCGGTCCTGGGGCCGCTCCTGTGGAACATCGGATACGACTGGGTGCTTCGCGATGCGTCCTCCCCCGCGCCGTGACCAGCGTGTCATCGGCGTAGCAAGTCATCCCGAAAGCCCGAATCGCTGTCGAGTCCACCATGAAGTACCTGGGATTGGTGCTTGACAGCCGATGGGACTTCGGACCCCATTTCCAGGGGCTGGCACCCAAGCTGTTGGGCGCGGCTGGGGCGCTGTCAACGATGCTTCCCAATCAGGGGGGCCCGAGCCTCGCCTGCAGGCGGCTCGATGTGGGAATCGTGCGATCGATGGCCCTGTACGGGGCCCCGATCTGGGCGGCTGACCTGACGGCCGGCAGCATCGCTGTTCTGCGAAAGCCGCAGAGAGCGCTGGCCGTCAGAGTCATCAGGGGGTATCGCACGATCTCCTACGAGGTGGCTTGCGTACTGGCCGGATCTCCGCCTTGGGACCTCGAGGCGTTAGTACTCGCGTCACTATATCGGTGGCGCGAGGAAGCGAGAACGCGGGGCGAGCGGCCGATGCAGCGACAGTTGGAGCTGCGTCGGTCGCAGCTGCACGAGGCCCTGGTGGCGGAGTGGCGGGACAGGCGCCCACGCCCTACCGCCGGCCTCGCCACCGTCGGGGCGGTCCGGCCGGTGCGAGCGGCGCTGCTGAGCGAGGAGGCACGGCTCCCTGTTGTTTCGGGCGACGCAGGTGCTCTCGGGGCACGGTTGCTTCGGGAACTACCTGTGTCGCATAAACAAGGAGCCGGACGCCCAGTGTCTTCACTGCGGCCAAGGCGCGGCACACGCTGGCAGAGTGTGCCGCTTGGGAGGAGCCGCGCCGTGCCCTCATCTCAGGAGTAGGCGGTGACCTGTCGCTGTCGGCCGTGGTCGAGTCCATGCGAGACAGCGAGGAGTCCTGGGACGCGGTGATCCTTCTGCTACGGTCATGTCGCAGAAGGAGGATGCGGAAAGGGTGAGGGAGATCACCTCCACTCACCCGGCCCGCAGCAGACGCACCGGGCGTCGGCGGAGGGCGGACAACGCCCTACCACCCTAAGGTCGACTGGTAGAAAATGCCTATGGCATTAAGTCCGCCTCTGTACAGATTTTGTGCGAAAGTACAAATAAATAAATAAATAACGCCCTCTTCCAACCCCCCTAAATGGGTCCAGGGGCGACGGACTTGGAGAAGTCTGTCGCCTCCCACACATCAGGACCCGAGACGGCGGCGCGAAGTGTTTCAAGCGCACCCCTCTTAGACGGCGCGAGGGGAGTCTAACACCTCATTCACCCCGTTAAGCCGAGGAGGCCCGTTGCGGCGGGCCAGCCGGGGGTTGCGGAAGTGTCGTAAGCTCCCGCGACCCTCGGTGCAGGTGTAAGATGGAACACCGGGGTGGTTTTAGTCAGTAAGAATCAGACAGACCCCTCCGTCCACCCCAGGGCGGAGGACATCCATGAGGATTTCCACACCGAAATAACAAAAAAAAAGCTAGGCCTCGACAATTCGGCGGAGGTAAGTCGGCACGCTCTAATGCAACTCCAGGGCAAGGTGTTGAAGGCGTTGGCGATGTCTAGAGACACCGCCAAGACAACTTCGCCCCGGGTAACTGCTTCCTCCGCCTGAGCCTTCACGCGCATGATTGCGTCCACCGTGGAGCGCCCCCGGCAGAAACCGAACTGGTTGTCCGCCAGATCCGGCCCCACCCCAGTCATGTGCGTGACGAGGCGGTCTGCAATTACTCTCTCGAAGAGCTTGCTCACCTCGTCCAGCAACACGATGGAGCGGTACGTAGACGGCGAGTCTGCGGGGCGCCCCTCCTTCTTGAGCAGGACCAGCTTGCCGGTTTTCCACCGGAGTGGAAACTCCAGAAGCTGAGGTCGGAGACTCTGGGTCAGTGGGGGGGCCCACGGACGAAGTTTGCCCCGTACCATAAGGTATAGCCGTGCCCACGGGTCTCGGTCCAGAGTCTCTAGCAATGCCTCGTGAGCCGCAATTTTAGCCCGCGAGATAGTATTCTGGAGGGCGATCTTGGCCTCTCTGTACCCCTCGTACAGCTCCGCCTCCGCGGTTGCCGTATCCGGGCCGCGAAGACGCCTCCTGCGGAGCCTGGCGTACTGGCATCGCGCTTCCACGCAGGCGTGGCGCAGGAAATCTACGTCCTGCGACCACCAGTACACCTGGCGCTTTGCAGGCGCGGTCTGGACTCGAGGCATCGCTGCATCGCAGATATGCGACACGGCCTCCCGGAACCACTCCGCCTCCTCGTCAATGTCGGCAGGCCTGTCTGGTGCCGACACCCAGGCCTGCACAATCGAGGCCTTCAGGAGTGCCTCTCTGTCCAACCGCTTTAGTGCCCAACGCGGACCGATCCCAGCCGGGATCGTTCGGGCCGGAGCGCCTGAGGTCTGGGCGGAGACGTCGAATCGGATATACCGATGATCCGACAGCGTCTCCACCTCCTCCATGACGCGCCAGCCCTGGTCACGGCGCGCTAGAGCGGGGGTAGCGAACGTGATGTCCACTATGGATCCGCCCCGCTGTCGCACGCACATGTTAGTAGAACCCCGGTTGAGGACCTGTAGGCCCGTTTCCAGGGCCCACTCTTCTAGCACCCTACCCCGTGCATTCGTGACCGGGGAACCCGAAACCGTGAATTTAGCGTTGAAATCCCCGAAGGTAAAGGTAAGAAAGGACAGTGCGGGGATGGCTGCGACTGACGACAAACTTGCATCCCCTATTTAACTCCCTTAGGGGTTGAATTTCGAAAAATCCTTCCTTATTACTTGTCTACATTATAAAGGGAACCTCTGTGCAAAATTTCAGATTTCTAGGACAAATGGTTTGGGCTGGGCGTTGATGAGTCAGTCAATCAGTCAGGACTTCTCTTTTTATTTATATAGATGAAAGTGGGTGACGCAGCACTGACATCACTGAACGTCACTGTCACTGACGAGTACGGATAGCGTCATACAAAATGTATGGTACAATATATATCATATTTCACTGACACTGATCGATACGTTGCTGATCGGCACGTGTCGGCACTGTGCCGACACTGTTGTGTGCGGATAGGCCTTAATCGTCTCATGAAGAGTTTGGAGAGGCCTTGAAGGTGTAAAAAAACAGTGCATGTAGTCAGCGCGACGCCGGCAGACAGTTTGGTACCCAGCACCGGCACTCGTAATGGCAACCGAGGCCGGCAGCAGAAGCACTCCCAATATTTGAAATGTAAATATTGAGCCGTATCTGTTAGGAGTGTTCCCAGACCAGCAGTGGGCCAGTCAGTCCGCTATACGCACTTGGTCGTGCAGCGCGTATCGCCGCGTGGTGTGCGTGTCGTCTCGTCCCTCCAGCTTCAGTCGCACGCGCTTCCACACGCCCGCACCCACGGCGTTGCGCTCTCCTCCTGAAACAAACACACGATTATGAAAAATACGTATTACCTTTAACCTTGCTCTATTTTCTATGACGAGTGTGCACAACAAAAAATAATTTTATCATAAAGATCACAAGCCATATTCAAGGGCCGCAATTATTACCAAGACAGTTTCTATGGTCATAAGAGGGCCCTCCAAAAAGTAGATTAAGGGCTTTCGATCATTTGCTACCGCGGGGCCCCAGAGCCTCTAGCTACGAGCTAACATAAACATGTTTGTTTACGAATTTATGGTAAACAAGTAGAATGTATCCTAGATTAGTTAATTAACCGACTTTCAAAAAAAGGAGGAGGTTCTCAATTCGGTCGGTATTTTTTAATTTATGTATGTACACCGATTACTCCGAGGTTTCTAGTCCGATTAGTGTGATTCTTTTTTTGTTCGATGCAATATACTTGCCATTTGGTCCCATAAAAATTTCATCCAATTTGGTTCAGTACTTTTTATTTTGTGAGCATTTTTTTGATTACTGCTATGTGGATGATGTAATTATTTTATGTATCTTCTGGCATAACTCCGTCATATATAGACGGATTTGCAAAATTATTTTTTTGTTTGAAAGAGTATTATTCCGGAATGGTTTCATTTTAGGTGAAATTTATAAATTTTCATGTGTTAGTAGTTACAGATAGTTTATTATGTAGTGGTTTACTCACCATGTCTATTATTGGCGTTGGGCTTGCCGGGCGCGGTGATGGCCGACTGTCGCGTCAGCTTGCGACCGCTCGCCTCCGACGGCCAGTTGTTGTGTAGTCTGCAACAGTCATACAATAATAGTCAGTCACTCTTTCTGTTTCAAATTTAAACATTAGGACACCTCGTCAAAGAGGCAGATAACTAATTATTACGCTATGATAGCAGGCTGGTACTCTAAAGCCAGCTTAATCGTATCAACGCTGGTGTCTGTTATCGGCTTGAGATATTTGTAGTATTGGTTTTTTAATTCAGCGATGTAAATCATCGTGCAAACCCTTGTCGGTCGGCAGCAGACGTGTATCGTATCTTATGGTGCTCCCACACTGCTGTTAAAAATGTTTACAAACATTAGTTAACATTTTATAAACAAATATAAATAAAAAAAAACTTGAAAACTCTATTAAAATATTATCTAATAATCTACAGGATGTTAACGAATTCGTGTAATTCCTTCAAACCACATGATCTATTAATGGTATAGATTAACCCCGCACGGGATTTAGATTAATAAAAAATAAATATAAAAGTTTTTTTTTTCCAAAAAAAATATGTATTATATTGAAAATTTCGATGCCATGCATAAATCAATGAAGGCACGGCGACACAGCTGACCGGCATAACTAGCGCGATATCGTTCCACGCAGTCAGTTAACTTAAAATTACTCAGATACAGAATGTGATGGTTCACTTTTTGAAAAAAAAATTTTGTTGGTTCTGAAAAAAACTTGTGCAGGGTCAATCAGTGTCACCAGTAGATAACGCAGTTTGAAGGGATTACACGAATACGTTAACACCCTGTATGTCGGGGTACGAAACGAGGTGTCGGGTGTTATCGAGAAGAAACGAATGTTAATGTTGTTAACTATTTATTATTATCGTCTCACACTCAAAATGTTCTTAATGTTAAATGTTATAATATATGAAATGATGATGTTACATAAATGTTCATAACGCGGCTACTAAACTGTTAATTGAATACACCCGGCTAACGCGGTAGACAAAGGTGCACTGAACTTAATATAAAATACTAAGTAATATAATTAGGTTCCCGCGTCACGCCGATATTGCAAACTAAGGTGTTCGGTGAAAACACCGAACACTGTATATTAGATATATTTAATTTATTATTATCTCATACTAGCTGTACCCGGCATGCGTTGCAATGCAGTTTTTCCTACTTACTACCTACCTACTACTTACCTACTCACACACACACAACATGGGCATACTGAGATAATTTCGTTTTTTTTTAATATCAAAATTTTCTTTCATAGAACCTTCTCCGAACAATTACAAACACAACAAAAAAAAATTAGCGAAATCGGTCCAGCCGCTCACGCGTGATGCCGTGACCAAGGGAAACAGGGATTCATTTTTATATGTATATATAGATTTTTATCTTTTCCTTACGTTTGTTAGTGTTAGAAAATGTTTGTAAACATTTTTAACAGCAGTGTGGGAGCACCATTACAGACGATGTTGTCGCTTGAGAAATTTAGACTGTGTGTCCTTTATACTTATTTTCTGTTATATCGTCGGCTAAAAGTGATAAACTGATAACTCCATTTCAATATGATTTCACAGACAACTCATGAAACTGCTTTTTCGATTAATTATATTGAATTAAAACAAAAATCACGTTTATTGATGGTAGTCTAATATTACTCAGAAAGCTCTTCTTTTGCAAAATAAATAATTAACTTACTAACTACCTAGAAATTATTAAATTTTATTCATTACCTGTGAAATCGTTCAAATAGAGTTATCAGTTTTTCACTTTTAGCCGACGATATGTGATTGTTTATGATGCAATATAACTTACTGTAGCAGTTCCTCGTGATGTGTGGGCAGGGTGGTGATGAGCTTGTCAGCAGCATTACGTGCTGTGGTGACGGTTGCCTCCTGGTCGCGTACTGCCGTCAGTGAAGCTATCTGCTCACACACTGTCTTCTCACGGGATAAGAATTCTGCGGCTGGGTTGTTTCCCTGTAAAAATCAAGAAAACTAACTAAAGAAAAATATAGGTAAACAAATATGCAAACAGAATATCTAGTAATACACGACTGTGTATTGGTTTGGTTGCATGTTGCATTATTTTTTCACTCTTTCTGCATGTGCATATACTTGTGGGCGGGAGGGTGGTGCTGCATACTGCATCCAAACTAGCGATCTTGTTCACCGGAATTAAACCTAGAATTTCTGTTTGCATATTTGTATGTCATGGATTTCCGCAAAGTAACGCCTGATTCCATTTTTTTATATAGGCTTTTTTTTGTCTGCTGTAGGTAGTCCTAGGGGACCATTTCTACGTAACCGGGCAGTTTATTGGCGAGACCTGAAGGGTCTCCAGCCAATATAGGCAAGTGATGACAATTTACGAAGCACGCCACTTTACGTTGCGTTCGGTAGAGGGTGGCGGGACGGGACGGAGTGAGGGAGGTGAGAATCTGCGGTGACTGCTGCCGACACCGTCACGAACGAAGGTGTCACGTTGTATGGTGATCATAAATACATGATTACCATGCAACGAGAATTTCAGTAGTCAATTATTGAATACATTTTCTATTGGACATCCAAGCGTTCACGGTGCAAATATAATACACTAGAGGTCGCATTGCGGCTTCGTCCGCGTGGATGTTATTTATCGCGTATTCGGGATAAAAGTAGGCTATGTCCTTCTCCAGGTTCCAGACTATTTCTGTACCAAGTTTTATCAAAATAGGTGAGTTATTTTCGCATTTATAATATTACTAGGGATTACAATAATGTTTGGTGTAAAAATGTAATAGGATAGATGATGTTACCTCGTTAACGCTCTGCAGCGTGTGCAGTGGCTGCTTGACGTCCTGCAGCAGTTCTGCGCGGGCGGCGTCAGGCGCAGCGGCGCGCTCGGCAGCAGTGCGCAGCGCGTCCGTAGCAGTGCGCACGCGCACACGACGGCTCACTGACTCCGCCGTCAGTTGGGATATCATCTCGCGGAGTAGGGCCGACACGTTGTCCACCTGAGGGGAACGGAAAAACAATTAACTTCATAAACGGAATGGAAAAATTCCCTGGCTTCCATTGTTATTACTTAAGAGGGAGACATGAATACCATGTAAGGAGAAGAATACACGGTCTAGTCTTGCAGCATCCAGATCTATCGATACACGAGACACTCTGATACTATGTGACGAAACTTGATAAGATATTGATCGATTAACAGCTGATCAATTATGGAAGTACGTCGTCGTGCGTGAAGTTCGATGCTAGTGTTCAGTAATTAACAGTTACCCAGCGTTGAACAATGCCTTTAGTCCCGAAGACGCGCCCCACTCCTTTTTGTAGTCGCTAGTCGCGTAGTGTGTATGCACAAATCTCTTATTATTATCTTATATTAATGTACGTTTGCACACATCTAACTATTGTGTGGCAATAAAACTTAACACAATAACAATTTATAATACACACTTTTGCACTGTAACGATTTAGACAAAAAGTGTGGCGCGTCTTTGTGGATTGAACTACTTACCTGTAAACCTTTTTGAAAGTCTATACGCAGCAGTAACTTGCATAATATAACTCACCCATTGTGTATCAATGTTTCCTTCAGGATGTAACATCTCCATGAGTGACTCTTCTACTGGAGATACTTTCAGTGAATACTTCTGTGCCAATGTGCACGCCTGGAAAGTATAACAGACAAGGTGATGTTAATTATTTTTATAGTAATTAGATAATATTAAATTCTATAAAATGGTGTAATGTTACGGCAAAAAGTCGAATTGCGGTTTCACCTAGGTTTAGTCAGTTATAATCAGTTGCGGTCGGTTGCAGTTGGGTAGAATTATGTGTAGCCTATTAATTGACGATTAAAACTAGGTAGAGTCTGTTTATTTCACGAACATTCATGAGTTATTGCAATTTGAACTTTGTATTTTTGATATATAAGTCACACGACGCGTTTTTGAGATAAAAAAAACTATACAGTCGGTTATTTTCGGCTAATAATAATTTTTAAAATTAGGCTGATCTTTGAGTATTCCGATTTGGTTAGGTTAGGAGTGGAAAGTTATTGTAATGTTTTCAACTGTTACTTTATGGTTACTTTAAGGGTTCCGTACCCAAAGGGTAAAACGGGACCCTATTACTAAGGCTCCGCTGTCCGTCTGTCACCGGGCTGTATCTCATGAACCGTGATAGTTAGACAGCTGAAATTTTCACAGATGATCTATTTCTGTTGCTATAACAACAAATGCTAAAAAACAGAATAGATAATGGTACGGAACCCTTCGTGCGCGAGTCTGACTCGCACTTGGCCGTTTTTTAATAACATTGTAAGGCTTATTATCGAAAGATTAATACGGTTGTTACAATTGAACTCTTTTAATCTTCTTTTGATAAGAATGGTACATTAATTTTAATTACTTGCAACGAGGTGTATCCAGTTTTAGTCGGCTAAGTTTAGGTGTGTCTGTATTATGGTTTTTAGTTCTTATATGTCAGTTTAGAATTTGAAATAATGGTGATACTGTTTTTTGTTAGATTTTACTCTTCTAGTCGATATGATTATTTTTTGTGGATTTTGTTTTTACTGAAGTGGTTTTCGTCGTAGGATTGTTGGTAACCAGCATATAGGTTTTTTTATTGTTTAATTTTTTTGCTGATTGTAAGTTAATGTTGTAAATTGGAATTTGGATTTAGTTAGAATGTGTATTGGTAGGTTTAGTTAGTGATGTGTATGTGGTTTTGTTCGTTCATTGTTTATAAAAAGTGTATAATTGTTTTGGTATGTTAATATCTTGTTATGTTGGTGCATATTATAGTGATATGTTGGTTGTAAGTTAACGGAACAAGTATTGATATAGCATACAATTTAATTAATATAATGTCGTGGTGGCCCGGAGGTTACAGACCCGCTTGTTAAGCACCAGGTTGCGGGTACAAACCCAGGTATGTACCAATGTGACTTTTTCAATGTCATAAGTACTTTCTTAGTTAATCTAAGACACCACTGACATACGGTGAAGGAAAACATCGTGAGGAAACCTGGACTTTAATGGTTTGAAATCGCCAACACGCAGTGAGCAAGCGTGATGATCAATGCTCGTTCCTTCTTTGTATGAGAAGAGGTATTTGCCTAGCAGTGGGACAGCTACAATCGAATATTTATTTAATATATTGTTTGTTTTATAGTAACTGTGGAGTAGTATTGAAATTGTAGATGATTAGTGTAAATGTAGTAGTAGTGACCTTTTCCCAGTGGTGTAGCGCAGTGTTGAGCGCGTGGTGGTGCCGTGCGCGCGCGCGTGTGGGTCGCTGCGTGGCCGCAGCTCGCGCGTGGTGCGCCAGCGCGGCGCCCGCCATGCACAGGCGCGTGGCGCGCGCTCGCGCGGCTGCCCCGGAGCGCTCCAGTCCCACAGCCACGCCCGCAAGGGCAGGGTTGGCACCCGCACCCCATTTAACTCTGGAAAAGTTGAATACCTCCATTAATACTCAACTAAATCATTAGCCCATGTATGGTCGCGGACTCGAAGAGCCTTATAATATACCCACGGTATATATAATATGCCACGGTTTAAAATATACCCATCACTTTCTTATGTCATATGACAAAAAGAGACGGGGCTATCTTAAAACCTAGGTTTTTCTTAGACCATCTTTTGTAATAAGGGGGGAAATGTTTATCAGATTTCAAAGTCGATTCCTTCTCACACTGTGCGCAAGAAGGTTTAAGACGTCATATCAACTTATGTCATATCGACCTTATGAAAAAATAGTGGACAAGCAATTATAGACTTTAGGATAGTAAACATTTCAAATCCGCTACTATACCTCTAAACAAAAAATAAGTAAATCCCTCTCTATTTGTACTATTCTTAATCATGTGTATTCCTATTGTTTTATTTCTTTTAGTGTACAATAAAGTATATCTGTTGTTGACCTAATTAAAGGTTGGTAAATGAAAATAAGCGGACTGTATAAACTATTATAATTTGGTTCAAAAGACAGTATAATATTGGCTAGACTTGTACGACTAGTATGCGCGCGCGTCGTTGACCGTGTCCAATGGCGGAGTGGAGTGCTGGCAGCTGCCGTCCCGCGCCGCCCGATGCCTCGTCCCGCGCCACACCGCGCCTTCCGCGCAGCCCCTCGCGCCGTCCATGAATCACGCCTTGTATGCGTGAACAATATCTATCTATCTATCTATAAATCCCTCTCTCTCATTCCGGCAATTAAATGAAATGAAAATCATGTAAAAATTTACGGCAGCCTTCTCCTACGCATTACTAACACTATTTTAGAGCTGTCAAACTGTACTAAACACATTTTCTCGCTCCAGACGAAATCATGTTTCATTGTTTGTTTTATTCACACTAAGAACCTTTGCACACAACATCGTTTCTACGTTTAGTGCTTTAAACCAGCGTACATTCAATCTTCCATGGTTCGCATTACAGTTTTGTCGCACCAGCGAGATTAGCACCTGATACTGCCGCGTTTCCGTAATGCACTCATATTACACGTCTGTTTCGTTTGCCTTGCTTCCCCACGCCTCGTAAGAGCGATCACGAACCAAAATGCATAGAATACGTTACTTTGAAGCCAATTTAAAAGTAATAAAAAAAAAAACTCGACTTTTTTTTCTCGTCTCGAAGTTGACATGATTTCTCGAAGAAATCTCGAGCAGAAACCCTTGTTCACACTCACACGTTTTATTGCCGCACAAGCAGCGCAAAATTGTGTATAATATATTTTACGTATTTTTAGACAGTATGTTGAGATGCCATCTAAATCTATTATCAATTAAGTTGATGCTCAACAAAATCGGAACTCCAATAAAGTTCAGTAACAACATACCTCTGATGAGCGGCCGTCAACAAAGCATGTGCCTTGTTTGTAGCAGCGGTCAGACGTTCCACAGCGGATGTCAACTCGCGGGAACGACGCGCTAGAGCAGCACTGGTCTCTTGATTACTTCCTAACACCTGTAATACAACATTATAATCTACGTTATTAAACATAAGATAACGCGTGTATTCCCCGAAGGGTTGGGCAGAGGTGTATAGTATACCCTCATTTCGCACTTAAATCTCATGTAATAGGGGGCGAGCCTATTGCCGTTAATCGGGCACAAACCTACATTCCGGGCTGCTACTGAGAAATTCCACAGGGAAAAATCCAATCACACTTTGCCCGAACTGGGAATCGAACCCAGGACCTCAGGCCCAACAGTCGCGCTTGCGACCATTAGACCAACGAGGCAGTCACTGTAGTATATATTTATTGAAATAGTAAATATGTAGTGACCTCAGCATGTAGATGCGCGTGCGCGGCGTGTGTGAGACGCGTGCGATGCGCGGCGGCAGCACGGCGCGCGTGCTCGGAGTGTGCACGCGCCGCACGCTGCACGCGCGCACGTGCGGCCTGCACGCCGCGAGCCAGCGCGCCGCCGCGCTCCGTCGACGTGGTGCCGCCGCGACGACGTGCCTTCTCGCATAGAGATTCTAGAGATACGCTCCATGAGGCTCCTGGAAACATTAAATATTTAACTTTCAGTTTTTTTTCATAAGCAAAATAGAATACCAAAATATGAATTAATTATAGAAACATTTTTCTGTCGAAAGTCAACTGCTAGTAATCCGTTATTTGAACTTTTTAATTTTTTACTATCAAATTATATTGAAACTGTTTGTGCTTTTCCGAACTGAACTAACCAATCTCCTTCTGTTCCACTTCAGCATGTAAATCTAATCTAGCGCGACGCAGCAGTAAACACAGCACGCTCGCAAGCGCCTTCGAATGAACGCCTAACACGCAGCGTGACACGTACTCTGCTGTAAACCTGAAACACACAAGATAAGTAATAAGTAACGTTACAATTAGGGTATTAGTCGCCAGGTAAGAAATTCTCTCAAATATGGTTTATTTAACAAAATAATATTACTTTTCATAGTTAACTGCATTTAAAATTTTGTCTTATGACCTTGACATAAGGCTCAATTTTCTTCATCTCAATTAAAAGACTGACATGTAAAAGAGTTTTAAAAAAACACATTTGAAATGGCTGAAATCCATTCAGTAACCAATTCTTAACAAACTTTCAGAGTTTGCGTTTGTAATGTTACACATTGTACACCTCTAGGTAGGATAACCATAAGATTAGAATACAAACAGGCAGCAGGCATTGTTCTGAAAAAAGCATTATATTTATTCCTGTCATTTAGAATGGATTGGGCATCCTAAACAGGCATTCCTCTATTTTGAAATGACAACCCAGGTCACAGAGAAGTTCTTTTTTGCGACGATTAGTCTTCTTTGCGACATAGTCTATTGTATGCTGGTTTCCTTCTGCATGGCGTGATAGCTATTGCCAGAGAACTTCTTCTTTTCTCGTGTCAGCACGAGCTATATGAGAATAGATCATACCATGGTGAAAAGATTAGCCAGTCAGCAAGTTATATAGCGGGGCTGACTGCCCAGGGTATGCAGGAATGGTACTTAAGTATCATCACTCGTGTAGATTCTTTTTATACACTTCCATGGTCGGAGTAGTGACAAGATATGATATCATACCTCCTGACAGGCTTGCAGAGCGCGGCGTCGTCAAACAATGTGATGGGTCCGGTGCCCTTGAACGCGCACGCCATCTGCGCGCACATCGCGAACACCTCCGCGATGGTCTGCACGCGACGCACCAGGAATATGTCCTCGAGGACCGAACGGAGCACGGGACTCTGTAGCGCCGCCTGGAAGAAACCGACCAAAATTATAGGTATTTACACTTTTCCTCTATACAGGGTGTTAACGAATTCGTGTAATTCCTTAAAACCACATGATCTACTACTGATGTAGACAGGCCCCGCACGGGATTTAGCTTGATTAAAAATAAAATAATTATTTTTTCATGCGGCTTTGCTACCGATCGTATCTAAACCACCTAATAAGGATTCAGTAAAGAAAAAAGAAAAATTTTTTTTGCAAAAAAAATGTTTTATTTTTGTGAACATTTCGATGCCACGCATAAATTAATGAAAGCACGGCGACACGGCTAGCAGGCACGACTAACGCGATATCGCTCTTTGCAGTCAGATAACCCAAGACTCTAAAATGACTCGGAAAAAGAAAACAAAGTTTTCTAAAAAAAAAAAAAAAAAATTTGGTTTTCAAAAAATTCCATTTACGGTTATTCTGTGTCATCAGTAGATCACGTGGTTTGAAGGAATTACACGAATTCGTTAACACCCTGTATTTGAAACGAAAGATTTCACCACTCAAAATGTGTGGACTAGTCAGCAACATCTAGTAAACACCTGTGCAATTGGTAAACTAATACTACGATCACTACGTGATAATGGAGGGAAGATAGTTCCTTCTCTAGTTCATGTCATAGTCATGGATTTGAAGGCATTAAAAACAAGGATTTGCCTTTAACTACCTTAAAGAACAACAGTTCACTTACCGACATATGCATCGACTCGCTGATATGATCGATCTTCCTCCAGGCCGGTGGAATCGGTATCGCTAGATGGTCGGCCAGCTCCCTTGCCCGCAGCTCCACGGCCGCGAACAGACCGTTGAAGCCCATCAGCAGCATGCGGCCGGCCGACTGACCCTCGGCTTCCGAGGTCGACGCCGAGAGGAGAGCCTCGTAGCGCGTGCGGACCTCTGCGGCTAAGAGGGGGGCGCCGCTGGCTGGGGACTAGAAGGGAAAAAGTGTTGTGATGTAGATTAACGCCATTTCTATTCCATGGCTAAAATAATAGTAGTAGTTCTTTCTGGTTAATAGTCAAATTATTTACAAAAAGAACAAACCTATCTAAAAAAAACTAAAATTATGAAGTGAAGGAGAAACTAAGATTGGTTTGAGGCTAAAATAAATTTATACAATTGCAATCAATAAAGTGAAGACTATCGTTGCTTCGTCATTTAGTTTTCTTTGTAAACAAGTACCACTCATTTTAATACAGCTACATTATAATTTATCAATGGTAACTCACCTCCATATCCATAACCAAATATCTAAGATGCAGCTCCAACTGCGTCAAGAGTTCATTGAGAGGCACCGGAGAGTTCATAATCACAGCATTCAGCTCATTGATCATGAGCAGCACCGACGGGTCTTCCGAATGCACCTTCTTCAGTGCTTCCGGCAGTATGATGGTGCTAAAGTTGTAGTTCAGTTGCACTAAGTCAGCTAACAAGAGGTTCGCGTTCCGGACGCATTCCACTGCGACCGGCATTGCGGCGTCTTCAGCTGACGCTGATTGTAAAGGCAGTAATGAGAGAAGCTCAACTGCTTGCATAGATAATGCACTCATATCATCCAAGAACCATTCCCCTTCTCTAGATGTTAGGTCAACGAGACAGTCTCCTGCACTTTGCGCTCCATTCTCCAACATCAAGTATCTTCTATTCAAGTTGCAGAGCATGCCTATGACTACACACTCCAACGCAGCTCCGGCTCCTTCTTCTGTCCTTACCCAGTTACTTATATTCGTCTTTGCCTCTCTGTAAGCTTCCTGCGCTAAAGCTAAAGCATCAGGACCACCTTCCAACTGCAGTTTTTCTATGGCTTTAGTCAAATTAGCGCTGGCGTCAACGTTCATGGTTTGCAGCCTGTAGTTGTAATTTATAATCTGTTGTGACGTATCGCCTTTGTTGTTGTCAGCGTTGATCAGAGCTGTTACTTGGTTGGACACTTCACGGCAGACTTCTGGAGATTTGCTCTCTAGGGCTGCGGCCAAGAACTTCCTGAACATAACCACGCGATGGTACTCTGTGTGGCTTTGTGGGTAGTATTGCGAAACTGCCACGTATTGTGATAGCAGCTCGAGACAGGATCTGACAAGGTGATGTGTCTGCTTCATGCTTTGGTACAGTTCTGTCTCTGCTTGCTCGCATTGTGATATCATGGAGCTTTGTCCAGCATTTGTAAGGAACTCTTTAATATGTTCGAATATCGGTTGCTCCTCCTCGTCGTTTGAGCCTGAGAATTCCTGCACCCACGTCATCAGTTGTGGGCCGTTGATAGCTTCTGTCGTGTTTGCGAAATTTTCGATTTGAGTATCAAAATCTTTTAGTATCTTCACTAACGCCTTCATCGAGTCCTCAACGGCGTTCTTTGCTTGTTTATACGATGTGTACTTCTGTGAGATTGCATATAACGGATGGTTATTTAGATTTGGTCCGTAAGCTTCTATTTCCTTGATCAGGGCCATCTGTTGGTGACAGTCTTGTAGTCTGGTTTCCACTGACTTCAGTTCTTCGTTTTCCTTCAGCCAGTCATCGGCACACTGCTTTATATCGGGCAGTACAGCCAAAAATTGTTCCCTGAAACAAATAGTGATCAATAAATAAACAGTTCACTGACGATTATGAATTTTTAACGAGTAGTATTGAACGCGTCGGATTAATAATTCAGGGGAAACGCGAAACGTGTTATATATACAGGGTGTTAACGAATTCGTGTAATTCCTTCAAACCACATGATCTATTAATGGTATAGATTAACCCCGCAAGGGATTTAGATTGATTAAAAATAAGTACAAAAGATTTTTTTTCCAAAAATAAAATTAATTTTATTAAAAATTTCGATGCCATGCATAAATTAATGAAGGCACGGCGACACAGCTGACGGGCATAAATAGCGCGATATTGCTCCACGTAGTCAGTTAACTATGAACGCTAAAATTACTCAGATACAGAATGTGATGGTACATTTTTTGGAAAAAAAAATTTGTGCGTTCTGAAAAAAACTTGTGCAGGATCAATCAGTGTCACCAGTAGATCACGCGGTTTGAAGGAATTACACGAATTCGTTAACACCCTGTATACGTGTCTTTTAGTTGGAACATTTGAAAACTAACACTTAAATTGACATGAAATAGGCAGAAAACATAAGACTTATGAGTCGTGAACATGTTTGTTATTTAAGAGAAAATTACGCAATAACATGTTGATAACATTACATATATTACGTAGGAGTGTAATTTTGTCCGTAACAAACTCTGTAATGCAATAGATGCTATCTTAGAGTGACAAATTGTCGCGCAAGAATTTCTATGAACATGAGATATTTGTCTACCTAGGTATTAAGACTAAATCACGTACAAGGATGAACCCATTAATCAAGAATACAAGTAATTAAGCTAACCTCAAATGGGAACATTAGGAATTATAAAGCGTTATTCGTGTCAACTAAATATTAAATCAAATGACTGAAATTTTAATGATAAAAGTTTGAATAGTGTGCTACTGTGCTCTGTTGGTTTGTTTTTGTGTTTATCTGTGTCCTTAATAATTTAATTATTTAAAGTATAGTCCTTTGAGATGTCTTAGTTTCAATCAAGTTTGTAAGTTTGATTTGGTAGAATTCTTAATGATGTTTAGTCAATACGGCTTACCAAAATATTTCGAGAGTTTGGATTCAATTTGTTATCAGCGTATTCGGCATACAATATAGATTGAGTTTGAAATTGGTAACTTCAATACTGACGATAACTTTCCAAACTCTAACTCATATATAAATAGTTTAACAGTCCATTACTGTCCCACTATAGGACACTAGTTAGAATCAGAAGGTCTTAGTCTACCACGCTGTCTTGATACGGGTTGACGGACTACACAGACACACACCATCGAGAGCTTTGTGGAGCCCTCTCGGCCGGCCTAACATGCGCAGCGCAAAATAATTTTGTGGATGCATTATCTCGCGCCGAGACGAGATAAGCCACACATTATTTCATCTCAGCACAAGATAATTCGACTGGAAAATTATCTTGCGCTCTGCACGTTAGGCTAGTACCTAGGCGTGCAGGTTTTTTCACGATGTTTAATTTCACCGTTAACGCAAGTAATAATCATATTCTGATCCGCACATGAATTCGAAACGTCAGAGGGCGATGGATGGATGGTGTGAAGAATGATATGAAAGACAAGGGTGTCAGTGATATCATGACGGTTGACAGGACGGAATGGAAGAAGAAAACGTGTTGCGCCGACCCCAAGTAACATGGGATAAGGGCAGGAAGAAGAAGAAGAGGTGCAGGCCGGATTCGCACTCGGACCTTACGGCGTGGAAGGCAAAAGTTCAACCGCTAGGCTATCACTGGTTATTAAAATAGTATAACAACGTAATACAGCATGACTAGTCACTTTTACGTCCGAAAACTATGAATGTACCGAAAACTATGAAACTGTTCATCACTTTGTACAACTTTTACTATGGGACAAATACTAAGATGTAAAAAAAAATCTGGTGTTCCATACTAAACATTCAATGTTGCTTAACAAAATGTCGCTGCTTTGGATGAATAATGTACCAATTCAAAAAAGCTTATTTTAGAGGAGAGCCTTTTAGCATTACATTGTTGAAGAAATGGCGCCAAAATGCAAAAGCAAATGACATTTTGTGATGCCACTTCGTAACTCTTGCCGATATGAATGTGAGTTTTATTCGCAAAAAATAGGGCTATTTTGGATGCCGCTTTCTCCTTTCTAGTTTAAACATTTTGGATTGTGTGTTTATTCATTTGAGTCTTTGCTATTAATTAGAAACTTTAAGTAAATATGGGAGTATGAAAAATGAATAAACTATAATTAACCTCATCTACATAAAATGCATGATGTGTTCACTATTTTAGGGCATGCAGTCCTATGTATCATTTTAAGTTTAACATTTTACTTAAGTGATTATTGTATTGTCCGATTTGTGAAATCACTACGTAGTATAAAACAAAGTCGCTTTCCGCTGTCTGTCCCTATGTATGCTTTTTAACCGACTTCAAAAATGAGGAGGTTTGTTACCTCATATCTCCGTCATTTATGAACCGATTTGAAAAATTCTTTTTTTGTTCGAAAGGGTATGCTTCCCGATTGGTCCCATATAAATTTTGTTATGATTAGACCATGAACTTCAGAGATATGGAACGTAACTCCTCATCGGATCAAAGCAAAATTCTCAAATTACTAATATTGCATTGTTTATATTTGTTGTTGGGAACTGACTACTGGAAAAGAGGAGGGGGCGCGTGTCCCCCCCCTCCCCCCCCCCCCCCTTTGGAATGTTTTCATTATATCGTGTAAGGTATCATTTGAAAGAACTTTTTATGCCCGACTACGTCAAAGCCAAAAAGAAGGGTTATGATGGAGGGGGTTAAAATTATGACACTAAAACGTATTTAATAAAAAATAAACTTTAAAAAAAGTAAAAACCGACTTCAAAGAAATACTAAAAAAAGAGTAAAATAATTACCATAATATAAAATTAACAGTTTCAGAAGTCGGTGCAACTCTACACTGCAGCAAATAGAAGCCACCGACTTCTGAAACTGTTAATTTTATATTATGGTAATTATTTTACTCTTTTTTTAGTATTTCTTTGAAGTCGGTTTTTACTTTTTTTAAAGTTTATTTTTTTAGATCTTTAAAACTACAGATTTTGATGCGGTTTTTTTTAATAAATAGAGTGATTCAAGACGAAGGTTTATATGTATAATACATTGCACCCGTGCGAAGCCGGGACGGGTCGCTAGAATGAATAAAAAAAAGCGGCGATTTATGGAACAGCAAATTTATTATTTACGAATCCAGAGCTTGTTCCATAGTAAAAGTCGTACATAAAGATGAGCAGCGTCATAGTTTGCGGATGTAAAGTTCACCAGTCATGCTGTATAATTGATAGTAAACAAGCGACATGTCTTTATCCGCAGCGCTATGTATTTTGACAGGCCACTGAACTATTAATTATATTCGTTGATCATTAAACACGGGATGTTATACAAATATTGGACAGTTACTGTATCAGTTGGCCTCGATAACATTTTAACGTGCTGCGGCTGACGGGTTGAGTGCGCCTTTCAATTTACTGTTGAGTAATACTTGGGAACTGGGTTCATAAATAGAGATGTGACGGATGCAATGCGCATATCTTCTAAAAATGATACCCAGAACGAAATTATTTTATTTTGCTTTTTAAATGATGTTATATTTTTACATTGAAAAAAACTTTTTTGTTATAAGTAACACAGTATTAGGTTATTAGTTACTTAAAAAGCCGGCCAAGTGCGAGTCGGACTCGCGCACGAAGGGTTCCGTATTATTATCTATAAAAACGACAAAAAAAACACGTTTGTTGTATGGGAACCCCCCTTATACAAGGTTAGTCAGAAAGGGGGTACTAATCCGAAAGGGGGTTAAAGTACCCATGTTAATGAATAACTTTTGTTCTACAACTTTTTCCAAAAGTCAATAGTTTAAGAGAAATAGGTGATCAAACATCTCAAAAAAAAAAGCTCTAAAATCTATCTATCCCCAGCATTTTCTGAATTTGTAACTAAAACAGGGATGAAGAATTTTTGAAAAAACTAAAATAAAAATCATTTTGCATTGAAAAAAAAAATACCGAATTTTGAAATTGTAACACTTGCTTTATGACAGTAATCAGTGATACTTTAAATGGCCTGCGGATTAGTACCCCCTTTCCGACTAACCTTGTATATTTGTTTTAATTTAATTAATTATTTTTAAAGTGAATATTTAACTAAGTATTCTGTGAATATTTCAAGCGTCTATCTGTTGCCGTTATCAATATCGAGCAAAAACGATAAAAAAATCACGTTTGTTGTATGGGAGCCCTTTAAATATTTATTTTATTCTGTTTTTTAGTATTTGTTGTTATAGCGGCAACAGAAATACATCATCTGTGAAAATTTCAACTGTCTAACTATCACGGTTCATGAGATAAAGCCTGGTAACAGACGGACGGACGGACAGCGGAGTCTTAGTAATAGGGTCCCGTTTTATCCTTTGGGTACGGAACCCTTAAAAAAAGTGACTACACAACTTGTGCTACTAGTAACCAATTCAATAAGCTACCAGTAAACAAGCGGTTTACTAATTATAATCAAACTTTATTTGCTAGTTAGCACAATTCGGCAATATATGAAATGACTGAACTAGTTTGGTTGTCAATTTTTTTCAGTGTATTTATGTAATATTTTCTATCTGTGGAAGTCGAAATAAACTATTCATTTCTTTAAGTTTGAGTTACAATTCTGCATAATACACAAACAACATGCAGTTTATCGTAGATTTAGAATAAAACATTGATTTAAAAAGCACTTATTGTTGAGATACATTTTGGGCTCCCCAGTAGCTTCTTGTATGAGCAACACTATTCCATTGAAAAACCTACTAATACATAGTACACATAGTTTTTATACTACAATGTTCGGAATTTAAAAGCGATCTTTATTTCTGACTTTGTTTCAGTATTACTTCTCAGAGCTAGTCAGATAGGAGCCGGAGCTATCTAGTCTTAAGAAAACATATAAAATTGACTTGTAAAAGTGACTGCAACCAATTTATTTACAGAAATAAAAATCATTTATCATTTACAACGGATCATTCGCCTGTTATTTTTTTTAGGTAACATTTCCTAGTGTTTATTTTACCCATAAAACACGAACATAATACAGGCACAACGAAAAAAAAAACTTTTAGTGGCAAAATAATGTTCTACATATACGGCCCTAGTATCCGCAGTATTTCAAAGATATCCGCATCCCCATCTCTACTACTGATATAAATAAACGCATTCTGGGAGCGGTTATCGCACCAGATAATGTACATACAGTATTTATTGCTGAGCGTAAATCTGCGCCTGAGATGAGCGTCGTATATCGGAGCGTAACAAAGCAACGGCAGCAGGGCAAATGGTATACTAAACATATACCTGCTATATCTGTTTGCTATAAAAGAATCATTGTGATTCGGAGTTGCATTGAGGCTAAAGGTCTCCCTACACTTATCGACGCGAAATTGGCTTAGGACGGTCGGAAAAGCTTTATGACTAGGGGCATAATGGTGTAACCGACGTCGTTCGCCTCGGCTCGGCGCGGCCGTCCGATTCATCTATACTAATATTATAAAGAGGTAGAATTTGTTTGTTTGTTTGTATGTAGGAGGTAATCTCCGAAACTACTCATCCGATTTCAAAAATTCTTTCACCAATAGGAAGCTACGTTATCCCTGAGTGCTATAGGCTATATTTTATAATCAATAAATTAGGGATCAATAACCGACATTCACGCGGACGAAGTCGCGGGCAAAGGCTAGTCGTTGATAAGTGTGGTGGGACCCTAACATGCAGTTCAGTGTATAATAGTATAGTTAGGATAAAACCCGGCAGAGAACAAGCTTGTAAGAACGCTAACGGTTATTTGCGGATCATTGTTTAGCCCAGGGCTAAAGATTTAGTTTACGAGTCACCGACTTCTTCAGTAGCCTGGATGGAAAACCAGCAATGCTGAAGATACGATGGTGATCTTAAGAGGGTTAAGAGACACGAGAAGTCATGTAAATCTTCAATATTAAGTTTGAAATACACATCGCACCACGCTTCTTTGTCCGTTTCCGAATTTTAGCATTAAAAATATTGATCTCTCCTCATAATTATATTATTTCTACAATAATACTTACGTAACTTCAGCAAAATGATGCTTCAACTCCTGCGCCCTGACAGCCATCATTGCCAGTGCTGCGCGCACGTCTCTCGCGGTGCGCCTGCGCTTGCCACCTCCGCCGGCAGCGCCGCCCCACTCCACCAGCGGGTCGTACACGAACGCCTCCAGGAGAGTCAGCAGCGTCTCGCGACCACGACGCATTGAACGCAGAACGTGCTCGCATGCCAGGCGGAAGATTCCCTGTGAAACAAAAGAAGAAATTGTTATTAAACATTTTTCTTGGAGATAACTGAGGTGGAACTGGTAATGCTGACGAATCTGTATTCTTGTCTAATAAAAACGGGTAGTAAGCGACTACCCGTTAAGGACTAATGAACTACCAGTGGCGCGTAACTTGCGAAAGCGTCCTACAAAGGCGAAGGCGATGAAGATATTCTCGAAATTCATCAATTCATTTTTAAAGTTTACTCCGACAACACATAACATATTATAACTTTCGTGAGACATATTCACATTGATGATTAATTACGGTTTATTCACGTGTATTTTTCGGATTACACGACTAGTTTCGGACCCAAACGGAGCCCTATATCATGAGCTGAACACGCGGCGAAGTCGCAAGTCGAACTGGATCCGAAACTAATCAAGCAATCCCGAAATATGCACGTGAGTAAACCGTACCTAATCATAAATAACTAATAACATAACATCACGCTTTTATTCCCCGAAGGGTAGTGCAGAGGTGTATGGTACACTCTCATTTCGCCGTTATGCTTAAGTCCCCTGTATTAGTTGGCGAATAACTAAAAACCTAGTTCAAAAAACTTCTGGTAAACACTTTAAAATTTTACATTATTTGTGTTACAACAGTTGGTAACTGCAAGCCAGTAAAGCTTCAACTTGCCAATACAATGCAGGTTTATAATAAAGCCCCAGTCAGTAATAATTCGCGGCGGTAATAAGCCGTGGCAGGTTGTTAGCCTAGGGGCGCCTAGTTTGACCCAATTCACTCGTTGACTCTTAGCTTGCGGGAGACCTAAATAGCTAATAAACTGCCGTTTACATTTATATTAGATCAACCTAATAGAGTACATAAGAATTTGCAGAATTAATAGAACGGATAATCACTTACACAGCATAGTATAAAACAAAGTCGCTTCCCGCTGTCTGTCTGTCCCTATGTATGCTTAGATCTTTAAAACTACGCAACAGATTTTGATGCGGTTTTTTATAATAGATAGAGTGATTCAAGAGGAAGGTTTTAAGCTATAAAACGTACACGTGCGAAGCCGGAGCGAGTCGCTAGTTTATAAATAAAGTACAATAATAACTTCACGAGGACGTACACTAAACACGTATTGTTGTGCACAAACTAAAAAGTCTGTTACCATCTTTTTCAATCTGATAAAATAAAAAAAGAGACGAACGCAAATAAGAGCTGTCAAATGTAGTTGAACTAAAAGACGATACGTCAGAACGTTTCGGCTAAAAAAACAGTGAAAGGCGCAAACAAGTTTGACATTTTTAACTTAGTTCTTATCTACCACCATCCTTTTCTCGCGCTGTCTGTTAGTGAAAGATAGTTATTCTCCAATTTTAGTTTGGTTGGTGAACAAGAGAATTAGCACCACTGTCTGTAAACAAACAAAGTTTTTTTACGTCTTCATCATATTTAACCCATTACTGCCTCACTGCCTCTTTTCAGAATGACAAGGGGTTTGTATTCAGACCCTCCTTCTTGAAAGGCAAGAGTTCAAACAGTATGCTATTACATCTCATCTTCATAATTCCTCTTTAAAGAGAACATTAGGTGTAGATTCCATTACAAGAACAAACAATATAAAACATATGCAATTATCTTAATCATTAGGGCTCCTGCTTAAACCACAGCTAAAGTCAAGCAACATGATTATAGCTGGCAACTTGTACCGCCTTGTAACGCATTACGGATAGGAGACACCACAGTATAGCAACTTGTTATGACTTCGCGTCTTGTTCAACTGATTACAACTTGCCTGTGTATAATGTAATGTGAGGCAATTACGTTAGTCTTAACTAAACAGAAATGTTAGGTTTACAACAAAGAAATCGGTACTACAATATAGGATCCCGGAGTACAATACGATACAGGTATTGTAAAATTTTGCAGTCTTATAAAACCCATACAACTATACAGTTGTGGAGGAACGAGGTGTGGTGTTCCTCCAACCAAAGGGAGGATCCTCTAACAAGGCGGAGTCTTATGCCTGGTGGGCTACTGTCCAACGGTTGATGTTGGGAGGTTATATAATATACTATCTGCGTGTTAAATCATGATACCGCGATGTAGGAACTGTCAAGTATGAGAGAGAGTTGTCGATATTGCCGCTATAGTCGTCTACATCACCGGTGTGTTGCGTAGTTCGCATGTGGCGTGGATAGATGCCGCCACACAGCCCTTTACAAGCCTATATTGTATTTAGTTTGGCGTGCAGATTCGTAAGAGATGGTTCATACGAAACATATAGTCAGCCGATGACTGTGAGCAGGCTCACTGTGACCCTCGGTATTAAATTGAAGTCGGACATAACAATACGCTGAAGCATGCAATGCGCCACTAGGGTGAGTGAGGAAAAGTCGGTTTGTTTAAGTACTCACTTTAGACGCGCCAATCAATACCCGAGGCGCGTTTTGGCGTAGTACAATAATTGGCTGCCGAAGCTCGGCGATTACGCATAGGAAGGCAAAAATTAGGAAACCCTGTAACGCTAACTCACTTTTGGCGGCTGACTGTGGGTTTGGCGTGCCTAAGCGTTGGTTCATATTAGGT
Organism: Amphipyra tragopoginis; assembly: GCA_905220435.1. Taxonomy (NCBI): domain Eukaryota; kingdom Metazoa; phylum Arthropoda; class Insecta; order Lepidoptera; family Noctuidae; genus Amphipyra; species Amphipyra tragopoginis. The sequence continues at coordinate 25,617,732 of HG992008.1, read as the reverse complement.
CGGACTGGCATGTTTGTCGCTGTCGGTCGGTTCTAGCTGTTCACACTAGATCGTGCCAACATTGGCCGGCCTGTGTGTGGACATGTCGTTTCGACAAGTGTGAACGGCGCAATATAAAGTTGTAGTATGCCAATAATACAGACCCAACAGTAAAACCATGACAAAACACCCGGTAAATGTGTCGTCACCGATAGTTTTATCGAAACCCAGTAATGTTAATGATCCTATTAAAATACATAAGTACGCCAATACATACAAATGACACATTTATCGGGTCGATTAATGCGTGGGTCCTAATGTGAACCAGTCCTAATTTAGGTGTTAATAACTACACGGATATTGGTAAATTGATTAATACCCATTTAGACTTTATCCACGAGTCGACTAATGTACAGGGTGTAAGGAATTCGTTCGAGTAATTCCTTCAAACAACGTGATCTATTGGTGACATAGATTGGTCCTGCATAGGATTATGTCAGACAAACAAAAAAACAAATGAAAAGAAAAAACTTATTCTTCTGTTTCCGAGTCATTTTAGCGCCAAGTTAACTGACTGCACGGAGCGATATCGCGCTATTCGTGCCTCGCAGCTGTGTAGTCGTGATTTCATTAATTTATACATGGTATCGAAATGATTTATCACATAAAATATTTTTTTGCTTATTTTTTACTGGAACCTTCATATGTGATTTAGTTAGAATCACTTACCCTTACAACAAGAAAAACTAGAATTTTATTTTGAATCAATCTAAATCCCGTGCAGGTTTAATCTATACCAGGGGCCTAATTCTCCTAAAATAAATCTTGATAAATCACAACCGAACCAAGGCCGAACCGTTCATTCAGACAGTTCTCAATTTCAAAAGCTATCAAATTGTTTGACACAAAAAACAAAATCAATCATTTTGAAAGTTTTCGAAAACAAAAACTGACTGACGGTTGTGGTTCGATTGCGTTTGTCAACAATTTATTTTAGGAGAATTAGGCCCCAGTAAAAAACCATTTACATGTGGTTTTAAGAAATTACACGAATTCGTTTACACTCTGTATTTCCTAAAATAAAACATCTCATAAAGCCTTGGTAATAGCACAAGCATTTCACCTATAATCTTAAAACCAACGTTTAATACACCTACTAGAGTGCTGCATATTTGAAGACATGCACAAAGGCGTCGCAGCAGGAAATATTTACAGGTGAGAGCACAAAGGAGCGAGAGCCGCTCATTTTGCTCCAAATATCTTGAAGCGGCTCCATGCCTTCGCTTTGTAACCTTCTGAATATTTAAAGAGGACCAAGTTTATTCTTTTTTGGTCTTTGGTCCGGAGGAGCGGGGAAGTGATCGGTTTTATTTATTGCTTGTTAAAGTATTTTTGAGAAGGGTATCACCAGCTTTGGGACTTTTTTTCTATATCCAGCAGTAAGCTGCGAAAGACTGGGTGAATTGATTGATTGAAAGCATCTTTATTACATTTATTTAAAATTATTTTTAACATATGAAATGGTTGCATGTTCGTATTGGAGGTTGTTATAGTTGTATCTGCGAAAAATGGAGATATCTTGAGAGCGTGACTGTGATAAAATAGTATAAAGGAGTTATTTGATTGGTAGCAGAAGCAACGATCAATTTCGACAACGGTATCCCACTAGAGTCAGTATGTCAGAAGCATTGTAAGGGATTTATGAAGGTTGTGTCTCTAAGTTGTGTTTTTTTTCTTCATTCAATTGTATGTTCGAACCTTAAGATATCGGCATTGCTCAGTAACTGGGTAGCGGAGGTCTGATGGCAGTTGCTCCGTGTAAAATACTGGTATTCAGTCACATCTGGTTAGACTGCAAGCTGACCCCAACATGGTTGGGAAAAGGCTAGGCAGATTAGATTCAATTTTATGTTCAATTCAATTTTTAATTATTGTAATTGATCCTAGACCGTTTTAATTATAGTAAAATAAATAAAAAGACGATGTAGTAACAAAAAATGAAAGGAGTATACTTCGGTGGTTTGGCCATGTTGAAAAACTGAGTAAACGGCGATTAACAAAAGGAATTTATAAGGCGGATGTCAGTGGAAACGCCAGTAGAGGACGCATTAGAAGGACATAGTACATCGATCGATGTCATTGGTGATGTTCTTCAAAAAGGACAGGTGCGCAGTACTTTCAACCGGCGTGCGTGTATGACAAGATGTATGACCGTGGACGAAACGAAAGGAGTAAGGATCGTAGCAGGCGTTATACAGTTTCTGCTTACCCCAATGGGAAAAAGGCATGAGTTTAAGTATGTATGTACGTAAAATAAATAATTATTATCACTAGCAATAGCTGCAGCTGCTGTCGTAAAGAAAGAATCGCAAAGCATTTTAATCCTCTTTCCCTCCCACATAACAACAAACCCACATTATTTACAAGATAAAGGTTTACAAGCCGTCTCCGCGGACCAGCACCAGACACATTCGTTCCCGCATAACGTCTGGCGGCAATTGAAAAATTCCGCAGTTTGTCGCCGACACTTAAACTATAGTGCACTAGGGAGGTGGGTACATATTGTATTGTGGAGAGAAAGTGCTGTCATAGAACTAGACACTACAATGACTGTATTAATATGGTCTTATAACATGAGATAAGTGAAGATGGACTAGCCCCCGATTTAGAATAGAATATACTTTATTGTACACCAAAATTGTAACACAACTCGTAGAGCGGTTACGCACTGCATCCGATCCGAATCCGAGAAAATACGTTCCGAAGTAGTTATAGAACTATTTGTATGGTAGTTTACGCACTAGATCCGACTTCCGTCGCCGGCCCTTTTCCTGGGGTTTTTCTGTAAAAGTTACTATGCAAAGAATATCAAATATTTAAAAAAAAAACATGCATCAATTACCTACTTTACGGTTTTTCATGATGTCGTTTACGTTTTTACGATAGCAGTCTCTAGTCTCTACAATTTACGAAATGACCGCTATGGCAGGACTCAACTTTCGTTCAACAGAGTATAAGAAATGGCGACACTCGAAAGCGTATAGAGAATGTACTTGCGCCATGTCTCTCGGACACTTACATAACTTGAATTAAGAGTTTTTCTTGAAGTACTGTGTACTTCTAAGTAACAAATTCACCATAATCTAAAACTTATCGCATTACATTATAATTACTGTCTGTTAAATAGAAGGTAAGTTGTTGGAGTACCTTTTAAATAAATAAATAACTGTGGGCGTTACCATTTTATTGTTTACTGTATGTAATTTTTGGTCATCATAGGTAGGTATATTATCACTACGTCTCAATTGAATTAGGTAATTTTATCCCCATAAACAATTACTTTGTACTGTACCAAGTAGAAGAAAAATACATAGTATTTTAATAAGATTCTTTGGAACATCTCTTGCGATGTTATCTTGATTAAAATTAATTGTTATCCAGACACTGATATCGCGCCAGACAAGTTTTTGTAGAACCTAACTCCGCAGACAACGCGATCACTACCTGGGGATTACATTAACCCGCTAGCCAGATAAAAATTTATTAGATATATTGACAATAAATTGCAAACGAGTTTTTGTTACCGAAGCGTTATAGTGTTTGTTAGAAATTAATTATGGTGATGTTTGACGACTGTCACTGTAAGATTAACGTTATTATTATAGAGGATAAATAGATTTGCGAATGCAGCGTTAATTATTACTTTCACATTGGGTATGTTGGGCTGAATAGCGAATAAAAATATAAGAGATTAAATACAGTACCAAAGATAGCTCTTTTGGTCATCCTTATCTTAGAGATGTCAAAGTTCCGTATAAGATAAAGATGTGTTATAATCTTAAATATTACAATGTAGGTATGTATATTCGTCGTGTGTAACGTGTGTTCGTTTTCTATTCTATTTTATGCGTTCGCGCATCGTTTATTAAATTGAGTTGAAACTTTGTACAGTTGTTGTTAGCACTTGCGCGAAAGTTTTTGACATAGTTACATCAACGAACAATAGATGGCTCGCGAGTTGTATCGGATAATTTTGAGAGGCATTGCAACGCATGCCGGGGTTTACCTAGTGATATAAAGGGTTACTCGTTATTGGTCACGATCCCGTGGCAGGGTTGTAGGACACGTTATCCTCTATGTAATAATCCAGTATTGCTTCATGAAAAAGTAAATAACTTTCGAGACATTTTTTCTAATTATTATTTTTAAAGGGACGAGTTGGCAGGTTTGAAACAATATTTCGAAAATGGTTCAATTTTACATATTGTATTACTGGTTTATTAGATACTGGATAACATTTCCTACAACTCTGTATAATAATATAAATAGAATTCATAACAATCACAAATATAAATTCTTAGATTCGCGTTGCTCTAATCCACTTGCTTCTAGTTCGCCGATCCGTATCAGACCAGCATGGTACACCATACATACATATTAGTACACTAAATGCTCTTAATATTCTCATTCTGAGAAGAGGCTCGTGCCAAGCAGTGGGACAGTAATTGGTTGATTATGCTATGCTGGACACGGGCCATAGGAATATACATATAATTAGAGTTACATTTAATGTCTTGTGAAAGTGTTCCACGTTTTCGCTCACAATGGGCCTCATAAGAAGGCTCAAGGTCACCCAAAGGGCAATGGAGAGGGCTATGCTCGGAGTTACCCTGCGTGATCATATCAGAAATGATGAGATCCGCAGGAGAACCAAGGTAACCGACATAGCTCGAAGAATTGCCAAACTTAGTGGCAGTGGGCGGGGCACATTGCTCGCAGAACGAATGGCCGATGGGGCCGAAAGGCTCTGGAGTGGCGACCGCGTACCGGAAGACGCAGCGTGGGTAGGCCTCCCACAAGGTGGACCGATGATCTGGTGAAGGTCGCGGGAAACCGCTGGATGAGAGAAGCACAGGACCGGTCGATGTGGCGATGTTAGGGGGAGGCCTATGTCCAGCAGTGAACGTTTTTCGGCTGAATGATGATGATGATGAAGGTGTTCAATTTTACACAAAATACCGATATATTTTACATTTCTACGCCACTATTTGTCGTTGAAAACCTCCAGCCAGCTCAAACACAGAACATAAAAGAGTTTCGCTTGAAACCAGTATATTTTTTTGTACAAAACCTTTGGCCCGTACATTCACAACAGGTTGTACTGTAGGTAGTATCCGTCGAGTACTATGCTGTTAGCGCACCATGAATTGTTTATGTGTGTCCAACTGCACCGGAGTATGTTTGGACCTACTCGCTATATGAGAAATGTAACAGTCGGATTTATTGTCGTTCAGGTCATGGCACACTATACCGGCACCGCAACGGCACCACCGCTCCAAACGAGCAATTAACTTGTCATTCAAATTAGAGCATTAAATCGTGTGTCGTATAATATATTTCAGAATGTCAATATGAAAAAGCCAACGGCTGGCAGTCAGCGCGCTTGCCGCTACCATACAACTCGACTCGCAGCCTGCGCTCTGCAAGCGAGCGGACCGCGTGCTTACAGCACACCGACTGCGTGCTTACGGCGCGCCGACTTCGTACTTACGGCGCGCAGACTCCGAGTCGCCAGCGAAACTACGTCGTGAAACACATTATAACAACGTGCAAGTCCTAGGCGTGTTCAATCACAAATGCCATATACTCGTAACTACTGTGTTCGCGGTGACAGCAAGTTTGCACCTCGCGGCCGGCGCGCGGACTGCGAGCTTGCACGTCGCGGCCGGCGCGCGGACTGCGAGCTTGCACGTCGCGGACGAGGCGTATTTAACGCGCTGGCGGCTAGCCGTAGCCTAAATTCGAGGCGACGCCGAGCTGCAGCTGTGCAGTTGCGGTGCCGGGATAATGTGCCGTGACCTTTATAGTGGCGGGACCAACTTTGGCAAGATGATTTGTATTTTAGAATTTAGTACCTATTTTGTAAGGAGAGGCTCGTGGATGATTAACAATCGCGCAGATCATATGATTTACAAGGTTAAGCTGCACTTGCCGCGGCCAGTCCGTGGATGGGTGACCGTTCTTTACACATCGAGACCCGTCCACGTCTCGAAGAGCACGTTAAGCCGTCGGTTCCAGGTGTTTGTATAACTGTGATGTTATATTTCCTTTAATTATTAGTTACGTTTTAAGCGATTCATAAGTCCAAAGGTCGCAAGCGCGGCTGCAGTGTGAGTTCAATTCCCAGGCTATTAAGTGTTTCTGCTAGGAAGTTCTAATAGTCGTACAGTAGCAGCAGGAAATTGTGTCCAGTATATTGCGATAGGTTCTACCGGTATTCCAAACTATGATAAACAATGATAAAACTTTACCTACCCCTTTAAACAATACAGGAGGGACGCGACGTTCATAACCAGAATCATTAATAGTAGTATTAGAACAAAGTTCTGTAGGCTATCCAGCTAAAATACCATAACATAATTGGTAAAATATTATTTGTAAAATTAATAGGCCGACTCAAACGCCAGACGCTTATAATCCTGTTCACCCGAATAAACTCTAAAACGATAATACAATACACGTAATACTTCAAAAACATCTAGAAATACACATCGGTAAATTCAATCCAACTAACAAACACAAAGACCAAATGATTGCAACGTGATAACTCGTAGCCACGTAGCTGTACTACGAGTTACGGCGTAGCAACGTAGTGGCGTAGCGTCGTAGCCTCAGATCTTAGAAAGTAGGGCGATATACCAAGAAATTACATGAAATATGAAATGTGTTGTTTAAACTTAGAATACATACAGCTAGGGGTTGGGGAGGGTAGTCGCCAGGATAAATATTTGCGGCTAGCAGCATAAGTTTAGACTGAAAGTCTCTCGACATACTTGCGGAAAGACTGGAGGATGGTAAAATTATGCAGTCATCAGTTTGGAATTTTCTTATTTAAACAGGACTAGCTGTAGTCTGTACTCGGCATGCGTTGCAATGCCACTTAGAGAAAATAAGTGTGACACTAATTTGCATTTTTAAAATCTAAATGTGGATATGTGTTGTCGATTCGAAACCCATAATTAATACGTGCTTTAATTTGAGGGGACCCGAGTTTACCGTACTGACGGGACGAACATCAAATGTTGACAGCTAGGAACAGTTTGTATGGGAAAATAAAATTGTAGTTTTTACTATTTTCCTCGCAATTTTTCCATATTTTCTCACCACTTAAACCTTCCCTGGACTTCCACAAATATTTCAAAACCAAAATTAGCCAAATCGGTTCAGCCGTTCTCGAGTTTTAGCGAGACTCACGAACAGCAATTCATTTTTATATATATAGATTACTTCGAATTAACAGGCAAAACTTTTACTAGTCATCATTAATAGAACACATTCTTAAAATAAAATCGTAAAAGGGGAACGCCCATAAAATGCCTGAAATGGACAGAAAATACGAATAGTCCTTAATTCTAATTAGAATTAAATATGCATAATGAATAATTCTCAAGTTTGTAAACGTAGGAGGAAAATATAACGATCTTTAAAATATTTCGCTTGATATCCGTCTAATTCATTCTTATTTTTTAATGGACAACTGTGTTTAATCTGACATGTGTAATCGACATTCAGCCAAACAAGAATTTTCAAATAATTTATCGAAGTATTTTATAGAATTATTGCACAGTTATCGTTCATTTAGAATAATTCGACCTAATTATAACGTTTATCTAATGAAAGTAATATTATATGCATGTCAATATTAATTAAAATAAAATTATTTTCAAATAAGAAAAAGTATCGTAGGCTGCATGGATAACATGTCCTTTGCCTTACTGACAGTTTGATATTGATTACTGCATTTCATTTTTCCGTTGAATTGTGGTTTTGAATTGATCGATTCACATTTTGCGTTTGCGACTTGAGTATAACTTAATAGGATATAATAACGACGACTTTGGCCATTTTTAAGGATTTTGATTTTACTTCTGCACACGTTACCCCTTTTCGAACTCGACTTAGATTGAACCCGCCTTGACGACGACTCGGCTTTTTGACGACGGACCTGGACCTGCTTTTTATACGACTCTGCTATTGTTTTGGACTCTTACACCGTGTACATTTAAAAATGGATGGAAACGTACACTGTGTTAATTGCTATCTCGATCTTACAGCGATGAGACGTAATGTCGTATCAGAGCAAAATGATGAAGTACGTCGTTTAATACAGGCATGGATAACACCATTAGCTGTAAGTATATTCATTCCATAGTTTTTGTGAATAATTATATTGAACTGAACGCACTGACATTGAACAATTAGTACATTGTTTTTTGTTCTTTCTCACAGGTTGAACCAGGTAGTGTTGTTTGTGATGCATGTCTTAGATTAGCGGTTCACACTATCACCGAGACACCTGGAACCAGCCGGCCAGGTAGACAAGTAGGCCACCAACATGTGTGCGTTTGCTGTGGACAGTCTGTTCTACGACAACGATCACATGTTGTAAGAAATAGCAGTGATCGTGAGAGGCACATAATGAATGTAGTAGCACACAGAATCCAACCACGCCAGGTAAGTTCATTCCTCTGCCCTAATTCTGTGTAATTCCCTCTTATCCCGTGCAAATAACGTCACTATCATGTCTTTTAAAAACTTATCACAGAGTACTTTTTTATGCATAGGTTTTCGTTCATCGAGCTTGAAGTAAAACAAAACCAACTTTTACTTTTCATTTTGCTTGCAGCTACGTTCTTCGGATTTGATCTGCCACCCATGTTGGCAACGATGCAGCCGGGCTACCTCACCCCCTACTACTCCTTCACCAAGCCCGAGTCCGGTACCCAGTCAGGCAGGTAGTTTGAATATACCTCTACATGAAGAACCTCCTCAAATAAGATCCAGCGTACTGTTACCTAATTACGGAAGAGCAGTTGATACTCAAAGTCATTGTTTCTATCCAGGATGTAATATGATTGATAGACATGTGGTACCACTTTCATTAAGGGTGTGGCTCTTCAAGGACTACAAGTTTTATATACCAAAGAATTCAAAAATATGTAGTCATCATTTGAATAGTGACTTTTGGCATGAACTCCCTGCTTTGGAAGATATGAATCATGAATTCACTGTGGACCACATTGAAGACTTTGCATCATTTGTGAATTATGAATGTCGTGCTTTGGACTTCGAAAATATACACTTAATGGAAGAACATATGGTGTGGTACTTTTTAGGAATGAGTAGAAATAGTTTTGGTACTCTAATGGGAGAGGTGCCCCGATTGGCGCAAATGCATAGAGGTTCTACTGCCCTTGGAGCTTACCTGATGAAATTGAGAACTGGAGATTCTGATGAAAGATTATCATCTCTTCTACAAATACCGAGAAGTACTCTGGAACGTCTAATGGCTAAAGCAAGGGAAAAACTGCATCAAGATTTTGTTCCTATGAACCTTGGAATTGGACATATAACAAGAGAACAAATAGCAGCAAGAAACCTTGTTCTACCAAATGGGCTGTTTGGCGAAGTCGACGGAATAAGGAAGCCTGTCGTAATTATTGATGGAACATATATCTATGTACAAAAAAGCTCCAACTATTTGTACCAAAAAGAGACATATTCTCTTCACAAATATCGAAACCTTGTGAAGCCATTTTTGCTTGTTTGCTCCGATGGCTATATAATCGATGTGTTAGGCCCTTATCCAGCAACAACTTCCGATGCTCAGATAATGATTAGTGAATTTGATGAACCCAGTAAGCCATTGAGACAATATTTTCAGGATGGTGACGTATTCATTCTTGATAGAGGGTTCAGGGATTCCATTCCACTTTTGCAATCTTGCAATTATAGTGTTCACATGCCATCAACACTGCAAGTAAATGAAATTCAATTATCCACTCTGGAAGCTAATAAAAGCCGAAGAGTTACTATTTGCCGCTGGGTTGTGGAAGCCGTAAATGGAATATTCAAGCAGCAATTCAAATTATTTCGCCAAGATTTTTTTAATAGAGCTTCGAGACATTTAATGGTAGATTTCTCTATAGCAGCAGCATTAATTAATAGGTTTTATACTAGAATAGTTGACAGGCCAGATGCTGTTGATATTTTGCAAATAATACATCAGAATATGTATACAGAAAATATACTAGCTGATTATGTGATCACAAATAATTTGAATCGTCGCAGAGCGCAATTCCAAAGCATTAATATAAATCCTAACAATGTTGCTGATTTCCCACAACTGACATACAGCGAAATGGTTTTGTTGGCATGTGGTACGTACCAAATAAAACAGGCTCGCTCATACTATGGCGAGCACACACGAGCGAATGGTATTTATAAGATTGAAATATGTAGGGAACTGGATAACGAATTAGTTGAGCATTTATCTCTTCCGGGTAATTGCTTTTTACTTCGAGGAAAAATACAAAGCAGACATATTTCTCAAAAAATATATTTTGTTTATATAATAATTAACAATTCCTTATCAGGGATAAGGGCTTTACAGCATCGCTATTGTAACTGCCTCGTGGGACGGCGAACAGTTGGTACCTGTGCCCATACTATGTCAATAATATGGTACTTAGCATGGGCCCGGTACCAACCCAATATCAATCCTCCTGCACAGTTTCTTGATGATGTGTTAGTGGTTTTTAATGATGATTAAAACATTTAAATGCAGTTTTGTTTATTAATTATTGCGTAATAATCTTAAACCTTGACTTAACCTATATTTTAGAAAAAGATGTTTGGAACAAGTTTTGCCGAGTTTTTTTGTAATTATTGAAAATGATATGGGTTCCCTACGACTTATAGTGCAATTTGGCGTATATTTCATTGTTGTTCATTTCAGGCATTTTTTTATGTGGCTGATGGGCATTCCCCTTTAATAATTTTGATAACAAGATATCTAACTAATACAGTAGCGAAGGGCTCGCACGTAGTAGGTATCTTGTTATCTAATTACCTAAGGTTTAGGTGTTTTAGAGAGGCCTAATTCGAACCCGGCCCGCATCTCTGATCGAATTCATGTGCGTATCGTAATTTAATTATGACTTGCGTTAATGGTGAAGAAAAACATCGTAAGGAAACCTGCACACCCGTGAGAGCACCAAAAAGTTACCGATGGTGCGTCACTGGCGAAGGCTCCATACAACTCGATTCCTATCGGCTTCCCTTTCGAAACGAGTAGTTACTGGAATTCACGCATCACACTTGAGCAAGGTAAACATTTTTTGGTCCGGCTTCCCTTTTAAGAAAATTCACCCTTCGTTACTGTGGTGCGTGTAGTGTCATCATCATCTGCCTAGCCTTTTCCCAACTATGTTGGGGTCGGCTTCCAGTCGAACCGGATGCAGCTGAATATCAAGTATTTTACATGGAGCGACTGCCTATCAGACCTCCACAACCCAGTAACTGGGTAATACGATACTCTTGGTAAGACTGGTTGTCAGACTTTCTGGCTTCTGACCAACAGTAACGACTGTCAAAGATCTACAAATGACAGCCGGGACCAACGGCTTTACGTGCTTTCCGAGGCACGGAGGAAACTCGCTGTGGTAAATGGTCACCCATCCACAGACCAACCTCGGCAAGCGTGGCTTAACCCGGAAGATCGGTCTATGCGGCTGTAATTATTTAGCCACGAGCTCCTGTGTGCTCCTGTGTGGTGCGTGTAGTGTGTCGAAGCATAATAAGTCCATTAGTGTCCAACAGCTGGTCAGGAGCCTTTTCTAAGAATGAGAAGGGTTTAAGCCTTAGTCCACGCTGACCTGGTGCGTGGTGGCGGACTCAGAAACAGTGTGGTTGCTCAATAGGAATCTACCTTCTATGTAAAAGACAAAATCAATGAGAGTAACGTTCGTTCGCTAAAATATTATTTTTTATAAGTATAGGTGATTACGAGGACGATACTGTACGCAGATGACGTTGCTTTGATAGCTGACTCGGTAGTAGACCTACAAAACGATTTTAACCGTTGGATGAAATCGCTCGAAGACAATGGTCTGAAGATCAGTCGTAAAAAGACAGAGCATATGTCGTGTATATTCGATGGCCATACGGACGTAAGTGAGATTAAAATTTTCATCGACGCCACACCCATACCGTCCGTCGACCATTTTAAATATTTAGGGTCAATCATCAGCCGTGATGGCAAAATTGAGCGAGACGTAACCCATAGAACAACCACGGGATGGATGAAGTGGAGACAACTTACAGCCGTAATGTGTGACAAGAAGATGCCAATTAAGCTTAAAGGCAAACTGTACAAAACAGCAATTAGACCCGCCATCCTTTATGGTACAAAGTGCTGGGCAACCACTAAACAACACCTGTCAAAACTACACACAACGGAAATGCGCATGTTACGATGGTCAGCGGGCGTCACACTTCTGGATAAAGTACGCAACGTACACATCCGAGGTAGCTACAAGATTGCCCCCATTGCTGAGAAAGTTAAAGAGCAACGCCTTCGATGGTATGGACATGTGTTACGCCGTCCAGAAGACCACATGGTGCGAGTAGCCCTTAACCTGCCGACAGTGTCGCGAAATCGCGGAAGACCCCCCGCCACCTGGCTGACAACAGTCCAGAAAGATCTGAAGGAGAGCGAAATAGATACCGCAACGGCTCTGGATCGACATAAATGGAAAAGGCAGACAAGGAGAGCCGACCCCAGATAATGGGACAAGGCAAAGGAAGAAGAAGAATAGGTGATTACGAGGACACCTTGTGATGGCGAATAGTGTGAACAAGATTTTAAATTTAAAACACACTGCCGCTTCTTTTATTACACTAAAGAATCATGGCGAGTCCCATACGTACTTTGATTTGTACAGAAAAATAAAGAATTTTAGAGAAGTTGGAATGTCGTTGAAATTAATCTTTGGTGCCTAAAGAGTAGCTTTAGGTATTTAAAATATTTTTATAACCTCGCAATAAAAATACAATTTATTTTATGATTCCTAACTTATCATTGGGCAAATTTCTGAACGCGGCAACATTGACAGGTGATTAGTATGACATGTTCAGAAATTAACTCAGTTTCAAAAGATTTTGTTTGGAATATTATATTTTATTCCGAGGTTCTAAAATTATTTTAAATGCTGAAAGATATTCTTTAGGGAGCAAGGATCAATGGTAAAACTAATCCTACTTCTCTAAAAATCTTTATGTTTTTGTACAAATCCTGCCATGATTCTTTCTGCATACCGTTTGAATGTACCGCCACAATTTGAGCGAACTGTCTTGAGCCATATCTCCGTTTCTTCTAAGATCTTTGTTGGTAGGCTATCGGTAATACATGTTGAGTGCTCTCAGCGTCCTGTTACGACGGACATGCGAGCTCTAACGCAGGCTTGTTTCACCTCCTACTAGTGCTGGCTTTATTTATATGTTCCATGCAAGATGATCGAAATGGACTTTATTTTATATGTAACGGATGGCAAGTTCTGTATAGCAGATTGAAATCTTGTATTGTTATGAAAAATAAGTTGAAAGGAGTCGTCAAAAATATTTTATTTTGGACGAATGGAGGTGTATGCATTTAGGGTGAGAGGTGCGTGTGCGTCTGTGTGCGTCTCCGAAACGGCTCAGCCGCACATAATAAGAATTTTTACCCGACTACGGCGAAGCAAAAAGGAGTATGTATGTGGGTATGTATGTATGTACATAGTACATATTTATAGTTTATACATAAACGTCTGGAACCCTCGATACTAACTGTACAACGTTACCGTACAACGGTGTTTTAATATTAATAATAAACCCTTGACCTCAAACACATGTGGGAATTGCGTAACTTACACAGTTGTAATTGTTATAGCATTGTTCTAACTGTTAGGGGTTCCTAGTTAACTCATTTATAAGTTGAACAGTGTTTATTATTCATAAACGATATTTGCACGACTTTGTTACTCATGTAACCTATATTTATGTAGAATTTTAGATGTTTGTTACACCTACGTTCAACCTCAATAAAACCTAACAATTGTAAGTAAATTTATCTAACTTAGTAAGGAAGTAAGGCACTTCTCCCACCGCCGACGATGAGCGAGAAGCGAGTAGAGCTAGAAAGAAACTAGAAATGAGTTGGCGAGCAGCGAGAAGCGAGTGTGTAGTTCCGATAGTTTTGTCGCTGGGCTATAAGCTAGTGTGCGAGTGCAACGGGCAATTAGTCGCACCACTCGCAAATGAACGCTGGTTGGTCTCTCGGCGTGAGTTTTGACCGCCAAGCGAGCATCGCTGAGCAAGTATTGCTGAGCGAGTATTATCTTTGATAGCTCTTGTCGCTCATCGACAAACGAGTGGAGCGAGTCCTCGCCGGCAGTGTAAACAGTCAGCGATCAACTATTAATATATGCATCTCTTTTGTTTACACGGAATGTATATCTATTGTACGTTTCTTGAGCGAGAAAATAGCCGATAGTTAGTCGCTTCCTCGCCGGCGCGCGGCGGTGGGACGACTGCCAAAGGATTAATAAGTGTGGTTCATATTAATACAACTTCCCTCGAAGTAGCTCTCCCTCAGGTACTTCGTCTGAATAAATACATTAATGATGAACAAGCAATTACAAGCTTGTGCAAGATTAAGCGTAAATATATGCAGCCGTTTAAGTCTTACCGCTTGATTGAGAGCCGAGCAGTTAATATCATGTATAATTAATTTATGAGATGCGGATATCTGCTCACGATGCTGCGCGAGCCAATCAAAACGCGGGAACCTAAGACCGTTAATGCGAGTATTAATACACTAGAGATGACGTAAAACAAAGAGATACTTATTTTTAAGTTTTATCTGGAAAACTATAGTACCAACTGTTTTGAAATTTGATTGAGGGGTAACTTGAAACCCGGAAAAGGATAGTTTTTTTTTTTTAATCCTTGCCTCACACTAATACTTCTCTTGTATCGTGGGTGCGTTTACAGACACAAATCTTCACAAGCACAAACACCCAGACCCGAAACAACTATATGTAGGCCATACCAATATTTGTTCCGTGCGGGAATCGAACCCACTGCACTAAACGTGTCGTCAGTTAATTACTATGCCTAATAATTTAATTATTACTTGCGGTGACGGTGAAGGAAAACCATTGTGAGGAAATCTAAAAGGGCTCCACATTTCTCGATGGTGTTTGTAGTCCGTCAAACCGCACCAGGCCAGCGTAGTAGACTAAGACCCTTCTCATTCTGAGAAGAAGCCCATGCCCAGCAGTGGGACTAGTGAGTAGGGCATACAAGAGGCGGTACATTCGTCCCGTACATGACGTCAAAATGTAAGAGCGGCTCGACATTTAAAAATGTACTACTTCAACTTTTATGTCGTAGTAGTCGCGTTACTCGTTACTCTCGGTAAGTAAACTATAGGGTGAAGAAAGAGAGGGAGTGAGGCACATGCTACAATAGCACGTCATTTATTCTTCAATGGACATTACATGACCGCGACTCGAGAGAGACGTAATCAGTACATCGAAACTAGTAACATCAATTGTCATATTCGTACTCGTTACTTCAAACATATCACCGAGCTTCAGTACGCCTCACCTCATTTGAAGTAGGACATTGTACTGGCTCAGAGCAAAAAAGAGGCCACTCTTACAAACTGTTTCTCAAGTCGTGTCCTACCCAACACACTAAGTGGGACAGTAATGGGCTAATTATGATATTAACACAAATAAATAAATAAAATGGCTAGCCTGGTACTAAAGTCTATGTTACAGTATTGAAATGTTGAGAAACAGACTTTTGTAATAGGAGAACACCTCTGCTTAGCCCTTCAGGGATTAGATGCGTGAGTATAAACAAGGTGTAACATAAATAACGCACAACCTCTTAAGGCGTCACTGTACTCATCATTATGAACAACTTTTACTATGGGACCAAACATGAAATCGCGATAAAAAAATCAGCTGTTCCCTACATTTATGTTCGCGTATCTTGTCAAAATGTAGGGAACAGCAGATTTTTTTTTTCGCGATTTCAGGTTTGGTCCCATAGTAAAAGTTGTTCATAATGATGGTACAGTAAGCCTTTAAGAGGTTGTGCGTTGTTTACGTTACACCTTGTATATGTATGGGCTAATATTACCCTAAATAGTCATAGGTCATCAACCTCTTCTAACAATCATCTATCTCTTAACTACAAGTCAAAACTCAGTAGTCCAATTAACTGATGAGCTTTTGATATCCAAAGCAAAGTTGTGAACATGGTCAGAGCAGACACACGGCAACACAAACATTACAGCAGCACACCGGGGTTGGCAGAGTTCACGGTTGCGCGCAGACTGATCTGCTCCTGACGGGGGTCTGAGGGATCCTTACGCGGGGATCCTGTCACACCGAAATGAAATAATGAGTCGCAAAAGACTCAACTTTTTACTTGGATCACTTCAGATTTCTGTGGTCCAAAGGTATGTTTAGCAGTGGGCTATTAATGAGGGTTTTTCACTGGCCGGCACCGGCACGGCACCGGCACTGGCGACCGCCCGGCAGCCGGAGTATCAAATTATATGGTGTGCCTTTGCACTAGCCGGCGACAGATTTTATTCTTGCATTTTGCTTCAACCTATCTTTGCCGGGCCGTCGCCGTGCCGATGCCGGCCAGTGGAAAAACGCCCAATGACATTTATGATATGTGTATCACTTTATTTTTTAAATAATCGGAAATTCTTCTAGCCGATTTCGAGCGGTATCAGTTAAAATTAAGACTCTCTCTATCTTTACCAATAATAAAGCAATACCCTTAAGATAAAAAATCTTTGCACAGTCGATTCTCTCATACATTATCTATCACTCAGCTATCACAGTACAATTAGCTATGCCCAGTATGGCAATAAAAATGCATTGACCATAGGAAGTGGGCTTAATTTAAGGCGGGCTTATCTTTCTTAAAAATATCATTCGTCTTCTTGCGTGGCATTGTCGTACGGTCAATGAGGACCTTTGAGGTACATACCATAGACATTTACGTGGTAAAAAGACCAGCTTCTTAGACGAACTTTGAACCCGCTTCCCACGCACCGAGAATTTCCCTGTTAATAATAAATGTGGGAGATTTGTGGGGTTTACTTTTTCGCTTCACTAGGATGAAGATTTCATGTATTCTGGGAAAATGTTCGTAGAATTAACGACTCATTTTATAAGAACGTAGCAATATGGACACGGTAATGGGAAATGTTAATTTAACTAAGTTAACTTTATTTCATTAGTAAACTGAATGGCATGATCAAATAAGTTTAAATTAGTCTTTGTTTCTGAACGTAAGTGCTTTCTGTTGTAATTTTGAGGGCCTTTTAAACAAATGTCGGATAATCTTATCTGGGAAATACTTGCTGATGTTTTCTGTCTTTAGTTGATCGTAATTTCGATGTTAGACATAGGGAACATATTGCCGCATATAGGAATGGTCAGCCGGAAAAATCTCATTTCGCAAACCCTTTAATTATGTCATAAAGAACACCGGCGAGGAAATTGTTGATGAAATTATTAAGCGTCTACGTATGTCACCGTAATAGATACCTATGAAATAATTTACTAGGTTTTATCAAATCAATCTTAAGGCCTATCAAAGTCTGGGAAAAAAATCGTTATAATTGAGAGCTTAATTGACTAGATTATTGACGATAATAAATAATCATGGCTTAGTTTTTTTTTCTGGCTTGACTTCATGACTTTTGGCTAAGCTCATAGACATAGAGGATGGACTGAGAATTATCTGTATGTTTTTTTTTTTAATCTTTATTGTTTGGAAAGAGGCTTTCATCGTTGAACGATTATGCCAGCCTTATTTGTATGATATTGACCACTCTCTAGAAAGAGAGAAAAACAATTATATGACCCATCTACCTCTTTCCTTTACATTACCATAGACATTATTTAGGTCTATATATATAAGAAAAGAGATAGATGGGTCTTATAATTGTTTTACTCTCTTTCTAAGTGGTCAGTTTCGTTTAGTTAATGTTCAGTCCATGCTCTATGTCTATGGGCCAAGCTATACTTTTAATCATTAGAACTTAAAACGGGATATTTACCATGTTTATTATTTGTTGTGAGTTTCTTGTTAAGTTCTAATGATTGTGTTAGTGACGACGTCAGTTTAAAAACGTATATACTTTTAATGTTGCCATGTAATATAAATCTTAGGTCAAGTTCCATAAAATGCTTGGCTTTACGTATTGCATAAAAATACTTAGGAAATACACTTCTGCATCAGAATACAAATGTAGTAAGTAAGTAGGTATTTCTATATTTCTTTCTCGATTAGTCTGTTGTTCACAAGACATAACCTCTAAAACTTCAAACTGGAATATCTTTAATTCCTGACTTCCTATAAAAGTATAACTAAGACAAACCTGTTCAGAAATTCAAACTCTATACTTGTACATATTTTTCAAAGGAAGACGCAAAAAAAAATGCCAACAAAAATTTGTTTGGGAGTTCGCCGGTGTTCTTTCTGCAAAGTAACGCCTGATTCTTCCATCATTTATCTAAAGATGGGTGTGTAACTCGCTCAACTAGTTACGTTGTCACACATGACGTACTAAGGAATGCAACTCACTGCACGAGACCACGACGCTTCTTAAGGTGTGTACGGACAACGCGTACCATTGGCACGCGCAGTCGGTTACGCGTGTCCTGGAACGCTATGTCCATACTTGCAGCTACACGTACGTTCCCTACGAGTGTACGCGTAGCTGCAAGTATGGACATGGCGTTCCAGGACACGCGTAACCGACTACGCGTACCAATGTACGCGCTGTCCGTACACACCTTCAAGCCTTGTACGGACTAAGCGTTCCAATGTACGCGTAGTCGGTTACGCGTACACAGGAACGCTTAGTCCGTACCTGCAGCAACGCGTTCACAAAGGGGACGTGAACGCTCAATTAGCCTGTACGCGTATTCAACATACTTAGATGACGCGTACACTGGAACGCTTAGTCCGCACAAGGCTTTACAGTTTGACAGATTTCCTATACAGGGTGAAAAGGAATTCGTGTAATTCCTTCAACACACATGATCTATTATTGGTATTAACTTAGTATAAAACAAAGTCGCTTCCCGCTGTCTGTCTGTCCCTATGTTTGCTCAGATCTTTAAAAGTACGCAACGGATTTTGATGCGGTTTGTTTTTAATAGATAGTGTGATTGAAGAGGAAGGTTTATATGTATAATACATTGCACCCGTGAGAAGCCGGGGCGGGTCGCTAGTTAAAAATAAAAAAACTTGTTTAGCGATAGGGGTAAGTGATCGTATCTAAACCACCTGATAAAGATCAAATAAATAAAAGCAAAATATTTTTTTGGAAACAAACATTTTTGTATTAGATGATTTCGATGCCACGCATAAATGAATGAAAGCATGGCGTCGTGGCGGATACGAGAAGCGTGATATCACTGCGCAGTCAGTTAATTCGGGGCGCTAAAATGACTCAAATTAAGAACACGTTTTCTGTTTGTTGTGTCTCATGTACCTAATCCCCTGCAGTTTCAATCGGTGTCACGAGTAGATCACGAGAGAGGTTTGAAGAAATCACACGAATTTTGATACACCCTGTATGTAGATAAACTGCTAAACCGCTATATTTATCTCTCGGTAAAGTGTGGCGCCACACCATGCCGAAATTACGCGACCGAACTTCGGTGTCTATGTTTTTTATATAGGTAAAACGCGACGTAATTTCAGCCTGGTGTGTCGCGGGTAATTTAAAAAGCATTGCAGGCGTAATCATGCCGAACTTCGGTCGCGTATCTTCGGCATAGTGTGTTTAGACACTAAGAGTTATCTAACGATTGGGAAACAAGTGTCAGATATGTTATTACATATTCTACTGATAGCCCGGCCATACAACAAAAGTTTTAATATTTTCAAGAAGCTCTTTAGTGGTAGTCAAGATGTCATTTCTTGGAGCGAGAACATTTTAAAACTTTGTCCAAAGCTGCGAGGACGCTGTACTACTAATGTACTGTCAACAACTTTACTCGCTAAAATGTGTACCATTTACAAGAATTTCTCTTCACGAAAATTCTTCAAATTTAATTCATTGCAAGGTTTACGTTTTATACTTGAAAACGCAGCGAATTAATTAACTACAGCGAGAAATACGTTGTACACAAAAGTTTGTTTTATGCATGGAAGTTAATTTGTGTTAACATTGTTGGTTTTAGATTAACTGTTATGTTCTTGTGTATTATTATTATACAACGCATCACGCTTTTGGATGTTCGAAAAGTTAAGTAGAGGTATTATCTTGTGGGAAAATAATAATAACAATTTATTGGTTCCAAATAATGAGATGCAGAAATGACATATTATTTAGTCTTAGTATCTTAAGCCTGCTACACACCATTCAGTTTTAACTGTGCGATTTCACTGTACAGTCGGACTGTACAGATTAATTGTTAGATGTGTAGAAATTTGTACTCACCTTCTACACAACTAACGATTTATCTGTACAGTCCAACTGTACAGTTAAATCGCACAGTTTTAACTGAAAATGTGTAGCGCACTTTACGAAGGCGCGTTAATCGTTGCAATATGAACCTTATGTCTTTCTAATAAAAATCACACGAAGCATTTTCGTGTTGTACTTAAGGTATACCTTCTTTGATTACTTTATCAAGTATTATCTACGCGGTCACAATTTGAATCCTTATAGAATTTCTTATTACAATAATTTTCCAAAAACCAGAACAAAATCTTGACAGGATCTTAAGAGCCATAAGCTGATTCAACTAAGATAATAAAACACCTGGGATAATCTATACATAATAATAAAGCTGTAGACTTGACAAGTCTGTACATTGGAACTATTAAATAAAATTGCGGAGGGGTTGATAATTAATTACCTTTTATGCTAACCGGGATAATGTTTTACTAATTGATCTGATAAAACCACGAAATCATTCATATGTTGAGTACATGTATTATTTTATTTAAATCCCTGTTACACTTCTATGTAAGCCACCCCAGTATTTAGTAAGGTACCCTCGCCTGAGATCCTCGTGTGTACAATTACGGCGAGCTAATTACAGGTCAAAGGTACGGCGGCCATGTTTTATTCACGCCGCTGCTCCTCTTTGTAAGAACTGTTTGCTTATCCTTTGAGGACGGATCCTCATGATTATCTATTTGCATGATGTATGTGGTTATGATACTGCGGTTAGAATACTAAAGCATATAGATATGGTATGTATCAATTAGAGATAGCTGAATAGCAACTGTTATCTCATCTCAGTCAGTTTGGGCAGATTTAGCCAATATCGAATAACTTCTATCTTAGGAATAAGTTAGACGTTTTGATAAAATGTCTTTAAAAAACCAATCAAAACGTAAATTTTTAGATAAGTTTTCCGACGTTAGTGAAATCGGCCCATAACTGATTAACTTTGTCGTACGTTTATTGCGTTGCATTATACAAGGTTAGTCGGAAAGGGGGTACGTACTAATCCATGACCACTTAAAGTACCACTGATGACTGTTTAAAAGCAAGTGTTAAAATTGCAAAATTCAATCATTTTTATTTCCATAAAAATATTTTTATTTTAGTTTTTTCAAAAATTCTTCGTCCCTACTTTAGTTACGAATTCAGAAAATAGAGCTTCTAATTCGTGATCTCAAATATGACTTAAAATGTTAACACAGCTGATCATAACTGAAGATACAAAGATTTTAGCATATTTTTATGTAATTTTTGAACAACAATTTCCATTAAACTATTGACTTTTGGGGAAAGTGGCAGAAGAAAAGTTACTCATTATTATGGGTACTTTAACACCCTTTCGGGTTAGTACCCCCTTTCTAACTAACCTTGTATATGTGCGAGTTGACCACTGGTTAGTAAGCAGTGGTCAATGAACATTGGCAACTCGTTCGCCTTCCGTAAATCGAAATGGGAGGAGCTAAACCCGGTAAATTGTATATTTTCTAAAAAAAACAATGAAAAAACAACCTTCCCAACAGACTAACATTTTATTCATTAGATTAGTTTCAGTTTACTCACGTGAGTCGAACCCGACCTCGCCGCCTGCTTAGCTCATGATTAAGGGCCCTGTTTGGGTCCGAAACCAGTCAGATAATCCCGTAAAATGCACGTGAGTAAACCTTAACTAATCATGAATATGACTGTTTCTCACGAAAGTTATGATACAAAGACTAAAATTATGCGCTGTGACTCAATAAAAATGAGTTTTGCGGAAGTATTTAGCAATCAACTTACTGACAACTAAACATTTTAGATGTTGACAACACAAAATGCAGAATAATTCCAAGTTGCCACATCAGTTAATCTATCATTGTAGTCACAGATGTCGCTGCTCGTTCGCAAGTTCAAGTCGAGTGAGAGTTGGTAAGAAGTTGGCTGTAGTTTTTAACTCAGAGCTGGGGGGCGACACTTCATTAAAACTTGGCCGGAGCGCTCAAAAATATCTCGCCGGAGATATTGCCCCAATTCCGGACAGCGCTGATGAAGTGCGGTGTGGTTAGATATGGGTGAATTATGTTGTAATTTGATTGTTGGAGGGTAGAACGAGGTAGTGTTTTGATCTTTTTTAAAGGAAAATTATGTAAGCGTACGCTTTGGCGGCAAAAATTGCATGTATAATTCAAAAACACAAATGAGCAATTAATTAGTATCTCTACTTCTTCTAATGGTAGATACGTACACACCAAACAAATAAACGCCAACGAAAATTCATCATTAGTTAATTAAACTTTTTTTAATTAAACTTTGACGACACGTTTGGTGCAGTGGCTAAGCGACTGGCTTCTGCGCTATGGGTCGTGGGTTCAATTCCCACACGGAACAAAACTTTGTATGGCTTACAGATGGTTGTTTCGGGTCTGGGCCTTAGTGTACGTGAGATTCGTGTCTGTAAACGCACCCACGATACAAGAGAAATCTTAGTGTGGGGCAAAGTATAAAAAAAAAACTGAACTATGAATAGAACGAATCGGATTTCGCTCGGATGTAAGCGGTAACGAACTCCATTCGTTGGCGTTCGTTGGATGGGTGTGTACGCACCATAAAATGAAGATAAATGCCTATACATATACTTAAATGTCGTAATGACCTACTATCTTATCTTAAACTAGATTCCAAACAGGTAAATTTATGCTATAGCCTTTTAACCTATTCTTTGGTTTCCTATTTTCGGACAAGAACAAGTGGAAACCGATCGGCAAAATAGAAACGCCAAACTTTCACGCTCTATCACGAACACCCAGTATTGCTTGAGCTCTAATGCTTTGTTTTATTGTTAACAATCGAGTTCATTTTAAACTGGACAAAGATAAAATCGCGGTCGACGTTGGGCTATTATAGATTCAAAGCCTTCTCAATGCTTGAGAATTTTAAAATAACTCCTGTTCATATATGGCGGGTTAAAAACAATATCGGGGGAGTAGAATACGGGGTATCGATCCCACTATCTGTAACGGATCTAATAATAATGAGTAAGGAAGTTTGCTGAACAGGGGGTCGCGCACGAGACGAGATGCAATATTCATATTAGAAGACTAACAAAACGGGCTACTAATCGTGGAGTACAGGCTGTCACACACGGTGGAGATACATACTATACAGGGTTACAGGTTAAGTCGACCTAGATCCTTTAAGAGGTTTTAGTTTTCATCATTCCTAGCTGATTTGACTATGAAACACCCCACCCCAAACCTAACCCATATTGAAATATTGGAATTTGATTATTTTTTAAATAAAATGAAGATTTTGTGCCTCTAATTGATAATGTTTTTGCTATTTTTGTGTAGTAGATTAGTTTGTTTATTACTCTCAACACAAAAAATAACATGTTATTGAACCAAACGGGTAGTAGTCGACGATTGAAAGTTTAAAAAATAAACAAATTTGTAAAAACATTTTTTTCTTTTAAGAATATTTCAAAAAAAGTCTATGACAGTTATGCTGCAGATGTACTAAATAAAATCTACGTTTCTTTAGCTATCCAACAAGGTATAACAAGCTAGGGTATTATCAAAATTCTTAGAAAAAACTTTCATAAAAGGGTCCCAGGTAGTAGCAAAAATTACGGTACTATTGTTCTTCGATGGAGCTGTGGTGCGTGCAAGCGGGACGATTTATGTAGGTGTGAGGGAGATAGATTATTTTCGGCCATTTTGTTGTTATTCTGTTTGGTTTTAGTCTGCTTACGCGATTCGTCCGTAGTAGATGTGATACTTAGTGCTCTTGGATTCATACTCGACTTGGCTTGTGTTTCTGGACTGTTTCCCCTTCGATTTGTGACTGTGCTTGTTAACTGGACTTCGATACGTACTTCTGATTTGGAACTGTTGACGATGACGACCTTCACGAACGAGGAATATGCGGATATTTTAATTTGTTACGGGTACTGCAACTGTGTATCCGCGCGAGCTCGGGATGAATACATTGCACGTTATCCCGGGCGCCGAGTACCGGATGTCAGTGTCTTTGACGGAGTTTACCGACGACTAAGAGAGACTGGCTCTGTTTCGAGGCGACGATCAGACCTAGGCAGACCTCGTACATACGGTAACGTAAATTTGCACGTTATGTCAACGCACCGTGCCGCGTTACCGCACCGTTCCACATTGACGACGTCGTGACGTGGAGATGTGGAAAGTCCCTTAAGAGAGATTTGTCTTGAAATAGTAGAATAAAACGTGGAATAGTGCAGATCAATTGCAATATTGAGTTTCTTTTCTTCTTTGAGATATTATTGGTCATTAGGAGTAATAAATCAAGCGCCAATTCCTTTTCTTTACTAAAGATTTTTACTTCTAAGTTCAGAGACTCGAATGGTTGTCAGGAACTTTTCAAGGACAAATAAATGTTTCTTTCTTTTATAATGCTGTGTCACTCTAAAATTTTGGATAAGTACCATCATAACATAACGCCTGTATTCCCTGAAAGGTTGGGCAGAGGTGCATAGTACAACTCCTTATTTCGTCGTTTGTTTAAGTCCCGTGTGTTAGAGCTCCTTGGTAAACAACAAACAATAAAAAGTATTTTTGATACGTCATAATGTGACATCTATGATTGTCTGTCCCTTTTTGACTGCTGCTCTCAAAGATGTAACGTGCTAATACCTTTTAGCTAATAAATCTATTTTAATCTCCATGCTTCTTCTGTTTTTCGCCCATAACCCATCAGGTTATGGGCCCAGTACTAGTATTTAACGCGTTTATTACTATATTTTGGCGAAAAACGGATCTATTTGGTGAGTGTGACGGTATCTTCCTTCGGTCCTTATATTGCACATAATGGCGGCGTACAATATGTCTACAAACGCAAATTCTACGCCTATCGAGAAACTGCGTGGAGGAGAAAATTACTCTACGTGGAAATTCTTGATGAAGATGATACTAATCCACGAGGACTTATGGGCGTACGTGGAGGGAGGAGACGAGATCATAAAAACTACGGATTATGCTAAGAAATCGCAAAAAGCTTTAGCAAAGATATGTTTATCGGTCAACTCCAGCGCTTTCTCTCACGTTAGGAATGCTAAAGATGCCAAAGAAGCCTGGTCGAACCTGAGCACGGCTTATGAGAGCAAAGGTCTATCTCGTAGGCTGGGTTTGATGCGATCACTTTTCAACACCAAATTGATTGAGCATGAAAATATGGAAAGTTACATAATTAAATTAACAGATTTGTCACAACAGTTAACCGATATAGGTGAACCACTAGATGATGAATTCTTGGCCATCATAATGTTAAGTGGATTAACAAAAGATTATGATCCATTAATAATGGCTCTGGAAAATTCAAGCGGCAAGCTGAACTGCGATACAGTCAAGGCAAAGTTATTGCAGGAGCATGAGCGGCGTGGCAGCAAAACTGATGAGGTGACAGCTTTGGCGGCAGGAACCAAAAAGCAACCAAAATGCTTTAGATGCCATAAGCCTGGACACTTTATGAAGGACTGCAAAAAGGATTTCAAGAAGCAGAATAACAAAAACAAGGAAGATAACAAGTCGAGTTCCAAGGACAAGGTGGCGAAGGACAGCTCATCCAAAGCTCTGTTAACAGCATTGTCAGCATGTATCCAGCGTGATGTGTGGTATGTGGATAGTGGGGCAATGGTTCACATGTGCAACAATAAAGATATATTGTATGATTTTACAGACAGTAAACCATCACAAGTGTGTGTTGCTAATGGAGAGAGCTTGTGGACAGCAGGGCAAGGTAATGTTCAAGTAAATTTAAAAGATTGTGCTAGGACAATTAAAAATGTATACTATGTACCTAATCTTACAACTAATTTACTGTCAGTGAGCACCTTAGTCTCTAGAGGTTATAGAGTAGTCTTTGATAAAAGCAAGTGTGTCATATCTGATAATAGTGAAGTGTTGGCAACTGCTTCTCTAAAGAATGGCATGTTTGAACTCGATGTCATTACTCAGTCTCCATGTGTAGGGATGGGTGATAATTTTGTTTCTTTCAGTGCTTTAGGAAAACAGGTCCCTCAATCAGAGCCACAGAGTAAATCGTTAAGTCAGGAAGCAGAGGCATCCCAGGAAACGTGGCACAGACGATTGGGTCACCTAAATTTAAGGAGTATGACGCTATTACATAAAGGTATGGTCTCAGGAATTAAATATAATACAGGTAATTTTAATCCTTGTATAGCGTGTATTGAGGGCAAACAAGTGAGGCAGGTTTTTCCTAAAAGGTCGTATAATAGGGCTACTGAAGTCTTAGGCCTAATACACACAGATTTGTGTGGTCCGATGCCGTGTGGTTCTTTCAGTGGGGCAAAATATTTCCTCACCTTTATAGATGACTACACGAGGAAAACATTTGTGTACTTCCTAAAAACAAAAGATGAGGTATTTGATCATTTCAAGTTTTTTAAAGCGTTGGTCGAAAATGAAACTAACCATAAAATAAAAATTCTTCGAAGTGATAACGGTGGTGAATTTGTTAATTCTAGATTACAGACATTCCTGAAAGAGAATGGGATTAAGCATCAAACAACAGTCCCATATTCTCCACAGCAGAATGGTGTAGCGGAAAGAGCTAACAGGACTATTGTTGAGAAGACGAGATGCATGTTACGTGATGCTGGGCTGAATAACAAATTCTGGGCAGAGGCAGTCAACACTGCGGTTTATCTGAAAAATAGGTCACCGACCAAGGCTGTAGCTGGACTGGTGCCTGAGGGGAAATGGAGCAATAAAAAGGTGAACATAAACCATTTAAGAATTTTTGGTTGTTTATCTTATGCTGTTTCACACAATCGCAAAAACAAATTACAGTCTAAATCCAAGCCTTATGTTTTTGTTGGTTATTGCGAAAACACGAAAGGTTACAGGCTGTTGGATCCTTCGGATTCATACAAGTGTATCAAAGCCAGAGATGTGATTTTCCTAGAAAATAGTTTCTACAAAGATCGGTCACATGATAATGTCTTATTTGATATCCCCAATAGTGATATTACTGTTGATGTAGATGTAGTTCATTTTCCACAACCAGAGGATGAAAATGAACAACAACCACAGTCCAGTGGACTGTCAGAGCCATCTACTGTGATTGCAGAGACATCTGATGACCAGATAAGAAAGAGGATTAGCACAGTAACAGTAAATGACTCGGACAGTGAAAATGACTCCTACGAGTCAAATAGTCCCGATGATCCTACATACATTCCAGGCGATTCAACCTTGGAGGATGTGTCTACAGACACATCGTATGAAGACACTGAATCAGCGCAGCACTCGTTACTGTTAGTAAAGAAATTATGCAGTGATGATGAACCAGAGACTGTGGACGAAGCTCTCTCTAGTCCTGAGGCAGCTGGCTGGAAAAAAGCTATGTCAGATGAGTATGAGTCTTTTAATAAGAATAAGTGTTGGACACTTACAGAAAGGTCAAAAAGTCAAAAACCTATAAAGTGTAAGTGGGTTTTTAAAAGAAAAACTGGTCTCAATGGGGAATTGTTGAGATATAAGGCTCGCCTTGTAGCGAAGGGGTACACTCAGAAATATGGAGTGGATTATGAGGAAACATTCTCTCCAGTAGTGAGACATTCCACAGTTAGAACTTTATTTGCGATCGCTGCAGAATATGACATGAATATTGATCATCTAGACGTAAAAACCGCATTTTTAAACGGTAACCTCAAGGAAAATGTATATATGGAACAACCAGATGGTTTTAAAGTTAAAGGTAAAGAACATATGGTTTATAAATTAAATAAGGCCATCTATGGTTTAAAACAGGCATCTAAAATGTGGTATGATAGGATAAATGAGGTTTTGTTAAAGAAATTGAAATTCAGAAAAACTTCATCAGAGCCCTGTGTTTACTTTAAGAAAACTGAAAGTGAAATATTAATTATTGCTTTATATGTAGACGATATTTTGCTATTTTCTACTTGTAATTCAACTTTAAAGGATAAAGTTAAAGCTGGGTTAATGAATGAGTTTGAAATGAGAGACCTTGGTCCTGTTCATTGTATTTTAGGAATGAGAGTTTGTAAAAGTAAAAATAAAATAACTCTTGATCAATCTAGTTACATTTTAAAAGTTTTAGAAAAATTTCAGATGATGGATTGTAAACCATCAAAAACTCCCATGGAGACAGGGTTAAAACTTCAAAAATGTGATAAGAAAGATGCCAAGTATAGTTATAGGAATCTCATTGGTTGTCTCTTGTATTTAGCGGTATGTAGTAGGCCAGACATTGCTTATGCAGTAAGTGTACTCAGTCAATTCAATGAAACTTATTCAGAAACTCACTGGAAAGCTGCTAAACGAGTTCTACGCTATCTCAAAGGTACTCTAAATTATGGTTTGGTGTATCAAAAGGGAGGCTTAAATGTTACTGCCTATGTAGATGCTGATTGGGCAGGAGATGAAGTTGATCGTAGGTCATACACTGGTTTTGTTTTCATGATGGGAAAATCTCCAATTTCATGGGACAGTAGAAAACAAAAGACAGTCGCCCTCTCCAGCACGGAGGCTGAGTATATGGCTTTATCTGATGCATGCAAAGAAGCATTATTTGTTCGTAATTTCTTAATTGAATTGTTAGGAACAGATATCAAAGTTTGCTTTTATAATGATAACCAGTCTGCTCAAAAACTGACTAGTAATTCTATGTACCACAGTAGAACTAAACATATCGATGTAAGACATCATTTCATAAGGGATATTATAAATAATAATTTAGTAGAAGTTAAGTACTTGTCTACAAACTTGATGATTGCAGATGTTTTAACTAAACCTCTCACTAAAGAGAAACATGATAAGTTTGTTAAAGATTTAAGTTTATGTTCTTTGAATGTGTCTTCTATTGTTTGAATCCCTTCTGGATGTGGTAATGTCTCAATTTAACATAGTTGAGTTGTTTATACTTAGCTGAAAGCATGTTGAAATAGGTTGTAATGTAAGTATGTCATGTTTAAGTTGATGTTATTTTTTCACTTAGAGTTTGTTATTGTTTGTAACAGTTAAACATGAAGATCTACCTATGTATAGATGCTTATATTAAGGGCCAGGTATATACATAATTTCTTTTTATTGTTTTAGTTTAAGGGCCAGTGTTAGAGCTCCTTGGTAAACAACAAACAATAAAAAGTATTTTTGATACGTCATAATGTGACATCTATGATTGTCTGTCCCTTTTTTGACTGCTGCTCTCAAAGATGTAACGTGCTAATACCTTTTAGCTAATAAATCTATTTTAATCTCCATGCTTCTTCTGTTTTTCGCCCATAACCCATCACCGTGTAATAGAGGGCGAGCCTACAGCTATCAACCGGGTACAAATCCAGACTCCGGGGCCGGTTGATGGCAATAGGCTCGCCCCCTAAACCTCTGCTCAACTGTGATGTTATGTTTATGTTCTTCTTCTTCATCTTCGTGTCGTTGGCACGATACTCATTGTTTTGGTAGGCCAGAACTGTGTCACTTCCACGGCGCCATCGGTGGCTACGCAGAGATCACTCTGGCTGCAGGTTGTTGGGCTCAGAGGGCTGGGAGTCTACTCCCTAAGCACGAAGTCCGTGATTTCGGCCTTAGTTACGAGCGTTTCCTACTCCCTATCACCTACGCACATGCGATTATTTCGGGGCCCAAACTAAGAATGAATGACAACACGATTTGACAGTTGTCCCTACTACCGATGTGTTTTTTCCCGTCCGAAATGTTGAACTTAACACTTCTTTTGTTCACTCTCACTAACTTCATTGACGGACTTAGGGAGTAGGCCCCCAGGATAGGAGATGGGGCATAGTTTGCAGCACAGCTCCACATCCACACCCCGCTGCTGTTTAGTTCAGGTAGCCCCACTTAACGAGATTGGAGCTTCCCACGTGAGATCGGAGGCGATCCAGGGATTTCCAGATGGGCCACGAGAATACCTATCAACCAATTTGACACTACTTATCGAGTAGTGAATTAGTGTATAGTATTTTAGTATTTCCAAACACGTGTATCTAAAAATACCCTCCGCAAACGTTGTTTTGTTCAATAGGTAACATTTAGTAGGTTAGTATTACAAATAAGTTGCGCCAACGACGTGTGATTTAGTATCGCGTGTCCGTACCCAAGGACCCTGCCTCGGAAGCTATACATATTAGGTTCTATTGTCTTCCGATGGATTTCTGTTTGAATACTCACGATTGATGGATACTAAATAACAACAGTCACGCTGATATACCCCGAAGTGTCTTTTGGTGCTCTAACACTGAGGTTATAAAATTTTATACAAGGTTTGTTGGAAAGGGGGTACTAATCCGAAATGATAAAGTACTTTTATTCTACAACTTTCCCCAAAAGTCAATAGTTTAAGAGAAATAGCTGTTCAAAGATTTCATGAAAAATACTCTAAAATCTTTCTATTCTAAGCTATGGTGACCTTTCTTACATTTTAGATCAAATTTTGGGTCACAGATTAGAAGTTCTATTTTCTGTTCGTCACTTAAGCAAGGATAGAAACAACTAAAATAAAAATCATTTTTCAAGGAAATGAAATCCGAATCGAATTTTGAAATTTTAACATGGGTTTTATTTTCTAATCTCAATTTTTATTCGTAAAATATCTACATCGATGCCTAACAGCTAAAAGGGATAACCGCCAATTTACAAACTTTTACAGGAGCATAGTTTAAAGTTCGTTTACGACGAAGAAATTAGGCTAAGAACCTTAATTTACATACCGCCTATGCGACTAAAAGTATGTCGTAGAGTCATGATACTTCGACCAATTGACGCAGAAAGAAAGGCGATTCAAACGATATACGAGTACATATTTAAGTCCATTTTGCAAAAAATGCCTCTTATCCGTTTTTGGCTGTTAGGCATCGATATGATTTCTAATGCATTCATGAGATACTAATCAGCTCAAAGACATTATTCTTCATTTATGCTAGCTCAGCATAACTTGCCAGATCTGACTGAGATTTCAATTATAAAAAGAAAATGTAATGTCTATTAAGATGAAAAATAAACTAAAAAAGATTTATCTTCGATTGAAAATTAATTCAACGATAATAACAGTCGTTAGAATCTGATTGTAAAAGCGTCTTCGTGTAAATTTGATTTGATTAGGATTATAGATTTTGTTGACTCGCTTTTTTATTAAAAATGGAAATGAAACAGGCTTTGTGTTTATTGTAGATGTGAAAGTATGTTTGTTTGCAGTTTTTTTCAATTTTTATTTAACTTAACATCAAGCCCGTATTCTCTGAAGGTTTGGGCAGAAGTGTGTACTATACCGTTGAAATGAGTTCACCATTATGATTAAGTGCTTAGCGATCGGTTTCTGCGCTACGTGTTACGGGTTATATTCTCGCACGGTTTTTTTTAGAAAGATATTAGATTCAAATAAAGAAAACATTTATTTGGCATAAGACGCAGAAACAGGCACAACAAAAAAGGAGAAAAAACAAATGTTAAAACATTACAATAAAAAGGTGTTCCGTGTTTGGCGTTTGTGCATGAGAGATTTATGTCAGTAATGGCACGCATGACACAGGAAAAACGATAGTCCTTACTTAATAATTATTATAAATGCGAAAGTAACTGTCTGTTACCTTTTTACGACTAAACTACTAAACCGATTTTGATGAAACTTGGTACAGTGATAGTCTGGAACCCGAAGGACATAGGCTACTTTTATTCCGAAAAATGCGGGATTCGCGATAAACCAAAAACCCGAACGAAGCGCTTTCATTCCACTTTCATTGTGAAAACCGCCAAACAGTGGAATGCGCTGCCCGAGTGAGTGTTCCCCGACAGCTACAATTTGGGTGTCTTCAAGTCACGAGTGAATCGGTTTCTTCTGGGCAAGCGTGCTCCATCGTAGACCACATCGTCGCTTAACAAATCAAATCAAAAAAAATTATTTCACATATACCAATACAGGCGCTTATGAAAAGTCGAATTTAGGTGCACGGTTCCAATTAGTCGTTTCCTATGGAGAAGAGCCGGCAAGAAACTCCATGGTTACTCTTTTAAAAAAGGATATCTTTAACAACTTCAGTAGATACAGTACTATGATTTAGGATAGGTATGAGAGAACAATGTAGTCTTGACCACAGACAGAGAACATCAGGCGAGATGGCGGTCAAACGCAGGCCTAGAAACAAATATTAAAAAAAATGACTTCCTCGCGGGCGACGTCTAGTTTACTTATATGTATCGACAGATAAAAATAGGTTTCGTACATGTCACCCAGAAAATAATTGAAACCTGATTTGAAGATATTTTCAGACAGAGTTTGGTACAGAACTTGTTCGTTCTATTTTAGTAGCACTCACAGCAAAAAGCGCGTAATAAATAAGATCTGTTTTTAAAACAAACGGATCTCTAGAGCTCTAGACTGACAAATAAAATTGGAGATTTTTGTTTTTTGATATAAATGCGTACGACACATCCCATTTGTTTATTCCCGATTGCGATACTCTACATCAAATTAGAAAGGACATCAGGCAATCCGGCACAAAAAAAAAGTTTCGCGGCCAGGTCTGGAATTATTTCTAAAAGATAAGTCACATGGAAACCTCAAAATGAAACTCTGGATTTAATACCGTAACTACATTTCCTGGAGCTGTTAATCGATATACAAATTGAATGATTAAATATGGCCTGGAAAATATATACAACGTTATTTTTACTTTATGCGAAAACCGAGACACCCCAACAAGATTTTCATCAGAACTGCCTGAATATGTGTTTTTTTTTAGTAAATCTCCAAGTTACACCTTAGTTTATGTCGCGTTAAGTTCGCTAAAAAAGTGTGAAATGCCTGAGATGTGCTATGCAGGAGTTGTCTAATACACGGAAACTGACCGAGCGGACCATTTCAAGCCTCAAGGTGTCTATTCCCGTCAATTGTTATGGGTAGAAACCTACTGAAACAAAATTGAAATTTATGAAAAAAAAAAACAAATAAAAATGTGGTGTAAAAAATATGTTAATCGATTCTCCTAGTGATTCTGAACAAACTAGTTTCAGGTTTCGCATATACTAAAACTAACCTTGTAGAAACTGATGAATTAAAATAAACATTGTTTTTTTTCTAATCGAAATCAATTATACTAAAAAATGTGTATTATAATAAACTAGCGACCCGCCCCAGCGTCGCTCGGGTACGTTTTATAGCTTAAAACCTTCTTCTTGAGTCACTCTATTTATAAAAAAAAAAAGCGGGAAGCGACTTTGTACTACTATGTAGTGATAATTGTTTCGTGTATCAATTACAGTTCAGGAAATGTAGTTGCAACGTTATGTTTATAGTAACTGTTCCAGGTTTAATACGACCTAGCTGTTGCAACTAATCCTAGGCCCGGTCGCGATACTTTTTTTTGGACCGCAATTTTTTTGATTTTGCCTTATGTCCTTTAGTAAAATGTGCTACACATTTGAATACCTACTAAAGATTTTGACTAATAAGTAATTAGACGTCCAAATAATATAGTTTCAAAGTAAAATGTTATTGTGTAACTGTAATACAGATTTTACTTCGATCTGACACATCTGACAGTCTCTGTTATAATATAATAATAATCGTTTATTTCCAAATAAGTATTTTTTACAAAATCGTATGAACGTTGACCCCCAAACTAGGTTAATCTGTATCTTGGGGACCACCTTCCCTATCTAAGTTATACATATCTTGAAATAATTGTTTGAGAGTATTAGCATGCAGGTGTGTGGGTGTGTGTATGGGGGGGGGGGGAAGGGTGTGTGTACGCGTGTATGTTGCGTGTGTGTGGGGGATGTGGGCGTGCGTATGGGGGATGTGTGCGTGCGTGTGGGGGATGTGTGCGTGCGTGTGGGGGATGTGTGCGTGCGAGTATGGGAGGTTGCGTACCTATGTGTTTGATGCTAGTTATTTTATTTTAAAATAGTTTAGATTTTTTCAGTGTCTTCGTAGTTTAGGGCAAGTAACCATTTGTTTAATAAGGTTTTATTTTTGCGTAGGTGACTACATGAACTTTGGTCAGTTCATTAATTTTGTTGTACATGTGGTTGTAATTGCAATTGTAACTTACTATGACTGGTTTGTGATAATGATAAAATATTAATGTATTGTATTGTATTTCAGAATTTATTTTTACATCACTAATCTAACAAGAAAATAATTCGTGTATCACGGTATACACGAATAACGCTAATTTAAAAATATAAATACAAAAAGCGACAAGAAAACATAGAATTCTCCTACGTATTATTCAGCCCGTATATTGAGCCTGTCAGTCAGCAGCTTTATAAGTAACATTTCTTGCAGCACGTCACGTCGCCGCCACGTCGTCGTCACGTCACACACATCGTCATTATAAGTGACATGCTACCAATACGATCCACACTCTTGCTAGCTTATTTACTCGATTTTTCGTTAAATTTCAGTTGGTTGGTTTAAAAATTGACTCATACATTCAAAATGGCTAAAACCTGTCACTATCAAAGGGTTATTTAATAGTTCAAAAATCAGTCAAAATCCCAACACCGGGCTGAAACTGAGGATTTTATAACAGAAAAACCTAGCTGCACCATCGAGAGAAAATTAGTTTAGCCGATACCGTTTGAGCGAGCAATACATGTCGGTGCTACGTGGCTTCATGCTACGAGCGTAGACCGCTACGGCGGCGTAGTCCCGTAGCCACCGTAGTCGGGTTACGGAATTATGTTGGATCTCTTTTAGAATACATAATGCCCATGCCTTTGCGTTCAAAAACGACGTTTCTATACGAATTTGCAATAGCGTATCCGAAATTATTAATGTGGCTGTTTGAAGCTGAATTTAAATTTTTATTCGGTAGTTTAGCTTTGACTTTGATTGTATATGTTGGAAAATCATAATTTTTTATTTACGTATACAAATATGAAGAGCGGAAACAGTGATATGATTTCCATTTTATACAGGCGATGTTCTGCTAAACAAACAAAACTATCTATTCCAAACTTATCTTAATTTACTTACTTAGACTTAAAACGCACTAGCAGCCAGCCGCATTACGGCGTGCCGCTTGCGGCTGGCCGCATATCGATTTTTATATGAAACCGCATGATCTCAACGCACTGATTTCCGGCCAGCCGTCGTGCGCCAGTGCGTTGAGATCATGCGGTTTCATGTAAAAATCGATGTGCGGCGAGCCGCAAGCGGCCTGCCGTATTGCGGCTGGCCGCTAGTGCGTTTTAAGCCTTAGGCTTTTAATGCCCGGTTCCTTACGCCAAAAACGAATCGTTTTGCTTACCAATGAAAGCATATTTTGTTGAAAAACTGAGCATATAAATAGATTCGTAAGCTAATTATAGCTGTGATAGCTGCTAACGTATGTGAGGGCGTACTGTGTAAAGCTATGTGATCTTTGCTTCATTATTGGCAAAGATACAAGCGTCTTAATTTTAACCGATAATTATAGGAATCAGCCATAAAGGATAATTAAGATACATAGCATCACGTCTGTACCTATTCCCCGAAGGGTTGGCAGAGGTGTATAGTACACCCACATTTCGCCATTATGCTTTACGTCCCATGTAATAGGGGGCGAGTCTATTGCCATCAACCAGGCACAAATACAGACTCCGGGCTGCTACTGAGAAATTTCACACGGAAAAACCGAAGAACACTTTGCCCAACCTGGGGATCGAATCCAGGACCTCACGCTCAGCAGTTGCGCTTGCGACCGCTAGAACAACAAGGCATTAACCAATAATGCTAGGTAAATTATAGGAATCATTCATAAAGGATAATCATCATCTGCCTAGCCTTTTCCCAACTATGTTGGGGTCGGCTTCCAGTCGAACCGGATGCAGCTGAATATCAGTATTTTACATGGAGCGACTGCCTATCAAACCTCCACAACCCAGTAACTGGGTAATACGATACTCTTGGTAAGACTGGTTGTCAGACTTTCTGGCTTCTGACCAACAGTAACGACTGTCAAAGATCTACAAATGACAGCCGGGACCAACGGCTTTACGTGCTTTCCGAGGCACGGAGGAAACTCGCTATGGTAAATGGTCACCCATCCACAGACCAACCTCAGCAAGCGTGGCTTAACCCGGAAGATCGGTCTATGCGGCTGTAATTATTTAGCCACGAGCTCCTCATCATTCATAAAGGATAATCAACATAATTAAGTAAACAGCTGTCAAATCTGATTTCAAGGGACGTGATTGGTTGTATTTTTAACCGACTTCAAAAAGGAGGAGGTTCTCAATTCGTCTGAATGTTGTTTTTTTTTTGTATGTTTGTTACGCGGTATCTCCGCCAAGTATGAATGGATTTCGATGATTCTTTTTTTGTTTGGTAGGCCATAGTTCAGTGGTGGTCCCATATAAATTTTATCGAAATTGATTCAGCGTTTTTTGAAAAAATCAACAAATACAAAAAAAAAAACATACTTAGATAACGTTTTGGTTTGTTCCTTTCAGCAAAAGTTTTGATGAGGACTTTCAATCTCTGTTTTAACTGTCATCACAGAAACATTAGCCAAGAACAAAGAAGATTGTATATATTATGCTATTCTACACTGAAACAAATAAAAGCCACCGACTTCTGAAACTGTTAATTTTATATCATGCTAATTATTTCACTCTTTTTTTAGTTTTTTTTGAAGTCGGTTTATACTTTTATTTAAAGTTTTTTGGTTAACCAATCACATTCATTGACACGAGATTTTACAACAAATTAAATTGACCAGCTTTTCAGAAAGTGGTCAATCAAAAATGACATCTATTCAGAACCCGGAAGATTGTCTATAAGATGACATACTACCTCAAACAGGTACCGATGCGATCTACCTGACATTAATCCGATTACGTCAAACCGTCTTATTATGCAAGCGATCTGTCTGAAAGGGATCCGTTCACAGTAGATACCATCGGCTCATTATAGGCGTCTTTGTGAGGCTAGCGAGCTGGCCGGCTGATAAGAGACTAATATGAAGATGAATGGGTATGAGGAATACTGATGGATATAGAGATAGATAGAGAAAGGCTTGATGGTTTATAGAGTAGGTTGGGGTTACCTCAATTACATCATAGGTATACAAACAGGGTGTTAAAAAATTAACTCTAACGCGGCGTCTTACGTAGGCGGTTCAAAGCGACGCGAATTGCGAAGCGATCTGATGCGGTGACATGCGAATTCAATGCGATGCGGCAGCTTTGTCCTACGAGCTCGCGAACCGCCCGCCGCGCGCCGCCCTCATTCATGCCTGTAGCACACCTCCGCTGCGAAACAACAACTGCGAAACCGCTGCGCGAGTTTCGCTGTACAACAGTACTTCACTTACGCGAAACTATTAGCGAAACCTAAAACTAGAACAGTTGAGAAATAACAATCGAAATAAATCGAACTAATCTTACTGTGGTCAACAACTTTAAAAAGGCGTAGTACCTGGGTGCATGATATTAATAAAAAAAGAAAGAAGTTGGGAGAAAATAGATTATGTTAAGAGTTACAGTCACATGAAGACCGTTTTTATTCTTAAATTCCATTTTCCGTAAATTCCAAATCCATCTTTCCTATTTCGCTCTCATAAATAGTCGATTGCTACAGACGCGTCCGAGACACACGCGGAACCGCTCCAAAATAAGCGGTCAACGGGCGGAGATGTAGACGGCGCCTGAGCAAATGAGCGAAATCGTGTTAGAAAGAGACAACATCATAGTCAGTTTTGTACGTTAGAGCAGGGAATTTCGCTCCTGTTTCGCCGCCAAAGAACTCACAACTCACAGCGAAACTATTGCGGTTTCGCCCTTTGAGTTTCGCAGCGAAAGTGTGCTATAGGCATCAGTGGCACTATACAGCACCGCATCCAGTTCGCGAGAAAATTTCAAGCCAACTGATTGCGTTCGCTTCGCTTCGCGCCGCGCCGCACCGCACTCCACGTGTGTTTGGTCACGTAGGCCACTTCAATAGGTATTGACTGTTTGCTGTTTTCGCGTCGCTTCTAAATCGCTCACGTAGGATGCCGCGTAAGAATTTTGTGGGGTTACTCAGTACCGGAAATCGAACAACTTTCGTAGAACAACTTTTTGAAATTCGCGTATTTTTTTTTACTACTTTCCATACTAATCAAGTAAAATATTTTTTTCAATGGTTTGGAAAGTAAAAAAAAAACCAAAAGATGTTCGATTTCCGATACTGATTAAACCCACAAAATTCTTAGATTAAATTTTTTAAAACCCTGTATAAAGTGAGGTTCATGTAATGACATAAAATGATACCACGTATTCTTTAATGTATTCTAGAATTTTAAATTCAGTAATTCAAGCATGTTTTTATTCACATAATTATTCAATGTCACTCGTTTCTCTAGGTGCATGGAGGTTGAAGTGTAAACTTAGGTCAGCTATACTTAGGTCAGGTATATCAAGTTCTACAAGTATAAATAAAGATCATTTTTGTTTGAACAGGTCACAAACATATAACTTTGCGTGGAGATCTTGATATATGTTATTAAATCGTAAGAAAATTCTTAAACTATTGAATGTACTTGACGGTTTTTCGTGTACGTACATCAACCTGTAAGATCAGTTGCACAGCGAAGAACAAATTAGAAATGATGAAAATTATGTTAAATAACTACAAAAAAGAAAGAAGTTATGCAATTGGAGAGAAATAGAAATAAGTGGATAGCGTGGATGGTGTTAAATTAAACCTACCTATCAACCAGTTTCAAGGTTTGCTCTTCGTTATGTTACGTATTGTATGAGTCAATTACATTTGTATTTTAATAGTTATACGTAAGTTGAGTGGCCAAGGCTTTGCCATCGCTTGTCGGAGCGTGTCTAGTATTTAAAAAGTTATAACTATATAGGATAATCGGATGCATATTTCCCTAAAGTTGAGGTTTTTGCCAGTATCAAATGCACTTTTGCATCGAAAAAATCCCGCGATTTCGAGATCAACCTATTAATGTTTTGTTATTAGAACCACAAATATTTATTTACATTCAAGTGTTGTTTATTAAGGAATGCACTTTTGTATCCATCGCAAAATCCCACGATTCCGCAATCGACAAATTTAGTGTTTTTTGACTATAGAATCGAGTGCATATTTACCTACCTAATGTTGTAAAGTAGGTAGTTATATTAGCGACACTACAATTTAATCGTTAAGGAGTGATTCTATCATTACAGTTATCGCTAATATTGGTATGTCAGGATTGTGAGCAAGGTAAATGTAGTAAATAAAACCAACATAGACTCTCCACCACTGAGAGTACTTATATTTAGGTTAGAGTTAGTAACATGAACTAGATCACAATATAATACTTTAGATAATTATTACAAGTTATTACAAGATCATAAAATAAGGACAAGCTAAAAGGTCAGACTTCTTCAGCTGATGTACACAGAATACTCTAGACGAGTGTTCCGTCGTACGGTCCAAGAAGCAATCCTCCGGGCGCACCGAGCGAGCCGGTCTCCTACCTCCAACGGGCAGTGGTGGTCCGATGTTGACGTCACGGTTAGTTAGGTGGCGGACAACAGATGGCGCTCACTCCACGAAGTTCCCGAAAGTTATCAAACTATGCTAGTTTGATTGCAAACAACGCCATTTATCTAAAATAATTTTTAAGCAGCCGCTTCCATCATTTCATAGTTAAATAATAACTTTAAGTAAATCTGCATCTGAATATCCTATCTCTAGTTATAACGAACCCAATAACAGTGCCATTTGCACGAGTAGTGCATTTATATTCGTTGTTTGCCCGTATACATAACTCTTCTGTTGACTGTACTGGTATACATCGTGAAAACAAGTAAGTTTCACTAGTACTGTTACGAGAGCTAGTTTCGGTATTGATATAGTATTCTACACAAGTTTTGACAGTACTATTGATGTATTAAGGCCTTCAAACTAAACTAAGTTTACCTGACGAAACAATCCAGACTAAAATGAATTATTAAGAGACCGTCCAAGTCTCATCTACGTTAATTGTAAATAAAGGCGACCTACAAACGAAAATATCACGTGTTTGTAATATTAATGTTTGAATTCCATTTGTGGTCTGTAGAGGATCATAAAGTTGGGTAACGTTACAGCTGGCTTTATGTCCTCTAAGTGTGTAAACTTTTAACTTTCTGGGTCAACGCCGCTTTTGATTTATTTTACTGCCGACCCCCCGAGCTATGTTGGGACGATTCTTGATAATCGTTATCGTAGTATAGTGTGTGGGTTTCATGTGAGTTATAAATGTTTGAGTGTGAGCCAGACCCGAGACTATATATGGTCCATCTATTCAAACTCGAAATATTTTAAGGGATACATCTATAGGTGGTAAAGAAGCCACAGCTAAGAGTTTTTTTTAAGTATTTTTTTACGTATTTAGTAATTATTGTAATTGTAATAAGGCTTGAGATAGTTTGCAAAATTTAAAAAAAAA
Organism: Amphipyra tragopoginis; assembly: GCA_905220435.1. Taxonomy (NCBI): domain Eukaryota; kingdom Metazoa; phylum Arthropoda; class Insecta; order Lepidoptera; family Noctuidae; genus Amphipyra; species Amphipyra tragopoginis. The sequence goes on along the minus strand of HG992008.1, from coordinate 25,576,948 downwards.
AATTGCCCGCTTCAATGACAATAAATACTACATAGAAACTAGCGTAATGGATGTTGAAAATAGTAATGAGCCAGTATTTGTTTTGTGTATCAAGTAAATTAGAATTATTTAATTACAAAAAAAAATATGCTTAGTTTATTTTCATTTTATTTATATGGTTTCTTCACCACCTATAGATGTATTCCTTTAAATATTTCGTGTATGAATAGATAGACCTTATATATATAGTAGTTTCTGAAAGGCTGGTCGACGTAAACTTAAATAATCGGCTGTCAAGTGTCATGTCAAGTGATGTTTAGTAGGTACTTAGATCAACCAATCACTGTAGTTAACATAAGATTTGAAAACAAATTAAATTGTTTAGGTTTTCTGTAACCAAGGGTATGGAAAGAAGTTTTATAGTATGTCCCAAGTAACCTTGAAAAAGCAATTGTCTAGAGAACTCTTAAATTTACAAAATTCACTGTAGCAGATTGTTGTCATAGCCTTATAGTGTCAGCCATATTTCATTTTATTTGAAGGGCATTTTTTTATTTTCCCATCGAATTTTCTTTAAGTGTGAGTTTGTTGTTTTAAATTTTAAGTTTAATGTGTGTTTCTGTTTGTAAATTTTTTTTTTTATTTTGTTGAATTTCGTGTGCGCGTGTAATTTATAATGTTACTTTAAATGTCAGGGGCCAGCTGAAAATCAGTGCTGTGCACTAGCACAGCGAATACTGAGCTGGACCCCTATATAAATAAAAAGAAAAGTCCTGACTGCCTGACTGACTCATCAACGCCCAGCCCAAACCCTTGGACCTAGAAAGCTGAAATTTTGCACAGAGGTTCCCTTTATAATGTAGACAAGGAATAAGGAAGGATTTTTAGAAATTTAACCCCTAAGGAAGTTAAATAGGGGATTAAAGTTTGTATGGAAAATCGTCACTTAACGGGTTCAAAATTTCACGCAAGCGAAGCTGCGGGCAAAAGCTAGTTTTCATACATAGTGTCCGGAACGGGCACTGAAACAAACGTGTTGTTGTTGTGGTGTGGTTGTTGTTTGGTTGTGGTTGTGGTGTAGTTGTAGTACGTGTGAAACACACCTAACAGTAGTATATCTATAGAGATCTCTGATATAATACATTCGAAGCGATACCCGCGTTAAAATTCCAAGCGAATGTTACAGCAATACGAGTATCTCTTACAAATCCACGTAATTAATAGTATTTATTGGTTTGTTCGCGATTTGTTATTCACGCTTGCGTCTGTTCCAATCGAGTTGCCTCTCAAATGAAAACACTCGTGATATTGTAATTACATTTCCATATTTCCGATAGTGCTCTAGTAGTAAGTGCGGGATGTTTAAAAAGCTTTGATATTCATTTTTACTCTCGTTTTTTATTTTAGTGGAAATTGTTTATTTATAAAGCTACGCTTGCGTGTACAAGAATAAATTAGTTATTTAAAGTTGCGCGAGTTAGTAAGCTAGTAAAATAGTATTTAAATACATATTTTTCATTTTGCACGTTACAAACGTACAATCGCGGAATTGAAATGTTTACCACTCTAGTCTATAATTGCTTGCACATTACTTTTTCATAAGGTCGATATGACATAAGTTGATATTTATTTATTTATTATGGCTCTCCAACGACTTATTTACTAATAAACATACAATAACTAATTTTGGGGATTTTAGTGAACTCGTCACTTACAGGAGTGCATAGCACTTGCAAAATTATAGCTTATAGCAATATGATTAACAAAATTAACAAAAAAAAACAGCGAGCGATTGTGGCATACTAGAAGTTTTGAGATAGGATAGGATTTGCCAGCGAATGCAACAATTGTCTTACAGAAACAGCGCGTAAATACCTAATTACGATATAGTGAGTACCCATCCCTTTATAAATCTTGTTTCTGCTGAGAAGCCAGTACATTTCTGCGAAATTGTGGCAATGTATTACAGAATATGTCGATGTCATTTGTGCGTGAATATGATATGACATCTTAAACCTTATTGCGCACAGTGTGAGAAGGAATCGACTTTGAAATCTGATAAACATTTCGAGTTCGCGAACATACAGTGTGTAAGTTAGTGAGTCTGGAATATATTTATTTATAACATAACTTCACGCTTGTATTCCCCGAAGGGTGAGGCAGAAGTGTACAGTACACCCTCATTTCGCCTTTATGTTTAAGTCCCATGTATTAGGGGGCGAGAATATTAGGTATATTTAATACTTCAATTCACAGTGGTACATAACTTAATGCCATAAGGCATTCTCTATCGCTCAATCTTTGGTTCAAGGAGAAACGCATTGTAAGATGCACAAAAAAACTTAGTCACTTACGCATTCAAAAGATGTAGGTTATACGAGTAAGATTTAATCAAATGTAGGCACAACATTGTGTCTGGGTACAGGCAGCTAATAAAATTTAGGCATTCGCCACGCCAAACGTGGGGCGCGAATGGGGCGTGTCGTCGGCTGGACCGCGGAGTTGTATTCAATGTTGTATGAAGCATGTCACATGGCAGACGGATAGGTGATCAATGGCACTATGTTGTTAACAACACAGCCTATTGTTCTTCTTATTCACCGTTCCATCACTTTTGAAGATCGCGACCACAAACGATGCTTCTCCAAACTCTCCAAGCTATACGGTTACTTCTGCCTAGCGTATTCCCAAGTATGTTGGGGTCAGCTTGCAGTGTAACCAAATGTGGCTGAATACCAGTTTTTTACACAGAGCGACTGCTATCAGACCTCCGCAACCCAGTTACTGGTCAATGCCGATATCCTAAGGTTAGACCGGTTGCGAGACTTTCTGGGTTTTGAGTACCCGTAATGACAGTCTTAGGTATATGACACCCGACGGATTAACGTGCTCATCGAAGCACAGAGGGGTCTCAATGTTTAACGTACACCCATCCACGGTCAGACCGCGGCAAGCGCAGCTTTACCTTGCAAATCGTGCGATCTTTGCTGTTGTTAATTAGCCACGAACCCTCCAAGCTATGCGGTATATACAGAAATTAATATAGGTACCTAGTTATATCCTCACCCCAGACTGCCCAATTGCGTTAGATTCGCGTCTCGATCTAACCCGATGCGTCTAAACTTCAATATATTACGTGTTTGGTACTTATAATTCAGTGCAATTCGTCGCCTGGACCACGTTTTGCGTGCAGCATGTAACTTTGCATAGAAGTTGTTGAAATACGTTTCTGTATATCAAATCGAACCGCACGGGTGAATTTAAATTCAACATTCACAACGTTATGTGGTATGCATTCGTGCGATCTATAGCGTGACTGTTGTGAACACCGATATAAGTGTTCACATTATTGTAAACCAATTATTTCTAGAAATAAATATAACAATACTTTTAGAAACAATTTATAGTTTTAGCGTTAACTCTTAGGGCCATAACACATTTCGCGCAGAGCAAGGCGCAACATATGCGACGTAAAATACGCTTAAAGGTACGAGTTCGTAGAGACAGAGCTAGCGACACGTGGCCCCACTACACGTCGCACGACCGCAGACGACGTGTCGCCCGACCGCAGATCAGTAGTGCCACCGAAGCTGGAGCGACAACACGTTGCATCTTTCACAAAAAATGAGTTTTTCAATTCCGAGGAAGACAAACTGATAAACCAGGTAGCCCAATATCCTGAACTGTACGATACATCTCACAAAAACATTGCACTTGTGGCTTGTCGTTTTTTCTCTCTATACTTGCAATCGCTAATCCCAAACAGTTCAGACATCTTGTCTCACGGAAGATTCAGAACTAACTGGAATACGCTGCTGCCGTCTGCTGCAGCCATCTGCAGTTGGGTTCGGAATCATGACTGTAGCGACATGACGCTGCGACGTGTTGCTGCGACATGTCGCAACGACACGTCGTCTGCTGCTGTTGTCTGCAGTCGGCTACGAACTCGTACCTTAAGTGTTGCTGAAGCAGCTAAAATACGCTGAATATAATTAACTTAACATTGATCGAACGCAAGATGCGCGTGGAACTTCCAAGTCCTATTACGCTCGACGTAACGACGTAATACGCATGCTGACGCAGCGCAGGAGAATTTATATGTAGTGCGATGTACACGTGTAACGCGACGAAACATGAGCCGCGTAAGATACGCTCAATGTGTCTGCGGCGTTAGTGTGGCGCCACACCACGCCGAAATTACGCGAATTTTGCGAATTTCGGCGTCTATGTTTTTTGTAGAGGTAAGACGCCACGTAATTTCAGCCTGGTGTATCGCGGGTAATTTAAAAAGCATTGCAGGCGTAATCACGCCGAAATGACGTCACGTATTTTCGGCATAGTATGGCGCTACACTTATACTCAACCACGTAACAAAATCATAAAAGTTCTACAATGAGGTAGACGAAAAAGAAATTCTACTTTTAACAGACTTATCGCACTATAAAATTGATTGAATACGAAGTAAAATAAAGCCACACGAAGTAAGCTAACAAGTTCAGTGTTCACATTAAACGCAGTAAATGGAGCTACAGATGTCGGTCGCTGAACACACGCTATAACGAATTACTCTTGACTCAGACTTAACGTACTGGGTGATTCTTAAATGTCATTAACTCTATTCTATTTCTAATACAAGTAAAGGAAAGTTGAACTTTGTGGCTGCCCAGACAGACAGATTTTGTCATGAGTGTCATGGCTCCACGAGTGAAGATATTTTGGTACGTTCGGGGAAAATCCTCATGGATACCTTTCGCCTGGGGGAAGGCGAAGGGTTCTTACCGGGGACCCTTACAGGGACTCTTACCGGCTAAAAACCCACGATGTTCCTTCTCCTGACCCTTGGCCGGGGTCGCAGGATTCGCAGCTGCATGCACCTCAACCACGGCAGGCCTCGGTCCGCCAGCCCCCGGCGGACCTCTCCTTCTGTGGGGCCTTGCCCCACGTCCTCCTGAGAGGCGCGCACGGAACACATGCGCGCAGCCTTCTCGGGTCTGTTACTAGTAGGGCGACGGGTCACGTCCGGCGCACCCTGGGCAGTCAGCTCCACTACCAACCTTGCTGACTAGCTAATCTTTTCACCAAAGCATGAGTTAGTCTCGTATAGCTTGTGCTGATACCTGAGAAGATTATCAATTAATAATGTGAGGTTGCAGTGAATGCCAAGTGAATCCTGTGACCTTGGACATAGGTCCTCGGAGAAAAACTGTGGTGGTTTTAGTAGGTAAGAGTCCGACATAACCCTCCGCCTTCCACATGGTGAAGGATTTTCCCAGGTAAAAGTATTAGAACTGACTCTAACGAATATATTAAAGGATAAGATACGATAGCTATGTGATATGCTTATAAATACACCAAAGAATAGTAGCAATACAATGTTATTGTCTAATAAGGGCATAATGGCGGTCTTATCGCTATTAACGATTTCTTCCAGACAACCTTTGGGCTGCACAAGAAAAATGAGACAAATCGACAAGCTAAGTAGTGAATATTTTCTGGAAGGACCCAAGCATAACTAGAATAGCCTAGCTGTTATCCTATGCTAATAGGCTAATACGCTAGGTAGCTAGTTATGTAGATTTCGTGATTGCAATCATCGTTCACTCATTAGGGTAATGATCAATTTCGACGATCAAACAGCATTGTTAGCAATCATAAAACATATTTATACTGCATGAGGCTGGCATAAGGTTTTTGAGCTCTGCTTACCCCCACAAAGGATACAGCTTAAACACATAATTGAGTCTCCACTCCAACACGTTCCTTTTAGAATCGTGTTCGTCTAATGAATCAAAGAGAATTCAACTACTTTACAATTTGCTACACAAACATTATTCATGAACTACAATTTAAAGAAAGTACTAAGACTTCGCATAAGGAGACGCGGAGCTTAGCGCGGAGCGTGTTGCGGGGCTTAAAGCGTACAATTCAAACATATAACGATTTATTAGCGCGATTATACAGGCGAGTTTTTCCAAGCGTATTGTTCGAGTTGTAGTTGTATATTCGACAGTACACGGCGTAGTGTGGGTGGGATACTCAACTTCAAAAACCAAAACATCAACAATTAAAATATCAACACCATATAATCAACAGTCTAATTTTTCAATTCATCAGAATATCATTAGCTTAAAACATAAACGGTTCAAAATGTCAACACTTCAGATGAGCAACGAATCTGAATGTCACTGATTTATAACGTAAATTGTTCACTTAATCAACACTTTAGATAATCTATGTTTAACAAAATATCGTGAAATATTCAGTCATAATATAATATTCGTCGCAGACATTGTTAAACATAACATACTGAAATGTCTGGTTTTATATTGTGAACCCTATATTCTGAACCAGTGGCCAACATAATTTTGAAAGATCAGATCAAGTTATAATCGACGAATATTATAATATGACTGAATATTTCACGATATTTTGGTAAACATCGATAATCTAAAGTGTTGATTAAGTGAACAATTTACGTTATAAATCAGTGACATTCAGATTCGGTGCTCATCTGAAGTGTTGACGTTTTGAACCGTTTATGTTTTAAACTAATGTCATTCTGATTCATTGAACAATTAAACTGTTGATTATATGGTGTTGATGTTTTGATTGTTGCTGTTTTGGTTTTTGAAGTTGAGTATCCCACCCGCGTAGTGTACGGCGGGTCCCGCGCCCTTGTAAACGATGGTTTCTCATTGTTATGACCCTAAAATCCTGCCTTCATGTTTATTTTTGAGTTTGTTTCCTTTGGCTTTAGTTACGCCTGATTGTAAACGCACGCAGGTTCTATGACAGAGCATACTAATCCAAGTAACAAAGGTAAAGACCGCCGACACGTTTGGTGCAGTGGCTGAGCGATTGGCTTCTGCGCTACGGGTCGTGGGTTCGATTACCACACGGAACAAACATTTGTATGGCTTACAGATAGTTGTTTCGGGTCTGGGCGTTTGTGTATGTGAGATTTGTGTTTGTAAACGCACCCCCGATACAGGATAAATTCTAGTGTGGGGCAAGAGGGATTCCTCTATACCTCCTCTGGCTCTCACATACAAACGACGGAACACAGTAAACATGGCGCCGAATTTTCATGTGAAGCCAGGCGGACCGTATAGATCCTACCACCAAGCGTGCTGGGTTTTGTATTATCTTACAAGACACGTCTATTCCCAGCGTGCGGTGAGAAAGTTTTATATTCTAGCCCGTAGTAATCACACGGGATAAAATAACATGACGCGTGATGTAAATTTATCTCGAGTGTGTGTAGGTTTCTTGTCATGCCATATTACTTTTAAAGCCCGACGCTAAAAGAAAAGTGTTATATGTTTGTCTGTCTGTCAGTGGCACACATTTTGATCCATTTTTTACGACGAAACATAGTTAAGTAGCACGTTTACTTAACGGTCCCTGACGCCTTTAGATCAAAAATATTAGTTTTTTTTAACAGGTTTAGACTTTTTATTATTCATTGTACTGTGTCTGAGGGTTTTATGTATTAATTTTAATTAAAAATTTTTTGTTAATTAACGGGAAAGTTACTCGTCTGCCGTAAGTAAATGATGCTGTTATACGTTCCTAAATAACAAGGTTAATATAAATTCTTAATGTAATAGACCAAAGGATATCTATCGGCATATAATTGAAATCTGCAATGATAGGTTACTTTCTCATTTACTTCGGTGGAATCATACAAACTCTGTTTAGTCTTTATGTGTTTCATGATTTGGGAATGGAATTGAAATGTTCATATCAGTCCATTAACTAACTACTTAAGTACGTCCGGCGCAGCCTGCTCGCTAAAAAGCTTGCTGACTAGCAAATTTTTTCACCACGCTATGTACTAACTAATGTAGTTATTACTACAGTAAAATAAACTTTAAAAAAAAGTAAAAACCGACTTCAAGGAAATACTAAAAGGAGTAAAATAATTACAATAATATAAAATTAACAGTTTCAGAAGTCGGTGGCTTCTATTTGCTTCAGTGTAGAGTTGCACCGACTTCTGAAACTGTTAATTTTATATTATGGTAATTATTTTACTCCTTTTAGTATTTCCTTGAAGTCGGTTTTTACTTTTTTTTAAAGTTTATTTTTTATTGAATACGTTTTAGTGTCATAATTTTAACCCCCTCCTTCATAACCCTTCTTTTTGGCTTTGACGTAGTCGGGTATAAAAAGTCCTTACAAATGATACCTTACACGATATAATGAAAACATTCCAAAGGGGGGAGGGGGGACACGCACCCCCTCCTCTTTTCAAGTAGTCAGTTCCCAACAACAAATATAAACAAAGCAATATTAGTAATTTGAGAATTTTGCGTTGATCCAATGAGGAGTTCCGTTCCATATCTCTGAAGTTCATGGTCTAATCATAACAAAATTTAAATGGGACCAATGGGAAAGTGTACCCTTTCGAACAAAAAAAGAATTTTTCAAATCGGTTCATAAATGACGGAGATATGAGGTAACAAACATAAACAATAAAAAAATAAAATAAAAAAAAAATACAACCGAATTGAGAACCTCCTCCTTTTTGAAGTCGGTTAAAAATAGTATTTTTTACAATCTTCGAAATGAAATAAAGCGTATCACATCAGCTAAAAACTAGATCTAGTATATTGCAACACATAGAACACAGCTCCAAGACTAAATAATAATAATTATTATTTTACTTTTGAACGAACAGAACAGCTATTCAGAACATCTGCCCGATGTTCGTAACAGCTCGGTTGCCGGAAAATTGCTAAACTTATTGACTGAACAACTTCAACACCTTTAGGTTACAAGTTTATATTTATAACTTAGCAGGAACGAAACTTGCCTAAAGGCTGCCATACACGGTACAGATTACAGATATCTATATCTGAGCACATATCTTACGATATCGCTCTTCATATAATTTGCTGGACTAACACATGGCACAGATAACATATATTTTATCGTTTAGTATCAGAATATACCAATTTCATTTACTGTAGGACGAATGTTGTGACGTATAGTAATGTAAACGTAACGTCAATGTAAGTGAATTTTGAATTGGAAACACTCGTTTCCCACATAACACTTAATTAAACTGAAAACTTTATTCTATGTATGATACAAATTGTGCTTGTCGCATGAATTGAAATCAAAATGCTGTAGGATAGTTGTATTTTCAACTCAAAGTTCACTTACGCTAACGTCAGATACATTACTGTAATTTAAAAAGAGTTTTCTAGACCTACTGAATGTATCGGTTTTCATATATTATCGTATCTTTTCCGTAACCCCTTCAGGTACTATCATTTTTATGCGCAGATACTCGCAAATAAAATATTATAGTATCTGCACCGTGTATGACAGCCTTAATTATATCCTCTATTCAATGCCACAGCAATTAACTCTCTGAAATTAAGGGAAGCCACATTATTAAATGAAATAATACAAATTGAACATTTTCTGTACAACCACGAGTAGAAATTGGAGGTTTATTTATAGCCGGAGATTATACCATCTACAATACAATTGTTTTTAATTCAGCAGAACGAAACAGATCGCATCACTTCTCTAAATACTAAGAAATTACAAGCATTGAAATCCCGAAGAAAATTAGCTATTACTTGTATGAAAAGACGTCCCGGTACAATCTGTAATTGATCAAAGAAACCAATTACACGACAAAGCGATGTAAGCGCTGTGAGCGTTGTGAGCGACGCCGGCGGCCCAACAATGTACAATAGATCTCAGGTGTTCCGCTCAATTGTCATGTATTCTCGAGATGTGAGGGTATATTATATAACATGCGCCTCTTATAGGAAGAATGATTTTGTGAGTTGTTAGAATTAGAAGGAAAAAGATTTGATATATTTTTACGTAATAATATGATATACACACTTCAAAAAAAGTTTGCGACCACTTTGAAAATTTATGTACCTAGCCTTTTTGAAGCCGAATTTTCTAATCGGGATTCAAAGCGATAATTATCATGATACATATAGATTGATAGTTATCTAGATAAATATAAATCAGATTTCAGTTGGACTTTGAATTCGGAATCTTCACGTACATAATTGTGCTAGTGATCGCAAACTTTTTTTGATGTGTGTATTATCACTGACAGGACTATTGTTGACGATAAGTCTGATATAGTGGAGCGCCGCACAATGGTCGTTAATATCAATGTTCCACAATAATCTATAAAAGGAGAATCTGACTGACTGACTGATCTATCAACGCACAGCCTAAACCGCTGGGGTTAGAAACTTGAAATTTTGACAGTAGGTTCCTTTTGTAACGTAGGCATCCACTAAGAAAGGATTTTTCAAATTTATTATGTAAGTCCGTCATTTTACGAGTAAGAAGCATGAAATTAAATACTAAGGTTTCTGGTTAGAAAAAAATGTAAAGGTGTTTCGCAGCGTTTTTGGCAATTCAACCCCGAAGAGGGTGAAATAAGTGTTGAAAGTTTGTATGAGAAATCTGGTAGTTTTGAAGATAGAAGCATGGATTTAAAAATTTTGGCTTTTGGTGAGAAATAAACATACACGTGTTTGAGGGTTTTTGGAAATTTCACTCGTAAGAGGTGAAATAGAAAGAAAGAAAGAAAGAAAGATTTATTTGCAAGAAACAAGGTTAGTACAGGTTCTTAGAATAAAAAATGAGATCATCTCGTTTCGCCAGCACAGTGGCATGCAAATTATGGTTTAGTCTACAGCTATAATTGTACAATTTTATTATATGAATAAAATAAACGAAAGTATGTACCTACTATCTACGTATATTCATTTTTCATTTAACTTTACTTTTACATTTTAATGTTGCGTGTATTTAAGAAATCATTTACAGAGTAATAGCATTTTTCTACCAGCCATGAATACAGTTTACGTTTTAAGAATTTTAAAGGTAGTGTTCTGATATTTTCTGGTAATTTGTTATATATTCTAATGATCATCGGATAGCAATTATTATGATAGTAACGTGTTTTGATGTTAGGTAATAGAAGCCTAGTAGGATATCTAGTATTAAACTTGCAATGCACTCCATAGGGGATACATACATACTAGGGGATGAAAGATTTTTTGATTTTATAACTACACCTAACAAGGGGCTTAACGAGGGCTCAAAATTTCACACAAGCGGAGCTGCGGGCAAAAGCGAGCGATTCTCAGAGATATATCGTACGATTTTCCGGTCCCCGCCCCACCTCACATCTACCCCGTCAGTCGCGTCGCCGGACTGATCGCCGTCAAATAACTTGCTATGCATAGTAGACCGGCTTGCGATATAGTGTATAGTGTGAACGTCATGCTATATAGTTATAGCTTATGACGCAATATGCTTTACTAATAGCGAAATAGTATAACGTAGTATGAATTTCCCTTTATCCACGCAGATCGTGTGATCTCGTGGTTGTTATACAATCTTGAATCCACTCACACAAATAAACATTATCGCTGCAATTATCAGTGTAATTAAACACGTGACGTCATAATGTTCTCTCAGTAACTTCGAGATTACATCGTGATCACAGATACTCTACATAAACGGCTACCGACCCACTTTCGATCGCTTTCATACGAGCAGCACGTACCATATTGAATATCGATGTCCTATGGGCCTGGCGGCGTTCGTTATAAGTGTTTATGGGACATATCAGCTTTTATATAAGTTAACTTATTTATTTCGGCACTAAGGTCATGAGAGGTGTGAACTCTAGCCTTTAAGATTCCATTACAGTAAATAAATAGATTGATACCTTACATGTACTTACATACATTTGAGATTCTTTAAAAGAGACCTTGACCTCTGAGTTTGTTTCGGCTTTTCTTCTCAGAGCTAGTCAGGCAGGTAATGCCGGCGACATCTAGTCTTATAAAACCATTATATTGACTTGTGAACCTATCTTTAACAGATTTATTTACAGAAATAAAAATCTTATCATTTGAGAGGCTGAAAATCCAACTTGAATTCTAAATTAAAGAATACTTTATTTTGTTTATGTAAATAATACATAATAGTTGAAAATATAATAAATCTAGCCAGAAAATACTAAAACATTGAAGAAGCTCACGTTAAACTAATGTTTTGAATGAAATATTGTTTAAGTTTTCGGGAATAATATCAAGTAAAGGCAAAGTAATTCATCTATTGTTTAAACTTTACGACTCAGTAATAAGTAAACCTGCTAATATCCTATTAATTCATAGCGAGTAAACTTCCGTAAAATTATTTATTAATTTTGACAATATTTTCCGTGAAAAAATATAGTGAGTAAACTTTCGCAAAATTAATTATTAATTTTGTCAATATTATCTCTGAAAAATAAAATGTACTGAACAAACCCTATAATATTAATTTTATATGTACCGATATTAACTGATAATATTTCAGCATCAGCTTCCCCATTTTCTAACTATCGGGGTCAGTTTGCAGTATAACAGCCGTTTTCAATAACCTATCGGCTGTCACCCCTACCAGAGATAGAATTGACATAAGCACCATCGAAGTAATGTAAAATTTCCATAACGAGGACTTTATTTACTGCTGGAGTTTAAATATTGCAGACATCCCGCGCGCGTAGTTAAGAGTCGCGCACTCACATCCTGCAACCGTTCGCACTTGCAGACGGTCAAGAGGGAACTGACTTAGCAGCGTAACATGTACGAGAATTGCTCCTACTGAATGGCACGCAAAGTACGTCAATTTGCATTATCTTTTAAGCTCTGTATCTCTGAACATTACGAAGCGACCGGCATTCTTCTCAACCTTATTACTGGGAAAGAAAGGTATCCTAAGGTTTTCGAAGCTCGAGTTCTCTACATTAAATGCTACACAAGGTAGATAAAAATCCTTGACGAGTGACTGAAAGAGCAAAGAAAGTTTTTATTTAAGTTAATGACATATTTTCTACAGCGGCTCGGTAAATAGAGAGCGGACTTAGTTAATTGGACACCATTAGGGACATTTGACCTATGTCCAGGGCTGTGCAGATGCGGTATATGAAACTAGAAAATAAGAAATAAAATTCCGGCAGAGTAAAATTCTAGTTAGAAACACCTATGGCGGTATCACACTAGTGCTAGTTTGGTTTGGCTGTCATGTATGCTCGTTCGAGAATCAAAAACAAAATCAATCAAATCAGCACATATTACTCCATCACAGAGTAAAAGCATGATTGGAAACACCTATGGTTGTTAATACTAATGGCTGTTTGTGAGACGGTTACGTTAGGTTAACGCTGCGTGCTCGTTAGGGAGTCAAAAAGACGTATCAATCAATTAAATCAGTCTTCTGGTCCGCTGTAGAGTTAAGTTCTGATTAGAAACAATCTATGGCTGTATCACACTTGTGCTTTTTTGGTTTGACAGACCGTCAAGCTGTGACAACGCTGCGTGCTTGTTAGAGGGTTGAACACGTATCAATCAATTAGATCAATCCATTGCAGTCCACAGCTGGACAAAAGTGTCTTCTAAGTGGCACTGATACCCACAACATTATGTGTAATATCAATACAAGTTCGGCACTTGGAAATCATTTTCGATGATGGTGACTGTGATACCATCACACAGTTATCAAACTCCAATCAGTCAGGCTTAATAAATATATTGTAATTTTAGACTCTAGACCACTTTGTAACGTTTTACGGAGGGACTTTAGGGCGGACCATGTTTATCAGTGGAAGCTGCGCAGTGCCAGCCCTGACCGTTAGCAAGTTCACAAGCGACTTAATGACGGACGAGGTAATTAAAAGTTTTTAAAGTACACTTTAAGGGTATGTCGTGGCTTTTGATTTCATTTGAAGAAGAGAAGAATTGTGAATCGTTATATTTTTTTATTTGTTAATAATAATATCAAGCATACCTACAGTTTTCTCTTAAATGTTGTACCAGGCAGAGATAACGCAATATGATTAATAAATACTGATTTTTACTCGTAGCTATTCCCTTATTCAGAACGATTAGATAAGTTAATGCCGACCGATTCAGTTGGTTATCTCGTTTTCTCTCGTTACAAGAACCATAAGATATACTAAACCGAAGATCGACAACTGACACACCGAAAAGTTCTGAATCAGGGAGCTGAATAGACCGGACCACATACTTGGGAAAAGGAGCTTTTAGTTTCAATGATTATTTATCGTTCCTGAATACAAATTAATATTTTAGTTCGTTTTCTAATGCTTGTTTTTAAGTCTACTTTCCAACTGAAGGTTGAACATCTGGGCGTAAGAGCGCGTTTTTGACTGACATTCGACAGCGCCTCTAAAAGAGCGACATGACATTTGGTTCGACTTACGTCGTTCGACAGATTCGACGTAATAGAAACGAGGTTACCGACAGCAGTACGTATCTTCTTTTTGGAAAATAGATACAAAAACGGAAGACTGGACAAAATTGGTCCTCTAGACCAATAACGACCAAAAATATGTCATGAGGACGCTATTTCAATGTGCTTCAATAGATTTTATAGCTCTAGATATAGAGGGCTCGTGGCTACTTATAAAGCGCGCGTATCATATGATTTGCAAGGTTAAGCTGCGCTTGCTGCGGTCAGTCCGTGGATGGGTGATCGTTCGTTAGACATAGAGACCCCTCCGTGCCTCGGAGAGCGCGTTGAAGGTCACAGCTCATTAGAGCCAGCCGGCACCCGACCCGCATCGCCTCGTCGCTCGGCGTCCACTCGTTGTCAGCAGGTGGTCTACGGGTGGACGCCGCGTTATCACCAGTAAACGTCGCGTGGTCAACCAGAGGAGTCGTCGGAGGAGTCCACTCAATGGCAGCACGCGGTTCACTCGGGACTTGTGCGTTGGCAATGCACAGCAACGCAAGGTAAGCATGCGGGCAGCGAGTTGTCACCGAGTGGTCAACTCGTCGTCTGCGCGTGGACGGCATACGCCCGAGGCGATCCGGTGACGCTACGGAGTTGATGTAGTGAGCGCACATCCATAAAAGTTCATATAAAGAATACTAACCGCACGAGGCGAGGCGATGCGGGTCGGATGCCGGGTGCCACTAATGAGCTGTGACCTTAAGCCGTCGGTCCCTGGTGTCATACGAACACCTATGACAGACGTAAGGATACCTGCATTGCCTAGTAACTGGGTTGCGGAGGTCTGATGGTAGTCACTCCGTGTAAAAAATACTGGTATTCAGCCGCATTTAGTTAGACTAGAAGTTGATCCGAGAAAAAAGTTATGGAGTTACAAAGTGCTGCATTCACTTCATTATTCTCGTGATTGGTTAAACTGGACAAAGTGCACCTCAAGACCAATAACGACCTTAAATACGTCATATTGTGTGGTTGTTATTGGTCTTGAGGGCCAAGTTCCATACATTCTTGCCAACAACATTATGATTTGATTTTGATATTATCATTATTATCACCATTCAATTTTCAATGCACACTCGCTACATATTTCTAGAATAGACTTTAAATAGGTATAGCCCTTGATGTGTTCCAGTCTGTATAGGTAATGTCAGTGCCATAAAGTAGTTCGATAGAGGCACTTTTATGTTATATTCAGTTTCAATCGTTTTTGAATAGCTTCAATATACACCTACACAGATGGGAACTGGTCCTTTGAAATACTTTGAATAGAATCACACTACTGTAGGTTATAAGAGTCAAGAGTCTTAACTATGCCAATCTTTTTACCGATAGCGTAATAATCAGCCTATCTGTCTCACTGCTGGGCACGTGTCTCTTCTCACATTGAGAAGGGTTTAGTTCTTAGGGCGAGATTTACAGACCGCACTTAGACTTTACTTTGCTAAATAAAGTAAACGTTTATACGAATATGAACATTATTCGTATAAATTAATGTTCATATTCGTTTGAAACGCTTATTCACATTTGCTTATACGAATATAAACATTATTTGTATAACAACAAGGTTCATTACTTAGAAAATTAAAGTTTAGTGCGGTCTGTGAATGTCGCTCTTAGTCCACCACGGTTTTCGAATACACAAACCAATATGCAGACCTGCTGATGCAACCAGAATGCATCTCCTATTTTGATCCGCAAATAAATTTCAAAAGTCTTCAAGTGCGTGCCGGGATCGATCTTCGACCCTCCTGCATGTAATGCAAGCGTTCAATCGCTAGCTATCACTTTTATAATGTTTAATATTGTTGGCTTTAACTTACTACCGGTAATTATCATAATATAATATTTAGAATTACATCAAGTGTATGAACAGCAACGCGCATCTCTTCTTTCATGTATACCTGTATACCATTAGGTATTTTAACATATGTTGATTTTGGATGAAATATGTAATCGTGCACAAAGGACAAGATAAGTTAAATCAAGCAAAGCTGTTCTTCGCTTCACAATAAAAAATCTTATACTTAAAAAATAAAAATAAAATAACATCGAAACCGATATTAGATTCAGTTATCAGATTCGGCCATTCGGAAATTATAGCCTGCTTCAATATCCTGGCGTACGTTTCAGTTATTTCGCTCACTGCGCTTATTTCGCTCAATGATGCAGCGCTACATTACTATAAATAAGCAGATACATACCAGTAAAGGTATTTTTGAACGTGATACGTTGGATTTACTACTGGTGTGTGACACGCTACTCACGAGTCACGTGTGCTTAAACATTTGAATTATTTGTAATTAAATACATATTCATATTTGATTACTTCTAATTAATTATTAACAACATCATAACATAACATCACGCCCGTATTCCTCAAAGGGTTGGGCAGAGGTGTATAGTAACACCCACATTTCGCCGTTATGTTTAGGTCCCATATAATAGGGGGCGAGCCTATTGCCATCAACCGGGCACAAATCCAGATTCCAGGCTGACACTAAGAAATTCGACACAAAAACACTTTGCCCGACCTGGGAATCGAAACCAGGACCTCACAGTTCTGCAGTCGCGCTTGCAACCACTATATCCACGAGGCAGTCTTAATTATTAATCTGTCCCGTTAACTGTTACTATCAATGTTTTAGAAACATTGGTATAGTTACCTTATTTCGTAGACTCATTGATAATCAAAGCATAGATTATTTAGAATTAAATATTCTTCTACAACGACTCTTAAAGATCTGATTAAACTTTGAATTCTTAGTTAAAAGGTCAAAAAGCACACACTTCACGTCTATCAAAAAATTCAAATTAAAAACGACCTTCACCTGTACCCAATATTGATACTAGTTTCAATAAATAATTCAATACTACTTACACCGATCAAGCAATACTTGTCGCACAAGAGGATCCTAATTGATTTTTAACTCAATTATCTGAACAAAGCGTGAACACTCGACTATCGAACGAAAGCATCAGATTGCTGCACAACTCTGTCACAAGTATTTATGATGATATAAGATAGTACAGAAGGACCAGTTTCACACTAAAGAAGACTTAAGGCCTTAGGCTGCAAATTCGGAACGGCGGCGCGTGCAGCGGAGCGTTCCAGCATGTACTGTCGCGTGCAGCGTCGCGTGCAACGTGCACGCGTTTCGTTAGAGCGTGCGCGCGAGCGGGGCCTCCAAGTGCGTTGACCAATCGGAGGCCCCCATTCACACACACCGCTTTTACTGTCAAATCTTGACACACTGAACAAAATATCTGTTGTACACGCTCGTTAAAACGCCGAACACTGATCACGCCTCTTAACTACACGCTAAAAACGCTGCTACGAATACACCAAGAGAGAAGCTATACGTTCAATAGTCGAGCGTGCACGCTCAACACAACGCGCCGCTGCACGCACCGCCGCGCCGCTCCGAACTTGCGGCCGAAGAGATACGATCTAATTTCAACAATACAATGGCGTATTAGTAGCCTCAACGCGTGACGATGCTGAAGTACATCCGGCGCACCCTGGGCAGTCAGCCCCGCTACCAGCCTCTGACAGGCTAATTTTCTCATCACATCATTTTGGGGGCTGAGTCACCCTCGTCCGTGAGAAGGCACCCTTAGTTCGAAACCCCACACATGGTCCCTGGGTGGTGCCAAACAGGACAACCTTTCGCTTGGTGGTAGGATCTTTACGGTCCGCCTGGCTAGCTACCACCCTCTCATTAAAGTCCGGCGCCAAGCAGTTAACTGTGTTCCGTCGTGTGTATGTGAGAGCCAGAGAGGTATAGGGGAATTTCTCTATATCTCTGTTACTTGGATTCGTGTGCTTCATCTTAGACCATGTCTGCGCTTACCACCAGGTGCAACGAGGGTCAAAAGCGACCAAGGAAAAAAAAACCCGGCATCAGCTTTTCTCGTATAGCTCATGCCAAATACTAGAAAAGAAGTGTACTATAAAGGAAGCGAAAATCTTGCATTACAAAGGAATTCAGTAATTAAAAACTAACAGTCAAGAGTGACTTTGCTGCATCTACAAGAATGTGGGTCATATTAAACTCTCAATCACCGTAATTATAGACACAATAGATAAGACAATTAAGTGTCGTCCTGGGAAGACGGGCGGTACGCAACCGGTTATGAAGATGTGAAAACTGCACGTTATGGAACTCGTATTTTACGGCACACGTAGAACTGGACGGTTTTAAATCACTGCAGTTATTGATTGCAGATGAAGCGTAAACACAAAATACTTAACAAATGAAGCGGTGACAAAGATGTTTTGGAATTTCAATCGCTTACACTCACAGTGTGCAGATGAAAGAAAAATCTGTCATTGGATGAACGATTCCGATTGGAAACTGTTGCGGCAACGTTGGCAGTACTTGAACAGACATCGGGCGCGCACATTAACACTGCATTATTACTCTATGTTGGTAGGCTCTGTTATAGCGTATTATATCTGTTACGCGGTTTGAAAGAGTTGCACGAATTCGTTTACACCCTGTATAATAATATTTAAATTTACTTACTAATCAGTACACAATTAAATCTATTATCATTCTACAAGACTCAATAAAATTGTAAATATTTAGTTTATTATAATTTATAGTGTTAATAATGTAAATCGTGCAATAACTTGAAACCAAATTGTATATAAATACTCATATAAAATATAAATACCATAAAAGCAAATGATACTATTTTAATTTAATATTTAACTTTTTCTTATCAAAAAGCGCCTTCATCCTCTCTCCTATAAAAAAATTACCTTTGCTGTGCCCGACAGGATCCATAATTGATTCGATGTTATAACATACCAACTATTATATGTACACATTAAGGAATGCAATAAAGTATTGAGTTTTATATGGAACAAAACTTCTGCACAAATTCTACGTTGTGTATTTACACAAGTTTCGGTCCGTGTCGTCCACTAACGAAATTAATTAAACTCACTAGCGTTATACCAAAACGCTAAGTTTTAGTCTGAACGCTTAAGACACGCCTATTCAAGCGATCTAGAGCGACGCTTGAAAGATTCAATTGAATACGGAGCTTGTATTTTGCATTTCGAAGCGAGTTTTTGCTGGTTGGGTTTTGCTTTTTTGTTGAAATAAACAAGAGCTATTTTTTTACAGGGAAAAGTGATTCAGCTCATAATGAAATCAGCGTAAATAAGGGAATGACAAATCGTGTCAGTAAATAAATGACCAGCTCGTTGGTCTAGCGGTCGCAAGGGCAACTGCTGAGCGTGAGGTCTTGGGTTCGATCCCCTAGTCAGGCAAAGTGTTATTGTGTTTTTCGCGTGGAATTTGTCAGTAGCAGCCTGGACTCTGGATTTGTGCCCGGTTGATGGCAATAGGCTTGCCCTATTACATGGGACTTAAACATAACAGCGAAATGAGAGTGTACTTACATCTCTGCCCAATCCTTCCGCGAATACAGGCGTGTAGTTATCTTATAAATGAAATAAAATTTATATTCCTAAAAAAATATCCATGTAGGTATAGTGTTTTATAAATTATAATTAAGTATAATTAAGTAAATTAAATATTTCTTCTTGAATTACGAATGTAGCCTTCAATAATGCCAAAATTCAAGACCATATTCTAATATCCACTTTCAAGATAATAATTGTTTATGGCACGTACACACCAAGCTAAGAAACGTCAACGTACGTCAGTCATTTATGTTAATTCAATCAAACTTCATTCAGATTTAAGCTGTAACAAAACCGGTTCTTTGACCTTCGTTGGCGTTCGTCGGCTTGGTGTGTACGTACTATTAGGTCATTAATTTAGAATGGTAAGCTATGCGAAGGTTCGTACTCAACAATTATCATTAAGGACTGCTAGTACTGACAGTATATAACAGCATAACAACTTAATGAGAAAGGTCACAACCGCCACGCAACAATTTGAACGGCTCTTGACATCTGAAGTGCCATTGTTGACATGTCAAGGACATAATTGGAGTACGCTTAATTATGAAGGCTTCACATATAATTGAGTGAGTTCAAGGAGCCTCCACGAATGACGATACTTAAGTATGTCCGCACCCTGGGCAGTCATCTTCGCTGCCAACCTTGCTGACTAGCTAATCTTTTCAGCCTCATGAGCTTGTGGCGACCTGGCGACATCTATCACGCCACATGCGAACTATTCAAGCCTACATCGCGATATCAAGATTTAACACGCAGATAGTATACAATGTGTTTGGTCATGGACTAGCGATATTCTAGGTACTAACATAGCAACTATTCTAGTACACAAATAAACTACACACTAGGGTCCAATCCACTTCCCCGCTATTTGGCAGCCATTTTGCTTTTTTGTTGAGATATTCTCTATCTTAAAGTTATGAAAATGAGAACCCATTGTATCGCAATGTAAACGATAGACACTATTGTCGCCCTCCGATTAAGCCTACTTTTATCTCAGTAGGACCAAAACTTTGAGAGATATGTTTTTTTTGTACACACGTACAGAATAGCTCAACAAAAAATGGAAGTGGATTGGACCCTAGTGTATAGTGTATTTGTGTACTAGAATAGTTGTTATGTAAGAACCTAGAATATTGCTAGTCTATGACCGGATACACTGTATATACAACCGCCTAACATTAACCGTTGGGCAGTAGCCCGCCAGGCACAAGACTCCGCCTGGGTGGGGGATCCTCCCTTTGGTTGGAGGAACACCACCACACCTCGTTCCTCCACAAGCTATTCTCACATAGCTCGCGCCGATTGAAGAACAAGTAATTGACTTTATGGATAAAACTTTTGGTTATGTGGTAATGAGACGGAAACGCAAACTTGAAAAAAGGCAGGTTGGTAATCATGATTATTTTTTTGATAAAAACATTCTGCAAAAATGATTGATGTTTCGTCACGATTTGAACATCCTTTGATAGTTTGAATAACACTTATGTTGTTGAGATTTTAATTGGAGTGTCTACTTATTCAAGTTTTTCAGTTTTTGAGCATAATGGTTAGAATCGTTAGCACCTTTGCGTATTTAAATTTAATATTACTACGTATAAGTAATATAAATTTTCCGTGTTCATGAGCTGAAAATTATATTATATTTTTAACAGGACTATGCCTAATCAAGCCATGCAAACTACCAGCCAAAACTGTAATTGACAAGAATATTTTACATCTCCACGACTGAATAAATCCAAAATAATCCATATAATACTAGCCACATTAAAACCACACGCCAAAGCGCAGTGAGTGGCAAAAGGTCAAGAGTCCCGCGTTGGGTGCCACTTGCCGCCACGCGTCGCCTAACGACTGCCGCCATCCTCTAGCTGTGCACCACAGCACAGAACACTTTTATTTCTTGAATAAAACTTTATTGCTAACTTTACAGTTAACTGTAACTGTTGTTACTGCTGTGGAAATTGGAGACATCTTAATCTAGACTAATGTCTTAGCTTCGTTCAGAATACAGAAATTGTAGGTTTTAAATGAACTTGCTTAAAACAAGTTTCGCACTCACTGACTTTATACTAGGATTTTCAATAGTATCGTTTCTAAAAATACCGTTTGGTTGCAAATATTCGAAAATAATTTTCAAAACTAAAGACAAATCCTAAGTCGTTAAGCTTTTGGGAAATAATAAATAGATGTAGCGAGACACTTGTCTGAAACGTCCCAAAAGTTTAATATTACAGAAGCTTCGAACATATCAAGGACATTTTTAGTAGCGACAAAAAGTAAAACTGTCTCACGTAACCCAATTTAGCCGATATATTCTGTTCTTCTCTCATGCCTATCAACCCAGAATTTAAAGTACAGCGTTCGAACCTTTTTTTCTCTATTCAACATACAAACAACAACGAAAAACGCGTCTACCCACGAGAATCCCGAAATTATTTCTTTCTACCCGCATGTGAAGCAATTTGTATGGTTTGACATTGAGAGGTGCAGAGCAGCATAGTAGCTCATAATACGGTTATAGACGACACATTAGTGATGGCTGAGCTGCGAGCTGTAACGTTAGGTCACAATACATTATTCAACCTGTTATGCACTATGTATTCTGGTTCAAAAGTTGGAACTAAGTGGCAATGCTATTACTGAGGGTTGGGTAACATATTATAGTGATGTGGTGGTACGCAATTATGTTTTAAACGAGAGCGATGGAAAATATTCAGGACTAGGTGTTTCTAAACGACTTCGAATGCTGAGGCAATACACTGCATATGACATTAAGTTAGTTTGAATCAACAATAAAATAATACATTATTTTGGTGGCATATCCTGATAATATTTATACACCGCTATTTTAAGTATACACAAAAAGCGAGACACTCTAACAAGACTTTCATCATAACTGCTTGAAAATATGTTTTTTTTACGAGTATAATCTCCAAGTTACGTATTAGTTTATGTTGAGTTACGTTCCCCAGTAGAGCATAAAATGCGTGAGATGCAGGGGTTACCTCATATACAAAAACTCACCGAGATGACCTTCCCAAGCCTCAAGGTATCCATTCGCAGTCCACTGATATGCATAGAAAACTATTGAATTCATGTTGAAAAATGGACTTTTTTTTTGAAAAATATGTATCATGGTATGAACCACTAAATTCTCCTGGTGATTCTGAATGAACTATTTTCAGGTTTAGTGTATACTAAAAGTAGGCTTGTTTATTTCTCGAAGAGAAGGATAGCGACAACCAGTAATATTTCCAACACGATGCCATATCGACAATGGATGTGGCTGGCTCGAGCCTGGTAAGAAAGGCGTCAATTAAACTAGGAATATACTCAATAGTTAGAATAGATAATTATCCAAGTTCTCTCAATTTTTTTTTAATGTTTTTAACATTTTCCCGATTCTCTTATAAAACCCTACTTATAATTTTATAATACCTACTCAAATATATGACTGCCTGCCATCATAAAGCTGAGTGCTGGTTTATTCACTATTCGTGAATAATAAATGTGGCTTGATTAAAATTAATACAGAGAGAAATTTCGTTTAAGCTCAACCTATGATGAATTACATGAAATAATCTCTGGCTCAACGCTCCGGTTAAAATCCATTTTAAATTGTATTGTGCGGTGAGCGACCACGTTTGTTATGATCAGAGTTTATTTGTAGAAAACTAGAATGAAGGTATCAAACTGTATGGACTTTTAGTAGTTCAGTTGTGTACAACCATAGTCTTCTGGAAGTCGTTAAATCAACTTTGCATGCAGGTTGGTCGCTGCAGGCTTAATATGTGCAAATGTGGTTTTCAGGCTTGCTGAATGTGCAATGGCGAATGTCAGTCCACACCACAGTTTCTGGTGGGTCCACTGTGCCCGAACACATGCATAAGAGACGATAAAAACTAACAAAAAAAAAAGAACCATGGACCCGAGAGAAGATAGGCACAAAGTTTCTAAAACTAGAATTATAGACAGGTCTCTATACCAGAATTAATTTATATAATTTTTTAATTACTTATTTTCCTTTATTTACGTAATTTTATTATTGTAAAAGATATTATGATTTTCTTTGTATAGACTCAATTAATTTATTCACCTGGCAAAAAGAACTGTGTTGCTAGGGAATTTGTCGCGCCGTTTCTTCTTCACAGCATAAACACTAGGAAGCGGTGAAGAGAGGGCTTTTTTGTGGGCTGTCTATTCATCATCATCATCTTCCTGCCCTTATCCCATGTTACTTGGGGTCGGCGTCGTTCCGTCCTGTTACCCATCATGATATCACTGACTCCCTTCGCTGTCTATTGTATGAAATTAACGTTCACAAAGAACTAAGTAATTTTAGTCTATTTTAAATAAATGAGTTTTGAGTTTGAGTTTTGACCTACACATATCTTCCAAGAAACATGTAGAAACAGTTGTGACCTACCAACACGAGTCTATATTTCTCAGAAGTCGCGATGCCCATCTCCAGAATATTTTCCATAAAATACGGCCTGCTCAGACACAGCAATGAGTATCACTGACACTTCAGCTGCAGACTGCAGCGCACACCCGATCGATCATTCCTAATATCCGTTGTGAAACACATTCGAACATATTTCGCTGAGTATGGGAGCTGAATTAATGAAATATAGGCAGTTAGAACAGTGATAGCCTAGCTGTTGAACGATTGCCTTACATGCAGGAGGGTTTGACTGCTATCCCAAATTCACGTACGGATCACAATTTAATTATCATTTGCGTTAACTGTGATCATGTATGTGTCATTTATGTGATGTGTCTTGTTTTCCAAGACATCTGAAAGGGCCCAAAAAGAAATTCTCGATGGTGTGTGCTATTCCATCATCATCATTCAGCCGAAAGACGTCCACTGCTGGACATAGGCCTCCCCCAAGCTCCATGTTGGGGAGGTTTGTCATAATCGCCACGCTTAGTGATAAATACGGGGACAGACGAGTGAAACAATCGCTTGCTAATAACGCACTGACGTTTATTTCCTTTTGTACTTATTGGTGCGTAGGCACACGCACACATACTTAACATTCCTCCCCTTAGCTTAGAAATACAAATCAACCAACTACAGTACAAAACCCTACTACTATTGCTAAACATAAGTACTCTCTAATAGAATAATTTGTAGTTGACTTTAGGCCGATTACGTTTAGACCGTGGTGTTGGTGCAGACTCACTAGCCTGCTGTTGCAATGGCTCTGCGCCGGTATGCCCTGTGCTAGGAGGACCGCTTACAGCCTCCTGGAACTCCTCCTCCTCGGCCGAATTTTCAGGTGTTGAAGACTGTGAGATCATTATGGGTGTTACTGCCGGAGTAGCTGCTCTTGCCAAGTCGGAACTATCTGCAGCAATCGACGCGTCCTCACCCCCTTTATCCGTGCCTGGACTCGACATCACATCAGTAGACAGCCTCTCTGACGTTGGGCTTATACTTTGCTCCTCTAGGTCTATGTCCACGTCTTTATCATCATAGTAATCGTCGCCTTTATACAATATAATTTGATTTTTATGCTTTCTTAAGGTACCAGTAGTCGCTACGTCTCTAATTAAATACAACACGTTGCCAATTTTTTTAATCACTATCCCTTTGCACCAAGTGTATTTACCATTGACTGTATGATTTTTATAATAAATTTTGTCACCGGGGGCAAACACTTGAGTATTATGTCCACCCGTCTTATTTTGCAAACACGTCGTCATCATTATCATCCACAGCTCTCGATTCGACATAATTTATTTTTTTGCACATCTTACGCAGATGCCCCGTAACATTGCACTTCCTACATTTCGCCTTTGCGAACCGACACTGAGACGACTCATGATTATGATAGCCGCACACTTGACATTGCACTTTAACTCCCGAACTAAGCGCAGCTTCTCGATCCGGTGGCGTCGCCGTTACCGTCGCCCGCGTAATCTTGAACAGCTGATCGTGCGCCGTGGCTTGCACACCGGCGCCCGCTGCTGCTCGAGCATTCCGCGCGTTCTCCGCCAACTGCATCGCCTTAGTTAAAGTTAGGCCCGCGAGATCTTTTGAGAATAGCTTCTCTCTGTCGGGTCCCGGACACATCCCCATGACAAATTTGTCCCGAAGAGCTTCTTCCACGTTCGAGAACCCGCAGTGTGCCGTCAGACCGCGCAGCCTCGCGGCCCATTGCGCGTACGTCTCCCCCTCTTGTTGCGTAGCCGCGTAAAACTTATAACGTTCGCCGAACCCACACCGCTTCGGAGTAAAATGCTCGTCCAAAAGCTTCAGTATGTCATCGTACGGAACGTCCTGCAGCTGCTTTGGCAACGCGAGATCCGCCGCCAACTTGTGTGTGCCATCCGCGAGTGCGCTCAGCAAGATAGCTCGTCGCTTTATTCCCGTAGGATCGCTTGTCCCGGTGATGTCGTTTGCCACGAACCACTGTTTAATCCGGCATTTGTAAGTCTCCCAAGCCTGTACACTGTGATCAAACACCGATAAAAGGCCAAAAAACGAACCGGACATTTTTACTTTTTATTTACGTGGGTACTCGTCGCCAATGATAAATACGGGGACAGACGAGTGAAACAATCGCTTGCTAATAACGCACTGACGTTTATTTCCTTTTGTACTTATTGGTGCGTAGGCACACGCACACATACTTAACACTTAGCAGGCGGGTTATGCACGTCATACTCGTGAACGGGTGCTGTCTGTCGGGACTGGTCAGCTCTTAACTGCTACGACAATCCTTTTCATATTTTTCTATTTGTTACACTTATGTGAGTTTATTTGTTACGTTAACCTGCATTATTCTCATTCTATTTCTCACACTACTGTAATGGAATTGTCATGATCAACTGTTTTAAAAAGAGTATTCATGGAGTTTCTTGCCGGCTCTTCTATAAAGAAGCTACCTTTTGGAACCGTGTGTTTTGACCTTTTAAAACCAGTTTTGACGTTTTAAAAGTGCCTGTAATCTGGTCTATTTGAAATAATAAACTTAGGACTTTGACTTTGGTTGGCGATCGCAGTATGGTTATTATAGGATACTCAGAGAACGCTGCTGCCCTTCCTCTAGTGAATTCCTTAGTCACCTTTTACGACACCCACGGAAGAGATAGGGTAGTGCTATTCTTTACGTCGGGCACCACATGGCCAATTGTAGTATTCCTGGCCTGGCCTGGTGAACTAGCGCCTAAACCCTTCTCATTCTGATGAGAGGCTCGTGACTAGCTGTGAGACAATAATGGGCGGATTATGCTTATTATTTATTATGCTAGGCAGTTAGACGGTTTACTTAATTAAATATTTTGAGCTGTGCAGTTGTTTACGGTGTAAGGGCTCTTACACACCACGTTTTTTTTCAGGCGCTGTCGACGCCCGTCTCACGCAACTATAACGCGCTGCAAACGCGATGTTATCGCAACCAATTTACCTATTCACAGTTCATAAAATTGTAGTATGCAGACGACGACTTTTTTGCGAGCTGTCGACACGCTCGTAGCGCGGAGTTACATCGATACAGACGCGCTGGGTTAGTTGCAAACACATACGTACAGCGCGTTTTAATCGGTTACTTACCGACACGCGCGTCTGTAGCGCGATACACGCTCCTTTGCGCGCGTGCTACACGCGTTTTACTTTGCAAGGAGAGTTGCTCACGCGCGTCTGTAGCGCGTTTCTCGTGAGTTTGCAGCGATGCAATCGCAAGTAATCTGCCTATTTCAAGTTTAGCAGCGCCGACAACGCGCGATAGCGAAACGCGGGTCGACGGCGCCTGAAAAAAACGTGGTGTATAAGAGCTCTAATAGTACCTTCTTCAGGCTGGTTTTAAATATGTTTCAGATTTCGAGAAAATAAAAAAGCGGTGTGGATAGACATTTCATCTTGAACACAACAGTTTTCTTAAAGTCAGTATTCTCTATATAAAATGTGGTAACTTACGTTACGGTATTGAAAAAAATAATGGAAATAAGAGCTTCTGCGAAATAAAAATATATTTTGGTTCACCATAATAATAGTTCGGCAAAGTATACAATCACCGAGGGACGGCCAACGTTCATTGTCGCCTAAATTCGGCCATTACTAGAAAGTTATTTCTTATTTAAATATGCATTAGATGTTGATAGAAATCGTATTACTTTTATAACTTCAAACTTTTAACACAATCAAACATTGCCAGAGATCTTTGAATGTATTTTATATATATGCAAGTACTAAAACATGCATAGCGAGCTTCATACCTCATAATACATGAACAAAACTACTTTCTTGAATTATAACTTCAAGTAGAATTTCAGCACAACTTAATTGATCGTTAAGATTCATAAAAGCATAATACTGCGTTAAATCCCTGATGAAAACAAACATGTTTCTTATTTCTATTATTTCCGTAAGGAACTATTAGTTAATCTGTGCTTTTATTAAGGCTTGTATTCACGCCAACGACCTTGAGCATTTGGTACCGTACTAACTTACGACGAGTCGACGAGACAGAGAGGGACGAGTGCGAGTGTGACATAGACGCAATCTGTAATTTGACGCATTTTTAATTTAATATAATGAAACTAATACATTTTAAAAAAAGTAACAAGTCCAAGTTATTGCCCTTTGTATTGTAAAGCAGAAGATATTTTTTTATAGTCTTTTGATAAAAAATGTAGGAGTAAAATGGTTTCATCTCAACGATTTGGAGGTGATTTGGTGGTTTTTTTCTTATTATGTGATGCCGATAGAAAAAATCTGGCAAGTTCAAGTTACGTATCGTATCCTGTAGATTACTACCTATTTTTTCAGACATATTTTCTCTGTAAATGCCGACGAAAATTTGCTTCATCTGCACGCTTTTTTTCCGAGAGGACCCTTAACAGTCTACCTTCATTTCCTTGCTACAACGTGTTTTATTTGTCTAATGTTATAATAAATAGAGTAAAGTGCACACTAAATATAAATGCATATTCCCTCTTGCTGCAAATGAGTGCACAAATCTCAAAACAAAATGTCGTCAGTCCCCGCTTGTTATTTTTCTTTTGCGGCGCGGCGCGACTCTTGAATAATGCATGTCGCTTGCATCCCACGTGTCCGACAATTGCCGCGCCGCGCCGTCTGCATGCATGCGCATTGCAAATCGCCATCATACGAGCGTTTGAGATTGTAATGTTACTTGTTTTTGACCATTTTGAGGAAGATTGGAGCTTTGAATCAGAATGTATGCAATTTCAAGTTCGGAAACTGTTCGCTGTATGGTGATGTGGAGCAGTTTCATGTGGGATTTGGATTGAATGAGGAATTACTGGTTTTTTTTTTGTGTCATTCTTTGTCTTGGTCGTGTTTGATGCGACTAGGGGCACCTGACGGTGAACGTAGATAGGGTCTAAGATGGAGCACACGAATCCAAGTAACAAAGATATAGAATCATCGCCTATATCCCTCTGACTCTCATATATAAACACGACGGATCACAGTAAACTGCTTGGTGGACTTTGGTACGAGGGTGGTATCTAGCCAGGTGGACTCTATAGATTCTACCAAGCGTATCATATGTTTTATCATCTTGTTTTAGTAATAAAAGAGCTTAAGCACGTTTGTCCACCGCCGCCGTTACTGAGAAACGAGATTATTTTGGACAAAGTTCAGAACGACGCGACGGCGATCATGTGTGCACCGCGACCGATCTTGGTAGTTCAGTCTTGCTCTCCACTGGCACCGGCAATATCGGGTCTAGTGGAAAAGTCCAGACGTGTTTTGTATTGCCGGCATTTCGGCCTGTCACGATGTCAAGCCGAGTTCTAGCGGCAGCACCGAACAACTCATAATCTCCGTGGCCAAGATGATGACGCCCGGATGATGACCGAAAAACCGACCTGTAAATGTTTTAAATGTCCAATTTGCAGAATAAATTATTTTATTTCTATTACATTATAGGACAGTTTATGACTGATCAGCTTTTTTTTTACTTTTGTTAACTTTTTTTTTAAAACACATTTTATAGTTAGATTTATGAGCTAAAAATTTATTCATGGTAACTTTGAAACTCGAAAACCATTAAAATTTATTTTTTATATTTATTTCGAAGTCATCAACTGCCCTATCATTTGTTACCGGTATGACGTTGAATTTCGGGACACACTGTTTTTTTTTTTCTATTTGACTGCTGTAGGTCGTCCTAGGGGACGGTTTCTACGTAACCGGGCAGTTATTGGCGTGATCTGAAGGGTCTCCAGCCATGAGGGACACACTGTATACAGCATACCTGCTATATCCAGCAGCCTGTATATAGCTGCACTATAGTGAGCAAACGGGTACCTAAATGACCAAATCAATTGTCTGTTACTAAACAATATGAAGCACCCTTACTACTGTTTATAACATTTTCATAAACACATTATTAGGTATCTGTGAATTTGGCACGAAACTTCATAATATTATCAGTTTCCAAATGGCTAAGTGATCATTGAATTGGCAAATAGTCAACATAATAAATAATAATAATAATAATGTACTGGCGGCTTTTCAGGGGGCCCAGCTAGTGAGCTGGCGAGTCACCGTCTGCCAACACTTCAATTTTAAATGTTGAAAGGCAGACGCCGTTTTCTTCCGGCAATAGAAGTTATCTAGTCCACCTAACACCCCTTCCCATAGACCAGACATTTTTCACCATATTTCACAATAGTCTTGCACGCACCTGGGACGGTCCATGACTGTACTCCAATAGTGCAGCCGTGGATAGTCCCGGGTTGGTGCCCCACCCCATTTTAGATTAAAGCTCTCAAAGGGGCCTCTGCGCGTTGGACCTGTGTCCCCGTGTATGCCTTCCAAAGGACCGGACATCTTTCGCACGGAAGATGAGCCGTGATGTCCAAAGAGATACATAATAATAATAAAATCTTTATTTCGAGTTTCACTCATATTGGGTTAGTTACAGCTATGTTAGTAAAATTAATCCTACACTAATCCTAGCGCTACTCTTATCCAGTGGTTCTGGTAAGGGCAGTCGAATCTCGCAGCAATTACTTTAAGGATGCTGTTGCCACTGCTACGCAAGCGCTGCAGTAGGGAAGCAGATTTTTTGCGCATAATTGCTTGAAAGCCGTCAGTATGCGACTCCGCAAACATACCCGATGCATAATAATGTTGGCAGACATGCAATAACAACTTATCAATATGGTAATCAATGTAGTTTTTCAAAATTAAAAGTAATGCCGAAACTATCTATCTTCTAGCTCAGGTAGTCTGCACTACATATCAAGCTATCATTTCCAGTATGAGCTGATCTCGTGTTATATAGGCTTTCTGTACAATGAGAGGTCAGCTTATACTGGTAGTTTGATATGTAGCCGTGTGTACGACGGCTAAGACCAAGTTGCGTAACATTTAGTCTAGGACTAAAGCCATCTCAGGAGGACGAGGGGCAAGGCCCCATAAGTAGGAGGGGTTCGCCGTACTCAGTGGCAGACTACGAGTCTCATACTTCATTCGCCGAAAGACGTCCACTGCTGGACATAGAGGCCTTCCCCAAGCACAGTATGGTTGTTAAAGTTCTTAGAAAACGCTGCTGCCCATCCTCTAGTCTAGTGAATCCCTTAGTCGCCTTTTACGACACCCATGGAAAGAGATGGGGTAGTGCTATTCTTTACGTCCAGCACCACACGGACGTAAAGAATTGTCTCATACGTATCTACTAGGAATCGGCTTTGACCGATAGGAAAAAGCTTTATGTCAACGGGCATAAGAGTGTAACCAACGTTGTTCGCCGAGGCGAAAGACGTCGTCGGTTACACTCTCAAGCTTTTCCTGGCCGGCCTAAGCCGAGACCCTAAGATCTTTCGGGGTTGCTGTAAAAGCAATAGCGAATCCCGCGATCTCAGTCATAGCTATTTTTTTTGTTGGATTTTTACTGTTCCTCCGATAAAATTTTTCGAGGACCTTGCCCTTGTTGAAATGACCTCTGTCGCAGGACTGTTGGCAACAAGCAGGTTTTTTTTATTTTTTTTACAACCATATTTGTCCGGAGGAACAGCGTGGTGGTTATATTTGGTAAGAGTCCAACATAACCCTCCGCCTACCAACGTGAAAGACAACATAGGGCTAAAAAAATTAATCTATTTCAACCTAAAAAAAACGAGTGTTGCGCAGTGTTAGTTTATATCAGCTTGCCATTCTGTGTGTACGCCATACTGTGTGCTCGCCATACTGTGTGCACGCCATACTGTGTGCACGCCATACTGTACGTACGCACACATACACATACGCACGCTGTGCGCACGTAGCAGTAAGACTTGACACCTACGCATTCTCTAAATGCGTCCTTAAATTTATTTGTATAAGTAATTAGCAAAAAGTACACAAAATTTCACGTAGTCATATTTGCTACAGCAACAGTGAGAACTTTAGAACAAACAAGCTAAATGTAAGCGCGTCGCGTGTAACCTACTTTAATTTAGTTTCTTAATAGTATTTACTGTCGAACAACCCGTTTACAGTCGTATTAAAATATAGTTAGTTTCACTGAAAGCTGTTAATGCGAAAACATACTATACTCTTACTAATAAACGTTGTAAAGTTAGATGTTATGCCCGGCCGCACATTATAAGAAATATCTGTCAAAAAAATTCTGGCACGTGCGCGAAGACCCTCTGCGCATACATTTTGTACTAGAGCCAGCAGGCTGTCGAATCCGGCAAATTCTGACAGTGTAGTCCAGAATGTATGAGCAGAGTCGCACGTCAGATAATTTCTGACAGAGAGTCGGCATTATGCTCTGCTCCTCCTCTAGCACTGAGTAAGATATCAATAGAAAGGTTATTTAAGTAGATTTTTTTGTATTACAGGTACGATTTTTCACATTAAAGATTTAGAGGCCCTCCTCTAGCAATTAGTGATATATGTCAGACCAACTTTCAAACATTTTGCCCATCCTCCTTTCTGATAATGTGCGACCGGGCTACACCATATGTAATGTCAGTGTAATCATGTATTTTTCTACGTATAAGCTTGTTGTAACTTTATTTTGCGTTTTGCTATTTTAACAACTATGTGAAGGTAAACCTGTGGTTATTAATTAACCGCTACTATTTTTGGGATCAATCTTAAGAAGGCTGTAAACTTAGAACTGTATATACATTATGTATTCATTAAAACGACGTACCTACGATTATCCACTGAGTCGAGTCATATAGCTCTCAAGAGCCGAGTTGAAAGTGATTAATTAAGAGTTTAAGTTCAGCGACAGTTCACTGCACTTAAACACTCAAACAGAATGAAGTTATGTAAACATGAATACTTACTGTACTATCTGCCGTCTCATGCAGCGTATACAACGTGCCAATGAACAGGGCTCGGTACCGCTAAAAACCGTATGAAACCGGATTCCTTCAATACAAAGTTCGGTCTTTAACAAATGACGAACATAAGTTGGTATTTGTTGGCCTTCTTTGGCAAGGTACGTTGTATGCTGCAGTAACACATTCATTTCCACCTTATGCGAGAAACCATAAGCCATTATTATTTCGAACAAATCACGATAAACATACAAATCCCATCGCCTTCCTCGCATTTATTATTCAGAGTTTGCTCAACAAAGTCTCAGTACTTTTTGTTCCCATAACGTTTCAATTCACTTAATTGAACGTACGGAACCATTACCCGAAACATCGAAGGGGGAATTATCGCAATATAGATAAATATCAAGAAGGCCCACCACTGATGACAAGGTCACGCAGTAATAGACGCCAAGCGAAAACAAAATACAATAGGCGGGCGGCTGAGGTAGGTCGCAAAATTAGTTTGTTTTAAATACGTTGCTTTTGCCCTACACTAGGATTTCTCCAGTACCGTGAGTAATTACGTTCACACAAATCAGACATTGTCACCAGTCTTCTGATTCAGAACGATTTGATAGTACCCCACATAGTAGGAGAGGTCTGCCAGGGGCTGGCATACCGAGGCCTGTCGGGGTCGCGGTGCATGCAGCTGCGAATCCCGCGACCCCGGCCAAAGGTCAGGAGAAGGAAAACCGTGAGTTTTTAGCTGTTAAGAGTCCTACATAACCGTTCGCCATCCACGGGCGAAGTGAATCCAAGAGGATTTCCACACGAAAAAATTAAAATAAATAAATATGTCGCTGTTTGTCTTGCGACGTTTATCTCATAGTGAATACGTAGAATACGTAGTGGTATGCACCGGCACTCAGTATCTCAAAAACATGAACACGACAAGTGACGAAGACGCACGAGCAATACCGACACAGAGCGCGCCCCCTCTCCGTCGCGGGCGCAACGCGGCGCGGTGCAGCGCCAGTTCGACTCGCGCGCGTGATCAGCTCATGATTAAGGGCTCCGTTTGTGTCCGAAACTAATCGGGCAATCCCGAATAATGCACGTGAGTAAACCGTAATCTTATATATAAAGAGACTGGTACTGACTGACATTTCATTCATCAACGCAGAGCCTAAACCACTAAAGATGGATTTTTCGAAATTCAACCTCTAAGGGGGTGAAAAGGGTGATTAACGTTTGTATGCAAGTCCGTCATTTTTGAAGTAAGAAGCATGAAATTAAGTATTAAGGTTTCTGGTTAGGAGTAAATGTACAGGTGTTTAAGCGTTTTTGGAAATTCAACCCCTAAGAGGGTGAAATAAGTGTTGTAAGTTTGTATGAGAAATCTGGTACTTTTGAAGTAAGAAGCATGAAATTCAATATTTAGGTTACTGGTCAGAAATAAACATACACGTGTTTCAGGGTTTTTGGAAATTCAACCCCAAAGGGGGTGAAATAAGTGTTGTAAGTTTGTATGAGAAATCTGGTACTTTTGAAGTAAGAAATATGGAATTCAATATTTAGGTTACTGGTCAGAAATAAATATACACGTGTTTAAGGGTTTTTGGAAATTCTACCCCTAAGGGGTGAAATAGAGGATAAAAGTTTCTACGAAGTTAAACGCATGAAATCAAATAATAGGCTTTCTGGCTCGGTATAAATACATGTTCTTGAACGGTTTTATAAATTCTACCCCTAGGGGGTGAAATAGGAGGTGAAAGTTTTATGGAAGATAAAACCATGAAATCAAATAGAGTTGATGGTTAGATAGAAATGTACAGGTATGAGCGTTTTTGTAAATTAAACCCCTAAGGGGGTAAAATAGCGGATGAAAGTTTGTATAAGAAGTCTGGTACTCTTGAAGTAAGAAGCATAAAACATACACGTGTTTCAGGGTTTTTGAAAAATCTGTCCCTAGAAGGTGAAATAGAGGATGAAAGTTTTTTTTATTGTTGACACTTCTGTGAGACTTTCTGGCATAGTACGAGTATGTACCTTCACCGTAATATAGGAGGTGGTGCGCGAGTAGTATCGGGTAATTAACGCATCGTTCATCCGATTGAGTTGAAACTTTGTATAGTTATTGTTACTCACGAGAAAGTTTCTGACATAGTACCGTCAACTTACAATAGGTGGCGCGCGAGTCGTATTGCATAATTGTTTGTCTTCTTCTAATATAAAGAGAAAGGTACCGACTGAAAAATGATGTTTGGACAGTCGATTCCTTTTGTAACGTAAGCATCCACTAAGAAGTGATTTCTCGAAATTCAACCACTAAGGGGGTGAAAAGGGTGATTAACGTTTGTATGCAAGTGCGTCATTATTGAAGTAAGAAGCATGAAATTAAATATTAAGGTTTCTGGTTAGATATAAATGTACACGTGTTTGACCGTTTTTGTAAATTCAACTCCCAGGGGGGTGAAATCAGGGCTAAAAGTTTGTATGAGGAATCTGATACTTTTGAAGTAAGAAGCGTGGAATTAAATATTTAGGTTACTGGTTAGAAATTAATATACACGTGTTTTAGGGTTTTTGGAAATTCAACCCTTAAGGGGGTGAAATAAGTGTTGAATGTTTGTATGATAACTCTGGTACTTTTGAAGTAAGAAGCATGAAATTAAATATTAAGGTTCCTGGTTACAAATAAATGTACAAAGGCTTGAGTGCTTTTGGAAATTCAACCTCTAAAGGGGTGAAATAAGTGTTTAAAGTTCGTATGAGAAATTTTGTAGTTTTGAAGTAAGTAAGAAGCATGGAATTAAATATTTAGACTTTTGAAGAGAAATAAATATACACGTATTTGAGGGTTTTTGGAAATTCTACCACTAAGGGGTGAAATACGGGATGAAAGATTTATGTACTGAAGTTAAAAAGAGCATGCATTAAAATAATAGGGTTTCTGCTGGGAAATAAACATAAGTACACGTGTTTGATGTTTTTTGGAATTTCTACCTTTATGAGGGTGAAATAATAAGTGTTGAAAGTTTGTTTGAGAAATGTGCTACTTTTGAAGTAAGAAGCATGGAATTAAATGTTTAGGCTTCTGGTTAGAAGTAAACATACACGTTTGAGGGTTTTTGGACATTCTTCCCTTATGGGATAAAATACCTAAGGGATGAAAGTTTTTTCGTACTTAAAAGCATGATATCAAATAATTGGGTTTCTGGTTAAAAATAAATTACATAAATATTTGAGCGTTTTTACACATTCAACCTTTAAGGAGGTGAAATAAGGGTTGTAAGTTTTTATGAAAAATCTGGTACTTTTGAAGTAACAAAGGGAGAAACTGACTGACTGGCTGACAGATCTATCAACGCGAAGCCTAATCCGCTGGGGTTAGAAACTTTTAATGTTCAAAGTAGGTACTAATAACGTTGGTATTCACTAAGGAAAGGTTTTTGGAAATTCCACCCCTTATGTGGTGAAATGGATTGTTAACGTTTGTATGAAAACGCTTATTCCATGGGTAACCCCATAAACTTAAAATGTGCACAAACACTGTTCAAAATAAATACTAAAAGACGGACTTTTTTGATTTTAAGCCTAAATTTAAAAAGGGGCTTAAAGAGGGTTTAAAATTACACGCAAGCGAAGCTGCGGGCAACAGCTAGTTAATCATAAAAGTGAATACGTGTAGACAGCAATTATGCCAATCGTCGGTTTTCGCTGACCGTTCCAATTCAACTTTACCTATTCATGTTTGAGTTTCTAATCGCACATTGTTAAGAGTAGAACTTCTGCCTCTGACCTCGTAGTATTATGCAATCGTCAGCAGTTAATGCCTGGAAGCAATTACTGTTTCGGGGGTACGGCCTCCCCTTAATTGTGAATAAAAAATGTACAGAACCTGATGGAAAAGTAGTGAAGGGAGGGCGCTTTTGGGGGCTGTCTTATATGTAAAATTGACGTTCTAAAAGAACTAAGTAATTCTAGTTTATTTGGGTTTGGGTAAAGGAAATGCAATGAAAATCTAATCAATACCATGGATTTAACCTTTATTTAGAGTCTTTGTTAAGCCTGCATTAATATCAGATGCCTAATTATGTTTAATGAAATCTATACATATACTTTCGTAATTTGCGATTGCATTGTTTATTTTGAATCCTCTATTCTATGTCATTCTGAGCAGTATAATAATGCAACAACTTCTTATATATTTATCATCAATATATCTTCTTATCCCTATTTTTATACTTCAACTCTAATCGTGGTCAATTACTAGGTTTGCGTGATTACGACACTGGAACCTAAAATTTATCAGTACAAGTGCACTTTTCACTGGTGCAGTCCAAGGTCATAGCACGGCACGTGCAACGGCCAACTAGAGAAGGTCAGAAAATATTAGAGAAGTTTTCTTTGAAAAGTCGAACTTACGAAACAACATTCATTCATTCAGTCACAGATGAGTCATTCACGAGAAGGACATTTCAAGAAATACAAAAGATGACCGTGAGAAGGACAAGATAAAAATTTGATCAAAATTATACGAAATATAGAGCTACAATGTGTCCGTTCAAGTGCACAGCTTTCATTGAAGCCGGTCAAGGATGCGGTGCAGCACGTGCAAGTTCATATCGAGAAACTACGTATTCAAAAGAGAAGTGTATTATAAAACTAGCATACAAACCAAAACATAACCAGAAAGGTACACGCCAGTAGGATGAATGCAAAATATAATTAAGTTTGAAAGAATAAAAATAAATAGGAGTACCAGTATGTTTGAAGTCGCAAAAAAGAAGATGACAAATAAAATAAAATACAGGCCTATAATAAATATCAAAAGAAAGTCTAAAAATAAACAGTTCTAGTTTGTATTCAGTGTTCAGTTCAGGGACACACTTAGCCACGTGTAATAATACGATAGAGACGTGTGACTTCAATTTCACGTAACAAAATAGTTTTTGATATTCGTAATCACATGTGTATTGCCGAATATTTATTCAAAAATCTAAGGCAATGTACGTATGTATTATAACTATTCGTCTTACGTAAGAAACTCAGTAGCTTTTCTTCTAATTTACCTTACATGAGACTTAAGTTAATTTCACAAATAACACGCAGACGTAGAGTAACTCCGCGGTATAATATAACCGCCCCGGGGTAAGCAGAGGGGTGAGTCGAAGTTAGTTGACAGCAAAGTTCAAGTTCTACACGGTACTCTTTAAACTTTAGCCTTTCGTCGGCAACATGTGTGAGAATTAGTACATACAAACCTTTTGTGTTAAGAATTTTTAAAGCACATCCTATCTATTGCATTAGTATTTATACTAGCATTTTTAAAACCGTCGAAACAACAGAACAATATTTCTAAAAAACTTTACCCTTAGGGGCCGTCCATTAATCACGTGATGTTTTTTTTAGCATTTTTTAACCCCCCCTCCCCCTTGGAGATACGTGGTGATTTTTAAGACTACCCCCTCCCCCACCCAAAATCACGTGTACCTACAAAGAATCTTAAAAATTTTTAGAATATTATCTTTAAATACAGGCATAAAGTATAATCTAATTTTATTCTATAATTAAGGACCATGATAAAAATGTCTAGACAGAAAGGTTGCGGGTTATTTTTGACTGGCATAAATATTTTCGCTTTTCAGTTTAGAAATCGCGCGTTTGACGAAAAAATAAATACACGTGATAGCTTACTACACCCCCCTCCCCCTTGTGATATTTCGTGATTTTTGCCAAACCCCCTCCCCTTTCGAACCTCACGTAATTAATGGACGGCCCCTTAACTCCTTTGAAAAAAAAAATATATATCGCGAATAATGGACTAGACAGCTTTACATGTCGTCTGCCGAATAGACTAGGTAATTAAATTGAGCCACAAACTCTGCCAGCTAGCACTTAAAGGCCTACGTTTTCAGATATAATCGGCCGAGAGTCTGCCGAATATTAGATGATTAAATGCCGAATATTCGGCCTCGCTGGGAAACTCGCTTGATTTATTCATGGAGAAAATTGTCGAAACTACACATTGATATATTGCCTGTCCATTAGTGATCGTTCAGTCGAGCTATTTATTTTGGTTGCCGAATTAATATTAGTAGGCTTTATTTGGATTGATACCATATACATATAGGTTTTATTTTTTGTTGGAATATTGAAACAAATATTTGTTGTGTTATAAAACAAACGGTTTGTGAATAATGTGATAATCATTTGGTATTTATAATACAAACAAAAAGTTTAATTTTAGAGTAGGTGTATATTTTACTAGATAAAGTACAATCAAAATATGGTTTCGTGATTTGTTACTAAGTTTTAAGGCTGACGTCCACTAGGCTCGCCGAGTCGAGTCGAATGGAATCGCAATAATTCGCCTCCTATACATTTACTACATAACTGCGTCGATCAGCGACAAGACGAGACGCGCCGAGTCGCATCACTCGCGCGCATTGGTTGTCACGCGAATTTCTGTTTTAACAACTTGCGATTACTGACCGTTTCGCCTCGATTCGTCTTCACACGGAACTAATGCGACTCGACTCGATTCGACGCGTTTCGGCTGTAGTCGACGTCAGGCTTTATAAGTATAGCAGTGATAGCCTAGGTTGAACACTTTCCTTCCATGCAAGAGGGTCTGAGCTCGATCCGCAGATCAGAATTTCATTATCACTTGCGTTAACGGTGAAGGAAAAACATCGTGAGGAAACCAGCACACCTGAGAGGGCTCCAGAAAGTTCTCGATGGTGTGTGTAGTCTGCCAATCCGCATCAGGTCAGCGTGGTGGACTGAGGCTGCTATTCCACCAGAGATGTGCTATGCAACGTTGTTAAAGATGCGTTTGATATCCACCAATCATATTCATAGGCACACATAGCATAGCACTGGTGGAAACTAGACTATACTATTAGACGGCACGTTTGGTGCAGTGGCTAAGCGATTGGCTTCTGCGCTACGGGTCGTGGGTTCGATTCCCACACGAAACAAAAATTTGTATGGCCTACAGATGGTTGTTTCGGGTCTGGGCGTTTGTTTGTGAGATTTGTGTCTGTAAACGCACCCACGATACAAGAGAAATCTTAGAAAAACTGATTCAGCTAAGCTACGTTTTTTATATGGAAGGATGCGTGCTGTGGATGCATGCTATGGATGGTAGCGAGTGGTGTAGCTATGTACAGAGCATCGCGTCGCCGCTCCTCGTGCCTTGTCGACACGTTCCATAGCTCGAG
Source organism: Amphipyra tragopoginis (assembly GCA_905220435.1). NCBI lineage: Eukaryota > Metazoa > Arthropoda > Insecta > Lepidoptera > Noctuidae > Amphipyra > Amphipyra tragopoginis. The sequence continues at coordinate 25,536,751 of HG992008.1, read as the reverse complement.
ATGCGCATCTTCCTCGCACAGCTACCTTGCGGCGGCGCATTTTCATAGCACATCTTACTCGCTCCGCTAGCTAAGCTTTTACATTCTCGCAGCATAGCTGCATAGCACATCTCTGGTGGAAAGGCACCCTTAGGCTTAAACATTCCTCAATTTTCTGAGAAGAAGCCAATGCCCAGTAGTGGGACAATAATGGGCTGATTATGTATGTATTTATGTTTAATAAGAGCAAAAATAGTTTTTTAGTTCGTTATCTAAACCAAACTAAAACTGTACCAAATCAAATTCTGCTTCGTTCGTTCAGAAGCCAGCCTCTAAATTGCCAATAACCGTCATGGTCTATGAATAAAGTGGCGCTTTCAAATGCATCCCCGGGGGGCATGCATATCGGCTACCATTTCCAATTTGCCGTCGTTATTTTACTAGGAACTCCGGCAATTGTTCCAGTCCAATAATTTTTATATTAAAATATGCAATCACTGGCAACTGTTTTAATATTAGCTTTTATAATAACCTGTATTTTTCTAGGAAATATGGCCGATATGGTGGCTAAACAATCGATTATACGACCGAATGGCAAATAAGTAAGATGTAGGTAATATTATGTAATATACTGGGATAGGTTTCGGAATACCTGAAAGAGACATTTCATCACAAAAGAGCTAAATGTAGAAGGTCCATAACGATTTCGAAATGAACTAATGCCGCGCGTCGAACGAACAAAAATATCTTTACAGTGCGTCTTGCGAATGCAGTAAGCTAGACTAATCATCTTCCTGCCCTTATCCCATGTTACTTGGGGTCGGCGCAACACGTTTTCTTCTTCCATTCCGTCCTGTCAACCGTCATGATATCACTGACTCCCTTCTCTTTCAGATCATTCTTCACGCCATCCATCCATCTTTTCTTTGGTCTCCCACTTCCTCTCCATCCATCCACTTATATTCATAACTCTTTTCGTCACATGCGTTTCATCTCTCCTCTTCACATGCCCATACCAAGACAAACGGTTCCCTTTCAACTTTTCTGTCACTGGCGCTACCTTCAAACTTCCTCTAATATATTCATTCCTGACCTTATCCATTCTGGTCACTCTACACATCCATCTCAACATTCTCATCTCCGCTACATGCAATCTTTTCTCGTCTTCTTCACGGCCCAACATTCCGATCCATACAGTACGACAGGTCTTATCATGGACTTGTAGATTTTCCCCTTTAACTTGAGAGGCATCCGTGGTGCAGTAAGCTAGACTATTTGGGTGAATATTCGAAAAACCTTAACGAAAGTTAAGAATATAATTATCATCATCATAATGACGCATGAAAAGAGCCTCCACGAGTGACGAATGACGATACTTAAGTACGTCCGGCGCACCCTGGGCAGTCAGCCCCGCTACCAACCTTGCTGACTGGCTAATCTTTTCACCAAAGCATGAGCTATTTCTGTATAGCTCGTGCTGACACGAGAGAAGAAGAAGAATGATAATGAAAACCCAAACAGTACCACTGTTATTAAGCAATGAGACCAGAAAAAAAAACAATGTGAAACTACTACACCGTTAACATTCCAGAATAATAATGATTTTTTGGGAAAAAGTTAAGGTTATTCAAATAATTACTCATTAATACTCTTTTATCTATACCGTAGCCACTGTGTTTATGTCCCAGTACGTGCATTTTCAGGTCGTATGCGCAACTTTGAAAGGCCTGTGTTCAACAGTGAAAGAGTTGATTGAACGTCTTAGTACAGTCAGCGGTTGTAAATATTACACATCGAGCCTTAGAAAGAGATATCGGCTAGCTTCGACTTTATAGACCGTCATTTCTTTCGCACGAAGCACTAACCAGTTCGATATCTATCACATAGGTATGAGTGACAGAGACGACGCTCTTCGATGCCAAAGCTGGCCGATATCTCTTTGTGTCATATTACAGTCCGTGAGACCTAAGCTGAGCTTTGCATTTGTGTGAGAATGAATGCAGACGCATCCTTTGCTGGGTTTAAACCGGTATATACTGCTTTTTGGCAATCGATTCTATGTGCACTCGCACAAATGTAGAGCTCAGCTTACGCCTCGCGGACTGTACTGCCGGTTACTGTACAGACCTAGCTAACGAACGTTCGTAATTTCCGGTTTTATTCGGTGTTTACCGGTATCGAGCCCCGTTTGTTGGCTAGGTGTGTACGCTGCATTATTGCACGTTGTTAGTTGTGATCCTTCTGACTGTTATTTATAATAATACGCAGGACTCAAAAACAATCGGGTGCGACGTTATTATGATTGATTCAGCGATACATTAGCCCGGTAATGTGGACATGTCTTACAACATGACACGGCCTGTCGTGCAGGGAGACAGTACGACAGTGCGGCGCCGGGCTCGTAGTAGCAGCCTAGTTTTCGTAAATGTTTCTAATAAATATGTAATCTGTGTTTGTTATTCATGCTTATCATATTTACTAAACAGAGTTATAATAGAACTAGATATTTTCGCAAGTATTTCTAGGTCATAAGGCCGCTTCGTCGCTTAACGCCGATTTGTCGATGCGGTATTTACTGCTTTAAGCCGGCCCAAACTGGGGGCAAATAGCACAAGACAGAGACAAATGGGCATCTTTGGAGGAGGCCTTCACCCAATCTGGGGTTCTTGCAGGAAAAAAATAAGTAAAAAAAATAAACCTAAAAAAAGAAGAAACCTAAAACAGAAGAAACCTAAAAAGAAGAAACATAACAAAAACAACAATTAATTTATTTTACTAACCAAACAACATACGTACTAGATATTTTATAAGATTAGCCCTGTATTTATTGCAAGGAATAAAAGGCTTTTTTATTTATTTATTTTATTATTTACTGCTTTACCGAGAGCTTACCGATGTCGGCTTCATCTCCTCACTTGTCAGTATTCTTTCGAGTGAAATCTTGCAGAAACGGTCGTGCCATCGTCTTCGGAAGAAGACGCCATGGCGTCTTACGTTTATTTGCGTTTGCAAAAAAGAAAGAAGAATTGACGACATCCGAACATTGTCGATAACACTAATTGGCGTTTATTTATTGCGGCTCACCAATTTTCAGCGTCCAGGCTCGTCATTTCCCGCGCTTCTATTGCTTGTTCGTACCGAAAACGTCATACAGATCTCTTCCCGTCCCGCGCAAGTCAGGAAACACTCATTAAAATAAAAGCGCTCGGTAAAGAATTTGTATCGAATCGGTACAGAGCGTACCGAAAATACAGCTACCGCACCGACAAATCAGGAAGCGTCCTAATACCTTAAGTTTGATAAGAAGCAGCGAAACGCTAACGTTGCGTAGATTCATTCATCGAAAAAACGATATAATATTCTCATCAAATAAATGTAACTACAGATAATACATACTCTTATGGGTTCTTTAACACCCTTTCGGATTAGTACCCCCTTCTAAATTGTGCAATTTCTTTACACCCACAAAACTGATGGTCAGTTCAGGAAATAACGTGGGAAAAGCCTCGTGCTTGTTACGTAACACTAATAAATTGTTAGCTAACGTAATGTGCTGAGAACTGAGCTCGTGGCTCCACCTGGCGCCTCGCCGTGAATTACTGCGACCACCAAGCGTTTGGAGTTCAATTTATCTATAAAAGAGGTTGCATCGGTCAAGGTAACGTGTTGAAGGAAGGATTTGCGTATCAAAAGTGCGCTTTTGGGTTAGAACCGGTTTGTCAATAAAAAATTCGATACCGGCAATTATACCTATTTATGGCTTCTATTTTTTTTTAAACTTGAATAAAATCAATGATGGAATCAGGCGTCACTTTGCAGAAATCCATGACATACATGCAAATACAAAATCTAGCTTTAATTCCACTGAATAAGATCGCTAGTTTGGATGCAGTATGCAGCACCACCCTCCCGCCCACAAATATATGCACATGCAGAAAGAGTGAAAAAATAATGCAACCAAACCAATACACGACACGTGTTTCGCCCCTGCACGGGGCATCCTCAGGATATGTTGACTCCTCGACCGCTAGGACGCAAATTTTTATTCGCGGTGCTGCATACTGCATCCACACTAGCGATCTTATTCAGCAGAATTAAAGCTAGATATTGTATTTGCATATTGTACGAACTTGAATGTTTATTTTGTGTGTAAATTAGAAAAAAAGATTAGGTATCCTAGTTAACTTCCTGGTACACTTCAGCTACACCAAGATGTATTAAGCGCCCAAACTTCGGCGACTGTGTCTTTTATATCGGCAAGACGCAACGTAATTTCAGCCTGTTGTGTCACGGGTAATTTAAAAGGTATTGAAGCCGTTGTGACGCCGAAATTGACGTATTTTCGATATGGTGTTGCGCTAGACGTAGAGTGACGCGATCGACAAAAAAAAAACGCGCGCTAAGCGACTAATCAAGCTAATCAATATCAAGCTAAATCGATGCAAAAAGGCGAAAGCAAGCGTAAGCATACAAAATGATGCAGATGAATGTGTTTACTTCCTATAGACTGTTTTCACTAACCTATCTATCATGCCCTATCTGAAAATATATAATTTTGACATAAGCTACATAGTAGTAATGTCAAATTTGTATCTCTATTAAGGCATATTCAAAGGTCAAGCTATGATGTGATGCCGGCGACACGTGATATAATATAAACCCTATTTGCGTCATCTCCTAAAATAAACCAACAAACTACTCCAAAACAATGTTATAATACCAAACTATGATTATAAATTTAAACACATTATATACACAAAACTAATACCAGTTATAAAAGCAAACCTATTATAACTCATAGTTACGTTTTAAATAAAAACAGAGCCAACATGGAATCAAGTAACAACTTGAACTAATACTTGTAGGTAACATAAACCGCAACTGGGAGCAAACAGCAAGTTCAATTAAACTTAACAATAGTTTTAATTTTAGTTCAAATGTAAACGGAGCTGAGTTACCGACGGAGAACTTGTAACTTTCATTTCCAGGTAACATGGCATGGAAAATTTGCGTTTTCATCTGTTAACGGAACTTAAATGTAGGAGAATAAAATTTCTTCCGAATTAATTGTTTATACCCCTCCTTTAAGTGGCTAGTTCAACAGCAAATGCTGGATTGGCAATCAATAACGATTGACAGTTTTAAACACTGATTAAATGATACCTGTCCTTGTCATTTGTATGCCAATGAAAAAAGATGGCAATAGACTTAAAAGCCATTTTAGAACAAATCCTACTATGAGACTTAAAAATAACGGGGAAATGAGGTTGTACTCTACACCTCTGCCCAACCCTTCGGGGAACAGGTGTGATGTTATGTTAGACAATCTTTAACCATCGTTTATTTATATGTAAGGATGTACTTACCTTGTTAGTTAGAATCCCACTAGAATGGTGGAATTTGAATTCATTACTGCCGACAAACTATTTTGCAGTTTGGCAGACTCTCTTTAAAATTGTTTGAAGAAGAATGTTAAGTAAGTAAAAAACCGGCCAAGTGCGAGTCGAACTCACGCACAAAGGGTTCCGTACCATTATCTTTAAAAACGGCAAAAAAATCACGTTTGTTGTACGGGAGCCCCCTTAAATATTTATTTTATTGTTTTTTTAGTATTTGTTGTTATAGCGACAACAGAAATTCATCATCTGTGAAAATTTCTAATGTCTAACTATCACGGTTCATGAGATACAGCCAGACAGACGGACAGCGGAGTCTTAGTAATAGGGCCCCGTTTTACCCTTTTGGTACGAAACCCTAAAAACAACCTCTATAATTACTTGTAAATAGCTATTGTGTGTAATTTACTTTTGAAATGGCTTAATAAATCATTCAACTAATGTCCAAATACTGAAACGCTACACAATTTAAAGATGCCGTTAATTTCGTGCTGTCACTGTCACTTCGCCTTAAAGTGAGAGTGACAGCACGAGAATTAACGGCAATTTAAAATTGAGCATCCTTTGAGTATTTGGCCATAAGCCAGTTGGCTTAGTTAAATGGTTGATCTAAAAAAACTGCCCAACGGAGGAGAACCATGAGGATTCGCACTCGAAAGAAATGGTATTTGGCTTTATGCCTTCGCAACTCTCAAGTTTTCTCCTTAAGTTCTGCCTAGCCTTTTTCCAACCATGTTGGGTTCAGCTTCCAGTCTAACCAGATGTGGCTGAATACCTGTATTTTAGATGGAGTGACTGCCATCAGACCTTCGTAATCCAGTATGTGGGCAATATCGATAGTCTAAGGTTAGACCGGTTGTCAGGAATTCGGACTTTTGACTGTACTGTGTTGCTGGGGAGTTTGTTGCGCCGTTTCTTCGTCACAGCATAAACACTAGGAGGCGGTGAAGAATGGGCGCTTTTGGGGTCTTACGGTGGCCATACACGCTACGGTCCACCGGAGAGGTGTACCTGTGCAGGTGTGCCTGCGCAGGTAGACCGGAGTGTGTATTGGAATAGACCTGTGCAGTTTTTGGAACCTGCACAGGCAACCGGTGCAAGATCGAAAATCAATTGTTTCGAGTGACACCCTACGGTGAACTGAAGACCTCTACGGTATACCGGACCGTCCCATACACGCTACGACATGAGGTCGACTTGCACAAGTAAACCTGCACAGGTAAACCTTTCCGGTAGACCGTAACATGTATGGCTTACATTACGTAAAATTGACGTTCTAAAAGAACTATGTAATTCTAGTCTATTTTGGATAAACGAGTTTCGAGTTTGAGTTTACCCGTAACGACTGTTATAGGTATTCGTATGACACTCAGGACCGACGGCTTAACGTGTTCTCCGAGGCACGGAGGAGTCTCGATGTATAACGAACGGTCACCCATTTACGGACTGACCGAGACAAGTGCAGCTTAACCTTGTAAATTATATGACCTACGTGGTTGATAATTAGCCACGAGCCCTTCAAGTATTCTCCATACGATGCTATATTTTTATATATCTCATCCGTTAACTTTAACATCTTGGAAAATATACTTGGGAGCAAATAATTCGAGCCACTTCTATTTTTCACGTAGATATAATTGTTATTATTTTTGGTATTACGGAACAGATCAATTCTAAACATATATCGCCTAAAAGGTTATTTGATAAAATTTACAATGAGGGTAGTTTTTGTATTTTGAATTATATAGTTCATGAAACCAAAACTAATAACCAGGACACGTGAAAAAAGGAGTGGCTCGATTTCTTTGCTCCCAAGTGTAGATGAGCTAGAAAGATCACACGTCCCTATTTAGCAGCACCGAACGTTGATTGACATAAATTAATGGCATTATAACCTGTACTTGAAAATATAACACCGATGCGAGTTAATGGACTTTAATGCACAACATGTCACGTTTAATAAATATACCTTCATTAATATTCCTCGTCGGGTGACCCGGTAGCGACGGATCAGGTCCACGCTGTAACACTAACGACATTATGTTGTTTTTTTACTTTGTTTTATAAGTAGTCTCGCAGGTATTTTTAGGAACGTATTTTTTGCAATTATAAGGAATAATACCGCGTCCTTACTAACCAGAATGCGTAGCAGTTCCAATAGCATCCTAAAGGCATGAGCTGATCGGTATGATGCTCCAACGCTGGGGCAATTGTAAGTAATAAGGAACGATCAGAGAAATCTTCTTCTTCTTTTTTTGCCTTGTCCCACTAACTGGAGTCGGCTCTCCTTGTCTGTCTTCTCCATTTATGTTGATCCAGAGCGGTTGTGGTGTCTATTGCGCTCTCCTACAGGTCTTTCTAGACTGTTGTCAGCCAGGTGGCGGGGTGTCTTCTTCTTCAGGGAAATTCTGTCGTTCCTAAATTCTGTTTTCTTTAGTTTTATATTTAAATATTTGTTTTAAAATACTAACTCATTTTTCTTAAGTTTTTACTAAAGGTCATGGCACATTATACCGGCATCGCAACTGCACAGCTGCAGCACGGCGTCGCCTCGAATTTAGGCTACGGCTAGCCGCCAGCGCACTAACTACGCGTCGTCCGCGAGGTGCAAGCTCGCAGACCGCGCGCCGGTCGCGGGGTGCAAGCTTGCTGTCACCGCGAACACAGTAGTTATATGGCATTTGCGATTGAACGCCTACACTTACACACGCCTAGGACTTGTCTCGGTTTACATTGCGAGAACTAGCAATAATCGATATTGCTCTCGACGAAGAACGGGAAAATAAAAGGAGCGCGGGCGACGGCTGCGCAACGACGCTGTTGCGCTGGCGACTCGGACTCGGCGCGCAGTAAGCACGCGGTCCGCTCGCTTGCAGAGCGCCGGCTGCGAGTCGAGTTGTATGGTAGCGGCAAGCGCGCTGACTGCCCGCCGTTGGCTTTTTCATATTGACATTATGAAATATATTATACGACACACGATTTAATGCTCTAATTTGAATGACAAGTTAATTGCTGGGTTGGAGCGGTGCCGTTGCGGTGCCGGTATAGTGTGCCATAACCTTACACGTGGGTCTTTGTAGTCATCCTCATCACCATCAGCACATTACTGTCCCACTTTTGGGCATGAGCCGCTTCTCAAAATGAAAAGGGTTTAGACCTTAATCTACCACGCTGGGCTGGAGCGGGTTGGCGAACTACAAACACCATCGACAACTGTTCGGAACCCTCTCTCTAAAAGCCAAGCGTTGCAACGCTAGGGTATTGTAGTCACAATAAATAAATAAACAATGACGTATAACTATCGGTCCAGATGTTATTGTAGAGTCAAACATAACATCTTGTCTCAATCTCTCATACCTAATATAAATTCACAACCGATGTATTTCCGACTACATGATTATGGAATTGCGCTCCATATTCCAACGGTTCCCGCAGGTCTGAATAATGTCGGCTGATTGTCTCTCGGTAATTGGTATGCAGTTAATTTGGTTTCGCAGCCGCCATTTGAGGTTTAGAAACGAGCAGTTTCATAGTTTTGACATGCATTATTATTGGTCAGTTTAGTTAACATTTACGTTTAATATTGGTTATTCTAGAATGAAATGTAAATTGTCAAGTATTTTTGCTTCAATGACCTAAAATTAACAAATAAAATCACACATTCATACTAAGAACTTATCTGAATATCATTCAAATATTTGATTCCATACAAATCTAATTCACAATTTTGCCATAAGTCATTTCTCAAGTAAGCCCGTATTAATAGTTTTCAAATAATTATGAGACTCGAGACTTCTTCTTCTTCTGGTACATCTCCAGTTACTCAAGGATGGGCATCAACACTAAGTATTTCTCCTTGTCCTTTAAAGTCTTGGTTGAGGAATATTCGCGATTGGACCGGAGTTAAGAGTGCTGCTGAGCTGTTCCATCTCGCAAAAGACAAGGAGAAAATACAGGGTGTTAACGAATTCGTGTAATTCCTTCAAACTACATGATCTAGTAATGGTACAGATTAACCCCGCACGGGATTTAGATTGATTAAAAATAACTACAAAAGTTTTTTTTTCCAAAAAAAATATGTAGTTTATTGAAAGTTTCGATGCCATGCATAAATTAATGAAGGCACGGCGACACAGCTGACCGGCACAACTAGCGCGATATCGCTCCACGCAGTCAGTTAACTTGGAACGCTAAAATTACTCAGATACAGAAAGTGATGGTTCCGTTTTCGAAAAAAGATTTTTGTTGTTTCTGAAAAAAACTTGTGCAGGGTCAATCAGTGTCACCAGTAGATCACGCGGTTTGAAGGAATTACACGAATTCGTTAACACCCTGTATAATACTCAATTCTCAATATTTTACTGCATTCCATAATATTTTGCAAGGTGGGACTGTTCATAATTACCTAAACAACTAAAGAAATTAAACTTTATCTCAATGGGACAAAACTTTGTCAGAATGACAGTTGTCGTGTACTGTGTTCATTCTGAAACACCCCTTGTTTTATTGAAATATTGTTTAATTTTCTTAGTTTTTCAGATCATTTTGGACAGTCTGTTCGTCCCGATATATTTAATTATGCTGAGCGATGACCGTTTTGCGCGGATGTGAAGCCTATTTTTCCCAATAATTTCTTTTTGGTTTTGTGTATAAGTTTTATTTTATTTTTGTGCGTTATGTTGGCGCGAATAAATATTTTTTCTTTCTTTCTTCTTTCATATGTTTGATGCTGACTGAACGACGACAAAATATTATTTTATTGATACTTTTCACATTTCAATAATGTATCATCATTTCTAATACAAACGTATGACATTTACATTAACACTACTCACAAAACTTGTCTAACTTAACGACGTCACGATGCAACGCAATAGAACAGCTAACACACAGTGTAGAACAGTATTCGGTCTCATTAGCGACCACTCGACCTGCTTGCGGCCGCCTCTTGCAGCCGATCGATTGTCTTCAGCCCGGCTGTAATTATAGCCGCTTTTATAACTAGCTCGATACTACGTACTTGTCAATGTCAGGGTTACTTGATAAGTTGACATTATAAACTGTTTAAATAAAATTAATAGCTAATACATAACATTATGCCTGTATTCATAAAGGATTGTGCAGAGATGTATAAGTACACCCTCATTTCGTTGTTATATTTAAGTCCAATGGGGGCGAGCCTATTGCCATCAACCGAGCACAAATCCAGACGACGAGCTGCTACTGAAAAATTCAATAACACTTTGCTTGACTAGGGGATCGAACTCAGGACCTTACGTTCAGCAGTCGCTCTTGCAACCACTAGACCAACGAGGCGGTAACAAAAGTCAGTAAAGCAAATATACGTAAAATACAGCTGAGGATGCCTAACATATTAGCATGGATGAAGTCCAGAGGACGATGTGCAGTCTTTTTGTACACTAGTAACTATAAATCTATTCCATCATAATTTCGTATACAAGGTAAACAAACGTTTGATCGCAAACATTCATTTTACTTTAAAAATTCATAAACCACACACATTTTTAGAAAACCTAATGCCGGCTGTACACTCTCGCCGAGACAACCCGAGAGTTAGATGCTGTCCTTTGCTATTTGATGTAAAAGTTAAGGATAGAGATAGCGCCTCGTGCTGTCTCGGCAAGAGTGTACAGCCGGCATTACACTTTTACTTCATTTTCACTTTTATTTTATTGTTTTGTTTTTTATCATGCGTGTATAATGGATCTTTTACGCAAAATGAATGTTTCACGGTCAAAGGTTTGTTTAACTTTTACACAAAATATAAATGGGTGGATTATAATACCAATTCGTTTGTATGAGGGCAACTTTGCTATACAATCATCTATTGTAACGGTGTAATATGGTCATGACGATGGTGAGCTTAGCAGTTGCTTCTCTACAGCAAATACAACTCTGTCTCAAAGATAAAACTTTTTTAAATAATAAAATTACATCAAATATTTCAATGAAACAATATCTTCAACGAGTGCTGTTGACAGATAATAAGTACCAATACATATTATGACCGACTGTTACGTCCAATAACATTGAAACTTATTCCCAACAGAAAACCTATTTTATGTTAGTTTCGATATTTTGAAACTATTAACTTTGTTTTTTCACAACTGTGCCATAAAAGTAAGAGTTTTACAAACAAATATGTCTGTTCGGGCAATCCTTTACCACTTGGAAACTTAGCGAAACGTTTATCTTTGTTTTCTTTTATTTTCATGTCTACAGCACTTTCCAATACATGTTTTTGTTCAACATTATTTGAAGTCTGGACTGAAGTTTCTTTTAAGATTGATTTATTATTACAAGAGAAAAAAGTTCGTACATACATTATGTCATCGATACATTGACGATCGATTTTTCATTCTTGGAAGAAAGTGAACTTATTTGAATAAAACTAGCTTAAACTTTGTGTTGGCGCGCACATAAGCGCCCTCTACGCATGCGCGGTGCGCGGGACGCGGGAGGCGAGGAATAACGGGCCAAGCCGGCCTCTCGGACTCCGGCGCTCGCGCGCCCACTTCTGCCCACTTCGACCGGAGCAGCCGCTACGCACACGCGTCTTTAGCTTTAAAAAACGCAGTCATTATTGTCGCGTAGCGCTCATTTTTTTGTAACATAGTGAAATTAATTTCATTATAAGTTTAAAGTCTTAAAAACATCTTTTTTCATTTATCTCCACACACAAAACCCCAAGGGACGGAGTTACAGCCCCAACAATGGTCCTTCGAGCCGGATTATTGAAGAAAATTGGAACAAACATCGTGGAATCTCCCGGCATCATCGCGTGGTTCGATTCATAGAACACATAAACCCGGGTTCGAGTCGTCGCGTCGTGTCAAGCTCCATCAAGAATTCAAGAAGCGAATCGTTCGTGTTCCGTGTTCGTGATGGCACAACAAAATGGCGTCCGACTAGAAACCGAGATTCGATCGAACAACGAGTGCTAACATTATCCTGGAGGGCATTAATTTTGTGATTTCGTTCCAATTATCATTATAATTATCCCAAGTTTAAGTCATTAAGTGGATATTCCTTATTTCATGGCACTGCTATCAACAAGTCCTTAATTTGTTGGTCGTCGGTACGTTAAATGAGCACATGTCATGTCATGCATTACGGACATTAAGTAATGCATCATAAACTTATTTCACTGTAATTATCCCGTCCCTATTTCAGAACTCGTTTTGCATTATCAATTTTCCCATATTAACATTAAGTTTAATTGCATTTCAACAGCATTTGCGCTAAAGCCGAGCAGAGCGACGACGCCACGTGGCGCGTTTCATTGCTGTCTTCGCCTGTTCCGGGGCACGCGCACGCCTGCTTGCTATCGAGCGGGGCTGCGCCCTTGCTGTCACGTGGGACAGCGGCTGCTTGCTTGTCCACGCGCATATCACTCTCTTCTTGCCTGTATCTGCACTGCACGCTTGCATTTAAGTATAACCTGCTATCATTACACCTTCAGTTTCACGTTTTCCTGTGCACGTAAATACTGCCTGTTCTTATATTAATATTATAAAGTTATTCAATTAGTTCGCAATGTCTAACCTAAAAGAATTAAAAAAGAAACGTGCTTCTTATAAAGCTAAACTTACACAGTTTGAAAAATATCTTTCAATCATGTGCACATGTGAGAAGCCTAGTAACATTCAACTCAGTGAGCTTGGGGCTAGGTTGCAAAAGATTGAAGAGTACTATGGCGAATACGATTCCATACAGATTAAAATAGAAAGCTTGCCGGACATTACAGATGCTGAGTGTCAAGTGGAATATGGTGAGCGCGAGTGCTTCGAGTCGCAATACTTCGCGGCGGTCGGCAAGGCACGAGAGGTGATTGGCAGGCCGGTCTCTGGGGAAGCGGAGCACGACTCGGAGTCTTCGGTAACAGGTTCTGTCCTCACTGCAGGTGGGCCAAGCTTAAATATTAAATTACCGACCATTCATTTACCTACCTTTTCTGGGCAATATGAAAACTGGCTAGAATTTCACGACACTTATGTATCTCTTATTCACACAAATGGGAAAATTCCTAAAATTAACAAGTTTCATTATTTACGATCGGCATTAAAATACAAGGCTGCGAACGTTATTGCCTCTTTAGATTTTTCAGAAAAAAACTATGATACAGCATGGTCATTGTTATGTGAGCGTTATCAAAATAACAACTTGCTTATTAATAATCATATCGATGCATTATTCGATTTTGAAAACATTACAAAGGAGGCTCCCTCTGCACTGAGGGGCCTCATAGATACTATTAATAAAAACCTTAGGTCTTTAAAAATGTTAGAGGTCAATATAGAAAATTGGGATCTTATCATCATTCATGTTATGTGTAAAAAATTAGATAGTACAACTAACAGGAAATGGAAGGAACATGCTAACCTTCAAAAATACAAAATACCTACCTTAGAACAATTTATTGATTTTGTTAAAGGGCGTGCTGAACTGTTAGAGACAATAGACATTAACAATCGGACTACACATACTCATACTACACACACTCGTAGGCACAGTGAACCTTTAAACGCTAAACCCCGAACATTCATTGCTAATAAAAAACAAGCAAAAGGCTCATACACATGTCCTCGATGCAAGCAAAACCATCCCATTTATATGTGTCCTCAGTTCATGTCATTGTCTGTGTCAGCACGAATAGCCGAAGCTAAAAGACTCAACCTGTGCAACAATTGCTTAAGACAAGGACATGGACCTCAGGATTGCAGATTTGGACCGTGCAGAGTATGCAATAAACCACATAATACTTCATTACATATAGACGAACCAGCATCTCTGCAGCAGTCAGATACCAGTGTATCACGGGACAAATGCGTATTGTTAGCCTCACAAGAGGATTGCCACTGTAATGTAGTTCCAACAATGCAATCTGATGTTGTCTTGTCATCTACACAACATAATAGCTGTGTATTGCTGTCTACAGCACTAATAGACATTATTGATTTTAACGGTAGAAAACATACTGTCCGTGCCTTACTTGATAATGGTAGCACATCTAACTTTATAACAGAGCAAATATCTAATCAACTTAATTTACCGGTTAAATCTACTTCCATTTCAGTTGAAGGTTTAAGTCAGTCAGTACATGTAACTAAACGTTCTAGCTTGACTATATCCTCACGCACTGAGTCATACATAAACAACATTGATTGTTTTATTGTACCAAAAATAACTCAATTATTACCTACCACACGTTTTGATATCTCGCACCTAAATATTCCAAAAAATTTAAAACTAGCTGACCCTAGCTTCAATGTTCCTTTAGAAATAGACATGTTGTTGAGTGCTGAAATATTTTGGAACATATTAGGTACAAAACGCATATCTTTAGGTAGGAATAAACCAGTTCTCATTGATACAAGAGTAGGTTGGTTGGTATCAGGTGTAATGTATAAACAAGAAACGAATAGTAATAAAACCACCGCTTACTCAAACAGAGCTCATTGTAATTTTATAAACGATTGTCACCTTCAACAACAATTAGACAGATTTTTCGAATTGGAATCAGTTTCTTCACCCCGTACCACTACTAAAGAAGAAAACGAGTGTGAACAAAACTTTATAAAAACAACCACTCGCGAGAAAGATGGTCACTTTGTTGTAAAAATTCCTTTAAAACAGTCACCAGAAACATTAGGTGACTCATATGAACAAGCTTTATCTAGATTTCAGTCTTTAGAAAGAAAGTTCAAGCGTGATCCATTATATAAAGAAAAATATTCCAACTTTATTAAGGAGTATATTGATCTTGGTCATATGTCTTTAGCTAATCATAGTAACGATAAATATTCATATTTCATGCCACATCATGGTGTGATCAGAGACACTAGTCTAACCACAAAATTGAGGGTTGTATTTGATGCGTCAGCAAAGACCACATCACATTTATCATTTAATGACATACAGTATATAGGTCCCACAGTCCAAGATAGTTTAATAGGGTAAAACTCGGTAAAACGCCCCACTTTTTTTAAAATTGTAATAAATAAAAAATCTTACAAGATATAATCAAACTTTTTATTTTGGAACAATATTTAGTATTTTAACAACAATACCACAAGTAATAATGATAATAGGAACTAAGGATACAATAATATTTATTATTTAAAAAAACCTTAGGTGGGGCGTTTTGTAGTGTGATCGTTGGCTAATACGACTCACTCTTATTATAAAATGCCCCAGTGTATTAATCATATATTTTTGCATATTTTAAACTATAACAACAATTGTTTTGACAAAAATTAACTCTCAATCTTAACTTAGGATAATAAGAGGCAGTTACTCAGTCTCTTTATCAAATCAGACTTTTTAAATAAACATGGTACAAAACTCATGTAACCACGCTAAACAAGACAGGCATTGAATCCAATCTTCTGTGGATTTTGTATTATAGTAATCTTCCGTGCATTCCACGCATCTGATAATGTCGTCATGTTCGTCTGAGATTTCTTCTTCAGAAGTATCTACCCTGCCCTCATTTTCATCATTGCTTTCAGAAGAGGATGAATAGCTTACTTTTTTCTTCTTCTTATTTTTGACAGACACTTTCTTTGGCTTCTTTTTACCTCCTTTTTCTTGTTTCTTTTTATCACCATCTTTTTCTTCGATAGGTATAGTTATTTTTGTGGTCTTAGTCTGCTTTAATTTTCCAGCTGCTGGCTTCTTTTTGTCGGCAATTACCTTCCTTTTCTCAGAGAAAATCAGAAGTCTTGTCACTTGACAAGCCTTCTGATTTTCTCTGACTTAATTCTGAGTTCCGAACCATGAATCCCGAAAACCAGACATTTACAGCTGATGCTGAACTTGATGAAAATGGATTTTTAATATTGAGTTTCCTAGCAAGTTGAAATGCCATTTCTTTAACATCTTTTCTATCAGGGGCAAATCCACCTTTCTCCAATTCTTTATATGGGCAACCAGTTTTTTTTCGTGTTCTACAGAAAATACTGGTTTGCGTCCAAGAGGGCCCTTTGATTTTCCCGATAAAATGTATCTTCTTAGGGTTCGAGATGGTATGCCAAAGCTTCTGGATGCCTCATTAACACCCATTTCTTTGCTAAGTACACTGCGCATGGCTTTGTCTAAGTCGTCTGCACTCCATGATGCTCGTAGTGTTGTTCTTTGATACTTCCAAGACATAATCTGAAATAATAACACGCGATAAAAAATACTTTAACACAGTTCAAATATTGGGGCGTTTTGTAAATTGACTTAGGGGCATATTGTCAAATTTGATTTTCAATACGCCCCACCGAGGTCAAAGCAGTAGATTCAAGGTTATAACGTTCGACAAAATAAAAGTATAAAGGTAATTTCATATATTTTACGATAGTGTGGGTCATTATAACACAAAATCTAAAAGTATCAATATATATGAATTTCTTAGAAACTTACCGCAAATTATTTCACTCCAATAAATACAGATTTTGCAATATTTTTTAAACGGACATCACAAACTACGTGCACACGTCGGCCATGTTGTTCGCCTACTAGTGGGTCTCCGCGCGTCTAGTTGTGAGCGGCGCAGCTTTGATAGTGTGAGTGCTGGAGTGGTGGGGCGTTTTGTCACTTGGGGCGTATTACCGAGTTTTACCCTAGACATATTAGTTCGATTTAGGCAACACAAGTACGTTGTTACATCGGATTGCGAAAAAATGTACCGTTGTGTATTGGTAACACCAGAGCAACGATGCCTTCAAAAAATAATGTGGCGGTTCGATGCCACTCAGAAGGTGGATACTTACAAGCTCAATACTGTGACATATGGCACTGCATCTGCCCCGTATATGGCCACACGGTGTCTAGTGCAACTAGGACAAGAATGCTCATTTCCTCCAGTACGTGAAACAATACTACACGACTTTTACGTGGATGACTTTATATCAGGCCACGACTCAGAAGCAGAGTTATTACAAATATGTCAAGGGGTCATTAAAGAATTAAAAAAGGGTCAGTTTCATTTAAGGAAATGGCGGTCAAATAACATGCATATATTAAATAGTATAAATAAAGGCGACATGGATGATCATGTGCTCAAGTTAGTCAATGATGACCATGCTAAAACATTAGGTCTGCGATGGTCCTGTAAGGCTGACACATTAAGTTTTGAAACAGTTAGCGATCCATTAAAGAGTAAAATAAGTAAAAGATCTGTACTGTCAACAGTAGGACAGGTGTTTGATCCATTGGGTCTTATAAATCCTTGCATTCTACACGCAAAGGTAATTTTACAAAAATTATGGGCTTCAAAGCTTGCGTGGGATGATGCATTACCACCTGAAATCACAGAAAGATGGTTAAATTTCTTGAAATCACTTTCACAATTAAATAACATTATTGTACCTAGGCGTATTCTATGCGATCGTTCTGTACATTATGAGCTTCATACCTTTAGCGACGCTTCCTTGCAGGCATATAGCGCTTGTGTTTATGTTCGGTCAATCTCTAAGGATGGCAATATCACAGTCCATCTCGTCATGGCAAAAAGCAAGGTAGCACCTCTAAAGGGCATGACTGTACCAAGATTAGAGCTTAGTGGAGCTCTATTAGCGGTTCGTTTAGCAGCAAAGGTTAAAAACGCTTTAAGATTAAATATACATACCTGGGCATTTTGGTGCGACTCCACAATTGTTTTGGGTTGGATACGAACACCGAAGTCATCTTTAAAAACATTTGTTTTCAATAGAATCAATGAAATCATCATCAATCATTACCAATGCGAAGGATTGGAATTACATTCCCACTAAAATAAATCCAGCAGATATAGGATCTAGAGGTTGTAATGCTACTCAGCTGGAGAGTTCCAAATTGTGGTGGACATGACCACCATTTTTAACATTACCACAAACACAGTGGCCTAGTCAAACCAATACTGTACCCATTAACCTACCAGAAACTAAAGTGCTATGCAATCTTGTTCATGATCATGAAGAAAACAATTTTATACATAAATTTTCAAGCTTTAGTAAATTGCAACGTGTCACAGCTTATATATTACGATTTATAAATAACTGTAGGCATCCTCATAATAAAAACACTACATTTTTGACTATTTCTGAATTAAATTCAGCCATTTTACTTTTATGTAAATTCATTCAGTTAAATATGTTTCCAGATGAGTTTTCAACATTAAAAAAGGGCCAATCTTTAAAAAGGTCACAATTACTTAATCTTAACCCATTTATGTCACATGAAAAGGTAATAAGAGTTGGAGGTCGATTATCAAACTCAAATTACACCTATGATGTTAAACATATTATATATTATATCCTATTTTAATTCATGCTTCTCATTATGTTACCCAAATATTATTTAAACATTATCATACATTATTAATGCATGCAGGACCTCAATTACTGCTTGCTACATTAAGACAAAGATACTGGGTAATAGGTGGTCGCAGCCTTGCTAGAAAAATCACTCATGAGTGTCATAAGTGTTGTAGATTCGCCGGCAGAACTATTCAGCCAATCATGGCAGATCTACCTAAAGAACGCGTTCATAGTGAATATCCATTCAGTAATACAGCTGTCGATTATGCTGGGCCTATTCTAATTGCCAACAGAAAGGGTAGAGGCAGCCAACTTATAAAATCCTACATTTGTATATTTGTGTGCTTGGCAGTGAGGGCAGTACATGTTGAACTGGTCACCGATCTAAGCACTGAAGCATTCATGGCTGCATTAAATAGATTTGTTGCTCGCAGGGGTCGGCCTGTCAACATACACTCTGATAACGGTACAAACTTTGTAGGAGCCTGTAAAGAACTTTCAAACTTTCTGAAATCGAGGTGTAATGATATTAGTTTAGATGCAGCAGAGCAGGCAATAAACTTTAAATTTAGTCCTGCCTATAGCCCACATTTCAACGGCTTAGCTGAAGGCGCAGTTAAGTCTGTTAAACTCCTTCTTAAAAGAATCTTATCTCTAGCTCATTTAACATACGAAGAATTAAACACAGCATTAATTCAAATTGAAGGGATCTTGAATTCACGCCCTCTTACTCCATTATCTTCTGATCCCAACGACATGACTCCACTGACTCCCTCACACTTTTTAATTGGGCGAACGATCATGATGTTGCCCTCTCAGGTGGACACAGAACGAGAAACACAGATCAGCACTTTGCCTCGATATAAAAGGGCACAAGCCTTGGCGGCTCATTTTTGGAAACGATATCAAACTGAATATCTTTCAGAATTACAAAGGCGAGCAAAATGGCAGCGCAATGAACAGGAGCTGCTGCAGCTGGGAGACCTGGTTGTGGTCAAGGAAGACCGCCTCCCACCCAACCATTGGCGACTCGGCCGCATCGTGAACCTGCATCCTGGCTCCGACGGCATCGCACGCGTCGCTGACGTCAGGACTGTATCGGGCGTGCTTCGACGAGCCTACAATAGGCTCTGCCTGCTGCCCACTTCAGACTTTGGAACAAGTTCCAACGGGGGGAGCCTGTTGGCGCGCACATAAGCGCCCTCTACGCATGAGCGGTGCGCGGGACGCGGGAGGCGAGGAATAACGGGCCAAGCCGGCCTCTCGGACTCCGGCGCTCGCGCGCCCACTTCTGCCCACTTCGACCGGAGCAGCCGCTACGCACACGCGTCTTTAGCTTTAAAAAACGCAGTCATTATTGTCGCGTAGCGCTCATTTTTTTGTAACATAGTGAAATTAATTTCATTATAAGTTTAAAGTCATAAAAACATCTTTTTTCATTTATCTCCACACACAAAACCCCAAGGGACGGAGTTACAGCCCCAACACTTTGACTTTAAATAATTGCTATTTTCTCTGTTTAAAACAGATACGCTGGTATGTTATACTATGTGGTGTTGATAGTCTCACAACAACTGGTCAATGTGAAACCATCAATGATATTAACATAATAACAATATCACGCCTGTATTCCCCAAAGGGTACACCCTCATTTCTCCGATTTAAGTCCCATGTAACAGGGGGCGAGTCTATTGCCATCAATTGGGCACAAGTCTAGACTTCAGGCTGCTACTGACCCTTTCCGTACGGAAAAACCCAATAACACTTTGCCCGACCTGGGGATCGCATCGCACCCAGGACCTTACGTTCAGCAGTAGCGCTTGCAACCACGAACCAACGAGGTAGTCTAAAGTACGGTCAGCAACAAAAGTAGCTGAACATTTGAGTTTTTAAACTTGGCATTAATTAGAAAAATAATTGTTTCAAAACAAAAACTTTAATAGATACCTAGAGCTGCTAGATACAGCTCTAAGTATGTCTTAAAGTTTTTGTTTCCTATCAATTGGTTATCTAATTAATGCAAAGTTTAAAAACTCAAATGTTTAGCTACTTTTGTTGCTGACCGTACAATACGGGCGACGTATCTTGGCGAGTCTGAAGTTAGTTGTTTGGCTGCGCAATGAATCTTTTACAAACGAAATTGTCTACTGCGCAGCTAATCAGCTAACTTCAGACTCAGGTATTGTAAATAGTCACTTGGTAATGACCGCACCACTGTTTTCTATCAAGGCTTAGCAGCGAAAGTGGCGCTGCTTTAGAAAAAAACTTATTTTCTATTAACACACAATATATTGGGTTGTGTGTAATGTTGGGCGTTATAACATATAACAGCTAATATAATTCATTATACATTTCTAATATTCTAACCATTATTTATTTGCAACAAAGACTGTTATAATATATATTATTGTCTATAGGTAGTAGTCGCCCGCCACTCGCGTCGAGTCGTTAAGTCGGCCGAAAGCGTCACACAATTATGAACTTTAACCCACAAATAACAAGAGAAAATTTTTACCACCGTTAAAATAACATAAATATTTACATAATATTAGTGTGAACTTGTTTCATATTACTGGCAAAATAATATTGTCGTACTTTACATCGTATTAAAGCGTCACACAATTATGAACTTTAACTCACAAATAACAAGAGCAAATTTTTACTACCGTTAAAATAATTTTATAATATATTAGTGTAAACTTAGTTTCATATTACTGCAAGTCTTCTGCTCTATTGATAATTAGTGTTCCTTCAATACAATACAATATAATATATATTACAACAGTTAAAAACAACAGTTTGGAAATTATAATATAATGTATAATGCATTAGGAAAATATATCAGTTACGCCCAACATTAGTTGTGTGTAGTCAAGTGTCCTTCTAGGTGATAAGTTATAGTAATATATGCTAAAAACAGTCATTTTAGGTACTACTTAACATTACAAAGATGATCATAACGAAAAATACTTACATAAAAATTCATCGAAGCATATGCATACGAAATGAAATAGTACAGTAGTAACATTAATACCATTTACTAGAGCATCATGTAAGAGTATTCAGGTCGGGTGGCCGCCAGGGAGCGAGGTTATTACTGCTGACATGACCAAGGGCGGCCTCCATACAGCCAGAAGTATACACAGCCCGTGGAGCCGCTTGGCTAGTGGCTATACGTGGTTGGAGATTTCGACTATTAAAAAGTATGAGAATTTCGGATCTGTATTAAAAAATACTTCACGTGCCAAAAGTGTTTTAAAACTTTAGATGATAATGCATCCCCATCTACCTCGTTGGTCTAGTGGTTGGGAGCGTGACTGTTGAGCGTGTGGTCCTGGTTTCGATCCCCAGGTTGGGCAAAGTGTTATTGGGTTTTTTCGAGTGGAATTTCTCAGTAGTAGCCCGGAGGCTGGATTTTTGCCCGGTTGATAGCAATAGGCTCGCCCCGTATTACATGGGACTTAAACATGAAGACAAAATGAGGGTATCTGCCCAACTCTTCGGGAAATACAGGCGTGATGTTATGTGTGTTACAATCCTCATCTTTTTAGTGTGATTCAAAATATGAATGTTGCACGTGCTTTCTTTCTTCATCTATTTCTTCATTAATTTCTTCATTAATTTCTTTCAATCTTCATTAATTGATTCAGACTATGTAATCACAGTCAGCGGTCAACAAATACAGACACCCCATATTGTGGTTATGGCTTAAGTTAACCCTAGAGACCCTAGATACCCTGGAGGCCCTAGAGACTCTAGCTCTGTCTTAATAATACACGAGTAATTTACATATGGACCTACAGGCTTAAGGGGTTTGGTAAGTAGCCTAGGGACAAGGAAGTGATCGATGTAAGTCCCTTGTCATGTGGTATGGGGTTTATTAGCTTACTAGAGATCGCCCGCGGCTTTACCTGCGTGGATATCGTTTATCACGTATTCCGCGTTTTTCGGGATAAAAACTAGCCTTTGTCCTTCCCCGGGTTCCAGACTATCTCCGTACCGAGTTTTATCAAAATCGGTTCAGTAATTTAGTCGAGAGTACGTAACAAACGGACAGACACAGTTACTTGCGCATTTATAATATAACTAGCTGTACCCGGCATGCGTTGCAATGCACTTTTTCCTACTTACTACCTACCTACTATCTATCTAGCTTCAGAAACAAAATCAAAACAGTAACGAAAAGTTAAAACCATTTTCATACATGCGGTAAACTAATGAAGAATAAGGGCATACTAAGATAATTTCGTTTTTTTCTTTAAATATCAAAATTTTCTTTCATAAGAACCTTCTACTGACAATTATGAACAAAACAAAAAAAAATTGCGAGATTGGTCACACCGCTCACGCGTGATGCCGTGACCAAGGGAAATAGGAATTCATTTTTATATACATAGAAGATAAGTAAGAGTTTTAAAAGGATTATAATTATTTCCTCATACGCCTAAAGGTACTATTTCGAACCGAGCTGCCAACTGCAACTGCCGACAGCACGTGCAGCGACTGCATGAAGTCGGCCGCAGCTGCACTACTGATTTGTATGTATTTATATGAAATGGCTTCCAAGCGCCGCGGCAGCAGCTGACACCGACTGCACGTGCTGATGCTGCGGCGCTTGGTGCTGTCGGCAGTTGCAGTTGGCAGCTCGGTTCGGAATAGTACCTTTAGTAATATAAGTTCCTAAAACCTTGAGGTAAATTACTGAGTTCAATTTGCTAGGAGCTAATTCACCTAATTTCATGACGCACCGATCAAGTTGCAGTGACGCTGCAGTTAAGTTCACGCGAGCGTATCTGACAGCAATCGCATAATAAGAGAATACAAAAAGCGTTGTTTTGATCGAAACTTAACTGCAACTACACAACTGAACTTCTTTAATTAGGTGAATTAGCTTACTGGTCAGACAATACTTGAAACGGTCCTGAATCTAATTGGAACGCGAAACAATGCTTCATAAGTATGATTACGTTGCGACAAATATTAAAATTGTAATCAGTAAACGAAACCACTTTCAATCTCATCAATCTTTTAATAACAAAAATAGACTTAATATTTTTATTAAAACCACCCCTTCACACATACTAACAGCTTAATAGTTAACAATAACAAATTAGGCAGTTGCCCTTGTAGCATAAACACACGACTCATGCATAATTCAGTGACTGAAGAAGAGTGATTCGCGGCGCGCTTATCAGCAAATTCCTTTATTTATGTATGTTGATGATATGTTTATGTCTAAAGCCTATTATGTTCGATTGAGCGGTAATATGAGAGGCTTATGTTATAGTGGTTAATTTACCGTTATAATCTTGTGTAACTCTCAATTGTGTATATAAATTGTATTTCAGTTCAGGCCATTGTTCAGCAAGATTTCTACCATGTTGAATAATTTTATTTCTAGCTTAATTAGTTCCTCTTTAACTGTAACTGCCCACAGACCGTATGATTTAAGATCCGTTTCTGGCCACAGATCCGTATAATTGAAGATTCTTTTCGAAATTGGTAAATAAAATTTATAACTAGCTGTCCAGACAGGCCTTGCCCTGTCTAAATTTCAATATAGGAAAGTCGTGATTTTTTCTTCGTGAAAACTTTTCACGTACCATAACGAACAAAACAAAAAAGAATTACTCATATCCATCGTCCGAATCGTGAATCGTCTTCATGCAAAAATCCCATAGAAAAAAAACATTCAGTTTTTCACGAATTTACCAATTTTCCGGGAATCTTTTACAATTATTTTTCCATAAAACTAATTCGGTTTAGTACGAAAATAAAAAAATTGCCAAATCGGTCCCAGCCGTTCTTAATCGATGCATACCAACAAACAGCATTTAACGAGTCATAAAAAGTTAATTCCAAAAATACCAAAATTGTACGAATTAAAAATACATTTACTAAAACTACAACTTTGCTTCAAGGCTTCAACTTAGAACTCTAATAAGGTCCGAAGTAAATACTGGTGTAATATACGGACGGGTACAAAAGCCTGAGTATCTGGTGTTTGCAGCCCGCCAGACAATTCAGAGGTATCATCGTTTCCACATCAATGGAGCTTTCTTCCACTTCCAATAGAGCCAAGACTTAGTGGATCTCGTTTAACTTTCTATTGGATTCTATTATTAGCTTTTATTATGTTATTATAAGTTTAAAATGAGTTGTCGGAAATGTTGGATTGTGAGCAGGCTTTTTAGCAAATCGAAGTCGAAATTAAAATATTTTTTGTGGTTCAATTGAGGAATATATTTAATTCTATTGCTGCAAGCGATTAATTTATGGGACACTAAATATATTTCTGTAAAATAACAAACAAAATTGCGTGCTTACAAATATAAGCCCTCACGACGACAAATGACATAGGATGGCGGGACGAGTTGGATGTCTTCCTTGACAGTTGGCCCGAAGTTTCGGAGAAAGGCTTTTGCCCAACAGTGGGACAGGCTAATAATGAATGAACTCACATACCAACTGCCAAACGTTGACCATCGCATTTCTGAGTCCATTAAGCATAACCCATTTCATACAAGAATCGTGAAAACATTTTTATTACTACCCTACCCGTTATCTAACATACAGAATTACTTAATAATCTCAGTTATAGTGATAAAAAATGTTTAGTAGAGGCAGTCACGTACAGTTGCGTAATGTTGGCAATATACCACCCATTAAGTTGATCCGTAATATTTGGTACTTTATTACAACATAAATATGCTTACCGAGAAGTATTACAATCTTTTCATGTCGATTTTCGGTGAAATTTCAATGGACGAGGAAATTGTAGTCACTTACCTGAAACGAAATAATTTATATTAATATTTTATTCACTAAATACAGAGAGTTCACAACAATAAATAGAAAGCAACCGCAAAAATGTTGCACAATAATAAACCCATCCATTTCTCAATAACACACTGTCTTAAAACAACAAACAATCCTAGCTTCCAAACAAACCTTACTTATAATTACCATACAAAACAGGGAAAACAATCTATCCGCATAAATAGACGTAACTACCCACATGTAATATTCACAAACGTAGACAAAAATAGTACGTTTATGTTTACGAAAATACTCGTTTGGTTCGAGCAAATAAACTGGTTGCATCATTGTTATTCACACGGGGTCCCTGGTGCCGCTAGCGCTTCTATTAAAAACAAGTTACAACAACACATCCTGCTACAAACTGGGAGAAAACTTATACCTTTTAAAAAATACTTTAAAATTCAATGTTGTAGTTTCGATATGAGCACCGCATGCGTTCTTTACACTTGAAAAAAACTTAGCTCTAATCCAATATGTCAATGTTCGAAACTACAAAATAGATGAACACTTTGATTTATGAACCCAAAAGACAGAATAATGGAAAATGCACAAAAAGCTACATGTCGTAAAAGTTTAAGTAAAACCCATCAATAACTGTAAAAGCTGAATAAAAAAAATACTAGGTTCTATTTCAGTTTTTATGTATGTAAAACATTGAATGTACGCATGAACCCGCGTATATGTACCGTCACGCTTGTCTCCCCGAGTGTTTTAAGCTTAAAATTTTAAGCGATACCTACCGTCGCATACGAGGAACCTTAATGCTACCTACTTTTATTTCCAGACAACGTAATCCATTTAAAACAATACTACCTTTATAGCTACCGAAAAATTACAATAAAACGTCATATGGCTTACATGGTTGACTTCATGAAGATGAAACCGACTCAGATCACGAACTGAACTAAATGGGACAAATGAGTTGTAAGGCTTCATCACAACCCTATAAACAAACCAACCGAAGCTGAACGCGTGCTTAAAATTTTAACTTTGCCGAAATTGACTTTCAGGCATTCACATCACGTAGGTTTTACTGTCCACCGGTGCTTCTGGGCCTTGTAATTCAAATCAACCTAAGTGCTGGGGCCCATGTAGTACCAAATAGAACATTTCCGAACCTCCTGGGCCCCATCGGAGAACGAGATGGGAGAACTGAACGAGATATTGCAATGAAATGCAATGCAATAATAAAAGACGATCCCGAAAGTAATACATTTGATGGCGCCCACCGTGGTACTCACAACAGCGTCATCGTTGATGAAAATTTGAATTGGACAGAATATTTTTCAGTTTGTTTGCTTCAATAAATGCGAAATGTAAATAAAACTCTGTCTATCTAAAGAAATATTTTTCTTGCTTGCTACTTAAACAGCACTTTTCACTTATTTTTATTAATCGCTGCATCAAAATCAAACACGATTCAGTGGTCCTTGAAACGTAATTAGGTGCTAAGTAAACTTTCAAGTTACTGCCATCAAAGTGTCACCTTGTTAAATAAATTATTATTACCGCACTAACTTTGCTTGTCATCTCTGACATTGAAATATTTCAAACGACTCAAAACAAGTCGAAACATGGAAAGCAATAACCATTTATTTTGGCGCCCAACGTGGGCTTCGGCGCAAATGAAACTGCTACATACAAACCGTTACTTATACAGGTATAGAGATAAAGCGGCGCCTCTGAATATGTAAATGCGTGTATTGTGCCTACTTGAAATGATTACTCGCAAAATATATGTTATTACTGCACGTATTTTGTATGAATTATGTTGGCTATGGTTAATTGAAATTTGAAACGATAGTGATGCTTAATTAAATTTTCACAGTTGTTACCAGTAAATGAGATCTTTATGTCCTGTTCGTGCATTAATTAGAATTGTTAAACTAAACATAAGGATGCCCAACGGCGTTGGGAACAGGGTCCAAGCTATGGACCTGGCATTTAAAAATGTAATTTTGTATGTATTTAAAATAAATAAAAAGAACATAATAAAAACAATTGACATTTTGTCGTGTGCTTGCTTATTGTTTTTTTTTTTCGATACTGGATTATATTATTCACAAACTCTAAAAAAACTATATTCAAACCAAACATTTTAATTGCCTTTCAAATTAAAAAATAACGTAGCGTTCACTAAAAGCACGATTATAAAGCTCACCGCGATTTTGAGACAAAATGAAAGAGCTTTCTATGAAATGACTACATAAACTAACAAGGTTATGTGTGAGAAAACACTTAGTTTAGTCGCTTTGAAGAACATAATGAACATTTAAACGGGGGTTAAGGGACTAATACTTTCATTTCCCTAGTTTATTGACTAATTATGAAGCAAAAATACAGTTGCAATTTATATTTGCTTTATATTTACTTAATGAGATTGTTTTTTTACAGTTTACAGTAAAGTTTGTTTTGGTACAGTTCGGACATGTAGGAGTTCGTAAAAGGACGGACAAATATTGTTAAAGCTTTATCTAAATCTGATACAAACATTTTGTAAGCTCTAGGTTAGGATCCTAAACTAGTAAATATATTTATGTTCATAAAATCACTATAAACACATGACGTAAACTTAAATTCTATTGCGGCCATAAACCTCGCATGTACCGAGAAAGATAAATATGTGCTGAAATGATTTGCGTAAGCCTATGTCTGTTTAGGACGAAGAACATCGTACAAAGAGGATAGTATTCCATACTAGCTATTCAGCAAATAACGCCCCATCCATAAAATTATAAGCCTCATAAAGAGTTTTAGATTACATACTATATTAACATTCAATATACTGTAATACCATTATTTGAACTAGACTTCTAAAATGTTTGATGAATGTAGGTTAGTACTCATTAGACTATTTTGTGTTACACAATGGATAAACCTAGATTCGTGATCCGCGTATCAATATGCATAAATTGAAGTACGCAGATTGATCCACGTACCTCGTACTACAATGACGCATAGCTAGGTGAAGCAGCTATAAAGTGAAGACTGGATCACTGAGGAAAACTGTGCCACGTATTCAATAAAATTCATTCTGGAATTGGTAGTGAGATATCTAAAACGTATCCTTAATTTCAGTACGAGGGAAGCGAAATGAAAACAGCCCTCGATTATTGCATTCGGCAATTTGTGAAAAACTCTAGCTTACCCACAGTGGACGCTTTCAGGTTGAATTAAGAAAGATATGTGATACATCAGACATAATCCTCGCAACCCCCAAGAAAGATCATGACATCCGTATAAGTTTTCAAAACTTTCTGCATCCCTTGTGGGGGTAATTTGGTACAAGAGATATGATGTGTCCGTGACGGGCTTCCGCAATACTACAGAAGTTTGGAGACACGATCTTGACCCAAACACTTTAAGTATTACTGTTCCAGAACACTTATCATGATTGGCTTGGATGTAATTTTTTAATTTCGCCAACTCCCAATCTCACTTCAGAAACCAATAATTCGGATAGTATGTTTCTAAGGATTTCTAGAAATATTGAGTAAGGACATGCGATGGATTATATTACTATATTTGCATACTTACGATCTTCTAACAAATAAACCTGAACAGCGACAACTTCTTCCTTTTCTACATCCTTCACATATAGACTATTAGTATTCAATTCATCTTTTACTTTACTATACCCAGCAACTGCTTCTTGTAGGTATCTATCTCCCAAGTCCTTCTCTGAGATCGATATATCGAGGTATCCTACCAACATTTTCTCCCATACCTTTTGCACTGTTTGTGGATAAACATTTGCGTATAAATCTCAGGCGGGAGAATGCGACAGGACAACGGTGTGCAATAAACGTGTCCCAGGAGATATACACTTTGATCTGGGTAGCCGGATTATGTGACCGCTAGCTTGCTGGACTACCCCGAATTACGTTCATTTCACATTCAAATCTATGCACATAGATATATGGCTGTATTGGAAGAACAATGTCAAAAACAGACTAGTTTCCGAAACAAGAAAAAAAGAGGGTAGGACGAAATTTTGGTCGAGCGTTGTCAGCTTTATTTATGTGTACTATTGTTATAGTTGCAACCATTTCATTCTTTCTTATCTCACGAAGAAAACAAGCGACCCTCACATTTCAAAATGCAACAGAGAATTTTAAAGTGCTTTTAGTACTCTTTTTATTCTTGCTAGACGCTTAGTACTAAAAGTGTCCATATTTCAGTCGTAACTCATGTCCTACATGACGTGTGATGCCACTATTGACGTTTCCGGGTCATTACACACGTTTGGGTACTTTATCGACCCATGAATTTAGATTTACCTTGGTCATTTAAAGCTGGATTCACTTTAGGGACACTACACGTTCCTTTTTCACTATGATATCTTTGATAAAACCAGATGTTAGTGTAGGTATGTATTTTTAAGTCTTCGGTGACAGGGGTGGGAGCGTACCACCTACCACGGGGACCAAAAATATAATTTCGTGATCAAAATGTAAATATATAATATTGTGGCAGTACATATCCGCCTACTCTATCGGGGATTCCAGACGTGACTGTCATATAGATATGTAATATATTTTTACATCTCAGAGGTAAAACGTACTCTCATGCATAAACCGTTTTATCTGTCCATTCGTATATTTGGAGCGTACTTCACATTTTAGTAACGTATTTATATCCCGTGGCTCTCGTGTATGATAATAAATATCCGTAATTTGCAATTGAAATAAATTCGCTCTAGTAACTGTCTGCAATTTATTAGTGCAGCGCGGCATTACCCGCGCCGTGTCGAGTGACCGCTGCACCGACTGACCGCCGCCACTCAATAAAAATATGCAGAAGGCAAACAAACATGACACAACAACATCAAGCTATTAAACAAGCGCTGCTGAGATACCTCCTTATTTATTTATTTCATATGGCAATTACAACAGGTAACAATCAGCATGACAAAGGTAGATACAAAACAATAGACGTTGCACAGATTGATACCCTAACGCAATCGCACATCATGATAAACATAGCCATTATTATGTAAGAAGAAAAAATTTCAAGTTTTTTTTAAATATAAAAACAAAAATGAGCAAATCTTAAGCAATTTCTATGTATTAACAAGAATGCTGCTGCCAGTTAAACAAATAGGGCTGCAACATTTCTTCTGAAGACCGTGGCACGGGAATCGAAGATATCAATTTTATTACTGTTGTTACGCGATACTTCATTATAAAGACGGCACATTCTAATTATAGGATTGTAATAGGAGGTGTTATAGATCACTACAGTGGAAAGCATCACGCTTAACAAACGGATGGAGCGTTGATCACAGTTATTAGAGCGAAAAAGCATACCGGTTGTCCTTTTTACATGCCTAATAAAGCTAAGTATAAACAATTCCCCTTAGTCATAAATGCCTATAGGTAAACCATCGTAAGCTTGGCCCACCCGATGGTTTACGGGACTCGGGACCGGAATGAGTAGTCAATCGTTCGTGTTGGCCGCTAGTAGCGAGAGATAACAGCAGATTGGCTAAGTGGTCGAATCATTCCCTTCCCGCGTCCCGCAGACCATCGGAAGGAAAATCTTACGGCGGTTCACCTGTAGTGTTGACCACTTTATCTATCTCCGCAATCTACTGCTAAACAAAAGCCTACAGCAAAACAGGAGGTAAAGCCAAAGTCAACGGTGCAACCGGGTTAGTACCTTAGTGCACGTTTTCTTCTTCTTGATTTGAACTAGCAAGTTGGAAATCTTGAACTTGTTTTCTGCTCGTACCAAGTGATACTTCTGTATCTACATGTTACTGCCGCTGCGCCGACGTGCCGCTGAGCCGTAATGTTCCAGCATTAGCCTCATATGGTGTTAGCTCGAGATATATCTATGCACTACATTGTTCATTAGACAGCTTGTGTTGCTGCATACAACAAACCATTGCGTGTCGAAACCTTTAATCAGGTCCAGTTAATAGAAACGAAATTTCCCTTCACAGACTTAATAATAGAGCTGGTATTACTGAGAAACCTTAAAAGAACGCGATAAGAAACTAATAATTCTTAAGCGCCAAATCCACTACTTAGCATGTTTTCTTGCGCAAGTAATTGCAGCAAGTAGTCGGTTAGTTCGCAAAACTTGTAGTAGTCGACTTGCCGCGGGCGTGTCCACAGTTCGAATATATAGAACTTGGTAGTGTATTCGGTGCTTTTGAATTATTAAAGCAAGGTTGTAAGTTCAATTGTAACTCCCAGTCAATATTTAAACAAGAAAGCAAGAAGAACTATACCTTGAATATACATAATACATATTTAAAATCCAATCTGAATCCTAAAATATTAGCCATTTCCGGCGGTATCGTGGCGGTATTTCTTCAGCTGTGTGATTCGCGGCTCATAATTGGTACTCCTCGTTTTTCCTACGACGTCGATGCAGCTTTTAGATTAGGTCTGGTTCTACCGCGACGGAGGGACGAATAACCGCAGGGATTTATTGTCAAATAACAAGACACATTATTGTGGATATGGATACTGGTGTGCATCCGATTATTCAATGAAATTAATGTAGAATCTTGTGCCAGTAAATGTCGTTTTTTGTGTATACAACGTTATTTTTAGTATATACAAAAACCGAGACACCCCAACAAGATTTTCATCAGAACCGCCTGAATATGTGTTTTTTTTAATAAATCTCCAAGTTACACCGTAGTTTATGTCGCGTTAAGTTCCTAAAACTAAGCTTGTATACAACTCGGTCTTTTGCATTTTACTGGCTGTAAAAGCACTCACCCATCGCACTGTATTGCTGCTATCAGTTTCGAGTTATTTTGTAAAGCAATTATCCTACCAAATACGACAAGTCGATGATACGCTTAAAGCCTACGCGGCACGTGGACGGGCGGCCGAAGCATTCTGAGCGGTATTAATTAAACCCACAATGTGTACCGAACATTTGCAAATAAGTGTGCAGTTTTTCCATTAACTGTTAACTGCCTATTAATGTAGGCTGGCAAAGCACGACTAATTAGTGTGGCCGCAGTTCGGTTCGGCGGTTTGTGTTCAACGTTATTTTCTACACCGATATTTAGGTAGGTACCGTGTCTTTTTGCTAGCGTTTTCTCGGTCATTAGCAGAAGCATGTCGATTTTCTACATCTGTATACAGAGTTGAATGTGATACTTGCATAGTATAAGTTGCATAGTTTACTATCAATCATTCATATAATAACATGCTTAAGGCACTTTTAAAGCTATCTACAGGGTGTTAACGAATTCGTATAATTCCTTAAAACCACATGATCTACTACTGGTGTAGACAAGCCCCGTACGGAATTTAGCCTGATTAAATTTTTTTTTTTTCTTGCGGCTTTGTTACCGATCGTATCTAAACCACCTAATAAGGATTCCGTAAAAAAGATTTTTTTTTGCAAAAAAATAATTTTATTTTTGTGAACACATCGATGCCACGCATAAATTAATGAAAGTACGGCGACACGGCTGGCAGGCACGACTAACGCGATATCGCTCTTTGGAGTCAGATAACTCAAGGCTCTAAAATTACTCAGAAACAGGAAAACCATTTTTTTTTAATAGTTTTTTTGGTTGATTTTCAAAAATTCCCATTTAGGGTTAATCTGTGTCACCAGTAGATCACGTGGTTTGACGGAATTACACGAATTCGTTAACACCCTGTATACACTAGCTTACCTATATTTAAGTGTATGTATTTCTTTTTGTTTTCCCATTTTTGCTGATTTTTTTACTGAATTGTTCCGTAAAACTTCGAGCATATCTTTTTACACCCTGTATAATCAAGCTAGCGTTAGGAAACGACGACATACCCTCTTAGTACAAGAGATGGTCTAAGCACAACCCAGGTTTTAAAATAGTCTCATAACTTTTTGTTGTATGACGTTAGAAACTTCTTCAGACGAAAGTGACGGGTATATTTTAAATGGGGGTTTACATTAATCTTGGTTCAAATAAGGGTGAAAAAGTTTTATTTATATTCATTACAACGCACGGCCTAACATAAGAGTCCTCACAGATGGCTATAACGAATGATCAAGCACATTCACAACGCCATATTTCACCAAATTCCCGCAATTGAAGGTATTAATGAGCGCGAGCGTTTTAATTAATCGGTTGCACTATAACTGTTTGTTGGATGGATGTGTTAACATGCAACCGAACAACAACGAGTTGAGTTACGAATGCAATCATGCATGCAATGCAATTAGGAGATGTTTAACTAGTTTGTGTACTACTACCGAAAATAGAACTTGAATAGCAGCATGTATTTGTACCCCCGAGCGCAAGTTGTGAAGATATTTGTAGTTATACCTACTTAGTAAGTATAGTTAAGTTGTAACTTAGTGAGTCTGCGTTTACTTTATTCATAATCTTATAAAATAAATTGCTGTTCGTTAGTCTCGCTAAAACTCGAGATCGGCTGGACCGATTTGAATACTGCAGTTTTGAAATATTTGTGGAAGTCCAGAGAAGGTTTAAGTGGTGAAAAAATATGGAAAAATTGCGAGGAAAATAGTAAAAACAACAATTTATGTTTCCCATACAAACTGTTCCTACCTGTCAAACATTCGATGTTCGTCCCGTCTCGGTACGGTAAATTCGTTCACCTCAAATCAAAAATATTGTGTATCCAAAAGCATTTCAATGAACAGATTTTAAAACTAAACACTTTTTTTCTTTACGTGGTATTGCAACGCATGCACGCGGCTAGTTTGTACATAAAAAACCCAAGCGCAATAGTAAACTATCTAAAAAACCTTCGGTGTCCGGCCACCGTAATTAGTGGCCTGCAGGCGGCGGGCATGGGGGTCTGTCGCCCAACAAGCGCGCCAATTTTACGAACAAAAACGATGATTTATCGCAACCGAACCGAAGTCGAACCGTCCACTAAAACAGTTTTCATTTACATAAACTGCCAAATAGTTTGGCGACAAAAACAAAACCAAACATTGATAATATTGTCGTAGACGAAATCTGACTGACGGTTTTCCGTCGTTTGTGGTTTGACAACAATTTTGTTTGTACAATTGGCCAGCTGCTACAGCACCGAGAAGGCAACGCGCTGGGTTCCGCGGGAGTCTCTTAAAGGGACGTGGGGTGAGGCCCCACGTATGGAGTGGTCCGCTAGGAGGTAACTGATCAAGACCTGCTAGGGTTGCGGTGCATGCAATAGCAAATCCCGCGACCCCGGCCATACGTCCACGGCGGAACACCGTGGTAGTGTTATTCAGTAAAAGTACGGCATAACTCTCCGCCTTCGCTAGGGAGGACGACATACATGAGGAATTCTCCACGTGAAAAAAAAGGCCAGGCCTATAAATTGTTAACATCATACTGGCATTCGACAACTGGGCACAAATGAGAAGTGTCTGACCAAAAATAACTATTTACATTCTTCCTTTTATTCATCAGTGTCGAATTTTTTAATCGCTTTCATTTCTGGTCTCAGCGACTGCACCAAAAATGTCCATCTAATTATTGATTTCGATCAAAACAAGCTTTTTATGAATGAATGAATGAATCTTTATTTGCGATAAGTATTGGTACAATTCGGTCTTAATTAAATACTTAGATCCAAAACACTTAGTCATAGTGGTGACATGCAAATATTAAGTAGTACATAATTATTAACAGATCATTATACAGGGTGTCCAGTAAATAGCACGACATACTGCAGGGGGTGATAGCTTGGGTCAATACCTACCAAAACAACACAATATATGTTCAGCAAAATCTTACGGATTTACAGTTTTACAAAATTTTTCGAAATGTTGAAAAATCTCTACCTTGAAACAGATTTTTGAGCATCTCGTAATGAAAAATTCCTTTTCTAGTTTTTTCTTTTACATCAAATTATTCGTGAATAGTTACTTTACTCATTGATAAGTTTTTTTTCTATCAAAAACAAGAACGTTTTCAAGAAATACAATTTTTTGTATAAATTTTTACAGAACAATTTTATTATCGCTTAACTTTAACCTACAGTGGTGAAAAAGAAATGTATGTGGCAGTTTTGTACAACAAACTTAAAAGATAGCCTGTTTAATGGTGATTTTGGTAAGATACAATACTAGTGCATTTTCATTAAAAAAAAACAAAAAAATGCTATTTTAGTTCCAGAGTAGCTGATTTTGTTGAAAATGTAATTAACGTAATTTTGACAAAAACCACTACGAGAATAAGTAATAGCTGCTCATTTACGCGAATCATTATAAAACAAGTTGTGACATGTAAAATGCGACATGCACGCGTAATGGATAAGGGCGTTCGCTACGTTACGCGGCGGGTACCCGCCTCGCGTGTGTGTATTGTAAGATAGTATGTACAAACCCGTCGCACGCGTCCGCGCCAGTTAGCGCTGCTCATACTATCTTTCAATACACACTCGCTAGGCAGGTACCCGCCGCGTGCGCACCTTTAACGTAGCGAACGCCCTAAAGGTTTTTACTTGCTCGCCGACCGACCCGACCCGACTGGTTACTGTCTAACAAAAGAAGCACACACACGTTGACGTTTGGTGCAGTGGTTGAGCGATTAGCTGCTGCGCTACGGGTCGTGGGTTCGATTCCCACACGGAACAAAAATTTGCATGGCCTACAGATAGTTGTTTCGGGTCTGGGTGTATAGCTCACAGACTCTCTCAGCTCTTTAGAGCGAAAGAGCTAATCGCTCTTTTTCTTTTAAGTGAGCTATTTGCTCATGTCTAACAGAGATTTTTTTTTATTATTGGACTGCTGTAGGTGGACCTGAAGGGTCTCCAGCCAATGAGGGGGGGAAGTAAAATACTTAACCTAAGCTAACTACTTGTACTACACTAACATCATGACTACCTGCAACAACAGCACTAAGGGCGACCCCTAGTGAGACTTGGACCTCGGCTTAGGGCGTTGCTGGCGGGTACCTGCCTAGCGAGTGTGTATTGAAAGATAGTATGAGCAGCGCTAACTGGCGCGGACGCGTGCGACGGGTTTGTACATACTATCTTACAATACACACACGCGAGGCGGGTACCCGCCGCGTAACGTAGCGAACGCCCTTATCCATTACGCGTGCATGTCGCATTTTACATGTCACAACTTGTTTTATAATGATTCGCGTAAATGAGCAGCTACTACTTATTCTCGTAGTGGTTTTTGTCAAAATTACATTAATTACATTTTCAACAAAATCAGCTTCTCTGGAACTAAAATAGCATTTTTTTGTTTTTTTTTAATGAAAATGCACTAGTATTGTATCTTACCAAAATCACCATTAAACAGGCTATCTTTTAAGTTTGTTGTACAAAACTGCCACATACATTTCTTTTTCACCACTGTAGGTTAAAGTTAAGCGATAATAAAATTGTTCTGTAAAAATTTATACAAAAAATTGTATTTCTTGAAAACGTTCTTGTTTTTGATAGAAAAAAAACTTATCAATGAGTAAAGTAACTATTCACGAATAATTTGATGTAAAAGAAAAAACTAGAAAAGGAATTTTTCATTACGAGATGCTCAAAAATCTGTTTCAAGGTAGAGATTTTTCGACATTTCGGAAAATTTTGCAAAACTGTAAATCCGTAAGATTTTGCTGAACATATATTGTGTTGTTTTGGTAGGTATTGACCCAAGCTATCACCCCCTGCAGTATGTCGTGCTATTTACTGGACACCCTGTATATTACTGTAACTTTAACTTAACTTTAACCTTAACTGTGTTTTTCTGTATGCTACAGAAAAAGTAATACGACTTATACGAGTAGGTACATTTATTGTCATGTCTGAAAAATAGTTTATAGCGTAAATAGCCAGTTTCGATCAGACTCTTCAAACCATGGAGATGACAACATTGTAATATATTGCAACAGGCTTATTCAAAAGTGTATGTCCAACAATGTTATAATATGTGCAACAAGCCAATTAAGTTAAACCCAAGAGTATGTTGCCTTCGTTATTCATAAAACCTGTCAGTATTCCCAAATGGTAAGTACGTTATATGAACACCATTATATTAGATTCACGTCGAGCCCAAAATAGATCGGATTGAAGGCTGCGTGATTATACTGACAGCAATCGTGCCTCAGTTTTATGACTCCGAAAATATCCAAATATAGGACATGAGTTTTTATGCGAATATAATAAATCTGTTGGTTTGTTATTAAGGTTTTTCTGTTTAGGTACTCTTTTATGTAATACAGTAACAATTACCTACCTACATACACAATTACAGACTATTAGCGCCTTTTCACACGTTCGTTCCACTGCCAGGTAGCCGGCGTCAGGTACCCGGTGCCATTATGAGTTTTGCCGACTGGCAATAGCATCCAGATGTACACGCGCGTCGTCTCTCGGTGATTGTACCTGTGAGACTCACCGGCAGACGCCGGCGACCGCCTTCCGGGTAAATTATGACAGTGCGTGTGACAGCGAACCTATATGCCAATAAACATTGTCACCGGGTAGCCGGCGCCTACTACCCGGCAACCGGAACGTGTGAATAGACGTTTACTAACCTAACCTCATCATGAAAAGTCACCAGTGAAGTATAGTTCAATTATCACCTACACTATGTATTCCCAATGTAACACCTTATCATCTACATCTACCTATAGGCCAGCGTTTACAATACAGCAGGAAACACTAGACAGCCAGACTGCGGCAGGCAATCGACTGTAAAGCACAGATTATATCGAAGCGGCAGTGCGCCGCCGTTGGATGGACTAATTCGTCTACCTAACACATGGTTTATGTTGCAAGTGCAGTGTTGATATTGCCAACAATACTGCTCAGAGCAAACGAGTGTAAAGAAATAAGAAAAATACTTTGTTTATTGTATAAAATAATTATTTATTCTCATCATAAAACCCATTCTCGCTAATCCTTAGTCAACACTCGTTAATTCAGTCTCTCAAACTGTTCACAGCGGCCATTTTTCTCTCATTTGCATAACGGTTAACCTGACTATGATCGTGGTGACAGCTACGCATAAATACGAATATATTATTTGGTACGCATCGTCCGGATCGGACGGACAGTTGGGACGTCGGACACAGACCCCGGACGCCGGACACGAGCACCCTCTTAATTTGCATTTTAATTTGCTAGCACATCGTTAATATACAGAAGTGTAAAAACAGCCTGCTGTGTACTGTAATTATAAATTGCATTGCGGCATTCGTCGAATAGATTAGGCTGGCGCACCCACCCTTGTGTAATCCAACATTTACACAGAGTTACAAATTCCAAACAACTCGTACTGGAAACCAAGCTACTGCTCTCCGGAACTTGGTCTGATACGTTTAAAATTGACCTACTTGAAATCTCGCTTACTTACATTGTAAGCTAAACTTCAGTTAACTGTGAAGCTGGCATAAACTACAGAACGCCACTTGCTGCGACCCTTTACAAACATTACAAAACTCCTTTTTAGCTTGTTGGTAAGATTTATAGGGTCCGCTAGCTACTACCCTCACATTAAAGTCCACTCCATCAAGCCGTTTATTGTATTCCATCATTTGTATGTGAGAGTCAGAGGGTCTAGGAGTATATGGCAATCCCTCTACATGTCTGGTACTTGGTTCAGTCTGCTTCATCATAGACCCTGTTTGCTCTTCTTAACATCAGGTGCGACTGGGAACAAACGCGGCAAAAAAATAAAACCTTTATTCAATCCAGTTTCCAAAATATATTGACTTGGATGCCTCACATTCAATCTTCCCAGATTTAGCTGAATATCGTTATTGTATACTAACCAAGTACCGTCACTAGAGGATGGGCAGCAGCGTTCTCCGAGTACTTTAACAACCATACTGCGATCGACAACCCGCCTGCCAAGCGTGGCGATTATGGCAAACCCACCCAACATTGTTTGGGGGAGGCCTATGTCCAGCAGTGGACGTCATTCGGCTGAATGATGATGACGATGAAGTACCGTCAGACTTAACAAGTTAACACATCGGTAAACCATAGTTGATAACAACGGTTTAAAGGTATCTCAACTTATCGAGATGACTTTCCATTTGCGGAAATGATGAAAGATGTGGAGATAAGCTTCATATTATACACGTAGTTTTAGCTACAGAACACAGTCCAACCAGCCCCCTGATTCGAAACGATTCAATTAGTCAATTGTCGTACAATTCGGATCGATATCTCTTTTGCTCTCATTACGAGAATCGAGATGGAACGAGATAACAAACCAATCGATCAACAACTGCTTTTCGAAAACGTTCTGAATTGGTTCCGTTTAACAACGTTGTCCAAATCCACCACAATCTGTCTCTAAAACGTATTTAACCCTGAAATGCATCGACACCGCAAACTTGAAGTCACTCGAACGCTCTTTGCATTACGGTTGGATTCCCGCACCGTGCAGAACCGCGCCGCGCCGCCGGGAATTTACGCCCAAAACTGTAATGGCGCTTTACACATGATCGCACACTAGTGCATTGAGTGGCACAACGGATCGCTGCGTCCCAATTTAAATGTGGTTTCATAACCAGATGCACTGTTTTGGATGTTTTGTGCGACAATTCACGGTTCTAAATTGGGTGTATGGGCAATTGACACTACCAGCGATTGGGGTTACTTTGATATCAAGGGGCGACATGCACATGCTGCCTGGCACATGCTGAGTTGGACTCCCATTTGGTGCAACTTGGAGACACACACCGCACTTTGAATTTTTTTATTTTCTTATCGATTGGTTTTTATGTCGGTAGGTAGTTTGACACTACTGCCACAGATTGTTATAATGGGGTATCTGACTGTTGTTTTTTTTTCTACACTTTCTTTAAAATAATACCAAATTGTTGTACATTTTCAATAGTAGTCAGATACCCTATTGTCTTTTAATTTTAACATGTTTTTTATTTTAATATTTCTATCTTCTAGTATTGTTTTATGTAATTGTGCTTTTGTGTGTTGTGTTTTCTGTATGTGCCAAATAAATGTCTTATCTATCTTATCTATCTATCTACATTGATAGTCACTAAAATATTGCATTTGGTCATATGTCTCTGTAAAAATGGAACTTATGCATTTTAACTTAACTTTATAGGCAACATTGATAGTTTTCCTATTTTACCATACGGTATACAGGTGTCTACGAAGTTGGATGGCGAAGATAAAAAATACTAAATAACACCTCTGATTATGTACACAATTCGAGTCCTAATTGGGGCTACTTTGACACTGAATGATAAAACAGGGATTATCAAAGTAAAAGCCTACGGTCCGACTTTGATACGGAACATTTCTCCTTTTTTCTATCGAAAACTATGCTCTGTAGTTTTTTTTATCTAGTCTATGTGATTTTATATATCTCAGTTAATTCAGCCTATATGAAATATTTTTGATGTAGCAGCTAAAAGCGAAAATAAATAAGATACAAACACATGAAGCTCAAAAAATTTATCAAAGTAACCCCGTTCTACGGTATGGGTAAAGAACTAAGATAGAGAAGTACTAACCAGAGGACATCGATTTAATTCTTCACTGATTGAAAACCGACGCCTAACGAAAATAAATGTTAACAAATGAAGTATAATAAATTGTTATGATTAAACTTCAAACTTTCAAAATAGACTAGAATTACTTGGTTCTTTTTGAACGTCAATGCTACAAAATACAGCTCCCAAAAACGCCTACCCTTCACCGCTGTGAAGAAGATTTTTTTTACCATCGAGTTTATTCGCGTAATTTAAACATTAACCAATGCATTTCAGTACACAAACAGACTTAATTAAACTGTCGTTTTGTCTACTAATAACAATGCCACCTCTCATCGTATAGATTAATTAAAACAGCCGCAATCGATCGTTTATAAAACCTCTTTAGCATTGCCCTATTTATCCAGCGATATTATACACCGCATACATATTTACTGTAGCCCAATTTCCAGTGTTCATTTGCTG
Organism: Amphipyra tragopoginis; assembly: GCA_905220435.1. Lineage (NCBI taxonomy): Eukaryota > Metazoa > Arthropoda > Insecta > Lepidoptera > Noctuidae > Amphipyra > Amphipyra tragopoginis. The sequence goes on along the minus strand of HG992008.1, from coordinate 25,495,376 downwards.
CTTCAAAAGCGCTACAATTTGGTGGCTAACAAACGTGTGGAATGTAGGTTTATATTGTAACCTTGGTGCTATATTTAGCTCGAAATATCGGGTTAAAAATACGTGGGCAGGCGGCTGGGGTACTGAATGCGAGCTTTAGTAGCATTCGTAAGACTTATGTAACTGGATTAAATGTTATGGGGATGTGACTGTTTTATGACTAACTACAGCTTTATTTTTGAAGTTAATAGGGTTTAAGGGTTATACAATGTGTCCGGTTATGGACTAGCGATATTCTAGGTACTTATATAGCAACTATTCTAGTACACTACACAATAAGGTCCAATCCATTTCCCCGCTATTTGGCAGCCATTTTGCTTTTTTGTTGAGATATTCTCTATATTAATGTTATGAAAATGTGAACCCATTGTATCGTAATGTAAACGATAGACAATATTGTTGCCCTGCGAATAAGCCTACTTTTATCGCAGTAGGACCAAAACTTTGAGAGATATGACTTTTTTTGAACACACGTACAGAATATCTCAACAAAAAAGTGGAAGTGGATTGGACTCTAGTGTATAGTGTATTTGTGTACTAGAATAGTTGTTAAATAAGTACCTAGAGTATCGTATATTCCATAACCGGACACATTGTATAATGAAGGTTGGATTACGACTTTTTAAGCTAAAACATATTACGAGAGATAGTTTAAACCAAGAGTAAGGTACACCCAGATTTAAAATATGCTGCTAAAATATGCTTTCACTTAGTGAGTTTGTGAATTTGCTTGTTTGTTAATCAATGACGCCTTAACGGCTGAACGGATTTAGATGAAATTTGGTACACAGGTAGATCATGACCTGGATTAGGACATAGGATACTTTTTATCCGGGCACATGAAGTAGTTCCCCTAGAATGCGATTGAAACCGCGGGCAAGAGCTAGTCTTTTATAAATCTGCGGCTTTACCAACTTTTGGCCTGGCTTGCTTTAATAAGCAACCCGACTAAGTGAAATAAGACAGTAAATCAACTTATTTGTTCTCACATTGACATCTCCGGAACCAATATACAGCCACGCACAATCTCATAACCCAGCAAAAGTTTCATATATCCAGAATGTTTGCCCATCAATATAAAAGCTGGAACACATCCTCCACACTGGCGGACCTTGGCCGGGGCTGGCGCAGTGCCAAAGGTCGTCCTTCCCCACTTTCACCGCTATCGATTTTGGAAGATGCCCCACATTGAAGCTTATTGCCCCGGCTAACGCAAGTGCAAGTTCAACTGTTACTGGTGAACAGATGGCAACTGTTGTGGTCTGTTGTTTTAATGGTATAACTTTATAGTATACTATTTATATGCCGGATAGATATTTGGAAGAAAGACGAATTTAACCATTGGTTTAGCTGAATCTTGAATAGTATTGTTTCAGCATATTACAGCTGTTATTCAATCTGTACGTTAATGACCTCATCGACGAGCTCAGCAGTACTCATGTGGGTTGTTTTATAGACGGAGTTAGCATAAATAACATCAGTTATGCGGACGACATGGTACTGCTGGGACCGTCGGTGGGGGCGGTGCGTAAACTTTTGTCAATCTGTGGGGCGTACGCGGCGGAACATGGGCTGAGGTATAACTCGAAGAAGAGCGAAGTGATCGTTTTCAAGAGTGGAAAGCGTGGTCCAGTGCATGTTCCGCCTATTATGCTTAATGGTGCGGCACTGCGGGTGGTGAGCAGTTTCAAGTATCTGGTCCGCATTGTGACAGAAGAGTTGCACGATGACGCAGACATAGAGAGGGAGCGCAGAGCATTGGCAGTCAGGGGGAATATGGTTGCACACAGGTTTTCTCGCTGCTCGAGGGCAGTGAAAATTACTCTTTTTAAGGCATACTGCCAATCGTTATACTCGAGCAGTCTGTGGGTAACCTTTACTCGCCGAGCTGCTAATGCTCTTCGTGTCCAATACAACAACGTATTCAGGATGCCGATGCGGCTGCCTCGCTATTGTAGTGCGTCTGGAATGTTTGCGGAGGCGCGAACGGACGGCTTTCATGCGGTTATACGTAAGAAAGTAGCGTCCTTATTGCAGCGCGTGCGAGGCAGTAGCAACAGTATCCTGCAGATGGTTGTATCTCGTGCGGATTGCCCTATCCAGAACAAATGGATGCATATTGTGATGGGTGTTGACTAACATAGTGCATAAGATTTTACTAACACAATAGGTACTCTAATAATTGTAATAATTTAGTTTATAATTTAATTTCTAGTTAAATATTAATTTATGTCTCTGTTCCCTGTATTTTTATAATTTGTAATTGTATGGATTAACTTTGATCTGAAATAAACTGATTAATAATAAATAATGTTAGATTCATTTTTTGAACGTGGGATATTCGTCATGATTACCCTACGCATTGCGGAAGGTGGAGAGTTATATCAGACTTTTACCGAGTCAGGATCGTGTTAATAAATAGCTCTAATTTGAGAAATCCCTCTTGAGTGTATATTGAAAAGGAAAAGAGGTTTCAATAAAAAAAGTTGTCAACTGTGTGGAATTCTACTTTATGGTAGCTGCTGATTAATCTCTCAAATGAGAGCTGTTTAATAGCGGCCTAAAACTACCAAGGTATCCTTCGAGGACCTATGGCCGGGGTGACGGGACTCACTATACCGTTCACCACAATCCTGGCAGCTGATAGACGCCTAGCTTTTCTTAAGACACACAGCTGCTTAACATAACCATAATTCCATTTACTATTCTACGATTTAAAATTAATTTTAAATTCTAAAGTCAAATCTAGTCAGTTGGCGTTCATTTACATATTCATTTTATATTACAAAAGTATAAACTCAATTTAACTTGCTACGTAAGTGTGAAAATCCTTCAGAATAGATGCATAGCACACAGTTTTATACAAGCTAGAATTTCCAACATTTTTCAATCGTTAGACACTTCTCTCTGAATCAAAATTCCGTTCAGGTCTTCACTGCAAGGTTACGAGTGATTGAACAAAACTTTATACTAAAAATATCTATTTCAGGGCTCGTTTGCCGAATACTTTCAAGAACAAAGATAACACTATTTTCACAACAAAAGAAAATGAGAGAAAAACTAACTTGGAAAACTAAAGAGTTATTTTTTAGTGGATTGCAAAGAGAAGCAATTTGCATAGCTAACATTATTAAACAAAAGTATTAAGGATACCGCAGGATTGCGTACAATCACGCTAGCACGGCAAGGCGTTAGCTGCCGCAAAAATTCTGCGTCACGAACAGCCGAGAAAGGACAGAAGATAATTGTAGAAATTTGCATTTTAATCACTGTGTCGCCACACTCCGGTAATGGAGAAAAAAAATATGAATTAAAATTTACATTTTGCATAATTTACATGTGACATGGTGACAAGCGTAATTAGACACACTGACTTATCAAGAAGATATTTTTTTTTAGACTGTCTTTTATGCTGTCCCTCATCGCTCAAGCGTTTGCCGTGTCACCAACATACACCTACTACACCGCACAGAAGACTGCTGATCCTTTAGGCGAGATTGGTCCTATTCACCTTATTCGCGGTTGGTCCAATTCGCGTTTAGTCGAATTCACGGTTGGTCCAATTCGCGTTTAGTCCAATTCACGGTTGGTCCAATTCGCAGTTAGTCCAATTCGCAGTTGGTCCAAAAAATATATTTCCAAAATTAAACAAAACGTTATGGAAATATATTTTTTGGACCAACCGCGAATGTAATTTTTTTACCATTGAACTAATCGCGATTTGGACCAATCGCGCCTAAAGATTGCTCATTCGTTGCCAACATTAGAGACAAATTTAGAAAGTCTCGTGTGCCTATAATCACCAGCCTATATAACCTTCAAAGCGGAAAGCAGCTGTTCTGCTTGGCAGTAGAAATAGGTATGACGGTAGTACTGGCCCGAACGAACTTTTTCACGAGAAGCTCTTCTTCTTATAATAATCCTTTCAACAGGGATTCACTACATTAACTTCCCTATTCAATGAATCTATTGTTTGCAAAGCTACGAAAATATTAACTGAACAACTTTGTCACAAAATACATTATATTCAACAAGAATTTCGTTAAGTGAGTCGACTCAAAACGGTCGCATACTTCATTCTGATTTATCACACCAGTAAGATTCCGTGAAAATGTAAGAGTAATAGAATTTATAAAAACTGGTACCAAGTAAAATATATATGGTAACCGGAGATGATTTATTTTATAAGTTATCATCGTTTATGCACCGCGTTCTTGAATCCAATATAATAAGGATTTGGCAGTGATCTTGTAGATCCTGGACTAGAACAGGAGGATCAGAGAGGGTGGCCTTTCTTCCAGAGGGTTAGGAATTGATTATGTCAAGAGGACGGGTAGAAGCATGATGATCTCAAAATTGTGTTGTTGATACAGCTTTGGGATTCTCCAGTATAAACACGTCGCCGTGCCAGGGCTGTGGTCGTAGACGAGTCCGCGCCGCAGCGCTGCTGCAGCGACGTGATTCTATCCTGTTTTTTGCAGAAGGTAGTACCTGCAACATTTTACGATCACAAACTGTTTCCCATACCGTTTGTAACCGCCATTGAGAGCTCCATACGGCTGATGACCATTGAAAAATTCGACAGACCGAAAAAAGATTTTTTTACACTCAAGCTAAGCAAAGATAATAAAGTACATTACTCTACAGTAGGTACATAATTCTGAAACAATGTCAACCAGAAAATTTCGTACAAAATCTGTGCCGGAGTGAAACACTCGTGTAATTACATGGCCCTCTCAATATGACGTAATTCCCACTCAGACCTCCGTTTAGACGCCTCACAGATCTCAAGGGAATGTGTTTTTACGCAACTGTATAAAAGTTTTAAGTTCTCACGTCTTATTACGTAAAGAAAATCGAAGAGCTTGTTTCCTTTAAAATCTTGTGGAGTAATGTGGATTGTATTCTTTACATTAGGAATATCATCAAGAGTCTATAATAGTCAATGCTGGACGTAGGATTTAAAGGGAACGGAGATTTTATCCGTCATTATCATTGTGGACTATAAAAGCCGCATATAGAAATAGAACGTTGTTATGAGCTCTTCGAGAATTTATATTCGAGAATAGCTCATGTCGTCGTAAAAGATTAGCCAGTCAACAAGGTTAGTAGCGAGGCTAACAGTCCAGGGTGCGCCAGATTTACTTAAGACTCACTCACTCGTGCAAGCTCTTTTAGAGCACTCCAAAAAAATAAAATGTAGCAAATAACAGCAAAGTTACATAACCAGTGTCACAAGATACTCCGACGAATCCATCTAAAAACATTTCGCTTGAAGTTTCACAGTGATCGTGAAGTTAGGACTTCGAATGCGGAACGTGGCAAGGATCAGCGAGACGGTCCATCGATCAGCTACACGTCGAAACTTTCACGAAATACTTTTAGCGAAACATTTCTTTTGGACTGACCTTATGACCAATGTCCTAACAGCTGTCACCACTGTATTATTGTAAAGGTTAGCCAGTTATGGAATTAGTTCCCAAGAAACCGAGACCACGCGTGTCGACATTATTCCGGATTAATTTTAACCCTACGCGTATAACTAGGTCTTCACAGTGACCAGGGGACTTCTAAAGACCTCCTCTTTCCTCAAATACCTATGACTTAACTACTAGTAGTTAAGCTCCTTGTGAAAGACTTCGTCCGAGGAAGTACTATCTCTATAATTTCGGCTGCCAAGTAGCATTGCTCTGTTCCGGTTTGAAAGTGTGCCGGTGAAATGATAGGTAAATGGGACTTCAAAATTTTGTCCCTAAGGTTGACAATTGACAATACATCAGCCATCCTCTTGGTGTCGTGACCTTGATACGACTAGACTAACGATGTTCCAGTTTAGAGACTAATATGTTTTTTAATCCCGCTACTGACAATCGGCCGAAAATATTTCCAACTACCACTACATACAGATCCGTCTACAGTAAACCTCGAGGCATAGCTACATATCTGTGTAACGACAGCCTCCAGCGGCATATCTGGTCGCATCTCGCCAGATGTTCGGTGAATTAGGTCAATGTTCCCAACAGTGACGTAGTATTGACTTGTGCATACAGCTCCGATGCTGCAGATTTGATGCGCTTCTATTTTTGGTTTGAATTGTGGGTTGGAAACACTAGGAAAATCTGTTCAATAAAGGAGATTAAAGTTTTATTGAAGTAGACGAATTGAAGTAAACATTTTAGGATTTTGGAATCAATCTCCTACAATCGTATCTTTGTCGAATGGTTCACAATCGATTTATTTCCTCGCAAGTCTACTATTCTTCTGGAATCTTCGAATTGTGTCGTCGAAATCGGCGAAACGTTTCGTCGCACGTTGGTGAGAAGTACATCGTTGAAAGATTCTGATGTCGAAATATTCGTTATTATTATGGACAAACCGTTCTGTCGGTGGACAATTGAATGGCGAAACGATTGTCGGATATAGGTTCCATAACCACATTTTTGTACATCAATGCATCACCACTAAGACAGAAATCTTCTATTTCGATTATATATACGTTCTGAGATACTTGCTTACTCGAGGCTCGACAACATAATAAGCTTTGTGATATCTCGACGAGAATTGAGGCGTTTTGTTCTATAAATAGCATTGTTTTAAGAACCTCTTCACTCTAAAATTTTAAAACTCCTGAGAATAAAGCTTTCAAAAGCAAAATGTATTTCGAATTTCTTAGAAACAAAATATAATACTAAGGTGCTGTATTACATTCACTGGAACATTTCCCCGCGACTCAAATAAAATTAACGTAACATGAATACCTAAATATCTGGCTGCCCAAATTGGGTATCATGCTGACACCCCCACAGTTGACCTTCGACCTTCAGACATGTATGTCCCAGATTAACGCTGAAATATTAATACATCGTTAACATACAGTCAGGAGGTCGTCAGACAGTGTTCCTAGTGTCGAGTTAATTAACGGCCCACACCTCTGGCCCAGCCGGGATTGGAACTGGCGACCCGTTGCGTAGATTGCCTATTAACGCTATCACGTCTCTCTTGGATTGCAGCACTAGTGTGATTGTGAATCTACTGCTTTGCTTGTTTGCAATCGCTTGTTACTTTGTTCACTGCTTACGGCCGAAACTAACAATCTATCTATCGGCGGTTTGCCCTACTAGAGGTAGGAATTTGACATTACTTATACAGTGTGTGTCGTAAATACAGGCTGTAAACGAATTCGTGTAATTCCTTCAAACCGCGTGATCGACTGGTGACACTGATTGACCCTGCATAGGTTTTTTTCAGAAAACACAAAACAAAGTTTTCAAAAAATGAACCATGGTGTTCTGTATCTGAGTAATTTTAGCGTCCCAAGTTAACTAACTGCGTGGAGCGATATCGCGCTAGTCGTGCCCGTCAGCTGTGTCGCCGTGCCTTCATTAATTTATGCATCATCGAAATTTTCTATCACATAAAAAATATTTGGGAAGAAAAAAAAGTTAATTTTTAAACTATCTAAATCACGTGCGAGGTTAATCTATACCATTAATAGATCATGTGGTTTGAAGGAATTACACGAATTCGTTAACACCCTGTAGTGGTCCAACGTTAAGGGGTCGATAAGCGATATATTCAGCTATCACATACCACAGCCAGTTTTTTTTTAGCATTTCATGTTTTTCGAAAAAAATAACAAAAAATTACTTGGATATGTATTCAGCAGTTATAAACAAAAAACAAAATAGGAAAATAATGTATTGGGTTGAAATGACAGCTAAATTAGTAAAACGAAGAGTTAAATTTAATAAAAAAAACTGAGACCTATGTTAAAAATGGTTCAAATTGTGGTATGTGATAGCTGAACACACGGTGTGTCGACCCCTTAACGTTGGACCACTATTTACGACACAGCCTGTATACAGCTGTTATTTCAATTTTCTATCTCTAGTAGGGAAAACCAACGGTAGATAGGTTAATGGTTTCGGCTGGTAGTTGAAACATAGAAGCACGTCTTTTTTATGGGGGTAGGAAGGTTCTACTGCTATCCGTACGTATATAGGGATGTACGGATATTAGTAGAGCTGATTCTGGAGTATTCCACAGAGTTTTTGTCATAGGTAAAATGTTCGGACTTTAAAAGAGACCTTGACCCCTGAGTTGGTGTCGGCGTTTCTCACAGGTATTCAGATAAGAAACGCCGACGGGAAAAAGTTTAAAAAAATTACAGATTTATTTTCCACTAGCTTCTGCCCGCGACTTCGTACGCGGATCCTGTTGCTTATGCCAGCGACAACGGGGTCGTCAAAATCGAAGATCTGAAACGTCTGCTGTCGAATTCTAAGAGCCTGGGGACGGGTAAACAACGGGATGCGCGAGACGATTCGAGACGTTCCAGATCTTTCATTTTTGTAAGTTAACAGGAAATGCCCATCAGACTAAACAACTTTTGCTAAGACGTCATTCCTATACATGTTATAATAATAATAATGTTTATTTAATCAAAACAAAGGATTGTAGTACACGTTAACAAAAAATACAGTTTTACAAAATAAGTACTATATCTACAAACGTTTGGGTGAGCACTGCTCTCCTAGCTAGGTTATGAAAACCTGTGTTATAGTATCGATAGGCTTTGGAGTTCCACAACAGGTGTTCCAGATCTTCAAATTTATTCTCACAGCAGAAAATGCTCTTCACGTGGAATAATTTTTGCTATGGCACCATTTTTATATCTCTTATACTTTAGCTGGTCTGTTGCGGTTCTGCATCAGGTGTTCCATTTTCCAAAATAAATTATAGCCTATATGTTGCCCAGACTTAATACCTATACCTACAACAAAAAAAACTTTTCTTCCCGTAATTCCGCAGCGGATCCCAAGGGTACACTGAATTAACAATAATATCTATACATATAATAAAACAGTAAAAAAACTGTGTCTGTACATTGAATATATTAAAAAAACAATAGTTGAGGGGGGTTTAGAAACAGTAATAGAGCACGAATCCAAAAAAAAAAGTCTGTCTGTTTGTCTGTTTGTCTGTGTGTCTGTTTGTCTGTTTGTTTGTACACGCTAATCTTCGGAACTACTAGACGGATTTGAATGATTTTTCTTTTGTTGTATAGGTATTAAGTCTGGGCAACATATAGGCTATAATTTATTTTGGAAACTTGAACACCTGATGCAGAACCGCAACAGACCAGCTAAACTATAAGAGATACAAAAATGGTACCACAGCAAAAATTATTTCACGTGATGAGAATTTTCTGATGAGAGAATAATCTATACATATAATAAAACAGTAAAAAAACTGTGTCTGTACATTGAATATATTAAAAAAAACAATAGTTGAGGGGGGTTTAGAAACAGTAATAGAGCACGAATCCAAAAAAAAAAGTCTGTCTGTTTGTCTGTGTGTCTGTTTGTCTGTTTGTTTGTACACGCTAATCTTCGGAACTACTAGACGGATTTGAATGATTTTTCTTTTGTTGTATAGGTATTAAGTCTGGGCAACATATAGGCTATAATTTATTTTGGAAACTTGAACACCTGATGCAGAACCGCAACAGACCAGCTAAACTATAAGAGATACAAAAATGGTACCACAGCAAAAATTATTTCACGTGATGAGAATTTACTGATGAGAGAATAAATTTGAAGATCTGAAACACCTGATGTAAAACTCCAAGAGCCCAGCTACACTATAACATATATCGGAATGACGTCTTAGCAAGAGTTGTTCAGCCTGATGAGCACTCTCTGTTGACATATAAAAAATGAAGATCTGGAACACCTGTTGTGGAATTCCAAGCGCCCAGCTACACCCTAACACATATAGGAATGACGTCTTAGCAAAAGTTGTTCGGTCTGATGGGCATTTCCTTTTGACTTATAAAAATCGAAGATCAGAAACATCTGATGTGGAAATCAAAGTTATCACTAATTTCACTGTATAATTATAAAATAACATAAGCTTGGAGTACCTCCACGCGGTGAAGGCGGTAACAGTTTAGGACTAATTTTCGATGACGATAGTATATCATTGAAAATTTGACTCTACTGGCCAAAACTCCCATTTTTTTTTATTTTATCGAATAAATATGCCTTCGAGCTTATGTTATTTGAGTGTTTAATTTCCTTTTCCATTTATCTTCGAGACACGGTAGCCTACCCGGCAACGCAGGGGAGCAGTCACTTAGATTATTAGAAAACTCATGGTTATGCGAACGCGCCATATTGACCCCAAAAAATGATCAAGCTGCAAAAATTTATCAAAAAATTTTGGCGGGTGTTGTAGGGGATGAAGTGGTTTACACTTCTTTCGACAGTGTTGTCGATCAGGATTATCAGGAAGACGCCACTAATTACCCAGTTTAGTTTTAGTTTCTCAATTCACTTACAGCGAGTGGTCTCCCTGCTCATAAAGTAAGACTTAAAGTCGGTGTTCCCATAATGCTGATGCGAAATTTAACTCCGCCAAAACTGTGCAACGGAACCCGTCTTATTGTCAACGCTTTACAACGTAATATAATTGTTGCTACAATCCTCACTGGGTGTGGTGCCGGTGAGGATGTGTTCATACCGCGCATACCACTCATCCCCAACAATTTCCCCTTTCAATTTAAGCGCATACAGTTCCCTGTGACTACATGCTTTGCCATGACAATAAACAAGTCAGAAGGGCAGACGCTTAAAGCCGCTGGTGTTGACCTGACAACCAGCTGTTTTTCTCATGGGTCAGCAACGCTTCCAGTCTTTATATATTAGCTCCTGAAGGAAAAATCCCAAATATAGTTTATAAAGATTTTTTTTTAAACTTATTTGCAATATTATTGTTAATTCAGTGTACCCTTGGGATCCGCTGCGGAATTACGGGAAGAAAAGTTTTTTTTGTTGTAGGTATAGGTATTAAGTCTGGGCAACATATAGGCTATAATTTATTTTGGAAAATGGAACACCTGATGCAGAACCGCAACAGACCAGCTAAAGTATAAGAGATATAAAAATGGTGCCATAGCAAAAATTATTCCACGTGAAGAGCATTTTCTGCTGTGAGAATAAATTTGAAGATCTGGAACACCTGTTGTGGAACTCCAAAGCCTATCGATACTATAACACAGGTTTTCATAACCTAGCTAGGAGAGCAGTGCTCACCCAAACGTTTGTAGATATAGTACTTATTTTGTAAAACTGTATTTTTTGTTAACGTGTACTACAATCCTTTGTTTTGATTAAATAAACATTATTATTATTATAACATGTATAGGAATGACGTCTTAGCAAAAGTTGTTTAGTCTGATGGGCATTTCCTGTTAACTTACAAAAATGAAAGATCTGGAACGTCTCGAATCGTCTCGCGCATCCCGTTGTTTACCCGTCCCCAGGCTCTTAGAATTCGACAGCAGACGTTTCAGATCTTCGATTTTGACGACCCCGTTGTCGCTGGCATAAGCAACAGGATCCGCGTACGAAGTCGCGGGCAGAAGCTAGTTGCAAATAAGTTTAAAAAAAAATCTTTATAAACTATATTTGGGATTTTTCCTTCAGGAGCTAATATATAAAGACTGGAAGCGTTGCTGACCCATGAGAAAAACAGCTGGTTGTCAGGTCAACACCAGCGGCTTTAAGCGTCTGCCCTTCTGACTTGTTTATTGTCATGGCAAAGCATGTAGTCACAGGGAACTGTATGCGCTTAAATTGAAAGGGGAAATTGTTGGGGATGAGTGGTATGCGCGGTATGAACACATCCTCACCGGCACCACACCCAGTGAGGATTGTAGCAACAATTATATTACGTTGTAAAGCGTTGACAATAAGACGGGTTCCGTTGCACAGTTTTGGCGGAGTTAAATTTCGCATCAGCATTATGGGAACACCGACTTTAAGTCTTACTTTATGAGCAGGGAGACCACTCGCTGTAAGTGAATTGAGAAACTAAAACTAAACTGGGTAATTAGTGGCGTCTTCCTGATAATCCTGATCGACAACACTGTCGAAAGAAGTGTAAACCACTTCATCCCCTACAACACCCGCCAAAATTTTTTGATAAATTTTTGCAGCTTGATCATTTTTTGGGGTCAATATGGCGCGTTCGCATAACCATGAGTTTTCTAATAATCTAAGTGACTGCTCCCCTGCGTTGCCGGGTAGGCTACCGTGTCACGAAGATAAATGGAAAAGGAAATTAAACACTCAAATAACATAAGCTCGAAGGCATATTTATTCGATAAAATAAAAAAAAATGGGAGTTTTGGCCAGTAGAGTCAAATTTTCAATGATATACTATCGTCATCGAAAATTAGTCCTAAACTGTTACCGCCTTCACCGCGTGGAGGTACTCCAAGCTTATGTTATTTTATAATTATACAGTGAAATTAGTGATAACTTTGATTTCCACATCAGATGTTTCTGATCTTCGATTTTTATAAGTCAAAAGGAAATGCCCATCAGACCGAACAACTTTTGCTAAGACGTCATTCCTATATGTGTTAGGGTGTAGCTGGGCGCTTGGAATTCCACAACAGGTGTTCCAGATCTTCATTTTTTATATGTCAACAGAGAGTGCTCATCAGGCTGAACAACTCTTGCTAAGACGTCATTCCGATATATGTTATAGTGTAGCTGGGCTCTTGGAGTTTTACATCAGGTGTTTCAGATCTTCAAATTTATTCTCTCATCAGTAAATTCTCATCACGTGAAATAATTTTTGCTGTGGTACCATTTTTGTATCTCTTATAGTTTAGCTGGTCTGTTGCGGTTCTGCATCAGGTGTTCAAGTTTCCAAAATAAATTATAGCCTATATGTTGCCCAGACTTAATACCTATACAACAAAAGAAAAATCATTCAAATCCGTCTAGTAGTTCCGAAGATTAGCGTGTACAAACAAACAGACAAACAGACACACAGACAAACAGACAGACTTTTTTTTTTGGATTCGTGCTCTATTACTGTTTCTAAACCCCCCTCAACTATTGTTTTTTTAATATATTCAATGTACAGACACAGTTTTTTTACTGTTTTATTATATGTATAGATTATTCTCTCATCAGAAAATTCTCATCACGTGAAATAATTTTTGCTGTGGTACCATTTTTGTATCTCTTATAGTTTAGCTGGTCTGTTGCGGTTCTGCATCAGGTGTTCAAGTTTCCAAAATAAATTATAGCCTATATGTTGCCCAGACTTAATACCTATACAACAAAAGAAAAATCATTCAAATCCGTCTAGTAGTTCCGAAGATTAGCGTGTACAAACAAACAGACAAACAGACACACAGACAAACAGACAAACAGACAGACTTTTTTTTTTGGATTCGTGCTCTATTACTGTTTCTAAACCCCCCTCAACTATTGTTTTTTTAATATATTCAATGTACAGACACAGTTTTTTTACTGTTTTATTATATGTATAGATTTCCCTTTAGCTCCAACTTAGAAATACGTTTCTTACACAGGAGATTGAAAAAACGCTGTTAATACTAGAGCCTGCACTACATGAGGAAAATAGCGTTTAGAATAAAGCGCTCGCCACACCAAACGCGAGTCGAGACAGCAGAGACCCGCGTTCGCTTTTGGTGTGTCATGCTTCATAGTAATCTTTTGAAGGCTTGAATACTGACTTGGGCCCGCCGACTACACCACCCTTTCGTGTCGTATTGTATGGCGAAAACTTAACGCAAATCGTACTTGGCTTTTAATACTAGAAGCTATTTTCTTGTAATATATGGCAACTGAACAATGTTGAACTAACAACCCTAGCTAATTCTTCGTCCGGTTTTCAAGCAGCCGGGGATTGGAACCGGCGACCAGTTGCCCCGATGCCCTATTAACGACTAGCCAACTGATTTGTAACGGCAGTTTAATCGTGCGCAATCAACCAACACTTCTGTTTCAAACATTATTACAGCTTGGTGGTTGAAATGTTGCCTAAAGGCTAATGCAGCAGCAGACGACGTGTCGTTGCGACACGTCGCAGCGTCATGTCGCTGCAGTCATGATTCCGAACCCAACTGCATGGATGCAGCAGAATTTTTTTGAGAAAGATTCAACGGTTTGTCGCTCCAGCGTCGGTGGCACTACTGATCTGCGGCCAGACGACACGTCGTCTGCGGTCGTGCGACGTGTCGCTAACTGCGGAAGGTATTTCATAGAAACACATAGAAACCAGTAGTGTCAGAGCGACACGTCTTCTGCTACTGCTGCCTGCAGTCGGCTACGAACTCGTACCTTGTACTATTTATTCTGTGCTCGTACAATACGGCCATGCAACGTATCTTGGCGAGTCTGAAGTTAGCTGATTAGCTGCGCAGTAGACAATTTCGATTGTAAAAGATTCATTGCGCAGCCAAACAACTAACTTCAGACTCGCCAAGATACGTCGGCCGTATTGTACCTATATTGTTGTCAATTTGGAGGTTTTAGTTTCGACCTATAGGCCATATCTCTAGCCTGATTAAGAACTTTTCGGTAATATATCATTTGTCGAAGGATTTGGTTTGTTATCTCGTTTTCTCTCGCTATTCTGCATGAGTGATGGTTAGTCATTCTACGAGTATAACTGAAAATCATGAACTTTGCTAATCATTAAAGCTGGCGTCCACTAGGCTCGCCGAGTCGAATCGAATCGAAGAAGTTCGGTGCTTATATATTTAGTATGAAACTGCGTCCATTAGCGACGAGCCGAGACGCGCCGAGTCGCATAACTTGCACGCATCGCTTGTCACGCGAATTTCTGTTTTAACGACTTGCGGTTACTGACCGTTTCGCCTCACACGGAACAAATGCGACTCGACTCGATTCGACGCGTTTCGGCTGTCGTCGACGTCAGGCTTTATGTAATATTTTTAGTATGGCAAAAGTATGAATTCGAAAAAAAACAACATTGATTATTATTTTGTATGCAACAAATGTTTTTTTTTTCTCGTTTGTCTTATTAAAAAGTTGATCACAATGATGAGCATAGTCCATAGTTTTCGGATTTTAAGTGACTAACCAGTCATATGTACTGTATAAATCGAAGACAAAACGAGGTAACAAACTGAATCCGTATACAACTGACTTAGCAAAACGTTCTGAATCGGTGGACAGGTTGGAATCGACCGATATGACGACAAGCTCCCTTCCTATCAGATAGGACCAAATGGCGTCACGTCAAACTGTGTGTACACCCCGATTACTTAAAGAATGGGATTAAAAATGGCGGATACAATATTTATCTTTTGCTCACAGAGATGTTACGTGAACGAGAGGTCAGCAACGACAACAGAAATAGCGCCTTCATTTTCAAAACCATTATTTAAATAACCTCGTTGTACACTCTTAGGCCTGTAGACAATATGACAATCGATGATCGCCAGAGAATAGATACGCTAACTACATGTATGGAAATGACATGACAGATCGTTTGACCGGTCGACAGCTTACGTCAATCCAGTGCATCTCATTGACGTTTCTATACTCTAGCGATCAACGATTGTCATGTTGTCTACAGCCTCTGTTCTGCCTACCCCTTTATAAATCATAGTTACGACGGTTATATCCTGTTGATGAAATTTAATCCTCGTATAATTTCGAGTCGTAATGTGTGGTCAAAACTATTATGATAGTCACTCCCAGACAGGTCGGCATTTTGGAGTAATTCCTTAATTGCCATAGTTGTTATACCTTCATCATTCAGCCACAGACCATTTGGGTTTAATCTTCTCTAAGAAGCTTTGATGTCAGTAAGTAACGTGGGTTGTAACCCCGGAATGTTTTATGTAGTTGCTAAAAACTGTTGGTTGGATATGAACAGTCGTTATGAGTTAAATTCTCTTCGCAATGAAACCTACACACGGTGAAGTTATATAATTATAAAGTTAATGGTTTATTTTGAAGCTGAAGTTATGAAGTATGATTTAGATTTTAGAACTAAAGGTCAAAGCGTCACCTTCCGCGCTAATTGTCGTAACTAGCAATTGATAATTTTTCAGAGAAATTCTCACAGAGTGACGTATCTGCTTCAAATTAATAGAATTAAATAAATAGATACCCCTAAGGTATCTTTAGGGCAACTACTAACCAAGCCAAGAGTAAGCCAAGAGCAATATAAAAAAGTTATTAATTCATTAATAAAGCCACAGCTAACGCAACTACTGAAAAATGATCAATTGCTAGATACGACCTTAGACAAAGTATGTGAACTAGACAGAACCTTTTTAAAATGAATGTCATTCTACTTTTTGTCTCTTTTGTTCAAATGACAATTATGAATTAAGAAAAAAGAGATAACCATAAAATTTTGACTCCGTCTTAAACGTCAAAATTTACAATTGCGAGTCAGCTTGGTATAATGCACTATACCAAGCTCTTACATAGTTTTCATCGAATTATTCTACTTTTGGTGCCATTGTGACCTGAGTGAGTGTGTTCATTGCTTGCCCCATTAAATATGGCTTGTGTTGCAGTCGGCTGTAAGAGCCGTATGAGTGTTTTAAGTGAAAATAATAGCAAGTTATCTTTCCATAGGTAAGTTATCGACACTCATTTTTACGAAAAGACTATTCCCAAATGCCGTTTTAAGCCATTTAGGTTTAGTATTAGTAATCACTAAAAGTTTTACCAGGTTTCAGTAAGCATATACAACGTAGTTTATTCAAGAAATAACATTGTTGTATTTTACAAAGAGTTTTTGGCAGATCATCTACCTTTACTCGCACAAGTAGGGAAGCTCCACAATATCGATATTTTTCTCAGTCGCTTTATATGTTCACTTTAAATATTTCTATTTATAAGTGAATGCTTAAGATAATAGTAGAAATATAGTTAGGTATAAGTGCGAACATCATTATACAACATTTATATAATTTATAATGTAATTAGATAATGTTTTTTTTTTAGATTTCCTTTGGAACCAAAAATCAGATACAAGTGGGTACGTAATCTTGGAAGACAAAATTGGACTCCATCACAGTACTCAAAATTATGTTCACTCCATTTTAGAGTGGATTGCTACCGTGAAGGTTACAAAAAAAGAACTCTACGTAGTGATGCCGTACCCACTATATTTCCAGAACAATCAATATCAAGGGTACATAATTATAGTGATCATACGTTTATTTTACATGGAATTCAATTAATATTTAAATGTATAAGTATGTATGTACATTTTGTTTTGTAAGCTATGTTATTATTTATTAGGTTTAAGGTTGTAGAATGATTCAATTATATCAATATCATAAGTTTTAACTTCAATTTAACAAAATAGTTATAAGGCTGCAGACACACTGAACGTATCTGGCGCAGCTCATGATTCGTCGCATAACGCGTATACATATAAATTCTTTCACGCGTTGTACGTTGATAAGCCGAGCCTAATGGGGCCTAGAACGAGTAAAGTTTCGAGCGATGTAAAGTTAACCATGTTCGGCGTATTTTCAGCGGCTACAGCCACACTTACGCGTGTGTCGCGTATCTTGCGCTGCGTACTGCGCAAGATACGCTGAGTATGTTTTGGCCCTAAGATTTCTAAGTTGGTAGAATGATTTGTATAATTTAGTTAATTAATCAGTTAGGATCAGCTAGTTATTGGAGGCCAAAATCAAAAATCAAATAGTTTTTTAAAAACAGTGTAAAAGCCGTAAATTGTAAATACGTAATAAAAGTTTTGAAATTATTTCTAACAAAACAAAGGTATAAGACTACAATATTAATGTTATTAAGTACCAACATTAACAAAATCATGGATTTTTGTTTTGTATTGTTTTGTAAATGGTGATCTTTAGATTTTGCGTGATAAATTTACAAACAGGAGACACTTTTAGATTACTTATTGATGATGACAGATGAAAGCGGTGGTCTATGGTGCCATATCTTTTTCCCAACCCGACCTGCTTCGGTGGTTGAAATTCATCGAATCTTTGCGCTAAACGATTTATAACAATTCTCGAAAACAACTTTTAGACATGGCTCAGAAGCGAAATTTATAATTCTTCAATAAAGTCTTCGCTCTTCTTGAAGAAGAGAACGACGACGCTTCTGCCCCATGCTTTAGCTCTCCCAGTAAAAAGGGCATAGTTAAACTCGCGCGCGTTTGTGTGACGCGTTTGTTTTAACCTAATCTAACCGATTCGGTCGGGGTGCCTTACATAAGTAATCTACGACCAGTACCCCAAGTGTGAGTTTTTTTCGTTAACTACTGTAGTTGCGTCACGACAAAAATGTATGAAAATTTAGGCTGCGTCTCTAGGCGCACCGTTCAATTAACGCGCGAATATTAGTTAGTGAACGGTGCGCCTAGAGACGCAGCCTAAATTTTCATACATTTTTGTCGTGACGCAACTACAGTAGTTAACGAAAAAAACTCACACTTGGGGTACTGGTCGAAACTACGGCTCGCCAGCCACCGCCGACAGCCGAGTCGTCATAATTCTAACTTTACCTAACCGATCTGTCGGAGTACGTTGCAGTCCGTTAAAATGAGGATAAATTAGTTTAGTTAGCATCCCCCGCCGAGTGATTGGATACGCGTAGGCGCGTGTCTTAAAGCGTTCTTGCGTTCGAATATTACATGACAAACCATTACTTAAAAAATTCGAATACCTTAGCTCTTACTATTAGAACAGTAAAATGAGGCGAATACTCGAATATTTGAATTGCATGGACAACCACTACATAATGATAGGGTTATTCAAGTATTTGACCACTGTGACTACAATATTATTCCTTGAATTTGACGTTCAATTCTGCCTTTCCCAACTATGTTGGGAGCAGATTTAGCGGCTAACGCTAAGCGTATTTTGCGTCGCGTATCTCGCGCAGTACATGGCGCAAGATACGCTAAGTGTGTTTTGGCCCTTACATGCTCTCCTAGGCACGGGTTCCTTGAAGTTGAAGATTGCTCATTGTAATCTAATTTTTATATTTTAAAATGTTTCTTATTATTTTGGAATAAACGTGTTTGATCAAATGCTATCTGTTTTAATTTGTACTCACCTTTGTTATACCCCAGTCCTCTAAATATAGAAGAGTGATTGAGTAAGTAGATACCTATGCATATAGCAAATTCCAGTGGTATGTAACCCGCACATAAGCAACATCAAAATGTGAGCTTAAGTGTTACGTCACACGTCTTCTAAGCATAAGCACAACACTGCGGGGACACAGGCCTCCTCTCTAGAAAGAGGGGATTGGGCTGTAATACACTGCGCAGCTCCAATGTGGATTGATGGATGACACATGTATTCGATTTTTTGGATCTTGGACATGCCGTGTTCCTTTACAGTTTTAAGAGCAGTGACAAAACAAATTACACAGTGCGTGCCTGCCTGGGTTCGAACCCGCGACCTACAACTCGGTAAATTCAAATTCAACGTTTTTTTTTATTTCTAATGAGCAGAGTACATGCATTGAGGAAACGTCTCGACAATTTAGTTGCACGGTTCCAAAAAGTAAGTCCTATGGAGATGAGCCGACAAGGAACTCCATGGTAACCGTGGCGCTGGCGCCGTTACTTCTGGACCACCATTGCTCCAGTCTGCTAAGCGTTAAAACGATAGTCAACTACGATACGCCGTAGGTCAATTATCATCATTCATGTCGTATGCATTCTTAGTTCTATTGTAAACTGTATTAGTTTGAGTGATTTTACATTTTGAAAGGCGTTTTTGAATAGTCACGTCGCTGCAAAAACGTTTCAAATACGAAAGTCATTAATTATTCAATTTTAAGGAAATAAATATTTAATGTATCGATACCGTCCCTAGATTATTCTGCCTCATCTCTAATCATATTATAAATGCATTCAGGATCTTCAACTCATTTAAGCTTCATTTCGTTTGACGTGTATACTCATGACAGCAAGTTCGTCTCTTTTTCCCTCGGATCATCTCTCATTAGAGTGAAGAGATGAACTAGAGTAAATTTTTCGTTTTAAAAATGTTCCATCTAGTTACATACTTGATCTTAGGATACGACAGTTAGCGCGGAAGGTGACGAAACAATGTAGAGAGATTTAGGTAAAAATTGTTTATGTCTACATAATGACAGCAAGCAATAGACAACGTTGTCGAACTTAAAATATTTAGAAGAGGAGAAGCAGAATGATTGAGTTGAAACTAGTTTAAAATTTACTTCGCAATTTATTTCACTTATTTATTCGCAAAGTAATAGGGATTTTTAGTGCTCGTAAAAACTAAATAAATGCATTTAGAATTTGTGGTTGCCGTGCCTCAGAGAGCACGATAAACAGTCGGAACGGTGTCATACGAATACCTACGACAGTCGTTATGGGTGGTCAGATGCCCGAAAGTCTGACAACCTGACAACTTGATGACACGTTTGGTGCAGTGGCTAAGCGATTGGTTTCCGCGCTACGGGTCGTGGGTTCGATTCCCACACGGAACAAAAATTTGTATGGCCTACAAATGGTTGTTTCGGGTCTGGGCGTTTGTTTGTGAGATTTGTGTCTGTAAACGCACCCACGATACAAGAGAAATCTTAGTGAGGGGCAACGTTTTAAAAAAAACAAAAAAAAACGATCTAACTGGGTTGCGGAAGTCTGATGGCAGTAATTTCGCGTAAAATACTGATATTTAGCCACATATGGCTAGACTAGAAGTTGAACATAATTGTTTTCCCGATTAGGCAGAACAAGAATTCGTAGACATTAACAAAAAAGTGGAGGAAATTGGAAAAATAAATACGATTACTTTACAAAAATGTTATCATAACTAACATTTTAAATGCGAAAGTAAGTTTGTTTCTTACCTTTTCGGGCCTAAACCGATCATCCTGAAATTTTGCATATACGTTATCATGTGTACAGAAACGGACATAGGGTATCTTTCATCCCGAAAAACAGTACTGTTCCCGAGAAAAAACAACAATAACGATACTAGATGGCGCCACGTGTCTTTCGAATCATGATTAAATTATTATTATGGAAACTTTAATAGGTGTGTTAAGAGTTTTTTTTTAAATTATAAATTAACGCGAGCGAAGTAGCGGGCAAAAGCTAGTCTGCTATAAACCTTCCTTTGAAGGCATTTTCTTAAAGATAACCCAAAGAATGTAATGGCAGACATATTTTAACGATTGAAAAGATAAAGATAAGCTCTAATATAAACAAATTCGAGAGAAAAGGAACCTCCGGAAAGTAAAGACGATAAGTTTGCCAAATGAAGAGCAATTTGAAAATAAGAGACTATTATGAAATCTTGATGTTTAGGTTTTAGTAAAGCTGAATAGTGAATTTGAATAAGGCCACGTTCATGGAGATGAGGAGCTTAGCGCGGAGCGTGTTACGAGGCGTAAAGCGTACAATTCAAACATATGAGATTGTAATAGGTAGAGCATTTATGGAGACGCGTTATGTCGGGTACAGAACAAGCGAACGAAGGCAAGCGAAGGGTAACGAATGAACGCAAATGAGTGATTCACACCGATAATTCAGCTCTCATCAAGCTGTCTCCCCGCCCTAAGTCGCCGCCAGCAACGCCCTAAGCCGAGGTCCGAGTCCCACTAGGGGTCGCCCTTAGTGCTTTTATTGCAGGTAGTCATGATGTTAGTGTAGTACAAGTAGTTAGCTTAGGTTAAGTATTTTACTTTCCCCTCATTGGCTGGAGACCCTTCAAGTCTCGCCAATAACTGCCCGGTTACGTAGGAAGGGTCCCCTAGGACCACCTACAGCAGTCCAAAAGAAAGAAAGAAAAAAGCAAATGTGTGATAATTATGCTTATTTTTTCATCGTTGAAAAACTGAGAATATTTTTGTAGGTTCCCCCCTTTTGCAAGTCATTGACATGGTCTGTACCCGGCATTATACCACGCGTATTGTTTAAATTGTAGTTTTATGTATTTATTTATTTAAACTTTATGTACATTGGTGGTACACAAGGTGAACTTAATGCCATTGACATTCTTTATCAACCTTTGGGCCAAAATTAAGCACATCAAAAGTAGCAGTAAAACGCGGTCGTTCCTTCGTCTCTATAAACGAGGCCTAAGGGTCCTAGACTTGGAATTACTTTACGCAGCATTACACGTAATAAGTATAATAAAGGAAATTTAATTTTAAAATAAAGTTAGGCATTATGTCTACAAGAGGAGATCTAAGTAGGTCAGTCAAGCAACATTCTAGTTTTTTTTTTTATATTTTATAATTAAATTTGTTGTTTGTGGATGTTGGAAAAATTATTCTTTTAGATATTTGCTATATTATGGCTTTGTATCTGCCTAGCCTTAGCCCATCTATGTTAGGGTCAACTTCTAGTGTAACCAGATGCAGCTGAATAACAGTATTTTACACGGAGCGACTGCCATCAGACCTCCGCAACTCAGATAGGCAGGCCCGCCGTAAGCGGGCGTGCAAAGCGTGCACCGCACGCGGGCGGCAAGTCCAGGGGGGCGGCAAATCGAGTGACTCATCACGTAATACTCAAAATCATTGTCATTGAAAATTATTAAAAACTATTTAAGATCAACAATGCTCCAGCAAAGACTAAGTTATTTAGCTATAGTTTCAATTGAACATGAAATCTTAGACAGCTTGGATACAAGAAAGTCGATTCAAGATTTCGCGAAAATAAAGGCAAGAAGAGGTAAATTTTTGTACGAAAATAACTATGTACCTGATCAAAATAAATGTTTTATCTTCGTTATGGTTCTTTTCTTTTTTCCCACCATAAGAAGAAAACATTAAATAGCCTTTTTTGACAAAACTCAGCGTAAGTAGTCGTAGGGCGGCATAATCGGTATTGCACGCGGGCTACTAAACAGCTAGCGGCGGGCCTGCAGATAGGTACTGGGCAATGCCGACATCCTAAGGTAAGACCGGTTGTCAGAGTTTCGGGCTAGCTATATTATGGCTGTAAGCACTAAATAAGGTATAAGGAGAAACTTAGAGAAATGTACGAATGAGGAATGAAATTTTCTTCATTCACTTCTGCACCTTTTATGTCATATAATTTCTGCAGAACAAAAGGCAAGCATTTTTCCTCATAAACCAACACATAACATCAACATTTGCCCGAAAATCGTAACAAAATAGAAAAAACAAACACTATCAGAGCCACCCGGGTGTACATGAATCCATTTGTGTAAGAACAATGGCGGCGCGGGGCGACTGCGTAACGAATACGCAACGGGTACCAGCGCTCTGAATGTCGAACAAACAGGTGCCATTGTGTACGATAAAAATGTTCCATCTAGTGTACTCGGCTACTTTGTGTCGTTGAGCTGCGATAGATTTGTGAAAATGAGTGGAGAGCGGAACGGTGTACATACACCATCAGTGTCAATGTTAATTACCATTGTAAGAATGATCACCCTTATGCTAAAAACACATCGACCTTAAACGGACACAGCGCACAAACGCGACCACCGACATGATGGCCAGTGACGCCATGTAATTGAGGTTTCATAGTGTAGCTTAATGTAAAATCTACCCTATAAAGGGTTAATTAAATACTGACTGTCTCATTGGTCTAGTCACTAGTGGTCGCAAACGCGACTGCTTAGCATGAGGTCCTTCATTAGATCAAAGTGTCGTGCAGTGTTATTGTGTTTTTCCGTGTGGAATTTCTCAGTAGCAGCCCGGAGTCTGGATTTAAGGTCACAGCTCATTAGAGCCACCCGGCACCCGACCCGCATCGCCTCGTCGCTCGACATCCACTCGTGTTGTCAGCAGGTGGTTCACGGGTGGATGCCGCGTTATCACCAGTAAACGTCGCGTGGTCAACCATAGTACCGATGCGCGCGGTCCACCCGATGGCAGCGCGCGGTTTACTCGAGACCTGTGCGTTGGAAATTCGCAGCAACGCAAGGCAAGCATACGAGCAGCGAGTTGTCACCGAGTGGTCAATTCATCGTCCGCGCGTGGACGGCATACGCCCGAGGCGTTCCAGTGTCGCTACGGAGTTGATGTAGTGAGCGCACATCCATACAAGTTCATATAAAGAATAGGTACTAACCGCACAAGGCGAGGCGATGCGGGTCGGATACCGGATGGCTCTAATGAGCTGTGACCTTTATGCCCGGGTCATGGCAATAGGCTCTTCTAGATTTAAACATAACGGCGAAATGAGGATGTACTTACTATACACCTCTGCTCACCCTTCGGAGAATACAGGCGTTATGTTATGCAATGATTAATTAAATACTTGGGCCGACTTACACAACATGGTTCAGCAAAACGCTAAATCGATAACCCAGTGTTAATTAAATAAATCCCTGTCAGCGAACATGTACACTTCACTGGTGTCAATGTTACGCAAGATGGCCTTAGGCTAGAGTTCACCTACATTAATTATCTGGTTAAACAACCGTATGCCTTTTCTATTACATCTTTCGAGTAAATGATTATTTAACCCGAGAATTAATGTTGATGAACTCCAGCTTTAGTTTACCACGCTAAACCGGTTGTCAAACTTTGTGACTATGAAGATTGCCATCCTTTTAAAAGATACTTATTACCAGATATTGAGAGCGATAAGTAGAATAGAAAAGAATTTTAATCAAATAAAACTTAAATAAAAATACTGCCCTCCATTTAAATGGCTGAAGTGATTTTAATCAAACTTAATTACTAATAACAAACCAGCTTTCAAACAAAAATAAAGCGCATAAAAATCGGTTCATCCATTTGGGAGCTACGATGCCACAGACATACAGACAGACAGAGGGTCCAAATTTATAACACTCCGCTTTTAGCGTCGGGAGTTAATTAAAGACCGCTGCAGGCTGGTCTATTGCTCTTAATTGCTTTACAGAAACTGTTTCTATTCCTATCGCTGTAGGTAATTATTTTAATCAAAATAGTTTCGTTGTTAAGGTGAGTATACACTAGAGCATTTTCTCGAGCATTTCCGTGTAATGTAACGTTCCTGCGAATGCTCGACACGGTGTTTGAAGTAATGCTAACGGCGAGGGAGCATTTACTTATAACCTTCCTTTCTATTTTGCGTTTACTTTTCGCTGAAATGTCGGATCTGCAGGTCGCGTGTGCTGCGTTCGCGCTCGTGTCTTTGTCCGACGAAATGTTACACAAATTCGATTGGTTGTTTGCAAAAATAAGTTGTAACAAAGCGTCGAGTGTCGTGCTTATTGTTCGGTTCGTGAAAGGGTGACACATTAGAGCAGCTCGATGTTTTGTTACAAGTAAATGCTCTAGTCTATACTCACCTTTAGACTATTGTACTAAGGACTTTAATAGATCGACTACGAACAATATAAAAGAGAGTTTGACGCTTGTGATTTGTATATAAACTTATCTGAACATATTTTCCGATGGCCTTTTCGAGAATGAATGCCCAAATTATCTGGACGGAATTGGGTTAAATACTCGCAAGCGAATACTTAGCACTATAAGCACAATCTTAACAACAGATCTTTACTCTGCTTTTGGAAGCTCTTAAGCCTCATGATTCCACTTCTATCCTTGTGTATACTTAAGCTTAATTATATTTTAACTGTATTCGCAATACGGACCATCAGTACGGATCTAGAGGCCGCGAAGTGGCTGCGAGAAGTGCGAGCTTGGAAGCCTGATTTTAATTCCAAGTCAGGCAAGCAATTCTGTTTAACTTAAACTAATTATTATATAAGACTAGCTTTCGCCCGCAGCTTCGCTTGCGTGAAATTTTGAACCCGATAAGTGACGATTTTCCATACAAACTTCCATCCCCTATTTAACTCCCTTAGGGGTTGAATTTCGAAAAATCCCTTCTTAGTGGATGCCTACGTTACAAAAGGAACCTACTGTCAAAATTTCAACTTTCTAACCCCAGCGGTTTAGGCTGTGCGTTGATAGATCAGTCAGTCAGTCAGTCAGCTTTTCCTTTTATATGTATAGATTAAATTGTGCGACAATTCAAAAAAAATACAAATGCAAAAACGCGTGACTAGATAGGATGACAATATAGTCTAAAGGGTAGTTCAGACTACGCTACAATATATAGCATATAGCAAATATTGTGTAGCACAACGATATCGCTCAGCATACATTTTTTATGTAGACGTTAACACAACACTATGATGTACGCTTGCTTGACTTGCTGTACGCGATTAACTTGAGCGATTCTCAGTGCTATATCGTACGATTCTCCGATCCCCGCCCCGCCTCACTTCTACCCCGTCCGTCGCCCGACGAATCGTCGACAAATAACTTGATATACATAGTAGACAGGTTTGCGATTTAGCGTATAGTGTGAACGTTATGCTACAGTTTTAGCTTATGACGCAATATGCTTTACTATATGGCGAAATAGTATAGCGTAGTCTGGATTGCGCTTTAGCCCGGCCGCACGCTACAAGAAACGGAAAATTTCGGAACCGTGGCTGAAGTCCTTTTGTGCATACATTTTGTACTGGAGCCCGCAGGCTACCAAATCCGGCAAATTCCGACAGTGTGCGGGGTGTAGTTCAAAATGTATGAGCAAAGTGCTTTGCGGCGCGCGTCAGACATAATCTGATAGTTTTTTTCTAATATGTACGGTCGGACTATATACCTAGCACCAAGACCTAACTACAGTAAAAAGGACTATTGTTTATCACGGAGCCAAACTCTATAACAAATTACCTATACCAAAACAAAATCTCTTGCATTTTTAAAAGGTTACTGAAATACAATATTATGAAAGATTTTTCTCATATTTTATTTTTCTATGGCGAGACCTTCGCCACATCGTCTATTTTAATTAATGTTTCCGTTTCCTCATAAAAGAGAATGAATATTCTTTTTGAGAATTAAAAAAATAAACGTAATACGTCTACGGTTTCATAAGGGCATCGGCAAGACGTGTTTTCTACTCGCATTTCCGTCGAACCACATACATAAAAAACGTGATCACGGTTCTTAATTATGGAGTTTGACGTGAACACGCGTCGACGGCACGTAGAAAAGACGTCGTGTGCAGTGCATAGGCCCTAAATGTGCCGACAAATCTGAGCATTCACTTGGAATGAGCATTCTAGCGAATTTCACAAAAGACAAAATATGTATGAATTTATTTATTTATTTATTTATTTAATACTTCAATGCACAATGGTGGTACATAAGGCGGACTTAATGCCACAAGGCATTCTCTACCAGTCAACCTTTGGGTCAAAGAGAAAAGCATCGAAAAGAGGTACAAAAATAAAAATTAAAAAAGGATATTTGCGACTTAATTAACTATACATAACAAAACAATTAAAAATATAGGACATAGATAATAAAATAAAATGTAAATAAATACATAAATATGTACATAAATATATATATATATATATATAAATACGATATTATTGTGTATGAACATAAGTATAAGTAAGACGAAAACTGTAAATGTCAAACTAGGGAGGCAGCGATTTCAGGTAGTATTCCCGGACTTTGCGTTTAAACAAAATTTTGTTGGGAGCCTTTTTAATATCCAGGGGAAGCACATTCCAGAGTTTGATTGCTGAGACAGCGAAGGAATTGGAAATGAAACCCGTACGGTGAGAAGGAATCTGAAGGAGCAAATTTTCAGAAGCACGAAGGTTACGATTGTGAGAACTACCTAAAACTTGAAAACAACTTTTCAGATACCCAGGAGCACAAGGATCATTTAAAATAGAAAAAAGCAAACAGAGAGATCTGAGGGATCTTCTCTGACGAATAGGCAGCCATTTAAGCTGAGAACGATAAAAGGAAATGTGGTCATATTTACGAAGTCCGTAAACAAAACGAATACAATTGTTGAGAAGTCCATCCAATTTGTTTAGAAGTTCTTGGGATACATCAGAGTAACAAACATCAGCATAATCAATTATGGGAAGCACAAGAGACTGGACCAGCAGTAATTTTGTACTAGATGGGAGAAAGTGTTTAAATCTATAGAGAGATCGCAGTGTGGATGTGACGCTCTGGCTGACCTGATTGACTTGCTTGTTCCAACTTAGCCTATTGTCTATATGCAAACCTAAATCCCAATGAATAATGAATGTTCAGTTCAAGAACATTTAAAAACAGCCAATGCTCGATGTTCTGTTACAAGAGAATGCTCAGGTTTATCAGCACCCTAAGAGCGATTACGCACTGCATCCAATCCGAATCCGTGAAAATAAATACGGATATAAAAACTCGGACCGAATTCGGATATTGCTTTACGCACTGCATCCGATCCGAATCCGTGAAAATAACGATCTAGAGTAAAAATCTCGGACCGAATTCGGATGTTGCTTACGCACTATTCCGATCTCTGATTCAAATTCAAACAATTCAGGGGCCATCTTTGGCATATCCGTTTGGCGTCTGATTTGAATCCGAGGTAATGCGAAAGCGTTCATACAAACAGTACTACGGCTACTTCGGTCCGTCAGTTGTTCTTCCGAATTAGAAACTCACGGATGACGGATAGAAATCGGATGACGGATGCCAGATGTAGTGCGTAAACTACCATACAAATAGTTCTATGGCTACTTCGGAACGTATTTTCACGGATTCAGATCGGATGCAGTGCGTAATCGCTCTAAGACGTAAAACGGTGTACTGCGCACTTAAGGTATAAATCAAAACATATCTGACGAACCTTTAGAAAATCACAGACGTGCCAATAGTTCAATTACAACACACTATACCATAATTAAATGAACCAATAAATCTGGCTAATAATTTGCCTATCAATCAGACATAATTGGCTGTCTGTTGCAGTGCCTAGGTATCTGAACAGACACAATACAAACTGTATACAGACACACAATTAATCTACGTTGCAGGCTGTCACCCGGCCTGCTGGGGAAGTGTGTCTATCATATGCAATTAAATGCAGATATGAACGAGAGGGTACTTGTTAATATTCATATAATAAATGAGTTATATATATTTGTTTTAGAAGTAGAGCTCTTTGTGAAAGTACTCCCTCCGTACCTATTTCTGCCGTCAAGCAGCATTGCTGTGTTCCGATTTAAACCTTAAGGTACGACGAGTTGGTAGCCGACTGCAGACAGCAGCAGCAGACGACGTATCGCTCCGATACTACTGGTTTCTATGTATTTCTATGAAATACCTTCCGCAGCTAGCGACACGTCGTATCACCGCAGACAACGTGTCGCCCGACCGCAGATCAGTAGTACCACCGACGTTGGAGCGACAACACGTTGAATCTTTCTCAAAAAATGAGTTTTTCCAATTCCGAGGAAAAAAAACTGATAAACCAGGTGGTCCAATATCCTGTACTGTAAAAACAAAAGATACAAAAGTACATCGCAATCGCTAATCCCAAACAGGTCAGACATCTTGTCTCACGGAACGTTCAGAACTAACTGGAATACGACGTGTCGTCTGCTGCAGCCATCTGCAGTTGGGTTCGGAATCATGACTGCAGCGACATGACGCCGTGACGTGACGTTGCGACGTGACGCTGCGACTTGTCGTTACGAGGTGTCGTAACGACACGTCGTCTGCTGCTGCTGTATGCAGTCGGCTACGAACCTTTAAGGTACAAGTCCGAGACGGACTGCAAACCGCATACTGCAAAAGTGGTATCGCTTGCGGTGCGATCTGCGGCTGCGGTCTGCGGTTGCAGTTTTGCAGTCGCTGTCGGAATAGCACCCTTAAAGTGCACACCTAAAGGCGCTATTCCGATGACGACTTGCGTGCAGTCTGCAGTTTGCAGCCCGTCTCGGACTTGTACCTTTATATTTATCATCATCATCATTCAGCCGAAAGATGTCCACTGCTGGACATACGCCTCCCCCAAAAGGGGGGAGGGGGTTTGCCGTAATCGCCACGCTTGGAAGGCGGGTTGGCGATCGCAGTATGGTTGTTAAAGTAGTCAGAGAACGCTGCTGCCCATCCTCTAGAGAATCCCTTAGTCGCTTTTACGACACCCACGGGAAGAGATGGGGTAGAGCTATTCTTTAAGTCCAGCACTACACGAAACTTATTTTTATTTTATACTTATAAAAGATCGATATTTTTAAACACAGATTACAATGTAAATGTCCTTGTCATTTGTACCAATGAATAGAGCTGCAATAGACTTAAAACCCATTTTAGTCAAACAACCTTTAACCATCGTCTAGAAGTGGGTGCCGGCGAAATTACAGTCACATTAGACATTTCATCTGCGTCTTTAAGGTTGGCAACGCATTAGCAATCCTTTTGGAGTTTTATGGTGGCGGTAACCACTTATAGTTAAGTGGGCAGTTGGCTACTTTGCCAATATACTTATACAAAAATTAGTATCAGCATTATTGTTTAAGCAAACTTCGTTACGCTGTCGTCACGTAGTTTGTATAACTTAAATAAAAGTAAGATTACAACGAAGTTTAAAGTGTAAGCGTGATGAGTCATTAGTAAACAGTTCGTGAGAGTTACTTAACAAGCTGCTGATATTTACATTCATAATTTATAATACTTTAAAGCAAAAATTATCATCTTTATCTCACGCTTGCATGTTAAGAACTTCAACAAACTTTAAACATTGTACAACATCTTTTTGAAAAACTTCAAACATTATTTGAACAGGGTAATGTGAATATTTGAAAGACAGCTACTTCAAAAGATTTAGAAGCACTTGAACTCCAAACATCTGTACTAGACCCGTATCAGATTTGATTAAACAAAGTCTGCAGTGTTGATTAAACAAAGTTCAGTGGCTATAGACACCCAATATTGGGATCTATTTTATCTAAAATAATAACATAAAAACAGTATCCAAGTTCAAAGGCAACTTGTTTCGTAATAACAAACAATGGGCCGTCAAGTTTTCATGCTTGTTCGGGTGTTCCGTTACGTATAATTTGTTGTTCCGAACACGGCCGATTGTCCCCGAAGCTCCCCGAATGTTTCATGGTAACTTGGCATTGTAATCTCTCTTTGTTCCGGCTTTTGAGAGGGTTCTTCATTGTGGAAAATTAGTCAACATTTCTCTTCCAATTTGAACACAATTGCCAATTAGCTTTTTTGAGATAAAATAATTCTTATTGCGGTTTGATGGATTGTTTTTGTAAGTTTTTGCATTTTTTGCGGATGAATGGAGTTCAAACGGTTCGGTTAATTTGTGGTAAAGTTTGATAAAGATCAAAAGGACTTTTGAAGTCTTTAATTTTGGGCTTGAACAATCTTGTATAAATTACACACAAGTGCTCGTAAAACAGCTTATTTCCTTGTTTTAAACTTACATCACAATTATTTTAGAACGTAAACTGAATTATATTCGTTCTAAAACAGCTCAATATAGACGACGGCAGTCCAATTTAATATTGCATCGAAAACAGAAAGCACTAGCGCTTCCCCGGGGATCGCTTCCGTACAACCGATGCAAACAATTGTAATTGCAGAACTGCAATGTAAATGAATGATGAATAGTAATGTAGTGCAGCTCTTACTTCTGGCGGATCTAGATAATGTGATTGAATCTAAATATAAAGCAGATTGAATATATGTTAGCGACACTACAATTTAATCGTTAAGGAATGATTCTATCATTACAGTTATTGCTAATATTGGTATGTCAGGATTGTGAGCAAGGTAAATGTAGTAAATAAAACCAACATAGACTCTCCACCACTGAGAGTACTTGTATTTGGGTTAGTGTTAGTAACATGAACTAGATCACAATATAATACTTTAGATAATTATTACAAGTTATTACAAGATCATAAAATAAGGACAAGCTAGTCAGATATAAAAGGTCAGACTTCTTCAGCTGATCTACACAGAATACTCTAGACGAGTGTTCCGTCGTACGGTCCAAGAAGCAATCCCCCGAGCGCACCGAGCGAGCCGGTCTCCTCCCTCCAACGGGCAGTGGTGGTCCGATGTTGACGTCACGGTTAGTTAGGTGGCGGACAACAGATGGCGCTCACTCCACGAAGTTCCCGACATATATGAGAACCAATATAAAATTATTAGAGCTGTGTTAAATGGAATAGTTACTGTGTTAGCAAGGATTGCCTAACGGTTGAACAGTTGCCTTTCATGTAGGAGGGTCTGAGAACGATCCCGGAAAATATAGTCGGTAAAAAACCGGCCAAGTGCGAGTCGGACTCGCGCACGAAGGGTTCCGTACCATTATCTATTCTGTTTTTTAGTATTTGTTGTTAAAGCGGCAACAGAAGTACATCATCTGTGAAAATTTCAACTGTCTAACTATCACGGTTCATGAGATACAGCCTGGTGACAGACGGACAGACGGATGGACAGCGGAGTCTTAGTAATAGGGTCTCGTTTTACCCTTTGGGTACGGAACCCCGAAAAGGCCACCACAAAGTTTTCGGTGGTGTGAGTACTCCGCAAAACCGCATTAGGGCTGTGTAGCCTGGCTAGGGTGAAGACCCTAAGCCCTTCTCATTCTGAGAAGAAGCCCAAGCTCAACAAAGGGATTATAATAGGCTGATGATATATTATTATAATTATTATATGTATGTTATATGTATGAGGAGCTCGTGGCTAAATAATTACAGCCGCATAGACCAATCTTCCGGGTTAAGCCACGCTTGCCGAGGTTGGTCTGTGGATGGGTGACCATTTACCATAGCGAGTTTCCTCCGTGCCTCGGAAAGCACGTAAAGCCGTTGGTCCCGGCTGTCATTTGTAGATCTTTGACAGTCGTTACTGTTGGTCAGAAGCCAGAAACTCTGACAATTAGTCTTACCAAGAGTATCGTATTACCCAGTTACTGGGTTTTAGAGGTCGGATAGGCAGTCGCTCCATGTAAAATACTGATATTCAGCTGCATCCGGTTCGACTGGGAGCCGACCCCAACATAGTTGGGAAAAGGCTACGCAGATGATGATGATATTATATATTATGTATGTAACACATATAAATATCGGTTCTCAGTTTTCCAATGGAAGCCTGTACACCTGAGAGGACTTAAAAAAGCTCTGAATGGTGTGTGTAGTACGCACAAAGCCAGCGCGGTAGACTTAGAACCCTTCTTATTCTAAGAAGATACACGTGCCCAGCAGTAGGACAGCAATTGGCTAGTTATTATTATGACTAATGTTGACTTAGGAAAAATGTATTTACTGCTATTTACACTCCATCGACGTCGAGGAAGGCCATTTTTAATTAAATATAAAATAAATAGATATTCACTGTTACGCAAGAGCAGAGCGGACAATTAAAAAAAGATTGGTGCCAATATCATGAGTCTCAGAGCTTCGCTAACCTTAGCCACCTTTAATACTAGACCTTCTGAGCCCAATATAACAACATGACACTCTTTTTAACCTCTTATCACTGGAAATGCAATGGAAAATAACATGTGTAATCCCCAAAAAGTGCTTTGCATGGTGAATGAGCGATAACCTTGCGACGGTATCAGTAGATTATTAGCACTTTTTTTTAACTAATACTACTGTGCTAATACAATGTGACGTGATGAGGGACGACAAGCATGCGACTAAGAGACTGATGAATATAAATGAATGGAGGGGAAGAGAGAGACTAAATAAAAGATGGATGGATTGTGTGAGAGATGATATTAATGAAAAGGGAGTAAATGATAATGAGAATGGAACAAGAAAACATTTTGCGCCGACTTTTAGTAACTAGGAATAAGAACAGGCAGAAGAAGTAGTCTTATGCTAAAATGGTGACAAACGAAACAATAAGAGCGGTTACGCACTGCATCCGATCCGAATCCGTGAAAATACATTCCGAAGTAGCCATAGAACTATTTGTATGGTAGTTTACGCACTACATCCGGCATCCGTCATCCGATTTCTATCCGTCATCCGTGAGTTTCTAATTCGGAAGAAAAATTGACGGACGGAAGTAGCCGTAGTACTGTTTGTATGAACGCTTTCGCATTACCTCGGATTCAAACGCCAAATGGATATGCCAAAGATGGCCCCTGAATTGTTTGAATTTGGATCAGAGATCGGAATAGTGCGTAAGCAACATCCGAATTCGGTCCGAGATTTTTACTCTAGATCGGTATTTTCACGGATTCGGATCGGATGCAGTGCGTAAAGTAATATCCGAATTCGGTCCGAGTTTTTTACATCCGTATTTTCATGGATTCGGATCGGATGCAGTGCGTAATCGCTCTCATAGTGTTTACCGCAACATGTTTAAGAAACGTGTAGATTATTATAGGTTTTTAAACTGACATGGTCACTAACACAATCATTAGAACTTAAAACGGGATAGAGTTCATCCGTTATCATGGCGCCTGTAACGGTGCCGAAATATCGGAAACTCATAACAAATAATAAACATGGTAAATATCCCGTTTTAAGTTCTAATGATTATGTAGATTATTGTTTCTACGACGGTGTTTATAAACAAATGTTTACAAATGACTACACTGCTTTAAGCTTAAGTCAATTCTTACTAATATTAAAAATGCGAAATTAACTCTGTCTGTCTGTTACGCTTTCACGCCTAAACCGCTGAACCGATTTTTATGAAACTTGGTACAGAGATAGTCTGGAACTTGGAGAAGGACGTAGGCTACTCTTATCCAGCAAAATACGGAATACGCGGTAAACGACATCCACGCGGGCGAAGTCGCGAGCGACCCCTAGTAGTAGAGAAAAAACTGATTGGTTATAAATACAAAAGCAAGAATAAGCCGCATTATTTCTACTGGAGGTGAAGGGCAATTAAGGGCCATTGCGCACTGTCGACTAGGTCGTCGGCGACAGTCTTCGAAGTTCACTAGAGACCAAGCCGAGCAACTTGATAACAACAGGTTCTCTTGTACTCTCCTTCTTCTCATACGGTTGCCTAAAACATCTGGTTGGTTGCAGCGACCCACTATTAGGGCACATTCAACGACACGCGCCCGCTATGCGCACGCCACGCGCGTCAGCACCCGCGTCTAACTAACTTTGAAATTTGTTGTATGTAATTTGAGTCTTATGACACATCAATAGATCTCAAATTGCATTTGCCATCCTAGCCGCGAAGGTTGAGGAGGCGCGGGCGCTGCGCGATTGCGACGCGTGTACTATGCAAAAGCCATTCGGGCGCTGAGCATGCGCGTGTACGTTACATCGATAAAAATGAAGACAAGGGACTAACTATTAAATTCCAAAGTGTCTGAGGAGGGAGCGACTAGGGTTTTCGCCCCGGGTACCCGAACCGGGAATTCCCGGGAATTTGGGGATTTTAGGACCCGGGAATTATTTGGCGGGATTCCCGGGTACCCGGGAATCTTTTGAAATTAAGCAGTGATGACGAAAAATGAAGGGTTCCGAAGATTTTAGAGCATTTTCCGTCTCTCTCGCATGAAACGGGCATTGTATGCGTGGTGTGAACTTAGAATGGGGTAAATGTATAGTGGTGTCAGCACACAATACTGTTGTCTCTGTCTAGTAAACAAATTCTAAACACTTGTTTTTTTTTTGTAAATATTTCATTTGAAGAAACTATTCACAATCCTTATCTTTTGTGTAATTTCGAGATTTATAATGAAAATATACAGGGTGTAAACGAATTCGTGTAATTCTTTCAAAGAGCGTGATCTACTTGGTCACAGATTAACCCTAAATGGTTTTTATTTTAAATACAAAATAATTTATTTTCAAAAAAATAAAACTGTTTTCAAGCCCTTTCTGCGCCCGCAGTTAACCGACTGCAAAGAACGATTTCGTGCTAGCCAGCTGTGTCACCGTGCTTTCATTCATTGAGGAGTGGCGTCGAAATGTTCCAACGAATAAAAATTTTATTAAGAGGAGAGTCCTTAAGAAACACCTGAAAAGGCACTTACTGTTTTCGAAATTTCTATAAACTCTCTGCATGGAATTACATTAAAAAAATACTGAAGAACCTTAATAGATGTGCCAACAGTTTCACCGCGAGATATTTGCGAAATCATCATTAATTTCGAGAAAAAAAAATGTTAAATTCCATCAAAAACATCTAAATCGACCTTTTCTATTTGCAAAATTTACTTAATTTTAAAGGACTATATAAAAATCTATTTAGTTTAATCGTGACACGAAAGTATGAGTAACACGTCTACCGTTTTATTATTTTAATAAATCAAACCAAATGAGAGTAATCTACGTCTGAACATTGTTAATTTTTTACGGAAATTGTTTTCCGTTCCCCATACATTTTAGTATGGAGCAATACTCTCCCGTAATTTGTTTTATAAAAGAGTACGCAGGCGAAAAATTTTCAGTGCCATCCTAGAATCCAAGGTGACAGCACGTCCGTTTATAATTCGAACCGAGCTCTCAAAACATCTACGCACAAGGCATAAGGGTGGGTTGCGAGTGTCGTGACATGACTGCATTTTTTCACTCTTTGAACAATAAGACATACGACTCGGACAGTGACCGAATTGACACATTTTAATTTCAAAATTTTTTTCACTGAATATTTGGACACCATCAAATTATTGAAGCTTTTTAGTACAAGTATATGTGACAAAAAAAGCGTTACCAAAAAAACTATTTGTGGCTTTAAGGTGGCATCTTTCAGTAATAAATAGCTTTGTGGACTCACCACTTTGAACTGCACCAAAATATTCCTCGAAACGCACCAACGATGAAACATAGAGAAGAAAGAGCATGAAGGATTCGTAGTGAATTATATCGATAACGTTTTAAAATTCAGTTGCCCCTTATTGTTTATTTATTAAAACTACTAGGAAAGCAGAAATGAACTGCAACTAGGTGCTTAAGCGACTTACCTCCGGTTTCTGAATTGAGAATTCTAGGATAAGCAGTACTTAAGTAACATTTGAGTACAGAGTTGTCAAAAAAATTCTTTAAAATCCGTCATTTTTTTGACAACTCTGTACTCAAATACTACATAAGTATTGCTTATCTTGAATTCTCAATTCAGAAATCGGAGGTTACTACTACTTAGCCCAATAATGGTAAAAATATAGGTTTTGAAATTGATCATTTGTCGTTTTCAAAAGTACCAGGGTGACAGAAATGAACAGAAAATGGGCGCCTAAACGATGTCACTAAGTTGTGCACCAACGATTAAACACAAAGAGGAATATAAAGTATTCGTTATTATTCTTATATAAAATAAGATAGAAAACTTAAAACTGTCCTATATATCTTACCTTATAGGTCACTGTCACTTAGTCAGATCGTCTAAGCGCCTATTTTCTGTTAATTTCTGTCACCCTGGTACTTTCCAAAACAACAATTGATTCAATTTCAAAACCTGTATTTTTACCATTATTGAGCTAAGTAGCAACTGAATTGAGAATTCTAGGATAAGCAAGCAGTACTTAAGTAACATTTGAGTACGGAGTTGTCAAAAAAATGACGTATTTTAAAGCATCTTTTTGACAACTCAGTACTCAAATACTACTTAAGTATTGCTTATCCCGAATTTAATTCAGAAACCGGAGGTACGTCGCTTAAACACCTAGTTCCAGTTCATTTCTGCTTTCCTGGTAATTTTAATAAATAAACAACAGTTGAATTTTAAAACGTCTATCGATATAATTTATCACGAATCCTTCGTGCTCTTCTCTATGTTTCATCGTTGGTGGGTTTCAAGGAAAACTTTTGGTGCGGTTCAAAGTGGTTGCGCTTCGAGGAATACCCCATCTTTATTTTTACCTAACTGCCAAGGCGCGTATCTATCTATGTATGTGGGTTTATAATATTATTTATTAAAAACGGCTGCTTTAGTTATAAGTAATCCGGTTAAAAACAGTTTTTTTATAACTATAGGCTGGGCGGAGGACGGATTTCCACAATTATTACGGTATCGTTGAAAGTTTTTTATCTGACTGTACAAAACAGCTTTTTTTAATGGTGTCCGAATCATCAGTGAAAAAAATATTGAAATTAAAATATGTCAATTCGGACACTGTGTCCGAATATATTGTGAGTTTTATATATATATTTTTCGCTTATTATTAGTATAATGATTTCCTTATTTTACTACGTTTCATGGCTACGTCAAGGCCGTGGGCAGACTTGCCAATTTTGACGTTTGATAGCTTGTCAGCTGAAGGGTTCTCTATTTCTTGTTAATACATTTTTCTGCATATTATTACTATTTCAGATAGAAATGGGAAAACGTAAAGAAAATCTATACTAATATTATAAAGAGGTAGAATTTGTTTGTTTGTTTGTTTGTATGTAGGAGGTAATCTCCGAAATTACTCATCCGATTTCAAAAATTCTTTCACCAATAGGAAGCTACGTTATCCCTGAGTGCTATAGGCTATATTTTGGGATCAAAAAATTAGGAATCCGTAAATTAACGGGAGCGAAGCCGCGAGCAAAAGCTAGTTACAAATAAAAGTTTTATCTTGATTGTACGCTTCCGGAAATAACAGATTCAAGATTAGGCAGAAAAATGGAAATAAATGAGCCCAATTATTTGATTGAGGCAATTTAAAAACGAGAATCTGAAAGAAAATCAAAGAAACGGAACAGCGAAAATTTATGTTTTATCTGATGTCAGCAGCCCCA
This sequence comes from Amphipyra tragopoginis, assembly GCA_905220435.1. Classification (NCBI taxonomy): domain Eukaryota; kingdom Metazoa; phylum Arthropoda; class Insecta; order Lepidoptera; family Noctuidae; genus Amphipyra; species Amphipyra tragopoginis. Next base: position 25,457,041 of record HG992008.1, on the reverse strand, counting down.
AAGCGCCAAGCAATAAATAAATAAATTAAAGAAAATAATTTTATCAAGCATGAATTTTTGTATTGTACTAAGATGTGGGTACCTATAATTTTTTTATAATAAAATATAATTTTAAAATATCAAACTGAGAAAAAAATTTTACTATACCCAGTAATTGAGTTATGTACATTAATTGTTTTTCATTACAAATCAATCACACATTATCTCGTTTTCATTTTTATGTTGGCTCTTATCTTCCCTCGCAACATTTACATACCCTAAAATATTCCCAAACAAAAATTATGTATCGTTATATTCGAAAATAGAAACACAGAAAATCAACAATAATATATAACAGTAATTATTCTAAGTTTAAATCTGTCAATACCGATTACACTGTGACCCCACCCTTTGTTCACGACACCAATACTATGGGCACGCGTGTCTCGCGGTGCGGTGAATAAATAGCTAATACATTGCGCGTTTTTTGCAACATACTAGTCCTTCAGAAGCGAACGCGCACTGAAGGTTTATTTAACCCGGCGCGCCACAATATAAACCTTCGGTGCGCTTTTGTTTTTCGGCATGTGTACTACTATATTGTGTGATGCAGCTGTATTAGTAGAAATGTCGAAGTGTGGGTTCAAAAATAAGTTCTCACGCTCGCAAACCTTCGTCTTAAGCAATTTTAATTTTTTTATTTGTATCTACCTAGCTGGTTGTGTTTCGATCACATATCACTACCGCAAGAAAAAAGACTTTATTTTTAATCTAGCTAAATCCCGTGCTCGGTCATTCTACACCAGTAGTAGATCATGTGGTTTTAAGGTATTACACGATTTGGTAACACCCTTTATATTCGTTCACTCTATTGCTATTCCGTAATATTTTGCCATATTAATTAAGTATATGAAAAGAAGACTTTTTTTTCGTAAAAAAAACTCGCGACGACGCACAATAAATGACTATAACTGTTACTACACACATCAAAAGTGTCTAGGGATCAACATATATTTTTGCAATAACTTTTCTCCTGATTGATATTAATTAAAATTTTCTTTAAGGATTCATCAAATAAAGTGTTTTCGTTTGTCACAGTAACGATAAACCAAGTCACCTTTGCATTAATAAAGAAATTTGCCATTTTCCTAATAAAGGGATTTTTGACATTTGAACCACTAACACAAAAGTTCGAAAAAAAGACTGAAATAACAGTTTTCTTTAAAATTTTATTGGGTAACTTAAACAATTAATAATCCGTGTTTCTACCGCGAACACTAACAACACAAGAACATCGGTTTGGCATACTCAAAATGAGTTCATCCAAATCACGCTGTGGAATGGCCGCCCATGTTCGTTGCAACAACAAAAAAAGGTCTTCTTGCGACTGGATACCCTCCATATTCGGCAGAGCTCTTCTCTGTAGCATATCCCATGCATGCTCAATCGGGTTCAAGTCTGGCGACTGAGCAGGCCAGGGCAGGACATTGATGTTAGCTGCGGCGAGAGTCTGTCTTACAACTCTTGCGGTGTGCGGTCGTGCATTATCATGCATTAACTGAAATAAGGGACCGATTTGCGCTTGTAGAGGAACGATGACGTCTGATACAATCGTCTCAGCATAAATTTGAGCGTTGAGGTTGCCTCTGATCCAAATCAACTCAGTTCTTCCGCCGATCCAAATACCCGCCCATACCATGATGGTTCCACCACTATAAGGATGGACTTCCTGGCAGGATTTTAATCGCTGTTGGCGTCCAGGGGTTCTCCAGTGTCGTATACGTCTTGTATCCGGTCTCATACCAAAACGAGACTCATCAGAAAAGCACACGAAACGCCATTGTTCTTCTGCCCAATTTCTGTGTCCAAGAGCCCATTGATATCGAATCCTACGATTGTGCATTGCTATAGGTGGTACCCGTAGCGGTCTTCGGGAATGAAGGTTCACTTCATGCAAGCGGTTTCTGACTGTTTGGTCGCTAATTAAGTTCCCTGAAGAGTGATGAAGCCTCACGACTAACATCATGGCGGTTATTGTTGGAGCTCTTCGAGTTAAGATTTGAATGTATCGGTCTTGTCTCCGTGTGGTGCAGCGATACCGTCCTCCATGGCGCTCAGCCACGGTACCAGTGCTTCGGTAACGTGTCCAAAGTCGACTGATAACACTCTGACTTGTATTCAGAGCTAAAGCCACAGTACGTTGCCGGGAACCAGCTTCTATCATTCCCACGGCTCTGAGCATTTCTTCCCTGCTTAAATGACGTCGCCGCTCCATAATAACGTTGGTTTTAATCAGTAGTAGGGAAACAGTAGCACTAATAATGTCTTCAATGCGTTGTATGTTTTTATAGGGAAAATATTGACAGCTGATTTTCATCTTTTACTCGAATTTGATTCACAGTTCCTGATTTAAATTATGAAATGCACCAAAAAGGATCCATATAAATTTATAAAATCATAAATTTATTACAAAGCCACATCTCAATCTCAAGAAATCCGCATAAAAATGCTTGATCCCTAGACACTTTTGATGTGTGTAGTTCAATTTTTTAAATAAGTGTAAGATTTTCTATTTTAATAAGAAAAGTCGATTGGTATTGGTATGTCAGACAATTTATCATGTTTAAAGTACTTACACAAGTTTAACATTGAAATATACGAGAAAAACTATATTTATACAAAAAACATGAAAATTCCCGGGTACCCGGGAATTCCCGGGAATTAAGAGAAAAAATTCCCGATTCCCGGGAACTCAAATAGGCCGGGAACGCGAAAACCCTGGGAGCGACTCGTAAGAGAGGCGCGCACGCTTTCGCGTCGAAAAAAATTGCGCATATGTGAGCGCAGCCTTAGCCTGTGCGTCGCCGCCACACAGCGAATCGATCGTCCCGCATCAACACGGCGAGCAAGTGCGTAAACGCTTTCAAGTATAAATCAAAGAAGTTGATCTAGTTGACAGTGAGTAATGGCTTTAAGGTATTATATTGCGTCATTCTCTAATGTGCTAATGATAACACAGCAATTTGTTTACTAGCCAGGTGTTTATGACAATAGAGACTGCACTTGCCATTTGTCAGGTTTGATAAGGTATTTCAGTATCATTAACAAATGAAACCCTGCCATAAGTTTTCATGTGAAGGGTCCACTGCAATTATGATAAATGTCCTTTTTACTTTGTTTTAAGATATTTCCTTTTTCATTTTTATAAATGGTGAAAGAAAACTCAGCGTTGAAGATGAGAACACCTATGACGCTGAGCATTCTCGCCGTGTACCCGATTTTTAAAAACGTATTTTTCTTGGGTTTTTAAGCGATATTGCTGAGTTTGTAAACGAGATTACAAACTGCATATATCAAGAGTCCGAATGGCATACCTACTTAGAATTTAAAAAACTTTGGACATTCATCATTATTGCAGCGGACCCTTCATATGTTACCAAACTTGACCTGGTAACACCATTAGAAAATTTCAACCCCGAAACTTCGGTGGCTATAGAAATGAAAAAACGAAAATATCAATTTTTTCAATATGAACAAGTATTATCTAAAACTCTTCCAAATTTGAAGTCGATAGCATTAACAGTGATGCAGCTGTGACAGACGAACGAAGTCGCACCATTAGGGTTCCTTTTAACCCCCGACGCAAAAAGAGGGGTGTTATAAGTTTGACCGCTATGCGTGTCTGTCTGTCTGTGTGTCTTTCTGTAGCACCATAGCTCTTAAACGGGTGAACCTATTAAGGTGCGGTTTTTTAATTTAAAAGCTGGTTTTCTGGCGGTGGTTCTTAGACATGTTTTATCAAAATCGGTTCACCCGTTTCAGGGTCTTCAGCTGTTTTGTTATTTGCGTTGGGGATTTTTTATTTAAATTTTTAATTTATGTTATTTACAATTTTGGTAGGGAACCCTAAAAAACGTTATTGTAAGAAGCAAGCCTTTTAATAAACATTCTTGGTCTAAAGACTGCAATACCCCTGCAACGTACACCACAATCTTAACACAAAACGAGCGGCTAAATAAAAACAAACAGAACTAGTTCCGCGTTACAAAGAAATGCAATTATTCATGCATCCAGAACCTTTTGTTTTAAACACAATCGTCTCCTTCGCAGCTTCGGTTCTATGGCTTTGAAAAAAAGTGTGCAACTGACGTTTTAAGATTTCCTTTCCTTGCCTTTACTTAGCAATCTAAAACTGTACATAATACAGTTCACTTTATTTATTTCTAGATGTCGTGCTTAGATATGAGGAAATAGCTCTTATTGGCATAACAGCGTGCATATTAATTATGGTAGTTAAGAACAAAAATACAGCATTGTAATGTGGGGCGTTCTGGTGTCAAATAAAATATACGTGTTGTCGGTTGCAACGACTATATTGATCAAATCTTACACTGACAGCAATTACGCACTGCATCCGATCCGGATTCGTGAAAATAAGAATATAAAAAACTAGGACCGAATTCGGATATTGCTTTACGCACTGCATCCGATCCGAATACGTGAAAATACGAATCTAGAGTCTAAAAAACTCAGACCGAATTCGGATATCGCTAACGCACTTATCCGGTCTCTGATCCAAATTCAAACAATTCAGGGGCTATCTCTGGCATATCCATTTGGCATCCGATTTGAATCCGAGGTAATGCGAAAGCGTTCATACAAACAGTACTACGGCTACTTCGGTCCGTCAATATTTCTTCCGAATTGGAAACTCACGGATCACGGAGAGAAATCGGATGACGGAAGTCGGATCTAGTGCGTAAACTACCATACAAATAGTTCTATGACTACTTCGGAACGTATTTTCTCGGGTTCGGATCGGATGCAGTGCGTAACCGCTCTAAGGTTATTCCTAAATACAATATCACAAGAGGTAAGGCAAGTCGCACACTACAACGTGAATGGTTAGTCACTGTACAATTTTTACCATGGGACAAACTCTAAATTCGTGAAAAAAATAATCTACTGTTGCATACAAAATAATCAATGTTGCTTAAACAAAATGTATGAAATAGCAGTATTTTTTTCCATAAATTCTGAGTTTCTTCCGTAGTAAAAGTTGTACAGAATGAAGCACCAGTAATGCTGTATATCTCTCAAATACTGCGTCTATTGTGTAAGGGCTTCAGCCAGTTGAGACTTCCGTATTCAGTGTAATCCATTACAGAAGTCCCCTACGCAGCATGCTAAGGTTCCAACAAAAACAGACACAGCAAGTCACACGGCTTGCTATCTTCCAATATGTATTGTGTCCCTAAATACTGTAATTAAAACAACAAACAAACTGTACCAAATCATGATCGACAATGTACACAATATTAATTTGACAAATCTCATTAATTAATAAGCAGTGTAAACTGTTATATTTGGAATCGTACCGATCTCCGCGTGGATTAAACCGACTGGTCTGTATTCATTATATTCAAATTCATTCGGTACAGTGCGGTCATACTGTAGGATGAGCGGAAAATGCGTGAGATTAACGTATGATATAACGAACTTGTGATAGCGATGCCCGATACGTATCGATATTTTGGTGTATCGATACAACGGAATGCGATATATCGATATTTTGTATCGATACACGTCAATACGATATTTGGCTGTATCGTATCGCTTCGCCAGAATATCGCATCGAAAATATCGTATTGTTTTGAGTACCTACTTAGAGTGATGTTCGGTTGGTGAAATACATATTGAGATAGGTAACAGTAACAAAGATTACAAATGTAAACTAATTATTCTTCTTTTGTAATGCCGCCACACTTGTAGATGCGGCATTAACCTTTGTAATACGATGCGGATAGGTAAGACCTAATGTAAATATTACTTTTGACTTTGTTGATTTTGTGCGTGATTTTTATTAAGAGTGATTTGGGTGCGAAATGCAAGTTGTGTTTATTAAATGTTAAAACTAAAGGCAACACTACGAATTTGCAACTCCACTTAAACTACAATACGATATTTCGATACGATATTTACAGTATCGATACAAAGACATACGTGATATATCGTGTATCGATACAATCAGTTGCGATACATTACGATACGATATATCGATACAAAGCGACATATCGGGCATCGCTAACTTGTGATGAGGGAGGATGAAACGCATGTGACTAAAAGAGTGATGAATATGAATGTCGATAGATGGAGGGGAAAGGGAGACCAAATAAAAAAGATGGATGAATTGTGTTTGGGAGGATATGAAGGAAAAGGGAGTGAACGATGAGGTGATGGCTGACAGGGAAGAATGGAAGAGAACAACATATTGTGCCGACCACGAGTAACTTGGGAACCAGGCACGAAGAAGAAAAAGGTAACGTCAACTTGAAACTGGGTAGTTACTGGGTAGTAGTATGGGTATACAACGTCAACAATATATATTATTATAAAAATATGTAGTATTTTACGTAGCGCAGTTTGTTTTAATAGTGTTCCATCTCACTTAGATATTGACCTGTTTAGGACCAGCTCAAATGCAGTAAGACGCATGTTTAATAAAGACTATTTCGATGATGACCGCAGCTAGCAAGCAGTATGATTTAGATTTATAAAATATTTTTGTTATTCATTTATTCAATGAGTTTTATTTTCTTTTTTTTTCTTTTTTTTTGTGTAACTTTAGGTACTTAGTTATATATATGTGGAAGCTTTTCATTAGCAATCGTTGTTAAAATATTGCACCTTATTAGTCCGTAAGCTTTCCCCAAAATAAATAAATTAATTAAAATATGCATATGAGAAGGTAATAGACTATACAAAAAAACGTTAATTCTAGTGCAATGCTTCCAATACAATATCTGATGATCAATCAAGTATTTAGCTTACATAGCAACAAATTCATAAGGTAAAACTTGTCCAAAGATATTGTATACAACGTTATTTTTACTTTATGCGAAAACCGAGACACCCCAACAAGATTTTCATCAGAACTACCTGAATATGTGTTTTTTTTTAGTAAATCTCCAAGTTACACCTTAGTTTATGTCGCGTTAAGTTCGCTAAAAAAGTGTGAAATGCCTGAGATGTGCTATGCAGGAGTTGTCTAATACACGGAAACTGACCGAGCTGACCATTTCAAGCCTCAAGGTGTCTATTCCCGTCAATTGTTATGGGTAGAAACCTACTGAAACAAAATTGAAATTTATGAAAAAAAAAAAAAAACAAAAAAAAAAAGTGGTGAAAAAAATATGTCAATCGATTCTCCTAGTGATTCTGAACAAACTAATTTCAGGTTTCGCATATACTAAAACTAACCTTGTATAAGTACCTGAGGGTCAAAGCCCTTGCTAAGTTTGAAAGTAAGTACAAAGTATTATTCAAATAGGGGCTATGACTGAAACACAAAATGTTTGGTTACTTTCGCTAAAATAGTTTAACTTTTTTCATTATTTTATCATCAGAAAGTCCAGAGAGGACACGCGTAGCTTAGTAGGTATCACAGGAAAGTTTATACCAACATAATATTAGAATTATATGATTGTATGGACTGCCTCGTTGGTCTAGTGGCCGAAAGCGCGATTGCTGAGCATGAGATCCTGAGTTCGATCCCCAGATCGGGCAAAGTGTTACTAGGTTTTTCCATGTGCAATTTCTTGGTAGTATCCCAGTCTGGATTTGCGCCGGGTTGATGGCAATAGAATGGCCCCTATATCAAGGGACTTAAACGTAACGGTGAAATGAGGGTTTACTATACACCTCTGCCCAACACTTTGGGGAATTATATGGGGTGTATGAAAATAGCCTCCACGAGTGACGGTACTTAAGTACGTCTGGCGCACCCTGGACAGTAAACTCCACTACCAACATCCCTAACTGGCTAATCTTTTCACAACGGCATAAATTAAATGATATTTATTTCTGTAAATAAATCTGTTACAGACACTTTTACAAGTCAATGTAATGTTTTTTTAAGACTAGATGGCGCCGGCATTTCCTATCTGACTAACTGTGGCTATTTCTCATATACTCGTAGCTCATAACAACACGAGATTAGAAGAATTAAAGTTATACCATGACCAACAGTCATTATACCAGTCCATTTTCCATTAAAAATAAGCTTAAATTTAAAAGAAAAAAAAACCGGCCACGTGCGGCAAGTTCCGTACTATAATCTATAAAAACGACAAAAAATAACGTTTGTTGTATGGGAGCCCCCTTGAATATTTATTTTATTCTATTTTTTTAGTATTTGTTGTTATAGCGGCAACAGAAATACATCATCTGTGAAAATTTCAACTGTCTAACTATCACGGTTCATGAGATACAGTCTGGTGACAGACGGACAGCGGAGTCTTAGTAATAGGGTTTTACCCTTTGGGTACGGAAACATAAAAAATATACCTCAAAAAAAAATTGTATTTAGTCACCAAGCTGGACAATCAAGTTAATGACCTCAATATCAACTACAGAGACCATACATCTTTCTAAAAATAAACCAAAATACCTGAAAGACCCTCTCGTTCATAACTCGGTTCGTCTGGCGCCCCGCCAGCACTGAGGCCCCACATTTCATATTCAAAGCGACCGCTGTAAAACACTTCCACTCGCGAATTATTCACACAGGTCTAAGTGAATAAGTAAACAAATCTATTTCAGTTTGTTTACTAAATATGGACACTGGTATTGATTTTGTAAACTTTCGGTGGGTGTATGTAAAGTAAGAGGAATATTTTTCTAGTTCCGAAATACCGTTACTAGTGGCGATTTATCTGTTCAGAATATTGAGATGTTATGTGGTCCATTCTGGTCACAGCAACAACGCGGTTTATGGCTTCATATGATAGTGTTTGAGAGCTTCGATGTGCTATTGTCTCATGTCATTAACATATCCTACTTTTGTTATTAATCTACTGTCATATTGTAGTCTTACAACTTACAAGGAAGGAACTGCGCATAAAGACTCTTATGGCGCGCAGGTCTTTTTTTAAACGTTACTCCACACTGTGATTTCTTGGAAGAAATGACGCTGTACACGCACCCACACTGCCATCCTATGTCTAAAAGACTAATAAACTACGTAAAAGCGCAAAATTTTCTCCATCGACCAGTCTGATCCGTATTTTTTTATCATTTGTCAATTACGAGATCCAGAGACTTTTACCAAGACATTACCATATAATACCATACCATATAGTAGATAGTCAAATTTCAGTACAAAAAAGCATGACAAAAACAAAAACTTTAACTTTAAAAACTGTACTAGTCGTAACTCATTAAAAGTTATACAATGAGCTTAAAGTAGCCCAATAATTTGGTATAATCAAAAACATCTATATGTCTTCAGAATTTCTCGAGACAACACTTTCGACGTTTTTGCTCATAACTCAAAATTAAGTTTAGTCACTTAACGGCCCTTTAGACATAGGACGGCAGCACAATACAGGTATCAAAGGTGCATTTACAGACACAAATCTAATATGCACAAACACCCAGATCAAAAAATTTAGGCCATAAAAATAATACTCCCGTGCAAAAATCGAACCCCCAACCCGCACTCAGCCCCTGCATTAACCACACCCCATTATTAGCCACATTAGCTTAATAGAGCCATTTATCTACATAATTATATCTTAGCCTTCTCAGACATACCACTTACATTATGCAGCAAACATACCTAACTATCAAACGGGGCTCGATACCCCTAAAAACCGAATGATACCGGATTCCTTACAAAAATTTGGTGAAATTCAACAAATGACGAACGTTCGTTGGCATTCGTAGGCTAGGAATGTACGCTGCATTATTGAATGCTACAGAATCCCCATAAATATTGTCGTAATAAAAACGCATTTTATTTCATACACTGGCAGTACTTCAACGCGTGTTCGTCGTACGTCAGTGCATCACAGTCTCAGCTCAAGTGTTAAACGCCGCCACGTCACTATCAAGCACGCTGCGTTCGCGTGCACTATTGCTATGTGCAACTCATATATTATTTACAGTTGCCTGCATTTCTTGTAACGCTACTATTTTAATATTAACAATAATTAGTGATGTGACGACACGTTTGGTGCAATGGCGATTGGCTTCTGCGCTACGGGTCGTGGGTTCGATTCCCACACGGAACAAAAATTTGTATGGCCTACAGATGGTTGTTTCGGGTCTGGGCGTTTGTGTAAGTATGTGAGATTTGTGTCTGTAAACGCACCCACGATACCAGAGAAATCTTAGAAAGGGGAAAAGATTTTTAAAAAATCAGTTATTTTTTCTATATTAGATGAATAAAACACGCATTGATCTCAACTATTCATGACACTATGATCAAAAATGTCATTAAAGTCAGTTTTTTTAAAACATGAAATGAAATTATAACTCGAAAACTATAAAAAATCGCGGAACACATGGGGGTGAATCGAGTACCTCTAAGGGTGCTCTACCTCTGGACTTCCATCAGACACTACTTTTTGGGACACCCTGTATATTGTAGTCCACTGTTGGGCAAAGGTCACTCGGCATTTTTAGCCAAACTTTTAGATGTACACACGGCTACACATCAAGCTATACATTTCCTGTTTACACTGACCTCTCATTGTAAGGAAATCCTATACAATGCGAGATCAGCTTATAATGGAAATGTATAGCTTGATCTGTAGCCGTGTGTACCTATCAAACAATTAAAATCAATATTCAGCCTTTCCCAGTGTATTTATACAACAATTACATCGAGTACTTCAGCACCAAAATAAACTTGCATGTATGTGTACACAGATAAGATAAACTCCACATTATCGGCCAGTTATCGTGTACCAGTGCAATTACTACAAGAAAAACACTCCACGAATACTTCGTACTAACCATATCATCACGCTGAGATAACAAGGCACCGAGTACGAACAAACATAAACACAAACATACTTCCAATGTATATGAAAACAGAAATGATTTATACCGACTACGTTGTATGAAAGCCGCGTAGTAATTCGTAGAGGCGCTACGAGTTCTCGTAGAGCGCTACAAGCTACAAGTTTGGTACAATGGTTACGTGAGTTAAATAAATATGGGTACATATTTATTTGAGTATTTGTGTCTGTGTTTGGGATAATTTCGGAAACTACTCTGTGGATTTCGTTAGAATTTGCCACTTATTGGCTATTATTGGCTTTTAAACACATCTTTCGTTAGCTCAGAAATATAATACACTGGATGAATTTCTTTACCGTGTGGAAAAAAATTGGGTAATAGGTGAACGGAGTAGAAGGCACTGGCATGGTTTCTTTTTTTTTTTTCATTCTCTTTCTATGAATTTGATCCATCCATAGGATACCAACTTTCGAAATTCGTCGAATCCGGAGCGTATGATTTGATTTGAATTGAGATGTTATTTAATCGATTTATTTATTTCGAAATTTGTTTTTATTGTTTAAGTATGAAAGCTTAATTCAAATTAGTATTATTTATTGATAGATAAATTGATTACAGGACAATGAAAAAAAATAAAAACTATGCCATTCTACTCCGTTCAACAATTATACTAAAAAAAAATTCCAGACGGTAAATCAAGTCATCCGTTCACGATTACCCGGATCCACACCAAACGATCCAATGCGCTCCGATCGTGAACTTGCCGCGACCGATCCATTGGTTCTCGGTTTTTGGATTAAGCACAAAGATGCCTCAGTCACATGGCGCGTGTCAGAGTATGTAGAATTGTAATAATTAAAGCTTTTTATATTATGTTCCGTTTATTGTGTTTCTTGTTTCTTTTTACTTTTAAAAGCATTTCTAAAGGAACAGACCACCATGGGTCATGATTTCCGAACGAAAGTTATGATCTGTGGCAATGTTTGTTCAATACAAAATACTATTTATTTCACAATTAAAAAGAAACAATGCCATTATCATGTATGATGTATAAACATCATACATGATAATGGCATTGTTTCTTTATAAAATTATTATAAAATGCTCCTTATATTTTATTTTATTATTTCAACTTACTAATTTGTCATTATTAGATAGATTTAGTAATTAAAGTAAGCTCAGTTGATGTTATGTTTTATGGAATGTTATTTAAAGGTTACAATCTAATGCTTATAAAAATAACGTAATTATCTGACTATGTTTCAAAACAGTTCTGCTAAATTAGATCTTATTATTATTACCAATGTTTAAAGTTATTTAGTTAAAATGTATGACAATCTCTGATTGGTTGAAAATGGCGCCTTATGATTACTTTTGTGCTATTGTTTGATAAAGTTATAAAAAGGAAGGTAATTCTCAAAATAGGGTTACATTAGTCTTGGAACGATTACAGGAAGATACTAAGTTAAGTACTCTGATTGTTATTTTACACTGTTACTATGCTAGTCTGATTATAAATATATCTATGCTAATTTGATTGTAAATAATTATATATTATTTGCTATGTGTGTTTATATATATTATTTAGCTTGACATTGCTATGGTCTGACCTATATTATTTTATTATCTGACTAGCTTGTCCTTATTATTTTCTATTCTTGTGAATTATATTGTGTATACCATGTAACTAACAACTAACCCAAATACAAGTACTCTCAGTGGTGGAGAGTCTATGTTGGTTTCATTTACCATACCCGATGTGCCCCTGATAGGTAGATATTGGTCTTAACTGTAATGCTATGCTCACTATATCCATTTCTATAATCATGTCTACCGACATTATTGCTATTCCTAATATCTAGTACATTGATATTGCTAAATTATTATTCAAGTGAAATAAGTAATTATTAGTATACTTTACTTGTCAAAGATTTAGGTAGTTTTCATAATAAACTATTCATGGTAAATAATTCTGGTTTATATATTATTCTATATTTGTCACATTACATTTATACATACCTACAGCTATTTATATGATTATATGTCTATATAATCTAACACGCGCGTGGCGCGGACGATTATGTGCGGAGCGCGCGATCAAACGCATGGTCTGTGATCAAACGTTATGGAATCCAATTATGGATCGGCTGGAGCGTATTGGAGCGGCGCGGCAGGATCGCAAGAAAATTCAAGCCGTCAGATGAGTACGATCCACGATTGGATCGTCTGGTGTGGATCAGGCTATTTAGAATCGCGATCCAAATATCGTGATAAATATTGAGCGTGTAGCATGCGCCTCACAAGTTATATTAGGTCAACATGTAAATCCTGCTAACAGCGTAAAAAAACCAACACACCATAATACGCTAGTACCTCTCACAACTGACCATAAGAGGATAAAGCTCCTACAATAACAAGGGTAGTACACAAGAGGCTTTGGGATTACAGCGTATACTTCAGCATCCGCCCGTTGTTACCATGTTACTATTATATTATCACACAATAACTGTTCTCATAACACGTTGACTTTTCATCATATGTGTTTGTGTGTACACATGTGTATACAGGGTGTAAATGAATTCGTGTAGTTACTTAAAACGACGTGCATGGAAGAGGCACGGGATGTTGAGTTTTTTTTTTCTTTCATCCTATAGTAATGTAGTCCTATTTAAGCCACCTGATCAAGCTTTAAAAAAAACCTTTTTAGGGTTCGATACTCAAAGGGTAAAACGGGACCCTATTACTAAGACTCCGCTGTCTGTCTGTCACCAGGCTGTATCTCATGAACCGTGATAGTTAGACAATTGAAATTTTCACAGATGATGTATTTCTGTTGCCGCTATAACAACAAATACTAAAAAACAGAATAAAAATAAATATTTAAGGGGGCTTCCATACAACAACCGTGATTTTTTTGCCGTTTTTATGGAATGGTACGGAACCCTTCGTGTGCGAGTCCGACTCGCACTTGGCCGGTTTTTTTAATGTTCATGTTCTATTTTTATGCTACGCATAAATAAATGGAACCACGGCGACACATCTGGCGGGTACTAATAGCGCGATATCGCTCTGTGCAGCCAGTTAACTCAGTGCGTTAAAATGACTCAGATAAAGTACACTAACTAGCATTTCATTTTGAATTTAGTTTATTTTTTAACCTGGAAGAGTCCCATGCAGGGTCAATATGTGGCAACTGACCACGAGGTTTGTAAAAAATATATGAATTCTGATACACGCTGTATATTTACCTCACAATTTAAAGGCTTTTAATTAAAAACAAATATTGGTAAATTCATCGAAATAAATTCAACGTCCAATCGCGGTAATCTGTTGGTTTTCGATACGTTTGATCCATTGTCTACTCAAAAGGGATTTTACTGTATTGGCTGTTCAGGGAATTATACAGAACAAGTTGCGCCCGCGGCTCTACTCGTATCAAAAGTTCTGAATTTCCTGGTAATTAGAAAAGTTTTTAATTTAATGGGAAGAAGAGGTTACCTGTGTTAACTTCATGAATTTAGCTGTGAACATGTAACAAAAGAAAGGTAGAAGCAAATTCACTATTGTATTTATGATATTGATAGGATTGCAATAACTCTAGCCAATGTTTCGGCGCTCCTCCTTCGAGAATTCAACATCCTTTGGGATTCTCGTACCTATAGAACAACTCGCGAGAAAGCAAACGCCAGCAAAAACAATACGAACGATTTTCACCAACATAAATTCTCTGGTTCAACAACAGTTTACTATGAAGTCTATGAATGAGCTTTTAAATTGTCAAGTAAAATAAAACACACATCGAGTCACCGCACGGCGACCGATAATATTTGCAACTACTTTTCTAATTTCTTTTCAGAAATAAAATAAAGTTTTTATGCGCCTCTCTGGACAACAAACAATGTACTCTATAACTGTATTTACTCAAGTTGTAATATTGTATTCAAACGAGTATCCATGGTGTTTCTTTCCGGCTCTTCTTCATAGGAAACGACTAATTGAAACCGTGCACCTAAATTCGGCTTTTCGTAAGCGCCTGTAATTGTTTATGTGAAATATTCTTTTTTGATTTAGTATTTATTTCTGTATATATGATTTGTAACCTTTAAGATAAATTATTTCAAACCGTTTACTAGACTTATATATCGGGTGTAAAAAGACCCATAACGATGACGAAAACCACGTATTCTACCCATCATTGGGATCATTTTTTTCGAACAAACCATACCTGGGAAATCATTGGTTTTGGAGATATTGAAGGTCAAAGTACACATTTTTATTTTTTTAGTTTTTTTCAAAAACGATTTGTAAGTCATAATACTAAACTTTCTTCCATACAAACATTATCAAAAATTTCAATTTTTCCTAACAAATTACGCATTTGAAGTTACAAAAACGCAAGGAATATCAATCGCACATGACCGTCTTGGCTCAGCTGTGTGGCCGCTGCACGCATGCAAACGCGCGGCATCGCCACAACCATAATTTGCGCGCTACAAAAAAAAAGAGTTATTTTTCATGCCAAAAAATAAAAGTCGTTTCCAAGCAATTATTTTTGGTCAATGTAGTTTAGTTTGATGTACAGAGTGCGTAGATGTCGGCTATGTGATGGGTCTTTTTACACCCTGTATGTACTAGAACTTTAGTCAAACAGTAGTTTAACTGGAGAGTTAGTGTTGGTAAACACCAGCCTTAATCGGAGAAGTCTTTATCACACTTCATAGACTCCACGATTATATTCCAGGCGAACGAAGCCACATCTCACTCACAACTCAACACACTCCAAGTAACCGTGGAATAACACTCGCAGTAACAAGTGACGTCACGGCTCCACGTCGTGTGCAGACGCGGGGAATATCATTGTTGTACACTGTGAAACAGATTATCTAATAGTTACAAAAAATCTGTGACGTCATGATAAATTATTATTTAGAAGGTCTTTGCACGCTGAGGGAATCTTCTAGTGCCTCTCCAATTACTAAAGGTTGTCCATCAACTCCGAATATTTCTCCTTGTTCTTTGCAAGAGTCAGCTCAGCAGCATTCGTGACTCCGGTCCACTCGCGAATATTCCTCGCCGAAGAAAACAGTCTTGATTGACTTCTGGTTGACTTCAAGACTTTTTTCTTCAGCCAACACTGCGTTTTCCTGCTACTTTTCCCATAATTATAAGTTGCAGTAAGTATACCTCTCGAGCAGAAAAACGTGTCCGAGGTAGGCAAGCTTTCTTTGTTTGACGGGCTTGCATTCCTTAGGACCTCGATATTGATGACTTTCGGAGTCCAGCTAATAGACAGCGGTAAGACATACTGAGGTGGAAATAGCTGGAATCAAATCGAACCTACGTCTTACAACAACTAGCAAACCGACCATTCCACCATTTTGCACTAAGCGCTTCCAAACATCCTTCATAATGCGCACGGCAAAAGAGTGGAACTCACTACCTGTGTCTGTGTTTCCGAACGCTTACAACCCAAATCTCTTCAAAGTTAGAGTGAACAGGCTTTTTCTGGGTTAGCTCGCTTCATCGTAGACTTTGTCTCTGTCACCTCTGCCCTTGACCAGAGTCAAGATCAAACCGATATCATTTATTTAGTTTTTATTTATATAGTTACAGTGTTTTCTTAATATTACATCTGCCAAACTGCAGAGCAGTTTGTCGGCAGTACGTTCTCGTGGATTATGCACAAACCTATAACTAAGCATACATTGTTACTAATTATATATTAAATCTAAGTTAGAAACCAAGTTATGGCTCTGTAAGCAACTACTCTGTATGTAGATGCAAAATAGTTGCTCACAGAAACACACTACCACTTGTCAACGTGTCCATAACTACTACTCAAAGCAGCGTCAGCTGATGCGTATCACGGGGCCACATCTGTTCACCCCATCATACTGAGTATGGAGTAGACAGACCCAGTCCCACAACACGCACCGACCGACGGCGACGCCGCCAACCAACTGTTGCATCATTTTTTTGTCATCTGCCTAGCCTTTTTCCAACTATGTTGGGGTCGGCTTCCAGTCGACCGGATGCAGCTGAATATCAGTATTTTACATGGAACGACTGCCTATCAGACCTCCACAACCCAGTAACTGGTTAATACGATACTCTTGGTAAGACTGGTTGTCAGACTTTCTGGCTTCTGACCAACAGTAACGACTGTCAAAGATCTACAAATGACAGCCGGGACCAACGGCTTTACGTGCCTTCCGAGGCACGGAGGAAACTCGCTATGGTAAATGGTCACCCATCCACAGACCAACCTCGGCAAGCGTGGCTTAACCCGGAAGATCGGTCTATGCGGCTGTAATTATTTAGCCACGAGCTCCTCAAGATCAAACCGATATCAAATTTAAAAAAAACGACAAATGTATCATACAGCTATGCTTTTCATCATGAAAAACTGGCCAAGTGTGAATCGAGCCCCAAGTGATTAGTGTTCCGTACCGCAGTCAAAGCAAGATTTCCCCTCGCAGGCTGTTTTAAATTGGAGCCCAGTGAAAGGGCTTCACTGGTATAAAGACGGTGCAGTTTTAATTGATTGTTGAATGCATAGGGACCGCTGAAGTTGGTTTATTTTACAAGGCGAAATGTCAAACGAAACGAATTGTTATGAAGCTAGTGGGAGATGGAATTGAAACTGGTCACTTATAAACTTCTAGTTGGACGCCCGCGGCTTCGCTACCGTAGTATATCAAGATAAAATATGCTTTGTCCTTTTCTGGATTTCAGACTATCTCTATGTCAAGTTTCATCAAAATTAAGTCACTAGTTTAGTCGTGAAGGAATAACGAACCGGCAGATAGATAAACTCACTTTTGCATTTAAAATATTAGTGTGGACTATTGTCTAAAGGGAGCCATGTTCTGGTATACAGGACGTCATCTTCCATCAGCACAGCTGTCATCCAAAACTGTTGCCGGAGCCGAGTCCCCAGCGTGTCGTACTCTAAAGATACTCAACGCGCTCCTGACTACCAATCCTGAATGTGATGTGTTTGCGGATGAATGGAATAAAATTATGCATGTATGTCTGGCATTCTGTGAGAGAAAGTATGCGAGGGTGTCCACTGTTCCATGTTAGTTTTTAATTTAATTTTACGATGTAATTTATAAAACCTACATTTTGTCTCCATGTTAATTATTGTAATTGGTATTGTACCGTTTTAATTAACTATAAATAAATAAATTTTAAAAAAACAGCTTGTATGTACAGGCATCACTGTACAAGCAAACATTTTTTTTCACGTTTATACCCTGGATTTCCTCACTCACCTCTTTGTAACAGATGAGAGCGTAAGCCTGAAAATTATGTTACAGACAGTTAATGTATTTAACTAAGGACCGATTTTTCAATCTTGATTTTGAAGCTTTTGTATATAAAATATGTCAAACCGCCATATTTATTCCATAGATAAAAGTTATCTGACTATTGAAAAATAAGCCTTAGATTGCCAAATTACAAGTTTCTTACTTAAATAGCTTACAAAACATCTGCCATCAAAATGTCTCATGCTGCGTGATTGCAAAGTCCGAAAAATATCTTTAAATGAAATGAGACTTGGTTTTACATTAGATCGCAAAACTTTTTTCGGCAAGAGTCGCGATACTTGGCGTTTGTTTATATGAATGTTTTAATGGGATCCTTTTTGTCCCTAATAAAGTAAAATAAAAGACCGTGGAGGCAGTGAAACTGCTTTAGCAGCCCAAACCGTAACGTTCATACAGTCGTGTTCAGAACGACACAGTCCAATTCGGGCAAGTTCGGTTACGTAAAGTTAGTATCAAAGTTAGGCTTCACTCGCGTCTTATACATAAAGCCCATCAACACGAGGTTAGTACGTAAGCCAGTGCAGAAAGCCAGCTGATAACCGCTGGCTTATCGCACTGCACTGACCATCCCAGGCTAGAAAGAAATTGCTTCCGCCGGGAAAATGGTGCCAACAATTTGCTAAATTTTTGTGCATGATGACATGGTCTAACAATATCGAGAAAAACTATTTTATGCACGATCAACTATTATCAGTCAAATCTTTTGATAGAATTTAACATTAAAATCAAACTGCCGGACTGCCACGTTGGTCTAGCGGTCGCAAGCGCGACTGCTGAGCGTGATGTCCTGGGTTCGATCCCCAGGTCGGGTCGGGTCCAAAGTGTTATTGGATTTTTTTGTGTGAAATTTCTCAGTAGCAGCCCGGAGTCTGGATTTGTGCCCGGTCGATGGCAATAGGCTCGCCCCCTATTACATGGGACGTAAACATAACGGCGAAATGTAGGTGTACTATTTATACACCTCTGCCAACCCTTCGGGGAATACAGGCGTGAGTTTATGTAAATTAATGTTTTAGTTCATTAAGGGTGACACCACACCAATCGATCGATGATAGATCCACGTCGATCAAGATGGATCGTTGGTTCATGATCACATTATCCCAATCAATCGACAATCGATCGATTGGTGTAGTAGCAGCCTAACGTAGAAACACATAGATCAAGGTTCTAGTAAAAAAATCACGAAAAAAGTGTCCTGAATTTACGTACACCAACTGAGCGCGCGCCAAGACACACCGCCATATAAACTTAGAAATATCAACAAACTAATTAAAATCCTATGTCGTCATCACAATGTCTAATTTAGCTTACAACCATACGTAGATTCGACTGCACCTATTTACGTAAATTAGCCTTCTTTTTCGCGTGTTAATATACAATCGGTTTTGACATTTTTGAGTGCTAATCAAAAGTCCATATGTTTCTACGGCAATATTTTAGGTACATATTTACAACAGAACGTTTAAATACGACATACATAGATAATTGAATATTAAACACAGGTTTAATTACATGATGCGGAGCTACAAACGACATTATTCCATTTATCAAATACACGCATTACTGCGCGCTACCTGCAATAGACAAAATTAGTTGCTACATTAAACGCAGTACAATAAACAACGATGTTATGTCGTTAGGTGCAGTTGTTTATTGTGATTGCTAAATTGTTGGATTGCTAACTAATGTATAGTTTACACGAGCTTAGTACTTGTCATTAGTACTTAGTAAATAGGATCGGTTTCTTTTTAGTCAAACTTACTTATTATTATTAACTAATTCAGCATTTTATGCAAGGTACCTTAGTTACCTTAAGTGTGTGGCAAGTACTAAGCACAAATTACTAAGCTCGTATAAACTATACATAATGCAAATTGCTCACTTTACATTTAGTAGTTTAGAATTAGAACTACACTCATGCATAATTCCTTGTATTCTGGACATCTATACAAAAATTCAAAAACCAACTACGGGAGCAAAACAGAACCATACTTTTTCTGAG
The DNA here is from genome assembly GCA_905220435.1 of Amphipyra tragopoginis. Lineage (NCBI taxonomy): Eukaryota > Metazoa > Arthropoda > Insecta > Lepidoptera > Noctuidae > Amphipyra > Amphipyra tragopoginis. Next base: position 25,436,920 of record HG992008.1, on the reverse strand, counting down.
AATTTTTAATATGAACTCAAAAGGTACCTATTCAAATATGTTGCTACACAAAGGTCATTTATTAAAATACTTCGAAAAATTATAACATCCTAGATTCCAAACAAAAACAGAGCAACTGGGGAATTTTACGCTTGAAATATTAAAATGTAAGTTCTGAAGTAAAACTAGGTAAGAAAACTATTCGGAGCTGAGGAGAGAACTATACAAGTTTTATTGCTATAGGACTGGGTAACAAAAACGAATACTGCGCAGGAGATTTATTGCTAAACTATACAATAGTAAACTTTAACGATAAAGTATGAGAATTATTTATAGCTTATTGCTTATTTAAAAACAAAATCTATACAGGGTGTTAACGAATTCGTGTAATTCCTTAAAACCACATGATCTGCTACTGTTGTAGATTGGCCCTGCGCGAGAAATAGAGTGATTAAAAAAAAAAATTTTTTTTCATGCGTTAGGGGTAAATGATCGTATCTAAACCACCTAATAATGATTCAGTAAAAAAATAAGGGTTTTTTTTGCTAAAAAAATATTTTATGCGCTTGAACATTTCATAAATGAATGAAAGCACGGCGCCTCGGCTGACGGGCACGACTAACGCAATATCGCTCTTTGCAGTAAGTTAACCGGGGGCTCTAAAATGACTCAGAAATAGAAAACTAAGATTTTATTCAGAATTATTTTTTTCAGTTGATTTTCAAAAATTCTCTTTTAGGGTTAATCTGTGTCACGCGGTTTGAAGGAATTACACGAATTCGATAACATCCTGTACATTTTCTGAAATTTACGCGAATCGAATTTATTGACGCAAACAATTTACGGATTATATCGCAGTCCCATTGTTTATTTAATACATGTTTGTGTACGTATGTTTTATTGCACGTTAGAATGTTGCACGTAAGTATATAAAATAAAATGGAACGCAATATAATCCGTAAGTTGTTTGCATCAACACACTTATTTTACAAAAGCTATCTAAAACTTTATGGTAATAAAGGTCGTAGCGTCGTAGTAAATTCTGTTGCGTTTTTAAAAGAAAATGTAATGAACGTATGTTTTAGGAAAATGTTGCTTTTATGTAAAACTAGATTATGAAAAACTAGCTTATTTTTTTTAAATCGTTGTCCCACACTAAGATTTCTCTTGTATCGTGGGTGCGTTTACAGACACAAAAGTCACATACACAAACGCCCAGAACCGAAACAACCATCTGTAGGCCATACAAATTTTTGTTCCGTGTGGGAATCGAACCCACAACCTGTAGCGCAGAAGGCAATCGCTTAGCCATTGCACCAAACGTGTCGTCCATTATTAGACGTCCATTATTAGAAAAGGAATGGAATCTAAAAAAAAACCTAAGAAGCTTCAATATCTGTCAACTAGTTCACAAAATAGTATAAAATCTATAATAGCTCGCCGTACAATATTAAAATTGTCCATAGTTGTATGGCCTGCATCTCAAAATTGACCACGTAAAGGACAGTTAAACACAAAACATAAACAAATAAAAGGCTTTATTACCCCGTGTCAAAACTTTTCTCGGAGCTATTATTTATGCGCGAAGAGCACTAAAGGTTCTACGTAACTTAAAACAAATTCCGTAACAAAACATCTTAAGACAACCTTAAAATAAATACGTACAGAAGGACCACTTACATTATAAAGCCGGATGTACACGAGATCACTAAGGGCGACATTCACAGACCAGATTTAGACTTTATTTTGCTAGGTAAGCGTTTCATGCGACTATCAACATTATTTTTATAAAAATAAGGTTCATATTCGTGTGAAACGCTTATTTTAATTAGCAAGTCTAAGTGTGGTCTGTGAATTTCGCCCTAAATGATGCGTCATTCGCTTGTGGTTGAAATCCGACCATTATTTTACCTGCCATAACAGCAAAATATACAGATTTTTTTTGCACATCTATGGCACTGTACCTTTACATGCCCAAAAGTCAGATAAAGTAATGGTCGAATTTTAACCACAAGTCAACTCATCACTTAATAACTTCACGTAGTAACTTTATGCACAAAAACAAGCTAACGCACACGGAAACACGAAACAAAAATATTGCTATAGCACGTGCAATATAGTCTTTTCGTTTCGCTTAAACCGACTTGAGAATAACGTGCGAGTTCTTTATCACGCGTTTTCAACGGTGGTGCTTCTGTACCTTCTTATTCTGTGGCAATAATGTGCACCTTACCTAACCAGGTGGCCGCACAGAGAAGCGGCTTAAACGTCGCTTGTTATAGAATAAATTTGCAATATCTTTCGAGGATTGTTTTATTAAAAAGCTATTTCCATACACATTGCTTCGTTCATCTTGGACTGAAAAAGTAGAAGTAAGCTATCTGCCTGATTAAAATTGGCACGACAATAACATTCTCAAATCAAATCTATACATATAAAAGGAGAAGCTGACTGACTGATCTATCAACGCACAGCCTAAACCGCTGGGGTTAGAAAGTTGAAATTTTGACAGTAAGTTCCTTTTGTAACGTAGGCATTAATGTTGGGCGTTATAACATATAACAGATAATATAATTCATTATACATTTCTAATATTCTAACCATTATTTATTTGCAACAAAGACTGTTATAATATATATTATTGTCTATAGGTAGTAGTCGCCCGCCACTCGCGTCGAGTCGTTAAGTCGGCCGAAAGCGTCACACAATTATGAACTTTAACCCACAAATAACAAGAGCAAATTTTTACCACCGTTAAAATAACATAAATATTTATATAATATTAGTGTGAACTTGTTTCATATTACCGGCAAAATAATATTGTCGTACTTTACATCGTATTAAAGCGTCACACAATTATGAACTTTAACTCACAAGTAACAAGAGCAAATTTTTATTACCGTTAAAATAATTTTACATTATATTAGTGTACCTAAACTTAGTTTCATATTACTGCAAGTCTTCTGCTCTATTGATAATTAGTGTTCCTTCAAAACAATACAATTTAATATATATTACAACAGTTAAAAACAACAGTTTGAAAATTATAATATAATGTGTAATGCATTAGGAAAATATATCAGTTACGCCCAACATTAGTAGGCATCCACTAAGAAGGGATTTTTCGAAATTCAACCCTTAAGGGAGTTAAATAGGGGATGAAAGTTTGTATGGAAAATCGTCACTTAACGGGTTCAAAATTTCACGCAAGCGAAGCTGCGGGCGAAAGCTAATTTAATGTAAGAGGTTCAAGACACATGTACACCTGGCAGTAAATATTACACATCGAGCTTTAGAAAGAGATAATCGGCTAGGTTCGGATCCGTATAGCGTCGTCTTTGTCACTCATAAAAATTCTCCACTTTTTTTTTATTTTAATAATTATTTATTTATTTCTTACCACAAATTACAGAGAAAGTAAGTTAAAGTCTATAGACACAATTTCATAATTAATTTGTGGAAGACTGGTGCCTAAACTAAGTTTTTTACAAAACCTGTATGTCAGGTCACCAGGCATGCATCACTTTGTATTATACAATTAGAAAAACTCACGTATTTTAAGTACATCTAATGCCAAATCAATTAATTGAAACATATTTGATAAAATAGTTGTTTAAAAACCAAGAACTCAATTAAACAGACAGCAACTACTACCAAGGACAGGTAGGTACGTAATACTATTATCACAGTGTACCTACTTACTACATACCAGTGGGTCAACGCCCATACATTTGACAGGTCCTATGAAATGTCAAAATTATGTAGGGACAGAGGTTATGTCCCAAGTATGCAGTATGGCTATTCGGGACATAACCTCCGCTCCTTCACCCCGCAACCCCCCGCACGATTGCTCTGCGACAATGTTCTACGTTGACCGACTGTAAGGAGTAAGATATAGGTAGACTGTGCTATTATCAAGCACACGTGTATGACAAGATATATATATGAACGTGGACGAAGCGAAAGGAGTATGTAAGGATGAGGTGAAGGATGGGCGTTTTTTGGGGCTGTCTATTGTAACATTGACTTTAAAAAGGACAAAATAATTCTAGTCTATTGTTAATAAATCAGTTTTAAGTTTGTAGTTTGGATCGTAGCACTCGTAGCAAATCGTAGACACTCGTAGCAACTACATTAATAACCAACCAATAAAAGTATAATGCCCACAAAAACCGCTCGTCTAGTCTACATACCTCTAAAACAGAACGAACGAGAAAAACATCTCCGGGGTTGTTTTGAAGGAAACTCGTTATCTTTATTAGGGGTATATCGAGCGCCCTAAAGGGGTTACGGGCTAGGCAGATATAGCTCTAGGTGTGCCTCAGTACCGTATAAGAGAAATAGACGAAGGTCAATGACTTGTTTAAGGCTAAGGTTATTTCAGGTGAAGGCTTTTTGTTAAGGTAGACGTTTTATGTTAGTAGACGGACGAAAAAATGTTTGTTCTTGGTAAATATTTAATTATTTCTTCTTGCGTAATGTTCTATGCGAAACAGAATTAAGAAGTTGAAAGTGTTGAAACTTTTGAAATATGGGATCTACACATAATTTATTGAGATTAAGGGGGTATTTGACCAACCTATCATTAACTGTTTGTTAAGCTAATTCGGCCTATAAACTTTTCAATAGCTAACATTTGCATTTCACTACATATCAATAGTATCACTATTGATATGACAAGATTATTGAACATAAATGTCATATTAGGTCAAATTTAGCTTATCTGGTTGAAAGTCTTATTGACGACACGTTTGGTGCAGTGGCTGAGCGGCTTTTGCGCTACGGGTCGTGGGTTCGATTCCCGCACGGAACAAATATTTGTATGGCCTACAGATAGTTGTTTCGGGTCTGGGTGTTTGTGCATGTGAAGATTTGTGTCTGTAAACGTACCCACGATACAGGAGAAATCATAGTGTGGGGCAACGCTTTAAAAAAAATTTGTTACAGACTGCATTATTGATATATTGGTGATATACCCCCTAAAAGAGGTAATAATAAGGAATAGGACAATTTACTTTTTTTTTACTTTTTTTTGTGTTTTGGTTACCAGCTTAATATGTGTTTTTTATAAAGTTTATAAAGTGCAATTTTTTTTTTATATAGTAATAAGTATTTAATTTTAAGAAATATTGTATTTTTAATTTTTAATATGGCGTGTGCGTCCGCTTGGGCGAAAAAATAAATACTTTTTCTTTCTCTTTCTTTCTTCTTCTTTTTCTAAATTAGGTAATAATTTGGACCTTACCTTTGAATAAATTATGCAATCGCCGTCCTAATTTAGCAACAAAACTGATAAAACGAAATTCGACCCTACCGATTGAAGGTTATATTTGGATGTACTGCCTAGCCTTTTTCCAACTATGTTGTGGTCACCCTCCAGTTTAACCAGATGCAGCTGAATGCCAGTATTTACACGTAGCGACTGCCATCAGACCTCCGCAACCCAGTTACTAGGCAATGCTGATATCCTAAGATTAGACCGGTTGTCAGACTTTCAGACGTAACGACTGTCATAGGTATTCGTATGACACCCAGGACCGACGGTTTAATATCGTGCTTTCTGAGACAGAGGGGAGATATTTGGATATAGATATCAATATAAAGCATCGTTCAACTGAAATATTATAGCTGCTATGTACAAGTACTCCCAAAGGCAGCAATATCAATAAGACAGACAATGTTAGTGCAGATTGTACGCCACCTCGAGATCGTGCATATTCAATGGAGCGGCTACAGCCTCAATAATGTACTGAATTCATAGTTGAAACAGAGTAGCTAACAATCGATGCTTGTCGTACATGGTTATTGTTTTTATAGAGAAAAGTGACGTCAAACAAAGCTTTTCGATAAGGAAACGTAAGCCAAATCGCCAGAGGCCCGCAATCAACTAAGTAAACTATGGCTGGACATATGCCTCTACCAATGTGCGCCATAACACAGGGAACTTTCTGACAACAAAATGGTCGTGAGCAAAGTATGTACACAGGCTACACGTAGCAAAATATTAAAATAAATTTAGGAAAGGAGTTGTAATGGAAACCTGGAAATATAGTTAACATAGTTTGGGCGTTTGTTTGTGAGATTTGTGTCTGTAAACGCACCCACGATACAAGAGAAATCTTAGTGTGGGGCAACGTTTTTTAAAAGAAGAAGAAGTATCTTAGAATACATATGAATACTTGTCATGTAAAATATTTCGTAAATTCAACTGGCATTTAAAATGAAAGTCACTTGAATTCTCTTAGGCTTCGTCCCAGTCGGGCGGCGCGTTGTATTGCGTTGCGTCGGGCAATGCGGTGCGTGGTTACGACGCAGTCGATGTGTCCGGGCAGTTGCGTTGAAAAAATCTTAATTCTATTAGACTAAATTCAAATTTCTGCCGCAGTCAAACCGCTAAGAACAAACTATACGCGCCGCTCTATTAGATGCACTGCTCACCTAGGCCCTTGTAACGTAAATTTGCACGTTATGTGAACGCACCGTGCCGCGTTACCGCACCGTTCCACGTTGACGACGTCGTGACGTGAAGATGTGGACAGGCCATATCGTTTATATTCGCCACGCGATGCTCGACGCAATGCAGCGCAGTATACATGTTGAAGCTCATGACTACACAATACTTAGACTCTGCATAACGAGTATCATTTTAAAATCAGTTGTTAAGTTGTTTGATCACTGAACAAATAATAAGCTGATGGAATAAGTGTCGGTGTAGTGAAACTACTTAGAAAATCAAACAGGATCCGAATAACAGGATAAGAAACCTAATAAAGTCAGAACATACTCGACTTTAATTGCGCAAAAGCTATGTACATTTTTCTTTGTTCCCCAACATGAATAACGTTTAAAAGAAGTTATAAATAGCTTGCCTTATAATACCCCCATCCATTGTTACTTCATTTTCTGACCTAAGTAATCACTGCGAAGTATAATGAAAACATACATTGCGGGTAGGAAAAAAATCTAGGATAAAAGCGGCAGCCAAGCGGACAAAAAGCCCGGCGGCGTATCAACTGTGGTGGCGAGGCTTAGACGTAGATCATAGAAATATGAGAGATATGAAAATAGTACACAAACGTTGAGATTGCAATAAGCCCGAAATTAACTCACAGAGATGTAGCTAGCAGTGGCGAAGGCTCCATACAACTCGATTCCTATCGGCTTCCCTTTCGAAACGAGTAGTTACTGGAATTCACGCATCACACAAGAGCAAGGTAAGCATTTTTTGGTCCGGCTTCCCATTTAAGAAAATTCACCCTTCGCCACTGGTAACTAGCTGTATTTATCGTAATACCACCATTAAAAATGTAAGTACTGGGCACTTGTCACTGTAGCAATCTCCGTCTTTCTCTATCTGTATGTCACTACAGACGTACCTTCAATTGGTCTGTGTACTTTCTTCTTGGTCTACCAAGTTTTCTCTTTGCCTCTAAGTTACCCTCTATGTTAGTTACAACTTACGTGTAGCAGTAAGTGACCAATAATTTCCCTCTTTTTTATATCTTAATAGATACATAACATTTCAGCCCATTATAGGGGATTTACACAGGTCGATTTTCGCCGTGCGGCCTAGCCGTGCCCGTGCCCGTGCCGTAACCGTCTAAATGACAATTCGACTAGGCCGCAAGTGACTAAAATCGCAAGCCCCAAAGTTGGGTGCCATCCGACTTTTGCCATGCGGCGGGTGACTAAAATCGACCGTGTAAATGGTCAGTTGCAGGCGTGTTTTGCGCTGTGTTGTTGTGCTAGAAATGAACAAGTCGCATGCGATTTTTGTCGACCGGTGTAAATCGGGTGGCGATTCGATTTTTACAAGCGATGCGACTGGTGACTTGCCGCACGGCTAAAATTGACCCATGTAAATCCCCATTACCGTCCTACTGCTGGAGACAGAGCTCTTCTCAGAACGAAAAAGCTCAAGGACTTAGTCCGCCTCACTGGCCTGATGCGGATTAGCGAACTACACCCTACATCGAGAACTCTTTAGAACACTCTCAGGTGTGCTGGTTAAGTTGCAATATTTTCGTTCATTGTTAACGCATGTGTTATCAAGTTCTGATGCGCACATAAACTCAAAAGTCTGGAGTTCGGGCCGGGATCAAACTCAGAATCTCCAGCATGGAAGCTTCGCCTTTTAATAATTCGACTCAAATACAAAACAAAAACGCTACTAATCTAAGTCACTACATCTGCGTCACGTAGTTGTCCTTCGTATCCTATCTCGATTCTTAGTACCCATGTAAATTATAACACATGCCTCTTTTTCTATGATCTTGAAACGTGCATGTATCAGTGGAAAAACGAGCAAATCGTCCACTGCTAACGAGTATACGCGCGGTCGCTGAATGCCAATGAATATACGTATAAACTCATAAATGACCTTTTTTTAAACGTTGCGCCTCGCTAATAATAGTCCTGTACATGTATACGATACTTTACGACACAAATCTTCACATTCAAAACACTCAGACCCGGAACAATTAGTAGTCGTTTGAATAGTTGTTCCGTGCAGGAATCGAACCCGAGATCCGTTGCGCAGCAGCCAAGCGCTCAGCCACTACGCCAATCTTATCATCAACTTATACAATGTATCCGGTCATGGACTAGAGATATTCTAGGTACTTATATAACAACTATTCAAGTACACAAATACACTACACACTAGGGCCAATCCAGTTCCCCGCTATTTGGCAGGCATTTTGCTTTTTTTGTTGAGATATTCTCTACGTGTGTACAAAAAACGTCATATCTCTCAAAGTTTTGATCCTACGGAGATAAAAGTAGGTTTATTCGGAGGGCAACAATATTGTCTATCGATTACATTACGATACAATGGGTTCACATAAAGACACAGTTGTAGAGAATAATAAAACAAAAAAAGCAAAATGGCTGCTAAATAGTGAAGAAGTGGATTGGAAGTGTATAGTGTATTTGTGCACTAGAATACTTGCTATAGGTATAACCTTTTTTTTTTTTTTTTTTATCGTGGGAAAATCCTCATGGATACCCTTCGCCCTGGGAAGGCGAAGAGTTATGCCGGACTCTTACCGGCTAAAAACCCACGGTGTTCCTACTCCTGACCCTTGGCCAGGGTCACGGGATTCGCAGCTGCATGCACCGCAACCCCGGCAGGCCTCGGTCCGCCAGCCCCTGGCGGACCTCTTCTTCTGTGGGGCCTTGCCCCACGTCCTCCTGAGAGGCGCGCACGGAACACATGCGAGCCGCCTTCTCGGGCCTGTTACTGGTCGGGCGACGGGTCCCCTAACCCGTCGCCCGCAGGCCACACACTAGGGTGGCCGGAGATCGTCGCGCGCCCTCCGGCGGCGCCCGGTGCGTCTGGCGCGGGAAGGGAGAGTGGCCGTCGCCTCTCGCTCCCTCTCCGCTCCCTCCTTGGCCGCCATCACCACCTCGCAAAAGGTGGAGACGGCTTCCCACGCACTCTCGCTCCCGACCATGGACAGAACCACGGCTGGAAGCGAGAGGTCACCACCGACCGCCGCGACTAGTTCGCGGCGCTGCGTCGCCCACGCACGGCACTCCTGCAATGTGTGCAGCGCCGTGTCTTCCGGGCAGTCGACGCAGTGGTGACATCCGGGCGTCTGCTCCCGGCCTATGCGACACAGGTACTTCCCGAAACATCCATGTCCCGAGAGCACCTGCGTCAGCCGGAAGCTCAGGGCGCCATGCCGCCTCTCCAGCCACTCCTCCATAACGGGACTTACCGCCGCTATTGCGGCGTGCCCTGCGCTGGGTTGCGCAAGTCTTTCCTTCCACTCAGCCACTAGGATCTGGCGGAGCTCACTCCGCTCAGGCGCCTCCTCGCGCTGACGATATCTCAGCGCGAGGGCCCTCGCCTCCAGATCCCAGGGCATTGATCCGGCTAGGAGGCTCCCCGCCTCGAAGGAGATCGTACGGTACCCCCTTATCACCCTGACGGCCATCGCGCGCTGCGGTCTCCGCAGGATTGCGACGTTGCTGGCCGTCAAGGTGTCCGCCCATATTGGCGCCCCATAAAGGGCCATGGACCGTACGATCCCCGCGTAGAGCCTCCGGCAGGAGGCGTTGGGCCCCCCCAGATTGGGCAGCAGCCGCGACAACGCAGACGCGGTGCCCATCAACTTTGGCGTCAGCTGCCGAAAGTGAGGCCCAAAGTTCCACCGGCCGTCGAGGACGAGTCCTAGGTACTTCATCGTCGACTCGACGCCGATGCGGACGCCCCCCACTACGATGTGGGATCCCGAGGGTGGTCCCTTCCGGGGCCCGTGGAAACACAGGGCCTCGGACTTCTGCAAGGCCACCTCGAGACCCAACCGCCGGATCCTTGCGACGACCTGCGCAACCCCAGCTGTCGCCAGTATGGCTGCCTCGCGGTGCGTCCTCCCCCGCGCCGTGACCAGCGTGTCGTCGGCGTAGCAAGTCACGCCGACGCCGCGGAGAAACGCGCCGCGAAGCACCCAGTCGTATCCGATGTTCCACAGGAGCGGCCCCAGGACCGATCCCTGTGGAACACCGCACGACATCTCTCGCCGACTCCATCCTTCCCGACCCGGGTAGATGACGGCTCTCTGCGTCAGGTAGGCCCCGACGATGCGGCGGAGGTAGGTCGGCACCCGCACTTGAATAGGTATAACCTAGAATATTGCTAGTCCATGACCGGACACGTATATCGGGATAGTTTCCCTTTGTATTCTGTGTAGAATAGCAATGGTAATAGGCTTTGCAAATACAAGTTCCACCGGTCCTAAAAAAACAATGTCTATTCTGATAGCAATCTGAAAGATGATCTTTCTGTCCTTTTCTCAAGTGCGTTGAGGTAACCGGATATCAGTAAGTTAATCTTGTACACTTGACGTGTACTGCCTTCACGTTTTTACGGATCCAAGTTTAAAGAGATTTGATATACGATTCTCTTATTAGTTCAAATAATATTAAAATGAAGTAGATCTAATAATATTCATGTATTTTTTATAGTGACATTTATTATAAACTTCTATTGATTTAAATTACATTAATATTTATTCATTTAAATTGTATACATTTATTGAACACCGTAAATGGTTAAATGGATAAGGACTTTATTTATTTTATCTCTTTTTATTCACGGCTCATCTTCCATGTGGAAGATGTCCGGACCTTTGGAAGGCATACGGGGGACACAGGTCCAACGCGCAGAGGCCCCTCTGAGAAATGAAATGAAATTTATTCCACTTAAAATAGAGTACATTATGGTGTTGGGTGGTTTCAATAGTTCTTCTATTTTGCCACAAAGTGGCATGTGAAAATTTAAAAATGTATCAATTAATGTAAATTACAAATACAATGAAAAAAAAAATGTCACAAATAATGTCAGAATAATTCATTTACCGTATAATATGATTTGTCTAGTAGCCAGTTTTTAAGGCTTTTTTTAAACTGCACTAGTGGAAGTTCTTTAATTGGTTATGGTATTTTATTAAATATCTGGATAAACATGGCATAACAATTTTTCTGACACAATATAGTAGAGAACTTTAATTATTAATTAATATTATTAAGATCTAAATGTATCCATATTCCGCTAATAAATAAAATTGAATTGAATCTTTGCGACCTTATTGGTATCCTAAGGAGCAGGCCCCTAATTCATAACTTTTCATTAAGTCAATTAACTATTCGCTTTGTCATCGCATTTTCTCTCGTTATGAGAATCGTAGACAAAACGAGATAACAAACCGACAACTAAATTATCGACATGTTCTGAATCCGGGAACTGTGCCGGGAAGTGTTCGGGATTCTACCCGTGACGATTAAATCGAACCTAAGAGGATTATTGCGATTTGTAGGTACGATTTTGGTAGGTGCTACACCTGGAAAAGGCAACTAAGTTTAAGAGAATTATATTTATTTTGTAACACCATTATACCAGTAGGGTATGTACACTTAGTTGGAAAAATAAATATCTTTCAATCTTTAATTTAAATCACCGCCCATCTACCTTTGTACCTACTACACAGTTAACATGGTATCACGTACACCTTAGGTTTCAGCTGAAATTAGTGCTGTAGTCGTAATGCAGCATATGCTGAGCTGAGAATTTTTGGTCACGCAATACCACACAGTGCCTAATTTATAGTCCTTTTGTTATAATTTGTTGTATTGTGTATGGTGAGTGTGTGTGTATACTAATAAAGACCAAAACACACTTATCGTATCTTGCGCCACGTACTGCTGTAATACGCCAAATATGGTTAACTTAACATCGATCGAACGCAAGAATCTTGCGGCAAGATGTGCGCGAAACTTTTAGTGTGCGTCCTGAGTGACAGCGCACGGGCGGATTGCGGATTGCGGAGCGGCTTTACCGTCGATACCTGTCCTTAGTGCACGCAGGAAAGTTGACGCGTACGCGCGTGTTTAGTGTTACGTTTATTTTACTTTAGTTTTAATAATGTCGATATCAAAATTCAAACGTTTCGAACAATTATTTAATGCGCCGTTCATTCCGCCTGCGCGGTGCGCCGTCACTTAGGACGCACACTAATTAAGCATCGACAATCCAGATAGTGCTAGGTCATCGACAACCCAGTGTGGGAGATTGTCGATGCTCTAGATAGTGCTAGGTCATTCGACGACAACCAAGTGTTTTACTTATTATTACGCTCGGCATAATGACGTATATTGCGGTGAGCCCGCACAGGAGAATTTGTATGTAACGCGATGCATACAAGTACCGCGAAGAACCATGAGCCGCGCAAAATACGCTCAGTGTGTCTGCAACCTAAACATGTTTTTCTTTCTTGCTTTTATTTTTTACTGAAATTAAATCAAATAGCCAATCATGCCTACTTTTATTTGCCATCTTTCTAAATTACATTAGGAAATTTTGTCGTCGAGCTTTCTAACGTAACACCAATATAATTTAAAATTCAGTTGTTGTCCGGAACAAGGAAACCACGAAGCCGACATTATGAAATAATTTCCAGCTAAAATATTTTCGTAAAACATATTGTAGGCGTAACAACAGAGTTTTGGCTGCCAACTTAGTACCAAAATTACGTAAAGTAAACAGCTAACTGGCACACGTTTAACTTTGCCGGATTTTAGAAACTTGTTCCTAGATGTTTGCTATAGGGTATTTGACTAATGTTTTTTTATTACAAATCTCGAAAGCATTACAAAAATATTAAGCAACAGTGAAAAAACCAATTTAGTTTTTAATAAAATGCCTAAGTTATGAACAATTTTAAATTGTTCACGAGACAGAGACAACACTACTTAAAAATGACGTCATACCTTGAAAAGTTCATAGTGACTTGACATCACTACTATACAATATTCCGTTTCGTGTGACAAGGATAGAAAATGCCCCTTCCACAAACTTCGAAAGCGTGAATCTCCTCCAGTGGTGTCATTCTGTAAGAAACCCACCTCAATATCGACGCTTATCTCGATATCCATAATGTCACAGTATGGATACTAGAAGCAAGTAACACACAGACAATCGACAGTATAATCAATAACGCGTAGTTTTGTTATCCACGCTGTGTCACGACAAGTGTCTAATTGACAGTCACGATCGAGGTGAGATTCTTACAGAATTGCACTGCTGTTTTTCGTTTTTTTTCACATACCTTATTCTTTTTATACTTTCTTTAAAATAATACCAAATACCCTATTGTAGTGGAAGAAAGGGTATTAATAAAAATACCTGGTTTTGAAAGGCAATTAGTCTGGTTCCCAATTGTTCCGGTATACGCGGGACTTCTCGGTTTTTAGAGGTCTCTAGACACCTACTAACTCACCCTTAATCGCGACTTCAAATGTTCCGATTTTAGGTACAATTCTCTTATCTTTATGAGGAAATTTCGGAGTTATTCTGATTTGAAAACCTAATGGTATGTGTAAACCAGTGCGCTTTCATGCTCATCTTGCGCTTTCAACTTTCAATTCCTCTTGCGTCAAGCGCATGCAATATTGATTGCCATAAGACGCATGCGACTTATCGTCTACACCGGAACGTCTCGGTCAGTCGTCAAGATGGACGCGTGTGAACTTGTAGCTATTTAGACGGATATTTAGGCATATTTAGACGGATTTGCGTGCGCTAGGGGCATGCGCTTTTGTCGAACTAGTATTAAGGCATGCGCTATGGCGCTTCACGCATGCTTCAGACGAAGACGCAAGATGAACATGAGTACGCACTGGTGTAGACATAGCTTAAATCCCAATTTATTTAATCATCCACTATCCTGACAACACTTTGGAATTGTGGCAAGAGCAATATGCATGCTTTTAAACGTAAACCATTCACATTATCTCGATAAATTACATAGTACGCTTCGCCTTTACAAAATAAATATACAGAACACATTTAAATGCTCCTTTTCTCCTTTTCATGAGTCCCTGAAGCCTTCATTCGGTTTGACAAACGAGACGTTATTCAATTTGTCTGATCCGCTTAAGTAACACACGCCGCGTTACATAAAATATCTTATAAAAGGGTATCTTCCCATTCATCCCGTCAATCGCCGTTTATCTGTTCAATCCGAAATTCTAAATAAGCAGGATGATTTAATAATTCACGAAAAGCCATTACACCTCAACCCGCCTTACTGTTTTCGCATCTCATTTATTATAGCAACACGATAAATACAGAGATCAAAAGACGCGTCGTGACTACCAAAAGATATTTTGATGAGAACGGTGCTGGGCAGACCGTAAACAGCCGTTTAATGCCGATTAGGGCGAGCAGCCCGACTTCCGGTGAGACAATTTTGTGTAAAAAACATCCCCATCCGGTTTTATGATGGGAAAATTAAATGGCCGCCAAATTAGATTTGTTACACTTGAATCTGAATAAAATGTTGAGAAAAATAGCTATAGAATGGTCTTGTTAATAAAATGCAGTGTTAACGAGCGACAATGGGGTTTTTATGAGGGTTATCGGCAATAAAACATAGAATATATGCGCTTATACTATACACACGCAAGACGGAGGCAAGCGGCGAAATGGGCCACCAAGGCTCTCACGTGGTCTGGCAATTTTTCACTACGAACGCACGATTACAATTCTGTACCCGACAAGCATTTCTTATTCATATCTCAAAGAGCTTACAGTAAACAAAAGAAAAGAGGTTCACTGACCTATGATTTCCCAGTACAATAAACAAATTTGCAAGGCACACTTATGATACGCAAGAATCCGGTCGTGGATAGCATAACAAACAAATCACTACCGCAAACCACTGAGCTTGGAAGAAATATCTATAAAGTAGGCAAAAATGGGTGTACAAATGTTTATGGTATGTGTCAAAGATATTGGATCCAATATAGTAATCGAACTCACGTCAATAAGGCCGGAAGCGACCATCCTACGTAAGGGGTGTTTCACACGTACCTACCACAACTACACCACAACCAAACCACAAAAATAACACGTGAGCGGGAATTAATTTGTTTTAAATTGAATAGTTTAATCCACACGGACCACATTTTGTCGCCAAAGCTGCAGCGACACTATTCACACTTCAATTCAATTCATTTATTAATTTTGTGAACACAGGGTACAAACGATGTTCTATAAAAATGTTTGGTCCATCTTATGTTCCGCCGTAAGGCATGCAAAATAGTGACGCTGAAGTGTCGCTAAAATCAATATTATCTAATTTTAATCAATTATAAAAGTACAAAATGTCATAAAATACAATATCAGCAAATGAAATTTGTCAAAAAAAAAAAAAATAGTACAAAAATCGCACGAGAAAAAAAATTAAATGTCAGCAATATTACAATTGTCAAACTAAAATTAATTTAAATAATACAAAAAGTCATGAAAAAATACAATGTCAGCAAAATTTAAAATTTTCAAAATTAAATTGTATCAAAATTTGTAATTAAGGTATTCATCGACAAAGTAATAGGCCTTGTCATTCAATAATTTAAAAAGCACTTAACCACTGCTTGACCACTTTTTTTGTCGCTGCGATGTGGTGTGGTTATGTATGGTCCTTGTGAATTGTCCCTAAGGTCGGCAATCCTACGTAAGCCAACACACACATTTTTCACTCCCGAAAACTTGTCCAAAAACTCAATAAACAGTTTGGAATCCATATCGTTTTTTATGATACACACACACAAACTGTAGCTACATAAACAGTTGTTATCGCTTATTTTATGACAGTTACCCGATCCCACAATAAAGATATGACTTCGTAATAAAATTCGTTCGCTCGTGGTAGCTTCCCGCGACAAATACATGGGATTTTTTTAGAAATGCTTCCTAACCTTGTGATTGATGACCTCGAGTTATCAATCAATTCTGATAAATTATTTGGGTATCGATTTCACGGAGTCCTTCAGAATTTATGTGTATAAGTTGTCCTTCACCTTGTAGTCTTAATAAATAAAAACCTACCAGTATAATACAAACATTATCATAAGTTACAGCATCTTATTTATGGAGATTATACATCTGTGTTTGTTTATCTCTCTCTCTCTTTTCCAGAGATTCAACAGCTCTGTGACAATTGGTCAATAATACAGATTTTTACTTCTTTATTACAAAATATAACATCACGCCTTTATTCCCTAACGCGTTCGGCAGAGGTGTACAGTTCACCCTCATTTCACCGTTACGTTTAAGTCTCATGTAATAGGGGGCGAGCCTATTGTCATCAACCGGGCACAAATATAGACTGCCGGCTGCTACTGTGAAATTGCACACGGAAAAACCAAATAACACTTTGCCCGACCTGGGGATCGAACCCAGGACCTCACGCTCAGCAGTCGCGCTTGCAACCACTAAACCAACGAAGCGGTTGTACTTAATTGTGTTTATAATTATTTACTCGACTTCAAGTATTTATCTGAGTAACATTCCATCTCTAGTCACAGGTAAATTGAGAATTCAGGTCTATTCAATCAATCTCCTTTCGTAGTCCACTGCTGGACATAGGCCTCTCCCAAATTACGTCACAATACTCAGTAGTACTGCGAACCTTTAAACATAAAATTACAAAACCGCAAGTTCAAGGATTTCCAGCTACATTTTCACAATACAAGTCAAATAAATTTCCACTCTTGCGAGGCAAATCGAACGGAACACGTACATAATAGAGCCTTCGGAAAATCTGAATATTTCTCGACACGTGCTACCTACTATTGGTCAATTTGCAATAAAAACGTGTCTGTATATTCTTATACGTCGACACGTTCCGGTTTTTAAAGAAATGCATATCATATTAATAAAAAGAGACAAGATTAGGTATTTGCATTTAGGCTACATGAATCTGGGCTTCAAAATTGAATTGGAAACGAATTCTAAAATAATGTTTGTGTCCTTTAAATAAACAAAGAATCATAAACATTAGTGTAACTAACCTCCTGTTTCTGAACTGAGAAATCGGGATAAGCAATACTTAGGTATGTAGTATTTGAGTACGGAGTTGTCAAAAAATGCTTTACAATCCGTAATTTTTTGACAACTCCGTACTCAAATATTAATTAAGTATTGCTTATCCTAAAATTCTCAATTCAGAAACCGGAGGTATGTACTACTACCAGAAAATCCAAAGCAACTTTGAATATAACATAACACCACGCTTATATTCCCCAAAGAGCTAGGCAGAAGTGTATAGTAAACCCTCATTTAGCCATTACGTTTAAGTCGCATGTAATAGGTGGCAAGCCAATTGCCATCAACCGGGCACAAATCCAGACTCCGAACGACGAATAACAATTTGCCCAACCTGAGGATCGAACCTAGGACCTCAAGCTCAGCAGTTGCGTTATCGACCAATAAACCAACGAATCCAAACCTCAAACAACTTTAATTAAATCTGTAAGCATATAAGTACTATTAACTCGCCACCCAAAGGACGAACAGCAACACAAAACAATGCGAGAAAATTTGGCAGTTAAAACAAGGAACCAATTCTGCCAGACCCCGGCGGCCGGGGCGCGATAAACCGTCGAAAGTGAACATGGCATTTGGCTCATGCCATTGACATTGACTGTAACGGCTGGCACCGTGCCAAGGGCGAACACCATGGCCACTGGAGGTCGCTGTCTTACAATTTTTAGACATAAAACCACCCTGCCACACGATTTTGGACCTTGAGATGAGGTAACAAGGGTAATGGTCGTGGAAATTTGTCTTTCCGAATTGTGTCGCGGCATACTAGGCAAGTTTTTAATAGTCTCCGGTAGACATGTGGCTTTTATGGTCCGGTTTATTTGGGATAGAGCTGAATGACATCCGCTGGGAACGTGTGAACATGTGCTGTTTATTAAGTCTTTACTTGCTTTAATAAATGTTTAGTGCTTTGGACAGCAGTTGATCTTCATTAGTAAGTTACGACGTTGTATACGAGTATACGTACAGGTGTGAAAAAATGTACTATGAGAATGTTGTGGGGTTACTCGGTATCGATAATTGAACAACTTACGTAGAACATTTCGCGTATTTTATTATTACGAGTAGTTCCAAAAAAAATTATATGTAGGTATGGAAATTAATTTTTAAAAAAACGCGTTCGATAGTTGTTCATTTTCCGATATCAAGTCACCCCCCAATTCTTAGAGTAAATTTTTAATACCCTACATAAGTTAAAATACCTAGGTGGGTACATAATGTACAGACGCCAGCTCATCAAGCTACCCGAAACTGTCAAATTTTCCCAATCAACTTTGAACCTAATGCTTATACGATAAAGATGAAAATCTATTAAAGAAATTTGACAGAATGCAGTAACTTTATGTGCTGGCATCTGTACAATTTGTATAAGGTCATTCTTTCAGTATTATGGTCTCTTAAACCGTAACTGTAGAAAGCTCACTTAGATTAAAATAGTATCGGACACTAAAGATTTCAAATTAGCACTAGTTATGTGTAACTGGCACGCAGCCAGCACTAATTTCAGCTTAACATGATCAATTGGGCCTAGGAGAACAGCTTGAGAAGTAATGTGCATTGTTCAATCAAACCTGGTTTGTCTGCCAACATGAATCTGACTCCTGCAGGAAAGCTGCTGCCGTGTTGATTAATGGCTGAAACTTACCTGAAACAAGAAATAAAAACTTTATTTATTAACATATCATATAGTATACACCCTCATTTCACCGTTTTGTTTAAGACCCATATAATAGGGGTAGAGCCTATTGCCCTCAACCAGGCACAAATCCAGACTCCGGGCTATTACTGAGAAATTCCACACGGAAAAACCCAATAACAGTTTGCCCGACCTGGGGATCAGCAGTCGCCCTTGCTACTACTACACCAACGAGGCAGCTACAGTCCGCGAGGCGTAAGCTGAGCCTTGCATTTGTGTGAGTGCACATAGAATCGATTGCCAAAAAGCAGTATAAACTGGTTTAAACCGAGCAAAGGACGCGTCTGCATTCATTCTCACACAAATGCAAAGCTCAGCTTAGGCCTCGCGGACTGTACTTATGTTGTACACTTAATAAAGTTTATTTATATGTAACTAACAACCCGCCCCGGCTTTGCACGTACGTTTTATAGCTTAAAACCTTCGTCTTGAATCACTCGTATCGATTAAAAAATACCGCATCAAAATCAGTTGCGTAGGTAGTTTTAAAGATATAAGCATACATAGGGACAGACAGCGGAAAGCGACTTTGTTTTATACCGTGTAGGTAGTGAAGAATAAGTAGATAAGACTACATATGAATTATAAAAAAGTATTTGTCCTCGTCATAATTTCAATTTGATTTTCATAATGTTTTGTACTCTTTATACATTTTAATATCTATATACTCTATGATTGTATTATCATGTATAAGTAGTTTGTTATAATTTGTATCTATCTTATGATTTTACAGTTTTCTGAGAAATTATCTTGTTTTTTTTGTACCTATTTAGATGCTTTTCTTTTTAACCCAAAGGTTGACTGGTAGAGAATGCCTTACGGCATTAAGTCCGCCTTATGTACCACCATACTGCAGAGAAGTATAAATAAATAACAGCAGGCATTCGAAGGAAGCGTCACATCGACCCCAAGATTAGATTCCTTGTAGAACAGACTCGTTGTTAACCATTAAATAAATTAAGGTACTCGTGACTAAATAACAACCACGCGGATCATAACATTTGCAAAGTTAAGCTACGCTTGCCGCGGTCACTACGAGGATGGGTGAACATTCGTTAAACATCGAGACCCCTCCGTTCCTCGGGGAGCATGTTGAACCATCAGTCCCAGGTATCATACGAATACCTATGACATTCGTCACGGATCTAACAACAGATCTAACCTTAGTGTATCGGCAGTCGAGTCTGGGGGTCTACTCCCTAAGCACAAAGTCCGTAGTTTCGGCCTTAGTTACGAACATTTCCTACTCCCTATCACCTAAGGACATACGATTATTTCGGAGCCCGAACTAAGAATGAATGACAACACGATTTGACAGTTGTCCCTACTACCGATGTGTTTTTTTGGTCTCGTACCCATTGGACCTTCATAATTGGACCCTACCTACTCAACAGGACCCATTGGACCTTCTATCAAAAACCTTGTACCCACTGGACCTTCAAAATGGAACCTTCCCTGCAACATAGGACCCATTAGACCTCCTGTTAAAAACCATGTCCCATTGGACCCTCCGAAAAGTTGAACTTGACACTTGTTTTGTTCACTCCTACGTTTCGGGCTACTTTCGGACGGGCGACTAACTTCGTTAACGGACTTAGGGAGTAGGCCCCCTGATGGCAGTCGCTCCGTGTAAAATACTGGCATTCAGCCTCACCTGGTTATATTAGTAGTTGGAAAAATAATAATAATAATCATTTATTTTCGACCAACTTGGATCACCACATTACATTACATTACATTCACATTATACATATAAACATTATCAATAAAATAAAATACAAATCAAAGGCAAAAATACATACTTAATAAATTAAATTGCATCAAATCAATAAGTAAACAAGAATCAATATTAATTAAAGCGTAATAAATTTCATCAAATTATTAAATTAATCAGAATCAAAATAATAAATAAATTGGAATCAAAACAATAAATAAACAAGAATCAAAGTAATTAAAATATAATAAATTTCACCAAATTAATAAATTACTTAGTCAGAATCACCAATTCAAATAAATAAATAAATTAGAATCAATAAATAAATCAGAATCAAATTAATTAAACAAAAATAAATGTCAGCTAAAATAATATACTAACAGAAGTCAGCACATGAATCATACTACAATGATTCAAGTACTGACCGTCGAACCGTTCTGCGAATGCGTTCAGGACACTGTTACGGCTGCCCCGCACCCTGCGCACAAGGGATGTGCACCTCTTGCGCATGGTTGCATGGAAGCAATCCACTCTAGCGTCAGCGAACATCCCCGAAGCACTACAAAAGCGAGGCAGCCCCAAGAGCATCCTAAACGCATTGTTATATTGGACGCGTAGTGCGCTGTACTGTCCCTGCGTATAACTCACCCACAGACTGCTGGTGTAGAATGACGTACAAAACGCCCTAAACAAAGTTATCTTAACGCCCCTCGAACACCGAGCAAATCTGCGGGCTATCATATTTGCCCGAACAGCCAACGCTCTAAGCTCCCTCTCTATGTCTGCATCGTCTCTCAGGTCCGAGGTTACAATATGCCCAAGGTATTTAAACTTGCTGACTCTATTTAGAGGGCACCCATATAGTTTAATAGCTGGTATATTACCTAGACATCTTCCTCGGGCCTGAAAGACCATGCATTCACTCTTTTTCACATTGTACAACAGACCGTGCTCGTCAGCATACTTTTCGCACATGCCAAGCAGCTTCGACAGACCGCCAACAGAGGCACTCAGCAACACCATGTCATCAGCATAACTTATATTATTAATGCAAACTCCCCCAATATGGCAGCCGACATGTGTGCTACTGAGCCCCTCAATCAGCGCGTTTACATAGAGGTTGAAGAGCTTAGGTGAGGACAACCCCCCTTGCCTCATCCCGCACTCCAACCTGTATGGGGTCGAATAGGCCCCCGACCACCGAACAACGTTGACCTGATTGTGGTACCAATATTTAAAAATGCGTATCAGTTCCTCTGGCATTGACGTTTGATGAAGCTTTTTCCACAAGATGTCATAAGAAACCAGGTCAAACACCTTCGATAAGTCGAGGAAACAAGCAAAAACAGGCGTACTCCTATCGGTGTAGTACTTGACAGTTTGCTTCAAACACAATATAGCTGTTTCTGTGGAGAGACCTGACTTAAAGCCGAACTGGTTGTCGTGTATCTGTAAATATTTATCAAGCTGAGTGTTAAGCAAACTGTCAAGCACTTTCGAGATAATAGTGGCCAGAGAGATAGGTCTGTAATTATTCTTGTCACTAATATCACCGGTCTTGCACTTCACGATCGGCACCACCACAGTCTTCATCATCTGCTCAGGTAAATACGAGTGCCCCACACACAAGGAGTAGAACATCGCCAACACCCTGGGCAGATGTGTGCCTGCATATTTAAGGTGCTCGATGCTAAGGTCGTCGTGCCCAGGAGATTTTCCCCGTGACATTGATTGTATTACTTTTCTAACATCTTTTGCCATAAATCGGGTACTAGCCCCCCGACCACTAGACTCAGCACTGCACGCAGACTGTGATGGTCCCAATGGCGACGTTACCGTAAAATGTTCCCTAAACATCTCGGCTATTCCAGTTAGGTCGTTGGTACCGTTGACACTCACAGGTAAGCCCGGCCTACTATTAAGTTTATTGGTTGACTTCCAAAAACTGCGAAAATCGTGCTTGGAATGGTGTGACGCCAAGATATTCATTTTAATTTGGTCACTATTATTTTGACACCATCGCAAACGAGATTTAAAAATCCTGCGACTCGTCTGCATGCCACTCCAAACAGGACCCTCCCGCGGCTTGCCAGACCACACCCACAACCTAAACTTTTCCCTGGCCTCCCTGTGAGCATCACTCACGTACCTGTTCCACCCTATAACCGGTTTCTTACGTCCGAATATATTTACATCATAACTGTCAGAAGCTGCCCGGCATAATGCATGAATAATGTCACCATACATCTTATCGATAATCTTTCTGTGGTCCAACTCATTACAAACAAAATCACTACATGTAAAAGACTAGACAGAACAACCATTAAATAAATTGTGTAACTTGTCATGATCGGTGTAAAGGTCAAAGCTCATTAGAGCCACCCGGCATCCGACCCGCATCGCCTCGCCTCGTGCGGTTAGTATTCTTTATATGAACTTGTATGGATGTGCGCTCACTGCATCAACTCCGTAGCGTCACCGGATCGCCTCGGGCGTATGCCGTCCACGCGCGGACAACGTGTTGACCACTCGGTGAAAACTCGCTGCTCGCATGCTTGCCTTGCGTTGCTGCGCATTGCCAACGCACAAGCACCGAGTGAAACGTGCGCTGCCATCAGTGGACTACTCCGACGACTCCTCTGGCTGATCACACGACGTTTACTGGTGATAACGCGGCGTCCACCCGTGAACCACCTGCTGACAACGAGTGGACGCCGAGCGACGAGGCGATGCGGGTCGGGTGCCGGATGGCTCTAATTAGCTGTGACCTTCAAGCCACGAAACTAGTGGTGTTTTAGCCCCAAGCTACAATAAGAGACAATAGTAGAAAGAAAAAAAGCAATCCCAATTACGACTTACTATAACAAACGTAATTCAGAGACAAGACCTACTTCTTTTATATTTTTTTGCACTACAGCATAGTCTCTGTAAATATTCACAAGGGCTTATGCACACGACACCTTTTCATTTCACGTTTTTTATGTATAGAGTTTTTAGAAAAGACGTCTTGTGAATAGGGGCCTAAGTGTCAGTTATTCCCATATTTCCAATTAATTTTCCTCTAAGAACAACGAGCTACTGAATATTTACATCATTATGATAGATTCGTTTGTTTATGATTGATTTAATGTACCGACATATCGTGGAACATACGAGTTTCATTTTCCTTACCCAAATAGAGTTAATAAAACAAACAATCTCAATGCTGAAAGCTCTTGACAATGGTAAATCATATATTGAAGATATACGAAACAATTTACATACAGAAATAGAATCCATGTACTCCAGTTTCAAATTCCATGTTTAAGTAAAGCAATCAGGGTAGCAACAAATAGTTTTAGTTCACATCCATCGTCAGCATTCGCTGCGACGCCATTCTCCGGCGAAACTAACTTAAGTTTGCACTTGACCTATTATGGTAAGACTTGGCAACTTAAGTGGACCACGCTTGGTGAAGCACACTTTTTATTTCACTGAAGCGAAGCCAAAGGATAGTCAAGCTATTTATTATGGAAGAACATGTATGATTTTTCGGGAAAAATGTTGAGAAACGTTGGAAATGGAGACGTAAACAACAAGACACGCATGCTGAATGTAATATTAATATTTTTCTGGCAAAGTTTATCCGCTTTTGACAAATGATATATTATACGAGTCATCTAGGTCACAGAGGAAACAAGAGTAAAAACAGCAAGGCATAAAAAAAACGTTTGCCGCGTGGATTTCACACTTTTTGTGTTCGAGTCAGATCCAATTTTATGTACCAGGCTCTTGTGTTTCACACAAATCATTCTACATCACCGTTCAACGCACTTTTGATAAATATATCTTCAGAAGCATACCGCATACTAAAAGTGTCATCGTACACGTCAACACCGAATCACAATAAAAGATTCCTACGAGTAATAAAAGTGCTCATAAATCCCTGTCTATATTATTATCACCCCCAATCATTAGGGTGTAATCAGCCAAGTGTATCAGAGAGTGTTCTTGACATTAACATCGAGCGTCCCTGGACAGCAGCCAGGCAGCGAATGCCAAGAGACACAGATGCTACTACACTATATATTAACGTAAATTGATAAAACATAGTAACGTGAGATGAATGGAAGAGTATTGTACACGTAAATATGAATAACTGTCGTTCTGCGCACCTGCGGTAGGTAGCTTGCCAAATATTTGAAACTTAAAGAAAACAAATGTAAGGTTTCACACGAAATTATAACACGAAAACATGAAAGGTGCCTTTTTCAACTAACAAGCCTTTGTTCGCATTCTGTATTAAAATTAGGTAGAGTCAGACCGCAACGCTAATAAAGTAACCTAATTAAAACTACCTTTTTAGTAGAGTCAAAGAATTAAAATCTGCATATTTATGCAGGAAAAAGAAATTAAAAAGAAAATTTGTTTACAAAAATTGTAACGTGAAATTCTCGGAATAAATGTGTGGCCAACCAAGCCTTTCTGTTGGGCGATAAAAATAAGCACCGAGCCTCATTCTACTATACTTTATATCTACGCCGATTAAACAGAAAATCTATACGACCTTCCTCTGTACCCAGAAAAGCTATTGCTATAGGGCGTATACACAGAAGAAAGCAGGTAACCAGCGCCGACCTACCAGCGCTTATATCGGTACTGGTCCGTGCAGGTAACCGCTACATAAAGGAAGCGGGTAGAAGCAGGAGCTGGTTGTACAAACAAAAATACGCGTTATTCCTGTCTACCAGCGCTGATCGGAGCAGGTCGGAACTTGTCGGCGACGTTCGGAGCTTGCCGGCGCTGGTACACACAGTACAGAGACTACCTGCGTGGACTAACTGCGCAGACCAGCACCGACAAGCGCTGGCAGATCGGCGCCGACAACCCGCTTTCTAATTGTATACGCACTTACTACTCTTAATAGCCTATTTGCTGTTTCTCTACATCATAAATCTTCGTTAACAATGCCAATCGGCTGTATACAACACATATAACAGGAATAATCAATGTTAACGTATTGTTGGAAACAGTACTTAGTCCGTAAGGGGACGAATTATTTCCCTCTGTCGCCGGGCAAGCGAGTCGTAAGAGGCGATGAACCTGTCACCGTAAGGACGCGTTCAAACGACACGCGCCCGCTAAGCGTACGCCACGCGCGTCTGCACTCGCGTCTAACTCGCTTTTAAATTTTTTGTATATAGTTTGAGTCATTTTTTTATTAGCCTATTTGAGTGTCCCACTGCTGAGCAAAGGCCTCCCCTTTTGTCTTCCAAACATCTCTATTTTGTGCCGTTTCTGACCATGCTAGCCCCGCAAACACGTCTAGATCATCACGCCACCTAGTTTGAGTCTTATGACACATTAATAGATCTTAAATTGCATTTGCCATCCTAGCCGGGAGGGTGGAGGCGTCGCGGACGCTGCGCGATTGCGACGCGTGTACTACGCAAGAGCGTGCGCGTGTAGTTTACATCGATAAAAAATGTACGTTAAGACAAGGGACTAACAGTGGCTGAGCGATTAGCTTCTGCGCTACGGGTCGTGGGTTCCATTCCCGCACGGAACAAATATTTGTATGGCCTACATATAGTTGTTTCGGGTCTGGGTGTTTGTGCATGTGAAGATTTGTGTCTGTAAACGCACCCACGACACAAGAGAAACCTTAGTGAGGGGAAACGATTAAAAAAAAACTGTTATTATTTTTTTACTACGATTCAAAAAATTCTACATTGATGAATAAAAGGCACAAATGCCCAGACCCGAAACAACTATCTGTTAGTCATACAAATTTTTGTTCCGTGTGGGAATCGAACCCACGACCCGTAGCGCAGAATCCAATCGCTCAGCCACTGCACCAAACGTGTCGTCAATTCCGAAGATTCTGAGGAGGGAGCGACACGTAAGAGATACGCGGGCGCTTTCACGTCGAAAAAAATCGCGCATATGTGAATGCAGCCTAATTGTGCCTGAAAAATGCCTCGTCACCTATTACGTGGGACTTATTACCAGAGGCGAAACGTGGGTGTGCATTCTGCCTAGCCTTTTCCCAACTATGTCGTGGTGAGCTTCGAACGTGGGTGAACAGATTCCTGTAATAGGAAAATACTTTTGCTTACCCCTTCGGAGTTACAGACTTAAGTATATGTACGTTAGAAGTAAAGTTATACACAAGAATTTTCAGAACACTACCTAAGAGCGATTACGCACTGCATCCGATCCGAATCCGTGAAAATACGGATATAAAAAACTCGGACCGAATTCGGATATTGCTTTACGCACTGCATCCGATACGAATCCGTGAAAATCTCGGACCGAATTCGGATGTTGCTTACTATTCCGATTTCTGATCCAATTTCAAACAATTCAGGCTACTTCGGTCCGTCAATTGTTCTTCCCAATTAGAAACTCACGGATGACGGATAGAAATCGGATGACGGATGCCGGATAGAAATCGGATGACGGATGCCGGATGTAGTGCGTAAGCTACCATACAAATAGTTCTATGGCTACTTCGGTCCGTCAATTGTTCTTCCGAATTAGAAACTCACGGATGACGGATAGAAATCGGATGCCGGATGTAGTGCGTAAACTACCATACAAATAGTTCTATGGCTACTTCGGAACGTATTTTCACGGATTCGGATCGGATGAAGTGCGTAACCGCTGTTACAGACTTAAGTATATGTACGTTACAAGTAAAGTTATACACAAGAATTTTCAGAACACTAACGATTGCAGACTTTCATAAAAATGTAATCCTAACTAATATTATAAATGCGAAAGTAAGTTTGTTTGTTTGTTACCTTTTCACGCCTAAACCACTGAACCGATCATCCTGATATTTTGCATATAAGTTGTCAGGTGTACAGAAACGGACATAGGGTACCTTTCATCCCGAAAATAAGTACTGTTCCCGGAGGAAAACAACAATAACGTTAATAGATGGCGCCACGTGTCTTTCGAATCATGATTGTATGTTAAGAGTTGATTGTCAAATTCTAAATTAACGCGAGCCAAGCCGCCGGCAAAAGCTAGTTGAATTGTATTATTATCATTTGGAAACTTCTTATTTTTTTTAGTGTCATAAAATCCACTACGAAATTGCCTTTTTATTTTAGGCTGGTAACAAGACTCATTGTCCGTATAACCTGTGCCTGTGACCCTATTACCACAGTGTACCTACTTACTACTTAGTGGGTCAACGCCCATACATTTGACAGGTCCTATGAAATGTCAAAATTATGTAGGGCGGAGGTTATGTCCCAAGTATGCAATATGGCTACTCGGGACATAACCTCCGCCCCTTCACCCCGCAACCCCCCGCACGATTGCTCTGCGACAATGTTCTACGTTGACCGACTGTAAGGAGTAACATATAGGTAGACTGTGCTATTACCCTGTTCTGTCCAAGTAATTTGTTTATTTAGAACAACCAATTACACTAAATAAGTTTTCTTTTTTTTTATTTGACATGGTCGCGTTTGACCCTCGTCGCACCTAATGGTAAACGCAGACAGGGTCTAAGATGGAGCACACGAATCCAATTAACTGAGATTTAGAGAGATTCCCCTATACCCCTCTGGCCCTCACATACACACGACGGAATACAGTAAAGTGCTTGTGTAAGGGTGGTAGCTAGCCAGGCGGACCGTACAGATCCTACCACCAAGCGTGTTGGGTTTTGTTGAACCTTACAACACGCGTCTATTCACAGCATGCGGTGAGGAAATTTTATATTCTAGCGCGTCCTCACACGGGATAAAACATTGGATTATAAGATGGAATCAGGCGTTACTTTGCGGAAATCCATGACATATAAAAATGCAAATAGAATATCTAGCTTTAATTCCGCTGAACAAGATCGCTAGTTTGGATGCAGTATGCAGCACCACTCTCCCGCCCACAAGTATATGCACATGCAGAAAGAGTGAAAAAATAATGCAACATGCAACCAAACCAATACACGACACGTGTTTCGCCCCTGCACGGGGCATCCTCAGGATATGTTGACTCTTCGACCGCTAGGACGCGAATATGGGGATATATGGGGATGCCCCGCGCAGGGGCGAAACACGTGTCGTGTATTGGTATGGTTGCATGTTGCATTTTTTTTTCACTCTTTCTGCATGTGCATATATTTGTGGGCGGGAGGGTGGTGCTGCATACTGCATCCAAACTAGCGATCTTGTTCAGCGGAATTAAAGCTAGATATTCTATTTGCATTTTTGTATTGGATTATAAAATGTTATGTTCTACAAAGTATAAATAAAAAGAGCATTCAGAACATTTAGCAACATTCATCATGCTTTCCTCTCGCAGTACTCCAGGCATTCCGACAAGATAATCCGCAAACACATCAGAATTCGGTCTGGCGTCCATGAGGGCATTGAGTGCGGTGAGAGTTCGCGGTATGGGCGATCGTGAACGAGCTACATTACGAAATGTCGGAAAAGCAAACAGTTATTTTCTGCTCCGGTGGTAATTATTGGGAACAAACAATCTGCACAATTTGCAATCAACATCAGGGGCATCTGCCTTCCTTTGGAGGATCTTGCACATTATTAATAGTTGGTAATTATACCTTCTAACCTCTAATGAGTTATACTCGGCATCCTAGGAGGAATTTGGTCAGATACATCTATGTAACCAGTGATTTACTGTTCAACGTCAGGAAATATAAGTAGTATAGTGTCACTAAACTCCCTCAATTTTCTGAGATGAGACGAAGCACACGGCGGGACGGACACCAGGCCCTAATCTATATCATCCGCTGAATAATTAATGAGCAAGATAAATGGACGTAGCCCAAAAGAGCACCAACGGTTTGAAGATCCGAAATATTTCCTAACTCACAAAACTTCGGCTCAAAATCTGATTTCACTGAAGAATAAGAATTGTAGGTATTCATAATAAAAAACAGTTTGAGAACAAACGATTGAAAGATATTTGATGTTAGCTGAATAATAAAACATTTAGAGTATCCAGGAATGCCTATGTTTTATTACAAGCTTAACCTTGACTTGTCTGTGTTTAGTATTTAAGGATAAAAAATAAATACAGCTATAAATTTATAAATAGGTTCAGTCTGAAGGTTTTTATGTAATATATTTCAGCGGTACGAGTTCACGTAAACCTTAAACAGTGTACGTATTTTATTTACATGTGTACACGCATCATATAATATTATAGAACATCATATATTTTTACTGTTAGTACCTGGACTGAAAAGAAAATATAGGCAACAACTACGTCTTACTGAAAATGATATGCCCTGTGTAACAACCTATCAAAACAATAATCATAATCACAATGCCACTGAAAACCAAGAAATCCGCTAAATCGCACGGTTTTATCAGCATTATTTTCTTTTTATCATCCAGGAAATGCTAATACCTAACTTTGACCATTCCCTAAGCACGTGGCTATATAGAAATCCCAAGAGAGAAAAACTGGTGACACACAAAAACGCAAGTAATTGGAGCTTATTGATATTCTTGCAGCGAAGGCCACGATAGCTACCAACGACCTTGAGGATATAAATGAAGGGACCTTGCTACAATCACTTTCGAAGACCCTATAATCAACAGGCTAAAGAAACCAGACGATAACGACCCAAGTTTAGCTCGTTATACTTATTTAATGTTGAAACAGAAATTCTATACAGAACTAAAGAATATAAAACCAAAAGTTGATTGCAGTTACAAAACAAAGCAAACGTTTAACCGCAGAAAAAATTGCCATGAAGAATATGCAAGACCTGTACAAAGCACCTCAACAATTTCCTTTTAATTTCCCAACTTGCATGGTGAAAGAAAGTGCTGAGCAAAAAGGCGGTATTCCAACACCAGTGCGAAATAACACCTTCATTTAAATTCACGGTGTAGGCACCATGATATCGTCAAAGTAAGATATTCTGAATGTCAAAATTTCGCTTTGTTTCGCTTTGCCCAGCCTCCTTTGTGGGCTGTTTATTCAGGACTGCCAGTTTTGCGGTTCATACTCTCTTTATGTTTTAGTTTTTCGCTTATTTTTTCTACCCTCGGGTTTTGTGTCATTTGGTACGTATAATTTATTGTCTGCGAAGAGCTACTGAATTTATATATTTTAATACATTTAGATTATTTTGAAACAGTATTTTGGAAATTGTCAAACGCTTTCATGAAATTACGTATGGTACGTATCTCTTTCAAGTTACTAAAAAACTACTTTAAAAATATCTATGTCAAATATAGAATATTTCAACCACGTAGCAATAAAAACATTAAACGATATATTCAACCGTACCTCCATCTTTCGTCCTTGTAAAGATCTCGTCTAAAAGCAGAATATTTACGTGTGAAGCTGTGGGATGAATACCGTAGTATTCAGCGCACGTGTTCGAGATTGATGAGTGCACAAATAGCGCAGGTGTTGCAGTACAATCGACTGCGCCGACGCCGAAGCTCCAAATGAACGGGAAATTTTCAATGTTGCCGTTATTTATTTAATGCGTGGGTTTGATTAGAATGAGGGTTAACGTTCACACTGAGAGGTTGTTAAGTCAAATGGAAAAAGTTTCTTATGACGTCAGAAGCTAATGGGGTAAAGACCCGTAACCTTTTGTTCGATAGCACAGTCACACAACCACAACTAGCAAAGCTGTGATAGTCTAGCGGTTAAATACTTGCCGTCCATGTAGTTAGGTTCGAGTTCGATCCCAGCCTTCACCTCTGACTTTCCACCCCTTATTACAAAAGAAGGTCTAAGAAAAATCTAGGTTTTACAATAGCCCCGTCTCTTTTTGTTATATGACATAAGAAAGTGATGGGTATATTTTAAACCTGGGTTTACCTTAGTCTTAGTTTAAACCATCTTTTGTAATAAGGGGGTCCGAGTTCATGTGCGGATCATAATTTGATTATCACTTCCGTTGACAGTAAAGGACAACGTCGTGAAGAAACCTTCACACCTGAGAGGGCTCCATAAAGTTCTCAATGACCAACTCACATCAGTCTATCGTGGGGACTAAGGCCTAAACCCTTCTCAATTTGAGAGAGGCCAAATCCCAGCAGTGGGACAATAATGAGCAGGTTACGCTTATCTACAGTAACACAGGTTGGATAAAATGTAAAGCTATTCGATTTCCTTATGACTTCTCACCTCAAATGCAATTTCATTTGCTTTCAGCTAACCACATTTATAAACAAATTCGCAGTAACAGTACTTTAATACTCGTATTTATAATTGCTTTACCTGCCAGAGCGTTACACGCGTACATATTAATGTACTTTCTGTGTACAAATTACACCTAAAAAAAGTTCAAACAAAACCGACAAAGCCAGCGAGGTTGAATAATGAGTATAATAATTGTACACCGCACAAAAGCTAGCTGGAGTTTACTTTCCTAATGAACAAAGTGCAAACTAACACTTTCAGGTGGTGCAAAATTAAAGACTTAGGTCACCAAACCAAACTAGAACTTTGTGACCTAATTCTAGCGACCTTTCAATAGATGAGACTTTGGTAGTCAAAGGTCACTAGATCATCGACGTACCTATACTACAAAGGCTATTATATTGATTAAACTATTTGTGTAACAGTACAATGACATTCCAGACAGATGATCTCAGACAAATGGAACTAAGTTAGTCTGACCATCGCATAAGTGTTCGCGAGCTCTTTTCGCCTTGTATGTAGTGGACCTTCCGCATTGTTTTTTGACGGACAATTGACTTAAGGGGCAGGTACACTTAAGTAATTAAAGGTTGTTAGTCTGTCACCTACGACCACCGTCTCCCTCTACAAGGGAACTGGACAAAATACCACAGCTGTTCATTTGTTGATGCACTTCAACTATGAACTCAATACAGTATACACAAACTGTTGGTTTATGCTGAAAGCGAATTTAGTTCACTTGAATTATGCAATGACAATTTCCTTCAGTATAATTTAGCACTAAAACGTAGATCTTTGGCTAAGAATAGACAACCCATTCTTTTAACGTGGACGTAAGAAATTACCGCCGAGAAAGTTCATGTGGATGCAGCAGAAACCATTTGTGCCCTTTTTTTATCGTGGGAAAATCCTCATATACCCTTCGCCTGTGGCAGGCGAAGGGTTATGCCAGACTCTTACCGGCTAAAAAACCACGGTGTTGCTTCTCCTGACCCTTGGCCGGGGTCGCGGGATTCGCAGTAGCTTGCACCGCAACCCCGGCACTCCGGCAGGCCTCGGTCCGCCAGCCCCTGGCGGACCTCTCTTTCTGTGGGGCCTTGTCCCACGTCCTCCTGAGAGGCGCGCACGGAACACATGCGTGCCCCTTCTCGGGCCTGTTACTGGTCGGGCGACGGGTAATCATGTGTGCCCTGACATCATGCTGCAATTACATAATCAGCCTATTACTGTCCCAATGCTGCGCACGGGCCTCTGCTCTGAATGATAAGAGTTTAAAGGGAAGGCCGCTCTGGGTGGATTTGTACTGCAGCAGAGCGGCGCGGCACAATTCCATATAACGTCGCCTTAGAGTGAAAACCTCAGGAATGCATTTGGCCATTGCACAGCTCCTGTGGGCTTTCACGTGGAAGAAGTCGCAGGCAAAAGCTTGTCTGTTATATTTATTACGGATTTTATATAAGTACCCAACAAAGGCTTAATTTCAGTGCTTACAAAATAATTTCGCATAGAGCGACTCTTATAATTATAGTACCTACATATACGTCGTGTTAAAATAAAAACGACCAAATTGCATTCCCGAGGATTTCACACTAATACGACGATAAACAATATTTGGTCAAAGCCGCGCCGCTCCGTTGCAATGCAGATGCGCCTAATGCAATCTTGCCTTAAGATTTAGTCAACGCATGATTGGTGCTTACTATGGTTAGTTTGGTACTATCCCTCCAAGAAAGTTAATTGTAGAAATGTATTGGAAAAGCACATGATCACCAGCAGATGTCTAGGTTCTTATGTCATTTACCTATTTAGACAGAAAAGAAAAGGAAGAAAGAAAACAAAAGAAAGTGTGATAGTAAAGAAAAGAAACGTGTCGCATTCGCATATGAATGGGCATTAAGCATTACTGTTAGCAACAATAATAAACCAACTAAAAATCCATGCTTCCATCCCCTCACCACCACGTTACTCACTTTCCAACTCAACAACAAACAACACAACAGACCTTAGCAGTTTACTCAACTAATGAAACTCCGACGAAGACTAAAAATCCGAGGTGACAGTGTGGAGGGAATTCACTTAGGGCAAGTAACTAGTGACGCTATGGCGCTAACTTGAAAATAAACTTCGTAAACTATAGCCGAGAGATAACAACTAAGCACAAAGAATAAAAATAAAATAGCTAAAATACTAGTTAGTAAAAGATATTTGTACAAATAATACATGTTTACAACGATATCCCCGAAATAAACACCTCATTAGCTATCCCATGCCGAAAGAAAGATGCTAGGAACCAAACAAGCTGAAACTGTCCAGAAAAACATATATCTATACAAGATCTCGTTTACCTGTTTTTTTTAATGATCAAATAGTACATTTTCATGTAACATTAAATATCAAAAATCTTTTTATTTTATTTTATTCCACCTAGTCTGGGCAGGCGCTTATGAAAAGTCGAATTCAGGTGCAGGAAGGAATTAGTCGTTTCCTATGGAGAAGAGCCGGCAAGAATCTCGGCAAAAAACTATATGAATAATTTTTTATTATAATATATATACAGGGCGTCCCACGACTTTGCCACATGGAGGGGAAGTACCTTAAATACTGTAGATAGAACAATTTACTGAATGAAGACTTCATTTTTATTTTAAAAACAATACGAACTGCATTCAAAGAATTTTAAATAATCACCTGTCTGAACCGGGAATCGAACCCGCTAGATGTGAAAACAAAAAAATCTGTAATTTTATTGTACTAATCGAAAGGCTCGATCAGATACATTTTTTTCTTCTAAATAACATAGCATCTAAAATAAAAGGAACACCATGAAATTTAACATTTAATTGAAATATTAAGACACGTTGAACTGGGCAACTTACAAACAATTTAATTTATTAAATGCTCAAAATGTGTCTTTTCCTATTGTATATAAATTGTAACTCTTTTAGTACCTAATCTTGCTTACCGTTGATTTGTTTTATTTTTTCATGGTGAATATTTGAAATAATATTTCGAAATAGTAACACAGCAGAAAGTAGTAGGTACATAAAGTCAGTTGTTGTAACAAACGACATAGAGAAAATGCTTTTTATAATTCTGAACAAAATCTTAAATTAAATGTTAAATTTCATGGTGTTCCTTTTATTTTAGATGCTATGTTATTTCGAAGAAAAAAATGTATCTGATCGAGCCTTTCGATTAGTACAATAAAATTACAATTTTTTTTTTGTTTTCACATTTAGCGGGTTCGATTCCCGGTTCAGACAGGTGATTATTTAAAATTCTTTGAATGCAGTTCGTATTGTTTTTAAAATAAAAATGAAGTCTTCATTCAGTAAATTGTTCTATCTACAGTATTTAAGGTACTTCCCCTCCATGTGGCAAAGTCGTGGGACGCCCTGTATATATATTATAAAAATAAAAATAAGACTAGTTAATCAATCAAACTAAGATGGGAAACATCTCGCGAAAACATTAAACAAACGCAAAACCGAAATCAAAGAACAATCTAAATAAAAATAAATAAATACCATAAAAACAGTCAGGAGATGTCCTCGAAAGATCCAAATTGTTCCGATGTATATGCGATAAGAATAAAGCGAACGCAACTTATCGATAAAGACTTGAACGATTTTAACGATCGCAAACCAGACGCACTTGATTTTGTATCCCAAATTAACCGCTACGCTCTCACCGGTTCAGATGGCCTGTGATCACAATTTGTGACGCAATCAGAGGTAGCCATCCAGATGATACTATTAGAAACCATTTGCGCGACCATTTGTCTTCATGAATGGACAATTCAAAAATCTCCATGTGAAGTCGGGTGTGGTTTTAGCCTATGTCATTTTGAAGGAAAATTTATAGTTTGAATTTCAACTTGAAAATATGAGCCAATGCCCAAACACTTCAAAATATAAACAATAACACAAAATATAATCATCAAATATTTCAAGAGAAAACTCACGATATTAAAAGCAAAAAACACAAAGCGGGTCATTTCTAGAACATTCTTTCATTACTCTGTTCTCTGTGGAAATATACCCGGGGGTTACAGGGTTGCATTAATACTCTACATGTTTTTGCTTATGAAAATACATATAAGTTCATTTTACAAAACTTAAAGTACGGGCCATATTTATAAAAAAAACGGTAGATGCTGTATTTTAAAATCTTGACAGGATGACATCATCATCCTCCTACCCTTATTCCAAATATTTGGGGTCAGCACAGCATGTATTTTTCTTCCACACATCTCTATTAGCTGTCATCTCAGAAGTCACCCTCTTTCTATTCATATCATCTTTTACATTATCCATCCATCGTTTCTTAGGTGTTCCTCTATCTCTTGACAGGGTGACATGCAAACACATAATTATGATCGACCGACTTAACTACACTGCACGAAAGACCGCTAAAACCGCCAGCTGCGGGTTCAGCCGTCTCAACTATCGTCACCCGGGACGTGTGAAACGACACCCCGTATGCCTACAGACGACCCAATTTAACATTCAGACAGGGCTATACGAGAATAACTCACAATGCCGTGGTAAAAAGATTAGCTAGTCCGCAAATTTGGTGGGGAGGCTGACTGACCAGGGTGCGTCGGACGTACTTAGTAATCATCACACGTGGAGGCCCTTAAAGTTTTAGTCTAGAATTCTAGATGCACGTTCTTCTTCTTTGAGAATTTTATCTAAAATTTTATCGACTTTTCCGTTTCAATCTTTTTCCCTATCACGGAGTCACAAGCAAGTAAATCCAATTATTTCGGAGTCAAAGAATTATTGTCCAAAATATATTCGTACGATGGCACAATAGGATAATGTTAGTTAGCGTAATCTGCACTGCACGCCACCTAGCGACAATTTATGTGCCGGCTCGGACACCCGGGATTAAAGTCTCCACCGGGGAACAACGAGCAAAAAGGAATTGTGCTGAATAGTTGCTGCATGCTTTATTAACGGAAGATTTATTTTGGGTGCTTGTTGAAACATGAAGTGCCATTGATCATATGAAGAAGCTTTTGGTAACTTCGAAGATGCACCATCTTCAAGAAGTTAAAAGGACGAATCCAATGGCGATGGTTTAATCAGGCATCGAAACATATTAATGGATATGTGGGGTGCATGAAAAGAGATTCCACGAGTGACGATACTTAAGTACGTCCGGTGCACCCTAGGCAGTCAGCCCCGCTACCAACCTTGCTGACTGGCTAATCTTTACACCACAGACACTTGACACGAGAGAAGAAGAAGACTGGATATGTGTTCAATCTAAGGGGCTCGTGGCTAATTATCAAGCGCGAAGATCATATGATTTGCAAGGTTAAGCTGCGCTTGCTGCAGTTAAAAAAGCATTCGAAGAAAAAAATCACAGTCGTAATCACAACAAAACACGGAAATGGAAAACCGACTTTTGAAGACATGTTGATTAACTTCTATTTTTACTGCCATGGTAATTAACGATGTATCAGATGTTAGCTTTGTTGTCATTCCGCGTCAGTCGCAAAAATGTAACGTGAGGAAAGGTGAGACAGGCGACAGATGAGTCAACGAAGCTGCGGAAGGCGAGCAAACGTACCATGAAGTGTAAGCTCGACAGCTTGGCAAACACCGCCAAATTGGCTAACATAGTCGAGTGCCTATTTTATGCGAGTTAAACGGCGAGCAGCCAACCAGCCACTACGTAGTGCAATTTTATCAGATTTCCACCTGTTTTTATGCCAAAGATAGTTTCAAATACAATGCAGATCAGATTTAATTTCCTCTGACATAATTGGCCTAATGGTTGTCTGGAAGATATTGCGATTGGCCATAAGATGGCCATTTTACCCTTAATTAAACAATTGGATTGTATCTTTACTGCTCTAACTGTGTAAAGCATATTATCTATCTATACGAGGTGATTCGGAAAAGGGATACTATTCCGAAAAGGTGTTAAAGCACCAATAATAACGAATATTGTTTGCTCTACAACTTTTCCCAAAAG
Organism: Amphipyra tragopoginis; assembly: GCA_905220435.1. Lineage (NCBI taxonomy): Eukaryota > Metazoa > Arthropoda > Insecta > Lepidoptera > Noctuidae > Amphipyra > Amphipyra tragopoginis. Next base: position 25,399,015 of record HG992008.1, on the reverse strand, counting down.
TTTAAGAGAAATTACTGTGCAAATATTTCATAAATTAATGTGCTAAAATCTATCACCAGGTTTAATCAGCTGTGTTTACATTTTAGGTTATATTTGGGATCACGGATTAGAAGCTTAATTTTCTGAATTCGTAATTAAGTAGGGATGAAGAATTTTTGAAAAAACCTAAACAAAAATTATTACGTAACAACAATTAGTCTTGCTTTAAAACAGTTATCAGGGATTTTTAAAGTGGCCTGCGGATTGGTCCCTTTCCAACTAATCTTGTAATTACTATCTAGAATAGTATGTAAGAATCATCATCACATCAACCTGTAAACATTTATCTCCGAACATAGATAGTCACAATACCTAACTGATAAAAAACGATCAGTGTAAAAACTTCCAAAATCACTCTTGGCTGACAGATTGCGGATTTTAGTTTCTTGTTTTGTCAAATCAGAGGACGATGCTATTCTTCCTTTTGATTTAATCCCTTAGTCGCCTTAGCAAGCATTACATGGCTATTACTTAAAAAATAATTGTGACAGTCGTGTCGCAATTTGTGCCATAGTCTAAATATACATCAAAAGTCGGCCGAGGCAAATAACTTGCAATAGCGGCTGCAATTAATGCAGTTTTAAAACCATTACTGTATTTTTTGTATCTCGTGAATTTCAGTAAACAATGAAAGTCCGAAACGGCGAAAATTAAAAATGGTGAGCTTGCTTTTAAAACTCCTCTTTTGTAAGGTAAGTAAATAAGTAAATGGTGAACTGAAAATTTAAATTAAAAGGTTTGAAGTATTCAAATATATCGCCTAAGGGATACCCCAGAGAATAGCAAAAAAAAACAATGTTTTTTTTTAAAGCTTTATAAATTACTAAACAATGACATATCAATCAAAAATATGCTAGTTTCCCAAAACTTTTACTATTTTGACAATAAAAAGATTAACTTTGAGTACATAGCCATACACGCGAAAAACATTTCACGAACTCCGACAAAAACTCCAGGCAGTACTATATCCTCATTATAAAATAACGTGGTACTGTAAAAGCTGCGTATATCATCGCGTAATCCGCACCAAATACATATTTGTAGCATAGAGTAACCACCAAAAAAAACCATGACCTTTGCCACTGGTGTTTGTCCACTAATGCCTTCAAAGACCTCGAATTTCGTGTTTGGAAGCCGGCGGCGGCATTCGCTACCGTTAGTTGCGTGCCGACCGCCGACGCGAGCGTACGTCCACCCACGAACACTCCCAACACCCCCGGAGAGAACCCTTCACACGAAAAAGTTGCACAGTGAACAAACATAGTTCGTGAACCAGTGTTGTTGTATTATGTAGGACCGTGATGTTTACCCATACCAGACCACTTTGGTAGTCTGTTCGCACCAATGGCAGTATCGTCGTGGAGGTAAATATTGACGATAGCCGATAGCCGGCACTGGCAAGTCCTCGCGGCCACCGTCCGGTGCCGGATAAGTATTTGCTGAGCATTCGAACGGCGTCCATTCCATTTCCCCGCGATTTGATTTGCATATTTACATGATCATTGAAAGCAAATACGGTTCGGATGCGTTCTTTCAAATAATACTTAGAAAAGCAAACACTAAAGGTTTCACGAAAATGGACTGACGTTACACTCTCGCAGTTTGTAGTAATTAAGGTAATTCGACATAATTCCCTACATTTAGAATTTAGCACCTCGTTTAAAAGCTGTTACTGGTTTTGTCGAGTCCAATATGTAAATGTGGGATGTTCGCCGGACGGCACGGACGGCGTGTGTACACATTGCCACCAAAAGATATGAATTAAAGTACTCTTTTATATATCACCGTTAAAGTTCCAGACGGGCTTACGTAAGCTTTCGACGGACTCCCCGCCCCCACTTATGTAACTACCCGATTTGGATAGAATTTTATCTTTTTCGGATTCAATTTTAGGGAATATTGAAATCGCTATCGGAAAGTATTTATTTCGTAGCAGATTGTATCTGCTGAGTCGTGAGTTCGGTTCCGGAAAAACAGCTCGGTATATTGTCAAGCGCGGCGTTGCTCTGTATTCTGTGGACTCAGATCTTTTACCTATTCATTTAAAAGCTTTTGTTTCTTTAAAACAGTGGACAATTGAGTCGGGCGTGAATAGGTTTCGGGAGTCTTATTTCGGTAAATAGGTCGGTGCAACCTTGTTACTTGGGTGTTATTGTTGAAAAGCGAGGTTGGTTCACTATGATACATTACTGTTCGTGTATTAAGCCAGACCATTCGATGCACGCGAGCTAATGGGGCTAATGCAATCGTATTGCGCCCTTGATCGAGTATCTCTGCAGCATTATCAATGAAGATCGTAACGGATTCTAACTGCTTATAAATGCTCCGCTGCTTGCCAAATATATCTGTTGAATTAACAGCACAATTGAGATGAATGATGGAACTGCTACGACAGCCAAAGTTTACTATGTAGGATGAACTGTACTTTGGGAAATATCGGAGATCTCGCTTTGAGAGAAGCAAAGATTCAAAGATAGTGATACTGAGTTTAACCCCAACACCCGTACAGAAGTTTCAGATAAGCAATCGAATTAACATTCAAGGATAGTTGAAGTGATAACTCAGGCTTTCAGTCTTCGTAATCCAGGCGCTTTGAAAGGGTTACATTTGATGATGCCATTAACCGGTAAATCTCGGTAGATTTCAGACTTATTATCAGCTGCGCTTAGTTTACGACCTCTCTGTCTGATGCCAACATTCTGTTTAAACAGCAAATAAAATTATCGTTAATGTAGCCTATTCTAGGATAATGGAATTAAATAAATAATAACTTGGGCAGTATAAAGTAAAGGTAGGTAAAGTATCAAAGTGTATATGTAGTAAACTAAAGAATTAAAGAAAGGACTATATGACGCAAAAAAATGCGAAAAGCGTCAGCTGAGGCTCAACGGTCGATAAGAAGCTTCGAATTATCTATTCCATTACACCGGATGGCCTATATCAATATTGCCCCAGGGAAAACTTTCTGTGTGACCTCGTATAATTTCAGATACACTTAAGCGTCGCGAGGCCCAAACCACAGTGCGTTGACCGCACTCACTTTAAATACATACACCGTCGTAAACATCTAACTACAACCGTACACTTTTATTGGATAAAAATATAGACCAAAGAAGTTTTCACGGGCAATAAACATTGATCAGATCCAATTTGCGGCTGGTGCAAAGTTCCGCCGTTCATTTTCAGCAGTCGCCGCCCTAAAGCAATAAACTATTTTTTTCTACGATACACATAAATCTTTACAGAAAACCATTTTAGTCGATTACTACCTAGAATGCCGGCAATTTTGATTACAGAGTACATACATTATAATTTCACGGAGTTATGAAGTCAAATAAAATGTGTGAGAAGGGTCTGCTCCCTAGAGTCCAGTCATGACTCGACATTTCTCTTGATTTTACTTTACGTGATCCGAGTGACAAATATACACTCACATTGGATATTTTTCATATATTTTCACATACAATATCTTATCCATTATAATGCTGATATGGGCGGAAAAACAACATAACATGACTCAGTTTTATTGTACCTAACAATAGGAATTAATTATAGGATACAAGTTGTTTAATATTAGAGCTACTTTTATGGTACCTGTATGAAGGAAAATATTTAATCAATTCGTATGTAATGACACTATAGGGAGGACAATCTACATACTTGACTGATGTAGGTGGAAGGTGCGGACACTGTCAATTTCATAAAGGAAAATAGCCAATATCTACGGGTGAGTCGAAAACCCATTATCTAGTAGGTCAACAGTGAACACTAACGCTTCTGGATTGGACGGTTACGACGATCCCATGATTGAATTCTGTGCCAACTCTTCCAATGAATGGAGAAAAATGAACAATTGGAAATGAAAATTCAGACCATTTTAGGAGCGAGATAGCTTTAGTTTAACTGAAAGTGTCTTGTTTACAAAATAAACTATTGTATTACTAACTACGAAAAGCTTCATATAATTTTCCTTTTATCAGGGAGCAACAAAACTCCAAACAGTTGTCGTATCCAGTAGCCTTACATGGTCGTTGTAAAAGCTTATCTGTACCAAAGTTTATGAATAGCAACTTATTATATACGACTACATGCGTACTCGCCATAATTCATGATAACAAATAGCTAAGGAAATACTATTGAATAGATAATAACGCTGATAATAATAGATTAATATCGATAGCATCAGCATTATTGATAACGCGGTTGAAACAAACCATGTACTTAACTTGGTATTCATATTTACAGTGGAAAGCTTGGTAACATAGTTTTTTGACAAAGAACTTAGCATTACATCACGCATGTATTCCACGAAGGGGTGGGCAGAGGTTTGTAGTAGACTCTCATTTTGCAGTTATGTTTAATCTACTTATCTATTTCTATATATATAAAAATGAATCCCTATTTCCCTTGGTCACGGCATCACGCGTGAGCGGCTGGACCGATTTAGCAAATTTTTTTTTGTTGTGTTCGTAATTGTCAGAAGGTTCTTATGAAAGAAAATTTTAATATTTAAAAAAAAAAAAAAAATATCTCAGTATGTTCTTCATTCTTCATTTGTTTACCGCATGCATGAAAACGGTTTTAACTTTTTGTTACTATTTTGATTTTGTTTCTGAAGGTAGGTTAGTAGTAGGTAGGTAGTAAGTAGGAAAAAGTGTATTGCAACGCATGCCGGTTACAGCTAGTTTCCATATAATTGGGGATGAGTCTATTGCCATCAACCGGGCACAAATCCAGACTCCGGGTTGCTACTGAGAAAACCCAATAAAACTACCCGACCTGGGGATCGAACTCAGGTCCTTAAGCTCAGCAGTCGCGCTTGCGACCACTAGACTTACGAAACAGTCTGGACTAAGAACTTAGCAAATTGAAATCAAATATGAAATGCACAAGATTGAGAGCAGTAAAGGTACGCTAGGTACCACTTAAGTACCTGTCTAGCTCAATGCTGAACTGGACATATTTGGCGTAGCCAGAGGCACACAAATCTAGTTTATTTTAGATTTAGTTTTTTTTTTTTTTTTCATTTTTAAATTAAAACCATTTTGTGACGTCTCCGGACTTTGTTTGTGCTCGTGATGTTGTCTTTAGACACATACATAGTCCAAATAAATGTATTTTTATTTTCTTTACTAGAGCTTTTTTTTCTGTAGCAACTCTTCGGATTAAATCTAGGAAAAAAAGAGTTACCTCGATAAGTGATGGATCACTATACATATATTCTTTTTTCGAGCAAAGGATAAACAAATATAAAACTTAAAAAAAAAATCTCATCTTTATATGTGAGAGGGATAGTGAAAGTTCAATTTGTGAAGTTCGATCGTTAATTTCGCTTCGGCTAGACATATTGCTACAGATACGCAAATTCATATCGGCTGAATCTTGACCTAGAAAATTGGAAAAAGGTTCTCGTCTATCCATCAGTCATAGTAGATACAATATCTCGGCGCCAATAAAATCGATAGTACTGATTTTTAAAAGGCTTTTTTAATACATAAAAAAAAAAAAATTTCAGCTGTAGGTAAATTATCCTTTTAGCCCTAAGTAAGCAAGCCTATACTATCGGTTCAAACAATCTAGAATATCAACGACACTGGGCTATTCAATTTACCCATCTCATCTTGGAAGCCTTTTATTGTACGAAAGCAACACATACAATTTGTCAAGGGTGAAATTGGTGTTGTATCGTGATAAAATAAAAGTTAATGTTAGAGCAATTAAACGCAACCCGTCATTTCAGGTAATTTGGGCAACGCGAGCGGATAATATCGTTACGCACGCACGTTACACGACTGTTGATAAACATCAATATTAGTATGTGTAAATTAATGTTTATATATAATTAAATATTTAAAGGACATTTAATAGACTTGGGTTAAGTTAGATAACAGAACATCAAAAGGATAACTTAGAACTTAATGGTAAACTTGGACAAACATCGCATAAAGTTTTAATGAAACGATCTGATACGAAAGCCTACTCCGCAATACGACCGCATCCCGACATAAAGACCCACTCATCTTTTGTGCTGACCAACGATTGTGTGAAGAATGACAATTCACGTATCCCTAAACGCTTTTACGATAGTACCTTTTCTTATCTGGGTTTTGAAAGTCGCTCTTTGCATTGTATGTAGCTCTGGTACTTTAAAAATGTACCTACATTAATCTTTTAAATAGACAAATACCAGGTTCTTATTAAATGTAACTACAAACTAAATCAACATGTCTTTCCCTTGCACCTGTTACGTCGCAATCGCAACAGATAGAATAATACTGTAGAACAATTGAGATGCTGTACGGCAGAGTTAACTGCTCTTGAAACAAAGGTAACAAAAGCTCCAGCCCGGTAATTAACTATATTAATGTATACTTGACGAGAATTAGGTCAGGAATACGTTCCTAGGAATTCGTTAGTAATAATTAATTACATAATTAAACCGGAAGCTCTATTTCACGAATCCATCTATATTATAAAAATATCATACCAAAATTGTTGAGTTCAAGGATACAATAATGGCATGTAATTTAATACAAGAACACGCCGCCATTATAAAATATTTAACTATACGTTGTGTTAGTTTGCCGTACAACAACTGAACAACTCTCAACAAAGCGAACTTCACTCAAGAAACAATGAAACTTATGAATAAAATATCGAAGCACCTCCGAGTTACAAGGTGCCTTGTTTAGTTATTTAGTAGAATCCAGATATAAAATTCTAAATTTACTGAACACGTTTTCAAACAAGGAACTTTTTCTTGAGTAAAGAGAGCCCAACCTTTTAAATCCATCAGCGCCATATGACGCGTGTGACAGACTTCAATAAAAAGGGGCACGATAAAACCGAAGGGCTATACAACTACAGAACCATACGTATATCGTAGGCATTCGTCTTTTCTACTGACTTTTCTGGCAACGAAGAGAATTCCTTGAGTCACGAAACAAACTTGTCACGCAAAAATGTTAATGGCCAGCCAAATTTCTGTCCAAACAAAAGATTAAAAACGTCTATTATTAGAGTTAATACAATAAAAAGCTTTCTTAAAACACTGTCCATCAAAAGGTTATTTGCTTTCAGAGTAATGTACACATTGACCGGCATACCCTTAACACACACAATGTTACTTTTATCACTATAATAAAAATGGGGGTAAGAAAGGGCGCAATAGTCACCACTGGGAGCACTATTATTGTCAAGAACATAAAATCTTTTAGGAGATTAGTAATAAGAAAAAGTAAAAAACACGTTACATTTACTGCGGCCGCTATTGTAAAAAACTTTGTTGAAGAACATTTCATATACTCTATTCAGACAACAATAATGTACAAACAACTTACAGTACAAGTAACATTAGCGAAGATATCAAAATTGATCACTTTCATCTAGCAGATGACCTAATAAAATTCAGATAAACACTACAAGAACTTCAGTAAATTATCTCCATTACCCTACACAGAAATATGTACTGATTTTATCAAATTCTATTCGACCTACTAAGATCCTACTGTGAAATAGATCTGGGCAGATCAAAAGAGAACAACCGGACTGCTCTTTGATGTTTTGTCAATTTGTTTCGGTATTAACGAAGCGTACTATATCTACACAAATAAAGATTCGCGATGCTGTCTCGGGGGCGTTAACGCAATTTCCTACAAGCTCCCAAGAGTAGAGACTTGTGCCAATGTATCAGTTATAAATTGCTTTATATAGCACTGTCGAAATAAAAGAAAGCCGTGATTATATTTGGCAACAGAAGGATTCGTTAGTACCGTCACGATCAAACGGTGTTAGATCTAACATTATATTTGTTAAGCAAACTTGCTCAAACTATCAAATTGTCGTAACTTTACTTCCAAGTTAATGTAAACTAACATAATTATGCCGGCTTCCGTGGTTCTATATCAAGACAATTTCGAAAAAAAAAAAATCTTTTCCGCTTACAGGAAGCTCAATAACGCTCTTTATAAATAAATGTAATAAATTTTCCCAAAAATTATCGCAGTTCGCCTTCGATTTTGTTTACATCAACAAATATCCGAAAATGGTATTTGTATTTAGTGCAAAATTTTCCGCTACTCAAATTGTGTTATATCAAACAAAGACGGCAAATTAATTGTGTTTAAGTGTTTAAAGTAAGCAAATCAACGGGAATTAGCGGCTCACATCTAATCAATTAAGCGATCTAAATGAAAGGCGCCGCGCTACCCTTCCCATGTTACGTGTGAGATCGCGCCTGTCAGACGATGACGGAACAGAGATCACCGGGCCAATTAGGACCGCCATCCATTGAGGCGCGCCGATGCGAAACATCTTTTAAGTCTATTAATTTGCGGTTCAATCGCGTTTGTAAATTGATTTATCGTCGCCGTCGCGTGGCGTTTAGCAGTTCGAAGGTTAATCCGCGTAATATGAGAACGTTTGATATACCAATATCCAATAGTCAAACGTGTTACAATTATGGCAATTATTTAACTTGAAAAATGCGAAACGTAGTTGCGGTATATTTACTTGTGTTTCTGTGAAAATGAACTCAACCTAAATAACTGAACAGTAACTGTATTTGTATTTCAGTTCATTATTTTCACTTCAACTGAAATTCTGTGATGAAACTGCAAACGTAGTTTGAAGTTCAATAAACATTGACAATCAAAGATGGCTGATGTCGACAGATTCACTCTCAACGCCTTTCTAGTGTACTCTTTCGGTAAACTAACGGTATTAAGTGTATCGAGCGTGTTAAGTGCGTTGAGTATCGGGACGTGTTTGGGGCAATCCCGATATACCACACACGGAGAACACTTTAGGAGTATTAAGAGCGATAAAGCTGACGTTCCCGGAATGACTTTCAAATAGTTTCGTGTTTGTTAAGTGAATAGTTAGTCTCGATTGTTTTTTGTTTAAAATTTCGTTTTGAAGTTTTTAGATATGATATAATTCGTTTTGTAATTTTAGTGCCATAAATAAAACACCTAGGCTGAAACTTTTTAGGGTACCTTTTTTTTCGTAAATTAAATTTTGCTGACGTGACTTCAAACAAACCGTAAAAAAACAAAACGCAGCAAAACGAAAATTAACTTTTCAGTTAACAATTTAGATATTACGTTATGATATCTTAAAAATACAAAATATAATAACTGTGCTGAAACAAGAGTCTGTTAAAGGGCGAAGGTTTATTCCCCGGCCGACGACCTTTCGTTCACCCCTAACCCACGTTTGACATGAGCGATAGCCACATTTGTCCCATGCAAAACAGTCCATCAAATATATGGGAAACGCCATAATCACCCGCCGAGTTATCATCAAGATAACGATGTCGTTAAAAAATAACTCGGTGAACAAGTGTATTTGGGGAGTGGCTATTTGCTCTGGCATTAAATGAATAACAATTTTAATCAATTTGGACGTTTTCTTGTTCAAATTCCGAAGTCCCAAACTAGGCGTTCGTTGGAGGACTTTTTAATTGAGTTACAGAAAAAAAGAGTTTCTTAATTTGTCTTTTATTTTCACTGATGGGAAAAATATTACAGGAATGAAGGAGAAATCCTGTGAAAATGTAATTAACGAAAACCGGATTCAATCGAAATACCGAATGTCGTGTTATTACAAACTTGCAAAATATTCCATAAGCGATATTGTCTTTTTGCGGTCATCGTGTTAAGTTAATTTTAGCGTGTAGATATTATTTTTTGCCAAAGTTCTTTGCACTTATGTTGTAACGCCAACCTTCTGTCAAATTGCTTTAAGGACACAAGTAACGTCACTAATACGCGGATTTGGCTATATTTGTGCGCATTATGCAAGTGTCCGGTGCCTATTTAAGAGTTTTCGTAACACTAAGCGCTCATCGAGTCAATAATTTCGTAATTTTTGAGGCTATTCCGTTTTTAACGAGGTAGAGATATGTGTTCCTTTCGACCTCGGCTGTGCATCCGGCTTCGATCACACAGACAATTACTAATTCACGTGTTAGCTACTTTCTCTGTTTACCCGATATGTTCACGTGCGGAGGATATTATGACTAGTTGTAATCGTGATTGCTATCAGTAACAGGTCGGTTGCTCGGTGCAACAGCGGCAGTTTCCTCCCTCGCTGATAACTTCCAGCACTTCGGAGCTGCAGTTACAACTCCTGACATTCCGGGGACAACGTCCTATATTTTCATCGAGGTCAACGTAGTTCTGCTGCCGTTTTTATTATCAAGTTTGTTCCATTCCGCCATTCACTTCTATCATGCAGTTAAATCGTAAACTTAATGCGGCGGAAGCATTAATGAAAATTGGATAGAAGTTTTTCCTCATTTGAAGACGTAGACTTTGTGAGAATCCCACTCTTGCGGCCATCCGCAACTTCGCAATATTATCCTTAAAGTACTAACGAAGTAATGAGTTCATACTTTCGAGGGCAACCATCCTATTAAACATTCTCTGTAATTTCGAAGGATTATGTGATAAAGTTTTCAAGCGTTCAGATGAAGTTGAAACTGGTGAGTACGAATATAAATCAAAGTTATTTGGGAAGTGAGATTCTTCAATAAAACGGACATTTTCCTACGAGCTACTTGGAACGCGAACGATGTCGTCACCAAACTTTGTTAGTCTTTCGAATTTATATTGTACAACACAACACTCAATGTATTAAAAATGTTAGTGCTTGTCTGGTAGAATACTGTGAGATGTATTATTTTACTCAACGATATTCTTTTACAAGTGTACTAATAATAGCTAATCAATGAGTCACAGATGTCATTCTTATCTTTCGACCTCTAACCACATTTGATAAAGCGTTGTAGTAAATCAAAGATCACAAAATCTACAAACACAACTAGTATGCTGCTTCTGAATGTTTACGTCCAAAGATATTGGCTCCCCTAACCGATTACATAGTACCGTAATAGAAAGAATATTGCTATCTTGATTGAATTGTGGGCAGTAATAGCAGGGCCATTTGTCTTCATTTTTGACCTTTGCCGAATCGAATGGGACTTTTCCCGAGATAGTACGTTTTGTGATGTTTTCTGTCTAGGTCGTTGTTTGGATACACAATCTCTGTTTTGTAAAGACAGTTGTTTAAGTTGCACGTATTGATAGTTGTCGATATCTTCACTGCTAGGAAAATGGCCAGGAAGTGTTTTAATCTTTGTTTAAACCGTTGTCACACTAGTTAATAGACATTTGTTTAAATAACAATCGTTACAACAAAACTGAACATTGACATGCATGTTATGTTGCAGATCTGAACCCTAATATTTACTTTAAGATGCGTACGTATATTTTGATCTATTTAAAGGCACAATTATTCAAAGTTAGCTCACATTTCATTCGTCGTTAATTTATTCACGCATTCAATCATGACATTGTAGCATTCATATAAGTACGTACTTCAATGAAACAAAAAAAAATACATTCATTAAAATCTAAATGTAATGAAAAATTAAGCAATTAAAATAGTTGTTACAATTGTTACTAAATCGAACGGTAGAGGTCGCACGCGACGCAAACACGCCGCATTACGTAAAGGACGATCGTAGATATAAACACAAAAATGTTTATAAATCGATATCAAGTACAAAACTACTAGTTTCTACTATTTTCTCGATTAACTTTTTTCAGTGTCACTGTTATTTTCCGATATTCAATTACGGTGCGAGTACGTTCATCGAACACGAGTGACTCTACTGTTTGAATCTCTAATGTGTTTAATTCCATTTGTGTCGTCCTTGTGGACATTTAGGTTCAGAATTCCGTGTATTAAAAACATGCCTTACTTCAACAATGTTGCATGATAGTGATCAATTTCCTTTGACTGTTACAAATTATCCCAATTTAATTTACCTCCCAGTAAAACAACACAGAAGGTATCAACCGTACTGTTAGGTAATATATAACGTAGGGTTACTCCCGCGAGTCAAATGAGTTGTACCGTGTGATCAATATGGCGGTTGGCGCCAAATAGCTTAATATTCACAAACACGGCTGTAAAACAGCTCAATCAACGTGTGGGCGCTTCAGCACACGTCACGTTGTATTAATTGTTCTTTGTTTGTTACTTGCTCATCCGACAGTTAAGGAACCAGGAAAGGATATGTTTATTACCACAAGTTTAAGATTATCAAGATCGTGATTTTCCTAAGGAAAAACTCTATTGTCATTCAAGCCTTAAGGTTCAGATATAAAGGCGTTATGTAAAAACTCGATAGCTTAATGAAAGAAAAAATGGTCCTTCGGTCCGCGCGTATCTATTCGTATCTATATTAGTCCTATAACCCAAAATAACCCAGTACCCTGAACGCAGAGAAAGTTCAATGTATTGCCGCTTTTGAACTTACTATATAATCATATGTTTCTCTTATGTAGATAAACATCAAGTATTAGTATCAATACCCTTAACGCTGTTTGCGGACCAAATCTACTTAAGCTCCATCCAGCTCTAAAGTGGATGCCATTAGGCGTATGTTCCGACCGAAACTGATCATAAGCGAGAGCTCGCAAAGCGGCTCATAAGCGAGGCATAGACAAACGACATTAGTCACGGTGGTCGCACTGCATGCTAATGCACTAGGCATTGGCAAAGGGCATTCTGTTAGCCCTGTCGGCCTGTGACCGGAATACCGCCTCCATTGCATATCATGGACGATAGCTGCAATGATATTTATTTCACCTACATTGTTTATTTTGACTTTAAATTCTGTTGGAGTTTTGAAGCACTTAGTTGCTATATACGTAATGGTTTCCATGGCTTCGTCAGAAGTTTTGTTTCTACCCTACTGTGTTGCTAAATTAATAAAATTTTGATTAGAATTTTTCCATTTCAAGACAACGAGATTTTAATCGAATTGCCTCTGGCTCCATTACGGGGTTATTGAAGCCTTATAACAAATTATAATTTCCTGATCAATATTTTCTATAAATAGATTCACACGCCTTATGAAGCAGATTTAGATTTAATTATTCATACTCATGAGAATAAACAAATTTACAAGAGCGTCGATTCAAAACAGTAGAGCTAAAAGCATTAACGTATTCTCGGAGATATCCATAAATAATTTAACGATACAAACTAATTTAATGCGTAGGAGACTACAATTTTCCGACACGCTTACGAAACCGCGCCAAAATCACACGTGAATAAATTCATCCATCTGAACTATCCGTCGAAATCATCGCGTTACAAATTGGTATCCGTCATCGTCCCCGCTCAAAGGCATGCAACCAAATTGTAAAACCACATGTGACATTTCATCCATCAAAACTTCGTTTGGTTTTACTGAGCAATTACGTAGCTACAACCGTTCTGTCAAATCGCAATCTGATTTTGATGAGGCCCACTGCTCTCTTATTTTATTAAAGCGTCCATCAACGGCATCGAATCGAGATCCGATATCCAATCTCGATTCCAAATTGATCGTTTTATTAATAAATGCCACTGAATTGTCGTAATAAGGCTGTCGAACTCCGAAATCTGTGTAAGGACCTAAAGCCTGATTCCGTGCAAGAATTCGATAGCTGTTTCCGCGTCTCAGGAAATTTACGAATACTACCGCGTAGCTACTTCGTTATTTGTCCGAACATAAATTGCCATCAAATGGACGCCGGCACCGATTCCACTTAAACGAAAACGAAATAAATGGACCCGCTATAATTTTATTACACATTAACACAGAGCACATTAAAAAAGACATTACAGATTCTGATAGCGCGTTCAATATAACATTATTTATTAATGTTCAATTACTAATGTTTATTTAACAGAAAATGTTTATTTACATTCACGTTTTTATCTTTATGTAGTACAACTTAGATGCAGACGCATCCACCAATTTCTCTTTATAAAAATAGATTAACTCTAAAAAGATCAGGTAAATGGTGTTGATGAATTAAAATTAATAGTGTCTGCCAAATATTTTGATCCGTGCCCATTTGAAATTCAGATAGCCGTGTCGCCGGCTGGTCCAGATGATTCGCATACCTATAATGGACGTTGTCAGTTCCAGCAGAGCTAAATATTTCATCGAGAAACAATACCCCAACTGAATGAATTAACAAGGTGCAAAGAAATTTCCCTTAGGCAGACATTACTCCGGCTTCGGCCCTATCTTATCCTCGTAATCCAGCAACTACTATTTACTTGATACTAATCTAGTATTAGTTTGTATCTAGGACATTGCGCTCTCGGAAAACCTATATAAAACCATTGTACACCTACAATAGTCGATCTGAAGCGTTTTCTGCAGTTTCACTATTTTTATTTCAAGAGCTTTCAACCACAAGCATCCACATTTCCAATACACATTGTTCCACTCGTGAACTTTCGGTGTTCGCCTGAAAACACTCGTTAAATATCTGACGGTTACGATCAGCTGCAGACGTTGTTGAAGATCTTTTATTTAGTTACCAACTTCATGGAATTACACATGAATAAATAAGGTGCCCCTGAAGGACTCCACCTTCAAACATTAACAATTATAATTGTTACGAAACAGTCGCCAGTTTATGAAGCAGGTGGCCTTCGACGTCTGGAAATAATTCATTTATAGCGGCACGGCAATCGATTAGGGCGCAGACAGACAAAGCTCGTCTCATACTGCTCCAACATAAATAATTCAACAGCGGCAGCGGGAGCGGCAACTTCCGACGCTCTTGCAGGCGATCCCTTGAAAAAGTTCATAATGTGATTTAGACAGGCTTGCGAAGTGGCGCGGCTCCTGCCGAGTAATTTGTGTGGCGTCGCGGCTCTGCATACTGAGCGCCCAGTAACACCCCCGCTGCATTATTTGCGCACGCCGCTATGCATTTACAAGGACCCGACGCACGTGCACCCCGCTCAGCACATGCCCTAAATACAAAATCAACTAATAACCACGCTTTGTTCCAGGTGCTCGGAATTATCAACATAGTGCAAATAAAATGTACGAGAAGTGCAAACGTGAAAAGACTTCTGTTAATATCTATAGTGTATCGCGAGTGACGTGTGAAGGTAACAGTTAAGAGGATGTGCGCGTGAGTTCGACCACGACGTCGAACTATTCGGAGTGGGGGGCGCTGGCGACCGCGGCCAGCGATGGTATGGACGTTGTATTCGGGAATGACAGTGATTTGGGGTGGAACGCGACCGCGGAGGGGGAGAGTGCGAACCTCTATAATTATTGGGCATGGAGTATCGTGGACGGGTCATTGATGCTGCTCATTGTGAGCGGAAATACGCTAACGATCCTGGCAGTGACACTGAGCCGGCGGCTGTCGTCGCTCGTGTCCAACCAGTTCGTGCTCAACCTGGCCATATCAGACCTGATGGTGGGGTTAACACTACCCTACCATTTGGTCTTCTACTTGAACGATGAGTTCGGCACGATCAAATGGTCTTGCCTGATGCGCTTCATTCTCATAATCCTAGCGTGTCTGGCGTCCATTTACAACATCATAGCGATAGCTGTAGACAGGTAAGTGGAATGCCCTCCGTTTTAAATTTTATTTCAAAGAAATCTGTTTACTATAAATAGAAACTTCAATGTCGCGGTTTTGTCACGCCATGCGAACTTGAATATAAGAATATTGTGCAGTACCTAACTGTTTTTGAATAATGAAACTTTTGATTTTCAATTCCTGTTTTCCAAGGACCTACATTAATTTGAGTATGTTTTAAATTCCAGGTACATAGCGATAGTGCATCCGCTCCACTACAGCCGCTACATGACGAAGCTAGTGACGCGGCTGCTGATGAGTGCCACCTGGTCCGTCGCCGTCTGCATCAGCTGCATCCCCATGTTCTGGAACGACTGGCACGAAGGAATCGCTTGCGAGATGAACATGGTATGTACACGTCCTTTGACTCACACCCTTACATTTTTGAGCCCTAAGAGGCGACCTTCAACCCCTTTAGATTAGAGGATTGAGGAGGTTAGGTTCGTAATTAAATACTGTTATTCACCCACACTTGATTTGCCTAAAGGGTGACACCAATATAGATACTTTAGAAAAAACTAAAAAGAAGTTAAAAGCACTTTTACATTTTTATGTTCAGTTTAAAATACCTATGCATAAAATTTTAAGCACGAGATCGTAGCGTTTGCTTTATTTTATGAATAAGTACCATCATGGTATAACACTACAAGGTATTCTATATATTTTTGTATTATAACTTTCGTGACACCTAAATATGATTTAAGATTGTTTACGGTTTATTCACGTGCATTTTTCGAGGTTGCAGCGACTTCGCCGCATGTTCATAGGTATTTTATGTACGTATTTGTGATATAATCCAACAAAGCTTGGCAAAGAACTGAATATTATTGTTTTATCAGTAGCTATGACGCAGATATGATAGAGATGAGGCCAGTCACGTGATCTAGCTGTCATAGGAATAGACTATCTGCAGGCGTAGCATGACCACCGTAGACAAGGGTTTTGTCGACAAAATGACAATTGCCATTGTGTTTAATATCATTGTGTCTATTCTTCCGTTGATAAAAGTCGTTTCTACGGTGGTCATGCTACGTCTGCTGGCAGATTTTCATTATTATACCTACCATGATGGAAACTATACTTTATGACAGTTTTCTTGTCATTCAAAGCCCTCTTAGAGGTCCAAAAGCTTCATAAAACATGATATTGCTTGTTATTGAAATTTAATATAGTATCGCCTTAGATTATAAATCTATATGTCCCTCCAGGGATAACAAAGCTGTCAACACATTCTGTAATAAGAAAACATCATCCTAAATTCATAGTGGAAACGGAACGGTTTCCTCGAGGCCCGCTCTACAAACCCACTAAAATATAAATAGTTGATACAGTTGTTTCGGAGAAGAAACCTTGTTAGCGAGCCTGTACGCTCCCGGACATACATCTCATATATTAGTATATTGATGTAACCATCAGGGACGGAATTAGATGATTGGAGGCCCTGTTAAAACGAAGGAGTGGAGGCGCTTTGAAATATTTTCAAAAAAGTACCTCGTTAATGTGAGTGACAAGAATGGGTAAGATAAGGAATGAGTATGTCAGAGAAAGTTTGAAAGTAGCGCCAGTGACTGAAAAGTTGAGGAGTAATAGGTTAGTGTGTTATGGAGATATTATTCGGAGAGAAGAAAGTCATGTTACCAGAAGAGTGTTGAATATGAATGTGGATGGATATACAAGTAAAGGTAGGCCAAAGAAATGATGGATGGATTTTGTTGAAGATGTTATGGGTAAGAAAGGAGTGAGAACTGAGATGACGGCTGATAGAGGAGAATGGAAGAGGAATACATGTTGTGCCGACCACATCTAGAGTGGGATAAGGGCGGGGAGATGATGATACCTCGTTATTGTGAACCTTTTTCTGTTTGAACAGGTGTCATTTATTGTCTTATCTATAAAAACATATTGTGGAGGGCCCTCTTGTAGAAGCCCCGGGACAAAAGCCCCTGTTACTCTCTCCTAATCCGGCCCTGTTAACCATACACTTACATATATTACATATTGATGTTTGTTTGGTATCTAACGTGGAAGAAAAACAATCAATAGACAGTACCATGAAAAAGTAGTAAATTTAGGAAAATGTATAATAATATTTAGCGGTAGCTAATCATAGTTATTATTACTAAAAAAATTGGACTGGTGCCATCTTTAAACGTGTTCAATAATAACATAAACATACTGCACTTCGATGATAAATGGCCCAGATATAATGTTAATTACCAAAGTCATTTAAAACCGGAGATTTCTGGACTATTGAACCTGAAGAACAAAATTGAACTATGGACTAAGTTTAATAAAACTATGAGTCAAAGTGTATTTGATAACAATAAACACACTGATACGACCTTTGTCTATACAGTTCTTTAGCTCGTTCTATTGACACTCGAATATTTGTTCGTATGTATCAGTTTGTTGATCAAATGAAATAAATAAAACGAATATTTAATATAGCAAATATTGATCTTGTTAGATTTCCACAGTCTTATCTCAGTATTTCCTATTATCTATTAAGGATAATTCGATTTAGGGAAGGATATTGTTGGCATACAATTCCATAATAAAACCATTCAATTTAAAAATAAACGAGGTAAACCTTTAAATATACCATGACCTATGAAATTCATATAATCGAACAAATGGTAAACAAAACTTTCTTGTGTCTTTTAATAGATAAACACTGGCCCTAGGAAGCGCATATTGATAAAGTGACGAAAAAGATTATTAATTCTGCCTTCGCCCTTAGAAGACCAAACATTTGCTCATTAAAGATTGCATTAAAAGATTCATCAAAAAATATTGCTACTTTGGTCCCCAATGTAAACTAAATACATAAAAACTCTACTGTCATTATTTATAAACGAAAATCTCGAACAAAATGCAAATTGTTATTGCATTTTCCTTAGTTAGCTCTTACAGGAAATGGCTTAATACATATTTGATAAACTAGCACGAAAGCAGGTTTTAGCAGGAAATAATCTCTACTGGCTTTTTGTTTTTTTTTCTATGTTATTTTTTTTTCCTGGTATATAATTTCATGGTCGCTTCCTTCCTATCATATACAATATTATAGTTGAAGATTTCCCAGATGAATAGTACTTAAATTATGATATTATCAGTTTTGAGACAGTAACGATAATCTTGCCAAGATTCAGACAAAGCCTTTTAAAAATATTAATCATATTTTTTACATTATTTCAGGTGGTGCCCAAGTCGTACACGACAAGCATCCTGGCGCCGATGTTCTCGCTCATCTGGATGGTGATGTTCATCCTTTACTGGAGGATATGGCGCGAGGCCACCTGCCATGCGCGCCGCATGAGAGCCAACACCTGCTGCCCCACGGGAGCCAACGATTGGAAAAGCATACAGGTAAGTACGAGGTGTTGAAGACGAGAGAAGGCTGTTGGAGGTCAGAAATGGCCGTCATTACTGGGCATATATCTGATCAGTGTTCAAGACTTTCTGTCATGAAAATAAATATGTATAATGACTTCTGGACAATGTCAAATAAAACCAAAACTCGCTTCTCGTAAAACTAAGCAACTCATTTGAATGACTACGGACAGATTCTTACAAGTATTTGCTGCAACAAACTGTTTACATCTAACATAATATTATTACATTTATTACTTATCTGACAATTAACATCACTTCGTGATTAATATGTTACTGTTTATCTATCGCGTGTGGCCCGAGAATGTCTATTATCGATTTATTACACCACATTATGTATTCGTAACGCATAGTCCGAAACAAGCACTAACGTTGATTCTTATTACATTTTATTTTAGTACACAATTTCCAAAATAATGATTACTAATTGAAATTAACTTGAGATTATCGTTTCGCAGGTGGTGCTCCTAGTCCTAGGGTCTTTCTCAATATGCTGGATGCCGTTCGTGGTGGTGGCGTGTGCACAAACGCTGCCCATCATGCCGCTGCACAATCACATCGCGTACAGGCTGACGTCATCACTGGCCATGTCAAACTCAGGCATCAACCCTCTCATATACGCGTGGAAGAACGCAGGGTTTCGCGCTGCATTCGCTAAGTTACTGCGATGCAAGAGACCCGACACGTCAGAATATCGAGGTTCCCCAGCCCCGGAGAGGAAACGGGGCTCAGTGGCACTTCGAGAAGGTTCCATAACACGGTCAAGCGCCCCCAGCGGTTTGTCCAGCCTCGGTGGCAGACCAGCGAGACTACTGTACATAGAACGCGAGACTGACACCTCCCGGTGCCGCATCATAGAGAACGCGGGTTACGTCGACGCGGAGTGCGGAGACACCAACCCTTCATATGCGCCTGACGGCCCTACGCCCGTGCACCGGCCTGCCGCACGAGCCGACGTAGTGTAGTGTTATAAAAACGATCATTAATAGACGTTTTGTGGGAAACGTGAAACGCTTCTAGTATTTAAAGTTGTTAGTGACTGTAGGTACCCCCTTCGCATTTAGGTACCTGTTCGAATCTACGCTCAAGTTTTTAAAAGCTTTATTGTTGAATTTTTATTGAGAGATTATAATGAGTTCCCTGCCATAATGATGTTTTAATAAGAGGTTCTCTGTCAAATAAAGATGTTTAAATGATATAAATAATTAAAAGATGTTCTATGTAATATTAAAATATGTAACAAATGTGTATTATTTTCTCAAAACTATTTGCCCAAAAAATATAACTGAGCCTGGTAAGACTAACAACGCCATCTATGATAAAACTGCGGACTCTAAAAAGTGCGAACGATGAGCTTTTGCCTCGTAACATAGATGGCGCTAAATACAATTATCCAAACAAGCAGAGTAGAATAATAATAATTTATGAATAAACAAATATCTGAACAATTTACATAATTGCAAAATACATTAATCAAGCACTAGACATTGAATCAAAAATACTTATAAATTAAAATGAAATACACAGACAAGTAAAGTTACGTTAATAAATATTTATGAAATTAGTTACCAAACTAAATTATCGAAGCAATTGAGGTGATAACGTTGAGAAAGTATAACAGCTGATATTTTCCTGTTTTGTCTGTATTGTGCAATCTTAAGAGGTCACTAACGGACGAATATAACGTTCGCTCTCAATTTATTGCAGAATACTTCGCATTTTTATAAATGTATTTCTTAATTTAATCAAATCTGCGCACAAGATATGCAAGTTAATTAATCTAAATCATTAATGGCGCCACTCTCAACTAAATAGGAATAAATTGAAAATTCGCTTGTTTAATTTACATACATGATATAAACATAAAATGAAACCACCGTAACGTAACCGTGACCGTGACTACTACGGGCAATACAACAAGTGCTTGAAACGTAAAAGGTAATTAAAAAATGCGGTATGTACCGTAAAAGTAGTCTGATTTCCTTTAGACATCCGCGTAGATGTCAGAAGGTGGAAATCTTCAGTCAAAGCAGCTGAGAATGGGAATCAAAATAAGCGAAAATTAACCAGATAGGTATAACATCAAATTAATCGTTATAAAAATCACTCTAACGACATAATCATTTAAATAAACATTGGATATCAGTGCTGGACCGTTGGCCTACTTATGGCACATACTAGTGGAAGCCAAAGTGTCAATCACGACCGGACTGATTGAGTTAGATACGGCCGGTTACAACAAGGTTACACCGAGACCTAAGATCTAACCAACTGTGACCTGTGACACCTAGAGCTAATAATTTAACTATCTCAACGTATTAATTCACTATGAACGCATTTTGAACACACTCCCTCTTATTGCAAAAAAATGATCTACGTAATAGCCTAGTCGCTTTTTACTAGATCACGTTAGAAAATGATGGGTATAATTTTAAATCTAGGTTTACTTTATTCTTGGTTTAAACCATCTCTCGTTATAGGGGGACTTGGTTTAGTCGCAAAAATGAGAAAACTAGTTCGAGTAAATTAAGTTAGACGATAAAGCAATTTCTGTACCTAAAGTTACCGTTTTTGCGCGATAACATGAGGCAGTTATAGCCACACTTCCGTTTTAAAGCACTGCGCAAACAAAGACACTTGTGGCTTGCAGTGGCGAAGGGTGAATTTTCTTAAAAGGGAAGCCGGACCAAAAAATGCTTACCTTGCTCAAGTGTGATGCATGAATTCCAGTAACTACTCGTTTCGAAAGGGAAGCCGATAGGAATCGAGTTGTATGGAGCCTTCGCCACTGGTGGCTTGTACCTTCTCTAAATACTATTTAACACAGCGTAGCTTAAGCAGCCCATTACTGTCCCACTGCTGGGCACGGGCCTCTTCTCAGAATGAGAAGGGTTTAGGTCTTAGTCCACCACGCTAGCTTGGTGCGGGTTGGTGGACTACACACACTATCGAGAACTTTCTGGAGCCCTCTCAGGTGTGCAGATTTCCTCACGATGTTTTCCTTCACCGTTAACGCAAGTAATAAACAAATTCTGATCCGCACTTGAATTCGAAAAGTCACGACAGGCCGGGTTTATCACAGAACACGTTTAATTTGTTCTTCAACTTAGTTACTGGTTGCTTGTGTCCATTGAATAACACTTAAAGTGTATACGATTGCGCGGCCACTTTCCCAGTTCTAGGCACTAAAACGTGTTCAGTGGAAGTATCAAGCCACAAAAGTATCTACATTTACGCAGCACGCTAGAAAATATTAGTGAAATTTTGTAAAACATCGAAGCTAAAATCAGTAAGTTAACGTAACATTGTCACAAACAAAACAGTCTGATGAACACCGGACGAGCGTGCTCGAATTGTACATATAATTAACCCTGAGCGACCCTTAATTTTTAAACCTACCATAAAATATCAAGTAAGAACAAGAAACGAAAAATGACACTAAATTCCTTGTCGTATAAAAAAACAAAAACAAAGTATAATTTCAACCACCAGAAAATGAAACAAATCACTCACCTCAACTCCTGTCACGCCGAGCGCGGTCACCAAGTTGGGCGTCATCCTGAACGGCACCTTCTCCGGCACCCGCAGCGTCTTGCCCTTCTCGAAGCACACGTTATAGTCTATATGCACCACCTCACCCGAAGTAAGGTCCACCAACACATTGTCCAAATGCCTGTCGCCTAATCCGATTATGTAGCCTATCGTACTCATCACGGCCACTGAGTAACTGTACCGACGCGTCATCTGCCACCACTGCTCAGGACTAACACTGCTGCACCACAACTCCCTCCACAATAGATCCCGAGGAGTCTCCGCTGATAACTCTTGCAGAACTTGCTTTAAGATCGACACGGGCCACTCTTTTCTGTTATCTGTCGATATACCAGCTTCTTTCAACAGAGGGTTCAGCTTGTTGTAGAATAATTCCGAAGGTCGTAAGACATTGACTGTTTTGTTGGTTTTAGCTGATAGAATAGCAGCCTCTCGATTCTGCCAGCGTTTGTACAATGCAAACAACGGTGTCACGTTGTCTACCCAACTGATCAGTCCAGAACGAGGCCCTAAAGGTATCACCGAGTAATGACGGGCTCTATAAGTTTGATTGTCGTTGTTTTCAGAATCCCTAGCCATCATCGTATTAGTTATCGACAGCAGCTGCATAATTCTCTCGTCCAAATGCAAATCTTCCAATCCTTTGAACAAATACGTATAAGCTTTTCCGTCAGATCCGTAGAAGACCAATTTCTTTGGCCTTGTCTTTGTTGGCAGAATAGCCACATTATTTTCCACCGATTTTATTGTTACTCGTACGGCTCTCTGATTTGTATGTACTCCTGGCATAGTTATTACCGTATTTTTAAGTTCTGCCAATACAGGGCTTATGTCAGACATCTTCAAAATGTATGAAGTTCTTTTATTTACTTTCTGTTGAAGCTTTATTTGTAGTTGTTTCAACGGTGCCCATGACTCCTGTGGTTTGTCAGGATTCGCAGGGTTCTTTAACTTGTCTATAACGTCGATTATGAGCGTTTGAAATTTAGTCTGGAATGACACTTCATGCGGCGTCTCTGGTTTAGCTGAAGTCACTTGACAGAGCTGCTCCAATACAAAAACGATTGGCTCAAAAATTATGCGATGTTTCTCCTTGATCAGTTTTTCTTTATCCTCCCCTGGTAGATGTGCGTTATTTTTGACTTTAGCGACTTCGGTTTCCAACTGCGAAAGTCGCTTTGTAAACTCTGAGTGATGTTGAACTAATGTTCCAAGACACAATTCATCCCAAAGCAAATTGATTCTTTGCAATTCTTTGACTAACAGCTTCACCTGTAGTATCGTTTTTGGAGCTTGTTTCGCGAGTGTTTCCACCATATCCAGGAAACAAGAATTGAGTTCGTTGTTGATAACTTTGTCGCTGGCAGCATCATCTATTTCAAGATTATCTTCACCACTCTCAGCGTCATTAGACAAGAAAGATCTTGCAACGTTCAGCTCCATCAGATCATTCTGTTCATTTTCTACCGCTCCCACAACTGCTGGGAAGGTGATCAGATGAGGAGTGTCCTCTGCTAGTCTGCACAATAGATCGGAAACACATTTTCTCACGTACGTTTCCGGGTGATTGAGACGTGAGAATAATTGAGGAATAATGACTTTCCAAGGTTGAGTAGGTGTGTTTGCTAAGCCAGATTCCAATACTGTCTGCAACTCCATCGCGTGTTTCACAATCAAACGTAGAAGTCTCAACGTTGCATTAACTACTGCGTTTTCGCCACTGTGGTTTATGTAATCTGATGCACAAATAAGTTGTAGGAATTTGAAGTAAGCGTCAGCCGATAATTCAAAGTAAGAAAACACTCGTTTTTGTGCTTGACGCCAAATGTCGACTAACAAAGCAAGATGTTCAGGGAAGGCATTACTCAAAGACGGTACGGTCCGGAGTTGACTCTCTATCATTTCAGAGGTGTTAATTTCGTTCCAGTCGATGTCTTCATCGTCGCAAGTAGCTTTTGTTTTTGACAAAATTTCACAAACCGCCTCAAAATCTTGAGGTGAGCATCCAATCATCACGCTCTCTATCTGTAACTTATCATTTTCTGTCAATTGCTCTCGAGTCTTTGAACTGAATTCAACCATTTTTCGACCCCATCTGAAGCACCAAGCCGCAAAGCTAGCCCAGGCTTTAGCTAGCCCTGGGCACTGATTTACACCGAATTGCAATAGTTTACCAACGGCCGAGTCTGATACAGGTATAACATTTTCCGATATGTTGTTGTCTACCAAACCTATTTCTGGTAGAGCTGACACTAATTTCAGCAAGGGCGAATCTACGTCTAATATATTTTCACTTTCGCTTTGTACCCACTTCGAAAGGGTGAGAAGTAATCTTGTACCCTTTTCGCGTAGTTCATAACTTTGTTCACTCATTGCTAATCTTTGAGAAAATCCAAAGGAAATGCTGGCACAAAGGTTAACAGCACGTATTTTAGTTTCTTCTTTCGCGTAAGTCAATTTGCAGAGCTCAGCCAAAGCAGTGGCGTTATTAAGAGTCCAAATTTCAAGATCATAAGTATTAGTAGACATAAGTAGTGCTTCACTTAAGTCATCCAAGTTATTAACGTTGCCTAAACACATTTGGAACGAAGAATTTTGTTTAAAATGCTTTAAAAGTTCTCTCTTTGCCATTATCAAGTTGGCGTTCTTCCTTGCACTTTTGATGACATCTAGGCGAAGGCATTCTGCATAGAAAACGTTTTCTTCTGTCATATTTAGTTTTGTGAAGTATTGATTCCACCATAGTATTCGGCTTAAGTTTTTAAATTCAGTTCCGTACTTATGCTCCTTCACAGTCGACGGTTTAAAAGGATTAGAAATCACCTTTCCACTCTTTACAATGTTCTTCAATCCATGATTCGCTAATTGCAACACTGCGACCTCTTTTAAGAAATGTACAGCATTAGTCCTAGAGAATTCTTCGGCTTGTGATTTGAGCAAAATGTCACATTGTTTTAATATATCCTCATATCTGTCATTGTATTCACTGTGATACATCTTCACTGCAGTGCACACTAGAGTCGATTCGATTTTGTTTAATAAACCTTGATAGGAGCAGGCATTCTTCGAAATGTCATTGGCTTCATTATCAAGGATGTCCCAGTTAGTCAGTTCTTGCGGAATTTCTGTGTCATTCTCGAAAAACTTCAAAGACGAAAAAGAGCTCCATTGTGAACTATTCGTATTATGTTGATCATTATCTTTCCATTCTTGCATGTCTTCCCAGCTTTGAATGTGTTTGTAACTTTCTATAACCTGTTCGTCAATGAATCTAGTACTCCTTGTATCTACTTGTGATGAAGTTTCACCTTCCTTTAGATCGTCATGCGGCTTTAAATTGTTCAGTTTTTTATAAAACTCTATAGCCAATTCATGTCTAGAATTTGCCTGTTCAGCAGCTCCTTTTAACCAGAGTAACTTCTTATCAAAATTCTGTTTTATCCAAACATACAAACCGTGCAAAACTTCTGGCTCTTCAATTTTTATAAGTGCCCTGGCAATGCTTATCGTTATTGCTTCAATATCAATGTTTGTATTAGAATTGGCGGCTGTTTGCAATATAAGAGAAGCATGGTAGATAGCAGCACCGAAATGTCCAGCGTACAGGCTCACGGCGAGCGCAGCAGGACGTACTCTAGTCAACCATTCTCGGCAAGTCGGCCAGTTTGTATGGAAGAAAGTCCTCACAGGTTTGGCAACAGCCGGCAGTACTGTAGCAGTACCCTCTGCAGCATTATAAATATATTTCTCTAAGAACATCATGAACTCTGTAATCCAGCGCGTCCTCGTTTGTTCTGAAGTTACAACATCCACCAGTCTCTGCTGGTCAGTTCCAATGTATTTAGTTTCATGAGAAGATATTTCTCTTGCGATCCCTTTCAAAGCTCCTTCTATTTTCATAAATGTCTCCTGCGGCTTGCCCAGAATGGTTCTTAGTTTCAATGACACACAAGTTTGAGCCAGTTCTGAGAGCGTCCAACCGACACAAATAGATGAGAAACTTGTAGCGCATTGTCGGAAGAACAAAAGATTATTCTCATCAATATCGGAAGTTTGCAAAGGCCATGATGTCAAAAATGCATCTACCAAAGCTCTCTTATCCTCCATAGTATACTGTAGAAGACAATTCATTATAATTTTGAAATGATGGTTTGATAGAGAAGAAAAAGATCCTCGCATGAGATATTCTTTAAAGGAATTGGCCTTAGTGTCACTGTTGAGCACATTCATGCTCATTTTCCGTGCGGTAAACACTTTAACTACTTGTTTGTCTAACTCCAGCTGCACAATGTCCCATGGCAATTCAAATAATACATCTTTGCAAACATTTGACAATGTTTTATTTTGATTATCAATGTGTAATATACAAAGTACTGCTATTGTTTTCAATACCATAACATTCCAAGTAAGAGTTTTATTTTTCAGTAAATGTTGAGAATTCTTCATTACAAGCAGAACAATATCTTCATCAAAATGGTATGCCAGCGATAGCATGTTAGTTGTTAAAACAAGGAAGCCCTTTGACATGCTTACTATGGGTAAATATTTGTCTAACTGGCAAAATATGTCAGATATCCAATTGAGAACCAATATCAAAGTTTCTTTTGGGGCATCTTCATCTAATACCATGCTCAATGTGTTAAGGATCACAGCTAAATGGCCAGATGTTGGACTGGAGCTAGAGACATCACCAAGACTAAGGTTGGACAGCCCAAATATATCATTCGCTCTTTGCTGTGTATTTGTTACTAAGTCACTTGAAGCAATGAAGTGATTATTCTTTTTGCAATGTGAATAAAGCAAATACAGTACAGAATATTGAAGAGCTGGCTTCTCCTTAATTAAATTTTCATCATGAGGACACATTTTTATAGCCAATAGTTCTAGTATGCTAGGCTGTAATGCCCACATGCCGATTATAGAATTACTAGCATTAGCAAGCTCTGACAAACATTGTAAATAAAATATTACATTCTTCTCGGCATCATCTTTGTTTACTTCCTCTGTATACTCAGGATTTATAATTTGTATTTCAGGTAATATAACTGAATAGGAATTCTGAATATCTGTCAAAACATATTTGTATGTTTCTTGTAAGAGTGGAATATTCTTCAAGTTCAGCAAGTTACTGTATACTGACATCACACTGCTTAAAATTAGAGAACTGTCTGAATAGCGCAGTGGACGCAAAAGTGAGTCAGGACCGATTGTTTGTGATATGAACTCAATAGGGAGGTTTGAAGCAATCTCTTTTATAACAGTGGATACTAAGTCAATAACACTGAGGCTTACACTTTCCTCTCCTTGCAAAAAGTTGGTCATCTCTTTTGATATCAAGGAGAACAAGGCAGGAGAACAAGATGATGATTTTGATTGCAAATATTTCAGTAGTAAAGCAATACATTCATTACCTGCCAGTATCAGGTCCGATTCAGCGTCATCTTTCAAAGTTTTGGTTAGAACTTGCAGAATTTTGGTGAATGCTTCAGTAAGAAATGACCATGACACAATTTGTGATACCGTAGGACTCAGAAGTGTCCCTAAACTCTTCACAACAGTGTTGAAAACATTCAGGAATGATGTGATCTTCTGTTTACAATCTTCAGGTGATGAACCATCATTTTGTTTTTCAGTACTTTTTGAATCCATGTCAGTAGAATAAGCCACCATGTCTTCCACAAACTGATTCAGGAGATTAACTGAAAATCCCACATCAGCTTGCCAGTGACGGCTAAGTTTAAATAATGATTGTAGAGCAAAATCTTTGATCTTCTTAGGCTGTGCGTTATCTACATGCCAACCAACCAGAATGTCTACTGTGTCCACAAAATGATTTGCAAAGTGTTCTGGATAAGAATTTGACATGACAATCATAGCATTTATGGCAGACATAAACACGTCAGCTGAATCTGTGCCTTCAATGATAGTCTGAAGCCTATCTAATGTCAATTCAGCAAAATCTGTTAAGTGAGGAGTTTGATAATCCAGCTGAAATGTCTCTGTTAATGAGAGAGTTAGAAAATGTTTTATAGTGGAATTATGGACTGCAAAACTAGCAGCAATCCAATCAAGATGTTTTCTGAAGTCAGGACCCATGACATAGCCGATTCTCCCCAGCACTATAGATGCACCTTCCTTCGTCTCAGGGCCAGGGGCATCATAGAGCACATCAAGGAGTGACTCAACTAGTATGTCATATGAACGTCTTATGTATCGCGAGTTTTCCGGCAACATGACGGCATCCTGCAGTTTGCTGCATATGACAAGCGATTTTTCCATGTCCGCCTCGGCACATAGTCGACGTAGCAACTTAGATATACGCGGATCTTCTGGTAAATTGACGACCAACTCTGATCGTTCATAAAACTTGTTGCTGCTATTTCCTTGAGACCAGGTGTCGTTGGAGGGCTGATTTAGCGATTCGTGATATTTATAGGAATTGTCGAGGGGATCACGATCGCTGCGGGGCGGGAATCCTCCTCGGCCCCTGCCTCCGCGCCCACCGCCTCGGGACGGCCTGAACTCGGTGACACGACCACGGGACCGATACCTGCCATCTCTGGACGGCCCCCCAAATGACGAGGATGCATCGTACGCACCAACATAACCTCTGACCTTATCGTCCGTGTTTTCTTGTCCAATTTCGTCCCTTTCCGGAGCGTCGATACCCTCCGTTCCCTTTGGGTTTTTTACTTTACTATTTGCAGTGGTGGATATCATCACTAGAAATTTTGACAAACACGTAATTGTAACCACACATGGCCGTAAAATAACGACAAAATACGGGCAAAACAGACAATCTTCGCCAACAGTCACTGTATATCATAGACAAAATAGTAAATCTGTCACTGTTATTGTTGAGCCGAGCCTGTCATTTCTGGCGCATAGAGTTATAGAGAATAATCAAACCGATCAAAATTGCAAATTTCAGAACGGAAAAAGCGATTCACAAGTTCGAGAATGATTACTCAATTTGAAATCGTAAAATTAAAACATATTTTTACCTCTATAATATCTTAAAAAGTATTAAGTAATTTATTTTGTCGAATAAAAGTAAAAAAGTGTCTTGCAAAGTTACAATTTGATTAGGCAGAGGTTTTGAAACGATGGATATAAATGTCAGCGTCATGTCATCGGTCATCACGAAACATAACCTTAATTCACAAAAACGTTGATTTATTTGTTTTCATGCAGCAATAAATTCTTATGTAAAGATCTACTACCTAACGATAACACATCTGTCGAATGTCAATGCTGTTAAATAGACAAACATGAAGGCTGCAAAACGTACACAAGATTTTAAAGGTAACTTTAAATCCCTCGTTACTATTGGTAATTAAGTTTCCCAATATATTATTATAATTTATATTCTCTTTGCAGCTTTAGAGCTGAAGTTAACGGAGGATTCAGTGGCACCACACACAGTATATCTCAAGGAACACATAGTCAGAGAACACACGAAAGATAAGCCACAGGGTCGAACATTATTGGTAGTGAATGTGCCACCTTACGCTGATGAAAAGGGTTTGATAAATGCTTTTAGAGACGCTGGCAGTGTAAAATCAGTTCAATTATATCTAAAACCCTCGACGGCGGACGTAAAGATTATTAATAGGTTCATACCTGAAGCAAATAAAACCACATTTAGAGCAGCATATATAGTTTTCAAAAAGGTAGCAGAATTAGATAAAGCATTAAAATTAACTGAACTTCGTCCATTGAACTCAGATGGTCACCAAGTAAAAGTTGGAATTAAAAAGTGGATTGATGAACACAACAGCACTATTTTATTGCCAAAAACACTCAAAGAAAACATTGAAACATTTATGAAGCAGTTTGATGAAAATACACAGAAAGCAGAAAAAAAAGAGAAGGAATTAGAACAAGAAGATGATGAGGGATGGGTCACAGTTACAAAGAGAGGGAAAGTACAGAGCTTTGCCCGAACAGAGAAAGTTGAAAACAAAATAATGCAGAAGGAAGAAAAGAATAAAAAGAGGAAAGAGTTGAAAAACTTCTACACGTTCCAGATAAGAGAATCGAAAATGAAGCACATTGTGTCACTGAGACAGAAGTTTGAAGAAGACAAGAAGAAAATAGCGCAGATCAAACAAAGCCGTAGATTTAAGCCATTTTAAAATAAATAAGAATTAAATTTATCACAGTATTTTATTTACATTATTTACACATACACTCATTTGAAACTATTACTTTTACATAAACTTTAAAATTGGTTAAAAATAAATTTTGGGGACAACTTAGTAAATGAGTATTTACTGTTACCAGACAGACATCTTTGCTTTCCATAATCATCACTGTAATCAAACACTAGCATATACCATATACAGAAATAATCTCCCATAATCCTAATCCATCAATTTTCTCATGAAACCTTCAAACCACTATGGACATGGCCAAAAATGAATGCACAGGAGAAGTCTTCATCCATTTATGGAGTGGACAACTCTCTTTCAAAACTTGTCTTCACTGTCAAAGCACTTGTCAAATGGTCTGTTGATGAGTTTTGATAATGATGCGCAGCAGTCGGTTCTCGGGCAATGTGTCTAATGCTGCGAGGAGGTTGCTGATGTTGCCATATACACAGCCATTAGCAAGGGCCACTTGAACTGCCTGCCCTATCCTGTCTAGGCAATCCTGAAACATCAATTTCAAAATATATACTGTGTACATAATTTTCTTTTTCAAAGAACACTATGTCTAGCAGTAAAATGGCATGTATTTATTTCAAACCAACCTGTAACTTATAATCAATCTGCAGCTTGGCACCCCTCTTGAGCACATTATGCGCATACGCCTGCACCACAGGCGCGAGCGCAGCCAAATGTTGCGCATTCACGGCCGTGGGGGGTCCGTGCGTACGACGCCCAGCCCGCAAACTGTGCAACACACCAAGGTGCAGCTTTATGTAGAGCTCACACTCGGTCAGAGGCTTGTTTGTAACGGTTTTAATGATTGATCTATCATTCTCGCCTTCCAGTTTTATCTTCTTGACTGGTACTGGCACTTCTACCATTTCTGCATCTGAAAGATTAATTATACAATGTATTTTTTTTATTATGAACTAGTTGCCTGCTCCTGAATGGGCATAACTACAAGCTAAGCAGATCCTGGCAAAATAATAAATTTGGGATGATTTAAGTTGCAAGTGCGACTGCTGAGCATGAGGTCTTGGGTTTTATCCCCAGGTTGGACAAATTGTTATTGGGTTTTTCCATGCGGAATTTCTCAATAGCAGCCCCAAGGGTGGATTTGTGGCTGGTTGATGGTAATAGGGTCACACCCTATTACATGGGACATAACAGCGAAATGTGGGAGTATTTTACACCTCTGCCCAACCCTTCGGGGAGTACGTGCATGATGTTATGGTGTGTTTATGTTATTACTATTAGTACTTACTTGTTTTTAAAGCAAAAAAACCAATGAAATTATTACCTTCATCAATATAAAGTGGTGCGAGTGCACACCAGTGTATGAGTCCAGCCAGCGGAGTCACGGCTGCCATTGGTATGGACCCACTCGGCAGCGCCGCAGGGTTCAACTGTGCTGACATGCACAGGGTTGGGTTTGAGTATACCTGTGCAATAAACAAGTCTGTAAAACATAATTCTTCTTGTATTGGTTTTCGGAGTCCTATAGCCAGCAGTGGGCAGTGACAGCATGATGTAAGGACAGCTTATCATCATCATTGCAGCTATATCCCAGATTCTCTTTTTCATCTCACAACTAAACAAACAGGAAGAGTAGTTTATTTACTATCAATTCTATTTTGTTAGAATAATATGTATAACATGAATTATTTATTGCCAAGCTGAGTGAAACAAATCTTAGAAAAATTTACTCACCCAAGCTGTAATAACTTCTAAGAGGTTCTTTGGTGGCAATTTTGTTTGTCCTTGAGCATCATGCATGTACAGCTCGGTCACGGCAGTAATAAAGTTTGAAACAAACTGTGGGGCCGTATTAGCTAAAGACTTTAGAGCTAACTGGTTGGATGTGTTCAGGTAGAAATGGTCTCTGATGACATTCTCAACCAGTTGAAGAGATTGGGCTGATGAGCAACCCATTTGTTGGAGCCATACACCAACTGCAAGTAATACCTGAAATACACATTAATGTACAGATGATTGCTGTATTTGTTTTTTGTAAATAAAAGAAATAGTTTTTTCATGTCATAAATGTAAGCAGTCGTGGTGGCCCAGAGGTTACAGAGCCGCTTGTTAAACACCAGGTTGCAGGTTCAAAGCCTGGCATGTACCAATGTGACTTTTTCAATTTCATATGTACTTTCTTGGTTAATCCAAGACGCTACTGACAAAGGAATACATTGTGAGGAAACCTAGACTTAATTATTTGAAATCGCCAACCCGCAGTGAGCTAGCGTGGTGATCAATGCTTGTTCCTTCTCTGTTTAAGAAGAGGCCTTTGCCCAGCAGTGGGACAGTTACAGGCTATTATATATTTTAAATGTAATAAAAATATATTAAAACATACTGGAGTACTAGATGCAGACACTGCCATGCTAGCAAGTATACTGAGTATCTTCAATCTCCTCTGACTCTCCAAGCCACCAAACAGTGATAAGAACACTGTGTTCTTCGTGGTCTCATTGGTACAAGCAGACAGATAGTCGCATATGATGTCTATAAGTTGCAACTCCTGGAGCGGGGTCAGGCCTCCGCCTCGACGGCCGCCGCGCCGGTCAGATTCGCAGAACACGAATTCCGATATGATATCCATTGCTATATCTAGCTGCTTGTTTGATGGAGCTGCCCGGCCCACCAGCAGTTGTTCTAAAATTAAGTAAAGTATTCATAAAACAATATAAATGGAAAGACTGAGAAGGTAACTACAGTTAGATGTTACAGCAGTAATTTCAAATGGAATAAATAAGAGGGTTTTGTACCAATTCTGCTGAGCGCCTCCTTAGCACACACGGGAAACTCATATTTCCGTAAAGAATGTTTTAAATCTGATATAGACATTTTGAGAACAGTAACTCTGTGTACTTCTTCAACTTATGAACAAAGAGGAGTTATTCACTACGTTTTACTTGTGAATTTAGAAAAACATGGAAATAAAATTAGGTGTTTCGTGTTCAATACAAAAACTCCAAACTTCATTCATTATGACAACACAAAATGTTTTGTTTCTGTCCAATGATCTGAAAAAAAGAAAGGCAGAGTCATTTCAATGCTAAGAAATCGCATTTAACTGGTATGGAACACATCCTCTGTCTCCGAGTTGAATGCGTTTTGTTCAATGTTCGGATACGTTCCTCTCATGATATATTCTGTAAAATCAGCCAGATCGATATGAGACCATTCAAAACAAGAGAGGTGTAAAAAAAATTTATTCATTTCATTTTTACAAAGATGGTTAATCGGTAAATTCGTTAAAATAACACAAATTTTCCTTTACAACTAAACGGAACTATCAAACTCAGCCCAGCTGTCAGCTAGCGATGGGTCGTTGAAGGTTTTTCCGTCAACGAAACGTTAACGTTGAATTGCGTTTGTCAACTAGTTGATCAACTAGTTAATTTCGTCAACGAGTTAACGTGTTACGAACGTCAACTTGCATGAACGATAAACGCCTAAACGCTTTTATTAACGTATGCTGTTGTAATGTTAATTTACGAACAATTTGATGCAGTTTACCTAATGAAATTGGATAACATTTTATGATGAATCATTTTAAGAATTAATAAATGACATTATTAATTCTTACTTTACGTTTACTTTCTTTAAAAAATAATGACATTGATCAAATTACTAAATAAATATAAAATCTTGTATTCGTTATTTAGAGTTCAAATTCTTGTCATGACTATCGCGTCGTAGCGGGAGTTTTATTCTTAAAGAAATACAATTTACGTACGTTGAAAATAACAAAACGTTGACCGTGTACAAATCAACTCGTTGAATTCGTCAAACGATGAAACGAGTTGAATTCATAAACGTCGTTGTCTCGTAACTCGTTGACGAATTCAACGAGTTGATTTGTACACGGTCAACGTTAATTCCGTTGAAGAGACATCAACGTTGATTCAACTAGTTCGTTGATTCAACGCCCATCGCTACTGTCAGCTGTTAAATATTTAATCTGTGCCGTTATGCGTTGTGGTGGCGTTGTGTTTCCTTGTATTTTGCTCCAAGAATTCTCTCTAATATTCCCCCATAAAAGTAAAAATAATCTAAGAAAACATGGAAGTAATTGTTGCTAATGTTGACCATATTAAATTTGATATAGATTACGCTTTAGAGGAGCAATATGGGGCGTTACCACTACCTTTCCCGGGAATGGACAGTAAGTTGCTTTCCTTCCAATAATATTTAAAAGTACTACAATAACTGCTTCATTTAACTAATGTATCAAACAAACATTGATTTAAAACTTGTTATTTCCAGAGTCAACCGCGGCAGTGTGTGAATTTTTCAGTCAGCCAGGAGGTTGTGGGAATGGTCCTCAATGTCCCTACAGGCACGTCCGGGGAGACCGCACGGTGGTCTGCAAGCATTGGCTGAGAGGCCTCTGCAAGAAAGGCGACCAGTGCGAGTTCCTGCACGAGTATGACATGTCCAAGATGCCTGAATGTTACTTCTATGCAAGATTTAATGCTTGTCACAATAAAGAATGTCCATTCCTTCATATAGACCCTGAAAGCAAAATTAAGGATTGCCCTTGGTATGTATTTGCAGAGAAATACACATGTTAACTCATAAATAATCTTACTGACACTGATTCTCTAAAATGCAAGGAAGTGTACAAGCTGAATAATGCATAGTGTGCAAGATTATGTATGTAGAACTAGTGGAAGTATCATAGTGCCATATCTAACCAATTGTCACATTCTTTTGCAGGTATGACAGAGGTTTCTGTCGTCACGGTCCGCACTGCCGCCATAGACATGTACGGCGCGTCCTCTGCATGAACTATCTGTCTGGTTTCTGTCCTGATGGCTCCACGTGCAAGTACATGCACCCACGGTTTGAGTTACCTGCACCTCCAGAACAAACAAAGGATGCCAAGAGATTGCCTGTGTGTCATTACTGCTCTGAAGTTGGTCATAAAGCTTCATCTTGTAGTAAAATACCAGCGGAGGTACGTCTTGCTTTTAATTTTTTATCAGTGATGTTTAATTACGGGCAGGAATGATACCGAAGCTGCAGTGCGAGCACGGTTCTTTTTATCGAGTCGATTCGAGAAATTTATCTATTCTAAACGTCAAATTTGACATAAGATATTGATAAAACGATAAAGGTAGCTCTTGGGTAGCTCGGATCGTATTTTATCGAGGCCTCGATATAATCGACAAATCTTATCGATTATGTCGAGTTTTGACAGTTCTCATCGGTAAATTTCTCGAATTATCACGAATTGTTGTCGTCAGTTGAAAGTTGGTAGATAAAGATTCTTTGAAGCTATTTTTGCAAAACAAATGGATTTTGGAGAATTCATTTTGTTAGATGTTGAAAGCAGAACGCATCGTGACATGAAAAGGATCCACAAGCAGAGTTTATAGACGCGAATTTAAGTTTAATTCAATAATGTATGACTAGTGGTGCCCTCAATTTTTCTACTCTTTTTTGTATGCCACTAAAATTATGTTTTAAATATTTTTTACAATCTTACAAAGATTATAAAAACATGTTTACAACATTTCTAACAAAATAATATAACGAAATAGTTTTCAGTCGCGAGAAATAACCAGGAAAAGATTATTTCGTAAATAAAATAAAGTCTACATGAGTGAATGATATTTTTAAATCTGGTGTTGCCATTTTGAAAAGTCGATAAGCTATCGAGAAGACAGCCGTCGACAAGGCTCGATAAAGATACCGAGGCAAGTTCCGTGCTACCGACTCTCGATAAAATTCGGTATGTTTAAACTTTTATCGAGTCGAGAAGTTTATCGATCAAAGAACCGTGCTCGCACTGCTGTGATGGATGTCACAAAGAGAACTTTCTACATCAAAGTTATCCACATAAGGTATAACAAGCTGGTGTCCGCAACTGAGCGTTTATTGTGTGTGAAAATTGACCATGGTTTTTGTCCACTCTAACTCCGTCTATCCTGTCAAAAACACAAATATCTGGAGACTGCTAATTAAAATATCCATCTCATTACAGCAAAGGGAAGCAGCTCAAAGACAAGAAGAGGCAAGATATCGCGCTCTTGGTTACGTGAAACCGGCCAATGAAAACGACGACGTCAACACTCAAAGACTGCAGCGAATTGTCCACAAACCACTAGAAGAAGTCACCTGCTTCAAATGTGGTACCAAGGGACACTACGCCAACAAGTGTCCGAAGGGCCATCTAGCCTTCCTGTCAAGCCAGTCAAATCAGAACAACGCGAACACATTCAAGAAACCTAACTAGTATAGATAGGTGAAGCCTGCTAGGCTTCAGTGATAGACTATTAAAATTAAAAATAAGTTATGTGAAAATTAGAATTACTCTGTTATGATGTGACCTACACCTGCACTTATAGAACTAAAATATCAAAATGATGCATGAGGTTAAAAACTGATGGTGCAGTTTCGGCTTGCATGAGCAATTTTATTTTGAAACTCATTATGCTGCTGTGCTATGCAGTCATAAGCCGTAAACATGTATCTAATAACCACCTGTACCTGGATGCTGGCAAATAAAGCATCATATAAAGGAACAGCATAATAATTTAAAAAAAACCTACCCTACTTCGTGTACACAGAGGTTCACCGAAAGAAGTCCCTTCTGCGCTATGTTGGCACCACTGACTTTTCATTGTTTCGGATGCTGCTATACTGAAAACTCAGTGGTGCTAACCTAGCATGGTAGGGACTTCTTTCAGTAAACGCACTGTAGTCGAAACCTGCAAACTGAAATTGCGCCATGAATTTTTTGCCTCTATGCTTCATGCCTTTGCAATCAGAATGTGGAAGGAACAAGCAACATGTAAGGATCATCCAACTTTTCAGTTTCCAATCAAAAGGATATGTGTGCCAGATAGGTGTTACGGGGACTATGGTTACAAATTGAAATACAATGAACTACTATTTTGAATTTTTCATATTTTATTATGTGTGAAGTTAAGACAATATTAAAGTAGCCATTTCTTTGTACCCTGAAGATTACTAAAAAACTTCGTATCCAAGTAGGTTCAAGGGGCCGTTAAATTTAAATTTACGTTCTATGCTTATACATGTGTATGCGAATCCGTATAATTCCTCGTACTCGCCAGCTGTGTCGCCGTGCTTCCATACATCTATGCGTGGCATCGAAAAAACTGTCAAACAAATCATATTTTCCCATTTTTATTTTAGTTTTCTCACTCGGTTCTTATATGATCACTTACCACTATTGCAAAACAAAAAGCATTTTTTATTCTTATTTTTCATCAGCAAAATCCCGGACACGGTTAACCGTTCCGGGATTTTGCGGGACACTACTGCTAGTGTAGTGATGCACCCCTCACTCGTGAGTTCGTTTGAGTTCCTCAAAACAAAAATGAGGGAGCTACTCGTATTTCAACTTATAACCACCTCATCTAATTCCTCAATTTATTATAGGCCTATGTATTAGCGCGAGTGTGTATCTGACTGATGAGCAAGTGAGTGTGTAAGTAATAGGGACGCAAATATTTTATGAGGAGGGTTCGTTCGCGCGCTCGGCGTCTTTTCTCTCCTCCCCTCACCCAGCAAAGCGTCATGCGGTAGCGCATAAGCGAGCCCGCCGCTCACCAGTCTCCCATCTATCCTCAACTCGAATGAGGGGTGCCTCATGAGTACCTCACGAGGTAAAAGGAGCTCCTCGTCCTCCTTAATCATCTTCATCCTCGTTTAAAGTAAAAGAGTTGCACATTACAGCATGACCACACCGTAGACAAGGGTTTTTTCGACTGAAGAATAAACAAAATGACTTCATTATTGCCATTGCTTATACCTACTGCTACTTTAAGCTACTACCACAGTGTACCTACTTACTACATCCCAAGTATGCAGTATGGCTACTCCTACTCGGGAAGTCGGGACATAACCTCCGCCCCTTCACCCCGCACGATTGCTCTGCGACAATGTTCTACGTTGACCGACCGATCCGAATCCGAGAAAATACGTTCCGGAGTAGTCATAGAACTATTTGTATGGTAGTTTACGCACTAGATCCGACTTCCGTCATCCGATTTCTCTCCGTCATCCGTGAGTTTCTAATTCGGAAGAAAAATTGACAGACCGAAGTAGCCGTAGTACTGTTTATAACAACGCTTTCGCATTACCTCGGATTCAAATCGGATGCCAAATGGATATGCCAAAGATGGCCCCTGAATTGTTTGAATTTGGATCAGAGATCGGATAAGTGCGTAAGCGATATCCGAATTCGGTCCGAGTTTTTTAGACTCTAGATTCGTATTTTCACGTATTCGGATCGGATGCAGTGCGCAAAGCAATATCCGAATTCGGTCCGACTTTATTACATTCTTATTTTCACGGATCCGGATCGGATGCAGTGCGTAATCGCACTAAGAAGTAAGATATAGGTAGATTGTGCTACTACTATACTGCTCTTCTATGGAATTGCACGAATTCGTATACCCCGAAAGATTTTTGACATGATTGATAATGAAAAATGAAAATGGTGAAGTTTTTAGAAATTTAACTGGGAAATGCTGGTTTGCTAGTCTTCCGCTAGGCCCCTGACATCGTTTGGTCCCGGGTAGTTTAGCTTCACATGCCTCTGAAGCCAGTGCCTACTGAAAAAAGATTATTTTATTGCAATAACGGACTTGTTACAATAAATTATAACGATTTGGAATAAATCATTTAAATAATTACTCGATTGTTTATTTTCTATCATTTTAATTTCGTTCAAAAATAAGTTAGACAATCAAAACAATGTCATATTGTTTGAAATACCTCTCATCAACAATTAAAGTCTTATTAAAGTAGGTAGTACTTCACTAATTTAAGCAGTTTAATCGATACTAGTATCATAATCAGTTCGAATTTTCGAAATACTGCTCAACTTTGAACATCACGGCACGGCTCATCTTCCGTGCGGAAGATGTCCGGTCCTTTGGAACTTTTGGAAGGCATACACGGGGACACAGGTCCAACGCGCAGAGGCCCCTTTGAGAGCTTTAATCTAAAATGGGGTGGGGCACCAACCCGGGACTATCCACGGCTGCACTATTGGAGTACAGTCATGGACCGTCCCAGGTGGGCGCAAAACTATTTTGAAATATGGTAAAAATAAAACTGGTCCATGGGAGGGGGTGTTAAATGGACTGGATAACTTCTATTGCCGGAAGAAAACGGCGCCTGCCTTTCAAGCTTAAATCTGAAATATATTGGCAGACGGTGACTCGCCAGCTCACTAGCTGGGCCCCCTGAAAAGCTGCCAGTACATAGGCGAAGGGGGCAACCGACGAGTGAGCGGCTAGAGGTGTAGAGAGGTGTGGCCTCGGTTTCGCCGTCGCGGGTCTAAGAGACCCGGAGTGGGTTTCCCCGCTTTTACGCCTTTAGACACTTCCACCCCCGAGCATATAGCCCTGGCGGCCCCCCTCTGGCCGGCCGATAAAGGCAAGACAGAGTTGAGAATCCTGCGGACACTCTTGGGGTTCCACTCCAGCCAGCCAATAAAGACAAACTGGAGACGAGACCTTGACCGACTCTCTGAGGCAATAAGATACGCAGTGTCGCTACTCACCAACAGCTTGCCACAAGCTGCCCTGCAGTTTGTAAGCTTTTCAGTAGACCTCATGATACAGTTTTTATTATATGATGGGGTTGTAGAAAGCTAGTCTAATGTTCCCTCCGGTTTTACGTTAATCTCATGGTGAGGTAACGCCTTTCCCAGAGGGGGTTATTATGATCCTAAAATATGCGGCGACTGCGACAGACTGACAGGTCATCCATCACGTTATGTAGTGACGATCGATTTTTATCAGCGCGAAGGAAGATACTGGTGCCTCGAGAGGTGGAGAAAGGACTGCCCAACGGGATCACCGCTTACGGCCTCAAGAAATACACATGCCCCTTCATTTTTTCTAGTTTTCTGACTATCTCTTAATCACCTTTGGCCTTTTATGGGAAGTGAGTGGTTCATTGGTTAACGGATAAGTATGAGAAGAATTCAAAAGTGTATCTTAGTAGTCTCTACATTTCTCTTACACTAAGGCCCCAATTTTAGGGCAACAATGAATAGGTATTCGTGCTGTCGGAATCGCATTTATTATATTTTATTCCAGATCATTGCGACTACACGCACGAGCTTTCGCCGAAGTCTTCGCTCTAGTAGGGCTAATCTAGGATAATACCTCCAGCGTGCTGGGGGCTTACCATGACCTCTTAAAGCAGGGCAGAAGTTGAACTGCCCTGCTTTTTTGTACTATGACATCGTTATCTAGAGCAGGCCTGCGGCAGGCCTGCTACGTTGACGTTTACGAAATCCGTTCACCTGTTTCTTTTTGTATAGACTTTTCGTACCCTGAACCAGCTTATCCGTTCAACTTGGTTGAATAGTCGTTCACCTTTTGTACTGTCATGGTACGATTTTTAGCGATTCAAAAGCAGGCCTGCTTTTGAACGGATATTGACTGGCTGGCATTTGAACGTTTTCATAAGACGTCATGGTAAGTCCCCTGAGCGTGCCTACGTGCCTACTCATATGTAATCTAATTCATTGCCGGGGATTGGAGACAATTGTTCAAGGCAAAAATGTTTTTTTTTTTATTAGTAAACAAAGTAAGTATAGTTTTGAAGAAATTCTGTTTGCGTTTTTTTTTGTCAAACGATTTAAAAAAGAAAACAAAACCATAGAAGTAATAAGTACTAAAAGTCCTTGGACAAAACACGTCTGGCTCCACTTCGCACATAACATGAGGTTTAACGAAACGCAATCTAACCTTTTGTAACAAAGATAAAACGAAACGTAACACACATTGTCAAAAAGTGCGTGCCGTGCGTGGTCGGGTAACGCTGCCTTCCCGTGAATTTCGCCGTAAATAATATTTACGCTAAAGAAACTCAACTCAAATATAGACTTCGAAGTTTCTAAGTCTTCCCTGTAAATCGAGGTCCTCAGTGAAGCGAGAAATCGCCGAGAGGTTGAATTTTTATATCAACACTCGGAACCAACTAACTCACAAACATGGTAAGCACGTGTTTCTATTTTACACTAACCACTGTATAACTCATACTTTTACTGATTTCATAGTTATTACTGCAATAAACATATTTTATTCTTAAGCTAATTAAAAAAAGCTTGAAATATTATTTTACCCGCTGATAATTTTAGGTTATGTTGATGTTACTTTTTATCAAAACTGTTTTATTTTTGTACATAACCTAAATATGATTTTAAACTTTTCCGTTATATTATGTACTAATTCCATTATATTTTCCGAATATTTAAATATCGAACCGTCAAGTTTCAGTAGTAAATACTTGGTAACATTTTCATTGCAAGTTCTCGATATTAATAGCTCTCACACATTCCTATTTGTTATTTTCAGGGTGACTCCGAAGCTGCAGTAAACCCAAAGGCATACCCCCTTGCGGATGCTGCCCTGACAGCCAAGATTCTGAACTTGGTCCAACAAGCTGCCAACTACAAGCAGCTTCGCAAAGGTGCCAATGAAGCCACGAAGACATTGAACCGAGGACTTTCCGAGTTCATCATAATGGCCGCTGATGCTGAGCCGTTAGAAATCGTGCTACACATTCCTATCCTCTGTGAGGACAAAAATGTACCTTATGTATTTGTTAGGTCTAAGCAAGCCCTGGGCAGGGCGTGCGGTGTGTCCCGACCTATCATTGCTTGTTCAATCACAATCAATGAAGGTTCTCAGCTAAAACCGCAGATCCAGAGCATTCAACAAGAAATTGAAAGACTCTTAGTTTAAGTGATGTGTGACAAAAGTGCTATTTTTGATAATACAAATTGTACATTGAAATACCTATTGATGTATTTCATTGTAAAATTCTGTTGGAATTACAAAATCTACTAACAAATTCTGTCTTTACATTTCCTTATCCCCTACCCTACAGTAAACAATACACTTGGCTAGTAATGCTATTGTAATGTTCTAAGATTATATATTTTTTGTATATAAAGTGAATATAAAGTCCCACTAAAATAAACTGTTAAAGTGATATAATCTTGAAAATTAAAGTACTAGTATCACTAAAAGTTTAGTAAACCTGCCAAACATACCTATTTCTGCTGCCAAGCAGTGCTGTTTCAGTTTGGAAGGTATGGTTGCAGCTGAAATTATAGGCATATGAAACTTTCGAGCTGCATCTCTAAGGTTGGAAATGCATCACCAACCCTCGTGGTGTAACAGGGTGAATTTTTCAACTGGACATGGATGGCCAAATCCGATAAAGGGATTACCAGAAATGCTTATAGGATTCGGGGACGATTATGATAAAATCTAAAACGATTTAGGGCTGATTTTTCAATCGTCACATAACTTTTATCTGAGGAATAAATATAGCGGTTTGACATATTTTCTATACAAAAGCTGTCATAATGTCAAAATTATTCTTCAAATAAAAGTTATCTGATGATTGAAAAATCGGCCCTTAATTAGATAAAAAAAAAATATAAACAATTTTCCTAACCGGAAATTGAACCAGTTTATTTTGAAATAAAAACATCCTGTAATATTGCACCATCCCTTAATGTGGCATATAAGGGTCAAATTCTGGGAAGTAATGTTAAATGTCAAACTAAAGGAAAGGTCTAATTCTAAAGAAAATACTATCACCTTAATACGATAAAAATTCAATAACAAAATTTATTTAAAACTATCATTCAATCTTATTAACATTGGCCCCTAATATAATAATAATACAACAGTTAATCAAGAGGTAAACAGTTTCTTCACTCGGAGGTCCCAGTTATCCTCCCACCTGGTTTCCCTGAAGGTGGCGATTTCTTTGCGCATCATGTCTGCTATCATATTCTGTTTCGGGTTATTGGGGAAGCGTTTGAACCATTTCACGATGTCTTTGCAGAGTTCATCACTTGTTCTAAATGTGTAGCTGTTGACGCCGTGTTCCACGAGCTCGTCAAGACTGGAGGCGAACAAAGAATAACATACAGTTGATTAATGCATTTTGACGATTAGATGACTAAGTACCTATAATAAAAGTGCAAATCGTCCTTCGATCAATAATAGCAACATTGTTGATCGAAGAAATCGTCAGTGAAATTCTAACAGTGCGGAAGTCAAAAATGGCTACTTTACAAAAGAGTGAAAAAGCTATTTAAAACGAGCGTAACCTACGCTGAACGCAATTTATTATCATTACAGATAAACTCTTTGATGATTTATTAAACCTTTGAAAATCCTAATAATATTTTTCTTTTCAAGTAGGTATATATTGTCACTTTCGCAGTGTCGTCTGTTTTTGTCACAAAATGACTTACGGTACGCACTGTTAGAACTTCACCGACGAAATTATTGTCTAAATACTTGGTAGACTGCCAGTTTTGTAAGTGCTGATGTTTACTCTGACTAAACACAAGCGAATCCAACGCCTTTTTCAAAGGTGTAATTTCTTAGGCCGAGGTTTGTTACCAATGATGTAAGTGGCGTCTGTCGTGACGCTGTACGCTGACAAATGCTTAGGTACTCGTGGTCTTTCTCAGACGCCAGACGCGACATCAGGGGCCAGGCGTCTGAGAGAGACCACTATAGTGCATTTCCATTAGAGCCCAAATACACGTCCGATACTTGCCTCCGATAGTCGGTTTCGATAGTCTGATCAGACTATCTGAAGGCCTCCGCGTCATACATTTGTTTGAACATGAATTACACGTACGATCAGACTATCGGATCGGATGTCAGAATCGTAAGCACCGTCCGGGCGTCTCGTCGTGCAGAAAAAATCGGACACGAGAATCGTACGTGTATTTCATGAATCCGATCAGATAGTCGGATCCGGTTCCCGGAAGCAACTATCGGACGTGTATTTTAACCCTTATAAGCATTCGTCGGTCGCGCATAGCATCACGCCGTAGGCTACGCCTTATGTGAGTGCTAATAGTGAAAGATAATTATCCTACACTTGTTTCTATGATTCATTTAGACTGTAATAATGAGTGTTGCTTTTAAACAACAGACTTACCTAAG
The DNA here is from genome assembly GCA_905220435.1 of Amphipyra tragopoginis. Classification (NCBI taxonomy): domain Eukaryota; kingdom Metazoa; phylum Arthropoda; class Insecta; order Lepidoptera; family Noctuidae; genus Amphipyra; species Amphipyra tragopoginis. Next base: position 25,354,429 of record HG992008.1, on the reverse strand, counting down.
GAAATCAAATGCACAAACAGGAAGTCCAGCACCAAACATATCAACTACTTTCATGGGCAAGTCCAGACCAGAAGAGCTGGTGTGGAGGCACACGCCCAGGTCTGCGCAAGCCACCATCTTGGGGTAGTCTGCGGCTTCTAGCCACGGTGTGATGATTGTGATGCACTCCCATTTCCTCTTCTCTATTTGCTTTAGGTACATCGGCTTCAGGGGACCCTTGCCAGTTATCACACAGACCAACTTAGGCAGGATATCTGATAGGGTGCAAGTTGTTTCATAGACTGTAAACAAAGGCAATCATTATTATGATATTAGAATAAACAGTCTTTGATTGAAGATTCTATAAATTTTGATTAACATTTTATATTTAACTAGCGACCCGCCCCAGTTTCGCACGTGTACTATAATATGCATGTGTTATACATTATAAACCTTCCTCTTGAAAGTCTTGAATCACTCTATCTATTAAAAAAAACCGCATCAAAATCCGTTGCATAGTTTTAAAGATTTATGCATACATAGGAACAGACAGTGGGAAGCAACTTTTTTTTATACTATGTAGTGAAGTTCTAGGCAAATGAACTAAAAGCTTGTGGAGTTTTAAAAAAGTATGGTAAAGTGAGAGGGGCTAAACACATTTCTGTGATAGATGTGGAATTATAATAATAGCAGTCTCCAATTTATTTGTTTGAACAAGTGGTAGTGGTGCTCTGCTTGTATTGCTTAATTAATTGTGTACCAACTTCAATCATTAAAAGGAATATTATTAAATGTTCTTACGCTGCAGAGCATCCAGCAGTATACCAAAATCTTCATCAGGGGTCCAGCTTGTACTGCTAAACAAAATGCCCGGTCTATCAGGCCTTGGTTCTACCTTTCCGTTAACCTCCTGAGTGAACATTGTCTTCACAACAGCCACCTCTTCAGATTCATTCAGCTGTTCCCGTCCTGGACATCCAAACACAGGGTACTGCTCGCTTAGCTTAAGGAACCATTCATGTTTTTCTTCTACTGTCATTGGCTTGAATATTTTTGGTGGTTTATCATAAAGGACAGTTGCGTTGCTAAAAAAGAAATAAAAGCTATGTCATACTCACATTTACCTTTGAGCAAGTGTGTTGTGACGTTGTGAGGTTGACAAAATAAGACAATAATAATAAGATAAATCAGTCTCTACTTGAATGGAAGGCTAACTTGGGCCAGCCACATTAAAACTAAAACAAAAGAAGTAGACTTGAGTTTAAAGTGTTTGTATTGGCTTATAGGGCGACAATCACCTCTAACGCTAGACAGCAAAATATTGGTATATAAAGCAATAATAAAACCTACATGGACCTAATGGTATACAACTCAGGGGATCTGCCAGTGACTACAACCTAGAAATATTTCAGAGGTTCCAAAACAATGTCCTAAGTGGATGGATTTTCAGAAACAATGAGAGACATGAATATTTAATAATGCCAACTGTGGAAGAAGAAATTAATAATTATACACAACTGTTAAAACCTCAAGCACGGTAATTATAGACGCAATAGATAAGACAATTAAGTGTCATCCTGGGACGGGCGGTACGCAACCGGTTAAACAACAAACATGACATCACAAGGCTGAAATACTGGAAAATATTGAAATTGGATCAGAGAGATAAGACATCAATCTTTTGAAGATAGAAGTTTCTCTATTGACCAAACAATCTGATTATGGTTAAGACAGCAGAAAGCTAAAATTGGAAAAAAAAACATTCTTAATTAACAACAGCCTATTACAACACCTGGCCCTACACATACCCTGCTAACATTAATGAGTACATGAGCCTACTAGTATTCTACAACACTCAACCAAAACCCATTAGGACAAAAGGGTAACCCATTTCATTGTGGAAACCAGACAATTTGGTACAACACTTAATTTGCACTATTGAATAAAGATGAGAGTAGTTCTATGTTCTGCCTAACCTTTTCCTAACCATGTTGGGGTCAGCTTCTAGGCCAAACAGATGCGGCTGAATACCATCAGATCAACTATTCTGAGGGAAGCGATTATGTTTAATAAGGTATTATTGTTCCATCATAATAAGCATAATAATAAGCAAGGGCAAGGGTAAACGTACTCAACAAACCCTTTGCCCTTGCACAAAACACTCGGTTCCACCTCCGACTGGCAACCAGGACACAAAGAAAAGGAGGAAACGGAAGACTAATAAGGAGCGTCGCCTGGACCGCAAGCGGGCAGGCAACGCCCCCCCCACAGCTACACAAACAACTGCTGCCGGGCCGGCTAACCCGCCTAGCAGCCTTCCCAGGTTCGCTGCTGGAAAGCGGTCGCAGGCCGAGGTTGGCGCAAGTCGACCAAAGCCGTGTGTACCGCCAACCAGTGTAACGGGGGAGCCGGCTCAGCAGCAGCAACCAAATAGGAAGCAGCGAACCGCCTGGAAGGGTCAGGCTGCGGCCAAGCGGGCTCTCAATGAGACGATGTCGCCTCGTGGGGAGCGCAAGCGGCCGCGGCTTGATCAATCCAAGCGGGACGCCAATAGAAGCTACGCCCAAGCTGCCAGCACGCCTCTGTGGGTCGCGATCACCTGCGACCGCACAGGGCACATCAGCAAGGCGCTCTCCGACCAGGTACTCGCTGCAGTCCAGAAACAAATTATCAGCGAGTCCTGGTCTCCCAAACAAGACCAACCCGCGCCAACATTCGACGCCAAGCCGGTGTATGCCGAGGGCGTCCTCAAGCTGTGGTGCAAAAACGACCACACCTTAGCCTGGCTAAAGAAGACTGTCTCTGGCTTGGCTCTCCCGGCTGATGTCTCGTTAGTCGTTAGAAGCCAGTCAGAGATATCAAGACGAGCACGCTGCGGGATACTGATTCGGGACGAGCAGGGAGTGCTAGAGGAGCCGACCAACATTGGCCGCGCCCTAGCCTATCAAAACCCGTCGCTCGAGATCAAAAGGTGGGTGCTCATTAAGGCAGAGAAGCAGACCGCGGCATGGTTTGTGGTGGTCGGTGTTCCTGAGGACCAAATTCGGACCCTGATGGAAGCCGGTCGCCGCCTCTCATTTGGTTTAGGGACGGTGTACCTGAAGTTCCAGGGTCCGAACGGCAGATATGCCGACGTCCCTCAGGGATGGGACCCAGCCACAAAGACCATCCGCGAGGAGCTGAAGCAGCTGCCTCCTAAGCAGACCGGGGAGACCACTCCCCAATCAAACATCCCGGAGATCGGCGCGACGGCACCTGTCGCTGAAAAGCCAGCTGCCACCACCGCCGCCTCCTCGGACGCCGTCCCATCGCCGTCGGTGGGGAGCCGGATGACATTCTGTCCTCGGCTTCGGACCTGGAGGGGGACGGTTTCGAGGCGGGCGACCTTTTCGCCGGGCTTCAACTTGGGGGGGACGAGGAGGGCTCGACCAGCGATGGCGTCCCTTTCGTCGACCTGTAAGGTTGTACAGGCCAACCTCCACCACAGCCAGACCGCGACGGCTCAGTTGCGCAAGTGGTTAGAGGCACAACACACGGCCATTGCCCTGATTCAAGAGCCGTGGATCAGGGCGGGCCACGTACATGGACTCTCCAATCTTGGCGGTAAGCTCCTAGTCACTACAGACCACGATCACCCCAGATCGTGCATCTATATTACTAACAACCTCAAAACACAGCTCTTAACAGAATTCTGTTGCAGAGACGTCTCTGCCGCAAGGCTGTACATACAGCAGGATGCCGTGAACAAGGTGATCGTCTTCGCCTCGGTCTACATGCCCGAGGCGGAGGAGCCGCCTCCCCACGACCTCACCCGCCTGGTAAACCTCTGCGAGAGGACCGGGGTCGACGTCGTCATAGGGGCCGACGCCAACGCTCACCACCCCCTGTGGGGCATGGACACGCAGAATGACAGGGGTAAGGCTTTGGTGGAGTATTTATTTACAACTAACCTATCCCTACTAAACACGGGTTCTGAACCAACTTTCGTAACCAGACGCAGCCGCACAATTATAGACCTCACTCTGGCTTCGGAGGGGGCGACGGATATCATCTCTGGTTGGCAGGTGTCGAAAGAGGCCTCCTGTTCTGACCACAGATGGATCCGTTTTGACCTTCAGGTCTATATACCGGCAACACCACCCAAGCGAAATCCACGCAAAACGAACAAGGATTTGTATACACGCACCCTTGATTCTAAGCTTACACAACTAAACGACCTACAGCCTATCTGGGACACCACATTAATTGATGAACAGGTAAAACATTTAACCGCATCAATCATAGACAGCTATCATGCGGCTTGCCCAGAGACCATCCCGCCCACAACACCGGGCAAACAGCCCTGGTGGGGCGCAGAGCTGGAACGCAAACGCAGTAAGGTAAGAAGGGCTCTGAACAGAGCCATGAACACTTGTGCTGACGAAGATTGGGACGATTACAAATCGGCCAAATCCAGCTACAAAAGATGCATCAGATTCAGAAGAACCATGGGATGGCGTAAATTCTGTGGGAACATTGAATCATGCCAGCAAGCGAACAGGGTAAGGAAAATATTGGCGCAACAGGGCATATCTGCACCTGTCAATCTCCGTAAACCTGACAACACACTTACATCATCGCCGGAAGAAGCCAGGCGCGTCCTTATCGAAACTCACTTCCCAGGATGCGTCTTCACACAGGTAATAAGTTGGCAGGATGTAACCCTAACACCATCAGAAAATGATTGGAGCTATGCGAGCAAGATGGTCACTTTGGAGAAACTCCAAGGGGCCATCCGGAGCTTCCATCCTTTCAAGGCAGCCGGTCCGGACGGAGTGTTTCCTGCCCTACTGCAATGGGGAGAAACACCTGTCGCCAGGAGACTGCTACCCATAATGAGAGCGTGCCTGGCCTTTAGGTACGTTCCCCAAGGATGGAGGGAAGTGAAAGTTATATTCATCCCAAAGCCAGGTAAGGGCGACTACACAAATGCGAAATCTCACCGTCCAATCAGTCTGACCTCCTTCATGCTAAAGACCTTGGAAAGGCTATGCGATAGGGAGCTGAGGGACGGCGCTCTAAAAACTATACCGCTGCACGGTAACCAACACGCATACAGCTCAGGTAAGTCAACGGAATCCGCACTTCATCTGGTAGTCAGCCGGATAGAAGAAGCGATCCATCAGCAAGGAACATGCCTGGGCACCTTCATAGACATCGAAGGGGCTTTTGATAAGACACACTTCTCCAGCATAAGCGCCGCCCTCTCCAAACATGGAGTGGAACAGGTACTAACTGACTGGATTACAAACATGCTTAGCAAACGCGTGGTTCGCCTTGAAGGCGAAAAGCAGATGGCCATGATAGCCAGGGGCTGCCCCCAGGGAGGGGTCCTATCCCCCCTTCTGTGGAACCTGGTAATAAACGACCTCATTTCTAAACTCAATGCCGACCACTATTACACAATAGGATATGCTGATGACCTCGCCATCCTGGTCTCGGGCAAGGTGACCGGGACCATCTGCAATCTCACCCAGCAAGCCCTGCGCATCGTAGAACGCTGGTGCAGGGACTTTGATCTATCAGTGAATCCCACCAAAACAGAATTAGTCATGTTCACCCAAAAACGGGCACTAGGCCCTTTCCGACTACCCAAACTGCTCAACACAGAACTCCAGCTGTCCAATGAGGTTAAGTATCTCGGGGTGATCCTGGACAGCAAGCTAAAATGGAGCAATCACTTAGACAACAAACTAAACAAGGCCTGCATCACCTTCTGGCAGTGCAGAAGAATGATAGGTAAGAAATGGGGACTATCCCCCAAAATCACACTATGGCTGTACAGTGCGGTGATTCGCCCCATGATCGCCTACGGGGCTGTGGTGTGGTGGCCCAGAACCAAACTGAGCACAGCATCAAACAAACTACAGCGCATACAAAGACTTGCCTGCATGGCAACCACGGGCTGCATGAGGACTACACCGACTGCAGCACTAGAAGCCATGCTGGGACTGCCACCGCTGCACCTCTTTATACGACAGCAAGCAGCGGTGGCAGCAATACGCCTGAAAACACTGAACCTCTGGAGCAAAGGTAACACACAACACACCTCGTTGCTAGAGGAACTCGCTAGCGAGTTCCCTCTTATACGAGCTATAAACGACCGGATACCCAAACAATTCATTTTTGACAAAAAATACAAAATCCAACTGCACGAAGATCACCGATGCGAGGGTTTATGCCCCGCGGAGCTGCGGATCTTCACGGATGGATCCAAAACAGGTACAGGCACAGGTGCCGGGATCTTCTCAGAAGACCTCAACGTACACATAGCCACACCATTGGGGGCTCATAACACGGTCTTCCAGGCTGAATGTTTGGGTATCTCCCTAGCTGCGTCAGCAATCATGGCCAGGAAGGTTGAGGACCACTCAATCCGAATACTCTCGGACAGCATGGCAGTCCTGCAAGCACTAAGCAGCCACACAGTTAATTCTGGGCTGGTACACGAGTGTCACCAAACTCTGAATCAGGTGGGTAACCTCAATAATATAACCATTCAATGGATCAAAGGACACAGCGGTTCCCGAGGCAATGATGCAGCGGATGAACTCGCCAGAAGGGGATCGAGCATGGATGCGGTGGGTCCAGAACCCATAGTACCACTCCCCTTCGGATATCTACGCACCCTGGTAAGAAAACGCACCAGAGACCAACACAACGATCTATGGATTAACCATGGCGAGTGCAGGCAGGCCAAGGAGGCGCTTCCGGCCATTGACGGTCGTCTCACTAAAAAAGCACTCCGGCTGTCAAAGCAACAACTACGTACAGTCACAGCAGCCATCACTGGCCATGGTTCTTTTAACAAACACCTCTTTCTCATTGGAGTTACAGACAGCCCACTGTGCAGAGCATGCATGGAGGAGGACGAGACGGCAGCCCACGTGCTACTAAACTGCCCTGAGGTCGCCACATACAGGGCCAAGTACTTCGGTAACCCAGGTACTCTCCGAGAGATCACCAGTAACATCAAGGGTGTGCTGGCCTTTTTCGAGGAGTTAGGGTGGATCGAGTAATTATACTTACCACCCATCACGCAAAATACGCGCTTAGACGTGGTGGAGTTGCGGATACCAGCCGTTATACCTTACCTTCCATCATAATAGAATGCAATAAAAATAAAGATATATCCAACAATACGGTACCCACTACAGCTAATGTCCTAGCTTTGCGGATCATTGGTGGCATCTATTGTGTCTAGTATACAATACGGCCAACGTATCTTGGCGAGTCTGAAGTTAGTTGTTTGGCCGCGCAATGAATCTTTTAGAAACGAAATTGTCTACTGCGCAGCTAACCAGCTAACTTCAGACTCGCCAAGTTACGTCGGCCGTATTGTACCGGTTTTCAATCAGTTAAAGAAATGTGTATAAGTCGCGCAGAGAAGGTTTGCCGATAGCCTCATGACGTCGCGCGTCGATGGTCGGTATGATTAGTAGGTAGGCCAGACGAGCGCGGGTAGCGGTCGGTGAAGTGGGAGGGGCAGTCATCGGCAAACCTTCTGCGCGCGACTAGTATAAATAATACTTACCGAATATTCCAATGTGTCATTAGATCCTCTTTCATAGCATAAGTAACACATAAATTATGGTCTGCACTCTGACCAAAGTACCTCTCTATAAATCTTGCTGTTCTAACAAGTAAGTGTTCCGGAGGTAGAGACATAGACATTATAGAATATGCATAGTTGTGCCAGTCAATTATGAACTTGGCTTTACTAACCAAGCAGTAAAAACGACATACTGGCAATGTGGGTATCGCTGGAGGGTTCTGGCATAACAAATAATGACATCTGCCAGTGATAATTAACGTGAAAAGTAAGCTTATCGTCTGCCATATCGCTTTGACGGCATATCTGATAGCTACTAGACCTAGGTCTGCATTCATAGGATAAAGCTTACTTATAGTTATGTGAGGGTGTTCCAAGATTTCTTGGAGGGGTGCAGTGTTCAAATAGCCAATAATAATCACTTCCAACCCATTATTCGCAAGAGATAACGCATGATATTGCATACGTGGACTTCTGCCGATATCGCCCAATACTACGACTTTAACAACCTTTCTTTCTTGTTCTTTAGCCATGGTGCTCGTTTAACATGTACACAATCACAAGTCTTTGATAAAACTCCTCGTTTGGCGGGTTCATGTATATTTTTTCACTTCTACCGGTTTATAAAATTCGGGTTGTTTTCAAACATTTAGTTGACATTATTGGTTTTGGTGACACCGCGCCAGCCCGTTACCCGTCACCATAGACATAATAAATAGATTTCCTTATGTCGATGCCCGTCACCTGCACTTGACAGATGACCAATGTTGCCAGACGTTTTGCATCATTTGCATGAGAATTCGTGTGATGTTTTGGTAAGAACAAGAAGTCACACTCCCTAACAACGCCAATATAATAAAATTGTATGTTTCGTCGTATGAATTATGTACGATTTTTATCTTTGGATTCTACATGCATGAAATGTGTAAAAAATTGAATGAAAACGACTTACATCGTACATCTAGCAACACTGCAGATGAGAGGTGAGAACTGCTGCCAAAAACCCAAAATAGATTTTCATCTTTATCGCAAAGGTGTTAGGTTCAAGGTTGATTGGAAAAATATGACAGTTTCGGCTAGCTTGATGTGCTGGTGGCACCAAATTATGTGAACCAGATAATTATTTTGATCTTGAAATATAGCCACACAGAAACAGCTGATGTACTGTCAAAAACAGCAGACGAGCTGTGAGACGAGCTGTCTGTCAGCTGTCAGTGGCGTCTTGTTGTTGTCAAACGAAATTATGAACGATTCGTATACTGTAGCCTTAGAATAATTTCAGCAGTCGAGCAGTTATACTAATCTCTGCTTTAAGCTTGTTGCAGTCACACTCACAGAAGAATATACTTTTTTAGCTTCTTCCAGTATTAGCAGTCAGTGCAGTGCTTTGGTATAATTCCTTTATTCTTTGGTACAGTGCACCGGCACTTGAACAAAAACATGTCTAAAGTATTAATGATAAGGCATTTACCAGCTACGCTATCATTTGAAGACAAAGATAAACTTCTCAAGCATTTCGGAGCTGAAAAAGTATGGGAAACAAGATCCAAACGTAACTACCTTTTTGCTTCATTTAGTAGTGTAGAAAAAGCAAAAGCATCACTTTTACGTCTTCATCAGCTTGAAATAGCTCATAGAAGACTAGTGGTTGAATACTCCAATGATAAGGAACCTATCACAAGCAATAAGTTGGAAGCAGAACCAAATTCAGAGACTACTAAGTTAATAAAGGAATTTCTGAAGGCTTTGAATGCATGGAACCCATCTATCGACTTCTATCAGCCCCCACCGATACATTTAAAATACAAATACCCAGATATAAGTCCAGAAATAGCTGTTAACATAATTCATGCATTGTTTACACATAAACCATTTTACATACAAACCTTGCATTTGATGAACAAGATGTGTCTTGATCTACCCTTCCAAGAAAATCCAAAATCCATAGAGTTTTTCAAAGAAACATATAGGCAATTCTTTGTGGGTGATATTCAATTACCACCACCACCTGTGAGTGAACCGGAGTCAGAGATATCTAGTGCAGAGGATGAGCAAAAAGTACAACCTGTAAGGAAATTAATAACTAGGAAGCGGAAACTACCAGTGCCTAAACACCATCCTACAAAACTACCACCTACAATACCAGTAGCTAAGACAAAGAAAACTGTAGTCACTCAAGAAGAAGTATTTGAGACCATTACTCCAATTCAAGAGCCAAAGAAAATTACACTAAATGTACATCAAGATGCTTTACAAAAGCCAGCTGAAGAACCAGAAGTTATTGGAGAACTCGGAAAATTCCAGAAAGAGGAACAACCTGTTGAAGTTGAGGAGAAACAGGTGGAACCAGAGCAACCAATTATAACCAAAAAAGAATTATTACGAAACAGGATATCATACAATGATATGAAGATTTTACCAGTTTTCAAAAATTATCATCCCGGGCAGCCATCAATGAGGTTGTATATTAAAAATCTGGCTAAAACTGTGACAGAACAAGACGTAAACAGAATTTACAAGCGCTATGTAGAAGGATTGACTGATGAGGAACTGACAGGCTTTGATGTCAGAGTCATGCAGGAAGGAAGGATGAAAGGACAAGCCTTTGTGACATTCCCTTCAGTTAGAATAGCAGAAACAGCTCTGAATGAAACTAATGGTTACATGCTAAAGGAGAAACCAATGGTTGTACAGTTTGCTAGAGCTGCCAATAAAAAGACCATAGAGTGATTTATGATATAGTTTTATTTTCCCTCATCCAATCATCCAAGGCAAGTATTAATAAACAGCTTTCAATTGAGACATCTACCATGAAGCCAAATTCCATCATTTGACAACACATTTTTTAAATTCATCTCACTTAGTTTTTTAAATTCATCTTGTCTCCTATTAAGACAACACTAAAGTGGGATCCTGTGGAGGGATTTATTAAATGAAAGTTGTTTGGGCAATGCTACTTACAAAATTGGGGAAACTTATGGTAGGTTTATTAATATGGGTATGTCTAGTACCTACTAAATTTATTCTGTGATACGGGTCTAAATTCACTGACTGATTAGTTTGACTTGCTAGTTCCAAATAAAGAACTTACAATTTCAGTAAAACTCTGGCGTAAATAAAAATACAGTTTACAAGTTAAAATTATAATTGCATCAATTCAATTGCATAAGACATTGAGTCTTCATCATTCTCAATCATTTTACCGGACAACAGTTTATTTATAACTGGCAATATCTCACTGACACTATGTAACTGCTTTATTAGGTCCAAAACAATATTTAATGTGTTTTGCAAAACTGATGTCACTTTTTCATCCTTTGTCATCAAATACTGTTGATAGAATGCATCCATCAGCAATGTGTACCAATCAAAGAGCTTGCTTTCATAATCTGTATCCATGTTTTTCTCTGAATTCACAAGTACATGTGCCATGTATGTCATCAGGAATAGTGTGTCATCCAAACTAAGCCCACTTCTCAGAGGTGGAATAATCAATGCATCGCTGAATGAGATTTGAAGAGTATAGTTCAGTAATTCAAACTTAGCTCTATGCACTATCTGATTCTTCTTAGAGTTTTGCTCACCAGCACATAGTTTTGAAAATTCTTCAGCATCAGTAACATCAATATTATTTGGGTTGACTAGTTTTATAGAATATTTTAGTAAGGCTACTAGAACTGGTTCTGGAATGTCTTTGAACTGTTTGATTGTTCGGTAAACAGGTCTGAAGTCGTCTGTTTCTAACAGTGGTGGTATGACATTGTTACATATACTTCTTTCTGTCAGACCTAACTTCAAAAGGTCCTTTGTATCATCATTGATGGGGAACTGAGGTTCGATTGGAGAGTCCCAGTTTGCGATCTCCATACACTCATCTTGAATAACTTCATGGGATCCTAAAAGGCTTGACAGGTTCCTCTTAGTTTGTAATATATACGGCAGCATGCCAATATGGTTAGAAGCTTCTAGAATGATGCGTCCATAGAAACAATACAACTTAGCACCTTCTGAATACATCTTCATGGGGTATCTGCAAGATCCAACTCCAAGGACAATGTTGTATGCTATTATGATGGCTCCATCTTGCTCTGTGTTACTTCCAAATACTATGAGATGGTCCTTGCCCATCCAGGCTAGAGATATACTGGATAGAGTAGATACCCAGGGTACAGTACCTATTGTCTTCCAGTCCTTGAAGTTGTACACTGTCATTTTTCCATCACTCCCTGTAAATAAATTACAAACATTAGCTCTTTTTTCTTGTCCAAAATGGTCATAATCATCTAAGACAGTTAATAACACTACTTACACAAAATATAAACAGCATTCTTTTCCTCAGTGCAGATAAACTTTCCAACAACATTAACATCATCAGGTCTTGTTATTTTTGTTTTCACCAACTTTGATCTGTCCATGTCACCGAGCTCATCTCGTAATGGGCAGTTCAGTATTTCATAGCCATCTTTATTATTCTTTACAATATAACAAATGTAATCTGTTTTGTTGACGGTGTATGAAGCTGCTTCCACGATAGTGTCCGTTTCTTTTAGTAATGACTTGCTCTCGTAAGTCTTTCTGTTATCAAGTGCATACGGGAGAGATGCACAATTGCCATTTGAAAAAATGATGAGTGACGACTGTTTGTCTCTGGGGACGAGCTTTAGTATGTTCAGGGGAAACTGAAAATTTTAAGAAGTGTTTTTAAGTAAACAATTAATTCAGGACTTAATAACTTGACTTAACAGGCCAACCCATACTTTAAAAAGTTCCAAATATAGCCAGTTACAATTTACCTTATATTTCTTAATTTTATCCAAATTGTCTGATGTCTCCTTCCATGTTTTGATGGTGTTTTTATTAAACACACCAACATAGCTCTCTTGCTCTTTATCATAGATCACCGTAGATGTTATGTGGTCTTTTGATGTCCATCCACCGACTTGCTTTTGGTCTGAAAGCTGAAGAAAAATAAAGTTACAAACATAACCTACATAGATGTAAACATTACAATTCTAATATTATAACGTGTCTTTACTATGGAGTTATTAGTATTCAATATAGGAATAGTTCAGTGAGCGAGTAAATCTCAATAGAATATAATTATTTACCTGATATTTATTGACGACATTTCGTCCTAAAGTAACAATAACGTGTTCCTCCTCTTTATCTTCCGCTACGCCAAGAAAGCTTTTTTGATCTATTAGTGGGCATAGCACGTAGTAATTATGTAACTTAGCCATTATTTTATACAATTATCAGCACGGTTTAATTTATAAATACGACAAAACCGCGTGTACAAACACGATGTAATGTTTTTGTGGTATCGTTCCAGGTTTTTCTTTTAAAAATTCTGTATTTTTAGCATAACTTTGACAGGAATTTTGACATTTCATTCGTTCGGATTTTTTAGAAATATCTACAAACGTGAAATGAAAAGTGCTGTTTGAAAAGTAATATAAAAAAATAGCAACAAACACATATCACAATTTTCATATTTTTAATATTAACTAAATTATATAAAATCTGATCTTTATGATTCTTACTATTTCACGTTAGACTTAACTATTGGTGATGGTTTTGGTTTCTAACCAAAACAACTGATGAACGAACCATTTAATTTAAAAAATTAAAAACAAAACATTAACATTCTAACATTTCTAACAAACTAGAAGTGCATTATTAATTTTAGCTCTTTCTTTTGTATTTTTTAAGTAAGTATCAAACAAAATCTATAACTCTACAATTTGAGCTTGGTTACGAATTCGAAATACCTATTCACGATCAGAGTTCAAGGTTATTTGAACATTGAAGTTTGGCTTATCGTTCAAATTGATTACATCATTGCTACGACACATGTTATCGTGAACGTAGTCGACCATAAATTCGGTTTACTGTATCATTTACTTATTTTGTGGCAGTCATCCAGTGTGCACGAACATGTCGACAGCCGGGAAAGTTATCAAGTGTCAAGCGGCCGTCGCGTGGGAGGCCGGCAAGCCTCTGTCCATCGAAGAGATCGAAGTAGATCCACCCAAAGCCGGCGAAGTGCGCGTCAAGATCACCGCGACCGGAGTCTGCCACACCGATGCCTACACGCTCTCCGGCAAGGACCCCGAGGGATCGTTCCCCGTAGTGTTGGGACACGAAGGCGGCGGCATCGTCGAGAGTGTCGGCGAGGGTGTCACCTCGGTGAAACCCGGAGACCACGTAGTTCCCCTCTACGTACCCCAGTGCAACACATGTAAGTTCTGCTTGAACCCCAAAACTAACCTGTGCCAGAAGGTGCGCATCACACAAGGCCAGGGCGTCATGCCCGACGGCACCCGGCGCTTCCGCTGCAAGGGACAGGAGCTGTACCACTTCATGGGATGTTCCACCTTTAGTGAATACACAGTTGTTCTGGAAATTTCTCTGTGCAAAGTCAATGATGCAGCAGCCTTAGATAAAGTGTGCTTGCTGGGTTGTGGAGTACCTACTGGCTATGGAGCTGCCTTGAACACAGCTAAAGTTGAACCTGGATCAAACTGTGCTATCTTCGGTCTGGGAGCAGTGGGTCTTGCTGTTGCATTGGGCTGCAAAGCAGCTGGAGCTAAACGCATCATTGGTGTTGACATCAACCCTGACAAATTTGAAGTAGCTAAGAAGTTTGGAGTCAATGAATTTGTAAACCCCAAGGATCATGACAAACCCATTCAACAGGTTCTTGTTGACTTGACTGATGGTGGTCTGGACTACACTTTTGAGTGCATTGGCAATGTGAACACTATGCGTGCTGCTCTAGAAGCTTGTCACAAAGGTTGGGGTGTCTCAGTCATCATTGGTGTGGCTGCTGGTGGTGAAGAGATCAGCACTCGTCCATTCCAGCTTGTTACTGGACGTACATGGAAGGGAACGGCTTTCGGAGGCTACAAGAGCCGTGATAGTGTACCAAAGCTTGTTGACGAGTACTTGGCAAATAAACTTCCTCTGGATGCTTTTGTTACTCACAACGTACCTCTGAAAGAAATCAATGAGGCTTTCCACTTGATGCACGTTGGCAAATCAATCCGTGCTGTTGTCCAATTCTAATTTTAAGGAAAATCTACTATTTTTGTAAGCATTTATGTTATTGTCTTTGTTATACTGCATTTTAAAAGTGATACACAACATGTCAAACATGTTACTCAATATTTATATAAAAAACTAAAAATAAACCAACTACAAATAAACCATTTCATACTCAACTTGCAGTTTAATTTCAATATTGACATGTAAGCAGAATCTTATGTAGCTATTAACGCGAAGGAGAAAGCTGCTGCCCATCCCTTGGATGCGCTGTTTACAATATCCATCTATCCATGGAAAGTACGGGAAGGCCTATTTGCCAGGAAAGACATGGACGGAATGCAGTACTTCCCTAATTAGTTAAGCACGCTGTTCATGCCAAGATAATTTAAATATTACATAACTTTGATCAATAATATAGGTACCTAATCAGAAACCTGTAGATACCTATGAAAGAATGCCATTGTCTTATCGGCTATTATTATAATCACATGTCATGTCAGAGGTCTGTAATTACGTGGGTATCTCTACTGATACCCAATGGTAATAATATAATTATGTAGACATTATATTACATGGATATGGTTTTCTTTCTTCAGACTCTTAGTGCTAATATTCGACGGTTGATGCATCAGATGGCTTGATATGTTGCAAATACTAGGAAGTACGAAGTATTGACGATACGGTACATACATACATACTCTATCTTGTATGTTCGGAGAACTACGCATTCTGAATTGTTATTGTTAGGTAAGCTAATGGGACCTCGACGGAGGATACAAGGCATTGTATTTTTAGTCATGTTTGTATTCATTCATAGAGCGTCCCGATCGTAGTATAATATTTATGTCCCATCAATTCAATCAGCCTATCGTAGTCCACAGTTGGACAAAGTTCTAACTACTGACCCAAGTTCCGGCAGAACACTCAATCCTGCTCATCTAGTCCATCCCAATGTACCTATGTAAATACTAAAGGTACCTTGTAAAACAAACCGAGATCGCTCTTTATCCTGAAAAAGGAAGTCTCTTATCAATTTAGGCTAAAGATACCTGTTCGGTATCTAATCTACCTACTGACATGAATTTTAATACTTCTTAGCTTCTAATTGACGATAAACATTCATGTAAATGTTTTGATTTGTCAGCCTTGACTTTCGAGTTTATAAAAATAACGTTGCGGAAAAAAACATATTAAAAACTATGCTCCTTGATTGTTTTTACATCGATAAGTAAATGTTAGACTAGCATTAGATTGCTTTACGTAGCTCGTAGATTTTTTAGTCAATTTTTTTTTGGATTTCTTTTTCTAAATTTATTTGAGTTTGAGCAGATTAAACTTATCTAGTGTACCTACAGTCAGCATCAAATACCAAGTTTAGTCAGAAAGGGGGTACTAATCCGAAAGGGTTTAAAGTACACATAATAAATAACTTTTGCTCTACCACTTTCCCCAAAAGTCGATAGTTTTAGAGAAATAGCTATTCAAAAATTACATAAAAAATATGCTAAAATCTATCTATCCTTAGCTTTGATTAGCTGTGTTTACATTTTAGGTCATATTTGGGGTCACGAATTAGAAGCTCCATTTTCTGAATTCGTAACTTAAGTAGGGACGAAGAATTTTTGAAAAAACTAAAATAAATATTATTTTACGAGGAAATAAAAATTATCGAATTTAGAAATTTTAAAACTTGCTTTAAAACCGTCATCAGTGATACTATAAGTGGCCTGCGGATTAGTACCCCCTTTCTGACTAACCTTGTATATCCTGACGAACAGACTGTTCAAAACGATTTGAACAACTAAGAAAATTAAACTATATCTCAATGATACAAGGGGTGTTTCAGAATGAATACAGTACACGGCAACTGTCATTCTGACAAAATTTTTGTCCCATTGAGATAAAGTTTAGTTTCTTTAGTTGTTTAGGTAATTATTAACAGCCTGTTCGTCCCGATATATTTGATGCTGACTGTACCTCTTATTATAATTTTACTTCTAGACCATAACCATCCGGGCTAACATGCAACATACAACAGCGCGAGATAATTTTGCCGTCGCATTATCTCGTGTCACACTATTTCGTCTAGGCCCGAGATAATGCAACGACAAAATGATGTCAGGTTGCGTATGTTAGGCTTGCATGAGAAGGTAGATTGGATATAAAAAC
This sequence comes from Amphipyra tragopoginis, assembly GCA_905220435.1. Taxonomy (NCBI): domain Eukaryota; kingdom Metazoa; phylum Arthropoda; class Insecta; order Lepidoptera; family Noctuidae; genus Amphipyra; species Amphipyra tragopoginis. The sequence goes on along the minus strand of HG992008.1, from coordinate 25,337,643 downwards.
TGGTGAATTACCATTGTAGTCTTTCCCAAAGTTATTGGGGACGGCTCCACTATTAATAATCAAGATGTCAGTAGGTACCTATTTTATGATAAAGTTCATGAAATTCGGTAGGTATATGTTTCTTTCGCTTTGCGTGATTGCTAATAGTACTAATATTACTAATTAGTGTCAAAAAGGTCGATCTTATGATCAGTTGCTAATAAAGAAACACATAAAATTAAATTTAAAAAATAACATTTGTCTATATTCATAACAAAATATACATTGCATTACTTAATTATGTAACTAATCAACATTTTTTACAAACATTTATGTATTTATATTTACAATTTACACGATAATTTCCACTAATTAGAGAAACATTGTAATTATAACGTAAGTATTTTGTCAAAATTATTACACCAATAAAATTTAAATTATAAACAATCCTAGATAGTATACTGTTGTAGGTACATCTTTGTCATAACTTAAGCAAAACGTTAACTAAAGCACACAAGATATACACATAGATAGGTAATAATATTATTATTTGAATCACAGATCTTATTATAAATTCCATAGGACTAATGCGAGGAAAGGGGTGCATGAAAAGAGCTTCCACGAGTGACGATACTTCGGTACGTCCGGCGCACCCTGGGCAGTCAGCCTCGTTACCATCCTTGCTGACTGGCTAATCTTTTCACCACGGCATGAGCTATTCTTGTATAGCTCGTGCCGACACGATAGAAAAAAGAGAGAATGCGAGGAAGGAATACATTCAAGGACATTTTACAAATTAGTGCAAGTGATTAGTACTTAGAACCAGGGTAATCGACATAGCCCAAGGAATTGCCAAACTTAAGAGGCAGTGAACGGGAGGCCGATGGGGTCGAAAGGTTCTAGAGTAGCGACCGCGTACCGGAAGGCGCAGCGTGGGTGCCCACAAGGTGGACCCATGACCTGGTGAAGGTTGCGGGGATCAGCTGGATCCGAGAAGCACAGGACCGGTCAATGTGACGATGCTAGGGAGAGGCCTATATCCAGCAATGGATGTCTTTCGGCTGAATGACCATGATTAGTATTTCGCGTGAGTGTGCGTTCGCGCAGCGGAATGTTGTTGAATTTAAAGATTTTAATTATGCAGATATTTAGTGTATGACGTCGTATAATTGTGTATGGTAAAAAAAAATTTGTGCACGCAGCCATTGTGGAGAAATTCACCAAAAACTGATTCCGCTGGGCGAACGTTGTCCTGGCGGAACGTTTTTTGATCCATAGACTTTAGAAGAAAGGAGATGTGTCCAAAAATTAGTGTGTATTTGTGTGTAATTGTGTATGTATGAATAAAATTAGTGCATGCATAAACTTCGGAGAAATTCAAGTTTCCGCCACGCGAACGTTTGGCCATTAGCTAGTTTTCATATAAAGCGCTTACATAGAGAGCTGTAGATTTTTACATACGTTGTTTTGAATTTGTTTATATTTGTTTAAAAAACAGATTTAGAAAAAGTCGTAGGGCTTAAAAGATAAAAATATAAACGTAAAATACGCTTATTAGGTCTTAGTTCTTAAAGTATGCACTTTGGGGTCTAGATTTTCACGTTTATACAAACCTTGTAAGTGTCTGCAACATGTTGCCAAGTATCAATGATGTTCCGTTAGTAATTAAAGAGTTATAGGCCAATTTACCATGAATAGATCACTGTTTACAAAGCAGTCAAATATCACGACGTTCTAAAGGAATTGCATGGTAAAATGTATGCCAATAATTAGTGTATTCATTCAACTATTCACATGCAAAATTTCATATCATTAAATTCAGTAATTAAAGAAAAACAATTATAATACTGACGAAGCATCGAAAACCTACATAACCCGACCAAGTTCGGATAGCTACAAAAAAGCGGCCGTGCAATATATTTAGGTAACATCCCAAAATTTACAGTATAATACCGGTATTGAATTGGTATAGGTGATAACACAATTGTTGTTTCGATATAATTTATAGGTCATTTATTTTTGTACACCTACTTTTTTAAATGTACTTGACCTTGACAGAAAGTAGGTACTATTTACGTAGGTACTTTATTTAAGTATGCGCTTGAGACTTGAGATATAATCTAGATATATTATTTAAGATAAATAAAATTCATTATTGAAGATTTCACGGATCAGGATTCTAACTATAGGGTTTTAGTTAGATTAAAATATATTACGGTCTATAGTTAGAATCCTGATCCGTGAAATCTTCAATAATGAATTTTATTTATCTTAAATAATATATCTAGATTATATCTCAAGTCTCAAGCGCATACTTAAATAAAGTACCTACGTAAATAGTACCTACTTTCTGTCAAGGTCAAGTACATTTAAAAAAGTAGGTGTACAAAAATAAATGACCTATAAATTATATCGAAACAACAATTGTGTTATCACCTATACCAATTCAATACCGGTATTATACTGTAAATTTTGGGATGTTACCTAAATATATTGCACGGCCGCTTTTTTGTAGCTATCCGAACTTGGTCGGGTTATGTAGGTTTTCGATGCTTCGTCAGTATTATAATTGTTTTTCTTTAATTACTGAATTTAATGATATGAAATTTTGCATGTGAATAGTTGAATGAATACACTAATTATTGGCATACATTTTACCATGCAATTCCTTTAGAACGTCGTGATATTTGACTGCTTTGTAAACAGTGATCTATTCATGGTAAATTGGCCTATAACTCTTTAATTACTAACGGAACATCATTGATACTTGGCAACATGTTGCAGACACTTACAAGGTTTGTATAAACGTGAAAATCTAGACCCCAAAGTGCATACTTTAAGAACTAAGACCTAATAAGCGTATTTTACGTTTATATTTTTATCTTTTAAGCCCTACGACTTTTTCTAAATCTGTTTTTTAAACAAATATAAACAAATTCAAAACAACATATGTAAAAATCTACAGCTCTCTATGTAAGCGCTTTATATGAAAACTAGCTAATGGCCAAACGTTCGCGTGGCGGAAACTTGAATTTCTCCGAAGTTTATGCATGCACTAATTTTATTCATACATACACAATTACACACAAATACACACTAATTTTTGGACACATCTCTTTTCTTCTAAAGTCTATGGATTAAAAAAGTTCCGCCAGGACAACGTTCGCCCAGCGGAATCAGTTTTTGGTGAATTTCTCCACAATGGCTGCGTGCACAAATTTTTTTTTACCATACACAATTATACGACGTCATACACTAAATATCTGCATAATTAAAATCTTTAAATTCAACAACATTCCGCTGCGCGAACGCACACTTCGCGTGAAATGATGAAAAAGTGCACTAACTCAAGCAGGATGATTTTGTGATGGTCATAGCAACATTCCTATGGCTGCTGTGAACTTACTAATGACTCGCACTAATAAAACTGTAAACAGGCTTTTAGGGCTCAGATAGTATTTTCGATCATTGATTTTGCTTTCCAAGTATTACTTGAGCTGGAAAAAGAAGGACTGCTCGAACGGACGATATGGACTGCTCCAAGCGCTCAGTGGTAGGTAGAAAATTTATATTGATTTATACGGGCTGCTTGTTGATCAACGGCCATGAAACAGCTGTCGATTGCTTTAAGCAGTCCCTATAATGCCTAAGTAACAGTTATATTTCACCACGGAATAGAAAAACTAGCCAAGTGCGAGTCGGACTCGCGTACGAAGTGGTCCGTACCATTATCTATTGTTTTTTAGTATTTGTTGTTATAGCGGCAACAGATATAGGTACATCATCTATGAAAATTTCTATCTAATAACTATCACGGTTCATGAGATACAGCCTGGTGACAGACGGACGGTCAGCGGAGTCTTAGTAATCCCATTTTACCCTTTGGGTACGGAACCACAAAAACAAGTAGAAATGCAACACAGCTATTTTGCGTGTATCACAATTATGCGCAACATTGGGTCACGCGATTAGGTACTTATTTACGTAAAAATATAGAATCATGCACAGAAAGCAATTTTAACGTGTAGAACTGATAGGACGAAATTTGTCTCAAAGAGGTGTATAAAGTACTAGCTTTCGCCCGCAGCTTCGCTAGCGTGAAATGAACCCGTTAAGTGACGATTTTCCATACAAACTTTCATCCCCTATTTAACTCCCTTAGGAGTTGAATTTCGAAAAATCCCTTCTTAGTGGATGCCTATGTTACAAAAGGAACCTACTGTCAAAATTTCAACTTTCTAACCCCAGCGGTTTAGGCTGTGCGTTGATAGATCAGTCAGTCAGTTTTTTTTTTTTTTTTTCTATTTGACTGCTGTAGGTCGTCCTAGGGGACGGTTTCTACGTAACCGGGCAGTTAGTCAGTCAGTCAGTCAGCTTCTCCTTTTATATGTATAGATAAAACTTTGATATTTTTCAATACAATGTTGTCAGTTTGGTGACACTTGTTTCTGTACTAAGAAAGTTTATGGGCACAATTGTTTTTTTTTTTTTTTCTGTTTCGTGTATTTAAAGATAGTCTTCGATGTGGGCGTACACAAGGGAAGGGGGAGGGATAGTGTAAGGCAGGACAGTTGCCCTTCCAGATTTCCCCGACATGGAGGTTTATTATACTTTTAAACTACAATTAGTCAGAAAATCATATCTTCCTCTGCCCAGAAGGCTAGATACGCCTATGCCTCGATTCGATATCCACCGTCCTCTTTTCATCAATCATAAGTAGCTATTTGGGTTTTCGTTTAAACTGGATCAGCAGTGATCTGTATGTAGTATTCCACGTAGCCGTCGCATTGTTCCCCTGAAACAATAAGAGTGTGTAATTGTTTTGATGCACATTATTCGGTTCCCTAGAAGTTCCTAAGTTTACTTGCTATATGTCTGGTGTACCATGCTACTGATCAACGAGGTTACTGACTGGCTGATGGCTGGGCACCCATCCAACTTGCCCAATTAGACAAGATAATGATGGACAGCAGAGTTGCTAATGAAAAGATATTACTTAAATGTATTTTAAGTAAATACTGTGGATAACAGGTGGAGATTGCACTATTTAATATCTTATATCTACTCAGTCCATCGCAGTCACCGACTGGACATTAAAACATCGCAAAAAGATGCGTAGCTGGGTGAATATTGTTCGTAAGAACGTCATTTTCATTATCCCAAAGTTAAGAATACAGTCATTTAAAATTTCAATTATGATAATGAAAACCCAAATTATATCATTGCCATCAAGCAATGAGACAAGAACAACTACTATAATGTTAACCAGAGGTCGTCAGCGGCTTCGCCCGCGTGGATGTCGTTTATCGCAATTCCGCGTTTTTCTCTACTATATATGCAAGTATTATACATATAAACCTTCCTCTTGAATCACTCTATCTATTAAAAAAACCCGCATCAAAATCCGTTGCGTAGTTTTAAAGATCTAAGCATACATAGGGACAGACAGACAGCGGGAAGCGACTTCGTTTTGTACTATGTAGTGATTCCGCGTTTTTCTCTACTATAATATACATGTATTTTACATATAAACCTTCCTCTTGAATCACTCTATCTACTAAAAAAAAACTGCATCAAAATCCGTTGCGTAGTTTTAAAGATCTAAGCATACATAGGGACAGACAGACAGCGGGAAGCGACTTTGTTTTTTACTATATATTGACAATGTAGAACAATAAACATTTTTTAAAAAAATGTTAAGGTAATTCGAATATTCACCCAGCTACCAGATTGATCAAGCGACTTGGTGACGGAGCCAGCCTTAACATCGATACAATTACTACGATTATATTCACGCCACCAACGTTTGCTCGTCATAATTATTCTTAAAGAAAGTTCGGTGCTCGCAGCATGATATTATCAAAAAATCGTCATTCTATGTAGGTACAGATATCAATGGTTTATCACGTACATAAATTAAAGTTTATCTACTTACTTCAACCCCATGACATCAACATAATATAAATGGTGTCGATAAGTTATCAGCAGAGAATGACAGACACCATGATAATGATGTGTTTTTCAAGAACTATCTTAAACTGGTTTGTACCGATACCAACTTAAATATTGTATTTTTGAGGTCATGCAAGAGTTATGATGAATTGTGTAATAGTATGGTAAGAAATATTTTCAAAGGAATTAAAAATAAAAGGCCTCCACAAGTAGCAATACTAAAGTACGTTCGGACGCACTCTGTGCAGTCGACCCCGCTATCAATGTATCGTATGAGCTATTCTGGTATAGCTTCTAAGGCTCATTTACACGAGGATATTTTCTCGAAGGGTGACTCGTTCTTACTTTGTCTTTCTCGGCGCTGAAAACAGAGACATGAAACTCGCTTCGAGAAACTATCCTCGGGTAAATCAGCCTTTAAAAATCAATGATAATGACTGCTTCGTTGGTCTAGTGGTTGCAAGCGCGACTCCTAAGCGTGAGGTTCTAGATTCGATCCCCAGGTCGGGCAGTGATTGGATTTTCCGTGTGGAATTTGTCAGTAGCAGCCCGGAGTCGGGATTTGTACCCGGTTGATGGCAATAGATCGCCATAGATGAGGCAATACATGAGGGTACACCTATACCTAACCCTTCGGGGAATACTGGCGTTATTATGTTAAAAATCTTTTTTTTTTTTTTTTAATCTTTTTATTTAAATTGGGGTATTTATCCATGTGGATACGCCAACCCCATCATGCCTTATGCTAACTACCGACATCAGGTATCTTATTAAATAAAACTAAAATTAAATAAAAGTTTGTAAAAATCCTAGTCAACGAAATGAACCAACTGAGCCAACGTTTTCGCTAAGTCAGAATTCGGCTGCGCTAAAATAGTTTGTATTAACCCCACCTCTAATAAATTTAATTTAAACTCATTGATTAAGATTTCCCTTTGATTTTGATTCCTAACACAATCCATCAGCAAGTGTTGTACATCTTCGATCACATTACAAGAAACACAATTGGGTGAGTTCACTTTCTTCATTAAGAACGCAAACTTAGCTGATGGATAGTGTCCGCAACGCAATCTTAACAATAGTTTAACAAGGTTTCTACTTAATGTACTCTTGTCAAACCAGGGTAAACGAGGAAGCTGGCCTTGAATGGTTTTATACCACAGTCCTTTTTCTTTGGAGATTATGTTAAAATGTTCTTGCCAATTATTAAAGCACTTATTTCTAAATTTAGGAAGATAATCCACATAATCGGGTAAGAAGTTAAATTCCACTCCCTCTTGTGCAGCTAATTTCGATAATTGGTCCGCTTCCTCATTCCCTCGTAAACCAACATGTGCTGGAACCCATTGCAATTTTATCTCTATATTATTATTGATAAAATGTAAAATGATGTTTAAGATATCGTAGGCTATCGATGCACCTCTGCAACCAGAGGCGCATCGAGCCACGTGTTGTAATGCGCTCTTGCTATCTGTAAAGATAACAATATTTTTATAATTTTTTGTCATTATATAGGACAAGGCCTGAAAAATGGCAATGAGCTCCAGTGTCATAACAGATACATTTGAAGTTATTTTAAAACGTGCTTTATAGTTACAACTTTGATCAAAAAATCCAGCACCTAAGCCATGAGTACCCTTAGATCCATCAGTATACAATTTATGCCAGCTCCCATAATTTGTATGGAGCTCCCTAAGAACATTATTTATTAAAGTATTAGGCTCGTACCTAGATTTAGCTAAAGATATACTTTCTAACTTATCCTCTAAGCATTTCTGAAAATCAACTGCTGACAACCAAATTTCAAAACTAAACATTCTAAGAGTTTCTACTGAAATACAATCCATTTGCCTAACATCTTCAAATATTTGTGCTAGTAATGGCTTCTTTTTATTTCTCCAATACCTGATGTGGCATAGGGCACTCATGTCAGAAATTAAATCAATAGTACTATTCATAGACCAAGACTTGATCTTACTTAAATATTTATAGGCTAGATATTGTCTCCTTACAAACAGAGGTGCAATATGTAACTCGCTCTCCATTACATGAATTGGGGAACTCTTGATAAATCCACCTACAACCCTCATTGCCTGATTTTGGATCCTATCAAGCTTAGATACATTACTTTTAGCCCCACAATCATACAAAAAGCACGCATAGTCAATACGACTTCTAATTAAACCCAAATATAGTCGTCGCAAATGAGACATGTGTACCCCCCAAGAACTTCCTGCCAATACCTTTATTACATTTAAGAATTTTGAGCAAAAATCATAATGGTTAATAGTTTAGCTGGCTCTACTACAAGTATACCACAACTCACTCAACAACTCACCTTATACAATACAATACTCTTTATTGTACACAAAATAAACAAGAAACATTATTATAAAATAGAAATGTACAATGGGCGGTCTTATCGCACTAGGCAATTTCTTCCAGACAACCTTTGGATGGACATGATTTGCAAGAAAAAAAGTGAGGGGTAGTTCTCGGTGTAACAATAACTAAAGAGACATTAAATTAAATACTTTAAATAAAACTAAAAACACAAATAAATAAATACTATATACAATAAACATATTTTATATGAAGCATATATAAATATATATACAGTAATATATAATATAAAAAGGCAATGTATAAATATATATAAAGATGCAAACAGATAACTATATCGATAGGTAGTGATCCTTGACGAGTCTTTTGAAAATTGCCAAGGATTGCGCTCGTCTAGCTGTAACTGGCAAAGCATTCCAAAGCCGAGCAGCCTGGACTGGACCTTATGTGTGACATGACTACAAATAATAATATTATATGAAAAGTGTAAACTCTAAAAGTGTGACATCGTTTCGTATTTTCAGCACTTTTACGGCGGAATATTTGGCATATAATAAAAATATTTTAACTGACTATTATATTTACATGCTCTTGTTTAAAACGCCTTTAGCCGTATTTTCAGAAATATTTGACTACTAAACTTACCTTTCGAGAAGTGCGGCGACCCCCTCGTCCGTTCATTCCTATTCTGCAGCGCGTGATAAATCGCAGTGAAGGCGGTGGGTTCCCCTTGTGTTTCGGCGTAAGTCTTAGCAGCAGCGAGCAGCTTCCGCGGCGGCAGTGCCAGCCAGGCACCGCCCGCTTGCTTAGCTGCTCCCACTGCGCCGACTGGCTCGTTCCAACTTAGTAGTACTTCTACTACCTCCTGCGAAGATGGGGGAGTGATTAGGTAAAACTATTCAAGATATTGTGTTAAATTAGTGTCCGAACGGCTTTGGGAAAAGTAGTAAACAATCTTAGACAGCCAAATATTGAAAGCTCAGGCGAAACGCCCTTCGACATAGTGTCACCACGTATGGATAGCTACCTCGTAACCTCTCAGTCGCCATAAAATATAGGTAAAGGGCTAAATGAGCAGTAGTAAGGTCTATATGTCCCAATGATAATAACGCGCAGGCAAGCGGCCGCGCGTCTCCTAACGTCCCTCGACGTATTGTCGCGATGTTTATATCTATTTGCATGATGTACAGTTACCTCGTATTCTCTGTCGCCACAACATATCGAGCGCTAACTGTGCAGCAGCAGGGTCCATGTGTCCCCAGTGATAATAACGCGCAGGCGAGCGAGCGCGCGTCTCCTAGCGCCCCTCGACGTATTGTCGCTATGTATGTATCTATTTACATTATGTATAGTTACCTCGTATCCTCTCAGTCGCCACAACATATCGAGCGCTAACTGTGCAGCAGCAGGGTCGATGTGTCCCAGTGACAGTAATGCGCAGGCGAGCGGCCGCGCGTCTCCTAACGCCCCTCGACGTAGCATCGCCCGCAGGCGTCCCGCCGCCCCGCGGGTCACTAGCGCTCGTACTGTGACTTCTGCGGCTGCTTGTTGGACGACCATATCGTGTCGGCAGAGAGAGGCGATATATGCAGTTACCACCTGAGAATTTAGGATGATACGGTAACGTAAATTTGCACGTTATGTCAACGCACCGTGCCGCGTTATCGCACCGTTACACATTGACGACGTCGTGACGTGGAGATGTGGACAGGCCCTAATGCAGCCGTGTTATTTGTGGTACATTTTGATGTCATAGTGAATAAGTCCCCTGATATGAAGACGAATGTGTCCAATAGTGGACGGTGAATACCGTGATAGACTGGGTATTCGATGTAACTGTGACGTACCTGCACTAAGTACTTGTCGTCAGCATGATACTGCAGCACGTGACTGCATATGTCGGGCTGTGAGATGAGCACGCGGAAGTTGTGTTGTGGTCGCGCAGACTCCATGGGTTGTCCGGCTGTGTTGCGAGCCACTTCCAGATCGGCCCATTTTCTGAGGATAAAGGGATTATTAAAACTTTTCTAGAATAAATGTGGATTAATATTTTTTTGATAATAAGAGATGATGCTGATGGTACCTATTAGGGCATCTACCTCACAAGGGGTCGTTCAGGTATTACGTAAGCATCAAAGTAGGGGTAGGGGGTTTTCTCTTTGCTGACAACGGGCGCGGTGGGTTTTACGTAATGGACCATTTACACGAGGCCAATTGACGAACCATTGCACTAAGTCAAGCCATTACCGAAAAATTAGAAATCATTCTAATTCAATGGATTGCCCATAATATGTATAAGTGGCCAGAAGACACTCCATCAGTGGCGAAGGCTCCATACAACGCGATTCCTATCGGCTTCCCTTTCAAAACGAGTAGTTACTGGAAATCACGCATCACACTTGAGCAAGGTAAGCATTTTTTGGTCCGCCTTCCCTTTTAAGAAACTTCACCCTACGCCACTGCACTCCATTGTAATGAATTGTCTCTATTTACACAACGCCAATAATGGCTTGGCTTAGCGGAATGGCTCGTCAATTGGCCTCGTGTAAATGGTCCATAAGGACACAGAGTGCGCTAAGTTTTAGAAAAACCGACCACGCGTGCCCTGTGCAATATTTAGATACACGAACCATTTCGAGTCATTTTCGACCCCCACCATCTACGAGGCTAGTTACGTTACATTACTGTTTTTTCAGGGTGGGTTTTTGTTAGCATAAAGGAGTATTCTATATTTTATAAGTGTAAGTGGAATAGTTTCCAAGATACGAGTGTTCAAAAATATCTCACTCATAGATCATTTTAAATCTAAGGTACTCTCGATTGAGCTAGGGCTTTGAAATATAGGCAGTACTACAAGGTGACAATTACAAGAAAAACCTGAAATCTAGAAAAATAACATGGCGGACATCATTTAGTTTCTAGAAGCATTTATTTAACTCACCGTCTTTTCAGCAGTGTTGTAGTGATTATTTTGGTTATAACTCACCTGTATACGCTATGGATCTCGTCGAACACCTTGGACAGCTGCACGAGGTATGACCCTGCCTCAGTCACCAGCTGGTTCACGATCCTGTAGATAGTATCCTTGCCTTCAGTTCTTCGGAGTAACACTGCCACTATCTTCGCTATTTCGTCTTTTGGTACCTGGACGGGAATATTATTTTAATGTCATGTTTTAAAATAAATGTTGGACTTTATTTTCGCGTTTCTAGACCTTTCGAGCTCTTTATGAAAGTCAGACCAAAACAGGAGTTTCACTGATGAACGTTTAGAAAAATGGTTTAAGATTTTTTATTTTGTGGATAGAATAATAGATAAAAAATATTTATTTGCTAAAAATTATGAAGTGTTCGTTACGGAAATAATTTCTATGTGAGGTAAAAATAATGCAAATAAAAATAAGAGTTCAATATGAGATAAACAGCATTAAAACTATTGTAAAACGTAAGTTTACCGAGTGCGCCAATCCGGAGGGTATCAGCTTGACACGCCACAGACACCCGAGACGCGCGTCGATTATGTAGTCAGGTTGAAACACCACCCATGTGTCAGAATCTGAATTGACGGTTAAGGAAAGCGATTGTCGACACTTTGGTCGATATGGTTTCAACTTCAACCTTAAGAGGTTGAAGGGAAAGCATACAACACTAATCTTCACCAGAAGTTAACCGTAGGTATTAGTAGACAGACTGTTTTTTATTTTTTTAAATCCTCCTCTCTGGGGCAGGCGGAGGGTTATGTTCAGAGCTGGATTTAAAGGTTAGGAGGCCCTGGGGTAAAGATGTGAAGGCCGGCTGAAATATTTAAAAAAAAAAAATTCGTGAATGTGGACTTTATTTCTTTTTGTTAAAAAGGGTGTAGATATTTTAATTATCTAAAAATAATTAAAAACTCATATTATGGAGGCCCCAGGATTCAAGCTTCTGTTGCCCTCACCTAAATCCAGGCCTCGTTATGTTGGACTTGTACCGACTAATATCCGGTTTCTATCGCCAAAAACAAATCGTTTTGCTTACCAATGGTAGCGTTTTTTTGTAGCCAAACTTGGCATTTAAATAAGTCGTAAGCTAATTTTACCTGTGATAGTAGCCTGACGTATAGAAGCCTCTAAGTCTGCTTAGTAGATACTAAGCAAAGCTATGGGGTCTTTGCTTTATTATTGCTAAAGATACAAGTCTTAAATTTTATTGGTACAATTTAAGACTCAAGTTTTTAATGACTCTCGGAAAATCATAAGAATCGGCCATAAAACCACCACGTCATTCCTCAGAGGACCTATGGCCTGGGTTGCGGTATACGTTACTGCATTCACCGCAACCAGCACGCAGTGCATCTGGCGCTGGTCTGATGAGTAAAAGTAAAGGATACACATAGGGCAGTGCAGTTCTCCGATCTTTGCAGGTTTCATGCTGACGCCCGGCACCACCGGGATGTGGATCATCGTGTTATTCTCCGGCTTCGACTCCTCCATTATGTCGAATAGTTGCGAAGTTTGACTTGCCTGCAGTCACAGAAGAATTATGTAAAATAGCATGAAATATTTTTTATTCTTCTTGTAACATGAGAATAAGTGGAGATTTATCTGCAAGATGTTGATCTGGATCCGTGCCATATTTAAGGAGGTGACTATACCACTAATACTGACCACGAATCATTAAAAAAAATCAATACCAAATCATTACATTTTTATTTGAAATATTTGTAAACAGACAAATTCGCCTGTGTGTCGCGCGTGGCATATAGAAAAAATAGGCAGAATTCGGCGCGGCGAACGTGCCTCTGGTGACTTTTTCTCGAAGTCGTTCGGGGCATTTCGGGATTTATTCTCAGATCGACGCTAATGTTTCTAAGTGAAAATTTGGCTATTAAATTAAAAATTGGATATTTATTTTTAGATGATCGAGCACATTTTTAAACTTATATGCTCTAGAAATATGGTTATTGATCAACATCTTGTATAGATTCACGTGCTGGAAGAGACAAATAAAACATAATATCAGGTAGATGGACAGTATCTTGTCAAATCTGCAGTGCGAGCACGGTTCTTAGATCGATAAACTTCTCGACTCGATAAAAGTTTAAACATACCGAATTTTATCGAGAGTCGGTAGCACGGAACTTGCCTCGATATCTTTATCGAGCCTTGTCGACGGCTGTCTTCTCGATAGCTTATCGACTTTTCAAATGGCAACACCAGATTTAAAAATATCATTCACTCATGTAGACTTTATTTTATTTACGAAATAATCTTTTCCTGGTTATCTCTCGCGACTGAAAACTATTTCGTTTTATTATTTTGTTAGAAATATTGTAAACGTTTTTTTATAATCTTTGTAAGATTGTAAAAAATATTTAAAATATAATTTTAGTGGCATACAGTCTGTCAAAAAAGAGTAGAAAAATTGGGGGCACCACTAGTCATACATTATTAAATTAAACATAAATTTGCGTCTCTAAACTCCGCTTGTGGATCCTTTTCATGTCACGATGCGCTCTGCTTTCAACATCTAACAAAATGAATTTTCCAAAATCCGTTTGTTTTGCAAAAATAGCTTCAAAGAATCTTTATCTACCAACTTTTAACTGACGACAACAATTCGTGATAATTCGAGAAATTTACCAATAAGAACTGTCAAAACTCGACAAGATTTGTCGATTATATCGAGACCTCGATAAAATACGATCCGAGCTACCTTTGTCGTTTTATCTATATCTTATGTCAAATTTGACGTTTAGAATAGATAATTTTCTCGAATCGACTCGATAAAAAGAACCGTGCTCGCAATGCTGATGTCATAAGAGATGACTAGGAGCATTTTTTTATCACCAATCTTTTGTGTATGAAGAAAGCTTAGACTTTCTTCGTTCTAGTTACCTGATGATGCACCACGACCAGGTCGTCGACAACGTTGACAGCGAACCTGCCGACCAGGCCAGTCTTCAACACGTGCGTGTAGTGGAAACCATTGGGGCCGGTAATCGGCATTAACCACACCTAAAACATTATTTTTTTAGTTGTAATTATTTCAACTACCTCGTTAGTCTAGTGGTCTAGAGTCCTGGATTCGATGCACAGGTCGGGCAAAGTGCTATTGGGTTTTTCTGAGAGTGGAGTTGTGCCTAGTTGCTCGTTGATGGCAATTGGCTCGCCCCCTATTATGGGACTATTATGGGACTTAAACATAACGGTGAAATGAGGGTGTACTATACACCTCTGCCTAACCCTTTGGGGAATACAGGCGTGATGTTATGTTATAATTATTTTTTTAAAGCATCTTCATTCAGCCGAATGACGTCCAATAGTCCATATATCGTCTGGATATAGGCCTCCCCCAAACAATGTTGGGGGGGGGGGGGGGGGGGGGGGTTGCCATAGTCGCCACGCTTGGCATAGGCGGGTTGGCGATCGCAGTATGGTTAAAGTATTCAGAGAATTGCTATTCTTTACGTCCGGCACCACACGGACGCAACGAAAGCATCTTATTTTTCGTCTATTACAAAGAACCTCCTTCAGCAGTGGAAACCTATGGATCAATTTGATGATTCATTCTTGAAAGGTATTATAAAGGTAAATATAAATGCAAGGCCACCCGAACACGGGCCATTCGTCACAGCCAGAATTGGCCGATTAGAAGCCATACATTTCGAGTGGCCACCACTGGCCCTACAAGTTTGGCGAGATGTTGCAAAATGTATGGAAAAGTTAGAGCCTTGTGGCGATTGGTTCGTGTGCAGGCTCTCTAAATACCTCAGTGGGTCCCGGAGCAGAAATAGTAGCAGAGTGTCCATGCTGGAAGACGGCGCACCATGTCGCGTCACATAGTCGTAGGATGAACACGTCGCGTTCCACCACTGGCTTTGTTGCGTCCACTGGAACATGGAATTTAGTATTATTTCGTTCTGTCTAACCTTTTCCTAACTCTGTGGAGAGTGTGGGGTCAGCTTTCAGCCTAACCAGATGCAGTTGAATAGCAGTATTTTACTCGGAGCGACTGCTATCAAACCTCCGCATCTAGTAACTGGGCAATGTTGATATCCTAAGGACCGGTTGTCATACTTTCGGGCTTCTGACTACCCGTAACGATTGTCATAGGTATTCGTATGACACCCGGGATCGACGGCTTAACGTGATCTCCGAGGCACGGATTTTCGTATAATTCTACAATTTTTGAGGCGAATGAAGAGATTATTTAATTTTTTTCTAACCTTCAACAGTCAGATGGCTCTTTATTTATTATTAATAATTCTATCGCCAAAGACAAGCACCTCTATTTTTAGAGAGGCCAATAGTTAACAATTAATTGCAATGGGCTGAATAGAGTAACAAATAAGTCAGAATAAAATTGGCCAACAATCACTTTTTGGCCATTCCTCTGAAATTGTTATTCTTTACTTATAAAATAACAATTAAGATGGCTTCTACCTAGTAGGCTGACTGTAGCTGAATTTTGATGGTGTCTTTGTTAGGTCCAGATTAACTTTTATGATACTTCTTATTTTAATCTGAAATATTCATCATCATATAAGCTGGAATACATCCAGTGCTGAATTACTATGTTCAGCACTATCCCAGTAGATTTCAACAGTCAAAAATACTATTCAAGCAGAACTTCGGACAAAAGCTACTTCAAAATATTGTATCAACACAGTTACATTATAAAACAATTTATAACTACTAACATTCCAACTTCTGCAGTTTGGTGATGGTGGAGTTGTTCAGAGAGAATGGTTGTAGCAGCACTCCATTGTTGCCGGCCAGCAGCACAATGTTGCTTTGTGAGCACCAGGAGAACCATGCACAACTGAGGATGAAGAAGCTAAGTTTTATGATCTAAAAAACCACAAGAACTGTGAACTTTGTATTTAAAACTAGGTACTCTATTGAATGATTAAAAAAAAAAATGGGAGTGTTATTAATGATAAATGATTTTTATTTCTGTAAATAAATCTGTTACACACACTTTTACAAGTCAATTTTATAAGGTTTTTCGAAGGTTTTTTTAAGCATAGATGGCGCTGGCTTTTCCTGTTGTAGGCAGTTCCTATCTGAGAAGAAATGCTGAAACAAAATCAGATTTCCAGGTCCAGACATTGTGGTATAAAAACAATGTGAGTTTAACAATGAAGGAAACAACTTCTGGAATGGCTTTTTGAGGATAGAGCTATAGCAGCTTTGAGTTGTACAGTGTGTGAGTAATATATTTTTCAGAAAAAACCTTTATTCCAAATTTTCAAATTTCAGTTTTCGTTCTTGTCGCAAACGAGCGATATACATAGTGATCCCACAGGATTTCCCTTAAAATAAATAAGTTTTAAGCCATGTATTCATAAACATTAGGTTATAAACAATGTTTTAGAAACAAGAAACTATGTTTCTAAAACATTAATACATGTTGGGATTGTGTCTGGCCTTGGTAATGTCAAACTATCTACTTCTGCAGTAGATATAAGAAAGGACTATGGCATAATATGATTAAGATAGGCAGCAACAAAAATTTTATAAATAGTATATTGGATGGGTAAATCTCATCTCTAATCTCTAAATAGCATAAATTGAAGTTGCCTTTCACATCTATCTGTTTGTCCACTTCTTCTAAACTTCTCAATAGATTTTTATGCAGTTTTCAACTTAATTTAGGTAATTTCTTCCAGAAGCTTTTAAGCTATAAAACATACCAGAGCAACGAAAGAGAGGGTCGCTATGTAGTCCCATATAAAAAAATATATGTTTTTTAAATTTATCCGCTTGAGTAAATGAGCCCAATGACCAGCAATAAAATTTTATGGGTTAACAGAAAAATTACCTGAATGAAGTATTCTTCAAGCTCTTCAACTGTTTCTTCTCCGGCAGCACCTGTAGTAGCTCAATGCCATGGTCAGTAATAAATGTGATCTCATTCACTTTAGGCCAAACAAAACCCAATATCTTTGCATTTTTCCATTTGCAGGTGTGAGAGTACTCCACATTGGTAGGAGCCAAGTCTTTAAAGTTCACAAACTCTACGGTAGCATTCTGATTATCTTGGTTTCTTTGTATCGCCAGGATTTTAAGGTCTGGTGAAAATTTTATAGATATAATTGGCCCTCGGTCTTCCATTCGGAATGAAGTGGATTTAGATTCATCCATGCTATTCACCGTCACGCCTGTGACGCCCCCAGATCTAACTGTGAAAACCTATAAAAAGAAAATGTTATGTATTTGTAAGGCTTGAAACATACGCTGTAAAATTGCTTTGGACTAATCAGAAGATGATTTTCTTGAGGATATTAAAGCCTGTACATTACTTAGAATGTAAACAAAACACTAAACAGTAAAAACATAAGTAAATAAATCGAAGGACACAGGAAAATAGATGAACATTTACTTGTCCATTGCTGTCGTCGAAAAATACGTTTGTCACTGGACTGTCGGCGTCGAAACGTTTGGGCTGGTCGGAGAGAGCTAAGTAGTACTCGTCGCTGTCTTTTAAACGGAATCTTGCCATGTTTTTAACATATATTTGCTAGTAAAGAACTACAAGAAGAAACTTTCGTCTTTGTTATGACACTGTCAGTTTTCAAAGTGACATTTATGATTTGATAGACGGACATGACGTCATTAACAGATGAAATGTTGATTTGGATTATCGTCTTTTCAGCATTAACTTTTGTAAAATTATTCGTAGTGCAAACGAGAATCGTTCGGTTTCATTGAATTATTATTAACAGTATGTCACGGACTAGAAATTTTTTTCCTAGTCCGTGCAGTATGTATAAATTGTCCGCACGCGTAGCATTAAATTATTGAACGATTTCATCAATGCATTTGTACTATTTTTTGTTTATTTTAAATTTATTTATTGAATATCGTTTGATTAACCATTTTTCTAAATTATTAGTAGTGTTTGAATAGAAAGCTTTTAAAAGGAAGCTAATCGCATCAGCAGGAGACTGTCCCAAAAAAGTCTAAACAGCTTTCATGTTTTATAGACATGTTCGAGTTACCATGGCAACAAATGGCGGTAAAAACGTAAACAGTTTTGGTAGTGTGTTGATAAAATTACCTCGTTATGAATGAAAATATGGAATTACGTACATTTACGGTAGAAGATTCAGTTGAAGATGATATTCAAGAGTATCACGAGATAAAACAAGATACGACACTTGATGATATAGAAACTTCATTTTCTTCAAAACAATCATCAAAACCATTGAACGAATATGATTTTTTTACTCACCATGAGGTAAAAACTGAACCTAAAAAGCATGTGAAAAAGAAAAAGGGGAAGAAGAAAGAAAAGTCATCAAATTTAATGGATATAATCAGTTCAGAGATTGCCGCTACCGTCGCCCCTGTTACAGAAAATGTTGTAACTTTAGTGGATAATACTAAAGAGCGACAGAACAGTTACTTACGCACTGTTTCTAAAATTCCTACATTTCACAAATCAAAGTCTTTTGCTATCGATGCTGAAAACGGGTAAGGTTGCACTTCTTCTACTTCCTGTCTTAGCACTTTGCTCATTATAATCACGCTATTAAACGTTACGGCCGTTTATGCTAATTACGACGTTAAGCCGGTCCAGAGCCAAGTAAACGGAATTTTGTCGATGAACCACGGTTAGGACACGGACAGGGCCGTTTCTAGGTCTGGCGTCGGGGTGCGAACCCAGCTCAGGCGCCCCCTGGCTATTTCAGCATGCCCCCTACCTGGCCAGCGCTATTAGCACTTTTAGCTGACTGCTGAGTAAAATAATATCTCGGGCCTCGACGCCTTCACAGCCGCCTTCAGAAGCTGGCGCGGTGGCGGGTCTCTTTATGCATCGGCGCCCGGGTGCTCTGCACTCCTGGGTAGAGACGGCCTAAGATACGGACATCGATGCGGATCTATCTGGCATGAACAAGTTTACCTACCTATACAAGGTGTTAACGAATTCATGTTATTCCTTCAAACCGCGTGATCTACTGGTGACACTGATTGACCCTGCATAGGTTTTTTTCAGATCAACAAAAAAAAGTTTTCAAAAAATTAACCATGGTAGGTATTCTGTATCTGAGTAATTTTAGCGTCCCAAGTTACCTGACTGCGTGGAGTGCTATCGCACTAGTCGTGCACGTCAACTATGTCGCCGTGACTTCATTAATTTATGCATGGCATCGAAATTTTCTATCACATAAAAAAAAATACGGGGAAAAAAATATATTTTCTTATTTTTAATCAATATTAATCCCGTGCGGGGTTAATCTATACCATTAATAGATCCTGTGGTTTGAAGGAATTACACGAATTCGTTTACACCCTGTATAATTTTTGTTTGTTGATATTAACATCATTTAATTAATCATTATTCTAAATTGTAATCTTGCTTCATTCAAAAATAGTAACTACTACATTTTAAATCTTTTAGGTGGAGTAAAAAATTACACAGTATTAATTTGAGTCCAATATTTCCGAGAGTCCTCGAAAATGCTGTAACTGAAGACTGCCTAATTCCAGTCGAATATGTCGATCCGTATATGTTTAATGATATTGTTGCGAAAAATACTGATACAGATGATAATGTTCCCATAAAGTTTTTAGATATTACGATAAAGGACATGACATCGAAACATCACCACTCCTTCACATTAGAAAAATTACTTTGTGTAAAACTTGTTGAAAATTATAATGAATACGATCACATTCAGAGGCTTCTAAAAGATATAGTAAAAGACATTAAAGTTATTAGAGAAACAAAGGATAACCTTAAGAAAGACCTAATGAAAGTAAGTCCCAGCAAAAAAGATGATATACGATTTGATAAAACTGTTAGAAAATACACAGAAAAATTTATCCAACTTAAAGAGAAATATAAAGAAATGCTAAAAACCAAAAAAGAAATTACCCATAAAATAATATCAATATGGTCAGATATAGAAATGGTAAGAGAAAAACGCGAATGCATTGAAACACCATACACATTAAACATAACAAAAAGAAATTTAGATCAAACCAAATTCGATAAAGAATGGATGGATACATTTAACTCAGAGTACACAGATACGCTTGACAAAATCGAATATGAATACGTGTCCAATTATTTAGAATATAAAGAAGCAAAGAACGAACGAAAAGCGAATTCCGATAGGAAACTGATTAAACCAAAATTAAATATTGACGAAGAAGAATTAAAAAATGAAGTAGAAGCTGTTGTTAATGCTGTTATAGTTGAAGATCAAATAGAAATAACTTTGAAAAAAGACGAAAGTATTTTGACTGACTTTAGACAACGCATCACAAATAATAATTATAACTTCTTGATCTATGTAGACGACGTATTTGTATGTGAATCTGAACATTATTCTAGCAATGATAATTTGTTTAGTGTCGAATTTACAGAGAGTTTCTCCGTACAAATTCTACCGAAGAATAAGAGTATTAGAGTAGTATTACTAGAAAATGAAGCAAAAAATTCTCATATAAAAATAAACTTATCTGAGGTAAGAAAAACAAATGCTAATGCTGATTTCGTTGCGGAAAATTTTATTTATGAAGAAACGGTTGAACCAAACTCTAAATACGTAGGTAGTGGTGTAAGTATCAAAGAAATAGCTCACGCAAATAAAGTCAGACTCAAAAGCAGCAATCTTTTCAAAGAAAAATTGTATACTAGATACGAAATTAACATTAAAGTAGGTTGGAATGATAAGTTAGAGCAAAATAAATCTGAAGCTATTAAATCTTCCATGGAAATTGGTAGGTCAATAAAAAGACTGTTACATGGTATTGACAAGCCGAATTTAGACGTGTTAATAGATGTGATTAGTAATGTATATGAAAAAGATGTAACAGACGAAAATATGATAGAGACATTACATAAGCTAAGTAAAATGGAAATTATAGATGATGATAGCTTTCCTCTGGACCAGAATAATTCTGACATTGTAAGACTAAAATTGCTGCATTTGAGAAATATTGGGGGATTCACTAACATAGATAAGAAACTGGTCCCTATCCACGCAAGTCAAATAACGACAGAGCAATTAAGCTGCCTTCAAAAGACCAATGAAAAGGAATTCGATATGGACTATCTAAATGATAGAGAAATGGAGATGGATCCAATAGAGCTACAAAGGTTTATTGGGGCGAAGTACGTCGAGAAACTAAACAAGAATATGCTGAGGAATCTGAATGAGTACCTGCTGCAGAAGACTCATAAAGACGTGGTTAGAGATTTCAATTTAAGTTTGAGGTTTGTATTTCAGTTCAGTTGTTTCTTCGATTTTACGCAGCTTAATTCCTTTCTTTTGTTTTCACTGAATCCTTCTGTCGTCCGACATTAAAATATCGCGTGTGTAGACAAATGGCAATCGATGATCGCTAGAGAATAGAAACGACACTGAGATATACTGGATTGACATAAGCTTTCGACCGGTCAAGCGATCTGTTATGTAATTTCCATACATTTAATTGACGTTTGGGGTGTATGAAAAGAGCCTCCACGAGTGACGATACTTAAGTACGTCCGGCGCACCCTGGACAGTCAGCCTCGCTACCAACCTTGCTGACTGGCTAATCTTTTCACCACGGCATGACCTATTCTCGTAAAGCTCGTGCCGACACGATAGAAGAAGAATTGGCGTATCTATTCTCTGGTGATCATCTATTGCCATTTGTCTACAGACACAGTTCTACTATCTAAGTATTCGTGTTTTGAACCTCTTAATTCTTGATTGCAGAACTCTATTTTCCAAACAGTCCAACGTGGGCACTCTAGCCGCAGCATCTAACACCACTAAACAGCAGATTCTGAAAGAGTCTCTAAGTAAAGAACAAGAGATCTACATTACTGTGCTCAGAGCATTCAATCTACTGGACCGGAGTTCTGCAATACTTGAGGAGGCGTCTGAAGATGATGAGAAGATTGCAGGTAAGAATTCGGGAGGCCTAATGGCACTACTGAGTCAAGGCATGTATCAGACTAGGTTAAACTTTGTACCTGTTATGAGGGGAGAGAACACAAGAATCAAGGGTCAACAAATCAGTTTGACATAGATCTAGTCTGCAGTTCCGGCTATGTTTAAAATTATACTTTGGTATGATTTTAGCTTACCTCCTGCCGTCAATACTCATTACACTAATTGCGCTTTAATTTTCTGTCGCGGCCATGGGTTTCTTTTAACGGGATCTCTTCCAGTTCTGAGGATTCTTGTTGATTTAGAAGCATTATATGTTGTATTCCTATAACATGAAAAAAGTGTTTCAAATCATTCAACTACGAAAGGGCCTGAAACTGCCAATTGCACCGGACTGCTTTAGTTTGGCGTTACGTGGCGCGTTCTTTTTGGGATTACTTCTATTAAACAAGGTATTTGGAAGACGTTAACCGTGCGAAAAAACAGTCACGCTACAGAAACAGTGTGATCTAACTCTTTTATTTCGTTCGCATTCAAATACTTAAATAGCGGTATCTGCAAAACTCAGACTGTGCCTACACCTTCATCGTGGAGCGCAGTTAATCCTGTAATTATTACAGGGTTTAAAGTGCGGCCACTAAGGCCGTACGTTCGGGCAACCTACAAAGGGGCTTCAGCTCAAACCGTCACTGCCATCGGCTGCCACCCATCGTGGAGTCACACGCTAAAAATTAAAACAAAGTTAGTATCTTGATTATTATCTACGTATCCAGTACTTTTACTGGCTAGATACCTACAGGCCTCACCAAGACCGCTGCGAAAAACGACTTTATGATGACTATCAGAGCCCAAATTCACGTCCGATAATTGCCTCCGATAGTCGGTTCCGATAGTCTGATCAGACTATCTGAAGGCCTCCGCGTCTTACATTTGTTTGAACATGAATTACACGTACGATCAGACTACCGGATCGGATATCAGAATCGTAAGCATCGTCCGGGCGTCGTCGTCGTACAGAAAAAATCGGACACGAGAATCGTACCTACGTGTATTTTATGAATCCGATCAGATAGTCGGATCCGGCTCCCGGAAGCAACTATCGGACATGTAGACCCTCAAAGTGAGTGACAGTAAAAAATAAAAACGCAACCCTGAATCTTTTGAACACAGAAACTTTTTGGAGCCCTCTCGGCTGTGCAGATTTCTTCACCGTTAACGCAAAGTCAGATTTTCAAATATCACAGTGTAGGAATGATGGAAAATAACTATCACATGCCATGAATTCTTACACGATATTTCACAAACAGGTTGGACCCTCTCTCAGCTCTCCACATCAACATTTACGACGAGTATAAAGCGAACATAGTGGAAGCGTTGTTGGACTGTATCTCAGAAGAGGAGCAGTCCAACAAGACCGTTCACTATCGGTATTATAACAAGTGGCTCGGGACGTTGCAGATACCGTTGTATGCAGTACTAACTTTGGGCACAGTGAGTATCTACAGGCTTAGGTTTTTTCTTAGGTTCTTCTGTTTTTATTAAACAGAACAGTCTTAAATGGAGATAGAGACAGAAGCAAAAGAGCTTTATGCAGGGTGAAATTGTAAACAGTCGACAAACCGAAATGGGAGATTGTACTCATCACTATGAACAACTTTTACTATGGGACTAAACATGAAATCGCGAAAAAAAACAGCTGTTCCCTACATTTATGTTCGCATAACTCGTCAAAACGTAGGGAACAGCAGATTTTGTTTTCGCGATTTTTGGTTTGTTCTCATAGTTTGTTCATAGTGATGAGTACAATCTCCCATTTCGGTTTGTCGACTGTTTACAATTTCATCCTCTAAAGAAGTATAAACTTTTATTTCCATCGCTTCGCAAGCAGCACATGCTTAGGTATCTAATGGTTAGGTTTGAGGATTTTACACTTTGGGGCAGCCTCAGAAACTTGCTAAGCTTACGGACCTACCTAACTGCTAAAGCAATCCAAATAATAAAACAGAAATATTTTAAAATATCTACTGATATACCAAAAACCCGAAAGTGCACTCTGAAAATTTCCAAAAGAGGTGTGTCCGCAATCCATTCAAATACCTATATTTATCTAACTACATAGATTCTGTATTGTCGAGTGAGAATGTCGCGAGGAAACAGCATGATTCATACACAATCTAGTCTAATTGAGAGTAACGTCCTGGCACGGAACATTTGACGATGACGCCAGCTGGCGCGATGGGCGTGTCGCACTGACGTAGAATTTCACAATGTTGATCATTTCACACGTGTATGAGTAATAGGTATGTATTGAATTAACATCTTGCGTTACACGCAATATTAAATTGATCGTAGGAATAAATTATCACATCAGTGTGTATTTTGGTAATATTGTGAAGATTTGCTGCCTTCGTCATAATATTGACTTCAAATAAATTATGATTTCTCGATCATTTCTCATAGCTTCTTCAGCTAGTGAAACCAATACACTGAAAATAATAGACATCTACCCTCTTGCTTAACGTGGTTATGCCTAGCTATATCGGTACCTATATTAAGTAACCACAGTTATTAAAAGCGGCTTATACTTAGCACTGGACTGCAACTGGGTTCATAGTTGAAGCCCGAGCAGTCCAATCATCCAACTTCACACAATTTGCACGAACATCTACTTTTCAGCTCCGAGGCACATTCAAGATCACGACTCCACCACTCTTATTTGGATACGAAACCATCCAAACGAAGGAGTCAACATCGCTAATCCCAGGAATAACCCAGCTGATGAAGAAAGACACCGCATTCTTAACACTAGTAATAACAACAAGTCTCTCCCACTTGGGAGGATTACACGCTTACAACCAGCCGTTGCCAAGCTCTTTAGAAGACGATTATTTGATCAAACATTTGAACAATTTCGTAACAGAATACACAAATGAATTTCCTATGCGAAATATCTCGTTGGTTTTTATAGATAGCACGGGTAGAAACAAATGCGTCACGCAATTTTTACAGCCCATTCCTTTGCCCGAGAGGGACTTTATCCCGAAGAATCCGAGAGGTGACTCAGCTGTTTCAAAGTCCTCTGGCTTTTCGAAAAGCTCTTCTTCCAGTGGGAGAAGGAAGGAGTTGGATGTAGATGGAGTTAGTCAAGAGGAGAGGGAGTCAATCTACAGCGTTCGGGATGGTGATAGTCTGTCTAAGTTGATGAACGCATGCATGCGATATGTGTCCCTGATCCCGAGTTATGAAGTGACGGAGTCTCATGTTGTCACTTTGTTGGGACTCGTAAGTATTAACTTGCCTTGATTATTGTCTTGGACTGCACTGGTAAACAAGACTACGGTATTAACCTAAACATACATAATCCTTTCACAGGAACTACTTAAGGTCCTTCACGGCTCGCCATTAGATCATACCATTTTACTAGCCAGCTATTTCATCTACCTTGGCATCAAATGTTGGGTGGCTATTGGCCTCGGGCTTCCCCGAGGTCACAGCAGCTACGTGCTCATAAAATACGATCTAACCACACGAAGGATTGTCCTTGAAAACGATCAGCTGTTCAGGAGTAGAGGGTTCTTGAACAAGAGTGATGGATATACGTGGTATGTTTGTGACGCTAGTAGTGGAGAGCGTCATGAGCTCAGAGATGTTGGATGTCCTTTGAAGACTGTTGATTATGTGTTTGATAATGAGAACGTGAGTAAAACTTTGTATGCAATAAAGCTTTAAATTATTTGCTGTGCGAAATATTTGGATAAAAACATTATAGAGACAATATTGAAGAGTTAATTTTCAGATATGGGTCAACGTGCAAGCGTCCCAAGATTGCGAGAGCATGTCGTTTGATTTTACCAGATCTTCAGAATGGCAAGCTGTAAGTATCTCATTGGCATTGGAACATTATTCGGAGGATCGATAACCGTTGGGGTATAAACGAAGGGTAAGACGGCCCTCACTAGATGGAAAAATGACCTAGTGAAGGTCGCTGGATAAAAACTGCTTTATCCGTTGTGAATATCAGTAAGGGGACTAGAACTAAAGACTTATGTCCATCAGAGGACTTAAAAAGGCTGATAAATCATGTTGACTGGGTATCAAAAACAGAGCAAAACAGTCTCGCATTTTGACGATCTTATGAAAACATAAACGATCTAAACCTCTAGTTCATAAAGGTCATTCTCCTCTTCAGGTGTTCGACAAAACGGTATTCGTAATGAAGCAGCCGGTAGTAACAGACAGCGCACTCTACTCATCTCCACCTAACGTGGAGGGGCTAAGAGTTGCGCTGGAGACTAAGATCAAGACGAAGGTGCAGAAGTGGCGATCACACATGAAGACTATATGGAACAGGTTAGTTATACGAGGGGAGAGCTGGACTGGCTTTGTGGTCACCAACCCGTGGGCGAACCAGGCGGTGACTAGCTTTGGGGATCGAGAGAGGCCTATGTGGCTATGTCTACTACCTACAGTGTACTGCGATAGCTATAGGCAGATCAGTTTTAGTCATGTTATGTACCTACATACAACATTAATTTAAGTACAAGAGAAAAATAGTATACAATTATGAGTACAACGGTACAGCTTATAGAAATTTCTGCCAGCAGACCTGCGAAAGGAGAAATGAAATATAAACGTAGACTGCAGTCTCAGACCCAATAAATAAAAAACCGGCCAAGTGCGAGTCGGACTCGCGCACGAAGGGTTCCGTACCATTATCTATAAAAACGGCAAAAAAATCATGTCTGTTGTATGTATATATATTTGTTTTATTTTTAAAGTGAATATATAACTACATATTGCCGTCCGTTAAGCGTCTACCTGTTGCCGTTATCAATATCGAGCAAGAACGAGCAAAAAAAATCACGTTTGTTGTATGGGAGCCCCATTAAATATTTATTTTATTCTGTTTTTTAGTATTTGTTGTTATAGCGGCAAGAGAAATAAATCATCTGTGAAAATTTCAACTGTCTAACTATCACGGTTCATGAGATACAGCCTGGTGACAGACGGACAGCGGAGCCTTAGTAATACGGTCCCGTTTTACCGTTTGGGTACGGAACCCTAAAAACCAAGACAGAGCGCTGTCAACAGTGACGTGAGGCTGATTTCGTAAACATGTGTGCACTTAGTGAGGTGTAGTTTGATTGTAAAATGTAGTAACTGTGTGCGTGTATGCACAGAGCGGAGGTGTAGTTTTGGCATGCTTCACTGTATTGTTCGCAGCGTTCTGTATTGTTTTTTTATTTGGTCTGAGACAGCAGTATGTAGGAATAGAAAAAGGAGAAAATATGTGAGGAGCAGTTCATCTAGACTGTCTCCCCCTTTGGGGACTTTCGAGGACCGGGAGAGGCCCATGTCCGCTACAGTGTACCTACTGTGATAGCGATACGCTGTGCAGTTCTTCTAGTCTCGATAGAACTGAGGGGAAAGTGCTTCGAGTGTATCTGTGTTCTTTCTCTGCCTCCTGTTATCAGATGAGAGTATTCTGGCCGGCAGGTTAGATGTAATAATTTTTTTCCAACCTTTCAGGTACTGCAGTACGCTGTTACGAGATATGTTGCTGCAATGGGAATATTGGGCCTTCAATCAAACAGGCCCCAAGCCTGGTTTCAGTCAGAAATTAAAACACTTAATGGTAACATTCAGGGTAAGTTTTGAACCAAAACCGGCAGTTTTGAAACCTGGTATCTCGAAATTGATCTGTACTGTGATATTTTGCGTAGCCAATCAGGAAGGTTTATTAAACTTTGAAATTACGTGATACAAAAAATCAATAATTTTTAAATGGCTTCCAGATTTTTGGATTCCCTCTAAACATGGCCTACATTAACAGCAAGTCCATGATATCTGCCGTAAAGTCTACAGGTCTGCATTTGACTGACGACCCTAACGTGGAGTTTGCGCTCGGTGTAGAAGTGTGTGCTTATCCTAACAATGTCATTAGCGTTTGGGTGTTTCTAGCTAGCATCACCAGAATATGAATACATATAGCTGGTGGGATTTACTTGTACATGTAAATGAAATAAATTGTTTTTTACAATGTGTTCATGTTTTGTACTAATGTTGAGTCACGTGCATAGTTGTGTCAATTTCATGACGTATTTTGGCTTCCTACTATTTGAATAGGATTACAGAACACGTCAAACGTTTTTGCAGAATGTCTATAAGCAGAGCATTGTAGCGCGGCTTCGCAAGGTAAATATTTGGGTAACACCGTCCACCAAACAAAAACTTTACAGAAGAGCAATATAAAATTTTATTTTAAAACTCATTTCATCAGGACTATAAAAAACCAGATTAATTTAAATAAAAAATAGAGCTTGTATGTCTTTTCGTTTTAATGCTAACAAAATAAAATTAACATTTATTCCATCGTAGTATAAAAATATACGTAAAAATAGAAAAAAGGAGATGTTATACGTGTTGTGGCGTCGCCGTCGTTATGAAGCCCAACGCGACGGAGTGTAGCGCGCGCGCAGGCGGGCATGCGCGCGCGCCGACGCGGCTCGATTCAGTTCCGGGCTGACTTAACCTAGGCGGGGGTGGTGTGGGCCGCTTAGCTGCCGGGGTCGTCGGTTTTGTTCTGTTTGGAGCGGCGCAGCTGTTGGATGTAGTGGCGCTGGATGGGCTTGTGCAGCGCCAGCTGGGCCAGCGCGTCGTCTATCGAGAACCACTGCCGCTTGCGCCCCATCAGCCGAGAGTCCTCCCACTCGGCCAGTTCTTGGGTCACCGTCATCACGTACACTTCTGTTCGGTGTTTGTGCTCTCGATTCTGAAATTATAAATAAAGAATTCGTCAGTTGATTTGAGATTTTTATAACTTAAAAAAAACTATGATTACTTTGAAATGTTTGGTTGTTTTTGTACTGTTATCGAATAGTTCACGAGACCTGAAACAATGTAAGAAATTCTGACATCGCATAAAGCGGCTAATTTAATCACCTAGACAGCTACAACTTATTATGTGTTAGGTTCAAAGAGTTCATATAGATAACAGACATTAATGGACGATTTTTCTTAACAAAGGCGTTGACCACGACCGCAGAACATGATACCCCACACTCCGTTACGCACGGCCTGGCAATATTTGACATAGGCACAGAGTTAAAGTAACTTTACACACAGGTAGCTTTGCACAGCGATTGTCGGGGATCAAATGACGTCAGGACGCTTATTATTTTTCTCCGCAGTAAAGAAACCTGTTTTAAACCTAAACGCAACAAAAACGGTAGCACAAGCACTGGGTGCTTGAGTACTGAGCTAAATCTAGTTTGTAAACAATGGATTCGAGCCGTGACGTTAATATACCAATGATCTTAATTTATGACAAAGTAATTGCTTACGTAATTAGGAACGTGTGATAAGTAAGTCAGGAGTTCAATCATAAGCTTTATTATGAAAATATGTGTATAATCCGAGTGGTCGAGCGAGGGCAATGTTTTTCCTATACGCGCTTGAGTATTCATTAACTATTGTGCCGCCTGTGGCTATAATGCCAGAATCGATTAGAATAAATAGGTTATCATAGTAATACTAGTTATACTGCTAGTCCTCACCTGTTAACGGTATCGTTAGAATTTGTTCAACAGAGAATTAAAAACGTAAATTATGCTTTGGAATTCTAGTGTATTATTTTAGGTTTCAGCATTTTCAAGTCAGGTGATGTGGAAGCGGGCAGATAGAACTAAAATATCTAACATATCGAAGGTGAAATAACGGTCGAACGATACAATATAAATAACAAGTCTTATCTCAGGGAAATTCACACAACGTTAGTCAAGGGATAGAATTTGTGAAGCTCCGACATTGTTGCGAACATTGTCTTTGCAACGTTCATAAACATTCTTATCTATAATTGGAACATTTCAATTTGTATGTCATTTCCGTAGTTATTCTGCGAATAACAACTTCGCTAAACAAAGCGTTTGCCTGTTTACATTTTACAAACAAGCGATTTCGTAAGAAAAACAGCACAAAAGTTTTCAAATTGAAAATTTCTTGAGCGATTCAATGACTAGGGGCCTGCGCCCATTGGCGGAGCGCCTGGTAAGGGATTTTTTAAGCTCAAATAATTTTAAACCTTATTAACACCCTTTAGGACTAGTAATAACAGCACCGCAGGATGCTTCGACATACCGTGATACGACGAAGCATCCCGCGGTGTGCTAAGCAAATAGAAGTGCTAAAAGTGTTAAAAAAAGGTTTAAAATTCTTTTGGCATGCCGACTCGCCAGTGCGGGCAAGCCCTAACTGTCTTGGTGGTTCGGCGAAGAACAGCGGGTGTCGTAAAGCAGAAAGATGGCGTGTGGTGTCGTACATGGGTCACTAAGTTGCTCGAGACACATTTGATCGCCATTCGTTTTTAGCTACAGGTCACGGGAACAATCTGCGACTCCCGGATTCCCCTTAAACTTAAGGGGAAAATCTATAAAACAATGGTTAGACCTGCTGTCTTGTATCGATCAGAATGTTGAGCCACAAAAGGGACGAATGAAAGGCATGTGTGCTGTTACGCGAATGGATAGAATTAGAAATGAGTACGTAAGAGGAAGTCTGAAAGTGGCGCTGGTGACTGAGAAATTGTGTGGAAACCGGTTATCATGGTATGAGTATGCGATGCGGAGGAATGAGGAACATGTCGTGAAGAAAGTTTATGATATAAGAGTAGAGGAAGACCAAAGAAACGATGGATGGATATTGTAAAAGATAACTCGAAAGAGATTGACTACTGAAATGACGGCTAATAGAGATGTATGGAAGAAAAATACATGCTGCGCCGACCCGAAATAAATTGGGATAAGGGCAGGAGGATGATGATACCATGCACCAAACGGTAACTGCGGTTGGCTATCTACCAGTGGCGAAGGCTCCATACAACTCGATTCCTGTCGGCTTCCCTTTCGAAACGAGTAGTTACTGGAATTCACGCATCACACTTGAGTAACGTAAGCACTTTTTGGTCCGGCTTCCCTTTTAAGAAAATTTACCCTTCGCCACTGCTATCTACTGTGTCTCTATCAACGTGACCTATGTCCGGTTAGCAAAGGAGATTTGTGATTGGGTAAGTCATTCATGTGGATGGGCACCAGCTGCCTGTCCGCTTATAATAACATGCTACGCTCACCACTATTTTGGCAATTAATACAATATCTGCTTACGTCCGTTCATTGTAATCGTTTTCGAGTTTCAAAGTTACCATGAATAAAATGTTACCTCATATATCTATTAAATATGATAAAAAAGCAATTTGAAAAAAAAAACTGCAGTCATCAACTACCCTATCATTTATTTCCGGCTCATCGTTGAGTTTACAGAGGACACCTGTACAGTTAACTTGTATCTGACGAATAAATTAGAAGATTTTCTACACAAACTTAAATTTCATTCCTCAGATTAAAGTTATAGGACTTTGGTAAAGTCGGACCTTAATCGATGTGAGGTCTAATTCAGATATTTCATGTAACATTGGTTAGTTTTATTAACAATTTATCATGTGACTGTCGTTTCTGCAATTCTATAAACTTTAAAGATAGATAGGTCTTATTAGTGCTTGTATTCAATGATCCGAGTCAAATAGGCCTTGAGATACATTCAGTCGATTGAGAGAGGGAGTTTAAAATAAATACAGATCGATTATGACGAATTCTAAGACAAAAATATAGTTGTTACTCAAAGTACGTAGTTTTTATGTTATTTCTACTTTTGATTTAAATACTCACTTCCTTATTTTTAAAAGTAACTATACTGACTTTGCTGTCATTTCTAACTTTGGGACAGCGTTTGTGCAGTGCTTGAAATACGAATCCAGGAAAACACGATTCGAGAAAACTCGTCTGCAAATGTATAAAATTGGGATCGTATGCAATGCAAAAGTGTTCATTCTCGGACCGAATTCGGATATTGCTTACGCACTAATCCGATCTCTGATCCAAATCCAAGTAATTTAGGGGCCATCTTTGGCATGTCCGATTTGAATCCGAGGTAATGCAAAAGCGTTCATACAAACAGTAGGTACTACGGCTACTTGTGTCCGTTAATATTTTTTCCCAATTGGAGACTAACGGATGACGAAAGTCGGATCTAGTGCATAAACTAACATACAATTAGTTCTATGACTACTTCGGAACGTATTTTCACGGATTCGGATCGGATGCAGTGCGTAACCGCTCTTACTGTCATTTTTATCGGATCGGAAAACTCCGGCATTTTCTTTTTCAATTAAGCTTTTAATATGTCGGGTATTCAATTAAATTATTTTGTCTGATACTTCAAACAATAAACTAATTATAGAATTCGAACGGGAATTCTACACTGCATTACAGCAATGATTCATTGTATTAAAATTCGCCGATTTCCAACAATATTAACCATAATAAAGCCATCACGTTTCCTTATTAAATCGCTTCATTGTAACGTATAGCTACTGCAAAACTAATTTAGATACGGTAAACAATAACTTGTTTACATTCTGTTATGAAGCGTTGTTATTTTGTGTACTACGTTCCATTTTAATATCACGGTCATCTTTAATTGGTTGAGCAGAGTTGAGGCCACTGTGAAAATTAGGATAGCAATTTCCTGTCACAAGTCTCCCGATTCAGAATATTTTCGATAAACAGTACCCCAAGTGTGAGTGTTTTTTATTAACTACTGTAGTTGCGTCACGACAAAAATGTATGAAAATTTAGGCTGCGCCTCTAGGCGCACCGTTCACTAACTAATATTCGCGCGTTAATTGAACGGTGCGTCTAGAGACGCAGCCTAAATTTTCATACATTTTTGGCGAGACGGAACTACAGTAGTTAACGAAAAAAACTCACACTTGGGGTACAGTTGTCTATCGATTCGGTTTGCTATCTCGCTCCGTCTACGATTCTCGTAAAGCCTGACTTACACAGGGTAAGTAACTGACTCCAAACTCGAGACAAGTCAGTGATGACTGCTGACCCGATATTTGCCTAGTGTAAATTGATCGCGACAGCGCTGTACTGACTCCAAATCAATTTACACTAGGCAAATATCGGGTCAGCACTGACTTGTCTCGAGTTTGGAGTCAGTTACTTACCCTGTGTAAATCAGGCTTAACAAGTGAAAAAGAGAACTTACCGAATCGTTCGACAACTGAGTAATCGAATCGTTCTGAATCAGTGGAAAGGACTGGACTATTGGCTCAAAGATCGGCAGATAAATCTGGACCTAGTGACGGGTTAGTAGGGTTCCTGTTCCGTCTGTAACTAGCAAGACCCTATCTGTAAGGCAGTCTGTATGAGTATAACGGCTAATCCCGATATGGGCCAATTGGGACATGCAGTGGTCAAGTTAGGATATTTATTTCCTATCTCAGGCAGGAGATTGGAGCAGATTGAATCTGAAATGTAGCCAAAAGTACTAATTTTGCTTTTTTATTTCTTTAAAGATAGATACAGGCAAAGGCAACGTCAGTTTCTATTTACGTAAATCAGTAACTCAATCACGATTCGGCGGATTAACGTGTTACAAAATTTAGCATATAGGACGTCTACTTCACGGAAAGGACATACCTAGATTGGTTTTTACCGAGATAAGATTGGTGTTGGGCATGTGTTGTAATTCGCACGGAATTTATTTTCTCGTTTAATTACATTCCAATGAAACAACGTTTGAACGCTACATATGGGGCACTTACCAAGGCCGCAGCTAGGCAGTGATTGAACCCTTTATTGAGGCCCTTTATCTGTTTGTTCGGGGACTTCCTATGTTTGGGGACCCCGGGGGTATTGGGCCGGATGTACCCACGACCCTTGATCCACTTAAGTTATATTATAATTCTATGAAATAATATTTCTTAGGATAGGCGTATTGTGTCTGCTTCAGTCCTTTGGAGTTTGACTTTGAGCGAAGGTCGTGGTTAAATTGATTTTGCGAAGATTCATCGATCTGCGAGGTTAAGCCGAGCTTGTCGTGGTCAGAACCTGACTCACGTCTTCAGATTGATAATCTTCGACTTTACGCAACGTTGCCACGGTCTTCGATATGCCATCTGACCATCATTTACACATCCAGGATAGCTCCATGCTTCGGGGACATTCGGTTGTCATACGAATACCTATGAGAGTGGGTAGGTAGCAAGCAAGAAGCCCGAAACTCTGAAAACAAATCTTATCTTGGGATACCCTTGGCTTGCAATACGATGGTATTCAGTTGCATCTGGTTCTGGTGAAAGCCAACATAGTAAATAAAAGATTGAGTGATAAACGAATAAAAAGGCATTTTATAGAATTTTAGTGAAAATTTCGAAAAGGACACTAACCACATTTGCGATGTCCTTCAAAAAGCCTTGATGGGCGTAACACCGCACCTGGTGCTTATTTATTGTATATGCAACAAAGAAGGTGGTCTGGGCACCAGAGTTCATGGAATTCAATTGTTTCTGTTCAAAAATGAAGAGAAACAGCACTGGAGATCTGTGAACTTTATTAAGCGCCCAGAAACCCCTAGAAGTTCAATCAGATTTTAGAAACTGATTCAAAATGTCTCTACACGAAAATAGAAGACGACAAAAAATTTACTTATTAAAATTATGTAAGCGATTTCAAATATCATGTGCTATGCAAGTCAACAATCAGAATAAATAATTTTGTAAATGAATGATATGACGTTTAAAATGTAATTTAAGGTACCGTATAAATACACCATACAAATGTATACGTACCTACTAAACATATTACCTATACCGTATTCAGGGAGCCGTGAGATAAAAGGTAAACAACATTTGAC
Organism: Amphipyra tragopoginis; assembly: GCA_905220435.1. NCBI lineage: Eukaryota > Metazoa > Arthropoda > Insecta > Lepidoptera > Noctuidae > Amphipyra > Amphipyra tragopoginis. The sequence goes on along the minus strand of HG992008.1, from coordinate 25,302,738 downwards.
TACTCTTAATAAAAAGGTTTTCTGTAAAATATTTCAAAACATTAATTTCTAACAAAAAGAAATGATGTGATGTTAATTTACTTAAAACACTTGTTCCTGTAGTAAGTTTCGAATTTTTCATTGGCTAGTTTCGTATTTCACTAAAAAGAGACATAGTAAGATTGTTTACATTATGTCTCTTGCCTACTTGAATACGGTGTAGTTAATGTAATAATTTACCTCTCACTTTATTTACCTACTACATCTTGTTAATCATAAATATCTTAATCACTCACAGGAAATTCACTGCAAAAACATTAAAATTAACGTTTCGGAAGTAGGACATAAACTCCGCAACTAGATGACTCAAATATAAATATTCGCCTAAATAACGAGGTTCGGTTAAGTAGGTTCAAATGTTTAGTAATGAGTACGACCCACACATGGGTTCCATGTAAAGCTTTTTTTTTGGCTCAATTCCTAATGGCTTATTGTGTAATAGTCTGTTTATAAACAGAAAGAGTACTGTGAACAAATTAGATATGATTACAGTAAAGTTTTTTTTTGCAAATTCCAATACACAGTATGAATCAGCTTTTGAAAAAAATTCAAACCTTCGAATTATTTTTATGGTCTTTGTAGCCAACAATAATTAACGTAATGACATGGTTAGTAAAAATACAAAAAAGTAAAGTATTTTAATACCTTAAAATAATTTGAATCTTACATCTAGAATACATCAAACAGTCTTCTTTAAAATTTGAAAATATTTGACTAGTCTTTTTATCAGTCAAAATATTTTACATTGATGGCTGACTTTATTTGAAATTACTGAGTAATGTTTCTATTTATTTAGTGAAACAATGCATTCTCATACCTTGAAGTGTAAATAGTGACACACAAATGTATCAGTAGAACAGAGAACATCACCTTCAAAAAATGGCTTTATTTTCTACCATTACACATGTTTGTACACTATTTATTAGGAACATAATAATGGAATTATATGTTTATTGAAAATAGGTACTTGAAAATAGCTTTAAAAAAACAGTAAATTGTGTACTGGTTGGGTGGCATTTCACAAATGTAATGCTTTACACAATAGTGTCATTATAAGCTATACCAATACGGAATTCAAAATCTGCATTGCTCACTTAGGAATGCTTAATTAGGAAATGATATAATATTACTTAATTAAATATCGTATTATTATAATTTCTCAGTCAAAGTTAAAGTTTTTTATTTCAAGTACACCAAATTACAGGTGCTTTTAAAACATCAAAACTAGGTGCACGGTTCCAAAAGGTAGGTCTCATGGAGAAGAACCAGCAAGAAAATCCATGGATGTTATTTTTAAATAATAGATCATTACAATTTCACTGCAGTATTGTGAGAAAAATAGAATGTAGCAGCCGGAGTCTGGATTTGTGGCCAGTTGATGGCAATACCCCTATTATATGGGACTTAAGCATAATGGTGAAATGTGGGTATACTCTAAATACATACACCTCTACCCAGTCCTTCATGGAATACAGATGTGATGATATACATATATGTATATTAAATATTCAATTGGATTTCATTTACATTTATTGACACATTTATTATGTTTTTGTCAATAAAATATTGGCAATGTGTAGACCATTAGAATAAATATGTAATTACATTATCTTTTTCATTAATCTTAATTTCCTACATGACCTACAAAATTAAGTACATTTAAGACGAGTTCACTACAGAGCATTGGCATCGTGAAAGACTGTTACTATTAATGACCTCATGGAAATGTTGCCATAATCAGAAGTTAATTAACTGATTTAAAAATGGAAACACACACAATAGATGCCGTCACTGATCCGCAGTGCTGGGCAATTAGCAGTTGATGCAGGTTTATAAAAAATATGCAATAGTACACCACAGACTGCCCCCATGATCTATCTTCAGATAGATGGAATATGCTTTATTGTACATCGTAACAATAGCAAAAAACAGAAACAAATTAAAACAATGCTACAATCAAAGTCTCATCGGTAATAGCAATATCTTCCAGACAACCTTTAGATGGATTAGGAAGATGTTAAAGATAGATCGTGGAGGCATATTATCACAAAATAATGTTATAATCTAATAATACATAGGCAAGCAAAAGAAATGAGATTATAGACTAGAATAGGATTGGACTATGGACTCTATGGCAAAATGATTTGTCAGTAGATTTTCACGATTTGAATTATTTACAGCTTTTATGAGTCATCTTAGTTTATTATCAATAAAACATCATTAAATATGTTTATATTGATCAGGTTTTGTCACACTCATGGTAATACATGTGGTAAATTGGAAAATTTACCTTTCATTTGATACCATATGGTTCATCACTGTGTGATATTATGTTAGAATGATGATCTTTCTGCTTTTTAAAGTCAGAATAGTGATATGGAAAATGTAAAAACACTGCCATCAGGTCTTTGATCCTTGATTGGCATAATTACGCGTAAATACGACATATTTTCATGTTGATGTGTGTGCTTACCTCGAAAACCCCGAGACATCTGCCCAGCTTGCCGATGACGCCGGCTTCCTCGAGCACCTCGCGCATAGCGGTCACCGAGGGCTCTTCTTCGGGCTCGACGCCGCCGCCGGGCACTATCCAGTTGTCGGGACGTCGCGACGATGTCACCAGGAGCACCTACACAACGCAACAGCAAACACACGTACTTTATAACCTTTCTACAACTCAAACAACACTGCAACAACAGAAATACAACGCTAACCTCTGTTTCGGCGTCAGAACGAACGCAGATACACGCCGCGCGACGTCTAAATCCCTCGTCGTCGTAAATCCGAATCGAATTAGGCTTCTCCTTCACCATTTTTTAATTAAACACGTAAACACGAACTAAACAGACGATCACAAACGAAAAGCTGTCATCAAATATAAAGAAAAACTATCAACCGAACGTAATTTTTTAATGATCAACAAACGCCATAACCGAAGTATCCTATGTTGAACGTATCCATTTTCTACTAATAAAGTTACACAACGTACATGTAAAATGAAACTATAATAACAATAACGCTACAATTAGAGCAATATTTCAGCTATAACTAGCTTTTGATCGCGTATTTCAAGCCCATATTGAATGGTGCCTGACGTATTCTTTCTTTGCGAAAATCGAAATACGTTTTGGAAAGCAATAGGGAGTCTATCAGCTGACAGCCGGAAGTCGGAAACTGTATTGCCGTATTATTAGATTTTATTTCCCGAATGTTGCTATTCCTGTGTAGATAATTTAGGTACAATATTACAGTTTTCAAGGTCAACCATACATTTTCTACAGTGCACAAAGCTATAAATAATTATTTGTTTACTTATAACGAAATTGATGATTAGTATCTTATCTTTAGAAACATAAAAGCTTAGATATTCAGAATAATAAATTCATATGCTTCCGAAATGTATCCGAATATTATGTATAAAAGAGGAATACATGATTTATTACTAAATATTTAATAACGACGTTTATAATAAAATTCAAAGAATTTCACGTAATGCTGTCATTAATAATAATTCCTACATTGAAGATAGAGATATTTAATGTTTCTTTATGTCCACTTATTTATTTAATAGCATGGCAATCAATTTCATAGATATCGGCATTTTGCATCGATATCGAGACACCGACGACGATGACGCCGGACGCATAGCATAGAGTATAATTCGGGCCGGACGCATTACGCACTACACTAGTAACGGACCAAAGAGTAAAATAATAACTTTGTTGACAGTTATTTATTTCAAATCTTGCTTTTTGTTTAAATTATTTTTAGTTGTTTTCAGGTGTTATGGGTAAGTTATTCCTACTGAAATCTAAGATTTATCATGTAATTTGTATTCCGTGTATTAGTTATGGTAAAATCATTTGGGAAAAACAAACAAAATTTATATCCAAAAGTTGACACCAATTGATTAAATTGAACTTAGCATTATTTTACTAATTGCAGAGAAGAGCTTCGACTTCGGTAGGCTGTTGAAGAATCATGAGAAGAAGCACAAAGGCAAACCCTCGCAGTTTAGCAGCGTAGCTGGCGGGGTGTGTTTCTACAATATTTTACATAAAATCATAAAGTTACATACCCAATGAAGTAGAATCTTTCCATGAATGTAGCTTTATCAGGGTGCATTCTTAAGGCTGTATTTCCTTGGTATAACTGTTGTTTTACCTTGGCGTATTATGATTATTTGAGGTCATAACTTTGAGTTTGAGTAGAGTTTCAGTAAGTCTTGTCATTCATAATAACTACAGTAAAACACCATTGTATTTTCAAACCATTTAATTAATTCATAACATAACATCACGCTTGTATCCCTGAAGGGTTGGGCAGAGGTGTACCTATAGTACACCCTCATTTCACCATTATTTTGTTGCTATCAACTGGGCACAAATCCAGATTCTGGGCTGCTGCTGAGAAATTCCACAGGGGAAAACCCAATAACACTGCCAGATCTGGGGATCGAACCCAGGACATCATGTTCAGCAGTTGCTCTTGCAACTACTAAACCAATGAGGCAGTACATTAGAAATATACATACTTAATTATAAATATAAATAATTGATTCATTTAGCATTCAAAGCAAAGTATACCATAAGGATGCACCAAGTTACCTAATTACATCATGCTAACAGCCAATGTACCAATTTGACTTTGGGTTTCAGGTCCAAAAGAGGCTAGAGAACAACTTGAAATACAGAAGGAGCAGCCGTCTATCAGTCTTTGACAATTTGAGGAATTTGTCAAAATGCGAGAGTCCAGCTCCTGTACCAAAGGTTCAAACAAAAGTGGAACACAGGAGACAACAGCTGGAGAAATGGAAGGAGGAGAAGGAAAAAAAGAAAAAGGAAGCCGCTTCACTAAAGAAGAAGCCATTTTTGACTGGAGTACCTCATGCACCATTGAAGTTTCTGCCCCCACCTCCACCTCCAAAACCTATGCCCAGCACTTCTGGAAGAGTGACACGATCCCAGTCATCTAGAACCACTGTAAAACCTAAGGAGACAAAGGTCACCAAGGCTGCGTCACAGTCATTTGCACCAAAAAATGCTCTATTTAAAGCACCAGAAATAAAAAACTTGACAAAACTTCCAAAATTAGCTCCTCCAAAGACTAGAAAAGATAAGAAACAAAATATAACATTTGACCCTGTTTTACCTACCTCTCAGAAGGATGCCAGCAAGCAGACAAGATCTAAGACTGTAAAACAGACTGTGGTAGAGACCAAACCTGTACGTAAACAGACTGAGAGAGTGACCAAAGGAAAAGTGGCTATACCGCTTCCAAAAACAAATAAAGTAACGAAGGACTACTCTTCATTGCAGAGTAGTTCTTCAAGTGAAATAGAGCAGAATACAGAAGTATCACCAATTTTGACAAGTAAGATCTTAAGAAAGTCCTTACCAGCTCCAAGTTCACCCATAATAACAGCCAAAACTCCAAGAAAGTCAATACAGAACATCACTCCTAATAGACCTGTGCCAAGGAGTGAATCTAGCTCTGAGGAAAGGCTGCGGTCTCCCAAGTCTCAGGAAGATTTCCACATGACTCCTGAGCAGATAGCGGTAGAGGCTAGGCAGATCAGTCCTTGTGTCACTATATCTCGGGGCAAGGACAATGCGAGGAAGGAGATGAAGAAGAAACTTGATGAAGGTATGGTTTTCCTCTCAACATACTTCTACACAGATATACTTAGGGGTAACCAAAGGTGTTCTGCTATTACAGGAATCTGTACACTCACATTTTGTGTAATATTCCCCCTGATCTGTCCCCTCGTCGGTAACACGGGGACAGATCGAAACTTTATTTCTATTTGTCCCCCGTTTTGTGACAGACCAGAAATATTTCATTCCATCTGTCCATTCGTCTTGGTGACAGGGGAACAGAACGATTTTTTTATCCCTGATTGTCCCTCAAAGGTGACAGATTAGCGTGACAGACCGGAATATTCCCATTTTGCCTCTTGTAAAAAGTCTCATTTAACAGGTGGCTAGCTTATTGCCATTTTTGGACGCAATTAGGTCTCAGCCTTCCGATTCAGAACCTTTTCGATAAGCAGTTGTCAATTGATTTGGTTTGTTATCTCGCTTTGTCTGTGATTCTAGTAACAAGTGAAAAAGAGATAGCAAACTGAATCATTTGACAACTGACTAATCAAATCATTCTGAATAAGAGGTCAGGTTCTATGCACAACTTGTTTGCCCGCCGACAGAGGAGAACTTTATTCTTGATCTGTCCACCACAAACAAGGTACTTCTGTTTTTGGCAATAATGGCTTCATTTCTTTGTTGCTGTAATTTGTTGGTTTTTTAGACAGTCATCACTGTCTTAATTTGCTAACATTTTCATGGTTTCAAATAATGTCTGATTCACACATTCACGACAGGTCTGCTGGACGAGGATGCCAGCAATATAAACAATGTGGACCACTTCAGACGACAGCTGGCTTCAGAGATCAAGCGCATGACTGAGATGTGTGACACCTGGGACAAGATAGTTGAACAGACTGTGTTGCCAGAGTCTGTGCTGGTAATCTATAATGCTAAAATGAGATTAGAATTACTTTAAAATTGTAGAATTTTGTTGATCAAGTTTTGACTAGAGCATAATTGTAATCTCAAACTCAAAACTCATTTATTTAAAATAGACTAAAATTACTTAGTTCTTTTTGAACGTCAATGTTACAATAGACAGCCCTCAAAAAAGCATGCCTTTCATTGCTTCTTAGTGTTTATGCTGTAAATAATTTATTGCCCTTAAAACGTGTATAAGAAAAATAGTGTGCTGGTGCCTGTTTTATGTAGTTGATAATATGATTTTTAAGCATTATAGTAACTTATAATTGATAACTTACATTTTTAGATACCTACTGCACAAAATGTTCTAATTTTTTTAGTGTAATAGGCAGAAGAATCATATTTAATATACTTGGGAGCAAATAAATCGAGCCACTTCTATTTTTCACGTAGGTATAATTGTTATTATTTTTAACCGACTTCAAAAAGGAGGAGGTTCTCAATTCGGCTGTATTTTTATTTTTTTTATTTTTTATGTGTGTTACCTCATATCTCCATCATTTATGAACCGATTTGAAAAATTTTTTTTTTGTTCGAAAGGGTATACTTCCCGATTGGTCCCATTTAAATTTTGTTATGATTAGACCATGAACTTCAGAGATATGGAACGGAACTCCTCATCGGATCAAAGCAAAATTCTCAAATTACTAATGTTGCTTTGTTTATATTTGCTGTTGGGAACTGACTACTTGAAAAGAGGAGGGGGTGCGTGTCCCCCCTCCCCCCCTTTGGAATGTTTTCATTATATCGTGTAAGGTATCATTTGAAAGGACTTTTTATGCCCGACTATGTCACAGCCAAAAAGAAGGGTTATGAAGGAGGGGGTTAAAATTATGACACTAAAACGTATTTAATAAAAAATAAACTTTAAAAAAAAAAGTAAAAACCGACTTCAAAGACTAAAAGGAGTAAAATAATTACCATAATATAAAATTAACAGTTTCAGAAGTCGGTGCAACTCTACACTGAAGCAAATAGAAGCCACCGACTTCTGAAACTGTTAATTTTATATTATGGTAATTATTTTACTCCTTTTAGTCTTTGAAGTCGGTTTTTACTTTTTTTTTAAAGTTTATTTTTTATTGATATCATGGAACAGATCAATTCTAAACATATATCGCCTAAAAGGTTATTTGATAACCTTTACAATGAGGATAGTTTTTGTATTTTGAATTATATATTTCATGAAACCAAAACTAATAACCTGGACACGTGAAAAAAGGAGTGGCTCGATTTCTTTGCTCCCAAGTGTATTTGCCTCAAACACTGTTGCATAGAACTTTTAACTTATTTGTTACTTCATGTGGTACCCAGGAGGCAGTGCTGTCAGCTGTGGGTCAGGCTCGTCTGCTGATGTCTCAGAAGCTGCAGCAGTTCGCGTCGCTAGTGGAGCGCTGTGCTCGCCCCGAGCCCGGCACTGCGCTCATTACTCCTGCTGACCTGCACGGCTTCTGGGACATGGTGTTTATGCAGGTACGAGACTACAGGAGACGAAGAACAAGACTAACTGATAGTTGAACAGACAAAAATGAATCTAGTTGCGTACATACCTGAAATATGCAATGCCACCTGCATTAATTCATGAATATCAAGGTGTACTATTCAGTGCCTCGCTATTGTGACGAGAGTAACGATACGCAAAACTATCTTGCCACTAAAATGATGGAATCTTTTCTTGTACAGTACGGTCAATTTATCTTGGACTGTAAAAACTATCAAGTAAACTGGCCGATCCTAACATGATGTTAGTAAAATGTTATTTACACGCCAATTGTTCTTATAAATTTTGTTGCGCAACTATCTGTACGAAGTTCAGCTCCTCTAGCCCCTAGCAGCGTTTAAGGAAATGGAATTTTGTTTAGATTCCCAGGTTGGCCAAAATATTTTGGTCATTACTGTACACATTTGATATAAGAGTTTGACAAGGAAATACATTAGTGACTTTATGCACAGGAGTGCATTAAGATTTGATATAAAATACTCTCTTGTAGTGCCGGACTTAAAGAATAGCACTACCCCATCTCTTCCCGTGGGTGTCGTAAAAGGCGACTAAGGGACTTCACTAGAGGATGGGCAGCAGCGTTCTCTGAGTACTTTAACAACCATACTGCGATCGCCAACCCGCCTGCCAAGCGTGGCGATTACGTTAAACCCCCTCCCTTTTCGGAGAGGTCCAGCAGTGGACGTCTTTCGGCTGAATGATGATGATGATAAATTTCGTTCCTGGTGTCCATTGGTTTACAAAACATCACGAATTTTATTAAATGCGCTAGCTACATAACTTTCTTCCTTGATAGGTTGAAAATGTGGACCTGAGATTCAAGAAGCTCGAGGAGTTACGTCTCCGCGGCTGGGTGGAGGACCAGCCCGAAGAAGTGAAGAAAAAGGTAGTGAGGCCCAACGCGAAGAAAGTCACCAAGCCGACCGCCGGCGGGCCTAGTCGACTGAAGGAGTTGATTGCTGGTGAATAATTGGTTTATTATGGTACAATATTGAAGTTATTGGGAACATGTAGTATGAATTGTACCTAACTTGTTAATAATTGTACTAAATAATTCATTAAACTACATAAAAACTTTTAATTAGGTACTGTATTTAAACAGGATTATAAAAAATAGAAGACTAATGTTTAAACATTACAGGTGCTGCCACAGAAAATGTATCTATAAATATCTTCGATTTTCACTCAAACGTTCAGACTAATTTTATTCTGAAGAAAAATGGGGCACTGTCTTAATTATATCATTTCACTTTAGGTTCAATACTCGCGTCGAGGACAAAGTTGGAGATTGCACTTAACCTCTAGATTATTGGCATCCACTAAGTCACAACCCAGTCACTCGTAAGACCAGTACATAAGCTTTTTATTCACATACTGTTTCAATCTTCATCAGCTGCAAGAAAAGCAAAGAAAGAGCAAGAAGAGGCGCCTTCCGCGAGCCTCAAGCCGCCCGAGGACAGCAAGACGTTCGAGGCTGGGTTCTTCAGCGTGAGCTCGCCCATCCGCTCGCCCGCCCTTAACTCGTCCGGTCTGAACTCGCCCGCGACGCGCACTCCGGGTAGCAGGAATAGTCTGCTGAAGGATGTACTGTCTAGCGAGGCGAAGAAAGCTTCGGCGTCGGCTAACAAGGTATTGGGTTATAATCATAATTGAGGAGGTAAGGAAAAGGTGTTAATTTCACTTTTGGCTCGACGCTTTTTTTTTCATTGGACTCAAAGCCTTAGATTTTATCAATTTCTGAATAGATTTGGTTCAAAAAGTGCAATTTTTTAAAACAAAATCGCATCTCCAAGTCGCATTCTGAGACAGGCAAGGCAAAATGGCCTACTCGTAAAAAGATTTTTGAAAAGTAAAATTAACACCTTTTGTTCCTAACCTCCTGAATTAATGGTCATGAATACTACTACCGCTAAAAAACTCTGCTTTCAACTAGAAAACGCCTGCCTCTTTTATTCTTTTCTATTTATATATATTTTAATTTTAATTTTCTATTACAGAATGTAGCATCATTCGCGATGCTGCGTGCGTCGGTATTTGGGAGAAATGTGGAGTGTGATGGGATCGCTCTCCTACCGGTAAGTGTTATAGTGTGATGGCACTTCTTCATCCTCACATGCTATATGATAATATTGACATCCTTACTAAAACGCAACATTTCTACAGCAAACCCCGATGCCGGTGACACCAATCAATCTATACGCGACTCCAGGCCGCAGCATACTAAAAGGGACAGGCACTAAAAACACAGCCACTAAATCCAACAAAAAGTCCATCAAAACAGTGCTCTTTAACAGATCAGAGGAAGAAATACAAGACATCGCCTACCAGACTCCTGACAGCGAATTAAACGAAACAAGAATGGATGAAATACACATTGACAGTGGAATATCCTCTATGGACTTAGAAAAGATCGAAAATAAGGAAAATCCTAGGAGAAGATCCAAGTTAGTGAGACAGGATGCGGAAGACAGGAGTCCAGTTGTCACGAGGAGTCACCGCAAGAGCATGAACACTACTCAAGAAAGTGACGCTGCTACTCCAAGAAGATCGTCACGAAGGAAGGTTCTGCATGAGCCAGAAGAAAATATCGTGGAAGAGAAGACGAAACGGTCGACTAGAAGACGGAAGAGTGGGGTACAGGCGCAGAACTGATGCTTGGGGACCTAAAAATGGAAGTACCCTTGAAAATGTTGCCATGTGAAAAAGGTTTCCCCGCTTTTTTGTATTATGTTGATTGTTAATTGACAATAAATTGATATCACAGCGTTCTACATTAGGCAAATGGCGTGAACATACGTTCATACTTTAAAAGACAAATTATTAAGTCTAGTTTTCTTATGAAGATTGTAATTTCTTGTTGATTAGAAAAGGATGGCGATATCTGCCAGGATAACTTGCATCTCTCATTCTACTACTAAAGTACAATTTAATCATGTTACTTTTTTCAGACAAACACATGAATGAACTTTTAAATTGCGCTGTAACAGATCAAAGCTCTTATGGTTTTTAAATTCGTATCAAAAAATGTGAGGATGCGTATTTTTCGTAGGGGCTGATTTTCTGATCAAAATTAGAGTGGTGTTGCCATAATTATAGGTAGAAAATAAAGTACAATTTGGAAGTTCTTCAAAGTAATGTGAAGATTATGCTCATTTAGAAGCCAAAACTATTATTTTAATATTATTAGTATTTGTAGGTTTTCCAGGATTTCAATTTATATGTTTTAGACGTTTTTATTAAAGATCTGAATAATCACGTAGGTACGTAAATAACCGAGTATTCTTAGCCAAAGTACGTAGTACTATTATGTATTCTGTGGCCATAGGAACTTTTGCCGTAACTCTTAATACGTGAAATCATAAGACTTCCCTTCAAAATATATTTTTGTCTTGTGTAATGAAAATACTTTTATTAAATTAACCTTTTTTAATGGAAAATATTACGAATGTTTTGTTAAGGTTGATTTTAATGCCTTTTTTCTTGAAATTTTAGTATGATCAGTAAAATAGCGAATTTAAATTGTATCCAGTTGGTTTGTGTAGATGTAATAATTTGTTTTAAGTTTCTATTGGTGAGGCAGCCTCGGGGTAAGTGCCTTGTGTTAGTAGAAAGTATGCCTTGGTCACTTGCCATCCTAGCCTTTCAGAAGGATGTTGGGGGACGCGTCAAGTTTAGCCAGATGCGGGTGAATAGGTATTAATATTTTGCACGGAGCGACTCGGTTTAGGATTTCCTAAGGTTAGGTTGTCCGACTTTCGGACTCCTGCCCCCAAGGGGCCTACTCTGAAAAAAAGAACCTCCGAACGTCGAAGTTTCGGTTCGAAACAAAACAACGACGAGCATCGAACTTGTAAAGGTGGATCCAGACATTGCGAGGCATGCGCCGCGAACGGCGCACAACGCATGCCTCGCAATGTGTGTACCTTCATATTCGTGGCGAGGCATGTGCTACGTACGTGCGTGTGCGTAGCACATGCCTCGCCACAAACATGGAGACAGACAAACGAAGCATTTGCTTCGCACGTCATGGCTCGACCCGAGCATACGTTGGTATATTTTTTCGACACACACGCCTCACTCCGTGGCATTCGTTGTGCGCCGTTCGTGGCGCATGCCTCGCAAAGTCTGGATCCAACTTTAAATATACGGTCGAAATATTGACAAACAACGAACTACTAGCACATGAATAAATAAACCGAGCAGAATGAAAGCTTCATACTAAACGCCGTGCGTAGGTACACTACTACACGCACAGCTTATGTGTGCGTGACTGTCACCGACAAGGCGCGCGGGGAGTGCGCCGGCGCCCGCTCGGGTACACAAACCGGTTTGAGGCGGCTCAGTACGCGGACAAAGTTAAGGTGTGTCACAGCGGCAGCGGCAGCGGTACGAGACGCGGACGTTTTATTTTAATTGTTTTTAAAGATGCCAAACTGTTGTACTGTGTGTATGTGTACAAATAATGGTAGGAAAAACAAGGAGACTTCTTATTTTGTATATCCAAAGGATCTTGTCAGTTAATTATATCTACTTATCCTACACATGTTTAATGCTTATTACAGAATATTTAGTTACGAGTAGATAATATCCAAAATAACTAAGATGACGATAAGGCTTTCCCATAAGAACTACAATTTGTAAGTAATTATATTGGCGTATTATTTGTTTCGTATTTTTGTTTTAGTAGGTTTGTAGAATAGTACCAAAGTATTTGTAGGTCGTCTTAGTAAGATTTCATTTGGCCTTTTCTATTAGATAGGTAGGTTCTTAACTTACGGTCGTGAAATAGTAGACAGCCCTATGAAAGTAGGTAAGAATTTTGAACTCTGTTAGGAAGCTTTCATTCTGTTCGGTTTATTTATTCATGTGCTACTAGCGATGTCAAATTACTTTTGAGAGTAGGGTAATGTCAAATCGCGAAAATCGAATTGATCGTCGGATCCGTAGCACTTTCGTAGTTGGAAAACATGCGATCTGTCAGCCGAAATTTCGTAGTTCGATTTTCAGAGTAGGCCCCCTGAATCGGAACGTTTCGATAAGTAAGTTGTCGAACGATTCAGTATGTTAGCTCGTTTTCTCTCGTTAGGAGAAACGTAGACGAAAAGAGACCACAAATCAAATCCGTCGACAGCCGACTTTCTAAACGTATTGAATCAGGGGGTTGACGACTGCTAATATTTACAAGTATGCCTTGGTATACCAGTCAAAGCTGTGCCTCGAATAATGTAATTTATTCTATTTAATTAAACAAGTCCGAGGCTGCCTCGGTTTGAGTTTAGTTAGATCATGTCGACTATGTATGAGTGATGTGAATTCTGCCATGTGAATGATTATTGTACAATAATAGTAATAAAATTATACAAAAGTTTTTGATATGTAATAATGTAATGTTTTATTTTATCTCCTCCATCGATTCTGGAACTAGAAATTTGAAATATGCGTCTACAGGTGGACGTGGGCCTCCCAAAGACTGCTACTGCTAACAATACTGTATTATGGTAGACGGATTGGAGACCCCAGTATTTTGATCCTTTTAACATAATTCCTTAGGCCACGTTTATGAAGTCGATGAGCTGCTGCTGAGCGCAGGGCGTACCTAAAGCGGTCAATTTAACACGTTCAGTGCCGGGTGCCTTCCAGGAGAGCACCCTGTAGTCGCATTCACCATGCCGGGTGCTCTCGTGGAGGGCTCATTTTAAATGCAGCTTTTTCTTGGAAAATTCATCGTCATGACACAAGCAAACACCTATTTTACGACGCAGTACCGTATTTTTCAAGGGTTTTAAACCTAATGCCAGGAAACCTCCTCGAGGGTTTACTCTTAGCGCAAATGTAATGCTGAGGACCCTCCTGGAAGGTCCGCTAGCAATATGTATGGCGTATGAACTCTGAAAAGTGGGGTGGACTTGAATGTGTTAAATGCTGGGGCCCGATCAGCGTGTATGATCACGATGCTATACACGCAAATGTAACCAACCATTATCGGCTATTGGCGTGATAGTTTCGGACTGCGTACAAGTTATCGCTCGGGTGGCGATACTTGGCGCGCTTAACATCGTGTTGCGTGGTCGGACTAGCGTTTTAATTTCGAGTGTTGCTCTCGGACTGATTAGACGCTCTGTCTAAATAATGGAGTAGAGCGATGAAATGGTGTTGGAGGTTTTACATAATTTAGAGAAGCTAAGCCCATCAGGCAGCTTTAAATAAATGTGAACACACGTTAGTCAAAATATCTGGAAACTTTACTGTGACCATCTTGGATTATTGCACGAATATTCGTTAAAAATCATGAAACCGCCAATGTGCGGCCATCGCATTAGCGCGATAACTTTTAGCGAGCAAAATACTTAATACGAAGCTTCGGCACGCATTGCTAGGCAGCTTCGTTAAGATACGTTACGTTTCTGGAGATAGAGATGTAATTTTCTTTCTTTAGTCTTAGGTTGTGGTTGTATATAATACAACCACACAGTAGGTACCTACCTCACAGTACAACTGGCGAGGCGTAAGCTGAGTTTTGCATTTGTGTGAGTGCACATAGAATTGATTGCCAAAAAGCAGTATAAATCGATTTACACCAAGCAAAGGACGCATCTGCATTCATTCTCACACAAATGCTAAGCTCAGCTTAGACCTCGCGGACGGTACGCGGCACAATGCGCGGCAAATCCTGTGGTTACATAAACGAAAAATCTGTTCATTTGTTTCATGTTTTATTTCTATTTGTCGATAGTCACACGACTGATGCGACGTCAATGATTGATGTGGATGTTTTCACGAACTGGGGCTCAATTCTCCTAAAATAAATCTTGATAAATCACAACCGAACCAAGGCCGAACCGTTCATTCAGACAGTTTTCAATTTCAAAAGCTATCAAATTGTTTGACATAAAAAACAAAATCAATATTTTTGAAAGTTTTCGAAAACAAAAACTGACTGACGGTTGTGGTTCGATTGCGTTTGGCAACAATTTATTTTAGGAGAATTGGCCCCCAGTTACGTTATATTGCCACCCAGCAAGGTACCGAAAGCAATTATAAGACCGGTTGAAAATCATCCAGCTTAATTTGCAACAAAGCTTCACCGCTTACGTAACAGGCTACGATGTAAACGCAAGCCGAGCCAAGTGGAGGACATAACTAACCGGAGTTATCCCTTGGCCCACTGCACTGACACATTAAGCACGATGCCAACTCGTTATCGCAACGAAGCTGCTGTATAACACAGGATTTTGGAATAAAAACTAGAGTTGAGCTAGACTTTGTCTATTGTTCTAAGTTTGAGACAGTTTGAGTGCCGGGTTTTCTGATTTTAATGTTGGTGCTGTACCATTTACGTTACAATTGTTTTGTTGCATAGGTATGCATAGTTCACACGGGCTTAGTAGGTAGCTAACGTAAGCTATACCCTTTTCACCGCAAGTTAATACTTGACGTTTCTCACAAAACGTTAACAATCAAAGAATATCAAATATTTTACGGTTTTTGATGATTTCGTTTACGTTTTTTCGATAGTAGTCGTCTTACGGCCACAATTTACGAAATGACCGAGCTGTAAGAACTCATCTTTGGGTGAAAAGAGTAGGTATATTACTTGTCACTTACAATAACAACTTCGTGTAAATACGCTGAAAAAGTGTTTAGTATTAGTGAAACTGCAAGAGCGAGAGAATATAAGCCGATTGTTATAATAAGAAATGTGATACGTTTCAAGTGTCCCTACACTATCTACTAATCGACGAGTAAGTACTAAGCGATAAGCGATAAGCACTGGTAACAAGTACTAAGCTCGAGTAAATTATAAGTACACGTAGTGTGGTAGAGTAGAGATTATTAAGCTATGTCTACACCATGCGGTTTCATGTTCATCTTGGGTCTTCGTCTGAGGCATGCGTGAATCGCCATAGCGCATGCCTTAGGTAGGTAATACTAGTTCGACAAAAGCGCATGCCCCTAAGCGCACACTAATCCGCCAATTGTATGTTGACTGACCGAGGCGCACCGGTGTAGACTATAAGCTGCATGCGTCTTACGGCAATAAATATTGGATGCGCTTGACGCAAGAGGAATTGAAAGTTGAAAGCGCAAGATGAACATGAAAGCGCACTGGTGTAGAGATACCATTAGAACGTCACTTTTCGATGACTAGCGGCTAATTTTGAAGTTCGGGCTACTTAGAAGTTTTTTACTTTTTTTGCTTTACGCTAGAGATGTTGATACAGATTACAGCCAATGTTGCTTGGATGGGTTCCTTCTATTTGGCAGAATCTTGATACTCCGATTTTTATTTGGCATAACTCACATGGCATAATCTTATTTAATCGAATATTTTTAAGGCATAAAAATTATTTAGCATAACTTTTGTTTGGCAGAATATTTACGTGTCCGAATTTACAATGGCATACTTTTATCTTGGCAGAATTTTGTTTCGCATAATTACCTTTGCCATAATTAATATTATGCATAATTTTGTTTAGCAATTTTGTGACAGAAACGAATCGCTGCGAAACCGACTTTACGCAGTCTTGTCTGCCCTACCCCTAGAGTGTAATTTAAACCCGCGTAGGCGCGGAGGGGTAGGGCGGCCCGCGAGCTGAGGAGCAGGTGGTTTGAAGGCCCGCCACCGCGGCTGAGGCTGGCCGGCTAAGCCGGCCAGCAAGCCGAAGCTGCGGTGGTGAGCGTTAAAACCATCTGTGACGATAAGCTCGCGTGGCGCCGCCCAAACCCCGCAGCGCCGGAGCCGTGACAGAAACAATGCTTGCTGCATGTTGCATGCCTGCTTGCATGCTGCATGCCTGCTGCATGTTGCATGCCTGCTTGCATGCTGCATGCATGCTGCATGTTGCATGCCTGCTTGCATGTTGTATGCCTGTTTGCATGCTACATGCATCCAAGCCGACATTATTTTTGTAATTAGCATTTAGGTTAGCGTTTTGATATTAGTAGTAATATCATGCCAAAAGACGTTTCTGACTGTGAATTTTCAGCGATATGATGTTTCTGCTTTTTAATTATTATGGATATAAACATTATGCCTAAAGATGATTCTGACTAACAAAATTATGAGTTTTGAATGTATGACAACTGAGTGTATGCGAAATGATTTTCTGCGAAATGAAGTTTATGCTATCCGTTGTTATGCAAAACAATATTATGACGTAAAAAGTTCTGCTATAAAAGGTAGACCCTGCTTGGATAGCAACAGTACCTACCTACTTAGTTAGGTCCCTGCGTTAATATTTCCCTTGAAACTTTGATGGACTGCCAAACTGACTTTATGGGTTACATTGAACGTTATGTTGTTATAAAGCCGGGTACGCGCACGAATGAACACGAACATCGAACACAAATTACTATGAAGGTGTTCGCCGAACACACTGTTCGGTAATGGTACGCACGTGCAAACAATGTGTTCGATATTTGTGTTCGCGATGTTCGTGTTCGCACGTACACGGCTTAAAATTTTTAGTTAAATGTGGATTCAAAAGTAAATAAACAAAATCTAACATTTGCTAGGGAATTTGTTCTGCCGGCGCCGTGCTTAACAGCATAAACACTAGGAAGCGGTGAAATGCAGGCGTTTTTGGCGGCTGTCTTCTGGATCATTGACGTTCAAAAAGAAATAAATCTATAGGTAATACTAGTCTATTTTGAATAAATGAGTTTTGAGTTAGCGTAAAATCCTACCTGTATTCCCTGAAGGGTTGGGCAGTGGTATGTAGACCCTTATTTTGCCATTATGTTTAAGTCCCATGTAATAGGGGGCGAGCCTATTGGCCTCAAACGGGCACAAATCCAGACTCCGGGCTGCTACTGAGAAATTCCACACGGAAACCCCAATAACATTTTGCCCGACCTAGGGATTGAACCCGGGACCTCATGCTCAGCAGTCGCGTTTGCGACTCCTAGACCAACGAAGCAGTAAATAAATGCAATCGGGTATTTGACTGAAAAAAATTAATTAGTCCGTCAGTTAGATTAACAAAAAAAAAAACCCGTATTTTTTCTTTTGTTACGTAAACCAAAATTGACGAAGATACGGCACTTTTAAAATTGGCAAAACGTCACAAGCAGGTACAATTTTTACTTGCTTCTGACGTCACAAGCCCCCCCACTCTCGAGTTTTGATGCGTTTTATCTTTCCAAATATTCATAGATTTAACAAAAGAAAAAATACGTGTCCATTATTTTTCAAAACTCTAACTGGTGGACTAATTAGATTTGCAATTTATTGATGCTGTCAACATGCCTATTACCTATCTAAGTTAAGTCTACTTATAATTTATTGGCTGGCTTTTCCAACGAATCTCACCAATGGATACCTACATTTGGAGCGAACAACTTCATTACAAGTTATAAGTTATTTGTAACGATTAACACAGCCAACTTCAAGCTAACTTATTAATAAGTTAACTATAAAAATATTTATGCAAATTAATTAATAGGTACAAGATAACTACAGCTTATTAGTAATTAGCGGACATAGTCCCTTTTCACCGTAACGTGAGTTCTGACGTTTCTTTACAAAACGTTACCAAACAATTGAAATCGACCCTCAACCCTCGACAATCGTCGAACAATCGACCCTTTGGCTGCTAAAAAGTTGGGGATACTTGCAGAGGTGAAACGGTACTTCACGCCTGAACAGGTGAACAGCTGCTCAGTGCTCAACTTGTATAAAGCGCAAGTTCGGTCATGCATGGAGTACTGCTCTCACCTCTGGGACGGATCTGACAAATACCAACTCGATGCACTTGAATCGATCGACAAACGAGCCAAGAGGCTTATCGGCAACGATGCACTGGTCAACTCAAAGCTCCAGAGCCTTGAACATCGACGCAGAGTTGCCAGCCTATCGGTTTTTTATCGGTTACCTTTCGGAGAGTGTGCGATGGAACTGCACAATTTGATTCCGCCTGGCCCTTTCCATCATCGGACTACAAGACGCACGGTAATGCGCCATCGGTACATGGTGAACATCCCACTCATACGTACAAAGCGTTTTGCGAACACTTTCATTGTTCGCACAGCTCAGGAGTGGAATTCCCTGCCGGAGTCTGTGTTTCCTGATAGTTACAACCTTGGGGTTTTTAAGTCAAGAGTGAATTGGTTACTTCTAGGCAAGCGTGCTTCACCGTCGACCACATCATCGCTTACCATCAGGCGAGATAGTGGTCAAACGCGAGCAAATCGCTAATTAAAAAAAAAAACAAAGAATATCAAATATTGACAAAAAAAAAAACATGGATAATATAGCTATTTGACGGTTTTTGATGATGTCGTTTACGTTTTGTCGATAGCAGTCTCCTTATGGCTATAATTTCGAAATGACCGCTATGTCAGGACACATCTTTCGTTGAACAGAGTATAATAAGTAAATGTAGATAAATCTTGATTTTGTCTAAGGAACATCAATCTTGTCAGATTAATTGATAGCCCTTAATCAGCACCGAGCATCCATTAGGCTATCATCTAAAATAAAATCTCAAGCAATTTCCCGACACTTGACGTTTCAAGAGGTTCGTAATTAAAAGGGACAATTAAAAATGGCAGTTAAGGTTACGATAATAATAACAATTAAATGACTCGTCCGTTGTTAAACCGGAGATAACAATGGGTCAGATTAAGTAAATCTATGCAAATTTAGACTGGGCGGAAGACTGTAATAGGGGGTAATTTGGGTTCTCTCACTGGCAACACTGAAAATGGCGGGCGCGCTAAAATGTTACGTAAATATTAAAATGATAAGGTTTGTAATTGTTTTGTGTAATTAGCGACGCATTTTATTTTTATTTTAGGATGGATTATGAATTTCGTGTAGGTTTGTTGAAGGGCTTGCAATTAAATAAACATTTGAGGTAATTACTGCTTGCTTGGCTTAGTAGCAAGAGCATGGCGGATCAAGAATTGCTAGACACGACATTTAATGGTTTTTATTATTGTTAGGGCTACTAAATATATTTTATAAACTGCTGTTTTTTATATGGACCTCTTCCGTAGCCTGCAACTGATAAATCATCGTAACAATGTGAGAAGATCATTAATTATTAATACGTGAACATCGAAAATTGACGTAGGTACCCGTGTAGGTACTTTTCTAGAGGTATTTATTTAAAAAGAGGGTACTGAAACTTATATCATTTGACAGATAATGTGACAAATGTGCACAAACAAAAACATGGGTGTAAGTATGTTGCCGTTAAGGCAGGTAAAATAATAGTCTGATTTCGACCACAAGCGATACTAGGATCGAGAATAAAAACCGGTCAAGTGCGAGTCGGACTCGCGCACGAAGGGTTCCGTCCGTAACTCCGTACCATTATCTATAAAAACGGCAAAAAAATCATGTCTGTTGAATTTTTGTGTTGAGTCCCCCTTAAATATTTGTTTTATTTTAATTTAATTATTTATTTTTAAAGTTAATATAGTATAACTAAATATTCTGTGAATATTTAACGTCTACCTGTTGCCGTTATCAATATCGAGTAAAAACGAACAAAAAAATTACGTTTGTTGTATGGGAGCCCCCTTAAATATTTATTTTATTCTGTTTTTTAGTATTTTTTGTTATAGCGGCAACAGAAATACATCATCTGTGAAAATTTCAACTGTCTAACTATCACGGTTCATAAGATACAGCCTGGTGACAGACGGACAGACAGACAGACGAACAGCGGAATCTTAGTAATAGGGTTCCGTTTTATCCTTTTGGTACGAAACTCTAAAAAAGGACAAAATGTTCTTTATCAAAGTCAGACCGTAGGGCTTCGCCTTTGATGATCCCTGTTTCAAACTAATCAGATACCCAATTAGGAGTCTAATTGTTTACATAATCAGAGATGTAATTGAATTATTATAATTTTTTTCGCCGCGTATCTCGCAGTCTCTATAGCGAACGGTAAAAAACTTATATTTTCACAGGGATATATGACCAAATACAATATATTAAGTAGGTAACTATCAATGTCGCCCTTGCATTTGAAAGTAACCCCGGTTTACCGGTACTTAATTAATTGCTATCGTTGAGTACATCATCGATCCTCCATGACAGTGGGCTTAATTACTTACATTCAAAATTAAATAAACTTGTCACAGTTTCGGAGATTTCCAGTCAGAATATGCAAATACCGTTGTGAGTGTCATTGTGCCATTTATTATGCGCCTCGTAATTACTTCGGGGACAGAACGATACTGTTGCAAGTTAAAAAATCCGTTAAAATTTGTCTCGTGTCAGCGTTTTAAAGACGCTAACATTTCTCGCAAATAAAAAGTAAAAACGCGCATTTCGCGTGTGCTGAGATTAATGTCGATGTACGACTGTGTTGGGGATGGGAAGTTTGAAATATCGATAATGTTTGTTTCTATAATTTAAGTTTAAAGATAGATACTTACTGTGTAGCGTTCCACCAGAGATTCCGGAGTAACTCAGCATGTGCTGAAGACGGCAACCGAGTTTTAGTGAGTTGAAATCTCTTATATCCGATCTGCCTTTCAGGAAATAGGGTATCTTTGATCGGTTACCCTAAAAAAAGGAACCTACTGATGGACGCTGTCTATAGTCTTCGGATCTGACATCTTTATGATCGAATTTACAATAAACCCCTCAATTCGCAAGAATTCTACCCGGTGGGGTCTCACCTTTCTCGGATTGTTTACGAAATCAATGAATACCCGTAAAAATGCTGCGAACCTCGAAGTAAATAATTTCATCAAATAAACTTTTTTTTTTCTTTCTTTCTTCTTCCATTTAATTCACTTCGGATATCTACGAAAGACGCATCTTTGTTAACTTTATTAAAACTTTCATATAAAGATGAATATTTTGTACTAACGTCCGTTTTTTATTCTTTTTTTATTTCGTATTAGTCCTGCGTTTGGCCGCCATCTCGCCTGATGTTAAGCATGATGCGGTCTACGATGGAGCACGCTTGCCCAGAAGAAACCGATTCACTCGTGACTTGAATACACCCAGATTGTAGCAGTCGTGCAACACCCACTCGGGCAGCGCATTCCACTATTTGGTGGTTTTCACAAAGAAAGTGGAATCAAAGCGCTTCGTTCGGGTTTTTGGTATACCAACCATGAACCGATGGCACTTTTTCGTGCTTCTGGCCGTCCGATAGAAAAAAGGGCAGGGGGGAATTAGATCATGCAGATCTGAAGCACAAGTATTTACTTAAGTTCCTAATGGTATATCTTCTTATCGACATTTTTTTATCGATACTACCCTCATCCCTTGTCGTCAGCCGTCGTCTCGCGGCTGCTGCAGGAATTTTATTTCACTTCATTTCGCCGTGACATGCGGCACGTTAGCCATTACGGATGATGTAATAACACATTTTTTGAATTGTTTTAAGGAACTGCAGTTGTGGAATGTTACATGATCCATGGCTTATGACTCTTGCACTCCAGTTTCTAAGAACGTTCTTATTTCAAAGAATAGTTACCCTAATATAATAAAATAAATAAATAACGAAGGGGTTGTTGTGTTTAATTCTGTATGCATTAAAGTGTTAATAACTACCTACCTACGGGATTAAGACAAGAGTTCTGTTGGTACCGTATATCAAATACTTATCTCTACATTGTTATGGTCGTGAAGGCTAGAAGAGTTTAGGTTATGTTATAATACTGGATCCGATTTCTTTGCTGATGAATGGAAGAAGATAAAGTTAGAATGTTTGCAGTTCTGTGAGAATCGAGTGATATGAATTAATTTTATTTTGTATAACTGAATTTAGAGTTCATGGCTTATCGCTGTACTAAAATAATAATAAATTAATAAATACCTAAAAATGTTCAACCATTCTCCCTTGATTCTTTTTCTATGAGCTTTGATTTATCAACGAATTCTTATGTTCCTATAAGTACAACTTTCTCAGTGATGAACTCCGTGACCTCTGAGGGCTGAGGCTGAATAGTCATTGTTTTTGCCTCGAGTCTGCGGGGAGGACGCAAAAAATAGTTGTCTATGGCAAAAGGACGGCGCGCGCTGCGATGCGAATAATCCACTAGTAATATAAACAGTGTCTCTTCTCTTCGCTTTGGTTAGGGGAAATTGGGGTGGCTGTGTGTTTGGATTAAAAGGAATAGTCCGTAGCTGATTATTTTTCCACATTTTCCTTATAATTTCTATGTGGAGGTGAGGAATCAAACGGTTATCTAATGTCATGAAATATAGTTTCTTTCTGTGTACAGACGCTAGCTCTTAAAGCTACTACAATCTGTCAAATTTCTTTAATGTATTTTCATCTTTATCGCAAACGCATTAGGTTCAAGGTTGATTGTGAAAATTTGACAATTTCGGGTAGCTTGTGCTGGCGTCTGTGCATCGTTTCTGACCATTAAATTAATGTTTTATGATTGTACATTATGTACCAAACAGAAGGAGCGATGGGTGTTGAATTGTGATCAAGTAAAGTTATTGCAGTAATGTACAACAAACAATATCTGGTAGGTACATTTTTTATATTCTTAAATGCGTGGGTAGGCTTTTTAAGATAAACCCTTCAGTCATATTGGCTGCTAAGTTGCTCGGGACACAGTTGATCGTTATACTTATGTTTTTAGCTGCCATACATATAGCGGTAGCTGCAGCCTTAATTATTATTTTGACCGAAATATAATGTTTCACGTGTTAAAGACTTCCGAACTTTCCCTACAAGTATGGTTACCCTATCCCCGACTAAGAGAGTGAGTTTATTAAAAATTGGATTTGTTCATAGCGTGGCACGCGGCGCCGCCCTTACACCGGCACATTATTATTATTATTTTATTATTACCCCATAAGTGTGGAACCCAGTAGGCTTGTCGGTGGGTAAATATTTTGTTTTGATTAGACGTATGGATTCTTTATCTTGTTCTAGAGAGGTGTATCCACAAACAAGAATTATTTTTTCAACATTTTTGCTTGCTATTTTTTCTTTTTTTTTTTGACTGCGATACACAAAACTACTAATTATGTGCATTTTAATTTCTGTTGATGGAATGCTTATTCAGTTATTTATAAACTGATGTAGCGGGCAGTTCACGCGACCCGCGACATAATGTGTTATGATTTGTGTCTATTAGTAATAGCGGAGACATTCAAATGTAGAGTTCCTTTTAATGACAACCAATTAAACCGAATAAGCAATCGTAAAACAATTTAATTTTAGAAATTTACGTAAGAACATTTCGGACTACTTAGGCTTTCTTGCATTACTTCATATTAGCGTAAAGAATGAGGTACATACAAAATAAACATTCGCCACACTTTTCTCAGTACCCTTGAGCCCTAAACGGCACTGATAAAATATCCAAAACGCGAAGTTAGCAGCCCAAAATTATATCATAGATCTTGTGCAATGGCGGACAAAAGTAAATGACTACAAAAAAAACCTGTCCCTTTTTAGAAATACTAACATACTGTAGGTACTTTTACGTATGGTAAGATTTAATTGATGTTATCCGCTGATGTTTTTTATATAATAAGAACTGCCTTACACAGTGTACCTATTTACTACATACAGTGGGTCAACGCCCATACATTTGACAGGTCCTATGAAATGTCAAAATGATGTAGGGGCGGAGGTTATGTCCCAGGTATGCAGTATGGCTACTCGGGACATAACCTCCGCTCCTTCACCCCGCAACCCCCCGCACGATTGCTCTGCGACAATGTTCTACGTTGACCGACTGTAAGGAGTAAGATATAGGTAGACTGTGGCCTTACTAATTGTAAGAATAAATACCGGTGAGTATGGGCGCATCGCAAGGATTTTTGAATAAGATTACAAAACAAGCAGACACAGCAGAGATTTAAGTCATAAGTACTATTTTAAGTAAACATATAAACATTATATTTCAAAATAAAAAGTAATATTATCATTTCACGTTTAATGTCAATAAATTCAGCATAGCTTAACAACATCTGCCGGAATAATGGCAGTATTGACGAATCCCAAATAATTGTAGGCTGCGTTTTAAATTATCGAAAACACTTTTTAACTTAACTTAATATAACTTCTAAATCTGTTCAATTCTAAATCCAAGATACTTACGCTTTGCTTCTCCGACTACGAATTAACGAAACAATTAACAATTTAATTACCATTTACCCCTAAAAGCTGTGCAGTTGCCGCGCCGGCACAGCAAAGATGCGTACGTATTTGTAAATTAGATCGGAACTTGTTTAATCCTGTTTGTGACCCTTCACCCTCTGCCCTCCGGCGCGACCTAAAATATTGCTGACATTTTTCAGGGACTTAGCTCTCTGCCCACCCCTCAGCGATGAGGGATAGTTATAACGAGATGCGTTTGTTTGCCATCCGAAGGGGCGGTGAATTAATTTTGTTGAAATCCAACGTGATATATTAGAGTTGGTTCATTTTCGTGGCACAATGTGTAAACGATATTCCACGGTAAGCTATTATGGTTTTTAATTTGGTAGGACTCTGGAGTTATTAGATTAAATTGGTTAGTTAGTTATTAAATTTAATTTTAGAATCAAATTAGTTTTCAGATTTTGAGAACAAAAAATTAATGCTTAGAATTTTAGGTTACGTTTTCACCCATTCTTTAACGGATGTGGCTAGTGGCTAGATGTCTGCAGGCTATTTGCTATGTAGGGATCGAAACCTCCAAGTGTTTCGAACACTATGTTAAGCTCTCGACGGTCTTAAAAAAGATGAGACACAGAAATTTAAAGTCTTATTATTTCGATTTCTGAGGGATAGAATGATGAAAATGACAATTAACGAAGTTCTCTGGAATAAGATGGGTATCTGGTTAATGAATTAATGACCAACCGAAAACCGCCGGGTAGGGGGTACACTGGCTACCCAATCGCCAACAAATTATTTCCTGACCCCCGCAATGTAGCAGCATAAATATCAATATAATTACAGTCAAATCAAACCAAATCAAAGCGAACATCATTGTCGGTACAAATCTATCGTCCGGGTGGTCTCGTAGCGCGCCTGCGCCGTCATCTGCGCTTGCGCAGCGTTGCCAATCGCTTAGACGCGGCGGTCATTTGTACTGAGATGGTAACGCTAAGGTTTTTTCTTTTGAAGGAATTTGAAGGAAGTAATCTGAGAGGGGAAATTAATTCGAGGATGAGTTTTTAAAGCCTTTGTGGATAAAAGAGATGATTGCTGGTGTTGTCATGTTGCTAGACTAAAAATGTACTTATAACTATGGTCCACGTTGGGTATACTTTAAAATCTTTGCTCCTGGACTACTGGTTACGAAAGGGGTCCTCAAATCAATAAACCATTAACGAATAGAATTTATAGATTAACCACGTAAGCTAGCCTTTATACAATTATCTTTCTTATTTAGTGAAGCAGCCACAATCATAAGGCATAAGGTACGTAAGTAGTACATATTACTTCTATGAAGGCAGCTCATATCCAAGTTATTAGTGGACGACAGTACCAATAATTAAAAAAAAAAACTCATCCCTTAATTGTGGTCTAGGGTCGGTACAGTCCGAAATGGCTCTAAATGGAAGTGAATGGTGAGATAGTGGTCAAAGGCGAGCAGATCGCTAAATAAAAAAAATAAAAAAATGGCGGCGCTTCTTGTGAAGGAAAATGTCAAAAATCTGTCAAATCCAGTGCATTTCATATTAGTTCTCTATTTCGCCACTTTCAGTTACATTCATGTTAGTTTGTAATTGAAGAAATCTATACATAAAAAGATTAGTAAAAAGAGAAAGGTCCTGACTGACTGACTGACTGATTGACTGACATACTGATTGATTCATCAACGCAGAGCCTAAACCACTGAAGCTGGAAACATGACATTTGGACAGTAGGTTTCTTTTGTGACATAGGCATCGACCAATGAAGAGTTTTTGGAAACTCTACCCCTAAAAGGGTAATAAGGTGTAAAAGGGTGAGTTGGGTTGTTAACGTTTATATGAAAATCCTTATTCCATGGGATTATTAACTTGAAATTTGGCACAACTCTTCTAAGTAAATACCTAATTTAAAACTTTTAGGTTTTTAAAACTACACCTAATAACGGGTTTAACGAGGATTTAAAATTTCACGCATGCGAAAGCTACTTTTAAATAAAACGAACAATAAAATCATGGTTACTTTAACAATCTATAGTCCTATGGTCAGTACAACGTCAATTCACATCACAATAATCATTGTATATCACTTTTGTTCATCTATATCAATGTCTGCGCCCGATGTTTCTATTTCTACGTCGCCGTCGGCCCTGCTGACAAATCAATCGCGGTCATGAGTGATTGGCGATCGACTGGTTTCAATCGGATAGCGATTTGCAATTGATCTATGATTGGAGTGATGCCGTTTATATGATATTATAATGATGGGAAGATGGTTTGATGTTTGTAAATACTTATTATAAGAATAAACAGTGATCGCACATGTGATTTGTGTACAAAACACACGTTTAATTTCTATTTTTAAAAATCCTAATATTCGTTGCAGTCATTCATAGTTTTTTTGAGACAGGTAAAGGGATAAAGGCACTTTAAAATTAATGAAAATAACAACAAAAAAATGTAAGCCGCTCTTCTGAAATAACGCTATCCACTATAAAATAAAAGAGTGGTCACAGTTTTAACATAACCTAACCTCGAGATTTCAGTTATCTGTTTGTCATTTTATTTCTTAGGGGACTTTGAAGTTAGAAGCAGGAACATTATACTGCAAACTATTATTTTAAAGAAGACTTTTAAAGTTACAAGTATTAAAACTATAGTGAAAACTATTAATTTAAAAGCTAAGATTTTTTTAAAGTGGATACTATTATATTTTAAGTTCATTTATTAAACACCATGCAAAAAAGATAGAAAGTACTAATGTTCTTGATTACTTCTTTTAGACCTAAAGCTTCATTTCTCTTTGTAAACAGGCAATTCCAATATCCTTTTATTCAAAGACGAAAACTTCTAGGTATATTCCAATCACCCAGCAGCCAAAGCCAGGATAATCCGCATCAGCTACGTAATTAGTTCTGTTCCGGCAGAACAAAAGACGATCAGAACACATCGATGTTACAGCCGAGTGACTGGCACCGCGCCGCGGACTTCGCGGAACTTGCGTTTGTCACACAGCAGTAACTACTCGTATATTGTACCGATATGTTAATTTAGTTGGCGGCTTTATTGCCAACATTGTTCCAAGGGAATGGATGAATGTCTCTGATTTGCTTTGACTGGCTTTGAGCGAGTTGAATGCCACGGTGATTCAGGCAAGCTGTTGTATTCGTTGTTTTACAGCATCTGTCTACTTTCTACTAAAGCGGCGGGTGTATTTTATAGCAAAATACTCTAGACTCTGTACGAATACCTTTTTTTTGTTTTCGGCTGTTGTCCTTCAAGTGGCGCCCGGCCTTCAGGGATAAGACCAGGGGCCCTAATTCTCCTAAAATAAATCTTGATAAATCACAATCGAACCAAGGCCGAACCGTTCATTCAGACAGTTCTCAATTTCAAAAGATATCAAATTGTTTGACACAAAAAACAAAATCAATCATTTTGAATGTTTTCGAAAACAAAAACTGACTGACGGTTGTGGTTCGATTGCGTTTGGCAACAATTTATTTTAGGAGAACAATTTATTTTTGGGCCCTAGGGAGTGTGGGATTCTTACTTCACTATAACCCCGGTAGTCACCATCTACACATGGAGGGTGACACTGTGTCCTTTTAAAAGACCACCCCAAAACCTGTGCAACACCTGTTAGGGCACATTTCTGGGGAGACTGTAAAGTCGGGTTTTTGCGCCCTTATGACTTGTATTCACGCCAACGACCTTGAGCATTTGGTACCGTACTAACTTACGACGAGTCGACGACAGAGACAGGGACGAGTGCGAGTGTGACATAGACGCAATCTGTAATTTGATGCATTTTTAATTTAATATAATGAAACTAATACATATTTAAAAAAAGTAACAAGTCCAAGTTATTGCCCTTTGTATTGCAAAGCAGAAGATATTTTTTTATAGTCTTTTGATAAAAATGTAGGAGTAAAATGGTTTTATCTCAACGATTTGGAGGTGATTTGGTGGTTTTTTCTTATTATGTGATGCCCATAGAAAAAATCTGGCAAGTCCAAGTTACGTATCATATCCTGTAGATTACTACCTATTTTTTCAGATATATTTTCTCTGTAAATGCCAACGAAAAGTTGCTTCATCTGCACGCTTTTTTTCCGAGAGGATCCTTAACATCGTGCAGACTATACCTAGATACGCAATCGATTTTTTTGGAACAAAATGGAGTGTAATCAACATTTAACTAATATTCATCATCATAGAATCGGTCATTTTATGTAATATTTTTTGTAGTATAACTGTTTCCATCTTGAGTATTAGGTATGCACAGATTTTTGGAGAGCTGATGTTCAGGGCAGGCAAAATAAATCTGCCGTACTACGTACTACTTTTCTATGTGTGTTCTAAAGCGGAATTAAAACCTGCTATTCTGCTACCCTGCGCATCCCAGAAGGCACATGCTCCGTTGCTATGCCATTAGTTACGCATACAGATCATTGGGTTCCACATTCTCTGAATTACTAGGGATATTAATGGGATATTATATACATTTAATTGAAGGGTACCTGAGTCAACTTTACCTAGATCTGTAGATTAGTTGAACTAGTATAATAATTCGGGCGTTATAACAGTTTAATGTCTTATTCAAACGCCAGATAATTAACGCGATTGTCTTGAACTAAGCTCGGCTTGTGTTGAATTATTTGAATATTTGCGTTATCTGCAGTCATGGTTTGGTTCATATTTCCAGCCGATTGACATAATAAAGTTAGTTTATGTTTAAGTCTTATAATATTTGATAATAACCACCTAAAGGTTGGATTATGTTGTAATGTGGACAACAGGTTCAATTGACAGACAGGGTAAAAATAAAATATAGGTAAATAAGTCCTACTTAACTATGTAGCATTTCAATCATATTTAATCGTATATAAAATCAATTTAAATATTTCTATTAAAAAAAAAACATTTAAAAATAATAAAGAACTAGCGACCAGCCCCGGCTTCGTGCGTGTACGTTTTGTAGCTTAAAACCTTCCTCTTGAATAATTCTATCTATTAAAAAAATACCGCATCAAAATCCTGCAACGCATATTGCGATACTTCGGCCACATTGCTCGCAGAGGTGCCGATAACCTGGAACGTCTAATGGTAACAGGAAAAATAGAGGGCAAAAGGCCGAAGCCCAAAACGATGGTCTGATCAGATATCCGAACAACTCGCGATACCTATAAGTGCCGCAATCCACCAGGCAACTGATCGCAACAGATGGAGACAGACCGTAGACAAGTTGAAATGGAGTCACGATCCTCAGTAGTGAGGAAACGATTAAGAAGAAGAAGTTTTAAAGATCTAAGCATACATAGGGACAGACAGCGGGAAGCGACTTTGTTTTATACTATGTAGTGATTGTAGCCCACCGACATCGGGAACAGGGTCCAAGCTGCAAGTCATGGCTCCAAAGAAACGAACCTCCTCGCTATGCGTGCCGTATCACTAAGTACTGTTTCTGTATCAAGCCCTTGATCCAGCCGCCCAACGAGAGCCACAGCCACATAAGGTGTTGATCGAGGCTCTTAGCTATTAGGCCATTTGCTGTAACGACTATCGGGACAATGACTGCTGAGTCCACATCCCACATTCCGACAACGTCGTGTGCTAAACCAAGATATATTTCTATAAATCTTATTCATTACTAATACAACACCAATTAAATCCTATTTAATGAGTATTATTTATTTGTTTGATGTTAGCATGTCTTGTTTATGATTCGGTTTGTCACTGGATTCGCGAAAGCAATTTTATTACAAGCTTCAGTCATTTTATTTGGAGAGACATGACTCAGTGCTATAATTTCCTCTGCTAAGAATAGGTGACACGACTTTTTTTTGTAGGTGTCTTAAATTATGTAATATACAAGGTTAGTCGGAAAGGGGGTACTAATCCGAAGGCCACTTATAGTATCACTGATGACTGTTTTATAGCAAGTGTTAAAATTTCAAAATTCGATCATTTTTATTTCCATGGAAAATTAATTTTATTTTAGTTTTTTCAAATATTCTTCATCTCTGCTTTAGTTACAAATTCAGAAAATGGTGTTTCTAATTCATGACCCCAAATATGACCTAAAATGTAAACACAGCTGATCATTACTGGGGATAGATAGATTTTTGAGTTTTTTTTTTGAGATTTTTGATCAACTGTTTCTCTTAAACTATTGACTTTTGGGAAAAGTTGTAGAACAAACGTTATTCATTATTATGTGTACTTTAACACTTTTTTGGATTAGTACCCCCTTTCCGACTAACCTTGTTTATGAAGTACCAAACCATCTATCATGCAGTACCTAATGTAGTCTCTACATCCAGCAACTGTTATTTATTTTTTCCTATTGAACTGCTTGTAGACGATCCGTTTCTACGTAATCAGCTAATCAGGCAGTCATTGGCGAGACCTGAAGGATCTCCAGCCAATGTGGAGGGATGGGGGGGGGGGGGCAAAATGCTTATCCTAAGTTAACTACTTAACCTACACTAACATCATGCACTAAAGGTGACCCCTAGGGGGACTCGGACCTCAGCTTAAAGCGTTGCTGGCGGGAGATTCGGAGAAAGACAGCTTGATGAGGGCTGAATTATCGATGTGAATCCACTGTCCATCATAATAGTATATGCTCGCAAAAGTCCATTGTATAGAGTGTAAGACTAAAGTGTGGCGGGCACTACGTCGAAAGACGGAACTACAACAAGCCTTAACTTCGACAGGACGGAAGTTCGACATGACAAGACAAGACACAAGACTTAAGGCACAGAGTCCCGCCGAGCGGAGGAGCTTATATTTTTGACCTTAATCAAATAATTGTATTTTATGGACTATTTAATACTACTCAGACAAAATTAATAAAACTTCTTAAATAGCCCATAAATACTTTTATTTAAATATAAATTATATTTAAATGGGGTGCATGAAAGGAGCCTCCCCGAGTGACGTATCTCTTGTGCCACTATACGCCCGGCGCACCCTGGGCAATCAGCGAGATACTCACGCTGATTGGCTAATCCTTTCACCACGATGGCAATCCAAAGTCCACCTTTAAAGCCGGCTCTGTGCGTAGTCTCGATTAACATCGAAGGGTTCTCAGAAGACAAATCTGAAATGCTTTCCGATTTGTACCGCAAAACTCACTGCGATATTCTTTGCGTTCAAGAGACCCACCGAAGCGAAACCCAAAGCCGGCCACACATACCTGGACTAACGCTTATCGCCGAGATCTGTCACCCAAAGCACGGTAACGCAGTGTTTGTTGCTCCCGGCGTAAGTATACTATCCACCAAGTGCTCCACCGAGAACGGCATTGAAGTGATCACTGTAGATGTCGGGAAATGTTCCATTACTTCAATTTTTTTATAATATAAATTAGCATTCTTAGTTTCCGAGATATTTAAGGTTAATGTGGGCGATCCGGATTCATAGCTAGCGAGTGTATTTATTTAATGTAATGAAACAGCATGCTTTTACTAATAAGCAGGCAATTAGTGCCTTCAAGCAAATACTTCCTAGCAATAGTAGGTACAGGAAAAAAATTGGACTGAGATATACTCCATTTTCTCTAGATGAGAATTGACACCTAGAATTGTGCACAATTATGCACGTGCACCAATTCATATGCATAATTGTAATAATTGTGCATAACTCGGTCACCACTCACTCGCAGACGTCTGCAAGCATTCTGCAAGTGTCTAGGAACCTACTACAGAATGTAATACAATTTCTCAGAGTCAATTATAATTGTCTCAACTTGTATGACACGCATAACTGATGTCTTTGTTTGCAGTTAATTTGCGGGTTGTTTATTAATGTAACTGCTAGTTAGTGTTGTTTGTATTGTTAATTGTTATGTTTAATTTCTTTACTATTTTAGACGATAGACAGCTTTAAGAAATCCCATAAGGCGCTTTCCCCGCCGAAAGTGGCGCAACTTCAGAAAAAAAGCATTATTTCCGTCATCACACAACATATTGAAATTTCGTACGTACAACATTTTAGTCAAGTGTTGCAGAAATTTTCGAACACCAAAAAACAATACTTTACATCCTAGGTTAGAAGTTTTAGTAATTAATGCTAAAAACGGCCGTTTTTGGTACTTATTGCTAGAACTTCGAATCCAGAAGCTCTAGGTATTGTTGATATTTGGTGTTCGAAAATTTCTACAACTCTTGACTAAAATGTTGTAAGTACTTACGAAATTTCAATATGTTATGTGTTGACAGAAATAATGCTTTTTTTCTGAAGTTGCGCCACTTTCGGCGGGGAAAGCGCCTTAATAGATGTAAACCAGCTTAATGAATTTTATCGCGTTCGGAAAATTTTGTAATGCCCAAATAAAATTTTGTAATTTGTGGCAAATAAAAGGCATGTAAAAGTGATTATGAAAAATAAGCTTGAAAGGGAAAAGTTTTTTTTTCTGATCTACTTTGTCGTCTGTTGACGGCGAGACCTGAAGGGTCTCCAGCCAATGGGGGGAAGTAAAATACTTAACCTAAGCTAACTACTTGTACTACACTAACATCATGACTATCTGCAATAACAGCACTAAGGGCGACCCCTGTGGGACTCGGACCTCGGCTTAGGGCGTTGCTGGCGGGAGCTTGGGGGGGGGGGGAGGGAGACAGCTTGATGAGGGCTGAATTATCGGTGTGAAGTAAAATATTTAACCTAAGCTAACTACTTATACTACACTAACATCGTGGCTACTAGCATCAGGGCGACTCCTAGTGGGACTCGGACCTCGGGTAAGGGCGTTGGTGGCGGGAGATTGGGATCCCCTTGTTGAGGGCTGAATTATCGGTGTGACTGCGGAGTCTGAAGAGACGAAGGGAAAAGCGAAGTATATTTTCAATGGGTGCAAGACAACCTACGGGTATTTTTTTGAATTACGGCGGTTGGTTGCGTGATCAATACTTAGGGGGTAGGTATTTCACCAACCTATCGATAATGTAGTCCGCAACTATTCAAGATAAGCTAAATGTGACCTATAAATATGACATTAATGTGTTCAATAATCTTGTCATTATCACTATTAACATGTAGTGAAAAGCAAATGTTAGATATTGAAAAGTTTAAGAGACCGAATTAGTTTAATGAACAGTTAATTAATTATAGGTTGGTGAAATATCCCCTCAGTATTTTAATTTTGTAATAACTGCATTATTATGCCATTGTTTGTTACCCTGAAGATAAAACATAAAATTATATACATAATATATTAAATAGTAACATACAAATGTTTGTCCAAAACAGTTACACCCCAATTTCGAAGAGAAAACAAGGAAAATCGAAGTTAGAGTCATTTATTGGACGAACAGAGAAGTAATAATAGTTAGATAAAAGTGTTAACTAAGTTTTACCGATTACCCCACTTCTAAAGCTACTTGTTAGAGTGAAGAAACAATTAATAGGAACATTTGCACTGTGAGTTGCACCCATAAAACACAGGTTTCTAACGACGTTTTCAGATGCGTTAAATATTTTAATTAGCTCAACCAATTAAATTAGCCTATCGCGGACTTTCTCGCTGGTACTCTACATTGATTAATTTTCACATTGGATCTATTAAATACCGCCATCAAAATAACTCATTTGCGTTACAGGTCTTGGTTAGTTACACTCGGGAGCAATGCATCTGGGTAAACATAAACCTTAATATTTCGGATACTAAAAATGATAGCTTATTGAAATAAAACGTATTTTATAGACTATTTAATACTACTCTAATAAAATTAATAAAAGTTCTTAAATCGTCTATAATATATATTTGTAATTAGTTACGGTTACGGTTGACTCACGTGCATTTTTCGGGATTGCCCGACTAGTTTCGGACCCAAACGGAGTCAAATGCATCCGGTGCAGCGTTAGTTTGGCTCGCGACCTCACCGCGTGTGCAGCTCATGATTAAGGTTTCCCTTTGTGTCCGAAACTTGTTGGGCAATCCCGAAAAATGCACGTGAGTAAACCGTAATCACTACATAGTATAAAACAAAGTCGCTTCCCGCTGTCTGTCCCCGCTGTCTGTATGCTTAGATCTTTAAAACTACGCAACGGATTTTGATGCGGTTTTTTTTAACAGATAGAGTGATTCAAGAGGAAGGTTTTAAGCAATAAAACGTACACGTGCAAAGCCGGGGCGGGTCTCTAGTTAATCATAAACATGAATGTGTCTCACGAAAGTTATAATACAAAAAAAAGTCTATAAAATAATTTTTATTTAAATAAACTAGCATTCTTAGTTTTCGAGTTATTACGTTTTATATTGGTGACCCGCATTCATTGCTCCCGAGTGTATGTAAATGTTATTTCCTCTATCAATTTCTTTTATACGATGATTTCGTTAAAATACATAGGTAACATCGAAATAAACTTGTCACCTGTCTGGAAACCATTGATCCCCTTTGGTACGAAGTGACATCAAATTGAAATGTGAGGAGAAAGCAATGAGATCCCTCGTAATATAGGGAAAACCTTTTGTTTTACATGTTACAGACAATATCCAGGAAATAAAATACTTGTTACATTGTTGCATTATGTGAAAATGGTGGAGTGTTGGTAAAATATGAGCTTACTACAATAAAAGATAAGCATACAACATAAGATAGTTTTGCGTACGAATGTGGATGGTTATAAGAGTAGAGGAAGACCAAAGACACGATGGATGGATAATGTAAAAGATGATATGACTAGAAACAGGTTGACTACTGAGATGACGGCTAATAGGCCAATCAAATTAGCTAAACCTGGACATAATTCGATAACTCGTTGTTTTTATTATTTTATTGGATATTGATATTAAGTATCAAATATTAATTAGATACATGATGTAAAAAACCCGCGGTGGTAACCGTTTATTTAAAAAAAAACGAGATTTCGTACACTACTTAGGTTTTTTCTAAAAGCAAAATAGGTAACCAAATACCTTGTTAGTATAATTTTGAGGAGCATTCAAGTGCTATCACCTAATAGCAAAATTAAACTGAAACCAAATTCGTATGTATGTTTTTCTTCAAAGTATTCATCTGTTCTCAATATCTAGATAAGCAAAAATGGTAACTATGGTGGTTGTATCTGATTAAGCTTTATTGCGTCTTTTTAGACATTTAAGACAAAAATTAAACATTTATTTCTTACGTTTTAATAATAATGTTTTTCTCAGTAGTTAAAAATCGAAACTGTGAAATTTTTGTTTAATAATAGGTTTTTGTGTATTACAATCATGTTTTCATCAAAATTAAACATGTTAATGTTACGCTTTTAAAATTGAAAATATTATTGATGATACGCGCGAAAAAGTATTGGAGCGGGATGCATGCGGTAGGTGCGGGGCGGGGCACGGCGTCAGGGGTCCGTGGGTTACGCCCCCGGTGTGTTTTGCCCCCGTGGTGGAAGCCCCCGATTTTAAATTAAGTTATTATAGTTGATTTCGCCGAAATAAAAATATTTTTTACTAGATACAGACGATGAAAAAAGTGTTTCGGAACCAAATACGTAGACAAACTTACTAAATAAGTATTCTAACTAACACAATATTGGATACTATAAACATGCTACAAGGATATTCACTTTATTACTATATTACAATTATTTACTTTAGATGCATTACTTTGTACTTTGTCTAAACGAGGCGCCCGTGCCCGGCCAAACTGGTTTTACACAATAGCCAGATCGAATTCTAAAAGAAAGAGATAGGTAGTCAAAGAAAGGGAAAGATAGGGTTGAAAACAATAGAGTCCAGGGTGACGGACAGTGAAAATAGCAAACATAGCGATGGGCACTATTTCTATCCCTTTCCCACATAGTTGCAATATGTTACTGATAAGAAAGTTTAGTCGGTCATGTTAACTCAAAATGGCAAGTCCAGGTCCTTCACGGGGTTTAGCACAAACCAATTACAAAATAATTTCAAATAAACTAGGTGGAAGAACGTTACTACATGTCGGATTTGCTTATAATCTTCATAGGAAAAATAATAAATCGAGTGTGTGGACATGCGTAAATAAAAGACATGGCAAGTGTAGTGGTTCTATAAAATTAAGTGAGGAAAGTGACAATGTACAAATCCAAAAGTGTCATAATGCTGAGTGTCAACCTAACTTAATGAAAAATGAAGTTAGAGTTGTTATGGAAAAATTAAAAAAGGAAGTGAAAACGAGTTTCTCGAGCTCTATACAACAAAAATTTGAAACAAAATTTGCCGAGTTAAAAAACACAGACACAGCCTTCGATGAATACATACCCAAATTCAATAATATCAAGCAACAGTTATACAACTCTCGAAAGAAAGCCTTAAATGTAGAAAAGACACAGTTTCGTAATCCAGCTGAAGTCATTATACCTGAGATTTTTCAAAAATATCTATTAGTTGATTACTGTGAGAACGACAACAGAATTATAGTATTCGTATCAGCACAGGCTTTAAAACACATCAAAAATATACAACACTACTTCGGGGATGGTACATTTGATTGTTGTCCAGGTCCATTTTACCAAATATTTACCATTCATGGAGATATGGGAAGTGATGCACAAGCAACCAATATTGTGCCTATATTTTATGTGCTACTAGTTAATAAAGAAAAAAGTACATATGAAGTCATGTTTAAAAAAATTAAAGAAGCTGTGCCGGACTTCAGCCCCATGAAATTCACTGTAGATTTTGAATTAGCTACAATGCTGGCAATAAAAGAGGTATTGCCAGCGGTCACAATACATGGCTGTAATGTTCACTTCCAAAGAGCCATTTACAGAAAAGCGAAGTCTTTAGGTTTATTGGCACACGAAGAAACAACATTGTATGTGAAACTGTGCACCTGTCTAGCATTTCTTCCTAAAGAAGATATAGAAGATGGTTGGCTTTCCGTAATGGAAAACAGGTAATTTTAATTTTCATTTTATTTTAAAGTTTTAACAGCTCATAGATTGTTTTTATAAGTACGCAAAAATAAAAATAATGCTTAGGTATATACGACATGTCATATATATCATAATTTTTGTTTTCAGTATTCCCGATGAAAAAGTCACCCAATTCAACGATTATTTCGTTGAACAATGGCTTGAGCCTCCGGGGATGATCTCAAAGTGGTGTTGCTATAAAGAACGACATAGAACCACAAATTTAGTGGAGGCCTGGAATCAACGGCTTCAGTGCTATCTGGGCCGAAAACCATCATTATTATCGTTTTTGGAAATTATAACAACTGATATTTCTACGTATAGCACAGGTCAAGTGAGGTAAAATGCTGATTACTTACATAACGCTTAATATACCAGTAATTCATTTTTTTTACTCTTAGTAAATAATCTTTATCTTATACTTTCAGATTACGAAGAAATGACAGTCCTATATGTAAAAGGAAAAAATCTTCAATAATCAATGACAAACTCATTGCTAAGCTGACAGACAAATATGAAAAGAAACAAATTACAATTATGGAGTTTTTGGAACAAATCCGTCCGTATGTGCAAGTCAAGCAAAAATAATCACCTACTTACTTAGCTTAAAAATAATGATTTTGCATGTTTATTGTTACATAATTACTACATTTTGCAGTCACTGCATATAAATGACTTAAATTACATAATTTAATTACAAAGTTCAAATCATCCTAATATTTTTACTATGTTTTTCTTCTTTTGTTACTTTTGTTATCTGTGATTTTAAATGTTAATTGTTTTTATTATATTTTAGTGTTTGAACATTCTGTTACCAATCTTCTAAATATTTAAGTAGATGCCTACCTATATACTTAGTACGTAAATAGTATATAAGTACTTAAAATAATCCTAATTTTAAACTGTGATTTTTAATTTCGTATCTGTGATTTTGCATGTTATTGTTGCTTTATTTTAATGTTTGGTTTTATTTGTTATCAAAGTTGTATTTACGTAGATACCTATTATTATTTATTAGACATTTAATTTAATTTTTATTACATATTAAGTACCTACGTATTACCTATTATTACCCATTAGTACCTATTATTAGATAAGCAAACGTTTGTTACACCGACATTGTTAATAAAGATTTATAATAATAAACTATGATTTTGATTTTAATAATGAACCATGACTTAGACATTTTTTATAATAGGTTACACTTTGCTATCTGACTGTACTTTTGATAAAAATATTTAACTAATAAATATTATAGTACTAAAACGAAATCGGGGGCTTCCACCACGGGGGCAAAACACACTGGGGGCGTAACCTACGGACCCGGCGTCAGCGGCAAGATGTCTTATCGAGTTAGTGAGGCCGCCACAGATATAGATAGACCTAGATAACGCAAGTATCACGATCTGTATGAAAACCAAGCGTGCCATTTTTTGACTACCTATTATGACGTCACAAGCACTATTTAGTGATGGGAAAATCAAATCGATTCAAAGAAATCGAATCGATTTTATGACAGAGTAATGAGATATACAGAGGAATGAGATAAACAGAAAAATGAATAACATAAAGTAAAATTCCTGATCTGCTTATAAGGCAGTTAGGAATATATATTTTTTACAAAATTGTTAGTATTTCCCTAATCATTTCTTGTAATTGTTGTAGACTATCAAAATGTCGGAAGCAAAGAAAAAATCCAGAGAAGAAATTTTAGAAGCAAAACGAAAAGCAAGTAAAATACGTTATAATAAAATTAAAATAGATCCAAAATTACATGAGCTACGAAAACAAAAAGATAAAGAAAATTACTTGAAGAAAAAGCAAAACAAGAGTGTTATAGGTATAAAGGACAAGAGCATAGATGAACAGCAAAAACAGCGAGATCAATGGCGTAAGAATTCGAGAGCATATTACAGACGTAGGCAGAAGCAGAAAAAAACCCTCCACGTGAATGTTAATGAAAACGATCATGACGTCATGATTACTGACCACAATTTAGAAAATGACACGGATCCTTTCACAGATCTATATCTGTGGATCCTTTAGAGCAGTCATGTACTGTGAAGTCAAATACCAGCATAAAAAACAGAATAGAACCCAAAGTGACTATACTTTCAGATGTCAAAGTTAATTATGATCTGAAAAAATTGTTTGGATCCGGTCGTACTACGTCAAATTGGAAATATAATATCTCATCATCTGACGTCGGAAAAGATTTCGAAGAATTGAAAAATAAATAAGATTTTTATGGCGCAAATATCACTGAACAAAAAAATCAAAAATAGGGTGTTTCAAAAAGATAATAATATAATTTTTTTCCAATATTATATAGGTATACAGTATAAAGCATTCAAGATCTCATCAAAATCTGAATCTTTTTAAAACGCCCTGTTTAGAAGAAACTGGAGTTCCTATAATTATAATTTAAAATTAGTAGTTGCAAAATGCCAAATAATGTTATTTTTATAAGTTAATTTACGTCAAAGTTTAAATGGCTAATTATTATAAAAGTTTATTTAAGTTTAAATTGCTAATTATTATAACAGTTTATTTAAGTTTAAATTGCTAATTATTATAAAAGTTTATTTTTG
Source organism: Amphipyra tragopoginis (assembly GCA_905220435.1). Classification (NCBI taxonomy): domain Eukaryota; kingdom Metazoa; phylum Arthropoda; class Insecta; order Lepidoptera; family Noctuidae; genus Amphipyra; species Amphipyra tragopoginis. The sequence goes on along the minus strand of HG992008.1, from coordinate 25,262,073 downwards.
TTAAAATTCAAGTTGATTATTTGTTAAGTAAGTAAGCATACCAGTAAGTAAAAATGTTATGCCTTGAAATTAAGGTATGATAATGATCTCAGTACGTTTTACTTGGTTTGTCACTAATGCACAGATTGGTGAAACGTAACATGAAACTCAACACACATTGAAACAAATTCGCATAGTTATTGTGTTATGTTTCAGATTGCATTGCATAAATTTGGACGGCTCATTTATGTAAAATTTAATGTTACGTTTCACCAATCTGTACCGGGCATAAGGGTCAACCTATTTCTATTTTAACGCATTTATAAGAAGAAAAACAAAAAAATCAGAGAATTATGTTCTTTATTAAAAGTATTTTGAAAATAAACCTTTGATTCATTCAAATTAAATTTCTAGTTTCACTTTGCTTCACAATATTAAGGGCGCAACGACAAAGTTATTGTCCCTGCAATAAAACTAGCTTATTATATAATTGTCTTTTTGTTACAGCAGATCTCAAAAATTTTGTTAAATAATGAAAACGCACATCCATATATGTACTCGCGACTGTCTTAACCCAGATATTACGACGGGCCTTTTAAAATGCCCAAAAATCTACCTGCATTTTTCGTATTATTTTAATAAATTGACTTAGATATTTATACTGTCACATTAAACAGTATCTATCAAAGTTTGATTTGATGCAGTTACGTGTATGATGCGACACAGTTTTTCATGTCATTTCAATGGTTTTGAAGAACTTGGAGTTTATTTTTTTACAATGGCTGCACAAAGGTAAGTTTTTATGATATTTATATGCGGAATTTGATAACATTTCACTCTGATATTTGATGTTAGATATGCAAACAAAAAAAAACCCCATTACTTGGTTTCGAAACAAAAAAATTTTTTTCTTTTTTTACGTTTGAAATCGATGGGCTTTTAAAAGTCCCGTCGTAATATAGGGGTTCATAATATGATTATTTTCTTGTTAGCACACGTCCAGTGAAAGCGCTCAATCTCAATGAAATTGTTGATGAGTTGGAGCGAGGTGATGACGAGTATGACGACGCTTTGTTGCCGAACCAAATTACCATTTTCCCACCTGAGAATGGGCACCATTAGAAGAAAACTACAGGATAGACGAGGCTATAGTGCCCTATTATGGTGGTCACAGTTGCAAGCAGTTTATACATGGTAAACTAATTCGTTGGGGATATAAACAATGGGTTACAAACATATCCACCAACCCAACAAGATTAGGCTTCGTGTTACGGTTTGATCCCTACCGGGGAAAATCATCAAATTTTGCAGAAGCTTACAAACAGTTTGGTCTAGTGGGCAGTGTGATTTTGGAATTTGCTGATGTACTGCAAGCTCGCCATCCAGCACTGCTCTTTCATTTATTTTATGACATCTATTTCTCTTCTGTTCCCATGTTTCATGAGCTTGGTAACAGGGGCCTGAGAGCTACTGGCACTATTCGTGAAAAAAGATCGTTCAAATGTCCTCTCACGATCAACGAAGATCGTAGATCACTAACAAATGGTTTGTTGGGATTGATCGCCTGGTCCAATACAGTGCACCCCAACTGAGATGTAAAGTTTCCAAAATAAAAAGCTTTTATTTACCAAAAGGGATAAATTAATTTACACTCCAAGAACTGTTTTTTGGAATATCACAGCCAAACTGAAAAACAAGTGTATTTATTTTCTTTAATTATGTTATAAGTCTGTAATTGTGAATTTTTTACGAGCTTATATGATTAAAAACTGATTCCATAACAATTTTTCATTATTAGACTGCCATATATGTAGCAGACCCTCATATTACGACGGGCCTTTTAAAAGGCCACCTTTTCCTAGCTTTCCCAGAAAAGCTGGATATTTTTTATAATTTTTCCAAGTTTTTATGAGTAATTTGAAGAAACATATCCAAAAATCACGATGATCTGAGATGAAAAATAGTTTCAGTAACATCTGGGTTAATTAAATTGACTAAATGGTTCTCTGTTGGCGATTGATCGAATTGATGAATGGCAATGCTACTGAAGATGTTACTATTCACAAAATAACGTAAAATCTTATTAATCAGAAGGAGTTTACTTAATGACGGCCTTATGTTGAATTTTTGTGATTTGTTAATTATATCCCGAATTTCTATCTATGCAACTTTGCATATTTGAATTACATCTTTTGTGGGATAAACGAGACCACCTTTATCCTTGAAATTAACAAATTCATAAGTATGATCAATGTCCGTTTTTTCATGTAAAGACAACGCACTGATACATTCGTCGCATTTGATACTATTTTGTATTGCTCTTACTACATATCCGGCAATGTATGTGATAATTTGCCCACTAAATTCTGTAATTCGTGGCAACGTGTTGCAAAAATCATCAAAATCTCGGAGACTACTTATATTAAGTTCCGTACAATTCGTTTCATCATCTGTTAGTGGTCCGCGTGTTGTAGTAGCATTAATTGTTTGTATCGCCGAAGAACAATTCAGTATTGAAATTTGCTCCAATTCCACACAGTTACCAGCATTACTATTTTTTATTTCAACGTGACTCAACAGTTTCTTGTAAAAAGATTGGAACTGTCTTGAAGTAGGATTGTTGTTACTTCCGCCATGAGCCCGAATATTGCAAAAGAACAACTCTAGGTGATCCTGGCTGAATCTGTACATCGACATAAATTTGATTCTGTTTTCTTCAATCAAATGTTGAAACAGTGCTTTTGTACTTTTGATGCAAACCAAAAGACCAACGAATCCTGTTTTTCTGCGACTTTGAGTCAATAAATCTCCTTCTGAAGTTCGCAATCCTATAATGTAATTTTCGGCCTTATCCAAAAAATCTAATATTCTTGATTTGTTATTTAAGTTAAGTGGCTGTTTATAACCAAATTTTTTTAAATTTCTGGAATTGAGTACATCGAATAAGTCGTTGAAAATACGTATGAATTCTGCTGTAGCTAATGAATCTTTAAAATCAGAAATTCTTAATTTTTCTCTACAAAAATCGAGAGAATCAGCAACGCTTTTGCTTAGAAGTTGGGTAGCCAACTTAACTTTCATTTTCTGATTGTGAAAATTAATTTGGTGGTTCCGTAATTTGTTGGCTAAATGGAAATATTCCGTAGTTTGAAGTCTGTTCAGATGTTCAAAATACTCCCATGAAATACATTTGCCATTACCATCAACAAGGTTTTTACATGATTGAAGACAATTTCTCACTAATTTCATCATATGACAAGCATCGAAAAAAATTGCAATTGGTTGTTTAGTAACAGGGTGTTCAAACGTTGTTTTCATATTATTTGGTTCAAATTTGCCACCCAATATTTTTGCCATTGTTACGTTAGATGGACATCCATCAAAAGTAAGACCGACTATGTTTAAATTTGACTCGTTTAAATGTCTTAGACATTGTAGCACTAAATCGGCTTTTTGCTGACCAGTTGCTCCATCTATTAAAAAATATCCAACAGGTACCTGTAAATAAAAGCAAATTAATAAAATATCATCTTAAACAACAAAAATACATTATTAATAAAAATTTCAAGATCACCTTCCAGTTAGCATTTATTCCAGTGACTAAAAATACGAGTGCTTCTTTAGCTTCAGGAACCTCTTCGGTATCTAATACGCTACCAAAATCTACATAACCATGGAATTTATTTCCGTCCCATTCAATTTTCCTTCTAATTGCCATTTCATCAATCATAAGACAGCAATATAAAGGACGTTTTGTTTTATTCGCTATCAACTTCAACGCCTCCAAAGATTCAGTGGTAAAGCCAGGACTACCATTTATACTTTTATACCACTTATGAATAGTGTGAGGATGTGGTAAGCTTAAATTAAAAACCTTTCTGACATAATTGTAAGCTTTTGTTGAATAATAGTGCAACGTCAGAGCAAAAGTCCGTAATGCTGGTGAATACTTCGACGTACTGACTACGTTTTTGTTCTTCAACTGTCTAAAATAAAGTGCTTGAGTTGTAACGTTGGTTGTTTTAAGCACATTAGCTTGCTCATCATTAATTAACGTTTTTTTTTTAAGCAATCTAATAACGTTACCAAGGCATGTATTTTTCGGACTTTGCGACGGTTTCGTTCCCTTAAAATTTTTATTTGTTTCATTTGCTGGTGAACTTTTTCGTTTGATTGATTTAATTTTTTTAATATCTTTTTTGTCTTTGGCGTGTTTTCGTTTGATTTATGTAATTCGTTGACATCCTGAAACATAAATCATATTATAAACAAAACAATTACTATTATCATGTCAGCTGTTAAAAGACCTTAATTGCTGAACAGAGATCTCCCTCAAATGTTTACAGACCAGCTAGCTTGTATTATATGGCGTGTTTATAATAATAACAAGATAAACAGCACAAGAAAACATACATTAGTAGGTACTACTAGTAGGTACTTGTACACTACTATAAATTTTGTTATTTTGATTATTATCCGGTCTTGTATGTAATAAAAAAAAGCACCTACAAAAATATATATAAAACAATAAAGTACCTTTTCTAATTTCCTCTTTTTTGGCGATAACGTAGCTTTTTCTGGCGTCACTTTTGGATCTATATTCTGTATTACAAGTACAAGTAAAATTCAACATTTAAACCGTTATACACTTCTAAAAGCTCGAAGGTACATATACTTATCAATTAACTAACTTCATCAGTTGTGATCTTCAGTACATCAACAGTCGGATATGCTGCTTTTGTCAATATTCGTTGCTTTTTCCCTTCAACAAAACTTGCTTCCTCAAAATGTATTGAACAAATAGTGCTATGCTTTGTTGGGAACCAATCTTTGTTTCCCGTCGCCTCAATCCATTTTTGTTTTAAATTGGGTTCATGTGGAAAACTAAAAAAATCACGAAACGTTACGATTATTTATTAAAATTGTCTACATAATAAGTACTTATACATATAATACAAAATCATTCCTCTGTTTCCGAAATCGATTCTTGAGAATCGATTTGTGTTGCATATGATGAACAGCACTAATCGCTAAAATTGACAGAAAAATGATAAAAGTCCCTGTACTACAAAACCGAAACGATATACGATAGTATCGCTTGTTTCGATATTCATTACTTGTTAAAACAAAACGTCTCATCGACCGCTCCAAGTAAAAGCTGTAATGTAATAGGAATGTTTTGTTTTTCTCAAATTTGGTATTACCAGGTATTACTGAGGGTATTAGATTAAAAATAATTGTTTTTTAAATTAATTACGCATAATATGAATCATAAAATGACTTACCGATGGAAGGAAACGTTTACTTTATTTTTTCTCCTCGCATTTGTACAGTTTTTACAATTTATAACAGCACAATTAACCATTTTAATATTTTTAACTGACGTCCGACTATCGCTATGCTCCGATGCAGACTGAGCGCGAAATTGGCCACTTACGATTTTTGTACGTAAGCTAGGCACGCGAAGTAGTTGCTCTCGCGTTATCTAGGTCTCACACCAGAGATTCATTTGTATTACAATAATTGTAGCGCCACATTTGAACCGCGACACATTTATCGCCCCCGTATATTTGTATGTAAACACGCACATCAAGGACACAGTTGTAGTATGTGCAGTTTGTGGTGAGACGTTTGCCGCGCTTTACAAAAATGAAAGACAACATTGAATTTTACGTTGAGTTTATTGCAGAGGTTGAATAAAACCCTATTTTATATAATCACACGCTCGCTGTGTATAGCAACAGATGGATTACAGAAATGATATGGACTAAGATCGGCGAAAAATCTAATGAAAGGAAGTACCTACCTATACCTAACCTATACAATTTTGATTAAACCTTAAGGCGTACCTTATACTCAGAATATCCAAAGGGTATTCGTTGAAGGTCGTACAGGTATACGCCCCGACCTCGGCACACTCCGACGATGAGGTGGAGACCATGTATGAGGATATCTCCAGAGCCATGCATGGCTCTAAAACTCACTTCACTTTTGTCATGGGGGACTTTAACGCTAAACTGGGCAAGCGAGACGATGATGAACTGCAAGTGGGGCAATTTGGACTTGGAAGTCGCAATCACCGGGGCCATCGACTGGCCAGCTTTGTGGAGAAGGAGGGGCTCTTTATGATGAACTCCTTCTTCAGAAAGCGTGAGCATAGGAAATGGACCTGGCTGAACCCTGATGGTGCAACTAAAAATGAGATTGACTTCATTATGTCGACGAGGAAGCAAATATTCAAAGATGTCTCTGTGATCAACGCGGTGAAAACCGGAAGCGATCACCGCATAGTAAGAGGCACATTGAATCTAAATATCAAGCTGGAAAGATCTCGACTGATGAAGTCTACGCTCCGTCCTGCACCGATCCAGGTCCATAACCCCGAGAGCTTTCAGATAGAACTTCAGAATCGTTTCGAATGCCTAGGGAGCTCCGTGGACGATTACAACGATGGGTTTGTGGAAACTGTCCATACTGTCGGGTCTAAGATCTTCAAGACCCGTCGTAGAAATAGAACCGAAAAGCTCTCTGACCCTACTCTTAAGCTCATGGACGCAAGGCGCGAGATGATTCCGCAGTCTCCAGATGACGCGCTTATGTACCGGCAGCTCAATAGACGGATCTCTAAGTCCTTGAAGTGCGATCTACGCCAATTTAATACAGAGCGTATTAAGGAGTCGATTGAGCGGAACAAGGGCTCCAAAGTTTTTGCAAGATATTTGTCTATTGGGCGGAGTCAGCTTACGAAATTGAAGACCGATGACGGCAGAATCGTATCCGCCAAACCAGAGCTTTTGAGACAGGTCGAGAAGTTCTATGGACAGTTGTACACTTCCACAAGCGAACCCGTTGCGAATCTGGCAAACGACCCAAGAGCTAGATTGATCCGACCCTATACCGAAGACATCCCGGACGTCAGCCCGTACGAGATTAGGATGGCTCTGAAGTACCTTAAAAACAACAAGGCGCCGGGCGATGACGGAATTACGGCCGAACTTCTGAAGGCGGGTGGAAAACCGGTCCATAAGGCCCTTCAGAAGCTGTTTAATTCCGTCATACTCGAGGGGAAAACGCCACAGGCATGGAACAGAGGTGTGGTGATACTTTTCTTCAAAAAGGGTGATAATACCCTATTGAAGAACTACAGGCCCATCTCACTTCTGAGTCATGTCTACAAGCTGTTTTCAAGAGTCATCACGAACCGTTTTGACGACTTCCAGCCTCCCGAACAAGCCGGATTCCGAAAAGGCTTTAGCACCGTAGATCACATACATACGCTGCGGCAGGTTATACAGAAGACCGAAGAATATAACCTGCCTCTTTGCTTAGCGTTTGTGGACTACGAGAAAGCTTTCGATTCGATCGAGACCTGGGCTGTACTGCAGTCTCTTCAACGGTGCCAGATTGACTATCGGTACATCGAAGTGCTGAAGTGTTTGTATGAAAACGCCACTATGTCAGTCCGATTACAGGATCAGACCTTGAAATCTATCCTTCTGCAGCGAGGTGTGAGGCAGGGAGACGTCATCTCTCCGAAACTGTTCGCCGCTGCACTGGAGGATGTCTTCAAGGTTCTGGATTGGAAAGGGCTAGGCATCCACATTAACGGCGAGTACATCACTCATCTTCGGTTTGCCGACGACATAGTCATCATGTCTGAAACCATGGAGGACCTCAGTACAATGCTCGATGACCGACTGTTCACGTTCACGTTCACTGTCCAGACAGTAGACACAATAGTTAAACAATGCACTTGTTCATATCTGGTTCATGGGACAGGGAAAGGGTTAGTAGAGCTTCCGAAAGAGTGGGTCTTAAAATGAACATGGATAAGACAAAGATCATGTCAAATATCCATGTAACACCCACTCCCATGAAGATCGGAGACTCTACACTCGAAGTTGTCGACGATTATGTTTACCTAGGGCAAACTGTCCAGTTAGGTAGGTCCAACTTCGAGAAAGAGGTTAATCGTCGAATCCGACTCGGCTGGGCAGCGTTCGGGAAGCTGCGTAGAATCTTTTCGTCCCAACTACCGCAGAGTCGAAACGACGAAGTCAAAACGAAAGTCTTTGACCAGTGCGTATTGCCAGTGATTACATACGGTACTGAAACGTGGTCGCTCACAATGGGCCTCATAAGAAGGCTCAAGGTTACCCAAAGGGCAATGGAGAGGGCTATGCTCGGAGTTACCCTGCGTGATCATATCAGAAATGATGAGATTCGCAGGAGAACCAAGGTAACCGACATAGCTCGAAGAATTGCCAAACTTAAGTGGCAGTGAGCGGGGCACATTGCTCGCAGAACGGATGGCCGATGGGGTCGAAAGGTTCTGGAGTGGCGACCGCGTACCAGAAGACGCAGCGTGAGTAGGCCTCCCACAAGGTGGACCGATGATCTGGTGAAGGTCGCGGGAAACCGCTGGATGCGAGAAGCACAGGACCGGTCGATGTGGCGATGCTTGGGGGAGGCCTATGTCCAGCAGTGGACGTCTTTCGGCTGAATGATGATGATACATATACCTACCAAAATTTACAAAAAAATGGAAAACAGTACACTATCACAAAACAGTAAAATCATCATAATACCTCATGCTGAACAATTTAGTTATTATCGATCTAATGAACACAATAGGTATTTCAATAAATCTCGGCCCTAGTCGATCCGTGGTGCCACGTGTTCATAAAAGTTTGACAATCATTGACTATATAGCCTATCGAATTCTTACTAGGTATATAATATTATAAAGAGGTAAAGTTTGTTTGTATATTGGAGGTAATCTCCGAAACTACTCATCCAATTTCAAAAATTCTTTCACCAATAGGCTAGCTAAGCTACGTTATCCGTGAGTGCCATAGGCTATATTTTATTAATTTTATTATCAAAAAATTAGAGATCCGTAAGAAAATTACAATAATGTAACCCAAGGTATCAAAAATTTGCTTAAAAAAATACACACATCAAAAGTGTCTAGGGATCAAGCATTTTTATGCGGATTTCTTGAGATTGAGATGTGGCTTTGTAATAAATTTATGATTTTATAAATTTATATGGATCCTTTTTGGTGCATTTCATAATTTGAATCAGGAACTGTGAATCAAATTCGAGTAAAAGATGAAAATCAGCTGTCAATATTTTCCCTATAAAAACATACAACGCATTGAAGACATTATTAGTGCTACTGTTTCCCTACTACTGATTAAAACCAACGTTATTATGGAGCGGCGACGTCATTTAAGCAGGGAAGAAATGCTCAGAGCCGTGGGAATGATAGAAGCTGGTTCCCGGCAACGTACTGTGGCTTTAGCTCTGAATACAAGTCAGAGTGTTATCAGTCGACTTTGGACACGTTACCGAAGCACTGGTACCGTGGCTGAGCGCCATGGAGGACGGTATCGCTGCACCACACGGAGACAAGACCGATACATTCAAATCTTAACTCGAAGAGCTCCAACAATAACCGCCATGATGTTAGCCGTGAGGCTTCATCACTCTTCAGGGAACTTAATTAGCGACCAAACAGTCAGAATCCGCTTGCATGAAGTGAACCTTCATTCCCGAAGACCGCTACGGGTACCACCTATAGCAATGCACAATCGTAGGATTCGATATCAATGGGCTCTTGGACACAGAAATTGGGCAGAAGAACAATGGCGTTTCGTGTGCTTTTCTGATGAGTCTCGTTTTGGTATGAGACCGGATACAAGACGTATACGACACTGGAGAACCCCTGGACGCCAACAGCGATTAAAATCCTGCCAGGAAGTCCATCCTTATAGTGGTGGAACCATCATGGTATGGGCGGGTATTTGGATCGGCGGAAGAACTGAGTTGATTTGGATCAGAGGCAACCTCAACGCTCAAATTTATGCTGAGACGATTGTATCAGACGTCATCGTTCCTCTACAAGCGCAAATCGGTCCCTTATTTCAGTTAATGCATGATAATGCACGACCGCACACCGCAAGAGTTGTAAGACAGACTCTCGCCGCAGCTAACATCAATGTCCTGCCCTGGCCTGCTCATTCGCCAGACTTGAACCCGATTGAGCATGCATGGGATATGCTACAGAGAAGAGCTCTGCCGAATATGGAGGGTATCCAGTCGTAAGAAGACCTTTTTTTGTTGTTGCAACGAACATGGGCGGCCATTCCACAGCGTGATTTGGATGAACTCATTTTGAGTATGCCAAACCGATGTTCTTGTGTTGTTAGTGTTCGCGGTAGAAACACGGATTATTAATTGTTTAAGTTACCCAATAAAATTTTAAAGAAAACTGTTATTTCAGTCTTTTTTTCGAACTTTTGTGTTAGTGGTTCAAATGTCAAAAATCCCTTTATTAGGAAAATGGCAAATTTCTTTATTAATGCAAAGGTGACTTGGTTTATCGTTACTGTGACAAACGAAAACACTTTATTTGATGAATCCTTAAAGAAAATTTTAATTAATATCAATCAGGAGAAAAGTTATTGCAAAAATATATGTTGATCCCTAGACACTTTTGATGTGTGTATTATTTGGCGTGCGCTGCGAAAACTATTGACGATACATAAAAATAATGTACTACATGTTTATAGCACTCTTCATTATCCACAAAAAAGTCCGTGACTACCGTCATTTACCGTATTATGTCTAATTATTATAGTTAAGTCACATCAACCGTTTTTTGTTCAAATAAGTCGATCAAAACACGAGTAGAATCGAAAGATGAAGACATTCCTATCATGATATTAATCCTTATCCAAGTAAATAGCTTCATAATCAAGGTTGATTATGTACATGTAAAATGCTCTTTAAATTATTCGAATCGGACATTTCGTTTAGAAGTGCTAAAAATAAGAAAAATGCCGCGGTGTGAGCGAACTGCCCAACGTTTAGTCTATTAGTTAACTACACATTTTATTTTTTGTAAAGTGGAAACAATTGAATAGTAGTTTATAATCTATACAGGTTGTCCCTGGAAGTATGGATCAAATCAAATAGAGGCGTGGGCAAGGTCATTTCAAAACTGTAGTAGTAAAAACTTGAGTAAAATTTTTGCCAGACCAAAAAAGCCTTTGCAGTGAATGTTTTTTCTTATTTAACACACGTTTTCTAGCTGCGTAAAAGTACTACAACAAGAAAGGCCTACTGTTCGCCAAAGTCCTAAAAAAAATGATAGCTCTGATAGTTTTTTTTATGATTTTTTCTATGCAAAGTGATTGAAAAAAAAACAATAATTGGTCATAACTTCTGAATCGTAAAAAATTGCATCGACATTCTCAGGGTTACAAAGTTTGGAAATGACATTGCCCACGCCCCTATTCGATTTGATCCATACTTCCAGGGACACCCTTTATATAATTAAGAAGAAGATAGCTCGACCCCTAGGGAAGGACAAAGGCTAATTTTTAATTCGTGACTTCGTCAGCATCCGTGATAATAACCAACATTCACGCGGTCGAAGTAGCGGGCAAAAACTAGTAATAAATAGTGAGATACAAAAATCGCTCGTTACTCGCGATAGCACGGTCGGGAAATGGGACACAAAGAAATTACGACCTTATGCTACAAAGAATAACGTTTATATTGAAATGTAACAAAGAAAAAATATCAATAAATGAATAATCGTGAACATTTATTGTTTAATTTGTTTACTAAGGTACTAAACATATTTTGATGGCATGAATTAAACACTTTTGAAGTAGTTATGTATTTTGGCATTCCAAAAATTACAAATATTTGTGTTTTTATAATTCCGCAAAGAGAATCTGTTTAATTTTTAATAATTTATTAACACACATGTTAAACTATGCAGAATAAACTGTTGAATTATAGTTATCTATAATTTCTGGTAAGATAATCCAAAAAATCTGTAACTTACTGAACCTTCTTCATTAATGATAGTCCCGAATGATTAATTAGTTTAATTTAGACGTTTTTTACTGGAATACAAGCGTCATATCATAATAAAGGTACTTTTACAAAGTTATTTATTATGCTGTACTTACGAAATCAAAATGTGTTGATAATTTAGTTTTTCATTTTTTTTCCACTGACGCGGACCTTTAAAATGTTTAATTCTATTTATTTTAACTATAACTAACAATACTTTATGTCATAGAAAAAGAAAATTACAGTTATCGAATTATGTCCAGGTTTAGCTAATTTGATTGGCCTATAATAGATATGTATGGAAGAAAAATACATGCTGCGCCGATCAGAAATATGTTGGGATAAGGGCAGGAGGATGATGATGATGGTAAAGATAGCGTTTATACTATTGATGGCTTCGGTACAAAAACAAAAGTTCCTTGTTCAGTGCGAATGTTTCACAGTACCTACTGTTATACGTATAATATCGATATTTTAGCGATGTTAATGTGTGATGATACTTAAGTTAATCCGGCGCACCCCGGGCAGTCAGCCTCGCTACCAACCTTGTTGACTGGATAATCTTTTCTAGCGAGCTATTCTCATATAGCTCGTGTCGACACGAGAAAATACAATACACTCTTTATTGTACACAAAACAAACAAGAAACGTTACTATAAAAATAGAGATGTATGTGTAAATAGAGGTGGTCTTATCGCACTACGCGATTTCTTCCAGATAACCTTTGGATGCATGAAGTGCAAGAGAAGAAGAAGCGATGTTGACTTCTATTATTAAGACTGTATAAGTCCTCTGCAGCACGTAGGTACTACACTAAAGCCGATTTGCGCAGCATCGTTTAGGCCAGGCCTAAAGCGAAAGCCCAGGGCTAACCAAGTAAATCCCTATCACAGCTCTTCATCAAACTTCACTAGTCTTATCTTGGGCTAGTGATGTAAAACAAATATCTACGTCAATGTTGCACAACTGGGCCTAATAACTACTCTTAAAAAACTAATTTCGTGCAACCCTTTGTCAAAAAGCTCGCTCGAAGTACTACCACCATACGACTATTACTGGTGCCAAGCAGTATTTCTGTGTTCCGGTTTGGAAGGTGCCGGTGAAATTATAGGCACATGAGATTTTCCAACTTTGTCTGTTTTTGGTAACGCAGCTGCAATCCTCTTTGTTTTGTATCTAGGAGTAAATAGGCGATAACTACTTTCCAGGTAGGTCGTCGGCTTGTTTGCCAATCGATTAGGTATATACCCAAATAAAAAACTAAAAACTGTTGGTTTTGTTGGTCTAATCTTTAAATCAGCAGAGTCCGGATAATATTTTGATCTTTTGAATAGAAAAAAATATAAGAACACCAACATATTTATTTTTCATGAGAAAATCCTTCGTTCAACCCTACAAGGCGCCTGTCAGGGTGCTAAGGGTTCGACGTATGATAACGGTTAGCGGCTATATCGACACTTTGACAGAATTATCTTTTACAAGCCTTGGTGGAAAACTGAAGACGTGTGGAGATAATTTATGTGAAATAGCGAGAAAATTACTTAAAAAGAAACGTTTTTTTGCCAGTTTGTAGTATTTGGCGAAAAGTAGACCTCGGTTTAGAGCATTACCTGAAACAGAGCTGGCACCAGGGGTTGAATAACCCGAAAATTAAGATACCTTTAAAATAGGGTATGATGTAATCCCGTAAATACTGGTTACCTGAATATTACGATTCTTAAAAATATTCTTCGATACCGAAAAGTGGAGTCCGAAACGGTAGATATCGGTAGCGGTACTTAAAATAAGGGTATCTTTATAAATAAGGGTTTTCTTCGATAGACCGCCTCGCCACCCTGTCGTTTTTATGAGCGCCCAGATAGCATCAATGTTTTATTAGAACGATTCATTCGTTGCATGTTTTCGGTTCCGGAATCGTTTTATGGGTAAATAAAGGTATGGCCGAGCCTATTTTGAAACGGTATTCTTGTGTTTTAAAGGTATCGTAACCTCGTACCGTAACCGCTTTTAATTCCCGGCTGGCACCTAGATTTGGTTTAATTTCAGACCGGCCCAAGGGCCAGAGAAGTTGGTAGTTTATAACAATTACAAATAACTATTTTGAACCCTCCATCATTACAATGTTCATCCTTAATATTCATGAATTCAGTATTTAAATGGTAGATTCGTCATTAATATGGACAATATTATAGCAAAACGCCTTTACTATCTATCTAATAGCTATAACTTGTAATTTTATACCATCTTTCTATTCATATTCATGCCAAAACGTATCCTATATGTAACTATTGACCGCTAGGTGTCGCTACTTGGCACTCTTGGCAGCGAGTGGCGTTACCACACTCAGTGCTCCCGCCACACAATGAACATCACACCGCGAGCTTTAAGTCAATGTCACACTGACATTAGTATGCTAAAAATATTATTTATGTTTTCACACAGAGTGGATTGGAATCGCCACATTTCACGATGTGGCGATTCCAAAGTACACCGATGCTGAGGCTTATGTCCAACAGTGGACGTCTTTCGGCTGAATGATGATGATAGGGGCACATGAAAAAGTGACAATGTCTTCTGTGTAGGAAATCAAAATTCTGTGGGTATTAAAGTGGACTGTTTTTTAAGTTCTACAGTCACTAATTTAAAAGAAGAAAACTTTTTATTGGTTGCGTTGGTTCTATTCGCACCTGATGGTAAGAGTAAACAAAGTCTAAGATGGAGCACACGAACCCAAGTAACAAAGATGTAGGTAAATGGTTTCCCCTATACTCCTCTGACTCCTACATTCACACGACGAAACACAGTAAACGGCTCAGCGCTGGACGTGAGGGTGATACCTAGCTAGGCGGACCGAATAGATCCTTACCACAGACCGTGCTGGGTTTTTTGAATCTTGCAATATTCGTCTATTCCCAGTGTGATGTGAGGAAGTTTTGTATTCTTGCTAGACCGTCCCCGCACGGTATTAACTTTATAAACTCATAAGGGATTTTGAGCAGATAGTATTTGGATAAAAGCATCGCTTAGCATTCACTGAAGTCTGGCCGTATCCACTTCTCGTCGTATCACGCTACTGTAATTAAGTCTTCAGACTGCTCCTAATAGTGCTAATGCGAGCAATAACTGCATTGTACTGAACGATGTACGTAGCAGCAATCCATAGTGCAGTAGGCAGACATTAAGGGATCTTCGGAATCGTTTCTGTAAATAAGGAAATGTTTGAGTCAGGATTTTAGTGACTTGTCATTCAATAGTGTGGTGTAGAAGAGCCTCTACGAGTGATGATACTTAAGTACGTCCGGTGCACCCTGGGCAGTCAGCCCAGCTATCAACCTTGCTGACTGGCTAATCTTTTCATCACGGCTCAAGCTATTCTCATATAGCTCGTGTTGACACGATAGAAGAAGAAGAAGTAATAGTGTAACTTGTAGTAGTGAATTGAGATAAAAAGATGGTGCAAAGAGCTTCTTGGCAGACTAACAAATTCGAGTCCACCATACTTTTCATAGAGCTCATATGCCATCCCGCCATACATATTGCTAGTGGACCTTCCAGGTGGGTCCTCAGCATTACGTTTGCGCTAAGAGTGAACCCTCGAGGAGGGTTCCTGGCATTAGGTTAAAAACCTTGAAAAATACGCTACTACGTCGTAAAATAGGTGTTTACTTGTTTCATGACGGCGAATTTTCCAAGAAAATCCTGTATTTAAAATGAGCCCTCCACGAGAGCACCCGGAATGGCGAATGCGACTACAACTGCCTTCCTGGAGGGCACTCGGCACTGAACATGTTAATAGGTCTTTACCTTAGTTTTAATTAAGTTTATTGCTAAGGTCCTCAGGTCTCTAGGGCAGATCCAATCCCAGTCGAGTGGTCATTATAAAACAATTGATTCAAGCGACAATTCCTTTCACTTGGTACTCGGAACGACTACAGCGCAGCCTGATCTTGTAACTTATCAAGCTGCAGCTAACCATCTGTCACTCTCAGACTTTCACTAGCAGAATAGGGCTGACCTATATGCAAGCAAGACATTTCAGGAAATTAGAGCAAAGACATTAAATCATTTCAAATCAAGCACAGGACCATCGAATCTACTCCGACCTGAACTAATATAAATCAGTTGAACAATAGTGGAATGATGTACAGCCGCCGCGTGACGTCATAAATCTTAGCAGTAGCTCTATAAATTCAGTACGACTAACCACGACGAGGGAGTTCGGCAGTCGGCAGCGCTCATTCTTTTAATTTATTGTTTCTTACATTAGTATGGTGGTATTAATGTGATACTGTGTTTGGTTTTGATATGGTTGTTGTTGTTTTAACGTATTGAGATATTTAGGGTAATAAAATAAAGTTAATCCTTTTTAACTAAATCTTTCTTACACATTTATTTTCTCCAATTTTCTGCGCAGGTTCACGAAATACAATGATTCTCGAATCTACTCGTAGAAAGAAAGGAAAATTATTTACTCTAGACTCACGCTATTCTATTTCCATATACCATTTTAATACATTTCGAATACACTCCATGGCATGCTATAAAGTATTTTATTTATACAGCGTGTCCCAGAAAGTAGTGTCAAGCGGAAGTCCAGAGGTAGAACATCCTTTGAGGTACCCAAATCACCCCCATGTATGTTCCGCGATTTTTTGTAGTTTTCGAGTTATGAATGTTTTTCATGTTTTTTAATCAAACTCTGACTATAACGACATTTTTGATTGTAGTGACGTGAATAGTTGAGATACATGAGTAATTTTTTTTTCTAAATTAGCTGATTAGTGACCCTATTGAATGCATAAACATTTGTAACCATAGATGTAACGGATGCGTTACAAAAAATATTGAATTGTCATAAAGTTAAAATCCTGCATGTTTCCTAAATCTTTGTGGGTGATTTAAAAATAAATCTCCCTAAACTTTTTTTGTCAGATGTATTTTAAAAACTTATCCATTTTATCAGCTATTTACCCTGTGAATTTCATCGAGCTATCTCTACGACATCACAATAAATATTTCGTTCAAAACATACAATATCGAAAATTCCAGTTGTAAAAGAGTGAATGAAAAATTTATTAAAACCAACTAATAACGTCTTTTTTAGTAACCCTCAACGCAAAAAGAGGGGTGTTATAAGTGTAACGTGTGTGTTTGTGTGTCTGTCTGTGGCATCGTAGCTCCTAAACGGATTTTGATTTTGTTTTTTCTTTTCTTTGAAAGGTGACTTTGTCGAGAGTGTTCTTAGCTATGATTCAAGAAAATCTGTTCAGCCGTTTGAAGATCATCAGCTCTTTTCAGGTTGTAGAAGGGATATGAGCAACTTCTACTGGTCTGATCGATTCGAAATTTACTATCCTGTGACTTCAATGACATTACAATAACATGGTAACCTTGACCTGATACTCAAGCATCATCTGAAACAGCATGATACCCAACTTACAGTAGAGGTATTGTGTGCCTATTGATTCTTTAAGTTTATGATAAGTTGTAATGACCTCCTTCTTGTCACATGTCATCAATATCATTGAAGTCACAGGATAGTAAATTTCAAAATGATCAGATCAGTAGAAGTTGTTCATATCCCTTCGACAACCAGAAAAGAGCTAATGAGCTAAATAATCTTCAAACGGCTGAACAGATTTTCTTGAATCATAGCTAATACTGTAAGTTGGGTATCATGCTGTTTCAGATGATGCTTGAGTATCAGGTCAAGGTTACCATGTTATTTTAATATCATTGAAGTCACAGGATAGTAAATTTCGAATCGATCAGACGAGTAGAAGTTGCTCATATCCCTTCTACAACCTGAAAAAAGCTGATGATCTTCAAACGGCTGAACAGATTTTCTTGAATCATAGCTAAGAACACTCTCGATAAAGTCACCTTTCAAAGAAAAGAAAAAACAAAATCAAAATCCGTTTAGGAGCTACGATGCCACAGACAGACACACAAACACACACGTTACACTTATAACACCCCTCTTTTTGCGTCGAGGGTTACTAAAAAAGACGTTATTAGTTAGTTTTAATCAATTTTTCATTCACCCTTTTACAACTGGAATTTTCGATATTGTGTGCTTTGAATGAAATTTTTATTGTGATGTCGTAGAGATAGTTCGATGAAATTTACAGGGTAAGTAGCTGATAAAATGGATAAGTTTTTAAAATACATCTGATAAAAAAAGTTTAGGGAGATTTATTTTTAAATCACCCACAAAGATTTAGGAAACATGCAGGATTTTAACTTTATGACAATTCAATATTTTTTTGTAACGCATCCGTTACATCTATTTTTAGGTTACAAATGTTTATGCATTCAATAGGGTCACTAATCAGCTAATTTAGAAAAAAAAATTACTCATGCATCTCAACTATTCACGTCACTACGATCAAAAATGTCGTTATAGTCAGAGTTTGATTAAAAAACATGAAAAACATTCATAACTCGAAAACTACAAAAAATCGCGGAACATACATGGGGGTGATTTGGGTACCTCAAAGGATGTTCTACCTCTGGACTTCCGCTTGACACTACTTTCTGGGACACGCTGTATATGATGGACTTTCTACGAGACATGCGCAGCACTCTTATTTCTAAACCATTTCACACATTTTCAGAATTGAATTCGTGTAGTAAGTCTTGAATGAATAGAATAGAACAGAACAGAACAAATTGACTGTTCATGCCCGTGATCCTGGAAGAGCAAGAAGGCTTTCCTACCTTTGGGTACATCCAATTCTTTAGGTGCCATGCTATCCATAGGTGGTGAAACGCGGCAGAAACTTAATTATTTTTTTCGACAGTTCAAAGTGCCTGTAAGTTCAAAAGTGCAAGGTCGAATTGACTTTGACTTTGAAAAACCCGTTACTGCACGCGACATTCCCACTTCCGACTACTATACCAAATAGGCGGTACCTATTTCTACTAGAGTAGTTTCAGTCTCAACAGGTCGATAATCCCTAGAAGATGCACATTGACCGTCAATCAACGCTAGAATGTGTGACACTTGACGTATTTGTGTCGCGCTGCATGCTCAGCATAGCACAGGTGGCGCCACCTGTCATCATTCCACGGATACTACACATGTTAGTACTAACATAGAATGAAAAAAAGAACATTTACTTGATACCAGGATGGGAAGAGCGGAACATAGAACACAAGAGAGCTTTGATACGAGCTGAGAGCTGTTGGGTTGTCGTAAATAATTTCATCTATCTGATTGTAGTAGGAATGCAAGACGTCTTCATTAATAGGTACTATACTCCGTTTAACGATAGATGAGTTCTGACATAGCATTATGTAATCTAAATTTTCTGATATGGGTTACCTGATATGAATTAATTTGAATTTTGAATTGAATAGTGTATGTACACTATAACTTCTAACATCCTAAAGGCGAACACTTTAATTATTGTAATGTAATCACATTGTATCTCATTATATGTGAACTGTAAGTTCTTATGAGAAATAAATTTCTTTAATATACTTAACAGCGGTCATTTCGTAATTTGTAGCAAGGAGTTTTTAGTAAGGAGACTGCTAACGAAAAAACATAAACGACATCATCAAAAACCGTAAAATAGAATAGCTGTGTTGTCTAAGGTATTATCCATGTTTTGATTTTTTAAATGGGTAGATATTTGATTTTCTTTGTATGGTAACATTTTGTAGAGAAATGTCAGGACTCACGGTGAAAATGGTATTTATTAAACAGTTGTGTATCTGAATTCATGTAATTCCTTCAAACCGCGTGATCTTCTCTATTCCGTGTTTTAATCTCGGAGACAAAATTGACAGGCACAAATGTCAAACTTGTAAAAGGAACATTATTTTCAAATTTGACGTTTCGTACCTGTCAATTCAGTCTCAGGGATTAAAAAACGAACTTTAAGACATAGATTGCACCCTGCATGGGATAACAAAAATTCAAGAAAAACAAAAATAGTAGAAATGATGTTCTGTTTCTAAGTCATTTTAGCGCCCCAATTTAACTGACTGCGCGGAGCGATAACTCGCAAGTTGTGCCTTTCATTCATTTGTTGAAATGTTCTATCACATTAATTATTATTTTTTTGTGGTTTTTTGTTTATGTTTTTTTTTTTATTTGAAATCTTTTTATACTCCTAGGGCAAGAGCATTTTATTTTTAATCGAGCTTAATCCCATGCCGGTTAATCTCTGCCAGTAACAGATCATGTGGTTTTACGGGATTACACGAATTCCTTTACACGCTGTAGTTATATTTCACTGTTGAATATGGATTTTCCACTAGGTACGCTGCATTAATTGGCATTTCCATATGTTTCCTCTACGGATAGGCTAGTTATTTTATTGTTTATATTTCTTGTTAACATTTATTTATTATGTTTACTATTACTACACACTATTACAACTACACACACGCAAGTATATTATTATGTATAATAAACTATTTATTGCTTTTATTTAGTATTATTTTAATTTGAATATTGTACGTAAGTAATTTATTTATTTGTGTTATTTTTGCCCGTGGCATCACTATCACAATGGTCCTATCTGAAAACCAGCGTTGCGACATTTTGTTTTTTTAAATGTCGCAATATTATGCTAAGATAGGAGCCTTTTTTGACCTCGTGCAGGTAGTTTAATTTATTATCCTTTATTTCTTTTTGTAATTGTTTTTGTTTCTGTAACTGCCTGTGTGAGTCTACAATAAATAATTTTTCTTTTCTTTTCTTCTTTTCTTTAGTTGGTTGTTAAGGTTAGTCAGGAAGTTGTTGACACCCCACATTACAGAATACGTCTCAACACGGATGTAAAAGCTTACTCATACCACAGGTAACAGTAAAACAGATTTTTACATTCAGTACTACGAATCACTTGTTTTGCGAAAACTGATCAATTTTGTATGTGTCCGGGACAACGGGATAGATAGCTAGAAAACGGGACAGTCTAATTCAAAATGGGACGATTGGTCACTTTATATACAGGACCATTTTTGTATAAATGTATTGAAGTGTTAGTTTACTTTGAACAATTGATTAGTGCTCGGATTTGAACCCGCGATATTAGCGGCGCCGACACCCATTCTCCATTTTATCGCACAGGTTATCACGCTACTGTTCTACGAAACATTAATCAAGTTAAAACAATATACAAATACAGCTCCTTATTTGGAAACCGGTTTATTTTATTTACTACCTAATATACATGCGAAATCGGCTTAGTTCACAGATTATAGAAGCAAAGGAGATGTGGCACTGCAGATTGACGAGTACCTATTTCAAGTATTCCAATGTTAACTATTACCAGAAAAACTAAAATAGATATTGGAAAACTCGTAGCTATAATGAAATGGAGATGGGCTAGACAGCTGGATGTTGTACCATAGGGGAATAGAATAGGGACAGACAACGGAACCCGTCGCCCTACCAGTAACAGGCCCGAGAATGCGGCGCGCAGTGTTCCGTGTGCGCCTCTCAGGGGGACGTGGGGCAAGGCCCCACAGAAGGAGAGGTCTGCATGCACCGTAACCCCTTCAGGGCCGAGGCCTGCCAGAGCTGCGAATCCCGCGACCCCAGCCAAGGGTCAGGAGAAGGAACACCGTGGGTTTTTAGCCGGTAAGAGTCCGGCATACTCCTTCGCCTTCCCCGGGCGAAGGGCATCCATGATCCATGAGGATATAAACACGAAAAAAAATGGACAGCATACGGCAGCCTAAACGGAGCACCTATGCTTTGGCAGATAGCTCGCTATGTGGATGGACCACTTTACAAAAGCAAGAACCTCCAAAAAAAGGCACTTCTCTTCACTTTTTTGACGACACGTTTGGTGCAGTGGTTAAGTGATTGGCTGCTGCGCTACGGGTCGTGGGTTCGATTCCCACACGGAACAAAAATTTGTATGGCCTACAAATGGTTGTTTCGGGTCTGGGCGTTTGTTTGTGAGATTTGTGTCTGTAAACGCACCCACGATACAAGAGAAATCTTAGTGTGGGGAAACGTTTTTTTTTTTTTTAAAAAAAAAAAAAACTTCTGGGCGCTCATTAAGTGTATTATCCATAGTTACCAAATTTTTTTCGGTTAGATATAGTATTTTTCAGAATAAGCTATAAAAATTGTAATAGCTATATTTATAGTTTATGCGCAAAAAATCTTAAAAAATAGTATTTTATGGAAATAGTAAAAAAATACAGTTTGAAAGGCAAATAAGGTGATTTAGTTTCGGTATTGCAAAATCAAGATTGATCTATCCAACTAAAATATAGTATTTTTGCGGACTGTATACCGAAATACAGGACAATACATATTATTGGCAACCCTAATTATCCATTTAACATTTTGAGCACATCATAACGCAAATTGCCTCACTTCTTTGGCACTTCTCCCTTATTTACTTAGACGACGTCTGTGGTCTAGTGCTGCTCACGAGGTCGTGGGTTCGATTCCCACAGGACACAAATATTTATGTGATGAACATAAAGTAAGTAAGTGTTTGTGTTGGTCTGGGTGTTTCTTATGTAGTATAAGTATGTATTTACAAAAAAAAAAGTATATAAGTATTGTATCCATTGTCTAGTACCCATAGTACAAGCTCTGCTTAGTTTGGGACTAGATGGTGCTGTGTAGAAAATGTCCCAAAAATATATTATTAGTATTATTATTTCTATAGTCTTTAGCGGAAGAGTTTAATTATAAATATATTCCGAAAACAATGGCGACAACTTCAGAATTAAGATTTCGTTGTAATAATAAATCGGTGTTTGGCGAAACCTGACCTTGTTCTGCGTACAGAGCTGCTTATAAATCATTGGATAAACTTAGGTACGTTTATTTTAGATTTACGCGTAGAACATGGCATTTGCAGCACATAATCGTAACTCCTGTGAAATATTAAACTCACAAAAGGATCAACCGGTAAAAGTTACCATTTAATGAATCAATCAAGGGTCAAAATACACGTCCGATAGTTGCTTCCGGGAGCCGGATCCGACTATCTGATCGGATTCATGAAATACCTACACGTACGATTCTCGTGTCCGATTTTTTCTGTACGACGACGACGCCTGGACGATGCTTACGATTCTGACATGTGATCCGATAGTCTGATCGTACGTGTAATTCATGTTCAAATAAATGTATGACGCTTCAGATAGTCTGATCAGACTATCGGAACCGACTATCGGAGGCAAGTATCGGACGTATATTTGAGCTCTAAGTCCATACTGGTCCACCGCATGGGATATGGAAGACTAAACAAGGTTTGTTGGAAATGGGGTAGGTACTAATCCGAAAGGGTGTTAAAGAACTCATAATAATGAATAACTTTTGTTCTACAATTTTCCCAAAAGTCAATAGTTTAGGAGAAATGGCTATTCAAAGATTTCATATAAATAAATACGCTAAAATCTTTCTATCCTCAGCTGTTCCCCTTTCCGGATAACCTATAAAAGACTCTCTCAAAAATTCTCATAAAGGAATTGGTACTCAGGCCTGCTTGCAAAACGACACGCTAAATACAATAATTAGCGCTAAAAATATTTGAAATGTTAGATTTTTTTATTTCATTGTATTTCTGTAAATTGTTTGATGTTAAAAATAAACTTTAAAAAAAGTAAAAACCGACTTCAAAGAAATACTGAAAGGAGTAAAATATTTACCATAATATAAAATTAACAGTTTCAGAAGTCGGTGGCTTCTATTTGCTTCAGTTTAGTGTGGCACCGACTTCTGAAACTGTTAATTTTATATTATGGTAATTATTTTACTCCTTTTAGTATTTCTTTGAAGTCGGTTTTTACTTTTTTTAAAGTTTATTTTTTATTAAACACGTTTTAGTGTCATAATTTTATCCCCCTCCTTCATAACCCTTCTTTTTGGCTTTGACGTAGTCGGGCATAAAAAGTCCTTTCAAATGATACTTTACACGATATAATGAAAACATTCCAAAGGGAGGGGGGGGGGACACACGCACCCCCTCCTCTTTTCCAGTAGTCAGTTCCCAACAACAAATATAAACAAAGCAATATTAGTAATTTGAGAATTTTGCTTTGATCCGATGAGGAGTTCCGTTCCATATCTCTGAAGTTCATGGTCTAATCATAACAAAATTTATATGGGACCAATGGGGAAGTATACCCTTTCGAACAAAAAGAGAATTTTTCAAATCGGTTCATAAATGACGGAGATATGAGGTAACAAACATAAAAAAAAAGAAAAAAAAATACAACCGAATTGAGAACCTCCTCCTTTTTGAAGTCGGTTAAAAAGAGAAAGAATGATGATTAATTATGTTTAGCGCTAATGTAATTTAGTGAGTTGTTGTGCAGTCGGGCCTAAGTTTGTTCGGATTTCAATTTCCGATCTCGGATCATTAAACCCAATAACCGTGAACTGTATAAGTGTAAGAATTTACAAAAAAAAATTAAAGGCTAGACTAGCTATATCTAGCTTATCTAAGGATAACGAATAAAGTGTAAATTAAGTAGATATATTTTAGATTTAAGAAATTGATTCGGTACCGCGCCTAAAGAAAGAAAAAATGAAATCGCTAGACAAATATTTAGTTTTATCGTCAGCAATACATCGTATATGTATAATACAAGTACCTAGTCCCTATAATACACTTGTAGTTAGTGCCTGTAATGATCCTTAATAGGTAGTATTATAAGACGTGAGGCGTGTCAGTACTCATTAGCCTGATGTGTTCGAGGAGCTGCGGTGTCACGTGTAATCAGACAATCTTACAGACGATTTTCTGCTAAAAAAAAAAAACAATCTGTAGTTCCGGTCGGTTGAATTGAACATAATGAACCTTCGCTGTGCTCCTGGCTTTTCTAGCTCATTATCCGCTGTGTCACTAAAAGTTGAGTGTAAAATTGAGATATTTCTTAAGTTGTAACAAATGTAATTTTGCATACTCAAGCAGGTAGAGAGATCTTAATACTATAACATAACATCACGCCTGTATTCCCCGAAGGGTAAGGCAGAGGTGTATAGTACACCCACATTTCGCCGTTATGTTTAATCCCGTGTAGTAGTGCGAGCTTATTGCCATTAACCGGGCACAAATCCTGGCTCCGGGCTGCTACTGAGGTATTCCACATGGAAATATGTATACAATAACACTTTGCCCGACCGTTTGACCACAGGACCTCACGTTCAGTAGTCGCGCTTGTGACCACTAGACCTACGAAGCAGTTCTTAATGCTAAGGGCTCTTACACACCACTTTTTTTTCAGGCGCTGTCGACGCGCGTCGCACGCAACTATAACGCGCTGCAAACGCGATGTTATCGCAACCAATTTACCTATTCACACGTTCATAAAATTGTAGTATGCAGACGACGACTTTTTCGCGAGCTATCGACGCGCTCGTAGCGCGGAGTTACATCGATACGGACGCACTGGCACAGCGCGTCTCTTTAGCTGCAAACACATACCTACGCACAGCGCGTTTTAATCGGTCGGAGTTGCTCACGCGCGTCTGTAGCGCGTTTCTCGTGAGTTTACAGCGATGCAATCGCAAGTAATCTGCCTATTTCAAGTTTAGCAGCGCCGATAACGCGCGATAGCGAAACGCGCGTTGACGGCGCCTGAAGAAAACGTGGTGTGTAAGAGCTCTAATTTATAATAATGTATAACACCACAATGTACCTGTAATGGTGCAAATAAAGACATTGAATTGTTACCTTAGCTGTTTTATCCCCACCTCTCCATATATTGAGGAATTTACAACTAGCTTGCAGATGTTCTAACTTGTAGGCTGATCTTATAGGGATTATCAAAGCTCCGCAGATTTGGGTGTGAAGTTGCAATACAGTTTAACATCTGCAGGGCAATTGCGTAACGTAACCAATATCAATTATGACAGTTGATGTGTTAAAAACAATATTCATTGCGTGGTACATAGTTGTGGAGAAGTCGGATTGTTAATACATACGTTGCTATGGAAATTGCTGACCTATCAAAATCATATCCATAGCCATTACTAGAGTGTTGCGCAATTAGAATTCTGGTTTTTGACCAGATGCTGCCTGTGAATCCATTTATCACAGGCAGTTTAAAGTATCGTTACTTAACATTGCCAATGATTTTTGAATAATGATTGTTTGTTCGAAAACATCACTTCGAAATACCATTCATCCAAGCTCGTAGAACATCAATAACCTTCAGTACAAATAAAACCACTCTTCAACATTAGTCTAGACTTAAACACAAAATAGCCAATGCCCGCTGTTGGGCATGCCGGTCACGTGCCCGTAATGCACTCTGAACGACTCGGCTCCGGCACTGAATCCACCTTACAGAGAAATATTCCTAATGGATACATGTGTAGGAGGGTGAAAAGATGAGCATGTTGCTGAGATGTATGGTTATGGTGGGATTGGGTGAATTGCTTTATAATTTATTGTAGATACAATTTATAATTTAAACTAGATGTCGCCAGCGGCTTCGCCCGCGTGTATGTCGTTTATCGCGTATTCCGCGTTTATATCTACTATAATATGCATGTATTATACATATAAACCTTCCTCTTGAATCACTCTATCTATTAAAAAATCCGCATCGAAATCCGTTGCGTAGTTTTAAAGATCGGGCCCGTCCACATCTCCGCGTCACGACGTCGTCAACGTGGAACAGTGCGGTAACGCGGCACGGTGCGTTGACGTAACGTGCAAATTTACGTTACCGTATCGTAACACGTTCCGTCTCTAGCCGCAAGCACACACGTATATGCGCTACGCCCGCGCTCTCCACGCCTGCGAGTTCGCCGCCGCCCATGTTCTCCGATGCTTTAAAACCATACCTTACTGTTTCTCTTATTAAAATTCAGGATCTACATGGTCAACGATAAATCTAACAATGATCCTGACGTGCATTTTTACGATACGGTAACGTAAATTTGCACGTTACGTCAACGCACCGTGCCGCGTTACCGCACCGTTCCACGTTGACGACGTCGTGACTTGGAGATGAAGACAGGCCGTAAGCATACATAGGGACAGACAGACAACGGGAAGCGACTTTGTTTCATACTATGTAGTGATTATTGATATACAACCGCACCTGGATAAAAGGAAAGCTTTAAGGCCAAAAGGATAAGGGAACAGGGAACAGAAAAAAATAATTAAGAAAGTACATATCGTCGCCTGAGGCTGCGTTCACACATGCGCGATTTTTTTCGGCGCTAGGAGTGAGGCGTATTTATCGTAACAGATACATAAAACAGGTATCATAAGATAACAGACTGTAACCGTGACAAACAAACTGAAAAAGCAGTTCCTGTTCCACGAGCTAACAAAATCCCTTAAGTGACAGTCACAAGCTTTTCTCTATTCATGCTTATGACAGGTACCTTAGTTAGAATAAGATAAAACATGTTACTGTTACTCTGTGACACCCTGTTACAGCCGTCACAAGCTCTTTCCTTTTCTCGCATAGGTTTAACACCTTAGTTAGAAAGAGAAGTCGTACTGTTACAGAAAACAGGTTAAACGTTGTTATCTGTGGTAACAGATAACACACAATAGTGTGTTCCCACATAGTATGAAATAACAGACTGTTATTTCGTAACAGGTTTTTGGAACTGCTATTTACGTGTAACAGGAACAGGCGTAACAGATAGGTACGTGATTTTACCTGTTACAACCCACTCCTATTCGGCGCCCAACCGCGCGCGTTTCTCTTACGAGTCTCTCCCTCCTCAGAAACTTTGGAATTTAATAGTTAGTCCCTTGTCTGTTTGTGATGTCGCGTGCGGTTTCGCGCCGAAAAAAATCGTACATGTGTGAACGCGCTCTTAGATCGAAAACCTCGGGAGCATTTGGTCCTTGCACGATTCCTGTGGGCTTTCAAGAGGACGAAGTCGCGTGCAAAAGCTAGTCAATTATATTTATTGTGAATTCAACCCAATAAAGGCATATTTCAGTGCCTACACGATAATTTCGCATAGAGCGGCTCTCTTATAATTATAGCTATACGTCGGGATAAAATAAAAATGACCACATTGCATTCCCGAGGTTTTTACTCTAAGGCCGTTATAAGAGGACGTTGCTTTTTGCTATCCTCCATAAACCTTTAGTCGCCTTCTACTACATTTGACTATAAGGCCTCAGCCTCGAATTTTGCGGGCGTTGTGGCGGCGGCGGCGGCGGCGGCGGCGGCGGCGCGGGAGCGGCAGGATCTTATGCGTAAAATCAAATGGACCGGTTCTCGAAAACAGCGGCGTGGCAGCGGCGCGGGGGCGGGCAACGAGCAGTGCACTCCAGTCAAGCGGTGACCGCCCGCGTTGCGCGTCTGCATTGTAGTATAGTGTTGTACATTTTTTTTGTAACGTATCAACATGGCCTCGGACGTGCAAGAGCAAATTATTTCGGCAATCTTTGAGAGGACACCCATATGGAACAGCAAAGATGCGAACCATAAAAATAGAAGAATACTTAACCTTTATAAATTATTTAAAATTAATAAAAAATGGGAAGAAATAAAAAACGAACTGAATATTGAAGGTAAATATAAAAATGATTTATTATGTCAAATACAATATTTGTTATTTTTTACAAATTAATTTCCCTATATTAGGGATCCACTTCTTCTTTTGCCCACAATAAATCGAGCGTTAGGAATAAATTTGAATCAAAAAGATGTTGTCGCCGTTTTTCAGACATTTCGTTCGCGAATAAAAACAAATATCTCGACAACACAACCACGAACACAACACTACACCGCTATAGTGCCGCGCGATCTGCCCGCTGGTTTGGAGAACAGGTATGCGTTACCCGCCCCGCTGCCGCGCCGCCGCCGCCGCCGCCCCGCTGCCCGCAAAATTCGAGGCAGAGGCCTTATACAACGTTATTTTTAGTATATACAAAAACCGAGACACCTGACACCCCAACAAGATTTTCATCAGAACTGCCTGAATATGTGTTTTTTAAATAAATCTCCAAGTTACACCGTAGTTTATGTCACGTTAAGTTCCCTAGTAAAGTGTGTAAAAAATATGTCAATCGATTCTCCTAGTGATTCTGAACAAACTAGTTTCAAGTTTAGTATATACTAAAACTAAGCTGAACAGCGAACTCAGATCAGTACTTATACTGAATTAACTCTGAATTAAAGCCGGTATCTCCGACGCAAGAAAAACAAAAATGACAAAACACCGCTCAATCAAGAATACATTCCCAAAACCACATTCTTCAAACGTATGTTGTAAACAAGAGGCATTATGTAAAGTGAATCCCAGCAGATGTTCTATTGGTCATGAATTATTCAACCCTCGTCTGCCGATGGTGCTGTGGTCCATTTGTGAAGACTTCGCAATGATGTGGGAGCAGGCTCGGGAGTGAAATTGAAAGGGTTCAAAATTAGGAACGTTTAGTTTAACATTTTCTTCCGTTACTGATTGAAAGTACATTGTGGGCTTACAAAAAGTGTTATAGGTTATTTACACGGGTCGATTTTTGTCGCACGGCTAGGCCACATGGCGAAAATCGACTGTCTAATGGTACAAGTCCGAGACGGGCTGCAAACTGCAGACTGCACGCAAGACGCCAACGGAATAGCGCCTTTAAGGTGTGCACTTTAAAGTTGCTATTCCGACAGCGACTGCAAAACTGCAACCGCAGACCGCAGCCGCAGATCGCACCGCAAGCGATGCTACTTTTACGGTTTGCGGTCTGCAGCCCGTCTCGGACTAGTACCTTAAATGACAATTCGACTAGACCGCAAGTGACTAAAATCGCAAGCCCCAAAGTTGGTTGTCATCCGACTTTTGCCGTGCGGCCACAAGCCGCATGCGGCGGGTGACTAAAATCGACCGTGTAAATGGTCAGTTGCAGGCGATCGCCCGCCGCATGAGGTGTGTTTTGCGCTGTGTTGTTCCGCTAGAAATGAACATGTCGCATACGATTTTTGTCGACCGGTGTAAATGGGGTGGCGATTAGATTTTTACAAGCGATACGACTGGTGACTTGCCGCACGGCTGAAATCGATCCGTGTAAATTCCCTAATTAGCTAGAGACCTCATCTAATAACGGTACAGGCATTTTTAACATTATTTTAATAGTAGTAGAGCTATTTGTGAAAGTGTTTCTCCGGGGAAGTAGTTACTGCCTCCATACCTATTTCTGCCGCTTAGTAACATTGCTGTGTCCCGGTTTAAAAGGTATGGGTCTCGGTGAAACTACAGACAAATGAGACTTTCCAACGTTGTCTCCAAGGTTGGCAACGCATCAGCAATCTTCTTGGTGTTGTAGGTTACATAGGCGGCGGTAACCAATTACCCTCAGGTGTGCCGTCGGCTAGATTGGCTAGTTACGAAAAAAAAAATTACGAAGCTGATGATTGCGTTGTGTTGGCTGAAAAGTGTCAGTATTCAGTTGCATCTGGTTAAGGTACGTAACGTCTAACGTAGGAAAAAGGTTAGGGAGAATACTTCTCAAAGCCTAAGCTTCACCTAAGTTTTTAGGAAAGCAAAAAAAAATATTCTTAGCTTACAGCTCCTTAGCTTATTATCATTTAAGGAGGAGTCCTTACTCCTATCTTACTAGCTCATAAGAGACTGGAAAGAAATTACAATAATATTAAGGTGTGTCCAGACCTGGCGAATGCGCCGCTCGCGAGCCTATTGCGAACTGCGCGCGTGCATATCATTCTGTGCAAATAAATCTTTCTTTCTTTCTTTCTTTCGTACGCAGCCCCTGCGCCGTCCGCGCGCCGTTCGCGCGCAATCTACGCGCCGTAGTCGTATCACTCGTGTGTCGCAGAGGGTGCGCGCGTGCCGCCCGCGGTGCTCCTCCCTCGCCCCGCCCGCTTGTCAGTAATAAAATACCCGATGCCGCAGCAATTATGCTAACGGCAGTCGCATGGTCCGACATCTTCGGAAGCAAATTTACAACTGAGGCTCATGGCTCAAACGCAAAAGAAGCTATGTGCGCACGAGAAGCGCGCGCGCTGCACGCGCGCCCCACTCGAGCCTTGCCGGAGTTGCACAAACGCAGGCTGTAACTGCACGCGAGCAACACGCACGCAGTTGCAAGCGGCTCGCGAGCGGCAAATTCGCGGCGCATTCGCCAGATCTGGACACACCTTTAAAATAACGTTTACTGTAGTTTATTCTAAAGGCACCTTTCTATTTGAAATCAGTATAGATCAACACGAATTTGCCTTCCTTTGCACATAATATCTAATCTAAGTTGAAGGCGCCGCGGGCAACACCCAGCAACTTACAAACATAACAGTATTCCACATTGGTACGCCGAACTTAGGCTGCGCTGCAACCGGAAGTGCAGCCGCTCGCAATTTCCGGCCGTCGCTCACAGCGCCCTCTGCGAATTAAACTATTAATATAGAATTACGAGACTGTTATTATAAGTGATGCCGGGGATGTGAAGCTGAAGGCTTCTGTCTTAGGGGGTAATAAGATGGCGAGACAATTAAGTTGTGAGTGTTAGAAATAAATAAAGGATAAAATAATACAGATTATTTGATGCAATGCAGATCTGATATTTTGTAACCTAACGTCTAAAACTTTTCGAAGAGGCGAAGCGAGAGGCGTAAATTAATCTAGTACATCCACAACCTAGCCTAGCGGTTGAACGTTAGTCTCTGACTTGTTGAATTCATGTGCGGATCAGTTTGATTATTGCGTTAAGGTTGTAGTAAAACATCGTGAGGAAACCTGCTCACCTGAACGGGGCAAAGAATTCTCGATGGTGTGTACACACACCATCGAGAATTCTTTACTATAAGTAAATTACTATACTACAGTATTCCGCCAACTCACACCAGGCGAACGTGGTGGACTTAGGACTAAACCCTTTTCATTCTAAGAAGAGGCCCAGGCCCAGCAGTGGGACAGTAAGGGTGCTTTTCTACCAGAGATGCGCTATGCAACGTTGCTATGGATGCGTTTGATATCCACCAATCATATTCATTGGTGCACATAGCATAGCACTGGTGGAAACTGATTCAACTAAGCTACGTTTTTTTATATGGAAGGATGCGTGCTGTGGATGCGAGCTATGGATGCGTCCTATGGATGGCCGAGAGTGGTGTAGCTATGTGCAGAGCAGTGTAAGTACCTACAGTAGGCGCGCGTTTGTCACGAGCACATCTTACTCGCTCCGCTACATAGCTTAGCATCAGTGGAAACGGTCACATAGTTTCATGGCTTAGCTTTTACATTCTCGCAGCATAGCTATATAGCGCATCTCTAGTGGAAAGGCACCCTAAGGAATTGATTATGCTTTACATCCGTAATTCTAATATCACAATTTTTACACAATTCCAAATCGTTACTTTCTAAAATAATTTCCGACAGCCCAAATTACCCATGGACGTTAAGTCATATTGTTTCCGAACTTGGCCTGTTACACTGCCGTGTGTCTAGATCAAAAGTAGTGACTATATCAGAACCAGATTTTTTTCTATAACTCCATGTAAAAGATGAAAAAAAAACATGTATGCATCAGCCGTTAATTAATTAAATCTAATGATACATACTTTTTTTTACTTAGACTACATAGCTAACGTGAAAGTTCTAAGAAAGTTGCTGTATCCATTGCAGATCTGTTTAATATCTAGATAATATAAGTCGTTAAATAACAAATTAATTATAAAAGCCCAATTATAAATACCTGCGCAGTAAAGAATGCGGAATTGTGCGTAACGGGGTAGTCACCCTCTGTTAATTAAATGTTTTCAATGGGCAGGCAGGGGCGCCGGGGGGAGGGGTAATCCTTCACAATTTGTCACGATGTTTGATATTGTATTTATTACGACAGAGGCGCAATAAAAAGGTTAGACAAATGAGTTAAATGTAGGGGTGTGTTTCGGTAGTTCGGAGTTGTAGAAATAATGCTGGGGGAGATTTGTATAGTTTTTGGGTGATATTTACCTGTATTTTGTGATATTTAGCTGCGTCTAGGTATACTAGAAGCTGACTGCCACATTGTCTGCCTTACCACAAAATCGTTCTAACAGCTTTTTAGACTAAACAGGGCGTAGTTTTCTTTATGTTTGAAATTTGTCGTTACACACGGTTTTAATCTATTAAACTTTTGTAGTTAGACCTTAATGCTATCGACTTAACATTTGGAATAGTTTCAAATAATGCTTGTCCATCTATTTTGCAAGTGAAAGAATTTTTATTTTTTTATTTATTGCAATAGTGACCGAAGTGCGACTTTGAATTATCACCCGTAAGGGTTTATTTGCACATTATAAAACACATTTTTATTTTGGACTTATGGTTAGGTTGGTTTAGGTTTTTGGCCTATGATCAAAAATTACTATAGAAATACTATTACCCCCCGACTTATTCCTAAGTTTGCAAAGCTAAAAATCTGCAATAAATCGAGTTGAAAATAAAACGATGTTTGTAACAAATTGTAACACAGTTTTTTTAGAATTCAGACTAAATAACTTTTTATACGTTTTCTTCCAAGGTACGGAAGCCTTGCCAGTTTTTTTGCGGTGCCATTTCTAATTAAAACGGTATTCATTTTGAACCAGTCGTTGATATCTGCTGACTTCCTACCTAATATAATGCTCGAGTCATCTATTGCGACACCCGCTGTAATCATAAATCACCAGGGGAAGATAAGGGGTAGCTTGAGTGGCCTCTAGGGGACCAGTGAGAGAGAAAGTAGAAAAAGCAGTTACCTATCTCTATTCCTCATTTCCATAAAAAAAAACTTATCTTAGTCATATCTCCTTGGATCTTTTTGCCTAGCGTAATCAGACTGGTACTGTTCTATTGCTGGGCCTCTTCTCAATATGAAAAAACCGACTTCAAAGAAGAACTAAAAGGAGTAAAATAATTACCATAATATAAAATTAACAGTTTCAGAAGTCGGTGGCTTCTATTTGCTTCAGTGTAGAGTTGCACCGACTTCGGAAACTGTTAATTTTATATTATGGTAATTATTTTACTCCTTTTAGTTTTTCTTTGAAGTCGGTTTTTACTTTTTTTTAAGTTTATTTTTTATTAAATACGTTTTAGTGCCATAAATTTAAGTCCCTCCTCTTCATAACCCTTCTTTTTGGCTTTGACGTAGTCGGGTATAAAAAGTCCTTTCGAATGATACCTTACACGATATAATGAAAACATTCCAAAGGGGGGATGACGACGCACCCCCTCCTCTTTTCCAGTAGTCAGTTCCCAACAACAAATATAAACAAAGCAATATTAGTAATTTGAGAATTTTGCTTTGATCCGATGAGGAGTTCCGTTCCATATCTCTGAAGTTCATAGTCTAATCATAACCATATTTATATGGGACCAATTGGGAAGTATACCCTTTCGAACAAAAAAATAATTTTTCAAATCGGTTAATAAATGACGGAGATATGAGGCAACAAATATAAAAAAAAAAATACAACCGAATTGAGAACGTCCTCCTTTTTGAAGTCGGTTAAAAAGAGCTTAGGTCTTAGTTCACCACGCTGGCCTGTTGCAGGTTGATGGTCTACACATTATTGAGTTTATTTTGGAGCCCTCTCAGGTATGCTGGTTTTCTTAAGAAGTTTTCCTTCACCAATAACGCAAATAATAATCATATTCAGATCTGCACATGAATCCGAAAAGTCAGAGATGCGGGCCGGGACCAAACTCTGACCCTCTTGAATGAAAGGCAAGCATTCAACTGCTAGGCTATCACTGCTATTTTAAAAATGCAGCCAGCAAACATAAGTTGATTTTGTTTTACAACACACGTCGCTTCTAGGAAAAACCGATAGAATTGAATAAATATTGATTGACATCGTAGACGTCTAGCAGACATGCTATTGTTATAAATAGTTCAAGGTCACCTAGTGTTTATTTATAAATTGATTTAGAGCGCTAATACTGTTTTTCCGTGGTGTAGAAGAACCACGTCTACACCCGTGGTAGTCGAAAGAGGGTACGCAAATCTGGGGCCCATTTGATGAAACTACTCTGCAAGTCTGCACTCCATATTTTGGAACTACTCAGCTGAATTTATGTATCAAAGTATGGAGTGCAGAGTTGTAGAGTAATTTCATCAAATGGACCCCATTTTTATCCTGGGGTAATCCTCATGGATACCCTCCGCCCGCGAAGGCGAGGGTTATGCCGGACTCTTACCGGCAAAAAACCCACGGTGTTACTTTTCCTTACCTATGGCCGGGGTCGCGGGATTCGCAGCTGCATACACTGCAACCTCGGCAGGCCTCGGTCAGCTCCTGGCGGACCTCTCCTTCTGTGGGGCTTTGTCCCACGTCCTCCTGAGAGGCGCGCGTGGAACACGGCGCGCCGCCTTCTCGGGCCTGTTACTGGTCGGGCGACGGGTCCCCTAACCCGCCGCCCGCAGGCAACACACTAGGGTGGCCGAAGATCGTCGCGCGCCCTCCGGAGGCTCGCGTGCGTCTGGCGCGAGAAGGGAGAGTGGCCGTCGCCTCTCTCTCCCTCTCCGCTCCCTCCTTGGTTGCCATCACCACCTCGCAAAAGGAGGTGACGGCATCTCACGCACTCTCGCTCCCGACCATGGACAAAATCACGGCCGGAAGCGAGAGGTCACCACCGACTGCCGCGACTAGTTCACGGCGCCGCGTTACCCACGTAGGGCACGCCTGCAGCGTGTGCAGCGCCGTATCTTCGGGGCAGTCGACGCAGTGGTGACATCCGGGCGTCTGCTCCCGGCCTATGCGACACAGGTACTTCCTGAAACAAACGTCAGCCGGAAGCTAAGGGCGCCATGCCGCCTCTCCAGCCATTCCTCCATTATGGGTCTTACCGCCGCTGTTGCGGCGTGCCCTATCAAATGGACCCGTGGTTTCACTTGGGTTAAGAAGCGTAGTTGGCAAACGCCACGCTAAGGCCAAAAACTTATCATGTCGACGAGGAACTATGTATGTTAGGTAACTTAACAGACATTTATGATAATATGTTCCGATACATGTTAGTGTATTAAAAGAGTTTAAAAGTGTACTAAACACTTCTTTTGTTTTTATACGAACCTAACAGGCCTCATAATTTCTATAAAATTTAAGAAAAAAATACGCAGGAAACGCGGCCTGACCACAGTATAATTATATTTTTGCAGTTCATGATAGCACTGCTTGCAAAGGCTATTTGACAACAATTATGTTAAAAACACTGTTTTGTTCTTGTTTAAAAACATAATTATTATGTTGTGACTGCCTCGTTGGTCTAGCTAGTGGTCGCAAGTGCGACTGTTGAGCGTGAGGCCCTGGGTTCGATCCTCAAAGTCAAAGTATTTTTTTGTGTGTTTTTTGGTGATTCATGCAGTAGGTCTTATTGTTAGGTTATTTATGGTAACTCAAAAAACTACCCATTGCATATACTATTTAACAATATAAGAATTTAAAATCGATATTACATATAAATTAAAAATTAACAAAAAAATTCAATACAATCCATTTTTATAATAAACATTTAGAATACAATTAACTATTATAATAAATATTTAGAACACAATTACTTAATAAGTCAAATCTTTGAATTTTCGAGCATAAATACATTATCAATTTAGTTTATTACATTTTGTCAAGAAGGAATTCGACAATGGTAAACTTAGGTCGGGCAAAGTGTTATTGGGTTTTACAATGTGAAATTTCTCAATAACAGGCTGGAGATTTGGCCCGATTGATGGCAATAGGCTCACCCGCTATTACATGGGACTGAAGCATAACGGCGAAATGAGGGTGTAGGTACTATACACCTCTGCCCAACCCTTCGGGGAATACAGTCGTGTAGTTAAATAGTCTATTTTCCGATTGCACGTTCGAATGGTTATGCGACCGTGTTATTTCCGTATTAAGTATTTACTTCAAGAACTGCGTGTAACGTCATTTCACACCAAAGCCTATACTAATAATGACACGAAACATTTTAAATAAACGTATAACAATAATTCGTAAAATTGATGTTCACATAAGTGCATAAAGCAGTAAAATTCTCAGTTATAACCGGGTATTGGAAATATTTCCCGATTAGCAATAGGTTCCTTGAGCGACATACTGTGGGTGTGCAATAGTACACCTTTTTAGGGAATTGTAAACTCGAGGTTTATGTTATTTTGTTAGTAATAGGGTTTAAGGCAGCTGTTAGGAGGACAATAATGGTATAGCTGCTCAATTCCTTATTGATTTTACGACTTGCGCAGTATTATATGTGGTTTTTATGAACTGGTCAAGCAGCTGACTATGTGTGTCGAAATATGGGATGGGATTATAACTTATGGTGGCCGCGAACGGACCTGCATGCCATGATGCTATTGCCAATCCGCCGTGGAAATGGAAATATCCTTTTACCATCATAAACTGCAGTACTTACTTCAAAAACTCAATAGATTACATAATTCTTTTTGAACCTCAATGCTACAAAAGACGGCCCCCAAAAACGCCTGCTCTTCACCGCTTCCTAGTGTTTATGCTGTGAAGAAGAAACGGCGCAACAAACTCCCCAGCAACACCGTTCTGTCTGTCAGATTAATATATTAGTTGAGTCTATACAAAGGAAACACATAATATTAATTAATACAATTATTACAAAAATAAAATTATGCTAATTGGGGACGATAAAAAGTATACAGTATGTCCCTGGAAGTATGGATCAAATCGAATAGGGGCGTGAGCAAGGTCATTTCAAAACTTGAATTAGTAAAACTAAAACTTAAGTAAAATTTTTGACAGACAAAAAAAGCCTGTGCAGTAAATGTTTTTTCTTATTGAACACATGTTTTCTAGCTGCGTAAAAGTATTACCACAAGAAAAGGCCTACAGATCGCCAAATAATCCTTAAAAAAAAATGATAGCTCTGATAGTTATTTTTATGATTCTTTTCTATGCGAAGTGATTGAAAAAAAAAACAATTATTGGTCATAACTTTTGAACCATAAAAAATTGCACCGACATTTTCAGGGTTAAAAAGTTTGGGAATTACATTGCCCACGCCCCTATTCGATTTGATCCATACTTCCAGGGACACCCTGTATAAAACTCAATTCATACAGAATTCTGTATGAATTGAGACAGTCTCAAGTAAAGGTATGATGATGATGAATTTCTAGGTAGATTTCGATCACAGCAACGGCTTCTGGTAAGACTTAAAAGTAATAAATCAGTTCGAGGGTGTGCTTGCTGGTGACTGATGTATCTGATCTTGACCAAAAAAATGCGATAGCAACGTGGGCACGTCAATACGACATGGGCTGTTTATATTCCTTGATATCAGTTCCCAGGATACTAAATCCTCAGGACTATTCGAAGCAGCGTTCTTTGATAACAAGATATACTTCTGAGATTCTATATGCTATAATAAGATGGAAACTGATTAATTTATATTAGAATCTGGTTCAAATCTGAGGAATCTCGGAGTTATCTGTAATTGGACGTGTTCGTGTGATAACGAGGC
Organism: Amphipyra tragopoginis; assembly: GCA_905220435.1. NCBI lineage: Eukaryota > Metazoa > Arthropoda > Insecta > Lepidoptera > Noctuidae > Amphipyra > Amphipyra tragopoginis. The sequence continues at coordinate 25,223,843 of HG992008.1, read as the reverse complement.
TCACGTACAGACAACTGTTGAAGCAGTAAAAACTCAATTAGGAACACACCTAGTTTAGTCGGAATACATTTACATCCTACGAGACGAAGAATGTTTAGCGTTTAATTCACTAGCAAGTTAAATTGCAAGTTTATTTCAGCATCCTCCTTGCACACACGCAGCAAGTCGTTTTCTGGAAGTTCTACCGACTTACTTGACTTGCCGCAAGTTGCCTGTGAAGTTTTTTTTGACAAAGTTTGCTTCCAGTGTACACAGGTAAGCAAGCAGTTGCTTTAGCGTGGATTTAGCGGCGAAGTTTCGAGGTCAAAGTGTATAAGTATTATTAATTTCTCAGTGCTATTCTACAGTTTTATTACGGTGTCTTTATGGCAACCGTTTATTTTGCTAAAAATCTTTTTACATGTGCGTTTTTGCACGCGAATGCGACGCATTTCTGTATTTTGAGTCTACTAATGGTTTAAGTTAAAAGGCGTAATAAACACGACGCATGTAAAGTATTTTTATTTACGTAGGTAACTGTTGCACCTTTTGGCATTATGTTAATGTAGTGTGTCGATTTGCATGTTGAGTGAATTGATTTTCTTTTTTTCTTCTTATTTTCCAACCTTAATTATGTGTAAAGGCATGTACGGTATTTTTCTATTACACAAAATATTATCTAAGAAGTTACATAAGTTTTACGTTGATGTAAGTGTTCAAAAAGTATTTGGTGTTGATATGTAACGTAAAAACATGATAGTCAAAGCATATGACGGTCAAAGACACAATACGGCTGTCCCATTTCAAAACCTAGTAAGGGACACTCTTTACAAAAATCGTTTTATTGCATAATCTTGCTAACCTAGAATGTCTCTACCAAATACAAAAACACACGCGTTGAAAACTCACATAATAAGCAGATATACTTAAGCATCGATACCTAGACGTGCCATTCACTGCCTCTGATCATTTTAAAACCTAGTACCTAAGTCACTTTAACTACATGGTTTTACTTAACATAAATATTTTTCGAAGGCTGACCGATTTAACGTTTATACGCTCTCCTGTAAAATTTCGTTTTAAGCCCTTACTAGGCTTTGAAATGGGACAGCCGAATGGCCACGACTACCTTCCGACACGACACGACAGTCGTCTCCTCTAAAAGTCCCCTATCCGTTTTATTCGACCACTTTATTCCAAGTTTGTTTTAAGGTCTATAAAATTTACAACCTGTCCCGATAAGGGGCACCACCGGCACCTTGGCTGATGTTTGTCCAGATTTATCTTCTCATAAATATACATAACACGTTACAATTATACGAATACTCCGCCATGATGTATTCGAAGACAAATTAGTTTCGTTGGTAAGTTATTACGGTCATAATTTGGGACGCAAAACGGTTTACTGGGTTGTAAATTAAAAGAAAATGCTAACTTGATGTGGTAGTGGTGATTGGTTACTTCAACATGTCTTTAATACATAATCAGTAGTGTCACTCTGTAAGAAACCCACCTCAATATCGACGGTTAGCTCGATATCCATAATGTCACAGTATGGATAATAGAAGCAAATAAATAACACACAGATAATAGTATAATCAATAACGCGTATAATATAATATAAAATATAATGTATATAATATGCGTATAAAATAATAATATAGCGCGTAATAGACTGCCTCGTTGGTCTAGTGGTCACAAGCGCGACTGCTGAGCGTGAGGTCTTGGGTTCGATCCCCAGGTCGGGCAAAGTGTTATTGGGTTTTTCCGTGTGGAATTTCTCAGTAGCAGCTCGGAGTCTGGATTTGTGCCCGGTTTATGGCAATAGGCTCGCCCCCTATTACATGGGACTTAAACATAACGGCGAAACGTGGGTGTTACTATACACCTCTGCCAACCCTTCGGGGAATAAGGCGTGAAGTTATGTATTATTATGTCAATAACGCGTAGTTTTGATCCACGCTGTGTCACGACAAGTGTCTAATTGACAGTCGCATCGAGGTTGTTTTTTAGTCTGTGTTGACATGTACTGTCTTGACATTCTGTTTTATTTTAATTTGTTTTTTTTTTTTCATTTAATTTTTTCTCTTTTTTTATTGACATTGATTTGTATTGCTATTTTCTATTAATTAATTTGTATTGTGTCATTTTTTATAACAGTTTTTATAATTTTGTTTTATTGCCCTGGCTTATCTTTTTACAAGATTTAATTATTGAGACTTGTCTGGCTGATTGGGTAGGTACTTAATCTCAAACATTTGTACGCCTTCTGGCATAACATAGCGAACTCTTTATTATCTTTATACCATTATTATTGTACCTATGTTAAACAAGTGAATAAATGACTTATGATTATGACTTATGAGGTGAGATTCTTACAGAATTGCACTGCAGTTCATTACTGTTTCACTGCTGTGCATGGGCCTTTTTCAGAATGAGAAGACCATACCGGCCTGGTGCCTACAGACATCATCTTGAACTTTTTTTAAGCGCCCTTATTTGTATAGGTTTACTCACGATGTTTTCCTACTTAATTAAATTCTGATCCGCACATTAATATGAAAAATCTGAAGTGCGGGCCGTGTGCTTATCCAAACTTTGCTACATGGAAGCAAACGTTCAACCACTAGACTATTCCTTTAATAAGAAGGGCGAAATCACTATGTTCCCCAGAGGATCTGGGATGACCCTTCCGCTTCCCTTGTATGGCGACTATGGCTAATCCTAATCCTATCCTAATCCTAACTATATATTAATCTTAACTTCTTATCTTAACTATCTTAATCTTAACTTCTTAATCTTAACTTTTTAATCTTAACTAATATTATAAATGCGAAAGTAAGTATGTTTGTTTGTTACCTTTGCACGCCTAAACCACAGAACCGATCATCTTGAAATTTTGCATATACGTTGTCAGGTGTACAGAAACGGACATAGGGTACCTTTCATCCTGAAAAAAAGTACTGTTCCCGATGAAAATAACTATAAAGTTCATAGATGGCGACACGTGTCTTTCGAATCACGATTGAATTATATTATTATAGAAACTTTAGTAGTGGGTTAAGAGTTGATTATCAAATTCTAAACGCGAGAGAAGCCGCGGGCAAAAGCTGATAGAAGTGAGAGAGGACTATGACAAGCAGTAGATTTTGATATAATGTTGACTTCTTCTTTCGTGTCAGCACGATCTGAGAATAGCTCATGCCGTGTTGAAAAGATTAGCCAGTCAGCAAGGTTGGTAGCGGCGCTGACTGGCCAGGGTGCGCCGGACGTACTCAAGGTACGTTAGGTCGAGCTAGCAAGGTAAAAATTATCGTGTGAGTGGATAAGAAAACTTTTTACGTCACGAACCTTTTCGACGTTTCGGTGTTCGGCGAGTGGGGTATGGTATGACCAAGATATGACAAAAGTTGCAACGTCGCGTTCATAGGGCTACCCTAGAGATTTTTCGAGTTGTGAATTTCCGTAAATAGTGAATATCTCGAAAATTAAGCTTTATTCAACAAACTATATCCTAGCTTTTCTTCTCCAATTAGGCATCGCAATCGATGGCTAAAATCATTCGGGTAGCTCAGGCCCATGGTGTATAATTTATGATAACCGCTATGACGGTCAAACCAAAACATTTCGATGAATAATGTGTTTAATTAAATTCAAGAATGGCCACTAAGTATTTAAAATAAAATAAATAAATATTAGCCTGTAACTGTCCCACTGCTGGGCAAAGGCCTCTTTTCGTACAGAGAAGGAACAAGCATTGATCGCCACGCTTGCTCACTGCGGGTTGGCGATTTCAGACCATTAAAGTCCAGGTTTCCTCACGATGTTTTCCTTCACCGTATGTCAGTGGCGTCTTAGATTAAATAAGAAAGTACATATGACATTGAAAAAGTCACATTGGTACATGCCTGGGTTTGAACCCGCAACCCGGTTCTTAACAAGCGGGTCTGTAACCTCCGGGCCACCACGACATCTACATCACTAAGTATTTATTTTTAGAATTTTACTTAATTAAACCCAAACACATCGAATTTATTCTTGCACGAGACTTCATAATGGCGGATGTTAAATGATAGATGTTAACAGGTTGATAATTTTATATCTAATGGCTGAAACGAGGTCTGCTCCATTATAATATTAACACAAAAAAGTAGTTTAACACCACACTTCATCATTTTTCTCAAAATCATCTTCAAAATATTCATTACATACAGTTTTATTTCCGTGGCCCTCGCCACATTAACCCAATTTAATTGAATTATTTGGAGAATGAAGATGAGTTGTGATCGTTTTGTCGCGGTGTATTTACGGCGGTGCTTTCGACAACGATGCGCGCGCATACCGGTGTGATCCGCGCCTTCCTGCTGATTCGCGTGACACTGCGCATCTTTCAGAGTTTATTGATGAGGAGAGTTCCGTATGATTATACTTTGGTTAGAAATAAACTTAATGGATAAAGATTACAAAACATGTAACAGGAATAACTCAACCACCCCAATTTGAATTATTCAGTTATAATCATTACATACACTGAAAATTTACATTTATGGGTTTAAATATTGTTTATTTAAGAAAATAGTATTAAGTACTTTTTCATTGTTAATTGCATTTAAAATTAAACCTTCTAAGTCTCAATTGACGATGCGTTTGGTGCAGTGGCTGAGCGATTGGCTTCTGCGCTTCGGGTCGTGGGTTCGATTCAAGTTCACATGGAGCAAAAATTTGTATGGCCTACATAGTTAGGCCTATATAGTTGTTTCGGGTCAAGGCGTTTGTGTATGTGAAATTTGTGTTTGTAAACCCACCCACGATACAGGAGAAATCACGGTGTGGGGCAACGTTTAATAAAAATAAAAACGCAGTTTAAAAAAATTACACATTAAAAATGGCTGAAATCGATTCAAGAGCCGATAAAAATTCAAATTATTTGTAACTATTTGCTCAATGGTTCTAGTGTTTTAAAGTGAATAATTGTAAGTCAGGTGACGTTTTTCTTTAATTATTACTTATTACATTTAATTTGCCGTCTGACCCACTAAAATTATATTACATTTAACATTCCAGAAGTAACAGTAACATCAGAAATAATTATAAATTGCGAATAAAAGTTATCGCCCGACGTGGAATACAAAATAATAATTCAACACGTTTTTAAGGGAATTTATGTTAATAACTCATTCAATATGCAGATTGAGCTGTAAATAACTCCGTGGCTAATTATTGTGCACTATTACCAGAGAAAGTGTCGACAACTTAAACATTTTATCGATTTCCACGTATATTAACTTTAGAGAGTTTTCATCAATAGTCTAATAGCAGTCCACAGTTGGGCCTATGTCATTAAACACTTTATTTTCTCGAAAAGGAAGCATTTCCTCTAATCATTACATTGCCACGCTGGTGAGAAGGTTATTCATTTTATTTCTTAGTAGGTTTTTTTATGCTAGTCTGGAGTTCTGAAGGCCTAAGGACGGATTTTAACCTTACCTTACCTTAAAGATGAAGAAAAAAGGATATTTATGAAGTTGTAAGAAGAAGAGGGAGGAGAGAGATGAGAGGGAGAAGAAAGAGGTTTTCTTTTAGATTGTTCATTTTAAGCTTTCGGAGAGGACAATGTTTAGACACAAAAAAAAGAAGATAGACTTAGATGAGCAGTGCAGATACTTTGAGCTGTTATGATGATTAGTCTTGGTTCTTGGTGTAGGTTCGTTTGTTCTGGATATATCTTTAGTTTTTTCAAAAACACTATTACCGTCCACCTGCTCGGCACGGGCGTCTTCTCAGAATGAGTAGGGTTAAGGCTTTGGTCCATGCTAGCCTCGTGCGGATCGCCAGGCAAGAATTTAAGTTTTTTTAAGAATATACACAGGGTGTACGATTGTGTTATTCATATTAACTCCTACTAATCCGAATATGATTTATCTTCAAGTGGGTTCACCACAGCACTTTTTGATTCACGACCTCTTAAATCTCGTCCTCATCATCACCTTAACCTTGGCTCTAACAACTTAATATGATGTGTTGTCCATACATAGTAATCTGGTATAAATATTTCTAAACCCACACCGACATTACACCACCGATCAGTACAACCACTTAGTTATATCGCTTGCCATCAAAAACACCTACAAAGTTAATGAGACCCTATACATCTTAAGTATTGGTATATCATTGGACGTTCAAAGCGCCGACAGACAGACAAACAAACTTATTTACAACACTCAGAAACACTCACACACAACCTTATCTTAAAAGAATAAAAGTGATTATCCAATGTTTTTTTTCTGTTAGAAGTGTACATGGAAGTTGGTACGTCAATACGCGGGTACAGACGTCAAATCTGTGATCGTTGAGCTCTCGAGTTGATGTGCTTCAGTTGATGACTCCACATTTGTTTTGTTGACTGTACTTTATTATTTTATGTGTGAATTTGCTAAGGATGTTGTTGCTTGGGAGAGAGTTGAATTGCATTGCGGTCAGTGTTGCAAAAGTTCTCGATTTATCGGGAGATTTCCCGATTTTGGGTATCGTCTCCCGATATACTGATTTTAAGTAGAGGTCTCCCGATTTTCTGCATCGTGCATGCAAAAACACACAAATGTTTCTTATGCCCTATCAGTAGACATGATAGGGCATCGAAATGTGTTGAGGACAGGGTTCAATGAGTGTCTGTTGCTAGGGGAAAACACATTTCCAAATGTTATGAATGTTTTTTTTTACTGACTGAAAATAAAATATTTAATTTTATTTCATAACTATCAGTCCTAAACACCGCATTGGTTGTGACGATTGTTTGATTTTTGAAATTTTTTATAGTTAAATTATGTACGATATAGTTTGGAATCTTATAGTACTCACAACTAGCAAAGGGACAAAACACAGGAAATATGCCCAAAGATATTAATTTAATAAATAAGTAATAACAATTTTAAAAGGAAGATATTTTGCAAATATGATTAAATATTGCATAAATATAATTGGTTTTATTTCGCGTAACAAATCTCCCGATTTCTCCCGTTTATTAGTTGGCAAGTCATCATTTATTTATCAGTTTGCAACACTGATTGCAGTTACTCGTATTAAATCCATTGAATCCAATCCAGCATTTATTGAATGCAATGTTGCAGTCATGAAAATCGCCTTGTTAGTTTCAATAGAACGTGTCATGAAGGTGAGATGTAAGGTGTGTAACAGATGTTTGGCCTACAATATCCGTCTGTGTACTGTTGACAACAATAACGGTGTTCAGCATCTAACGACTACCGGCTGTTACCTATTAATAGCCAATCCCAATCCGGACTCTCTCGATTGATTTAGGGGTTGAAATATAAGTAATGTCTACTGACCACTTGGTCTTTCAGGAAGATTTGAGTTTCTTATTTCAAATCTTCTATCGTGTCCGGCACGAGCTGTACAAGAATAGCTCATGCTGTGGTGAAAAGATTAGCCAGTCAGCAAGGTTGGTAGCGAGGCTGACTGCCCAGGCTGCGCCGGACGCGCAACATTTTCATGCACCCCAAATTATTTCAAATAGGTACAGTACATGCATTCATGAAAAGACCAGAATTTTGTTGCATGATTCCAAAAAGCAAATTCCAAATTCCTATCAAGAAAAGCCGGTGTTGACGAGTGCTATTAATTTATCAGTCGATAGTGTACTTAGATTTACAAAACTATGTACGTATTAGGAAGGGCTCATGACTAATTCAAGCCCGCGTGGATCATATGATTTGTAAGGTTAAGCTACGCTTGCCACGTCCAGTCCGTGGATGGGTGAACATTCTTTACACATTGAGACCCCTCCGTGTCTCGGAGAACACGTTAAACCATCGGTCTCGGGTGTCATACGAATACCCATGACAGTCGTTACGGGTAGTACCAAGACCGAAAGTTTGACAACCCGGTCTAACCTTAGGATATCGGCATTGCCCAGTAACTGGGCTGCGGAGGTGTGATGGCATTCTCTGCCGCATCTAGTTAAGCTGGAAGCTGACCCAACATAGTTGAGAAAAGGCAGCGAAGAAGAAATCGACGGGTCCTACGTATACTAGGGCAAGTGCAAAAACACAATTTAACAGAAGAGCGATTTAAAGGTGCTAAACCTTATAACTGGTGGGGTGCATGAAAAGAGCCTCCACGAGTGACGATACTTAAGTACGTCCGGCGCACCCTGGGCAGTCAGCCACGCTACCAACCTTGCTGACTCGCTAATCTTTTCACCACAGCATTGAGCTATTTTCGTTTAGCTCGTGCTGACACGAGAGAAAAAGAACCTTATAATTTTGGCATAAATAGGATATTTGAAATTCTGAAATGGACCATACCATACCTTTTCAAAATTTCAAATATTTCTATTGATTTATGTAAGTTAAAAGCTTTAGCACCTTTAATCCCCTCTCCTGTAAAGTTGTGTTTTTGCACTTGCCCTAGTATACGTAGGAGCTGTCGAAATATGTATAGAAGCCATGTAAAGCGCCACAACTTCATCACCTTAATTTAGCTAGGGCATGTACTCGCACGCTTCACAGTCGTATTTCCGATCATCAGACCACAGAGTACAAAATCAATTTCTTTCTTTGACTAAGAATGCTTGTCATTTTGCCTATTCTTTTGAGTCTCAAGTATCTCGCGACTTTCCCATACCAGTGAGGAAATTGCCGTGTTCCTCACACGTCCGCGTATTTCGGTCGCACACCTGATTGGTTCCAGCTTGGCGCTGCGCCAGCGCAACAACAGCTGCTAATAGCCAATTATGTGTTTCCGAGACGTGATCAACGCGTCAATGACGTGTTTTGGGACGTTTTACTGATGCTGGACAAATGTCGGTGTTTGTAAAACTTTCACTTTCAGTTCTTGTTAGTAACTGAATGAACAATAGAGTAGCTTGTAAGGTTTTTTGTCCTTTGTTACGGGTAATAATGACGTCTTATGTTGCTGGCAAAGAAAAGGTCAATATCTCTCTTAGCGTAGGTGCTGTAGAAGGTAACTTAGGTATTTTGTTATTAAGAAAGGCCCTTTTCTATTTTCTTTATTTTCCGTGTCGGACTTCTAAAAACCACCACGGTGTTCCTCCTGCTACCTTTGGATGGGGCGCGAGACCACGGACCAGCAGCCGTTGCAGCAGCACTTGAGGAGGTTTTCTGACCCAGCACCCTAGCACCATTCTCCTGGCTACTAGTTAAATGCTCACAAGACTGGATGTCGAGACATTATTAATTTACTATGAATTTATTATTATCTGAGGTAAACTTATACGTGTTATCAGAGACAACGAAAATCAATAGAAAACTTCACGGAATTTATTAAAACCAAATATTTACAAACAAAAGATAAGATCCACACGATGAAATACCAAGCCTTACTTTGTTGCATTCCTAGAACGAGACAGCACGACTACCTGCGATACTTCCTTCTCTTTCAATCAAGAGAACAATGATATCAAATAGTTGCAGCCCGCAGTTTCAGACATTCATCTCTTACCGTTAGCGAACGAGACAGGTAAGTACAAAAGGACCACTTGTAACAACGCGCAAAAAGAATTACCGAAAGCCTCTAGAACCAAATCTGTTAGCAAGCGCTCGCTTGGTTCGTAAAACGTGCAGAAGTCGACTTGCAGCTAGGGTTACCATTTAGAAATTTGAAAAGTCCTAACAAAAAGCCCGACATTTCATTAAAAGTCAGGACATTTTTAGTCACAAAATGCAAACATACGAAGACTTATTGTTTGATTTCGTTAATTAATTGATTGATATAGATTTATATTTTGTTTTTAGATGAATGAGAAGTTGATAAAGATTAAAAAGTTATTTGATATTACATAAGTAAATTTCATTACTCGTATTCCATCTAGGCCAAAAAATCCGAACAAATTAAAGAGCCGGACAAAGTCTGGACAAAAGTCTAGAAGTCCGGACATGTCCGGACAAATCCGGACGGATGGTAACCCTACTTGCAGCGGGTTTGTTAGTTTGAAAGTCGGTTGCAGAAGTCATCTTGCGCAATTTAACTTGATAGTGGATTTAGCGTTTACGGACGGACACTGTTGGATAAAGGGACTCTTCCAAAAGAAGGTCAGTATAGCGCAGGGTAAGTTAGGTGATGATTACTTAGGGAGAAAGCTTTCTTGGCAAACACATTTTCTTTTCAGTACAAAGAACAACCAATCATCAGACTTGTGAGGTGTGGGAAAAAGGAAATGACTGTAATTTTCTTTTATGTTGCATCATATTTCCGATATTTTTATATCTCCGGGTAAGCTTTTTTTTTAATTGTCATTTGATTTGATCACGTTTAACCCTTTTTTTTCATCGGTAAATCCTCAACGCGAAGGGTTATACCGGACTCTTTTCGGCTAAAAACCCACGGTGTTCCTTCGCCTGACCTTTGGCCGGGATCGCGGATTCACAGCTGCATGCACCGCAACCCCGGCAGGTCGCGTTTAACTCTGGTCGCACCTGATGGTAAGCGCAGCCAAGGTCTAAGATGGAGCACACGAATCCATGTAACAGAAATCTAGAGGGATTCCCCTATACTCCTCTGGCTCTTACACATACACACGATGGAACACAATAAACTGCTTGGCGCCGACTTTAATGTGAGGGTGGTAGCTAGCCAGGCGGAACGTATAGATCCTACCACCAAGTTTATGTGTTCGTGTTCTTTATGTTTATTATAATAGTGTGCCTTCTGTTTTTTCTATTTCGTGGTTAGTGCTTGGGTACGCTCGAATTACTGGTTGATTGTGACCGAGTGCGTTGCAGACATTTATACATTTTTGCGTGATTCTGTAATATCTGAAATGTAACTGTGTGTTTAGTTTATGCTGAGGAGTTGAACTTCACAGTAACGAAGCTGATCTACGCTGGATTGAAGATCTAAAAGATGTTTTCAATGCCATATCATAAGGGGTGCACGAAAAGAGCCTCCACAAGTGACGATACTTAATTACGTCCGGCGCACCCTGGGCAGTCAGCCCCGCTACCAACCTTGCTGACTGGATAATCTTTTCACCACAGTATGAGCTATTTTCGTATAGCTCGTGCTGACACGAGAGAAGAGAATGCCATATCAAGCTACTTATAGGTATTTAGTTGTTAAAAATCTTATTATCCTTGGAATTAAACCCTGGACAATTTAAAAGTTGAAATGAAATGTATTGTTATAATGTAAAAATGTCTGATCTGTCCGTTATTTCGTCGTGTTTCTTTTTTCATAATTCTACAGTGGACTTCTACTTCTTCACACACAGAAACACACACTCACGTACTCAAACACACCCAACAGAAACGCATAAAATTGCCATATTGTCATCACTTTAAGTTTTTCAATTCCATTTCTTTATACATTACATATAAAATACATATGTATTTTTGTCTTTTCCAAACAAAACCTGTATTTATTGTAAAGTTCGTTGAAAATTAGAGAGCGCCTTGACCCCCATTCATAATGCAAGTTTTACTTAGCTGGAAGTTAAGAGTTCCACTAAATATGCTATATTTATACCCTATTCAACGTAAGGTGAATCCTGACGTTTGTCTACAAAACGTTAACACACAAAGAATATCAAATATTTCATAAAAACAAAACATGTTTGTTATAGCGATTTTAAGGTTTTTGATAATGTCGTTTACGTTTTTTCGATAGCAGGCTACTTAGGTACTTTACGATAGATATTAGTCATCTTTCGTTGAACAGTTTTTTTTTCTTAATTCTTCCGAAATTCCGTCCTTCTGACCTTAAAATTCAAAGCCATCTTAATACTGAATTGACAAGGCTTTCAACTAACCATTAAGTAAAATCAATTTCCTAACACAACAACTAGGCTCCTTCTCACCCACGCCACCAGATTAAAGCGAACTTTCATTTGTAATCACCACCGACTTTTCCTTCATTCTAGTGCTATAAACATAATTTACGATAAGACACAGTTGCAGTACGGAGGTCCATTTATTTCAAATTAACTGGCGTAACTTTATAGGGTCAGTAGGTATCATTCAACAATAACAAATAAAAGGATACCTTCTACGTGCGCCCTAGGTATCTTGTTATTTAATAAATAAATAAAATATAGGTATTTATTTGTATACAAGGACAGAAAGGGGGTAGTTACTAATCCGCGGGTCATTTAAAATATCACTGATGACTGTTTTAAGGTAGTGTTAAAATTTCAAGATTTGAGAATTTTTATTTCCATGCAAAATGATTTTTATTTAAGTTTTTACAAAAATCTTCATTCCTGATTTAGTTACGAATTCAGAAAACAGAGCTTCTTATCCGTGAACCCAAATATGACTTAAAATGTAAACACAGCTGATTATAACTGGGGATAGATAGATTTTTGCGTATTTTTATATCATTTTTGAACAGCTATTTCTCTTTAACTACTGACTTTCGAGGAAACTTGTAAAACAAAAGTTATTCATTATTATGGGTACTTTAACACCCTTTCGGATTAGTACCCGTAAAATGCAATTGCGGTGCAATTTTACACTGAACCAAATTGAAGGCACCGACTTCTGAAACTGTTAGTTTTATAATATGGTAATTATTGTACTATTTTTAGTTTTTTTTGAAGTCCGTTTATACTTTTTATTAAAGTTATTTCATTAATGGGTGTAGTTTCTTAAACGTGCTTTTACGTATCAGTATTTTAATTGAGGTAAAAAAAAAACTTGCAGAATCTGTGAATGCAGTCCGAAATATTTTCAGAAATTATGGACAGTTTCTTAAGAACATTTTCGATATATATTCTGTAGCTACAACGACTAAGGTAGCCGCACTTATTACCACCCCATCTCAAATAAGTTTTTTATGCGATTTCTGACGTTTCTAGTAGGTACTCCAACCTCAGTTGATTCGTCAGAGTCTTTTAATCCCTATGGAAAAAGGATCGATTGGCATCTAAAAAATGTTTTGTGAAAATTGCCCCTTTTCTAGCCGACTGTAATTTGCAGCTCTGCATATTTTGCAAAATATTTTCAAAAAAATTTGGACAATCTCCTAAAAATGTTTTCCTGTAGGTACAACGGTTAAGGTAGCTTCCCTTACTGCCCCATTTCAAATTAACACCCTGTATTTTACGTTTATAGTGTCTCGTTAGCACGCTTTGTTTAGGAGATAGCCGAGGACAGACGGATGCCCCAGTTATTGGATTTATAAGGGAGGATTGGTAGGGACGCTGTGAGGTGAATATTGAGTAGTTAGGGTCATTATTTGTATTAATATTGGCTTTATGTATATTTAGAAAGTCTCCTCGGTAATATTAAGTTGGTATGTTGGTATATTTGTTTGTTTGGGTTGGTCGATTAGCATCGAAAAAACAACGCCAAACGACGACATTGAACCAAATGAAAGGCACTTTTGAAACTGTTACTTTTATAATATCGCACCCCCGCCCGGTGCAACACTGTCACTTTTGCAAATAAGCATTTTTTCAAGAGAAGCATTTAAAGATAAAGTCTGTAAATGCTTCTTTAGCAAATGTTATTTTTTTTTGCAAATATGACAGTGTTGCTTCGGGTGTGCGATATGGTAATTATTTTAATCATTTCAGTTTTTTTAAATCGGGTTTTAAAGTTTTTTATTTAATACTTTTTAGTGCCATAAACCTACTGCAAAAAACTCTTCGGGAATAGGCAGGCGTGATATCTAAGTACGTATTCACATATCAACAGTAGCTCAAGATACTTACAAAATAATTTTCGTAGCTGATTGGGTGTTAATAGTTGAGCAGTTCCATTATTTATCTCCAAAACCCATCATCAGATCTTGACCAAATTAATATAGAACTACACTGAAAGTATACGCTTTCTAATAAAAAAAGAATTATTCAATTCAGTTGAGAAATGCTGGAGAAATCAATAAGCAAATATAAATAAAAATCAACTTTTTTTGAAGTCATTATAATGGCTAAAGGAACTTTCTTAGATCAGAAAGATAAGGAAAAACATGTCCCAATCTGAGAACGTAAGGACGATTTGACTTCTCAGGATGAAATCCCAGTTTTCCCAGATTGGATTGTATAACGAGAACAAAAAAAAAGAAACCAGTAGCAATAAAAGTAATAGTAATTATCATAACATGAAGTTATTGAATGCACCAAGATCAATATGTACACGGCTTCCGAGCGGTATATCTACATACCTTTTATGAATATTTCTTGGAATTATCCACGGATCGCAGAAACAACGGAGATATGGCAAGAAAGCGCGTACACCAATCAATTAATAGCCGTCCACCGCTGGACACAAGTGAGGGAGTGAGGTAAATATCCAGTTGTCCACGTTGTGATCACACCCTGGGCAAACTGGATAATGACCGCAGAGTTATTCCCATTACATCGGTTGTTCGAAATAGGCTAAGAGTATTTAGGCTGGTAAATCCATTCGCAAATTTTGGGTGTGTTTGGTATCTAATCACGTTGAATCGGATTTCGGTGGAATTCGGCAGAGGTAGAATGTATTCTGAATTAGCACCGTGTACCATGATTTTTCATGCCATTTCTTCATCATCCTCCAACTTATTTGGTCATCTCAGTAGTCACCCTCTTTCTAGTCATATCATCTTTTACACTATCTATTCATTGTTTGCTTGGTCTTCGTCTACTTTTATAACCATCCACATTCATAGTCAAAACTTTCCTCACGACATGTTCCTCATTCTACCGCACCACATGCCCATACCATGAAAACTATTTTCTTATCATTTCTTCTCCAAGGGAAATGAAAAGAAAAAGACATTGTGTCAATACCTGATTGTACATAAAATTATTTTAAAAGAGTATTCATGGAGTTTCTTGCCTTCTCTTCTCCATAGGATCTACTTTTTCGAACCGTGCACCTAAATTGTCGAGACGTTTCTTAAGTGCATGTACTGTGCCTATTCGAAGTAAAAACTTTTGAATTTGAATTTGAGAGCATCTTTGACATAGATACCACGGTAATGTTATACTAACAGTATTCTATCTTCATACAAACGGTCGGAACCCGAGTCATACCTACGCGCCTCGAGTTCGGTTTACACTTGGTACAAAAATAGTTAGGGCTGTCACAGTACCTAGTACCTATACCTACATGAAAAATCGATTATTTAATAACCGATTGTTTTGCCTAAACATAAAATCGATTACAAAATAATCGGTTTTTTAAATAAATATACATAATCGATTTTTAAAAAAATTATCGATTTTTCCTTATTTTTTGAGGGATTAAATTAAATGCCTGAAATATCGATCCAGCATCCACAGCTCATATTTATTAATCTAAATCAATCAACAAAATAAACGTTACTTTAAATTTCACAAAATAAAGTTTTTCTTTTCATTTCTCCTTCCTCAGTAAGAAATTTCTTAAGGTGGATGCGCTAAGATACCCCGCGAAATTCAAATATTCTTGCGAATTTTGCAATTTGCAGGTCAGTGGCAGGTTATATTTTGATGATACATAAAAATAATGTACCTACAACATGTGTATAGTACCAACTCTTCATTATCCACAAAAAAGTCCGCGAATATGTTTAACTATTATAAGTAGTTAAGTCACATCAACCGTTTTTTGTTCAAATTGGTTGATCAAAACACTAGTAGAATCGAAAAATAAAGATATTCCTATCATGATATTAATCCTTATCCAAGTAAATAGCTTCATAATCAAGGTTGTTTATGTACATGTAAAATGCTCTTTAAATTATTCGAATCGGACCTTTCGTTTAGAAGTGCTAAATGTAAAAAAAATGCCGTGGTGTGAGCGAACAACCCAACGTTCAGTCTATTAGTTAACTGCACAACGGCTGCACCGATTTTGATTAAATTTGGCATGAAGAAAGCTCGATCCCTGGGGAAGGAGAAAGACTACTTCTTAACCCGCGACTTCGTCTGCATCCGCGATAACCAACATTCACGCGGACGAAGTCGCGGGCAAAAGCTAGTTCGTCAATAAAATCAAAAAACACCATGTATTTTAAATAAACACTTCCTATTTCATTCACGTTTTTTTTTTTAAATAAATTATATCATATTTACAATCTCAAAACTAGAAACAAACTCATGTAGGTTGATGAAATTAAAATACTGTAGGCGGGCAGCCCTATCTCGTGTTTTGTTTTCATGCGGCTGTAGGTTCTTAATTCAAAAATAGGGCCGAGTCACAATACTGTTAGTTATCATTACCGTGTAGATACTGTCCATTCTAGACTTTTTAACGCGGAGCACACTTACATTTTCAGTGATGCCACATCCCCTGTTTCTATGTTCTTCGGAACCCTTACTTATTAAGAAGCTGTATGATGGATGCAGGCACGCGCCCATACCCGTAGCCCGTACCGACTTTAAGGCGGTGTCGTTCAAAAGTGACGCGGCACATAGCTTCCGCATAGCTTTGCTTTTTACCCACGATCCCTGCATGTGCCCTGCTCACCCGCCCGGGATGAGTAGCGTACTGATATCGCAGCCCGCTCAATGCGGAGACGTATTCTGGAAGTAACAGGCGAGTAATGAGTGTTTCGTTTTTCAAAATATTTTTGAGTGAATGAAAGTAGTATACTCAATCAGTTTTTTAAACTTTTTTAAAGGCGAAGCAATGAGATTCTATAATAGAAACACGTTGCTGGGGTAGCGTTGCGTATGTTGGCGAACACTACACCAAAGCCCTGCAGCAGATGTGTTTCAGAGACTAACACTTCTGGCTCCTGTCATTCAACATAAAGGGGATCCTGTGTGTTATATAATCTATATCACGAAAAATCATTGACCTCTGATCAAGCTTTTCATAGTTACGTTAGAAATTATTCAAAGATATTTAAGAGTGTTTGTACCCAAGCCAAGTCTAGACTAATTAGTAACAAAATAGATGCCTCTAAAAACAAGATAAAAACTGTGTGGCAGGTAATAAACAAAGAAACCGGAAACACAAAACAACGGGATAGCGAACTAACTTTAAAATATGATAATAAGTCTATTGTAGATAAATTTGAAGTCGCTCAGACACTCGAAAACTTTTTCACAAACATCCCGGTAGAGGTTACGAAATCCCTTGCCTCGTCCTCTACATTAGCTAAATCACTACTTAAACAAAATTTCTGTAAAGACATACCTATCTTTGAATTTGAGCATATTACTACTGCTTCGATTAAAAAAGCATTTAAAAGTCTTAACATAAAAAACACGGAAGACTTATGGGGCATTTCTGTAAGGGTTCTTGGAGTCATCATTGATACCATTGCCCCTATACTTGCAGGCATATTCAACCAATGTTTAGATAGCGGTACATTTCCCGATTTGATGAAACACAGCAAGGTAATACCAATCTTCAAATCGGGCTGCAAGAATAACCCCTCTAATTATAGACCCATTTCTGTGCTCCCAGCACTAAGTAAAATTTTTGAAAAAATTATGCTTGATCAGATGATGTTTCATTTCAACCTAAACGGGATATTGCACAGTCGCCAGTATGGTTTCACGAAAGGTAGGTCGACCACAGACGCAGGAGTGAAACTAGTCACTCAAATTTTGGAATCCTGGGAGAGCTCTCAGGATGCTGTTGGCATCTTCTGTGATCTCTCCAAGGCTTTCGACTGCGTTGACCACAACACACTTATCTGTAAACTACACCATTACGGAATTCGTGGACTAGCTGCTGACCTCGTTTTTTCCTATCTGTCAAATAGACAGCAAAAAGTGGGTGTCAATGGTGCTATATCGTCGGGATCTCTGGTTAGAATGGGCGTGCCTCAGGGCTCAATTCTTGGGCCTTTTCTATTTCTAGTTTATATAAATGATCTCCCCTATATGATGTCCAATTTCTCCGATATAATTTTATTTGCTGATGATACTTCCTTAATTTTTAAAATAGATAGAAAAGATAGGGACGTCTTACATGTCAATGAGAGCCTAACTGTTCTTTCTAAATGGTTTACAGCCAATAATCTGTTACTAAATGCAAATAAAACTAAATGCCTTAAGTTTTCACTACCTAATGTACCCCAAGTAGGTCTAAATTTAATGCTTGATGGCAACAAACTTGATACAATTCATGAAACCGTATTTTTAGGTATAACTATCGACTCTAAATTGCAGTGGGGTGCTCACATTACTGCCCTGTCGGTTAGGTTAAGTTCTGCTGCGTATGCAGTTAGGAAAATTAGGCAGTTGACTGATGTGGCTACAGCTAGGTTAGTGTATTTCGCTTATTTCCACAGCATTATGTCCTACGGCATTCTGTTGTGGGGCTCAGCAGCTGACGTAGATTCGGTTTTTATTCTACAAAAGAGGGCAATTCGTGCAATTTATAACCTGGGTTCCCGCGAGTCCCTTAGAAACGTGTTTAAAGATATTAAAATACTAACTTTGCCATCACTCTATATCTTAGAAAATATTTTATATGTGCGAAAAAAATTGCATTTGTTTAATGTTAGGAGCGATTTTCATGATAAAGATACACGGAATAAACATAAAATTGTGATACCTAAATTTAGATTAAGCAAGACTAGTAAGTCATTTCTAGGTAATGGCGTACGTTTTTATAACAAGTTGCCGAAATCTGTAACAGATCTTACCGAGGGAAAATTCAAAACCCATATTAAACGTGTCCTCACTCAAAAAGCATACTACAAGACTAAGGACTACGTTGACGACAAGGATGTTTGGCATTAGTCCCTGCACATGTGGCTTCCCTGGTACCTCATTAACGACGTATGTGTATGTCTATTAACTATCCTCAATTATGATTTTTATTTTTTATTTTTATTGCTGTCGTTACTCTCAAGATATCTTTTATCTTATCTTACAATAATTTTTTTCTCTAAGTTTTGATGACATTTAATCATGTCAATTGTTTTATATAGTTTAGCTTCATTTTATCTTTTGTAAATGTGAGAACTTCGTGGACTTGCCTATACATATAATTGTGTAAATTACTATTATTCATATTGTGTTATTTTTTTTCTTTTTGGTTAATTTTTGTACTCAAGGCTTGGTATTACATTACTCACAGGTCTGTGGTCAAGACTACATTGTTCTCTCTTAACTATCATAAATCATATTACTGTATTTACTGAAGTTGTTAAAGATATCCTTTTTTTTAAAAGAGTAACCATGGAGTTTCTTGCCGGTTCTTCTCCATAGGAAACGACTAATTGGAACCGTGCACCTAAATTCGACTTTTCATAAGCGCCTGTATTGGTTTATGTGAAATAAAAATTTTTGATTTGATTTGATTTGTCGAACAAAACATTCGAAGAATGAAATTTCAGCATCAGGATACAGTATGCTTTCGATCTTCTTTCGCGCAAAGTTTCGACCAAGACGGAGCATGTTTGCTTACAAAATAATCATTCACGTATTCCGTGAAAACGTCAAGGTTATGGCATTCTGGAAATACGAACTTTGGCAGCTAATTCTTTATAATAAATAATGAAGGCAAACTTCTGAGTACAGGGTGGAGGAATGTTAACAACGCAAGGATGGACTCCGGCCTTTAGTAGGCCTGTTATATTTTTTCTAAACCCTTAAATCGATAAGTGTGACGTTTCGCAGATAAAGTTAGTGGTATGTGGAAATAGATTTATGGTTGGTTTGTCGACCTGATTGGAATGGGTTTTGTTTCTTGCTTATCTAAAATCTATACACCAAAATGAGCTTTGACGCGGTTTAAAAGGCTCGACAGCAAAATTCTTCTATAACATTTTTGATCTCTTGCTTCTTCGTGATACACGTTAGGAGATTCTGGGGAACTCTTGGACAAAGAGAGTGATGGTAAGGGCAAACATTGCCGTTGTGTTCGGGACCTTTCTATTCGAAACTCTGTAGTTACCATCGATATATGGCCGATTCTTTTGATTTACGGAGCGTTATTGGTTCAAATTATAACTCCTGTATCTTCACCAATAATGAAGCAAAGAGTCCATAGGTTTGCACAGTAGACCCTTCCATACGTTAGTAGGGAACACAGGTAAAATGAGCTAACGAGTATATTTAAATGCCCAGTTTGGAAATAAAAATGCTACCATTGATAAACAAAACGATTCGTTTTTGACTACAGAAACCGGGCAATGGTAGTAAAGCATTAGAATAAGCAGTCATACATAACCAAGACTAACATGTCTCCGGCGTCGACAAGTGCCATTCTATGTAGAAGCTATATAGAAACGATACAGCAGTACGTTATCAGAATTAGCAGTGGCAACAAGACTGACATGTCCCCGGCGTCGATAAGTAATTGTCCACTAAGCAGGCACTCGCTGCCATTCGGTTTTTGTGTTCATTCGCCCGCGCCCGTAAATGTCCTGCGGTTTGCACAGAGTAGCTCACGAGTAGAGACCACAAGCTATACTAATAAATTGTGTTTTTTTATATTCGTTAGTTCAAAAAATAAAACCCAACTACTGAAAAATCACGCTCTAAAAAGTATGAAACGAAAATATTATCATCTGAAATTGTTATGTGTGAACTATTCAATATATATCGTCTATTAAATAAATAACTTACACGCAATATATTTTAATGTAAGTATTTAATACATATTCATAGTGATGTTCAGAGGATAGCAGTGGTCCGTGGTCGTATGTCACCTACCCTTATAAAACAGTACATTCTAACAGTAGTAAGCGATCATAAGCTTTAGGGCAAAGTGACATATGACCACGGATAACGGTTATCCTCTGAACATCACTATGAATATACATACCTTTTTGCATCGCCGTAGTCGGGTAAAAAGTAATGTCTGAGGGAATAAGTTCTCGTTTTAGGATATTTAGAGACATATTTTACGAAGGAGAAGCGCGCTATGTATCGTTCTAGATCATTTTTATGTTATCCTACCTTAATCCTCAAAGTATTTTTTAGATTTCATCTATCTTTCATTACATTCACCGTTCATTGTTTATTTATTTTTACCCACTTTTGTGGCAAGAACTTAGAATCCGTTACACCATAATATTCCATACAATTCCTCAAATACACAACATACAAAATTCCCAAAACAATCTGTCTCCCCATACTCTGTGCCACAGTAGTCCATACAGGGGTAATGGCTGCGATTAGTCGCCATTGGGCCGCGACTTTTTGTGCGACTATCCGTCAGATCGCATCGCAACATGCTCGTATGCCCAGTTATGTTATTACACTTGCTAAGCGACGTTTTTAAGGTGGATTGTAAGCCTTGCGGGGTAGTTACATGGTGTTGGACGGGAAATGTTGTATGTATGGCATGTTATGGGATATGGGGATAGAGTAATTGGAACATTTACAAGTGTAGAACACGCTTGTATTCCTCGAAGGTGTATATACCGTTGTATATCCATAGTTCGTTAGAGTTGGCTAAAGGGGGTATTAAGTCATCTGTTATATTGTTTTTGCCGTATTGACTTAAAGTAGGCACAGTACAATTACTTTTAGACAAGGAAATAAGTCGCCGTAGGCTTTAAATTTTTTTAGGTATTTAGTCAAGACGATAGGCAGTAGCCAGGGTCTTTACTACCGCCGGAGCGATAGGGCCCCAAACAAGTAGATAAAAGGCGTCTATATAGGGTCCCAATAGCCTCGATAAAGGGTTCGCTCATTTACTACCCAAGGGCCTCTAACTCCTTACGCTAATAAAACTAACTGTGATCACCAATTCTTTTGCTAAGCGTGGTGGTTGATAAGAAGATCTCGGAATAGGCATGTTGACAGCATCAATAAATTGCAAATCTAATTAGTCCGCCAGTTAGAGTTTCAAAAATAATGGACACATATTTTTTCTTTTGTTAAATCTATGAATATTTGGAAAAATAAAACGCATCATAACTCGAGAGTGGGGGCTTGTGACGTCAGAAGCAAGTCAAAATTGTACTTGCTTGTGTCGTTTTGCCAATTTTAGAAGTGTCGTATCTTTTCCAATTTTGGTTTACGTAACAAAAGAAAAAATACGGGTCAAATATTTTTTGATAATCTAACTGAGACGGACTAATTAGATTTTTTCAATCGAATACCCTATTATGTGTGATTAGGAAATAAACCATTTTGACATAGATTTCTAGCCAGCGCAGCGCAACAAATTTTGGTATACTTACGTATTACAAACGAAAAAATACGGGTCAAATATTTTTTGATAATCTAACTGAGACGGACTAATTAGATTTTTTCAATCGAATACCCTATTATGTGTGATTAGGAAATAAACCATTTTGACATAGATTTCTAGCCAGCGCAGCGCAACAAATTTTGGTATACTTACGTATTACAAACGAAAAAATACGGGTCAAATATTTTTTGATAATCTAACTGACGGACTACTTACTTAGATTTTTTCCGTTAAATACCCTATTGGTATATTTATGATTAATTACGGTTTACTCACGTGCATTTTTCGGGATTGCCCGACTAGTTTCGGACCCAAACGGAGCCCTTAATCATGAGCTGATCACGCGGCGAGGTCGCGAATCGAACCCTATTGGTAGCAGAAAATAGTATATAGTAGACTAATTCAGGTATTTTTTTTGAAGCAGGTAACGTACATGGAGCATGGGGTTTCATTACTAGGACAGTTTTCGTTTACGAATACTGTCTAAACTGTCTGTTTAGTACTGTTTTTGTTGTCGTTTCCTGCTGCAAATACCGGAACTAGCCTACAGAACTGTAGTAATATGTATGTGTAAGTAGAGATTCAAAGTTACAAAAGTGCATTGATTTATAATGATAGACGAAGAAACACAGTAAAGGCTAGTGTTATTACAAATGTAGAATAATGATTCGTTTCCACGAAAAAAAATACCATTACTCAACGAGATGTTTCTTTTAAAAACCCTATAATTTCGGCATATTATTATCCCGCTATACTAACAACATATTTCTAGGAGTGGTCCTCATCTCACCATCGATACAATCTCACCACAGCGGCCATTCATACAATTGCAGTCGGTTTCCATTGTTCTCGCCACATCACGCGTAGCATTTGCGTAATCATACCCCGAGATACTCCTCCAACTTATAATCATACTTTATACCATTGGAATTAGGTATCTAGATGAAGGAAAATATAGGCCATATTGTGAAGCCTAGACGCCTATAAATGTATGAATAGATGACCTAAAAAAACTTTGATCAGGAGGGCTAATTATGTCGTTTTTGGTGAAACATATTTCGTTTCTGCTGCAAGTACCTAATGCGTTTCAGGAAGCCCAACTAGTGAGCTGGCGAGTCACCGTCTGCCAACACATTTTGATTTTAAACTTGAAAAGCGGACGCCGTTTTCTTCCAATAGAAATAAACCACTCCACCAAACACCCCTTTCCATAAACCAGATATTTTCCATAGCATACTGCAGAATAGTCTTGCACCCACTCGGGACGGTCCATGATTGCTTAATAGTGCAGCTGCGAATAGTCTCCGGTTGGTGCCCCATCCCATTTTAGATTCAAGTTCTCAAAGGTATCTCTGCGCGTTGGACCTTGTTGGTCTTGGGTTCGGTTCCCACGTCGGGCAAAGTGTTATTGGGTTTTTCCGTGCGGTATTTCTCAGTAGCAGCACGAAGTCTGGATTTGTGCCCGATTGATGGCATTAGGCTTGCCCAGCATGAAACTTTATTATATGGTACCTAAACGTAACGGCAAAGTGAGGGTGTTGGTGGGGGAATACAGACACAATGTTAAGATGTTAATTTACAAGGTAAAGTTTGTCAGAAACTGCATACTGCTTTGTTGCTCTGATTGCACCAATGGCAGTGATACGAGAAATAAATAATGTGAATGAATCAGCAATGTTTAACTTGTAAGTAGTTGTAAACGATGTGCCAATGCCTTGTTGAATGGTAAATCGATATATTATGTTAAACGTACCGCATTACACAATGATGTATCGACTATCGACTTTAGAATACACGGCTACGGAAAGCATGATTTTAAGTTTCTATGCAATAAGTACAATCAAATTACCAAAATTGTTACAATTTCTAGATCCAACTTTTCTTTCCGTTGGCAAACAAGCTGACGACCTATCTGATGATGATAAGTGGTTACCGCCGCCTATACAAGGTTAGTCGGAAAGGTGGTACTAATCCGCTGGTCACTTATTACTGATGATTTTTTAAATTATTAATAATTAAATAAAATTTCAAAATTAGATAATTTTTAATTCTATACAAAATGAAATTATTTTTTTCAAAAATTCTTCATCCCTACTTTAGATACGAATTCAGAAATTGGCGCTCTTAATTCGTGACCCCAAATATGACCTAAAATGTAAACACAGCTGATCATAGCTAAGGATAGACAGATTTAAGCGTATTTTTTATATTTTTGAACAACTATTTCTCTTAAACTAAGTATTACTTAATACCCTTTCGGATTAGTACCTCCTTTCCTGATAACCTTGTATGCACCTACAACACCAAGAAAAATGTTATTATGTTGCCATCCCTGAGACAAAGTAGAAAAGTCTCATGTGTCAGTAATAAACCGGAACAAAGCAATTTGGTGATAGAAATAGGTACGGTGGTAGTCTTTCCACGGACGAAATCATTCGCAAATAGCTATACACTAAAACTATCTTTTAAACAGAATGAGAAAAACTACCACACAGAATACTAAATCCTCAGATTAATTACATTTAGTAGTACACTCCCTCAAACATAAATATGAAAGATAGGACTCCACAAAAACTTTTTCAGTCATGCAGCCACATAAAACAAAAAACTTGTTCCACGTAAAACACTATAAATTGCGCAAATCTCTCTGCCATTAAATATGAACGCCATAAAGGGATGCAGGGGTGACCGGAAGTAGCGGAAGTGAGTAATTAGCGTCCGCTGCCCGGGAAGATAACGTAACTACGTCATCCGGACATGCCGGCCGGACAGTCAAGTGCAGCGTAATGAAATTATGCACGTCCGGAATTTTAAACGGACTTTAAAGACTTTTTGTAATTAGTGGAGTGCTTCCGGAGTTTCGTAGTGTGCGCTTTTTAAGGGGATGAATATGTTAATTTAGGAACTACCGTTTTTTGCTAGGAGTATGTCAGGTTTGGACGTCCGGGAGCCTGATTCAGCTAACTAAAGAAGTTCAGTTGCATTGTAGTTGAAAGAAAGAAGAAAAAAAGAAAAATGCGTTTACAACAAAAATACACCTTAAACTAAAAAAAACAGATTATAATTATTGTGTGGAGGAACGAGGTGTGGTGTTCCTCCAACCAAAGGGAGGATCCTCCAACCAGGGTGGAGTCTTGTGCCTGGCGGGCTACTGCCCAACGGTTGATGTTGGGAGGTTGTATATACTATCTGCGTGTTAAATCTTGATTGCGTGATGTAGGATATAGTTCGCATGTGGCGAGATAGATGCCGCCACAATTGTAATGCCAAAAGGGCCTCAGCTCAGCCTAATGTCAGATGATAACCACCTGACGCTGATTTTCAGCTGCAACCCACGAGTGCCATACGCTAGAATAATAAACAAGAAATCCGTGTGTCCGTTTTTAATATTAAGTTGCAGTTAAAGGTACAAGTCCGAGACGGGCTGCAGACCGCAAACTGCAAAAGTAGTATCGCTTGCGGTACGATCTGCGACTGCGGTCTGCGGTTGCAGTTTTGCAGTCGCTGTCGGAATAGCACCTTTAAAGTGCATACCTTAAAGGCGTTATTCCGATGGCGACTTGCAGTCTGCGGTTGCAGTCTGCAGTTTGCAGCCCGTCTCGGACTTGTACCTTAAAAATTACAGATTTTTTGTATACTGTCTAGAACGCGATATAGAATGCGTGGTAATATTTAAATGTCATTAAGTATCCCCACTTTTTATAATATGCACGATAGAGTCACAAATATTTACATAATATTCATTACCATCATCATTCAGCCCAAAGACGTCCTGGACATAGGCCTCCCCCAAGCATCGCCGACACATCGACCGGTTCTGAGCTTCTCGCATCCAGCGAACTTCCGCAACGTTCACCAGGTCATCGATCGATCTTGCGAGGGACCTTCCCACGTTGCACCTTCCGGCACGCGGTCGCCACTCCAAAACTTTTGGGCCATCGGCCATCCGTTCTGCGAGCAATGTGTCCCGCCCACTACCACTGATCGTATCAGAAATGATAAGATCCGTACTGCCTTGTACCTGGACTGGACTTGTACCTTTAGTTACGATCAAAACAACGCTTTTAGTATTCTCTTAATACGCGTTCGCTGTAACGCTCGCGTGAACTTAGCTGCAGCTTCACTGCAATTTGATCGGTGCGACATGAAATTACGTGAATTAGCCTTCTGCAGTAAGATGGGTTGCCGACACCAAACATGATGGCATGATTAATACATGGATGCGACTGACATAGGAACGGGGTGGCAGGTTTGCAAAAGTGGCCTGTGCTAGCAGTGGGATTGAGAACCTGAATATCGACACCTGCAAGGAATAACATTGTAATTCACTTTTTGGCAATTTTGAGTTATAATCATGTTTTTGTTGTACAAAAAATGCACTTTTTTTTGCTCTTACTCCCATGTCTAAATTCCTTCGGGTAAAGATTTTTACAGTGTAAAAACATTGTAAGTGAGTCAACTGCAGTTAAAAAATTGTATATTGAGTTACACATAATTGTTAATGCTCGTCATTATTATATATATTAGTTACGATTACATTAGTTATGATGCATTACTTACGAATGCGAGCTGAAGTATTTGATTTTGTTTTTGTGTTTGTAACTGTTTCATTGTTTAATTTAATTACATTTTATTCGTATGTTAACTCCAAAACGCATCTTCGAAGTATCTGAGTTACAATGTCATTTTATAAAGTACATTTTGTGGAATTTCATTGTAACTCACAAAAAGTCATGAAATATATATCTGTTTAATAATATAAACATTTAAAACTATAGCTCTTCCCTCGTTGATTCAAATTTTCAAGGTTGGTTGGCAGTGAGAGTTAAAAAAAAAACTGTAAGATTTTTTTAAATCTTTGACGCGCTCATCTGTAAAGTTACTAAAAATGAGTTGCAATGTTATTCCTTGCAGGTGTCGATATGATGATGATGTTAGGATTAGAATCATACCACATGGCATTCTGTAGTGTCTACTTTCTACCTATCCCCATTCGATTCTTCATTTTCATTCGTATTGACAAGTTCGGTGCAGTCGGTGAGGACTCGTTTGGTGCAGTGGCTGAGCGATTGGCTTGCTACGGGTCGCAGGCATGATTCCCGCACAGAACAACGATTTGCATAGCCTACAGATAGTTTTTTTGAGTCTGGACGTTCGTGCTTGTGGAGATTTGTGTCTTGAAACGCATCCACGATACCTACAGGAGAAATCCTAGTGTACGGTTTCGTACACTTGCAGAGTTGTTGATGTTGTTGGTGGAGTGTGGAGAGAAAAGATCACAAAGTTGATGTCACTGTAGTTATGTTTATTGTATAGGTTTAGTACAATATAGACACGGTTGGCGATTCCTTTCTCTTATGTTGTTTACGTAGTTATTAGTTGATTCACACTGGCAATTAATTAAGTGAAATATGAACATATACCTAAGGAAAATGACGCGCGTTCGTGCCGACCGCAGAGTCAGCAAAATATGTATAGTTGAATACTGTACACCTAGTATGGGGCAAAGATTTCTTAGGAAAAACAAAATGATGACATCTCATATCATATTTGTAGACCCCAACGCTTAAATAATGGAACACGATCAGGGTCCCCCTTGAAGTCATGCGTGTAATAACGGGCTTAGTTTGAGGTTCACAGCAGTGACAGATGACAAACAGACATACATAGCGGTAAATTAATAAGTGGTATCAGATAATAAAACATTTAATTACATATACAGACTGAACTTGATATAATTACATATACAGAGTGAACTTGATATTTATGATTGGTTACGCCACTCATGTACATTTTTCGGGATTGGAGTTCGACTCTCGACCTCGCCGCGTGTTCAGCACATGATTAAGGGCTCGGTTTCGGTTCGAAACTATTCGGGCAATCCCGAAAAATGTACGTGAGTAAACCGTAACTAATCATAAATAAGAGTAAACTTGAACTTCTTAAAAAACTTGTCGAGTTCAAAATCCTGTACTTATAGATATTGTTAAAATTCTTGTCTAGCTAGTGGTTATCATAAATATGCATAATAACCATCATTTGTATTTTTTACGTACCTATTAATAGTTACTTCTTTCTTTCGTGTCAGTAAAACTATTGAAACAATAGAACCTTATTCGAATATGCAAGTTTATTTATTTATTTATATTTGAATTCGTAATAATGTAAACATAGCTTAGTCAAAAAGTTATAAAATAAATAAATAAAATAAATATCCTGTAACCGTCCCACTGCTGGGCAAAGGCCTCTTCTCATACAGAGAAGGAGCGAGCATTGATTGTTCAAGAAACAAAAAGGTTACAAACTATAGTAACTAAACTAGGTATAAAAACAATGCTTTATAAAGAAAACTAAGAATTTATTATGTTACTTTCGTTCCCGATAAATCAAATAAATTTGTAGGAAGAGGCAACATGAAAAATAAGATAAAAACTAATTTCACGCAGGCAAAACCACGGACGATAGCAATATAAAAATGAAAATAAAACAGTTTGAAATACAAACAGATCATACAACAAAATGTGAAAGGTATTTAATTAGTTAATTATAAACGTGTCAACTAGGGTTGCCAACCGTACTATAATATATAGTATTGTACTGTATTTAGGGTCTCCGTACTATATACTGTTGAAGAAATATATAGTACGCGAAAATACTATATTTCAGAACAATAGCTCAATGTAATACTAAAATTAGTAAAATAAATAAAACTTCCAGTAATTTTCGAACGCGTCTTTCGTTCGACAGAAGTATTGTGCGTATGCGTGTAACCGAACGCGTCCCTGTCATATTTCGCTCCTAATTGATACGTCAATGTCAAACTTGACAACATCAAACTAATGTTTATTTATTCTAATCTTGCTTGCCTTTTTATAATAAATATGTTGCCGTGCCCTAACCGGGTTTCATGTTGAAACTTATTTACTTCTGTAACATCTATGTACACATGAACGCAATAAAGAATTTGAGATAGAGTTTGAAAAAAATATAACTTATGTCTTTTTTTAATCTTCCCTACTAAAATACTATATTTTTTTGAAGCGTACTATGTTTTTTAGGGCTTTTTAAAAAAAATACTATATTCAGACAAAAAAATGTTGGCAACCCTAGTGTCAACAGATAATGAACAGTGTGATTGATGAACATAATTTGCACATGAGAGGTTCAATTATGACGAAAAAATTAACACACATTATCTCGCTTAGGAAATTTAATGGAGTTAAAAAGTTACATCTAGTCTCGTGACGTACTTGAAACCTAACTAATATTATGAATGTGAAAGTTTGGATGATTGAGAGTTTGTGAATTTGGATGTTTGTTAATCAATCACGCATTAACAGCTAAACGGATTTGGATGAAAGGGACACAGGTAAACCATAACCTGGATTAGGACATAGGATTGTGGCGGCATCTATCACGCCACATGCGAACTACGCAACACAACGGTGGTGTACCAGAATATGGCGACAATAACGACAACTCTCATAGTTGACGCCATGACAGTTCCTACATCGCTATATTAAGATTCAACACGCAGATATATACAACTGTCCAACATCAACCGTTGGGCAGTATAGCCCGCCAGGCATAAGACTCCACCTGGTTGGTGGAACACCATACCTTGTTCCTCCACAGGATAATTTTTATCATGGTACATGTAGTAGTTTCCCTAGGATGCAAGTGAAATTGCGGCTAACTGCTATTTTAGAATAAATATAGTTAGTTTTTGTGATAGAATGGGGTAGGTAACTGCGAAACTTATGACGTCACCATTGTTAGGACTACCCAGTTAGTATATTATTCTCATCTATGGTTAGTAGTTTCGGCCTTAGTTACGAGCATTTCCTGCTCCCTAGTAGAAAACGCTCATAATTAAGGCTGAAACCACAGACTTCGTGCTTAGGGAGACCCCCAGACCAGCGTGGAGGACTAAGCTTAATCCCTCACATTCTGAGAAGACGCCCGTTCTCAGCAATGAGACAATAACGGGTTGATGATGATGTTATGTGTTTGAAATTATTGATAATGTCAATTTGACGCGTTCCAATTCGTAATGAAGAGTAGGTTCTTACGGTGGTGGTGCAATCAACTTTCGTTTTGCGTTCGCCTCCTCATTAAATTATAGGCGTAGTAAGTTACCATCAAGATCTATCTCCAATTATTAATATTGGTTTAACCTTAGTGTATAGCACGAAAGAACAGCCGATGTAGTTTCTGGTATCTGTGAAGCTCTTGCTGACACAAGGGACAAAAGAAGAAACTGATAGTAACAATTCTTTTTTTAACTTTTATGTTAACATTTTTAGCATCTACACATCTACAATTACTTCTAGATGTACCGTAGTAATTATAATTACTGACAACATGATTTTCAGTAAGCTTCCGACAAAGTGGATTATTAAAAGCTTTCAGTTTTAATCCCGACTGTACCTGCCTCAGGCGCTAGTTTGATACGACCTACATTATAATAAATTGGAAACTTTCCATACCTGGTTAATATACTAGTATTGAATGATAGTTTAAATGGCTGTATAATGTTAGTGCCCGGAAATAAGTTGACTTTGACAATTGGGTATTTATTATACGAGTAGATAGCCCATTTCATAGTGAAGATAAACTTAAACGCGAAACATTAATAAAGAGAAAACAATAAAGGTGTCTGCTTATATTATGAGGATTTGGAAAAATATAAATAGTATTTAATGTTAATTATATACCTGACGACACGTCTGGTGCAGTGGCTGAGTGATTGGCTCCTGCGCTACGGGTCGTGGGTTCGATTCCCGCGCGTAAAAAAATATTTGTAATTCCTACATATATCTAGTTGTGTTCCGGGTTTGGTTGTTTGAGCATGTAAAGATTTGTGTCTGTAAACGCACCCACGATTCAGGAGAAATCCTAGCCTAGTGTGGGGCAACGTTTTTTATTTAAAGAAATATAATTTCTACCTATTTTTTTTGTCCATTTGATGATTTAACTTCCTAATTACAATCATTGATAAATAAACGTATTATAACAAAGAATCAGCGTCCAAAAACAAATAGGAACAACAAGCAAAAACTATAAAGTCAAACCGCAAAACACGGACGACGCAAAACAAAACCGTTTTCAATAGAGCCGCAGGGACCCCTAAAAGCTCAGCCACGGGGGTAAGCGAGTTTATGAATTAGTCTCAGGTACGCGCTGGGTGCGTGGAGTGGCGCATTCTTGTGCAGGGCGAATAAAAGCGTCTGGCAGAGAACACGTCCCTATTGTGCGACCCTAATGTTCCAAACGTATGGAAGATCCGACAATAGTAGCTTTAGACATGGATAGCTTAGTGTTGATTGATGTAGAACCAAAGAAAACATAATAGTATACCAATCTGAACAGCAATCTCCAAAATAGCATGAATGATTACAGTTAACAAGACTTCCACTCACGGAAGAGAGCACTTAGCTGTATTACAACAAAGAGCGGCTCGTTGATGTCGTTTGTACAACAGAGTAATTTATACTATCTACTATCCAATCAAATCACACACGATATTAAAAATACTAAACTTTCACTGCGCTGTAGAGCCGCGGCCGTTGCGGGTCGCGTATTGCGCGCGGCCACCAGCTAGCAAAGCTCTGAAAGCTCCGCGCCCCGCCAGTCCGCCGGCGGCAGTCGACCGGCGCGTACGTGCCGCTCGTAACGCCCTCCTACGGAAACTTTACGCGAGTGTAGTGACAGTGAGTGAGCATGCCCGCCCGCGCCGTGGCCCTCCTAGCCACCGCGGCCCTCGCGCTCGCCGCCACCCCGCCCGACCCCTGCCTGGAGGATGGCCGCCCGCGCCGCTGCATCCCCGACTTCGTCAACGCTGCCTTCGGCGCCCCTGTTGTTGCTTCCTCCATCTGCGGAAGACGAGGCCCTGAACGCCTTTGTGACCCGCCTGGAGATCAACCTCCAGAGAATTCCTGCAGAGTCTGTGATGCTGCTAGATCCGATCGACGACACCCGCCAACCCATCTTACTGACCTGAACAACCCTCACGATGTAACCTGCTGGAGGTCCGCACCGATAGCTCCGACTTCCTACGATTCACCTCCGGACAATGTCTCTTTAACCTTATCTCTTGGCAAGAAGTATGAGTTAACTTACGTGAGCCTACAATTCTGTCCTAAAGCTGCTCGTCCTGACTCTGTTGCTATCTATAAGAGCGCGGACAACGGTGTAACTTGGCAACCCTTTCAGTTTTATTCGAGTCAATGCAGACGGGTGTACGGGAGGCCTAACAAGGCTACTGTGACTGCCGCGAACGAGCAGGAAGCGAGGTGCTCCGACAGTCACAGATTGACTGGGGAGAGCTCTGGAGGAGCAAGGCTTGCGT
The DNA here is from genome assembly GCA_905220435.1 of Amphipyra tragopoginis. NCBI lineage: Eukaryota > Metazoa > Arthropoda > Insecta > Lepidoptera > Noctuidae > Amphipyra > Amphipyra tragopoginis. The sequence continues at coordinate 25,191,458 of HG992008.1, read as the reverse complement.
TTAGCACCCTTGAAGGACGCCCGAGCGCCGCTAACTTTGATATTTCCCCTGTTCTTCAAGACTGGGTTACTGCAACCGATGTCAGGGTGGTTTTCAACCGCCTGCACATGGTGAACGAAGGTGATGAGATTGATAACAAGAAGCAGGCAGCTCCGGGTAGCCAACATTACGCCGTCTCGGACTTTGCGGTTGGGGGTCGGTGCAAGTGTAATGGTCACGCGTCGCGGTGCATTCCTATGAAGGGTGGGGAAGTGGCAGCTAATGGAGGTGTGCAGCAGCTGACCTGCGACTGCAAGCACAACACGGCAGGCCGGGACTGCGAGCGATGCAAGCCCTTCCACTTCGACCGGCCCTGGGGACGCGCTACCGCGAGGGACGCCAACGAATGCAAAGGTCAGGACTGTTAAATTATTATTCTGCTTGCCGATGTATTAACATTTTGTTTTTAGAAATCGTAGGTAGTATTTTTTTTTGTATTCATAGATTAAATATAATTGTCAGATATAATCATTTACATTCTTGTTCTTTAAACAATTACATGATTTGCCTATTTTTTGTTGCTCAATGTTTGTTTTATGATTGTCTAATAAGTGTGTTTTTGGTAATAGCTCTAAAATAATTGTAGAACGATCATTAAATTCGACATAGATATATCCACAAAAAAGCTATCGCTATATTTAAGATACCTACCTGAATTACAATTCAAGATACCTATAACTCGTTTCAAAATTCTTCTGGTGATATAAGTATACTGATAGCTATATAATCAAAGACTTCGTAGGCAACTGCACAATCGGAATGAATTAAGATCACAAGAAATCGAATAAAAGCATCGGAAAATGTAAATCAGTCTACTTCATGTTTTAATCCAAGCTTTAAAAGATAAAGTAAAGAAAATGTCTATAACGAAGCAAGATTACCTTTAGCGTCCATATATCAGCCTGCATTTAATTAAATAGCCTTTTACTATACTTAACCCGACGTTATTAATCTAAGAGCTTAGAATATTCCTAATTACTTTAATGGAAAAGAGCATACTGTTTGTTATCAGGAGCGTAAATGTACCATCAAATTCACAGATATAGCCAGTAAGTGGTCTTATTATTATCAATAAATTATTTTGTATAAGAGCTATGTTACAATTTTGGTGTACAATAAAGTATATTCTATTCTATTCTAAATTTTTAGCTCCTTTTCTCTTTAATTTGTATATTTAAAACTATTGATGTACCATCTTTATACTCTTCATTGTGGAATTGCCCAAAAATAAAAGTTTCTAAATTTTAAATTATCTTAATGTTTACGGTAGTACCCTTACCACCGGATTCTGAATTAAGAATTCTAGGATAAGCAGTACTTAAGTAACATTTGAGTACGGAGTTGTCAAAAAATTTATGGATTATAAAACAATTTTTTTTGACAACTCCGTACTCAAATATTAGTTTAAGTATTGCTTATCATATAATTCTTAACTCAGTAACCGGAGATTAGTTTCTAGCATTTTAATCACGGCGACAATGTTTTGTGTATTAATTCCAAGGTATTGATTATTCCACGACCCGTTTGGTTCAGTGGCTGAGAGTTTGGCTTCTGTTCTACGGTTTGCAGGTTCGATTCCCGCACGGAACAAATATTTCTACGCCCTACAGATAGTTTTTTGCGGGTCTGGGTGTTTGTGTATGTGACAATTTGTGTCTGTAAACGCACCCACGATACAGGAGAAATCCTAGTGAGTGGCTATGGTTTTTTTATTTAAAAAAAAAAACAACTAACACGGAACGAAACAATCAAAATCCATTTTCTCTTTAATTTTCACCGAGATCAATTGGCAAAATCGCGTGAAAGATATCAATAACTACAAAATAGGTTTCTATAAACAGTACTTAAACTAAAGTATAAGAGATATTTAACCCGTTCCCTGCCGCCGTAACTGCTGGTTAAATTAATTGATTTATTGCACGGCATAGCTGTCTGTTAATTAACATTTATGAGTTATAAATTTTTACGCTGAGCTTGGTGTAATCGTACGCTCATCCATCATAGATTGATGGTCGTCAACTTTATGAGAATACCATATTAGAAAACTAGAACGTGAATGAAAAATTATAGTTTTGAATCGGTTCTTATTTTCAAGTTGAACGGAATATTGTTTTGAATAAATGGGTTACAAGCTACAACGTCTTCAAGAAGCTGGCAGTAATGTAGATATTACTATCCTATTGGCTTCAATGGTTTCTGACAATTTTAAAGCTTTTTTAGAATCAAATTATGTTTGGTGACCGCCTCATTGGTCTAGTAGTCGAAAGCGCGACTGCTGAGCGTGAGGTCCTGGGTTCGATCCTCGGGTCGGACAAAGTGGTATTGGGTTTTTCCGTGTGGAATTTCTCAGTAGCAGCCCGGAGCCTGGATTTGTGTCTGGTTTATGGCAATAGGCTCGCCCCCTATTACTGGGACTTAAAACATAACGGCGAAATGTGGATATACTATACTGCCGTGCTAAGCGAAAAAGCGGTATTTCAAAAAAAAACGTAAAGTTGATTTTTATGGCATTGGATAGTTTGAAGAAATACGCATCCAATGAACTGAGCCAAATAGAGGTATCTTATTTAAAACGTTCCCGCACAACACAAAAAGTTTCCTTATCATTATGAGGATAAGGAAACTATATTAAAAAACTTCAATTTTCTCGAAATTAACTTTCCGTGAGATAGGTACCGCTTTTGCTTTTAGCACGGCAGTATACATCTCTGCCCTACCCTTCGGGAAACACAGGCGTGATTTTATGTTATGTTATAATACGGAAAAAACTGTTTTGTAAAGCTTTCTAGAATTCCAATAAGTATTTATTTTCAATTTTTGTCCTCACGTAATTACCCATCCATTTGGAATCACAATGTAGAGCTAACAAACTCTGCCGCGATAATAGAGGTGCGCCCACGCATCCAACCTCTATGATTTGTGGTCCACAAACGCATATTATCATAAATTTACAAACTCTACTTTTAAAGACGTCTCAAGGATTATTTTTTATTCTTTTACTATTATTATCTTTCCATAAAGTAATGGCTAAGACTTATTTAGATTTTTATGTAGATCGTTAATTTCTTTTTGGATTTTTTATGTATTATTTTGTAAGTGAATGAATTGAATTTTTTGAATTAAGGACAGTCATCTTATTAAGGGGAGAAGCATCGCTACGTAAAGTAGAAATGATACTGTTACAAAATTACAGTGTTGCTTTCAGAGCGATGTCCTTTTCGGTATTTTAGAAAAAAAGTATTCGTTACTAAAGCCGTAAATTCAATTTAGCAACCGTCCTGTGGAAATGTACGAAAAAAATACTGTTTGGATATTTCATACCAAAATAACATCCGCCTTTAATAACGTTGTTTTATATTTTATTCTCTTCACAGGCATTTAATAATAAAATCATTTTCAAATACCATAAGGTGGTGATGAAAATCACGTTATTTAAATACAACCTGTTTTTGCTCGATAACATAAAAAAAACCTCTTATTTACGTAGTTACTGCATAAAATATAGGTCAAAAATCACGTTTCCAACAAAAATAAATAAACAACAACAAATAAAGTCATAAAAAACCATGATTCGGTGTAATAAAGGCCGTTTCTGGCCATTTCACTATCGCAATGGACATTCAGAAGCACCCACATGCAGCCGTGAAAGTATAAATAACGCCCCACACTTTATACTATTTCAATAAAACGGTAAAGTTGTTGTCATTTGACGGGAAGCTTGATAAATTGGGCCTTTGTATGAAAATGTAGCAGCCAGTGTTGAAAGACCTCTGTAGCTTGGAGGTCTGAAATAATTCGTACTGATTTTGCCAGCAATGAAGGGTTGACAAGGGTCAGAGTATATTGGTGTTTGAAATAAATAAATAAAAAAGTTGGTGATGTAAAAATAATAACCACCAATGGGAATGGGAAAAATATGAAACACCTATGATGGAGTTTAGGTTTTTACAGTTACGTCGAAAAGCTAAACTGGAGAACTCGGCTGTCCCATTTCAAAACCTTGCATAGTCTTGCTAACCTACTAAGTCCCTAGTCCCTACCAAATAAAAAAACAGCAGCGTCGAAAACTCACATATCGACGGCGAAGTGACAAGAACTCCTAACTAACAATTCAGCGATTTTGAATTTTTTACGTAGATAGCCTTAAAAAAACATTTGCGTGAACTGGCAGGCACAGCTAAATTTAATTTCTATTTTTTAATGAGTTATTGATAACTGACAACGACTATTAAGCAGTTGTGCATAAAATTTGCTGTCAATGGTTCATAATAAACTACGATCCCTGTAAAAATCCGTTTTTGCACATACTCGTAGGAGTTCTTGTCACTTCGCCGTCGATATAAGCAATAATATTTAAGCATCGATACCTAGTACTGCCTGCTGGTCATTGCCTCTTGATCACTTTAAAACCTAGTACTTAAGTCCTTTTAACCAGTGGTTTTGCCCAACATAAATACTTTTCAAAGGCTGACCGATTTTACGTTTATGCGTTCTCCTGTAAAATTTCGTTTTAAGCCCTTACTAGGTTTTAAAATAGGACAGCCGAACTGTCTTTAGATATTTCATAAGAGCGACTAGAACAGTAATTGTCCTTTTTAAATCTAGATCTGAACATTTATTTATTACATTTTAGGAATGTGTAATATTTTAAATCACATTTTTTAAGTCGGCGTCGCCACCAGAAGCGCTCATCTTGCTTCCATAAAAAATAAACTTTAAAAAAAAGTCAAAACCGACTTCAAAGAAATACTAAAAGGAGTAAAATAATTACCATAATATAAAATTAACAGTTTCAGAAGTCGGTGGCTTCTATTTGCTTCAGTGTAGAGTTGCACCGACTTCTGAAACTGTTAATTTTATATTATGGTAATTATTTTACTCCTTTTAGTATTTCTTTGAAGTCGGTTTTGACTTTTTTTTAAAGTTTATTTTTTATTTAATACGTTTTAGTGTCATAATTTTAACCCCCTCCTTCATAACCCTTCTTTTTGGCTTTGACGTAGTCGGGCATAAAGAGTCCTTTCAAATGATACCTTACACGATATAATGAAAACATTCCAAGGGGGGGAGGGGGGGACACGCACCCCCTCCTCTTTTCCAGTAGTCAGCTCCCAACAACAAATATAAACAAAGCAATATTAGTAATTTGAGAATTTTGCTTTGATCCGTTGAGGAGTTCCGTTCTATATCTCTGAAGTTCATGGTTTAATCATAATAAAATTGATATGGGACCAATCGGAAAGTATACCCTTTCGAACAAAAAAAGAATTTTTCAAATCGGTTCATAAATGACGGAGATATGAGGTAACAAACATAAAAAAAAAAAAAAAAAAAAAAAAAAAACAACCGAATTGAGAACCTCCTCCTTTTTGAAGTCGGTTAAAAAAAGTAACTTTTGATTCTTCTTATACGACTTTATCCTCGCACTGTTTAAGACTTTAACTGCTTAATACTCACAGACGCCTGTGCGACACCGATAAGGATCCTCGGATACCCTTCCCTCTAAAGTGCAGAACATAAAAAGTATAAGAATCAGTATGAATCACAGTGTGTCGATCGGTATGAAGATAATGTAATTTTATAGTGCTAGTTTAGTGTTAAACGTGGTGTTTGTCTCGGACTCCTAGTTTATTGCTTTGCACCCTGTATAGGGCTGGCAGGATGAGAAAAAAGGTTTATTTCGATGTGTTGGACGATTTCTGCTACATTACTTTCAGATTCATAATTATATTTGATATGCAAATCTTTGGATGGGATGATCTCCAAATATTATTTGGTTGACCTGTCTGATGCATTTTATATATGGATACCTATTAATAGTGTTCCGTATTTTCATTTCAAAAAGAAGGTGTCAGTAAAGCACAGTTCAAACTATGCTTTATTATAAAGCCTCGTCCCTACTAAGAACATTTGTCGAGCGACATGTGTCCCCGGTGACATCGGGCGATGTCGGGCGACGTCGGACGACATCGCCGCGACATTGTTGAAACTGTTCCTTGTCGCACAGTCGATGAAGAGTAGTGATAGAAGCCTCGTCCCCACTAGGAACATTTGTCGAGCGACATGTGTCCCCGGAGACATCGGGCGATGTCGCCCTACATCGCCCCACGTCGCCCGATGTCACCGGGGACACATGTCGCTCGACAAATGTTCCTAGTGGGGACGAGGCTTAAAGCTCATAGCAAATATTCGCTCACCATACATTTTATATGGACACGTTCACGCAACGTTATGCTATAAAGTATGGGATTGCTCAATATGCTTTGCTATATAGAGAAATAGTATAGCGTAGAACTGCCCTTACGCCTATTTTTATATTGGCTTCGATTTTAATCAAGCAGTTTTAGAAATATTTAGGTTTGATAGAGAATAAAGCGATCAATTTTAATATTGCAGATTGAGTCTGACGTAAATCGCGGTATAATAATTCTATAAAAGCAGTAAGCGGGATATTAGGGGCATAGGAAACAATTTTGTCTTTGGAATTGGTTCTCTATTGATCCAAAAAAGTTATCTCTTTGTTTCATAAATCTTTTCAAAATAAATGAGTTTTGTCTTTGCGTAATCTAATTTTAAAGTGTGTTGACTACAAAATGCTTTCTGCTCCTGATAAGTTAGTAGAAAAATAACTGATAACAACTGTCTAGGAATTTGCACTGAAGGTATCCAAAATGTTTAAAAAGTTGAAGCGTTCTGAAGATATTTTATGTGGGAGTGGAATACCTTTGCCAGTTAACTGTTGGTTAGTCACACAATTGTGGCGTTCAGGTGCTCCCCGAGTCAAACTAGCTTCCTCTGTGTTTTCTAGTGGCTGTTGCAAGACGCGACTAAGGTCTAAATGGGTAATAGTAGTAGAACTTTAAGTTTTATGGTGTCATCCAGCAAAAACTCCATAGATAAATCGATATAAAATCAGGAACGCAACTTATTTAAGCAAAAAATGAAAGAACTTGACGTGCTCTTAATAAGTTTATGTAAGCATACCAGAATTTGATACATTCCATTTTGATCAGCTGGGTGAACAAAGTGGAGTTTTTGGTGTCCTCATTATCACCTCGGATTAATTTCACCTAGGTAATATCACTCAGGTGAAGTAACTCGACATATTTGGTGTCCTTTGTTCACCTTGGAATCAATCACCCACGTGAACAGAATAGAATATAACCAGAATTTCAACAATTACGAAAATAAAAAAACAACATCTAAAATAGCATTGTAGTAGTTACTCGTAATTGGAGTTGTAACTAGCCTAATATACTTAGACCAGAGTAAAACCTTCTGTCGTACAACCCTATCGTTTCCAGTGATTGATATTATCAAGTTATTTGTCGAGATATGTCGCTATAGCTTGTTTTATAGCCTTAGGAAGTGATAAAAACCATGTATTTGATTACCAATGGCTTATTTCCTTTACGACACATCTAATGGGTAATTATTTTTGAAGGACAATTGCCTATCTATTCTTAATATTGTCTGTGGTCGAGGTAGGTTATAAATGCGGGCTTGAATTGTCCTGGCTTGTGGTTAGTTTATTAGTAGCGATTTAATGTCGTTGTCACTTTAAATTGATGATTTTATTTAATGAGATGTAAAATAAAATAAATATTTTGTTGTGTATTAAAACATAATCTTGCTAACTTACCCTAAATTGCTTTTACCCAAGTATCAGTATTGTTACAATATTGTCACAATACTATACAATTTGTTACAAAAACCCTAAAAGCCATATTCCTGGTTCAATATACGTACTAGAAAAAAATGTTATAAAATGCAACTCATAAAAACCAAAAGTTATTGATTTTTTATTTTTATAAGTAATCCATGGTCACGGCATCATGGCATCCAACACTGAATATGTCAAATTTTTATAAGTTGACAACACTCCCTGGGGAAAAATAATCATTTCAAATCCATTAAATGGTTACGTATATGTGTACACAGTACGATGCCGAATAATACTCTTAAGGATTGGACAGGGTTTTTGTTACATGCTGTATAACATGTTTAAGTTTGTGTTAAATTAAAGGTATTATTGAATTATTGGCGCAAAATACTCTGAAAGTTAGAAAACTATAGCGCCACAGCAGTGATAACGTGTAGCTGCAACTGGATTCTGGATAGTCTTTAAAGAACTATTAAACAAAATATCTACCCAACTACTCACTCATTTTTACTCACTCCGCAACCAAAAACTGATACATCCCAGTTAATTTTGTCAACAAAACGTAGTAAAAAAAACGTTTTGAGATAAACGTGTATTTACGGCCGCGTTTATCCGAACCTATCTAGTCGAGTTGGCAGCACCTCAACGGGCGAGCTACTGGCGCGAGTTACTAGCGGCAGCGATAAACGTAATTAGCTACGTAACATTGTAGTTTGGTTTGATAGTGTTAGTACATTCGAATAAGGAACTAGTTTTTTTGTAATTACTGGCACATTTTTAGGTACCTATTCAAATTAGTTATGGGAGATTATGTCACCTAAGAAGTGACAACATAACCTATCCTAACCTTTTCCTTTGTTTTTTTTTAGATTGAGTACTATTTAACTTTTGCAAATAACTGGGATTTTCTTAATTTACCATTACCACCATATAAATTTAAACTAAATCTAAAGTAAAACCGTAGACTAAACTATCAATACAAACTAAAAGATTGCATCAAAGTATTCCTCCGCATCGCTGTCCACTGGTAACGTGCCCAGAAAGCTGGCAGCGTTGCCACGTTGTATGGCAACGCTAATTCTCTGGCCGAAAAACAAGCCAGCCCTCTGGTCACGTGAAGTGTCGACCAGTCTTCTTCCTATTTCCTTAAAAAGGAGACGCGCACTCGGACCCCATGACCCGAGCGTTTCCACCCCAAACGGCTCAAAGTCATAATTTCCTATGATGTTGCTATATTTGCGCCGTTTGAGGGTCTCCGCAGCCGCAGCGGCAGCGCCAGCACAGCCCGCCGAACTAGGAAGATGGGATGGAGCAAGGGTGTCGACACAAGTCGCGTCCCACACCAGAGGCCACTTAGTTAATTAGACTATTTACTTGTTGGGATTTTTTTTTGCCGCGTTTCTTCTTCACGGCTTAAACACGAAGCGGTGAACGGTGGGCGTTATTGTAGACTATCTTTTGTAATTTTGATATTTAATAAGAACTAATATTAATACATTTTGAACAAGCATGTTTTTCTTTTTGGTTTGAATTTCAGCTAATCCTACAATATAGTAACAATGGACCTATAAATTATTATTCTTATTCAGTTATTTAGTGTCCAATTAGATAATATCAAGACGAAGTTTGTATTTTTTCTTAATTTAGCAATTTTTTTTCTTTATCTATTGAAAATGATAAAACAAGAGTCCATTTCTATTCGATTGTATTGATTTTACTTGTATATTGTGTTTTTTCTTTATTTTACCACTTGGCGCACTTTTGATCATCTGGCCTTTACGCTCTGAACGTGAATGTCGTAACGGTCAACTAATATATCATGGTGAAATTGGTGATAGCATAATATGATCACCAAATTTACTGTCAGGTACGGTGATTATTGCATTATTCTTCATTACACCGTTTTATGAAGAAGTTCCATGTTCAGTAGTCAATATCTACCGGTTCTCAGCAACTTGCATCCATAACATAATCAACATTCGATAAATCTTGCCTATCTTGTCATTTTTCTTGCAACAAAACGAAGAGAAATAGCTCTGAGCGTTTTTATATAAATCAAGTGGTTTATTTATTGTTTTAACTATTAAAATGCATTGAAATTGTATTTTTTTTATGGGGCAAGAGATTGAAGTCGTTTCGACATAGGTATCTTCGTATGTATTAGCTACAATTCCAGTTTAATAATAGAAATAACACTTTGTCTACCATATAAGTTGAAAGATTACTAGATATTGCAGTCGTAACCGCATAAAAGTCAGCACAAATAAAAACTGAAGTTCAATTTTAGAATTTGAGACCATAAAGTTTCTAGACTATTAAAAAGTAAATGAACAACTGAAGCAGTCCCCTGTGTTTGTTATAAAAGTTATCTATGGTTAAAAGTTTTGTGTCAATTTAAATTATAACACAAAAATTATGACTTTAGCATTTATATCAAACTAGCTTTTGCCCGCGGCATCGCCCGCGTGGATGACGATTTTCCATGCAAACGATCATCCCCTATTTAAATCCCTTAGAGGTTGAATTTCGAAAAATCCTTCAGTGTTCCTTGTCTACATTATAAAGGGAACCTCTGTGCAAAATTTCAGCTTTCTAAGTCCAAGGGTTTGGGCTGGGCGTTGATGAGTCAGTCAGTCAGTCAGGACTTTTCTTTTTATTTATATAGATGAAGCAAATACCATCTAGTCTATTATCGACAAAAAATTATCAAAGGGCCGCCATACAGTCACGTAGAAAAGGGTACACCTACCATACTGGCAGATCTGGCAAAAAGTCAAGTCAAACTATCACTACAGTTAAGTCAAGTTTTCAGTTTTTTTATGTCAAAGATATTGATTTCAAAAGCGTAACCATGGTGTTTCTTGCCGGCTCTTCTCCATTAGAAACGACTAATGTACGGTTCCACCGTGCACCTAAATTCGACTTTTCTTAAGCGCCTGTACCTAATGGTTTAGGTGAATTTTGATTTTTTGATTACTATTGTTTTGATTTATAAAAGGTAAGCAGAACTTTAATTATGCTATAAGAACCGATTAAAAAACACATTTTAAGGCCCAATTTTATCAATTTTCATGTGAGGAATAACTAAGATGTTTTGACAGAAATCGATTAAACAATAAATACGTGATACCTAATAATGTTTTCTAAAAAATTGCATGTAAATGGTGTTTACCTCTTATGCATTATTTAAATGGCCTGACTATATATAGTACAAAATACAGTTAACATAACACACTGTATTTATTCAGACTGTGGTTTCAAGTGCTGCTTTAAAATAACACTCATCGTTACTGCTTGACCTATTACGGCGCATGAGCGTAATATCTATTTAACCCACGTCTACCCATGATTGATGAATGTAGGCACAGTATAATATATGTAAGGGACGGTGTTCCGAACACTGGACGGCGAATTCTGCACATTGTTCAGAATTGACAATGTTCCTTTTTCGATTTGTTTTTCAGGGTTCCGTATCCAAAGGGTAAAACGGGACCCTACTACTAAGATTCCGCTGTCCGTCTGTCACCAGGCTGTATCTCATGAACCGTGATAGTTAGACAGTTGAAATTTTCACAGATGATGCATTTCTGTTGCCGCTATAACAACAAATACTAAAAAACAATAAAATAAATATTTAAGGGGGCTCCCATACAACAAACGTGATTTTTTTGCCGTTTTTATAGATAATGGTACGGAACCCTTCGTACGCGAGTCCGACTCGCACTTGGCCGGTTTTTTAATAATAATATATTCTGTCGTCGTTCGACAATCATGTTGAGGCTTTGAAGGGCAACCTCCCGAAGATTTCAGTAGCAATATCATGATATCAGCTAATCCATAACTCAGTGTCAATGTATTTCAGTGTGTTTTTATGTTAAATATTTGCTGTCATACGTTTCGAATGGGAATTGCCTGTATTTTTGTATGTTTCCGATGTTAGTTTTAAATGATTGTGCGGGAATGTAAAATAACAATTCTAATTTAACGTAACATCATCATTCAGCCGAAAGACGTCCACTGCTGGAAATAGGCCATCACCAAAAGCGTGGGGGGGGGGGGGGGGTCGCCGTCATCACCACACGCGTGGCAGGCGGGTTGGCGATCGCAGTGTGGTTGTTAAAGTACACAGAGAACGTTGCTGATTCCCTTAGTCGACTTTTACGACACCCACGGCAAGAAATGGGGTAGTGCTATTCTTTACGTCCGGCAACACACGAGACGAGAACGTAACATAATCAGTCCATTACTGTCCCACTGCTGGGCAAAGGCCTCCTTTCCCTCCTTCCATTTATCCCTATCCGGTGCTGTTATGCGCCAGTCCTTGTGGAAAGCGTCGAGTTCGTCCCGCCATCTCATTCTGGGCCTGCCGCGTTGTCGTTTGCTGCTGTTTGGGACCCATTGTGTGGTTACTGTAGCCCATAGCTCCTCCGGCATGCGACAGATGTGACCAGCCCAGTTCCATTTTAGCTTGGCAGCCGTGTGACCTACATCGGCAATTTGAGTTTTAGAACGCAGTATCGAGTTAAATAATAATAATTAGTTAATAAGTTAAAACTCTAAATATTTACTACTAGCTTTTGCCCGCGGCTTCGCTCGCGTTAATTTAGAATTTGTCAATCATCTCTTAACACACTACTAAAGTTTCTATAATATAAACTCAATCATGATTCGAAAGACACGCGGCGCCATCTATTATCATTATTTTTGTTTTCCTCGGGAACAGTACTTTTTTTCGGGATGAAAGGTACCCTATGTCCGTTTCTGTACACCTGACAACGTATGTGCAACATTTCAGGATGATCGGTTTAATCGTTTAGGTGTGAAAAGGTAACAAACAAACATAGTTTCGCATTCATAATATTAGTTAGGTTTAAACATATCTGCCGGGGGTCGCGGTACATGCAGCTGCGAATTCCGCGACCCCAGCCCACGGTCAGGTGTTGGAACATCGTGGTGGTTTTAGCCGGTAAGAGTCCGGCACACCCCCCCGTCTTCCCCAGATGGGGGATAGTCCATGAGGATTTCCACACGCAAAAACAATTTTAAACATATGCCGTTGCTGAGATTATATTATTAATTTATAATGACGACCTTTCGGCATCATCATCGTATTAGAACAATGACACTATCGCATTGTATTGTCTTACTGGTACTATACTACTATACATACACTACTACACATACATTCGAATGCAAAATTTCAGTTTGATAGGATGATAGGAAGTGGGTTAAAAAATTGAGTACTTAGGTACATACCAATTTTGAGAAGGAAACGAACATTACAAGTAAAATAAAAGCTTGAAATAAAAATATGTATTAGTAGGTGTTAAGTAATAAAATAATTATGTTAACGAGAATCGTACATGTAATTTAGATTACAATAACAAAGAAAAAAAAATCGCTTCGAACAGTATATTATCTTATAGCAGTTATGATATCAATGAAATTAAAATTTCTTTTTTACCCGACTACAGCAGATTGGAGGGGTTATAAATGTCATTGACTAAGAATGTATTATGTGACTTTGTATCCTCGCACAGCCTAAACTACTAAACGAATTCCCACAAATGAGGTGTCCTTGGATTGGTCTTGATCCAGAGAATGTCCTAGGGTTCATGACATCACATGAAAACCATTATTAGTCCTCGATAACGATAACCAATATTCATTTGAATTCCGTAAAGGGTTAAGTATACTTCAAGTTATAAACACATCTCTCAAATCACAGCAGCAATACATAAAACCATTAATTTTCTTAATGATCACCGCAATCATCATCAGGCTTAATGATTTAAAATGAATCATTGTCCGCGGCATTGAGATTAAAACCGACACAAATACAAACAATTACCTACGGAAGTAATCATTCAACCGTTTGTTTGTTCATTGAGCGCTACAAAACTGACACTTTGTCCTTTATGTCACTATTTCACGCAAACATAATATTTACATTCCCTAAATCAACATTACACCCTTGTTTTGTTTTAAATAAGGTTGGAAATAGATTGTTTTTTAATAAGTGTAGCAGCAAAATGTTGTAATGTTTTTAACTGTCAATATAATTGATGTGTGTTTTAAGTTTTGACCGCCCACTACGCTAAAAGTTTTTCATATAGTTTTAGTACAATGGTTGTAAAAAAACAATGGAACAATAATATCAATGCTATGTACCTACCTGAATATGGGTGTTTTGACTAATTTAGCACGAATGGCTGGTAAATATTGGGAGTTGGTTGAATGTCCTGCTGATTCAATCAATAGAATTTCTGAACGTTTTGTTGACCCTTGTTAGGAAACGTTCTTTTGTGTTAAGTGTAAAACATTATGATAATTTAACAACATTCCTTATACGTTTTAACGGTGGTTTAACTGGTTGTTTAAACGATTTGAGTTACTAAATAGGCATTATTTACCTACCTAATATCTAAATACTCAAACGCTACTCAATTTTAAGTTGCCGTTAATTTCGTGTTATCACTGTCACTCCGACTTAAAGTAACAGTGACCACACGAGAATTAACAGCAACTTAAAATTGAGTAGCGTTTGAGTGGCCATAAGACTGGAGACTTAAAGGGTTGACGCATCCCCATGCATGGTGGACGTCACGGGCGTACGTCAGCGCTGTATGACAGCCTCCAAGTCCAGAGTATTGGATGACGATACTTGCACGACCGTGTGGAGGCTACCGTCCAGCGTCGACGTGCGTCCGTGACGTCCATCGTGCACGGTGGTACGTAAGCCCCATTACCTTGGTAACAATTTAATTCAATCATTTATTTATAAGAGTAAAACTTATCTGTCAGGCAGTCTTGTATCTGGACATCCAGATGGAGGTAAACAATAATAAAAAGATAATATAACTATTCAACTTAAATACTCGTACCGTATTAGAGTCAATACAATTATTTAGATGACACGTACATTTACGTGGTTCAATTACCATTATACCGCAGAAAAACTCGTCTCTACTGTAATGACTTAATCTCCAAAATAAAAATTGATCGCTCTGATCTCTAAAATTCCAAACCTAAATATTTCCAAAACGGCTTGGTCAAAATCGAGACCAATATAAAAATAGGCTTATTAGACTCCTTTTCGAAATAAAAATACGAACACAATGAATATCAATATATAAAATGCACCAGGAAGGTCAACTAAATACGCTGATTTTGGAGATCATCTTTAGTACGCTTTGGGGAGCAGCAGTGGCTTGAGTTTGGCGAGAAACGAGCTCGTGTACGGCGCGCGCGTGACTCTCTCGGGCGTATTCCTATACCAAAATTAGTGCCAATTCACCGGTATACACCTGATTTAATTCCACTATACTAAAATATCAGGTGGACCGCTAGTTCCAGCGGTTTGTGAAGGCCTATGTTGGTAATAACTAAGCGTGTTTGATCTAACTAGGTAAGCAGGACTCCGGTATCAATATAACCGTGTCGGCATCAGTCAAAGCCGCGGGAGCGACGTGTTGGGTCAGAGATCAGCTGAGCGCAAATATAACGGAGGCTGGCTGCCTGGACCTGTTAGGATTATACTGAATTTTATGACATGCAGATGATAAGCAGGTGGTATTAAGTATATTAATTTTCTTAATCTGGTGTTCATTATCTTTAATTCTCTGGTTAAACAACCGTTTAGTAGAATTAATGTTAGTGTGCGCTAGGTTTAGAAAGTTTTTTTTTTGTATTTTTTTTATTCGTTGGCTTAGTCGCTTTTCTTCTTAGACGCACCTGATGGTAAGAGCAGACAGGGTTTTAGATGGAGAACACGAGTCCTAGTAACAGATATATAGAGGGATGTTACCCCTCTGGCTCTGTGTGGTTATGTAACACACGACGGTACAAAGTAAACTGCTTAGCACTCTTTAATGTGAATGGTGTCTAGCCAGGCGGGCCGTATAGATCCTACCACCAAGCGTGCTGGGTTTTGTTGAATCTTACAACCCGCGTCTATTCCCAGCGTGCAGTGAGGAAGTTTTATATTCTAGCCCATCCCCACGGGGAAACATGCAAAAGCAAGGTAACATAGACCTAGAGGAATTCTAGTAACAGATGATTCCCCTATACCCCTCTGACTCTCACATACACACGTCGGAACAGTAATCTGCTTGGCGCCGGACTTAATGTGAGAGTAGCTAGCCAGGCCGACCACCAAACGAATGTCATAGTCAAGTCATTGCATTTAGTTCTAGTGACGATTCCATTTTAATAATATGTACACTAAAATACGTCATTTAACAGCGTCAAGTTTTTGAGGTAGTTCGTTTCAGTATCAAACTGATCTCAAGTTATGATGACGTTTAAAATACATCTACTCAAAACACCGCTCAAAGGAGCAATGTTGAAAGTGGATTTATTAACATGAATCTTAAAAACTTATCTATCCATTAATGACAGAAATATAAATCTATAAAAGTGGCGTATGTCGAAATGTTTCTCACATTCCCAGCCCAGCACATATTTTCACACCATAACAACACTTATTACCATAAGAAACAAGTTTTCAATGAAAACAAACACTACTTATTTCACTTTTCTTTCAAAACAGCACTTAACTCATTTCCTTTAGGATTATGTATGAAAGCACGCGATACTTCAATTACTAGACAACCAACCTAACTTGAACTCTCATTTGCTTCCCTTTGTACAGAACAGTGAACAGTTGGAAGTATCTGATAGGTCAGTGTAATTTGGTTTATGAGTGCTTATTATGATAAGTTTCTCTCAAAAATATAAAATTGTTAAGCTTGTTGTCGACTTAATAGTCATGTGCCCTTATAATGGTAATGTAGCGCTTATTATCCGTAGTTAGTTGAAAGTTCAATAATTTGTATAGTTTACTTTTTTGTGTTCGTTTATAAGACGTTGATCATTTTTGATTGCCACAGTACGATTTTATTTTTTTCGTTTTTTTTCGAGGCTTTCATTCACTTTTTGTGACTATGGAAGCCGTCCACCTATTCTTTACTGTCTCTGTTTCACACCGTGTAGGTAGGAGATTTACCAAAGATAACTCTACTTCTAGTTTTATTTACGAGTATGTTACCTTGCTTTTACATGTTTCCCCGTGGCGGGAAGGCCTAGAATATAAAACATCTTCACCGCAAGCTGGGAATAGACACTTGTTGTAAGATTATACAAAACACAGCACGCTTGGTGGTAGAATCTATAGGGTCCACCTGGCTAGCTACCACTCTCACATTAAACTCCAGCGCCAAGCAGTTTACTGTGTTCCGTTGTGTGGATATGAGAGCCAGAGGCTTGTAGGGGAATCCCTCTATACCTATCTGTGTTACTTGGATTCTAGTGCTTCATCTTAGACCCTCTCTGCACGTACCACCAGGTGCGAATAACGAAGGGCAAAAGACGAACAAGCGAAAAAAATGCTGGTTAAGGCTATTTCTTCAGCTTCTAGCTTTAAAAAAACCTGTTGCAGTGCTGGTTTCTTTTCCGTGGTATCAGAATAATTCAACAACAATCCAAGGCCAGTTGTAGTTCACTGCCGAACTGAAGCTTCTTCTAAAGACAGGTAACGCCCAACAGCATGACGCTGGACGTGCGGGTTGGTGACCGCTGCCAGCCGGTATGACTTTGATCGTAGGTAGATAATTACATGTAATACACTGCGTACTTACCTCTGTATAAAAAAACATGTTATTAACTTGAGGTATACAGGCAAGCAACATGGTGATCTTTAACCCAGCACGTGCATGCGAGGCTTCGCACTTCGTAATAATGATACCACCAGACATCTAGCTACCTGCGACCCCAGTGTTAAGATTAATACTGTTAAATATTTAACTAATAGTTACTTGAGACAGAATGCAATAATTCCTTGTTAAATATTTATTTAACTGATAGTTACTTCAGTATACAATAACTCTATCGATGAATAATTCTTGCTTGTTTGCGTGAATACGTTTACCATTAATTTGTGCTAATAGGTAAAAATGTTTACGAGAGATGTAAGGAATTATCTACTGTAGCAGATACATTGATGGAATTAGTCATAGTTATTACAAGTAGAGAAAGCTGCCAACAGTAGCAAGTAGATTTAATCTTAAAACTTAAAAAACTTATTGTTTGTTTAAATTGCCAATGATGTGTGCCAAGTGTATGTCAAGATTAATGTCTAAATTATTTTGTAAACTTTTGCTTAGGGTAAGGTGAATGCGAACAGTAGGCCCACGAAATGTTTTTTTTTAGAGTTTTTTACACTTATTTTATGTAAGAACTGAATATTTTTAAGATGTATTTTGTTATAAGCGCCGACAAAATATTGCATTGTCATGATTTGTGTATTTGTTTACCTTATAAAACGACACATTTTACTGTAATGGCGTCGAACAATAGAAAAATTGTATATATGTATTATGTTTGACGCCATTGTAGTAAAATGTGTCACATTAAAAGTAAAAAAAAAAAGAATTTCGCGGGCCGACTGATCGCATTTACATACTTACAGTGTTCCTCTCACCAAATGCAACATTTAATAAGTTTATTAAGAAAACCTTTGGGACTTGTCAATGAAAACTTAAGACCCGACTTCAACATGCTAAAAGTTTTATTTTAAGTCAACTGCAACCAAAATATTTGCTCTAGGTGACGCCGAGGCGGCCACTAGTCTATTCATAGATTACATTATTATAGAAATAGGACCATCCGTATTGGTTATGGAACGAGATAATTCAAAAATGCCTTGTTCATAGGACGCCGCCGATACAATTTAAGCCGCCATGATGGATTGCCGCTGATGACATTAATGACAGTTAAATGCGTTCGGATACTCTTCTAATAATATGTCATTAGCTGAACTTAAAGGCTGTGTAGGTGTTGACGTGTGCCTATTTAGTGTTGCCAAGTTTTTGTTTTATGTTGATGACATAAAGAGTTGGCGGGAACTGAATGTTAATTGCGTAAAAATAAATGTAGCGTAGGGCGTAGGTCTAGCTTTGTTTAAATAATAGCTTAGATTGTGATACAAACTGTTTCGACTGGCATTTACAGATTGTATCAAAATGATAATAGAAAAAGCGCTGACATGACAGAAAAAGTTATGTGATTAAATAGAATTCCATTTTAGGGAAAAAGTTAAAAGTCGCTTTAAATTGAGACTTCACAAGAACTCGTTACAAATTATTAAAATTATTTCCATAATACACGTGGCAGTATTTAAACACTTTTAAATAGTATCGAGGAAGCAATGAAAGTCCCTAGTTATTATATTATAGTTTTTAACGTCACATTTGTTTAAAATAACGATACGTTTAGTTCGAATATCAGTCATAAAACCGTCGTTGTAATAATAACTAACGCTTTAACTATAGCACGGTGTAGTGTTGCCAGATACGGTGGACTTTATTTTGGGATAGGGCGCGAGGGCGTTATAAATATTATATTTTCAATGCTATGAAAAAATATTTAATCGCAAAATTTACTAAAGCAGAATTATTCTGAAAGGAAATAATATTGTCATAAAAAAGCGTTATTAAATCACTGTTATTGTAGGTCTGGGGTATAGCTAAATCAAACGATTTTGTGCTTAGTATCAAGTTGAAGACATATGCCTTTAAAAGACGAACAGAACTTACAGCTTACTCACGTGCATTTTTCGGGATTGCCCGACTAGTTTCGGACCCAAAAGGAAGCCC
This sequence comes from Amphipyra tragopoginis, assembly GCA_905220435.1. Classification (NCBI taxonomy): domain Eukaryota; kingdom Metazoa; phylum Arthropoda; class Insecta; order Lepidoptera; family Noctuidae; genus Amphipyra; species Amphipyra tragopoginis. Next base: position 25,172,102 of record HG992008.1, on the reverse strand, counting down.
TTTAACGGATTAAGGGCTCCGTTTGAGTCCGAAACTAGTCGGGCTATCCTGAAAAATGCACGTGAGTAAACCGTAATTAATCATAAATATGAATGTGTCTCACGAAAGTTATAATACAAGAACTTACAGCGTTATAGAAGTCAGTCAATTGTTCTTTGAACACTTTATCACTAGAATTGCCGTACCTTACAAGGAAAAAAATGTATTCCAAATTCAAATTACGAAATCTGGGCTACTTCGAACCAAAAATAATCCTAATCTTGGTCCGAGAACATTCGCCCACCTGGTGACTCTAGCCACAGGTCTATTTTGGCGCGGCGTTAAACGCGCGGTTACTGCTAGATTTATGGCGCGCTGTGTAACAGGACTCTTTGGTTTTTTTTAAACCGTCAATGGAAACGTTTGTTGCCAGTGTTATGTAATTCGAAATTCGAATTTGTTTTGAGACTAAGGACTCTTGTTTTAAATGTTTTGTCGAGAATTACAACAGGTGGTTTGTAAGGAATAAAGTAGCTTTATTTGTAAATTTAGTATACAAAATAGAATGCGTAGGCCATTTTGAATTCGCGTCTGTTTAAATGGACGATTCCTTTGGATACTTAGGTCTTAGATTGGATAACAAATGTACCTATATTAAGTAAGACAAAGAGCTTTATAAGTTTTTGCCTATGCGCAGGTGTTGATGGTGAATGCCTTGCATATCCTTGGAATTAATCGATCCGGTGAATTCGAAAGCATATTGTTTTACCTTAACCCAACAAGAATTAAGAACTTTAAAAGCCTACGTTAACTATTTGTTTGTTTACTTAATCATAAATTAGCAAAGACCCACTTAAAAATAACTTCACACACCATTATTTATTTACTACAAACTTAGAAAGCTAAGTTGTCTATTGCCGACCTTCCTACACGTTCCTGCAACATGTCTATACCAAGATATAGGTACCGTTGTCTCACAAATGACTGCAATTTGTTCTATTTCAGGCTAGTAGCCATTCCAGCTCTCGCCTACATAGGATCTAAATTGGCTTTTCGCCAAAATAAGTTTGTTTCCGAATTGTCAACAAATACCGTATTTAGATGAATGCTTTAGATCTCAAATTGAATTGTTTTGCGTTATTTATGATGTTATTATGATGTTTGATAGTGTTGGATGTGGGGCAATGGCGTGTTTCACATCGTTGTCATTATAGTTGTATTTGAGTTGACATCAGGCAGGGAATTGTTTATTACCTACTTGGATATTATGTAATAGGTACAAGTTTCATAATAAACTGTAATAGTGGAATATTAAGGTATTTTAATGCTTGTGGTGTCGTCTTTACTTTGCGGTAAAGACGACACGTTTGGTGCAGTAGCTGAGCGATTGGCTTCTTCGCCTTCAGTCGCGGGCTCGATTCCCGCACAGAACAAATAAATATTTGTTACAGATAGTTGTTCCAGCTCTAGGCTCTTGTGCATGTGAGATTTATGTCTGTAAACGCTTCCATGATAAAAGAGAAGACACAGTAAGAGGAGCGTTTAAAAAAAAATCAGTTTCATAATTTTTGTTTGTAGAATCATAGTTAAAAAACTTTTTGTTCGCCTAGAAAACCTGGAAGTAGTAAGTACATCCTTCACAGTGTATAGCTCTTTGATGAATGGCTCACTTTGATGGTAGACTAGAGGGGTGGAGCGGACACTGAATTGTGTCCGATGGACCTTATGCAGCGGAGTATATACAGACAAGTAACAGATGATGGTAATGTCGCATTCACACGCATTCATTAGCTAAATAGCATGAATTGCCCTAATTCAACATCTGTGTATTGTTACAATTCAATTAGAACAAATTAAATCCTCCACTAAAACTTAACGCAGATGTTCGCTTGTCACATCCGGCCCGCTACTGCAACACTGACACCCCCATTTGACCTGCACCGTTTGCCAATACAACAATACAAAAATGGCCGTCCAACTGTCATCCGATTCCAATTCGCGCGCTTTCTATACAAATTGTACGACTTCATTGTGTACGCAAAAATTTTGGGGAACTCGTAAATACGACAGATAATTTGATGTATGAATAGAGTTAATTACGGCATTTATTTATTGTATCCGTTTCATTGCACGCGGGGGTGGTACTGCCCCTGTTTTTATTAGCAATATGCGCCCTAAACTTTACGGTTTCCACTGGGGTGAGTTTAGCCATGTTGATTTATTTCTTTAGCGACGCATGAAAACATTATTTTTTGTCTATGCCACGCACAAAGGAGGTTACGAGGAAGGTTGGATTTTATTGAGGTTATGTTAAAATTGGCGGAAAATACATTTTTTTTGTATCGCCCATGACGATTGTAAACACGTAGAATTTTATACGAATCAAAAGGGGGATTTGGGTGTTCAGAAAAATAAAGCGAATTCTTTTGTGAAACGAGATTAAGCGAAGTTAAGGCGAAGTCTGCGCGTTAGATAAATTCGCATCAGAATCTGCTTTTAAAAAGCTCGTTTATCAAGCGGACGTTAATTTATTTAATAAATCAGTTTGGACGATGGCGGGCCTGCCATTAGTCAAACAGAGCGGCCTGAGATTCAATACGGGGATTGGCCCGGGCTGGCGGGGAACTACAAATGATGGTGTATGACGGTGATGGATGATGCTGCGTCTGTCGTCGGACAGACGTTTAACTTAATATAACGACACTACGCTAAGTACTTGTAATTGGAAAACTTATGGAATAGCTGTTTATAAACGACCAGTGTCGGTCTGTGAGAAACAGCGAACATTGCTTAATCAAATAACTCGAAATTTCATAACGTCTTTTTTTTTAATACCAGAAATAAATATTTACACTGAATAAATCCGTATAATACACTGATTAACTTTGCTTTCTTCCTTATTACGTGATGCATGACCATTTTCGCAAAAACTCCGCAACTTTCCACAGCTTGGAAAAAACAAACTTTCGGGCCAAAATGTGATTAAATACGGTAGAATTGTGGAAACAAGATTATTCGGTAATTTTGAAAGGCAGTAAAACCTTTGCTTAAGTTTTTTTTACGTTCCGAGTTGTTTCCAAAACTGTAATGAGATGAAAAAAGTTTGCAGCTTCCTTAGATCAATGTGAAGAGTTCTCTCGAAATAAAACGTATTATGACCGATATTGGGTGCCTTTAAAAGAAATATTTTCGTAAATTATTACTGGTACGTGTGTTCTAACTTTTTCTACATTATTGGGTTAGAATGTCTTGCCTGTTAATAACAGAAAATCAAACTGTTAACAATACACTTGAGAGCAAATAAATCGATCACTCCTTTTTTCACGTGTCCTGGTTATTAGTTAGTTTTGGTTTCATGAATTATATAATTCTATAAAATGTGTCATTTGAAAGTTTATTACATAATCTTTAAAATCAGGGTAAATTATTGAATGAAAGACATTTTGAATGATAATTTATTGGTTCATAAAAAAAACAGTAGTTTTGATGAAATTGGGTAAGGTAAACAGTCCATAAAAAGCAGTTAAAAATAAAAACAATCCCACTACAATATGGGGATAATTAACAAAAAACCCCAATTTAACCTTTTCTTATTGTAATGCAATCAAAATGTCATAAGCAAATTAAATGCGATAATTTATTTCTACCCTTTAATTTTTAAGTTAAAATGAAAAGTTGACAAAAAAACTACCCTCATTGTAAAGGTTATCAAATAACCTTTTAGGCGATATATGTTTAAAATTAATCTGTTACATGATAACAAAAATAATAACCATTATAGGTACGTGAAAAATAGAAGTGGCTCGATTGATTTGCTCCCAAGTGTAGAAAGAGAATAAAAAAAAATTGATGATAAATAGTTTGTCGAAGTTCAGCGCACTGTTTGATCTTTATGTCACGGTCTTGTAATGGTTACGACGATCGTAAAACGTCAGAGGAAAATTTTTTTACGGAGATTTCTTTCATATGTCACTTTCATCGGTCACCTAACATTAATAAAAAATATTTTTTTTAATCCTTCGGCCGTCGCCTTAAGGGCACGTCGCGTGCGTCGCGCCCACGCATACCTCTTGCGGATTATCGCTACATAATGCCGCGGAAGTTCTATCGAATGTACTTCCCCTTAATGAACCAACTTAACATTCATAATTACGACTTTATTACCTTACTCATAAAGGTTAATTTCAATTGTTTGAGGTTACATAAAGTTTGGTAAAAAAAAATAAAGCGCTGTGTAGGTTTAGGCGAGAGTCGATCGTATTAACATGGAATAGGGTAGGTTTTTGTTTGTTTAATATAGAACAAACATAGTGGATGGGACCGAACTCGTGTCTACGCATAATATCATTGGCACACACTCTTATTGGTGATGATTTGTCAACTTTACTCCACACATTGGATTTTCGACTCTACGTTTATAACCAGAAGATTTAAATTTTTGGAAATGAGTTTCCAAACTATGTTTTCTTTGAGTACAGAGTTGTAAAAAGTCCATTCACGCTGTGATCTTGGCAGTGTGAGCAGGAAATTATTATAATTTTGCCTTCAGAAGAACGTTTCTTGAATTTTAAGTTGTATTAAAATCTCGGCTAACTTGCTTGTCATGTTTTCTCTAGTAAGGTTTTTCCTAATGTCGTAATTTCGAAGTTTTTTTTACAAAGGTTAGATGACCTTTTGCTGTCGTAAATGTCTCTAACGGAAACTTTTGACTAGAATATTTTAAACGATATGAAATTATTAGAAAATATTCATGTTCAGGCCAAAAGTCGCGTTCCATTTTCGCTTTGCTACGTGTCTTCATCTGTTCATAATAATTTTATCATAATTTTATTATTCAAAGATAAATTCTAAATTCAAAAAACGGCAGTTTTTTTTCTATTAGCAACAAAAATAATTAAGGTACATTTACACGCGGCAATCGTATCCCACTCTTCATAATCTTTCAACATTTAAACCTGACACCTTTTATTTTCCCCAATGAATGGATCTCGTTAATTTTCCAAAGGAAGTCGGAATGAATAAATTATGACGTCACTTCCGGTGCGACTCATTTCAGGTAGGTAAATTATTTTCTTTTCCGTAGACTTCCTTTCGCACACAAAGATGCTAATTTTATTTATTTTTATTCGAAGCGGCGTCTATGAAATATTTGCTCGAACAATTTTTTTTTTCATTTTGATTTGAATTTTTGTGTTGTAAAATGTAGGTAATAATAACGACTCCATCTAGGAAACCTAAATATGTTTCATGACTAAATTATCATACAAAGTTAGTCGGAAAGGGGTACTTATCCGAAAGAGTGTAAAGGTACCCATAATAATGAATAACTTTTGTTCTACAACTTTCCCCAAAAGTCAATGGCTTAGTAGGCGTTTCAGCCGCTGAGTTTCGTCCGATCCGGCCGAAACAGCCATTTCATTATTATTAATATTTTTGAGTGTTGTTTCAGACGAATTCTTTTTTAAAGGCAAAGTAACGTCAGAAACATAATCAAATAATACCTATTTTACTTTGTGGCCATACATCGAAATGTACAATCAAATAAAAAAAGTCTTATTTTTTTACTGAATCCTTATTAGGTGGTTAAGATTCGATCACTAAGGCAAAAGGAAAGAAAAAAAAAAAATTTTTTTTTTGGCACTAGTGCCCCTGTGGTGTAAATCTGTCTATACCAGCAGCAGATCATGCAGTTTTAAGGAATTACACGAATTCGTTAACACCCTGTATAACACTGATTATTGTTGTTTACATTTTATAATTCTTATTTTTAATTGATATATAAGACTGATTATTGTTGTTTACATTTATAATTCATAATGTACGCTTTTTAATTGATATATAAGACTGATTATTGTTGTTTACATTTATAATTCTTATTGTACGCTTTTTATTTGATATTTAAAGACTGATTATTGTGATTTATCATGTTTACTGTTGATTGTTGTAATTATATATTAAACTTTATATTTGTCCAACAATTCCCTGACTTTTACTTCAATAATATAACCCTGCCAAAGATTTTTCATTCTGACCGTACAAAAGAACAATGATCACTCGGCTAACATGCTTGGACTAGTAAAATCTAACAAAACGTAACTTGATGAAACATAATATCGTTTCATTCCCCTACATAAATATAAATAAGTACAGCCTTCAATATATTTTTAAAAGGTCGGAGAGACAAGATATTTTGCCACTTCCACTAACAGATTCAAAACGTGATGCAATTCCAAGTCCATTAAACGAATGCCAAGTCAACAAGAGTAGAAGATCAATCGGAGTCTGTAAGCAATGCAAAAATATAAAAAAAGGGAAAATAATATAAAATCGCACAGAACACCAAAGAACAATAAGCGAGGAGAACACAGTCGTCGCCGAAACTATAACGACATGGTTACCATGGACATGGACACGGTCAGCGCAGAAAACCACAGATTAGTTAATAGTAGCTAGCTACAAAAAACCGTCAATTTATTTTTACTTGTCATGAATAGGGAGGGACGTAATGAATCGATTTATGACAGTATCGATTTTTAGATGTAAAATCATTAGTTTTTTATCTAATTCATGGCTTTATTAAAACAATTTACCACGAAGTAACATCAAATTCTATTAGTGGCTAAGCTTAGTATAATATTGATGTGAGTTTATTCGGTTGACATTGCCTGGGATTTTATTTCGATTTATGAAATAAAATCATAATAGACTAGAAAAAGTATGGACTTCTCTAGTAACGTAAGTAATTACGGATGCGTTCGAAGTTAGATATTTTATACAGCGTTCTGATAAATAAAATAGTATTTTTAAAATAAGATTTTCTAAATTACCCCATCTTTTAAAAATAAACGAAGATATCCAATAAATACACTAACAATGCACTAACATATTGGTGACAGTTTCATCTCGGGAACAATTTCTGTTTTTTCCTAGTCCAAAGTGTCCATTGTTCTTTGCTTCAAAAAAAGTATCGTCCGAAACGCCACTCAAAAATATTAATAATAATTAAATGGGTGTTTCGGCCGGATCGGACGAAACTCAGCGGCCGAAACGCCTACTAAGCCAAGTCAATAGTTTAAGAAAAACAGCTGTTCAAAGATTCCATAAAAAATGTGCTAAAATCTATCTATCGTAAGCTATGATCAGCTGTGTTTACATTTTAGGTCATATTTGGTGTCACGGATTAGAAACTCAATTTTCTTAATTCATAACTAAAGCAGGAGTGAAGTATTTTTGAAAAAACTAAAATAAAAATAAATTTTGCATGGAAATAAAAATGATCGAATTTTGAAATTTTTACAGGGAATGCATAACTAGTCGGGTGTATAATATGGAAACGACATCTTAAAATGATTTATTGAAAAAAAAACTCTGGATTGCATAAATATTTAAAATTAATGTTTAACCCCCGATGCAAATATGTGTGTATGTAGAGTGTAAGAAGAAGAATGGTGTGAGTTAGATAAACCAAAAAAAAAACACAAATTAAAATAATTGTCCTGGAACCGCGGGATTTTTCGATACAAAAGCGCGTTCCATATTAGCCAACATCTCAAGTTTAGATGAATATGCATCCGAATATCCGATCTCTAGTCATCAGTGATACTTTAAGTGGCCTTTTTTTATCGTGGGAAAATCCTCATGGATACCCTTCGCTCGGGGATGGCGAAGGGTTATGGACTCTTACCGGCTAAAAACCCACGGTGTTCCTTCTCCTGACCCTTGGCTGGGGTCGCGGGATTCGCAGCTGCATGCACCGCAACCCCGGCAGGCCTCGATCCGCCAGCCCCTGGCGGACCTCTTCTTCTGTGCGGCCTTGCCCCACGTCCTCCTGAGAGCGCGCACGGAACATTCCGCGCCGCCTTCTCGGGCCTGTTGCTGGTCGGGCGACGCACGGGTCCCCTAGCCCGTCGCCCGCAGGCCACACACTAGGGTGGCCGGAGATCGTCGCGCGCCCTCCGGCGGCGCGGGAAGGGAGAGTGGCCGTCGCATCTCTCTCCCTCTCCGCTCCCTCCTTGGTTGCCACCACCATCTCGCAAAAGGAGGTGACGGCTTCCCACGCACTTTCGCTCCCGACCATAGACAGAACCACGGCCGGAAGCGAGAGGTCACCACCGACTGCCGCCACTAGTTCGCGGCGCTGCGTCGCCCACGCAGGACACGCCTGCAGCGTGTGCAGCGCCGTGTCCTCAGGGCAGTCGTCGCAGTGGTGACATCCGGGCGTCTACTCACGGCCTATACGACACAGGTACTTCCCGAAACATCCATGTCCCGAGAGCACCTGCGTCAGCCGAAAGCTGAGGGCGCCATGCCGCCTCTCCAGCCACTCCTCCATAACGGTACTTTAAGTGGCCTGCGGATTAGTACCCCTTTTCCGATTAACCTTGTATTTGGGATAAAGAAGCATTAGCATACAGCAATTATGCAGAAGTAAGAATATTACAAACCAACCGCCGAGAGCCATAATTAATAACTTAATCCTTCACTTATTTCCATTGATTACCAGTAAAACAATGTTAATTCATACTTTACGTGTTACTTATGACATATTACATAAATTATCTTGTCACAATAATTATTATTACTGCCACTTATATTTCCAGCAGTTTCATACAACTATATTATTTACGACAATCCAACACGATCTGGCCCATTTAATATCTAACTTATTGTCTGAGATACTGTTAAATCAGATAACTTAATACTGTTCTACTAACGGATATTAAGTTATTATGTTAATTTGCATGGATTGATAAGTAAATTTTATGATAAAACCATTGTATTTGGAAGGAAGGAATTTGTGGTCTAGGAATAAAATAAAAATTTGAATATCCTAATCCTAACTAATATCATAATCCTAATTTAATATTATAAATGCGAAAGTAAGTAAGTTTGTTTGTTTGTAACCTTTTCACGCCTAAACCACTGAACCGATCATCATGAAATTTTGCATATACGTTGTCAGGTGTACAGAAACGGACATAGGGTACCTTTCATCCCGAAAATACGTATTGTTCCCGAGGAAAACAACAATAACATTCATAGATGGCGTCACGTGTTTTTCGAATCACGATTGAATTATATATTATTATTATAGAAACTTTAGTAGTGTATTAAGAGTTTTTTGAGCTTAAGTAACTCGAGCGAAGCCGCGGTCAAAAGCTAGTGGGCACAGAATAATTTCTGCGTGAAATTAAACGTGTGCACTATTGAAAATTTCTGTCATTTCACATCAGACATTTAGACATATAATTATCACAATATATCTATTATTTACTGTACTACAAGATTTGAAAATTGTATCTGATAATGCATCATGTTGGAGCGATATTATCGAAGCCGCGATATTATATTTTATTTATAACTAGCGAAATTAAAAAAAAAACTAAATATTGTCAATATACTACAATCTAGATCATAATTCTTACTTAATGATATTGGATTTATTGTAATTTCTTTTTTTGATGATGATTGTAGATGCACTGTGTTTATAATTCATGATTTTATCTTTATTTTAATGAATCAGGCTCGTTATTATTCAAATAAAAAGTATCTACGTCCATGATCTACATAAATAAAAAGAAAAGTCCTGACTGACTGATTGACTGACTCATCAACGCCCAGCCCAAACCCTTGGACCTAGAAAGCTGAAATTTTGCACAGTGGTTCCCTTTATAATGTAGACAAGGAATAAGGAAGGATTTCTCGAAATTCAATCCCTAAGGGAGTTAAATAGGGGATGAAAGTTTGTATGGAAAATCGTCACTTAACGGGTCCAAAATTTCACGCAAGCGAAGCTGCGGGTAAAAGCTAGTCTGACATATTATTGGTACTCGTAGCTTCCATAATGTTGATGCATTTTTATTAATCCGTTTTCCCTAGTTCCTGTCATCGATTTACCGTGAAGCCCTATAGGTCGGCGGCGGATAAATGCAAAAATCCGTACACTGTCGGATAATCCATGCTCACATTTGCTATGATACGTCCATCCTTTTCAGAACGAAACAAATACGACTTTTATTCTAGTTTTAGTTCGTTGTAAAATGTCGTTCTATATTCGTATTTCAAATTTTCCATGCGCGTATTGTGTAGACTATGAAACAAAAGCTATTCTAACTTTAGATCGTGCAATGTGCAACTTTTAACATATATTTTGACTTGAATTTATGACCACTTTGAAGTTTGCTACGTTCTTAGATTTAAAGCATCATCTTCCTGCCTCCCGTGTTACGAGTACTTGGGGTCGGCGTAACACGTTTTCTTCTTCCATTCCGTCCTGTCAACCGTCATGATATCACTGACTCTCTTCTCTTTCATATCATTCTTCTTGGGGTAATGTAGTATCACCTTCATCATTCTGTCAAAACAATCAAGCATTCACACTAACAGAGGAAGGGGATATGGCTCACGTCTACCTTGAGATCAATGGCACATACTCCACAAGGATATATTTGAGATAATGAAGCCTTATTTTTAGGGTGTCATAACCCGCACCACTTAGAAAACCCTAAAAAAGATTATAGATAATGAAGGCTTATTTTTAGGGTGTCATTACCTTCACACAATCCATCCATCTTTTCTTTGGCCTCCGTCTTCCTCTCCATCCATCCACATTTATATTCATTCATACGTTTTTAGACTTAAATATACGAGGTTAATCCGTGGGCTACATAAAATATTACTGATGACTGTTTTAAAGCAAGTCTTAAAATTTCGATTTTTATTTCCACGTAAAATTATTTTTAATTTCGTTTTTCTAAAAAATCTTTATCCCTGCAGCAGGGAGGGAATCCGTGACACCAAATATCGTCCCCCTCCGCGCTAACTATCGTATCTAGCAATTGATAAATAATTCTTCAGTAGCTGTGGCTTTATTAATGAATGAATTAATAACTTTTTATATTGCTCTTGGCTTACTCTTGGTTTGGTTAGTAGTTGCCCTAAAGCCCTAAGGTATCTATTAATTTATTTATATTCAATTGAAGCAGAAACGTCACTGTGTGAGCATTTCTCTGAAAAAATATCAATTGCTAGTTACGACAGTTAGCGCGAAGGGTGACGATATGACGAGCAATAAAATGTAAGTACAACTGATCATAGTTGAAGATAGATTGATTTTAGCATATCTTTTATGAAGTATTTGGTATTGTATACCCTTAAACTATTGACTTTTGTCGAAAGTTGTAGAACAAAAGTTATTTATTTTTATGGATATTTTTACACCCTTTCGGATTAGTATTAGTACCTCCTTTCCGACTAACCTTGTATATTTTTAAATAACATAAGTAACTGTTAGACAATGACAATAATTGTAGTACAAGACTGTCAGTCTATTACTGAAGGAGGGAAATGCTTGTAGTCTTGTAAATAGGCATGCAGGTTGATGTTATCTACCTCACATAGCACCGACTGTTTTTTAGTAGCGGAATTAAATATGTACCAATTTTTTTTATGCAAGGTCTGCTTCCTTTCCATAACCAAAGGAGATGTTTCAGAAATGTATGGAGCCTGGGCTAGCACCATGTACACCATATGTAAATATTGCTATACAATAAAGTAACCGTTTTTTGATGTTAATTTTCTATAATTTTACTTCGTTTAATTGTACATTCAAGATATTTTGGTCAAGGAGAGCAACACACATAAAAATATGGTGGATCGAAATTATGGGAAATGTCTGTTGACATGTCTTGTGATGAAAATATAGGTTTATGACTGTCAAAGTTGTCAAACTCATGTCAGTGTCAAACATAACTGTCATGGCTACCAGAAAAAACGGGTTAACATATTAAAAAACGACCCCAAATAATAATTCCAGTACAAGAGTACTCTTCTTAAAATTAATTAATTTGTATTTTTATGGAAATCCCCTATATATTTTTTCCTATTTTTCTATATATGTATAGTGGTGGCCCAAAATCAAACATCTACTATCTCAATTTAAAAAAAAAATGGTATCGTCATTTTATTTAACAAAAATTAGACAGCAAACATTTAAGTGGCAGTAGCAGTTTAATGGAGTCGATAATTCACACAATAAAACCTAAATGGCAAGGTATTCTAACTAGAAAACGCATCAACTACTTATAGACATAATTATCACACGCTCAAACAGCGTAAAATGGTGCAAGTATAAAAATACCTTTAAAAAGTAATATCTCCACTTATCAACACTTCTCGTTCACATCGGAATGGCAGACTATAAAATACTGGTCGAATATGAGGTCCAATTACGTGAGATTCCGGCAGGCGGCCATGGTGCTGGATATTATTAATTTATTCATAGGACTGCGACTGTTACTAACTAGCTGCATTTTAGTGGCACTTGCAGACGCACTTAAAGTCCTGAGACATACGGTAATGGGGGATAGCGAACATTCGTATAAGAATCAGTATTTGCACAAGCATTGCCATAACTTATTATATATAGGGTATATTCGGGCCTTACTCCCTAAGTCCGTTATTAGTTTAGCCCGGGTCTGAAACTTTATTTCGAAAGACACTTGTTAGATTAACGTATGGTCGAAAGAATTATTAACCGAATAACAATTGTTCGAACAGTCTTACTTCGGCAAAAGTTTCATCCAGTAGGTGGCCACTTGGTGCAGTCAGTTTGGAGCATTATTTTATTCAGTATCCGGCTCTTTTTTATTTCTAGATTTGGAAAAGGAAGAAATAAATATACAAATAAATAATTGGGACATTTTTTACACAGCACCATCTAGTCCCAAACTAAGAAGAGCTTGTACTATGGGTACTAGACAATGTATATAATACTTACATACTTTTTTTTGTAAATACATTCTTATAATACATAAGAAACACCCAGACCAACACAAACACATATGTTCATCTCATATGTGTCCTGTGGGAATCGAACCCACGACCTCGTGATCAGCAGTCCGACACTCGAACCACTAGACCACAGATGTTGTCAAAAGAAAAGTTTTATAATATGATAAATTATTTAAAGTCTAAATAAATACTCGGGAACAAAATGTTAGAACACATAATAGAACCCATTCAAACGGTTAACATGATTACGAGTTTTTTTTTAAATATACCGACAGTAATTATTTTTAAATGATAGCAATTATTACTTAAGTTCCCTCTGAATCTCGCAAGAGTTTAAGCAGTTTATCACCAATTAACCATTCTTCCCGTCTGTGTGTGAGTACCAGCAGGGTGTCTTCATCGCGCAGTCTTGTAAAACACATTGTCACCCGCGTCGCAGTCGGTTACTGCCACCTCAACTTAACGACTAAAGTACTAACCGAACTTAACTTGAGTTCTTGTGGGTGGAACGTCTGCCGAAGATTTTATCTTTTATTTTCTATTTTTCACTCGATTTCTCTTGCATATTTAAGAATTAGGCAGTAGATTATGGACTAAAGAAATCTAGTTTATATTTTTGTTAGGGACGCATTAAGTTAGCCTGTCTTTTAGCCAACTCTATTATATTTGGTGCCGACTTTCAGCTAAAATGCGACTGAATATTTTTTAATTATCCTAATTTAGGTACGTTATAATTATGTCTGGACCGCCTCGTCGGTCTTGTGGTCGCAAGCGTGACTCCTGTGCGTGAGATTCCCGGGCCGGGCAAAGTATTATTGGGTTTTTGCATATGGAATTATTCATTAGAAGCCTTGTGCCTAGAAGATTTGTGCCCAGTTGATGGCAGTAGGCCTGCCCCTATAATGTGGGAATATGGGACTTAAATATAACGGCGAAATGAGGGTGTATCATACACCTCGGTCCAATCCTTCGGGGAATAATGGCGTAATGTTATAATAATGTCTTTTAATCCTTAAAAAAATTAGATAAGTGTTTATATGATCACCAAATCCAAAATAATACTTTCCAGTCGTTTGCCACGTTCGCTTATAAGCTTGCTCTTAGACAAGCGTGGCGTGGGCGCAATTGATTACGGAACTACCGATACAGCCGCGTTTACAGCGCGCATCCAAATGTTTCGATGACAGCGCCTTACATTTTACAAGACTATTCGCTTTGTTACCATGTATTTCTTTTTCTATCGTGTCGCCACGAGCTATACTAGAATAGGCCATGCCGTGGTGAAAAGATTAGCCAGTCAGCAAGGTTGGTAGCGGGGCTGACTGCCCAGGGTGCGTCGGACGTACTTAAGTATCGTCACTTGTGGAAGCTCTTTTAATGCACCCTCAATTGTTTTGTCACCATGTACTTAGGCCTGGCGCCTAATTCTCCTAAAATAAATCTTGATAAATCACAACCGAACCAAGGCCGAACCATTCATTCAGACAGTTCTCAATTTCAAAAGCTATGAAATTGTTTGACACAAAAAACAAAATCAATCATTTTGAAAGTTTTCGAAAACAAAAACTGACTGACGGCTGTGGTTCGATTGCGTTTGGCAACAATTTATTTTAGGAGAATTCAGCCCCTGGTGTACCGAAAACATGGGACAAACACTACGGTTCCTCTAAATGTTTACTACATGATTCAGATGGGATCAATTCAAGGTTTTGAATCTTGATGTATGTAATTGATTTTAATCGGGGTGTGTTTTGAAATAGAACTGGTTTTACCTAATAAATAATTTAAACATTAATTTAATTTTATAGGTACGTTTCCTGATATTTCCTAAGTCTTTTACATTTTGCGGTGCTCATGGCCTGGGGGTGGGCTGGTAGCCGTATTTCTTTACTTGTCAGAAATACAACCAGTTCTTATATTACTCCCTGGAGTGTAATTTGCTTCTATATTCATAAATTAATATAGGATTTTAAGGCGGAAGATTTGAGAAAAAAATATTTTGACAAACGTACTTCCGTGGTCTTTGCATCCAATAGTATTTTTTGCGATTGTGACGACTTCCTCACGTCCAAATCACAGTAAAATAACCACTTTAAACTTACTTGTCTGTTCTTGATTAAACTAGTGTCGTCCTGGGACGACGGGTGGTACGCAACCGGTTAAAAGAAGATCAAGATAGTGTGGCACTTTATACATATTTTTTTGTTTAAGACTTCATCTCACAACAGCTCGACCAATAGTATCAACTAAATCAATTAACGGCGGAATTAACCTATTAATCGGCGGATTACATTTGATATAAGCTTCATAGAAGTCATGTCAAATTCCTATCTTTAGTAGGGAAAATCGCCCATAGGTAGGCAAACGACCGTAAATCAATCATTTGACGACACGTTTGGTGCAATGGCTGAGAGATCGGCTTCTGCGCTACGGGTCGTGGGTTCGATTCCCACATGGAACAAAAATTTGTATGGCCTACAGATAGTTGTTTTGGGTCTGGGCGTTTGTGTATGTGAGATTTGTGTCTGTAACCCACGATACAGGAGAAATCTCAGAGCGGCGAAGGGAGAACGTAAAAAAAACAACTTTTTGCTGCCCTCTGCTAAACGAAGCAATTTTAACCTGTGTAGTACTGTAATTATAGACACAACAGATAAACAATGGCGGCCGTACCGTTTTTGGTACACTTGGCCGCATATTAACTTCAAAATTATTTGAAACGCTTCCTCTTACAGCATAAAAAGGTTTCCTCAAGTTGACACATTCTCTTCATTAATTTCCGACTATTAAAGACCCGTTAAACTATCCACGTTTATACAGCTCAGTATCATGGCCGTGTTTAGTCAGTCATCGTCAGTGCGCCAGCGTGTTTGCTCACAGTATCTGTGACTGCCAGCCGTGCTCCGTCTACAAGCTCACAAGCTGATTGACTAACAAACACACCTTCAGTGTGTTGTGTACTATGTTCGTGGTATTATTAGGTTAGTAGCGAATTAGAATACCTGTATTCTCAAGGGAGTTGGGCAGAGCTTCGATCCTATACCTATTTCGCGCTAATTTTCTGGATTGGTCCCTCAAACAGCTTCTATGAACTCAAACTCAAAACTCATTTATTCAAAATAGACTAGAATGACTTAGTTCTTTTTGAACGTCGATTTTACAATATAGACATCCCCCAAAAAGCCCTCCCTTCACCGCTTCCTAGTGTTTATGCTGTGAAGAAGAAACGGCGCAACAAACTCCCCAGCAACACAAATATGTCTGTCAAGTGAATAAATTAATTGACTCTATACAAAGAAAATCATAATATTTTTTACAATAATAAAATTATGCACATAAAGGAAAAGTAAAAATGAAAATAGTACATAAGTAGGTATATAAATCAATTCTGTCTGAATTGAGATAAATCAAAATCGTATCTAAATAATATATATACTTATCTAAACAAACACATAAAAACTAATGGTTTCCAAGGAAGCCACATGTGCAGAAAAGAACTAGCGCCACACGTCCCTATCGTCAACATAGTCGTTTATCTTATAGTATGCCTTTTTAATGAGAACTGATTTAACGTATGATTTATATTTGCCATCGGTGAGATCCGTAATTGTTTTGGGAAGCTTGTTATAAAATCTAACACAATTTCCTAGGAATGACTTATTCGTTTTGGATAATCTAAATTTAGGCACTACTAATTTATGTTTGTTCCTAGTATTTATATTATGAACGTCGCTTTTAACATTATACGTTGGCAGATTTTTACGTACAAACATAATATTTTCAAAAATGTAAAGGGAAGGCATATGCACGATTATGATTCATGAGCTACAGTGTCATAATGGCGAATTGGTGATTGTAAGTGCATTAAAGAGCCTCCACGAATGACGATATTTAAGTATGTCCGGTGCATCGTGGGCGACGTCCCGCTACTAGCTTTGCTGACTGGCTAATCTTTTAAACACAGAAATGAGTTATTTTCGTACAGTTCATGTAGACAAGAGAGAAGGTGATTGAAATGGTTGTTATTTTAACTTTTTTTTAATTAAATTATTTTCTTTTACTTATGGCAATTTCAATAGTTTTGTTACACTATAAAGCAGCTCTTCTAAGCCAAGAATAGATTTATAGCACGCCATGCAATGCGATGCAACATTTCGTCTCGTAGGACCAAATGTTATCAATCGGTTAATAAGGACGTGTGGATGGCGTCGAGAGTTTCAATTGTGTCCAAACCATTACAAAACCTTTAGCTAGTTATTTTATAATATTTGTCGTGAGTCATGTTGTAGTAAAAACTTATAATTTCCCTTAATTTTGCGCAACGGCTATGTTACGACACTCACGGAAGATGACCAGTTCACCCAAGAACCGCTCGTCAAGGAAACGTCCACATTATTCAGTAACACGTGCATTTATAGCGAGAACCTCTTGAAAACCTTCGGACAGTTCACTGCAACACACGGCGAGCTGTCACGTCTGCTTGTAGATATTTAATGAATATTCACAGCGCGAAAGTGTGACCAAACAAGAAAGCGGCTTCACATTTTGACATAAATTCTTTGTGAACAAATATGAGCATGATATGTGTGATCTTGAGCAAGTTTAAATAGTTATTGAGAGTGTTTAATGTGTTTACTGCAATCGTTTTATGTGTATTTGCTGTGAAGAGGATAGGCTAAACGGTTGTTGGTTTGTTACTGTGTTTGTAGGCGACATTACTGTTTATTTAACTTGAACTTAAGTATAAGGTACTTTACTAATAGCCCTATTAGGTGTCAATTTCCTTTTAATGGAGACAAGTCTATCGACGATGTAGATTTGCCATTAGCCCTTATAATGTATGCGTGTAATCAAATTTTCAAGTTTATCTTAAGGCAGGTCATTCTGGCCTTGAATCATCATGCCATAACATGATGTTGATGATGTTTTTACTTATGTGGGTAAAATAATTTAGCTGATTATTAACCCTTTTTTTTTTTTTATCGTGGGAAAATCCTCATGGATACCCTTCGCCTGGGGAAGGCGAAGGGTTATGCCGGACTCTTACCGGCTAAAAACCCACGGTGTTCCTACTCCTGACCCTTGGCCGGGGTCACGGGATTCGCAGCTGCATGCACCGCAACCCCGGCAGGCCTCGGTCCGCCAGCCCCTGGCGGACCTCTCCTTCTGTGGGGCCTTGCCCCACGTCCTCCTGAGAGGCGCGCACGGAACACATGCGCGCCGCCTTCTCGGGCCTGTTACTGGTCGGGCGACGGGTAGCTGATTATTAACCCTTGCAATTTGTAGGTATTTGTTCGGCAGTATAAAAATCATTTTTTTTTATTTCAAATGAACCAGATTTTAAGCACTTTTAAAACGTCAAAACTAGGTGCACGGTTCCAAGAGGTAGGTTCTATGGAGAAGAGCCGGCAAAATCTCCATGAATACTCTTTTTAAAATAATAGATCATGACAATTCCATTACAGTAGTGTGAGAATTATATCGTTTAAATCTTTGGGATCATAAACTTACAATAGGATATCGTGGAAATAGATAACCCCTTAACACACTTCATTTAATTTATTTTGATTCCTACTACATTTTTCATAAATTGGTAGACACTGTAAGAGCATACAAACATACTCAATACATAATTACTTAAAAATATTTGGTAGTTACAAAAGTTATGACACTACCCGGCCATTACTAATGCCGCTTGAAAATGTAAGACAGAGCCGGAAGATGTATTTCACATAGAATTCATGACTGCTCCCTACAAATACATCGATAAAATTCTTCTACATACAAGCCTTAGAGAGCTGTGCAATAAATTCTAACTATTTATTACCCAACTTATACATTATTTATCTACTTACTTAATCATAAGTTTTCCAAGTGAAATTGTATCGAGAATGTTCTATACAAGCTGGTCTGAGCTTACATGCCCTACACGTCTTGTGTAGGACATTGGGAAAGCGGCTGCAAAGCTGGGTCATTTCGTTTACGGGAATTAAATTACAATTAATTATTATCAACATCGGAATAAATAATTTTAAGCAGACATTAGTAAGGTTTAAAAATCTGATACACAGCTGCATCCGGTTAGAATGTAGGCCGACCTCAACATATTTCGGAAAAGACACAAAGAACAGTAATTTTGAAAAGCAAATTGCATATCGTCAGTGAAGTTCTAACAGTGCGGAAGTCCAAAATGGCTACTTTACAAGAGAGTGAAAAAACTATTTAAAACGAGCGTAACCTACGTGAACGCAATATTGTTTTTAATTATCATTACAGATAAACTCTTTGATGATTTATTAAACCTTTGAAAATCCTAATAATCTTTTTCATTTCAAGTAATATTGTCACTTTCGCAGTATCGTCTGTTTTTGTCACAAAATGACTTACGCACTGTTAGAACTGCACCGACGATATGTCATTTGAGGTAAGGAGAGCACGTGATCGGCTTACAACAGTTTGTAAAACTTTTCGCGGGTCCATTGATGCAACTGATCTGCATAATGAGCTGGCTCGATTCTTTACACCGGACAATTACCACCGCAACAGGAAGCACAAGCTTTTTGCCTTCATGTCGCACTGTAGCGCGAGCTGAATCGCCAATACCTCGTACTCTCACCGCACTCAACGAACTCTTGGATTATACGAACTGTGATCTGTTTGCGGATGATTGGAAGAAGATTTTATTAAGTAGTATGTCTGAAGCATTGCGTGAGAGATTCATGAAAGATGTATATTTTACTACGTTTTTATGTTTAATTTCTCTATCTTTAATTACTGTAATTGGTCCAGGACCGTTGTTATTAAAGTAAATAAATATATTTGAACCCTAGAATATTGTACCTTCATCAAGAAATTCAACTTGGACTAACATAAACTTTAATAATTTAAAGATGCAGAGATATTGGTTTAATAATCCTAATAACAAAGCTAGCGTTTTCTACGAGTTGATCCTAAGATACGCAAGCATTTTTTCTTCTCAATATTAAAAACATCGTCTAAATGAAAACGTATTTATAATCATATCTTCTCTGATTCTCAATGCTCCATCTTTTTTTATTAGGTACTTAAGAATTTCTCGGATATCCTCTTCCTATTTATAATCTCACTTTTGATGCCTTACACATACATAGGTACCTTTCATATCTTCGATAAGAAAGGGTTTCTTAATACGTTTCTCAATACGTTCAATCGGGGTTTTTATTTGCCATTATTTTGTTGTTTAGGAAAGTTATTATTAGTAAGATTCCCAGGAAAGAATAAGCTAAATATAGGTTTTAAAAAAATCTACTCTAAGACTATTGTGTGGCAACTTTTCGAAGTTCGCGTATATTATTTTTTTCCCTACAAATCGAATAAAATTATCTTTTACAAATCTTATCAGAAATGGCGACTTTTAATGCATCTTCCAATGCTCTAAAATGGTAAGTACTGCGATCTTTAATTAGTTGCCAAGCGAACTAAATATATTAATTATCGGTCTATGCACGGGCCTCGTCATCCTTAGAACCGATAAGCAGTTGATCTGTGAATTAAGCTTCAGTGAGACCGGTTATTTTCGAAAAAACCTCTTTTAAAATAATTCCATATAACTCAAAACATCCAGTTACCATATAAAAGCTTGGCTCTGATGTAACACGTCTATAACAGTTCTAAATCCAGGGAAAGTGGAACAGACTCCAACAAATTACGTGTTCGTGCAGTTGGTGTTATTGCCCAAATATGTCATAGACAAAGGACCAAATTTGGCACAAGGCTGAGACAGATCTGCGAAAGATTGTAGTTTAGGATTTGAAGACATGATTTTGAAGGTTATGTTGCAAATGGTTTGTAGAGATGATTTTGGGTTATTCAAGGTTCCAAATTCAGTTTGGATTAAAACGCCATGACCAGGAAATCGGAATTTGAGTTCTGCAACTGCCTTATTGGTCTAGTGGTCATAAGCGCGATTGCTTAGCGTGAGGTCCTGGCTTCGATCCTCAGTTCGAGCAAAGCGTTATTGGGTTTTTCCGTGTGGAATTTCTCAATAGCAGCCTGGAGGCTGGATTTGTGCCCGGTTGATGGCAATAGGCTGGTGGTATTACATGAAACTTTAACATAACGGCGAAATGAGGGTGTATTAATACATCTTTGCACAACTCTTCAGGGAACACAAGCGTCATATTATGTGTCTTCTGGAGCCGAATTTCAACTGTGGACATCCGCAGCAAGTTGACTTCTGCGAGTTATATGAACTAAACGAACACTTGTTGCAATAACTTGCGCAATATAACTTGCTAGTGGATTTAGCGCTTTATGAACTTTAATGGTTTTGCAATTTATTTATTTTTACTTATTTTGGAAACAGTCATACAATATCGTATGATATTAGCGACCAACTTTAAGATGATACAACTTACGATCATTAGGGAATACTCCTATATCGTCACACTTGGCAGGTAGAATCGTTTGTTCCAATTGGTACCAATATGTCGTCATCAATATTGGTACTTCTGCTATTTATCCATTTCATTAAATTAATAATTCTTTGTCACCTTTTACAGCCGATCTTAATGCAAAATCTCTGGATTAATGTAGCTTTGTGGCGACATCTATACGCCACATGCGAACTATCCTGCATCGCGATATCAACATTCGCCGAGCAGATAGTATATATACAACCTCCCAACATCAACCGTTGGGCAGCAACCCGCCAGGCACAAGACTCCGCCTGGTTGTAGGATCCTCCCTTTGTGTTGGAGGAACACCACACCTCGTTCCTCCACAGCTTATTTACATTGCTTCTATTGAACTTCTGTCAGAAACCCACATCAATCCAGAGATTTTGGATTGGGATCGGTTATTAATATCGGCCGCTAGACACCTATCTTATATGAGATGTCGTGCCCACATTGCACCGGGACATTGAGGGCCTTTGGCAGATTTTCTCGAGAGAAACTGTCAAACCGCCATATTTATCTCTGTTAACCGATTGTTGAGGAACAGGCTCTTTCGTTAGGTATTATTCTAATACTGGTGTTGAACAACATCAATTCTCTGGTTAAACAACTGTTTACCCAAAATACCAGTACATATTTCGAGTAAATAGTTGTTTAAACAGAGAATTAATGTTGATGAACATCCGCTTAAGAACAGGCCATAAACAATAATAAATTAATGTTTGACATGTTTTTTTATTTCTCAGTGCCTTCACGCTGATATAAATTCTTTATTTTTATCGAACTGTCATCACACACAAACGTAAAAAAGAGTAAAAGTGAACCATAGATACAATGTCGCAGCTGTTTATATTATCATCTCGCGTCGCGCGTTGCTCGCCTCGTAAACTGGACATTATCGCCAATCGCTAAGTAATTCAAGGTTTATGGCTTCTTGAGTTACTTGTGCTACTCATCCAGAAAAGGAAATAGTCAATAGCTGATTGGATAAACTTGTGCCTATGTGTAAATAAAATAAAGAACGAATAGAAAAGATTAGGAAAGTATATGTTACGGGTAATAGCCGAAGTGTGGCTACACCTAGTTTTAGCCACATGCGGTTAAACCTAGATGTTTATTTATTTATTTTATTTATTTATTGATATTTGTATCCTACTTATCTTCGGTTAGAACTAGGTGTACCCTTTATCATAGGGGGTAGAACTAGGTGCAGCCGTACACCGGTGGTTAAGGGGAACCTCGACACAGATAGGTTAGGTTCGAAGGACCGAACGAAGCCCCCGACATCCCCTTCGTGTTAGGTTACTTTAAACACTGCAGACAGAAATAGGAGCCCCGTAGCGGGGCTCCGTCGACTTAAGCTACACCTAGTTCTAACCAACTGCTACTGGTTGCACCTAGTTATACCCGGGTAAACCTAGGTGTAACCGCCATTCGACTTTTACCCGTAACATATATACTTAACGGGTTAGGTGGTTTAGAGATTGAGGATTTTTAGGTGTGCGACTAGATGGAGTAACTACTTTAGTCATTTACAGTGTACTCGTAAATGGTAATAGATGCGCGAGCCGTTGCTTGTCCACCCCTGATTTAATCCATTCAAAGAAAAGGTTAACAATCCTGATCGTGAAACCTTCATTTTGCTTTAAGAATTCATTAAAAATACACATAATTATAAAACCAAAATAATTTAAGCAAGTAAAATGTTAAGGTTTTCTAAAAAAAATTAGATTCTTATAGCAAAAGAAATGTTTTTTTACCTTTTCTTTGAATGGTTTAAAACATGAGTGGGCAAACTTTGGGCTGCGGGCAAACTCCAGGCCCACGAAGGGATTAATCCAGCGCGCCAAGTCTTCCTTAGAGCAAGAGTGGGAGTGAGATGGTCATAACAAATAGCCGTAATTATTTGAGCCAAAAATTATATTTTTGGCAGAAAAAAATGTTTCTGTTTTGGAATTCTAGCCCCCTGCGATATTTCTTACCTACTCATTTCTGGCCCATAATAAAAAAGTTTGCACTCGCCTAGTTTAAATCAACGGTTTTTATCTTTTATACAAAATTTATACGAACGGGTCCATCGTCTGGCTTTCAATATCTATCTGCTACCAGTAATCTGCAGTTACATTTGTTTAACCCATTGCTACTTCAACTACTTTCGTTATCACACGAATAAACGTCTCATAATATCGCTGTTTTTATTACATTTACTCTTAAATAACCAATCTAATCAGTAATAATTGTCTTCTTCTCTTTATACACATCAAAAGAATGTATTTGTATTATCAGTAAACTAAGCAGAACATTTTTCACTGTATCAACCTCGTGTTGCAGTATCCATTTGGTTTTTTTTTGGTTGTCAATGCAAATGTGGTGCCATTAGCTGTTAAGGGTCCTACATATTCTTTACTTTATATTTTAGTGCTGCAGGCTCTTGTTATAGCGTAGTACAAGTCATAAGATAGTAGCGATCGTCAATTGAAACTGATTACTTTTAGTAGTAGTAAAGCTCCTTTTGCTGTCTATGGATAGAAAAAGTAACCAACAAAGAGATTCTAAGTAGCCTTAAACAAAAAAACAAATTCTAGAACATATAGAAAGAAGAAGGGAGGGAAATAATGGGTCACTCACTGCGACACGACAGCTTTATAACCAACATTATAGAAGGTAAATTACAAGCAAAGAGAACACCAGGTAGACCAAGAAGAATGTGCACATACCAATTGAAGGAAAAGACAGCAGTAGTATAAAGAAGAAGAAAGAAAGAAAATACATTTATTTAGCACAGACTAAAAGGCACACAAAACATAAAGCAGAAAAAAAAGAAATTAGTAGGAAATTGTGCATCACGGCTGCGCTAAAAAGGCCCAGTTCAGCAAAAAATGCCAGACAACCAGTGCCTGACGCTGGTTTTGCAACTGTACCTGAAGTGTGAGATGACGGATGTAAATCAATTTTATTCTACAATGTGTGTATGCATACTTAAATAAAATAACATACAGAGAAATGAAGAAATTGGCTCTGGATAGAGAAAAATGGAGATTGCTAGACCGACAAGTGCTCAATACTTAAATTTTGGATGGAGACTATGGAGAGCTAATTGTCTTTTATTCTTCATAGGAATCTACACTTTGGAACGCGGCAGTAACTTCATTTTTTTCGACAGTTCAAAAGTGCTTGAAATACATTCTTTGACTTTAAATGGCGCTTAAGCACTACCGTGCGTGATGGATGCGTCACGGACGCACGTCGGCGCTTGATGCCTTCACACCGTCGCGTCGCCGTCGTGCATGCAAGCATCCGGTAATGCACGGTGGTGTGCAAGCCCTTTAAAACTCTTGATGGAATGTCTGGAGGACATAGTTGACATGCTGTCACGTTTTGACATACTTTATAAACTGTTTTTCTAAGCAAATGCCGTTTTACCTTCACTGAGACTCTGTTCATGTCATATTTAAATCCTTATTTTAAAGCTTATTTTTACATGCTGTCTTGATTTTTCTATTATGCTAACCCTACGTTTAGTCAGTCGTATCTTCAAGCACTGCACAGTGTAGATACCAAACAATGCTACTTACATAAAACATCAAGGGACGTACCACAAAAGTTTAGACACTTGTTAAACCCGTGTCTAACGTCAAACTCCGTACATTAAAAAGGAGTTTCAAGCCCTTTTTAGTCTAAACACCTGTTAAAAACGTTTTTGTGGTATAACAGCTATTCTTTAGTTTTCAACTGGACACTAGAAAACAAAAGTAAAAGTACCTACATTCTATGAATCCTCTCCCACAGGAAAAACACATGTAACCATTCACAACCGTCTTGTTTAACAGCGGACAAGCCATAAAGTGGTGTACCTCCCACGCGACTAGATGCAATCACGCCAACTCTGCGCGTGCGCAAGCGACCTGACACCCGCGACTCTGAGTTCGGAATATTTTGCACAGTAAAATGTATGGCCGTGTCTGTTCGGGTTTTTACTTATGATATTTTACGTTGGGTATGAATTTACTGATATGTAACATCTGGTTATACTGGTAGTTCAGTATACTCAGGAAAATACTAGGTTTTACGTAGGTACCTAAGAACGTATCACGACGAAACTTCTTTTCGAAAGTCTTTTGATATGCCTCATAAAAATACTTTTTTTTCTTCTTTTTTTTCGCGTCATTATACCCTTTTCCATGAGCGAGTCCTGGGGTTTATCTGCAAAACGTTACCATACAAAAAATATCGAATATTTAAAAAAAAACCTAATATGGAGAATATAGATATTTTACGGTTTTTAATGATGTCGTTTACGTTTTTTCGATAGCAGTCTCCTTGAAGGCGCAACATAAAGCTGAGCATTCACTTGTAATGAGCATTCTAGCGAATGTTACTTCGGACAAAAATTGTATGAAAGTTCAGTTCGACAACTTTTAAAAACACTCAGAGAATGCTCAGGTTTATCAGCACCTTAATGCTACAGTTTACGAAATGACCCATCATTCGTTGAATAGAGGATAGTTAATTGGTGACGCATTTCCTACGCGATGAAAACTTGAACCGATACTTACACATCTCATAATTATTCAATACCGAAAGTGTTGTGTAATCACACAATGGCACCCTTGAGCCGGGGAAACCCAGTGTCATTCTCTCATTGTAAATCATTTATGTTAAATGTAATATTAAGCAGTTCCTCCACGTACAATCACTTAAGTTATTCACTTTGTCTTAACCAAATTTATTGTTTCTTGTTACAGGTAATTAAAATTTCCTATCGGCTGCGGTGAGAATATTAATAGATTAGTTATGTGCTGTCTGAAGCTAAGATCAAGTTAACAGCTTAATATAAGCTGTTTACGACTCATTAAAATGGTGTTTATTTTGTATTATTTAAATAGATTTAAAATAGATTCGCTTTAGAGTCTATTAAAGTAATTACTTACACAGAAATGCCTTTAAATAAATTGCCAAAATAAGTGTAAGTGTTAGGGGCCGTCTCCACGAGCGAGAGAATCGCGGCGATATTATCGTCGTGTCACGTATTTCTATACACTCTCTTAGAACGTGTCTACACACGGCGATTTTATCGCGGCGTTAGTTAGTATTGAATTTGATGGCACGGCGAGAATATCGCCGCGATTCACTCGCTCGTGGAGATGGTCCCTTAGATCGTGCATATGCGTACAATGAGCGCCAAAATTAATTAAGATAGTCTAAGTACTTAACTGGGCATAGAACTTCCTGAAAAAAGGCAAGTACAGTCACCGACAAAAGTAGCTGAACATAACTTCACGCCTGTATTCCCCTTAGGTTTGGGCAGTAGTGTAGTACACCCACATTTTGCCTACATGTTTTAAGTCCCATGCAATAGGGGGCGAGCCTACTGCCCTCAACCGGGCACAAATCCAGACTCCGGGCTGCTACTAAGAAATTCCACACGGAAAAATCCAATAACATTTTGCCCGACCTGGGAATCGGACCCAGGACCTCACGCTCTGTATAATACGGCCGACGTATCTTGGCGAGTCTGAAGTTAGTTGTTTGGCTGCGCAATGAATCTTTTAGAAACGAAATTGTCTACTGCACAGCTAATCAGCTAACTTCAGACTCGCCAAGAATGCCAAGATACGTCGGTCGTATTGTAGTCGCGCTTGCGACTACTAGGCCAACGACGCAGTCTAGCTGAACATTTGAGTTTTTAAACTTGGCATAATTGGAAAAGTCATTGATATTAAATAAAAACTAAGATATCAAAGTTGTATCTAGCCTATTTTACAATTCGAAACGATATTATACTTTGGTAGAGTATTCGTTTAGCTGAGATTAATTTGTCTTTACTTACTTGTGTCGCTGACAGTACATCACATGAATGGGATTGAAAATGGCGGATTTACTATTTGCCTTTCATTCAAAGCGAACGTGCGTGAGTGAGATGCAAATAACGACAACAATAGAAGCACCGCTATTTCAATCACATTCCTTGTATAATTAGGTTGTAAGTAGGCTTACAGGTAAGTGATCACAATCATCTTGCATCCTGTAACCTGGTGTGTTTGTACTGGCTAGATGATTATAGCCAGCTGTCGGTCATTAAAACTATATGGTCAATGAAAGGGTTCATCGCGTGCAGGTGAGTTGTCATTCATAGTAATTATCAATTAATTATTTCTCTTACATTTTTTTTTACTTCTCCCCTCTCTTGGATTTCTCCTGTATCGTGGGAATGCATGCTACCATGTTATATGAATGACTTACCTCAGGAAATCTGTAATGAAATTAATGCAAAGAACTGCTCAAGAGTGCTGAAAATATACTTTCTAGATTTCAATACCATCTAGAAAGTGTATTTTTAATACGCGCGAGAAATGAGCGGTGCGGCGGCGCTACGACGCGGCGTAAACACGCTCGCTAACGAGACAGCTAACTGACTGAGGTAGAAAACTGTCCGGGGCCGTGCGTCGGGCCACGCGGCGAGTTCCCCACGCCCCCTCCCGTAGCTTGTTGCCCCCGCGCATAGGGTGAAATGCTTTTGAGGAAAAATGAAAATTATATAAAAAGAAAAAAAGTTTGTTACTTTACATTGATTTTTCGTTCTTTAAATGAAACCAAACCACTGGTTTCAAGGATAACGGTGTTTACCCCTTTTTTTTTTTTTTTTTTTTTTTTTTTTTCGTGGGAAAATCCTCATGGATACCCGTCGCCTGGGGAAGGCGAAGGGTTATGCCGGACTCTTACCGGCTAAAAACCCACGGTGTTCCTTCTCCTGACCCTTGGTCGGGGTCGCGGGATTCGCAGCTGCATGCGCCGCAACCCCGGCAGGCCTCGGTCCGCCAGCCCCTGGCGGACCTCTCCTTCTGTGGGGCCTTGCCCCACGTCCTCCTTAGAGGCACGCACGGAACACATGCGCGCCGCCTTCTCGGGCCTGTTACTGGTCGGGCGACGGGTCCCCTAACCCGTCGCCCGCAGGCCACACACTAGGGTGGCCGGAGATCGTCGCGCGCCCTCCGGCGGCGCCCGGTGCGTCTGGCGCGGGAAGGGAGAGTTGCTGCCGCCTCTCTCTCCCTCTCCGCTCCCTCCTTGGTCGCCATCACCTCCTCGCAAAAGGAGGCGACGGCTTCCCACGCACTCTCGCTCCCGACCATGGACAGAACCACGGCCGGAAGCGAGAGGTCACCACCGACTGCCGCGACCAGTTCGCGGCGCTGCGTCGCCCACGCAGGGCATGCCTGCAGCGTGTGCAGCGCCGTGTCCTCAGGGCAGTCGACGCAGTGGTGACATCCGGGCGTCTGCTCCCGGCCTATGCGACACAGGTACTTCCCGAAACATCCATGTCCCGAGAGCACCTGCGTCAGCCGGAAGCTGAGGGCGCCATGCCGTCTCTCCAGCCACTCCTCCATAACGGGTCTTACCGCCGCTATCGCGGCGTGCCCTAACGGTGTTTACCCCTACAGCCTGTATACATATAAGTACCTACTGTTAATTTAAAAGTATGTTTTGGCACCGAGATGTTGCGTCTGACATACCGCTGTTAAACCCGCGATGGTTTGTATTCTTATGTTAATACGTTTAAATGGTTGTAATAAAGTTGTTAAATAATAAAAGAAAAAAAAAACATGACGTGTAGCACAGAAGCCAATCGCTCAGAAACTACACCAAACGTATCAAAAATATTACGGGTGTTGCAATGAGTTCAAGTTTATTGTGTATAACATTAAAACAAGAAGTGAGCTAAAAAGATAATAAGCTATAGCAATAAAAAGAAGACCCGATCTTAAAACTATGAGTACTTGATGAATAAAACTCGAGAACTTTAAGCTTTTATAATAATAAACAATGCTATTCTAAGAGTAAATTTACTCTTGAGAATAAAATGAAAAGAGAAGTACACCGAAGCTTAACAATAGTCGATTCAACTTATGTCTGCTCCAATAATCGACTAAAGAACCTAAACAACCGACTCGCCCTTGACTTGTTTTTGTTGTACAGTTAAAATAAACGTACTTAGTTCACCGTTCAATAGTTAAGTTATTACAACACTAGTATCGATAATTAGTCAACTCCTACGTTGTCTTGCGCAACTATTCAAGTACCATCACTAATTATTTACTAAAATGTTTTAACAAAACTATCGATAGAAAATTGTTCAAAAGTAAACTTTATTGGTGTTGAAATAAGTGACAAAATACATTGAATATCAATGGTCGTTAAGCTGTTTATCGGAAGCTGACACTTGCACATAGGTTATGGTAAAATAATTATGGAATAACTTTAATAATAAATACAAAACCTTGAGCCGGTGTGTGCTGTAATAAGGCATTACTTATTGTTAAGATTACTTTGTGCCATTGTTTTTTGCAACGTCAAATTACTTTTAAAATGTATTTATAACCCTTATATTTTATAGACGATCAAGATAAAGAACTATTAATGAAAAAACACGACCACTTTGCCCACTTCACCAACTTTAATAGCACTAACTTCTCTCATTAGAAACTGCTGTAAAATAAAACGTATAAAACGAAATTGCCAAACGCCATTAATTTATAAATAACCAGCAACTAATTACAAATGCAAACTAGCGCCATTTCTCACGGCTATCGCTTAGGAACGCGACGTCGATAGGTGTCGACATTAAACGAAAAAACAAAAACTATCGATAATTTTTCCTCGCACTAAGTTTGTGGTGTAAAAATTTGGCGTAAGGTGTGAGCGGAGCGATTAGCGATAATTGAGAAATGATAATATTATTAGCACGATAGGATAACTATTATTTGAATATTATTCAATCGATACTAGTAGGTTGTGCTATAAATATTAATTATTATAAATATCTAGGCAACATAAACGATTCAACACGAACAGTGGTACACTAAAATTGATCGTTTTAATAAGTTATCATGATTAGTAAAGCTTAAACAATCAACGATTGATTGTAAAACCCGAGTCTTTGTTTCTTAGTTGCGCAGTTTTCGCTTTTCTTGTGCACAGCTCTTAATGATTTGTCACGCTGCAGTATTGTGTAACGTGTTTTTATAGAGAAATACGTGGAAATAGACTTCTCCTAGCATTATTCTTGGTCATAACGGTCGATATTCATTCTTGTACACACGGCTACACTTCAAGCTATGCAAAACCAGTATAAGCTGACCGTTACTTGTGCGAAAAGATTATACAAAGCGACGCCAAGATAAACTGGTTTTGTATAGCTTGATGTGTAGTAGCCGTGTGTACGAGAACTAAAAAGTGAAATAATTATGCGAATATTCGCAAAATTATTTAGTAAAAGTTAACTACCTACGAGTATTTCCTCATTTTCAAATTATTTCCTGAATAATGTAATACGAATATTGCCTAACTTCTGTTACAACTATAATTGAAAATTAAATCAGATATCACTGTCTAATAACTGCAATATCGCCTTACATAGTTGACTAGTAAATATAAAGCACATATTTTATTATAATTCAAGAAACACATTTAGTGACTTGAATATAAATTAGGCGTAAATATATTCATCGCCTAACTGAGAGCACGATGGCGAAAACGCTGCAATCTTATGGCGCGGGCCACACCCTCTCCCCAGGGGTCCTCTAATTTATTTGAAGGCTCTATTACTAGACACCGACTGGTCAGATAGGCTTTTTATTTATACACATACAGTAATACATACATTTACATATAGATATACTGCAGTTAAACATTCCGAGTCGTTTTGCTGTTGTTATGCAGATTCAATTACTCTATCCTCTATTGTGATCTTTTTACGACGAAGTTATGAAAAATAAAGATATTCACGAAGTATGTTGCTATTCTAACGAGGTGGTGGGCGGTTCTGGGTGCTTTCCTTGAGTGTTTTTTAGTTTGTATCTCATCTGTCAGTCCTACCCACGTCTATATGTTTATTACGTTTCTAACACGCCGTTTTGACGGCTTATATTGGTTTTATTGGCCATATTTTAAACTTCCTCTTGTGTACAAATATGTGTATTTATAATGGTCGTAAATGGTCAGTGGAACCGGGTTACATAAACTTTTTATTTACCATCTTTAATTTTTAAATTATTGTGACATAAAACAATAATTAATTACATATTCAACGCTCTTATAGACACTGATTGATTATACATAGTATGAACATTTTGATGAAAATTTAGGTGTGGTAAGTTATCAATTTAATAAAACAGCACAAAAGAATCTGTCAGTCACGCAATGATCGATCTTTAATCCGACATATTGTGCCAACATGCTGCATGCACCTACTTGTATGGCTTCCGATATAGCAAGTATGGCAATGCATGTGACGATACGGTATGTGACATTATAAAGAGATTACATAAAAATAGAGTCAAGAATTGCAGGCAGTTACCATGTAACAGAGCGGCTGTCATACAGCCTATGAAATGGTTGAGCTGAGCGATGCTGATACATGCGTCATGTTCGTGAACGGGCGCCGCCGCGCCGTCAGTTGGGACAGGTCATCTCTAATCTGCTATGGCAAATAAATTGTAGGTACTCTTATTAGGATAGTCATCATCTTACATTGTTCTCACATTTTTGTTATTCACCATTTTTTTGTAAATATTTAATGAAAAAGAGTAACCATGGAGTTTTGTTTTTTTTTGCCTGTCCTTCTCCATAGGAATCTACACTTTGGAAAGAGGCAGTAACTTTTCATTTGGACTTTTTAAAAACCTGTAAATTCATCATCTGCCTAGCCTTTTCTCAACTATGTTGGGGTCGGCTTCCAGTCGAACCGGATGCAGCTGAATATCAGTATTTTACATGGAGCGACTGCCTATCAGACCTCCACAACCCAGTAACTGGGTAATACCACAGAACAGATAAAAGACGTTAGAAGGGCCTTGTGGGCGGGGCAGGCGCGCCGCACATATGAGCAGACGCTCATATGTCAACCGAAATTTGTTTTACCGGTCAACAGTCGCGCTCTTATTGTGACAGCGTACGGAGATCCGCGAAAAAAAAGAATTACGCCGTCTTGCATTATTATAACTAAGCTAGTTGAAGCTAGTTGAGTAGTGTAGCCAGAGAAGGGATTTCTTTTCACCGGCATGTCCAAAAACCTTATAATATCAGTGATATTTGTAATTATTGCAATAGTATTATGTAATTTGTAGAAAAAACGATACAATCGCACGCAGATGCAAAATTATACATTGCTTGCAATACATGGGTACCATCTTGTACTACGTGAGCGACAGCGCAATGTATTACGTTCAATGCGAAAGTCGAGTGCAGCGAGCAATTGTTTTCGGTTTAAAGAATTTATTCTCATAAGAACAATACATAGGTTCACTTACAATGAGATACAAAGTAATTGTTTATGTCTAAATAAATACATTTTGCCTCAGATGCGTGTTGGTGAAGTTATACAAAACAAATACACTTGGGAGCAAATAAACCGAGCCACTTCCATTTTTCACGCAGGTATAATTGTTATTATTGTTGGTATCATGGAACAGAACATATATCGCCTAAAACGTTATTTGATAACCTTTACAATGAGGGTAGTTTTTTGCATTTTGAATTATATAATTCATGAAACCAAAACCAATAACCAGGACACGCGAAAAAAGGAGCGGCCCGATTTCTCCGCTCCCAAGTGTATAATATAGGAAGTATGTAATTGCTAACTATTAAGCGGTATGACTACATTTCATAAACGTAATTTCGCAGTTTTAGTTTAAATCTGTTAATATTATCACAATCTTTTACGTCATTTGGTAGGTCGTTAAACAGCTGTGCTCCTTCGAACAATATGGTTTTTTTACCGTAGTTTGTCCGAGCTTGTCTTCGTTGTAATTTATTTTTATTTCTTAGGTTGTGTGATGTTGTTTTTTTATGTAATTTTAGCTTTGATTGTACGCTGTTTGTGGTGATTTTTTTTATTAGAATGCAGGTACCGTATGTGTACAGTTGTTTGAGATTTAATAATTTGGTTTTTTCAAATATTGTTTTAGTTGGAGTAAGGTAGTGATAATGGTATAATGTTTTTATAATTTTGTTCTGGGTTCGTTGTAAAGGCGTTAGGATAGTTTTTGCGGCAGATCCCCATATTTCAATAAGGTATTCGAGATGTGATTTTACTAATGAGTTATAAATAATAGTACGTATTTTCCTTGGAATACAATTTGAGATTTTGCGTAGTGATGCTAGTAATGAAGTTAATTTTGATTTTACATGTTCGATGTGCAGTTTCCATGTGAGTTTGTCGTCTACCCTCAGACCGAGATATTTTTCGTGGCTCGATCTTTTTATTATGTCATTGTTTATAGTAAGAGGTGGGAAGTCTGGTAATGGTTTGTTTTTTGCGGTGAAAATCATGTATGTTGTTTTGGACGTATTTATTGTAAGTAAATTATATTTAAGCCACTCACTGAGTATACCAAGATCTTTTTGAGCATTTGTTATAATAGTATGGATAGATTTACCGAAATAGAAGAGGCATGTATCGTCCGCGTATAAAGTTAGGTGACCCGTTAACCCTATTTTGTTTATATTATTTATATAGATTAAGAAAAGTAACGGACTTAAAATTGAACCTTGGGGACAGCCGTATGGTACGTGTTTTATGGAACTAGTGAATTTATCTATTTTAACTACTTGTTGTCTATTTTGTAAATAAGATGTAAACATTTCTAGGGCTTTATCTGTGACTCCTATGTTGTTTAATTTCTGGAGAAGTTTGTGGTGGCATACGGTGTCGAATGCCTTTTTTAAATCAATAAAAACCCCCAATACAACATCCTTTTGATCTATGTGCGTTTTGATTTTAGTTACCAAGTCTACCGTAGCTGTAAGAGTGCTAGATTTCAAACGAAAGCCGTATTGTTCGTCGATTAGGAACTCTTTCTCAAGAAGGTATGCATTTAGACGGCTGTACAAAACACGCTCAAGAATTTTTGATAATACAGGTAAAACCGACACTGGTCTGTAGTTACCTGGATCAGTCCTACTGCCCGATTTAAAAATAGGGCTGACTTTGGCAACTTTAAGCGTGTTCGGAAAAATGCCGCGCACCAGACATTCGTTTATGCAGTTCGTTAATTTCGGAACAATTATATTTTTGAGGCATTTGATCACCTTGGTACTGATACCATCTATCCCAGTACTTGTATTGCTATCCAGACCGTCAATTATTTTAGAAATTTCGTCCTCAGTGCAAGGAGTGAGTTTACTCAGAGTTACGTCGTGCAAATGGTTGTGTTCGTACATAAGAGTGTTACCATCGTTCGCGTGATATATAACGGGTATTTCGTTAGCTAATTCCTGGCCAATTGATGAGAAAAATGAGTTAAATAAATTACATATTGCGTTACCTTCCGTTACAGGTCCTGAGCTCGACATTAGTTTCGGAGGAGCACTGCTTTCTTTGATTTTATTTAGTGCTAAGATATTAATAAGTTCCCACATCTTTTTTGGTTGATTGTTATTGCTGTAGAATAGATCGTAGTAATATTTTTTCTTGTGTGTCTTGATCAGGTATTTTACTGCGTCTCGTTGTTTGGCAAAGGTTTTCTGTATGTTTTCGTCTTTTGGGTAGGATTTTGTCTGTTGCCATAGGTTGTTACGTAAGTTTATCGAGTCAGTAATAGTTCGGTTTATCCAATCGTTTTGAGGTGGATTCAGAATTTTTGTCTTGTCGGTTTTGTTGTTATTTACATGTTTTGTGATAAACCGCTCAAGGTGGTAGTAATCATTTTCTTCATTTATGTAATTATCTGATAAAGCGTCGCTGTATAATTTTTCATAATTTATTGCTTTGTATTGTTTTTTTTTATTTTGTTGTGGTTTTAGACTGCCTATTTCCAAATATATTTGTTTATGGTCAGACAAGCATGACTCGATTATGGAGAAATTAAATGAGTGGTTACTTATGTTTGTGCAAACATGATCCAGTATAGATTTTGTAGTCGAGGTTTCACGTGTACTGTAGAGGCCATTAATTTTGTTCAGTATTTGATATCCGTTTCCTTTGATTTCGTTCAGGTATTTAGTGACGTAATTGTCCGCGTTGAGGAGATCAATGTTAAAGTCGCCAAATACAATTGCCCTTCTTCTCTGCTCCAGCTGTGCGGAATACGTCGTTAAGAAATCATTATTGTTTGAATCACCTGGTTTATAAATCACTCCGATGTTTAGCGATAACTTTTTTATATGTATCCACAAGTAGTGGTTTTCATTTTCGTATATATCTTCCGTTACGTCGTATTTTATTGAATCGTGTATATAAATTGACACCCCTCCACCTTTTCGTGTTTTCCTATAGTTGTAAACATGCTTGTAGTTTGGCAACTGATATAATTTTGCATCGGCTTCAGAAATAATCCAGGTCTCCGTGAATACTAATAAGTGGGTAGTTTTTGGTATCGCCCTAATAATACATTTGATTTCATCGAGCTTACCAGTTTTGCGAATACTTCGTAAATTTGCATAAAAAAATCTGAGTGATGATGGGTGTAAGGGTATGTCATCGTATTTTTTGATGATTTGATGGCTTAGTTCATCTGTGTGTTTTCCATTGTGTTGTGAACCTCCTTCGAGTTTTTTTGGTTAGTAATAATTGTAGGTTTTCCTTTTATATATTTAATAATAAGGTCTTTTTCTCCGTCTTCTATACGTTTTTTAAGTTCTCCTTTTATAGATTGTAAATATTGCTTTTGAGTTGGGGTTAAATCTGAGTAAATTTGTATATTCTCGGGTAGTTTACCTTTTGTCCGGAACAGGTATTTAGGTGTTTCTGTATCAGTAAAATATACTTTGATGGGTCGGCTCATGTTTGTGGTATATTTTCCCAATCTTGTGGTTCTAATTGGCTTTGGACAGTTCTCATACAGTGTGGTTAGTACTTTGTTTGCTTCTTCGTAATCGTACTTTTGTCGTGCGTTATAGTTCTTGTCACTTTTTTCCGTTATACCCACAAAAATTATATTTTTCTCGCGTTCACTTCGATCCTTGAGTTCCAGGATGAGGTTTTCGTGATGTAAGAAGGGCGATTTATCGGATATACTTTCGATATTTGTTTGGTTTTTTATTTGGAGAATTTCACTTTCTATACGTTTAAGTTTGTCTTCAGTTATTGCGTTGTTGGATTTAATAGTTTGAATTTCGGTATTTATTTCATCAAATTGTTGTTTAAAGTTTTCTGTGTTTGATTTTATCGATTTAATTTCTTGTTTGATCTCACAGATTTCTTCTCGTATGAGGTTCAGGTTTTCTTTTTGAGTTCTTCCAAATTCCTCCAGAAACTTCATAATGTCTGTGCGAAAGTTAGCAAAGTCTGATTTGTAGTCTATTTCTTCAGTACGCTCTTTTCGTTTTCTCTGACAGACGTTGGTTTGGTATTCATTGTCACCAAATGTAGATAAGTTCGGTACTGATCCGCTACCGCCCTCGCTTCCGCTTGTTAATATGCCACTAGGCGGTGTTTTCTGCCGGCTCATCGCGTTGCCAGTCCGCGCAGGTGCGAATGCAGTGCCAATAGTTTTCTCTCTTTTACTCTTGAGGTGAGCGTGCTGCGTACTCGCCGGCACTGTGCGATGTACCGCTGTTGTGGATAATGACTTTAACACTGTGAGCTTAAGGATTAGTTTTGACTGCGGTAGATGTATTAGAATTTAATATTTTTGCAATAATAAGCGAAACACGTCTGCTCCCAACAAACACGCGAGGCGAAAAAAAAAAAAAAGCTTTTAATTCAGCGAAATCCATACGTATCGATAGTGTTGTACCAAGTTGTAAACAATATCGGTATTAAATATGTGTGTATATCTACAAATGATTATTATCAGTAATATTATAATTAAAATAACTTTGTTTATTGCCATGAATTATATGTTACATTTTATTTTTAGGTTTCCAACAGGTCCAGACAAAAGAAAACTGGATTGAGACAACTGATAGAATTGAATGGATACTTATTAAATGTGGCACAATTTGTTCTTAACATTTTGCAGAAAATTATGCAATTACAATTCACAGGGTTATTCAAATTAAATTAATTAAATTACACATATTATGTTAATACGCCTACGGGAAAACAAAAATCGAAATTTCTTTAGTTTTTTGCAAATTGTAGCTTTTATTTACGTTTATACTATTCAAAATGCGATTTGCGCCGGTAACGGTTACTCAATAATATAAATTCAATATGAAAGTCGTAAGTATACCTACTTTTCTAGGTTTACGATGCTCGAAAATAGAATTGTTTCCGAAAAAAACATGTCATGTAGTGCATTATGATGATGATTCATAATAATTGACATGATTTTATTGATTATTTTTAGCAAACTTAGTATCGTTACGGGTGCAAACAACATAGTTATGACGTAAAACGGACCTGCAATTAGCAAAAAACTAAAGAAAATTTGAATTTCACGGCTATATCGGATGTTCCCCTTAATTTGACATTATTATTTATATGTGTTGAGGAAGTTCACACTATTCGTACCCCGTTCGAGGGTCTCAAAATTAGAGCGAAAAATTGCAAAACTTAGGGCCGATTTTTCAATCCTCAGATAAACAAACAAATAGCATTTATTCAACAGATAGCAAAAAAATGATTTTTTTAATCGTCAGATAGGCTTTATTCGACGAATAATTTGACTACCTGAGGAATAACTTTATCTTTCCCTTTGACGGCCAGATAACCGCTTATTCAGTAGATAGTTTTATTCGATGACTGATGATGTAAACAAAAAATATAATTTTACTAGACAATTCTTGGGTTTGCCTTTTCATCAAAGTAAAATGGATGTATATTATTTGATAGCACTGATGATCTGGCAATAGTTGAGCAAGAAGCTCTGATAAATGAATTCATAAATCCAGGAAGGAAAGTAAGAATTGTCACATCCAGGCCCAATCATTTGCCGCCGGAGGGCGCGCGACGTTCTCCGGCCACCCTAGTGTGTGGCCTGCGGGTGGCGGGTTATTGGACCTGACACCCGACCAGTAACAGGCCCGAGAAGGCGGCGCGCAGTATTCCGTGCGTGCCTCTCAGAAGGACGTGGAACGAAGCCCCACAAAAGGAGAGGTCCGACAGGGGCTGGCGGACCGAGGCCTGCCGGGGATGCAGTGCATGCAGCTGCGAATCCCACGACCCCGGCCATAGGTGAGGAGAAGGCACACCGTGGGTTTTTAGCTAGTGAGAGTCCGGCATACATAACCCTTCGCCTTTCCCGGGCGGAGGGAATCAATGAGGATAAAGGCATGATACAAAAAAAACATGCCCAATCATTTTACAGCGTGGGATTCAAAAGAATTCCATCGCCAATTCAGACTTTCAGAGTCTGTGCAATATTTACTTATAAATAATGGTAGAGGATAAAATCAAGCATCAAACAAAGGTTAAGTTTTCAATCGTTTATTATACAAAAAATTACAGCGAAATGGGTTCATGGCTACATAACAGAGCTGTAGTAATTGATAGTGTAAATCTTCCTAGCGAACTATGTTGGGAATTTGGGATCGTCTGCCACTCTGACCGGATGCAGTCGAATACCAGTATTTTATATGAAGCGACTGCCTATCTGACCTCCATCACCCAGTTAGTAGATAACACGATAGCTCTTGGTGGAACTGGTAGTCAGACTTTCGGGCTTCGGTTCTGTACATTTCCTGTCTGCATAGAGGACTTTTTTTGGGACTTTTTTTAATTCCCTCATACTTAAGTTTTAATGTATTCCATGAAAGGACACTGGTTGCGATTCCACCTGAATTTAATGAGCTCTCAGTGTTTCTCCACGCAGATCCTTTTCTTTGTCTTTATTCGTCACCGCATCGGTCTTCTTATTTCTATAACGTGTTTGTATTTTTCGATTAAACTTATGAGGAATTGAATTACAGCACTATTAAAATTCGCCGAACGCTCTCTATTTTTTGATTCCATTGTAATAAACATATAAATATATTATAATATTGATTTACAATCAAAATATATAACACGACATGACAGTAAGATAGTCTGACAGTGTCATTTTTGCCATACAGGTAATTAATGTACTCTAGACTCTGTGCAGGTAATTGAAATAGTCTGGCCTTTTTTTTTTTTTTTTTTTTTCTTGGGAAAATCCTCATGGATGCCCTTCGCCCGGGGAAGGCAAAGGGGTATGCCGGACTCTTACCGGCTAAAAACCCACGGTGTTCCTTCTCCTGACCCTTGGCCGGGGTCGCGAGATTCGCAGCTGCATGCACCGCGACCCCGGCAGGCCTCGGTCCGCCAGCCCCTGGCGGACCTCTTCTTCTGTGGGGCCTTGCCCCACGTCCTCCTGAGAGGCGCGCACGGAACACAGCGCGCCGCCTTCTCGGGCCTGTTACTGGTCGGGCGACGGGTCCCCTAACCCGCCGCCCGCAGGCCACACACTACGGTGGCCGGAGATCGTCGCGCGCCCTCCGGCGCCCGGTGCGTCTAGCGCGGGAAGGGAGAGTGGCAGCTGCCTCTCTCTCCCTCTCCGCTCCCTCCTTGGTCGCCATCACCTCCTCACAGAAGGAGGCGACGGCTTCCCACGCACTCTCGCTCCCAACCATGGACATAACCACGGCCGGAAGCGAGAGGTCACCACCGACCGCCGCGACTAGTTCGAGGCGCTGCGTCGCCCAAGCAGGACACGCCTGCAGCGTGTGCAGCGCCGTGTCCTCGGGGCAGTCGACGCAGTGAAATAGTCTGGCCTGCTCTAACGTTCGTTTATGCCATATATTTATCTCACCTCCCTGAAGTTAGCGTTGCTAAAGTCAATGAAATCAGTCAGATAGTAATTCGTGAGATAAATGGCAATTGAAAAATTGACAAACAATTATCAGGCAGTTAAACAGCCAAATAACTTTATTAGTCAGGTAGTTAGATAACAGGCATTTTATCTGAGGATTGAAAAATCGGCCCTTAATGTAACAAAATTACAGTAATTTTATCGATATAAGTAATCGACCTTTTGGTCGCCGTAACATGTATGAGAAATAAATTTGAATTTGCGCGTGTGTGAGTGTACGTCGAACGCAGTATTTGCGTTAGTGTGACAACTAATAGCAAACTCGAAATCTATGTGCGTGTGGTTTATTTGTGTGCGTAATGCGCGTACGTATTGGGCTCTTGCTTGTAGTAGAGTTAAAGAGTGGGAGAAAAGCGGCGACACGCGTTCTAATAC
The DNA here is from genome assembly GCA_905220435.1 of Amphipyra tragopoginis. Lineage (NCBI taxonomy): Eukaryota > Metazoa > Arthropoda > Insecta > Lepidoptera > Noctuidae > Amphipyra > Amphipyra tragopoginis. Next base: position 25,131,748 of record HG992008.1, on the reverse strand, counting down.
AAATCAGGAACTATTTCCTTTCTAACCTCTTTATCTGTTCTGTGGGTAATACGATACTCTTGGTAAGACTGGTTGTCAGACTTTCTGGCTTCTGACCAACAGTAACGACTGTCAAAGATCTACAAATGACAGCCGGGACCAACGGCTTTACGTGCTTTCCGAGGCACGGAGGAAACTCGCTATGGTAAATGGTCACCCATCCACAGACCAACCTCGGCAAGCGTGGCTTAACCCGGAAGATCGGTCTATGCGGCTGTAATTATTTAGCCACGAGCTCCTCAAAAAAAAACCTGTAAATTATCTAACTGAAATAAATTCTTTGACTTTGACTTTCGTCATTTGCCCGTCTAAATATGTGTAAAATGTTGAGCTGCACGATATTTTTTTGATTTTTTTTTATGGTATTCCTGTGACAAATACTTAAATAAATCTCATCTTATTTCAATCTCTCCATGGTCGGCAGCACTATCAGCTTGGTCAATTCCTCATTTATACTCCCTTCTCCCTGAACGGCTTAGTAGGCGTTTCGGCCGCTGAGTTTCGTCCGATCCGGCCGAAACAGCCATTTCATTATTATTAATATTTTTGAGTGGTGATTCGGACGAATTCTTTTTTAAAGGCAAAGTAACGTCAGAAACATAATCAAATAATACCTATTTTACTTTGTGGCCATGGATAAATCGAAATGTACAATCAAATAAAAAAAGTCTTATTTTTTTACTGAATCCTTATTAGGTGGTTAAGATTCGATCACTAAGGCAAACGGAAAGAAAAAAAAATTTTTTTTTTTTGGCACTAGGTCCCCTGTGGTGTAAATCTATCTGTACCAGTAGCAGATCATGCAGTTTTAAGGAATTACACGAATTCATTAACACCCTGTATAAGACTGATTATTGTTGTTTACATTTATAATTCTTATTTTTAATTGATATATAAGACTGATTATTGTTGTTTACATTTATAATTCATAATGTACGCTTTTTAATTGATATATAAGACTGATTATTGTTGTTTACATTTATAATTCTTATTGTACGCTTTTTATTTGATATTTAAAGACTGATTATTGTGATTTATCATGTTTACTGTTGATTGTTGTAATTGTATATTAAACTTTATCTTTGTCCAACAATTCCCTGACTTTTACTTCAATAATATAACCCTGTCTAAGATTTTTCATTCTGACCGTACAAAATTTGCTTCAAAAAAAGTATCGTCCGAAACGCCACTCAAAAATATTAATAATAATTAAATGGGTGTTTCGGCCGGATCGGACGAAACTCAGCGGCCGAAACGCCTACTAAGCCCCCTGAACAGGTGGAGGGTTATGCCCGGACTCTTAACGATTGTTAATTTTCTTCAATTTATAGTCTGTATTTGTGTTAAATAATTAAGCTTATCGCATTAACTAGTATCTAATGCTACATTAGGATTGTAGATTTGAATAGGTAATTAACAGCCTATGAGAGCGATTGTTTCAATTTGAATTCATTTGAACTAGCACGGCTGGTTTAAGATCTATTAGTCAGTTCTCATTAAAGATAAACTTGCATATTAATCGAATTTATCACATTAACACGAAAGCCTGCGTTAATTTATAAACCGTGGGCCCGAGATACGCACGGCTACACATCAAGCTGTACATTTCCAGTTTACACTGACCTCTCATTGTAAGGAAATCCTATACAATGCGAGATATTCTTATACTGGAAATGTATAGCTTGATCTGTAGCCGTGCATACGAAAAATTTTAACCACGCCTTTCTGATGGTATAATGAGTCAAATGTTATATCAACAAAAGTCCAATTCAGACAATTTTTTTCTGTTCATATTAAATCAATTAACTTTAGTAGTTCCTTGTAAACAATACTTTAGGTTGAAATGGCAACATTTATAAATTATCGTGTGAGTGGATAAGAAACTTCTCAGTTCACAACCCTCCTCGACAAATAAGACATACGGCGAGTGGGGTATGGTATGATAAAAACCACAACGCCGCGTTCATAGGACTTGTTACCAAAAACATTTTTCGAATTGTCAATTTCCGTAAGTACCTAATGAATATTTCGAAAATTAAGCTTTATTCAACAAACTATATCCTAGCTTTTCTTCAACAATTAGGCATCGGAATCAATGGTTAAAATCTTTCGGGTACCTCGGACGTCGGTGTGTACATGTATACTTCCGTTATATCAAAAGTCTGATCATCTTGGGCATAGATTTGTGGCAGAACGTGTATTGTGGAAAAGAGGTTTCTTTTTATTCTACCCTAGATTACGTTAGAGCATGTCACAATTACAGGTATAGGTGTCTACACACATACATAAACTCACGCTTTTTTTTCATGGAAGTAGGCGGAAACTGTAGAACGCCACATGCTACGATCCTTACATACTCCTGTGGCGGCATCTATCCACGCCACATGCGAACTACGCAACGCACTGTGTAGACGACTACAGCGACAACTCTCATAGATGACAGTTCCTACATCGCGCTATCATGATTTAACACGCAGATACTAAATATGCAACAGCCCAATATTAAGCGTTGGGCAGTAGCCCGCCAGGCATAAGACTCCGCCTGGTTGGAGGATGCTCCCATTGGTTGGAGGAACACCACACCTAGTTCCACCACACTCCTTTCGCTTCGGCCACGTTACTAGTCACCAGTACTTTTTGAAGAACATCACCAATTTGCCAAATATAAATACCACGTCTATCTTAGAATAAAACAGCTGTACTCACGTTGATTTATTGTATTGTATTATGACTTTCGTGAGACACATTCATATTTATGATGAGTTACGGTTTACTCACGTGCATTTGCGTGCGACTCGCGACCTCGCCGCGTTTTCAGTTCATAATTAAGGGCTCTGTTTGGGTCCGAAACATAGTCGGGCAATCCCGAAAAATGCACGTGAGTAAACCGTTACGAATCATAAATATGATTTATTGTATTGTTGGGGAAATACTTTTCGGTATTTTGGGACGGTAAATAGTAGGAACAACTGTTTTTATTTAAGATACTTACTATTATTTTAAAGCCTTTATATGTGCAAAATCCAGCCATATTGGAAACCGGATAGGTACTGTGTTTCTGAGTCAGTTTCAGTACCTAGGGTCACGGCTAGGGTGCTCATTCACATGTAAATTCAAGGTGACACACAAGGTAAATTCCACCAACGGACTTAAGTTACAGTTAGGTTAAAGTTACGTACTTTAAATATTAACAAGAATGGCAGTATAAAAATAAGAATGAAGATCACGAATTACGTGACCATTAGATTTCTACTAGCTGAGAATAAATTGAAAATTCTAGGTAAACCGTGCATTTTCAGTGTCTAATTGTCGATTCCAATGATTTACAGAGCTTTATTGGTTAAAATTAAGACTCCTTGTGTTTTTACCAATATGAAACAAAGACCCCATCTTTGCATAGTACACACATCTATTCTTAGATAGCTATCACAGGTAAAATTGGCATACGGTCTATTTAAATGCCCAGTTTGCCATTAATAATTGTTACCATTGGTAAGCTAAACGATTCAATTTTGGCCATAAGAACTAGGCATAACTCATCTTTGGCTTATAGACAGTCCAAAAAACTTGCACTTATTTATTTATTTATTCTTTCGCACAAAATTAGTACAGAGGCGCACTTGAAACAGGCATGTTTAATTAAAGTTAAAAAAGTAATTATTGTAAAAGCACAAAAATTATATTCGCACTCGGTGCACTGAAGATACAAACTTTATTAACTGACTGTATCGGTTTTCATATAATTATCGTGTCTTTTCCGTGTTAAGGATCCTTTGCGTACATTAAACAAACTTGTTTCAATTCTCAATGTAAGATTCACACCAGACTCGGCTGTCGTGTCCTTTCTGTTTACATTCATGCAAAAAGTGCCCGTTCACTTGTTGCTATCAATACAATACTTTGCATAGCTCGTAAAGAATTTACGACAGCTGTAAACGTGAACTATAAACTATGACACGCTCGTTAACTGACCTCCATGTGAATGACGGCACGGTATTGACAGTAACGTTCCATATTTCACGTGGTGATGACAATGGCGGTGGAAATGATATTAACTAATAAATTGTAAAGGATTCAAGTTTGAAAGTTTTAGTTATTATGGCGATATTTCGCCACGATTGATCGTTATTGTTGTTTATTGGGATAAATAAAGATAATGTTCTGCAGTTGATACTTACTGGCTAACTATGATAATTATATGAAAGCTGGATTTAAAAAGAAAAGTATCTTAGTATATTCCAAACAAACATGTCGTTAAATTCAACAGAGACGAGGAGGGTTATTGCAATTATATGTTGTTTTTGTTTTGGTAAACCAACATACATAAGTATTTCTTGGATTCCTTTTCCTTGGAAATGACCTTCAAGCATTGATGAGACAAGTTTTAAGTAATTACTTGATAATTCTATTAACAGCTTTTTGGACAATCATTCTAAACGCAAAATTCACCAATGTATAGATATCTAATCCTACAACATTGATATTTGCAAGCAATCAAGTATCATAACAATATTAATTCACAGTGTAACGTACCCTATAGTCTGGTTTCTCTAAGTTGCATGGAAATGACTCCTTTCAGTTGAATGTAACAACTTTACAAGTTAGATGTAACGGTAATGAGCTGACCCGTGACATCATTGTAGCAATGAACATGTTTATTTCAACGTAAACAACATTTAATGAGGTAATTGTGAATGGAATGAAGCGAGAATCAGTCGTGATAGCTATAGCTACCAAGCCAATGCAAGTGTTGAGACGTCTCGCGCGTCTGATTGGGTATAGGAAGATGGTCAGGGGTGAGTTTGATTGAAACTAATGGGTCGTTTCACTTTGGTGGTGATTTGGTGAATCTAGGTTTAGTGAAGTGATTAAAAACAATATAATATTAAACTCTACATTGTTCTTACATTACTCCACTGAAAATATTGTCAAACCATTTTTAAAAGAGTATTCATGTTATTTGCTCGTACCACAGTAACTCCAGCAACCTCCTACACATACACACCCAATCACACTTCATTTATACACACTCTCCAGCTACTTACACACATTCTGCTCTGCTCCTTGGAACCTTCTATTTGGAACCGTGCACCTAGTGTTGAACTTGAAACTGAATGGAAGAAACTGTAAACTGGCCAGCATGAAATAAAATAATTTAGAAATGACTTTGAAAAATAACAATTTGCCACAATAGAAAAAGTATATTTATTTTCATGACCTTGCCAGACGGTTGCCTCGCTTTTTCAGAGATTGTGTTTTTTCTGAAAGGCGAGTGAGATGTGATAAGATTGAAAATGAAATATTAATGCGAAGTAGTACATATAATAGTAGGAGAGGTAAAAGTAGAGGTATCTTTGCCTTATTGTATTTGATTCATGTTCAGATTTGACTTATGCATAATATCAGTGTCTTTAATCTGAAAATAACCAATAAGTAGATCAAGTACCTGTTTTATCTACTTATTGGTTATATTGTATCTACAAAGATCAGGTATAACAACATCTGCAATATGTATGATCAGTTACAGCTTACTAACGTGCATTATTTGGCATTGCCCGACTCGCGACCTCGCCGCGTGTTTATCAGCTCATGATTAAGGGCTCCGTTTGGGTCCGAAACTAGTCGGGCAAACCCAAATAATTATATGTGTATAGAGATATGAGAATGATATGAGATAATATGAGTGAGCCGTAACTAATCATAAATATGAATGTATATATTTTACGAATAGTACCTAAAACTTCTTTATTACTTATTTCTAATGTATTCTGTTTCAAACATAATTCCCTAAATAAAGAACTTTATGATCGCGTTGATTCTGTAATAACCGGACAATCTACGATAATTTTGTTATAGCAACATCGTTTGTATGGAGAAAGGTGATGGTTATTGTAATTGAAGAGGTTTAGACTAGTTAATGATGCTGTTCAACTGGTTATTGAGAAGGCAATGAGAGGTATATAGGTGTTAATGAGTTCGTACTGTTATAATAGTCCTGTACAAGTTATTAGTAGTGCGTTTTATTGCTAGTTCGATAAAGGTTCTGTGAGAAAAGTGCACGCAATTTTTTTTCGTGTGATTGTTGCTTTAATTTGTATATCAGAATTAGAATCAGAATTTTTATTTGTAAACATGATCATATTAAATTAATATAATTATCATTTCACATGTTTTGCCTTGTATAAGCGTGCAAAATAATGGCAATAGTATCTAGATCGTTATTATATTATAAGTATTGAGGTCAGAAGGAGAATTCTCATACTTTAATGTGTTTATCATTTAATTGCACTTTAAAATAATGAAAAGGTACTTTAATTTCTTAATGGTGTAAGCAGCTAAGGTTTATTGATAATAAAATCAGCTCTACAATGGCCCAATCATTTATTTACATCAACATACCACATGTTATCAATCAATCACGGAAATATTCAAGACAAACTAGCAATACGTTATAAGTTCATCAAGAGTACAAGGCTTGTCGCAGCACTCGTCGACAGGGCCGCGCTTGCCGCGCACGCCAGCCAGCGCGCCCGCCGGCGGCACCCACCAGCTGCGCTTGTCCACCTCGGGACCCCAGCACAGCGTCGCCAGCACTTCCGACAGGCGCCGCCCGCAATACACACCGGAACCACTCTGGGATGAACTGAACCACGCACAACACATCAACACCACTGCGAACATAAGGAACTTCATCATGGCTGCTTTACTGTGGAATCTTTTACTCCTCGATGTGACTGTCCCAATGGATGGGGTTTGAATGTATCCTCTTCTAAGATAACTACCCTTTTATACCGGGGGATAGCTCATTAATATGCACGTTTGTTTTTAACACCTTAAAATGTATGTAGGTTGGGTAACCTACATATTATAAGGATGACAATACTTCCTACTCACACCTTGTTACTTGACGTAGAAGATCCGTCTAGACTTCATGTTCTGCTTGGTGAATTCATTCATAATTATGTGCAAAAACAACTATAAGGGTTCTTTCAATTTAGTCGTTTCGTGTCTGACTGCTGCCGCACGTTTACTGTGCTTGCTACGTCTCGAAGCAGGACCGCAGCAGGACGGCAACAGTCCGACACCAACCGTCGAAATTGAAAGCGTATCGGACTGCAGAGCGGTCGGTCTATTAGTGATGTATTTTAATCGAGCCATGGACTTAGAAGAAGAAACATTACTGTTAGTGCTTTTGTTTTTATTTGCGACGTTGCCGTCCTGCTGTCGTTCGTGCGCGGTGCCGGCGCCGCACTGCGCGCTTGGTGCACAAAATGTATGGAAAAAATCGACTGGCCGTGCGCAGTACGACACCCGCACCGCTGCGGCGCCGCAGCAGTCCGATACGAAACGTCTAAAATTAAAGAGCCCATATTTTTAACCAAAATTCACGCAAATGGTACTTTTAGCATAGGCGTTTTGCGATAGCATTGAGTTTCAGCGCTCGATAGCAGCATCTCAATGACTGTCTAATATTGACGTGTTTTAAGAGTTCATGGTAGGCCCCCTGGTGCCACAGAGTTGGTAGAAACATAGTAAAGCCGGGTCGGCTGCGCCGTGTTTTCGTGTTTACAAACAGGATAACATTGTTTGCTAACCGAATAGGGGCGTGGCCTAACAGTTTTGTTAGCAAAATTGGCGCTGTGGACCCGGCTTAACATTGTTTGCTAACCGAATAGGGGCGTGGCCTAACAATTTTGTTCGCAAAAACACAATAACATGTTAGAAAATTGGCGCTGCGGACTCTGCTTTAGAACAACCTAGACACCAAGCAAGAATAATTTTTAAAATGCATGGGTGACCGCTAACAATCTATTGTTTTGTATTATAACTTTCGTGAGACACATTCATATTTATGATTAGTTACGGTTAAATCACGTGCATTTTTCGGTTTGCCCGACTAGTTTTGCACCCAAACGGAGCCCTTAATCATGAGCTGAACGCGCGGTGAGGTCGCGAGTCGAACTCGTCGTCTCATTATTAAGGACTCCGTTTAGATCTGAAACTAGTCGGGCAATCCCGAATGTACCGTACCTAATCATAAATCTAGGTTTTGATACAGCGACCTACGGCTTGTTCCCACGGCCCTTCAGTTCTAATGCAAAGGTTTTAAAGAAATAGCAACTTCTGACGAAATACAATTGTGAAATTGAACTGATGCAATAAAAACCGTCTGTACTCGAGATCCTATTTACTGCAGGAAGGTGATGAACCAAATAGCAAAATTTGACACGATCGGATTTTTGAATCATCCCATTGCGGGATCCCGCGTTTGCGGGATTTGGATTCCCTAGGCCTGACAGAGGTATGAGAGAGTTTAGTAGTGGAAGTTTAAGGGTTTCAATGTTTACAAGAACGCTACACTGCCGCGCTAACGAAGAATACAATAACTCGATTTTGCTGCTTCCGAAAAAAACGCGCTCAAAGCGCTCTAAGTTTTGAACTGTTTTAGTTATAGCATTCTTGCTTACTGAAAAACCGAGTTCCTGAAGGATTCCAAAAAGTTACTTAGAGAGAGTTAATAGATCTCGATTAGCTGATTCCGTTTGTCGAGTGTTTACAATTGCACCCTGTATAACTCAAAATCGTCCAAAATCGAGTTATTGTATTCTTCGTTAGCGCGGCAGTACAGTGGTCAAACATCGCCAAATACCACGTCTAGATTTTTAAGGGATTCTAGTGTGAATGTTTATATTAAAGCACATTCTGACTAAACAGGATATAACTGCAAAAAGCCTGCTAAGAACAGAATGTTGCCGTGGGAACGAGCCATAAGTGATTTGGTTTAATAAGGATTGATGGTTTGATGGTGTGCAGAGGATGAAGGCCCAGCCTTGGACGAACTTTATCGGAGATGTCCTTCAAACAGCCTGGCACTGCATTAATGCAAACGAGGTCATGTACTAATTTCCCCCCATAGAAGAATGGCGTGCGTGTATTAATCGCGTACAACAAAAGCTACAAGGCATGAATGAGTAGGATGATACACGACCTACACATTCTCAGGTGCCAAAAGCTAATCTGAATATTAATGAGCTATCTCGAGGTATAAAAGGGTAGTAATCTAAGGGTAGGACACATTCAAACCCCATCCGTTGGGACCATCACATCGAGGAGTAAAAGATCCCACAGTAAAGCAGCCATGATGAAGTTCCTGATGTTCGCATTAGTGTTGATGTGTTGTGCGTGGTCCAGTTCATCGCAAAGTGGTTCCGGTGTGTATTGCGGCCGGCGCTTGTCGGAAGTGCTGGCGACGCTGTGCTGGGGCCCCGAGGTCGACAAGCGCAGCTGGTGGGTGCCGCCGGCGGGCGCGCTGGCTGGCGTGCGCGGCAAGCGCGGCCCTGTCGATGAGTGCTGCGATAAGCCTTGCACTCTTGATGAACTTATTACGTATTGCTAGCGAACTTGATTTGTATAATGACTGGTTGTGAAAATATTGTATGTTGATGATGTAAATAAATGATGAGTCCACCGTTCTATAAATTATATGGTTGTATTAATTTAACCGCAGCTGCCTAAAAATAATACTTTAGATAATATAAAATTTTGCCAGCTATTCCATACTAGCGATGTAACGAATGTTCATTTTTCTACATTCGCGAATGCGAATACAAATATAGATTTTTTAAACATGGCGCACAAAAATATGCAATTATGTACTATCTTACATTTTCATCGTGTGTTTACGACCGGCCATGTTGAAACTGAAAGTTGCTGATACTGCAAGAAAACCCGTGATTGCTCGTTTATTGTCTGAAGTTGGCTGCTAATAGTTTTCTCATCAATTAGTTTTGAGGTTAAGTAAATAAATTAATTTGTTTTGTTGCAACTAAAATACATTTGTTTTTTCAAGTAGTAACTAAAATAAAAATATTGTAAATCTATTCAGTTGCATTGTTATTTTATAAATTATTTTCACTTTTCATTGTCAACAACATTCGCAAAAAATTCGCATCATCTATTGCGAATGCGAATACGTATGCGAATATTAAAAAAGACGCGAATGCGAATGCAAATATTCGTTATACCACTAGTACATGCATACATAAACTCACGCCTTTTTTCCCATGGGGGGTAGGCAGAAACTCTAGAACGCCTTATGCTACGATCCTTACATACTCCTTTGCACACACACACACACAGTGGTATATGTGTTGCCGTGTTGGTAACTCAGCAAAGCAACGTCAAAGTTTTTTCATACACAATTAACATTGTGTTATACCTATAATTACAAGAAATGATAAAAACTCTAAAACCAGATGGTATTATTGTAAGAAATATGATCGAATGACAATATTTCGTTGTATTATAATTACACTAGAGCTATTATAATAATATAACGGCTTTTACAACATCGCTGCGAAAGATATACCGTAGTGTACTTCAATTTAGCATAAACTTGAGTTAGCAAGAGGTAGTAGGCGACTTAACGTCTAACGCAATAGCAAAAATTAATTGAATTTATCTATCGGTGTTAATATGGTAATCTATGTGTAAGCCTAGCTCATAACTAACCAGCTACCAGTTAATTATTTACTGCGCATTCATAACTTGCTTACGCGCAGTTTGAGAGTCAGATAAGATATTGACACAGTCCGTGTTTTCTTTTACGCACAAGGAGCTCTTGGTGATGAGTACCTATAGGTAGTTATTATCTTTTCTGTGCTATATCTGATCCATTGCCAACACTCAGACAAAGTTAAAGTCCTGGCCTGTAATTTCACCGGCACCCATTACACCTAAACACAGCAATGATATTTGGCGATAGACATAGGTGGCAATATTCGGACGAACTCATCCTACTACTAATTTACATATTTATCTAGTAGAGAAAAACCTTGTAAAATTTTATAATAGCCTCTTGGGGTTGCAACGTTATTTTTAGTATATACAAAAACCGAGACACCCCAATAAGATTTTCATTAGAACCACCTGAATATGTGTTTTTTTTAATAAATCTCCAAGTTACACCGTAGTTTATGTCGCGTTAAGTTCCCTACTAAAGTGTGAAATGCCTGAGATGTGCTATGCAGGGGTTGTCTAATACACGGAAACTGACCGAGAGGACCGTCTTAAGCCTCAAGGTGTCTATTCCCGTCAACTGTTATGGGTAGAAACCTACTGAAAAAAAAATTGAAACCTATGAACAAAAAATGTGGTGTAAAAATATGTCAATCGATTCTCCTCGTGATTCTGAACAAACTAGTTTCAGGTTTAGTATATACTAAAACTAAGCTTGTATAGGGGGCGGTAATCACTTATTAGTAGGTGGACTGACAATTTGCCAATTATAACATTAAAAAAATGCATGACCTGGGGCCTAATTTTCCTAAAATAAATCTTGATAAATCACAACCGAACCAAGACCGAACCATTCATTCAGACAGTTCTCAATTTCAAAAGCTATCAAATTGTTTGACACAAAAAACAAATAGTGAATCGGGTCTTCTCGCGTAACAAACTTTAAGAGGCACAAAATACCTTTTATCCCGACGTTTCGGCCGAATTTCACCGGCCGTGGTCACGGGTAGACTGAAGTGGCGGAGCAGTTGTAGTACCGACAGTAATTTTATAAAAAAATCAAGAACAAGTGAGGGTAGATGAAAATGCCCTTGCTTCACGAAGATGACAACTGCTCCGCCACTTCAGTCTACCCTGCCGGTGAAATTCGGCCGAAACGTCGGGATAAAAGGTATTTTGTGCCTCTTAAAGTTTGTTACGCGAGAAGACCCGATTCACTATTTTTATAATGTGTACAAATCGCGAAAGTTTAAAAACATTTACAAAAAACAAAATCAATCATTTTGAAAGTTTTCGAAAACAAAAACTGACTGACGGTTGTGGTTCGATTGCGTTTGGCAACAATTTATTTTAGAAGAATTAGGCTCCTGGACGAGTACCGTGTGGGCTGGTTTGAGGTGGCGCAGGAAAAGAGTACATTGAAGAACTGGGGGGAGACCTTTGCCTAGCGGTGAAGAGTAAAGGTTGACAGAAAAAAAATAGACTGGGTTAGTTGGCCTAGTTGGCTCAAAATCTTCAGATCGATCTAATAGTATCAAAACTATCTCATAATTTAGGAATTTAACGTAACGTATGTGGCTTAGGCTAAAGCCAATGTATTCGTTTGAAACATTTGTTTATAAATACTGTCAGAAACAAGAATTTAGGTGTTTCTGAAACATTTATACATCATGAAATGGTGCGGTAAATATTGCTGGCGTTTTTGATGGCAAACCTCTGGTTTCTGAATTGAGAATTCGGGATAAGCAATATTTAAGTAACATTTGAGTACGGAGTTGTCAAAAAAATGCTTTGAAATCCGTCATTTTTAGGGTTCCGTACCCAAAGGGTAAAAAGGGACCCTATTACTAAGGCTCCGCTGTCCGTCTGTTCGTCTGGCCGTCTGGCCGACTGTCCATCTGTCTGTCCGTCTGTCACCAGGCTGTATCTCATGAACCGTGACAGTTAGACGGTTGAAATTTTCACAGATGATGTATTTCTGTTGCCGCTGTAACAAAAAATACTAAAAAACAATAAAATAAATATTTAAGGGGGCTCCCATACAACAAACGTGATTTTTTTTGCTCGTTTTTGCTCGATATTGATAACGGCAACAGATAGACGTTTGAAATATTCACAGAATATTTAGTTATATATTCATTTTAAAAATAAATAATTAAATTAAAATAAAACAAATATTTAAGGGGGCTCCCATACAACAGACGTGATTTTTTTGCCGTTTTTATAGATAATGGTACGGAATCCTTCGTGCGTGAGTCCGACTCGCACTTGGCCGGTTTTTTTCACAACTCCGTACTCAAATGTTACTTTAGTACTTTTTATCCTTGAATTCTCAATTCAGAAACCGGAGGAAAAGTTCCGAAACACTGTTTTAAGAAACATTTACGTGTTTTTTTTTTATTATTTCTCTTTGCCGTGTTTGACGCTTGTCTCACCTGATGGTAAGCGCATAAAGGGTCTAAAATGGAGCACACGAATCCAAGTAACAGAGATATAACAGAGATATAGAGGCATTCCCCTATACTCCTCTGGCTCTCACATACAAACGGCAGAACACAGTAAACTGCTTGGCGCCGGACTTTAATGTGAGGGTGGTAGCTAGCCAGGCGGACCGTATAGATCCTACAACCAAGCGTGCTGGGTTTTGTATAATCTTACAACACGGGTCTATTCCTAGCGTGCTGTGAGGAAGTTTTATATTCTAGCCTGTCCACACACGGAGAAAAACTACTGGCAACATGTTTCTGAAACATTGTTTACTAGTGAATTCATTGCTTTAGGCATGATGTATGTATGTACCTAACTTGTTTTAAATCTAAACTGTATGAGTGGAACTTTCTAATTTTCATATTCATTGTAGTTAGTTACGGTTGTCTGAATTTGACTAGAAACAGAATAAGTAAAGGTGATACTATAGTTTCATTCATGTGTACACCTACATTATTATGGTAAAACGTAATTTTATCTAACCTTCATACCAGCTTGCGTCTGGCTATCAAAACCAGTTCTTTCACGAGTTTCATTCAAGCGTAAGATGACGTCACTTCGTCCTACACCCTGTAAGTATATGAATGACATATTCAGGTCTCATTAGGACGTTCGCTCTTTAAACATGGTTTGTATTCTGATTTTGAATAAACTTTGCTATTCATTATAATATTAAAATATCTACAATTTGTAACGATAAAGGAAAAACATCGTGTGGAATCCTCCCACATGAGAGGGCTCTACAAAGTTGTCCTCGACGGTGTGTGTAGTCCGCCCCTCCATCCGAACCCCCTAGTCGCCGCAGCGGCCGACTACAGTCCCTCTCTCATAAGTAAAGTTCGCCGTCCCAGGCACACACTTTTAGAACCCGATGACGAAATAACCCTCCTCCAGGAGGCGAGTAAATCGACCAGCACAATACACAACGTCCGCCGCCGTCCGGCATACCGTCCTCGCCGACGAGGCCCGTCGCGACGTCCCACCGCCGCCGGTCACGATCCACCGAGCTCTCCCGTCGTAGAGCCGGTAGTCTCTTCAGACTCCGCAGTTACACCGATAATTCAGCCCTCATCAGGCTGTCTCCCCCCCCCTATGTCTACGCCAGCAACGCCCTAAACCGAGGTCCGAGTCTCACTAGGGGTCGCCCTTAGTGCTGTTGTTGCAGGTAGTCATGATGTTAGTGTAGTACAAGTAGTTAGCTTAGGTTAAGTATTTTACTCCCCCCCCATTGGCTGGAGACCCTTCAGGTCTCACCAATAACTGCCCGGTTACGTAGAAACCGTCCCCTAGGACGACCTACAGCAGTCCAATAGAAAAAAAAAAAAAGTGTGTAGTCCGCCAACCTGTACCTGGTGGTGGACTAAGAGAAGTTGCCCGTGCCCAGCAGTGGGAAACTCATAAGCTTCCTATGCTTATACTACAATTTGAAATATTCATTTAACAGACGACTGAGTCTTCATTTTCATAATAAGCAAACTGGGCAACAATCTTTTAATCTTCCTAGCGCCTTCCCCTAGTATTCATGTTGGGGTTTGTATCCAGTCTAAACAAAGGGTAGGCTGCCGAGTATTCTTATTAGATGCAAATGCTCTGAAGCAGACAGAACGAGTGTTAATATTTGTATGTTTGTTTAGTAATTTATGGAATAGTAGTTCCTTTTGTACACGACTGTCCAAGAAAAGGAATGTTTTGTTTTCAGGATTAATGTATGCATGTGTGTGAGTTTCTTTATTAGAATATTATTTCTGAACCAGTAGGATGATAAACTTCCTTATTTTGAATTTCAGATACATAGGTACTTACGAATTGTTGTGCTATGCTGAAAAGTTTAACACAACTTATTTTTTGACTTTTTAGTTTTATTTTTTAGTCACGGAGTATTTCTTGAGTAGACGTGCTTTTTTTTTTTTAGTTAGTTTTTATTCGAAGTTAGCAATCGTCTGTTAAACTTTCTATCCGCTACGATTTATAGTCATATTTTTGTATTATAACTTTCTATTATTACGTTACGTAACGTTTGGTTTACTCACGTGCATTTTTCGGGATTGCCCGACTAGTTTCGGGCCCAAACAGAGCCCTTAATCATGAGCTGAACACGCGGCGAGGTCGCGGGTCGAACTCAGGCTCAGAGAACTCAGAACAGCTCAACATAAGTACCTAATCATAAATAATAGTCATGTTGGTTGCCCGCAAAATTACTAATGTGTACAATCTACAATAACACGCACAAATGAAGATCATAAAAACTATCAATTTTATGAGTATTAAGGATTTATTACTTTCTGTCTGGGTGGCAATTCACTGTGTATATAAAGTCAGAAGGTTAAGTGCGTACGTAAATCATGCAGATAAAGCCAAGGCTCAAAGCTTGCTTTGTTAATTATAAATCGATTTATTTGATTAATTCTGTCTGTGAATATCATTGAGCGGAATGAAATCTTTCTTGTGGCTATCGTGGGCAGTAAACATAAACTTGACTAGTTGTTGAGCTTGAACTAAATGCTTGTTTTATTCAGTCCGTTACTATTAGAATTTACAACCATAGATATAGAATTTTACTGTGATTACAACACAAGGACACAATATAGGTATACAAGGTGTAATATAAATAAGTGTACAACCTCTTAAGGGGTCCCCGTACTTATCATTATGAAACACTTTTACTATGGGACCAAAAACGAAATCGCGAAAAAAAAATCAGCTGTTCCCTACATTTTGACGAGTTATGCGAACATTAATGTAGGGAACAGCTGTTTTTTTTTTGCGATTTCATTTGGTCCTACAGTAAAAGTTGTTCATAATGATGAGTACCTACAGTGACCCTTATTTATGTTACACCTTGTATAAAAGCTAAAGCAGTACTTCAACTACCTACAATCATCCGAATTGACACACTCACACAGACACGCACTACAACAAGACTTTTTTTTTAAAAACGTTGCCCCACACTAAGATTTCTCTTGTATCGTGGGTGCGTTTACAGACACAAATCTCACAAACAAACGCCCAGACCCGAAACAACCATCTGTAGGCCATACAAATTTTTGTTCCGTGTGGGAATCGAACCCACGACCCGTAGCGCAGCAGCCAATCGCTTAGCCACTGCACCAAACGTGTCGTCAAAAAATTTCTAAGTTATCATCGGAATACAGTCAGTCACGGCTGTCATAGAGTACATGACAAATAGTACATTATACTCAGCATACAGTGCGTAGCTGTGTGAGTGTGACAATTCAGGCGATTATTGTAAGTTGAGGTACTGCTTTAGCTTATATAAGGTCCAAT
Source organism: Amphipyra tragopoginis (assembly GCA_905220435.1). NCBI lineage: Eukaryota > Metazoa > Arthropoda > Insecta > Lepidoptera > Noctuidae > Amphipyra > Amphipyra tragopoginis. Next base: position 25,115,419 of record HG992008.1, on the reverse strand, counting down.
AAAAATAGTTGGACAAACTTTTACAGATCACAGTACTCATGAACATGAACAACTTTTACTATGGGGCCAACACTGAAATATAAAAAAAAAAACAGCTGATCCATACATTTTGATCGTGTGGGTATTGCACTTTTGTATGGAACAGCTGATATTTTTTTTATATTTCAGTGCTGGTCCCATAGTAAAAGTTGTTTATTTTCATGAGTACTGTGATCTGTAAAAGTTTGTCCACCTATTTTGATTGGACCTTATATAAATATCTACTACTAAAATTTATTCCACTGATCTCAAAATTCCTCATTATTCGCGTTACTATACCTAGTCCTTTTCTTTGTTTCCCTAACTTTTAATTGGTACTTGTCAGTGGCAAAATGGATCAGGCTACAATTGAGAGAGTGTAGAAGTTTTTTTTAAATGACCTTATACATTTCTTACTAGTAAGTATTTATAGCTTTGAAGAGTTCCCTAGTTTCTCCTTGATGTTTCCTATTCCAAATTCTAATTAGATTTTTTGCCTTTTTAACACGACTGCCCAAAAAGGAGTGTTATGTTTTTATTCTGTCTTTTACGAAAGTATAAATCGAGCAATCCCTAAAAAAAAAAAACAAAAAAGTTCTTTCTTAGACCTTTTAAAAACACTTTCATCTCAGGAAAACTTTACTCTCGTTCCCTTTAATACAGCAACAAAGATTTATAATCAGAATAAATTAAGAGTAGTTAATAGAAACAAGGCGAGCTATCTGTGCCTATCTGCGCGATCTGGCGATAAGGGCTGTTAAGTGGCCGCCATTGTTTAACAGCTTATAAACGACTCAGATAATCTTGATAAGATTTATTAGTGATACTGGTTAAATGTAGGCGATAGTACCCTGACTCGGATTATGTAGATGCAGGATTAAGAGATTGTTTTTTTTTTTTGGTTTTCTTAAGAATACAATCTCTCCTGACAATTGCGCGATTTATTCATTCGTTTTTAATGAGTGACATTTCGGCGGTCTCTCCAGTTCTGAAGCCATAGCGCTTGACGGCGGACTTCTCCCAGTCTGCTCCGACTTTCGGTATCTCGGTTCACTTGTGCAAAGCGATGGTGAAGTAGATCGGACGGTTAAGCACAGAATTAACACTGGATGGATGAAATGGCGGCAGGTCACGGGAACAATCTGCGACTCCCGCATTCCCCTTAAACTTAAGGGGAAGATATACAAAAGCATGATTAGACCTGCTGTCTTGTATGGATCAGAATGTTGGGCCACAAAAGGGATGAATGAAAGGCAATTGCATGCAGCAGAGATGAGAATGCTAAGAGGAATGTGTGGTGTTACACGAATGGATAAAATAAGAAATGAGTACATAAGAGGAAGTTTGAAAGTGGCATTGATAACTGAAAAGTTGTGTGGAAATCGGTTGTCATGGTATGGGCACGTGTTACGGAGAAATGAGGAAAATGTAGTGAGGAGAGTTTTGAGTATGAATGTCGATGGCTATAAGAGTAGGGGAAGACCAAAGAAACGATGGATGGAATGTGTGAACGATGATATGGTTAGAAAGGGGGTGACTACCGAGATGACGACTAATAGAGAAGTATGGAAGAAAAAAACATGTTGCGCCGACCCCAAATAAATTGGGATAAGGGCAGGAGAATGATGAGATGGAGGGTTGCTATACTGAAAAAATTATGTTATGTTTTTTTTGTATTGATCAAAATAAAAATCATCTGAAGAGTGTAAAACTGCTAATAATGTAAATCTGTGTCAAATATTATGTCATTTACTTTTTTTATTTTTATTTAGCGATAGTCTCGCGTTTAACCACTATCTCGCCTGCGATAAGCGATGATGTGGTCGACGGTGAAGCACGCTTGCCTAGAAGTAACCTATTCACTCTTGACTTAAAGACCCCAACGTTATAGCTATCAGGAAACACAGATTCCGGCAGGGAATTCCACTCCTTACCTTAGGACTTATCTTAGGGCCGGTTTTTCAATCGTCATATAATTTTTATCTGAGGAATTTTGACGTTTTGATAGCTTTTGTGGACGTAGAAAACAGATCAAACCGCCATATTTGGAAAAAGCGGCCTTAAAGAACTTGTTATAAAACCTCCGCCCCCTTATTACAAAAGATGGTCTAAGAAAAACCCTGGTTTTAGGGTAGCCCCGTCTCTTTTTGTTATATGACATAAGAAAGTGATGGGTATATTTTAAACCTGGGTTTACCTTAGTCTTGGTTTAAACCATGTTTTGTAATAAGGGGGATTACGTCTAAGGCGTCTATGCGCCTACGCTCATTTTCTCTAGTGCAACTCCTAAAGAAGCTTAACCAAGCTCATTTTCGAAGACAAAAAAATAATTCAAGATTAGGCTCGATTAAAGTATCGTTATTATAATTTAATGTTCAAAAACCCATACAAGTTTACAAACGTTCTATACACCACGTATACCAATACTTCAATGGCGACGGCGATCTATTTAATGATTTAGAACACACGAACGCATTAGCTCTAAGCCCGTCTGATGCCATCATATTACTATTAAAAGTCATCGCTCGTGACTCTTGCTCGAGAATTATGCATTTGGCGTGTGGTGTAAGTGATAGACTTATTATTGTTTATGTGGTTACATAATTTTTGTGTTTGTTGGATGTGGTTAGATGATTTTTGTGTTTGTTGCTCGGATCACAGAAATAAGGGCAGTTTAGAAAGAAGCAATTTTTGGCTTGGTTTCATGAAGTGTAAAACACAACTTGAGTACCGAAGTATATTAGTAATATTATATTTTTAAGGACTGCACATAAAATATAGTGTGTAACTCATAATTCAGCTAGAAGCTAGTGGGTTTAATCAAAGTATGTTCTGCATACTAAAAATTTGTAGCATTTTTAGATTTTATATTTTTTAAATATAAATTGTATTTTTTATGATGTGTTCTATGGATAAAATTTTATTTGTATGTATATTATTGTATGAACGTATTGGGCCTTATTACAAAAGATGGTTTAAACCAAGACTAAGGTAAACCCAGGTTTAAAATATATCCATCACTTTCTTATATCATATAACAAAAAGAGACGGGACTATTTTAAATCCTAGGCTTTTCTTAGACCATCTTTTGTAATAAGGGGAAATATGTTTATATGTATACGACGAATGTGAAGTCATTATAAAAATACGAACTTTATAATATAATACTTTTCTTCTCCCTACACTTTGCTGTCTACCTCTATATTTTATTTAGGGCTGATTTTTCAATCGTCAAATAACCTTTATCTGAGAAATAAATATGGCGAATTGACGTATTTTCTATATGAGCTGTCAAAACACCAAAATTATTCCTCAGATAAAAGTTACCTAACGAATGAGAAATCGGCCCTTAACCTCTCAAATTTCGTTTGAAATAAGCAGCACCTTTGTACTCAAAATTGCATACGGTTTCTATTAAAAATGTTGTTATGTATAAACTATAAAATAAACAAACCTTAAGGTTTATTTCTTCGTTTACTATTTGCAGAAAGGTAAGAAAATGCTACTTTGTTTACCACACGAATTGCTTATTAAATAGATAAACTCTAGTCTAATTATCGCTACCGCTCCTGTCTCACGAGATTGGAATTAAGTGCACCTCTAGGCGGTATCACACCTTTGCGGGCACTCGATACGCGGTATTATCGACACGCCACGTTCCTTCTCCGTATTGATTGAAAATAACATGTAATTATATGATTTTGAACAATCATGCCTCTGGAATAAAAAAAAGGACGAAACAAATACCTACCTAAGGTTCTATTGTTTTAAAATCCATGTTTGGCTTCGAGGAATCCGTAAATAAAGCGCTCACATCAAAAATTAAAACACAGAGGCAAAAGTAGCTGTTAAAACAACACCAATAAAAATTAAACCTACAACGCAGGCCACAAATCATAAAAAATAAATTTCCACAACTTGACACGACAATTACTACACAAAGATTAATTTCCGCAAGAACTTAAACAAAATAAATAAAAAAACCAGTCGCTAGCAACAAATACGCTACATTCCGCGCCATCCGCGCCCGCTGCGCCCACAATTATAATTGCCTTAACCGCTACACGTTATAAATCTTTCAACAAGATGAAGATTAGGCTGTTTGTAATAAAAATAAACATTCCCTTGCCACAGAACGCGATGATAGTATGACAAATTAATCGGAACGCGCCATACGCTTTGTAATAATTTGAAAATAGAACGTCGCGTGGCTGAACAGCGTCTGGCCGTTGCGGCAATGGCCTAAGCATGTGTATTAATAGATTAGTGTTATTAATTTGTGTTTGAATTTCTCATTCATGACGTTTTTTGTAGCAGACATGATAAGAATTTGTGAGAAAAATGTGTTTTTTAAACGTCTCACGTCGCGTCGGCGCGTCTCGCTTCGTGTCAACTCAAATGATCTTAGTGACAGAAACACGAGTCTGGGCTAAATTCGAAGCAGATTACCTAACGACATTTTACGTAAATTTTCATCTTCAGATACATTTAGACAGATAGAAGCTGGTCTATATTAGTTTTCTGAAATATACAAACGCACTAATGTAGGTATTTGGGTGAGGGTTGATTTTTCAACCGTCAAATAACTTTTATCGGAGCAAAATCTGTCAAAGCGTGATTTTATCTGTGAGTTATCTGACGATGGAATAATCGGCCCTAAGTATTATAATTATCTATCAGGGCTAATAATTAATTCAAAAAGCCTCAGTTCTCATTCTCAGTACGCCTGCTGCACCTACGCGAACTGATATCGAGTTTTTCTGAAGATCAAAGTCAGATCAAATTATTCACTTCACTAATATCGTAAACGATTCATTATGAATCGCAAACATTAAAAATTAAAAGTCTCTTTTAATTAAAACACACGTGTCATTTCAAAAACACAGTTATTCATTCAAAAATCCCTTCACAACCGGTTGTCGGCGACTTTGTGACGTAAAAACGTCACTTTCTCCAATAAACGCCATTACCATTGTTTTAGAGTAATGACAGTACAATACGGACACTCGGATTCGATTTGATTTATCGAAGCGTGGGCCGACCAGACCCCGCGGTAAATAATTAGATTTTCCAATAATTCAAATTAAGATAACGATGTTTCTTTTTTTCGGCTGGTAACATTATCGGCGGCCATTATTGATGAGTGAATTTGAGGAGACAGCATGTCTTTTGTCATTTTGAATTTGGATCGTTGTTAAAAGCTTTTTTGTTTCTTATGGATATTTTTATTGCTTTCTGTATAATCTTGTCATTTTATAAATTGAATTAGGTTTTTTATAACATGGTAAAGTTGTAGAGGCGTGTCCAATTAGTAGGTTTAAAACAAGCCATAGAGTTGATGCAGCTTTAGTTGATATTTATAATAATGGAATTGTTAATAAGCTCGCGAATAGAGATAGTCAGACGCTGAAAATACGAGAAAAGTTTAAAATAATTTTATGTAACACAAAATTCTACATTTTATCATGTACACACGGCTACACTTCAAGCTATGCATAACCAGTATAAGCTGACCGTTACTTGTGCGAAAAGATTATACAAAGCGACGCCAAGATAAACTGGTTTTGTATAGCTTGAGGTGTAGCCGTGTGTACATATTAAGTTTCAAAAATAGGCAATAGATAAATTTATGCATTTCAAGACGTATTTTCGCATAAGAAAATACGAGAAAACTTTAAAATAAATTTATGTAACACAAAATTCTACATTTTATCTTTTACTAAGTTTCAAATAGGCAATAGATAAATGCATTTCAAGACGTATTTTCGCATAAGAAAATACGAGAAAACTTAAACTTTAAAATAAATTTATGTAACACAAAAATCTACATTTTATCATTTACTAAGTTTCAAATAGGCAATAGATAAATGCATTTCAAGACGTATTTTCGCTTAAGACGCTTATACTTAATTTGTTGTTAAAAATAATTCTTTGTCATTTTCTTTTTCAATCTTAAATTAATTACTTAAAAACTTTCTGAACGATTTACTTACGCAACATGGTTTAAATTATTAATATGTAACGTTATGTCAAGGTAAATTTACGCGCGGAGTTTGTGAGGTATTGCTTATTGTGCATTGAGGGAGTGCACAATGGCGGCCCAAGTACGATGCTCGTACTGTGAAGGAATTCTCCGAGGACTTGTTATGTTTGGTAATAACTGTATTTGGACTCTTTGTTGGAGGGTAGGGGTGTTCTTGGCTGTTTATTTCCATGTCTCATTTATTACTTTCAAGCTTATCTTCGCAGAAATTTGAATTAAGTTGCTTAAAGCGAGTCGTAGTGGTTGGTTAGTTATTTTTGCAAAAACTTATTTAAAGTAAGGTAAAGATATTAGTAAATACTTAGCAAGCATTAATGGAAAAACATTTAATTTTCAACTTGTACCAAGCAACAGAGATCTATTTATTGAATCTTTTGTAGCCAGGAAATACCAAATTCGCAGAAATTAGTCGCAAACAGGTTTTTTAATTTTTCAAGAGATTAAATAACTGTTTTTAAACTTTCGCGATTTGTAGACAAAATACAGATTCGGGTCTAATCGACTTCTACCCGAGACCACGGACGGTGTAATTCGGACGAAACGTCGTGATAAAAAAGGAATTTTGTGCCTTTTAAAGTTTCTACGCGATTAGACCTGAAACTGTATAGATTAAACCTCATTTTACAAACATCCTCGTTTAGCTAAACTAGCTGTGAGGCGACTTTGTGCGGCAATAAATTCTCATAAACGCTTTTTCTATCGGGCGTGGCATATAATAATAAATTCATAACGTTAAGTACCCTATTTAAAGTATAAACGCGTTACATAGTTATAAAACGATTCGAAAATACAGTTAAATCATAATTACGTAGTTTTACATTGCGGCATCACCGATCAAGTGATCTGACCCCTATTAACCTTTATCTAGTCGATAACCGTCCCAGAATAGAGTTAGGAAATACTAGGAAGACGGCAAATTAGTTTAGCATTAGTAAGCAGTACTTAGAAACTTGAATCATTAAACAGATTCGTTTCAGTAGATCCACTCTTATCCACAACATAATTAAAAAAATAAAAAACCCCCAACGAAAATAACAGCTGATGACCCTGAAACGGCTGAACTGATATTGATAAAACATGTCTAAGAACCACAGCTAGAAAACCAGCTTTTAAATAAAAAAAAACCGCACCTAAATCGGTTCACCCGTTTAAGAGCTATGGTGCCACAGACAGACACACAGACAAACATAGCGGTCAAACTTATAACACCCCTCTTTTTGGGTCGGGGGTTAAAAATAAGCAAAGTAAAAGTCGACAAGTAAAACTTCACTGAGATTATTTATTTACTTGGGCCTTTTTGTTGTTCAGGATAAGAAATATGCTGGGTAACTGTTTTTTTTTTCTTGTAGGTGTCATAGGTTGATACATAAGAGATTCGGAAAAAAAACGGATAGCAATCACAACAATATCCTCCTGTCCGCGTATAACAACATACCCATTTGGGATATGCTGTTTGGGAGTGGATGTTTGCTAGCTAAGATGTCGATTTCAGACCGCTGCAGTCGTTTCAGGCGCTTAAGGGTCCGTTGTGTTAATGGCGATAGCTCCATCTAATAACCGTGCAAGAGCACTTAGTCGATTTTTTACGTTTGTTCGATAACTTTTTTCCTAATGTAATAATATTTTAATTCTACACCTATACCTTGTTTATTTAAAGTTATAACGAAATAAATATTCGTTGTTTCATACCTACTAAATGTTTCTGTAGCCTTAATAATAATTATTGTTTGCAATTTAAAAAGATAAAAAAAAATGCTTTTTTTTACTCCTTTTATAGGATTCCTTGTGAATTTATTCGATGCGGCCATCGATGTGTGCGTGAGCTTGTTAGCGAAAATTGTATGAAGTGCACCTTCGGTAGACGATTGTTATGTGACTGTGGACACACACAGACAGGCAAATTGAATTCATCAGTGCATTGTAAGCGAGACAAATGTCGTTTTTATTGGACACGTCGGGGCTGATGCAAAATAATGTAGTGTCATCGCTATGATTTTAATATCAGTGGAGCGCAGTACTGACATACTTAGCGTGATGGTTCTTATGCCAGGCTGCGGGGAATTAATGGTCAATAAGTGTGTGTATGGTAATGTATACTGCTAGCTGCCTGGAGCGAGCCCCAGTGTTGCCAACTGTTCTGTCATCTTTGAAGCTAGATCTCTTGCAAAAAGTTTCCAGAATGCCAGATTTTGAAACCCTTAAAAGTTGCTAAAAGTAGCTACAGTTAAAATAATATAACAATTGGGAATATTTGCACAGAAAACCAAAACTTTAGAAAGAGACTAAACTAATTTATTAAGAAAGTGTGAGAATGAAAACCATGTCCGATTATTTCATTTTTTTTGGACTTGAAAATTTAAAAAATGTGTTAGGTTGTAAAGTTGCTAGAAAGAGTGGCTAAACAGTTTAGCTTCAATGTAAGTTGTAGCTGATGGGGTTACAAAAATTGGTAGATGTAGCTATAAAGTTGCTGAGTTGGCTTTACTGGCGAGCCCGCGGCTCTGTATAAAGAAGATTTATTTTTTTCGGGATGGAAAACTGTCCTTTATGACATAATTAAAAAAAAAACTTTATTTATAAACCGTATTACTCAATTAACGATAACTCAAATGATAATTTTAATATACTTAAGTAGTTAAATCATAATAAAATTATAATAATCAATGAATTTCAAAATAATGGTTGTTCTAATTTGTGATAGTATATTTGTACTGTTCTTAACTATGTGTATTCCTTCTGTTTTATTTCTTTCAGTGTACAATTAAGTACATTTATCTAACTATCTATATTTGTATTTATTGTCTATGCCTAATATAATGTGAATTTGGTTTATTTTAATTTACATTAACTTTTTATTTATTTTCACACTTAGAAATTTGCACACCTGTTATGGTAGGATACGGTATAAAGAACTTTTGTCATGTGTATCACCTCATGTATACCATACCCATATTCAGGTAAATAAATGATTTGATTTGAAAAATAACAGTGCAAATCCAGGATACATTTCACTTTTGTGTCAGATAGTTTAAAAATCCGTTTAGCTGTTACGGCATGTTTGAGTGCATCAAACGTACATCCAATTTGCTGTATTAGATTTACCTTTTGCATTTGCACTGTGTCTGAATAAATGCAATGGGATTTTAGTAGGAGTCATAGAGCTTGTGAAAGAGTTAAGCCGGAGAATTACTACTACCATGCCTGTTTTTGCCGCCAAGCAGCATTGATGTGTTCCAGGTTGAAGGCTAGTTAGTGGTGCCGGTGATATTACAGGCACATGAGACTTTTGACTTATGTCTCTAAGGTTGGCATGGCATCTGCATCACCTTGGTGTTGTAATAGGCGGCGGTAACCCCTTTCCGTCAGATGGCCCGTCGCCCTATTTGCTAATCTCAAGTCTCTCTTTTACATTTTCTGGGAACATTGTCATGATCGGAGTTTTCGTTGGTGCGAGAGAGCAACAGCAATCTTATTATCAGGTCTAGAGCCGGATTTAAAGCTTTGGAGGCCCTGGGGCAACGAAGAAGTGGACGCCCGTTGAATTGTTTTTAAAAAAGTACGTTGTGAATGTGAACTTTTTTCTGTTTGTCAGAATGGGTGTATATTTTTTTCTAATCTTAAAATAATTTAAATGCTCATATTGTGCAGGTCCTTCTCTTGTGAATGCCCCGGGATTAAGTGCCCTGTTACCTTCCTCTAAATCTGGCTCTGAGCAGATCTTTAGTTGACGCTGTTGGCCTGTTAACTGACCAACATTTGATAATACACTGCTCTGATATGCCATTTGTCATTTATTTGAAAGAAAGAGTGTTGGTTTCTATATTCCAATAATATATGTGGAAATGATCACAACAGTGTAATAGTTTTATCCTTTTTGTTACTTCCTCATCAAAAATTCTTCGATAAAACCCATTGAATATCTAACACATCGTTCAAAGTAAACGCTTTCTCCGATGAACTGTGAACCCATGTAACTTCATATTAGTCTCCTTATCAGTTGCCCAACGCTGAGCGATGTGGTTGCTGGGCCCACGGCGAGCGATCCGTCAATACACCCCGATTCATCTCGCCTTATCTGCAATGTATTGTACCATACAATCAGTCTTGTGTGTATTGTTCTCGAAATTTTGGGATATGTGGGTCTTGGATTAATGCAATATAAGTACTTATGCATGGTTAATATGCAGGTGAGACGATCGATTAGGTTTTTGTTGTGTCAATCGCAGCGCAGCAGTAATCTATAGGAACCTTTATTTTGACCATGTCGACAAGTGTTCATTAATAAAAAGTTTGGAACAGAACTGTTCTCCTTCCTTACATTGATATCTTTAGACACATAAGGGTCTTCCCACTCTTATCGATGCGGAATCTGCTTAGGCCGGTCGGAAAAAGCTTAATGTCTACGAGCAAAGGTGTGTACCGACGTTGTTTGCCTCAGCTCGGACCCTAAATGAAGTGGTGGGGAGACCCTAAATGAACTCTAAAAAACTGCCCTTACAAATTAACATCATAAATTCGGGATGTTGATTTTAAGGCTCCAAGAATTGTAATTGTAGATTAGTTGTTTGTTATCCAGAAAAGATAGAGCAGGAAATGAGTCACTTTATTGTTCATAATAATTATTGAATATTATCACCCTCTTACTCAAAGCGGGAGAGCAAAACGTCAAAAATTACACTTGAATTAATTTAAGAAAATAATAAGCTCACATCACTTATCACAATTAAGCAAAAGTTGCAAAATAAAACAGATTCACAGCAAAGTAAACCCCTATAATGCTGTAACTATTGTCTTATTACCTCACAGAAACATTAACTAAACCACAAATACAATAATAACTACAAAACACGATTCAGTATCTAATAAACCAAAGCTCACATTAACACCACATCGTGATCATCTTACTATTACACGTTTGAATCGTGAGAATATTACCCGAATTGCGAAATACTCGACTTGACAGAATCGAGTAGGTGAACGATGATCGATATAATGAGGGGAGAATGCAATCGATTACGAATGTTTAATGCATGGCGTACTGTTACGACTTAAAAGCGTACTTGAACATTAAAACATGATTCAACTTTTGTTTTTTCGATCGTTGTACTTTCAACGTAAGGAATAAAGTACAAGGTATTTTTTTGGAAAATGTTTGCAGAATCCTGCATAAAGAAGGCTGTTAGTGAACTGGTTACTGAAATGTTGTGATATGGTTCACTTATTTTATACAGCGGCCTTATATTGGCCGTATTTGAACCAATGTAATGTCTTGGAGCCAATACACCAATCGTCACTCTCCGCGCTAACTGTCGTATCTAGCAATTGATTAATTTATCAGTAGTTTCGTTAGCTGTGGCTTTATTAATGAATTAATAACTTTTTTATATTGCTCTTGGCTTACTCTTGGCTTCGTTAGTAGTTGCCATAAAGCCCTAAGGTATGTATCTATTTATTTATTTGTATTCATTTGAAGCAGATACGTCACGAGAATTTCTCTGAAAAATTATCAATTGCTAGTTACGACAGTTAGCGCAGAGCGTGACGATATTTGAACCAATGTAATGTCTTGGAGCCAATACAATACACCAATGTGTGGATGGCTCTCCAACGACACTTGGACAGCTATGTGAACAGTAGTTTGTTTCAAAATCCCTCATTTAATTTTGTAGTCAAGCTTGGACTCATCATTGAGTCCCATGTCTGGCCGCGGTATTAAACGTAGCCATTTACTAGCCAGTTACAAAAACATACACAAACAAAAAAAGAGGAACTAATATTTTTAATACTTCATGCTAAAAGTACTGCTGAAGTTTGGTGGAAGGAGATAATACAAATCAAGGTGGTTTGCGAGATCCAGCACTTCTAGAATTGAGGCAGTCTTTTTCGACCTCAGTTTATTTTCTAATATTATTAAAAAAAATCGAACCTTACATTGTTTCTGTACAAGGGCTCTCAATTCTCTCACACATTTTTCAACTGTCTGTCTTTGCTGGCTGTGTAAAGTTGACATTTTCAGTTTGCGACAAATGAAATCACCTTCCATTCGATATAAATAAATTCGCTCTGGCATTTAATTGCCGGACAAAGGTTTACCCTGAACCGTATTTCATCCATTAGTTAATTGACATTTCTACCGATGCCTTATAAAATCATCCAGCATTTATGTTCAAAGCAATCCTTTACAAACTATGTATTTATCATAATTATGTGACACTAGCTGACCCCGCGACTTCGTCCGCATGGAAGTCGGAAAATATGTACTCCATTTTTTAAATCTAATCACATCTATTTCCAATAAGGTTACTGCTCATCACCCACTCTCAAAAGCGTGATAATTTGTAACCTATAACGTGACCCGCTCTATAAAGAACATTTTTGCCACAACTAAATCTGTTTAGTAGTATTGGCGTGAAGCTCAAACATACAAACAGACAGAAATTCTAAAAACTTCAGTTTCGGTATCAGGACCGTTAAATATATTTTTTCAATTATATTCCATGCATAAGTCTTGCTTCGTTACGATTTTATTATATGAATAGATATTCCATCGATTTAATTAAATTCCCATTAAACTAACATTGTTAAATCCATTCGGGATTAAAATTCCAACAAAAGACGCTTTCATTTTCACTTTCATTAAATCCTTTTCATTAATAACCTCATAATTTCTTCAGTGTATAACCCTACCAAACTTTTGAAAACCGAATGCCAATAAAACGTGGACATTATTGGCTGCAGGGTTGATCCCCGAAGTTTACAGAGCGCTCCACTTAAATGAATTTGTGCTTTGAACGCGTACATGCGAGCACAGCGTCTGTTATACGATACTGTTGATGTTGCCAACCCTGTTCGTTGGGGGTTTAACGTGCTAAGTAGATGTAGGTATGTTCTGGCTGGAATTTTGGATTGTCATTGTAAAGGATTGTTATATCAAATATGTAGGTGAGAGGCTGTCAAAATAGCAATTAATGTTAATTCATAACCCATCAAATTTATCTCTTGCTAAATTATCTCTTGTCAATTCGGAACAAAAACGTAATATTTTGTTATTAACATTATAAAACATATCTGTTTTGTCACTAAATAGTATAAAAGAAAGTCGCTTCCCGCTGTCTGTCTGTCCCTATGTATGCTTAGATCTTTAAAACTACGCAACGGATTTTGATGCGGTTTATTTTTAATAGATAGAGTGATTCAAGAGGAAGGTTTATATGTTATAATACATTGCACCCGTGCGAAGCCGGGGCGGATCGCTGGTTTAATATTAAATTTAATTACACATAGGACGAATGGGCTTTACAAAATTTTAATAGTGATTAAATTACAGCGTTAAAGTTAAATGGCATTCTCTGAAACCTTATTTTTAGAAAATTCACACAATATTAATAATACATTTCGTCTATTAAAGCATCTATTTTGTTTAATTTTATCAAAAATCTCCAGATCTAATTGTGCAAAAGTATAAATAAATAAAACATCAACGTTAAACTTCTGTTAACGACGATACAGTTTCGCTGCCCGCGGCGTCCACTGATCCAGACATTTCATTACTATCCCAACACTATTGACCAACAACGCCTGACCTCTCTCAACCCCACACGCTAACCCTCTCAACCCTACACCTGAAAGAACCAGCGGGGAGCGGGAGCTCAAGTTTTTCCGGTCCATAATTTGTACTCGCGTAATTCCACACTAGTTGTTCCTGTCAGTTTGTTTGACGGAATTTGCATAGTTATTAGCCCCGGCTTTGTTTATTTAATAGTGTATATTTGTTTTATTCTCAGTTACAAAGGGGCGTTTTTAATTATTTTGGGATTTGTATCGTTGAATTGGGATTAATGTAAAATTTTAGATGCAATAGTTCTTAGTAGCTATACTCTACTACATTCAATATTAAGATTTAAATCTCTTTGAACATTTTAATTTAAAAGGAGACTTTCGACGGTGTATTTGAAGTTATTCGAGTAGCAATTTTTTTAAGTGTTTTGTGTTATCGATGTCGCTTACAAGATGAAAGGAATCGAATGTTGACTCGATCTGATAGGAGAAAATTGTATTTTCCAATTTAACTCTATGTATTTTACTTTTTTCCTTATTGGTATTAACTGCATAGCATATGTAAATAATCTTGTCTGTCTTTATCATTGCTTGTATATTACCGGATTTTATATAGGGAAAAAAAAATGCATTATTCATACATATTGGACACAGAAATAAACTTCGATAAAAAAGTGGAATATTTTTCAAAATAATGTATTACTAATTATAAAAATACAGATTCCGGTCCAATAGCGTAGAAAATTTAAAAGGCACAAAATACTTGTATGTAAGTAATTCGGTCGAAACGTTGGGATTAAAAAGGTATTTTATGCCTTTTTTTTCTACGCGATTAGACCGGAATCTTTATTTTTATAATGTGTACAAATCGCGAAAGTTTAGAAACAATTAATGCATACCTAAGTCTGTTATCATTAAGTGGAAGTAAAGTATTTTAAGTTAAGTACAAAAAAGAGATAAAATACTAGCAAGATAGGTAATGTATATATTTTTAAAACATCACATATATTTTTGCTATCCTTCTTGTTAAAACAATAAACAACTATTATTCAATCCGCGATACAATATTATTGCAAGTATTATTGTATGTAGATCGGCTCGCGTGGGTCTGTTTGCCACCGGCCATTGTCCTGTCGGCTAGGCTAGGCAGCCTGACTTGCGGATACGCTAGCACACACTGTGACTGGAGGAGCAGGATTAAAGTTGTTGGATATTATGTTTGCTTATTCTTTTAGAAAGAAAGAAAGAAAATACGTTTATTTGCGGTAAACATGACAGAAAAAAGAATATAAAACACAAAAACAAAAAATAAGAAAGTTGAGGGAAACATGCGTCACATCCACGCAAAACGGCTATTGCTCAGCATTATGCTGAGACCCTATGCAAGACAGAGCCCCAGCGCTGGTTTTCAGCGACAGCCGGCGTTCGGTGCAGCAAACAATTATTATTAAAAAATAAATAAATAGTATGATTTGATTTACAAGTGATAGAATATACTAAACAGGAAAATAAAAAAGAAGAAAAGGAAATAGACATCCTCATTTTACGGTTTATGTAGTGGCAACATTTCGAAGGGTCCTCTTTGATATTTTGACGTGCACTCAACATGCACCAAAAAAATAAAATTATGATGTAGCTCTCACTTTAAGCTCTCCATATGGATGCAATAAAGTAGTTGGTACTGTGTCCAAAGGAATTAAAAAATTATTAGTTACGGTTGACTCACACGCATTTTTCGGGTTTGACCGACTAGTTTCGGACGGAACTGTCAAACGGAGCCCTTAATCATGAGCTGAACACGAAACGAGGTCACGAGTCGAATTTAAATAGTCGGGTGATCTCGAAATGCACGTGAGTAAACCGTAACTAATCATAAAATGAATTTGTCGCGAAAGTGTAATAATAAAACGCAAGCATTAAAAAATATCTGTAATCAGTATTTAATTGCCTTGTTGGTGGACAGCAAGTATCGTCCCTCGCATGCCTAACTGTCCTATCTCCGTTATGTCAATTGTTCAGGACAAGCGTATTGCGGTTACGACATTTCTTACTAACATAAAAATGAGATATTATTATGTTGCCGTTCAAAATGGTTATATTTTGAGATCCAAATAACATAGAGATACGAGGATTAGTGAAGTATGTTAAGAATCACGAGTAGAAAAATGTAGCGGTTCTAACTCAAATTAGCTAAAAAATGAGATAGGACTTTTATGCGAGCGACGGTATGTGCTGTATGGGTGAGTGATACTTGAGGTCCTTTGTCACGCCCCGCCACCGCTCCGCTTTCGCCACCGCTCCGCTTTCGCCACCGCTCCGCTTTCGCCACCGCTCCGCTTACGCCACCGCTCCGCTTCCGATTACGAAAACACGACTTAAATTGTCAGTTTGTATCCACGCCATTATCCTACAAACTAAAGATCAAATAATTTCCTTCTTGTTGCTATACCAACTAGGATCGGTTTCCAAAGTTTCTCCACTCAACATTTAAACAATAGTTCAGCAGACTAGCCGTTGTGAGGCCCGAAACCCGACACCGGCACGGCCGGGGCTCGAACCCACTGACCGTATGTTCTGCAATGTGGACACGCTTCCTCGAATCCGAGGGCCGATCCCTTTTATGTCGAGACATGCCTCGTGAGCAGTCACTAAGATTAACTACTCGCAAATTGTTGTCTCTATAGGGTTTGTGTACTTATTTATACGGATATGTATTTAATATAAAAGATGTTTCTTCTGTATCATAACTTTGGTAAGACATACCTATTCATATTTATGATTGTTAACGGTTCACTCACGTGTGGCAACCGGTCTAACCTTAGGATATCGGCATTGCCCAGTATCTTACTGTGTCGCGGAGGTCTGATGGTAGTCGCTCCGTGTAAAATACTGGTATTCAGCCGCATCTGGTTACACTGGAAGCTGATTCCAATTCCAACATACAATATGGCCGACGTATCTTGGCGAGTCAAAGTCAAATAGTTTTTATTTCAAGTAGACCAGATCCCTGGTACTTTCAAAAGGTCAACACTAGGTGCTCGGTTCCAAGTAGTAGGTCCTTTGGAGAAGAACCGGCAAGAAACTCCATAGACACTCTTTTAAAAAAGTAAATGTTTTGTCAATTTTCATTGTAGTAATGTAAAAACAACGCAGATTAATGTACATGTGGTTAACAACATGAAAAGTAATGAGAAAGTTAGCCTTTTAAAACGATTGCCGTAGCAGTTACGAGCTGACCAGTCCCAACAGACAGCACCCGTTCATGAGCATGACGCATACATCGGTCGGCGTCGCTCAGCTCAACCATGTTGCAGGGAACTCAACGACCCGATGCACAACGTCACCATCAGCAGAACATTTCAGTGAGCATGACAGACTCATACCGATAGACAATAGGCAGTCAAATAATAAGAATGAAAGTGTAACACTAGATGCTGCATGGTCCTCACATTTTACAGCCTTGCGTAGGTATTAACAGAATAATATTAATAATTGCAATTCAATGTCAAACTAATATAAGCAAATATTAGCAATAAATAAATTAAATGAAATGTCAAAGAAAAAAAAAACAATCAAAATTGGAAACATTAGATTAAAAAATAAGATAAAATAACATACACAATGAGTCAAAAAAATAAAAAAAATAATTACAATAAGTAGGCATTTGAATAATGTCCGTTTGTTCTGTTAGACGGTGCCAGAGGGTCGCAGTGTGCAGGAGGGAGTCTGAAGTTAGTTGTTTGGCTGCGCAATGAATCTTTTAGAAACGAAATTGTCTACTGCGCAGCTAATCAGCTAACTTCAGACTCGCCAAGATACGTCGGCTGTATTGTAGTTGGGAAAATGCTGGGCAGATAGATACGATTAACTCAAGTGCATTTTTCGGGATTGCCCGACTAGTTTCGAACTCACTCACGAACTCGCGACCTCGTTCATGTTCTCATGATTAAGGGCTCCGTTTGGGTCCGAAGCTAGTCTGGCAATCCCGAAAAATGCACGTGAGTAAACAGTAAACAGTGCAGTCCAGTTCAAAATTGACATTAACACATTTTAACATTTATAATTACCGAATTGATTAATACCTATGTATTAAACATTGGTATAATAATTCGTTTAAATTATTATTCTGTGTCAACATTTCGTGCCGAAAGGTTGTATTAAGGTGATACATAAACTGTAATGCAACCGTAATACGCAAATAAAGATATGATTGATTGCAAAGTGAGCTGCGTAATTTAATAGATGGCTTTAATTAGTCGTTATACGATAAAGTTCAGTCCACCTCTTCAAAAACTAGTGTAAGTAAAGTTAGCTAGTATTTCAGATACTATGCTTACGAAAGGCATAGCATTATGTTACAAAACTGTGCCGCTGGGCGCTCCAATCGAAGAGGTTAATTCTCAGAGGTTGATCGCTTACCCTTTGTAGATCATTATTATGGTAATGGCTGAATTATCGGTTAACGAGCTCGCGATCTCTGAGTTACCGATATATTTTAGATACCGATGCTTTTAAATTATAATAAATCATTCATAATGTTGGTCAAGGCTGTACTTTTATAAAGAAGTACCGTTCTATATGTTAGATTTACAGAGCTATGCAATGGAGAAGGAATAGTTTTCCGTTTTAGAAATGTGTCTGAAACTCTGAAATAAATCTGCCAGGAACCTAATAGAAATTCTGTCTGGTTGTCTGTGAGAGAATGATGGCAAAAGGGGAACCCGTTTTTGTCTTTCTTTAAATATGAGACATGTTGGCACTTGACTTATAAATAGAAAATATGAGATACAAAACACACTTCAGTTCAATAAGAGAAGGCGGGCAAAGCTTCAACCGGTCAGCTTATTCCACGTGAGAAGAGCCGGGGGCGAAAGTTAGTTAACGTTACATTTAAATTGGGTTCAGATTCCCGTTTAGAGTAAATAATGTTTGACAGCTATTGTGAATAGGGAGAGAAAGGTATTGCCAGTACTATCAAGCTTGACAGGCGAAATTAAACCAAATTATTTATCTATTTATCCAAACCTTAAGCCGAATTTACATTACGAAACTGGTGGCATGAAAGTAGTTCCGTGACATTAATTTCATCAACAATTTCACGTGTAAACGTCAAGTTTTAAAATGCGTGCATCGATTTCACGACACTGAAACAGTTTTGTGCCGCGCGCGATTTTTGGATAAAACTAGTGTCATGCAACTAACGTCATCGTATAAACGCGACACGAAACTAGTGTGCGAAAACGCCTGCGCTGATAGGATGTGTGTTTTTTAGTCGGTAGTCGAGGCGGAGTAAGTCGAAAAAAATATTAAAATGTCAAAACAACGTTGGACAGCTGATAAAAATATAAAAATTTATCAATGAATACCAGCGAATAAAGAGAATAAAGCTTTGATGTTGGCGGAGCCATGAACACAGACATACTGTGGATTTCACGACACTATTATTTTTAGTGAAACTAGTTTCATAGGTATTGAAAGTAGTGTCATGAAATTAATTTCATCATGCATGAAACATGTTTCGTAATGTAAATTCGGCTTTAGTTTAAACCACAGATACAGTGCGTTCACTCCATAAAGACGCCCCTCACTCCTTTTTGTGAGAGGTAGACGCGTGATGCGTATGCACACATCTCTTATTATTATATTAGTGTGCGTGTGCACACATCTAACTATTGTGTGGCGATACAACTAACAGAATAGCATTTTAAAATGCACACTTTTGCTCTGTAGCGTATTTAGACGAAGAGTGGGGCGCATGTTCGTGAATTAAACTATCTGTAACAATTGAAGTCGATGAGTGCAATGGCTGAGTGATTTGTCTTCTGAACTACAGCCGCAGTTTCGGTTCATGTCCGGATCAAATATTTGTATAACCCTTAGATAATTGTTTCGTGTTTGTGTATGTGAGATTCGTGTCTGTAATCGGAGTGTGTCTTTGTGTCACACTACACAGGAGAAATACTAGTAAAAGAAAAGAAAAAAGATAGATTAATTGGCACAAACAACACAGTTCAATGGAACATAAATAAAAAGGAATAAAAACAATTAAATGTAAGTGCCAAAGGGCTATTAGCTCAGTATTTTGTGTGGGGCAATGTTTTTTTTTCTAATCGTCGAAAATTATTCTCCAGCGGGTATTCTCCAGCCAGTATTCTTTTAGA
The DNA here is from genome assembly GCA_905220435.1 of Amphipyra tragopoginis. Lineage (NCBI taxonomy): Eukaryota > Metazoa > Arthropoda > Insecta > Lepidoptera > Noctuidae > Amphipyra > Amphipyra tragopoginis. Next base: position 25,095,640 of record HG992008.1, on the reverse strand, counting down.
ATACTTTCTATTCTCATCAGCTCCGATTCTCATTATCTTCACGACATTACTGCAGTCTCGTTATACCCCCTCAATATTCCTGGGCCGGCTATAATGGCCCATAAGTTAATTAAGTGGAGATTTCCGACGGAGAAGAGCGGCGTGCGCTCAATGTGGAGGGGCCAGAACATCATAAAATTAATTAGTCTTAAGTAATTTATTTTGTTAATTTATGGGGGCAAAAGAATGTAAGGTTGTGTTATGAAATTTATTCGCGAGTTGTTCTCATTGTTCAGAGTTCAGTTTTGTTTATGAGGTCGTGTTATGTAGCGTCGCGGGTTCATGGGTCGTGAGCTCGAAGCCGACCAGTGTAAGACGAAGGGTACATTGCTTTTTTTACGTTTCCTTTCCATTTCAGTCCTGCTTTATTATCTTTGTTTCTGCTGCATTCCTGTTTTGGCTTCGAAATAGAGTATTTTCAGATCTTTCAATCGTATCATAATCAGAAATGAATTGTCAGTCATTTTAGCCAGTGCCAAGTTCACATTTTTGTATTCAAACAGACAGAACAGCCGTTTTTCATATTTTTCAGGGCTAAAATCATGTCAAAATCATGAAAGTTGTCTAAATCCATTTTTCTACTAGGATAATCTAACAAGTATTTTATTGATTGTAAGCTAGTTTATCTTGGAGAAAGCGTAGCATTCCATCTACGTGGCGCTGGCGCAGTTGACGTTGAAACTGACAGGTGGCGCGATCAATCACAGTAATCCGAAAAGCTGCTTCAATTCCAAACTATAGAAGGGCAGTCTTCAACCTAACGGTGTAATAAATATTATAGCTACAGAATATTTTATAACCACAAAATGGTTTGATGCCTTCTTCTACCAAATACACGCCGAAGACAATATTAATTTGTGGACCGCCTTTGCGGAATAGTTGTCGCGTGAAGCTCGGCTGCTGATGGTAAAGTTTTCGAATTGGACACGTCATTACGTCATAGGTTTTTTAAAAGGAAATGGTTTATTCCAGTGTTGCAATAGTGCTCAATAAATACCGATTGGTTCCTCATATAATGCGTATATAATTTAAAACGGTCATCGGCGTAATGTACATTTGTGCTATTTTTATAGAATTTACATAATATGTAATTTAACGAGGTATTACAACCCTGTTCCGTGTTGCTGGCAAAATAAATAATTCTACATACAAATACAAGGTTACTCAGAAAGGGGGTACTAATCCAAAAGGATGTTAAAGTACCCATAATAATGAGTAAATTTTGTTCTACCACTTTCCCCAAAACTCAATAGTTTAAGGCGCTACCCCCACCGAAAGTGGCGCCACTTCAGAAAAAAATCATTATTTCTGTCAATACACAACACATTGAAATTTCGTACGTGCAACATTTTAGTCAGGTGTTGTAGAAATTTTCGAACAAAAAATATCAACACTAGAGCTTCTGGATTCGAAGTTTTAGCGATAAGTACCAAAAACGGCCGTTTTTAGCATTAATTACAAAAACTTCTAACCTAGGATGTCAAGTGTTGTTGTTTAGTGTTCTTAAATTTCTACATCACTTGACTAAAATGTTGTACGTATGAAATTTCAATATGTTGTGTATTGACAGAAATAATGTTTTTTTTCTGAAGTGGCGCCACTTTCGCTGGGGGAAGCGCCTTAAGAGAAGTGGATGTTCAAAAATTACAAAAAAAAAAATGCTAAAATGTATCTATCTGTGTATATATTTTAGGTCATATTTGGGGTCACAAATTAGAAGCCCCATTTTCTGAATTCGTAACTAAAGTAGGGACGAATAATTTTTGAAAAAACTAAAATAAAAATTATTTTACATAGAAATAAATTATCGAATTTTGAAATTATAACACTTGTTTTAAAACCGTCATCAGTGATACTTTAACTGGCCTGCGGATTAGTACTCCCTTTCCGACTTACCTTGTATATTTCTACGTCAACGTACGATGGACTTCGATAGACTTGATTCTAATTCTTCGGGGTTATAGGCGTAACGCCTGTATTAATTAATAACCAACAATGAACATAATGCTCGCTTGTTGACAAGCAACTAATCTGTTGATTGCGATACATAAACAACACAGCTTCTGATCCGACACCCGATATTGGATTAATGTTGACAGCTGAATTAATTAACATGTCATTATTAACCGGCGCCGGCGGCTCCTCTGATTCTGTCGACAGGTATCTAATTCGATACCACTGCGAAAGTAGAACTGTCAGAAAATTCTAAAGATAGAAATATGTCTAGCTCTACTTCTCAAAACGGTAGGCAGTTTGCAGTAGTTAGGTCACTAGCAGTTCTACCACCAGAAGCCTCCACGAGTGACGATACTTAAGTACATCCGGCGCACCCTGGGCAGTCAGTAGGGTGGAGTGTTTTTTTTTTTTTTTAAACTTAGTTACTCCTGTATCACCAATGGATGATCGACATTCTTAGAGATATAAAAATAAAATTTCAAGTTCCTACGTTTACATCTTAAGGTGTCGCATCAAATTTAAAAGTTAAAGAAAATAACAAAATTTGTTTTTTATAAAGTTTTTATTTAAGTTAACACATTATCACTTAGTTTTATTGGATCGCCAAACAAGGGGTATCGCAAGTCTTTTCGAGATTTTGGCATTTTATTGACGAATAATCAGACTTTTTTTAAACTTGTCGTTTCGTTACCACTTAAATGAGAAAGTTTAAGAAAACTATACAAAGAATAACAACACCCTTTAAAGTAACGTGAAATATAAGTTTTATTACATATAGATACACAATAACATTGACGTGCAGGTACACGATAGACGTAAAAATTGTTTTTTTTTTCAAATTACCCTCATAGCGCGCCACCTCAAAATAAAGTCGTAGGGTTTTGATTTTTAGCATGAATAAAGCTTTGATATACGGTCATCGGTTAATGACACAGGAAAAGGGAAATTAAAAAAAAAAACAATTTCTCTCCACCCTGGCAGTCAGCCTCGCTACCAAACTTTACTGTCTGGCTAATCTTTTCACCACAGCATGAGCTATTCTCATAATTAGCTCGTGCCGACACGTGAGAAGAAAAAGGTCTTATGCAATAGGGAAATAGTTTATGAAATTGTGTGACTTCAGTTATAACAATACCAGTTGTCACTGTAGTTCCTCACGCGTAAAAAGTTATTGGTTTTTGAGGATGAGAAGTACCTTATGTGTTTACATTCTACCTCCGATGCAAATGTCATTTAAATCTGTTCAAGATTCTGGGCTCTACAAACATTTAACTAATCTTTCATTGAATAGTTGCATTGCTAGAATCTTTGGTAATTTACTTTTTATTCGCACGCCTATTTGGCCTTAATTCTTATACAAAATTAAAATTGACGAAAATCGACAGTTTAGTTCGATGTTTGCCCCCGAATGCCGCCCCCATCCCCCCACTTCCAGCGTGACATAAACTTTTGTATTTTCAATATTAGAAATATTCGCTTGGTTAACAAAATATCGACCGTATCCCATTGTAATTTCGCTGTACATAAGATTCAGCAATCAATCCGACGCGCCGACAGTTGGCTTCTGATCCGCCATCCTACACCGAGTTAGTTTCGGACACGGTAAGACAAATTAGCACATAATTACGAAACGAGCGTGTAATATGTTTAGTTGTACCGCCGTTGGACTTCATGCCACCCACGCGAAGTAATAGTGACGGTAACAAATGTTCTACTTAAGTTATATTAACTCTAGTTTATTTATATTTAATTACGTAATTTTGTTTTCAATGTATTATACGTATACTTCACTACATACATAGTATAAAACAAAGTCGCTTCTCGCTGTCTGTCCCTATATATGCTTAGATCTTTAAAACTACGCAACGGATTTTGATGCGGTTTTTTTTAAAAGATAGAGTGATTCAAGAAGAAGGTTTATATGTATACATAGGGACAGTAGTAGTATTAAACAAAGTCGCTTCTCGCTGTCTATGTACAATGTACATAGGTTCTAGCTTCTGCGAAGCTTAGAAATATAATAACGTGAAGAATATTTTGAGAAAAATTCCCACAATACTCGATTAACCGGTTGCGTACCGCCTGTCGTCTCAGGACGACACTTAATTGTCTTATCTAATGTGTCTATAATTACCGTGCTTGAGGTTTTAACTTATCAAAAGAAACTGGAATTACGGGACATTCACCAATCAGATAAATATTTGTTTAAAAATAGTAAGTCTGCAAACAGCAATATGTCTGGAAGAACCAATAAAATCCTTAGGGCTGTCGTTAAGTAGTAATTTAGAATCTAATGAGTTTGCGTTGTTTAATAATAAATTCATCGTTTTACGGCTAATAAATGGAGAGTTTTAGTGACTAGACTTATATAGATGCTGCTTGGAATTAGTTTTTCAATCTTAATGTCCTTTTTTAGGGGTGAGTAAAGGTCAAAATTCCTTGAGATTTAATAATAGGTGTAGGTACTCTATATTATCTGGTCACTGACGCTTTTTTCCTTTGGTTCTCTAATGACTTCTGTTGTCAAACATAGTAATATCACAGTCTACCTATATCTTACTCCTTACAGTCGGTCAACGTAGAACATTGTCGCAGAGAAATCGTGCGGGGGGTTGCGGGGTGAAGGAGCGGAGGTTATGTCCCGAGTAGCCATACTGCATACTTGGGACATAACCTCCGCCCCTACATAATTTTGACATTTCATAGGACCTGTCAAATGTATGGGCGTTCACCCACTGTATGTAGTAAGTAGGTACACTGTGTCCTGTGGTAATATGTAGGGAGGGATGAATCCAAAATAAATCCATCAGTCGACGCCATCGTCTTTAATATCCCGATAGAGCTATCTATGTAAACATTCCTTGAGTCAGGCTAAACATTTCTTTCGTCAAGTTGCAGCCCTGAAAAAAATATCATCAAACCTGGACTATACGCAAAATCTATCACCATCATGTACGTTGTCCCTACCACTGCCTAACGAGTCTCCTGCGGCGCTAAATCAAATCTGTCTCGAAGTCTCGAACATAACAATTGTACGGTATATCGCTTCGCGCGTAATTGGTGGAGCAGTAAACGTCATCGTATATCGTTTATTGTGAGTGCTGAGACCGTGGTACCTGCTTAGCCTCATTGACGTACGATAAATACGGTGAGGTTAGGATCTCCGTGTGGGCTGCGTTTTATTGGAGTTTACCAGCGGTTATGTATCGTAACGCTCTTACTAAGGAATGATTAGGATTGTAAGTAGTTCTTCGGTAAATTGCGTTTGGACAAATATGGGTAGGTATACCCTTTTCAACGTAAGGTGTACAGCGAATATCAAATATTTTACAAAACAAAACATTGCATCGTTCAATGTTTTTAAACTTCCGCGATTTGTACACATAAAAATACAGATTCGGGCCTAATGGCGTCGAAACTTATAAGGCACGGCATACCCTTTTAATCCCGACGTTTCTTTATAATATCCGAAGGTATTTAGTGCCTTTTAAGTTTCTACGCGATTAGACTCGAATCTGTATTTTTATAAAACACCGATCCTCTAATTTACGGTTTTTGCTGATTTATTTATTTTGTAAAACCAACAGCAATAAAATGGAGAAAAAAAATTACAATATGTGTCATAAAGCCAATTACAGGTTTTCACGATTAGCGATAGACTTTAAAATCATAAAACTTAAAGGACACATAAGCAGGACAACTAAGTTATGTTTTAAGTAAAGCTTATAAATTATCAAAAAACTTAAGGTTGAGCATCCTTCTTGCCGTTGATGATGTCGTTTACATTTCTTCGATAGCCGTCTCTTTACGGCTACAATTAACGAAATTACCGCTATATCATGACAGGGCTTTCGTTGAATAGAGCATAGTTTATGCAGAAATATCATGTCGAAACTAACAAGTTACCAAAGAACGAAAAAGTCGGTAAGCTGACTCGAATTTTAAAAAGTTTTGTTAAACTTTTTTCTTCTTGTGATTTTTATGGTCGTGAATGTTTAGACGGCTAAACGCAGGAGACAGTAAGACATTAAAAATCCTACACCAAAAGCAGACGAACTCAAATCACAAGTTACAGCATTAGTTTAACGGCATAGATACCCATAAAAACCTCGTAAATAAATAACTAAACGTCCATAATTATAATTTACGACATTCCCCCGATCGGGTGCAGTTTCTTAATAAAGCGAATTTACTGGCGTTGTAAAATCTATTATTTCTCTTAGAGCTCGGGGTGTAAATTAAGATTATTTGGTTCCTGTGTTCGTTTTATACCGTTGCGGTTGCGAGAAAGGTCACGGGATGCCGCAGTGTTTTAGACCGACTAATATTTTCTGGTTTGCGGAGTCGCTTAGTCCGGGATTTCGTGTAATGGTTTTCTTGGCTCGGCTCTCGGAATATTTTATTCTCTTGCTTATTCCCGTTGGTGTATCGTTATGCCACATTTTTGACAAAAATTTTATTTTTTAAACTGGCTTCTTCAAAAAGGAGGTGAGGTTCGTTCACCACAATTTCTAATCTCCGACATAAATATGCGCTGATTTGGATGATTCGTGTTTTGTTTGATAGAGTTTTTTCCCGAAATGGTCCCATTTCCATTTGGTAAAGATCTGATGAAATCTTTAGACTCCTGAATGACGAACAGTACGCATAATGTGATTGGTTACGAGCAGCGTTTTTATTAGGTCTAACCATGTTTTAATTAAGGCCACTAAAAATAAAATAAGAAAAAACTTGTTAGGTAACAAAAAATAAAACCGACTTCAAAAAACTAAAAAAATAATTACCATTATATCATTAACAGTTTTGAAAGTGCGTTCAATTAGGTTCAGCGTGGATTAGTACCGACCATGTGAAGAAAATGAAGAGGAGGGATGAAACGCATGTGACCAAAAGAGTTATGAATATAAATGTGGATGGATGGAGAGGAAGAGGGAGGCCAAAGAAAAGATGGATGGATTGTGTGAAGAAAGATATGAAAGAGAAGGGAGTCAGTGATATCATGGCGGGTGACAGGACGGAATGGAAGAAGAAAACGTGTTGCGCCGACACCAAGTAACATAGGATAAGGGCAGGAAGATGATGATGTGGATTAGTACCGATCACTGAAACTATTACCTAGTTTTTTATTTATTTATTATAGTTAATTAAAACGGTATAACACCAGTTACAATAATTAACATGGAAACAGAAAACAAAACATAACAGTAAAACACCCAGTAGACAACAATTAATGTTTTAAATTAAAACTAACATGGAACAGTGGATACTCTTGCATACTTCCTCTCACAAAACGTCAGACTTAAACGCATTAATTTATTCCATTCATCCGCAAACACTCACAACACGTTTTTTGTGTTCTTTAGCAGGTCAGGTGAGGTATAATTAAACTGAGAACTATAGGTAAAACTTTGTGTCTTTATTTCAAAACTCTATGAACTAGTACAGATAACACATGACTATATGCGACACCGGCCAGGAGAATACTGCCCGCTCCCTCAGCGGAGCGGCAACGCATACGAAACGCCAAACATGCCGCGTCAACGATTTTACAATATTGTGTCACTACACGTTTTATAATATAGTAATTATGTTATTCGCTTTATTTAAAGGTTTTCTACTTTTGCTAACAAAAAGTAAAAAAGGTCTCGTTTAACCTTTAAAATGAAATCCCACTTATAACTCCACTATGAAAGTTGAGAACGCCACTTGGGGAACAACAATAAAATCTAATATTCCTCTGTTCCGCTGTAGTCTGGCGTAAATGAATATTATTCACTTTGCTTGTTTTATGTGGGTGTCTCTCGGGTAGCTCGTAAGATTCCTTAGTAGTCTGGCTTTGTCGGTGTTATTAGCGCAGAAGTCTTTAGAATTTCTTATACATGTGACTATTACAGTTCTATTGTTGACTAGTCTTGTGTTTTCACTGGAGGTTAGATCATTCTTCATATAAGTAAATTAATGAACAATAGCTTAGCCGGTTGCGCGTGTCTTGGACAGAAAAATAATCAAAATTTCGGTCTATCGTCGGCGGCCTGTCAAAACCTCGTACCTAAATACAAATTTTGGTCAAACATGGTTTATGTTTTAGCAAGAAAATCTTGCAACTCATATTTACAACTGGCCTGAACTGGCCTAAGTTCAATTTGAATGCAAATAAGAAGTTGATTATGAATAAATAATTGATTTGTTTATCTGCTGGTATTTAACGACAAAAATCACATTTTTTATAAGAAAATCTTGTAATACGCATTGGACAAAATATGGTTCTCTTGGAAAAAAATATTACGAGAGTTAAAAAAAATCCTTTCGAGAATTCATGTTTAAATATTAATTACCTACATGATTAGTAGATTATAGATGATCAAACGAACTTCCTGAAGTGAAGTTCGATCATTATTATATGAGTCGCTTCATTCGAAGATATAGATTATTTACCAAGTAGTAGTCCTTTTATTCTACAGGCAACATCGCACAATTTCAGAGAATAAACTGTTTTTTTTTTTTTTTTTTTTTTTTTTTTGTGTCGGTACCTACATTACCGTTCATAGTTCTTGTCATTATGATATTACTCATTTTTTCAGAGATTTAGTACGAACAAAACTATTAGGGTTAAAATCACTGTAATTTATTGAATGTGATTTTTGATGGGAGAGGGGGGTTCTTATATCTTCGAATGAAGCGACTCATATAATAATGATCGAACTTCACTTCAGGAAGTTCGTTTGATCATCTATTATATATTCGTCGCTTCATTCTTCAGATATAGATTATTTACCAAGTAGATATTCAGAGAAACAAGTTTTGTTCGGGTATCTTTTAATTAATGACAACGAAACGTAGCTATACTTATTAACAATCACAGTTGTACTTATAATTATTGTGAAAATAAATAATTTTCTTAATCATTATTAATAATTAGTTATTTAGGTGCAGGAAATACGACTGCGTTTGCGAAATCATCTTCACTCCGAATAGGCCGGTTTTAAAATCGGGCAAATGCTGAAGACGTGCTAGTCCAACCGGCTGTCTTTCTGATAGTATCCACCGTTAGTCCAGCACTGCATGCGGCTGACGTGGCAGCATGTCGGGTGCTGTGTGCAGTGAACGTGTTTACGTCAACACCGCTTTCTGACAGCACCTGCTTAATCCATCGACTGATGGATTGAGCTGTTGCGGCTTTGTGTGGTTTCTTATAGGTTAATAAGAGACTTCCTACGTTCGTGGTCCTCATATTTTTTGTAACAAAAATATAATCCTTGAGGACTGAAGCAGGGCATATATTTATATTGTCTCTAAAGAACGGTAGGAATAATACTGGTTGATCTCGTCCGGGAGCGGATGTCTTAATGATGTCTGTTATAGCTATCTTTACTCCGGTTGAGGTGATTGAAATGTTATCCAATTTAATTAATGAAAAGGTTTGTACCCTGTGACCTGTGCAAAGAGCTAATAAAATAACTAATTTTTTGGTGATTTTTTCAATATTTAAATCTAAATTGGGGTACCAATTGGATACGTGATTAAACACTAATTGAGGATCCCAGGTAAAAGTATACTTAGGTTTATTAGGTTTAAGTTTGTAAGCTCCTTTCATTAATCGTTTGATACAATCATCAGAACCTACGTTAAAGTTTAGAATCAGAGATAATGCGGAGCGGTGGCTGTTAAGAGAGCCATATGAGCAACCTTTGTTAAATTGTTCCGTTAGAAAAGAGAGAACTGATGATTTTGAACCATTAAAAACGTCAATATTAACTGCAGCACAATATTCCCACCATAGCTTTAGTGTGACATTATATTGTCTCATAGTATTATCGGCTAGTGAAGCCAACATTAGGTTTAGCGAGTCGTGCGGGATCCCACGGCGTGTGAATGCCGTCCGCAGAGCCTCGCGATACCCAGGGTAAGGTTGGCGTGTAGGGGATGGTGCTCCCTGAAATGAGATTGAAGAAGAAATTTGTTAGGGTTCAGGTAAAGTACATGGGACTCAAGCAAACTTTGTAGGAGTGGGTACCATGGCTGTGAAGGCCAGTGAGGGAAAACTAGTATTCCCTTGGCACCATCGTCGATAACCTTGCGTAAACATTTTAGGATTAAAGAAAATGGCGGGAACGCATAGAAGAATTTGGATCGCCAGTTCAAGGTAAAGGTATCTACTGCGTAAGCATCCGGCTCTTGTTTCCAAGAAACAAACAAGTCACATTTGGCATTGTTGCGAGAGGCGAAGAGGTCAATATCAGGACAACCGAAGTGTTTTTTAACAATACGATAAGCGTCGTCTGATAACTCCCACTCTGTATCCGGATTCAACCTCCTAGATTCTTCGTCAGCACAATTATCTTTTGTGTTTACGTAAGATGCGTACAGCCAAATGTTACGCTTCTCGCACCATTGCCAAATGCATCTTGTCAGATCATTTAGGTGCGGAAACTGAATACCACCTAGGCGGTTTATGTAGCTAATTGCTGTGGTATTATCTACCCTCAGCAATATTGAACAATTTTCGTCATTACTAGCAAAACTTTTCAATCCTAGGAATACGGCCAGAAGTTCCAAGTAATTTATATGGTATTTCATTTCTGAAACTTTCCATCTGCCATGGGTCTTTTTATCATTACAAACAGCACCCCAACCCGTTCTAGAGGCGTCAGAATATATTTCTTTAATAAAACTTTGGTTTCTAATAGGACACATAACTGTGAAAATGTGATTACGCCACCAATTAAGGTCTTCTAGAACGGTTTTGGGAATTTTAATGGTATGTTCGTAATTATTATTATGTAGTTGTAATGCTAGAAATTTTTGTCGTTCCAACAACTTTGTATAGAGAAACCCATATCGAACTGCTGGGCAAGCGGCAACCAGAACTCCTATTAATTGCGCAAACTCTCGAATCGTACATCTTGGTAACCTAGTGAACTTTTTAACCGACTTAAAAATAGTGTTACGTTTATCGGTAGGTAACGATAGTGACATGTCGTATGTATTATACACGAATCCTAAAAATTTACAGTTTTGAGAAGGTTTCAATGAACTTTTTTCATAGTTGATTATGAACCCTAAACATTCTAAAAGTTTAAGGGTTTCATGTACATTCAAAATACATTCATCATAATCATTACCTATACATAATATATCATCTAAGTAAATAACTGATTTATGTCCCTGTTTTCGGAGGTAGGCTATGACCTCCTTCATGATTTTTGTGAACACTCTGGGTGCCACAGATAGACCGTACGGCATTGCAGTGAATTGAAAAGTAGATACGTTCGTAGAATTAGGGAATTGAAATTTAAAACGTAAGTATTTTTGGTCCTGTTCGGATACAGGAATTAATAAATAGGCCTCTTTTAGGTCAATTGTTGCTAAGTACCCGCCTTGAGGAATTAACTTAGCTGCCGTTCTATGATCCTCCATTTTAAAATGTGTACTTCTAATAAATTTATTCAGAGATTTCAAGTTTAAGATAAAACGTTTACCTCCATTAGCTTTTGGTGCTAAAAATATCTTTGATATATACTGGTCTTGGGTTGGTACGCAACGTGATATGGCCCCTAATTCTAATAATTTATTAATTGCTGTATCCATATCTCGAGTCTCATCGTAAGTAAAGTTGGAAGATGGTATAATAGACTGAGTAACTTGGGTATGAAAGGGGATTGTAAAACCATGTTTTATCCATGACAACACTACTTTGTTATTAGTTATATGGACCCAACAATTGAGGAAGAAGCGAATTCTGCCTGCATGTACCTTAATTATTTGTGTTGTGACACACGAGTCTTCGTTGTGTTGAAGCTCTTTGCTTGCGTTTGAGACTGCGACGGATATGACCGACGTGACGACACTGGTGGTCTCCTCTGACCTCCCCGCCCCCCCCTGTTCGACGGGTAACGAGGAGGTCCTGTCCAGTTTCCCTGAGGGGCAGGATGAGTCACCGCTGGTTGAGGGATACTGCTTTTTTGATTGGCCATTGTCTTTCTTATCAGGGAACCTTGTTTTTCAATAGCCTTACTTGCTTTTATTTTTTCAGACAGTGAGTTACCATATAGGGTCTCATCACGCTCTGAGTCTTGAATAACGTGAAGAAAGTTCTTTTCCAGACTTGGAGTAATTAATTTTATTCTGTCTTTAGTCAGACAGTGGTGCAAATCAGATAACAAGCGACAACCGTCGCTTAAATGTTTTAAGGCTATGACTTTATTGTCCGACTTAAGCAAAGTATCCATTGCTTTGTTTATCGCCGCTGCGCCGTTTCTTAACTGTTGTTGGAAACCAACCAGTTTTTTGTCGCGTCCTCTGACTATATCGGATACGGCGGCTGATATCTCCGCGTTTAATTTCGGTGACTGCAATAATTTGCAATTAGCGGGTATACGATGCTCTTTCATAAGCCTATCTTTATCCTCTTTTGGTAAGCCTTTTTTCAAAAGGGGAGTCCACAAACTGGCTAAGCTTTCGTGGATGTCTTCTCCGAAGTCTGGTGTACCGGACGTAGAACTTCCCAAAGCGGATAGTAACTCGGGGTCCAGACTTACTTCCGAAGTGGTCTGTGCTGGCGGGCCAGCCGGGTCTTCCACGAGATCAGATAACTCCTGTAAGGCAGGCTCCACTGCCTGGTCTTCATCATGCGGACCGTCTTGTGGTTCTTCGCAAAGCCCTACGGCGTCGCTCACATCTATAAAATTTATTATAAATGAGCGAACAAATAAGGCGGTAAGTCTGTAACGCATTTTGCGTTAATATTGTCTCGTGGATGGTCATTTGTAGATGTTGTGCATATCTACTCAAGATTACACATATTTTCTACATAAGTAGTCATAAAAGCATGACTCACAGTTAGCTCGCAGCTAATTGTGTTTTCGCAATTGACTCGCAGTCAATCCCGAATTAGTTTGGTTATAGTATTTCACTTTATAATGAACACTTGTACACTTACTAAAGGAATATTCAACTAACCTGGATTGTTTTCATCCTCCGATGAGTCTAACGGTCGTCGTATTCGACGCTTCTTATCCTCCAATTTCCTAATCTTGCGTTTATAACGCTCTAATTTTTCCTGAGAACTACGTTTCGGCATTTTAGTGAGGCGCGTGCACTCGTTGCCTCGCAAAAAAAAGGAATGAGTAATATCATAATGACAAGAACTATGAACGGTAATGTAGGTACCGACACAAAAAAAAAAAAAAAAAACAGTTTATTCTCTGAAATTGTGCGATGTTGCCTGTAGAATAAAAGGACTACTACTTGGTAAATAATCTATATCTGAAGAATGAAGCGACGAATATATAATGGTTCATTTTATATAAAACAAAAAAAACACTACCATACAAAAAAAAATAAGGAAACGGTTTTTTTCGTCTCCTGTAAAATTTTGTTTTTGGCATTCACGATATTTTTACTATACACTGTAGTAAATACCTACATTTTAGTGCTTTTAAAATGGTGGACAACACCGACTTTAACACTTCCTTCACGAAACGTAACGAATCAATATTCGAAATCACTTTCCCAGGCCGTAAAGAATTCTTTAAAATATTACAACTCACTCACTATCTAATAGCAGGTAGTTAGACCGCCATTTTGTGTTGTTATTTTTTTTAGCTTCCTTCGAGTCGCCGGTTCTCAATGGACGACGATTTACGGCAGACATCGTGGCAACAAAAAGAACCTTTTTTTTCGAAATACGAACGCGTTGGTCATTCATAAAGGTGACTTTATAAAAGGCTTTATGTTAAAAGTCAAAAGTAGAGAATTTTGAACTTAATGTTTGAAGTTTTAAAGATTAATTTAGATTGTTAAGTAGTTAGGATATTTTTTGTAAGTTTGTTTAGGACCATTTAGTTCGATTTATTGATGCGTTAATTTTTTTCTGGTAGTTGACAAAATTATTTGCGGTGGGTGAGAATGAGGACATTTAAAATTGAATTTGAAACATATTTTAAGATTATACCTGTAAATTAAATGTGGTGCCTTTCTTTGGTGAACTGTTTGTGGTCGGTTACGATAGAAAATAATGTTCTTTTTTACGATTAAGCTGATTTACACCTGTAGCTTGTAATAGATTGTGTGTGGCTGTATTTTATTTTTATTTTATTGGAAAAGGGAGTGCTTATATTCGATTTAATTTAATCTAATTTAATGTAATCCAACCACAGAGTTTTTTTTATACGATTCGACCTTATTTTGACAGGTTAAACAATCTTACTAACCACAGACTATAAAGAAATCACAATGTATTTTATTTATTTTCCTAGTGTGTATTTGACAAAGGAAACACAACATACAGCCTACTTGTTATTTTTCTTCGGGTCAACTAAGTTCAGACGAAATAAAAGGTCAGTGCACAATCAAACACGGTAATTACAAACTAACACTGTTTTACGAGTTTACGACGTGTGCACGTAAACATAGTGTTGTACTGAGCCACAACACGCTGCTAACATTGTTAATACGCGTAAATATTTGTCTGTCTGTCTGTTCGAGGGCTTATTGCACCCGCTTTGTTTCAAATTATGTTATTTGTAACACATTACGAGGTTGTAATGTAACTTGATGCTGTACAAACGTGTTCTGTTTAGTGCTGTACAAAGTTGGTTTAGTTTTTGAGTCGTATTAGACTAGGGGTGGGCAACCTTTTTTTCATCAGGGGCTAGAAAAATGTAAAAATAGTTGCAAGGCTAGAATAAAAAAACATTTTGTTATGCTAAAACTAACATTTTTGGCTCAAATATTACTATTAAGGCTTTTGTTATGGCCGTATAGAGTGTTGGCGAGCCGGATTAAAACCCTCCGCGTGACGTAGTTAGCCTAACCCTGTATTAGACTTTCTAAATTTAAATGCTTAATAGATACTTTAAAATGTTTGATTGTGGAAAACAAGAAAGATAAAATAATAGGTCATTATGATTACAAAAGAGTAGAAATAAAAGTGCATTTAAAAAGCCATCTATTTGAACTTCAAGAAACAAAATAAAATCTACGTACAAAACAAAATGAATTGAAACATTGACCAGAGTCAAGAGTTTCTGTTGCCTTAGTGCAAGTTTTCAATGTTGCCAACGCTACTTTTTCGTTCGCGTTTTTTTTTATTGAATATATTTAACGCGAACATTAGCGTAACTGCCTCGTTGATCTAGCGGTCGCAAGCGCAACTGCTGAGTGTGAGGTCCTGGGTTCGATCCCCAGGTCCGGCAAAGTGTTATTGGGTTTTTCCGTGTGGAATTTCTCAGTAGCAGCCCGGAGTCTGGATTTGTGCCCGGTCGATGCGATGGCAATAGGCTCGCCCCCTATTACATGGGACGTAAATATAACGGCGAAATGTGGGTGTACTATACACCTCTGCCAACCCTTCGGGGAATACAGGCGTGAGTTTATGTTAGCCGTACACACGGCTACACATCAAGCTATACATTTCCAGTTTACACTGACCTCTCATTGTAAGGAAATCCTATACAATGCGAGATCAGCTTATACTGGAAATGTTTAGCTTGATCTGTAGTAGAGTAGCCGTCTGTGTATATTTGCAAATACAATGGTGCCGATTCTCTTTTTCACCAACTAAACTAAAATTAGAGAATTGCTATCTTTTACTAACAGATAGCGCGAGAAAAGGACGGTGATAGACAACAACTAAGTTAGAGATGTCAAATTACTTTACGCCTTGAACTTCACCGTGTTTTTAGTCAACAGGAACTTTTAGTTCAACTAAATTTGACAGCTCTTATTTACGTATGTCTCTTTCTTATTTTATTAGAGTGAAAAAGATGGCAATAGCCTAACTTAAGTTTAGTTTCTCCATAACAGAATCGGCACCAATATCTAGCTTTAATTGATTCGCGTCCTAGCGGTCGAGGAGTCAACATATTCTGAGGATGCCCCGTGCAGGGGCGAAACACGTGTCGTGTATTGGTTTGGTTGCATGTTGCATTATTTTTTCACTCTTTCTGCATGTGCATATACTTGTGGGCGGGAGGGTGGTGCTGCATACTGCATCCAAACTAGCGATCTTGTTCAGCGGAATTAAAGCTAGATATTGTATTTGCATATTTGTATGTCATGAATTTCCGCAAAGTAACGCCTGATTCCATCATTTATAATATACAAGGTGTTTTTTTTGATATCCCATAACTCTAGGGTATGATTGAGACCATATCAAAGAACCAAATGGCATATGAATTACTAGCTTTCGCCCACAGCTTCGCTTGCATGAAATTTTGAACCCATTAAGTGACAATTTTCCATACAAACTTTCATCCCCTATTTAGCTCCCTTAGGGGTTGAATTTCGAAAAATCCCTTCTTAGTGGATGCCTACGTTACAAAAGGAACCTACTGTCAAAATTTCAAGTTTCTAACCCCAGCGGTTTAGGCTGTGCGTTGATAGATCAGTCAGTCAGCTTCTCCTTTTGTATGTATAGATTCTTAAATCATAATTTTTTTTTGTTTTCATTTTTCATACAAAATAATTCTACAAAGTCACGATTATTAATGTAAAATACCCCGAATTAAGACAACGTCGCATTTTCTTAGCTTTAAATATGAATGATTGGTTTGAATAAAAATGAATTACTCTTATTTATCAATGAAACTTAGATACCTTTAATTTAATTATGATTGATTATATCTTCGAAACTATGCATTTTTGGACCACCTATTCTAGGAGATTTTGTGTTTTTTTTACTTAAATAATATAACCCTAGAGTTATGGGATATCAAAAAACACACGTTGTATATAACGGTCGGGATTTTACTTCATTGAATGTTATTATAGGAAAACCAGACAGTTTTCTGATTGTCTTTTCTAATAGGTACCTAATCTCGGCTTCATCTCGATTGTTTATTTTAGAGATTCGTCATCTGAAAAGCGGAAAATTTAACGGTTGACGATCACAAACAATGGTATTAAACCAAGATGGCGGCTTGTCGCTTGTTTATGGTTCTTTGTTAGTCGCCGACATTAAACTGACGACTGTTTGTGTTGCGTGTGTCGCGGAAATAACTTGCACATCTGGTTAAGAATATGCAGTTTCGGGTGACGTAAAATTAGTTGTGTGTTTGTTTGTTGATACCTACCGACAATATTGTGTGACTTAAAGTCATCAATATTGTCGGTATCCGCCTGAGAGCTTATCTGGGTACTGTCTGTTTGGATTGGTCAGCTTCTAACTGTTCCTTTTGTAAATGTGAGAGCTTTGTAGACTTGCTAGATGCCTGGATACCTAGTTAATTTGTGACCATATTTTTAATTTTGTTTTTTTGTGTGGTTCCTGCTCTTAAGTCTACTTTGCTCTCTCATAACTATTCTAAGTCATAACTGTACCCACTCAAATTGTTAAAGATATAGATTTTAAAAGAGTAACCATGGAGTTTCTTGCCGGCTCTTCTCCATAGGAAACGACTAATAGGAACCGTGCACCTAAATTCGACTTTTCATAAGCGCCTGTAATGGTTTATGTGAAATAAAAGTTTTGATTTGATTTGCTCGTTCTAATTATAGTAAATCCTCATTTCACCGTTATGTTTAAGTCCCATGTAATAGGCGGCGAGCCTATTGCCATCAACCGGGCATAAATTCAGACCCCGGGCTGCTACTTAGACATTCCACACGGAAAAATCCAACAACACTTTGTCCGACCTGGGGATCGAACCCAGGACCTCACGCTCAGCTGTCGCGCTTGTGACTACAGCAACGAGGCAGTCAAGATATAGTTCATCATAGGCCATCGTATAGTTCGTCTAATTTCGGATGAAATGGCGACAGGTCACTGGAATAACTTGCGACTCACGGATGCCTCTCAAGTTAAAGGGAAAAATCTACAAGTCCGTGATAAGACCTGTCGTACTGTATCGGAATGTTGGGCCGTGAAGAAGACGGATGAAAAAAAATTGCATGTACCGGAGATGAGAATGTTGAGATGGATGTGTGGAGTAACCAGAATGGATAAGCTCAGGAATGAGTATATTAGAGGAAGTTTGAAAGTAGCGCCAGTGACAGAAAAGTTGAAAGGGAACCGTTTGTCTTGGTATGTGAAGAGGAGAGATGAAACGCATGTGACGAAAAGAGTTATGAATATAAATGTGGATGGATGGAGAGGAAGAGGGAGGTCAAAGAAAAGATGGATGGATGGTGTGAAGAATGATATGAAAGAGAAGGGTGTCAGTGATATCATGACGGGTGACAGGACGGAATGGAAGAAGAAAACGTGTTGCGCCGACCCCAAGTAACATGGGATAAGGGCAGGAAGAAGGAGGAGTATAGTTCGTCTAAGAACTAAGATTTCCTTTTAATCCATAATCATATACTTCCAATCTACACATTGAAAACACTATAGTCATTGTGCTAATACACAATGAGTAATTCCCGGAACCCTAACCATGCAACATATATCACATCACCAAGTTTATTGACGCTTATATCCACCCAGATGCATCCCTTTACGATATTTAACGATATTGCTTCATTTATGTTACCAGCTCTTAACAGCTCTTAACTTAGCACATTGTTAATTTGCGCAGGCGCATTAGCTGGGCAAATGTTTACAGAAAACGATGCTTAAACTTCGGATTGTTGCCAATATTTGTTATAAAACACTAACTTAGTAAAATGTTTGTAAACGAACAGTAAATTTTCTGACTGCTGGGAACCGGAGAAATTTAGAGATGCTTGTCTATGGACTGTGTCAATTGGTTGTGGTGTTGTCAGTTAATAAGGTTTTCTTAATCTCTAAGTCTTTTTAGTAATATTGTGTGTGAAAGACTATTTATTTATTTGCTTGGTTAATATTGGATACTGGATAAAGATTTAGCTAAGCTCCGCAATAAAATGGCAAAACAAAAATATCCAATGAATACCGCAAAATAACTAATCAGCATTCGTATGTACGTATGTAGTCTTTAACCTTTTCGCATTTATTCGACTTTCAGACGTTTCAGTAATGCAAAAAATGCATTCTTTAGAATGTTTTCGCAGCTGACAGCACACGATTTGACAGGTCATTCGGATAGGTGTGCCTAAAATCATCCAGCATTTTTGCTAATTAATGCTGATTAATGTTAATTTTGTCCCTCATAAAGCCTTGACAATTTCGGAATTCAAACTCATAGCGGTGGTTAATAACTAATAACCCATTTTCGGCAATGTACCTACTGGCTGACGTGATGTCTACTGTTATGATGCAAAAGAAAAAAAACACATCTACACCATTCAAAATCAAAGCTAATGAAAACTGCAATAAAGAGCGTTATAAATAATTATAGGAAACATCGTAAACACGACACGAAAGCTATCTGTTGTCGGAACGTGTTTGTTCTATGTTTATAACTTTACGCTTGTTTAGGTTTAAGAGGTTAGCAGTATTAGAAGCTGTACCGGCGCTAATTTGTTGGCATTTAGAGCTACAACAAAATTCAATAGGCTAAATTAGTCAGGCATATTTCTGACTATGCGAATGTAATAACACTAATAACGAAACACTTCAATTTTAATTATGTATTTATTCGGTTCTTCTTTTGTGTCTCATAGCTCATGCCGTGGTCAAAAGATTAGATAGTCAGCAAGGCTGGTAGCGGGGCTGACTGTCCAGGGTGCGCCGGACGTATTTAAGTATCGTCTTAATGAACCCCGGTTCTATTCGGTGCCAAACACTGGTAGGTAAAAGTTATCATTCTTCTTCTTCCTGCCCTTATCTCATGTTACTCGGGGTCGGCGCAACACGTTTTCTTCTTCCATTCCGTCCTGTCACCCGTCATGATATCACTGACACCCTTCTCTTTCATATCATTCTTCACACCATCCATCCGTCTTTTCTTTGGCCTCCCTCTTCCTCTCCATCCATCCACATTTATGTTCATAACTCTTTTCGTCATATGCGTTTATCTCCCCTCTTCACATGCCCATACCAAGACAAACGGTTCCCTTTCAACTTTTCTGTCACTGGAGCTACTTTCAAACTTACTCTAATATACTCATTCCTGACCTTATCCATTCTGGTCACTCCACACATCCATCTCAACATTCTCATCTCCGCTACACGCAATCTTTTTTCATCCGTCTTCTTCACGGCCCAACATTCCGATCCATACAGTACGACAGGTCTTATCACGGTCTTGTAGATTTTTCCCTTTAACTTGAGAGGTAGAGAGAGAGAGGTAAAAGTTATAATTAATAAAATTAAATAATTATTAGTAAATCATTAAAAATAACACAAGTGATTTGTTCAAAGCTGTCACTGTCGGAAGACATATTTTGTGACCATCCGTTTTAAATTGGTCTCTGGTCGGCTGGTCGTTCTATTTTCAACTTTTATATGCGTGGAAATATGTAGGTCCGCCCATATCTTCTTATTTCGTCGCCTGCGCCTATGAATAGACCGGCCTGTCACTTCCGTGGGTATATCACGTGGGAAGAATCACTCACCTGTGTAAGAAAATAACATTTGATCACTTCTTCCTCGGCACGGGCTGTGAATAGCTCATACCGTGGTGTAAACCCTAGCCAGTCAGAAGGGTTGCTAGCGAGGCTGACTGGCCAGGGTGTGTGTCTTTTAATGCACCCATCACCTTCAGTAAAACGAAGCTATAAACAAAAGAAATTCGATCAAATTATGAGCCTAAGGGTGCCTTTCCACCAGAGATGTGCTATGCAGCTATGCTGCGAGAATGTAAAAGCTAAGCTACGAAACTATGTGACCGTTTCCACTGATGCTAAGCTATGTAGCTGTGCGAGAAAGATGTGCTATGAAAATGCGCCGCCGCAAGGTAGCTGTGCGAGGAAGATGCGCAGCTCGAGCTATGCAACGTATCTACAATAGGGAAGGTACGGAGAACATAGCCACACCACTCGCGACCATCCATAGCACGCATCCATAGCTCACATTCATATCACGCATCCACATCACGCATCCTTCCATATAAAAAAAACGTAACTTAGTTGAATCAGTTTCCACCAGTGCTATGCTATGTGGACCAATGAATATGATTGGTAGATATCAAACGCATCCATAGCAACGTTGCATAACACATCTCTGGTGGAAAGGCATCCTTACGACCTCTTTATACGATACGACATCAGCCATTTTTTTTTCATTTTTTAAAACTTTTCTCCGCATTATGATTTCTCCTTTCTCATGGGTGCGTTTACAGCCACAAATCTTCACACGCACAAACGCCCAGACCCGTAACAATTATCTGTAGGCCACACATATATTTATTGTAAAAATGTTGATGCAAGTGTACCAATATTGTAATCATATCTTTGGACATCACGGCTCATCTTCCGTGCGAAAGATGTCCGGTCCTTTGGAAGGCATACACGGGGACACAGGTCCAACGCGCAGAGGCCCCTTTGAGAGTTTTAATCTAAAATGGGGTGGGGCACCAACCCGGGACTATCCACGGCTGCACTATTGGGGTACAGTCATGGACCGTCCCAGGTGGGTGCAAGACTATTGTAAAATATGGTGAAAAATATCTGGTCTATGGGAAGAGGTGTTAGGTGGACTAGATAACTTCAATTGCCGGAAGAAAACGGCGTCTGCCTTTCAACATTTAAAATTGAAGTGTTGGCAGACGGTGACTCGCCAGCTCACTAGCTGGGCCCCCTGAAAAGCCGCCAGTACATAGGCGAAGGGGGCAACAGACGTGTGAGCGGCTAGAGGTGTAGAGAGGTGTGGCCCCGGTTTCGCCGTCGCGGGTCTAATAGACCCGGAGTGGGTTTCCCCGCTATTACGCCTTTAGACACTTCCTCCCCCGAGCATATAGCTCTGGCGGCCCCCCTCTGGCCGGCCAATAAAGGCAAGCCAGAGTTGAGAGTCCTGCGGGCACTCTTGGGGTTCCACTCCAGCCAGCCAATAAAGGCAACCTGGAGACGAGGCCCTGACCGACTCTCTGAGGCAATAAGGTACGCAGTGTCGCCACTCACCAACAGCTCGCCACAAGCTGCCCTGCGGTTTGTAAGCTTTTCAGTAGACCTCATAATCATATTATTATTTCAGTTCTGTTCAATGGCATTAGCAAATATAGCCGCCTTAATTAAAAATCAGTAACTTAATACATTAACATAGTTATTACAAACATCCGAATAAATCAAATTACATATCAATTATTGCAATTATTCGAATATAATTACAATCAAATTGTCATTAACCTCCTCTGTTTTTAGCCAAGGTAAAACGAAGCGTAGTTATTTGGAATAAAGTGTATAATAGTTCAATGTATGTTGTGTTCTATTGTGAAGAATGACGGATAGATAAATAATGGGTGGGCACAGATTGTGCTATTTGTACAGTGGATTATTGTGATAATGTAATTAAGGCTATAATTTTGTCGTTTTGATTGTCAAATTGTATCTGTTGCTCAACGAGGTAATTTGTTGAGTCTATCGCTGTTATGAATGAAACAGTGTAACCTACCTATTGTTGCCTTAGAGTGAAAACCTCTGGAATGCAATTTGGTTATTTTTATTTCATCACGACGTATCGGTACTATAATTATAAGAGAGCCGCTCTATGTGAAATTAGTTTGTAGGCACTGAAATCAGCCTTTATTGGGTATTTAACATCACTACATAGTATAAAACAAAGTCGCTTCCCGTTGTCTGTCTGTCCCTATGTATGCTTAGATCTTTAAAACTACGAAACGGATTTTGATGCGGTTTTTTTTAATAGATAAAGTGATTCAAGAGGAAGCTTTTAAGCTATAAAACGTACACGTGCGAAGCCGGGGCGGGTCGCTAGTTCGTAATAAATATAATTGACGAATGATGAGCTTTTGCCTGTGACTTCGTCCGCATGAAAGCCCACAGGAACCGTGCAATGACCGAATGCATTGCTAAGGTTTAGGCGACGCTATGTACTTATGCTTTTCTGGTCTAGGTTCTGGTACTAATATTATAAATGTGAAAGTTTGAATGTTTGAGAATTTGCATGGATGTTTGTTAATTAATCACGTCTTAACGGCTGAATGGATTTGGATGAAATTTTGCACACAGGTAGACCATGACCTGGATTAGGATATAGGATACTTTTTGTTTGGATACATGAAGTAGTTCCCCTAGGATGCGAGTGAAACTGCGGGCAACAGCTAGACAAAAATATTTCAGAACGAGAACCGCGTTAAAGAATTTAAGAGTGAGCTTCTTCCTGAAATAACTTATCCATTGTTGGCTATTCTCTGCCAATTGCATTGAAGTTGTGACTTTGAATCTGTAGTTAGTTATCTTTAAAAAGTTTTTCTGTGTTTTTGATGTACCTTACTTACCTATTCTTTTTGTTTCAGGTAATTATTCTGGTTGGATTCAGTCATCAACTCATCAACAACAGAAGTGTGTAAGTACATCGATATTTTTTCTTGCCAATCCTGTACGGCAGTCTTTCTCAAAGTGGGCGATAACGCCCCCTTGTGGGCGCTAGAGGCATACAGGGGGGCGGTCTTCTTCTATCGTGTCGGCACGAGCTGTTGAAGAATAGCTCATGCCGTGGTGAAATAATTATCCAGTCAGCAAGGTTGGTAGCGGGGCTGACTGCCCAGGGTGCGCCGGACGTAGGTACTTTAGTATCGTCACTCGTGGAGGCTCTTTTCATGCATCCCAGTGGGTGGCGGGGGGCGGTAAAGGGCGGTAAAAGTAATGATTGCAATGTGATTTTTAAGATGTGGTAAAGTTAAAAATATTAGGCGGCGCTAGAAACTAATTGATTCTCAAAGTGGGCGGTAGATGAAATAAGTTTGAGAACCTCTGCTGTACGGTCTCTAGTTTTGGCAGGAATATAGTTGATAATAGGCTTTATAACAGGCATATTGTGAGAAGATCGGCCCTTCTTAGAGAAGCATATCCTGCAGATTTGTGAGCAGCTGATGCTTTGTTTGGTGGAGGTTGATTCTTTTGTTGTAGGAGCAGTGGCATTGTAAAGCGGTTCCCTGATATGGACTTATTATTAGGAGGTACAGTAAACGTTCATAAGTGCATTGGCACGCTAAGGTTTGTATTGCTGTGAACACACGCGGTGCAGTCCGTATGTTTGTATGTGTAAGTGGTGTCTCGATACAGTACGCATACCACAGCCACAGAGTTCACACACTGTCATCGCGTCGCACTACACGAAACAAAAATATATTTCCGTCGCTTTTGTTATACACGCAGCATACGCATGATCTTGCTTGGTCGGTTCATAGGATTGCTAAAATTCGATTACAATCACTAGGCATCGATAGCGGTATACGTAAAGCGTCGGAAATGGGTGCGTGTCGGTTTAGGTTCTGATCTCGTGATACATTTTTTGTCAATGTTTTATTTTTGTTTGCAACAATAATATTTACCTAGGTGATAGTATTGCTATCTTTTTATTATTGTTATTGCAATAAAGGGTTTAGAATAAAAAATGCGTGTTAAGTAATAACAAAACAAAAATGTTTATTGTTCATTCATTTTAATTAATTAATTACATAAAGTTAAAAAACTGCTACAATTATTATATAATATATATTTATATAAATAAATATACTTCTAGTTAAAACAGTTTATTTTCTCATAAAGAACGATTCATTGAAGTAAAGTAGCTAATCAGTGAACTATGACAATCAGGCTTAAAATATTGTATCTTAGTATTAAAACAATATTGTGTTTTAAATAGTGGGTACTCTAATAAACCACAACTAGCAAATCTACGCAAATCTACCCACGTAAATATACCCAGTGCGGACTCGTTGTCACAATACAATTAAATTACACAGTAATACTACTTTTATTTTACTGCGTGTGATCTCAAACCTCAAAGTTAACAAATCTTATTTATTAGGACTTATTGAGGTTATAGCTTAAGTATTTTTTTTCTTTACGAAAAGAAGATTGAAACTAAACCTCACATTTTAATCCATAAATAATCACGGAAAATATGGCGTAATATAATATTCATATTTAATAATTTATAATTTTATAATAAAACATTTAATATTTTGTGTATCCCCCATTATTCTCGATACAGTCCAGAAGACGTTGACGCATGGAGCCTATGAGATTAAAACATATTTCTGTTCCTCTTATATTTTCCCATATCTCCATGCAATGTGATTTTAACTGCTCAAGACACCTCTCGTCCCGTGCTTCCCATCTTTGCACCATCAAACCCCATAGATTTTCTATAGGGTTGAGGTCAGGAGATCGGGCTGGCCATGGAATGACAGTTATCTCCGGGTGTCTGATAAACCACTCACGCACAGTGCCCGCCCGGTGAATTGGACAATTATCCTGGACAAAAGATATCTCCATAATCTCTTCAGCTGGATAAACGTTACGCACAGTAGGTAGCATGACGTCATTTAATACTTCCATATAAGTGACGCTATTGGCGCGTGGAGGAATAAATACAAGTTCCCCTGGCCCTGCTGCACTCATCCATCCCCACATATTGACCGTGATTCGCCCTGATTCCGTGTTAGGAACTATGTTTTTTTCACACCAGCGTGTATTATCTTTACGCCATAAATGAAGTCTTCCCTTTTGGCTCGATTTAAACGTTTTTTCATCTGTGAATATAGTAGTGGCCCAGTCGAAGTCTAAATATTCTTGTGCGAAACGTAAACGTTTTTGTTTATGTTTTTCCGTTAAAAAGGGTTTTTTAGCTGGTCTTCGGTGATGCAAACCTTCAGCGTGGAGTGCACGGCGAACAGTCAGTAATGATGTGTCGAATACTTCAGCAAAATGTCTCGTTGGTATGAAACCACTTCTTTCATATTCATTCACCATGTGACGTCGCTGCGCCTCTTTAATAAGCACCGGCCTTCCACTTCGCTCCCGACTAGCAAGGCTTCCCTCCTCCTCATATCTCCTAACCCACCGACTCACAGTATTTCTCTAAAACAAAAAAAGGAATACTGTTAGGCATCCATAAGCAAAATACTAAAACTGATTAGTTTGCTATTAATAATTTAGAAACAAAACATTATTAAAAATAAAATTATTACACATATTATTGTTATTCATCATTCATTAATCCAAATAAATAAACATTAAAGTTATTTATCATCTTTTTCTTTTGTAACATCATGATTTTAAAACTGTATTTAAAAAAATATTAAAATAAATGATCGAATATAGTTATCTTTGATAATCTTTGATGGCCCTTAGTTTTTTATCCAATAAAATAATTAAATCATAACACTCACACTCAGTCCGGTTTCATTAGATATTTGTGTTATATTGCATCCACTTTTACGCAGTGCAATAATATTCGCCCTCGCTTCGATATTTATGTTTGCCTGCATATTGAAAATATTTAAACTTTAATAGATTCACACGTCACAAACCAACAATAACAACCAACAACGTTCTATTCGATTTAGTTGGATGAGTCGTAACTGCGTCTGTCTACCTTACAGAAATCGAAATAATTTATTTAGTTTTTTGTGGTCTACCTACTAACTTTACTACACAAGACGAAAGAGACAACAACTAATCATTATCGAACTACTACGAGTAATTATTAAAACTACAAAAAGTCACCGCACGTGAGGTTTGAACCAACGGATCGCCATGATACGCACCTGAATGCGTTAACCGCTAAGCCAGGATGCTATCTATTAAAGTAATTGAAATTATGAACTACAATCAGTTGTAGACAATATTGAGTGTGTGTGTGTGCCTATAGTATAGAAATTACTAATTAAAGAAGGTCGTAAGTCAAACAAAAGTGTCAGTCTATTGCTTTGTGAGATTGCTAATGGACTTATGAACGCTACTGTACAAGAGGCTTTCCTAGTCACAAAAAGTGAACTATATGCCTAAAAGAAAGTGAAAAAAAATGTATAAGTACCTACAGGTATATACAGGTATATACATAATACAGGTATATACATAATGTATATATAGGTAGCCCTGTCTTCTGAAAACTGTGCATGTACGACAAACATTACCTACACATCTGTAGTTTTAGTAGTAGTAGAGCTCCTTGTGAGAAACTTTACCGGGGAAGGACCTACTACCACCATACCTATTTCTGCCGCCAAGTGTGTTTTGGTTTCAAGGGTGCCAGTACAAATATAACGTTATTTTTAGTATATACAAAAACCGAGACACCCCAACAAGATTTTCATCAGAACTGCCTGAATGTGTTTTTTTTCAATAAATCTCCAAGTTACACCGTAGTTTATGTCGCGTTAAGTTCCCTAGTAAAATGTGAAATGCCGGAGATGTGCTATGCAGGGGTTGTCTAATACACGGAAACTGACCGAGCGGACCTTCTCAAGCCTCAAGGTGTCTATTCCCGTCAACTGTTATGGGTAGGAACTTACTGAAACAAAATTGAAACTTATGAAAAAAAAAATGGTGTAAAACATTTGTCAATCAATTCTCCTAGTGATTCTGAACAAACTAGTTTCAAGTTTATTATATACTAAAATTAAGCTTGTATAGGCACATGAGATTTTCCAACTTGGTCTCTAAGATTGGCAACGCAGGCGGTGGTAACCACGTTAAATCAGGTGAGCCGTAGGCTTCTTAGCCAAGTGATTACAAAAAAAAAGTTATACGTATAATACGTATTTTAATCAAACACAATTAGCTAAATATAATCGTCTGTGTACTTAAATATAACTTCCGTACATAATTTGTTCAAGTAATTGCTCAATCATGGGTAAATTTAATGATTTTCCGAATTAGTGAACATTAATAGTAATTTCGTTGTTTCCTTATTTACCTGTTCATTAATATTAATTGGAAATATGAGTCGTGGAATAGATATCAAATATGTATGTACGTAACAAATATGTATGTATACAAGGTAAAAAAATGACAAAAAGTTTTATGACTGGCCAATCATAGTGAAAAATTCTACAAAACATAAACATACATTTTGTACGTAGTTCAAAGCGTTTATTTTCAAACAGGTGAACTGTAAAAGCACTTTTGAGTTGTGAAGAAGTCACTACCGCTTTCCAAAATGTAGATTTCTATGGAGAAGAACGTTCAATAAACTCCATGGTTTGTTCCTTTTCAGTTTTAGAATTTGGATAGATAATGATAAAGATTTATTTCGATGCTAGCCTAGCTTATATTCTTCTTTTATCGTGTCGGCACGAGCTATACAAGAAAATGTCATGCCGTGGTGAAAAGATTATTCTGTCAGCGTGCTCTGAGCTGGGTTGCGCAAGTCGATCCTTCCATTTGGCCATTAGAATCTGGCGGGGCACGCTCCGCTCAGGCGCCTACTCGCGCAGCGCGAGGGCCCTCGCCTCCAGATCCCAGGACACGGATCCGGCTAAGAAGCTCACCGCCTCGAAGAGTGCACCTCAGTTCCTAGCTTATGCAAACCGGTCTTTCTTTGTCCGGTCAAAAATCACAACTTTTGAGGTTCACAAACTAATAGCGGAAAAAACTTGAGGCCTACAAAAACAAAACTTATATTCATGAAATTTTAAGTGCAACGTAATTAGCGACGTCGACGTCATACCGTTTAAAATTTAAGTTGTCACTAAGTAAAAAAAGGCTGAGATTTCCGCGATATCCTGTTGCGACATTACCGACATAATAACTGTGGCTAAACGTCCGACAGATTCCTGTTGTGTGTAATGACACGACCACGACCGCGCCTGTACTGACTGCAAATAAATATCATTTTTAGAACAGTATCAAAGAATCGATTTCAAAAAAGGAATAACAAAAAAAAAAACAGTAAAAAAAGGGATAATAACTTTAAAAAGTTTTAAATAGTAATTAATAATTTTCCATTTTAATTCACAATAACGCGTATGGGATTGCTGTGATTGGTAAATTGGGCTGACGTCGGGCCCAGGGTGTCAAAAGCTCCTTGAACTTGACTTAATGTTTTATTTTTTGTAACAACTGCGACACCTGCCAAAGATCCCACCGGCGAAATACTGGTCACTTGGTGGTGGTATGGGAACGTGGGAGTCCCGCCTCAACATGATGATTACAAAAGTAGTCACTAAGGACGCTGGCTAGTGATCGGTTTTAAAAAAAAGGTGCGAGTCGACTTATCTATGTTCGCAATGGAACTTATTTTTCTACAGCATAGGAAAGAAGGATTTCGATTAAAAAAAAATGCATCGAAATCTGTTCATTCGGTTATGCGCTAGCGGAATACAGACCGACAAAAAATAAAGATACAATCCCGATTTGCTCTGATCCTCTCTAACCTTGATGCTGACAATCGTAGGATCTCACCCGAATTAAGCCATCTTGTAGGAAAGACAGAGAGCAAAAGTGTAAAATTTATTCGGGACACGCACAGTAAATATAAATAATAAACAAAGAACAAATAATTTATCTAAACTAACAGACAAAAAAATCTTTAAGAGCCCGAGAAGGCTCGAATCTCAGTATAATGCTGCGACATTTATAAAAATAAATAGGTACCTCAGCGCTGGTATTCTTATACCCACCTATATTATTTTGGCATGTATTTAACGCGGCGACAAACTAATCTGATTTAGGGTTTTAAAAATAATTAAAATGGGTAGCAAAAATAATAGGTTGGCAGCTACAGTGAAGGAGCTTAAGTCGACTTAAGGAGCTTAAGTTACAGAGAAGGGAACCTTCGAACCTAACCTATCCATGTCGGGATTCCCCTTAACCACCCTGCTAACATTATTAGTCGCCAAGTTATTATTTATAGCTCCTCGCCTCATTTTATTAGTTGCAAACACTTAGTCGCCTTTGGAAAATAATAAGCCTATTATTTTTATAGTCTGTATAACGATATAATACATAGTATAAGTTGATAAAAACATATTATTAAAGAACAATAATCAAGCTTGTTAAAAATAATTCGGATACCTTCCAGGTAAAGCACATTTATTTGCCAACCGTACTTTCCGGTCGGCCGGTCGCAATGACCATCCCGGCAAGTCGTCATTACAGTATTGGCAAAAACTCTAATAACCCATTGTTTTGAGCGCAAACAATCGCGCCGCTCAGCCAGTCATCGAGGGGTACTTTAGACCAATTGTAATTTTGATCTGAAGCTAATTTAGGGTTACAGAACTTGATCCGGAATGATATTCGAATTTCAAATGTTCCGTTTCGCGAATTATGTATGAACGTTAATATACGTATGAGCTTGTGTGTGTTTGTGTGTGTATGTATCTGGACGTGGGTGTGTGTTTTGGAATGAGATATGGTTTTTTACTAAAAGTTGATTGATGGGTTGATCTGATCTTGCATGTTATTAGAGTCAAATGTTACTGAGTTGTAAGAGATGAGTTAATCTGTTACTACGTTATTTTAAAGGATCTGTTGCACATTCTTTAAACCGGTGCTATAAGTATACATATCTAGACAAAATGCAGCTTGTTGTTCCTCTTCATCATCATTTTCCTGCCCTTACCCCATGTTACTTGGTGTCGGCGCAACATGTTTTCTTCTTCCATTCCGTCCTGTCACCCGTCATGATATCACTGACTCCCTTCTCTTTCATATTTTTCACACAATCCATCCATCTTTTTTTTGGCCTCCCTCTTCCTCTCCATCCATCCACATTTATATTCTTAACTTTTTGTTCCTCTACTTGTAAACCAGATATCTAACCCTTAACTCCCTGCAAGTGTCCTTGTATCGGACGGCTTTAATTGCGCAAATTTAATTTTGCAACCTGTGGACACACTCGCAGCAAGTCAACTACTGCAAGTTTTTCGAACTGTAGGCTAATTCAAGCAATTTTGAGACGCACCGATCTAGTTGCAGTGCAATGCAGTTACGTTCACGCGAGCGTATCTGACTGCAATCGCCTATTAAAGGTCATGGCACACAATACCGGCACCGCAACGGCACCGCTCCAGCCCTGCAATTAACTTGTCATTCAAATTAGAGCATTAAATCGTGTGTCGTATAATATATTAAAAAGCCAACGGCGGGCAGTCACGCTTGTCACTACCATACAACTCGACTCGCAGCCCGCGCGCTGTAAGCGAGCGGACCGCGTGCTTACTGCGCGCCGGCTCCGAGGCGCCAGCGAAACAACGTCGTTGCATCGCCCGCGCTCCTTTTATTTTCCTGTTCTTCGTCGAGAGCAATAGCGATTATTGCTAGTTCGCGCAATGTAAACCGAGACATTATGAAAACATGCAAGTCCTAGGCGTGTGTAAGTGTAGGTGTTCAATCACAAATGCTATATAACTACTGTGTTCGCGGTGACAGCAAGCTTGCACCTCGCGGCCGGCGCGCGAACTACGAGCTTGCACCTCGCGGACGACGCGTAGTTAGCGCGCTGGCGGCTAGCCGTAGCCTAAATTCGAGGCGACACCCGTGCTTCGCAGTTGCGGTGCCGATATAATGTGCTATGACCTTAAGAGAATACGTTTTGATCGAAGCTTAACTGCTACTACACTACAACTGAACTGCTTTAGTTAGGTGAATCAGGTCCCTGAGCGAGCAGTTGCACAGTAATACTTGTTAGTGGATTTGGGGCTGACGGTTTGCCATTTTTTTTCCGAAAACCATACGAAACAGGCCTTTATTTTCCAGTATTACAACTCTCCTGAAAAGAGTGTAAAGAATGAACCTTTAAATGCTTCACATTTCGCTAAAGTTCTTAGGCTATGACATAAAATGTGTCCAAAATCGTTGCGTGTCAAGTTTTTGCGAGGCCGACGACGCTCGGCTGACGGCGGGCAGGCAGCCGTCATGTAGGTGCTCTGGGAACACTGACAGCGAAGGGGCTTGTGGTCCAAGTGATAGGAGAGCACAGAATTACTGTGGCCGTCTACGTAATTAACAAAGTATAAAGGAGAATGACCAAAAGTGGTACCAAAAAGTCTCATGCATCAAGATCAAAGTATTGTAGTAATTATTTTCATATTTTTTTACGACATCACGCGTCGGGGATTTGATTTTTGAACAGGGAATTTAATTTAAACTAAAAAAGTATTGATATTGTTGTATTCCCTTTACATGACGTTCCGTTTCACATGATTTATGATTACTATAACCTTGAATTTTTTAAATTTCATGATCATATCTTTCAAAAACATGTAAAAAAAATATTTTGCCGATTCTATAATTAATTAAAAACAACTAGAATAGATTAGAATTTTTATTTAAACGATTATCATTTTTTTATCTATGGTTAATTGGCCGTTCACAGCCGGTCATAGAGATGTAGAATGCAATAGATGCGGATTACTATTTTTTAGAGCAATAATAAATCGTGTATGACATGTCCACATTGTCAGGTTATTTAGATTATTTCTAAAATCTCCGAAACTCGCGTTTCGTTTACAAAAAGAACTTGTGTAGGAGTTAATATGATAAGTGTGGTCTATAAAAAACAAAGTTTGACTTTGATGCAGCGTACGGGACTCTATACATCCATGAGCATTGTTTTTTCCAGTATAAGGTGACCTCTCATTGGGGGCCATCCATTAATTACCTACGTCACACGATTTCATGATTTTTTGACACCCCCCCCGTCCTTGTCACAGCTGGTCACATTTGCGAGACTTCCTAGTGTGACGTCACATATTTTGCAATTTTACATCTAAAAATTATTAAATTAAAACAGCAAATATGAAATTAGTTTTATTTCCATTTAATTCTTAGATATATTAGATTTTGAAATGTGACGTCACAAAATTTGGGCACACCTAGTCACACATCGTCGACCCCCTCCCCCCCCTGGCCCCTTGTACGGAACGCCTATACAACGAGAGATCAGCTCATACTGGAAATTATAGCTTGATATGTAACCGTGCGTACCATTGTCTCTGAATTGTAGCGGTTTATGTGCTGTGTGAGCCAATGTTCATTCGGGGGACGTCTACGGACTGATTATATTTATCAGCCATGAGTCTCTATCTGTACGATCTGTGCTGCTATCCTATTACTTCTCTCGTGTCAGCACGAGCTATACGACAATAGCTCATGCCGTAGTGAAAAGATTAGCCAATCATCAAGGTTGATAGCCGGGTGCGCCGGACATAAGTACGAGTATCATCTTATTTTATTTATTTAATAATTTCTGCACACTCAGCACTTAATAAAAGATAAGTTGATTAGAACCATAGCGTACAAAGGCACTGCTTATTTCTAAACGAAATCTCTTCCGGCAGACCTTTAAGAGGAGAATTTAGAACAAGAAATGTGGACATTAGTGTGTAAAAACAAAAGAGTCAGATCATCATTCGTGGAGGCTCTATTACTAATGCAGAACACATAAATAATACTCCGTATTAGGATACATTTACCTGATATATTGCTTGGGTAATTTATAAAGTTATTACGGTAAGATGTTTAGCAAACAATAAGTGCAAAGCAAGATTAAAAACAAAGAAATTGAGAAGTTCTAAGTGAGTGTTGGCGCTTTGTTACTATACTCAGATTTATAGGCAGTCTAGCAAATAATACTTAATTATGTAGAGCTTGTTTTATAGGTATTTATTATACGAGTGAAAGTAGAAAGTGCGAAGGAATATTTTCCTCTGTGAAAATATGGTCCTTTGGGAAATTTGTTCAATGTTTTGTCTTTGCATACAGAATCAGCTGGTTAATATAAATATTATTATTCCTTTAGGATGGGATACATGGAGGAAAATGGAAAACATTTTTAAATTTCGTAAGAGATAAAAACGATTTGGAAGCTTTTCGTATTGCCTCATGACGTGTGGTCGAAACTAAGACTTATAAAATTATAGTATTGCGATCTAAAAGCTCAAGACCTCGGTTTTATCCTACCTATATCGTACTTTGTATGAATCATCTTCATTTAGCGATCCCGATGCTAATCGCTTCCGCTCATCGCGTGTTCTTAACCTGTAACCTGTCTACTTTGACAGGTGTCATTCCACATGCGCGCCGAATTCCCGGGCTTATCATTTTTTGCACATTTTTTCGATTTGACGTGTTTGAGTTTGGAGATAACTTTCTTTTATTAATATACGTTGAAATACAAATTAGCCAATAATACCTATTATTGGCTAATTTGACAAGTGGGTTCGTTTAGTGGTAGTGTTAAAGGTACTTTTTCAGCCCGCTTGCAAAATTAGTTTTCAGCCCGCTTGCAAAATTAGAGTAGTTAAAATCTTTAGTCAAAACCGGTTATGGGGGTAAAACCGGAACAAGGCAGTATAGCCTAGCCTTTTACACGTTTCAAATTTAGCCGCGCGTTCGCTAGCTGCTTTTGACCACCCTGATCAGTTTGTCAACACACTTTCAATGGCGTCGGTGCGTGCTTGACAACAATAAATAAGAAAAGCGCTGTTATGGTCAATTGATCTAATATTCTTTGGAATTAATTAACAAGTGTATCTTTATACTCCCGAAGGAGTGATGCATGGGTGCAATGTTTTAAATGTAAGAACTGGGCCCATGAAGGCTGTACGGGTTGGGAACCCGAAGATCTTGATGAGTTTCATTGCTAGCATTGTTAAGCGCCAAAATCGGGTATAAAATTTGGGTATACCCGGTTTTGGACAAGGGGTGGGGCAAAACCGTAAAAACATATGTTTTATATATTGATAAATTTTTGTTATTTAGAATTAAGAATAAAGTGATCTCAAGTGCTAAATATGTGATTTACAAACTAAGCTAAATACAGCCTATTAAAATTGATTTAATTTTCTTCAAACTTATGTTTTATTGAATTTTTGCCTTATCGTCCCGGTTCTACCCCACTTTCCCATACTGTTGTTTAATACGAATTAAAAACCGTCTGCTTTGGAGACCGATTCACGACTTCACTTCTCAGCAACAATTACGACATTCTGAGCGACGTACAAAAAGTGTCAAAACAGGTGAAAGCGTGTATATTTTAAAAGTCTCGGTCTCACAAAGTTAATACCCACGTCGCCTGTCACAAGTGTATTTACGAGTATAACACCAACAGATAAGGTACCGCCACAAAATAAATAAATACAACATAGGCTTGTACCGCCATAAAATGGGCAAACTACCGAAAAGGTTTTTGACCAAATTCCGATTCAGATAACACAAAATAAAAAGATTCAGAAGGTCTACTTAATAAAGCGCCAAATCCACTAGCAAGTTTCATTGCGCAAGTACTCACTTAAGGGTTACGAGTACACTACCCGAATTTTAAGGCCTGGTAGAAAGAGTCCTGATGGAATACCAAAGAGACTGGGCGCCCTAACTGTTATTACACTACACTGTATAAGTGTTAACGACCCTAAAAATGGGGTAATGTAATAATGCCCTTTAGTTCTTAAAACTTGCAGAAGTCAACTTGCGCAATAAAACTTGCTAGTGGATTTGGCGCTTAGAGTGACTTAAACGTAAAATAGCTACTATGTGCTACTAATGTTAATAGATAAGTACCATATGGATATTTTATGTTTTTGTGAAACTTGGTTGAAACCACATAAAATGTTGTTCAATGTTAATAACTTTGCGGTTGCCAGTGCGTTCAACAGATCCTCGCTAGGGGGCGGTACTTTAATTCTTTGTAATAGTTGTTTTAAACATAAGGAAAGAAAAGATATCACTGCCTGTTCTGTTGATCGCTTATGTGAGGTAGCATGTGCAGAGGTAGAGGGCCACACTATATTATGCGTTTATAGGCCACCCGCATCAAACTTGTCATCATTTTTGATCATAATGGAAGACATATTGAGAAAACTTTTTAGAAATAATAACTTAATTTTTGTTTGTGGTGACCTGAATATAGATTTTTTAATTGAGTCACCGGAAAAATGTAAACTTGTGTCATTGTTTAAATGTTTTAATTTAAAGTATATTTTTAATGAAGCAACTAGAATAACTGCTACCTCAGCTTCATGTATAGACAATATTTTTACAAACTGTCAAATAAAAGACTCTTCTTTAATTAGTGGCGTTAGGTCTGATCATACAGGCCAACTCGTGTCCTTTCAGTTAAATAAGCAGCTTCAATTAGACAAAATCATTGAATTACGCCCACTGACTAAAAATAATTTGCAAAAATTTAATAATAATGTATTAAGTAATCTTCCTACATCCTGCTCTAGTTCAAGGGATCCCAACATAAATTATTGTACATTGTTCGCTACAGTCTGCCAAGAATTTAACAACACATGTCCAGTCAAGAAACGTAAAATTAATTGTAAATCAAAATTTAGTGAATGGGCCACCCTAGGTATAAGGAAAAGTAGAGAAACTTTGTATAGTCTATATCATGAAAAATCATTGACATCTGATCAAGCTTTTCATAATTATGTAAGAAATTATTCAAAGATATTTAAGAGAGTCTGTACTCTAGCTAAATCTAGATTAATTTGTAACAAAATAGGTGCCTCTAATAATAAGATAAAAACTGTGTGGCAGGTAATAAATAAAGAAACCGGAAACACAAAAAAACGGGATAACGAACTAATTTTAAAATCAGATAATAAATTAATTACAGATAAGTCGGAAGTCGCTTAGACACTCGAAAACTTTTTCACGAATATCCCGATAGAGGTCACGAAATCCCTTGCTTCGTCCTCTATACTAGCCGAATCCTTACTTAAACAGAATTTCTGTAAAGATATACCTATCTTTGAATTTAAGCACATTTCTGCTACCTCGATTATAAAAGCTTTTAAAAGTCTAAATATAAAAAATACTGAAGACTTATGGGGCATTTCTGTTAGGGTTCTTGGAGCTATCATTAACACCATTACCCCTTTACTTACAGACATATTTAATCAATGTATAGATAGCGGTACATTTCCTGATTTGATGAAGCATAGTAAGGTAATACCAATCTTCAAATCAGGTTGCAAGAATAACCCCTCAAAGGGCTATGCAACTTTTGCCATACATAGCTGGCATGTTTTTTTTTTCTTTTCGCCAGAATTGAAACCTAGGCCATATGTTAGAGGACTGTATGACAAATCAATAGCAAAAAGAGCTAGGTCTACTAACCGTAACAAAACCAAGTTAGAGAGTGTTTAGTAGATTGCTATTGTTTTTTATCAGGCGTCATTTTTCTTAAATAAAAATACTCCGTGTGATGTTTTAAGTTTCCCATTGTTAAATACTACCTACTCGGCAACTCTAATGAGTCATTCCGCGTCCCCCGCTTCCACATTATTATCTTAAATATTCTTTCTAGATCTTCTTGATAGAAGGGCTTAATAATGGCGTAGCAGCAATAAAAGGACATTACTGTTCCTGTATTTCTGGGAAAAGAACACATGGTTGTTGTAGCCACGTCATGTCTGTATTGTGGCATATGGCGTGGGGTAGACATCAACAAAACTTAGGTCCTCCAGCTCAATTTCTGGATTTCATAATAAGACATGATGTGGAAAGAGAGACGAGTACTGATTATGATTACTTAACTTTATCTATAAGAATTTAGTAGCATGTACTTGTTCTATGATAAGGTAAGGCAAAGATTTTTGTAAAACCAGAAGTACCTACTAATTATTTAATAAATAGTTTTGGTTTCGGTTTTTATGGTTGTATAATTTCTTTTTTGTAAGAATATTCCATAGTACAATTTAGAAAAGTAACCCAGAAGACCTATCCTATAGTGGATACGCGCTAAATAGTGTTGCAATAGCGATCATCGACTCCTGTCAACCACTGTACGCCCGTGATTGGGTTAGCGATACTTATTGCGTGCAACGTTAAAAATTGCTATCGTAACACTAAGGGCGAGGCCCCACTAGTGCGTTGCGTTGCGTTCGCGACGTTGCAGCGCTAGATTTGGACCAATGAGACGTCGCAGCGCTACATTTAGAATCTATAGATTGGTCCAAATCTAGCGCTGCGACGTCGCAACGCAGCGCAACGCGCTAGTGGGGCCTCGCCCTAACCGTGAAGCCACACTGCTCCGTAGAGTTGCGTTGCGACGTCGCAGCACTAGATTTGGACCAACCTAGAGATTCCAAATGTTGCCCTGCGACGTCTCATTGGTCCAAATCTAGCGCTGCGACGTCGCAACGCAACGCAACGGAGCAGTGTGGCTTCATTGTTACGTATACCCACTAACGCGTATTGATTCGATACGTTCATCAGTTTTTTTACTAGTTTTAGTGATAAAAAAACTGCCAGTGCGAAAAAAATGTAACAGCAACAATCAACTTAATCTATTTTATCAGAGGAAACCTCAAAATATCACGTATGATTGTATTTTCATTTAATTATAATATAAGAAAAATAGGTAACGCGGGTAACGCCTGACAAAAAGATACTAGCAATACTTCTCTGGTTATCTTCGTTCGGTTACGGTTGATAGACCTGGTTCTTTTTGCTATTGATTTCTCGTATTGTCCTCTAACATATAACCTAGGTTTCATTTCTGGCGAAAGGAAAAAAGTAAATCATGCCAATAGTTTGCATTGGCCTTACAGACCCATTTCGGTGCTTCCAGCACTTAGTAAAATCTTTGAGAAAATCATGCTTGATCAGATGATGTCTCATTTTGACCTGAACGGGATATTGCATAGTCGCCAGTATGGTTTCACGAAAGGTAGGTCGACTACTGACGCAGGAGTGAAACTAGTCACTCATATTTTGGAATCCTGGGAGAGCTCTCAGGATGCTATTGGCATCTTCTGTGATCTCTCCAAGGCTTTTGACTGCGTTGACCACAACACCCTCATATGTAAATTACACCATTACGGAATTCGTGGCCGAGCTGCTGACCTTGTTTTCTCCTATTTATCTAATAGACAGCAAAAAGTTGGTGCTAACGGTGCGATTTCTTCGGGGTCTCTAGTTAAGATGGGCGTGCCTCAAGGCTCAATTCTTGGACCTTTTCTGTTTCTAACCTATATAAATGATCTACCCTATATGATGACCGACTTATCAGACATAATTTTATTTGCCGATGACACTTCCCTTATTTTTAAAATAGATAGAAAAGATAGGGACGTTTTACATGTTAACGAGAGCCTTGCTGTTCTTTCTAAATGGTTTGCAGCCAATAATCTATTACTAAATGCAAATAAAACTAAATGCCTTAAGTTTTCACTACCAAATGTTCCCCAAGTAGGTTTAAATTTAATGCTTGAAGGCAATAATCTTAATACAATTAATGACACTGTATTTTTAGGTATAACTCTCGATTCAAAATTGCAGTGGGGTGCGCATATTACTGCCCTGTCGGCTAGGTTAAGTTCTGCTGCATACGCAGTTAGGAAAATTAGGCAGCTGACTGATGTAGCTACAGCTAGGTTAGTATACTTCGCATATTTCCACAGCATTATGTCCTACGGCATTCTGTTGTGGGGCTCAGCAGCTGACGTAGATTCTGTTTTTATTTTACAAAAGAGAGCAATCCGTGCAATCTACAATATGGGTTCCCGCGAATCCCTTAGAAACGTGTTCAAAGATATTAATATACTTACCTTGTCGTCACACTATATCTTTGAAAATATTATGTATGTTCGGAAAAATTTGCATACGTTTAATGTTAGAAGCGATTTTCATGATAAAAATACACGTAATAAACATAAAATTGTGATTCCAAAATTTAGATTGAGTAAAACTAATAAGTCATTTTTAGGAAATGGCGTGCGTTTTTATAATAAGCTACCGAAATCTGTAACTGATCTTACCGAGGGGAAGTTTAAAGCCCATGTTAAACGTGTCCTTATTCAAAAAGCATATTACAAGACTAAGGACTACGTTGACGACAAAGGTGTTTGGAAATAACTCCTTCTGCACATGTGGCTTCCCTGGTACCTCATTAACGTCGTATGTGTAGGTATGTCTATTAACTAACCTCATTACGATTAGCTTTTTTTTTTTTTTTTTTTTTTTTATACAGGGTGTTAACAAATTCGTGTAATTCCTTCAAACCGCGTGACCTACTGGTGACACTGATTGACCCTACACAGGTTTTTTCAGAATAAACAAAAAAAAATTTTCAAAAAATTAACCATGTTATTCTGTATCTGAGTAATTTTAGCGTCCTAAGTTAACTGACTGTATGGAGCGATATCGGACTAGTCGTGCCTGTCAGCTTTGTCGCCCTGCCTTCGTTAATTTATGCACGGCATCGAAATTTTCTATCACAAAAAAAAATATTTGGGAAAAAAGAAACTTTTTTTTTATTTTAAACCAATCTAAATCCCGTGCGGGGTTAATCTATACCATTAATAGATCATGTGGTTTAAAGGAATTACACGAATTCGTTAACATCCTGTATATTACTTTCGTTACTCTCAAGATATCTTTATCTTACTATACAGTGATTTTCTTTGTAATGTGTTTTGATGACAATTAACAATGTCAGTTGTTTTATATAGTTTAGCGTCCTTTTACCTTTTGTAAATGTGAGAGCTTTGTAGACTTGCTAGATGCCTGGATACCTAGTTAAATTTTGACCATATTTTTCATTTTGTTTTTTTGTGTGGTTCCTGCTCTTAAGTCTACTTTGCTCTCTCATATCTAAGTCATAACTGTACCCACTCAAATTGTTAAAGATATGGATTTTAAAAGAGTAACCATGGAGTTTCTTGCCGGCTCTTCTCCATAGGAAACGACTAATTGGAACCGTGCACCTAAATTCGACTTTTCATAAGCGCCTGTAATGGTTTATGTGAAATAAAAACTTTTGATTTTGATTTTGATTACTGTATAAGTAAAACGAAGGCCTCGCACCGCTGCAGTTGCAGTGTTTGTTTTAATACCGCACTGCTCTGAACCCGAATACAAGAATTTGGTACCTACCTAAGAATTAGGGAAATCTATGAGTTCTCATTTCAAATTCGAATCGCACCGCGCAGTGTAGGTATAAATGGTTACTACTATTCTTTAATCTGTGCTATTACTACAGCTGATGTTCTCGGATTCGGAGCGAATGCAGTGCACAACCTCACCGTAATCATACTTTTGTTCGGCGCCCCATAATATTACACGCAAAAGCTTAACAATTTATGGTGCATTGAACGGAATAGACTTTCTGTAAATATCTGTCTTGTGCCGTTAAGACCTATGTAATAGTGTTTTATTTTGAGTTATTGATAACACAGAGTCGCATAGGAAATTGTGTGCCTTTTTATGCGAGTTCGAGTTAGAAGGGGTAGTAGGGAGATAAACCAAGTAGGTACGTAAAGGGATGTTTAAGAGTGGTCGAAAAATGTTAATGGGGTGTTTAAGTGAATGTCGTAGATGTCCGAA
Source organism: Amphipyra tragopoginis (assembly GCA_905220435.1). Taxonomy (NCBI): domain Eukaryota; kingdom Metazoa; phylum Arthropoda; class Insecta; order Lepidoptera; family Noctuidae; genus Amphipyra; species Amphipyra tragopoginis. Next base: position 25,054,591 of record HG992008.1, on the reverse strand, counting down.
ATAACTGGCTATCTACCGTCCTCACTAAGTTAGGTTGAATTGAATATTATTATACTTTGTGAGGTCAACTTAGAATCTTATGGTTTAAAGAAACACAACTCACATATTAAACTTCGTGTCATGTCAAAGATATTCAAATGTAGTAGATAAAGACCGCATAACATAACATCAGGCCTGTATTTCCTGAAAGGTTGGGCAGAGGTGTACAGTTATAGTATGCCCTCATTTCGCCGTTATGTCTAAATCCCATGTAATAGGGAGCGAGCCTATTGCCATCAATCGGCCACAAATCCAGACTCCGAGGTGTTGCAGAGAAATTCCACACGGAAAACTCCAATAAAACTTTGACCGACCTGGGGATTGAACCCAGAATCTCATGCTAAGCAGTAACGCTTGCGACCACTAAGTAGACCAGCCAGTAAAGACCGGAAATTGCGAATAAAACAAATAAAACAGTGATTTAGAAGTGGTGCTCGCTCAGTCAGTCGGCTGTCCCATTTCAAAACCTAGTAAGGGTTTAAAATGAAATTTTACAGGAGAGCGCATAAACGTTATGTAAATCGGTCAGCCTTTGAAAAGTATTTATGTTAGGTAAAACCACTTACTAGGTTTTTAAAATGGTCAGAGGCAGTGAATGGCACATACTAGGTTTCAATGCTTAATATAAGGTCCATCTATTCATATACGAAATATTTTAAGGGATACATCTATGTATAGGTGGTAAAGAAGCCAAAGAGCAGCGAATTTTTTTTTTTAAATGTTTTGTTATTTTACGTAATTATTATAATTGTAATAATGCTTGAGAAATTTTGCACAATTTTGAAAGAAAAAAAATTGCCCTCTCAATGACAATAAATACTATGTAGAAACTAGCGTAATGGATGTTGAAAATAGTAATGAGCCAATATTTGTTATGTGTATCAAGTAAATTAAAATTATTTAATTTAGGGCCGATTTTTCAATCTTTTTTTTGTATTATAACTTTCGTGAGACACATTCATATTTATGATTATTTACGGTTTACTCACGTGCATTTTTCTTTGAGTCGAACTCGAGTTCGACTCGCGACCTCGCCGCGTGATCAGCTCATGATTAAGGGCTCCGTTTGGGTCCGAAACTAGTCGGGCAATCCCGAAAAATGCACGTGAGTAAACCGTAAATAATCATAAATATGATTTTTCAATCGTCAGATAAATTTTGTCCAAGGAATAAATATGACGGTTTGACATATTTTCTATACAAAATCTGTCAAAACGTCAAACTTATTCCCCAGATAAAAGTTATCTGACGATTGAAAAATCAGCCCTTAAAAAAATATGTCCTTATTTTTATTTATTTTTTAATTTATATGGCTTCTTTACCACCTATAGATGTATCCCTTAGAATATTTCGTGTATGAATAGATAGACCATAAATATCTGCTTATTATGTGAGTTTTCAACGCGTGTGTTTTTGTATTTGGTAGAGACTTTCTAGGTTAGCAAGATTATCAATAAAACGATTTTTGTAAAAAGTGTCCCTTACTAGGTTTTGAAATGGGACAGCCGCAGTGTCAATGGGTCCGGAGGATTTTCAAAAGCTGTTCTTTATAAAATCACACCATTAAAATAACAATAATTGTAGCCCATAAAATAATCAAATGGAAGTAACAAACTTTTCCCTTGGGAACTTAAAGTGAAATAGTTGCGGCGGTACTTGATGGCACTAAATCTGTCACCGTCCAGTCTAGAGTGTTGCCACACACTGGGTAACGATATAATTCGTGGACGGTATTCCACAACTATTTATTGGGTAATGAAGTACATAGTTTTAGAGATGGCTACATTTTTTTTCTTTTTATTTTTGATATTTTATTTGATTTGTATTTAGTGAAAGAGTTATAGAAGCCTGCTGGTCCAACCAGAAAATATCTATCATGGTTACGAATGCTATGTTTACGGATTGCACTAATTTTAGATTAAAAATGATTAAGAATCATTTTATTTTATTCAATTTCAGTAACTTATTTTTATCTTTGAAATACAGGTATGAAGAGAAAGGAGATTTTAAATTAGAGATAAACTTCGAACTGAACATGAATACTGGCTGTAGTTTGTCAAAAACTCGGTTTTGGATGCTTTATTATAAAAGACGAAAAATAAATTAAAAAATATTATTTAATGGCATCTAACATTTTTTATTGAAACAATGCCAGTATTCTGGCTTATTAGGGAAAAAAATAAGAAGGTTTTAATCATAGAGTTAATTTAATATTGTCAGTTTCAATTATGTGGAAACCGGTTGTCATTGAGTGGGCATGTGATGCGGAGGAATGAGGAACATGTCGTGAGGAAAGTTTTAAGTACCTATGCATGTGGATGGTTATAAGGGTAGAGGAAGATCAAAGAAACGATGGATATTTGGATAAGGTTACTTTGATGGACTTGTTGTTTATAAAAAGCGCAAAGGCACATCCTAATCCTAACTAATATTATAAATGGGAAAGTAAGTTTGTTTGTTTGTTACCTTTTCACGCCTAAACCACTGAACCAATCATCCTGAAATGTTGCATATACGTTGTCTGGTGTACAGAAACGGACATACGCTACCTTTCATTCCGAAAAAAAGTACTGTTCGCGAGGAAAACAACAATAACGTTCTTATGATAATAGATGGCGCCACGTGTCTTTCGAATCATGATTGAATTGTATTAACTACTATAGAAATTTTAGTAGTGTGTTAAGAGTTGAAATTAACGCGAGCGAAGCCGCGGGCTAGTGGGATATAATGTAAAGACTAAAATAGAATTCCCTACAACTATATCCAGTACATAAAACTTTGTAACACCCCCAAAGTATAACAAAAGCTAAAACTTACGTCACAAAGTCACACAAGTTCTCCTTAAAGGAGATGTTTCAGAAATGTATGGAGCCTGGGCTAGCACCATGTACACAGTATGTAAATATTGCTATACAGTAAAGTAACCGTTTTTAATGTTAATTTTCTATAATTTTACTTCGTTTAATTGTACACTTAAGATATCTTAGTCAAGGAGAGCAACACAACACAAAAATATGGTGGATCGAAATTATGTGAAATGTTATTTTGACAACTGTTGACATGTCAATGGCCCCATGGTGTTTATTTCTTGTGTACTTACATAACTTATCTAAGTTATTTATAGACGAAAATACTTGGATTTTGTTATAATTATAATTAAATAGAACTATAGGTGTGAAATGAAACGAAAAATTAAACCTAGAACTGTCAAAGTTGTCAAACTCATGTCAATGTCAAACACAACTGTCATGGCTACCAGAAAAAAAGGGTTAACATATTAAAAAACGTTCCCAAATAATAATTCCAGAACAAGAGTACTCTTCTTCAAATAAATTTATTAGTATTTTTATGGAAATCCCCTATTTTTTTCCTATTTTTCTATATACTGTACATAGTGGTGGCCCAAAATCAAACATCTCCTTTTCACTTTATAAATTAAAGCGGCGCGGCGTAGCTTGTGTGCGCATGCGTGCGACGTGTCATTAGCACCCTATAAAGTGGGAATTGTAAACATGGGGCTAAATGCGACCACAGCAGTCGAGTTAATTCTGTCCCCAAAAACAACTAGCTATTGCTTGGCTGAGTTTAGTGTTGTATCGGAATTTCATGAAAAAGTTGATTGCTGAGGGGAATTTTATGGACTTCGAAGCAGAAATTTTTGTTGAACATAATTTCTTATTTGAATGACTTTTATAAAATCAATAGATAGTTATTGTAAAGTTTTGACGCCTAAAATTTCGATAGGCCCTTCACGTTATATTTGGGACATTTTTTACACAGCACCATCTAGTCCCAAACTAAGCAGAGCTTGTACTATGGGTACTAGACAATGGATATAATACTTATATACTTTTTTTTCTAAATACTTACTTATAATTATAATACATAAGAAACACCCAGATCAACACAAACACTTATGTTCATCACATAAATATTTGTGTCCTGTGGGAATCAAACCCACGACCTCGTGACCGCCCACGTGAACCACTAGACCACAGACGTCGTCTGTGGTCTAGTGACGTTATAGCAGTGGCGAAGGCTCCATACAACTCGATTCCTATCGGCTTCCCTTTCGAAATATGGCAAATACTAGTATATATTATTTTCAATTAGGTATCATTTAAACAAAAAATAATTGGTCCGGCTTCCCTTTTAAGAAAATTCACCCTTCGCCACTGCGTTATATGTAGTATGGACAATGATGTTTTTTTTTACATAAACATAAACTCACGCCTGTATTCCCCGAAGGGTTGGCAGAGGTGTATAGTACTTACACCCATATTTCGCCGTTATGTTTACGTTCTATGTAATAGGGGGCGAGCCTATTGCCATCAACCGGGCACAAATCCAGACTCCGGGCTGCTACTGAGAAATTCCACACGGAAAAACCCAATAACACTTTGCCCGACCTGGGGATCGAATCCAGGACCTCATGCTCAGCTAGACTCAAGAGGCAGTTTTTTTTAAATGTATTTGTTACCTTTTTCCTGTTTAATTACACCAGAGTTAGGTGCCCATAATTTGTAATCCGCGTCACGATGTAGGTACCTCTCCATTAGGTAAATTTCTCCAATAAGTACTTAAGTCGAAAGTTCGTTTCAAGTAACGTCTTTGTAAATACCTACTCATAGGTACATGTAAGTATTTGCAAATACGTCACTAGTACGTATCTATTACCTTTTCTAAAGCATGTTGTCTACTTTAAGCATTATATTTGGCTGAAATACGACGTTTTCTATTTTCATTTGACAAAATATTTTTATCTTGAATTAATTGTAAAAAATTGGAGCGAAATTTTGTAGTAGAAAGTATTTTATTTACGAATTTTTATACACATGAGTTACTTTTTTTAAATATTCAAAAATATAAAAAATAGAAGCCAGTGGTGGTGGGTAGTGGTCAGGACTTCAGAGAAAGGAACCACTTTACAATGTGTGTAAATAGTTTACTTAGTGCATAAAATATGTTTTATACTATCTACCTATCTCCTTATTTAGCCCAAACATGATCTTCACGCCGTGCTTTGCCCCCTTTCTGTTAAAAACATAAACTCGTAACTTAATGTATAAGCAGTTGAAATCTTTATGATATTCAATATTATTTAGTGTAGTAGTGTGTTGTTTCTTATGCAGAGCACATTCAGAAGCTGCATCACTAAAATACAACTCTATTCTCTATAGTTGACGCTTGTAACTTGCGCGGAATACTAAAATGCTAAAATATTACCTTCAACTTTTCCTTACAAACTGCAAAGGTTTAAAATAACGCGAACAACAATATAAATTCGTATGAGTAATATTACAAAAGAAAGTAACACACAAACGTCAGATTTTCGGTCAATTAGTCGATTATTCGCGATATCAAATGACATGAAAAAAAAGTTTGCATGACCATTAACCATACGTTTACTGGCATAAAATACTTCATTACCCGTGCCCGCAATTTAAAAAGCAAGACGAGCCCGTTTCGCGCCCTTTATGTTTATTTTTAAAAAGTATTCTTTTTCATCGAGTGATTGATGGTGTGCACGCGGATCGTCGAAAGGATGCACCCTGCAAAAAACCTGCTGTATTAAATAACAATTTTTCACTTTGATAAATTTCTTGGCGCTCTTTATATCCTTATTTATGGAACTTTTTATGTGCGTGATTGAAAAGTCAGATTTGGTGAATGTAGGATTTTTAAATATGTTTACTTTCCTAACAAAGCAAAAAATAACAGAAGTAGTCGGTATTTTAATCGATTATTTCCATAAAAAAAACAAAGCAAACACTTACAGGTCAAATGCAACAAAGCAACATTGGCCTAACGTATATTTTTGACATACCGAGAATCGATACGGGAATAGAATCGAAAGTTCCGTTCGATCGCGGAATCGATCAATCGATAATTTTATAAATAGTTCCTCTTTGATGTGTCGACAGGCGCGATTTGATCAAAGCATTATATATTAGTGTCTGTTTGTCTGTATGTTGTTAGCAAGTCGACAAGACATGTTTTATAGACTTTCTTAACTAATTTATTGATGTAAATTGAACTAGGACTAGGTAGTTAAGGTATGCGGAGATAAACTAACGATTGTCTATCTAGGAATCTCATATGTAAAACGTAGGAATAGTATTTTCAATGTAACATAACTTGTGTCAGTTGCCTCTTACTAGTCTTGTATTGATTTTGAATGAGATATTCATAAGATTGCCTTGTTGGTTGTTGGAGAGGAGCTCGTGGCTAAATAATTACAGCCGCATAGACCGATCTTCCGGGTTAAGCCACGCTTGCCGAGGTTGGTCTGTGGATGGGTGACCATTTACCATAGCGAGTTTCCTCCGTGCCTCAGAAAGCACGTAAAGCCGTTAGTCCCGGCTGTCATTTGTAGATCTTTGACAGTCGTTACTGCTGGGCAGAAGCCCGAAAGTCTGACAACCAGTCTTACCAAGAGTATCGTATTACCCAGTTACTGGGTTGTGGAGGTCTGATAGGCAGTCGCTCCATGTAAAATACTAATATTCAGCTGCATCCGGTTCGACTGGAAGCCGACCCCAACATAGTTGGGAAAAAGGCTAGGCAGATTATGATGATGATGCCTTGTTGGTCAAGCGGTTGTAAACGCGACTGTTTTTTTTTTTTTGTTTTGGCTGGATTTGGAAATCCTCATGGACACCCAAGTCACCTCACGGATGAGATGGCTTGGGTAGTGTCGGACTCTTACCGACTAAAACCACACTCCTGCCCCGGCGTGAGCCCCTGCCGTACAAGTTGCGCAGGGATTTTATAATGGGCTGTATCTTTGCATTTGGCTCTCCATTTTTGTGCTGTACATGAGTACTTCTATATTATTTAAGCTAAATTTTGAATTTAAACGCGACTGTTGAGTATGAAGTCCTGGGTTCGATCTCCCGGGCAAACTGTTATTGGGTTTTCTGTGTGGAATTTCTCATCGGATTTGGCCCTGGTTGATGGCAATATAGTCTCGTGTAGTGCCGGACTTAAAGAAACGCACTACCCCATCTCTTGCCGTGGGTGTTGTAAAAGGCGACTAAGGTGTTCAGACTAGAGGATGGGCAGCAGCGTTCTCTGAGTACTTTGACAAGCATACTGCGATCGACAACCCGCCTGCCAAGCGTGGCGATTATGGCAACCCCCCCCTCTTTTGGGGGAGGCCTATGTCCAGCAGTGGACGTCTTTAGGCTGAATGATGATGATGGCAATAGGCTCTTGCATAACGGCGAAATAAGGGTGTACTTACTAGACACCTCTGCACAACTCTTCGAGGCATACAGGCGTGATATTATGTTATATTTATAGGTAAGTAAAAGTATCTAAATAGATGATGAGAGAAAAAATGTACTTCGTCCGTCCGTTACCTAAACCAAAATTGACGAAGATACGACACTTTTAAAATTGGCAAAACGTCACAAGCAAGTACAATTTTTACTTGCTTCTGACGTCACAAGCCTCCACTCTCGAGTTTTGATCCGTTTTATCTTTCCAAATATTCATACATTTAACAAAAGAAAAAATACATGTCCATTATTTTTCAAAACTCTAACTGGCGGACTAAATAGATTTGCAATTTATTTTTGTTGTCAACATGCCTATTGAATCCTCAATTTCTGTAACAGATTATTTTATTTCCTCAGCATTGTTTTGTAATGCCACACGAAACTGTAACCTCCTTTAAATCATCATCTGCCTAGCCTATTCCCAACTATGTTGGGGTCGGCCTTCAGTCGAACCGGATGCAGCTGAATATCAGTATTTTACATGGAGCGACTGCCTATCAGACCTCCACAAACCAGTAACTGGGTAATACGATACTCTTGGTAAGACTGGTTGTCAGACTTTCTGGCTTCTGACCAACAGTAACGACTGTCAAAGATCTACAAATGACAGCCGGGACCAACGGCTTTACGTACTTTCCGACGCACGGAGGAAACTCGCTATGGTAAATGGTCACCCATCCACAGACCAACCTCGGCAAGCGTGGCTTAACCCGGAAGATCGGTCTATGCGGCTGTAATTATTTAGCCACGAGCTCCTCCTTTAAATAAAATACATTAACAATAAACATTAACATAATTCTTTCACGTCACACTCCTTTTATTTCAGTCTCAATGTCACCTTAGTACATCACGTTTTACATCAAGTGTCACTTTATCGCGATGTTTCACAGTGTAACACATTCAAAACGAATATGACATAAAAGTGAAAAATCCACAAAAACGCTTGAAGGCTTGCCGCGCGGCCGCGAGTCGCGTGTTATCGCGGCAATTAATCTGGCGCGGCGGCAACGCGGCTATCGCGCGACAAATCTGTTCCCGCTGGCCGGCAACGCGTTTTATGATTTCATTTTGTCGATGTGATGTCATTTGACACTTTCTGGTTACGTCGACCTGTTTGGGGTAACATTTTTGATTTGTGAATATATTTTGTAGGACGTTGTGATGTCATTTTGTTTTGGGAACTTTAGTTTTATGGTAGAGTACCTACACAGGGGCCCAATTCTCCTAAAATAAATTGTTGCCAAACGCAATCGAACCACAACCGTCAGTCAGTTTTTGTTTTCGAAAACTTTCAAAATGATTGATTTTGTTTTTTGTGTCAAACAATTTGATAGCTTTTAAAATTGAGAACTGACTGAATGAACGGTTCGACCTTGGTTCGGTTGTGATTTTAGGAGAATTGGGCCCCAGGTTTCATCTACAACGTTAGCCGGAAAAGGGTACTAATCCGAAAGGGTGTTAAAGTACCCATTACCCATGCCCGCGTAGATGTCTTTTATCGCGTATTCCGTATTTTTCGGGATAATATAATTCAATCATGATTCGAAAGACACGTGGCGCCATCTATTATCATAAGAACGTTATTGTTGTTTTCCTCGGCAACAGTACTTTTTTTCGGGATGAAAGGTACCCTATGTCCGTTTCTGTACACCTGATAAAGTATATGTAAAATTACAGGATGATCGGTGCAGTGGTTTAGGCGTGAAAAGGTAACAAACAAACTTACTTTCGCATTTATAATATTAAGTTATGATTAGGATAACTTTTGTTCTACAACATTCCCCAAAAGTCAGTAGTTTAAAAGAAATAGCTGTTCAAAGATTTCAGAAAAAAATACGCTAATATCTATCTATCCTCAGCTATGATCAGCTGTGTTTACATTTAGGTCACATTTAGGGTCACGAATTAGAAGCTACATTTTCTGAATTCGTAACTATAGTAGGGATGAAGAATATTTGAAAAAAAAGACAACTAAAATTAAAAGTAATTTGCATGGAAATAAAAATTATCGAATTTTAAAATTTTAACGTTTTCTTGTACCCCCTTTTCGACTATGTATAATGCTGTCCATCTAGGCAACTAATACAATCGCTGGGTTGACTGTTGTCTATTATAACATCTACAGGGAGAGATGATTGCTATTTATTTATTTATATATACTTCTTTGCACTATGGTGGTACATAAGGCGGACTTAATACCATAAGGCATTCTCTACCAGTCAACCTTTGGATAAAAAAAAAAAAAGAGTTGACAATTTTGAACTGAATATAATACGAATTCCTAAGGTAAATATAAATTACATAAAATACATATACAGGGTGGAATCGTTAAGTGTCAACAGGCGATTATTCTGTCAGTTTAGGAAATATTTCAGAACTTATGGCTAATATCAAAACTAGGCCGCCTAGTAACTAAAATAATATAAATATTTTTGATAAAATAACCGCCATGTATCGAGAATTTTGATTTTACCTACTTCCGTACATTTAGTAGAACATTTTTGTTCATGAGATATTCAAGAAGCTTATAATTTTTTTGCATTTTACATTCGAGCTAAATTGTTTACTGAATGACAGGATTAATAATAACTGGATACAAAAATGGATAATATTTCTTTCTTGTAATTGACAAAGACGGCAACATTTTTTATTTACACTTTTAATCAATTGAACTGGCTGAAAACGAAAAATAACAAGTTACTAAAAAAAAACTACCGAATAAGATTTGCGATCCAAATTCAAAAAAAAATTGTTCTTATTTTTTTATTTAATTAATAAAAAAAAAACACCTAATGCCTATTCCTTTAAGGCGTAGGCAGAGGAGTTCTGTTATACAGCCACAAGTTCGTCATGACGTTATTTAGCGCCATGTAATAAGGAACATTGTCATTGAACTATTAGTATTTTTATTAGTTAGACAAATGGTTGCAATATTATTATTATTTATTAGACATGAAAATAATAGGCTATCGCATTATGTAGGCAATCTGGACCTACAAAATCTGTTTTCTGTTCGAAATCCTGAGTTAGATTTAGGTAGTGCTCAAGAATCTGGTGATATGAAGCTTTATTACAAACCGAAGTCGAGTAAAGGTAACTCCGCCGCCATATTAACAGTAACGAAGAGAAAGATTACGCAGGAATGATTGGTATGATCAGTTGAAACAACTTCTCATACTAAATGTATGAAGAGTACGAAAAACAAAATTTTCAATATCTGGCTTTTGTTTTTCCTAAAGTTATTTATATTATTTTATTCTCCATGTAGCATAGTTTTGATAATAGCCTTACCTTTTTAAATATCTCTTCAATTGACGAAAAAATCGTCTGTTGACACTTAACGATTCCACCCTGTATATAAATAATAAAATTTATAGATAGGTATTATATTATATATCAAATACAAAATGTTATGGAAATCTTAATGTAATTATGACGAAGACTAATTAGATGATTAGGAGTGCAGCGACTTGAAGTAGTATTCCTTAACGTTTAGCGTTTGAACGAGAATTTACTCGGAGCTTTTTTAATATCAAGGGGAGCACGTTCCAAAGTTTGATTGCTGAGACAGCTTTTCTTACCAGTAGGGATCACACAGCCGTAAAAAGGGAAGCTTAAAATGTTACGCTCTAAAACTGCAAGAACTGTAAAATTAAATCATAAAAAAACTGTTACTAGTTCTAAATGGAATTAACAACGCAATAAACTGCAATGAAAAAACAACAAAACGTTATATAGACTTTTATCGGTGTCATTTTCATCAATAGTTAAATCTAAGCTCGTGTTACCATGCAATGATGTTAAAACACACTTTTTTATCTAAAGTAGATTGTAGATACAAAATTCAAAAAAGGTTTTATATGTATAGAAAAGTTACTGTTTAATTTATGTCAATGTGCAAAAACATTAAATAAAAAAGTAAAATAAAAATAAATATTTAATGGCCTCTAGTAGTTTTAGGTGGAAGACTGCCAGTAATATTTATTATTTTTCTTTTTTTTTCTGATGACAATGACATTCTCGTTATGAATTTTATGTCAATCATGAACCAGAACTAAATGAAGCCAAAGGAGTTTTTAAATCTGAATGCCATACAGGTCACGTTCACCGAACCCGATACTCGTACGTTATATTTTTATTATAATCTCGAAAAATAAACATGATTAAGTGCACCATGTTTTACATGAAGTACAAGTCCAAAATTAAAATAAGCTCGTACATAGTCTCAGAATAAACCCGTGTTCAGACGGGAATTAATATCGCGATCACTGTCAACAGGTGTCACACATTACTTAAAATAAATCCTTATAAGTGTCCCAACGCACGGTCCAACATACACAAACTCATGATGTTGATTTGTTGAGCACCGTGCACTTGTTAGGATAAAAGTTTTTAATAGTTTATTACAATAATAATATAATAAAAAATACCTACATGTTTATTTTCTCTGTATACAAGGTCTTAGGCAAAGGAATCACTGTACTCATCATTATGAACAGAACAACTTTTACGAAGGCACCAAACCTGAAATCGCGAAAAAAAAACAGCTGTTCCCAACATTTATGTTCGCATAACTCGTTAAAATGTAGGGAACAGCTGATTTTTTTTCGCGATGTCTGCTTTGGTCCCTTAGTAAAAGTTATTCATAATGATGAGTACAGTGATTCCTTAAGAGGTTGTGCGTTATTTATGTTACACCTTGTATGTAAATAAATTATCCAATTATGATCCCTAAGCACGAATTCTCGAATCAACTACAAAATAAACTGCTTCCGTAAACCCTAAACCACAGCTTTCACCGTTTCGCAAATATAATACCCTAACAAGAAAACCCAGTCTTTCGCAAAGCCTTTGCGTGCGTAGTAATACCTTCCATTAAACTCGTTTAACATAGATTTGAAAACGTCAGAACATATGACAGACGATGTTCGTTTCCAAAGGGCTTCAGACGTCATGTTCCTCTCCTTTCAACATTTCCGACATTAAAGTCAGTTGTGTTGACGCCGTGATAAGCATTTGCTATAATTTGTCGATGCTTTGATGTTGATTTACAAACGCGAATGGCGGATTTTAGTAGTTTAGCTGACAGTTTTATTGCTAGAAGTTTATTTAGAAAGATTATTTTGACCATGGGTTTATGTGTCGATTAATTTTAATTTTGTGTTCCGTAAATTAAAATTAAAAGTTGCATAACTGTGCTCTTTTGTAAGAGATTAATACCTATATGTGATGGTTTTAAAATGTGTTATTTTCTAAATAACGAGCATAATTACATGTTTCATATCTTTATTACGTCATAAACACGTGCCCTCTTATTACAAAAGATGGTTTAAAACAAGACTAAGGTAAACCCAGGTTTAAAATATACCCATCACTTTCTTATGTCATATAACAAAAAGAGACGGGGCTATTTTAAAACCTAGGTTTTTCTTAAACCATCTTTTGTAATAAGGGGGAAAGTTTCCGAGCGAACCAAGCTTTCCAAACGCTCGAAACCATTTTACTTTTAATCACCTCCAAAGTGTACATGAATTACATAACACTTATCACACTTCCTACACACTTTATCAACAATTTGCATCTTAATACCATACTAATTGAGCTGCTCATTACAACATGTTGAACATATCTCGTGTGCCCGGCCACTAACTTACTAAAAGTCAGTGTTGATCAAATAGTTGATAAGCATTGCTCCGTAGTTTGTAAACTGCTATGTTTATGCCCCGGCGACGCTCGCAAATGACGCTTAAACTGCGATGTTTACGTGCTTCTTGCAATTAGAACTTTTGATGTTGAGAAAGTTGTTAACTACAATTTGTTCTAATTGTTGTATTTTTAGGAAAGGGTTGTAATTTTAGTTGTGACAAAATTACGAGTTGTTTCTTGTGGTGGATCAAGTGTTGTTTATTTTTGTAGTTGAAGAATTCTGCAGTTTCCTATTATAATTCACACATAACATCACGCCTGTATTTACCGAAGGGTTAGGCAGAGGTTGTATAGTACACCCACATTTCGCTGCTATGTTTACGTCCCATGTAATAGGGGGTGAGCCTATTGCCATCAACCGGGCACAAATCCAGACTCCGGGATGCTACTGAGAAATTCCACACGAAAAAACCCAATAACACTTTGCCCGACCTGGGGATCGAACCCAGGATCTCACGCTCAGCAGTCACGCTTGCAACCACTGGACCAACGAGGAAGTCATAGGTAACGTTGTATTTTACTGTAAAGGTGCAGTTACACAAACTCATTAGTAGCACGTTAAAAATCAACCAGCTTGCGATTCTATAGCAAACTAATAAGCTTGCTCGTTTCTAGTACATGCATTTTATACACTTTATCCTCTTTTCAATGTAAAGTGAGTCCTGACACTCCTGACGTTTGTCTACAAAAAATTACCATACAAATTATGTAAAAAAACATGGCTAATATAGCTATTTTACGATTTTTATGATGTCATTTACGTTTTTTCGATAGTAGTCTCCTTACAGCTACAATTTACGAAATGACCGAGCTGTCAGGACTCGTCTTTAGGTGAACAGAATAGTAGTAGCTGGTTATTAGGTAGTATTTGCTCCAATTCATGCTTTCGTGCTACTAATGATAATGTGTTCATCTTTATGCTATTTCAATATCGTAATCTGTCTCAATCTTTAAAGCTTATGAATTAAGGTCGATACTACATAACATAACATCTCGCTAGTATTTCCTGAAGGGTTGGGCAGAGGTGTATTGTTTCAGTCCCATGTAATAGGTGGCGAGCCTATTGCCATCAACCGGGCACAAATCCAGACTCCGGGCTGCTACTGAGAAATTCCACACGAAAAACCCAACAACTCTTTGTCCGACCCGGAGATCAAACGCAGGACTTCACGCTCAGCAGTCGCGCTTGCGATACTATTCATATTTATTAAAATACATAATGAAAAATGTTGGACCCAATCCACTATCACATACAACAATTCGAGGCATTATAATCACATAAATCATGTCATAATGACGTTCCTTTGTGACAGTATTTACGTGAATAATGGCGGACAACGAAAAGAGTCCACAGCACATAATTACAAGCTCGTTGTTTCCGCACAATTTAACAAAACAAGATGGGAGAACCCGAGACGTTTCCTCGACTGTCGCTTATTTGCGTTTTAGATCGTCGCTGTTGTTGATATTTTTATTTATTTGTATTGTTGAAGCAATGTTGTAGGGGAGAGCGGGGCGCGTATTAAGAAACCATTGTGGTATTCAGAACCGGAGCGATCTGTACCACTCAATGCTTTATAATGTGATTTTGGCACAATTGGTTTTGGCATAATAATACTTCGGCATAATTTTTTTAGGCATACATTTTATGTTGGCATAATCATCTTAAAGACTAATTTGTTTTGGCATAAATTTGATTCGCATAACGTTAGTAGGCCTAATGACTATTAGCATAACGTTAGTTATGATAATCAGAAATGTTTTTACCATTGTCTAATAATCTAGTCGCAGGCGCACCCCGACATGGATAGGTTAGGTTCGAAAGGGATGATGGGGGCTAGAGTGAGCGAGCGAAGCGAGCGAACGAAGCCCCCGTCATCCCCTTCGAACCTTATGCTTTAGAACTTTATGCTTAATCATTATTATTAGATGTCATTATGTTAGAGAAATTATGCTTAAAAAAATTATGCGTAAGCTGTTATGCGTAATTATATTATGCGAAAATATAATCATGCCAAACAAAATTATGCTAAGTTATATTAGGTCTTAACATTTTATGCAAATGGATAGGGAACCGAAATAATCTTATGAAAATTAAGAGTAAGGACTGCGATTTTTTTATATATCGAAAGGATGTTTATTGTGTTTCATGATAATATCATCCTTTCTTATGAATAGTGAATAGTATTCCTTATAAAAGCATTTTTCTAAGAAAAATCGGTGTGGAACATTCAACCCCGCTGTGGGGCGAGTTGTTCCACCTTTTTTTTTCTATTGGACTGCTGTAGGTGGTCCTAGGGGACCATATATCTACGTAACCGGGCAGTTATTGGCGAGACCTGAAGGGTCTACAGCTAACGGGTGGGAAGTAAAATACTTAACCTAAGCTAACTACTTGTACTACACTAACATCATGACTACCTGCAACAACAGCACTAAGGGCGACCCCTAGTGGGACTCGGACCTCGGCTTAGGGCGTTGCTGGCGGGGGCTTAGGAGGGGGAGACAGCTTGATGAGGGCTGAATTATCGGTGTGAAGTGGTTCCACCATTGAGGTAAATTGTTCCGCTTAGATTTGAACAGCCTTCAGTCAGAATAATGCAGGTTTCCTCGACTGTCGCTTATTTGCGTTGTTGTTGATATTTTTATTTATTTGTATTGTTGAAGCAATGTTGTACTGTAGGCTAGTTCACAATCAGGTTGCAGTGACGCTGCATTTAAGTTCACGCGAGCGAATCTCACAGCGATCGCTGATTAATAATAGATTACGAAAAGCGGTGTTTTGATCGAAACTTAACTGTAACTACATTGCAACTGAACTTCTTTAGTTAGGTGAGTACTGGTGTGGCATTTAGGCTGACTGCACATGGGCACTAATGTACGATTTCCACCATTTCACACTGTGCTAAAGGAAATTCAGGCTTCTATACAATAGTTAAGTTTCATGTTTGCATGGAAATTACACTGCTTGGAACTCGGTTAGATCCGCGCTGCGCTCGGACGCCGCGGCAGCCGGTCGGCTGCTCGAGTACGTGGTCGGCGGCGCTCGGCTGTCGTCGCGTTCGGTCGGCTCCGCTCAGCCACATCGCAGGTAGAAACTGACTGCCATAGCAGATACACGAGAACGCGCGCGCATGCGCCCGGGTTCCAGCAGATTGTAGCCGTCGGGCGGATGAGGTCGGCTACGGGCGCGTGCTCGATCATCCGCTGCGACGCGCTGCGCTGCGCTCCTGCGTTGCTCGAGACACCGTTGATTGCTTTTTGTTTGTATCTGCAGTTACCGTTTGGTCGAGCATGCTCATGCCAAAAGGGTCACCAACTCAGCTTAATTATGCTAGTGATCTATTGTATCTCTAGCAACTTACCCCATTTGGCGGTCAGCTTAGAGCCGTTACGCACTGCATCCGATCCGAATCCGATAAAATACGTTCCGAAGTAGGCATAGAACTATTTGTATGGTAGTTTACGCACTAGATCCGACTTCTGTCATCCGATTTCTCTCCGTGATCCGTGAGTTTCCAATTCGGAAGAAATAGTGACGGACCGAAGTAGCCGTAGTACTGTTTGTATGAACGCTTTCGCATTACCTCGGATTCAAATCAGACGCCAAATGGATATGCCAAAGATGTCCCCTGAATTGTTTGAATTTGGATCAGAGATCGGATAAGTGCGTAAGCGATATCCGAATTCGGTCCGAGATTTTTACTCTAGATCGGTATTTTCACGGATTCGGATCGGATGCAGTGCGTAAAGCAATATCCGAATTCTGTCCGAGTTTATTATATCCGTATTTTCACGGATTCGGATCGGATGCAGTGCGTAAAGCAATATCCGAATTCTGTCCGAGTTTATTATATCCGTATTTTCACGGATTCGGATCGGATGCAGTGCGTAACCGCTGTTAGAGTGCGTTCACCGAAAGAAGTCCCTTCGGCGCTTTGTTGGCACCACCGAGATTTCTTTTTTTTTTCTTTTGGGCTGCTGTAGATAGTCCTAGGGGACCGTTTCTACGTAATCCGGGTAGTTATTGGCGAGACCTGAAGGGTCTCCAGCCAATGGGGGGGAAGTAAAATACTTAACCTAAGCTTGTACTACACTAACATCATGACTACCTGCAACAACAGCACTGAGGGCGACCCCTAGTGGGACTCCGACCTCGGCTTAGGGCGTTGCTGGCGGGGGGGCTTAGGGAAGCTGAATTTTCATTATTTCCGACGATTTCATAATGAAAAATCAGTGTTACTAACATAATGCCGAAGGGATTTCATTCAGTAATCGCACTCTAGGTAGTTTTCTTTTTTTTTTTTCGTAAAAACGGTATTTTATTGAATAATTATGAAACCTTTATTAAATTAAAATAAAATGGTTTAACAGCTATAAGCAAACATTTTAACTTAAATACCGAGCAATGAATAGGCAATTACTAAGTAGCTATTCTCGGAAATGTACCATTGTAATCTACAATTTAACTGCTAACTTAATTGAGGCTTCAGGCTATTCAGATTGACCAAATACGCCATGTTTTATCGTTTCAAGTGCTGCTAAACTAGTAAGGAAACGCCAGTAATAAGTAATCAAGTAGGTCAAATAAAATCCAATAAGGTATAGTGAACAATTTAATTCGTACACTTATATGGGACTTGTACGGTACCTGTAACTATTCATTATGTCCCTATATACAGATTTGCACATGTAGGTACTTCAATCACGATGCCCCCTACTCATATGGCGTCCACGGTTTTATGGAATGTAATGCAAAACTTTCATGGGACTTACACTCGTATCTATAGTCGAATGTCTTTACTTAGTAAAGTAAAAGTAAGTACGGTAGATACCTACTGAAGCATTTATTTTTCAATTATCTGCTCCTACGCTACGCTTCCACTGTTGAACTTGGACCTCCTAATGACCGCTGCACTTAACGGTCAAAGGTAAGCAGTGGACGGTGCCGAAGATGCCGAAAACCTAATCGGTAATCTGACCTAGTAGACATAAATACACACCATACACATTCCACCACACACATGCACCCATCCTGCCTAACTCAAAATTTAAAAACAAAACCTCTAACCAGTTCACTATTATTAATCATAAAAAATATTAATTTCTCATCTCAACTTTGTTTTAATTTATTATTTATTAGTTCACCAATAGCATAGAAGTTATCGCAGTATTCGAAATAGTCTAAGGGGGTGTTTCACCAATCTATCATTAACTGTTCATTAAGCTAATTAGGTCTCTAAACTTTTCAATAGCTAACATTTGCATTTAACCATCTTATCAATAGTGATAATTCACGACTCATCTTCCGTGTGGTAGATGTCCGGTCCTTTGGAAGGCATTCGGGGGACACAGGTCCAACGCGCAGAGGCCCCTTTGAGAACTTTAATCTAAAATGGGGTGGGGCACCAACCGCCAACCGGGGACTATCCACGGCTGCACTGTTGGAGTACAGTAAAATAGACGTATTATTATTATAGATACGAGTGTTTGTCTAAAACTATGGGACCAATTCCGAGAATTTCTGGCACTGGCATGAACCCAAACTGATACAAAGGGGGAAAAAAGGCTGTTTTTCCTGGGATAAGCTATTATTTTCTTTGAAACTAGGAGGGAAGTTGGCTCGTTTATTGCGCATTGAATAATAAAGCAGGAAACATTATACAAGCTTTAATAGACATAGGCTAGAGGCAGCAGGGTCGCCGTTTTACCCAGAATGGTTACTATAAAAACTAGGTAAATCTTTTTGGAATTGGATTTTTTTTACAAGGTTTCTAGGTATCATATCATATCAATAATAGAAAACATTTAAAAAAAACTGAACTTCAGTTAATTTGTTATAGAACACATTCAAATAAAAAATATCTTAACTTCAATTAGATTACAAGATACCCACTACGTGCGCGCTCTTCGCTAGGTACTGTATTAATTAGGTATCTTGTTATGTAATTAACTAAAGCTTAGATGTTTTTTTTATTCTTTCAATAATACCTAGTAACCCTGTGAAGTTTAGCCAGTTAATTTGAAGTAACCCTACATTTAGCAGTGGACTGTGATCAGAAATGAGAAGATCCGTAGAAGAACTAAAGTTGCCAACATACCTAAAAGGATAAGTAAACTGAAGTGACAGTAGGCCGCACATAGCTAGAGCTAGCATAGAACTGATAGCCATTGGGGCAGAAAACTTCTCGAGTGGAGACCACTCACCGAAAAACGCAGCTTGAGTTGACCTCCAGCTCGATACAGCTAGGACATACGCTCTTTTTTGTCTTTTTTTAAGGATGATAAATCATCAAATGACTTCTTCCGCTCTGGGCGCAGCGGAAGAGAGTGTCAGACTCTTATTGACTAAAACCCATCCGTGTTCCTCCTGATGCCCTTTGCGTTCCAGGGCCGCGGTAACTATTTCGAACAAATTCCGCAACCCTATCAAGTAGGACATATGCCCTGGGGGCAAATTCTACTAACAGAAACGTTGATCAATCGCAAACGAATCGAAGCTGAACCTTTCATACTGTCAGTTTTCGTAAACAAAAAAATGTCAAAACATTGTCAAAATGTTACAAAAAGTTTAGTTTTAGTTTACGAAACTGACGGTTGTGGTTCGTTTGCCGTTCAACAACAGTTTTGCTAGTTTACTGGTTACTGGTGATGGTTGCTGGGAATCGTTAGATGGCGGCATGTAACCAGTCGCTGTGAAAATCTACATATAGGGAAGGCCAGCAGTGGACATCAATCGGCTGATCTGATGATGATTATGATGTGATTAACTACCTGTAACTACTGTTACTGATTCTCGTATACCAACTAAGCAACTCTATGGTATAACATTGCGCAAACACTAAAGCTTTTCGGGTTAACAAGCACGTAGTCGGCAATAAAATCACTGCAATACCTACGTATAATTTGATAGTGATTAAATATTTATGGTGCCGAGTGAACCCACAATGTTGGAACCGGTGTCATCGAGTGGACATTCTACCTGTCATTATCGTACGTGTGAAGGGGAAATACGAGGGTGGTACAAGTATAAAGAGGTTCGCGAGGATCACGAAAACGTGTTGTGTGTATTTTTGTTAATAGTGGAATTTATATTTTATATCAATGGATCTTAACTCTGCTGTTAGTTCTTCTTCCTGATGATATGACAAGCAATGATTCCGTTAACTCATCACCAACAATAGAAGAAAAATGAGGAGATAGACAAGGAAGGCTGATCCCGTGACCATGTTAAATTAAGAGTCAGTAAGTGAGAAAGTTAATTTGTTTTTCTTCTGAACTTCAAACTTAATAAACTTCTTGATCTTATGTCTTTAGAGTTTCGTAACGATAGTCTATATTCAAAAAAACTTTCTAGCAAGAGTGTGAACAGTTCCACAATATGTGAAATGGTGAGTCTGGTTTTATGCAAAGCGACTACATCAGTGGTTCTCAAACTTATTTCGTCTACCGCCCACTTTGAGAATCAATCATTTTTTAGCGCCCCCTATTTTTTTTAACTTTACCATATCTTATTAAGATCACAATCGAAATCATTACTTTTACCGCCCTTTACCGCGCCCCTGTAGGTCTATAGCGCCCACAAGGGGGCGTTACCGCCCACTTTGAGAAAGACTGGACTACATTTTAGTAACTTTTGATAATTCTATAGAATGGCTGATTCAAACCGCCTTAAGTTACGAACTCCTTATACCACATATCTATTCCTTGCCCAAACGAAATCTACAAAATCGCTTCCGCTCAAAACTTGCTGCTCAATACAAAATCGTTGACAGTATGACAAATTAATACGGTGAGCGCGCGTGCTGCATTAGCGTTGCGTCGCGTCGCTCGCGATCGAAGGGACACTGCCCTTGCCTGCCCTACTTGCTCTACTAGGCCGTTCAATGTGCCCGATACGGAAATTGGGCCTAGCCATACTCGTAAACACGAAAATGTATGGATTGACCATTTACATGCATAAATTCATGGTACACTACAGAACAGCACGTGCTGTGAACGCACTATACATATTTATATAATATTTAAATATAGGTGTCGAGTGCTACGCATCTGACCTTTTTGAAGGACTTCACCAAAACCCGAACATAATAATCACCACTCCTGAAGACAATGAGAAAACACCGGCCAAGTGCGAGTCGGACTCGTGTACGAAGGGTTCCGTACCATTGTCTATGAAAACGGCAAAAAAATCACGTTTGTTGTATGGGAGCCCCTTTCAATATTTATTTTATTCTGTTTTTTAGTAATTGTTGTTATAGCGGCAACAGAAATACATCATCTGTGAAAATTTCAACTGTCTAACTATCACAGTTCATGAGATACAGCCTGGTGACAGACGGACAGACAGACGGACAGACGGACAGACAGACGGACAGACGGCCAGACGCACAGACGGACAGCGGAGCCTTAGTAATAGGGTCCCGTTTTACCCTTTGGGTACGGAACCTTAAAAAGGAGCAGAATTATCAAGAGCAGGTTATAAAGTTTTTTTTCTGTTTTATAAGTATTCTAAACAAAATTCCAATTGCAATAAAATTTTTGTAACTTAAGTATTAAGCGTAGTTCAAACTACACTATAATATAAAGCAAATATTGTATAGCACACGATATCGCTCAGTATACATTTCTATGGACACGTTCACACAACGCTGTGCTATAAAGTATTGGCTTGCTGTATGCGATAAACTTGAGCGATTCTCAGAGCTATATCGTACGATTCTCCGGTCCCTTCCCCGCGTCACTTCTACCCCGTCTGTCGCCCGACGGATCCCCGTCAAATAACTTGCTATACCTATATAATAGACCGGCTTGCGATGTAGTGTATAGTGTGAACGTCATCGTAGTTATAGCCACAGAACTTATTATTATAAGTAATATATAAGTAAAGCGTAGTCTGAACTATAAAATTATTGACCGGTGTTTTAGCGTGGAAGTCAGATGAGAATGCTGACTAAACAGAGTTGCGTTTGACCACATATTCATTCACTTTAATAAAACGAATCTTTCTACTAATTTTCCTGTGGGTTAGGAGGAAGGCTAATGGTACTCTGGGGGCATCCGTGTAGGTACGTGACTCTAGGTTATTTAGTCTTAAGCTCATTCTACTGTTCTTACAAGAAAACAAGGAAGCAAGCGGAATAAAGAGAATTATTAATACTTACTAACAAAATGTGGAAATAAGAGAAGTGAGCTCACAAAAGTGTTTAATGACTTTTTCCTTGGTTCACTGTTATTGTTTTTTGAGTGCCTTCTTGTGTTGTATTTGTGATTAATAACATCAATTATAGCTTATCGTTTATTCATTGTACGTACACATTTAAATTAATTACTTTTTGATAAATAATCTTCTAAAAAAATACATTTAAAAGTATAAAACATTAGCCTGTCCGCATCGGGAACAGGGTCCATGCACGTCTTTTATCTGTTCTGTGGTCCATGCTACCGTTGGTCAGGACTCCAGAGAAAGGAACCGAAATAGGAATTATATTAGTGGTAAATACCTTGCAAACTTAGACGATATGATACAACAATACAAAGTTGCTTGTAATTTTGGATTCCGTACTAATTTGAGCAATCAATTTTAAAATGGATTATTAAATAAGTACTTAGGAGCCTACTAATAGCGCA
Organism: Amphipyra tragopoginis; assembly: GCA_905220435.1. Taxonomy (NCBI): domain Eukaryota; kingdom Metazoa; phylum Arthropoda; class Insecta; order Lepidoptera; family Noctuidae; genus Amphipyra; species Amphipyra tragopoginis. Next base: position 25,031,933 of record HG992008.1, on the reverse strand, counting down.
GCTTGACAAAACGGGCTAGATTATAAAACTTCATCTCCACACACTGGCAATAGATGCGTGTTGTAAGATTTCATAAAACCCAGCACGCTTGGTGGTAGGACCTATTCGGTCCACCTGGCTAGCTACCACCCTTACATTAAAGTCCGGCAAGCAGTTTACTGTTTTCCGTCTAAGATCTGGGGCCTAATTCTCCTAAAATAAATCTTGATAAATCACAACCGAACCAAGGCCGAACCGTTCATTCAGACAGTTCTCAATTTCAAAAGATGTCGAATTGTTTGACACAAAAAACAAAATCAATCATTTTGAAAGTTTTCGAAAACAAAAACTGACTGACGGTTGTGGTTCGATTGCGTTTGGCAACAATTTATTTTAGGAGAATTGGGCACCTGTGCGGTCCGCCTAGCTAGCTACCACCCTCACATTAAAGTCCGGCAAGCAGTTTACTGTTTTCCGTCTAGGATCTATACGGTCCGCCTGGCTAGCTACCACCCTCACAGTAAAGTCCGGCAAGCAGTTTACTGTTTTCCGTCTAGGATCTATACGGTCCGCCTGGCTAGCTACCACCCTCACATTAAGGTTCAGTACCATGCAGTTTACTATGTTCCGTAGTGTGTATGTGAGAGCCAGAGGAGTATAGGTAAATCCCTCTATATCTGTGTTACTTGGATTCGTGTGCTCCATCTTAGATCCTATCTGAGCTTACCGTCAAACGCGACCAAACCAAAAAATATTTTGAACAATATACCTACCAGTACCTTATCCAACAAAATTATCTTTTAATACCACTTAATTCTTACCGCCTTTTTAAAACATCATTACGCCATTATCTTAACAAGTACATCATACATTTTTGTATTCCATCGCCGCTCGTTAATTATACACAAATTGTCCGCTGTGTTTCGGTTATTAATGACTGTAGCCGCACAATGTGCGTAACGACTGGAATATTAATGCGCTCGCAAATGCACTTTAATCATAACCTTGTTATGGAATTACGAGTTTATGGTTACTGCTAACGGGATTCGTTTCAATGGTTATTGTTGCTTCACTTATTTCCTCATTACTCGAGACCTATAGTAAATTCGTACTCATACACGCACGCACACACACACACACGCACACACATACACACACACACACACACACACACACATACACACACACGCAGACACATACATCGTCTAAAATGCACGTCTGTACCTACTTTTTATTTAAAAAAAAGAAAAGGAATAATATCTTCTTGGTTCTGCTGATTTTACTGTTGGCATTACTGTGTAACTATAATAAAGGGAATACACTGGCTCCTGTAATACAGTATTATACTAGCTCTGGGGCCAGGGATTTCAAATAATTGTATATACGAAAAATGTCAATAAACAAATTTTAATTTAATAATTTTAATTTCATAATATACTATACTTAATTTACTCAGGTTAATCGGAAAGGGGGTATATTATTCCGAAAGAGTGTTAAAGTACCCGTATTAATGAACAACTTTTGTTCTACAACTTTTCTAAAAGTCAATAGTTTTTGAGGGAATACGCTACAATCTATTTATCCTTAACTATGATGAGTGTGTACATTTTAGGTTATATTTCGGTTCACAAATTAGAAGCTCCATTTTCTGAATTAGTAACTACAGCAAGGATGAAGAAATTATGAAAAAACTACCACAAAATAATAAGCATTGCTTTTGTACGCTAATGGTCTTGATTAACTTATCTTTTATTAAGTGTTGTGTGCACATAAATTAATAAATAAAAACCAGTTTGCACAGAAAAAAAAAACATTTTTAAATTCTAACATTTGCTTTATTACTGTCATCAGTAGAGATCGAATATCCGGATGCATATTCACCTTAACTTGAGATGTTGGCTAATATGGAACGCGCTTTTGTATTGAAAAATCCCGCGGTTCCGGGACAATTATTTTAATTTTTTTTTTGTTCTATCTAACACACACCATTCTTCTTCTTACACTCTACATACACACATATTTGCATCTGGGGTTAAACTTTAATTTTAAATAAATATGTAATCCAAGAATCCCGTTTTTTAGTAAATAGTTTTAAGATGTCGCTTCCATACTATACACCCTACTAGTTCTGCATTTCCGGTGTTCCAGGAAAATGATATAAAAAAATCGTAGCTAAAAACTCACTTTAGGTCATGCATCCGAATATCCGATCCCTAGTCATCAGTAAATAATTTAAGTGGCCTGCGAATTAACCCCTTTCCGACTAACCTTGTATATCATTGATAGAATATCCTTTCCTTCTGCGTATAACCAGAAACTTCCCACATACATATTATATCAATCATATACCCAATCAAATCAGCCTAACGCATTCCGCTGTTGGACATTGCCTCTCCCAAATGCCGCGACTTTTTTGTGTTAATTTAATTAACTAACAATTTAGTTTATAGCCTAAAAGTATTTTTATGGATTCATAAATTGTTTCTTTCCAAGCGGATGCTGGAATGAAATCGTTGAGGCTCTGAGCAGACGACAGACTTTTTGTCCGGTGGACTGCCGCGGACAAGAATGAACGTGGTTGGTAGTTGTTGTCCGTCGCGAAATTCGGCACTAACTCAACGCACACGACGGTCATTTTGTCTATATTATAAAACACCAATTACAAACAAACCGCTAGGAGCCAGAAATTGCTCAAAAAATAATGTGGACAAATCGCGAAAGTTTAAAAACATTTTGTCCATAGTAGAACCACAGTGTACCTACTTACTACATACAGTGGGTCAACGCCCATACATTTGACAGGTCCTATGAAATGTCAAAATTATGTAGGGGCGGAGGTTATGTCCCGAGGCAGTATGGCTACTCGGGACATAACCTCCGCTCCTTCACCCCGCAACCCCCCGCACGATTGCTCTGCGACAATGTTCTACGTTGACCGACTGCAAGGAGTAAGATATAGGTAGACTGTGGTAGAACTCTGGTATCTTCACTGGCAACAACTACCTTCTTCTTCTTCCTTTGCCTTCTCCCATTATCTAGGGTTAGATCTCCTTGTCTGCCTTCTCCATTTATGTCGGTCCAGAGTGTCTACTCCCTAAGCACGAAGTCCGTGGTTTCAGCCTTAGTTACGAGCGTTTCTTACTCCCTATCACCTAAAGACATACGATTAATTCGGGGCCCGAACTAAGAATGAATGACAACACGATTTGACAGTTGTCCCTACTACCGATGTGTTTTTGCCCGTCCGAAAAGTTGAACTTGACACTTGTTTTGTTCACTCCTACGTTTCGGGCTACTTTCGGACGGGCGACTAAATTCGTTGACGGACTTAGGGAGTAGGCTCTTAGAGCGGTTGCGACGTCTATTTCGCTCTCCTTCAGATTTTTCTGGACTGTTGTCAGCCCGGACGACGTTCATTCGCCGGATAGAAAGTCCGTCGTCTGCTCAGGGCCTTACGCTTAACAATGTTCGTTAAGGACCTATTATCTTGACTTATTTCCAAAAACTACAAAAACCTTACTTTGTCAGTAAAACGAAACAACTTTTGTAACTATGAACGACTGATTGCACCCATTCCCAATAACCGTCGCGATAATTTCAGAAACCATTCAAACTTTTGTCCGTACAGAGTTGCAAGAGTGGAAATAAAACGAACAGTGTAACAACCAAAGGGCTGAAACCCATTCGGTTCTCAATCACGCGGGAACCAGGATCCAATCCGCGTTGCCTTTGCCTCCCGTCTGTACGAATAAAACAAAAAAATGTACTGTACTGTTCCATTAGCAGTTTTCGAAAAAGGGGTATTTGGAAGAGAAGTATGTTTCAAGTTCACTCGGTTGGCAGACGGGACTCGGAGTAACAATCATCGCATCGCATTTTGGCATTTGCTACTGTCATTTAGGTTGTAAATTCTAAAATACAAAGTAAAGTAAGTCTCGTGGTGGCCCGGAGGTTACAGACTCGCTTGTTAAGCATTGGGTTGCGGGTTTAAACCCAGGATTGTATCAACGTGACTTTTTCAATGTCAAATGTACTTTCTTAGTTGTCTAACGGCCAGTTTCTTCATGAAAAGTAACAGCCAAAGTCAAAGTAACGGTAAAATTTGTTTCTTTACACTGTAAGAAACAAATTTTACTGTTACTTTGACATTGGCTGTTACTTTTGATGAAGAAACTGGCCGTAAGACGCCACTGACATACGGTGAAGGAAAAAATCGTGAGGAAACCTGGACTTAATGGTCTGAAATCGCCAACCCACAGTGAGCAAGCGTGGTGATCAATGCTCTTTTCTTCTCTGTATGAGATTCTTCTCCTTCGCCTTTGCCCTGCAGTGGAACAGTTACAGGTTGATTTCTTTATTTTATTTAAGTTGAATCATTTTGTATATGCTTCCAAATTAAGAATAGGCTACCCCCTCGGTAATCAGGATTCACGAAGAATAGGCAGCGTCATCTTGTTTGTTAATAACAACATATTGTAATAACCAACCCGTCTGCCAAACGCGATGATTATGTTAATATCCTAGCTGTTGATCCCTAAATGTTCACCACAATCGGAATTTTCACGATCCCAAAATATATTGAAGTTTAAACCACATTCACAACAAAAAACGGCAATAACCAACCGTATCAGTAACCAACAACGTAGTGTACAATTTTTCAATTCCCCTATGGGCACCGCAAAAACATCGCCGTACCAATGGTATCAATAAATTGCACTTGTTTTCGTTCACAGACAGACGGTATTATTGTTTGTGCATCGTTGTGGCATTGATGCCGATAGCTCATGGCGGAACTATTGATGCTCAAAGCAAAATAACGTGGTGCTAAAACCGTGAATTTTCGGTGCATACGAGTGCTATTAGAGCTACAGAACAATTATGAGTTTAGACTCTTAGAGCAATACAACAACTTAAATACAACGCAATGATTCCGAGTCACCAATATAAACCCAAATATCTCGGAAACTAAGAATAATAGCTTATTCAAATAAAAATATTTTTATAGAATATTTAATATTAGTAAGATTATTTACGGTTTACTTACAAGTTTTCGGGATTGCCCGAGGTCGCGAGTCGAATTCGCCGCGTGTTCAGCTCATGATTAAGGGGTCCGTTTGGGTCCGAAACTAGTCGGGCAATCCCGAAAATTGCATGTGAGTTAACCGTAACTAATCACAAATATGAATGTGTCTCACGAAAGTTATAACATTTAATACTATTCAAATAAAATTAATCAAAACTTATTTTAATAGTCTATAAAATACTTTTTATTTGAATAAGCTAACATTCTTAGTTTCCAGGATATTTGAGTTTATGTTGGTGACCCGAATTTATTGCTTCCGAGTGTATCTGTAGGTGCTTTTTGGTGTTCGGGTTTTTTTTTTAATAAGCAAAGCTTTATCTAACAACATAATATTTCCATTTCGCCGACTGCTGTAAGTCAGGATCGAATGGTCACCGATAAAAAGTCCATGCAATAACCCTCGGCGTATTCCATGGTACTTTGTTTTTGAAGCCGAACGAAATTATTCTTAGAAAGAAAATAAAACTAATAAAAAGGAATCTCACTCGGATATCGCGAGACGCGTAGGTGTTCACAAACATTTAGATTAGATATAACTGTGCGTACAAATATCTGGTACGGGCAGGATTAGATTGAACGGTGCTTCTTTCCAGCAATTGCTGAGTTGGCAACCTATTCGGTATGTCGACAGCACATTTTAATTGTTTGTATGTTATTTCGCTTATTGTTTTTTAGTCTTGTGATGCTTGTGTTTTTTTTATTCCATTTTTTTTGAGACTGTTTCTCTTGTCGAGTCTCTTATGAGGTTATGCTGAATAAATGTTTTTTCTTTCTTTCTTTCTTCCTTCCACTGATTCCTCCGCCATTCTTGCAATTTATTGATTAGGAATAACATACCTTTGTTAACTAATGAACATTTGTTTTGTTACAGGTATGTGTTAAAGACCCGGGAACTAACAAGGATTTCTTATCATAGTCTAATGTAAGTAACTTTTTAGAATTTTTCATACCTTTATCTGAATAGGGCGCTCGGTGCCGAAATTGAATACCATTATTACTTTCTTACTCTAGCAGACGTAGCATGACCACCGTAGAAAAGCGTTTTGTCGACGGAAGAATAGACAAAATGACATGAATACAATGGCAGTATGTCATTTTGTCTATTCTCCAGTCGACAAAACTCATGGTCATGCTACGCCTATTGTAGACCTAGTACGCAGTATATTATCAAAACACAACCTAAGATACCTATAATATCATACCTATGTCTAATATATTCCGAATTTTGAATAATTATTTCAATTTCTTTATTGCATTCCATAATGTAATTTTAATACAGATTGTAGGCTTAAAACGATGGGATCAATTATGGACCCTGTCGGGCACAGCATAGTTTAGTAGAAGAGAGGAACAGCACTTATTTGTTTAATAACAATTCAATATTTTATTGATTGCTGTTAGATATTTAATTGTAATTAGATATTATTTGTGAGATACGTCAAAATCCAGTCCATTAGTGCACTGTTAAGCCAGCCTACAAACGAAAACTTAAAACACAACTTTAACTAAAACTTCACGACTTCCATTCCCCGCTCTATTTCCAAAGGTATTCTTAAATCTAAACCGGGTACCAACACGGGTATCGCTTTACATATTTATCGGTACATACGACTATACGAGTCGGTGGGGCGTGATCCTAATTCAATAACATTCAATTAAGGCCCTCCCTGCAATTAGAAACCGGCCCCTGAGGTGGTGAGCGACCAGGATTTGAAAAGCAGGATAAGAATGTTTTAATTCTGTTGCAGTATGATGTGGACAGTTTACAGTGAACTTTGTTGTCTCGTCACCACCTTTGGTTGACTGGTAGAGAATGCCTAAGGCATTAAGTCCGCCATTGTACTTTTTTGTTACATAAAGTTTAAATAAATAAACATCACTACATAGTATGAAATAAAGTCGCTTCCCGCTGTCTGTCCCTATGTATGCTTAGATCTTTAAAACTACGCAACGGATTTTGATGCGTTTTTTTTTAATAGATAGAGTGATTCAAGGGGAAGGTTTTAAGCTATAAAACGTACACGTGCAAACACGGGGCGAGTCGCTAGTTTAACATAATCAACTTCAACTTCAAAACTAATTTATTCAAAATAAACTAGAATTACTTAGTTGTTTTTTAACGTTAATGTTACAAAAGACGGCTCCTAAAGCGCCTGCCTTTCAGCGCTTCCTAGTGTTTATGCCGTGAAGAAGAAACGAGGCATCAAACTCCCCAGCAACACAGTTCTGTCTGTAATAAGAGAGTTATTACAATGGAATGCTGATTTTGTGTAATACCTAAGTTTTGTTATGTTTATTGTCTTGATTAGACTATGAGATTAGCATTAAGGTCAACACGGTATGATTTCATGCAAAATTACAAATGAGAGCTCTTTGTTGATAGATTTTTATAACAAACGTGCAAGATAAGCTTTTTCTTTTTGATTGGAAAAGGAAATACTAGATATTAGTCACAAGATAAACAAAACTGTACGAATTGAGTAGTGTTGTTTGATTTGAATGTCGAACAATCGTTATGATATTTTGTACTACAATGTTTTATCATCAAATTCTTTTCTTTTTTTCGAAGCCTTCCAAATGGCTCTCGGAATAGCACACATAGATTTTTCATACACTGCAGTAGCTGAAAAAATAAATAAAATATCTCCACAACTCCTATCCACCCCCAACCTACTCCATGCAAGTCGTCTAGTAAGATCTCCGTAACAAATTGTGTTGTCATGTTTTCTGTTATTTAAGCGCTATCTACACGCACCGTCTGACGTACCTACCCACCGGCGGACACTTACACCATAATGTCTAGTGTCTAACGCTTTTAGATCACTATCACTGTATAGTGATACGAACATTCGAGTTGTGATGGTGTGATAGTGGTGCTTTGAGAGATTTATGGGGTAAAGTTTGTGGTGGGGTATTGAAAACAAGAAAAAAACTATTCCCCCTTATTACAAAAAATGGTTTAAACCAAGACTAAGGTAAGCCCAGGTTTAAAATATACCCATCACTTTCTTATGTCATATAACAGACGGGGCTATTTTAACACCTAGGTTTTTCTTAGACCATCTTTTGTAACAAGGGGGATTGTGTTTTGTTTAGGTTTTGCGAATTTACCTCCGGTTTCTGAGTTAAGAATTCTAGGATAAGTAATACTTAAGTAATATTTGAGGACGAAGTTGTCAAAAAAAAATGTTACTTAGTACTGCTTTTCCTAGAATACTTAATTCAGAAACCGGAGGTTAATGTCTGGACTTGTCAAAGTGTGAATCAAAGCAAAGTCAGCTTTAGAGATAGGCAAAGAAATACACGATTCAGTTTTGATTATGCTATAAACAGGGTGTAAACGAATTCGTGTAATTTATTTAAACCACATGATCTACTACTGGTGTAGATTGACCCAGTACGGGATTTAGCATGATCAAAAATAAAAATCTTTTTTCTTGCAGTTGGGGTAAGTGATCGTATTTATTAAACCAACTAATATGGTTATAAAAAAAATAAGCAAAACAAAATTTTTGGTAGAAGATAAATTTATATGATAGAACATTTCGAAGCCACGCATAAATGAATGAAACCACGGTGATACAGCTGGCGGGCACGACTAGCGCGACATCGCTCCGCGCAGTCAGTTAACTACACTAAAATTACTCAGACACAGAAACTGAAACGTTATTTAAAAAAAAAAGTTTTATCTAATAAAAACCAGTGTTACCAGAATATCAGGCGGTTTGAAGGAGTTACACGAATTCGTTTACGTTCTGCATAAAACTACAAGAGCTTCTCTATTTTCAGTAAATATATTAGTATCATATTAACATGTAGAACTGCACCACCTTCTCTGCTTACCCTACTTAGAATTACAATCCCGCCAAGTGTTAATAGCCGCCACATTAACAATAATTAATTAACACAGCTAACTGGTTTGTACCTTACAAGCACCTCACTAACCTACATCCAGGCTAGACGAGGTCTAGTCCTACAAGCTCTTCAGAGCGATATTTAAGAGGCTACCATAGATAAGATCTGATAGATTAAAATCTACAACGTGTAAATAGGACTGAAGTGTGTCTAAGGTTTTGAGCGCATGGATCATAATGATTTGTAAGGTTAAGCTACGCTTTCCGCGGATAGTCTGGGGATGGGTGACCATTCGTTACACATCAAGACCCGTCAGTGTCTCGGAGAGCTCGTTAATCCGTCGTTCCCACGTGTCATACGAATACACAATCGTCGTTACGGGTAGTCAGAATCTCGAAAGTCTGAGCACCGATCTAACCTTAGGATATCGGCATTGCCCAATCGGCTTATACAAGGTTAGTCGGAAAGGGGCTACTAATCCGAAGGCCACTAGTATCACTGATGACTATTTTATAGCATGTATTAAAATTTCAAAATTCGATAAAAAAAACCACGCAAAATTAATTTTATTTTAGTTTTTTCAAAAATTGTTTATCCCTACTTTAGTTACGAATTCAGAAAATGGAGCTTCTAATCCGTGACTATAAATATGACCTAAAATGTAAACACAGCTGATCATATCTGAGGATAGATAGATTTTAGTGTATTTTTCATGGAATCTTTGAACAGCTATTTCTCTTAAACTATTGTGTTTTGGGGAAAGTTATAGAACAAAAGTTATTCATTATTATGGGTATTCTAACACGCTTTCGGATTAGTACCCCATTTCGGACTAACCTTGTATTGGGTTGCAGAAGTATGCAGTCGCTCTGTGACAAATACTGGTATTCACCCACATCTGGTTAGCCTAGAAGCTGGCCCCAACATAGCTGGGAAAAGGCTAGGCAGAATGTGGAATATGTGTCTAAGGTTTTAAAATATTTTTCTAGGCTTGTTTGCATTTGCATGTGTACGGCACATGAGGTTTTAGACATGATTTTAGAATTGCATTTATCTGGACTCATCGCAGAAACGACTACAGTTTGTTTTATACACCGTGGGCCCGAGGTACCCGAAAGATTTTAACTTTCGATTCCGATGCCTAATTGGAGAAGAAAAGCTTTATACAGTTTGTTGAAAAAAGCTTAATTTTCGAAATATTTATTATTTAATGAAATTCACAAATCGAAAAATATCTATGGTAACAAGTTCCAGGAACGCGGTGTTGCGACTTTTGTCATACCATACCCCTCTCGCCGTATGTCTTACGAGTATATGATGGGGAGGGTTGTGAAGTGAGAAGTTTCTTATCCACTCACACGATAATTTATAAATGTTGCCAGTTCAACCTAAGGTATTGTTTATAAGGAAGCACTAAAGTTAATTTATTCATAAAAAAGTTTTTTTTTTCTTTTTTCATCTTTTGTTCATATAGCATTCGACTGTTAATAGCATCAGAAAGGCGTGGTTAAAATCTTTCGGGTACCTCGGGCCCACGGTATATAATTTTGGTAGGTATATCAAAAATTGTTGCACTTCACTTCATCAGTTCAAGTGCCAAGTCCATCAAATAACGGTCTGACAACTCATTTGCACGGAGATTCGTCTTTGATGAATTGTCTTTCTGCAATTGGTTTGTCTTGAACATAATTTTTTGTGCATTATTGTTTTTGAACGCTGTATTTACCGTTTAATATTGTACACTTAGCTCAGATCATTGCTTGTATTTCTAACTATGTATTAGTATCACCTTTATTCTTCTAACTTCTTATCTATTACATTTTTAAATACATATCAAATACAAAAACTTAAAATAAAACAAATATGATATACATTTAAAAATATAAAAAAATAGGGGTCCACCGGCATCGGGAGCAGGGTCCAAGCTACCGGTGGTTAGGGCTCGAGAGACAGGAACCTCCTCACAATACGCGCCGTGTCGAGGAGGACTGCTTTCTGTATCAGGCCCTTGATCCAGCCACCTAACGAGAGCCTCATGAGGTGTTGGTCGAGGCTCTTGGTCATTAGGCCATTGGCCGTTACGACTATCGGCACAATGGTTGCCGAATCCACATCCCATATGTTGACAACCTCGTGTGCTAAGTCAAGATATTTGATTCAGTATCACAATTGTTGGTAAACTAATAAATACATTGACAAAATTCCTGACCCATGTCTTGTCACTGCAGTACCTACATGTAAAGCCTGCTGTTATTTCAAAGATGAAGATTAAAGACAAGAAACTAAAAATAAATGTAAACGTTTTACCTGTGTAGGTAAGCATTGGCAAACAGATCAAAGAAGCTCTTAATAATATGACACAAACGTTTAGAGCTTTGAAAGTTATCTTCAAAACATATTTAGAAAACTGTTCTTCATACGAAATGTTTGCAAACAAACTGTGATTGAATCTTATCGTAATCTTGGTTGGCAGGTTAGAGAAAGATCATAAGAGAGATTAAATGAATGGCAGAGAAGTAACTTTGTATAAAAGCAATTTCGCTATGATCTTTTATAAATATCAAAAGACAGCACCTACACCTCGCTGCAAAGAAAAATATTAAAGCATTAGTTATTTCTCCTTCAAAGTTTGTTCAGACAAGTAAATGAAAAAAAGAAACAGTATATCCTACCGTGCTTTTCCTTGCTTCACGAATATTTAAATCAGCATCAGAGAAACGAGAAATCTCATGTCTTTAATATCTTCTCATTGTTTCATTTTCCCCAAAAAACTTACAAAACACAACTTTCTTTGAACCCTTATAAAACAAAACCTGGCCTTCCAGGACTTGTCTGAATACGTTTGCATATCAATAATAACGGGACTGATGTTTTTACGTCTTGTTTGCGCCTGCGCCGCCGACTGTGCCGGTGGCGGAGATCCACGATAGCAAGTAATGGACGAAAGTTGGACGAATATATGCATTCTTCGTGGTGCTATGTAATTTGTAAATGACTATGTGAATAATAAAGGCATTTACTTGTGATATATGTTTGGTGATTTTTTAAAGAAGAGTGACATTTTTGTAGGTTTCAGTTTCATTGCAAGTGCTGTTCGCTTGATTTTACCTATATCAAACTTGCTTGGTACAAAGACGACAATAGCAATTAAACGTCGCTAACATACTTCAACACTAAAGGAACAGGAGAGATACCCTATTGATGCATAATGAATGATATACGATAATGTGAATGACAAGGCAACAGAATCGTTTAAGAGTGTATCTATCATTACAATCATAGCTAAGTTCGGTCTGTCAGGATTACGAGCATGGTAAATGCAGTAAATAAAACCAATATAGACTCTTCACCACTGAACTTACTTATAATTTGGGTTAGTAGTTAGTAACATGAACATGGTCAAAATACAATAATTTACACAATTACACAAGATCAGAAAATAAGGACAAGCTAGTCAGATATAAATGGTCAAACTTTGTCAGCTGATCGACACAGAATGCCCCGCTTCGTCGAAAGACAATGCCTTTAAAATATCGGGTGTGTTGATACATTTCGACGATTATCTTCCTTTGTCAACATTGATCAACTACCGACAATTATAATCTTTCCGCAAAAGTGTATGAGAAAGCTTTTTGAGTCGCAATTGGGCTATTGTTGATATACACACGAGACTTATAATGGAAGGTATACCCTGACTGGTATTTATATCTTTCATTCCCAGATCAACACAAACTAAATGATGAATGTGGATTTATTGATGTCCAAACTAAAATTCCTTTTGAGCCTTGAATTAATATCTAAATACAATCTATTTTTGTTTTATACAATCATCTTTTCAAATAAAAAAGTTATCTGAATCATCGTGCCACAACCAACCCCGAGATCCGGGATAAGGGTGGCTCAATAAACTGTGCGATGTCTTTTTTCGACCGCCCCATAACGACCGATCAGATACCGCTTAAACGATCACAATTAAAATGTTCCCATTGTCCCACTAAGAGTTCTTGAGGCTGTATTCCAAAGAAATAAGGACGTTATTAGTTTGTTTAGATGTTATAGGCTTCTTATTGTAGTTTTTGATGTGGAATGGTTTAGGTTATCTACTAAAGATTCTGCAACTATACCCTGTACTCTCAAAGAAGCGTCCTGACATTCGGTCATTTCAAAAATTGTAGCCGTAAGGAGACTCGTATCGAAAAACGTAAACGACATCATCAAAAATCGTAAAATAGTTATATTATCCATGTTTTGTTTTTCAAAAATATTTGATATTCTTTGTATGGTAACGTTTTGTAGAGAAATGTCAGAACTCACTCTACGGTGAAAAGGATATAAGTGGAATACAGAGACTTAAAAATTGATAACTTGTTAATAAAACTCGCGTTAAAACCACGAAACAATGAAAAATCACAGCTCTAAAAAATTTTACCATGTGAATCGATTTTCTGCAGGCAATTATGTTATATCCTAAAACTAAAAAACAAACCAAATTTTGCCCAAAAACCTATCGATGTGCGCTCAATCGGAAAGTCAGCGTCCATTCAAGCGTCAGATGAAGTTTTTTAAAACAATAAAATTAAAAAACAAAAGCAATGTTGCCATCCGGTTACGGCGGAATATTTACAATGAGTCGAGTCGCGCATCGGGCTGGTTCGATTGTCTCGATTCTCGATTTATTTTTATTCGATTCTTGTCTCCCAGATCAGCGAGTGGGAATGCGTGAAGCATTCTCCGAGTTTATATTTAATGTTCACGTTTATTTGGGAAGCAAATTGGTCTTATGTTCTTAAATTAAGACATCGCTATCTCATTTGTATTAATGTTTATCCCTCATGTTCCGTCCTCATCTTTTCTTTCTTCATTTTGAATCATACGTCATAAATACTTATTCAGTCATCTCAAAGTATAATTTTACTGTATTAACATGTTTCAGTAAAGCTTTTATTGTTGTTTTGTTAAAGAAGTTTATGAGAAAATAATTATGATTAATACCTGTCTTTATTAGCATTTGCTTGAATATTAAAGAAATCTTTGTTCTCATATACTCAGTGTTCACAGTTTCAACACCAATGGGAGAAAAACGCATTAAGGAAGTTAAACGAATACAACATTATTTTGCTTTAAAATTAATTGCCTAATAAATTACTTTTATCAGTAATTACTCCTCTTATCAGCACTTAACGTCGTCTTTAAGATTTTTATCGACAAGTAAAAAGTACACGATTTCAAATAAATTTTAAGTTCATTAACGTGACTTTATTCGTCTATAGACATAAAACTTATGATACAAGAAATCAACTTTCACGAAACTCTGTACTTTCATTGTTACAGAGACCAACCGAGTTTCCAACTAAATCTTACACCCATTTAATTACAAACTTTATTACAAAACAGTAGGGAACAAACTTGTAATCTAACTGTTTTCTAATTGAAAACCCAAGTTGCTTCGTGGAACATTCCCTTTGCACTGGACATTATCCATTTTTACGACGGCACCTTAATAGAACCGGCATGTTCTTGTCCACAACCTTATCCTTGTCATCATTACAGACGACATTGAGCTCTCCTGCTGACATAATATGAGCTACAGCAATAATAACTGTATGTTTGTCAGTCGGCGTTTTTGATTAGCAACCTTTAGTACAGCGAGAATTGTTTTAATCTTGAAACTTCATTATTCTGTGGACTTTAAAAAATGAACATCAAAAACGGTAGTGTTTTATCAGAAAACTCATTACGAGGGTAATTAAGTCGTGTAATCTGATTTGTTTAATTTATTTTGATTAACCCATTTGCTTTGTACTGTAGTTCAAGAACCAATGTGTCAGACCCATTATCAAAATCTTTGATCTCTCATAATTCCTTTCTGTAATGATTTTAATGTACATTTGATGTTTTGTATTTTTAATAAAGGAAAATAAATTCTTATTTAGCGACGATAAAACATTAAATGCAATTCACAGTGCATTGATAGCAAGAGCTTTTGTGGCAATCCTAGGCGATGTAGAAATACATAAACGTGAATTCCATTGCCTTTGAGTAAATCCGACACTGTTTTAATCATACTTGAAGTTTTGTTTAGCTTGCGAAAGACAACGAGCTTAAAGACAAGTAAATTCTACTTGATTCCCAGTATTTTACACAGCCTAAAGCGGTCACGTTTTTTAACAATGGTTACTTTTATTTTCGCATTATGGCCACCACATTCTGCCAACCATTATCCAGATTTTTTCACACAATGCACCAATATTTTTGCATTTACTTCTTAAGAAAGAACGATGGCTTTATAAGAGAGAATGGTGCCTCAAGCGAGGCAGTCTCGTGTCGTTATTTATACAATAGACTCACCGATTTCTAGATGTTTCTCGTAAAGTATCGAGGAGCAATTTTCTTGCGAAGCTTGAGACATCAGGTGTACTGTTTGGATGGGTTGTCTATTGGAGTGTAACGATGCAGTCTTGTTATCAAAATGACGCTGCTGTTGTGGTTGTTTCTTTAGTAAATTGCGGGAGGAAATAAAGGTTAAACGAGACAAAAAAAAACGAATCTTCTACTTATTTTTCATTATAATGTTGTATGTTATTCAGTATTTATTATTTTCAATAACATTTTAGTTATTGTTCGTGTGTAGCAAGGTTGAAGTGCTTTTTTTACCCAAAGGCATTTTTTAGGCAAATTTTGGCATAGTGTAAATAATACCAAACTAACAGATAAGTTCGTTTCCACACAAATTCAGCCAAGTAAATTAAAATATTGTTGTCCCTCCCTCTATTCTTATTTCTTCTATTATTTAACGAGTATCGTTTGTTACGTAATGGAATTATCAAATACATTTAATAAGGTCGTACGATGCACAAATCCATATAATGTCTTCCAAGACCAACAAAAAACAAATCTAGATAATAAAAAAGTCAGTTCCTATAACACGCTCGCGCCTTCTCTCATATCATCTTACACCAGATATTAGCTGGCGTAAAGCTTTGTAACGGTGGGTGCCGCAGGGCACTATCCTAGGCCCAGTACCTCATGCAATCATATCATCTCTGGCCAGCAATCACCAGTCGTTTTGTTTGCTTGCACTCAGCCTCGGGACGTAAACCCGACCAAATTATCTGTTAGGATATTCTAGAGTTTTCGTTTTATGTTTTAATGTAATTTTATGCTGCAAGTAATGTTATTACTGTTAATATTATGAAAGTTTTCAGTCACCATCAATCACAAATCCGTCAAGCAGTTACGTAATTAATGTATGGTAAATGAGTAGGCTACAATCATCAGTAGGTATGTTCATGTTCATAATATTATGCAAACACTTGTAAGATTTATCGTCTACAATTCTGAATCTATTTATACTTTTCTTTATAAACTTCTCAGGGCACAAACAATCATTATAATGTTCTATAAATAAACTACCAATAAACTATTCCTCCCAAACCCTTAAATCACGTCTACGAACCCTTCCGATATTTCCCTCAATTCCTCTATTCCGGCTACGAGCTTGTAAGGAATAACTCGGGCTCCGTCGCCCCGGGCCCGAGCGATTGGGCAAGCGGCCCACGAGTTCAGATAATTACACCAGTTTGCATGTCAGAGGGATCTTCAACGATGTGATCTGCAGTGTATGTGTGGAAAAGTTTGTAAAGGATTTCTTGTAGAACGATTTGAGAGGTTTGTTGTTGATATTTATAATGGTTGCAGGAAATTAAAGCACTTGCTATAATATAATAAAACATATAGG
This sequence comes from Amphipyra tragopoginis, assembly GCA_905220435.1. Lineage (NCBI taxonomy): Eukaryota > Metazoa > Arthropoda > Insecta > Lepidoptera > Noctuidae > Amphipyra > Amphipyra tragopoginis. The sequence goes on along the minus strand of HG992008.1, from coordinate 25,015,278 downwards.
TAATATAAGATCACTACATAGTATAAAACAAAGTCGCTTCCCGCTGTCTGTCCTTAAGTATACTTAGATCTTTAAAACTACGCAACGGATTTTGATGCGGTTTTTTTAATAGATAGAGTGATTCAAGAGGAAGGTTTTAAGCTATAAAACGTACACGTGCGAAGCCAGGGTCGCTGGTAACTAATAATATAATGCTTTTGCAATTGACGAATTCTAATTGCGCAACATACTCGTAATCGTAATGGCTTTCATTTTGACAGGTCTTCAATTTCCATAGCAACATATGTATTAACAATCCGACTTCTCCACAACTATGTACCACGCAATGAATATTGTTATTGACACATCAACTGTCATGATTGATGTTGGTTACGTTATGCAATGGCTCTGCTGATCAGTCTATCAAAATCTTATATTCTAGGCAGCTTTTCGTATTTGGGTAGTTCTTCAGGGACAAAATTTTCGATTTCTATGGGTATATTTTTGTAACCAACAAACAAAATGGCATGTAATTTTTTATTAGTACAGTTTATCTTTATCCCTTACTGGGACAAATTATATTTTTTAAATAATTGCTGTCTAGGTACAAAATAAAAATATTTGAAGTTTGTTCTTCTGATTCATATAGCGCGTCCGTTTGCCATTTTCCGGAACAAAATGGTGTATGTCGCATTTTCCCTTTGATACATCAATTTAAATTATAGTTATATCGAAAGTAAATGAATTGTCCTCTTATAAAAAAAATGTGTATTAGTTATAACTACGTTAGTGTGTTTATAAATAAGTAAATAAGAAGTGTCCGGCGTATAATACTGATTAATGTGGCGTAAGCTGCGCTTGACCGTACTTGGTCGGGTAATAATAATGAGGGTCTGGCTCCGCGCGGGGGGAAGCCAGTCCTGCAACGGACGAACTGGAAGGTGGATGTACAGCTGGTTGGCTTAGATCCCGATGTTACGAAGGTAAATGTCTGATTCATCTGTGTTTGGTTCAGGTGGCATTCTGATTACAATGCCTACTTTATAACATTTATTTTATTGTTTTAAAACTTCTATCTGTGTTTCGTGTGATGCTTTTGGGTTATAGATTCGTGTAGAAAAATGACAAAAATTAAGTCTGTATGTATGATGAGTTATGCATGATTGTAGGCAAAATCCTGATTCATCTGTGCCTGATTCGTATGGTCAAAACCCCATATGAATCATACCATAGAAGACATTAATAAACAACAGAGTGGTGTAGACGTCAAATCCGCGAATAAAATAAAGGTGACATCGAAGAAAGGTACATGTAGGTACATGCAGCTCTTTGATCAAACGTAGCCAAATATCTGCTACCGAAATTCAGACTGGAAAAGATTCGGATACAGCACAACAAGACCTCGACCTTCCCGATGACGACAGCTTTTGGCTGGAGACTTCGTCAATCGATGAAAAACTTATAACTCCAAAATTCACCAGAGATGTCCCATCGACCCTTCATCAGAAAAGACATGAAGACATTTTTTCATTAGTTTCTAAATATGTTTGTACGTCTATACCTCGTTGGATAGCTGATTAAATAAGGATGTTTGTCTTGCATTTTGTTCACTTACTGTCACAGTAAATTTTTGTGATAAACATCATTCTTTATCGTGTACCTCGACGATTTTCAAATACAGTTAATTAACTTTTGATGATTACTTTCAATTGAATGGTCATTAAGAACAGTTAAATACGTAGAAAGCTCTGTAAAAGTATCAGCTACAAGCTAATATCAATAATCAAAGCTAGTCAATTCGATATGTTAGAGATAAATAGTGTTTAAGAAGGAATTGTGGATATTACGAGTATTCAAAATAATACAAAAATTTCAATATTTCAAAATTCATTGACTTTCGGTAGAACATATGGGGGGTTAAATGTGTTGCATTTTAGCCCCCCAATAACGTAGTGCAAGGAATACGTCAATTTACCACTAAACCTGTACACTGGAGTTTCAAAAATGTTTTACAAGAATTATTGTTGAATCCACCAGATTTTTTCCGTAATCACTAATAATCACTGATAAACTGGCACCGACCTCGCTGATACCTGTCGACTCGTTCAACAGGACGTAGACGCAGTGGTAAAGTGGTCTCACGACAACGGTATCGTTCTTAATGGCGATAAAACTAAGCTGTTGATGATGCATTCCCCATATATACATCTGACTAATACATGCCCTTCCATTTTTACCCATAGCTATGAGTGTATGCATAATAATAATTCAAACTGTAAATGTAAACCAATAGAACAAGTACAAAGTGTCACATATCTTGGAATGAAAGTCGATGAAAGTTTTTCATGGTCTTCACATATTGATTACATTTGTAGTAAGCTTAGAGTATTGCTATCTAAATTCTACCACTTAAGCTTTAAAGTTCCCCCCAGCACCTTAAAATATTTATATATATCCTTAGTTGACTCAATACTGAGTTATTCTCTTGATTGTTATGGTTTGACGTTTAAAACTAATATACAGAAACTAGAATCAATTCAAATTAGATTTTTAAAATTATTAGTAAACAAGAAAACTAAAAACAGTTGTAAACGAGACTATTATAAGTTATTCAAAATATGTAAAATTCTACCAGTTAGCCTTAAGCATAAGTACCTATTATTGGTTAATAATCATGGCAGTCGAGACAGTGACTCACTAGTTTCTAACAGGTATACTACCAGGTCGATGACAGCAGTTAAATATGATGTACCCAGAGTTAGTAACTACTATGGCGACAGAACTTTAAAAAAACGCGTTCCCTATTTATTAAACACCTTGCCTGCTGACATCAGACAAGAAGATAATAAAGTTAAATTCGCACATAAACTCAAAAAATATTTATTAGATTCTATGTTAGTATAGGTATTAAGTATTTATAGGTTATTGATGTACTTACCTGATATTATGTTTTAATGTAAGAGAGACTCAACGATCTCACAGATAAACTGCGTAAGCAGTTTTGTGGGGCAATGTACTTAGCGTTAAGAAATTTTAAGTGAATAAATCATTCATTCATTCATTCATTCAATTGTTTTCATAAAAACACATTATTGTTGTTGTTAAATTATGATTATTTTCTTAATACAGAGCCCATCTACATAAAGTTTTTCAATTTTATTTCTGTTAATTTCTGATTCATCTGTAACAAATTCTGATTCATCTGGGCACAAAATATTCGAACGTCGATATCTTGAAAACCACTTTATAAAAACGAGTCCCTCATCCAAATACATGTTACATGGCATACCTATTTTCGTATGAGCATGTGTTACAGAGCTGAAAGTGAAATTAAATTTTGGCCATATGGATCAGTCGAAGAATCAAATTTCGAAGAACTACCCATTTATAAGTAACTTCCGAAGTAGGGTTCATTATTTTTCTCAATCGACGAAAACTTCTGCCTCAGTGCAGTTTGCCGTTGGCTGCCGCGCTGCGTAAAAGAGCTTTCAAACTTGCCAACTTGTGTTGCCGCCTTGCTCGATGCTGCGGATTGTTAAAACTTCTGTCAACGACAACTTTTGAAAACACGTTTGGTGTAGTCGCTGCGCTACGGGACGTGGGTTCGATTCCCACACGGAACAAAAATTTGTATGGCCTACAAATAGTTGTTTCGGGTCTGGGCGTTTGTGTATGTGAGATTTGTGTCTGTAAACGCACCCAGGATACAGGAGAAATCATAGTGAAAAAAGAAATTGCTGTGAATTTGACTGTGGTTGAAGTTGCTGTTTTTGTTTTATGGGCATTTCAGATTTGATTTACATATAAAGACCATCGGTATGAAAAAAACAGGGTCTTTTAATTACGTGGTAACACAACAGTCTGGTACCAAACCAATGTGATAAATAGTTTCATCTCATGATGTTATTATCGATTGCAAATTTAATTTAATTACACCACTAATTACATTCAGGTCCGAAAAGCCATGTTGCAAAAATTAATCATATTCACAATTTTACAAACGAATAGCTGAATTATTTATAATAACCCATTAGCAGACACCACCCACTTAATGCGTCCAACGACCGCCATATTTAAATCCTGCAAACAGTACAATGTTTCAATTTAAATAATAAATAATCGATGCCACCGGGCATTTGTGATTGCGAAATATTGCCCGCACCGGCATCACAGCTTAAATTACCGTTGCCTCGGGATAAAAATATGTTAAATTACCTTATGATTAAGCAGATGTTTATAGATTATTAATTTGTACACAAATAAGCCGAGAGTTATGACAAAGATGAGTACCTACTTACAAACTTTCACTTTAGGTGAATGAGAAAATAAATCTGTGACTTATGAATGCAGTTTTCGATTTCAACACGTTTATGTGAAAAACATTGGTTTCGGGGGGTCTAGGTCTACTCCCTAAGCACAAAGTCCGTGGTTTCGGCCTTAGTTACGAGCGTTTCCTACTCCCTATCACCTACGGACATACGATTATTTCGGGGTCCGAACTAAGAATGAATGACAACACGATTTGACAGTTGTCCCTACTACCGATGTGTTTTTGCCCGTCCAAAAACTTGAACTTGACACTTATTTTGTTCACTCCTACGTTTCGGGCTACTTTCGGACGGGCGACTATCTTCGTTGACGGACTTAGGGAGTAAGCCCCCTGGTGTGAAACTCGTAGGTAATACGATCGCTAATTTTATTGAATATTGCAAGTTACTAGTCGTCCGAGCTATACAAAAATGGTTGTGCGTCGAGTATTGCTGCCGCTGCAGATTAATTCAATGAAAGTTGATTGACACACTTTCATTGCTTCATTCATAAAGGATTTCATCGAAATAGCTAGTGATTTTCTAAAATGCAGCAACGTAAGGTTATGGGCTCAAGGTACCTGAAAGATTTTAACCACGTCTTTCTGATGGTATGGAGTCAATAATGTTATATCAACATAACATAAATAAGAAAACTTCTCACTTCACAAACCTTTCCGACGGCGAGTGGGGTATGGTATGACCAAGGTATGACAAAAGTCGCAACGCCGCGTTCAAAGGGTTTGTTAGACTAGAGATTTTTCGACTTGTGAATTTCCTTAAATAATTAAAATCTCGAAAATTAAGCTTTATTCGACAAACTATATCCTAGCTTTTCTTCTCCAATTAGGCATTGGAATCGATGGTTAAATTAAAATCTTTCGGGTACCTCGGCTAATTGTATATCGAAAACTAGGACCTATAAAACTACAAACCAATCTTGTTTTAGCATGGTCTTAGGTATTGCAAGTTGCTTAAGCCTATAATTAGTTATACAAAGCTACAGCAAAGCCTGCCTATTCATTCCCTCTGAAAGGAGGAAAACTATAAAAGCCACAAAGAGACAAACCTTTAGATGTGCAGGAACTTTGTCATCTATCTCAAAATCAATTACGCCTCTCCCAGTACGTAAAATAGCTGGTAACATAGCTCGTCTTTATTTTATATTTATTATATGTTATTATTCAATGCCCCGAGCTTTCCCATTTCCATCCATCAGAGTGCAATCTTTAATCTGCCGGGCACACTGTAAGCGAGCGCTAATATATCATAAAACACCCACTCCATGAAAAATGAACGATATTTTTAAAACGGAGCTTTATATCGTATAAAATATTCTATAAGTGCATTAATTTAGGTATTACGCGGTTGCTTTGCTGCGCCAAGTTGTCTGTTTTTTTTTTTCATCTGTTATGGCTTTTACACTTGACACCGACATACTGACATCCAATTTCTGCATTGTTTGTGGATAAGCAGTTTTAGGGACATCGTCGTTTGGTAATGGCGCTCATGGAAGCTATTATAGTGCACTATGCATTATAAGAGCTTCCACAAATGACGCTAGTTAAGTGACTATGTTAGTTAGCCCCGCTACCAACCTTGCTGACTCACTAATCTTTTCACGACAAGTCATTATCATAATATGGCTCATGCCGAGAGTCGTTCGATGCGACAGCCAAAAAGCAAGCTTTACAGGCGCTTATATTTTAGGCACCCTTTTCTAATGCGTCATAATAGTTTCTTATTGTTTATTGTACTCGTACACAAGAAAATTACAATAATCACTAGTATAAAACAAAGTCGCTTCCCGCTCTCTGTCCCTATGTATGCTTAAATCTTTAAAACTACGCAACGGATTTTGATGCCGTTTTTTTTAATAGATAGAGTGATTCAAGAGGAAGGTTTTAAGCTATAAAACGTACACGTGCAAAGCCGGGGCGGGTCGCTAGTAAAATTACAATTTAGTGAAGTCATGTACGCACGGCTACCTATCAAGCTATACATTTCCAGTTTAAGCTGATCTCGCATTTTATAGGATTTCCTTACAGTGAGAGGTCAGTGTAAACTGGAAATGTATAGCTTGATGTGTAGCCGTGTGTACAAAGGCGAGTTTAACTCAAAAATGAGTTTTCTACCAGCAAACCTTTGAGTGATAGAGAGAGATTGATGGTGTGGTTGAGGGCAAACTCCAGTGTACAATTACTAGTTCTTAAAAATTATTTAAGTTAAATTTTATTTTCTTTATTGTCGTCAATGAATCTGTCCATGAAAATGATACAATTTTGTTTTCTTTTACTACGTTATTAGAGAGCTTTTTGTCCGAAAATATGTCAGGAAAAATCAAACAGTAATATTTTCATATTTATAAGAAAACCAACCAACGTAAAAAGTGAAGACGTTGCGAAGGTTATTTTCACTTGAAAGGAGAGGTTCCTTTAATTACAAATAATGATATCTCATATTTATCTGTTACAAAAATACACTTGACAATTCCTGGAAAAATATTACTACAACTGTTTCGATACTTAATCATAATAATAATATGTTTTAGTAAATGAGACACCGTATCATGATTAATTATAATTTCAGCATCAGAGTTTTAAATAAATTCAAGAAAAGTGCCATTGACGAATTTACTTTTTTAAATCATATCAATTTTCGTAGAGCCAAAAATATCATCGGTAGTACGATAAAAATATTACAATTTACGTTTATTATCATGTACGCTATATAGAAAGTGTAATTTTATGAATCATCTGCTTTACGCATAAGGGTTGTCATTCCCTCAAAATATAACAGTAACGAAACAAAATTAATGTTATCATAATGTTCCATCACGTCGACAACGACACCCTATTTACAAAATAAAACACCTCGAATTTTGTCTTTTACCCTTACTTTTAAAGAGGGTTTTAATGACATCTCGTCGCAACTGGAATAAGAAGGACATTTCTTGTAACAAAAGTGTCAGCCCTCATTCACTCGGTTCTTAATAGGCCATGACATCTGGCAGTTCACCAACGCAATCGAGCATTACATTTTCTCAACGAGATTTTCACGCTTCATTCATGCGGTCCGTACCTAAAAAATGTCAGGAGACCGCGGCATTGCACCATTCATTCTAACCTAATTTCGTTTGCAACGGTCACTGGCCTGTTAACGTTCCTTTTTTATGGGAGTTAAATCTAGCGTGAATTGTAGATAGATCCAAAGTAGGTATCGAATACTAAAATTCTAGTTATGTAAATAGTTAGAAAAAAATCCTGCAATTCCTCATTTTTTTTTACAAATTATAAATTCTAGACTCATGGGCTTATCATCTTTTTATGGACGGTTAATAAATCGATTACTCGAAATGGATGACTGCCGCCATTACTGTGCTTTTGCACTATGCGCAAGCAACCAACCATTATTTTTGTAAACATACTTTGTGGTCCTTAAATCCCCAGTCTTTGTCGTCTTTACAGATGAACATGTCGAGTTCAATAAGTATTGATTGTCCATTGAACAGCAACAAAAGTAAAAAGAAGATGGTTGTTTCTGAGCTAGAGGCTACCAGAATACGACGTTTTTCCTAGACACATGACATCATAACATTAAACTAAGACACATTGCAATATGAAAGACAATTTAAACAAGACATTAGGGACAGTCACTACCGGGTTGAACTGGCCTGGATTACCACAATATTATGACGGAAAGCTTCCACAGTGCCCACCATAGTTTCTCTACTGTATGAATTTCTTTTTTTTCATTTCCCGCCCTCGCGACCCGAGCGCCACTTAAAGATGACAGCTCAAATTACGCGACGCGCATGCGCTCAACAATTAATGAGCTCATTTCGCGCGTTTTTTATTTATCGCTCGGATATTAGTCCGCGCTTAAAGAAACCGGTGTAATAATTTGTATTTACATGCACATTTGTTATTTTTATTTTGTATTCCGTTGCTTGTTTTTCTTGGAAATCCGACGTTGTACGTGTTAATGGATGAGTGTAAAATAATATGATTTCGTTATCAAGAAAGCAACATTTAAATTTCTGTGTTGTTTGTTTCAGGTACTAAACTAGATAACCAAAATCCGCCGAAGCAATTGGCCCTGTGAAGCTAGAAAAATCAAAGACTTCAGGTTTAAAACATTATAGTTACTCGCATAGTGTGTTTATCTACACTAATATTATAATTATAAATAGTTAGGTAAAGTTTGTAAGTTTGGATGTAGGAGGTAATCTCTGAATCTACTCATCCGATTCCAAATATTCCTTTAGCAATATTTAGAATGGAGCTTTAGGATGCATATAGGTACCTAGATTATAATCATCTACCACGAGGGCGAAGCCGCGGGCACAGCTAGTCGTCAATATTACGTGTGCATTATTTTACAACTCTACGATATTTTTTCATCAACAATAATCAGAAGAAATAACATTATAAAAACCTATTTAACTAAACCTTCGTGCAATTTCCGGGAAAAATTACATTTCGTTTGACATGTTTCTCCGTGATTTCCTCGGCTGCAAGTTTTAAATGAACTAAGTGGAACTTTGTTGGAAAGTTTCATTTTACAAAAGTGAAGTTTGAGCACTGCGTGCGAACTGCGTGGCGAATCGGACCGAGACGGAACGAATAAAACAATGACCCTGCCCGGCCTTGTACACAGGGTTACCAGAGTTAAAAAAAGAGGATTGTTTCATTTAAAATTAGGTTGACTTAAAGTTAATTCTTGTTGGCAGCTGGTAGTATAAAATATGGCTACAGTGTACTTTTAGTGTTGTTAAAAAACGTTAATATTTTATCAATTTTAATATTTACTCAGACGATTTATGTTTCGTAAAACTAATGTTTTACTATGACACTTGATGTGAAAACGAGATAAAATCCAGGTAGAAATATGAAACGTTAGACAGCCCTGAACAGATCTATAAATTCTTAGTTTACAACTCTGCAAATGTATTTTCTAGATATTATTGCAGAAACAATAAAATAGGCTGAAAAATGTTATGACAAGCTTTCACGTGGGAATAAAACGTTGTTTATGGTTTAAAAAGTAAACCATCTCTATGAAACGATCCTTAGTTTTTGTTGAACATCATGTTTTACGGCTCTTATACAAAGTGGAACATGTAAAACATATTTTGAAGTATTACTAAACAAGTATGACGGAGCACTTCTACAGAAATAAATCAATAGACATTGAAAATGAGCCATTGTGTACAGAAGCTATTAGAAATAGAATAGACAATGTATTTTAGGTGTTGCCAATGTAAATATTTGTGGCTATTGGAAAGTGTACAAACGTTTTCAAACCACTCATTTAAGTTAAAAGTGACTGCCCCGTTGGCCTAGTGGTCGCTAACGCGACTGCTGAGCGTGAGGTCTTGAGTTCGATCCCTAGGTCGGGTAAAGTGTTATTAGGTTTTTCCGTGTGAAATTTCTCAGTAGCAGCCCAGAGTCTGGATTTGTACCTGGTTGATGGCAATAGGCTCGCCACCGATTACATGGGACTTAAAACATAACGGCGCAATGAGGGGAGTACTATACACCTCTGCCCAACCCTTTGGGGAATACAGGCGTGATATTATATTAAAGTTAAAACACACTCTGCTTATTGTATTATTAACCTAGAATCCTAGCAATAAGGTTTTTTTTTATAATGCAAGTCTAAATCTACATTAATTTTATTACCCATACATAAATTAGCTCTCGTAAGAGGATATCCTTACCTAGGACTTGTTCAGCCAATTAAATTAGCTTAAGCAAATAAGGACAGACTTTATCACATTCCTTTTAAAGCTAACTTCATAAATAAATTGTGAAACCCAAATGCTTAACAAGACAAACGAACAGAATTTATAGTGCATTTTACCGCCAAAATCGGACCAGCAAGATGGCGTCTTTTTGGCGGGAACTTACAACAGATCCTTATCGTACCATCAAACGGGGAATGGAGGCAAATGACAACATTAAACGGAATTATTGCAACGTTAACGTTATTTTGTAAGGTTTTTTGTGATTGTAGTCGAAATGTGGAAGTTATGAAATACCTGCGTATGTTTTAGCGTAAGAATTTTAATTAGCGACGTGAGGTATGCTCGATAATTATGTTTTTATACTTCAATGCGTGTAGCCACAAGAAAAATTGCGCAGTAATTGGACATTGGACTCCAGTTAATCATTATTTATAAGTTTTAATTTATAGACCGTTTTTTACGTCGCTATAAAAAGTAACAAAATTTTTTTCTTTTTTTTTCAATTTTTTTTTTTTTTTTTTAATGTGCCATGATGCTTTCGCAATATCGAATATATTTCCTTTGCCTTATTACGGGTTAAATTTTCTTTATCGAATACAAAAACAGAAAGAACACGATCATAAAATTTAGATAGAATAAAACCGTTAGAAGTTCAAATAAAGAAATAAAACACGCGAAATCACTTAATCAAAGAAGAAATGCGATGACAAACAAACGCACGTCCACCCTTGCGGTATAAATAAACGGTAATGGTCGGGGGTAGTCACCCCGCACCCCGGGCGCACTGAGGGTACATTTAAAATATTTTATCTTTAAAATAAAAAGCATGTTCTGCCTGGGGCCAGTCGACGGTATCTGCCGTCATTTTACAATGAAACCCACAGTTTTTTTACTGCAAATACTTTGCATTAAAATGCGTCTGGCTTCTGACATTATTTTACAAAATTTCAGACGCTGCAAATAATTATTTTGTTTACACTTAGGTATAAATATTGTTAAAAAATTTGCTCCGTATCCGAAAGAAAGCTAGTGTCTGAAATTGAACAACTTTTCGAAGTTCGCGTTCTGTTTTATTACTTTCTATAAAAATCCCACAATTTTTATTTTTTGTTTTATGGAAGTAAAAAAAATACAAATCATGAATTTCGAAAAGTTGTTCTACGAGAGTAAATTTTTTAAGACCCTATATTTGTGCAATGCTAGTGATAAAAAACTAGTCCTCTTTAGTAAACAATTAGGTTAATAATAAAACAATAGTCTTTTAAAGTAACATTCATATAGTAACAAAAGTGGAACATGCATACCGTAATTTGTTTTGCTCTCACTAAAATAAATGAATGTTACAAAGACACTCGTAAATTCTCAGCAGATGTGTCACAATCTGACGCTACTTTATACTGTGCGCTAAACTAGGCTTTACTTGTGTCCCTAAAACGGTGACAGATAGCCACCCACATGACGCTCCGAACAAAACGATCAATACAAATAACCTTTAAGGAATCGACTGAGAATAATATTGAACTTTGACTTTATAAAACCGACTTCAAAAAAAGACTAAAAGGAGTATAATAATTTCCATATATAAAAAATAAATAGATACCTTGTTGGCAGAGTTAAAAATTAGTAGGTTAGATTTAGGTGCTGTTCAATGCTTTTTTTCTAACCCTTGTAGTGAGGAAGCTAAGAAAATGTATAATTTTGCATAGTTACAGCTATTTAGCTAAAAAAGTGTCTTTTGTCTCTTAGATGGTAAAAAATATTTTTGTTATGAGTTATAATGGGGCTGACATGGTTATGTGTGATAACCAAAAGCCTCTAAATAAATAAAGATTAAAAAAATATATTATTATAAAAATAAGAGATTCAGAAGCCGGTACTAATCTACGCTGAAACAAATTGAAGACACTGACTTATTAAACTATTAATTTTATATTATTATGGTTATTATTTTACTCCTTTTAGTTTATTTCTGAAGTCGGTTTTTATAAAGTCAAACATTTGTACGACAGTGTACAAATTCCTGGACCACTACTACAACTCTCTATCTGAGTAATTTTAGCGTCCCAAGTTAACTGACTACTAGGCGCTAGTCGTGCCCTTCAAGCGGTGTCACCTTGCTTTCATTAATTAGTGCATCGCATCGAAATTTTCTATCACATAAAAAAATCTTTGGGAAAAAAAAGTTTTATTTATTTTTAATCAATCTAAATCCCGTGCGGGGTTAATCTATACCATTAATAGATCATGTGGTTTGAAGGAATTACATGAATTCGTTTACACCCTGTATAGGTAATTAATTTTTAAACTACTATCTAACAATATTGTAAAAAAAAAGCTAGCGTTTTTTGGCTGTCTATTGTAACACAGACGTTCAAAAAGAACTAAAATTCTAGTCTATTTTTAATAAATGAGTTTTGCAACTTAATGAAATTCATAATGGAACCAATTCGAAAGTATTTCGCACCAAACAAAAAATAATTACTCAATTTGGTCCACAAATCTCGGAGAAACCGGTGCAAATACGTTAAAAAAAACAAAATGCCTCTCGAATTGATACTCCTCCTTTTCTAAGTCAGTTAATAAACAAGAAGGAAACTTTATTAAATATCAATTTTCCGACAACTTTGATTATTCTCGTTAACAAAATGTAAGACATCTTTTGATTATAATAAATTCAATTGATCATCAATGTTTTGGCTTTGTTTTGGAGTTTTGCGTCTTCCGGGAGCTTTAGTTCAATCTTTTGGTAGCTTAAAGTCAGATTTTGTTGAAGTTTGCTGACTTTTGTTTGAGATGACTTAGAAATTAAATTGTCCCTGATATCGGTGACAGATACGTCCTATTCTTCATTGAGAATCTAATAGCGGACGAAAAATAGTAGCATTAATACACTTGGGGGCAAATAAATCGAGCCACTCCCTTTTTCACGTGTCCTGGTTTATTAGTTTTGGTTTCATGAATTATTTACTAAGTTGACAAAAAACTACCCCCATTGTAAAGGTTATCAAATAACCTTTTAGGCGATATATGTTTGGAATTGATCTGATCCATAATAGGAACCAAAAATAATAACAATTATACGTGAAAAATAGAAGTGGCTCGATTTATTTGCTCCCAAGTATAGATATAGTGCTGGTGTATTAAAATACAATGCATCTTTGCCAACCCTAAAATACTATATTATTTGCAAAACGCTGTTCAACAAATTGATAAATTTTGTATAAATATTTATAACGATAATGTAACTGTTGAAAACAAATATTGTAACAGATGACATATTATAAGGTGCTTATGATTATCGTTATAATACAAAGTTGTGCATATAACGTGAGTTTTTATTTATTTTTCTTGTTCCTGACCTATCCCAATTCACTGAATGACTTTCTTTATCTTTGATTCCTTATAAAAATTATACGACTACCAATTTGCCGTTTCAAATACAGCCAGTGTAGGAATCATGGCCAAATTTCATCATTTGCAAGGTGCTCGGGGTGTGTTTAACTACCAAAAATACTCGTATATTTGCAAAACGCTGTTCAACAAATTGATAAATTTTGTATAAATATTTATAACGATAATGTAACTGTTGAAAACAAATATTGTAACAGATGACATATTATAAGGTGCTTATGATTATCGTTATAATACAAAGTTGTGCATATAACGTGAGTTTTTATTTATTTTTCTTGTTCCTGACCTATCCCAATTCACTGAATGACTTTCTTTATCTTTGATTCCTTATAAAAATTATACGACTACCAATTTGCCGTTTCAAATACAGCCAGTGTAGGAATCATGGCCAAATTTCATCATTTGCAAGGTGCTCGGGGTGTGTTTAACTACCAAAAATACTCGTATATTGTCCATTAATTAGTTACTAATTCAGGTCTTGGTGAGCAAAAGGGTTTTTCCATGAGCCGCACATATCATTGCATCCTAAACCACTATTCCTTTTACAAGTGGATGATGTCCAGCTGATACAGTCAATGTACACTCTGGGACGTACATCACTTCAGGGGCCCGAGTCAAAACCGAGCAAACCATGTGCGAACGAACGTGTTTTGCCTTTGCCATCTTTGCCAACCCTCTGGGATTAGAGGCACAAGTTATATTATGATTGTACACCCCTTGACAATCTGGAAAAGATAATTATGCTATCAGCAGAGATATGTCTCTGCTGATATCATAATTAGAATATCATCAGCATATATAATGCTGATGATATTCTGCAAAGAATAAGTTATTTAAGTGGATGCAATAAACTTCTTATCACGGATAGGCCATTTAATACGACCAAAGCATTTTACTTAAAATAAATGCAATGGTTTGGGTGTAGATATAAAGATGCCTCGTTGATCTAGTTCAGGGGTGGGTAAACTTTTCACCAGGGGCGAGAAAAACTCAAGTAATTTTACAGGGGGCCAAAATTCCAAAAAAATATGCATTTTTTTCTGGCACTACTAACATTTTTGGTTCAAAAAATTACGGCTAATTCATCATCTGCCTAGCCTTTTCCCAACTATGTTGGGGTCGGCTTCCAGTCGAACCGGATGCAGTTGAATATCAGTATTTCACATGGAGCGACTGCCTATCAGACCTCCACAACCCAGTAACTGGGTAATACGATACTCTTGGTAAGACTGGTTGTCAGACTTTCTGGCTTCTGACCAACAGTAACGACTGTCAAAGATCTGCAAAAGACAGCCGGGACCAACGGCTTTACGTGCTTTCCGAGGCACGGAGGAAACTAACTATGGTAAATGGTCACCCATCCACAGACCAACCTCGGCAAGCGTGGCTTAACCCGGAAGATCGGTCTATGCGGCTGTAATTATTTAGCCACGAGCTCCTCGGCAAAAGTTACGGCTAATTGTTATGGCCATATATTCTTGTTGCTTTAAAAGGGAGTATTGGCGGGCCGGATTAAAACCCTTCGCGGGCCGTAGTTTGCCCACTCCTGGTCTAGTTGGTTGCGCGACTGTCGAACGTGAGGACCTGGTTTCAATCCTCATATTCGATCGGGCATAGTGTTATTGTATTTTCCAGTTTCTCAGTAGCAGCCCGGAGTCTGGATTTGTGCCTGGTGGATGGCAATAGGCTTGCCTCCTATTAAATTGGACTTGAACATAACGGCGGAATGAAGGTGTAGGTACTATACATCTTTGCCCAGGACTTCTGGGTACACAGGCGTGATGTTATGTTTTATTTTAAACTAGCTGTACCCGGCATGCGTTGCAATGCACTTTTTCCTACTTACAAACTTCAGAAACAAAATCGAAATAGTAACAAAAAGTTAAAACCATTTTCATGCATGCGGTAAACAAATGAAGAATATGGACCGACTGAGATAATTTCGTTTTTTTTTTAAATATCAAAATTTTCTTTCATAAGAACCTTCTCCTGACAGTTACGAAAAAAAACAAAAAAAAATTGCGAAATTGGTCCAGCCGCTCACGCGTGATACCGTGACCAAGGGAAATAGGGATTCATTTTTATATGTATACATAGATATAGACTTGGCGAAACCTGACAACGCTACTAATCTCATTAATTGAACATATTCAAATATAAAAATACCTAAACTTGAGATAATTAGACATAAAGATAACCAGTAGTAACTAACTCTATGTATTGTATAAGGTTTCGCTAGTTAATTCGAAGTATACCTATATTTGTTACTCAATCACGTTACCACACCTGATACCTAAAGTAGAATGTCTATCTCAGAATACTAGAAACTATTTTCACCTAGACGAACTCGCAGGCAATAGCTAGTATTAACCAAGCAGATGTCTTTCAGAGAAACTGAAAATCGTGATATTCCGTGAATTATGCGCACGGACATAAATCTTGTAATTTGTCAAGATTACTGTCATCGTGACAAATTATTGCTGATTTACTTTTCGAAGCTAATTTGGGTAAAACAGCTGTGAGTGTGAATTGCCTTCCGTATGACTTTTAGGAGTAGGGCACATGTTGAAAGGGCATTATGTTGAACCTTACTGACAAGGGGAACAGTAAAATCTTAAGCCGGGAACGCACGAACATCGCGTACACGAACATCAAACACGAATCACTATGAACGTGTTCGCCGAACACACTGTTTGGTAATGGTATGCATATGCAAACAATGTGTTCGATACTCGTGTTCGCGATGTTCGTTTTCTTTCGTGCGTACAGGGCTTTAAGACGCAAATCAGTAAAGCGAACACGAACACATTTCGACTGGAGTTCGTGAACAGACGCCTTGTCACTGCCAGCAATTGCCTCATTGCCCGCTCTACCCCTCTGAGTTCTTTGCGAATAATGTTGTTACGCATCATTTATCAAAATTCTCCGAACACCGAATTACAGAACGTACAAATCGTATCGCCACCAACATGTTTAGCCGTGTACGCACGAGCGAAGACGAACATCGCGAACACGAATATCGAACACATTGTTTGCACGTGCGTACCCCTACCGAACAGTGTGTTCGGCGAACACCTTCATAGTGATTCGTGTTCGCGATGTTCGTGTTCTTTCGTGCATACACGGCTTTTGACGAACACAGTGTTCGATGTTCGTTAATGGTACGCACATGCAAACAAAGTTGTTGCGTATCATACAACACAACTTTGTTCGTATGTTCGGCTATAAGAACATCTCGTGTTACTGCATAAAAATATAGTACCTATGGCACTGAACATTGACTTATGAGCAGCTTCGTCAGTAAGTACTAAATTAATTGCGTGAAATAAGACAGATGAATTAAATATTCATGTACGATATTCGGTAACCAGAACTGGTAATGCATTTTCGAAATTTCGAGAGTCAAGCTTACCTCAATGACCAACTTACAATGAACCACAAAGGACTCTCGTACTTTATTCAGCGCATCACAAGAAAAACAATATTAATTCAGCAGAAGAGCATTATTCCACAAACCGTCGCTTGCGCATTGAATCCGGCACTTTATCAAGATAACTGTCGTCGTGAGTAATTTTCACTGATACGCGGACGACGTTGATCAATCGATTTTTGTACACGAATCGATACCGCCGGTGAATCGGATCGCATCGAATCGAACTTTGGCGTAACGTCTTGATTTATTCGAGTGGAAATCCGTGATTTTATGGCGCATTATGGGTCTGCTTAAAGGTCAGCCTGTTTCCTTTTCTTTATTTGTATGTTGATGTAGTTTATCTCACGACAAATGGGTAAGGTTCTGCGAATTTGTACATGTGTTGTTTTATCGTTTGCCGCGTCACCGTAATTCGTGATTTTTTATGGGATCTTAAAACGATTTCAACACTAAGCGGTCACAGGCGTTAATGACACATCACTATGAAACACACATTTCATCATCATCTGCCGCCCGTGGACGTCCTTTATTTAAGGACGCATTTGCAGAAAGCGTAGGTAAAAAGCCAAATTTCGATATGTGGACTTGCGGACGGCCCACATACACACAGCCTACCTTCATCTTCAAGTTAGGTCAATACCAATCTTTGACCGCGAAGGGATTCATTTGACCGCTTATTTCTACTGTCAAGCGACACGAGTCCAGTCACGATGATGTGACAGTGAAATTACAGAAGGAAAACAAATCATTATTTTCAAACTGTTAAGGTTCATCTATAGCAACATAAAAAAAAAAACTTTTCCTGTGCATACTCAAAACATTTTCTTTTTTTTTTTTTCCACCTTTTAAAGTTAAATATGTTTGCTAAGTAATGAATAAAACCCTTGAATTCTTTAGGAATATGTACCGAAACTCACCCCATTTTCCTTATTTTGTGGGAACAGGTTACGGAAAATGAATATTATGGTATTATAAATTATCAAATTCAGAAACGTTTTCTCCAATTTTTTTAGACAAAAGAATAGTCCATCCGTAGATTACCATAAATAACATCGAGATAAGTTTCACAGATTGATCCGAAAATGTACCGAAAAGCCGGTTACTTAAAGCAATTTTGTAAATATCTATGTCCTTAACATAATTATGACTTGCTTAACATATGACATATCAAACCTAGTGATGTATTGACGAAATTCGGCTTTAAACAAACGCTGCAAATAATTTAAATTCCAATTACATTTTCTAATTTCTCAACCAAATCAAGCATACGTACACATAAACAAAAAACTCCCTAATTCCTAACACAAACATCCAAACCCTTTATAATCCTTTACGCTCAACAAACGTATAATTAGTAATTAAATAATTAATTACAAAACGGAACGTATCCTGTTCGGGGTGTAATTCGCAGCCGATCCGTGGCAAATTGAACCCTTTCTACCCCTCACTCGGGGGTTCAATTCGGGGCATTTGATCCACTTCAGTTGTTACAAACAACTTTAATGCGAGATGATTGGAAAGCCTATTGTTTTGAAAAGCTTTGAATATAATTTTTCGTTTATTTATTGTGTTTTTGCCATTGTTAATAATTAAGATAGAATTTCGGATTCAATTATTGGGTTTTTGTTACGCTCTTTTTAGTATTCCCTTAACAAAATTGAAAGATATCTTGAAAAATCGGTGTCTGTCTGTGTCCATTAGTTGGGCTGAGTAAGAATTCATTTTTAGGGTAATACGGGACCTATTACTAAGACTCCGCTGTCCGTCCATCTGTCCGTCTATCACCAGGCTGTATCTCGTGAAGTGTGATAGTTAGACAGTTGAAATTTTCACAGATGATGTATTTCAGTTGCCGCTGTAACAACAAATACTAAAAAAACATAATAAAATAAATATTTAAGGGGGCTCCCATACAACAAACGTGATTTTTTTGCCGTTTTTATAGATAATGGTACGGAATTCTTTGTGCGCGAGTCCGACTTGCACTTTTCCGGTTTCTTTTTTTTTGAGCATCTTGGGCATACAAATTTTTGTTCCGTGTGGGAATCGAACCCACGAGCAGTAGCGCAGAGACCAACCCCTCAACCACTGTGCACCAAACGTGTCAAAAACTTTTTTAAATTATTTGTATTGGACGCATTTTAGCCTAGTCGCACCTTTTGGTAAACGCAGACATAGTAGATCCTACCACCAAGCGTGCTGGGTTTTATTGAATACACACACGTCTATTCTTATTATGCGGTGAGGTTTTTTTTTGCATTCCAACCCGTTCCCACATGGAAAGAAAGAAAGAAGAAAGAAAAAAAATACATTTATTTAGCACAGACTAAAAAGACACAATACAGGATGTTAACGAAATTATGTAATTCCTTCAAACCGCGTGATCTACTGGTGACACAGATTAACCCTAAATGGGAATTTTCGAAAATAAACCAAAAAAATTATTCAATCATTTTTTTTTGGTTTTCAATTTCTGAGTCTTTTTAGAGCGTTGAGTTATCTGACTGCAAAGAGCAATATCGCGTTAGTCGTTCCTGCCAGCCGTTTCACCGTACTTTTATTAATTTATGCGTGGCATCGAAATGTTCACACAAATAAAATTTTTTTTTTGCAAAAAAAAAATTCTTATTTTTTTACTAAATCCTTATTAGGTGAACACTGTTTTAAGCTTTCACGGTTTGTCTTTAAATTTAAAATGTCACTTACGGGATATCTTCCGTGATTATTTGTTTGTTTGAGTTCCCGATATTTCGACGCTGTTGCAAGCGCCATGATCGCGGGTTGACTCCAGTCAACCCGCGATCATGGCGCTTGCAACAGCGTCGAAATATCGGGAACTCAAACAAACAAATAATCACGGAAGATATCCCGTAAGTGACATTTTAAATATCCTTATTAGGTGGTTTAGATATGATCGGTAACAAAGCCGCATGAAAAAAAAGGATTTTATTTTTTTATTTTTAATCAAGCTAAATCCCTTGCGGGGCCAGTCTACACCAGTAGTAGATCATGTGGTTTTAAGGGATTACAAGAATGCGTTAACACTCTGTATAAAATAAGCAGAAAAAAAAACAAAAAAAAAATTGCAGGAAAGTGTGCCTTACGACTGCGCCAAAAAGGCCCAGTTCAGTAAAATGACAGACAACTAGTGCCTGACGCTGGTTTTCAACTGGACCTGAAGTGAGAGGTGACGGATGTAAGTCAGTTTTATGCTGCAACGTGTGTATGCATACTTAAATGGGGAAAAGACGTTCATTCACTATCATTCCCGACCTATCCCTTGTAAGTGCTATATCCTTGCCTAGCGTTGTTCAAATGGCAAGCCGACTGTGTAATATGTCCCTAGATACAGCTTACCACTACAGTAAACATTTTCCTACATTTTTATAGCCGCCTACTATGAGGAAAATAAATTGGTACTTTAGTTTTACTATTTGGTTGAGTATTTTTCTGTTAACTTTTGCAGTATGAGTAAAATACTATGCTAGAATAATAGTTTCAATACATAATATACAGGTTGACTTCAAATTAACTGCCGAATCGTCAGAGCGTTACTAGTACCTGGGGGCCTACTCCCTAAGTCCGTCGACGAAGTTAGTCGCCCGTCCGAAAGTAGCCCGAAACGTAGGAGTGAACAAAACAAGTGTCAAGTTCAACTTTTCGGACGGGCAAAAACACATCGGTAGTAGGGACAACTGTCAAATCGTGGTGTCATTCATTCTTAGTTCGGGCCCCAAAATAATCGTATGTCCGTCGGTGATAGGGAGTAGGAAACGCTCGTAACTAAGGCCGAAACCACGGACTTCGTGCGAGGAGTAGACCTCCTGATACGTGCGCGCTCTTCGCTACTGTATTAGTTTGTAGTATTGTTATCTAATTAACTAAAATTCGTTTAATTTGAACATGTTATACAGTTTGTGAACAAATTCGTGTAATTCCTTAAAACCACGTGATCTATAACTGGTATAGAATAAGCCCGCACAGGATTTAGCTTGATTAAAAATAAAAATCTTTTTTTCTTACGGTATTGATAAGTGATTGTATCTAAACCACGTAATAAGTTTTGAATAAAAAAATAAGCAAACAATTTTGGAGAATAAAATGTTTTATTTTATAGAACATCGATGCCACGCATAAATGAATAGAAGCACAGCAGCACAGCTGACGGGGACGACTATCGCGAAGTCATTCCGCGCAGACAATAAGCTTACTAGGGGCGGTAAAATGACTCAGAAACAGAATACCAGTGTTTTGTTTTTTTTTTGTTTAGTTTGCTATAATCCTGTGCAGGGTCAATCTGTGTCACCGAATTACTCGAATTCAGATACACCCTGTATTAATGATACCTGGTAACCCTGTGACGTTTCGCCACTTATTTCGAAGTTACCCTATACCGACACAAATTTTCTTAAGTTAAAATAATTTTCTTGCTGAATTGATGTTTAAAACAATGATTGTCAGTAGGAATAAAAGTAAAATACATCTAACTGAGATTCACGACACAACATCTACACTAATATCAGTCGAGAACCGAAAATTAAATTACTACCCACACCATCACTTCCTCACCGAGCACAAAGAGACACTTTCAACCCCCGGCCAGAGATAGAACATTACTATATACCTACAATCGAACTAAATTAATCACATCAGCATCTTCGCATTACAGACAGACCCCGGACCCCAGACCGCAGGGGGGGGGGGGGTCGGGGGTCGCTTTGAGTTAACACCTCACTGATTACGAGCACGAATAATTCGACGGTACTACACACCGGTAATGACGGGATGGTAATGAGACACGGTGGGATTGTAATGTCATTACTGTTGTGATTGTGATGTGAAATAAACAAGTTGAGGAAAATATTTAATTAGGTCCCGCAATGTTTAACAGAAAAATATATTTAATTGTTTGCAAAATTAATATTCATATAGATGCAGGAGATCAAAAATAGGCGTTATATCTAGCAGCTAATGCTACGATAGAAACGGGCTTTAGTTTACTAAATATCATATTACTTACAATCAAAACAGATTCCACCCAAATTCGATATTCACCAACTAATGCGTATCGATGTAAATAGAAAACCAAAAGTTGTTTTAACTTGTGAATTGTATAGTGATAATGATGAATTGATGACGTTTAACAGTGAATATTATTCGTGTAAGAAAGAAAAAATATGAATTTTTTGGACTAGCAAAAACATTAAAAATAAATATGATGCAAGGTACCGAAAAAATAGTGCCCTATCTAAGTGTACTGCAGCAACACTGAAATGTTGCAGTTCTGATTCATAGATATTTATTTTGTCAAGAACATAAGGTGATACAATATAAAATAGCTCTGTTAACTTAGTTGCCTTTTTCAGGCGTTGCAAAAGAATTCTAAATAAAATAAATCTGCGTTTCTCTGTTTCAAGTACTAGTTAATAAACCAAACTCAGCCTACAACAGCCCACTGCCAAACATAGAACTTATTCCAAATTACACCACAACACTCAATTCTCCACTTTTACAGTATTACGCTAACACAAATGACAATGTTTGTTTGTAATGGCGCAAATGTCATTTGCTCAAAACCCTGCGACTGCCAACAGAGACGGTAATGAGCAAGATAGTAATGACGTACCTACAGCGGGAAATATAATGACATTACTTATGTCACATCTAAGGTAGAGCTATATAGAAGTAAGTGGTACGGTTTTTCAGTTGTTATGGAACAATAGGCATGTTGACAGCATCAATAAATTACAAATCTAATTAGTCCGCCAGTTAGAGTTTTGAAAAATAATGCACATGTATTTTTTCTTTTGTTAAATCCATGAATATTAGGAAAGATAAAACGCATCATAACTCGAGAGTGGGGATTTGTGACGTCAGAAACAAATAAAAATTGTACTTGCTTGTGACGTTTTGCCAATTTTAAAAGTGTCGTATCTTCGTCAATTTTGGTTTACGTAACAAAAGAAAAAACACTGGTCAAATATTTTTTGATAATCTAACTGACGGACTAATTAGATTTTTTCAGTCAAATACCTTATTGAAATGTGTACAAAGCTGCGAAGATTTGTATTGTCAAACAAGTAATATATCTGAGCAGTTAGGAGTCTGACTACGCAATTTAAATCCTACGAACACTGATATTATAACCCGAGCATTGAGTGAAGTTTTGTGTAGGTCGTTTTAAAAATACCATCATAATACCTACGTCACAAATTCCTAACAAACAAGTACGATAATGCAATGCAATGAAAGTGGATTTTAGTGAACCCATGTTAAACGTGTACTATATTCTGTTCACCCAAAGAAAAGTCCTCACATAGCGGTAATTTCTTAAATTGTAGCCTAAGCAGACTGTTATAGATCCATAAAACGTAAACGTAACCATCAAAAACCGTGAAATATCCACGTTTATCTACATTATCCATGTTTTTTTTTTAATATTTGTAATTCTTTGTATGGTAACGTTTAGTAAAGAACATCAGGACACAACTTACGGTAAAAAGGGTGTAGTATCGAAATAAATCAATTTCTTTGCGTCACACACAGTAATAAATTGTATAAAATTATGTAATACACTTTATCTTCCTATCTGGAATTCAAGCACAGTTTAACCAAAAACAAAACTGTAAGATTAAAGAAAAACAAATCGTGCTTGGAACAAAACCGCTCGCCATAAAATTTTGCTATTTTCTGCATTACACTTCAGTTAGATCCTATTACTACCATTCATAAATTGCTTTTGCTCACATTCATTAGTTACAAATAATAATCTTCACCAATCCCCGCGTAAGACACATCATTATAAAGCGAAGCACCTGTCATCATTCCCAGGCGACATAGCACTCATTACGCGAGGGTTAAGGGACTAGACACACTTGTCAGCTTGTCACCATCAATTTATATCGCCAAAGGTAATATTATATGGTATTACGATATCAAGTAACGAGAATGACAACGAATTGCAGTGAATAAAAAAGCATCTAATGAAAATTTAATTAAAAGTAGCAATCTTTCCTCTCCGATCATTAAAGAAATATTTGATCTGAGCCATTCTCATCCCTGGAATGATTGCATAGTTTCATAAATGATAACAAGCATGCGCAAGCACGCAAAAGCATGCTAACTTAAGCTATACAAGGTTAGTCGGAAAGGGGGTACTAATCCGTAAGGGTGATAAAGTACCCATAATAATGAATAACTTTTGTTTCACAACTTTTCCCAAAATACAATTAAATTCAAGTATAAGAGAAATTTCTGTCCAAATATTTCATAAAAATACGCTAAAATCGATTAATCCTTAGCCACAATCAGCTGTGTTTACATTTTAAGTCATATTTGCGGTCCTGAATTAGAGGCTCCATTTTCTGAATTTGTAACTAAAGCAGGGATGAAGTATTATTGAAAAAACTAAAATAAAAATCACTTTTCATGCAAATAAAAATTATCGAATTTATGGAATTTTAGCACTTGCTTTAAGACAGTCATCATTGATATTTTAAGTGGTCCGATTAGTACCCCCTTTCCGACTAACCTTGTATAATGCTTTCGCAGCTAAAAGCACACGATCAAAATTTATGCGCCCAAGTGTGTGTAAAACCATCCAGTTTTTCGCGAATTGATGCTGATTGATGTGATTAGGCCCTAAGTCATTCATTTCGTCGGTCGCCACGACCCGTCGCAGTCGGAGGGTTAGCAAATAACATGATGAAATTTTCATGTATATGATGTTATTTTAGTTATTAGGATTTTTATGTGCTATATAGGGTAGGGAAGGTGTTAAGCATGTTATTTTAGAATTTATGGTGTTTATTTAGTTTTGAAGGGATTGTTTTGGATGTTGTTTTGTTTTATTTCGTAAAAAGGGTTCCCTAGATGGCATATTTTTAACTTTTATAGCTACACGTTCAATATTTATCACGATATTTGGATCGCGATCTTCTTTTTTTATTCAATTTAGGGCTGATTTTTCAATCGTCAGCTAACTTTTATCTGGGGAATAATTTTGAAGTTTTGACAGCTTTTGTATAGAAAATCTATCAAACCGTCTTATTTATTCGTTGGATAAAATTTATCTGACGATTGAAAAATCGGCCCTTATTGTCTTTAAGCACATAATACATTCTAATCTGAAGCGTAGCACGATCCGAAATTAAGTATTGTTTGCTCAATTCGAGTTCCTTGTCACTATGCCCTGGCCTGCTTACCCTTTTATTTTCTTCTGTACCTGATGCAAAACGATAGCTGTCACTGAGTACCAAGACTATGATATAGGTAAACGTAAATAGTAACTATGTTAAACGAATAATAAGTCAAATGGATAAAAATAAATCACCGGGTAGCGATCTTGTGCGAATGTCCGATCTTAAAATGTTGGCAAATACTGTTAGCCCTGTGATCTCTAACCTAGTCAATTTGTGTGTGCAAAATGGTATGTTTCCTAGTATGTTAAAAGAAGCCATAGTGCGACCTATATATAAAAAGGGCGAACATAAAAATTATAGTAATTATAGGCCTATATCAATTTTATCTAGTGTAGATAAAATTATAGAGAAATGCATCATTAACCGTTTGAATAATTATCTGCAGAAAAATAATGTAATAAATGAATGTCAACATGGTTTCCAGAAAGGTAAAAGTACAAATACTCTTCTAACACGATATACCGACGAAATTAATACATATTTAAGTGAGAAAAAGTTTGTAGTTGCGGTATTCTTTGATTATAAAAAAGCCTTCGATACCCTTGAAACTGAGACCTTATTGAACGCCATGGAGGAGAGTGGAGTCGGAAAGCCGCTGAACAAATGGTTCCGCGACTATCTTACATCACGCTCCTACCGAGTAAAGGTAGGTGATGAGTACAGCGACGAGAGGAAGGTGGGGTGCGGGGTGCCGCAGGGGTCCGGATGCGGGCCTGTGTGTTACCTATTGCACGTGAACAGCTTGTGCGGCGTACTGCGCCACTGCTCGGCGCACATGTTCGCGGACGACCTGTGTGCGCTGCGCGCCGGCACCGACCTCGCTGGTACCTGTCGACTCGTTCAACAGGACGTAGACGCAGTGGTAAAGTGGTCTCACGACAACGGTATCGTTCTTAATGGCGATAAAACTAAGCTGTTGATGATGCATTCCCCATATATACATCTGACTAATACATGCCCTTCCATTTTTACCCATAGCTATGAGTGTATGCATAATAATAATTCAAACTGTAAATGTAAACCAATAGAACAAGTACAAAGTGTCACATATCTTGGAATGAAAGTCGATGAAAGTTTTTCATGGTCTTCACATATTGATTACATTTGTAGTAAGCTTAGAGTATTGCTATGTAAATTCTACCACTTAAGCTTTAAAGTTCCCCCCAGCACCTTAAAATATTTATATATATCCTTAGTTGACTCAATACTGAGTTATTCTCTTGATTGTTATGGTTTGACGTTTAAAACTAATATACAGAAACTAGAATCAATTCAAATTAGATTTTTAAAATTATTAGTAAACAAGAAAACTAAAAACAGTTGTAAACGAGACTATTATAAGTTATTCAACATATGTAAAATTCTACCAGTTAGCCTTAAGCATAAGTACCTATTGTTGGTTAATAATCATGGCAGTCGAGATAGTGACTCACTAGTTTCTAACAGGTATACTACCAGGTCGATGACAGCAGTTAAATATGATGTACCCAGAGTTAGTAACTACTATGGCGACAGAACTTTAAAAAAACGCGTTCCCTATTTATTAAACACCTTGCCTGCTGACATCAGACAAGAAGAGGATAAAGTTAAATTCGCACATAAACTCAAAAAATATTTATTAGATTCTATGTTAGTATAGGTATTAAGTATTTATAGGTTATTGATGTACTTACCTGATATTATGTTTTAACCGTATAGTCCGTAGCGGGCCCCGAAAGGGGACGAACACAAGAACTACCGTAAACTCGTTTTCGACCCCGATCGGGGCCCAGAATTAGGTCATACGACATCCTAATTAATAATGTAAACATTTAATTATCTACTTATCGGATCTTGTTATTGGATGAAATTTATAAGAACTAAATAAAAAGCTCAAGTTTGAGTACCATTGAATCAATCCTATTTAGCGCACGAGTTTTAATATTTACCTTTACAAAACTCAATGTATAAATGCGATAACCGCCATTTGATGACAGTCGTGGTGGACGCTAAAAATCATAAAAAGAATGGATTCTGGACTACCAATCATCACAAAATGAGTAAATCATTTATTAACTCGAGGAAATCATCCATAGTTTTGGTAATTTTAGTAGTGATAACAAAGTTTTTGATATCCAAAGTAAAAGCTTCCCGCCAGTTGAACTTTTGTTGTTGTTCATTTATCACTAATATCACAAATTACACAGTAGGCGTGGTTAAAAACAATCCATCATCTATAGACAAATGCGATATACTACTAGAAAAAGCCCATGTTTTAACGTAAAACGTAAACGTACGTAAAATATCACGAAATCTTTGTTATCACTACTCAATTTGGGATTCGGAATCAGCCGCCATATTACTTTTTTATGGTTAATGATGTGAGAAAGTGATTATGTGAATCGATTATTTCGTTGTGATTTTGTTCGAATCGATTTAATAAAAAATAAGTAACACCAAAAATCGATTTTTTTAATTATAGTAAATATTTTACATGTTTGATGTAATTTAACATTCTATCTATGTTAAAATTATAATCAAGCAATCAAAGATACTTTTTTTTTAAATATCGTGATAAGTCAGTAGGTACATTTAAATAAAATAAAATAGATTTAGATTCATCATAAATCATAATCCTCTGTGGCTACATCAATAAATATTCGTACCGAAACTTCACCGTGGAATCCAATGCATCCGTAGACTGATATTCTTTATTCAAAATTCAAAAAATAAATTCTAATTTGACGCAATATCGGCAGTAAAATAATAATTATCTACGAAACGTTCCTTGTAATAAGGTTTAAAATTGTTAAACGGGATCTTAATAGTGCGAAATCTAGGTACCTCGCCTACGCCTTCATGTACTAATTTTAAATTGCATAGGTACCTACATAGAATATTAATTTTATTATGTCCAGGATGGTTGACGGTTGTGAATAAGCGAAAAAAAAACAGAAGAGAGGTGAAGAGGGTGAAGAGGTCATACATAGACTTTATTTTTTGAAGGCGTAGATGGTATAATAGGGTGCCCAGTATATCTGACATAGGCGTAGTGAGTATTTGATTTCGGGGAAGATTTAATGGCGGAAAGCTTTTGGCATTCTCGATGCGAGACATTGATGAGGCCTTGGGCCATCTTAAGTCGGATGCTGACCGGAAGCATTTACTTATAATGTAGTAGTTAGAATTCGAATAAGTTAGAACGTAAAACGAGCAATGAACATGCTGTTATGTGAAAATGGCGAATAATTGTAACATTACACGAACTCTTAAATGTTTCACCTCAGACTAGGCACCTCTGGGTTTTGAAGTAGGATTTTCTTTCGAGATCGATTTTGAACGCTTTATGAAATTTTGGTCGTTTTATTTGGACAGGGGTGCAAAGTGCAAAGGCAACAGTAGTTCAGCCATCTTTACTTGGCACTTTTACAACATTTTTTAGACCTTAACATTTTGTCGAGCTGATAGTCGCAGCGGATAAGCCTTGCAGCAGTAGGTAGACATAAGTTATTCTTAAATTCAAGATGGCGGCCTTGAAAATTTATTTATTATTTCGTAGTTATATTATTTCCATAGATTTCGAGGGTGCTGAAGCCGAAAATAAATTCTACTCCTAAATCCAAGATAGCCGTCATGAAAGTTCACTACCTAGTTAAATGAAATTTACTAGAATCATGGGATTGACACCCATGACAGCTAGCCAATTTGCGTAACCGCCATCTTGGATTTGGATTTTAATCTCATTTTCGGCATTAACACCCCCGAAAATCACGATTTTGAAACCCATGACGACTAATTTGCAAATTTTTGTAGCCGCTATCTTGGAATTTCATTTTGTCCCCATTTTCGGCCTCAGCGCCACCGAAAACTACAGAATTGACACCCATGACGACTAGTGAACTTTTCATGTTTTGACCTCATTTTCTGCAACAGGAGCCATGAAAACCATGGAAATATCACCCATGATGAATAAGTAGTAAGTTTTCGTAGCCGCTATCTTAGATTTAGAAATCGATCTTAGCCATGTTTGTTTTGTGAACCGACCTTATGTCCTCTAACATTATTAAAACCTGATTATAGTAGTACGTCCTCTATCTTATGAACTATTTCACTTCTATTTGAAATCAGGAAGCAAAGGCCCAGGAATTTATGTCCCGAGCTGCGGTATGGCAGATTAGGACATAAGCTCCGCCTCTCTGCTGCTCGCTTTCCTCAGCAAACCCTAGCACGAATGCTCTGCGACAATGTACCGCGTTGACCGACTGCATGTAGTAATATAGGAGAGAATGTGGTAATACATTCTAATTATGTCTATTAGATACTTAAAATATCTTCGTGTTCATTCTACTTGTACTAATATTTAATCTGTGCCAATACTTTAGGTTTTTGAAAAATAATTTCTATTCACGTGAAATTATTTATTTGTAGCTATGCCGAAAATAAATAAATGTCATTAATTAACTTTCGAGCGATTTTATTTATTTAATGATTATTTTTCGATTAGGATGAATGAGTTTCGATTAGGCTGAATGAGTATCGATTTGGCTGAATGCAACATTTGTATTGTATTAACAATTTTGGATTGATGGTCAGCACTAGGTTCGAATTAAGTCGACGTACAATTTTTACTGAATTGAATTGTGTTTTTTTATCCGTTTTTGTATTTGAATAATGGTAAAAGTGAAAATGAAAAGAAAAAGAAACTATGTTTAGCTTGTCCCTTCAGCGTTTCAACACGTAACTAGGTACGTTAATTATTGTTTTTGAGCTAATCTATCTCAACTAATATTTGGATATAGGTATATTAAATATCTATTTTATTCTAATTTCGCATTATGTTGACGTAGCTTCACGTAAACAGCACATTTTTAAAGAAATTTACTAGACATATTAGGTACAATATTAATGAAATAAAATATTTTTCACATTAAATTCATAGGTACTTAAAACTTGCGTGCAAATTCCTGCATTTGGTGACTTAATTCAATTAATTGACGCGACAACTCCCCGAGTCAGCGGGTATGACAAATGTCAAAATCTCGTCGAGCCAAAGGGTTAATGTAAGAGAGACTCAACGATCTCACAGTTAAACTGCGTAAGCAGTTTTGTGGGGCAATGTACTTAGCGTTAAGAAATTTTAAGTAAATAAATCATTCATTCATTCATTCATTCATTCAAATAAATTCTTAGTCAAAATCAATTCCGTCAACACATTTTCCGAGTTCAGAATTTCGTTTTGTGATATAATAACAATAATAATTCTTTATTGTTTCCCTTACAAATTCTTACAGACAGTGCTACACTAGCCTTCAGACTATTATTATACACACATATTGCTTTCTTATTAGTAGGTACCTACTTAGCATTGGACATGCTAATAATAAACTACACTATCTTCAACGTGTCACTTGACCAACACTACATCTACCTTAAAAACTCTAAAAATAGGAATAAGTACCTTCACAGCCTCCAGCAATCCAATCTATAATAAAGCCACATTAACGTAACTAAATAAAATCACCCGCCCACTCTTGCGCAGTCTTGACTGATTGCTTCCGACTCTCGCGCATGCGCGGGACTGATCGTGTGTTAGCTAATCAATACGGGAAATGTTGCCATACAACTGATAAGATAGAGATTGTGGGGAAACTGGAAATCTGTAGGTAGTTATGTATAATTGGGAGATTTAATTAAGATGCAAGTAGTTTGAGTATGTATAGGTTTTTAATTTATCAATGTCTTGAGAATTATATTCAGTCGTAAACAAGAGGATAGCTATTTATGTTTAGTTACGGTTTACTCACGTGCATTTTTCGGTATTCCCCGACTAGTTTCGGACCCAAACGAAGCCCTTAATCATGAGCTGATCACGCGGCGAGATCGCGATTTGAACTCGCTCGTTATAATACAAAAAGAGGATAGCTATTCATACTAATAGACCCATTCTTCTTCTCTCGTGTTAGCACGAGCTATAGGTATATAAAAGAATAGCTCA
The DNA here is from genome assembly GCA_905220435.1 of Amphipyra tragopoginis. NCBI lineage: Eukaryota > Metazoa > Arthropoda > Insecta > Lepidoptera > Noctuidae > Amphipyra > Amphipyra tragopoginis. The sequence goes on along the minus strand of HG992008.1, from coordinate 24,984,224 downwards.
TACTGTAGTTAGGCTGCTTTTCCACCAGATGCTATGCATAGCATCTGGTGGAAAAGCAGCCTAACTACAGTATGAGTATAGCCTAACTACAGTATAACTACAGTACGTTGCAACGTTGCTATGGATGCGTTTGATAGCCACCAATCATATTCATTGGTCCACATAGCATAGCACTGGTGGAAACTGATTCAACTAAGCTACGTTTTTTATATGGAAGGATGCGTGCTATGGATGGTCGCGAGAGGTGTAGCTATGTGCAGAGCAGTGTACCTACAGTAAGCGTTCGTTTGTCACCGAAAGTAGGCTCGAGCTGCGTATCTTCCTCGCAGAGCAACCTTGCGGCGGCGCATTTTCATAGCACATCTTACTCGCTCCGCTACATAGCTTAGGCGCCATCTCCACGAGCGAGTGAATCGCGGCGATATTCTCGCTGTGCCATCAAATTCAATACTAACTATCGCCGCGATAAAATCGCCGTGTGGAGACACGTTCTAAGAGAGTGTATAGAAATACGTGGCACGACGATAATATCGCCGCGATTCTCTCGCTTGTGGAGACGGCCCCTTAGCATCAGTGGAAACGGTCACATAGTTTCGTAGCTTAGCTTTTACATTCTCGCAGCATAGCTGCATAGCACATCTCTGGTGGAAAGGCACCCCTAAATTTTCCAGTCCTCTGCAAGGTTGATAGCAGGGCTGACTGTCCAGGGTGCACCGAACGTACTTTAGTATCGGAGGCTCTTTTTTTATTTGACTTGTTTACGTTTGACCCTAGTCGCACCTGTTGGTAAGCGTAGACAGGGTCTAAGATGGAACACACGAATCCAAGTAACAGAGGGATTCCCCTATAACCGTCTGGCTCTCACATACACACGACGGAACACAGTAAACTGCTTGGCCAGACTTTAATGTTCAGGTGGTAGCTAGCCAGGCGGACCGTATAGATCCTACCACCAAGCGTGCTGGGTTTTGTATTATCTTACAAGACGCGTCTTTTCCCATCGTGCCGAGAGGTACTTTTATATTCTAGCAAGCCAACTCGGGGTAAAATTTCTTAACCCCAAAACTCAGTGCACATTTTTCTAGGTAATTGAAGCATTCGTTAGAGGGGCTCGTGGCTAATTAACAACCGCGCGGATCATCTCATTTGCAAGGTTAAGCTGCGCTTGCTGCGGTTAATCCTTGGATGGGTGACCATCGAGACCCCTCCGTGCCTCGGAGAGCACGTTAAACCGTCAGTCCCGGGTGTCATATGAATACCTATGACAGTCGTTACGGGTAGTTAGAGCCCGAAAGGCTGACAACCGACCTAGCTTTAGGATATCGTCATTGCCGAGTAACTGGGTTGCAGAGTTCTGCCGGCAGTCGCTCCGTGTAAAATACTGGTATTCAGCCACATCTGCTTAGACTGAAAGCTGACCCCAACATAGTTGGGAAAAGGCTAGGCAGAACATTTGAAGCATTCGTTACGAAGTGAGGTTTCGGTACATACTTAGTACTCATTTATTATTCTATGCCTAAACGTTCTGGAATCACAAGCGTAAAGAAAGAAAGAAATAGTTATTTGTTATACAAGAGTGCAAAGTTGCTTTTTAACCGCGTGCTCAATTTTGATGACCGAGCAAGCGAAGGATTCTAAAATTGAATCACGTCACGAGCGCAGCGAGTGATTCAAAAATTAGAATCCTGAGCGCAAGCGAGGGAATCAAAAGAGCACGAGGTGAAAAATCTTTGCACTCGAGTGCAACACGTAACTTTTCATCCCACCTCAGCGAGAAAATGACATAATGTAAAAAAATAAACTTCCTCGTCGCTGGAATCACTCATTTTAGGTTTTTTACTTGTTTTCAAGTTTCTTGTTTTTAACCTAAGGTTTTAACAATAAGACGTGAAAAGAAATAGGCGCGCGTAAAGCAAATTAAAAAAAAAGTAATACACCAAGAAGGTTCCGAGTCTGAGTTTTAACAAATTAAAAAAGGTTGTATGATAAATTCGGCACCATGGAGGTAGAAGTAAATAGGTTTAATGAAGTTTTGAATTCACAAACTTGGTGCACACGATGTTCTAAATTCAATTTACTTTATCCTCTAGCGGATAAAAACGGCTTTTGCACTCAGATATCGAAGAGCAAAAATACAGACTAAAGGATTTGTCACACAGGATGCGTTCTGCGTCCTCCGGTCCGGTCAAATCGAACGCAGCCCGCATCCTATGTGAACATCATTTGCGTTTTATATATATTTTATGTAATTACGAGTACAATCTGACTATGCGGGCACAAGCAAAGAACGTAGGGAACGCACCGGTCAGGCGGTCGGGGTGGGAAGGTAGCGGACGGGCTGCCAGGTTGCGGGCAGGCGGGCGACAGTCGGCGATCCGGACAGTTCATAGGGGTGATCGATGTAGCAAAAACATCAATGATGACATCGATAATGACAACAATAGCTGAACATCGATACTTGATGTTTACCGAACACAAAACATCGATACAAACACAACTACACGCAATCAAATATAAAATGGCCGCTGTTTGCCCTGCCCGTCAGATCGCTGACCGTGCCCGGATTGTTGCGTTCGATTTGACCGGACCAGAGGACGCAGAACGCATCCTGTGTGACAAGTCCTTAAAAGGCACACAATATAAAATAAAGCAGAAAAAAAAACAAAAAAGAAATCAGCCGGAAAGTGTTCCTGACGGCTGCGCCAAAATGGCCCAGTTTGATTTAGGAAATAATTGAAACATTACCCGTCAAAGTAATTAACAATAGAACGACAGCCGTAATTAATTCTCCGTTATTGTAATAGAACTATCGATACCAGTCAATATCCCATTATTGGCTTCATAATTTTGATAATGGCTACATCCCTGCCTACCCAACTTGTATAATAGGTGTGCGGTCTCGATATCGACAATGTAAACAATCTATTTAATTTGAATAATAACCGCTGAGAACATAATCTAACTAACTCGTAATTACCGGCTCAGGGTTGTCACGCGATATCTAAATTAATAGCGTCAGTTATCTTGAAATGTTTCTGCTGTATCTCGGACACGGATAGACCACCTCGTTACTTTACTAATCTAATAAGTTGCAAATGTAGTTTGTGTAGTGTAATGGAAATATAATTTTAATGTTATGTTCTAAAATCGGAAACTGGGAACAACAAAATACCTTCAACAAGTTATATCGACAGTAATAGGGTATTTGACTGAAAAAACCTAATTAGTCCGTCAGTTAGATGATCAAAAATATTTGACCCGTATTTTTTCTTTTGTTACGTAAACCAAAATTGACGAAGATACGACACTTTTAAAATTGGCAAAACGTCACAAGCAAGTACAATTTTTACTTGCTTCTGACGTCACAAGCCCCCACTCTTGAGTTTTGATGCGTGTTATTTTTCCAAATATTCATAGATTTAACAAAAGAAAAAATACGTGTCCATTATTTTTCAAAACTCTAACTGGCGGACTGTAAAGTAGTTTTTAAGATATCAGATACAAAATACTTTTGGAAATGGTATTTGAAATACTAGATACAAAATACGTATTTTCTAAATTCTTTTTTTTTTAATAAAATACTTTTTGAAAACATATTTTTATGTGAACAACACAATCAAATATGGCGTGGCAATGGCGGTAGGCAATAGTAACTAGACCTTTTTTTTTATCGTGCTACATTTTTTTGGATACATTTCGTCCGGGAAGGCGAAAGGTCATGGATTCTTACCGGCTAAAAACCAACGGTGTTCCTTCTCCTGACTAGGTAATGTAATTGGTGGGGATTTACATTATCTAATACATTTTACCTTAATCTTTCAAATAAATATTAGCCTGTAACTGTCCCACTGCTGGGCAAAGGCCTCTTCTCGTACAGAGAAGGAACGAGCATTGATCGCCACGCTTGCTCATTGCGGGTTGGCGATTTCAGACCATTAAAGTCCAGGTTTCCTCACGATGTTTTCCGATTGTACCTCTGAGGGTCGAAACTCATATGCTCGACGTGTGCCCGCTCGAAAGTCTATGGGTCCGAATTCTATAAGATCGAAACTCGCTGATTCGAAACACGTTGGATCGATGTTGCAAGCAATCGAAAATTGCAGGATCGAATATTCGCTGGGTCGAAAAACGTTGAGTCGAATACCAGACACTCGACACCACCGAAGAAATTATAAATTGTGGAGATCATATAGTAAATATAGGAATTTATGCATGTATAAATACATTTGATAAAATGCGTTGTTTGTACTTTCTTTAACAGAATATGTAAATGATTGAGTTACTAAACCATTCTTTTACCACGGCATTAATTAGAATAGGTCGAATTTAATGATAATCCGACTCAGTACACCCCGACTCCACGTGGTTAGACTCTGTCCTCCCCTAGAGTGTTATTTAAAAACGTCTAGCCAGAAGCTCGCGAAGGAGGTCCTGAGTGGAACGAGTGCACGAGGCCGAAACGTAGCGAGCGGTGGGAGGTAACGAGCGAAGCGAGTCGGCGACCTCCCGAGCGTAGCGCTGGTCGAGTGTGCGAGCGAAGCGAAGGGACGACAAAGTGAGTCTTCTGGTGGAGCATGCTCAGAAACACTGGCCACTCCCAAACTGAATTTCGACAAATCGTTCTACGACAAGATTTTACTTCGACACTATGGAACTCCGACATTACGCTACTCCGGCAATTATGGAACTTCGACACCTAATTTAGGGCAACCCGACACAGATAGGTTAGGTTCGAAGGGGATGACAGGGGCTAGAGTGAGCGAGCAAAGCGAGCGAACAAAGCCCCCCTCATCCCCTTCGTGTTAGGTTACTTTAAACCCCAGTGTCAAAGTTCCATAATTGTCGGAGTAGCGTAATGTCAGAGTTCCATAGTGTCGAAGTAAAATCTTGTAGTAGAACGATTTGTCGAAATTTAGTTTGGTAGTCAACACTGGCATGATTGCTAGCTTCCATGATACATGCTAGCTTGGATACTTGCTTGCCTGTGCAGTTTTAATTTTATTTTGTCAAATGTCGAATTTGTTATACGAATTATTTGATGTATTATTTTTATACTTTAACATTCAGCGCATTTAGCGCACAGTAATTGCAAAGTATTTGTCAAATATAAAATGATATGTTTAAGAAATAAGTTGTTTGTAGTATGAAACGTTGGTTGTAAACTAAACATGTGTCTACAGTGTTTTGGTGAAACATTAGTGAACGTACTTTTTTATTTAAATTCAAGATTTGGTAAAAATATGAAAACTACTATCAGGTACACACAAGTTCCTATATTTACTATATTATTATAATCTCCACAATTTATAATTTCTTCGGTGGTGTCGAGTGTCTGGTATTCGACTCAACGTTTTTCGACCCAGCGAATATTCGATCCTGCAATTTTCGATTGCTTGCAACATCGATCCAACGTGTTTCGAATCAGTGAGTTTCGATCGTATAGAATTCGGACCCATAGACTTTCGAGCGGGCACACGTCGAGCATATGAGTTTCGACCCTCAGAGGTACAATCATGTTTTCCTTCACCGTATGTCAGTGGCGTCTTAGATTAACTAAGAAAGTACATATGAAATTGAAAAAGTCACATTGGTACATGCCTGGGTTTGAACCCGCAACCCGGTGCTTAACAAGCGGGTCTGTAACCTCCGGGCCACCACGACATTAATCTTCCAAAACATATCTTAAATTATTTTTACATGTTTGAGCCACCCCTAATTACGGTGTCGATCGCGAAGTTGATTACAAGTTAATTGGCCCGCCACAAAGCCGGTCGCACACGGGCCGACCGCGCGACTGCTAATGACGACTAATCTCAACATCCGCACACGTGCGTCACGCGCGCCTCAGGCGTTGCGATTAATTGAAATCGTGTAATTTGAGCTGCGTATGAAACGTAATTTCTGTTTGTTTATTGGCTGTGGATGAGATAAATCGCTGCGATTAATTGTGGCTGGTAGCTGTCTGTGTTGAATAAGCTTTTGTAGTGTATACTACTTACTTTTCTTGTTTTTTCAAACAGCTCAATATAGGTTATGTGTATTTCACTTAATTATTAATAATTAAGTGAATTACACATAATCCTATGATTTAAGACCACCGTGTCAGCATCTTCTATGCATTACATAAATGTAAATATCTGTATTTTTGAAGCAATGAAACATCAATACCGGCGTTCATTGTGAAACATATTCGCGCTTGTATCTCTGCTAATACAGTACGAGATACCGTGATATTAGTATTGATGGAATCAGCAAAATTAGTTCTATAAATCTATTTCATTTGTTTTCAATATTATTTGAATTTTAAAATTAAATCCATAAAGTCAATTGTCAAAATTAGTGACGTCAAATTAGTTACAAACTGACAATTGCAGAAAGTATCGATTGACTATCAATCGATATCTTTAAATATTTAATGGTCATGCGATACCAGGAAGGTTTCTTGTGATTGGAATTGGCTTGTCTTGTGATAAATGATAGCGGCTTTGACCTAGTATAAATATAATTATTACATTTAATTTATTAGTAATTTTTACTAAATCGTCAAGTCGACTATTTTATAAAACAGGCAAGTCATTCCAATCACTAGACCGGTTGCGCATGACCATGACATTCAACTTTGGGTTTGCTGCTGAGGCGAACCTAATTGTCTTGGAAATCTTAAAATTACGGACCGGTGTGCTGGTCAGGAAGGCGTGATCGCATCCTGCACCAGCCTCAACCACTCAAGGTTGAGGCTGGGTTCATCATCGTGCGAGATGATGCTACCAAGTAAGTGGGGTTCATCCATTAAGTCTGGGGACTCATATCGCCACGCTGTACGCGTGGGTTTCCACTTCTGGAATTCGCCGATCGCCACCCCCCGTGTCCGTAGGACGCCGTAGCGGTGTGTCCCGCGGTTGATTGCGCGGGACGATGCCAAGGACACCCGGGGTCGGCAGTTGCGTGGGCGACCGCAGGTGAAGCCACCGCTGCCCAGTTGTCGGCGCAGCTGACGACGCCGCCGCCACCTCGCTGGGTGCGCGTGCCGCATGCCGCATCATCCGGTGCCTGTGCGCCGTCAGTGCTGCCACCACGTGCCGGCTGCGCAGGCACTCGACGACGTCGACGCCGCCGCCTTGCTAGGTGGTATGCTGGGGGACCAACCCGACCTGCCTCTGCGCATTGCGCAGGCTTCTTCGAGCCACACTCAGAAGAAACAAGTGCGGTAAGGTTGGCCAACCCAAAACTATAGTGCGAGCAAGCTCAGTCCGTCGCGAACGAACTCGAGTGGTAGGTTAAGCACGGCTTAGCTTGTAAGGTACCCAGATACCGCGGCCGTAACCGCCATGTTCGCGAATGGTCAATTATGATTTTATTTAAATTATACATGTGTTACTGATAAACTGTATTTTAATTGAATATCAGCACCTGCAGTACAACAACCACCAAGAGGTCCTTGATCCAGAGGTTCGATCCCTCTCCGAGAGTCTATTCGGCAACCTCTTATTATATTTCAGGGTAGCATTCCTGTCTACCCACAACTTTAACATTATAACATTTATTTTACAGTCACCATCGCATCGCGTGCCACGCTGTTCCCAGAACTGAATGACGCGTGATGTGATGGTCGATTATGTATTATATTAGTAGCGTGCAAAAGCTTCTTTAAATTAAACTCATATTTAACCCTCAAAACAAATCTATTTTTTTTTATTTGTTTTTTTTTTATTTGCACCTTACACTTTATTGGTTTTCTTTGTTGTGATGTGTTGTTATTTACGTGTCTTTGCTTTAGCAACAAACAGCGGATTTTAATGTGCTGGGTTGGATATAAAAGTAGATTTCACTGTATTTAAAAAAACCGGCCAAGTGCTATGTTCCGTACCATTATCTATAAAAATGGCAAAAAAATCACGTTTGTTGTATGGGAGCCCCCTTAAATATTTATTTTATTCTGTTTTTTAGTATTTGTTGTTATAGCGGCAACATAAATACATCGTCTGTGTAAATTTCAACTGTCTAACTATCACTGTTCATGAGATACAGCGTGGTGACAGATGGACAGCGGAGTCTTAGTAATAGGGTCCCGTTTTACCTTTTGGGTACGGAACCCTAAAATAACTGCGTTATTGGTCTAGGGGTCACAAGCACGACTTAGTTCCTGCACATGTGGCTTCCCTGGAACCTCATTAACGACGTATGTGTATGTCTATTAACTGTCCTCAATTATGTTCTTTTTTTATTGCTAACATTTTTTGCTCTAGATATCTTTTATCTTATTTTACAATGATTTTTTCTCTATATTTTGATGACATTTAATTATGTCAATTGATTTATATAGTTTAGCTTCAGTTTATCTTTTGTAAATGTGAGAACTCTGTGGACTTGCCTATACATATAATTGTGTAAATTACTATCACTACATAGTAATAAAACAAAGTCGCTTCCTACTGTCTGTCTGTCCCTATGTATGCTTAGATCTTTAAAACTACGCTACGGATTTTGATGCGGTTTTTTTTAATAGATAGAGTGATTCAAGAGGAAGGTTTGAAGCTATAAAATGTACACGTGCAAAGCCGGGGCGGGTTGCTAATTATTCATATTGTATTTTTTATTTTCCTTTTTGGTTAATTTTTGTACTCAAGACTTGTACTACATTTCTCCAAGGTCTGTGGTCATGACTACATTGTTCTCTCTTAACTATCCTAAATAATAGCTTAGTACTGTATTCACTGAAATTGTTAAAGATATCCTTTTTTGAAAAAGAGTAACCACGGAGTTTCTTGCCGGCTCTTCTCCACAGGAAACGACTAATTGGAACTGTGCACCTAAATTCGACTTTTCATAAGCACCTGTGTTGGTTATGTGAAATAAAAAAAAATGATTTCCAGGTCAGGCAGTTGTATTGGGGTTTTCCGTGTGAAGTGTCTCAATAGCAGCCCGAAGTCTGGATTTGTGCCAGGTTGATGGCAATAGGCTCGCCCCCTATAACATGGGACTTAAACATAACGGCGAGATGAGGGTGTGCTATACACCTCTGCCAACCCTTCCGGGAATACACGCGTGATGTTATGTTAATAATTGATGATTTAAATCAAAATATTTAAGTTGCTGTTGTTCATCCTCTACATGCAATTTCTTAATAGCCTTTACAACATCTAGAGGAAGAAATAACTTAAAATTTCCCCTAGCCATCCTTATCCATCATAATCACATAAGTAATTAACTTACATTTAAAAATAAATACATTTAATCGATAAACATATTTCTCTGTGATATATCTCGTTCATCAATATAGTCGTAATTAACCGCTGCATTTGTTAAAGTAAATAAATAAACTACGATAATTTATTTAATTTCATTTAGTAATCACCGTCGCGAATGGCCTGCGTTCATAATTACATTCTAGGGCTGGTGCGTTTCATTACATACATTTATTATTTAATACATTGATTTTGTAAGTACTTAATTAAAAATATCTGAGAAAAAGAGTAGTGGAGTTTCTTGTAAAAGAGTTAGCCTGGAGAAGTACTATCTACATACCTATTTCTGCCAATAAGCAGCACGCGACCATCTACAGTGAGACGTAAGTTATGGGAGGAAAATCACCCACCACCTCCCAACTTCGTTCAGCCCCAGGAACACCTGCCACTCGGATGTGATTTGCAGTGAAGGTGAAGGGAGGGCGCTTTTTGCGGCTGTCTTTGATGTATATAATTCTGACGTTCAAAAAGAACTAAGTAATTCTAGTCTATTTTGAATAAATGAGTTTTGAAGTTGAAGTTGAAGTGGCCTATATGGAAAGCGCTCAATAGACTGCGCACCCAAGCAGGCCGCTGCAAACATAACCTAGCAAAATGGGGGATCATAGATCCTTCCGACACCCAGTGCGAGTGCGGTGCTCCTGACCAGACGATGGCCCATTTACTTCAGTGCCCAATGTGTCCCTACACTTTGGAGGACATGAAAAGCGCCACTGATGCCGCGATAAACGTGGGTAACTACTGGGCTGTACAAAGTACTCTAAAAAACAAGAATTACCATCGATTCGAAAAGAAGAAGAAGCACGCTTTAAAAGGTATAGGTGCCGGTGAAATTACAGGCACATGAGACTTTCCAACATTGTCTCTAAGGTTGGCAACGCATTAGTAATCCTCTTGATGTTGTAGTTGTATATGTTACGGCTAAAAGCCGTAGTGCGGTTTCACCTAGGTCTAGCAGGCTAAGACTAGGTTCAGGTGGTTAGAACTAGGTGTATCCTATTTGTTGAAAGAGGGTGAAGTTTTAACGATTGTGTCAGTTACCTATCTGCGTAAATAATGAAATATCTTATGTTATCCTTTATCCAACAAGAAACAATGTATTAAGGGCAATAAGGCCTGGAAGAACCTGAAAAGAAAAACATCAAGTACCCTCGTAGAGTTTCAGTAACTGATCTAAGATACATTACATCACGCTTGTATTCACCGAACGGTTAAGCAGAGGTAAGCCTTCAATTCGCCGTTATGTTTAAGTCCCATGTAATACGAGGCGAGCCTATTGCCATCAGCCAGGCACAAATCCAGACTTCGGGCTGCTACTGAGAAATTCCACACGGAAAAACCCAATAATACTGCCCGACCTAGGTATCGATCCCAGGACCTCATTTGCCACCACTAGACCAATGAGATGGTCTTAGAACTTTTTTTTTAATTTGATCCTAGTCCTGCGTTTGACCGCCATCTTGCCTGATGTTAAGCGACGATGCGGTCTACGATGGAGCACGCTTGCCCAGGAGAAACCGATTCACTCGTGACTTGAAGACACCCAAGTCTATAATAGAACTAAGATGTATTCCAGAGTTTCAGTCAAAACTTTTCCTTTACAATTCAACAAATTTTCTCAAAACAAAAACGTAACAAGTACAGTTACTGAAATATTGTTAATACTGAGAAAACCCACAGCCTCGCCTGCGTTTTTACTGCGGACTCAATTATGTGCGTTTACGACATTTTTCAGTTTATTTCAGTGAGACCACACGCGTTATACTGCTGTAAATCTATTTACATGTTTTACTGTTTAGTTTCTTCATGGTTTTCAGGAAAGGGACAGAAAGTTTACAATATTATATTAATGTGAAATGTTAATTTAAATAGCTTATATTAAGAGCATAATATTGAAGATATTAAGGAGATAAATTTATCTTTAAATAGTTTTATTTATAAAAAAAGATTTTTATTTTTACAATGAAAATGTAAAGTTTTATTTAAACTATATAAATTAAATAAGAAATATTAATGGAATTTAACCAAACGCACGCACACGACCGCCTTGGCTTGGCTGTGTGGCCGCTGTACGCATGCAAACGCGCGGCATCGCCACGACCATAATTTGCGCGCTACAAAAAAAAGCGTTTTTTTTCATGCCAAAAAATAAAAGTCGGTTCCCAGCAATTATTTTTGGTCAATGTAGTTTAGTTTGATGTACGGCGTGCGTAGATTTCGGCTATGTGATGGGTCTTTTTACACCCTGTATGTATATTCTCAACTTATCTTACTAACCGTGACAAAACCATATACAAAAAAAATACTCCAACTAATCTACTTCAACCCAATATAGAACTTGTAGGAACTTATTAGAACTTATATGTCTTGAATTGTTATTGGAAACAATATTGTGAAATAGAAGAACATGACGCGAAGATATTATAATCCTAAACATGAATACGAAATTCACGGTTTTAGCAACTTATATCGTTATTAACCGACTTCAAAAAGGAGGAGGTTCTCAATTCGTCTGAAAGTGTTTTTTTTTTACAAATGCGGGTAACAGGGTTGTCAAGTTGCGGATATTGGTTTTGTTTTGGGTACAAGTTTTAAATATCTGTTTAAATAATTGCGACCTCAAAAAACGACGAAAACGTAACTCATTTGTATGCCTTCAGCCGAGGTTGGATATACCTATAAAATTGGTCGTGCATTTATCTACCTGAATAATTTTGAGATGCCTGTTGTCTGAAGTATTTTTGGATTAACCAACCGCAAACAATTTTAAGTCTCATGTTTTTAATTTCAGTTCTCACATTAGGATCATTAAAATCGTATAGCGTACCTACATTAAAATTTAAAGAAAATAAATTACTGGTAATTCAGCTAAGTAATATCAAAACTTTGCCTAACCTCAACTTACTCCGAAATATCGAGGCCAAAATTCTAAGAACTTTGTATCTAAGAAACTGTACCACTCATACCATCTCAAACAACAGAAGTATCGCCAAAACGCGTTTATATCGCAAACGTTATAAAACTCGCGTTATATCCGCGATAACATTATGCCTTTGTTAACGTAACGCGTTATTAACGGCACCCACGGGTTCCGTAGCTTCTATATTGTTCTGCGTTATTATTTCTTCCCAAAGATATCCGAAAATTGGATATTCGGATACAAGATGGAAGTTTGGCGAATATACTCTCGTTTCATTGGCTATTGTTCTTGTTGTTGTTTTGGCAAATAACTATTATATTTCCAATAAGCTGCTCAAATGATAATGCTACGCCATACAAGTTTTAATTGCTTCCACAAGAATTGACTATTGTATCTAATATTCATTCTGTTTCAAAGACATTTCATGAAGTTTCATGTTTCGGATTTTCTCTTTAGAAATTACTTTTGAACGGAAATTAGATACTTGATGGTTCATAAAGTTGTAATTGATTTTCTGTAGATTATAGGAAAAACAATATGGTATTGTATTCACTAGGGAACGTTCAGCAAATTTTCGGATTAATGGAAATATCAGGTTTTAAAATGTACAGGTGAACTTGCCCTCATTTAGTCTTCTATACATGGTGTATTCGAATTCATGTAATTCCTTAAAACGGCATGATCTACTGGTGACAAAGATAGACGGCGTAGGATTTATTAAAATTCAATTAAAATAAATCCTGTAAAAAAAAAAAACATAATATTTTACTGTATTAAAATTAAAGAAGACTTTATTTTTCATTATTTAAGCACAATAAATGACCGTAACTATTCCTCATAATCTTCGATAAACTCGTGTCCAATGTTTTAAATAAGTAAAAGTTTATTTTATTTGAATAAGAAAAGGTTATTGGTTTGTAAGAAAATGTTGCAATAAGTACATGTTGATTGCTCAAAACACAAGTTTAATTTTGAAATACACGAGAAAAACCATACATATTAACAAAAATATGTTTTTTTTTTGTTCATGTAGTTTAACCAGGAATTCCCGGGGTTGTTAATATAGTGTAACCGGGAATTCCCGGGATTTAAGAAAAAAACATTCCCGGGATTTAAGAAAAAAACATTCCCGGGAACTCAAAAAGTTCGGGAACACAAAAACCCGATTACAACCTGCTTTTTAGTCGCCAAAAGAAGAATCCATGGATTTGCCTCGCGTAAGGTGTCGTGGGAATCCGCTGGATGCGAGAAGCACAAGACCGGTCGATGTGGCGATGCTTGGGGGAGGCCTATGTCCATCAGTGGACATCTTTCGGCTGAATGATTACGATGATGATGAGAAGAATCCTATCTGCTATTAGAAAGTCGTTATCTAGGTTTTATTCTTAGATACTAACTTTCTATTTTCCAAATCATTGCTTCAAAATTAAATATTGTACAATCATTTGTAAGTTGCCTAAAGCCTTGTGTGGCACTAATGTTAAATTCATAGACAAAAAAAAAAACCATCAATGCCGTATTACTAACAAGCATGATCATCACACCGATAATGAAATGCATTAAAGCTATATAATGTCACCTCTCTTTCTTTCAAACACATCTCACATCTACCTGTCTCTCTCAACGTAGCAGCGCAACTAGAAATTCCGACACTTTCACCATTGACCCTCCGACTGTCGGTCATTTGTCAAAACGTCTGGATACTCATGTCTTTATTATAGTGTGCATTGTGGAGAATACCAGTTTTTATTACTAGTAATCGCTTGTAATATAAACATCTAATGATATTAGTTACGGCTCGTTGGCTTATTGGTACAGAAATAAAAAACGGGAGGCGAAACGATTTTGAAAGTAGTGTTAGTTTTTTTAGTGTCTCGTATGATAATAGAGATTTTTCTTATTGACTTTTTTTTACTGCCTCGTTAGTCGCAAGTGGAAGGTCGACTGTTTAGCGTGAGGTCCTCGGTTTGATAGCTAGGTCGGGCAAAGTGTAATTGGGTTTTTCTGTGTAGTATTTCTCAGTAGCAGACCGGAGTCTGGATTTGTGCCCGGTTGATGACAATAGGCTCGCCCGTAAATGGTACTTAAACATAACGGTGAAATGAGGGTGTACTGTACACCTCTGCCCAACCCTTTGAAGAATACAGGCGTGATGTTATGTTATTTTCTTATTGATTTTGCGTTTTTTTCTGTACCCAAGCTTAGTTTCTGAAAAACTCAACTACGATTAGTGTTTTTTTAGGGTTCCGTTCGCCAAGGGTAAAACGGGACCCTATTATTAAGACTCCGCTGTCCGTCCGTCTTTCCGTCTGTCACCAGGCTGTATCTCATGAACCGTGATAGTTAGACAGTTGAAATTTTAACAGATGTTGTATTTCTGTTGCCGCTATAACAATAAATACTAAAAAAACAGAATCAAATAAATATTTAAGGGGACTCCCATACAACAAACGTGATTTTTTTTTGTCGTTTTTATAGATAATGGCACGGAACCCTTCGTGCGGCGAGTCTGACTCGCACTAGGCCGGTTTTTTTGATATGTGGTAAAATCCTCCTGGATAAATTCCTCCCTGGAGAAGGCGTCGCGCTATGCTGGACTCCTGCCGGTTAAAACCACCTACTTGCCCTATACAGACCTATAGCAGGGGTCGTAGGATTCGCTAGTGTATTCACCGTAACCTCGACAGGTCTTGGTCCCCCCAGAAGTATTGGTTTCCAGCCCTAAATAATATTATCGTTTACGCGCTGCGATCAACTTGCAAAAATAACTGTGAACACAAAAAGTCATCCTTCACTTTACTATGAATTTCAAATCATTGTACTTATATTTATAAAAATACAGATTCGGGTCTAGTCGCGTAGAAACTTAAAAGGCACTAAATACCTTTTTTTATCCCGACGTTTCGGCCGAATTACACCGGCCGTGGTCACGGGTAGACTGAAGTTGCGGAGCAGTTGTCATCTTCGTGAAGCAAAAGTATTTTCATCTACCCTCACTCGATCTTGATTTTTAATTTAATTTTATTAAGTGCGACTAGACCCGAATCTGTATTTTTATAATGTGTACAAATCGCGAAAGTTTAAAAACATTCATTGTATATTTGACTTACTTTTTCCATTAAGTACCTAATTAATATGGTCCCAATTATATTTTAAATCAAAAAACGATAAAAGCGAAACACTTAATGTAAATTGACAGTTACACATATGCAGTGAAAGTCAATCTCGGTCTTGACTAGTTTTTTACAGGTACTAGACTAGATTTAAATAATTGGCATCGGTATACATTCAATGGATACTTTCATACATGTTTTCGTCCTATTGAATTAGAAAAGAACTAACTTAGAAAGTGAGTAATGTGCTCCTTGACTGTGTTGTTGGCATAAAATTTGATCTACAACACCCCAATACTTTTATCTTTCCGATTTATTCAAGGTTAGTCGGAAGAAAGGGGGGGTGATTTAGTTTTATCAAAAAATATTCATCCCTGTTAGTTACGAATTTACAAAATGGAGTTTCTGATCCGTAATCCCAAATATGACCTAAAATGTAAACACAGCTAGCTGATCATAGCTAAGGATAAATAGATTTGAGCGTATTTTTTATGAAATTCTTGAACAGCTGTTTCCGTAACTACTATAAACTATTTTGGGGAAAGTTGTAGAACAAAAGTTAGTTAATTTATAGGTACTTTTACACCCTTTTGGATTAGTAGGTACCCCCTTCTGGCTAACTTAGTATAATATGATATTTAAAACTGACAATATTTATTACTGAAATAAAATATGTATAATCAAAATAGGATTATTGTTTGATTTGTATCCAAAGTACCTAATAAAAAGTACGCGAATTTCGAAAAGTTGTTCTACGAAAGTTGTTCGAGTAACTCCACAAAATTCTTAGAGTTATTTTTTAACACCCTATGTACAATTTGGCCGAAAAGCCTTTACCACCATGAAATTCGTGCAGGTAGTTGAGCAATAGATTACTTAAATTGACTAACATCATCATCTTAGTTAGTCGGCCGTAGGTACTGTATTTCAGTACACATTTCGACAATTGACAAACTTAATAAAATTTCCATAAATCATGACATAACATCACGCCTGTATGGGGAGTACAGGAAGGGTTGGGCAGAGGTGTATAGTACACCCACATTTTGCCGTTATGTTTAAGTACCATGTAATAGGGGACGAGCCTATTGTCATCAACCGGGCACACATCCAGACTCTGGGCTGATATTGAGATACTCCATACGGAAAACCCAATAACACTTTGGCCGAGCAGTAGGCTAATTCATGTAATTTCATGACGCGCAGATCAAGTTGCAGTGATGCTGCAGTTAAGTTCAAGCGAGCGTATCTGACAGCAATCGCCTACGAGAATAGAATAGAAAAAACTTTAAAAAGTAAAAACCGACTTCAAAAAAAACTAAACAGAGTAAAATAATTATCATTTAATAAAACTACCAGTTTCAGAAGTCGGTGCATTCAATTTGTTTCAGCGTAGGACACCAATTACAATAAGTGTACAAATTCTCGGACCAGCACTACAACTAGAACGTCGTCTATATACGATTTGTGTATTTTTTTTTTGTTTTTGTTGATTTTTTCAAAAAGTGCTGAATAAATTTCAATAAAATTTATATGGGACCACCTCTGAAGTATGGCCTACCAAACAAAAAAAGCATCATCAAAATCCACCCATAACTGACGGAGATATCGCGTAACAAACATACAAAAAAAAAGAAACAAAAAAAAAAAACATTCAGACGAATTGAGAACCTCCTCCTTTTTGAAGTCGGTTAAAAAGAGAGTTTTAATCGAAACTTATTTACAACTACATTGCAACTGAACTTCTTTATTAGGTAAATTAGCCTACTGGGGATCTAACGCAGGACCTCACGCGCAACTGTCGCGTTTGTGACCACTAGACCAAAGAGGTAGCCAATTCCAATAAGAATATACAAACTAATATAAATCCAGCACATTCAATACGCTCCAACCCTAGCGATCAGAAAGATCGATCGACCACGAAAAGCCAAATCAGCTCAGCGCAATCAATTGAAACAATTTGAACATTAAATACGACGGCACGCCGATACGGTACGCCAGTACGCGGCGTATCGGTACGCCGCAACCGCAGAGATTGATAACAGTACGGGAACGAAATTGAATATAATTTTATTCGGCGTAGGTAGTTAGTTTTGATGTTATGATTGAAAATTGCGGTATCATGTCGGTATAGTCACAAATTAAAATAGGTCACCTTTTTCCTTCAGTCGTGTCGTGTCGTGAGAGGTGACACTTTTGTATTTTGTGTTTGTATATAATATCATTGGTGTCACCTAAGAATTAAGCCAAATTGACTTCTATACCCCCTCAGAAGTAAGTCGGCTTAATTCTTTGTTTATTAACGGTTGATTCCGCACATTATAAGAAAAAATCTACTTGACAGAAATTTTCTGACGCGCGCCATATGGCACTCTGCTCATATATTTTGTTGTACTAGACCCCGCACATTGTCAGAATAGGGAATACGCATGTAATTTTTTTTCTCTTAATCAATAAAACACATTAATATAAACCCAAGAAAAGTATTAAAAGTCAAATGTTACTATTGTTTGTTGCTCAAAACAATTATTAAACTTCAACAATTTTCTTTTTACAGTTCAAATATCCTTTATTGTCGCGGCCATAATGTGACGTCATAACATAATACACGATACTGCTTTGTTTACATCTATATTTTAGCTACAAATCATATAATGATTAAATTATTTCTTGTGGTTTCAAGCTTAAATCGCACTTACTAACTTACATCAGTGAGAAATCAAACAGTTTGCTAAGAAAAGATTATTTAAAAAAAATTCACTGTGATTTTGAGGTCACTTCCGGCATTTTCGAAGACGACGCGTTCCGAGATTGCGTTCCGTTCCACAAAAAAAAAAACGTAACGTTGAATAAATAATTGTAGAATAATTAATGCGTTAAAAAATGTAACAAAATGCAATTTGTGTCTTGACTAGTGTACAATGAAATGAAAATTTAAATAATGAACGAGTTTTGAATTACATGCATACCTACTCCCTATTGCCGGATCCAGCAGCCTACTGGCTCTAGTATAAAATGTATGCGAAGAGGGACTTCGTGCACGCGTTAGACAACTTCTGACGGAAATTATAATCTGCGACCGAGCTTAATATGTAACCGATGTCAATTAAAAATCCGTGGATTGGTTGGTTTCTGGGTATTAATATCAGTCGTAAACACGCTGAGTGCGCTAAAAATCTAGTATAGTGTTAACAGTGATGAATAAGGCCGTTTTTCACGGTTCACGACATGACACGACAAAAAGTAGAGACTACTTCGAGCGCCATACATATATGACTACGACAATTTTTAGTGTTCTAGTCAACCGTTCATAGAAAAATACGGCGCGAGTGGATAAACGGCTTAAGACTTTATGCAATGCGTAAGGTAATAGACCGGAAAATATTTAAATGTTAAAAGGAGTAAAGAAAATGAGTAGTTTACTTTAGAAATACGACATTATGGCAAGTTAATTTCCTTGGTAAGGAAAAGCAGATATCTACCCGTACTCATTACAGTGTCAGTCAGCAATTGCCTTGTTACCTGACGGAGTCACATTACTACAGCCGGTTTAGTACGGAATTTTATGTTCGATACATAATTAAAAAAAAATGTCGTGTAGATATTGGCTTCGTGCATCCGGTCGTTGAGTTCCCTGCAATATGGTTGAGCTGAGCGATGCAGATGTGCACGTCATGCTCATGAATGCGTGCCGTATATCGAGATTGCTCAGCTCATAACTGCTTTGGCAATCCTAGGAGGCATATTTTTCTATTTGCTCTTATATAAGTTTATTTCTACCATTAACCTGCATTATTCTCATACTATTTTTCTGACACTAATGTAGTGGTATTATGGTGCCGATTCTCTTATTCACCAACTAAACTAAAATTAGAGAATTGCTATCTTTTACTAACAGATAGCGCGAGAAAAGGACGGTGATAGACAACAACTAAGTTAGAGATGTCAAATTAGTTTACGCCTTGAACTTCACCGTGTTTATAGTCGACACGTTTTAAATGTCGTCTTAAGGAACTTTTAGTTCGACTAAATTTGACAGCTCTTATTTACGTATGTCTCTTTCTTATTTTATTAGAGTGAAAAAGATGGCAATAGCCTAAATTAAGTTTAGTTTGTCCTTATCAGAATCGGCACCAATGTCATGATCTATTATTTAAAAAGAGTAGGTATCCATGGAGTTTCTTTCCGGTTCTCCTTCATAAGACCTACCCTTTGGAACCATACATCTAGTTTTGACGTTTTAAAAGCACCTGTAATCTGGTCTACTGGAAATAAGAAACTTTGACTTTAATAGACAAATCTTTAGAAATCAATATTACGAGCTTGGATCCCACCACACCTCAATTCAACTTCAATTTTGATTCAAAACAATAAAAATCTCAATTTCCTGTCGTCACAATGCCCATCTACTAGTTAGATATAAAAGTCTTTTACGGCGCTATGAACACATTTACGACGTGATCGTTCCCGTTCCCATGCCATGCAGTCCTCGTCCCCATCTCGTGCCGTCCTCGTCCCGTTAGCTGTAAAGCGTATGACGCTGACGTTTCGGGAAGTGCAAGCTTTGTTTTAATAGATTTAGTTACGTTTTAGTGTGATGAAGGCTGATGAGCGCCTTTGTTTAGCTAATTGTATGTCCTGCGGTGTCTTTGAGTTGAAGTCAATCAGACGTTTTATTTTCTAAGCAACTTGAAATGGCTGAAAGATTTGATTTGCATAGAGTGCGTAAGGAAATGAATACTGCTGGCGCTAAATGAGATACGTATTTTCTGTACTAACATGCATTCTTATTCTATTAAAAAAAGCTCATTAGTATTCCAAAATAAATTTAACATTTGGTCACCCTAAATATTGATTATCTTAAAATTTATGAAACATACTTTTATGTATACAGGGTGTTACCAAATTCGTATAATTCTTTCAAACCACATGATCTATTAATGGTATAGATTAACCCCGCACGGGATTTATATTGATTAAAAAAAAAAAAACTTTTTTCCAAAAAAAAATCATTTCATAAAAAATTTCGATGCCATGCATAAATGAATGACGGCACGGCGACACAGCTGTCGGGCACGACTAGCGCGATAACGCTTCACGCAGTCAGTTAACTTGGGACGTTAAAATTACTCAGACACACAATACCATGGCTCATTTTTTTAAACTTTTTTTTGTTGATTCTGAAAAAAACCTATGCAGGGTCAATCAGTGTCACCAATAGATCGCGCGGTTTGAAGGAATTTCACGAATTCGTTAACACCCTGTATATATAAGTTTAGTCGGATAGGGGGTACTAATCCAAAAAGGTGTTAAAGTACCTTTAACAATGTACAACTTGCACAAATGCCTGTATTAGGAGACTCCGCTCTTCTACAGCAAGGTAATCTTACATAGCAAAACAAAAATAAAATGTGTGTGTATGTGTGAGTATATGTTTAAATGTAATTTTAATAAATAAATATTAATAACAATATTCGTGTGCTTGTGTATATGTGAATGGGGATGAAGGTGGAAGAAGAACCTTAAATTATCTGATAAACACCTATACATATGCAACAGAAGTTTCTAAGTCCATACATGTCTCCAGATCCATTTTCCTTGCAGCATGCCGCACAAGTAAGTCACAGGCTTGTACCTAAATCTATTTTAAGCTTTCCCGCGCGCCTGTACTTTACGAGCTCGTAAAGTCGCGCGTTCACCTGCGCGCGCGCGTACACTCGCGTACGGTAGTGTTCTGTGTTTTGATTTTTAGAGAAAAATAGTTTTATCGATCGTTGCTGGTGTTGTTATGAATTATGTTGTTGATCTTAAACACACGTTATTATTTTCAAATTGAACTTGACATTTTAAAACTTTTTTAGAAAAACAGCTAGAGATTTATAGTGTATTTTAATTCATTTTCGGATTTTTTATTAATAGGTGAATTTTATAAAATGTTTGTTTAAGTATTACTAGTAGCTGCAACTGCTGGAAAACAATCGATCGGCAGACAGGGGTCCAATTCTCCTAAAATAAACTGTTGCCAAACGCAATCGAACCACAACCGTCAGTCAGTTTTTGTTTTCGAAAACTTTCAAAATGATTGATTTTGTTTTTTGTGTCAAACAATTTGATAGCTTTTGAAATTGAGAACTGTCTGAATGAACGGTTCGGCCTTGGTTCGGTTGTGATTTATCAAGATTTATTTTAGGAGAATTAGGCCCCAGTTTCTGCTTGATATGGTTTTAGTTTCGCCTTCTTAATTTTATCCAATTTTCAACTATCTTAATAGGTACCTATCACTTCGTCGCTAATAGTAGAACTATTACAGTCCAGTTTAACTTGAATTAACAACGACACTATTGAATTTTTAATGTATATTATCTCCTTATTAACAATCACTGCAAAAATATTTCATTTTCTCAAAAACCTTTAGAGAAACAACCCTTTAGAAGTACCTACCTAAAATCAATTTCAATCTCTTACCACGAAGGCCATCTAACATCGTAACTAAAACAAAGCCACTTCGATAGCATCAAGCGTCGATTATCATCATAATCAGCGCGGTGTATAATGAAATTATCGCGTTAGCGCGCGACTGTACGTTAGCACCTGCCCACGCGCAGGCGTTGTGCCGACAAATAAACACTAGCTTGTGCTGGTGAGACGTGGTTGCAGTGTAAGCGATGAGCGAAGAGTGTAATAGTTATAGATCACCATAGCCTATGTTGTTTTCCATTCATATCAAGATAGAGCCTCCACGAGTGACGATACTTAAGTACGTTCGGCGCACCCTGGGCAGTTAGCCCCGCTACCAATCTTGCTGACTGGCTAATCTTTTCACCACAGCATGAGCTATTTTCATATAGCTCGTGCTGACACGAGAGAGAGAGAAAGATAATACTGTACAATGTAGATTTTCCTGTTATGATAGCGTATTGATTGATTATTTTATGGTTCTTTATATTATTATTACTTCGTTTATTTTCTTTGTTTATGTTTTAGGAGAGTTTCTTTCATATGAAAATTAGCTAGATAATATAATATCAGCAAATGTAAGTATGTACTGAAACCAAAATGCGCTGCTGCACCAATGTTTTGCATTGAATCGTGGACATTGAGTGCTCTCCATACGGTATGGGTTTCACAAATACAGTGCGCTCACTGTTCGTACGTTCAAGCGTCGTTTTTGTGGTCGAGATTCGCGTGGTGCGCGAGGAGCTCGTGGCTAAATAATTACAGCCGCATAGACCGATCTTCCGGGTTAAGCCACGCTTGCCGAGGTTGGTCTGTGGATGGGTGACCATTTACCATAGCGAGTTTCCTCCGTGCCTCGGAAAGCACGTAAAACCGTTGGTCCCGGCTGTCATTTGTAGATCTTTGACAGTCGTTACTGTTGGTCAGAAGCCAGAAAGTCTGACAACCAGTCTTACCAAGAGTATCGTATTACCCAGTTACTGGGTTGTGGAGGTTTGATGGGCAGTCGCTCCATGTAAAATACTGATATTCAGCTGCATCCGGTTCGACTGGAAGCCGACCCCAACATAGTTGGGAAAAGGCTAGGCAGATGATGATGATTCGCGTGGTGCGCGTGCACACATCTCTTATTATTATGCTATATTAGTGTACGTATCTAACTATCGTATTTATACTGCACACTTTTGCATTGTAGCGATTTAGATAAAGAGTGGGGCGGGTCTTCGTAGATTGAATTGTCTGTACCTAGAATTTGACGAATTAGTCTTTCACGTTATCCCTTTTTTCATCACTTCCATTAAATTTAACATAATACAAATCATACCTACATTTTTACTCCTGTTTATCCTCAAAAACCTGTCTTCCCGCTTTCACTGTGCCCCCACACTAGAGCTGTACCATGTCGGACGCCACGCTCCGAATGGTAACGGTGTACAACACCGCACTATCGCGTTACACGCTGACAATCGCCTACATCAACACCTCTAGCTTCCCCTATGTTGTAGATACGTCTGATGTGCAGCTTCCTTGAATAATAACAATGTTTGTTTTATTGGGACCAGAATTCATAGTCATGTAGCCGGAAGTTTTCTTAAAAATCAGTGTATCGCAATCCATTCAAAATCAAATCTACTTCTTCTTGTATATTATACAGGGGGTCCCAAAAAGTAGTGTCCAGCAGAAGTCCAAAGGTAGAGCATCCTATGATTTCTATTCATGTTTTAAGTAAACTCTGACTTTAATGACATTTTTGATCATAGTTATAAACGCGAAAGTAAGTTTGTTTGTTACTTTTTCACGCCAAAACTAAACCACTGAACCGATCATCCTGTTTTGCATATACGTTGTCAGGTTTACAGAAACGGACATAGGGTACCTTTCATCCCGAAAAAAAATACTGTTCCCGAGGAAAACAACAATGATGATAATAGATGGCGCCACGTTTTTTTCGAATCATGATTTATTATGTATACTTTAGTAGTGTATTAAGAGTTGATTGTCAAATTCTAAATTAAAGCGAGCGAAGCCGCGGGCAAAAGCTGTAAAAAGTGTGTAAAAGTGTGTAAAAACTGTAAAAAGTGTTGTATAATTTATATTACATTGCAACAATACTTCTAAAACTCCCGTTCTACTCATCTCGTAAAGTCATAATACTTAAGTAACTTACTACAATAGCAATAACAAGTAACACGGGAAACAATAGCTTGACCATAAAAGTCATCTACATTTAAGAGGCAATAGGGAAGCGGTTGAGAACTACATAAAATTGTAGTAAACTGTCTAATATTATGCACTAAGATTTACAATATTTACTAGTTACGCGGGTACTAAGATGCAAGCTAGTAAAGTAACTCATTTAACGTGCGTAACGTTAAACATTTAAGTGTTACTTAAATCATCATCATCATTCAGCCAAAAGACATCCACTGCAACACAATGTTATTTTTTAACCGACTTCAAAAAGGAGGAGGTTCTCAATTCGGTTGTATTTTTTTTAATTTTTTATGTTTGTTACCTCATATCTCCGTCATTTATGAACCGATTTGAAAAATTCTTTTTTTGTTCGAAAGGGTATACTTCCCGATTGGTCCCATATAAATTTTGTTATGATTAGACCATGAACTTCAGAGATATGGAACGGAACTCCTCATCGGATCAAAGCAAAATTCTCAAATTACTAATATTGCTTTGTTTATATTTGTTGTTGGGAACTGACTACTGGAAAAGAGGAGGGGGTACGTGTCCCCCCTCCCCCCCTTTGGAATGTTTTCATTATATCGTGTAAGGTATCATTTGAAAGGACTTTTTATGCCCGACTACGTCAAAGCCAAAAAGAAGGGTTATGAAGGAGGGGGTTAAAATTATGACACTAAAACGTATTTAATAAAAAATAAACTTTAAAAAAAGTAAAAACCGACTTCAAAGAAATACTAAAAGGAGTAAAATAATTACCATAATATAAAATTAACAGTTTCAGAAGTCGGTGCAACTCCACACTGAAGCAAATAGAAGCCACCGACTTCTGAAACGGTTAATTTTATATTATGGTAATTATTTTACTCCTTTTAGTATTTCTTTGAAGTTGGTTTTTACTTTTTTTTTAAGTTTTTTTTTTTAAATTAGTTTTTGTTTGTATCCAAAAGAATCCCATGCAGGGTCAATCTGTGTCACCTAGAGATCAAGCGGTTTGAAGGAATTACACAAAGGAGATGTTTCAGAAATGTATGGAGCCTGGGCTAGCACCATGTACATTATATGTAAATATAGCTATACAATAAAGTAATAGAATAGAATAGAATATACTTTATTGTACACCAAAATTGTAACACAGCTCTTAAACAATATCATTTAATGAAGGGTACAATGGCGGTCTTATCGCTGATAGCGATATCTACCAGACAATCTTTGGATGAACAAGGAGACAATGAATAAGATAGAGGGGGTAGTCCGTGGTGTACTGCTGCAAAATACATACTACACACAATACATAGACATAATACTTACATACAAAACTATACATATATATTGTATATATACATATGTTATATAATTATGTGATAAGGAAAAACAAGGTAGGTTGATGATGAGGTATTAAAATCATGAAGAAATAGAAGTGTGTTGAGCGAAGAAATGATCTTTGACTAATTTTTTAAAAGAATCCAGTGACTGAGCTTGTCTCACTGGCATCGGCAACGCATTCCATAAACGTACAGCCTGGACTGTAAACGATTTGTCAAAGAATTTGGTAGAATGCGAAGGCATCGAAAGTCTCAAATTTTCCGATGATCTTAAGTCTCTAGTAAACCGTAACCGTTTTTTAATGTTAAAGTTCTATAATTTTACTTCGTTTAATTGTACATTCAAGATATCTTGGTCAAGGAGAGCAACACAACACATAAAAATATGATGGATCGAAGTTATGTGAAATGTCATTTTGACAAAATGTTGACCTATCATAGGATGGAAGGATAGCTTTACGACTGTCAAAGTTGTCAAACTCATGGCAATGTCAAACACAACTGTGGTTAACATATTAAAACACGTCCCGACAGTACAAGAGTACTCTTCTTCAAATTAATTTATTTGTATTTTCATGGAAATCCCCTATTTTTTCCTATTTTTCTATAAACTGTACCTACATAGTGGTGGCCCAAAATCAAACATCTCCTTTGGATGCATTCGTTTTATGGCGCTGTGGATCGTCAGCACGTTTTGCCGTATCGTGTCGTGAGCCGTACAAAAACGCCCTTACAAGCGATATGTCACCGTGACTGCTAACATTTACACGCTTGTACGCACGAAGTAACAACGAATTGCGAACACCATGGTGAAATTTAGCATGTATTCCCGTTTTTAGACCAAAGGCCTTGACTGTATTGTCTGTACTATCCACCGTTACTTTATACTAATTATCTCCTATCCTTGTTACCTCTCTCAAGTTGCTTATTATACGTAATAACGGCTTATTATAGCAGATTGGGTTTTGTGCCGCGTTATAATACGTCCATGATTACAACTCGTAGGAACAATTGGCTAGAAATTCAAGTTTTTCGTCTCGTAAGCATAGCTTGATTATACATTTAATTTTAGATATGATTTATGTAAAAATAATTGTAGCTATCTTCCACGGTATATCTGTAATCAAAATGGCGTAAATTGTGATAAACGTGGTCCCCGTCTCTCAATCCATCGAAAATAATATGTTTTCTACAAAAAGTCTCAACGATTCGATTAATCGCATTATTTCAAATTATTTCGCAAGCAAGAACGCAACAGATAAAAAATATGATGAATTTAAATCAATAATAGAAATTGATAAAATACACCCCTGACAATATTCTTTTTTCAAATAGCTCTGTAGATTTAACCCCGGAGCACACAGTAGTAAAATACACATAATTTACCTGTCTGTAGGCGGGTGCAGTCTGTGTACACACGGCCTAACGAAGCGCCGTGACTCGATTTCCTAGCAGTGAGCACCTTTATCCCGTTACCATTTGATTTCCAAAAGAAAATAGGAGTTTTGAAGACTATTCTCATGTACTGTCGCTTTGAAAAGTAAATAAGCAGATTTTAAACAGTTTATTACTTATCATTTTAAATGAAAAGCGAAGAAAAATAAGGTTTATTTTAAGTTTCATAAACAATAGTAACAGTTTAATGGGATTGTGAAGCTTTTAAAACACTAAGGTTTAGTCGGAAAGGAGGTAACTACTAATCCGAAAGAGTGTTAAATTACACGTAATAATGAATAACTTTTGTTTTACAAAAGTTTCAGAGAAATTGCAGTTCAAAGATTTCATAAAAAATACGCTAAAATCTATCTGTTTACATTTTAGGTGACCCTAAACTTGTCCTAAAATGTAAACATAGCTTCAGCAGAATCCGTGGATTAGGAGCTCTATTTTCTGAATTCGTAACTAAAGAAGGGATGAAGAATAAAAAAAAACTAAGATACATTTTGTGTGGAAACAAAATTAAAATGATCGAATTTTAAAATTTCAACACTCTTTAAAACAGTCATCACTGGTACTTTTAGGCTTGTTGTTCATGGCACGGTTTCTTAACCGTACGGCGTATTAGCCGCGCTGTAGAAAAATCGTGTGAGCTTGTCGTGTGACACGGCAAAACACCAGCCGAAACTGATTTATATCCATTTTTTTACACAAAATAATCGTTGGAAAGCTGTCATGCAATAATTGCCCGTCGCGAAAACGTCCGGTGCCGTTAACAAACTCTCATAGACTGTTATACAACACTACCTAATGTAAATGAACCCGTGCGCAAAAGAGCAGTAGCCACGGTGCATACGGCGGCGCAGGCATGCCGTTGGGCTGCCGTGTCCTTCAACATACTTCTATAGTAGTCCATACAGCACTGATAACCGTGCCTACACACGGCTAATTAACCGTAGGTTTTTACGGCGAAAAAACGTGTGTGAACAAGAAGCCTAAGTAGCCCCGGATTAATACGCCCTTTCCAACTAACCTTGTAGAATATATAATTCATGTGCAGCAGTATTATATTTCGTTATAGGCTGGGTCAATTAATAATATTGTCAAAGAGGAAAACTCCTACTTATTTATTCAAGCTAAAAATATAATACACCCATCACAAGTAAACAAACAATATACTCGTCAAATCTTATAAGTTATAACCGCAATTATTGACTTAATACCACCATGTCGCCCCAAGTCTCTGATGGGTTTAATATCGACTGGACATGGAGGGTCCTCGCTGTGAAAATACGAAGGGAGCCTGAGGGTCGGGTCAGGGGATCACTTTGCACCGTTAACTTTAATGAGAGTAGCATTAATATGAAATACTGGCTAGTCATTGTGATAAGGATCAATCTTGGGTTGGAAAAATTAAGTACTTAAAGCAATTTTTGTAAGATATTTTTCTTCTTTTTCATCGGTCGTTTCTTTAAATTTGAGGGCCGCATAGTGACTATTACTGCGCGTTCGACTTAAGTTGTACTCGTACCTAGCAAAGGCTAGTAAAGGAAGTCACATTATTTTACATTATAAAACCTTTCGACACCCAGCGTGAGTGCGGTGCCAGACCATGTCCCATTTGCTGGAGTGCCCGAAGTGTCCGTACACCTGCACATTTGAGGATATAAAGAATGCTACCAATGCCGCGATTGGCGTGGCCACCTACTGGGCCCAAGTAAAATAAGTAGGAAGTATGTACCATCGACTAGAAAAGAAGAAGATTATTTAAGCAGTCAGAAATAGCCAATGCAACTTGATTTCAAAATATCAGTTTACTTTTCTCCAGTAGTGAAAATTACGGAAATAATTTGAACGTTTTAATTAGCTATTTCCTAATACATACAGTTTTAACTTACATAAAAACAGCCGCAGAACATGGTAAATAAAAACGTTGCCTCTGAAAATTACTTTTGAAACACTCATGTTGGTTTTACATCCCCGTTTTCAAACCAAAACGAAACGTAATTTATAAAACATAAAACTAAAAACATTGGGTTGTATTAAAAAAAAATCTAATAACATGATTCCAAGGAATTGGAAATGCGGATATGAATGTAATGATATTTGCTCTGTCTGTGTTGGTGGTGCAAGTTTTGAACTGAGGGTTGTTATTTAAAAGCAATAAATTGTTACATTAATGAAGTGTGTGAAGTTTCAGCATTTCACAATATAATTATCATAAACACAATTAGATTGAACGTGCATATTGCTTTGTGAAACGCGTCAAGATGTCTCAAAGACCACTTAAATACGTCTGTAAAAACTAAAAGCTATTTATACCCATGTCACCGTAAGTTTATTTCTGACGTTTCTCTACAAAACGTTACCATACACAAAGAATATCAAATATTAAAAAAACATGGATAATATAGCTATTTTACAGTTTTTGATGATGTCGTTTAGGTTTTTTCGATGGCAGTCTCCTTACGGCTACAATTTACGATTTGACCACTATGTCCGGAGTCATCTTTTGTTGAACAGATTATAGTGATTGATGTGCGTATTGTTTTGTAAAACACGTCAAAATGTCTCAAATACCATTTAAACACATACTTCTACAAAACTAAAAGCTATTTTAGTAATATATTTTTGTTGAATGAAATTTTTGCTGCAGCTAAATATAGAAGAAATATACCTATTGCAACTTTTCTACTCGTTCCAATAAGCAACATTTTAAAGTTATTTAAGAGCTTTTAAGACAGTGAATTGTTATAAGTGGCTAAGCAAGTTAATATTTGTAAATTCAAAATATCCTCCTGACTCGTTGAAATTAATAATAAAAAAAAACGTATAAAGTGAGTTTGTATAGCCTCCATTTCTCATTTAATATTTCTAACAAATGACTCACGCGGATCGCTCATGACTTAAGTAACATCGCGTAGTTAATTTCTGTTTGGGAGTTCCCCTTTGATGTGAGGAGGTTGCATATTAAATTCTCTTAGTCGACGGGCTCCGATCAAAGCGCTTAATTATTTTAATGCGAATTGCACACACAATTTCGACAGAATTCGTATATTTTCGCCGCCATATTTTTAATAATGTATTTATTTAAAGAGAGAAAATTTTCGAAAAGCACGGTGACGAATTTAATGAGTTAGCAAAATTTTCTGGAAATTGTGACGTGTTTTTTGTTAGTTTTGGACTAATTGAAACGTTTATTTATTGGTTTGTTCCGATGACTTGGGAATTGAAGAAACAGTGAATCAGATCTGCCGACGTCATCTGGCGCCACTTGTGTCAACAGAGGGAAATGTTTTATAGCACTGCTGATTTTTGGTATGACTTCATCACTACGTAAATGTTTCGGAGCATTTAAAATAATAACAGTTGTAATAAATAATGTTTTATAGACTGATAACGTGGTCCCGGGTGTCATACTAATTCCTATGAAAGTCATTACGGTTAATCAGACACCCGAAAGTCTGACAACCAGTCTATTCTTAGGATATCGGCATTGCTCAGTAACTGGGTTGCAGAGGTGTGATGGTAGTCGCTCCGTGTAAAATACTGGTATTCAGCCGTATCTTAGACTAGAGGCTGACCCTAACATAGTTGGTAAAAGGCTAGGCAGAACAGACTGATATAGCAATAGTTTTCTAATTGCTCAAATTAATTCGAAAAAATTATGGTGACAAGAAATTTAGAAAAAAACTGCCTATTTGTAGAACACATATACCTAAAAACTTTCTTTTTTTTTTTTTTTAATCAACCTATTTTGTCCCACTGCTGGGCAA
Source organism: Amphipyra tragopoginis (assembly GCA_905220435.1). NCBI lineage: Eukaryota > Metazoa > Arthropoda > Insecta > Lepidoptera > Noctuidae > Amphipyra > Amphipyra tragopoginis. The sequence continues at coordinate 24,953,759 of HG992008.1, read as the reverse complement.
AGGTCTCCCCCATAGCCTTCCACTTATCTCTGTGCCTTGCCTTCTCTGGCCAATCTCCCATAAACGAATCTAAGTCGTCACGCCAGCGTTTCCTAGGCCTCACTCGGCGACGACGCCCGTCTTCCGGCACCCACTGCGTGACGACTCTAGCCCATCTGTCTGTATGCATTCTGCATACATGACCCGCCCAATCCCACTTCAGTCTTGCAGACTTATGGCCCACATCGGCGATTCCTGTTTTGGAGCGTATCGTGGTATTACGTATTCGGTCACTGAGCTTAATACCCAATACGCTACGCTCCATCGCTCTTTGGCAAACCTTGAGTTTGGACTTTTGAGACTCAGTCAGGGACCATGTTTGAGCACCGTAGGTTAGGATGGGCAGAATGCACATGTCGATGAGTTTGCGCTTCAGAGATAGAGGTAGGTCTCCCTTCATCAACGACTTCATGGACCAGTAGCTCTTCCAGGCGTTGTCGATACGGCGGTCGATTTCTTTACCCTGCCTGTTTTCGAAGGATACTAGCTGCTACCTAAAAACTAACAAGAGTTTTTTTTTTTAATTAATCTTTGCCCCACATTAAGATTTCTCTTGTATCGTGGGTGCGTTTACAGACACAAATCTCGCATACACAAACGCCCAGACCCAAAACAACCATCTGTAGGCCATACAAATTTTTGTTCCGTGTGGGAATCGAACCCAAGACCCGTAGCGCAGAAGCCAATCGCTTAGCCACTGCACCAAAAGTGTCGTGTTGTAAGTAACATCTATTAACGTTTCTTTGAAGCATTCAAACTAAGCTAATTACTTACAAAAAAGGTTCTAGAGTACGTATCCTGTCCTCTTCACTTCTTAGTTACAAGAACAGATTCCAACTCGATTACCTTATCGAGTGGACAATTACCGATTCTCGATAAAACGGAACACCGATTATATCGATATTTTAGTATTTGTTTGTGATATAAAAATGTGTATTAAGCTTTACTGTTACGTTGAGTGGGCAAGCTTGATTATGATCATTATTTCTCACACTTTCCAATATAATAAGGTGCCATTACGAATTCCGGTGGTAGTCACAGTATAAAAAAAATACAGAAGCTCTACTTTAAGCTTAACCTTTGAACGCCAAGCTTTCAAAACCATAACACACGCCCTACAGCAGGAAGTTTCTCAGAGTCAGATTTAAATGAAAAGTTAGTGCTGAGCTTATTAGCTTATCGGATAGTACTAGAAATACGAAAAAAAATACCAAGATGTGGTTTTTTGGACTTATAAGAAAGAAAATTAATCACATATAATAATACTAGCTTTCGCCCGCAGCTTCGCTTGCGTGAAATTTTGAACCCGTCAAGTGACGATTTTCCATACAAACTTTCATCCCCTATTTAACTCCCTTAGGGGTTGAATTTCGAAAAATCCCTTCTTAGTGGATGCCTACGTTACAAAAGGAACCTACTGTAAAAATTTCAACTTTCTAACCCCAGCGGTTTAGGCTGTGCGTTGATAGATCAGTCAGTCAGCTTCTCCTTTTATATGTATAGATATTTACTTTTATTCTACATAAGTATACGTGGAAATATCCGACATCGGCGTTCAATTAAGGGTATAAGGGGGCGCATGCTGCGCAGGCAACACAGTTCAGCCACAGTTTTACAATACATACAGTCGGGCAACGCCTACACGTGGCGGCATCGTCGGACATAATAGAATTTGGATTGTAAAAATGTAAATGATCTGAGTTTCCTGCACGGCCTGCGCCCTCTTTTACGCTTAGGCTTATGCATGTATTCTGGATAATTGTAAAATGCTGTTCAAAAAAAAGATTCAGTTAGCACACAGTTAGTCCAACTGCTGCAAGACAACAGCACAGGTGCCGAATTAGCTTTCATGCAGTTATCGAGCAATTTGCTTACTGCTTATCAACTGCATTCAAATAGAATTTTGCAATTGAAATACTGCTCATCTAATAAGCCACAAAAAGAACGTCGCACATGAAAAGGCTAGCTACAATATAATTGTACTGCAGTTTTACATAAAACAGAACAGTCTCGAACCTGTAGGCTCTTTTGTTCGGCGTCTTTATGTGTGTAAGGCCGTAACGCGGCGTCAGGCGTGTACGAGAGACCACTATACAGTATTTCCACAATAAGTATTCGTCGGCCGCGTACAGCATCACGCGGTCCTGCCGGACGTGGTCTAGGGCGTTTATAACAGGACACGGCCTAAGCTTGATATCTCGTACTGTAGGAAGTTGGTTTTCTGCGCTTGACTTTATCGTTGTGGTAGACAAGATATCTGAGTTCGAAATTATCGAGCTGTTGATATTAAACCAACTGTTACAGCGACTGGTCTTTGTGTATGATCAGCAACAAAACGACAGGCTTTGTTTTAATACATATCTGACAAAAAAATTAAATGCTCTCCTTTTTAAACAAATGTCCCAGCAGCGTTAACTGGTACACATAATTATAGCTAACATACAAGTATGGAGATAAAATGAACTACATAAGGAAAGAGTGAATAAATTACTATTTGATTGGTGATGAGAAGGAAACATGTCGCTACTGACTTTCTGCAAAACTAATTAATCTTTATTAGAAGCGAGTAGTTCTGCTAGAAGTTATATGTATGTAATTGGAACAGTGAGGAATAAGTTACTTTATTACTTTTTTTTACTCATTGATTCCAATAATAAAATGATATTTTCATTTTCCCGGGAGGCTATTTATCATACCTACAGTCTATTCTCTTTGAAAGACAAATAAGAATTGGTTTACCCTTGTGCCTAAAAAAATATTCTGCCAATAAATATTAGTCACGAAAACTTTGTTTATTATACTACCGAAAGCAAAAAAAAAAATACGTCCGATTCAAATCAGCATTACCAATAGCACTTCTAGACCGTAGATATTGGACAAAGGTTATAATTTTTAAACAAAATTTCCATGAAAATATTACAATTTTACTCGTCATCTTCCAAATGTTCCAAACGATCGATCAAACCAATATTCAATATTTTGAACACTCGATGTATTGAGTGTTCGATTAATTGAATGTTCGATTTATTAACCATTCGATGAAATGAACGTTCTACTATTTGGACATTCGATTTATAGTGTTCGATCAATTGATATTCGATGATTTGGCATTCGATATGGCATAATACACCCTTCCAAATGGGACCTAAATGCTCTTCGGGAATCAGTAAGTTTTGTAGCTTAGAATAGGAACTGCAAGAGAAAGTATTATAACTACTATGAGTACATGGAAACATGCCAGACCAGTCAGGAGAAAGAGGAAAAACCGTCTACATAATATTAATAGCGTTTTATAGCGTGCCATAAAATTAAACCAAATCACCTCACCACGCGACTGTACATTGTAAAAATCGTGATCATGAATTAACATTTTACGAGATAAATGCCTCATAAACAGTTTAACATTTTAAAAATTAAGCTCGCTGTACCCGGGTGTACTTAATAATTATCTTCAATCTTTACTGCGTCAATAAGCGATCTTATCACGTTGCGATAAAGTTGAAATTGTATCGTTTTTTAAATGTTTATCTTACAACGGTCCTGTATCAGAAATTCGATTTTATCAGCTAGTGATAGAGTTGAAATTTGATTATATTGTAGGGTTTTGAGAGGTTTTCATCAGTGTAAGCGCATATTGTGTTATTTGCATGATAATTGACTTAATAACGTCAGTGATTGGATTTTAATCCTCCTGCACCTCTGATATTGTTCACAGACTGATATTGTGAGGAAAATATGGAGTAGGTTCACCGTAATGTATCTGCCTGATCACATAAATTAAAGGGCGTGGTTTTAGCCTATCGTCAGCTTAAAAAGTACAAATAATTTAAGGAGCTTGCTTGCATTTTGATCTATGTGAATATCATAAACACTTTCCTGTAGGTGACAAAAATGCAAGTGGAGGACTGAGTATGTCTCATCTGAGCGGTTTCGATATTATTTGAAATGCACTCTAGTGCATCTCTCTCTAGAGAGTATTAACAAACTCTTCTTTAATCAAGGGTATTAATAAAAAACCGGCAAGTGCGTGTCGGGCCACGCGCAGTAGTAGTTGCACAATAATGCGGACTGAGAAGAGGGCTTAGTAATTTTTCAATGGAATTTGTATGAAATGTTTATTTATCCAGTTGGTCGACTATTACTCGTAAACTACGTAAGCCTACTTAGCTGTGATAGTTTTCCTTTTAACTTCGTTGTGTATGGTCAGCAACGAAACGAAAAGCTTTATTTCAATACTCCGTACCGTGAATTTTTCACATATCCAAAACTAATCGTTTAGCGGGCAGGGGGGGCGGGACACTTGACTCTAACAAAAAACAGCTTTTTAAAGCTTAATATTTCAGAAACGGATCTCTTAATTGAAAAATTGTGACAACAAACCCATTATATTTTTGAAAGACCTATCCAACAACACCCCACACTACGGGGTAAACGAGAAAAAAAAACATCCCCACATTAAGAGTACAGGGGCACCCTAAAAAAACATTTCATGATTTTATTGCACCACTTTGTCGACGCGATTAATAATATGTATATCCATGCCAAATTATAGCTTTCTAGTACTAAGAGTCTTTGACGGACAGACGGACGGACATGGCGAAACTATAAGGGTTCCTTGTTGACTACGGAACCCTAAAAAAGTTGTCAATTGAGAAATTCTGATGGCGTTTAACATTTTGACAGCTTCTAAGAGAGGGTATATTAATTAATTTATCAACACGAGCCCAAGGCGCAAGAAGACTCATCTACACGTTGATCAAAATTTCTCAGCAACTGTTGCAAATATTAGAATACCGAGGTGTTTCGGTGAGCTATCGAAAGATTGTTCAGCAATGTTTCTAAACAATTATGAAACACTAGAGGTCGCCAGCGGCTTCGCCCGCGTGGATGTCGTTTATCGCGTATTCCGCGTTTTTCTCTACTATATTATGCACGTTATGCATTTAAACCTTCCTCTTGAATCACTCTATCTATTAAAAAAAACAGCATCAAAATCCGTTGCGTAGTTTTAAAGATCTAAGCATACATAGGGACAGACAGACAGCGGGAAGCGACTTTGTTATAAACTATGTAGTGATTTACTTCCAACTTTAAAAACCAACACAAACCTTCAAAGAACCGACTCCGCAATACAGATCCTTCATACAAAACTCGATAAAACAAGAATCTTTTTAAAAGCAAGCGTATTTTCAGAGTCGCTGTACAGTAAAAAACTTCAGTACAAAAGTACCAACGAACAAAAATCTTTCACCCATGACAAATTCCTGTTCAATCCCATTGTTTTGAATGGCGTCGAAGGTCTTACATTGGTGCTCATGTAATATTTAGGCTTAGTAGTCGTATCGCACGAATTTGGTTCGCACGAATCGTGCGAAACGACACTTTTCAAAATTGATTATTTAGTAGGTGACGTTTCGCACGATGCGTTTTTATTTTCGTGCCAATCGACCACTTCATAAATTAAGTAGTGGGCTATTCGCACGAATTATATTATAAGCATTACAAAAACCCAAGTACAGTCGCAAACAAACGTTATGGCATTAATAAATGTAAAAATTAACAAACCACAATTCAGATTAAACAACCTTATTTTTACTTTATACGAAAACCGAGACACCCCAACAAGATTTTCATCAGAACTGCCTGAATATGTGTTTTTTTTAGTAAATCTCCAAGTTACACCTTAGTTTATGTCGCGTTAAGTTCCCTAAAAAAGTGTGAAATGCCTGAGATGTGCTATGCAGGGGTTGTCTAATACACGGAAACTGACCGAGAGGACCGTCTCCAGCCTCAAGGTGTCTATTCCCGTCAACTGTTATGGGTAGAAAAGTACTGAAACAAAATTGGAATTTAAGAAAAAAAAAAGTTTTGTAAAAAATATGTCAATCGATTCTCCTAGTGATTCTGAACAAACTAGTTTCAGGTTTAGTATATACTAAAACTAAGCTTTTATATGTTACGGGTAAAAGCCGAATAGCGGTTACACCTAGGTTTACCTGGCTTCAACAAGGTGCAAGCAGTAGCAGGTGGTTAGAACTAGGTGTAGCTTAAGTCAACGGAGCCCCGCTGGGCGGGGCTCCTATTTCTGTCTGCAGGGTTTAAAGTAACCTAACACGAAGGGGATGACGGGGGCTTCGTTCGCTCGCTTCGCTCGCTCACTCTAGCCCCCGTCATCCCCTTTGAACCTAACCTTTCCGTGTCGGGGTTCCCCTTAACCAACGGTGTGCGGCTGCACCTAGTTGTATCCGCTATGATGAATGTTAAACCTAGTTCTAACCGAAGATAAGTAGGATACATCTAAGTTTATCCGCATGTGGTCAGCTTCACCTAGTTGTACCCGGCTAAAACTAGGTGTGTAGCCACACTTCGGCTATTACCCGTAACATGTATATTACCTATAGATATTTGAAATACATCATAAATTGTCAAATTATTGCACACACCTGAATTTTACTAGTGTTATAGGGAATGAGAGAAAGAAAGCAAATCATCGGTATTGATTGTTGTCTCCCAACCTCTTTTTTATTGAGTTAAAAGCTAAACAGATGCTTCATTTCAGTGCCAAATTAAAAGCTATTCATACATCACAGCATGATCAAGTAAGAAATACCTAAACGTAGTTACAAACTATCACATCTCTGAATAAAAATTGTAATTTACTCTTGACGCTTGTACGCCACTGTACTTTTCTTTTATTTTAATTCGTGTAATATAATTCGTGCGAATAGCCCACTACCTAATTTATGAAGTGGTCGATTGGCACGAAAATAAAAACGCATCGTGCGAAACGCCACCTACTAAATAATAAATTTTGAAAAGTGTCGTTTCGCACCATTCGTGCGAACCGAATTTGTGCGAAACGACTACTAAGCCAATATTTATTTAGCGGGATAATCAGTGTACTGGTCGCGGAGAAATCAATGCATTCCTTACTAGAACGGTTGTTGGGATTGTGATAGGCGGAGCGGGGTAGGTAGCGGGAGCGATTAGGTATAAAATGCTTAGTTAACTTAACTACAATTTTGATTGTGTTACGTTAATAAGCTAACAGCTTATGAGTGCGAGTGACGGTGACTTAAGTAAGTCTGGCGCACTTTGGGTAGTCAGCTCCACCACCGACTTTGCTGACTGGCTAATCTTTTCACCACATCATGAGCTATTCTCAAATATCTCGTGCCGACACGAGAGAAGAAGATAACTTATAAGAAACCCGTGTTTTGTGATGGCATCTAAGAAAAGTTAAATAAGAGCTAGTATGTACACACGGCTACATATCAAGCTATACAAAACCAGTTTATCTTGGCGTCGCTTTGTATAATCTTTTCGCACAAGTAACGGTCAGCTTATACTGGTTTTGCATAGCTTGAAGTGTAGCCGTGTGTACATTCAAGTATAGTCATGACGCAAAGCTCTAAAGCACTGATTACCGTTCATCGCCATTTTCTTTTACAAAAGAATCCAGTCAGAAAAATAATCGAAAAGTACCTTTAAGTTTGAAAGATAAACTAGAAAATCAGTGAAGATATAAATTACTGCCTCGTTGGTCTAGCGGTCGCAAGCGCGACTGCTAAACGTGAGGTCCTGGGTTCGATTCCCAGGTCGGGCAAAGTGTTATTGGGTTTTTCCATGTGGAATTTCTCAGTAGCAGCCTGGAGTCTGGATTTGTGCCCAGTCGATGGCAATAGACTCGCCCCTATTACATGGCACGTTTACAAAAACGGCGAATTATAGGTGTACTATACACCTCTGCCAACCCTTAGGGGAATACACGCGTGAGTTTATGTTATGTTATATAAATTAGCCAATCAATTGTAACAACAAATCTTCATATGAGTCTTTAGTTTCATGACCCTTGTTTTCACGTCCTTTGCATCTCCATTTGCGTATAGGTCAAAGTACGCATTAATTTACGACGTTCAATGACGTTACTTATAATCATCACAATATTTCACACACGTGGGAGAGTGAAATTGACTAATAAACACTTGTTATAAAGAGAAACAATAACTTTAGTGTTTATGTTTTTCAACATGAAATGTAACATTTGGTAGATATTGTATGTTCTTGTGTGTGAGTCATAGGTCCATCTTATTAGATCCGTAAATGAGAAAAGAAAGCTTTTCGAAGACTGTCTTTTGTAATGTACTTATTAATTTAAGCCCGGTCGCACATTATCAGAAATTTCTGTCAGAACATTTCTAACCCGCGACTCTGTTACATTTCGTACTACACCCCGCACATTGTCAGAATTTTCCGAATCCGGCAGCCTGCGGGCTCTAGTACAGTCAGCAACAAAAGTAGCTAAACATTTGAGTTTTTAAACTTGGCATTAATTAGAAAAGTAATTGTTTTAAAACAAAATCTTTAATAGATACCTAGAGCTGCTAGATACAGCAAATTTTTGTTTCCTATCAATTAGTTATCTAATTAATGCAAAGTTTAAAAACTCAAACGTTCAGCTACTTTTGTTGCTGACCGTACAAAATGTATGCGCGCGCATGCGTCAGAATTTTTCTGACGCAATTATAATTTGCGGCCGGGCTAAACGTGCGGATCAGAATTTGATTATCACTTGCGTTAACGGTGAAATAATACATTGTGAGGAACCTTAAACAACACAGAGGGCTCCAAAAAATAGTTCTCCATGGTGTGTGTAGTCCGCCAACACCCACCAGGCCAGCGTGGAGGATTAAGGTCTAAGTCCTTCTCATCCTGAGAAGATGCCCTTGTTGTGGGACAGAAATGGGTTAATTATTATGTTCATCATCATCATCATCATCATTCAGCCGAAAGACGTCCACTGCTGGACACAGGCCTCTCCCAAAAGGGGGGATTTGTCGTAATCACCACGCTTGGCAGGCGGGTTGGCGATCGCAGTATGGTTGTTAAAGTACCTACTCAGAGAACGCTGCTGCCCATCCTCTAGTGAATCCCTTAGTCGCCTTTTACGACACCCACGGGAAGAGATAGGGTAGTGCTATTCTTTAAGTCCGGCACTACACGAGACAATTATTATGTTACATGACAAAAATAATATATCAGTCTGGCTAAAATAACGTCCGTTTGGAAGACTGGATGTAAAAAACCTTCTTCAAGCTATACGAGAATAGCTCATGCCGTGGTGAAAAGATTAGCCAGTCAGCAAGGTTGGTAGCGGGGCTGACTGCCCAGGGTGCGCCGGACATACTTATGTATCGTCACTCGTGGATGCTCTTTTCATGCACCCAAAACCTTCTTGGAATAGGCTTACATCCAGCAGTAGACGTCAAAAAGCTGAGTTTCACCCAAATAATGGGGAGCATGAAAAGAGCCTCCACGAACGACGATACTTAAGTACGTCCAGCGCACCCTGGGCAGTCAGCCCCGCTACCAACCTTGCTGACTGGCTAATCTTTTCACCACAGCATGAGCTATTTTCGTATAGCTCGTGCTGACACGAGAGAAGAAGACCCAAATAATACTGATATCAAGCTTGATAGATTTAAAGTAAAGACGCTCTAGCTTAATAAAATACGGAACGAAACATTCGCTTTTGAAGCAACACCATGTTTCAACCTTAGCGCAGTCGCCACAGGAGTTGTTCAATAGCGCCATGTTTTATTCATCCTCGTCGGACCCCTGAAGACCTGGCCGCCAACGTGTCAACGAGCATTTTAGTGACAGTTCATAAATTGTGGAGTGACAAGATATTAACAGCGTGTAGTGTTAACTTTCTTTTTTAACCGACTTCAAAAAGGAGGAGGTTCTCAATTCGGTTGTATTTTTTTTTTTTTTTTTTTTATGTTTGTTACCTCATATCTCCGTCATTTATGAACCGATTTGAATAATTCTTGTTTTGTTCGAAAGGGTATACTTCCCGATTGGTCCCATTTAAATTTTGTTATGATTAGACCATGAACTTCAGAGATATGGAACGGAACTCCTCATCGGATCAAAGCAAAATTCTCAAATTACTAATATTGCTTTGTTTATATTTGTTGTTGGGAACTGACTACTTGAAAAGAGGAGGGGGTGCTTGTCCCCCCTCCCCCCCCTTTGGAATGTTTTCATTATATCGTGTAAGGTATCATTTGAAAGGACTTTTTATGCCCGACTACGTCAAAGCCAAAAAGAAGGGTTATGAAGGAGGGGGTTAAAATTATGACACTAAAACGTATTCAATAAAAAATAAACTTTAAAAAAAAGTAAAAACCGACTTCAAAGAAATACTAAAAGGAGTAAAATAATTACCATAATATAAAATTAACAGTTTCAGAAGTCGGTGCAACTCTACACTGAAGCAAATAGAAGCCACCGACTTCTGAAACTGTTAATTTTATATTATGGTAATTATTTTACTCCTTTTAGTATTTCTTTGAAGTCGGTTTTTACTTTTTTTTAAAGTTTATTTTTTATGTCATGTGAAACTATGTAGAAGATTTAAGGGCTTTCAAGAACTTTTTCCATGTCTAATTTATCATATTTCATGTACAAAACAGAGAAAATTTTTCTCCATTGCATTTAGTTGCGGGAGGCTCAGTACGTTGACAAGATTTTGTTGATAATTATGTTACGGAAGTAAGTAGTAAAATTTTATATGAGAGACTGCCTTGACTGCCTGGTTGGTTCAGTGGTCGCAAGCACGACTGCTGAGCGTGAGATCTCGGGCTCGATCCGTAGCTCGGACAAAGTGGTTTTTATTGGGTTTTTCCGTGTGTAATTTCTCATTAGCAGCCCGGTGTCTGGATTTGCGCCCGGTTGATGGCAATTGCCTCGCCTCCTATTACATGGGACTTAAACATAACAACGAGGGTTTACTATACACCTCTGTCCAACCCTTCGGGGAATACAGGCGTTATGTTATGAGAGATTCAACAAAATTCGTAAGCGCGAAGAAGCCAAGTAATTCAGAATGCTTTGAGCATTGTCAAACGCGATTTTTTAGTTGTAAAACGCAAATGACGATCCTAAGCATGTGATAAGCACTCTGTCTGTCAAATTAGAGTAAAAATTCGTAAATAAGTGTTCAAATACTCTAATTTTGATTACAGTTTAAGAAAACTTAATTCAGAAACAAAAAAAATGTTTAAGTAATACTTAAGTAGAGTTTGAGACGTTATCAACGTCAAATTCTCAATTCAGAAACCGGAGGTTAGACCTTTGTTCTGCACTCGCCATGTGACAGTGCATAAGAAATCGGAACTTTGTTTTTGACAACTAACTTTGCACTTACATATAGAAGTAGAAGTTACTACAGAATTTTCAGCAAGTTAAGTTTCAGGAAGTTGTTTCAGTTGGAGCTAGTTTTAGCTGACTAGTTGTTTGTTATTGACTGCGCTTTATTTGCATTAGTCAGAAGTCGAGATTTCAGTTGTCAGGTTTCGACAGATTTTTTGAAAATGCCAGAGAATAACCGTTTCGAGGTTTAAGAAAAAAAAACTCACATCAATGGAAGCAGTGATAGCCCAGCGGCTCTTCTTCTTTTTCGTATCAACACGAGCTATACGAAAATAGCTGATGCTGTGGTGAAAAGATTATCCAGTCAGCAAGGTTGGTAACGGGGCTGACAGTCCAGGGTGCGCCGGACGTACTTAAGTATCGTCACTCGTGGAGGCTAAACGGTTAAACGCTTGCCTTTCATGCTGGAGGGTCAGAGTTTGATTTCGGCCCGCACCTCTGCTTTTTCAAATTCATGTGCGGATAAGAATTTGATTATCACTTGCGTTAATGGTGAAGAAAAACATTGTGAGGAAACCTGCACACCTGAAAGGACACCATAATGTTCTAGATGGTGTGTGTAGTCCGCCAACCTACACCAGGCTAGCTTGGTGGACTAAAGGCCTTAACCCTTCTCATTCTGAGAAGAGGCCATGCCCAGCAGTGGGACAGTAATGGACTAATTATGATGATGAATGGTAACTATTCTTCTAAATATTAAAGGGAAGCCTTTTTTGTGAGCTGTCTATTATAACCAGTGATCGGAAAAAGGTGAGCTAATTTACCTAAACTTCAAAGAACAGAGACAAAAACTGGAGACTTCCTTACGACAAAATTTTTTTTCGTGAAAATTATTGCGGGTTTCGGGACATCACTAAAGTTATTTTTTTTTCTTCGTTTCTTTTTTTTAGTTCATTCACTAAACATTTAATATTAATGTTAACAGTACAGAAAACAATTAAATTCGATTTCTATTTTTGTTTTCCAAAATTGTCACAAAACCAGATGACACGTTTTTCATTGTTTTTAAAAAAGAGATTGTTCATTGTTTTCAAAAAAGGAGATTGTCTTTTATTTTTTGAAAACAAATGAAAGTCAATCTCCGAGAAAATTCTCCCGAAAAAAAAATGTTGTCGTAAGGAAGTCTCCAGTTTTTGTCTCTGTTCTTTGAAGTTTAGGTAAATTAGCTCACCCTTTTCCGATCGCTGATTATAACATTGATGTTCAAAAAGAACTTAGTAATTCTAGTCTATTTTGAATATGTAAATGAGTTTTAAGTTTGAATTTGAGGTTCCGATTTGAATGCAATTAAAATATTTAGGGGCTATTTCACCAATTAACCATCAATAATTTTAATGCAGTTAAAATATTTAGGGGCTATTTCACCAATTAACCATCAATAATTTTAATGCAGTTAAAATATTTAGGGGCTATTTCACCAATTAACCATCAATAATTTTGTCTGTAACTATTCACAAGATAAGCTAAATGTGAGCTAGAAATATGACATTTATGTGTTCAATAATCTTGTCATTATCACTATTGATATGTTAGTGAAATGCAAATGTTAGCTATTGAAAAGTTTACAGACCGCATTAGCCTAATGAACAGTTAATGATAGGTTGAAATACACCTTTAGTGTTTCTTTATTTATCTTATTTCCCAGATCATTATCACGTGTTGCAGTTTCCTAGCTAACAATAAATCGGCACATCTCGAGCCCATTGGCCGCAATCCTTTTTCTCCTTTACGACGCACCAGACAATGCGTCCGTTCCCACAAAGTCGACATTTGCAATTTAAATGCAAGCAAATAAAACCGTTTGGAACATTTAATACAAAGGTTGTTACCGTTGTTCCTGCTTTGAACTGTTCACAACTGTGTGGGGCGAATGATGGATGTGGATGGGCTAGATTTTATGTACGTCCGGCCATATTGGACATCAAGAAAAGAATAATTTTACTGGAACACGGTATTTACGTTAGATTTCAAACCTTCATCAATGGGAGGTTCTACGCAAACGAAAGCAGCATAAAGTTAGTACAGAGCTGCCCGAAACTGACAAATTCCAATCAACCTTGAACCTAATGCTTTGACAGATTGTAGTAGCTCTATGTGCTGGCGTCTGTACACTAACGATGGGATTCTCTTCTCGTGAAAGTTAGGTCACGTGATTGGCTCAAGACCACTTCATCGGATGTACCTAGATGCTGTCACTATGTGTATCATATAAATTACCCGAGCAAAATTTAATTGTTCTTTTACTTAGTTTTATAAAGAAGTTATTTTAAACCAATAATACAGTTTACTTTTTAACTAAATAAATAATAACATGAGATATTAAGGCTAAGTAGCAATTTATTTTATATTCATTGTTCATTATGAATTAAAAATCTCCTTAATTGTATTGAAGATGGCAACACTGATCGTGACATAGTCTTGAGCCATCGTGGGAAGAGTGGCGTAACATATTACCATGCCACGGCGGCCCTCATATGTTCCCCAGTTCCCTAACACATTCGTATCGAAGGAACGGAAGTAGAGTCTTTCAATATATAATACTAGATAAAATTAGACAAGATATAAATACATACACGTATAATCAATATTTAATACGGTCGTTCGTTTACAGAATTGCCAATAAATATCATCTAAAGCCTGTTTAATAGTAGCATCACAATCGCTCAATAGTTTACAAGTATCACGTGGCACACTTTATATTAAATCTAAAACACACTACACCTATTCAGAACTCATCATTGCAGATTTAACCTCTCAATCAAAGCTAACTTTGATCACAATAAAATAGTCCAAAGATGAAAGAGTCACAATTACCCAAATATCAATAATCCGATGAGCAGTCAATAAATCTAGCTAATCTGAGCGAGTGACTAAACTCTAGCCCGGCCAACTGGGTGCCCCGACGATTACCCACAACCATATATCTTAGTTTGGAAGCACGCCAGACTAAGTCTGAATCCATTGCATCGTTACATGCACTATTTGTGTAAATTAGTCTGTGATTTACAAGCGGATGATTTTTGCTTGTTGTCCTAGTGTGGATAGACTAAGTGTCTAGGTATTGTTGGTGTTTTTTGCGCTTTTTCGTGCGCACGGCTAAATATCAAGGTATATATTTCCAGTGTGAGTTGATCTTGCATTGTATAGGCTTATCGTTCAATGGGAGGTCAGCTTATACTGGTGATGTATAGGTTGATATGTAGATGTACGTACGGAAGGTTTAGACGACTCATTCTTTGTATCTGCAGCGTTTTGTTTCTTTTATATTGCTTTTAGTATCCAGAATTTATTCATAACGCAGATTGAAATGGAAACTCCAAGCTCCCTCTAGGAAAGACTTGTAGAGATATAGTTGAGTGTTTGACGATTAATTACATTTGGTATATCTTTATTCTTCCTATAAATAATAATACGATCGTATTTCAGTTAATTTTAGTGGCATTAATATACAGGATAGGTACTCAAAAAGAGTCTTGTAGTGAAAACTTTCGTTTTCAGAAACCGTGCGATTGAAAGTCGGTGTTGAAAGTAAAATCATACTGCGCCCTAAAGATGCACTATAGAAATCAAGTAGTATTCAAATTTACTTATACCTGTTAGTGGCAACAATCCCTACTAATATATATATAATATTATAAATTCGAAAGTAACTCTGTCTGTCTGTTACGCTTTCACGCCTAAACCGGTGAACCGATTTTGATGAAACTTGGTACAAAGATAGTCTGGATCCTGGAGAAGGACATAGGCTACTTTTATTCCAAAAAATACTGAATACGCGATAAACGACATCCACGCGGGCGATGCCGCGAGCGACCTCTACTATGTTATAAAAACAATATTTACATAATTACAAATACTAAATAGATCTTAGTATAAAACTATTAACTAATGAAGGGCATCAAAATATTCCTCCGCATCGCTGTCGACTGGTAACGTGCCCAGAAGATTGTGCCCGTCCCAAAAATACATTTTCCGGATACAAGTTTTCGGTGTATCCCTAGGCTAGGTTTAATTCTGGTACAGATCACCCCCTATTAAACTAAGTAGGGATGAAGCTAATTGAGACGAACAACCTCTCGTCTTACGTTCCCACCCATCTTTCTCTAACATGTACCTACTTAATGGGATATTGTATAATTTACAAAATGTACGAAGTGCGTGCTTCTGACATGCCCTTAAGGGTAACAGTTGAAGATGGGGGTCTGAAATATAAACTTAGATACATTTAATTTAGTTTTTCGACTTATCGGATAAACAGGGGTAGATAACGTTTTTTTTAATGCCCCAAGCATATTGTATATTGAGCGCACCCTTTTTATGATTTAGAAAGATAAAAATATCAGACCTAACCACTAACACATCGTATGGAGGAATCTATCTATATAAATAAAAAGAAAAGTCCTGACTGACTGACTCATCAACGCCCAGCCCAAACCCTTGGACCTAGAAAGCCGAAATTTTGCTCAGACGTTCCCTTTATAATGTAGATAAGGAACAAGGAAGGCTTTTTCGAAATTCAACCCCTAAGGGAGTTAAATAAGGGATGAAAGATAGTGTGGAAAATCGTCACTAACGGATTCAAAACTTCACGCAAGCGAAGCTGCTGGCGAAAACTAGTACATTATAAGTCTCCAATGGGTTTTTTTATCGATTCCTATATTTAACTAAAACGACAGCCTTTTTAACCCCTCAAGCTGTAATCATAACAAAAGATTTAATTAGCTATCACAATTATACGAAATTAAATCAAATAGAAATACAAAGTCTTGCATTTGAATAAATAATTAGGTTCGAAAGTAAAGAACAATTAATAAATAAATGCAAATTTTGCTCTATATTTATGATTAGTTACGGTTTACTCACGTGCATTTTTCGGGATTGCCCGACTAGTTTCGGACCCAAACGGAGCCCTTAATCATGAGCTGAACGCGCGGCGAGGTCGCGAGTCATTAATACTCTGTTTGGGTCTGAAACTAGTCGGGCAATCCCGAAAAATGCACGTGAGTAACTCGTAACTAATCATAAATATGAATGTGTCTCACGAAAGTTATAATACAAAAATTATGCTATAATTATATGAAACAGATCTTCTTTTAACAACTGGAATTGATGAGTAAACAGTGGTGTTAAGTAGGCGGGGATGGGGGATGGTATCAGGACCTCATTTGTCAATCAGTGTCGTCATGAGTAATGGTCTGCGAGGATCGAGCGATATCTGACGATATCAAAGATTTTTTGTTTTTTTTTTTTGCAATACCTAAGTAGAGTTTTTTCTCTTCTGATCGAATGAGTTTTAAATGTAGGTAGTTAAAGTGACTAAATTGCGATTTTCATTTTTGAAAAGTTCCTTGTTATATTTCGTGTTACATTCCCCAAAAGGTTGAGGTGTATGTAATAAGGGGCGAGCCTATTGCCATCACCCGGACACAAAACTTTGCCCGACTCGGGGATCGAAGTGTCGCTTATGCTCAGTAGTCACACTTGCGACTACTAGACCAACGATAGGCAGTCAATGTTTTAGTTATATTTAGATTTAGCCTGCTATTGGTCAATTAATATTGCCAGATTTTGATTGGCTGTCACATATAAAGCACTTTTTTATCTTTTGTTATATAATATTTTTATAGTTTATTCACAGTATATTTATGCATTATTTATCGACACATTTTAAAAACACCATCCACATAAACAAATAATAAAATATATATTTAAAAATACCTTCGTCCGTGTGTCACTGCAGGGGTACCAACTGAAAATCAGCGCTGAATGTTTGACGCCCAGCATATGCTGAGTTGGTGACCCTTTCGACATGGGCATGCTCGACAGCATAAAATATGTGTGTCTCTTTTATGTTTTTGTTTTCATTCTTTATTGTTTATGCTGTTATTGTGTCCTTAGCTGAATAAATTTGTTTTCTTTCTTTCTATTTATTTTAAGCTTTTTGTTTCTTAGTTCAAAATTACCACAGTATCAGTTTTACAGCTATAATCTATGCATGTGTCAGGGTATGTAGAATTGTAATAATTAAAGCTTTTTATATTATGTTCCGTTTATTGTGTTTCTTGTTTCTTTTTACTTTTAAAAGCATTTCTAAACGAACAGACAACCATAGGTCATGATTTCCGAACGAAAGTTATGATCTGTGGCAATGTTTATTCAATACAAAATATTATTTATTTTACAATTAAAAAGAAACAATGCCATTATCATGTATGATGTTTATAATGCTCCTTATATTTTATTATTTCAACTTACTAATTTGTCATTATTAGATAGATTTAGTAATTAAAGTAAGCTCAGTTGATGTTATGTTTTATGGAATGTTATTTAAAGGTTACAATCTAATGCTTATAAAAATAACGTAATTATCTGACTATGTTTCAAAACAGTTCTGCTAAATTAGATCGTATTATTATTACCAATGTTTAAAGTTATTTAGTTAAAATGTATGACAATCTCTGATTGGTTGAAAATGGCGCCTTATGATTACTTTTGTGCTATTGTTTGATAAAGTTATAAAAAGGGAGGTAATTCTCAAAATAGGTTTACATTAGTCTTGGAACGATTACAGGAAGATACTAAGTTAAGTACTCTGATTGTTATTTTACACTGTTACTATGCTAGTCTGATTATAAATATGTCTATGCTAATTTGATTGTAAATAATATATATTATTTGCTATGTGTGTTTATGTATATTATTTAGCTTGACATTGCTATGGTCTGACCTACATTATTTTATTATCTGACTAGCTTGTCCTTATTATTTTCTATTCTTGTGAATTATATTGTGTATAACATGTAACTAACAACTAACCCAAATACAAGTACTCTCAGTGGTGGAGAGTCTATGTTGGTTTCATTTACCATACCCGCTTTGCCCCTGATAGGTAGATATTGGTCTTAACTGTAATGCTATGCTCACTATATCCATTTCTATAACCATAACAGCCTACATTATTGCTATTCCTAATATCTAGTACATTGATATTGCTAAATTATTGTTCAAGTGAAATAAGTAATTATTAGTATACTTTAGTCAAAGATATTTGTAGTTTTCATAATAAACTATTCATGGTAAATAATTCTGGTTATATATTATTCTATCTTTCTCTCATTACATTTATACATACCTACAGCTATATTGATATTATTATATGTCTATATGGATAATCCAACATCAGAAGTGGGATCGATCTCTGGCCTCGCATAACAAATTATTAATCAATTTAATTATTTTAAGAATGGATGCTGTCTCAACACCATCTCAAAACGACGATGACATCGCGCTGCCGATCCTTGTTCCCGAGAAGTGCGACGACGGAGCTGCGCACTGGTGTACGAGCATTGTGGCCCTTTCGAAGGACTTCACGTGGAGCGGCGCGGCGTCAAGACAGGGGATATAAGCCGATCTTGGATGACATCGCCCTGCCAATCTTTTACCCCTGACAAAAATTGTGAAGAAATTCAAGACTGTGGCTAAAGCCGGTAAGGCCCTCAGGGGCTCTGAACATTGATTTGACTGATGCAAATATTAATGAACCCTCTTGATAAGTTTATTGTATAATTAAAATAAATAAATGCATAACTTGCTTAAATAAATAAATCTATAACAATGAAATTGCAAGTCTGGCCTGATTGATAGATTTGAATATCGAACGTTATCATAATCTCAACTCACTGATCACATCCAGTTGCGTCTTAATCCGTATAAAATTAAAAATCTCTGATAATTATTTAGTAATACCCACATGTTAAAAATATGAAAAAAATATTATTATGAATATTTTTTTACCGTCAATTGTAATTAATTGTATTATTTGAAAATCGTAAAATATTTATTTTTATTTTTAATAAGTCCATGACTTATTGTGTATAGTAACTGGATTGCTTAGTGATTTGTGCTAATGACACGTAGTTGGCCGACAAGAAGTGTGTATTTCTCATGTAAGTGAATGATAATAATATGTAATCTTATAGAAATAAAGTGATAAATATTTCATTAATTAAAAGGAAGTCCGATAGTATTTCGTGCAAAATAAATATGGTATCTATATTTGTTTGTGTAAATAAATGCGTTACAGTTGTATTAGGGTTTGTGGTGAAATGCAACCAGGGTTGACCTGAGGCAACACCCGGTAAACCGGGGTTGGCCAAAAGGCAACACCCGGCAAACCGGGGTTGGCCAAAGGCATCGCCTGGAAAAAGTTGAAACCCTAACATGACGAAGCAAATGTTGATAAAGCAGGATCCCAAGCGGGTGATGCTAATATTTATAATAATGTAAGTGGTAATGCTAATAATTGATAAATGAAAAAAAAAACAAAATGTTTTGAAAATATTGATACCTATTTACCTATTAAACGGGCCTCGCAAAAAAAAAAAAAAAATTGGTACCTATAATATAACTACAAAGGAATCGTAGACAAGATACTATTCTATAATAAAGATTACAAATATTTATTTACATTATTATCCTAAATTGTTTTATTATTTGAAATAGGGACATCTAGTGTTCTAACAGAACTAATTATCGATCATTTGATATGATTATAATAGATGGCGTTGTAATAAATGAACAATCTTAAACTTGATATAAGGGTGAATCAACTATTTTCTGTAACGAATCAACTTTTTGTGTAAAAAATAAACATGGTGTTTTTATTAATTTACCGCTGAATATAGATAGCCTAATCATTGAATTTGATGATTCGATGTAGAGCAGCGGACTTTTTAAAATGTTTCTATTGTTTTTAAGCCAGAGTGTCAGACCCGACTACTTTTAACGTCTCTTGGGTAACGGTTGCAAATTACGATATCTTGTAAGTGAAACAAAACAGAATGGTTAATTAGTATATTAAAATATTAAAACAAATCTAAAGGAATCATTATAGGACATGGAAAATTAACAAATCAGTCTTATTTATAAAATAATAACCTTCATTGTGTCTCTTGGGAAATAATACAGAACAAACTTTTGTAATATTTTTTTTCTAGATATAGTGAGAAAATCAAACTTATACTGTACCTACCACCTTTTATTCATTTATCATAATCTAAAAATAAAATGGGCCTTATATATTTATTTCTATTTAAATGACGAAAAATCCTGCGGAAAATATGGGGACAATATGTCAGCCAGGAGACAAATTCGGTGACCTAGGAGACATCAAAATACCATATTTTTTAAGATCTTCACTAAAGTAGCAATAATAAAACAAAAAAATATATAAATTTTAACATTCAGTCAATAATTCTCTTTTGTAGTCTAAGGGCTGATTTTTCAATCGTCAGATAACTTTCATCTGGGGAATAAGTTTGACTTTTTGACAGCTTTTGTTTAGATAACATGGCAAAAATAAAAATTTACAATTTCAATCAATTTCTATATAGAACAAGTAGATTAGGTACATTGAACATTAGAACAAACGGCAAATATTGAATAAGAAGACTAATAGTCTTTTGGGTCACTAAAATTGTCTCTTGGGTTACGGTTTTTGTGACTCAGTGGAACCGTGACCTAAGAGAAGTTTTATGGTTTTTAACGTTTTTCTTCAAAACATATACAATAACTAGATGATAACATATTTAAAAGTAATTTCAGACCTAAAACTCAATCAAACTACATTAAATTAACATAATAAAATATTAGCTTAGTGAAATTTTGACGTCTTCCAGCGGAAGCACAATAAAGACACGCTGCCTCTCTTGGAACCACGGATGAAATGGCCGAGCCAAATTCAGGTTATAATAAACGTAGACACGATCATACGATGTGCAGAACTATTTCCTATTAGTTAAGCTATTAACGTGCTATTTCCCTCGCATTTAGGATTGCTTAATGTGTATGACCTAGAGGACGTGTGATTGACTGGCTATAGTGGGGACATAAACTATAATTTTGATTTTTATACCGAAATCTAAGTTTGCGGATTCATAGAACGAGATGGAGAAAGTAGGTGTGTTGTAGTTAATTTTCGGACCAAAAGTTCATTACATCCTTAGGAAAAATTTGTGACAGCATCGCTGAATACTAGGCCGACAAGCCACGGGGACAGCAAGAATTTGTATGGGAACGCTATTTTGTCTGTTGGGTCACGATGTTTTTTTTTTCGTTCTTTAAAGTTTAATTTAAACTAGATATTAATTGAAGAATAACTATTAAAGATCTGTTTTTATAACCATATCAAAAAAAAAAAAAACCCTAAATCCTCAAAGAAATTATTTTTTAAATTTTATAAGGTCGGGGACACGTTTTAACAAAAAAAGTTGATTCACCCATAATTATTACGAAAATATTGTTGGTCACAATGATGTTCCTAAATTAGTTTGCTTTATGAATTATGATGACTCAATATATAAAGAGTATTGTACATTGAATTGTGCTTGTAAATCTAAGAAAACTTAATAGATAATGATGATGCAATATATAATAAAGAGTGTTATATATTGAATTGTGGTGTAAATCTACGAAAACTTAGTAAATAATGATGATGCAATATATAATAAAGAGTATTATACATTGAATTGTAGTGTAAATCAACGAAAACATAATAGATAATGATGATGCAATATACAATAAAGAGTATTATATATTGAATTGTGGTGTAAATTTACGAAAATTTAATCGATAAGACATGAATGATATTCGAAATATATAAACATGACATTATTATGTATATGTATATATGTATGATATTTATGTATATGCTAGAACTGCTGAAGTCTGTTGCTTCACTTCTAACAAGCATGTGCAGCAGGTGTGGGGTTAGAAGAAGAGGAAGCAACTGACCGTTGTCAAAAAGGCAATGCAATTATGTAACTAGAATTAAGAATGTTATTCGAACTATAAACATGACATTATTATGTATATGTAGTATATGTATGATATTTATGTATATGTTAGAACTGCTGAAGTCTTTTGTTTCACTTCTAACAAGCATGTGCAGCAGGTGTGGGGTTAGAAGAAGAGGAAGCAACTGACCGTTGTCAAAAAGGCAATGCATTATTGTAATAGATTAAGAATGTTATTCGAAATATAAACATAACATTATTATGTATATGTAGTATATGTATGATATTTATGTATATGTTAGAACTGCTGAAGTCTGTTGTTTCACTTCTAACAAGCATGTGCAGCAGGTGTGGGGTTAGAAGAAGAGGAAGCAACTGACCGTTGTCAAAAAGGCAATGCACTATTGTAATAGAATTAAGAATGTTATTCGAAATATAAACATAACATTATTATGTATATGTAGTATATGTATGATATTTATGTATATGTTAGAACTGCTGAAGTCTGTTGTTTCACTTCTAACAAGCATGTGCAGCAGGTGTGGGGTTAGAAGAAGAGGAAGCAACTGACCGTTGTCAAAAAGGCAATGCACTATTGTAATAGAATTATGAATGTTATTCGAAATATAAACATAACATTATTATGTATATGTAGTATATGTATGATATTTATGTATATGTTAGAACTGCTGAAGTCTGTTGTTTCACTTCTAACAAGCATGTGCAGCAGGTGTGGGGTTAGAAGAAGAGGAAGCAACTGACCGTTGTCAGAAAGACAATGCATTATTGTAATAGGCTAATAGTTATTAGAAATAAATTATAAGTATATTTAGAAGTAAACACTTCAGGGACGAAGTATATATCAGTATGGCCGTGACGGGGTACGAATTGTTATAAATAAATGAGTATTTTTTTTAGTAAGCAGGTACTTCGGGGACGAAGTACATGTCAGTATGGCCGTGTCAGGGTATGTAGAATTGTAATAATTAAAGCTTTTTATATTATGTTCCGTTTATTGTGTTTCTTGTTTCTTTTTACTTTTAAAAGCATTTCTAAACGAACAGACAACCATAGGTCATGATTTCCGAACGAAAGTTATGATCTGTGGCAATGTTTATTCAATACAAAATATTATTTATTTTACAATTAAAAAGAAACAATGCCATTATCATGTATGATGTTTATAATGCTCCTTATATTTTATTTTATTATTTCAACTTACTAATTTGTCATTATTAGATAGATTTAGTAATTAAAGTAAGCTCAGTTGATGTTATGTTTTATGGAATGTTATTTAAAGGTTACAATCTAATGCTTATAAAAATAACGTAATTATCTGACTATGTTTCAAAACAGTTCTGCTAAATTAGATCGTATTATTATTACCAATGTAAATGACACAACAATATAATCGTTCAGGGGTGATTCTATCATTACAGTTTTAGCTAATATCGGTATGTCAGGATTGCGAGCAAGGTAAACACAGTAAATAAAACCAACATAGACTCTCCACCACTGAGAGTACTTGTATTTGGGTTAATATTAGTAACATTAACTAGATCACAGTATATTACTTTACACAATTATTACAAGATCATAAAATAAGGACAAGCTAATCAGATATAAAAGGTCAGACTTCTTCAGCTGTTCAACACGGAATGCTCTCGCTTCGTCGAATGACCACCGCCTTTATAACCTCGGGTGGGCCGATCCATATCGACGACTACCCTCTCTTGTCAACATTGCCCAGTGCTACCCGCTACCGATAACACGGCCCTCCTGCAAAACACACGTCCTCGTGTGTTGGTGGTTGGTGGTTGACGCACCATCAACCCCATCGTCAAGATTGTACATCAAGGCCTGACTTCAGTGACACCTTCGGACCTTAAACAGAAACAAATAATACAGTACACATCTCGGCCACACCTGATCACTCATCTTTGACCTCGTCATGTTACTCATGTCTTTGACCAAAGTAACACGAAGAGCATCCAAAGAATGTTTGAATCGATTAGAGCTTGTTATCCCATCGACGGCCAACAAGCTCATCACCAGTGACTTGAACTAGTTGATATTCATTCAGTATCAACCTAGTTCTATATTCGTTCATAACTTCTCGTATCAAAATCTTACAAACATCCACACATTAGATTTCCAACATTTTCACAATAAAATACTATCTCAGATGCCTATTAGACAGTTCTACTTTGGTTAAACATCAAATTTTAGTTATTCAATAAATCATAATAGGTACATAAACACACAATCTCATCATACACAAATTCATAAAATCATTTAAATACATTTACAATATTTTTCAGGGCTAAATACCTATCTCATTATAGTTTTTCACAAATTCATAATACACACTTAAAATATTTCTTGGTTAAATATTTCAACGATTCACAAAGCCATAATACATAAACACTTAAAATATTTCATTCGTAAAAATCTCATAATTATTCACAAAATCAGAACATAATATCTCAATAATTTACAAACTCATAGTACATTAACACTTAAAATATTCCATGATTATATATCTCAATTATTCACAATTCATTGTACCAGCATATAAACACTTCAAACTCATAGTACGTTAAACACTTGAAATATTTCAAGATTAAATATCTCATTATTCATAAACTCATAGTACATAACAACGATTAAAATAATTCACGATTCATTATCTCATTATTATTCACAAAATCCTACATTCTTAAATATCTCAATTCTTCACAAAATCAGAAAACAAACATCCTAAATGTTTCATGGTTAAATATCTTTAAATCTTTAATCATTATTCACAGTATCATAGTACATAATTATAAACACTTAAAATATTATCTCAATTATTCCCAAAATCATAATACTTAAGTATCAACCTTTAAAACTTTTCAGGATCAAAATAATATCTCAATTATTCACAAACTCATATTACAAAACTGATATGATGTTGTAAACATAATATTTCTATAATGCGCTAATAATACAACCTTTTTACAACAATACAATACATATTATACACTTCTTTAACGAAAATAAGTCAAATTATTTCTTATTTAAAAATGAATTTGACAAATTAATCTTTAACGGAAGCCGTCATAATAATTATCGTCAATAATAAATACAATTTCCTGTTTTCGTCTACAAAAAATACATTTTAACCCATGTAATACTAACAAACTACTTTTTAATTTCAATAAACTATTTTGCACCATTCTACAACAAGAATTATAACAAAACCAATAAAAACAAATATCAATATTTTCAAAACTTTTTCAAAACATTAATTCAAAACAGAATCAGTCATTTTCACTGCATTTTCATTTATCAATTAATAGCATCACCCGCCTTGGATTTAGCCAACTCATTTGGCATCACCCGCCTGGGATCCTGCTTTATCAACATGGCATCACCCGCCTTGGATCTAGCCATACCATGGCATATCCCGCCTTGGTTCCAGCCCTATAACAATTGCTTCGCCACGTTAGAGTTTCAGTTTTCCCCAGGCGAAGCCTTTGGCCAACCCCGGCTGGCCAAACCGGGCGGTGCCAAAGATCAACCCTGGTTGCATCTCACCACAAACTCTAATACGACTTGCAATGTATTTTCCTACACGAATAAATACAGATGCCGTATTTATTTTCCACGAATAAATACAGATACCATCATATTTATTTTATACTAATAAACACAGATATCATCTCATTTATTTTACACGGATAAATACAGATAACATCTCTTTTATTTTACATGAATAAGCAAAGATATCATTTAATATTTATTTTACACGAATAAATAACCTCTCTTATTATATTTCCTTCATCAAAATTCTTTCACACATAATAAAATGGTTGTGACTCACCGGATTTATCACATTTTCTCATTCTCACACTTCTCACCATTGTAATGTAATCAAGTTTTTGTCAGTCCGTCCACAGGGGATTTGGATTTTTTTAAATTATTTACATGTGGGTATACAATCATAATGTGGACTGGTTTTTTCTTGTTCCACTTAAGATGTAAATGACACAACAATATAATCGTTCAGGGGTGATTCTATCATTACAGTTTTAGCTAATATCGGTATGTCAGGATTGCGAGCAAGGTAAACACAGTAAATAAAACCAACATAGACTCTCCACCACTGAGAGTACTTGTATTTGGGTTAATATTAGTAACATTAACTAGATCACAGTATATTACTTTACACAATTATTACAAGATCATAAAATAAGGACAAGCTAATCAGATATAAAAGGTCAGACTTCTTCAGCTGTTCAACACGGAATGCTCTCGCTTCGTCGAATGACCACCGCCTTTATAACCTCGGGTGGGCCGATCCATATCGACGACTACCCTCTCTTGTCAACATTGCCCAGTGCTACCCGCTACCGATAACACCAATGTTTAAAGTTATTTAGTTAAAATGTATGACAATCTCTGATTGGTTGAAAATGGCGCCTTATGATTACTTTTGTGCTATTGTTTGATAAAGTTATAAAAAGGGAGGTAATTCTCAAAATAGGTTTACATTAGTCTTGGAACGATTACAGGAAGATACTAAGTTAAGTACTCTGATTGTTATTTTACACTGTTACTATGCTAGTCTGATTATAAATATGTCTATGCTAATTTGATTGTAAATAATATATATTATTTGCTATGTGTGTTTATGTATATTATTTAGCTTGACATTGCTATGGTCTGACCTACATTATTTTATTATCTGACTAGCTTGTCCTTATTATTTTCTATTCTTGTGAATTATATTGTGTATAACATGTAACTAACAACTAACCCAAATACAAGTACTCTCAGTGGTGGAGAGTCTATGTTGGTTTCATTTACCATACCCGCTTTGCCCCTGATAGGTAGATATTGGTCTTAACTGTAATGCTATGCTCACTATATCCATTTCTATAACCATAACAGCCTACATTATTGCTATTCCTAATATCTAGTACATTGATATTGCTAAATTATTGTTCAAGTGAAATAAGTAATTATTAGTATACTTTAGTCAAAGATATTTGTAGTTTTCATAATAAACTATTCATGGTAAATAATTCTGGTTATATATTATTCTATCTTTCTCTCATTACATTTATACATACCTACAGCTATATTGATATTATTATATGTCTATATGGATAATCCAACACATGCATGGCACAGTTTTGTTTGTATTTCGCACAAGATAACCACCTACACATAGCTTCACGCTTCACGTTGCTAACTCCATCACAATCTCTCTCTACATCCAACCTGCAGGTACTCAGCTAGTCAAAATCGGGCAGTTATTATATTAACATTGTCTGCAGTAACAATACAGACTTACAGAAGCATAACTTCATATCTTAGCCACATGCACCTTAAAATATGTTGCTTCCTATCAGTGCAACAAATTACTTTCAGAATACTTGATCTTATGGAAATAACAAAATATAACTCCGGTTTCTGAATCGAGAATTCGGGATAAGCAATACTTAAGTAGTATTTGAGTACGGAGTTGTCAAAAATGCTTTAAAATCCCTATTTTTTATAACAACTCCGTACTCAAATGTTACTTAAGTACTGCTTATCCTAGAATTCTCAATTCAGAAACCGGAGGTTTTTTTTCTTTGGAAAATCCTCATAAATGCCCTTCGCCTAGGGAAGGCGAAGGGTTATGCCGGACTCTTACCGGCTAAAAACCCACGGTGTTCCTTTTCCTGACCCTTGGCCGGGGTCGCAGGATTCGCAGCTGCATGCATCGCTACCCCGGGGTAGCGATGCATGCAGCTGACGGATGCATGCAGCTGGCGGACCTCTTCTTATGTGGGGCCTTGCCCCACGTCCTCCTGAGAGGCACGCACGGAACACATGCGCACCGCCTTTTCGGGCCTGTTACTGATACCTTGTAAACGGATTGTCAATCAACAAAACAAATTAAACATACAAAACTTTTAAGCTCGCGCAATCGCGAAGTTTATTTTATTTTCTGAACGATATAAATATGTTTGCGTATATAAGGACTGGTCCTTCTGTACTTCCTTCCTATTTCGCAGACAGGGGTGCACAACCTTCGCAAGTTATTAAGCCCATGTGTCTATGAGCCGGGATTAATCAAATTAATAAAGTCGTTATCTCGAGTGTGGCAATTTGCCACCCCTGTGCGACTTAATGCTGTTAGTAAGTTCAGTTTAGAGACTTTTAGAGCTGATGCGATCGTATAAATTGTATTAATATGTGCTGAGCGTATTAGGCGCTTAAATTAAATGGTTATTGGGGCGTAAAGTTTCGGCAAATTGATCGTTATTGCGATTTAGTTGGTAATTCTAGATGAGATATGTGGAATTAATTTAATAATTTATTTTTCTTTGCACGGAATGGTCTACATTTCCACGAGAACCATTAACGATTAGGTTTTTACAGGTATAGGAATGTTAAGTTATGGTAATGAACTCTCAGTTACCTTAAACACACCAACAGGAACTAATAAGGTGTTACTGCTGTTGCTAATGTTTAGGTAGAGTCCACAGAAAATATTTCTTAAAAATAATAAATAGACACAAGGAACGTATAGCTACTTTTTTTTGTTTTTAGGGTTCCGTACCCAAAGGGTAAAACGGGACCCTATTAGGTACTAAGACTCCGCTGTCCGTCCGTCTGTCACCAGGCTATATCTCATGAACCGTGATAGACAGTTGATCACAGATGATGTATTTCTGTTGCCGCTATAACAACAAATACTAAAAAACAAAATAGATAATGGTACGGAACCCTTCGTGCGCAAGTCCGACTCGCACATAGCCGGTTTTTATTTTGTTTTTAATCTCTTTATCCACGCATTTTGTTACTCATTTTTTAATAATATAATAATAATATTTAATTCAGACTTGGTCCATAAATTTGTTAGTAACAATGTTCTTAACCTAGTGTTAGTAAAAATACAAATCCAAAGTAGTTAGTAACAATGTTTTTAGCCTAGTGTTAGTTAAGGTACAAAAAAGTTATTGTGTTTTGCATGATGCCTTATTTTTGGCGAAATGCAACTATTTAGAAACACTTACTTTGTCATGACACTCTGTTGGTCTTCCAAATGTAAATAAATAAAAACTACATTTCTCCTCCACATTCGAAACACGCAAAAGGTTTCATACAACGCTCAAAACTAAAATCTCATACAATCCATACAGAAGCTTGATGAAAGCTCAGTTTACCGTCCATTTACCGGGATCGTTAGGATATGACAAAAGAACGAGTGGTCGTGTCGAGCGGGCGGGGCCGCGTGATTTATGTAGTCTAACTACGAGTACGCTACGTTACGACGATATTTAGCAAATAATGCTCGTGACATGGAGGCTTAATCATTTGGAAGTAGCGGTATTAGGGTATTATTAATGTGATAGGGTTGTTATATTTACATTTTTTTGAGAACAAAGAATGTTTTTATATAAGGAGGCTGTTCGAGATTCCGTAGTCCGCCGTACGGCCTTAGCTCTTCTTATTTTGAGTATTGGCCCATGCCCACGATTTGATTGCTCGCAGTCTGTTAGCTTGATATAAAACTTTATAGGTAAGGTCATTTATTCATCTTCTTCTTAAAACCATGTTCACCTAATGTTAGGTGTAGGTCTTATCACGGGAATTCCATTCACGGTTTTTATTAGGTCGTTTCTCCACCGTGCTAATTGTCGCCCAAGTAAGCTATTAGTGAGTAAGGATTTAATTAGCCCAGCATTTATAAGATGTATTGCTAAAATACGCATTGCTGGGATTTGGACTGGGTTATAGGCAAACACGCGCCTTTCCTTGGACTTCAAGGAGATTTATACGTTGGGACACGCAAGAAAAGCGAAACTAACAGAAATCAAGTTTCCCTGCAATAAATTAAGATATTGTCTTCCTACCGAGATACGGCAAGAAATGGGGTCTCCTATTTCTGACCAGGGGGTCCAACAATCTCAAGTAAAAGTGCTGTAAATTATCTCAAGGAAATAGATTATTGTGTAGCCAGCCTAACTTCGCCAGCTGGGCAATTTATCACTGTTTTAACTAATAAATTATGCACGCTAATTCAAATAGGTGTTGGTTGAACACACCTTTAGTTAGCGGTACTATATAGTCAACTATATCTGCAACTAGAAGGGAGAAAGTGTCGTCCTACACGATTTCATGTGCGGCAATCCTATCGATTTCTATCAATACTATAAAATAAATATCGGTTTATAGTCTTGGGAAGTCGTGAGGTCTTGAAATGGACAATATTAACAGAGAAGATATGGTATGGATCAAAGGACCAATTGCTAATTACATTTTAATATAAAATTTTATACTTTTACTAAGTTATAGACATGAGGAGACAATTTTCTACAAAGACATTAGGTACTTACCACTCTGTATAATTCCTGAAGACAAATTTTGAGAAGCTACGAAGGTTTAGATCTAGTGCTACAGATTTATTTTTAAGTAAACTATTGTGGCTTCATAACAAATGACTGGAACTTTGGACATCATTTTATTTATTGGGGCAACTCGCCCTTTTCTTTTCTGCCTTCGAAGAAGGAACGAAAAGAACTCCAACTACCTCAGACTGTAATCAGAGCCAGCAACACGTCCTCTATCAAATTAATAAGTAAAAAAGCATTACCGCTACCCAACAAAACTAAATCTCAACAGTATTGTCCATTCAGTTACACTAAAAACTCAAAAACCCATCAGCATTTCTTTTCCTTCACCTTTATTCTCCGGCACGCGCGTCCGTATTGTCGCGAAAGTAGCGTCGGATACGGCCGCTCACGTCCGGCATCCGGTCACGTGCCCACGTGTCCGGCCGGACGGCGGCCGGCCAATCAGTTGCCTCTCTAATTAATTTACTTTGAACGCTTCTTATTGGCTGCTACGTGCTCCAATCAAGTCGCGAACCACTTCAGGATTAGTTTCCACCGTTCCGGGTTTTTCCGCTGACTTTAATTTCCGTTTATCGGAAAAAAGTACGGATTGGTTTGTTTTCTTTCGTTCGTTAAAGTTGCTACCCGACAATTATTGTAACATCTGCGCTTTTTGTGATGGTTTCTTTTACTTAGAAAAGATTTCCAGATCAGACAACGAGGAAAGGCAGCAAATTCAGTGAAGCCCTCCGCTTTTTCTCCTCGGATGAATATTATTTTAGGCAAAACACATTTTGAAGTATCCACATCGGCTAAAATGAAAATATGACCACTTTCCATTGGTCCTAAGAGTATCGAATAAAAGTATTTTACGGAATTCTTTTTGGTCCTTCGATTCGGATACTTCCGGGAAATTAGTTTAACTACAAACTGATAGATACGCCACTCGTTAACATTTGTGCGTTGACAATAACAGACAAGCCCACGCAATATTGTGACTTGTGTGAAGTATGCTAATGCCTATAATTCCTTGGATCGTTGTGGCAGATTCTTGGCACTCGACGTATCCAGGTCGTTCCGATAGTTTATACCCTAGACGCAGGTCCGTGACGATTATCACCGGCGCCTGTGAACAGGATCTATTGGGACTATTCTCAGAATAATCAATGACGATGCCAGCATGTGCAGAAAAGGATTAAAAGATATAAAGACCAATTTTAAATCGTTACTGTAACTGCAACTGAGCATCTGCAGTGGACGAGTTTCCATATATAAATGACAATGAAGTAGCAGTTTAAAAGTTGTCAGTATCACTCAAACTAAAAAAACAGTCTTTTGGTCTTCACTGTAGCCTAAAAATGTAGCCACACATTGGGCAAATTTTTTAGGCTTCAGACTTCTGGATTAATAACCAGAATTTTGCCTGATTTCTGATTACATAACGAAACCTAACCCACAACTAAAAATATCAACACACAACACAAAAGACATAACAGCCATTAATGCCATTACAAAAGTGATCGTAAGTCTGCGCTTGCGCCGCCCCCACCACATAAACCTGTCAGCGCTCGATCTGTGGTTCGCTATTACGTTTAACAGATGGCGCTGTTAGAAAAATCGCCAGCTTCCCTTTGTAGTGGGACGGGGACGATGATTTGTATGTCAGCGTATGACGGGACACTGACAGATATAAATCCTAGTTTTTTATTTGTACTTTCGCTCTTTTGTTTGTGGTTTAATGTGTGGTGTTACTAGCAAAAGTCTGTGGCGCGTTGTTGTGAATATGTATTGAAATATACAGGTTTTGGGTAATGTACGCTAGGCTAGACACTGAAACAAAAATGTGTACAAGAGGACCCAAATGGAATGGAGTCGTGAATGAACCAGCAAAGGGGATGACTCTGTGTGCCTGTGGCTGATCGTCAGCCTCCTGTTCATGAGCCTATTATACGACTTGTTTACTATTATTCAGTAGAGTGATGTAGATCACTTAGTCACACGTTCACTAAAAATCTCTCTTCACACACACGCAAACACACACGGGCGTACACACACTAACACACACACGCGCGCAGACATACAATTGATCGTAATTTTTTCTTGTTTTTTTATACCTATTTGTACTTTTATAATGTTTGGGAAGTGCGGAGCCTTCAACTATAAGCATTTTTTATGCCTAAATGGAGACTCCTCGACAGGCAATGCAAACCAAATATACTTGGGAGCAAATAAATCGAGCCATCTATTCTATTCTTTTTTCATGTATTATTTTATTGTTATATTTTTTACCTATTATGGAACAGATCAATTCGAATCATATATCGCCTAAAAGGTTATTTGGTAACCTTTACAATGAGGGTAGTTTTTTGTCAACTTAGTATATAATCCATGAAACCAAAACTAATAACCAGTAACCAGGACACGTGAAAAAAGGAGTGGCTCGATTTATTTGCCCCCAAGTGTATGATATGAAATAAACTTATTTTATTTATTCAGCCATGATCATACCACGTCAGGGCAAAGGCCTCCCTACCCTCCTTCGCTTCTACTCCTCTCGATTTAAAGATTTCCGCGGCCATTCCTTCCAATACGATTTGTATTAAGTAAAATTTCACTCCTCGACGCACAATCTTTACATTGATCGATATCTCTTGGCGATTTGCGTCCACAACAAAAAGATCACACACATCTTTTGCTATTCTTAGTCCACAAATAACTACAATAAATAATCCTAAGCTAAAATAAATGTCTTTAGCCGATAATTAATTGCAATACATTTACCTCCTTGGATTCGCCGCGGTCGGTTAATGACGTCATATGTCACTACGCTAATGCCTGAGTGCTAGACCCTGGTCTAAGGTTATTGCGTCTGGTAGACGCGGTACAAATGTACTTATTGTGGGGTACATTTGTTACGCGTAGGTTGAATACAGTAGCTAAGTAGTTACATACGTAGGTGAGTAAAGTGCAAACGCGCAATTAAATTATAGCAATTATTCTTAGGGAGGATAATAAAGATGAAGGGTGGGCGAATTTGGGGCCTGTCTTTTGTAATTTTAACGCTTAAGGTATAACGGGTTACACGTCTGAGCGCGTATTTTGCGTGATGGCTGGTAAGTGTAATCACTCGATCCACCCTAACTCCTCGAAAAAGGCCAGCACACCCTTGATGTTGCTGGTGATCTCTCGGAGAGTACCTGGGTTCCCGAAGTACTTGGCCCTGCATGTGGCGACCTCAGGGCAGTTTAGTAGCACGTGGGCTGCCGTCTCGTCTTCCTCCATGCATGCTCTGCACAGTGGGCTGTCTGTAACTCCAATGACAAAGGGGTGTTTGTTAAAGGAATCATGGCCAGTGATAGCTGCTGTGACTGTACGTAGTTGTTGCTTTGACAGCCGGAGAGCTTGATTAGTGAGACAGCCGTCAATGGCGGGAAGTGCCTCCTTGGCCTGCCTGCACTCGCCATGGTTTATCCATGATTCGTTGTGTTGGTCTCTGGTGCGTTTTCTTACCAGGGTGCGTAGGTATCCGAAGGGGAGTGGTGGTACTATTGGTTCGGGACCCACCGCATCCATGCTCGATCTCCTTCTGGCAAGCTCATCTGCTGCATCGTTGCCTCGGGAACCGCTGTGTCCTTCGATCCATTGAATGGTTATATTATTGAGGTTACCGACCTCAAATTTAAAGTGTATAAAGTGCAGATTTTTGTCGAAAAATACACCACCAAACATTTTTTCGCACGGTTTCGCTAGAATTGATAACATAATGAACCCAGATCTAAAAATGAGATTAATTCAAAACCCGAAAATTTGTGATCTCAAAGCAGATGATTCAGCCGCTTCCTACAAACTAACTTGATTTGTAAACTAACTTCGAGCAAAGCTCGAGAACCTTGCAATATGCTGAAATACTGTTTTATTTATAACTTCTAAGAGCTTTAAGCAAGCAAGATGCTAGAATACTATAATTAATATCCTAAGACTTAGATATCTTAAGACTGCCTCGCTGGTCTTGTAGTCGCAAGCGCAAATGCTGTGCGTGAGGTTCTGGATTCGACATCCAGGTCGGGCAAAGTACTGCTATTGGGTATTTCCGTGTGGTATTTCTCTGTAGCAGTCCGGAGTCTGGATTTGTGCCCGGCAATATTACATGAGAGTTAAACGGCGAAATGAGGGTGTACTATACACCCCTGCCCAACCGTTTGGGAAATACAGGCGTGATGCTTTGTAATGATATTTACTTGTCGTATAAGTTTTTGTACCTTTTTCTCAGTTAAAAGATATCAACAAAATCATGACTAAGTTCTCTCTTTCTTCCTCAGAATGTAACTGCAACGGGCACGCGCGTCGCTGCCGGTTCAACATGGAGCTGTACAAGCTGTCGGGCAGGGCATCCGGTGGTGTTTGCCTGAAGTGTAGGCATTACACCGCGGGCAGGCACTGCCACTACTGCCGCGAGGGATACTATAGGGATCCTACGAAGCCGATTACACATAAGAAGGCTTGCAAACGTAAGTAATTTGATTTAAGTCTGCTTCTAGGTTTGGCACTTATCCGACGGTAAGCGATTAAATTGCCTGCAAAATTTCTGTCGTCCGATTTCATGTGACATTTTGTCTAATTTAAGTTTTATAAACTATGTAAAAGCGCGACATTTTCTCTATCGACCAGTCTGGTCCGAATTTTTCTATCGTTTGTCAATTACGAGAACCAGACTTTACCATATCATACCATACCATATTGTAGATGGTCACATTTCAGAACAAAAAAAGCATGACTTAAAAACAAAAACTTTAATTTTAAAAACAACATAAGTTCTGTAACTCATTAAAACTTATACAATGAGCTTAAAGTGGCCCAATAATTTGGTATAACAAAAACATCTGTATGTCTTCAGAATTTCTAGAGACAACACTTTCTATGTTTTTGCTCATAACTCAAAATTAGGTTTAGTCACTTAAACTTACTTACACTTTTTCAAGTCGCATGGCGATTTGAACAGAGATTCAGAGAGGTCTCTATAAAAATTTAGAGTGACTTAAAATATGGTCGACTAAATCGTGAAAAAATACCTTTCCATAGCTACACAGAAGAGAGGGAGAGGAAGACTTCAAACCTCCTGGTTGACGAATATCCAAAGTGACATGAAGGTGCTAGGCCTTATTGAAGATAATGCGTACTAGAGTGATAGATGGTGCCGCATGATTTGGAAAGTCGACCCCGAGTAACGGGAAAAGGCGAGGATGAAGAAGAAAAGGAATTCAAAATAAGGCGGATAAGCTTAAGCTTAATTCTTCTCAGAAGTTTCCCGTAATGATCCAATTCTCTTTGCGAAATAGGCTACACTTTGAGTTTAAATAATCGGATGTTAAATTACTTCGCTTTATAGGAATTTCGAGGTTTTTGATTTGTCAATTTTTAGGCTCTAAGGCCGGTGGTGTTTACCGACATAAATTCAATTTCAATTCTTTATTGCAATCCATAATGTACACAGTCATACAGATGGTAAGCATTAAATATAGAAACAATTATGGATCCTGTCGGGCACAGCAAAAGTTCAGATAAGTTTCTCTGGTTAAACAACCGTTTGTCTAAAATTCTAGTACATTTTTCTTTTTAGAGTTAATGTTCGTGAACACTATCTTAAGAGCTTTAACGTTAGATGAAAAAGAATTCGGTCAAATAATTAAAAAATAAAAGAATATCACAATCATTATTTTGCATGAAAAGCTTAATTTGTACAAATCATAGTCACTTATTTAATATTCCAGTTAATCATTAGTGATCTTTATTTGTTTAAAAACATCAATAAAATTTTAATGCTCATTATATCATCTATTTTATTATAGCTTCCAAATTCCTAAAACTAGCCATCTCTGGGCGTAATAAAACAGCCATTTATAACATCGTCATAAAACTACATTACATGGCATAATTATTTTAAAACATCATTAAAGCTAAACTTGAAACTTTTTTATTTGATGTAACGACATATTTTGTAAACTTGGTGTCTCTAAAGACCAATTATATTATTAATAAGTTTTACTAGGTTAACTGTGTTCCGTCGTGTGTATGTGAGAGCCAGAGGGGTATAGGGGAATTCCTCTATAACTCTGTTGCTTGGACTTCTGTGTTCCATATGTGTTTGCGCTTATCATCTGATGCGATTAGGGTTAAACGCGACCGAGTAAAATAATTTTAAAAAAACTTTAATCATTTCAGATGCTTTGAAAAACGCCAAAACACTCCCACATTACAGACCATATTATAACTAAATTCCCAAAAACCTTAAAACAAACGCCATAATGACTTATAAAATACATTACAGACACATTCTTATTTGTTAAACCGACATATTTTGAACGCCAAAGATAAGTATAAATTATTCTGACGATAACCATTTACACCTGTTCATGGACGACAAACAGACAGATAAAATCTGATACTATCAGTGTTCAAATAGACACGGTCGTTATACAAATACTTGAGTTAAAGTTAAACTGCGTTTAGTGTTGGTATTTGGACGACGCGTCGCATCAATTTGGAGATTATGCTCGCTTTTTATATTTGGTTTAACTTTGGTATAAAGTTTTTGTTATCGTTGTTATTTGTTGGTGTAGAAATAAAGAGTATAATAAGTACCATACGATAGTAATTGCTTAACATCTCGCACAAATCAGAGTTAATCGAGGGAGAAGATTCTTTGTGATTCTCGTAAACGACTTCAATCTGAT
The DNA here is from genome assembly GCA_905220435.1 of Amphipyra tragopoginis. NCBI lineage: Eukaryota > Metazoa > Arthropoda > Insecta > Lepidoptera > Noctuidae > Amphipyra > Amphipyra tragopoginis. The sequence goes on along the minus strand of HG992008.1, from coordinate 24,916,601 downwards.
TGCTTCTTTTGCCCGTTACGTATAGTTTATCTAGGCTTTTATTAGATACGTACAAATATAGTTATACAATGTCTACTGCTTCTGAGTTTTCTTCTGCCAAATATCGAAATAGAAGACATTCCATTAACCTATGAGACGGTACACCACCTTAGATCCAGGGTATAACATAATAAAGTTTTACTTTCCTCTACAAGGTTAATCGGAAAGGGGGTATTGGGTATTATAAGATACATTCAAATATAGTTCTACTACTAGGTATATAAATATAGTCTACTGCTTCTGATTTTTCTTCCAGATGACATTCCATTAACCCATGAAACAACATGCATCCAGCATTTATTATCATAAAATTTTACTTTCTTCCTTACAAAATAGAACGAAACATGCCACATACAGCTTCAAAAGTATCTCTCCCAGTAGCACCAGTGACAACTCCGCTAACATTAAACCCTATCCAAACTAAACCCATTTCTGGTCCCAAAGAAATCGAAATTGCAAAACAAAAAAGCGTGACGTCGTAAAATTCTACAGTAAACGCGTCCGGCCCGTGGTCGCGGGAACAATAGTTTTCACATAAAATTGGCCGAAAATCGAGTTGGTCTTTCGGCCGGAATTGGTCCTTCGGGACGTTTGAGTTTTATTTGACGGCCGCGGTAGGTTTTTCGCTGATTGAGTCAAGATTGGGGTATGGAAATGGGAATGCTTGGGTAGTATTGTTGGGTCAGCACCCAGATAGTTGGGGTTGCGTTGTTAGATTTCATGATGGGATGGAGAATTGAAATGGTTGCATTGAAATTTTGTTGAGTGCTATACAGGGTGTCCCTGGAAATATGTATCAAATCGAATAGGGGTGTGGGCAATGTCATTTCTAAACTTTGTAACCCTGAGAATGTCGGTGCAATTTTTTACGGTTCAAAAGTTATGACCAATTATTGTTTTTTTTTCAATCACTTCGCATAGAAAAAAAAAACATAAAAAAAACTATCAGAGGTATAATTTTTTTTCAGGACTTTGGCGAGTAATTAGGTCTTTCTTGTGGTAATACTTTTACGCAGCTAGAAAACAGGTTTTTGATAAAAAAAAAACATTTACTGCAAAGGCTTTTTTGGGCTGGCGAAAATTTTACTCAAGTTTTTACTACTACAAGTTTTGAAATGACTTTGCCCACGCCCCTATTTGATTTGATCCATACTTCCAGGGACATCCTGTATAGCTCCCAAGTTGTTATGAAGCGGTTTTTTGTTCGTAATATTGTTTTTGTTTTTGATTATGCAATTTTATAAATATTATGTGCATAGTAAGTAATAGTATTTAAATATTTATGATTAGTTACTGTTTACTCACTTACATTTTTCGGTATTGCCCGACTAGTTTCGGACCCAAACGGAGCCCTTACGGAGTCGAACTTCGACTCGCGACCTTGCCGCGTGATCAGCTCATGATTAAGGGCTCTGTTTGGGTCCGAAACTAGTCGGACAATCCCGAAAAATGCACGTAAGTAAACCGTATCTATCTAATCATAAATATGAATATGTTTCACGAAAGTTATACCTAATACAAAAATAGTATTTAAAGTTGCTATTTAATTAGTCTTACAAGAAAACTTTACTTAACTATCATTTATTTCTCAAAACTTCGATAAATAAATCCAGAAAATTAACACATCGTTACGTTCATTTCAAGAAAACGTGTTAGAAAGTCAAACATAACTTGCCACAGTTATGAGAAATCAACCAACAACTTTTCCATTTTCCATTTCAGAAAGTCAATTTACAATCAAACATGTAGCAAGATAAACAATTTTCACAAGATACTTGCTCCCAAAACCTTTCTCAATTCGAAGAATACGCAAGTACACAGGCCAATACGATTGCCAACATTATTTCCGATCACAATTCCCCGCCATATAATCGGGTCCGCTATAAAACGAACCCGGGGTCAACGCACAACCCGACACTTTCCCTGAAGCGGGGACATCCGGGTAATTGAGTTCAGAATTCCACGACACACGGGGGAGAGTCCGATTATCGAATGAAATCAAGTATATCGAACTCGATAACAAATCATGACGCACAATAAAACGAATTCTGTTTCGAATAGTTTCGATTATCGATAATGATTTGGAGGCTTGGCAATTTTTTTGGAAAATTTATTGTCAGATGCGATAGACGGTATATTTTTTTTCCGTATCCATTTTTTTCGTGAAATCATCCCTGATTGGTTAGTTATTTAGTAGTCACAATCCTTAGTCTTTATTGTTCTTTTAGCTGGAAACCCAATAAGTGCCCGGTTACAAGCAGTCAAATAGAAAAACAATTCTTTTTTTCTGCCATATTTTTACATATTAAAAAAATCTTTTTGAATTGCGATGGTCATTAATATTATATGCAGCACTTTAAACGGGACATTGACCATGCTTTTTTGACTGTAAAATATATTATAAAATTATAATTTAGAAAAAAATGTAATAAAAACAGTGCTCCGCTTGCAGCGAGGTGGTAAGACCCAAGCTACCCATGGTTAGGAATCCAGACTAAGGAACCTCCTCACGAAGCATGCCGTATCCAAGAAGTGGTAAGCGGTAAAAAAAAAAAAAGGGACCTCTTAAGGTTTAATAAATAATGCGGTAAAGCGCGATAAAGCGGTAGGGCATTCTGTATCAGGCCCTTGATCCAAACAATTAGTATTAAATTATTAATCATAACTTCTAATAATGTTTCACATAATTACGGTGCTCCGCTTAGAAGTGCGGTTTTATAACTAATTAAGCTAAAATTATATTGTTTATTGATTATTAACAGCAACACATTCAAATAAACCTACCTCTACGCTATAAGACCAGCGTCATAAAGTTGTTACCAAGCAAATAAAACGTAATTGTGCAATGGCGTTTTAACTCGCTTTATTTCAACTGTGCACTAGATTGCAATGTAATGTGTGCACTGTGCACTAAATTGCATTTAGACTGAACTAGCCAATTACGTTGAAAGTTTTCTTAAGTCTTATTGTCAGAGATCTGTGACTACATTGTTGTTTCAAAGTTTCAAACGTTTTTATAAAATGTGATGAAATATGTTTTAATGTTAGCAATATTATTACGGATGTAGTGTTATTTAATTTCAAGGTTTCCGGTTTATTTAATTTTTTTAAGGAAGCCATGAATATTCATGAAACGTTTATGTGTAAATATGATTCCAAAATATTACCGATAACTGTAATGTTGAGGAATAAATTTTATATTTGAAATAAGATCTCTTTAGGAGTGCGCTTGTCTATTGAACTCTCTGTCACTCGGTTTAAAAACATTGTTGAATTCTCGTAGCAATAAATATTAATTATTCAGAAATCTTGCCTATTTACAATTTCTAACCCGATCCCAACAGGTTATGGGCCCAGCACGCTTCCACTCCATTATAAAAAAATATAATTCGGCTCTAAACGTTTAAAATTTAAAAAGGCACAAAATTCCTTTTTTTTCCTGCGTTTCCACCGAATTACACCGTCCGTGGTCACAGGTAGACTGGTTATACGATTAGACGCGAATTAGTATTTTTATAATGTGTATAAATCGCAAAAATTTAAAACACTAACTGTAACATTCTCTGGATTTTTAATTTTTTTTCTATTAGTTGCACTATATTACGATATTCGTTACTTTAAAAAAGGACCTACATAACTTGTGCTACTAGTAACCAATTCAATAAACTACCAGTAAACAAGCAGTTTTCTAATTATAATCAAACCTTATTTGCTAGGTAGCACAATTCGACAATTTAAGAAATCACTAAACTAGTTTAGTTGTCCATTTTTTTCAGTGTACAAGTTTAATTAACGAGATTATTATTTATAAAATTGGTTATGACAAACATAATACAAAAAAACAAAACACCGGTAGTTTTTTGGCCAAAGGACATCGCTCATGGATGTATAGAATCCCGTACCATGCTGCATCAAAGTCAAACTTTGTTTTTTATAGACTACAATTATCATATTAATTCCTACAAAAGTTCTTTTTGTAAACAAAACGCGAGTTTCGGAGATTTTAGAAATAATCTAAATAACCTGACAATGTGGACATGTCATACACGATTTATTATTGCTCTAAAAAACAGTAATCCGTATCTATTGCATTCTACATCTCTATGGCCGGCTGTGAAGGGCCAATTACTCATAGATAAAAAAATGATAATCGTTTATATAAAAATTCTAATCTAATCCAGTTGTTTTTAATTAGGTAATGTAGAATCAGCAAAATATAATTTTTTACATGTTTTTTGAAATATGTGATTATGACACTTTCAAAATTCAAGGTTATAGTAATCATAAATCATGTGAAACGGAACGTCATTTATAGAGAATAAAACATTATCAACACTTTTAAACTTTAAATTAAATTCCCTGTTGAAAAATCAAATCCCCGGCGCGTAATGTCGTAAAAAATTATGAAAATAATTACTATTTATATTTTTTGATCTTGATGCATGAGACTTTTTGGTACCACTTTTGGTCATTCTCCTTTCAAATAGATCCAAAAGAGTCTTACACATACCACTCTTTCCTTATTAAGCTAGAGTTCTTATCAAATTTCCGAGAAGGCAGTAAATATTAGTTCGGAAACTCCGCGCTACTCTAACTACGAAGTAAGCCTTCGTAGTTATCCGTACAGCTCGCAAATAGACTGTTCGAGCTAATTTACTTGGTAAACAACGCGAACTACTTGCCAAGAAAACTGTGTTAAGACTTCGTTATTTCCCGACAACAGACTTACTTTGAGAAAAAATGTAATAATAAAAGAAACGAAGTTTTGTTCTTTTTCTTTGCGAAGGACGGCCATATTTCGCAAATAGGAGAAATTTTGACATTGATGTTATCGCATTATGTTTTTCTTCCCTGTTTGGGTAGGAAATCAGACTATCAGTTGCTTATGTATCATAAATATAGATTGAGGAAATGGTCGGCCATGCTAGCCAAAGGGACTACGTAAACTTATTATTATTTTTCCTTATCGAAAAATATGTAGGTACTTTGTTCTGTGACAATTTTAATTTGTACCAACCCATTCATTTATTTTATTTGTATTGACATTTTGTTAGTTTATTTTACGTATTAAGGGTCTTTCCTGAATTTAATGAATTTTTGTATTATAACTTTCATGAGACACATTCATATTTATGATTATTTACGGTTTACTCACGTGCATTTTTTCGGGATTGCCCGACTAGTTTCGGACCCAAACGGAGCCCTTATTCATGAGCTAATCACGCGGCGAGGTCGCGAGTCAAACTCGCGAGTCAAAAACGCGAGTTCGATTCGCGACCTTACTGCGTGTTTCTCAAGATTAAGGGCCTTGTTTGGGTCCGAAACGAGTCGGGCTATCCCGAAAAATGTACGTGACAGTAAACCGTAGATAATGGTACGAAACCCTTCTTGCGCGAGTCCGACTGGCACTTGGCCGGTTTTTTTAATTTTATTTAGTTTAAAGCATTTTATCTAGAAGATAATGCCAGTCTTCCTATAAAACAAAATCTTATTACTACCAGCTGTACCACGATAGATGATAGATTCTAAAACAATAAATGGAACAGATACGAGATGTCAATCAATGCCCAATGCTAAGAGGCGGGTTCGATCGTTGAGCTAGTGATTCAATTATGCATCTCACGCTCACGTGACAGCCCGTGCGGATCGAGTACAGTCGATGAAAAAAATCAATCGAAGCTGTGCCACCCTGTCATTCGACGTGTCTGTTGTATTAAGTGAAAACATTTTGTGCTGAAGGGATCGACAGTAGCTGTTGACCTGATAATTTTCGATAATAATCAATGAACCTGAAAATAAATGTTATGGTTACGAAGAAAGCATGCACCTAAATTCGACTTTTCATAAGCTAAGCATATTGGTTAATGTGAAATAAAAAAAGTTTTCGATTTTGAGTAAAAATAAAGCAATAAAAAATATGATTTAATAAAATACGCAAACAAAATAAAGAATTGTCAAATAGTAATAACAAAAAATAGGCTGATATTTTTTGTGAGAAACAAAAATATGTAGATTTTAGCTTAGTATTGTGCCACTTCGTTGTGATGAAGCAGCGCTGATATTCTGTTATGACATAAAGGGGGCTCTGAGGGTCGAAAGGTTGGAATCGCGCCACAACACCAACTTTAAGTCGTTCGTGGTACGGGTACCAACCCACCAGCTACAGACCTTCTTAAAAGAGGACTTTTGGCCGAAGGGTGTCGTATATCGACGTTTCCGAGGTCGGTTACGCGACACCACGCAGCGAAATACGACGCCGCCGACAACGCTATGTGTTTAGTTAATAAGGTTTTTTAATATATTAGTTATGTATCTCTATTCACGGCTCATCTTCCATGCGGAAGACGTCCGGTCCTTTGGAAGGCATACACGGGGACACAGGTCCAACGCGCAGAGGCCCTTTTGAGAACTTTAATCTAAAATGGGGTGGGGCACCAACCGGGGACTATCCACGGCTGCACTATTGGAGTACAGTCATGGATCGTCCCAGGTGGGTGCAAAACTATTGTGAAATATGGTAAAAATAAAACTAGTCTATGGGATGGGGTGTTAAATGGACTATTTAACTTCTATTGCCGGAAGAAAACGGCGTCTGCCTTTCAACATTTATAATTGAAACCTGTTGGCAGACGGTGACTCGCCAGCTCACTAGCTGGACCCCCTGAAAAGCCGCCAGTACATAGGCGAAGGAGGCAACAGACGTGTGAGCGGCTAGAGGTGTAGAGAGGTGTGGCCCCGGTTTCGCCGTCGCGGGTCTAAAAGACCCGGAGTGGGTTTCCCCGCTATTACGCCTTTAGACACTTCCACCCCCGAGCATATAGCTCTGGCGGCCCCCCTCTGGCCGGCCGATAAAGGCAAGACAGAGTTGAGAGTCCTGCGGGCACTCTTGGGGTTCCACTCCAGCCAGCCAATAAAGGCAAACTGGAGACGAGGCCCTGACCGACTCTCTGAGGCAATAAGGTACGCAGTGTCGCCACTCACCAACAGCTCGCCACAAGCTGCCCTGCGGTTTGTAAGCTTTTCAGTAGACCTCATGATACATTTTTTATTAAATGATGGGGTTGTAGAAAGCTAGTCTAATGTTCCCTCCGGTTTTACGTTAATCTCATGGTGAGGTAACGCCTTTCCCAGAGGGGGTTTATTATTATTATTATTATACAGGAAAATTTTAAGTTTAATTTAAAGACATTTGTATTCTAATTATTGTGATTATGATTTTGACGGCTCAACTGGCGTAATGTTTGGCCGACTGGCTTTCTACAGCAAAAGTAACTAAACATTTTAACATTTATAAACTTGGCATATGTAAAACTAATTTATATAAAATAAAAACTTTAACATATACTCAGAGTTATATCTAGACTCTTTTACAATTTGAAACTACATTATATTTTGTTATAATATTAATTTACTAAGATTAATATGTCTCTATCTACTTGTATAATACTTGTTATGTCGCTGATTGTACGAGAAGCTGAAACTTCGATTCCCGCAATTTAAAATTAATATTTAATTTTGTAAAGCCTACAGATGATGCGAATCTGGGTGGCTTTACATGTAAGATTTGCACACCTACGATACAGGTGAAATAAATAAGCAACTTTTAAACAAACTAGACTATTATGGTATGATTATTAATTTTATTTACTTTTTCACCAGCCTGCGACTGCCATCCCGTGGGTGCCAGTGGGAAGACCTGCAACCAGACGAGTGGGCAGTGCCCCTGCAAGGATGGCGTCACCGGAACCACCTGCAACCGCTGCGCCAAAGGATACCAGCAGTCTCGCAGCCACATCGCTCCTTGTATACGTAAGATACCATGCTGAACATTATAGTGTAGCAGACGGTGCCCCTGCTAGGGTTATGGCACTACTTACAACCGCTGAAGGGTTAGGCTTAAAACGCACTAGCGGCCAGCCGCAATACGGCGTGCCGCTTGCGGCTGGCCGGACATCGATTTTTACATGAAACCGCATGATCTCAACGCACTGATTTCCGGCCAGCCGCCGTGCGCCAGTGCGTTGAGATCACTCTTTGAGACTCTTGCCGGTTAAAAACCCACGGTGTTCCTTCTCCTGACCCTTGGCCGGGGTCGCGGGATTCGCAACTGCATGCACCGCAACCCCGGCAGAATAACCGCTGCCCCTGCCATCGATATCAACAGTCTCGTTAAATCCTTTTATTCGTTAGACATTACTCTAAAAAGTCCTGACGGTCACGATCCACCGAGCTCTTCCGTGTCGTAGAGCCGGTCATCTCTTCAGACTTCGCAGTCACACCGATAATTCAGCCCTCATCAAACTGTCTCCCTCCCAATCTCCCACCAGCAACGCCCTAAGCCGAGGTCCGAGTCCCACTAGGGGTCGTCTTTAGTGCTATTGTTGCTAGTAGTCATGATGTTAGTGTAGTATAAGTAGTTAGCTTAGATTAAGTATTTTACTTCCCCATTGGCTGGAGACCCTTCAAGACTCGCAAATAACTGCCCGGTTACGTAGAAACGGTCTGCAAGGACAATCGAAAAGATGGATACTAGAAAAAAAAACAAATTCGAATTCCTTCTACTCTTAGCTTAACATACAGATTGATAGAGCTCAAAAAACTGCGTATTACAAAGTACAATGATGTTAAGCCATTGTAGCCAAGTTGTCCCTCACGCCGAATAAGATTTCAAGTGTCGGTATAATCAACTGGCACAGACGAACCCATGAGCGACTTTATTAGGTACTAGCTGTACCCGCGGCTTTGCCTACCGAAACATAGGTTACTCATCACCCACAGTCAATAGCGTGATAATTTGTACCCAATAACCTGACCCGCTCTTTAACTGATGTGACTGCCAAATTTCAATTGGATATTGCAATAGGTAGCACTGGCGTAAAGCTCAAACATACAAACGGACAATTTTAAAAATGTCATTCTTGGCATCAGTATCATTTCTAGAATGCGTTGCACTTACTTTTTCTCTAAAATGTTAAATGTACAGCTTTAACATCGTTACGATTTTATTATAATTGAGGAAAGTCTGATCAAAAGTTGCTACTTACATTTTCAAAATGTTTTGTTTTTTTTTTCTCTTTGTAGTTAGATTTTTTTCATTCGTATCCATTTCAGATCTCAGACTGCACCAAACGTGGCTATTTCTCTAAGAAATGTTTCTAAAATTATTAATTGTGGCCAAAACAAGCTATGAACTACAAAAAAGTAATAAGTACGAATTAATTATAAGTTTTTGGTCATAGGTATCTGAAAAACTGTTTATGATGTAAATAGCCATTTTTGATCAGACACTCCTCAATTATTATTTATGTATAAATAGATTAACCCAACATATTCTATAATAGATTATTGATTACAAGAATCAAATCGATTCTTGTACTCGCACTATTCACGTCCATGTAAGGTGTGAACTAAGAAATGGCCAAGACAGCACCTGGCAGTAATCCCACGCAATGGGGATGAAGCAAAATTCTTGACCACAATTTTTAATTTTAGATTTTGAAAATATAGAGTAATCTAAGAAACCATTTTAAATATTTTTGTTATTTTCATTGTAATTATTTTTTTATTAATTATTTAAAATTCAATATCATTTCTGATCTATGACGTCATCAGTGGCATAAAATCTTTGGGCCTTTGCCTCAATCCATATTCTAAAAACTGTAACAATGATGTCAAATGTCAATAGTGTCAACTGTCAAATCAATGAAATAATAACCTCAGATTATTATGTTCCTTGCCTTTAATTCATAACAAACAAAATACCACGTTACGCCGCTATTGCAATTAATCTCGATCGTACGCCCTTCATATTATTTACCGACCAACCAATCGCCATGAGTGATACTTTTATCAAAGCTGACTCGCGGAACCTTCCGAAAGTTGAGTTCCCGAACACGAACAAAAATGTTGTTTGGGCTATTTTTAGTGTCGTTCTTGCAGGTAGGAACAAAGCACTTCCTATATTCCATCGTTATTGCTTGACCGTCTCAATAAAACACTATAATAGTAAAAGTTGAATTTCTGTTGAGGATTGAGGTTATGTTTATTGTTTATTATTTATGACATTCACGTCACGTGACCACGTCTATCATTTTTTTTTATTTACAATCGTAGGGTAGGCAAAGGCATTACTGTCATACTGCCAGCAATGACGTCATTTGGAGGATAAATTAAGGTCATTCACATATAACCCGAAATACTAATAATCCATGATTATTTTCCATTTCTAAATAGTGAGATGTGATTAGTAACCTTATTCCTCGAAATGGTTTTCATATAATAACAGATTTTAAAAAAATGCACAATGCCCATTGTGGAAAGTCACTTAAAGGTTAGCTATCACGATTGTAAGCACTAAACCTGGGATTACTTGTAACAGTCGTAACTTTAACGTAACTGCTGTACTTTGTGATGCCGACACATGGTAACACCTTGCGTTAGACACACCGTTTAAGGAAACTATTGAGAATTGAATGACTTCTGGTTTGCTGGTTGCTGTGTGGTCCTCATCTTCGTTTGCGTGATTGAAATTCTAAGTATCGTCGTAAGGGCTATTGATCTTTAAATAGTATAAATTGAAGTCGCTGTTTGTCTGCTTACGTCTTCTAAAGTACTCAACGGATTTTGATGCGGTTTTCGTTTTAATTTAGGTGATTTCTTCCGGATGGTTTTAAGCTATAAAACGAACCCGAGCGATGGCGGGACGGGTCGCTAGTATAATATTTCAGGAAGATGGGTAATGGCCCCCTATCTATACCTTATATCATGATTTGATATCACAAATACAACATTCGTTTCTTAACGTGGTAGTAAATAGTACTAGTAATTCGATTCGAACTATCCAATCTCCCATCCAAGCGAGCCTCGGCGAACAATAAAGTTTATTATTTTCTACTTACTTTTACTGCTTCTTTAATACTAGACTAGGATTAGGGATTGCAATCCTGCAGCGTTTTGTATCCCGTGGGATCCCGCACAGTTTTTGAGACACGTAAATATCTTACTAATTTTTACTACTTATTATAGTAAACCAAATCAATGCGAGATCGCAAGTACGATAGGTACTATTTCTAAGCTGAACAGTCTTATCGATTTCCATATCATGTTAATGGGGTATTTCATTATTTTTAAACTTAATGGTGTTAAATATTTAAATCACATCTGCTTTTGGAGGCCAATGTCGGAATGAACTTCATTGATTTGGCGGTGTTTTTTTTTGCAAATTCACGGATTTTTCGAGTCCGCTCAAATCCCGCCCCTTTGACTGCGGAATCCCACGGGATTGCGTATTGCAATCCTTAGCTAGGATATGTAGGGAGTAACAACAATAAATGTTAGTAATAAGTACTACAGTCTTTACTTGTTCTAGACCAGAATAATGTTGCCCTAAGGTTTTGAACCGTTATAACTTCGTTTATTGATCATTGTCTGATGTGTTCTGTCCAGGTATACCGCGGGTGGTGACGGCGGTGCAAGCGATGGAGGCAGTGGACGGCGACCCGGGCCGCGGTAAGTAGTAAGTGTACCTTCATGCACTCTCGCCTCACACACACTTGCATGACCACTGACACTCAATCATTGCATATCATCGGTGGCTTCACCTTTGGACAGATCTGAGCTGTGTTCTTTATTGTACTATTGCATATGATCCTTGTTGAAGCTTATCTTTTTTGGTCCTTTTAGACGGGATTCTGAAATACGTATACATGCTATGATTAACTAAAAGATAAATAGTAGCATAATCGTTACTTAACACGACCACTATATTAAATGGTCCTTTCGAGACTGAAAGACCAGACTTTAACTTATAGAGGCTCTACATATATTTTAGGTTTTTTATCTGTTTTTGGTCCTTATTTGGAGATGTAGAATATGATTGAGTGTCTGTGAGTAGGAGCTTACTGTACTTTACAAGTAAAAAATAAAGTCAACCATTTAAATTGCGTTTTGATTTGCGTTTAAACACTTCTACCATAACTAAATGAATCCAAGAGTCATTTTCATTAAAAAGCGTGTTATTTCTGCAATTTATATAATGCTCATCTATATTATAAATAATACAATTAATATTTCCAAATAGGTGTAAATTTAAAAATATAGTACTAATATAAACCTATACAAAAAGCGAACTTAGGCGTCGAAGAACTCCTCCAATTTTGTTTTATAACCATAATAAAATCTTAATAGCATTGACACATATCGAAGCAGTAAAATAACCTGACACCTCTCAATCGCTGTGATTTCCATCGTTAAACTCGCGTTACGGGATTAAAATGACAATGTTGCATTACCATGCATAATTTCAAAAGTTTACACGTTACTGTTACTACATTCTTTATCGAACAGTATTTTTGCAATGAGTGAAAAAACCAAATTATCTTTATAATAATAATAATAAATTCATTTATTTCAGACATAGTCCATACAATATATACAACAAATTAAAATCATATAAAACAGAATATACATTACATTAAAATTAAATAATATCAAGCAATACAAATAAATTCAATTCAATATAAATTAAATAATACACATTAAAACAAACAAAAAATTCATCAATACACATTTCAACTAATTACACATGTCAAATAATAATACGAGGAGAAGCGCTAACATGAAGCTGCATCCACCTCTGTATCAGGGACAGATCCCACCGCTCAGACAACACCCTCAGGAGACTGTTCGAGCTGCTTCTTAGGCGACTAAATAGTGATGCGCTCCGCTTCCTTATGATTGCGAAGAAATCATCGGTTCGCGCCTCCGTAAACATAGTCGAAGCACTACAAAACCGCGGAAGCCCTAACAGAATCCTGAAAGCGTTGTTGTACTGCACACGCAGTGCGCTGTACGCCCGTTGCGTAAAGTTGTTCCACAGGCTGCACGTGTAAAACGACTGACAATATGCCTTAAATAAAGTCACCTTCACAGGTCTAGTACAACGAGCAAACCTGCGAGCCAGCATATTACACCGGACAGACAGCGCCCTGCGCTCCCGCTCAATGTCCAGATTGTCACACATGTCGTCAGAGACCCAGTGGCCCAAGTACTTGAAATGCTGCACCCTTTTTAAAGGGATGCCGCAAAGAGTGACAGGAGGTACAGATGTGTAACATTTGGTACCGGCTTTGAAGATCATGAATTCACTCTTTTTAGCATTGTACCTGAGCCCATGGGCCTCCGCATATGACTCACAAATGCGCAAAAGTTTACGTAATGCACCGATCGATGGGCTCAGCAACACCATATCATCCGCGTAACTAAAGTTGTTCATACATACTCCGTCTATGGAACATCCAATATTAGTGCTGCTGAGCTCACCGATCAGCCGGTTCATGTACAGGTTAAAGAGGCGAGGCGAGGATAAACCCCCTTGTCTCACTCCGCATTCCAACCCATACACGTCCGACCGCGCACCCATCCATCTAACGGTATTCTGCTGCTTACTGTACCAGTACCGGAGTAAAGATACAATCTCATGTGGCACATCTGTTTCACATTGTAGCTTCTGCCACAGCTTGTCATAACACACCAGATCAAAAGCTTTTGAAAGATCTAAAAAACATGCATACACTGGTGTGTTTCTGTCCGTGTAGTACTGAACAGTTTGCTTGAGACATAGGATAGCACTCTCCGTTGACAAACCGGGTCTGAACCCAAACTGAGCGTCATGCAAGTGGAGGTGCTTCTCCAACTGTCGGTCAAGCAAACTATCCAGCACCTTAGCTATGACAGTCGCAAGTGAGATTGGTCGGTAATTAGACAGATCCGATGAGTCACCCGTCTTATCCTTGATAATTGGCACTACGACTGTGCGCATTAAATCACCCGGTAAATAACCATGACTAACACACAAGTTAAATAATAGTGCAAGGACTCTTGGCAGGTGTACGCCCGCGTACTTCAAATGCTCGATGCTTAGACTATCGTGACCTGGGGATTTGCCTCTCACCATCTTCTTTATAATTTGGGCCACATCCTTGGCGGAGAATCTAATGTTAACATGCCCAGGGCGATCCTCAGCCACGAGCACCTGCGACGCAGACCCGAGCGGTGATACCACACTAAAATGCCGCTGAAAGGCGCAGGCTATGTCCCGCGGCTCATGCGCACCCCCAACACTCGCCGGAGAGCCCGACCTTGGATTCAATTTATGGGTATTTTTCCAAAAATCACCAAAGTTTTTATTTACGTGATGTTCCGCAATGATGTCCATCTTTATCTGACATTAATTATTTTGGCAGTACTTTAATTTTTCTTTAAAAAGTTTCCTATACTTACACATTATGATTGAGACCCTTATTCTTAAAACTCGATACTATAGTCTTTAGTACCTATTTATATTTATGTCTGTAAACGGTAAAGGTTGATGATAGAGAACATTTTCATCAAAATTGAAATCACTTTGATTTGCTGAACATCATTATCAAGGACTTAAACTAGATACCGCCGGCGTACTGATAAAATGCGGCAACAAATACTACGCTGAAGTCGGCGTACCTACTCGAATCAGTCTCGTTGCAACCAAAGAATGTTGCAACCAATGAGTGACGTTGACGTTGTGTTATATTAAACTACTCATAATCCAAAGTAAAATGCCGGTTTGCGTAGTGAAACTGTGTAAAAACAGTACTACAAGAAATAAGATAGTTGCAAATGTCGATATTAACTTGCTGCATTCAAGGAGCCATTAAGTAGAGCGGTATCTATTAGGAGCGTAACAGAGACCAATCGTTAATCTAAGGACTTAGACTTACAGAAGCAAACATAGTGACTCTTTATATTACTGTATTAATATTAAAGTACAGTATCTCCTTCTTATTATTAATTTGCACTTTAATTTTATTTACGTCTTACTACCTTTCGATAAGTTTATAATAAATCTACTTATATTACGGACCGGTAAACATTTAGTTTACTTTGTTGCAAGGGCGATGAATAACATCATCTATGAGTGTCAAGCACTGTTAATTGATTCCTGAATAATAAAATACTTTGTACGTTCATTACTTTGCAACATTTGAAGGTTAACTTATCAAAAGGCAGTAAGTGACTGAAATCCATTCTCACACCACATAACTAATTTCATACCAAAATACATTTAACTGTAACTTTTAAAATTACTTAATTTGAAGTAACTGCACCATGAAAATATACTTTGATACCTTTGAGCGTTGCCATGGTATCGTTGAACAAAAATAAGCGTAAAAACTTAAAGCCAAGCAAAGCTAAAGAGAACGAAATAATCGTTTAGTATATTGGATTCTCCCTAAACAAAAATTTATTAAGGTTCTCCTATTATAGGGTTGCTTTGGACCGAAGGACCAAATTTTTTATTTGATTAAATTACATTTATTTAATATATTCATGGTATTCTAACTTTTCCGTAGTGTGGGAATGCTTACATGTGGTATTGTTAATCTTATGAACTTAATTTCAAGCTTATTCCGTGTCATCCACTGTCAACTCATAACTCTTGTTTTATTTTATCAGTGCCGAGTGAGAGGTAAACCTTTCATATTAACATTATTCATCTTAGTTTTAAAGTTAATTCTTTATCATTTGTTACTATTTTAACTATTTATCAGGAAAAATATTCTTTCCTATATCATTCGGAGCATAATTCATCTGTAATTTAACATTATTTTTAAGATTTTATTAATAAAATTTCACTCGTACAAAATATCATCCAAATGTTATCACTAATAACAAAGAGGACCGTAATATTTAAGTCATTAATTAAGATGATGGTGATAATGACAGTAATAAAGTAGAATATGCTGATTACGATGCTGATTGTATTAAATCATGGTAAGCAAAATAGTAAAGACAATTATGATAGGAGAGGCACAACAATTATGAATCCAGCAATAAAGGCCGATAAAGAGATTAGTTTTAATAATTATGAAGTTCTTGAATATGCAAGTAATGGGATAACATAAACATGTGCTGACAATGATATATCTAAAAACAGCAGCGGAGCAGTGCGGCCGGTGTCGCGCCGCCGCTCGCACGCTAAATCTCAACAAGTTCTGCAGCCGAGACTACGGTAAGTATTTCTACAAATTCCTTAATAGTCCATTTATAGTCTTATTTGAAAAACACCGCTGCAGCATCGTTCCCGGATGGAATAAGCCTTTTTTAGCTTCATATGGGACATTATTTTATGAAGATCATTTTTGAATTGTCATTATGAATTGAGGATTTGTTACATTCTCATAGAGAGTTTAAGAACACTGAAACCAATAGTTTATTTTACATAGCAATAGCTGAACTAACTCTTAAAGCGTGGGGTAATCTGAGTTTGTTAAGGTCTATCATCCAATATTGTGTAATCGGATTATCTTTTACATCCTTTTTGTTTTTCTTCTTCGCGTGCCCCTGCAACTAAGTAGTGATACTTAGCCGCCAGATTATCTTTCAACAGTCCAAAATATTGTTTATTTGAACAATCCCTCCCAATGAATCAAACCCTTTCCATTCTAGCCATCCACTTTTGTAAAGATTGTACAATGTCGAGAAAAATATTGAACTGGAAAGTGGATTTTGCTGGAAACATTATACTCATCACAATATTTATTTTCCTCCTTTCTGTAGTCATAATGGGCAAGGTGGTGGGTCGCGAGGCGAGCGCGTCGGGCGACCAGTGGGTGCGTCTGGCGCTGAGCGTGCAGGCGGTGTACAAGCGCGCGCCGCGCAGTCGTCTGCGCCGCGGCGCCACCGCCCTGCACGTGCGCGCCGCGGACCTCGCCTGCAAGTGCCCTAAGATCAAGATCAACAAGTAAGTGGAAAAAAAAGTTTAGAAGATCCTTGAAAAATTGTTTGTAAAACTTATAATTCCCAATCATTTTAAGTCACCTACATAGAAAATGACAGCTAACCGACTGAAAGTGCTTGGCAATTCCAGCTCTTATTGAGGTTGTAGTTCTTTTTTATAATCCCTAAATATTCCTCAATGGTATTAACAATAATTGAAGGCATTCCTTTTTCATTTTGGAGTAAAATAATGTCATCTAACATTTTACTAAATCGCTAGGAAGTTTGTTAAATTAATCTCATTAAAACATATGAGTTAGGTAATAATTCTTTAAACATATACAGTCGGTATCGTTTAAAAGCTCTGCAAAAACGTATATTACCGTTCCCTTGTTTGCAAGAACATTCCGTTTTATTCTTTAAGTCCACTATATTAGGAACATGTATTCTACTGTCTTGTTCAATTTTCTTTAGAATTCTTCGGAGACAAAAATAAAAAGCTTTTGCAAATTATTCGAAGCACAAATTCGAAAATTGCTTTGTGGTGCTTCCGTGTAACAATGAATGCAAAACCATTATTTAAAGCATTAGGAGTCAACGAGGCATCACTAAGTTTAAGTGTATTTGCAACTAAATTACTCGGTTAGATCAATGTACCATTTTTATTGTTGCCAGACATTGTTTAAGCGAATATAGCTAAACCTTTTAACTTATTGTAATGCAAATGCAATTGCAAAGCTTTAATATTTAGCTTAGCTCTTAGGACCACATTCAAAGTTCTCTTAACAAAAGGACCAATAATTTATACTATGTTAAGTTGTTCTATAACTGCTCTTTTTTACCCTCTCAGGTCATACCTAATCCTAGGAGTGGAAAAAGAGGGTGTGTCAGCCGGTTTGCCGGGGCTGACAGTCGGCGAGAGGACACTATTGTTGGAGTGGCGCGACGACTGGCACCGACGCATCCGCCGGCTTCAGCGGCGCGCGATCAACTGCCATTAGCGGGACGCCATCTTGGAATAGTGGGGATAAAGCAACCAATGAGAGCACTCCGTTCTCGTCGTAATCCGTCGTTGCAAACTTACGTGAATTGATAAACGTAGTTGTTTTAACTGTTACTGCCATATACGTGCTGTCTATATAAATTCATATTGCAATTATTATTGTCTCAGGAATTAATGTTGATATATCGTATTAAGACTGATTGTAATCGCCCTGCACTGCATCTTTGTGTACCTTAAAGGTGTTCTAAGTACAGATTTTATGTCAATTCCCTTAACTGTGTTGTCACCCTTCGTATGTTTAATATAGTTCTTAGACAGAAGTACTTATTATTGATAATAATAAGATGAATTTAGATGTTGTCCCAAGTATACATTATCAATTTAAAAGATGAAGTTGTCCATGAAGTTGCTCCTTTGATTTTAAAAATTATAAATTGTGCAGTAAACATCGTAAAAAATATTATTATTATTGCGAATCTCAGGCCTAAATAATATACCTTCAATTTTAATCTAAATTTTCAAAGGATAAATAGTAATACTAAATAATTATTCGATAGACACTCGTAATAGTTAGCTGTCGGCACTAATATAGCCGATTTTCATAAAACTTCTACTTATATTAATAAAATTGTCCATTTTAATTCAACATTACTTCCTGAGGCACTTGTCAAACGTTTACCTAGTCCGTTTTAGGAATAACGTTATTGATAACTATTTGTAGTTCTCACTGTTATGTACGACAAGTTTTTATGCCAAAAATGCAAGAGACATTGATTGAGGGGCACGGGATTTGGTTTTGAAACTTGGTTTTTAAATAAAATACAATTTTTTTGTCTTCTAGCAATAATATCTAATGATGAAGGATAAAATCATATCCAAAAATATACCTATATATAAACTCCTCAATAATAATGTTGTTGGAATTTATTATTATAGACATTCAGTTTAATTAGTCGCCCAACGTTCTGGAAGGGTTGTTCGATCAAATAAAATAAAAACAAGATGTATTCTTTAAATTGATGAAACCAAATATCGCGTGCCTCAGTCATAACAAAAAAAAACTTCGAAAATTTCCCCATCCTAGGATTTCGTTGAAAAAATTGTACATTATTATTATTATTATTTATTTTGAATAGTTTAATTTTATAAGGCAAACGTAATTGTATCGTTCCATTTCTTGCATTTTTTGTATAATTGTTATTTTATATTGAAAATGCTAATGTTGATATTGTTTTTATGTGCTGTGGCTGCATGTCACTTCATCTGTCGAACTTTGCATATCACTGTTATAAATTGCAAAAGAAAACAATTTATTGTCTTTGGTACAAAAAAAATACATTTTAAATTCTGCTTAAGGAGATAGGGTACTCGGCTCTCTACAATATCCTGCAATAAAAAGCAATACAAGATAAAATGGCATGTAAAACGACATGTCATTTATACATGACATGTCATCTCAGTTTGACAGATGACGCGAGTTGTGTGAGCGATTGTACACGTTAGATGTAGGACACATTCGAAGATGAATCACCACATAGTCACAATGGTTTAACGTACCTCATTTATATTATAAATCTTATCACTAAGGTTAAGTGTTTAATTTATATCGTTAGCGCTTAGATTTTATACACATTAAGCTAAAAATATCAATCTCTATGTGTTCGTATTTTTCTCTTTTTATTTTCTGTAAATTAAATGATTTAAATATTAGATCTTGCCAAAGTAACATTTTTTTATTTTGTATAGAGTACTTAGTTTTCTCTGTGTAATGTTTTCGCTGTCGAGAACATAACTTGAACAAAATGCGTCACCTAACTAAGGTATGTACAGTATTACTAGCTTTACTAAGAAAAATAATAATAAGAATCTTTTTGTTTTTGAAAAAGTACAATCGCGACGAAAATATTCTTTCAAATAAAACAACACCCGATTACAATACTTAACTCTCCTTTGGCATTTTACAGCCTACGAATACGTGATGGTAATAACTCACAGAAAATTTATTCATCATATTTCTCATACATAAACCTTAATAAAAACCATACAATACCACAATAAACGCTATTCATTCATAATACAAAAAATTTAACATCTCAATCGGGAAATAAAGTCAGAAAGTATGCGTAATCATTTACAATTGAGCTGTCAAAGTTATTTATGCTATCTCCCTGGGCCCTGAGCCCGGGCTAAGTATACAATGGTATAAATCAACTTGACGGCGGAACATTTTACAATAATCAATGTTACCGGTTGAATCGTTCAGACAAAATTGGCTGAAAAGGCACATTTGTAAGAGTAATAAAAAAATATGCGAATGTTTTTAATATTGATGTGTTAAAACAGTTTTTAACGCAACGGAATCAGATCTAGCAGGGCAGTTATGAATGACGTAGCATTTTCCAGCATTTAGCAAAATTGTACTTTTTCAAAAACAAAAGCACGTAATCTATAGATAAAATAAATATTTAAAAAACGACTTAGAAGTTTCGCTTGAACGTACTACGGATTGTAAAAAGTGTATTTAGTTGTAGATTGAACTATTAACCTGTTTCTAGTTATGCATATCTTTAGATTTCATAATTTGTATAAATTTAAATTATATTTTGGCATACTAGACTTTATTCTTTACTAATCATTAAAAACATAAACCCAAATGTCAATTTAAAAGTAATTTTCTTAATACGCAGGCTTACATAAAAAATAAATAGGCGCCAAAATATAATTTAAAATATCGAAAAATATATTAATATCTGAACGTAATTGTACCTATAGTATAGTCAGTTTTGTATTTTTATTGAATGTAATAATATATGTGAATATTGTTTTACTTCCAATTTATTTATTCAGAATACAACAATAATGCATTTGATGAATATAAATTGAAACAAACAAGAGATCGAAATAATAAACAGAGAAATACAATAAATGAAATTGTATATAAATTATTTAACACAGTTAATAAAGTTGAATAAAGTTATTTCTTTTGAACTGAATATTATTCAATACAATAAAGAGCTATAAAGCCATCATAATACAATTCTGAACGATCATTCCTTCACGAGAAAATATCATAAAGAAACGATAAGTACTTACATACCATTCTGTTTTTACGCAGAACATTATAATACAGACAGATATTTCTTACTTCTTTTGTGTTATTTTAAACGCAAACTTTTTAAGAACCCTGACGCTTCGAATACTGACATTGGTTTAATTAATAAATAAATGAATTAATAATTATGTAACGCACAAGGCCTATTATGCTACCCGTCGAGAAATTAAATGAAAATTAATATATCTATTTAGCTGGCGACATGTACTGTTAATGAATAGTATACAATTCATTTAGTTATACTTATTTATATTTTAAGGGATGTCAATTGAATTTAAGGAAAGCGCGCGAACGTTTCTATTCCGACCATAGACTCAAAATGGCCGACTTTTTTTCTATGGTCTGTGATCCGTTTGCCGCGCAATTGAATTGTGTTTTCAAGATACCCTGCTCCTGTGATGTAATAAATGTTATTGGTTATATTTATTTAAAAATAAAAGTACATTAATATACGGATATGTGGTTTTATTATTGTAGCGTTACCTACATGTGCCAGCTATATTACGGTTCGTCAAAACCACTGTGCAACATGAACATTCTACTAGATACGATAGATAAGTTCTCATGTACAGTAAACAATATTAATACATCTCTAATCACCATGATTAATAGTTTAGTATGTTACTAAATGAACGACGACACGTTTGGTGCAGTGGCTTAGCGATTGGCTTCTGCGCTACGGATCGTGGGTTCGATTCCCGCACGGAACAAATATTTGTGTGGCCTACAGACAGTTGTTCCGGGTCTGGGCGTTTGTGATTGTAAAGGTTTGTGTCTGTAAACACCCACGATACAGGAGAAATCCTAGTGTATAAAAAAAACGATGGCCATACATAATGCTCATTTACTTTCTCTTTTCTGTGGTTTATTCTCAATTCAAACTAGACTACAAAATTAGTACATAAGAACCCAAATACACGTCCGATACTTGCCTCCGATAGTCGATTCCGATAGTCTATCCGATAGTCAGACTATCTGAAGGCCTCTGCGTCATACATTTGTTTGAACATGAACCCCCTTTCCGACTAACCTTGTATGGTCTGCATCAAGTGATCATTGTAAGAAGTTCTAAAGTTTTTTTCATAATTAAATGCTGCTGCCTTTTTTATTGTAAATGGTTACAGAATACAGAGTAGCGAATATAAATTAATTTAGAATAGGGATAAACTACTATTTTAATTTCAAAATACGAATTGACTTATGCTGACTGACGGACTGTACAAATAATTATGTAGGTACCTACATGATTATTTATCTTCAAATTTCGCCAGTGACATTCATATCGATTTGCAACTGCATTCTAATTGTGCAAAACACTTGTCATCGCTATGGCTTTCATTTTAACAGGTCAACAATTTCCATAGCAAATTATGCATGTTAACAATCCGACTTCTCCACAACTATGTACCACGCAATTCATATTTTTGTATTGTCTAAATCAAAGCCATGGCGACTACGAGTGTGTTGCGCAATTAGAATGCTGGTCAAGAAAAGTAGATACAATGAGACTCCAGCTAGATTACCTAAATTCGACAAAAAATGTACCATGTGGTCTAGCCCTAATAGCAACTACATCTAACCCCGAGCACGTACCCATAAATCAGTTATAAAGGCAGCTCCAGACAATATAGGGCTAAGGGCAGCTCGACACTCGCCTGATTTCCCCCGGGACCGCGTCGACGAGGCTTCTTTGATGGCCGTAAGATACGGGAATTTTCGATATTAACATCAATATTTAATGAGAATACCTTGATTTATAATATCAGGGAGATTTGATGGGGCGATGAATTCTGATGCTTGTTCGAAAATTGATTGATTGGTGTCTTTAGGTACGTGATTCAAGCCCGGGGAGGACGATTGGTAAATTTAATCTCGGGTATGCACATTTTTGCGAGATGGCATGGGCATTAGGATTCGCAGGTGTCTTTTTATTTATTTATTAGGAGTCGCAGTGACCATTTAATGGAAAAGATTATTATTATCCTTTATTCATATAGATTTTTATTGTTTACATTTTTAAATATAAATCTATAAAAAATACATTTAAAATTATAAAAATAGAGGATCACCGGCATCGGGAGCAGGGTCCAAGCTACCGGTGGTTAGGGCTCCAGAGACAGGAACCTCCTCACAATACGCGCCGTGTCGAGGAGGACTGCTTTCTGTATCAGGCCCTTGATCCAGCCACCTAACGAGAGCCTCTTGAGGTGTTGGTCGAGGCTCTTGGCCATTAGGCCATTGGCCGTTACGACTATAGGCACAATGGTTGCCGAATCCACATGCCACATGCTGACAACCTCGTGTGCTAAGTCAAGATATTTGATTTGTTTATCTTTCTCAGCTTTCACGAGGTTTTCATCATGCGGGATGGTAACATCAACAATCATTGTGCGGCGTTCTGATCGATCTATCACCATTATATCCGGTTTATTGGGGACAATAGTCCTGTCAGTGGTGATCAGTGATCGGAAAAAGGTGAGCTAATTTACCTAAACTTCAAAGAACGTAGACAAAAAGTGGAGACTTCCCTACGACAACATTTTTTTTTCGGGAAAATTTTCCCGGCCTTCGGGACATCACTAAAGTACATTAAATATTAATGTTATTAATACAGAAAACAATTGAATTCGTTTCCTGTTTTTTTTTTTCCAAAATTTACAAAAAACCAGTTGACACGTTTTTCATTGTTTTCAAAAAAGAGATTTTTATTGTTTTCAAAAAAGGAGATTGTCTTTTATTTTTTGAAAACAATAAAAAACGTATCTACTGGATTTGTGTAAATTTTAAAAATTAGAAAAAAAATGTTGTCGTCTTGAAGTCTCCACTTTTTGTCTCTGTTCTATGAAGTTTAGGTAAATTAGCTCACCATTTTCCGATCACTGGTGATGATAGATCGATCCCAATACAACGTGATATGACCACTTTCCAGAACTGGGTCGGGCCTTGTACTTGTACTCGGGACTTGTAGTACGGTACCTTATGGAAATATTATTATTTACATTTTCTTTTTAAACATTTTACCTGCTAAGAAAACATAAAATTGATTTCTGTGACAAACGAATTATGTGAAAAAAAAAACATTAAAAAATCTGACTGGTTAGTGCTTTGGTACCTAGCTGATCTTTTGGTAGCCCAAGATAGAAATTATGTTTTCGTTTATAATACTTTTATAAGTCCTTCCTAAAAAAAGATAAACCTAACATAATTATGCAATAAAAATAATTTGTTTCTAACTAGCTTCAAAGAATACAACGTGTTGAATGAAACCCACACATTGTGCATTACTTACAATAAATTAAAAAAAAATGTTACTTTGAGAACACTGGTTTATTTATTTGTTTATTCTTTAGCACAAAAATTATACATTGGTGGACTAAAAATGCCTAAGGCACATTTTTTACGAGTCAGCCCATATGTTATTTTTCTTCTTACAAGAAGTACAACTAAAGAAATGCATAAATATGATAGTTTTGCTTTGTTCTATTATCTTAAAATATTTCGGTATTATTCTTTCAAAGAGGAAAGTTCAAGAGCCATCCCTCTGGTGTAGCTAGATTGTCGAGTAAAACGATAAAATATATGTATTGTCAAATTCCCATCAAAACCTCATCCACGTCCGTCTTGAGGCTACCCAGGATATTCTATTGGGTAGCTTACCTGATGAAGCCAAAACTTTCTAACCTATTGCCTATCTACTAGATTTCGACACAACTTATTCTTTTAATAGAATTTACGATTTACGACGATTTTTTAATCGTTAGATAACTTTTGCCTGACGAATAAAATTGGCAGTTTGACATGTTTTCTACAAGGTTAGTCGGAAAGGGGGTACTAATCCGCAGACCACTTAAAGGATCACTGATGACGGTTTAAAAGCAAGTGTTAAAATTTCAAAATTCGATAATTTTTATTTCAATGTAAAATAATTTTTATTTTAGTTTTTTCAAAAATTCTTCGTTCCTACTCCAGTTACGAATTCAGAAAACGGGGCTTCTAATTTGTGGCCCCAAATATTATCTAAAATGTAAACACAGCTGATCGTAGCTGAGGATAGATAGATTTTAGCGTATTTTTTTTGTAATTTTTGAACAGCTATTTCTCTTATACTATTGACTTTTGGGGAAAGTTGTAGAACAATAGTTACTCATTATTATGGGTGCTTTAACACCCTTTCGGATTAGTACCCCCTTTCTGACTAACCTTGTATACAAACGCTGTCAATCGGCCATATTTATTCATCAGACAATAGTTATCATATACCGGGCGCTCATTGTGACTTTTTGTCACGGTGACTTTTTGCTACCCAAGTCGAATGCTATGAAGATATATGGGTGCGCTCACTATGGTGACGTAACATTACGGTGACAAATATATATTTTCATAGAATTCGACTTGGTAACAGAAAGTCACTGTGACAAAAAGTAAAATGAGCGCCCGGCCTTACGATTGAAAAATCGGCCCTTAGAACGACAAGCAGCTTATCTATCTATACAAGGTGTAACTTAAATAACGCACAACCTGTTAAGGAGTTACTGTACTCACCATTATTAACAACCTTTACATGGGACCAAAAAAGAAATCGCGAAAAAAAAACAGCTGTTCGATACATTTTGACGAGTTATGCGAACATAAATGTAGGGAAAAGCTGTTTTATTTTCCTGATTTCAGGTTTGGTCCCATAGTAAAAGTTGTTCATAATGATGAATACAGTGATCCCTTAAGAGGTTGTGCGGTATTTATGTTACACCTTGTACCTATATTTATTTTCTGTTACTCTTAAATCAGGATTGAAGCTTTATTATTTCTATTGTGCGCACACAATTCAAATTCTAACTAACGTTTCTAACTTCCACATTCTCACATTGTATACAGGTATTCTGAATTGTGAATACACAAACTGTAGCCACATTGTGCACAGGATCGAGATCTGCACCACGCGAACATTTTACTGAGCTAATGCCCGATCACGATGCAAAATTTTGCGATTGTGCGCCGATTGGATAAAGCTTGCTACATGCTGACGACTTTCGATGAGTTTACTTAGTTTTTTATGGGTGATCCAGTGATCGGAAAAAGGTGAGCTAATTTACCTAAACTTCAAAGAACAGAGACAAAAACTGGAGACTTCCTTACGACATCATTTTTTTTTTCGGGAGAATTTTCTCGGAGATTTTCTTTCATTTGTTTTCAAAAAATAAAAGACTATCTCCTTTTTTGAAAACAATAAACAATCTCCTTTTAAAAACAATGAAAAACGTGTCATCTGGTTTTGTGACAATTTTGGGAAACAAGAATAGGAAACGAATTTAATTGTTTTCTGTACTATTAACATGTAATATTAAATGTACTTTAGTGATGTCCCGAAACCCGGAATAATTTTCACGAAAAAAAATGTTGTCGTAAGGAAGTCTCCAGTTTTTGTCTCTGTTCTTTGAAGTTAAGGTAAATTAGCTCACCTTTTTCCGATCACTGGTAATGTCTCATCACAGCTGAAAGAATATGGTTTAAGAAGTTTATTTCTCAGAAGAAGTACATTAACTGATTGAGAAAACAAATGCTGTATCACTACATAGTATACTCGTAAAACAAAGTCGCTTCCCGCTGTCTGTCTGTCACTGTGTATGCTTAGATCTTTAAAACTACGCAACGGATTTTGATGCGGTTTTTTTTAGTAGATAGAGTGATTCAAGAGGAAGGTTTTAAGCTATAAAACATACACGTGCGAAGCCGGGGCGGGTCGCTAGTATAAAATAAAAATAAAAATGTTAACTACAAAACATGCACTCACCAAAGTATTTGAATTACTTTAAGGTAACTTGATAAAAAATGAAAAAATCCTATAAAATGTGGTTCTTCAGTGATTTCTGAATAAAGTCAGTGAATTGAAATCTTTAATCGAGACTAACCCCCATATTTCGAGAGATGGTTTAAACCAAATCTAAAGTAAACACAGATTTAAAATATAACGATCACTTAGGTATTATCGCCATACAACAAAGAGAGAACTATTCTAAAACCTGGCTTATACTTAGTACATCTCTTATAATAAGAAGGATTCAGTTTTTTTAGGGTTTCGTTTGTACCCAAAGGGTAAAACGGGACCCTATTATTAAGACTCCGCTGTCCGTCCGTCCGTCTGTCACCACTATCTCATGAACCGTGATAGTTAGACAGTTGAAATTTTCACAGATGATGTATTTCTGTTGCCGCTATAACAACATAACATACTAAAAAACAGAATAAAATAAATATTTAAGGGGGCTCAACATACAACAAACGTGATTTTTTTGTCATTTTTGTCCGAGTCCGACTAGCACTTGGCCGGTTTTTTACTATCCTATTTACTATCCCACTGATGAGTAAAGGCATCCCCTTTTTGCCTTCCAAACATCTCTGTTGTTCCTTTTTCAGAAACGGCACAATGTCATACAAGTTTAGCTGACAAAAATAGTGTAAAAGCACAAGTCTAAGCCATAGCCAATCTAATATGGTATTTGACTGAAAAAATCTAATTAGTCCGTCAGTTAGATTATCAAAAAGTATTGACCCGTATTTTTGCTTTTGTTACGTAAACCAAAATTGACGAAGATACGACACTTTTAAAATTGGGAAAACGTCACAAGCAAGTACAATTTTTACTTGCTTCTGACGTCACAAGCCCCTGGGGCTTACTGTAATCTATCACGGATTTCGCACCAAATTCGCGCAAACAATGCTGCTGCCTGCACCTAAGCCTACCAATTCAAATATTGTTCGGATTTGCACATTAGACTAGGTAGGTAATATCGATCTACCGATTACTTACACTGAAAATTTGTAGATAAATATAAATATTATCCGTTAAAATCGGTTTTGACTGAAATCCGAAAAAACCGAAGTTGAGTCTTAAAAACCGGATTTAAAAATGTCAAGAAAATCCGGACTTTACAGTTATTTTCGAATTTCGAAGAATCCGGATTGCAATCCCTAAGCCCCACTCTCGAGTTTTGATGCGTTTTATATTTCCAAATATTCATAGATTTAACAAAAGAAAAAATACGTGTCCATTATTTTTCAAAACCAACTGGCTGACTAATTTGATTTGCAATTTATTGATGCTGTCAACATGCCTATTGTGGTCAAGATGAGCTCCTAATTGTTGCGGCCATTGCGCTGGCGATTTTATGGTAACCTTACGTATGTGGGTTTTTTACCATATCTATACATATAATAAAATCGTGGTTTAGAAGTAACTAGGAAATTTTTGTCTAGAACTTATAAATCACGCGGTAACGAAACCATAGCGCGATCTAATTCGACGCCAACGCCATCTAGGGAAGTAAAGATTAAACATATGTTTGCATGTTTATGCAAGCATCACGTAAAAAGAGCTAACCCAATGCTGTTGACTTTTATAAACATATATTGTGCTTATCTCCAAGTAACATATTTTTTTTGTTTCATCGCAATCGGTTCACGCATTCAAAAGATATGCAAATAATCAATATCTTCTATACATTTATCAAATCTGTAGACTTTGCGTATCTGTACATAGCAAATATTTTGAAAAAACATGGTTGGGGTGTTAAAAAATAACCAAAAGAACCCATTTTTAACATTTTTGTATTTTGTTTCTTCTGTTTGTTGGTTTGTCTGTTTATCTGTTTATCTGTTTGTTTGTTCAAGCATCACGTAAACACAACTGACCCAATGCTGTTGACTTTTATAAACATATATTGTGCTTATCTCCAAGTAACATATGTGTTTTGTTTCATCGCAATCGGTTCACGAAAGCAAAAGTTATGCGAATTTTAAGTTTTCTAGAAGAACTTAGCATGTATTAGTTTATTTTCAATAGATGGCGTTACGTGTATCAAATAATGTTGCGAGGAAACATTTTACTACGAATAAATCCACAAATTACCTAATATTCATTGTTGAATTGGTACCTATTCTCAGTCTACGAAAGGTCTAATGAAATGCTATCCTTATGAAAAAGGAACTAAGCTTTAACAAAAAAAAAAACGAAGATATTGTTATTTAGAATTTATTAGGTCAATTTCTTATTGTTGTTCACAATAAAATTAATTCATGATGTGGACTAATAGTAGGATTTTTGTTCATTGAATGTTCATACTTTTTGGGAATGCTGATGCCGAAAATAAGGTCCAAATTCAAATTGAAATCGGTGGCCATGATTATTTGCAAGGAAAGTGCTCACCCAGTGCTTTCGTTGAAATTTAGTATTTCGTAATCATTCTATCTACTCAATGCACTTTTTGGAATGTTTTTCTACATTTTATTTTATTTTGTTCATTATTGTCAGAACTATTCAAAGCCTGTCGCCGTCGTTTTATTAAGTTTATTTAATTGAGTTTTTTTAAGCTTTAGGTAATGTTCCAAAGACGTGGCCATGGGGGGAAAGTACTTTAAATATTAAAAATAGCAAATTTCACTCAAAGGAAACTTCATTTCACTTTTTTTTTAAAGTAAGAAATTGCCTTTTACTGATTTTTTTGCCTGAACCGGGAATCGAACTGACAAAGCTTTATGTACCATCCGGTATTATATTATAGCCCCTGTTGATAGATATCTATAAGGTCAATAATAAGGATCAAATCTCTCCAACAAACACACTGTCTTAAATTGAAGGAAGTGCAAGAAATAAGAAGTAACAACAAATAAGTGTTTGAATTGAAATGTACCTAAGTTAGGTAGGTACTTAATGTTACTTTTTATGGTCTTCCATCAATTTCAGGCACTATGTTTATTGGAGCGATCATATCGATTGGTGAAATAAAAATATAGATGATGTTTTTTCGCGTTTGTGTTGGTTCGATTTCCAGATCAGACTTTTTGAAAGCAGTATCTACCTACCTATAACTTATTAAAATTAAATGAAGTCTTCTATAAGTTTTTTTTTAAATATTTAAAGTTATTTTCTATGCCTACCACACCTCGAATGAAATCATAATTTAGTTCGTAGATTGTAACAAGACGGCGTTGTAGCTATTTTTGTTTCGCGATATGGTTTTGTTACATCTTCAATAAAAGTATCAATATTCAATTATAATCCATTTTAGCAAGGAAATGTATAGAAATAAGCAACACGTTTTTAGTATTACGGTTTTATGAATCTTTACGGTCAATCAAGAGGAGCTGAAACTCTACATAAAGAAATGGTTCAAAAGATATAAGTGTCTTAGTGGGACACCTTTGTCTATTATTATAATAAATGGATTATTTAGTTGCTGCGACACAATGTTGTTTTCCGACTTCCACGCGGACGGAGTCGCGGGCACAGCTAGTAGAGAATATTTCTCAGAGTCAATACTACGTAATTGTATGATTGTGCGCCGATTGGATAAGGCCCTCCACACGCTGGCGACTTCATTGCAAGCCTCAAGCCGCTAGAGAATATTTCGCTGAGCTAATGCTGAATCAAGATACATAATTGCGTGATTGTGTGCTGGTTGGATAAGGCTCACAACACGTTGACGACTGCGCGACGAAATATTATAACCGAGTCTATAAAATCGGAGTACCTATGCCAAGCAGGTATCGAATTAACACCATCAACTGTCTGTAGAACTAAAAGCATTTTTGGTGTATTTTAAAAAACAGTAAATCAGGAATGGTTATATACAGGGTGTAAACGAATTCGTGTAATTCCTTCAAATCACATGATCTATTAATGGTATAGATTAACCCCGCACGGGATTTAAATTGATTAAAAATAAAACTCCTTTTTTTAGTTTTTTTTTATTTGACCGATTTCGATGCCATGCAGAAATGAATTAAGGCACGGTAACACAGCTGACGGACACTAATAGCACGATATCGCTACACGCAGTCAGTTAACTTGGGACGCTAAAATTACTCAGATACAGAATACCACGGTTATTTTTTTGAAAACTTTTTTTGTTATTTCTGAAAAAACCTATGCTGAGTCAGTGTCACCAGTAGATCACGCGGTTTGAAAGAAATACACGAATTCGTTAACACCCTGTATAATTTCCCTAATTTTTCAGCAAAACGCATTCGTACTTTTCACTTACTCTCTTTTTGTTTCGAGACATTGTATCCGCATTAAAACAATCCCAATCACTTGCCACAAAATATTTCAATCTACAGAAATTAAATCGCATCGCTCAGTCGCAAGTCTAAAGCCAGCCTTACAAAAGCACGAACTCTTATCCAACAATAGTCAGTAATAACTTTCTTTGTGTTGAAATATAAACCGTGTACGCACATTTTAATCATGCATTGTTGTTCCCGAGGTTAGAGCTAACATACGGATAGACTCGGGTGCCGTTAGGACGTAGGCGAAATTTTCCGGGTCCATTGTTCAATTGACTCTTATGTTGAAAAGAATCGTAAATCGTTTGAGAGCACTTTCGTAAATAGATCGTGTATACCCAGCCTACTGTATATTTAGAGTTTATTTTAGTTGATACTTGTTATTGCCCGTGGATATGCTTGTTTTTCTTTTAAATATTATCTTTTTTTTGGTACCGGGTTGCGGGTTCTAAGCCAGGCACGTACGAATGTGGCTTTTACAATGTCATATGTACTTTCTTAGTTACTCTAAAACGCCACTGATGAAAACATCGTGAGGAAACGTGGACTTAATGGTCTGAAATCGTCAACCCGCAGTGAGCAAGCGTGGTGATCAATGCTCGTTCCTTCTCTTTATGAGAAGAGGCCTTTGCTCAGCAGTAGGGGAGTTACAGGCGAATATTTATTTTATATTAGATCTATAGGGACACTGTTTGGCCCGTAAAGGGGACATGACCACTTTTATATGCATATTTCAAGATGATTGGTGATTGATGATTCCATTATCATGAAGATCGGTTAAACAAATCGACAGCCTTGCAAAGCCACCACAGATCAAGATCAGATCAGATCAAAAGCTTTATCAAAAAGAAGAATAAAATGACTCAACACAGTTTCAGTGCCCTAACACGCTAGGGTACTGAAAACAGTACTAGATATTTTACCACCTCAAAAAACGATATAATTTTCTCAACCCTTTTCGTGGTACACCGTTAATTAACACATTATTCATTTTGGTACCGAATTACTTTGAATTAGAATGTGACGGTACCTATCGTAATTACGATTACGATAATTAGAAAAGTACAGTAATTTTTCGGTAATTCAGACTCTGCAAGCAAGCGGGATCTCGGCGCGGCGGCCTAGCTAAAGCAGGCAAGTCAGATGACTTTCCATCCCGTAGGATATAGCAAATGTAGATTGGGATGAAGGTTGTGGAAGTTCAGTTTTTTGCTAACATCCCTGACACGCCATACAGTTCTAATAACTACCCTATATAATATATATCAAACTCATTTTCCTATTCGAAGATGAGGCCAGCATACGCTGATCTGCTTTCCTTTAACGATAAAATATGAAATGTAATAAATAATAAGTCCTTTGAATGTGGTCGTTGTTATAAAAGTCGATTGAATAAACTTAGACTTTGCTTGTCATCGCGAAGAGATAAATCTAGTATTAGAAACGGAGATTAGGGTGACCAGAATCTCAGTGACAACAAGGATTGTTTTTTTTTCTATTGTACTGCTGTAGGTGGTCCTAGGTAGGGTTGACATCTGTCCGGGTTTCCCCGGATTTGTCCTAGTTTAGGAGGGCGTCCGGGGAGGTTCTAAAAAAATATCCGTTTTGTCCGGTGTCGACATTTAGGTGATGGCAACCCTAGTTCTAGGGGACCCTTCCTACGTAACTGGGCAGTTATTGGCGAGACCTGAAGGGTCTCCAGAATTTACGGTACTTGTAACTTAATCCAGGAAACTCTTGTAAGGAAACCAGGTATATATTTTATGATCTTAGATCTGATCAGTGTACGATACAGGCTGCTGCCCGTCAACCTCCTCCAGCCAATGGGGGGGGGGGGGGGAAGTAAAATACTTAACCTAAGCTAACTACTTGTACTACACTAACAGCATGACTACCTGCAACAACAGCACTAAGGGCGACCCCTAGTGGGACTCGGACCTCGGCTTAGGGCGTTTCTGGCGTACAAGGATTGTTAGACACCGTACACTAAAGCGTAGTTCAGACTACGCTATACTATTTCGCTGTATCGTAAAGCATATTGCGTCATAAGCTATAACTATAGATTATGATGTCCACGCTATATCACAAGCCGGTCTACTATGTATAGCAAGTTATTTGACGGAGATCCGTCAGGTGACGGACGGGGTAGAAATGAGGCGGGGCATGAACCGGAGAATCGTACGATATAGCTCTGAGAATCGCTCAAGTTTAGCGCATACAACAAGTTAATACTCATAGCGATGTGTGAACGTGTCCATATAAAATGAATGCTAAGCGATATCTTTGTGCTATACAATATTTTCTTTATGCTATATACATATTATAGCGTAGTCTGAACTGACTGACTGAATACAAAACAAACAAAAATAAATAAAGGAAAGCGATTTTAGTTTTATTAAAGTAATCAACATTTAAGTACATAAAAATTAAAATTCAAAATAGTGTTGAGAATTTCAAGAAAAGCACGTTCGGAAGCTATTTCCATAAAGAATGTTTTTAAAGTTTTTGTTATTGGATCGCTCATTTTGCTATAAAACTAACGTGATATAAATTTAAGTTTGTCTCAGACAGTTACGGGGCCTGGGAATGCGAAAAAAAATTATTCAGTTATGAAAGATATTTTATTTTGCAAATATGGCTACAGTATGGTCATATAAAAAAAAACAGGTTCGGCCATATTTTACCAGTAGGCATGCAAAATTACATAAAATATTGGAACTATATATTATCTAACTAAACTTTAAACTGGAGTATCTTTATTCGAGACTTCCTTTAATTACTATAGGTACTATCTAACTCAACTTTAAACTAGAATATCTTTAATTCGAGACTTCCTTTAATTACTATAGGTACTATCTAACTAAACTTTAAACTAGAATATCTTTAATTCGAGACTTCCTTTAATCTGTTCAAATTAAAGTTAAAAATTTTATCTGTTCACGAATTCGAACTCTATACTTGTATGTTTAAACAGCAGACGCAATTCAAAATTCAATAGCAAAAGATTGTTTGGGGGCTTGCCATTGTTCTTTAAAACAACAAATCATAGAAACTTTACTACTTAGCTAACGACAAAAACATGATCTTTTTCAGTAAAAAGTTAATCAATAAAAAAAAGATTTTCTAACAAAGATTTAATCTAACAATTCCAAATCTAAGCCAGGCTGCAAGTCACCTAAACTCAAATCACTTAACCCTATTTTTGATCGTTCCTACGATCAAAACAAACCATAGCTCATAATCATAGGCGTATTTTACGACAACAGAACGTGCCCAAACACGGCTGCTGGTGGCAAGCAGCGTGACTAGGCAAACTGGGCCCGGCAAGCTTTGTGGTCGCCCCAGCGAACCGTGAGCCACAATATTTGCCGAACTGAGTGTACTACTAAGGTAAGTATATTATAAGTATAATCCTGTGTGAAACTGGTTTGCTTGTGAATGATACGACTGAAGCTGCTTAGTGAAATGAACTGGCTGATTTAGAGGAGAAATTCTTTCTTTTTTATTACGTTCATTGTCAATTTTGAAAAAGGGACCATGTTTATATCCTTTCTATTATGTTGGTATATCTTTAAGATTATTTAGGGCAGATCTACATAAAGTTGTTTGTATTGTATTTGAGGAAAGAGGTGGCGTCCTTAGAAGCCTCCAGTCCTGACCTGCCACCTAAGATTTATGTGACGTGTTTAGCAATTATGGTTGTAGTTTGCAAAAGTTTCAAGCCAAGTCAGAACTTATCCAGCACAGTTATCGTGTAACTGATTTTGTGTAGCGCCAACTTATCTTGAGATTATCGCCATTATGTAAAAAGTACGTATTGCGTGGTCAGTAAAGCATACACTAGACACAATTGACACACAACGTGTTGGTTGATATGTAGCACAACGTATAGAAGCATGATGAGCGACAACGTGCAAGAAAATGAAACGTACCTACTACTAAATCTTTCAGCGTCATTTCCGCGTCATCTGGTAATATTGCCGAATATGTTGAGCGACACAGGTTGCACGTCAATTGTTGCCTGGAGAATACGAGGCTTTAGTCAGTACGAGCATCGAAATGTCCCATTTGCCATTATACTTATTATTTATTGTAAAACTTGATTGAGACGAAAAGCAGCAGAATTATTAATATGTAAGCAATCCTTACCTACATTTTGAGAGTTTATCGATGATTTGATTCTTCCTTATTAAAGATTAAGGCCCAATTGCATTACAACTTACTAAATACAATTAGCGCTAAACATAATTAAAACATCATTCTGTCTATATCAGCTTCAAACAATTGACTGAAATAGAATGACATTTTAAATAATTATGTTTAGTACTAAATATATGCATTTAGCGAGTTGTTTGCTATGCAAGTGGGACTAATAGCCAAATACTCAAACGCTACGTTATTTTCGTGCTGTCACTGTCACTTCGCTTTAAAATGACAGTGACAGCACGAGACCACAGTAGATATATAAGCTAAGGCAGTACCTCAACTACTTGTTCACATCGATAATTCAGCCCTCATCAAGCTATCTCCCCTCCCCAAGCCCCCGCCAGCAACGCCCTAAGC
The DNA here is from genome assembly GCA_905220435.1 of Amphipyra tragopoginis. Classification (NCBI taxonomy): domain Eukaryota; kingdom Metazoa; phylum Arthropoda; class Insecta; order Lepidoptera; family Noctuidae; genus Amphipyra; species Amphipyra tragopoginis. The sequence continues at coordinate 24,881,070 of HG992008.1, read as the reverse complement.
CGAGGTCCGAGTCCCACTAGGGGTCGCCTTTAGTGCTGTTGTTGCAGGTAGTCATGATGTTAGTGTAGTACAAGTGGTTAGCTTAGGTTAAGTGTTTTACTTCCCCCCCATTGACTGGAAACCCTTCAGATCTCGCCAATAACTACCCGGTCACGTAGAAACGGTCCCTTTGGACCATCTACAGTAGCCCAAGAGAAAAAAAAACATCTGTAATCGCCTGAATTGACATACTCACACATACACGCACTGTATACTGAGTACAATAAACTCTTTATAATGTTCTCTAAGACAGCCGTGACTGACTGCATTGTGAAGCTCACTTAGAGGTCTTGTTGCAGTGCGTGTCTGTGTGAGTGTGCCAATTCAGGCGATTATAGGTATGTAGTTGAGGTACTGCTTTAGCTGATATGTGTATCTACTGTAACGAGATTTAACGACAACTTCAAATTGAGAAGCGATTGAGTATTTTGCCATTAATCTCTCAAAGTTCCAACGCGCTTGGATGTCTTCTTGTTCTTCACAGATTTCTCACGATCTATTTTCCTTACCTACCCTTTCCGTACTGAACTTTGTTTTATAAGTATCTCATTACCTAGTCTTTATCTATTGCTACAACCTTACCTAAGATTGTAAAGGCCATAGCGTTTATGTCCATTGCGAACGAGATGCCTATCAGGCATCGATCAACGTCGCAATCTATAGGTTATGGGCGTGATCAAATTTAATGAGAAGGTACTAAGAAACGGAGTAGTACTGCGATAACATTATCTAGATAATAAGTAACCAGTATTGGTCTATTGATAAGAATAACGTGAATTGTGTTCTGGTGAATAAAAAACTATTTGTATGTAAATTTCGTAAGAGCAGACAAGACAGGGAGCATACATACTAAATATAAACAACATTTTCTAATGATTAGGGTTGTGGGATGGCCATCAGTCTGCAGAAAACCAGAATTTGGTCATAGAAGAAAAAATTACATACATAACAGCCTTTGGACCAATTATACTCAGCGGACTATCAGCGCCCTGCGGGTCCAATATAATAACAGTTTCAGGATGTTGATGGGGCTGCCCTGTTTCTGTAGCGCATCTGGTATGCTCACGCAGGCACACGTCGATGGCTTTCGTGCCATCGTCAGACAAAGATCTGCCTCGTTGCTTTGCAGAGTGCGGGCCAGCTCCAACTCCATCCTGAAGACCATAGCAGGGAGATACGACTCTTCTTTGTTGAATGCCATTGTTCAAAGATGCATGATGAACAATGAATTGGTAACGAAATATTAAGTTTTTATTTTTTTTACTAACATCTAAGTTACTTTGTCTCTTTTTTAATAACAACTATGGATGTTACTCAACCGAATTAAAGATTATTTTATTTATATTTTATTTATAGCATCAAACCTGTATTCCCTGAAGGATTGGGCAGAGGTGTATCTGTATAGTACACCCTCATTTAGCCGTTACGTTAAAGTTCCATGTAATAGTGGCGAGCCTATTGCCATCAACCGGCCACAAATCCAGACTCCGGGCTGCTATTCAGAAATTCTACTCATAAACACCCAATATCGCTTTGCCCGACCTGGGGATCAACGCTCTCACGCTCAGCAGTCGCACTTGCTAGACCAACGAGGCAGTCATCTTCGAAATTACTAAACGGTTGTTACATTTCAGGCCAATGAATAGGTTCTATCCTTCTATTTTCTTAGGCTGTAGTTTCTTTTACGAAATTTAGAAGCTCTTCAGTTTCTGATCGCAAAGTATTGACACTCACATCGTTACCTTCCCACAACATGTTAACTACCTGTATTTCAGGTACACAACGCGACATTCTCATTGGTACATTAAAATTAATTTACTACCACAATTTCGCAACTTCCTGAGCGATAAGCTCATTGTTAGCCGCCATTGTGCGCAATCGTTATGTGTAAATTATAACCGCGGAACACCTGTTCCCTTGTTTGTCATATTATATTAATAACATTAATTAAATTGTTTTGTAATTCGAGGATTAGCTGCGCAATTTTGTGTTGCATATAAATTAGTTTGTGGAACATTGTCAATTACTTTCTTATTACATATCGCCGGGTTAATTAAAAAACCAACTAACTACCCAAATCATGATTTCGAGTAATATCGTTTTGAAAGTTTGTGTCCTAAAATTTCATATACAATCTTATATAAGATAGTATACGACATTGTAGAACACAAACTTAGATAAGATAGTGTATGAAATTTTAGGACACAAACTATCAAAAGGTCATTACTCGAAATCATGATTTGGGCAGTTAGTTGGTTTTTGAACTAACCCGGCGATATATAGCTTTTCCAAGTTATTGGTAAGCTCCACTTTATAGGGTTACTGGTTTTTGGTCACGATCCCATGGCAGGATTGTAGGACATACTATCCACTGTATAATAAAGCAGAAATGCTGTAAAAGTAAACCATTATCGTGATATTATTTTAAATAATCATCAATTCCCTGATGATGATGATTAAAGGTACAATTCCGAACTGAGCTGCCAACGGCAACTGCCGACAGCACGTGCAGCGACTGCATGAATTCACACCACGCACGACACTCGCCACACCAGCGTCACCTCTAGCCGCTGCACGTGCTGTCGACAGTTGCAGTTGGCAACTCGGTTCGGAATAGTACCTTTAAAGTATGACAGTCGTTACGGGTAGTCAGAAGTCCGAAAGTCTGACAACCGGTCTGTCTTAGGATATCGACATTACCCCATTGCGGAGGTTTGATTTTCCCTGCCCTTACCCCACCCCGGGTGAGATCGGCACAACAAGTATTCTCCATTATCCTCTATCAGCCGTCATCTCAGTACTCACACCTTTCTTTCTTTCTCATTTTGGAGTGGCCAAAACACACGTATAAAAAAATGATTTTGGTTATGGTTCACTTTTGCATAAAGCATTACTGGGTTATTAGATAGAGAATAACATGTCCCACAACCCTACTACGGAATCGTGGTCAGTTACCCCGTATAAGAAATGTTTATGATCTCGTCTGTGAATATTGAGTTTTTCCATTCTTAACATGCCACGAATTAATTTTTCAACTACAAACAACAGTTCAAATAATTAGAATATTCAGTACATAGAAGATTATAAGCACCCGGGATTAGCAGACAGCCTCTTCTAACCCCGGAAAACGAATAACTGCGTTATACACATAGGTATCCATTCATAGATAAATTGAATTAGTTTTACAAGGATATAGCTCGTAAAAACATTAGCTATTCAGTAAGGTAATATTGAGATAGGCGAACTGTGGAGAAATCCGTCAAACTCCCCCTCAGAGATAAACCTGTCGTATCTTATTATGTTTTACGATTGTCCTCACAAAAACATTACATGAAAAGGGTATTTTAGTCTCTTTATATCGTACGACACGACTAAGCAACGACTTTATATTTATCTCGTCTAAATTTTAATAGAATCGGTAGAAAGATGGGATTATCATTACATGCTGTTATGGACATGGATTTGTGGTATTGGATTAACATGTGCTATAAAGTCTATAATGTTTATGTATCTACCTATCTACTTAGCCCGTAGCAGTCCGCCACAACTGGACATAGGACAACAGATTAACTAATAGTTCCTGATAGGACTCTCTGAAGCTGTACTACAATACCCTGTCCTCCGCCTTTTCTAAAGGCACCCGTCCGAAAAAGGGCATGCTGTATGAGGACCGTAGAGCCTCTCGCTCCGGTGATGATGTTGACTTTAACCTGGGCAATTCACCTAAGCCACCTTATATCGGTCGTAGAGCGTCATCAGTCTTGGCACAGGCCATTTTAAAGCCACATGTTCACTAGTGAATAATGTTTCGAATACTGTAACGCCACGTAAAAGTTTCTAGAAATAATGTTTTGGAACTTTTATCATCATAAACTAACAGTAGTTAGTGTGCGCCGTAACATGTATCAATCAATGTTTCAGAAAAACGTATGTTCTTCTTTCTGATACTGTGTTTATAAAGAAATGTAAATCTAACCAGTAGGCCTAGCACGAATGTTGTGACGTTTGGTAACGTAAACGTAACGTTAACGCGAGCGAATTTTGAATTGGAAATACTCGTTTCGCACATAGTATTTAATCGAATTGAAAACTTTATTCATATCTATGTATGATACAAATTGTGGCTGTCGCATAAATTTAAACTAAAATGCTATAGAATAGTTGTATTTTCGATTTAAAATTCAACACATTAACGTTACGTTTACGTTACTATACGTTAAAATATTCGTGCTAGGCCTACTGCAATATTTAATCATAGTAATACTGTCGTCTATTCTAAATGTCCCTCAAAAGGGCAACTAACTCGTCTCCCTAAAGATTCAATTTGCAAGGGCGAGATTCGCGCAGAATAAAAAATAAAATATTATCCTCCACTTTATAGGTCAACCGTAACCAAACGGGGAAAGGGAACATTTAGATGAGGATTTGAAGAGTCTTTGATAAATGGACTGGTTGCCGTCATAAAAATACCCAATTATCATGCTCTCTTTTTTGGAACGTAGGTTTTATTACGTCCTCACTGAATTTAGTTACGAAATAATTTCTAAACGACGAGGTAAGTGGTGCTAAGCCTTGATCTAGTGGAGACTATTGACTATAAAACGTAGCCTAGAATGTCCAAGAGTCGATGGGTTGATCATGAAGAAAATTGTAGGGCTAAAGTGAATTCGTCTCGCGTAGTGCCGTGCCGGACTTAAAGAATAGCACTACCCCATCTCTTCAGGTGGGTGTCGTGAAAGGTGACTAAGGGATTCTCTAGAGCAGTCTTTCCCAAAGTGGGCGATAACGCCCCCGGGGTTGTGGGCGCTAGAGGCATACAGGGGGGCGGTCTTCTTCTATCGTGTCGGCACGAGCTATAGAAGAATAGGTCATGCCGTGGTGAAATAATTATCCAGTCAGCAAGGTTGGTAGCGGGGCTGACTGCCCAGGGTGCGCCGGACGTAGGTACTTTAGTATCGTCACTCGTGGAGGCTCTTTTAATGCACCCCAGTGTGTGGCGGGGGGCGGTAAAGGGCGGTAAAAGTAATGATTGCAATGTGATTTTTAAGATGTGTTAAAGTTAAAAATATTAGAGGGCGCTAGAAAATAATTGATTCTCAAAGTGTATGTAAGTAGATGAAATAAGTTTGAGAACCTCTGCTCTAGAGGATGGGCAGCAGCGTTCTCTGAGCACTTTAACAACCATACTGCGATCGCTAACCCGCCTGCCAAGCGTGGTGATTGCGGCAACCCCCCCCCCCCTTTGGGGGGAGGCCTATGTCCAGCAGTGGACGTCTTTCGGCTGAATGATGGTGATGATGATGTAAGTGAATGCGATTCGCATTAGGTTGAAAAAAGTTACGTAAGCAAAGAAAAGCCTTGCTCATTAGTCGGTAAGTTCAGGCTACAAAATGATGACTCTATGATCCTCTGTAAATGATTGATAGGACTTTGATATTCCAAACAAAGACACAGCTTTTCGTCGCATACTTAGGAATATTATATTTTAGAGAAAACTAAATAAAAACCTATTTATTTAGGATTTTATAATACACCGAATATACACCGTGTTAAAAATAAACTCATTTTTTTTATTTCATTTTTAGAAAGTAAAAAAAACGTGAATTTCGAAAAGTGATTCTACGAAAGTTGTTAATTAATTTCCGATATCGAGTAATCCCTCAGAATTATTAGACTACATTTTATAACATTCTGTATATCATATCACAAAAACCTAAATAAATAAGTTATTATTATGTTTATACATACATCATTTTATGCAACATGTCTTAAATAATACTGAGGATTGGAAGGATATCATCGAAGATTCGGTCCCATTTGATTAGGGTCAACCCCAAACCTATCTAGGTTTTTTTACGTTAGATTTTATTTTACAAATATCCTTGCGTCAATTTCCCTATCTGCCTTATAAAACTAAAAGCACATCATCGGAGTCTAATACCATTTAGCTCTATCAACAAATTCTAATAATAGCCATGTCTTTAACCCCTTCAGTCGCATTCACACTTACAATTACCACCAACAGCCCGTGAATTGTAATTCATCCCCTACGGCACGCTAATTAAGTAAATATGGCGGAGGACACACGTGAGGGAGTTGTCACACACTCATCATAGAAACAAAGGCGATATGGTGTCACTGTCATATGTAAATTTACATTTTCTAAGGGTACAATACATTTTTGTATATTTATAACTTTCGTTCTATTTGAATGTGTTTACGTTTATATTTATGATGAGTTACGATTTACTCACGTGCATTTTTCGGGTCTGCTCGACTAGTTTCGGACCCTAAAGAAGCCCTTAATCATGAGCTGAACACGCGGCGAGGTCGCTGGTCAGGCAATCCCGAAAAACGCACGAGAGTAAACTGTAACTAATCATAAATAGGTAACTACAATACATGTTGGTCTGTAAGAAGTAAGGGTTGCCCAGTTTTCCCCATTTTTTTTATAGTCCATCTGGGCAGACGAAGGGTTATATCGGACTCTCACCGACTAAAATCACCATGGTATTCCTCCAACCTTTGGTCAGGGACGCGAAATTCGGTCGCGCATTCACTGGTAAGTCCAGCTTTTCTCGATCTCAACTGTGGGCTAGTGACAAGCCGAAGCATCCTTGGTAAGAACTGGCTTTGCTGTAAGCAATTACCCAGCGCATTGGCTATGCTGATTATTGTTACAATCGCAGGGATCAGGCAACCAAGACACTACGTCATATCAGCGGAAGCAATGATGTCACTATTACTTTTTTTTATAATTTTTATGTTTACAGTTGATTAATCGATTATTATTGTTTAATTATACTAAGTATAAATCACTTTAACCAGATTTATGTAATGTTTAGCTTAATTACAAATAGACCTAACAATGTATCGAGTTGAGCAGTAATATCGAGTAGTATTATTTTTATGTTGGTAACACTGATTTTTAATAACTTATAAAATAACATGTAACAGTCATTGTGGGCTGATTTTGCTGTGAAACAATCAATAAACAACATCTCTCAACGTTTCGTGTGATTTCATTCGCCGTACATACACTCAGTTTCATCGAAAACCTCATACCACGCCTCTTCTCACAACCCCTTCGTCATACTATATCTCTTTTTATAGCAGGGGGAGTCTACTTTTCACACAGCCTATTGCACCCAAAATTTGTCGTGGCCTATACGAGAGGACGTCACACATAGCACGTTTTGTCGTTGATTGGGTAGGTACTAAGTAAAAATCAAAAACAGTTTTTTTTACTACTTCTCTTTAGCGTACAGAAAAACTGTCGCAACAAAAAAAACACTATTATCATGTGCTATCTCTTTATAATGTGTTTCGTTTGTGTCAAATAAACATTTTTTCTTTCTTATCTTTGGAAGTTTCTAGTCAATCGTTAGCTCGAAGCTCCCGAAGACCAGCCTCAACTGTATGGCTCCAGTGATAGCTGGGTCGACCCACGAGACGTCGCCCCGTCGGCAGGCCTATTTTTTTTTTGAAAGAACTTTCTCCCATTCGTATCTCTATGCACATTTTGAGCATTTTGAAGCACCACGTCACGTGTTTGTCACTACCATGTCTCCGTTTCCACGATCCGCGTGGTGATTGAATTAGTCAAAGCTGAGCAGTGTGAGTACACAGCGGGATACGCGTCAGGTATCAATTTCATTATGTTGCACCCTTAAGGTTAAAGACCTGTGTCACGTATGTTTGTCGTTCATTGGTAGAATTGTTAATTTTTCAGCAACGTTTTTGTTTATGTTGAACTCTGTTTAGTTGGTTTCGGTTATCTGAAGGGTCCAAGCGAACCCTTTTGCTCTTAAAGTTATCCATCCGTCTCTGCCACTCTCCTGTATTATAAGTAAGTAATTGCTTTGAGCAAAAACACAAATTACCCAAAATCGGAAACGAATACACCAAATAAAAATACAAAATACGGAAATATCCTGGTGCCAATACTGTTATAGATTAAAAAAAAATTGGTAGATAAAAAAACATGTTCTTTCGTTACCGTTGAGTGATCGTATCTAAACTACCTAATAACGTCACAATAAAAAAATAAGCAAACATTTTTTAGGAAAAAAATTATTGTTTTGTGGAACATTTTGATGACACGCAAAAATTAATGAAAGCACGGCGATACAGCTGACTGGCACGAGTAGCGCGATATCGCTTCGTGCGGTCAGTTAACTGGAGGCGCTAAAATTACTCAGAAATAGAAAACAAGGTAATCAAAGAAAAACTTTATCTTAAAAAAACAGTGCATGGTCAATCTGCATCACCAGTAGATCACGCGGCTTAAAAAAATACACACTGTATAAAGCCTCTCCTGGTCTCTAGTAATCCAATAAACCTATTCATTATTAATCCCTATCTGCCACAAGCGAAGCAACTTGTCCAAACATAGTTCTAATATCTTTACGTTACAGTATTTCATTGATCTAAATCGCTTACGGTGACCGGATTAGGGGCGGTCTAACGAGTGCTAGAGTGCGAAAAAAGTAACAAACACACAGACACACACACACACAGACGTAACCGGGGTGCGTCTTAATACGTCATTAGCGAACGATTGCTGAGTGTTTTTACTCTGTGTCGATTCAGGGCTGGCAAAAATGAAGAAATTATCATATAATGAGATTGGACCGTTTGCTTGTTTATTGTGACAGAGTTGCTTTGTAAAGGTTGTTGACCTTCACTAGTATCTCACCCTTATCTCTCTTTCTTTTACTCTTTCCGGAAGAAAATGGGGTACATAAAAAGAGACGATATTTAAGTAGGTACGTCCGGCGCACTCTGTGCAGTCAGCCCCGCTACCATCTTTTTAGACTGGCTAATCTTTTCACCACGGCATCAGCTATTGCCATCATCATGGCATCAGTTCTTGTTGACACAAGAGAAGAAGTGAATTACTTGGAATTTTAGTTGCTAGCTTAGATTAACTGTTTCCCACTGCTAGTAGCTCATTTTACGAATTTTAATCATTCATAATTTTTCGCCAGTTAAGTTATTTTTTCGCAAATATATTTTAATGCCGCTCGGTTTAGTATTAAAGTATCTCATTAACAGTCTTCCATATATTATTTATTCGCCCGATTAATAATTCCCCGTTACTTGTTTATGATTAGTTATGGTTTTCTCACGTGCGTTTTTTGAGGTTATCCGACTAGTTTCGAAACCAATATGAGCTGAACACGCGACGAGGTTGCTACTCGAATAGTTACTTGCACTTTTTGGCCAATTTCTCTCGCATCGTGGACAAATATTTTTGGCAATTTCACCAATATTTTCACAACATTCCCGAACTATTGAAGGATAATATTATCTCACTTTTTCATCAATTTTCTCCTGTAAAAGCTTTCATTCGTGTAAAAGTTTTCTGTTTGAACGTGACTCCACGCATTTTTCGATCACGCACGCACGTAATGAAAAGAAATATTTTATACATCATATATTATTATGTAGCACCGTGATGGTCTCGACTACGAATTCTGAAGCGCCTGTACAATCGGGGACTTGAAATGTTTACCACCCTGAGGTCTACAATTATAATAATAATAATAAATCTTTATTGTAAAAATAAACTTACATTTGACACTAGCTTCCACACTAGATTTCCCTGTGTCGTGGAAGCTAGGCGAAACCACTACATAAAATAAACATATTAACAAAATAAAATAATACAATACAATATAAAACTTACAAAACTAACAAAAATGCTATACAGAAACAATAAAATATTAACACTAAATCACACGAGGAGTCGGCGTCGTGTGTCGTGCGGTCTCTGGTAGCCGGCCCCGAAATCGTCGGAACGCTACACCTCTCGGCCAAAATTCCTCCTTCATGAACGTCGACAGCTGTTCAGTCGGCACTCTCACCACAAAGGAATTGAAATTAACATTGTGGCGAGACTCCAACCGTTCGACCCTCAGGGTGGAATTGGTCTTCACTCGGATGTACTTTACAATCTCCTGGGCCTTTGTAGAGTAATGTAGCTGAGACACGTATAGCAGCGTCGTTGGTATAGCAGGACGCAGCAGGTGATTCGGTCCGGTCAATTGCTTGCAATGTGCAACTTTTTCATAAGGTTGATATGACATAAGTTGATATGACATCTTAAACCTTATTGCGCACAGTGTGATAAGGAATAGAAATTGAAATCTGATAAACATTTCGAGTCCGCGACCGTACACTATGTCCGATCCGAATCCGAGAATCTGAACAAGCTGTATTACTATTTGTTTGAATGGTTGTTCACTGCATCTTCATACATTTTGAGCTTTTTTGTAAAGGGGATCGCATAATCTACGACTTTGTTCAACTATTATGGCGATATAGTGCGTTCCATACACGAAGATGCGCCCCTCTCTTTGTCTAAATTGCTACAATGCAAAAGTGTGCATGATAAGTTGCTATTGTGTTAGTTCTGTCGCCACACGATAGTTAGATGTGTGCATACGCACACTAATATAATATAATAACAACAGATGTGTGCATACGCACAACGCAGATACCTCTAACAAAAAGGAGAGGGGCGCGTCTTCGTGGATGGAACGCACTATAACACTTATCGTTCAAGAGATTTTTAAGAATAATACATTTTTTTGACGTTTGAAATTTCATTTTTAATGATTTATTTAGGGTCTGGTATCTTTACCTACTCTAAAAAGGCTACTCTACTCTACTCTACTAAAACTCGTGGCTAAATAATTACAGCCGCATAGACCGATCCTCCGGGTTAAGCCACGCTTGCCGAGGTTGGTCTGTGGATGGGTGACCATTTACCATAGCGAGTTTCCTCCGTGCCTCGGAAAGCACGTAAAGCCGTTGGTCCCGGCTGTCATTTGTAGATCTTTGACAGTCGTTACTGTTGGTCAGAAGCCAGAAAGTCTGACAACCAGTCTTACCAAGAGCATCGTATTACCCAGTTACTGGGTTGTGGAGGTCTGATAGGCAGTCGCTCCGTGTAAAATACTGATATTCAGCTGCATCCGGTTCGACTGGAAGCCAACCCCAACTTAGCTGGGAAAAGGCTAGGCAGATGATGATATCTTTACCTACTCTACTCTATTTGAATGTCTATTTTAACTGAACTAATATTGCAAGAGACAATAACAAAAAGGTTTCAGGAACCATGGAGTTGCTTGCTGGCTCTTCTCCATCGGAAACGACTAATTGGAACCGTGCACCTAAATTCAACTTTTTCTAAGCGCCTGTAATGGTTTAAATGAAAAGAGAAAGACTTTTGGATCATAACTATTCTGCAGCGACTGTGTCTAGTAATTTTGGCAATGTTACATCCCTCTTCAAACCAAAGAACTTCAGTTCAATAGAACCTAAGGTTCTTATAAAAATAGAAATTAACATTACAAACCGAACATTCGAAGGCGTCAACCCTAAAATGCCCGTGGGACGATATCGCTTCGCTAATTCTAGCCGTGATTTATATGTTCACGCGGAGGCGGCCCGGGCCAGCGGATTACTTGCCCGGATTACGCTGACTCGGGTTCGACGCCCCGGTAGATAATGGCAGAATAAACCGCGAATCCCCAGAAAGAAATCGGAATGGATTGGACTGTGATTGCTTCTTTGTAAATGTAAATATTGCTCTTTTTCTTCGATTTCGAGTGATAAATTTGTCGGGGTGTCTTAAAGAGATTTAAGTGTTTTCTGTTCTGCCTTGTTATCCGGTTGCTTTGTTTCTCAGTGGAGGATTTCGAAATAGCTCAGTATTTAATTAGTATACAGAAACAAGCGTCGGTAGAGGCGTTAAACTATTAAAACATATTTTATTTTTATTTTATTGACAATATCGTTGGTTTAGTGATCGCATGCGTTAGGTCCTGGGTTCGATCCCCAGGTCGGGCAAAGTGTTGTTGGGTTATTCCGAGTGGGATTTCTCAGTAGTAGCCCGGAGTCTGGATTTTTGCCCCGTTGATTGCAATAGGCTCGCCCCCTATTACAAACATATGGGACTTTAAACATAACGGCGAAATGAAGGTATACTATATACCTCTGCCTAACGCTTTGGGGAATGCAGACGTGATGTTATGATGATGATTCAAAAAATAAATTATGACACAGTTACAATTTAAGCATTTAATTCGTTATTTTTTGTTTTCTCTATTTAGGTACTTATTAAAGGGTGTGTGACAGTTCACCTTCCATTAATGATGATCATAAATGCAATTCACATAGAATCGTCATCCTCAAACATGTTGAGAAAAATCACAGGTACACAATGTACAAAGTCACCATCGTTAACAAAAATATGTTTACACAAAATATTGGCACTTTAAACAAGTCTAATAATAAATTGATTTAACATAAAAATATAAGTTTGAAAATGGAACACGCGACTTCGAAAACGTCGACCTGAAAAACATCAAAACAAGAAAATATTCCTGTCCGATATCACATAGGTGCGGTGATATCCAGAATATAGCTGTGGCGTATGCCACAGTGGTTATTTAAGCTGGCCTAACAGGGCAGGATGCGACCACGGCTATACTCGGAATATCACCGCACCTATGTAAAATTCTCTGGTGTTTAAAAGTTTCTGGTTTAGAGACCAATCCAAGGACACCTCATTTGTTGAAATCGGTTCAGTAGTTTAGGTTGTGCGAGCATACAAACTTACATAATTAATGGGTTACTATTTCGAAATTTAAAAAGTCCTGACAAAAAGCTGGACGTTTGTCAAAAAGTCCGGACAATTCAAAGTCACAAAATTAAATAATTGATTGTTTAAAGTTGAATTAAGAGTATGTAGTTTAATAAAGATTGAAGACTGATTTAACACTTACATTTTATTTTTAAGTAATTTAATGCGAAAATTAAACATTCATTTTTTTTCCATCTGAGTAAAAAATCCGGACGAATTAAAAAGCCGGGCGATGTCCGGATGAAAGGCCGAAAGTCCGGACATGTTCGGATAAATCCGGACGGATGGTAACCATACATACATAAAGATCAGACCACGATAACATGGCACGCTCCTCCAACATCTGTGTTCATTGTGTGTGTGCATATGCCAACGAGTCACCAGAGAATTTTCATCTCAACAGGAAGTGCGATATATAATATTGCCAGATTTTGATTGACTGTCACATATTAAAAGCACTTTTATATCTTTTGTTCTATAATATTTTTATAGTTTATCACAATATATTTATGCAATATTTATGCATTATTTATCGACACATTTTAAAAACACCATCCACATAAACAAATAATAAAATATATATTTAAAATTACCTTCGTCCGTGTGTCACTGCAGGGGTACCAACTGAAAATCAGCGTTGGGTGTTTGACGCCCAGCATATGCTGACGTGGTGACCCTTTCGGCATGGACATGCTCGACGGCATAAAATATATATGTGTTTCTTTTATGTTTTTGTTTTTATGTTTTATTGTTTATGCTGTAATTGTGTCCTTAGCTGAATAAATTTGTTTTCTTTCTTTCTTTCACCATATTTGTGTTTGATATTTAGTAGATTTAATGCTCAACTAGTGCATAATTAAAGTGTGTCATTCATACAAACCTCCAAACGGTACCATACCAGCGATTGGGGTTACTTTGATATCAAGGGGCGACATTGATAGTTACAAAATATATTGCATTTGGTCATAAATCTCTGTAAATATAACTTTTGCATTTTAACTTAACTGTATAGGCAACTTTGACAGTTTTCCTATTTTACCATAGGTACGGTATAGAGGTTTCTGCGAAGTTAGTTGGCGAAGATAAAAAATACTAAATCACACCCCTGATTATGTACAAAATTCGAGTCCTAATTGGGGCTACTTTGACACTGAATATAAAACAGGGATTATCAAAGTAAAAGCTTACGGTCCGACTTTGATAAGGAAATTTCTCCTTTTTTTGTATCAAAAACTATGCTCTGTCGTTTTTTTTTATCTGGTCTATGTAATTTTATCTCAGTTAATTCAATCTATCTGAAATATTTTTGATATTGCAGCTAAAAGCGAAAATAAATGAGATACAAACACATGAAGCTCAAAAAATTGATCAAAGTAACCCCGTTATACGGTACTGTTAATTAGCGACGTCAAGGACGTGAAAGGGCGTGCCCTATTATCGTTGTTGATTTCTATCTAACCAGTGAGCTTCATAACCCTTCCTCTCTGCCGCAGTCGGGTAAAAAATAAGATATTACCAGAACATCACCCGTCAGGCAATGAACAGTGATGTATCATCCGCGAACAATACCACTTTACATTTGTTGCTATTAGTACAAATGCTGAAAGAAAGCATTGCATTAGTGAAGATGTAAATACAGACATGTATGAGACGTTGCAACTGTCGTGTTTGTATTTTTAAACTTCTACGTCAGCGCATGGTTGGATTCTGAAAGCAAAATGAATGTTTCACGAACATAGGTTTGTTTAACTTTTATACAAAAATTGATTTACTAGCCACAGTACACTTATACAACGTTATTTTTAGTTTACAAAAACCGAGACACCTTAACAAGATTTTCATCAGAACTGCCTGAATTTGTGTTTTTTTTTAAATAAATCTCCAAGTTACACCGTAGTTTATGTCGCGTTAAGTTCCCTAGAAAGTGTGAAATGCCTGAGATGTGCTATGCAGGGGTTGTCTAATACAACGAAACTGACCGAGCGGACCATTTCAAGCCTCAAGGTGTCTATTCCCGTCAATTGTTATGGGTAGAAACCTACTGAAACAAAATTGAAAAAAAAGGAAAAATAATAATAATAATTGTGGTGTAAAAAATATGTCAATCGATTCTCCTAGTGATTCTGAACAAACTAGTTTCAGGTTTAGTAGTTATATACTAAAACTAAGCTTGTATACAACATGTAATAGGAATAACGCAAAGACTCAATCAAACACCCCAATTAGATCATAATAAACCGAAAATTTACGTTTACGTGCTCAAATTAATACAAACTAAACTAAATCTAAAGTAAAAACAAAGAAAAATTATATACTACACTAAACTAAGAATATAAACTAAAGGAGTGCATCAAAATATTCCTCCGCATCGCTGTCCACTGGAAACGTGCCCAGAAGGCTGGCAGCGTTGCCACGTTGTATGGCAACGCTAATTCTCTGGCCGAAAAACAAGCCAGCCCTCTGGTCACGTGAAGTGTCGACCAGTCTTTTTCCTATTTCCTTAAAAAGGAGACGCGCACTCGGACCCCATGACCCGAGCGTTTCCACCCCAAACGGCTCAAAGTCATAGTTTCCTACGATGTTGCTATATTTGCGCCGTTTGAGGGTCTCCGCAGCTGCAGCGGCAGTGCCAGCACAGCCCGCCGAGCTAGGAAGATGGGATGGAGCAAGGGTGTCGACACAAGTTGCGTCCCACACCAGAGGCCTACCCATCTTCCATGGCAACAACGTCATGCCGTCAGGTCTCTTGCCATCGTCGCGTACCAAGCCATTAGGCTCCAATACAGCTGGCACGCCGGCGGTGACAAGAGCGCGACGGATTATGTCGTTTAAGTTCGCGTGCCGTGCTATGCGACCTGCACTCCAGCAGCAAGACAGGCCATGGTGTCCGAGGCCGTCGACAGCTTCGCCGCAGTGGCACCGATGCGGAGCAACACAATGAGCACCTACGCGTAGGCATGTAGCGAGCCGAAAGCTGGTATCATCCAGCATAGTACCTATGCTGGGTGAGGGAAGTGCCTGAAGCCAAAGTCCCGACTCCCATTCACCCACAGCCAGCAGACGAGCACGCTCAGCAGTATTGGTGGACGTGTTAATTAAATTATTCCGTACCAACCTGCAGAGCGGCTCATCCCACTGTCTCTGTGAAGATGGGATGACGGGCAAATCTGTATTTGGGCAAGCCATTTTCCAGGCGTCTACAGCATCGGTCAAACACGGCACTTCAAAGTCAACCAGTGAGGAAGCCAAGATTTTCCTGGTTAACTTTTCTGTACTGTGGACCGAGGACAGGAACGCCGGTAAACTTACACTGGAAATTTTTCGAACGCCAAACGTGCTCAAATATTGTTTATTTAATATAATAGTATTTGTTTTAATCGATAACTTCATTTAAAATTCAATCCAATGGCGTTAACTCCTTAATTAAAAGATTGAATAACAAAATAATATTTTAGAACAAAAACACAAGTGGGTGAATTCGATTCATTAACTGATTTTTAAGCTACTTACTATCAGAATTTGCGTTCATTATGTTACACGTTGTATGTATATGAACTGTGCTATAGCCAAGCTGTATCAAATGAAAAAAAATGTTTCATTTTGTTTTCATACATTCAGCTTAACCATCCATCACCTGCGAGTTCATTGATAGCACAAGCACAACGCGCTGATGCATGGTATATTGTATTTATAGGCACTTCGAGCGCTGACAACCGTTTTTCAATAAAACCACAACACGATTTCATGCAGTTCTGCACGTATGCAATGTCTGCTTTTAAATATTTGGTGACACGAAATGATTCATGGTTTAATATTTTGTATGTTGTTGTATTTTGTATGTTTTTTCTTCACAGAATAAAGACTAGGAAGCGGTGAAGGACGGGTGTTTGTGGGAGCTGTCTTTTGTAACATGGAAGTTCAAAAAGAACTATGACGAGTCCTGACATAGTGGCCATTCATTTCGTAGATTGTAGCCGTAAGGTACAGGGGCCTAATTCTCCTAAAATAAATCTTGATAAATCACAACCGAACCAAGGCCGAACCGTTCATTCAGACAGTTCTCAATTTCAAAAGCTATCAAATTGTTTGACACAAAAAACAAAATCAATCATTTTGAAAGTTTTCGAAAACACAAACTGACTGACGGTTGTGGTTCGATTGCGTTTGGCAACAATTTATTTTAGGAGAATTAGGCCCCTGCTATCGGAAAAACGTAAACGACATCATCAAAAACCATAAAATAGCTATATTATACATGTTTTGTTTTTCAAAATATTTGATACTAGCTTTTGCCCGCGGCTTCGCTCGCGTTAATTTAGAATTTGACAATCAACTCTTAACACACTACTAAAGTTTCTATAACAATAATTCAATCATGATTCGAAAGACACGTGGCGCCATTGTTGTTTTCCTCGGGAACAGTACTTTTTTCGGTATGAAAGGTACCCTATGTCCGTTACTGTAGACCTGACAACGTACGAGATTTGCAAAACAGGATGATCGGTTCAGTGGTTTAGGCGTGATGAAATGCGAAAGTAAGTTTGTTTGTTTGTTACCTTTAACAAACAAACAAACTTACTTTCGCATTTATAATATTAGTTAGGATTAGGAAATTAGGCTTCTTTGCATGGTAACGTTTTCTGGAGAAACGTCTGGACGATTTTGAATAAATGAGATTTGAAGTTGCATTCATATCAGAACTGTACTTTCTTTGTCGTTTATAACGGGTAAAGTCGTACTTATGTTGAACGAACTTTGTACTTATTGTATTTGTATCTTACGTACTCACCTAACAGACGGTGATCGGAGTATCATCAAAGCCGATATTTAATTGTATAATCACGTTCAAACTGTCGCATTAGCTAGCGGCCGCTTTGTCCGCTTTCGACTTACATAATATTGTAAGGATACTCAAGCTAAGATCTAAAGTTACAAGAAGCGATTATCGCCGCCTTAGAGTGAAAACCTCGGGAATACATTTTGGTTATTTTTATTTTATCACGACTTATAGGTACTACATTTATAACAGGTTCACTGTCCAGGCTCAATCAATCTGCCTAGCCTTTTCCCAACTATGTTGGGGTCGGCTTCCAGTCGAACCGGATGCAGCTGAATATCAGCATTTTACATGGAGCGACTGCCTATCAGACCTCCACAACCCAGTATCTGGGTAATACGATACTCTTGGTAAGACTGGTTGTCAGACTTTCTGGCTTCTGACCAACAGTAACGACTGTCAAAGATCTACAAATGACAGCCGGGACCAACGGCTTTACGTGCTTTCCGAGGCATGGAGGAAACTCGCTATGGTAAATGGTCACCCATCCACAGACCAACCTCGGCAAGCGTGGCTTAACCCGGAAGATCGGTCTATGCGGCTGTAATTATTTAGCCACGAGCTCCTCTCACTTCACTGTCCAGGCTCCAGAGTGGGAATGGTCCATAAGTCCAGTTACGTTTTTATCCTTATGATGTGTCCTGCCAAGTCCGCATTAAATTAAAGACTTTCTTCTAACGTCCATAGTGTCAGATGGCTTAGAAATTGTACCGGCAAACAGACCACATACGGTCTGTGGACTGGTGTGGAAGTTGCTCTACAGACCGTATGTGGTCTGTGGTCAGTGAACCTGATAAGAGAGCCGCTCTATGCGAAATTATTTTGTAGGTAATTAAGCCTTTATTGGGTACAACTGGCGAGGCGTAAGTTCACATAGAATCGATTACCAAAAAGCAGTATAAACCGGTTTAAACCAAGCAAAGGACGCGTCTGCATTCATTCTCACACGAATGCAAAGCTTAGGCCTCGCGGACGGTATATAACATTCATAATAAATATAATTAGCTACCTTTTGGCCGCGACTACGTCCACGTCAAAACCCACAGGAACCGTACAATGACCAAATGCATTCCCGAGGTTTTCACTCTAACGCGGCGTCTTACGTAGGCGGTTCAAAGCGACGCGAATTGCGAAGCGAGATAATGCGGTGACACGCGAATTCAGTGCGAAGCGGCGGCTTTTTCCTACGAGCTCGCGAACCGCCCGCCACGCGTCGCCGTCATTCAGTAGCACTGTACGGCAAAGCATCCAGTTCGCGCGAAAATATCAAGCAAACTTATCGCGTTCGCTTCGCTTCGCGCCGCGTCGCACCGCACTCCACGTGCGTTTGGTCACGTAGACCACTTCAATAGGTATCGACTATTTATTGTCTTCGCGTCGCGCCGCGCCGCTTCACGTTACTTCTAGATCGCTCACGTAGAATGCCGCGTAAGGCGACATTATTGTAATCTGCAATCTTCATTCTATGAAAACCACGCTTAGAAATACATCAAATTCAATGTCTTTCTTTTCTATGTCAATGCCAGAAATCATCTTTTTAACCAAATGATCGATGGCAGTCAAAATGCCTTTTTGACTGCCTCGTTGGTCCAGTGACCGCAAGCGCAACTGCTGAGCGTGAGGTCCTGGATTCGATCCACAGGTTGGGCATAGTGATATTGGATTTTTCCGTGCGCAATCTCAGTAGCAGCCCGGAGTCTGGATTTGTGCGCTGTTAATGTTGATGTAACTTCCGTCGTCCAACATAGTACCTATGTTGGACGACGGAAGTGCCTGAAACCATAGGCCCGACTCCTATTTACCCACAACCAGCGAGCAAGCACGCTCAGCGGTTGTGATTGACGTGTTTATAAGTTTATTCCGTATCACAACGCAGAGCATCTCATCCCACTGTCTTTGGGAAAATGGGTTGACGGGCGGATCTTTATTCGGGCAAGCGATTTTCCAAGCATTCAAAGCCTCGGTCTTCTTCTCTAGTGTCAGCACGAGCTTTACGAAAATAGCTCATGCTGTGGTGAAAAGATTAGCCAGTCAGCAAGGTTGGTAGCGGGACTGACTGCCCAGGGTGCGCAGTAGTTTAGGTTAAGTAATTTACTTCCCCCCCATTGGCTGGAGACCCTTCAGGTCTCGCCAATAACTGCCCGGTTACGTAGAAGGGATCCCCAAGGAACATCTAAAGCAGTACAAGAGAAACAAAAAATCGGCGTTCTTGTCAAAGACGTCAAAGTGTGAAGATCAAATGATACCTTACTTACTTACTGTGTAATTTTGGATAAAATGGTTACACTTCAGAAACAAGTGTAAGTACAGATTACATCATTATACATAGAATAATTGGAAATATACCGAGTATATTTGTGATTTATGTTGAAAGAAATAATAAACATTTGTTTATACTGCAATTAGTTTTCTATTGTGAATCTTTATATTCTGAACTGGTGGCCAACATGTCTTATACTATTCAAAGACAAAACCAGACGGATGCGCTTACAATTTGCATGTTCTAAGAGAAAACAACATAAAACATGATGAAATGTGCCTTTTACAAACATCGTAAATATTTAAATTATTAACTTACAAGCCATCACACGCCGGCAGCCATTCTGTTAGCCACTACATATCAGTAAGAGGCACTAAAAAGTTATTACTTTGGTCTACCTTCGCGACCTCAAGAGAATTCAATCTTGTGGATGTTAATGCTATAGGTAATAAAATATAGCTAGCTCACTGGTTAATTTTGAAATAACGTGAAAGAGCCTCCACGAGCGACGATACTTAAGTACGTCCGGCGAACCCTGGGCAGTCAGCCCCGCTACCAACCATGCTGACTATCTTATCTTTTCACCACGGCTTATGCTAATTACGTATAGCTCGAGCCGACATGACAGAAGAAGAAGTACTATTAGGCGATGACGTCATATTCTGTACACTTCGTAACAACCACTCTGTACTGTGTCCGTTTCTTTTGAAAAAACCGGATAATGCCTACTGAAAAAACTTTATAAGCTGGTATCTACCAATCTCCGTTCCGTGTAGTGGACGTAAAGAATAGCACTTCCCCATCTCTCCATGGGTGTTGTAAAAGGCGACGAAGCGATTCACTAGAGGATGGGCAGCAGCGTTCTCTGAGTACTTTAACAACCATACTGCGATCGCCAACCAGCCTGCCAAGCGTTGCGATTATGGCAAACCCCCCGAACATGGTTTGGTGGAGGCCTATGTCCAGCAGTGGATGTCTTTCGGCTGTATAATGATCTACTTCAGTTTTGTATCGTTTTAACACTTTTTTTTTATCATGGTGAAATCCTCATGGATTCCCTTCGTCCCGGGAGGCGCAGGATTATTTTGACTTTTGCCGGCTGTACCCACGGTGTTCCTTCTCCTGACCTTTGTCCGGGGTTGCGGGATTCGCAGTTGCATGCACTGCAACCCCAGCATGCCTCGGACCTCTTCTCTTGCCCCAAGTCCTATTGACAGTCGCGCGCGGAACACGGCGCGCCGCCCTCTCGGACCTGGGGGCCAACTCCCTAAGTCCGTCAACGAAGTTAGTCGCCCGTCCGAAAGTAGCCCGAAACGTAGGAGTGAACAAAACAAGTGTTAAGTTCAACTTTTCGGACGGACAAAAACACATCGGTAGTAGGGACAACTGTCAAATTGTGTTGTCATTCATTGTTAGTTCGGGCCCCGAAATAATCGTATGTCCGTAGGTGATAGGGAGTAGGAAACGCTCGTAACTAAGGCCGAAACCACGGACTTCGTGTTTAGGGAGTAGGCCCCCTGTACTGTTCGGGCGACGGGGCATCGATTTGACCCCATTCTTACTCAACTTAACGCAGTACAGTACACTGCTGGGCAACGACGGCTCGCTAAAAAGACATGCTGGCAAACTGAAGGCAGCAATCTACTCTTATAAATCTCAGATTACTTATTTGTAAATTCATCAAAAACCTAATTAATTTAAAGATATGGCATTTTTGTCAAAAAACGTTTTTTTTTTTTTTTTAAATAAACTTTGCCCCACACTAAGATTTCTCTTGTATCGTGGGTGCGTTTACAGACACAAATCTCACAAACAAACGCCCAGACCCGAAACAACCATCTGTAGGCCATACAAATTTTTGTTCCGTGTGGGAATCGAACCCACGACCCGTAGCGCAGAAGCCAATCGCATAGCCACTGCACCAAACGTGTCGTCACTTCGTCGTCAATTTAAACGTTAACTGCTATTCTAATCCCTACACTCTTGCCGAAATCTTCGCAGACACATTCCAGTTCGTTTTAAGTCTGTAAGCTACACAGCCGTCGTCGGTGCGCCCGCGCAGGCAGGCGTCGTAAATCTGCGCTCGCTATTGTGCATTGAACTCACCATTTATATGCCCCGACTTTATGTTTGACAACTTCGTTCTGATCCGTTTATATGCCTTTTGAACTTGATTATAATGAAGTTTATCGTTTTCCTCATAATAAATCCTAAGCATAACAATTTCCTATAAGTTTCTTTGGCTTTTCCTAACGTTTTGCCGAACGTATCAGCTAGAATTAATGAAGGTAATATCTGCGAATAATTTCGCGAAGATCGCTGGGAGATGAAATAGAGACTTTAGTAGTAGTAATAGAATAATTTTAATTTATGACGTATGTTAATAATGATATGAATGTGGACAAATCATGTAATAATACTAAGGTTTGTAATATTAATAGAATAATTCATACTTATTTCAAAATGTTTCATGCTTCATAACGGAATATGGCGATCCTGTTATGCCTTGTAAGATCTTTTTTGTAAACCCATGTTCGCAATAAATATGTTTGAGTTTAAAGTTTTTCATTGTTGTAATTAATATTACCTTTTTCTGTGTATGGACACAATTAATTTATTCACTTGACAGATATTCGTGTTGCTAAGGTAAGGAGTTTGTTGCGTCGTTTCTTCTTCACAGCATAAACACTAGGAAGCGATGAAGGGCTGGCGTTTTTGGGGGCTGTCTTTTGTAATATTGACGTTCAAAAAGAACTAAATAATTCTTGTCTATTTTGAATAAATGCGTTTTGAAGTTTGAAGAGCTCCTTATGCAAGAGCTCATCCGGGGAAGTACTACCACCATACCGATTTCTGCTGCTGAGCAGAATAGGCATGTTGACAGCATCAATTGCAAATCTAATAAGTCCGCCAGTTAGAGTTTTGAAAAATAATGGACACGTATTTTTTCTTTTGGTAATGTATGAATATTTGGAAAGATAAAACGCATCAAAACTCGAGAGTGGGGGCTTGTGACGTCAGAAGCAAGTAAAATTGTACTTGCTTGTGACGTTTTGCCAATTTTAAAAGTGTCGTATCTTCGTCAATTTTGGTTTACGTAACAAAAGAAAAAATACGGGTCAAATATTTTTTGATAATCTAACTGACGGACTAATTAGATTTTTTCAGTCAAATACCCTATTGCTATATTCCGGTTTGAAAGGTATGGGTACATCATCATTGTGAGTAGACTCGAGTCGCTACTCGAGTCTACTCACAATGATGGCTGACAATAAAATGACAGATGGAAAACCAACTGTATTTTCACACAGTTAAGGTTCATCTGTCTAGCAAAATATATGAAAATATTTTAAAAATGATTTTTTATTTTCCTGTGCATATTCCAAACATTTTCTTATTTTTTTTCTCTACCAGGTTAACGTAAATTGTCTGTTAATTAATGGTATTGTATTTATTTATTAAAACCCTTGAATTCTTCAGGAAAATGTACCGAAACTCAACCCATTTTCAGTATTTTCGTGGGAGGAGGCTTCGATAAATTAATATTATTTAATTATAAATTAACAAATTTAAAAATGTTTTCTCTACCATTATTATAAAAAAGCGTAGTCTATCCGTAGCTTACCATAACATCTAGCTAAGTGTCACGGATTGATCGGAAAATGTACCGAAAAACAGCTAATTAAGTAATATCAGTTTTGTAAATAACCCCTTAATGTGAATGCTAGCCAGGCGACCTTTTATCATCCTACCACGAAGTGTGCTATGCAGGGTGTAAACAAATTCATGTAATTCCTTCAAACCACGTGATTTCCTGGTGACATAGATACAACAACAAGAAAAATATTAAAAATAAACTTTAAAAAAAGTAAAAACCGACTTCAAAGAAAAACTAAAAGGAGTAAAATAATTACCATAATATAAAATTAACAGTTTCAGAAGTCGGTGGCTTTTATTTGTTTCAGTGTATAGTTGCACCGACTTCTGAAACTGTTAATTTTATATTATGGTAATTATTTTACTCCTTTTAGTTTTTCTTTGAAGTCGGTTTTTACTTTTTTTAAAGTTTATTTTTTATTTAATACGTTTTAGTGCCATAAATTTAACGACACGCACCCCCTCCTCTTTTCCAGTAGTCTGTTCCCAACAACAAATATAAACAAAGCAATATTAGTAATTTGAGAATTTTGCTTTGATCCGATGAGGAGTTCCGTTCCATATCTCTGAAGTTCATGGTCTAATCATAACAAAATTTATATGGGACCAATCGGGAAGTATACCCTTTCGAACAAAAAAAGAATTTTTCAAATCGGTTCATAAATGACGGAGATATGAGGTAACAAACATAAAAAAAAAAAAAAAAAAAAAATACAACCGAATTGAGAACCTCCTCCTTTTCGGGAAGTCGGTTAAAAAGAAAACATGGTGTCTGTTTTATAGTAATTTTAGCGCCCTGGATTAACTGAATGCGCGGAGCGATATGGCGCTAGTCGTGCTCGCCAGTTGTGTCGCCGTGCTTTCCTTCATTTATGCGTGGCATCGAAATATCCATAAGCAAAATATTTATTTTTTGCAGAATTTTCTTTTGCTTTTCTTATTGAATCCTTATTCGATGATTTAGATACGATCACTCAGAGCTACCGCGAGAGAAAAAACTTGTATTTTTTTATTTTTAAGCAAGCTAAATCCCGTTCACGATCAATCTCACAAAGTTAGCTCCTTGTTCGTGCACAACTGTAAGCTAGCATTAAGTACATAACTTTGTAGAGAAAAATAAATGTTCATATAATTATTATATTAATCTACATCTACACCACTTATGAGGTTCAGTTCATGTGATCTTAAGGAATTACACGAATTCGTTTACATCCTATATATCAATATATTTGTAAGTTTTTTGAAATAAAGCATTACCTACATTCACAACTTGTCGGCACCGTAATGACGTTAAAAGAAACTTAAGCACATTTTAAACACTTGCAACTAAGTTGCCGTATGAAGACATTCTGTATTTTCACACGAGAAACAAACCACTAAGAAAGAATCCTGCTTCAGAGTAATTACGAATTATTATGTGCAATTATTGTTTATAATTATAATTTATGTCCGCCATTACCGGTGCGCGTACGCAACCGCGGTGAATATAGTCATCTATCATGTAAAGATAAATATTAGCCAAGATGCCTTGCTAAGATTTAATGCCTGATATTTAGTTAGGAGCAGGAAAATTACAGCTAAAATGTTAGCAATTTCCTTACAACATTATGAACGTTTGACCTGGTGGTCTCTGACTAAAAATAGGACACTTGATTTCTTGCATTGGTGTCGTAAGCGGGACCAACTGTAGGCGGGTGAATATTAAAACTTCCTTAAAAAAAATTAACAAATCATTGTTCTCCTTCGTTATTAAGTTTAATATTAGTTTCAGATTGTTTTTATTCTTGTCTTATTGCTTGACGGCAGTGGTATAGTTTGATTTTTCATTATTACGTATAATTGAAGTTTGAAACATCTACATTTAGAACTTTGGGTTGATGATAACGGCGTTCTTATTTTTTGCTAACATTTTTCGAATAATCACTCAGATACGACTCGGTCTGCTTGAACGAATCTTAATTTTTCGGGATTCATTCGGCAGAAAAAGACATTCATTTCTCTGCCTAGTCTTTTCGCAACTATAGGTATTTTGGGGTAATTTTTAAGTATTCTTAAATATTTAAGTATTATTTAGTATTCAGCCGAATCTGACTAAGATTCGGCTGAATACTAAAAAGGGGCGTAACAGGGGTTAAAGTTTGAAGAGAAGAATTTAAAAAACCGGCCAAGTGCGAGTGGACTCGCGCACGGAGGGTTCCGTGCCATTACCCATAAAAACGGCAAAAAAATCACGTTTGTTGTATGGGAGCCCCATTATACAAGGTTAGTCGGAAAGGGGGTACTAATCCGAAGCCCACTTATAGTATCGCTGATGACAGTTTGAAAGCAAGTGTTAAAATTTCAAAATTCGTAAATTTTTTTTCCAAATAAAATGATTTTTATTTTAGTTTTTTCAAAAATTCTTCATCCCTGCTTTAGTTACAAGTTCAGAAAATGGTGCTTCTAATTCATGACCCCAAATATAACCTAAAATGTAAACACAGCTGATCATAACTAAGGACAGATAGATTTTAGAGAATTTTTTTTGAGGTTTTTGAACAACTTTTTCTCTTATACTATTGACTTTTGGGAAAAGTTATAGAACAAAAGTTACTCATTATTATGTGTACTTTAACACCCTTTCGGATTAGTACCCCCTTTCTGACTAACCTTGTATATTTATTTTATTCTGTTTTTTAGTATTTGTTGTTATAGCGGCAACAGAAATACTTACATCATCTATGAAAATTGCAACTGTCTAACTATTGCGGTTCATG
Organism: Amphipyra tragopoginis; assembly: GCA_905220435.1. Classification (NCBI taxonomy): domain Eukaryota; kingdom Metazoa; phylum Arthropoda; class Insecta; order Lepidoptera; family Noctuidae; genus Amphipyra; species Amphipyra tragopoginis. The sequence goes on along the minus strand of HG992008.1, from coordinate 24,854,866 downwards.
AGATACAGCCTGGTTACAGACGGACAGACGGACAGCGGGGTCTTAGTAATAGGGTCCCGTTTTACCCTTTGGGTGCGGAACCCTAAAAAAGGTCTTTATTTTTGGTTTATGAACAGCCATTTCACAATAATTCAAACACACAAGCGCAGCTGTGGGCAAAACCTAGTATACTATAGTGTGGTTCGTAAACAAGCTTTTCAAATTAATATAACAATTCAATCAATTACATTAACTTTTGCTATATTTGTTGTATCTATCCTTAACCCCAGTGTAAACTTAAGGGACTAAGATAAAACTACACAATTTAATTTAATTGATACACTTACCTCTGCACGCGACATTGCTTGCACATTTTTGTACGAGAACGTGAGGTGTTGTTATTTTTATTTGTAGACATAATTGAATAATGATTAAATTAGTAAAGTCTTTAATTTAATAACATAAATGTAAATAATAACTTTGAAACTTGAAAATCGATTCAAAAAAACTGAAAAAAATAATTGTTACATGAGAAGCTATACTCTTACAACGAAAGACGAGTTCTGACATAGCGGTCATTTCATAATTTGTAGCCGCAAGAAGACTGCTATCGAAAAACGTAAACAACGTCATCAAAAACCAATAAATAGTTTTATCCATGTTTTTTTTATATTTCATATTCCTCTTATGGTAACGTTTTGTAGACAAACTTCAGGTGTCAGGTGGCGACTGGCGGGGTGCGCCTATAAAAGGCCCGGCACGCTGCAGTTTGCTGGTCTCTCTCGCGCCTCAGGAGCCGCCAGTTAAGTTTCTACCTACACCTGAAAACCCTGGACACCTCGTATCGTATCTTCTAGACTAGAACCACGTCCTGTATTTGTAATAATTATTAAAATATACAAAGTGTAACATAAATAAGAGTACAACCTCTTAAGGGATCACTGTATTCATCATTATGAACAACTTTTACTAAGGGACCAAAACTGAAATCGCGAAAAAAAAAACTGCTGTTCCCTACATTTTGACGAGTTATGCGAACATTAATGTAGGGAACAGCTGATTTTTTCAGTGACCCCTTAAGAGCTTGTACACTTATTTATGTTACACCTTGTATATTGTATGGTTAAAAGTGTTTTCATTATTCATCCGTAAGTACACACCTACTAAACTTCTTAGTAGCTTTCTGATTTAATGTACATATGCTCGCTATGGGTTGACTCCTCAAGCCATCCTTAACCCGCTAAGCGTTACAGCGTTGAAAAGTTTTATATTACCTATTCAAAGTCCACCGCCCAGATCAATACGGTGATATTACTTCAACGAATTCCTAAAAATAACTGAACAGACAGCAAAACCTTTATTTCCCCGAATCGCCGTATATTTACGGACAAAAGGCACACAGGGGGTAAGCAAATACAGTACAGAAAAGTATTGACAGTCTGTCCAATATTGTAAGGGGAATGCCGAACGCAATTTGTCAGTCTGTTTGCAACCACAGCGCAAACACGATGTGGGATTAGATAGCTTATTTTGTTTTATGGAAAAAGAGGATCATTGACATTTTGTTGGTTGTCGTGGCGAGGTTTTTTTGTTATTTTATTACGTCAATGGCATTAATTTGATAGCTCATCGTATAGCCAAGCACATTACCTACAGGTACTGTAGGCCTAGCACGAAAATAGTGACGTATGGTAACGTAAACGTAACGTTAACGCGAGTGAATTTTGAATTGGAAATACTCGTTTCGCACATAATATTTAATCGAATTGAAAATTTTATTCATATCAGTCTATGTATGTTTGATACAACTTGTGCTTGTCGCATAAATTTAAACTAAAATGCTATAGAATACTTAGTTGTACTTTCGATTTAAAATTCACTCACATTAACGTTACGTTTACGTTACTATACGTCAAAATATTCGTGCTAGGCCTACTGATTATAAAATACTACAATAGGAATAGCTAAAAAAAATACATGTTTTTTTTTAAACAAATCCCTTCATCTGAATGGCTTAGTGATTATCATCAACTAAAGCTAAAAACCATCCCACGTAAACGAACTTTCAAATAAAAAAATCTTATCGATATCGGTTCATCTGTTTAGGAGCTAAGGTGCCAAAGACAGTCAAAGAGTTCAAACATATTCACTTACTCCTACTCTACTCTACTTCTAACTTATTACCTTTCTTCTAGCGTCGGGGGATAAAAATAGAGAAATAATAAATCAAGCCACAAATTTATTTATTGGCCACGTGACCAAACTTCTCATTTTATAACTAAGCAACGGGAAAATGAGATAACCTCTAATAAACTAATTCGACTTTTTTACAACGCCAACTAAATTTTTGGGCACCCCGACACGGATAGGTTAGGTTCGAAGGGGATGACGGGGGGTAGAGTGAGCGAGCAAAGCGAGCGAACGAAGCCCCCGTCATCCCCTTCGTGTTAGGTTACTTTAAACCCTGCAGACAGAAATAGGAGCCGCGCGCAGCGGGGCTCCGTCGACTCTTTTTGTTTTTCATTTGTTTTTATTGTGAAAATGAAAGTGGGTGACGAACAGTGGCTTATATAGAAGATAACTAGTGGCTAAGATAGTATCATTCAGACGCTCGTTAATTGTGGCTGACTTAGTAATTTAGAAGCCAATGTAGATTTTTAGAGGCGAATATTGCTATTAAAAAGAAGTCTGTTTAATTAGCACCCATAAAAATATACATAGCAGAACCGTGGTTACACGTAATCGTAAAAGGTAATTAGTTTACCTTATTCATCATCATCATCAACCCTTTACTGTCCCACTGCTGGGCACGGGCCTCTTCGGGATTTAGGCCTTATTCCTCCACGCTGGCCTGGTGCGGGTTGGCGGAATATACACACCATCGAGAACTGTTTAGAGCCCGCTCAGGTGTACAGGTTTCCTCGCGATATTTTCCTTCACCGTTAACGTAAGTGATAATCAAATTATGATCCTCACATGAACTCGAAAAGTCAGAGGCGCAGGTCGGGATCGAACTCAGACCGCCCTAGATACAAGGCAAGTGTTCAACCGCTAGGCTATCACTGCTTCTTCTGCTTTAATTTACCTTATTAGATTGCCGCTTTATTTCAGACATAGTACAACACCGACCATCAATACAGCCTAATTAATAATTAGATTTCAGTTTTCAGAAAATATATACCTAATAATTCTGGCATAATATAAGCATAGTTACCAACAACAAGTAATTTAAAACAAGTTTTTTTTTCTATTAAATCAGTTAATATTTACACAAACAATATTTATGTAATTACAAATAAAAGTATATACAAATAAAGAAAATTATATTCTAATAAAACTATAAACTAAAATATAGGGTATCAAAATATTCCTCCGCATCGCTGTCTACTGGTAACGTGCCCAGAAGGCTGGCAGCATTGCCACGTTGTATGGCAATGCTAATCTTAAATAAGATTGACAATAATGGTGCTGATTATAAAGATAAAATTATAAACCATTCCATGACCATTTACAGTAAATGTACTAATTTTAATACAATTTACATTTTTATGATTCATTCAAAACGATTTTCATTCTTTTTCAAGACAAGTCCGGAATTAAGACACCACCTTTCCATTTTCATTTCCGCATGGAAAAATAAAATGTTCATCCCCAACGGAAGGGTTGCAATCATTCGGCGGGAGGGTCACTATTATCATAATGAGGTAGCCAGACGGGGAAATAACAAGCCGTAACATTTTTCATAATTCCCTCCCTTTATCTCTGGGGCTTTGACGGTGTTTGTAAAACATACGGGTTGTAAACGGGTGCTGGTGTAATCTTTTTCTTCTTTTGTGTCAGCACGAGCTAAATGAGTAGATAAATGATGGAATCAGGCGTTACTTTGCGGAAATCCATGACGTACAAAAATGCAAATAGAATATCTAGTTTTAATTCCGCTGAACAAGATCGCTAGTTTGGATGCAGTATGCAACACCACGCTCCCGCCCACAAATATATACACATGCAGAAAGAGTGAAAAAATAATGGGGCGGAACACGTGTCGTGTATTAGTTTGGTTGCATGTTGCATTATTTTTTCACTCTTTCTGCATGTGCATATACTTGTGGGCGGGAGGGTGGTGCTGCATACTGCTTCCAAACTAGCGATCTTGTTCAGCGGAATTAAAGCTAGATATTCTATTTGCATTTTTTTATAAATGAGTAGATCCCGTGGTGAAAAGATTAGCCAGTCAGCATGGTTAGTAGCGAGGCTGCCTGCCCAGGGTGCGCCGGACGTACTTAAGCGTCGTTAATCTTGGAGGATATGAATTACTAGTAATATGCGTAGGTATGCGTCAATGACTTCTGTGATTTGGCGACGCTCTCGTTCCTCTGTTTGAACTTGAACTGAGAAGTACTGTTTAATTAAAACAAACTCTATGGACACAGAAGCTGGAGGTCCTATACTAGAAGCACTAGAATAATGGCACTTGTACCTAATAATGCTGTCTTGTTAACGTAATTCCAACCTATGGTTTCTTTGGTCCGGCTAAGTCTATTCCGCTTCGCTGGGTCTTTTTCTGGGGATAGTTTGACTCTTTAGATAGTTTAGATCATCACCAAGGCTAGTCGATACTGTCAACCTTCAATGCAAGAATGTTTCAGGCGACTCTCTTTCAGCTTGGTATTTCGTCACGCTCCGCGCTAACTGTCGTAACTAGCAATAGATAATTTTTCAGAGAAATTCTCACCGAGGGATGTATCTGCTTCAAATTAACAGAAATAAATAAATAGATGCCTTAGGGCTTTAGGGCAACTACTAACGAAGCCAAGAGTAAGCCAAGAGCAATATAAAAAAGTTATTTATATTAATGAATTAATTAATAAAGCCACAGCTAACGCAACTGCTGAAAAATTATCAATTGCTAGATACGACAGTTAGCGCGGAAGGGGACGATTTAGTTTGGTTAATAACATACTTAAACTTGAATAAGCGTGTATTTGATACACTTAATCTAATTACTGCTTTTCGCAGGCACACCCATAATATTCTCCCGTGTTTCATCTCCTGGGCAGGTTCTGTAGCAAATCGGTTTACAGCAAGCGGGTCGCGGCGCGATTTTTATCAAATAAGCGTTTGAATGGCGTCCCTGATTTACAATACAGTATTACGCCACTCTGAAATATTTAATAACATGCTTATTGCTAAGATGTTTACTGGGAAATGCGAGATGGTTGATGGTAATGTATTTTATCGCGTTCAGAATTTGTGAGAATTATGTCTGTCGCGTTATTTTTTTCATAGGATAGAGTTTCATGTTAATTTTCTTTTGAAAGAAAGAAAGAAGAAATTAAAATTCGTTTATTTGCATTACAGCAAAAATACACCTTAAAACTAAAAAAACAGATAACAATGATTGTAATGCCAAAAGGGCCTCAGCTCAGCATAATGTCAGATGATAACACTAGGTGTATCACCTGACGGTGAATTTCAGCTGCAACCCACGAGTGCCATACGCTGGAATAATAAACAGATGAGAAATTGTATGTCCGTTTTTAATATTAAGAGAATATGTAACATAAAGGTGAGATGATAACTGATAACATAAAAAAAGCTCATACAAAATAAAATAAAATATTGTTGTTTTGATAGCCTTGAAGCATTAAATACTTTCGGAGGCTTACATTGTATGTACTATACTCACGCCTGTAGTCCCCGAAGGCGTAAGCAGAGTTCTCCTATTACAGAAGTATGTACAGCTACATTTCTCCTCTTGTATTAAGTCCCATTTAATAGGTGGTGAACCTATTGCCATTTTTGGGTACAATTATCATGCCAAGTGGTGGTTCGTCGCCTGTTACGGCTCGCTTGCTCGGTGACGAAGGCGAATTGTGTTCTTCATCCCTCCCCCACGGACATGGGAGACTTAATAATATATGAGCTACGAGTATCCGCAAAAAATAAGCTGTTTAACTAGCAACTAAAGCTCTTGATTAGGCCTCAAATCCTGATTGGATTTGGCTCATGAACGATTTTCGTGAATTCGGTGTTAACAATAAATAAATCTATTTATTATAATATTATACATAGTCCAATAACAATAAATAAATCATGAATAGTTATCAAGTTAAATAAAATCAATAAATATCTATCTACTAAATAAAAATAATAAATAAATAAAAACAGTCAATGTACACACGGCTACACATCAAGCTATACAAAACCAGTTTATCTTGGCGTCGCTTTGTATAATCTTTTCGCACAAGTATCGGTCAGCTTATACTGGTTTTGCGTAGCTTGAAGTGTAGCCGTGTGTACAATGTATGGTACAAGTTACAACTATCAAGTATTAGTGCAATGATTGAAAAAACATTTAATCAAAATGATAAAAAATGCAATAGTTGTTAATCTTTAAATAAATAAACTATCGAATTACAATAAAATACAATACGGCCGACGTACGAGTATCTTGGCGAGTCTGAAGTTAGTTGTTTGGCTGCGCAATGAATCTTTTAGAAACGAAATTGTCTACTGCGCAGCTAATCAGCTAACTTCAGACTCGCCAAGATATATCGGCCGTATTGTATCTAGCAACAATAAATAAAATATTGAATTGCAATTACAAAAAATTCAAAAAATAAGTGCTCTTCCCCTCTTCTACTAAACTATGCTGTGCCCGACATTATCCATAATTGATGTCATATCATAGTCTTAAGCCATAGTGTTAAAATTACATTATGGAGTGCAATAAAGAAATTGAAATTAATACATTCTTGCTATAACGCATTCTTGACATATAATTTTGAAAAACCACTTTTACTTTCCAATATTTTTTTATAAATATTAGCTTTACGTCCGTCGTCATTTCCTACTGTAGTACCTCATAAGAACAACTCCAATTATCTCGTCCGCTCCTAATCCTGGCAGTAATATAAGGCTTGCTCGTATCGCTCAGTCGCACGCGGCGAGTGATTGATCGGCGCTAATGTGCTGCCACCTGAGCTGTGCTGCGATATAGCGCAATTTGTCATAGCTCTGCGCTGTACGATAACAATAGTGGGTTAGTAAACCAATGACGTAGTAACTTGTACGGCAAAATTACATTAGGTACTTATCGCTGAGGTCAACTTTGTGTTAAGTCTAGCAATTTTTCTATTGTCGCGGGTGTTCTTTAGCCAATGCATATTTGTGTGGTTATCTGCATATCTAAATATAATAATAATAATTGGAAACGTTGGAAACCTCGTGAAAGCTGAGAAAGATAAACAAATCAAATGTCTTGACTTAGCACACGAGGTTGTCAACATGTGGGATGTGGATTCGGCAACCATTGTGCCGATAGTCGTTACGGCCAATGGCCTAATGGCCAAGAGCCTCGACCAACACCTCATGAGGCTCTCGTTAGGTGGCTGGATCAAGGGCCTGATACAGAAACCAGTCCTCCTTGACACGGCGCGTATTGTGAGGAGGTTTCTGTCTCTGGAGCCCTGACCACCGATAGCTTGGACCCTGCTCCCGATGTCGGTGGACCTCTATTTTTATATTTTTAAATGTATTTTTTAAAGATTTATATTTAAAAATGTAAACAATAAGAATAGATAAAATAATAGATATAGAAAGGTGATAATAATAATAAAAGCTTTATTTCCCTTTTATAAATACAGTAAAAAACATGTGTATTTGATTAGGTAGTGTGTTTGTAGTTCTATAATTCAATTTTTATTTATTTTTGTTAATGGTTTTTCTCCTTTTCGTCTAATAAGGGCCGCCTGTGGCGCTAAAAGCCTCCTCCAAAAGCGCATATTCAAGTTCTATTACTTAGTCTTGTTTCATTTGCTAGAGATCTTTCGTTATAAGTTGCTATGTATATCTTGTTTTTGCTTTTTGGAGGGTTTTGGTCTACTGCCCCCGTGGTGACCAGCATATCTAAAAGGGCCCTAAAAACTGAAGTTTTACGAAACACATAAAACAGAAGTATCTAGAAAGATGGGTGTGTATAGGCGGCCATCCCGCAGCAAGCCGAACTGGTGGATAACAGCTTAAACGTTTCTCATTATGAGAAGAGCCCCCTGCCCAACTCATTAATAGATGTTGGGCCCTAAACTGCATATAACAATATACTACGATCACCCATCCTTTTGAAAGCATTGTACTTAGTTACCTAATTATGATCCCTTACGACATTAGTAAACGGTTTTAGTTATTAACACTAGGAAGAATTTTAAGTTGTTCGGAAAGTAGATTCGTATTAATTGAATTTTAAGCCGAGCCTTTCCTAAATTTAGGCGTTTCAAATGATCGTGAACGGTCGAATACGATAAATTTAATTTTCAGCAATCTTTCGTCGTTATTCGCCGGTTTGCATCAATTAATGCCTTTAATGTGTCTTCATTAGCTTCAACTGGCCTTAAGAAAGTGGTGCATTTTCAACATCAAAATTGCCGGATTTTAATTTTGCAAACCATTTGTGGCACTGTTGTTCTATCAATAGATCTTTTGCATACACGCCGGACATTTTGTTTCTTGCTTGAACAGCATTTTTAACTTTCCGATGGTAAAAAGTAAAATATGCCGAAAATGCTGCTTTTCACTCTCCATAATTGAAAGGGTACCAACCAAAAACTACTGGGTAGAATTAATCAAACTTTTTCCCAAACAAGCCTTGCTACATAACACCTATCAAAATATATAATGATTATGCGGCTTAAGTGTGAAATTGGCTGTTAAAAAATACAATTCGTCGGGGATAGTGCAAATCCGCGGAACTACCATTGGATAATTACGCGTATCTGCCAAATTTAGCCAATCTTTAATTTCGCGGGCAATGCACGCAAATTACGATCTTGCGTGCATTGCCCGCGAAATTAAAGATTGGCTAAATTTGGCAGATACGCGGAATTATCCAATGGTAGTTCCGCGGATTTGCACTATCCCCGACGAATTATTATTAAGCCATCTTTTGGAAAAAAAACGCAATGACTTTCCGAACAACCTATTAGAACCCGGTTACATAAAGAATGGGATTAGAAATTGCGAGCGGTATCCACTACTTGACTGTTACTCAAAGAGAACGGAGAGCCAAGTATGACAACAATAGCAGCGTCGCCATTTTCAATCCCATTCGAAGCAATTGGGGTATCATTGATGTAGATTTTTTTTTTATACCTTTGTTTTATACAACCCTTGTACAAAAACGTTTTGTTCATAATCTTTATCACAGCTTACTAGACAGATAAAAAATATTGTTCACCAAAGAGGTACCGTGCCCCGTGCATTCTCTATGGCGCATGGCGCTATTGTTTTCTCGCGTCTTTTGTCGTGCTCAACGACCAGCCATCTTGGATCCCCAGCTTTTAATTCTGTATCTTACTTTTTTATGATCGTTCATCCGCTCACTAATGTCTGGCTTTGTTAAAAAAAATATTTAATTAATGAATGTAATAGTTGCTACTTCTTTTTTAAAAAGGAAATATCAAGATCAATCCTTTAACACCTTGCTTAAACATAAACCTTGTGAAAAGGCTCTATAACCTACTTGCTACAGCTTTAAATTAAGTATTTGTAACATTCATTGTAATTAATACAGCTCGAAGGACCAAAAAGATATACAGGATGTAAACGAATTCGTGTAATTCCTTAAAATCACATGATCTACTGGTGTAGACTGGCCCCGCATGGGATTTAGCTTGATTAAAAGTAAAAATCTTTTTTTTCCATGCGGTAGTCGTAATTGATCATATCTAAACCACATAATAAGGAATCAGTAAAAAAAAAGAAAAAAAAATGCATTTTTTTTTTATTTGATTGAACATTTCGATGCCACGCATAAATTAGTGAAAGCACGGCGACACGGCTGGCGGGTACGACTAACGCGATATCGCTCTTTTCAGAAATAGATAAGATAAGATAAATTTATTTGCAAAAACATGTGTAGAATATTAATAATACACGGTTGTGATATTATTACAGGTGTGAAATCATATCTAGTATCAACATGTTTGACCATGACTGGAGTACAAATATGAAAACAGTTAAAAAAATATAAGTAGTTACAAATTATGTCTACGGAAACATGGCACTACATTCGATAATTTCATAATAATAAATGTAAATTAAATGTCAACAATGTTTCATAGCAAAAAGAAAAGCAATAATAATCAAATAAATAAATCATTAATTAAACATCTAAATAGTAATAGTAGCAAGCAACTTAGAAATAAAATAATACATTTGTTTTGTTACACTCATAAAGTTTTGTCATTAAGAAAATCATCAGTATTATAATAGCATTTTTTTGTCAATATATTTTTCAATGTCTTCTTAAATAGATCCTTATTCAATTGTTGTAGAAAACCAAGTTTTTTTTTTCCTTTGTTTTTCAGAAATAGGTACCCATTTAGGGTTATGTTTCGGGAAGTACCTGTGTCGTATAGGCCGTGAGCAGACGCCCGGATGTCACCACTGCGTCGACTGCCCTGAGGACACGGAGCTGCACACGCTGCAGGCGTGCCCTGCGTGGGCGACGCAGCGCCGTGAACTAGTGGCGGCAGTCGGTGGTGACCTCTCGCTTCCGGCCGTGGTTCTGTCCATGGTCGGGAGCGAGAGTGCGTGGGAAGCCGTCACCTCCATTTGCGAGGTGGTGATGGCAACCAAGGAGGGAGCGGAGAGGGAGAGAGAGGCGACGGCCACTCTCCCTTCCCACGCCAGACGCACCGGGCGCCGCCGGAGGGCGCGCGACGATCTCCGGCCACCCTAGTGTGTGGCCTGCGGGCGACGGGTTAGGGGACCCGTCGCCCGACCAGTAACAGGCCCGAGAAGGCGGCGCGCATTGTTCCGTGCGCGCCTCTCAGGAGGACGTGGGGCAAGGCCCCACAGAAGGAGAGGTCCGCCAGGGGCTGGCGGACCGAGGCCTGCCGGGGTTGCGGCGCATGCAGCTGCGAATCCCGTGACCCCGGCCAAGGGTCAGGAGAAGGAACACCGTGGGTTTTTAGCCGGTAAGAGTCCGGCATAACCCTTCGCCATCCCCGGGCGAAGGGTATCCATGAGGATTTTCCCACGATAAAAAAAAAAAAAAAAAGGGTTAATCTATGTCACCAGTAGATCACGCGGTTTGAAGGAATTACACGAATTCGTTTACACCCTGTATAGTCCCTTGCTAGACCACACACTCTTTTGTGTTAGAAATTAAATTCAGTAGTTCAGACTGAAAGATATATTGTCCAAAACTTAACTGATAAAATGAGGATAATGAACTGATGTGAGTGAAAATGATATTATTGAACTCACGCGGCCTTGTTATCTTTACATGAATTTGAGAACGTACTACTTTCTTGATAGCTTAACGCGAACGAACTGAAAATGAAACTGCATGTATCGCATCTAGAGATGGGCGTCGGGTAAATAAATACCCGCTAGGAAAATATCCAGGTAAATTCCCATTCGGGTAAAACTCGAGTATTTACCCGGGAATTTATCGGGTAGAATCCCATCTCTAGTCGCATCAAATGACTGACTTAAGAAATGTACGGTTGGACCGCACACCCGAAAAAAACATTTGACTAATAGAGTACCTAATTATTTTCAAACATTCTGAGGACTCTGATTGACCATGAAAAAGTACTAATCAAGATCTGCCGTCAACAGGCTAAATGTCACTTAACTTAAAAAAATATGATAAGAGCAACAGATGCAATAATTCTAGACCAACGAACACTCGAAGGCGTAAAGAAAACACTTCCTTCAACAAATATTATCGTGCTACACATTTTGCAAATCATCTTTTCTGACAAGAAGAACACGCCTGTGGGCCACGGCAGGCCATGCTACGCTGGTGCACCATCGCCCACTCACCCCCACTAGACGTCAAGTGCTCCCAAGAGCACGTTTGTTAAAGATACACGCCCGCTCGAGATATTTCCGATAAATTCCGCCTTGTTACATTTTTATTAACGATAAAATAGTTGGACGGACATAGCTCCGAAGTCTTGTCGTTGTGAATTCTTAATATGTTCCGGAATCCGAAGTATTTGGTTGTTAATAACTTGATAAAGTACGTAAAATAAAGGAAAGAAGCGAAATAAAACAAATTCAGTAAGTACGAGTACGTCTTTTCAAGATTTCTCCTGTATCGTGGGTGCGTTTATAGACACAAATCTTCACATGTACGAACACCCAGACCCGGAACAACTATCTCTAGTCCATACAAACATTATTTTGTTCCGTGCAAAAATCGAATACGCGACCCGTAGCACAGAAAGCCGGTTTATTCCACTTGTTCACCTGAGTGATATTAAGTTGGCTTTGATTTGAATTTTTAGAATGTTGTATGTGGGTGAATAAAGTCCACAACATTAATAAAAAAAGTCGCAACTGTTCACCCGGGTGATTTCATTCCGAGGGGAACAAAGGAGACCAAATATGTCGCACTAATTCACCTGGGTGATATTGTCAGGTGAAATAAATCCTAGGTGAATTGAAGACACTAAAAATTCCACTTTGTTCACCCAGGTGATATCACCCAGGTGAACAGAGTGGAATAAACCAGAAAGACAATATAAACTGATAAATTCTGAAAGAATTTTAACTTTTGAATAAGAAACAGCCAGACTGTTCGTTCTGCCTAACCTTTTTTCTCAATTAGGTATGTTGGGGTCAACTCCCAGTCTAACCAGATGCGGCTAAATACCAGTATTTTACACGGAGCGACTGCCATCAGACCTCCGCAACCCAGTTACTGGGCAATGCCGATATCCTAAGATTAGACGGGTTGTCAGACTTTCCGACTTTCTGACTACCCATAACGACGGATAAAATAAGAGACTGATTGCCTGACCAGCAGGACAATTGCGTAACGTAACTAACATCAATCATGGCAGTAGTCAGTTGCCATGTATCAAAAACAATATTCATTGCGTGGTACACAGTTGTGGAGAAGTCGGATCGTTAATACATACGTTGCTGTGGAAATTGTAGACCTGTCAAAATCAAAGCCATAGCCGGCATAGCGATTATGTGCGCTGCGCAATTAGAATACTGATATAAGTAAAAGCAATGCAATGTCCTCAATCATCTCAAATTGTCAAGGCATCTACAATTGAGTACCCTGGTTGTCAGAGCCTCTCCTCATCTTCAATACATATATTACTACAATTCATTTTTGTTTTCGATGTAATAGAAACAGTTTCGATAAAACATCATTGTGTTATCCGAATAGGCCCAGCAAACAATTGGATTATGAAATTGATTTGTTCCCAAAAATTATAATCACATCACACACAACAATGATTGCAGTTGGGTACACCAACACGGAAATTCAGTTACAATAAACAAAACTGATTGATACTTACACCCAAATATCAATCATATTACCTTTTATGTAAATCTTAATTTCCCAAAACAAAAGGCTTCCCATCCTCGATTACTTTGATTAAACAGCCTTTCTAACAAGGTGACACTGTCGACATTACGGCTGCGTCCTTTGTTCATCACAAGTGGGTCAGCACGAGCCCCGGCTCCCGACCACCGCCACACAATGTGCTGTTAACGTCCACAATTAGCGACATCTGTGTTTTTATTACCATGAGGTTACAAAGGAAATTGTTGCCCTCGCAAATGTGTGGTAAAGGTAGTTTCAGATGCGATACAACGCGCGTTTGTACGTATATTATTTCTGTAACGTTTGTTTAAGAGTAGTAGGTAGTTTCTCCCGTCTGCCGGGGTTGCGGTGCATGCAGCTGCAAATCCTGTGACCCCGGCCAAGGGTCAGGAGAAGGAACACCGTGGGTTTTTAGCCGGTAAGAGTCCGGCATAACCCTTCGCCTTGCCAAGGCGAAGGGTATCCATGAGGACTTAATCAAGATAAAAAAAAACTGCCTTGGGTGGACGGGCTAGAATATAAAACTTCCTCACCGCACGCTGGTAATAGACGCTTGTTGTAAGATTCAACAAAACCCCGCACGCTTGGTGGTAGGATCTTTACGGTCCGCCTGGCTAGCTACCATCCTCACTTTAAAGTGTTCCGTCGTGTGTATGCGAGAGCCAGAGAGGTATAGGGGAATCCCTCTATATCTCTGTTACTTGTATTCGTGTGCTTCATCTTAGACCCTGTCTGCACTTACCATCAGGTGCGACGAGGGTCAAACACGACCAACACAAGTAACAAAAAAAAAACAATTACAGCTCTTTATGAAAGTGTTTCTTCTGCCGCTAAGCAGCATTGCTGAGTTCCGGTTTGAAGGATATGGGTGCCGTTGAAATTACAGGCACGTGAGACATTCCGACTTTATCTCTAAGGTTGATGACGTCAGCAATCCTTTTGGTGTTGTGGGTGTACATAGGCGGCGGTAACCACTTACCATCAGGTCCGGTCACGATCCACGGAGCTCTCCCGTCGTAGAGCCGGTCGTCTCTTCAGACTCCGCAGTCACACCGAAAATTCAGCCCTCATCAAGCCGTCTTCCCCCCCCCCCCCCAAGCCCCCGCCAGCAACGCCCCAAGCCGAGGTCCAAGTCCCATTAGGGGTCGCCCTTAGTGCTGTTGTTGCAGGTAGTCATGATGTTAGTGTAGTACAAGTACACACATCAAAAGTGTCTAGGGATCAACATATATTTTTGCAATAACTTTTCTCCTGATTGATATTAATTAAAATTTTCTTTAAGGATTCATCAAATAAAGTGTTTTCGTTTGTCACAGTAACGATAAACCAAGTCACCTTTGCATTAATAAAGAAATTTGCCATTTTCCTAATAAAGGGATTTTTGACATTTGAACCACTAACACAAAAGTTCGAAAAAAAGACTGAAATAACAGTTTTCTTTAAAATTTTATTGGGTAACTTAAACAATTAATAATCCGTGTTTCTACCGCGAACACTAACAACACAAGAACATCGGTTTGGCATACTCAAAATGAGTTCATCCAAATCACGCTGTGGAATGGCCGCCCATGTTCGTTGCAACAACAAAAAAAGGTCTTCTTGCGACTGGATACCCTCCATATTCGGCAGAGCTCTTCTCTGTAGCATATCCCATGCATGCTCAATCGGGTTCAAGTCTGGCGACTGAGCAGGCCAGGGCAGGACATTGATGTTAGCTGCGGCGAGAGTCTGTCTTACAACTCTTACGGTGTGCGGTCGTGCATTATCATGCATTAACTGAAATAAGGGACCGATTTGCGCTTGTAGAGGAACGATGACGTCTGATACAATCGTCTCAGCATAAATTTGAGCGTTGAGGTTGCCTCTGATCCAAATCAACTCAGTTCTTCCGCCGATCCAAATACCCGCCCATACCATGATGGTTCCACCACTATAAGGATGGACTTCCTGGCAGGATTTTAATCGCTGTTGGCGTCCAGGGGTTCTCCAGTGTCGTATACGTCTTGTATCCGGTCTCATACCAAAACGAGACTCATCAGAAAAGCACACGAAACGCCATTGTTCTTCTGCCCAATTTCTGTGTCCAAGAGCCCATTGATATCGAATCCTACGATTGTGCATTGCTATAGGTGGTACCCGTAGCGGTCTTCGGGAATGAAGGTTCACTTCATGCAAGCGGTTTCTGACTGTTTGGTCGCTAATTAAGTTCCCTGAAGAGTGATGAAGCCTCACGGCTAACATCATGGCGGTTATTGTTGGAGCTCTTCGAGTTAAGATTTGAATGTATCGGTCTTGTCTCCGTGTGGTGCAGCGATACCGTCCTCCATGGCGCTCAGCCACGGTACCAGTGCTTCGGTAACGTGTCCAAAGTCGACTGATAACACTCTGACTTGTATTCAGAGCTAAAGCCACAGTACGTTGCCGGGAACCAGCTTCTATCATTCCCACGGCTCTGAGCATTTCTTCCCTGCTTAAATGACGTCGCCGCTCCATAATAACGTTGGTTTTAATCAGTAGTAGGGAAACAGTAGCACTAATAATGTCTTCAATGCGTTGTATGTTTTTATAGGGAAAATATTGACAGCTGATTTTCATCTTTTACTCGAATTTGATTCACAGTTCCTGATTCAAATTATGAAATGCACCAAAAAGGATCCATATAAATTTATAAAATCATAAATTTATTACAAAGCCACATCTCAATCTCAAGAAATCCGCATAAAAATGCTTGATCCCTAGACACTTTTGATGTGTGTAGTTAGCTTAGGTTAAGTAATTTACTTCCCCCCCATTGGCTGGAAACCCTTCAGTTCTCGCCAATAACTGCTCCGTTACGTAGAAGGGTTCCCCAAAGAACATCTACAGCAGTCCAATAGAAAAAAAAAAGTTGCCATCAGGTGGGCCGTAGTCATGTTTGCCAAGCTGTTAAATAAAAAAAAACGAAGATGATGAAGAGGCCTGGATTGCCACTTGTCGCAATACAACTTGCATTCATGCAAGATGCGGAAGTGGTAAATTAATTTAAAAGACCTTATCTGTACACCCTGTAACTGATCGAAGCTCTTACAATGTAGTAAAGAGCGGCAGGAGCGTCGTAGATTAGTCTAGCGAAGCCACCGTTTACAAAATTCCGTGGGAAGATGTATTCCGTAGCGAAACTATGTGAAGAATTTAAACGCGCGGTGTAGAACGACATACCGCGACAATCTGAAGCTAGCTTAAGATTATGTGAACTCGGCTCGCCTGCCCGGATTCCATGTTTTCTATTATTGTTTAGTTATCAGGGTTATTAAGGTTCCCGTCTTTTGTGTTACTCGTGTGGTGTTGTAATGAAGATTGTTTGTTTCCGCTTATCTTCAAGTTCGTTTCCCTTATGGCTGTATGGAACTCCTGATTATATTAATAAGTATAACCGCAGCGCAGTTGTGAGCTGCTGCTGTACATTTGTACAGTGTTTAATAGATTCAATTCTAAATACAGTTTATAGATTGCTAGCGACCCGCCCCGGCTTTGCACGTGTAAGTTTTATAGCTTAAAACCTTCCTCTTGAATCACTCTATCTATTAAAAAAAAACGCATCAAAATCCGTTGTGTAGTTTTACAGATCTAAGCATGCATAGGGACAGACAGCAGGAAGCGACTTTGTTTATACTATGTAGTGAAGAATAGGTATCTACCTTTCGTCGTGTCGAAAATCTTCCCTACGTGGTAAGGACACTCACGAATCTAAATCCACTGTGGTAATTTTCAGCACATAAGAAACGCTCCAGGATCTTTCATAAGAAAACCTACATCACTTTCTATTTTTATTGTGACTAAATGATATTTTACACGTGAGCAAATCCGCGGACACAGTTGGTTCTAAATATGACTTGTGTTTTGAAAATTAGATTAAAACATCATCGGGCCTTACTCAAGTTTCTGCCTTAAGCCTCATGTATAGAGACGCGGAGTCTCGAAACGTGATGCCAATCCAAGAAAGCCATTTTTAGGGTTCCATACTCAAAGGGGTTAAAGGGAGGAGCTCGTGGCTAAATAATTACAGCCGCATAGACCGATCTTCCGGGTTAAGCCACGCTTGCCGAGGTTGGTCTGTAGATGGGTGACCATTTACCATAGCGAGTTTCCTCCGTGCCTCGGAAAGCACGTAAAGCCGTTGGTCCCGGCTGTCATTTGTAGATCTTTGACAGTCGTTACTGTTGGTCAGAAGCCAGAAAGTCTGACAACCAGTCTTACCAAGAGTATCGTATTACCCAGTTACTGGGTTGTGGAGGTCTGATAGGCAGTCGCTCCATGTAAAATACTGATATTCAGCTGCATCCGGTTCGACTGGAAGCCGACCCCAACATAGTTGGGAAAAGGCTAGGCAGATGATGATACTCAAAGGGTACCCGGTACCCGGTATTAGTAATCCTACACCGCATGTCCGTCCATCCGTATCCGTTTGTTTGTCACAGGGCTGTATATTTATGACCGTAATAGGTAGCCAGTTGAAATTTTCAGAAAATATGTGTTACTTTAGCCTCTATCATGACAAACGCTTATTAAAAATTGTAAAAAGTCTAAATCCAAATCCCCATACAAGAAACATCGAAAATAAATGATTTTTTCGACGTTTTTTTGTTCCTGCTTCATCTTAAAAACGGTAATACATACAAGCGTTGGAACTTGGTATGATTGTACTGTATATTTTATAAGTAGTAATAAAAATAAGGAAATGTAGTGGTGGTACGGAATCCTTAGTCCGACTCGTACTTGGTTGGTATTTTCATTAATCACATCTATGTAAGAATTTCTTTTATTTTCGAGAATTTCTCCCGCCATTATCGGTGTAGTTACCATAATGATTACAGTGTTTGCTTGTAAGAATTGTATCTACCATAGAAGGCAACAAACATAATTACGGTAGAATACTCTTTGGTATTTGAATTCGCTTTGAATTGCTGTAATTTACAAATTATACCTTCTTATCGTAGCTCGAGGGTATCTTTGTATTGTTCAAAATTAAGATAATACTATGGTGAATATTTCAAGCGTCTATCTGTTGCCGTTTTCAATATCGAGCAAAAACGAGCAAAAAATCACGTTTGTTGTATGGCAGCCCCCTTAAATATTTATTTTATTCTGTTTTTTAGTATTTGTTGTTAAAGCGGCAACAGAAATACATTATCTGTGAAAATTTCAACTGTCCAACTGTCACGGTTCATGAGATACAGCCTGGTGACAGACGGACATATGGACAGATTTTGGACATATGGACAGATGAACAGACGGACAGACGGACGAACAGCGGAGTCTTAGTAATAGGGCCCCGTTTTACCCTTTGGGTACAGAACCCTAAAAATTTAATCACTAGGTAATTCCTAAAATAAAATCTTAAAAATCGAATCTCTATCGCGATTGGAATTGTTTTTCATAGACAAAATACTCCACATCAAACTCTATGTTGGATACCTTTACTTTTTTGAGAAGGGTAACATCTCTCTCTATGATACCGCATTAAACCCAATTACTTCAAACCATACAACTTCATAAATGTAACACGGCTTCCTAACTAAAACTACTGCATCACTGGCTCAGTGGCTGTAGCAGGACGGCCCCATACATAATGTTATTCGCATACTACACGTGTACGTCCATAGTCATACGTGCGCCGTGATCCAGTAATTTGGCTCACGTAACGCCTACGTTGTACTACGAGGGACGGAGCTTGCTTGCCCCTACTATGAGGCTCACTGGATTTACGATAGGAATTGTTAAAGATGAAATAAATAATATTTTAACTATGTGATGTAAAGGGGAAAGTTCAACATTGCTCGCAGAACGCATGGCCGATGGGCCGAAAGGTTCTGGAGTCGCGATCGCGTACTGGAAGGCGCAGCGTGGGTAGGCCTCCCACAAGGTGGACCGATGATCTGGTGAACGTCGCGGGAATCCCCTTAATGCGAGAAGCACAAGACCGGTCGATGTGGCGATGCTTGCGGGAGGCCTATGTTCAGCAGTTAACGTCTTTCGGCTGAATGATGATGACGATGAAAGGGAAAAGTGGTCAATATTCAGCTTTCGTAAAAGGTAGACCTCCCCTATATGTTGTGCAGTCTGCCGCAGACCAACGAAGATGGTTGGACCAGGGGGACTTCGAAAAACGAACGTCGAAGTTATGGATCGAATCCGTGGTTGGAAAACGTTCGACAACTATCTTATCGAAAAGTTTTGCATTAGGTAGAAGCCTTTTCGTTTGTTAGATAGCAGATACACTCTCATAAAGAGAAGGGGTACCTTTGGGCAGGAAATGAAGGATTGGTGGCTACACTATCCTCTCGCGCCTCAGACGCTGCTGCTCGTTAGCCTGGCAGTCGATTGTTTCAGCTGGAAAGGTGAACTTTACTGGCATCTATCGGTTGTCAGACTATCGTCTTCACCAGCAGAGTGTTGTAAGTGACTTCTTCACCCGAGAAGCTGAAAATGATAGGCTTCTACTTTGCACCCCGGAACAAGTATGGAGAATGTTATATGTAGAATATTTGATACCGACATGCAATAATTTAGCTCACGTTTCGCTGGCGAGGTGCTACGTGGGATGGGCCGAAGATAATTTGTGTCCGCTACTACCGGTTCTCACTATAGGCAATTGTTACAATAAATGTTGAATATTTGAGAGACGTGTTGAAAAAACATAACATAACATCACGACGACGGGTATTTTCCGAAGGGTGCAGAGGTGTATAGTACACTCTCATTTAGCCACTGTGTTTAAGTCCCATGTAATAGGGGGCGAGCCTATTGCCATTAACCGGGCATTAACCAGACTCCAGGCTGCTACTGAGAAATTCCACCCGATAACACTTTACCCGACCTGGGGATCGAACCCGGGATATCACGCCCAGTAGTCACGCTTGCGACCAATAGAGCAATAATAATAATAAATTCTTTATTTCAGACCATTACAAATCGATCTATAGGTATTAGTAAAAACAACTTTAAAACTATGTTAGTAAACGTTTACAAGACATAAAAACAAACAAAACTAATATACACGTGGCCTGACACATGCATGTGCAATCCTACCCAACGTTTCATAAAAGGGTTGTCTACCTTATCAATTAATGTTTTTAGGATGCCGTTGGAGCTCCCGCGCAACCTACCCATTATTGACGCTGTTCTCTTCCTCATGATGGTATAGAAATCGTCAACATGGGCTTCCGCGAACATCTGCGAAGCGCTACAGAAGCGCGGAAGCCCCATCAACATCCTAAACCCATTATTATACTGTATGCGCAGGACGTTGTAGGCTCTCTGCGTATATTTCGAAGGTTTGGCAATATGCCTTGAAGAGCGAAACTTTGACATCCTTACTACAACGCCCAAACCTGCGAGCTACCATATTACATCGAACCGCCAACGCCCTCCGCTCCCTTTCTATGTCAGCATCATCAGATAAGTCCTCCGTCACTACATGCCCCAGGTATTTAAACTCTGTGACTCTCTGAAGAGGTTTTCCATTTAAAGTCACTGGAGGAACATTATCCAACGCGCTACCTTTACTTTTAAAAATTAGTAACTCACTTTTCTTAACATTATATTTAAGTCCATGTGACGCAGCATAGGACTCACATATTTTTAATAATTTCCTCAGGGCACTGATTGATGGACTCAGCAAGACCATGTCGTCCGCATAGCTGAGATTATTTACTATAGTGTAATCAATCGAGCAACCGACATTGGTCTTGCTAAGCTCATCAATCAACTGGTTCATGTATATATTGAACAGAGCCGGGGACGTTAATCCACCCTGCCTAACACCACACTCCAGGATGTAAGCCTCAGAGTGAGCGCCCGCCCACCTAACACTGTTAGTCTGCGAGCCATACCAAAACTTCAATATATTAATAAGCTCCTCAGGTACCTTTAAAAGTTTTAGCTTTGACCATATCTTTTCGTAACAAACCAGGTCAAAAGCCTTTGAAAGGTCGAGAAAAATCGCATAAACTGGCGTTTTCCTATCAATGTAATACTTGACAGTCTGCTTAAGCGCCAGGATAGCGGTTTCCGTTGACAGTTCCTTCCTAAAACCAAATTGTGCATCATTCAAATCTAAATATTTCTCAAGCCGGCGCTCAAGCAGCCCATCAAGTACCTTCCCCATTATATTAGCCAAAGAAATAGGCCTATAGTTGGTTTTGTCCGCTATATCGCCTGTTTTATTTTTAACAACGGGCACCACCACGCTTTCCATAAGCTCCTTTGGCAAATAGGTATGACGGATACAAAACGCATAGAACATCGCTAGTACCCGGTAGAAGTGAGGTCCCGCATGCAACACATGCTCGACACTAAGCCCATCGTGACCCGACGACTTCCCTCTCGATAAACTTTGTACCACTTTCTTCACCTCCTTAGCAGTACATCCAAGAGGAAACACCGCCGGCACCCCTGCTTCGTCCATACATGCGGCATCCGTCAATGAAGAATATACCACAAAATGCTCTTTAAACATGTTGGCTATGCGTCCCGCATCCGTCTCACCATCAATACTCACAGATAGGCCCGGTTTAGGGTTTATTTTACTGGTTTGTTTCCAAAAACTCTTAAAATTCTTTTGCTCGTGACTCTTGGCTATTAAATCCATACGTATTTGTACTTGATGATTTTGACAATATTTTAATTTATTTTTGAAATGGTTTTTACTTTGTTTCATTTCATTGTAAATGGGGCCATGTAGAGGCATTCCATTAGATTTCCATAACTGAAACATTACACGGGCCCCTCTGTGAGCGTCTTTGACGTACAATGAGGCAGTCGGCAGAGGCGTGTTGAAAGAGATCTGCGTATTTACCATAAATTGGTAAATTGCTCAATACAACTTCATTAGAGTGAAGCTGTATTGAGCAATTTACTCCATCACGAGATTCTGATCCCTGAACCCTGGTGATTAGATCACAAAATAATTTTCTGTCCTCTGCTGCGATTAAAAATAAATCAGTAGAAATGCTCAAAATCTCTCTTAAGTCTATTTTTTAATCGGACAGTAAATTGATAGGCCCAAGTGTCAAACTTGAAAATTCCTAAAATTTACATTTGTACCTGTCAAGTTACTATCTGGGACTAAGAAATAGATTTTACTACGATTTCATCAATAGTTTCTAGTCACGTTATCTATATCTAGAAATTAAATTAGAAATAGCCTTTAATTCTTCTTGATCTTTACTTGCAAACGTGTGTTCTCGATGTGATACAGCAATTTGGCTCACATATCGCTGTTGAGGCTCGACGTTACCTCGTTATTTTCCATTTACGCTACTACCAGTTACACGTCAAAAGATCGTCATTTGATTTTCATAAACCTATTCGTGCTCGTTTTCCGTTACATCATTAAAGAGATGTTGAGAATAATCTTAGTGGAACTAAAAACTAGAAAATCAGGATAAAACTCAATTACAGTCAATATAACTTCTAAACACAAGTCCGTAAAGATAACTTCTGAATTAAAAAGTGCCCTTCCACCGCATTTAATACCCGTTAAAGTTTGCAATTTAAATCAAACTGCATAAGTAGTATCGTTTGTGGTAAAAATTCTATCATTATTTTACCTGCCTCAACGGCAACATACACACAAGATTTTTTGATGTGCACATGTATTTTACAGTACCTACCTTTCGAATGATAAATAAGTTTAATTCCCCTCCTACCTATATAAATGCTAAAAAAAGCACGACAATTTTCGATGTTCACGTATCTATATAAATAAAAAGAAGAGTCCTGACTGACTGACTGACTGACTCATCAACGCCCAGCCCAAACCCTTGGACCTAGAAAGCTAAAATTTTGCACAGAGGTTTCCTTTATAATGTAGACAAGGAATAAGGAAGGATTTTTCGAAATTCAACACCTAAGGGAGTTAAATAGGAAATGAAAGTTTGTATGGAAAATCGTCACTTAATGGGTTCAAAATTTCACGCAAGCGAAGCTGCAGGCAAAAGCTAGTTCATTATTATAATGATGATTACAAATTTTAATCAAATCCTTTGTCACATTAATATTTAGAAGTAATAGCAACTCGAAACAAACTAAGACTAACCGGTTTGATAACAAATGGTAAGGGTAAATGATTAATTCCCTCATTGAGCCGAGTTCGCACCCCCGGCCGGCCGTATTTGTCTAGTCACAATAATTGCATTTTCTTGTTAACACACAGAAATTGTTATAGCGAGGTGAGCCAGCTAGTTTTAGTGTGATAACAATTTTCCTAGAAATACGTGCCAATTTATTATGTTATTGTTGCAAACTTTAAGATGCATTGTGTTGTTTGGGTTCCTCTTATTGAACGTGAGTTAAAGAACAAAGAAACGTAAAAAAGAAAAGAACATTAAACGCTGAGAACATTTAAGGACATTAAAATTTCCTGAATCCCAATTTCTGATAGCTTTCTATTTATCTGTCAAATCTAGCGATGTCATTGACTGACCAAAATACTAACAAATGCGGTCGAAGACTCGGTCCATCGGTGGCCGCGTTGCTCTTTGCCAGGGGTGAATTTTGACATTTGGATGCCGGATTAAATTCGCTAACCCTCTCTTTTAGAGCAAGAGTGTATGGCCATAACAAATAGCTTAATTATTTGAGCCAAAAATGTTCGATTTGGCAGAAGAAAATGTGTTTTTTTTAGAATTCTTGTCCCCTGCCAAACTTGTGTATTTCTGGCTGAAAAAAAAGTGTCCTCTCCTCTATGCCAACAACCAATATCAGCAGTTGACTTGATATCTGACAGCTGATTACTAAATATTTTCGTTGATCAGTCTTTTAGAAACTGGGGGCAAGAAATTTATGAAGTTCTTTATATTTCAAGCTCCTACGCTCTTTTGCCCGCGGTTTCACTGGCATCCTAGGAGAACTACTCCATTTACCCGGATTAAAAGTATCATATGTGTTAATCTAGGACTCTGTCTATCTGTGTGCCAAATTTCATCCAAATCCGTTCAGTCGTTTATGCGTGATTGAGTAACAAACTTTCATCCATCTTCACAAACTTTTACATTTATAATATTACTAAGGGTTGCTCGCGGCTTGGCCCGCTTCGATGTCGTTTATCGCGTATTCCGCGTTTTTCGGGATAAAAGTAGCCTACGTCCTTCTCTCTTGGGTTCCAAGCTATCTCTGTACCAAGTTTCATCACAATCGGTTCAGTAGTTTAGTCGTGATGAGGTAATTAAGACAAACAGACAGAGTTACTTTCGCATTTATAATATTATGTAAGGATCTCAGACCAAATCAAAAACCAAGACAGAACGCTAGAACAATACAGTGAAGCATGCCAAAACTACACCTCCGTGCCTCCGCTCTGTGCATACACGCACACTCGCACACATTTACAACATTTTTCAATCAACCTACAATCAAACTACACCTTACTATGTGCACACATGTTTACGAAACCTGCCTCACGTCACTGTTGACAGCGCTCTGTCTTGGTTTTTTATTTGGTCTGAGGTAAGGATAGTGTGATTAGAATCCTGTGCATCTGATCTTGTACCATTGGTGAAGCTTTCATGGGAACCTGCAATAATGTAATTCAAATGTGAGCCATCCAGAGCATCGTCTTAAAACAAATCTTAACTCTGCAAATTATGTATTATTACTATGTAGACACAATAACGCATATATTCACCTTGTTTGATATTCACACAAGCTTTGTGCCGTATCCCGGAGGCAACTGTCCGCCGCAGCATCCCAGCCGCATCTGATGCACCTTTGTTCTTCGTTTAGGCTATCATAATATATAATTAATTTAAATTGTTTGTTTAATTTAAGCTTCATTAGCTTTCACTTGAAAATTAATTAATTTTCAAATTAACTTATTGGAATTTCGAACCTTAAATTCGAACTTCGAATTTACAATTAAGAAAATTCTAGCAGCATCTTACTTGTAGAGCCAATGGAATACCATGTTTATTTTTTTAAATTAGAGCCGTACCACAGAATAAATAATAGTACACAGAATAAATAATAGCACAGGTCGTACCCAGTATTGTAAGTACAAGCTCAGTCTGTTTTTAATGTGTTACAAAAAACCTTAACCGTTTTAAATGTCTGGAAAATTATAAGCCGTGCAGGCAACACGGCATATAATTTTCAGTCCCTTTTTTAAAGATAACGAGAAAAACATAAGCATGAACCAAAAAGAAAAAAAAGTCCCTCGTGTTCTCTGTGGTATGAACAATGTTTCGTATAAAATCCAAGCGATTTTTTTTTCGTTGTATTCCCTCGAGAAGCAAGTCTCAAATTAGTTTCTACTTTCCATTTTCATGTAAATTAGTTTAAAAGTTTAATATGCATGGTAACAATGTAACCTAAGCTGAACTTTGAATATAAACAAATGTATTTTTTGCAATAAATTTATTCAAACTCGTTTAGACAAAATTCGACTGCCTCGTTGGTCTAGCGGTCGCAAGTGCGACTGCTGATCGTGAGGTCCTGGGTTCGATTCCCAGGTCGGGCAAAGTGTTATTGGGTTTTTCCGTGTGGAATTTCTCAGTAGCAGCCTGGAGTCTGGATTTGTGCCTGGTTGATGGCAATAGGCTCGCCCCCTATTAGCTGTCGCCAAAGTGCACCTCTGCCAACCCTTCGGGAAATACAGGCGTGAGTTTATATATTTTTTGCGAGACATAGACAAGACAGCAAATCTATTCCCCATCATAAAAGATGTGATTCATAACGGGTTTAAAATAGGGAAAAAGAAAAACGCAATCATCCAAAAAAATTGCCGATATCAATCTCGTAAACGACATATAATTTAAACAATACACCAAGAATAGCATCAAGAAAATACATCGACATGGCGCGCGTCTTCCCGCCAAATCCGCCATATTGATCAATCGTTACGTTCGGAAAC
The DNA here is from genome assembly GCA_905220435.1 of Amphipyra tragopoginis. Classification (NCBI taxonomy): domain Eukaryota; kingdom Metazoa; phylum Arthropoda; class Insecta; order Lepidoptera; family Noctuidae; genus Amphipyra; species Amphipyra tragopoginis. The sequence continues at coordinate 24,828,641 of HG992008.1, read as the reverse complement.
GGCACCAAATCAACACCCGCGAGATTGGAACGCGTGCTTCGAATACGCACAGGTTCAATGCAACGCCTCTACTCGTTCCGAAAACGTTTTACATAAGAATGCGAATTCACGATCCAGTGACTCGGATAATAGTGAGTGCCGGAGTGAATTTTGTAGGATCACTTGGCTGTATAGCCGATATCATTGCTTTTTGGAACTTTAAAAAAAGGTAACGACCGGAAAGTCGAGTTATTGGGAGCTTACAGCAGAATGTAAATGCGATATATCAAAGAGTTACCCTATGAAGGATCATTTACGCAAAGTTGGGTTTTGTAGGTTTTTTACAGTTACGTCGCCGTCGTCGGATTGGGGATTAGATATCAAAGTAAAATCATGATAGGAAAGAGCATAGTTGTACCAGGTACTTATGCCAAAAAGAAAGTGCCTTGCTACCCCAAAAAAAAACAACTTTTGTTTACCATTCTCGTCTATTCTCATAAGTTTTCCGAAATAAACTACCTACATAGTTAAAGTCAATCTTTTCTGCAACACTTCAAAACATATTGGAAAACCGATAAGTTCCGATTGAAAACACATAAATCCGTTTAAGAGATTTGTTTTAAAAAGTAAAACAAACTTTTAAATCGCAAGCTCCTTATTTCCGCCCGGCGAAATAACCGTTCAGAAACGTATACGAATCAAAAGGATTCATCCTTTTCGATCGCAATGAATTTCCCGCGCTTGGGCGGGCCACTACAATAGCTAGCAATGCCAAGACGTTTTATGGTTGGTTTCAGCCGTTAAAACTCGACTGCAAGTATGTGTAAAATAGACTATCTCTTTAGATATTGGTACCGATTCTCTTCTTCACCAACTAAACTAAAATTAGAGAATTGCTATCTTTTACTAACAGATAACGCAAGAAAAGGACTGTGATAGACAACAACTAAGTTAGAGATGTCAAATTAAGTAGTTTACGCCTTGAACTTCAACGTGTTTTTAATCGACACGTTTTAAATGTAGTCTAAAGTATGGAAATTTTAGTTCAACTAAATTTGACAGCTCTTATTGTCGTATGTCTCTTTCTTATTGTATCATAGTGAAAAAGATGGCAATAGCCTAAATTAAGTTTAGTTTGTCCATAACAGAATCGGCACCATTATCTATTTATCTCTACATAGTATAAAACAAAGTCTCTTCCCGCCGTCAGGCCGTCACTACGCTTAGATCTTTTAAACTACGCAACGGATTTTGATGCGGTTTCCATCAATAGACAGAATGATTCAAGAGGAAGGTTTATATGTATGTTTTATGTTTGTATTACATGCATATATATATATGTTTGTATTGCATGTAGAGAAAAACGCAGAATACGCGATAAACGATATCCACGTGGCCGAAGTCGCTGGCGACCCGCCCCAGTTTCGCATGGGTACTATAATATGTGTGTATAATACATATAAACCTTCCTCTTGAATCACTCTATCTATTAAAAAAAACTGCATCAATATCCGTTGCGTAGTTTTGAAGATCTAAGCATACATAGGGACAGACAGCGGGAAGCGACTTTGTTTTATACTATGTAGTGATGATCACTAGACAGGCAGTTGAGACAACTGGTAAGTATATTACCCACTAGTCTTTATTTTTGCAGTTGAGTAGATGTTTTTCTAATCGGTTCTTGAAATGATTCACATTTTGGGCTAAAATCACGTCATCTGGGAGTTTATTCCACGTTCTGACTATTCGGTTACTTAGAAAGTGTTTGTGAGGGTTTTTGTTTGAGAATCTGGTACATAGCTTAAGGTAGTGGCCTCTTAGCGGGACGTTGTCGTTTCGTGTAAATAGTTTGTTGAAATCTTGAAGTTCGTAGTGTCCAAAGATCTTGTATTTCTCAACTAGATCTCCACGGTCTCTGAGATGTTTTAAAGTTGTGAGCTTCAAAACTTCTAAGCGTTCCTCATACGGTCGTTGTTTTAGTTTAGATATTTTAGTGAAGCTATAGTAGCTACAGTATTATAACATAGCATAGCTAAGCATATAGATGGCGTCACGTGACGGGACGTCACGGACAGTTTACGATACACATCAGCTGTTCGTTATCTTGCTTCGTAATAATTAACATTTTGAAATAACTCTTTAATAACAGCTTATACATACGCAATACAGAGTTGTTTACGCGCGTGAGTGTTATCCCGTATAAATTCAGTTGATTTAAAGGCTTTATTAGACTTAATAACTCCGTAAAATTATTTATTTATTTCCTTTATTCATTTAAACCCATATAAAATTAAATTTTTAAATATTTCCTTATTAAAAAACACAAAAACATTTAAAAATATAAAAAATATAGTAGCCCACCGGCATCGGGAACAGGGTCCAAGCTGCCGGTGGTCAGGGCCTCAGAGAGAGGAACTTCCTAACAATACGCGCCGTGTCCCGAAGTACCGCTTTCTGCACCAGGCCCTTGATCCAGCTGCCCAACGAGAGCCTCTTGAGCCTCGTCGAGGCTCTTGGCTATTAAACCATTGGCCGTAACGACTATCGGCACAATGATTGCTGAATCAACATCCCACATGGCGACAACCTCGTGTGCCAAGTCTTGATATTTAATTTCTTTATCTTTCTCGGCTTTCACAAGGTTCTCGTCATGCGGAACCGTGATATCAACAATCATTGTAAGACGCTCTGATCGATCTATCACCACGACGTCAGGCTTATTGGCAACATTAGTCCTGTCGGTGATGATAGATCGATCCCAGTACAATGTAATATGACCATTATTTATTTAATTATTAGATTTAAGAAATCCGGTCCTTTAGAAGGTTTACGGAAGGATATAGGTCCAACGCCCAGAATCCCTTTTGAAAACTTTAATAGAATGGGGTACCAACTGTCTACGGCTGCACTATTGAAGTACATTCATGGACTGTCCCAGGTGAATGAAAATGATAAATAATTATTAAAATATAGGTACTCTTGCTTGTTATTCAGGACTCGAGCTTCGAGAATAACAAGCAAAACAAATTAATACAACGCTTATCGCTAATCGCGTAATTCGTGGCCACACAAGCTTTGCATCCGCTCGTGTCGCGGATCGGATATTCGTCTGTCTCCAATCCTGTCACGAAACTAACGCCACTACCAAATAAAAACATTGTCACCACATGTTAAGCAATTTCAAAAACATTATCATTTTAACCAACACCGATACAACTTGCTTCAAGAATTTTACCGGAACTCAGTCAAACTGCCGTTAACGATATTACAACTTGTTTAAAAAAAATGCCTGGACTGAGTCAAAGTCCTGGGGCCCAATTCTCCTAAAATAAATTGTTGCCAAACGCAATCGAACCACAACCGTCAGTCAGTTTTTGTTTTCGAAAACTTTCAAAATGATTGATTTTGTTTTTTGTGTCAAACAATTTGATAGCTTTTGAAATTGAGAACTGTCTGAATGAACGGTTCGGCCTTGGATCGGTTGTGATTTATCAACATTTATTTTAGGAGAATTAGGCCTGTTGTTCCCATTAAAATATACAGGGTGTTAACGAATTCGTGTAATTCCTCCAAACCACATGATCTATTAATGGTATAGATTATGATGACAAAACTTTCTGTTAATAAGTGTGTATGCTGCTTCTTTGTGATTTAATTTATTGACATTTGTATGTTTAGTTTTATTGCAAGTCTAATTTATTTTATTTTGCTGCCATTTTTTGAGTTAATTTATTGACATTTGTAATTTGGTTTGTTCACAATTGTAGTTTAATTTATTGACATTGTACTTAAATTATTAGCATGGACTTAATTCCGAAGATTTTATGAATAATATGAGTATTTTTAATAATGATAGTAATGTTGCTTACCTGCCTACCTTAGCCTTTTTCATGTCTGTTTATGTTGTTTTTGCTCTATTGTTAATTTATAGTCTTCAGAGTGTTTATTATCATTATTGTCTCAAAATAATTAAATGCTGGCAAGAAATAATGTTTGCATCTATGTTGTTACAAATAATATTTGCATGTTAATGTACTAAATTAAATAATTTTGCATGCCGTAAGGTAAAATGTATCGGGACTCTCCTCAAAATAACCATCATATTTGTATACCTACATTATTGGCAAATAAATGATTTCTATTCTATTCTATTAACCCCGACCGGGATTTAGATTGATTGAAAATAAAAATAAACTTTTTTTTTCCCAAATAAAATTTTTACGTGATAGAAAATTTCTATGCCATGCATAACTGAATGAAGGCACGGCGACATAGCTGACGGGCACGACTAGCGCGATGTCGCTCCACGCAGATGCAGAATACCATGGTTAATTTTTTGAAAACTTTTTTTTGTTCATTCTGAAAAAAACCTATGCAGGTTCAATCAGTGTCACCAGTAGATCACGCGGTTTGAAGGAATTACACGAATTCGTTTACACCCTGTAGGTGTCTGCTCTCTCTCTCCATGGATGTCGTGAAAGGGATTTTATCAGAAGCAGTTCCTTTACGCTGCCAACAACATACAAGAAATACCTGCGGGATGGGGAGACAACGACGACAGTAGTAACGCCGCAATTTTCGATCAAGCAACGTTAAGTAATCGTGTTAAACTGGGATCACCAAAGACAAAATAATATGGTCGATTTATCTTGACCGCCCTGAACATAGGTTCTTTCGAACTTTCGCGCACATAGAATGTGTCCGGTCAGGACTAGCGATATTCTAGGTACTTATTTAACAACTATTCTAGTACATAATAATAATAATAATTCCCCTCTGGGAAAGGCGTTACCTCAGCATGAGATTAACGTAAAACCGGAGGGTACATTAGATTAGCTTTCTACAACCCCATCGTATAATAAAAAATGTAAGATGAGGTCTACTGAAAAGCTTACAAACCGCAGGGCAGCTTGTGGCGAGCTGTTGGTGAGTGGCGACACTGCGTACCTTATTGCCTCAGAGAGTCGGTCAGGGCCTCGTCTCCAGTTTGCCTTTATTGGCTGGCTGGAATGGAACCCCAAGAGTGCCCGCAGGACTCTCAACTCTGGCTTGCCTTTATCGGCCGGCCAGAGGGGGGCCGCCAGAGCTATATGCTCGGGGGTGGAAGTGTCTAAAGGCGTAATAGCGGGGAAACCCACTCCGGGTCTTTTAGACCCGCGACGGCGAAACCGGGGCCACACCTCTCTACACCCCTAGCCGCCCACACGTTTGTTGCCCTCTTCGCCTATGTACTGGCGGCTTTTCAGGGGGCCCAGCTAGTGGGCTGGCGAGTCACCGTCTGCCAACAAATTTCAAATTTAAACTTGAAAGGCAGACGCCGTTTTCTTCCGGCAATAGAGGTTAACCGATCCACAAAACACCCCTTTCCATAGACCAGATATTTTTTTAGCATATTTTACAATAGTTTTGCACCCACTTAGGACGGTCCATGACTGTACTCCAATAGTGCAGCCGTGGATAGTCCCCGGTTGGTGCCCCACCCCATTTTAGATTAAAGTTCTCAAAGGGGCCTCTGCGCGTTGGACCTGTGTCCCCGTGTATGCCTTCCAAAGGACCGGACATCTTCCACAGGGAGGATGAGCCGTGATTTAAAGAGAGATACAAATAATAATAATAATAAATATATATAAAAATATGAAATATTGTATTGAAATATTTAAAAATGTAATTTTATATGTCTTTGTAAATGAATAAACGGAATAATAATAATAATCATTTATTTGCAGGAATAATATAAGTTACAGTAGCAGATGGTTATGCTTAATATAAACAGTTAGTAATATTCCGCCAGGTAATACATGGCATGCAAAATATTAAAATATTGTTGTTAAACAATCACTTATTAATTACATTTTACATTATTATCTAAATTATCAATTACATAATATTATTATTTTATCATATTATATTTTACCGACTGAATTATTACATCACTTATTCATATTACAATAAATTATCTACAATATTATAATATATGAATTTATTAATATCCTATTTAATTAAATATGACTACCTACTGTAATTTTACATTTATTTATTATGTTTGCCATTTACGAGTTCTGAACAGTTCGTTAATGGTATAGAAGTTTTTTTCTAATAACCATTCCTTAAGCTTTTTTTGAAACTTTGTATACGGTAGCGACTTAATATCCGTTGGTATTGCGTTAAATATTCGACCACACATTGCGTAACAATTTTTTTGGTATAAAGTAGTATTAGGAATTTTTGGTAAAACAATCCTATCTGGATTTCTAGTATTTCGCGGGTTTAATTCTGTTGCTTTCTTAAATGATTGATTATGTAATTTAATACACTACACACTAGGATCCAATCCACTTCCATTTTCATGTTGAGATATTTTGTACGTATGTACAAAAAAAGTTGTATCTCTCAAAGTGTTGGTCTTACTGAGATAAAAGTAGGCTTATTCGGAGGGCAACAATATTATATATCGTTTACATTACGATACAATGGGCATCACATAAAGACATATAATTGTAGACAGTATCTCAACAAAAAAGCAAAATAGCTACCAAATAGCGGGAAAGTGGATTGGACCCTAGTGTGTAGTGTATTTGTGTACTATAATAGTTGCTATATAAGTACTTAGAATATCACTGGTCCATGGCCGGACACACTTTATAAGCGAAGTAGTAAACAATTACTCTGAAAATTAATAAATAAACTTTGCAGAACTAACAGCCGATCCTAAGATACGCAGTGCGCGTGAAATAACTTTGCCGCACTCAAATCAGGCTTACATCGTTTTGTTCTTCACTTCAGAAGAGCAAAGTTATTTAGTACTCGTAAAATAACTTTGCCCCTCTAAAACCAGGGTTTAAGCGTTCTGTTCCTCACTTCCTAGGGACAACATTATTTTATGCATAGTGTAATAAACCATTTTGATCCTAAAAATCTATTACGCAACCAACTGCATGAAGTTCTTGGCGGCCATGATAAATGGGCCGTACTCAACAGTAAACAACCACTTTTACCCGGGCATGCTCAATAAGCAAAGGTAGGTTTTAAGATTATCAGAGCTCCTTGTGAAAGAATTCATCCGGGGAAGAACTACCTACCTATTTCTGCTGCTAAGCACCATTGCAGTATTCCGGTTTCAAGGGTAAACCCAGTGAAATTACAGGCACATGAGACTTTCCAACTTTTTCTCTAAGGTTGGCAATGTATCAGCAATCCACTTGGTCTTGTAAGTGTGTACAGGCGGCGGTAAACACTAACGCGGCATCTTACGTAGGCGGTTCAAAGCGACGCGAATTGCGAAGCGATCCGATGCGGTGATACGCGAATTCAATGCGATGTGGTGCGAAGCGGCGGCTTTGTCCTACGAGCTCGCGAACCGCCCACCGTGCGCCGCCGTCATTCAGTAGCACTGTACGACACCGCATTCAGCTCGCGCGAAAATATCAAGTCAACTGACCGCGTTCGCTTCGCTTCGCACCGCGCCGCGCCGCACCGCACTCCACGTGCGTTTGGTCACGTAGGCCACTTCAATAGGTATCGACTGTTTGTTGTTTTCGCGTCGCGCCGCGCCTCTACGCGTCGCTTCTAGATCGCTCACGTAGGATACCGAGCATCATGTGTGGCCGTCGACTTGTTTGCTAAACAATTACATATAAAAATGTCACATTAATTGGTAAAATTGCAGTTTTCAAAGCCATTCAGAATCATTACGTGCATATGGAGTTATGGAGGTATCTGGTTTTTATGTGCCCTTAACTGTGACTTTGCATGAAAAGCCATGAATAGGTCGCACTTGCAAGACGTTTACGATTTTAACATTTGTTAGTTTATGAATATTCATAGGCACAAAGCCAGGCCCGGACTATGGGGTGGCCAACAGGGGCGTTAGTCCCGGGGCCTCCATACACAAGATACATACAGATACACAAGAGAGGGGCCTCCATAGTAAATATGACCACTGATTTTTTTAGATAAAAAAATATTAACACCCTTTCTGACAAATAGAAAAAGTTCACATTCACGAGGTAGTTTTTAAAAACATTTCTAACAACGGGCCTCCTTAGACCGATAATTCAGCCCTCATCAAGCTGTCTCTCCCCAACCCCCCACCAGCAACGCCCTAATCCGAGGTCCGAGTCCCACTAGGGGTCGCCCTTAGTGCTGTTGTTGTTAGTAGTCACGATGTTAGTGTAGTATAAGTAGTTAGCAGTGGCGAAGGCTCCATACAACTCGATTCCTATCGGCTTCCCTTTCGAAACGAGTAGTTACTGGAATTCACGCATTACACTTGAGCAAGGTAAGGATTTTTAGGTCCGGCTTCTCTTTTAAGAAAATTCACCCTACGCCACTGGTAGGTAGCTTAGGTTAAGTATTTTACTTCGCCACCATTGGTTATGTTACCAGTTACGAAGAAACGGCCCGCAAGGACGACCAACAATCAGAATAAAAAAAAAACTTTCCTCCTCTTCTTCGCTGCCCTAGGACCTTCAAACCCTGGAACCCTTAAATCTGGCCCTGTACAAAGCTAATGACCGTCTCCAAGTTCATGCGCTGAGATTATACATGTTCAGACGAATGTCAATCGTTACGATTTGTCATAAATATTTGATATTCAATGCATCCAGGTCGTACCTCTAATTTATGTTTGTATTCTTATATGTATGTATTATATGTATGTATGTATTCTTCTCAGAACAGTTAATGTGATCTCGCATTTTCTTATGATCAAGCAGGTGCCTAATTCTCCTAAAATAACTTGTTGCCAAACGCAATCGAACCAAGGCCGAACCGTTCATTCAGACAGTTCTCAATTTCAAAAGGTATCAAATTGTTTGACACAAAAATCAAAATCAATCGTTTTGAAAGTTTTCGAAAACAAAAACTGACTGACGGTTGTGGTTCGATTGCGTTTGGCAACAATTTATTTTTAGGAGAATTAGGTCCCAGGGGCCCAATTCTCCTAAAATAAATCTTTATAAATCACAAACGAACCAAGGCCGAACCGTTCATTCAGACAGTTTTCAATTTCAAAAGCTGTCGAATTGTTTGACACAAAAAACAAAATCAATCATTTTGAAAATTTTCGAAAACAAAAACTGACTGACGGTTGTGGTTCGATTGCGTTTGGCAACAATTTATTGTAAATGACACAACAACATAATCGTTCAGGAGCGATTCTATCATTACAGTTATAGCTAATATCGGTATTTCAGGATTGCGAGCAAGGTAAACACAGTAAATAAAACCAACATAGACTCTCCACCACTGAGAGTACTTGTATTTGGGTTAGTATTAGTAACATAAACTAGATCACAATATATTACTTTACACAATTATTATAAGATCATAAAATAAGGACAAGCTAGTCAGATATAAAAGGTCAGACTTCTTCAGCCGATCAACACGGAATGCTCTCGCTTCGTCGAATGACCACCGCCTTTATAACCTCGGGTGGGCCGATCTATATCGACGACTACCCTCTCTTGTCAACATTGCCCAGTGCTACCCGCTACCGATAACACGGCCCTCCTGCAAAACACACGTCCTCGTGTGTTGGTGGTTGGTGGTTGACGCACCATCAACCCCATCGTCAAGATTGTGCATCAAGGCCTAACTTCAGTGACACCTTCGGACCTTAAACAGAAACAAATAATACAGTACACATCTCGGCCACACCTGATCACTCATCTTTGACCTCGTCATGTTACTCATGTCTTTGACCAAAGTAAAATGAAAAGCATCCAAAGAATGTTTGAATCGATTAGAGCTTGTTATCCCATCGACGGCCAACAAGCTCATGACCCATGACTTAAACTAGTTGATATTCATTCAGTATCAACCTAGTTCTATATTCGTTCATAACTTCTCGTATCAAACTTACTTACTTACAAACATCCACACATTAGATTTCAACATTCTCACAATAAAATACTATCTCAGATGCCTAATAGGTAGATAGTTCTACTTTGGTTAAACATCAAATCATAGTTATTCAATAAATCATAATAGGTACATAAACACACAATCTCATCATACACAAATTCATAAAATCATTTAAATACATTTACAATGTTCTTCAGGGCTAAATATCTCAAAGTTTTTCACAAATTCATAATACATAAACACTTAAAATATTTCTTGGTTAAATATCTTAACGATTCACAAAGCCATAATACATAAACACTTAAAATATTTCATTCGTAAAAATCTCATAATTATTCACAAAATCATAACATAATATCTCAATAATTTACAAACTCATAGTACATTTAACACTTAAAATATTCCATGATTATAAATCTCAATTATTCACAATTCATTTTACCAGCATATAAACACTTCAAACTCATAGTACGTTAAACACTCAAAATATTTCAAGATTAAATATCTTATTATTCACAAACTCATAGTACATATCAACCCTTAAAATAATTCACGATTCAAATAGCTCATTATTATTCACAAAATCCTACATTCTTAAATATCTCAATTCTTCACAAAATCATAAAACAAACATCCTAAATGTTTCATGGTTAAATATCTTTCAATCTTTAATCATTATTCACAGTATCATAGTGCATAATTATAAACACTTAAAATATTATCTCAATTATTCCCAAAATCATAATACTTAAGTATCAACCTTTAAAATTTTTCATGATCAAATATCTCAATTATTCACAAACTCATATTACAAAACTGACATGATGTTGTAAACTTACATAACATTTCTATAATGTGCTAATAATACAACCTTTTTACAACAATACAATACTTATTAAACACGTCTTTAACGAAAATAAGTCAAATTATTTCTTATTTAAAAATAAATTTGACAAATTAATCATTAACGGAAGTCATCATAGTAATTATCATCAATAATAAATACAATTTCCTGTTTTCGTCTACAAAAAATACATTTTAAACCATAAGTAATAATAACAAACTACTTTTTAATTTCAATAAACTATTTTGTACCATTCTACAACAAGAATTATAACAAAACCAATAAAAACAAATATCAATATTTTCAAAACTTTTTCAAAACATTAATTCAAAACAGAATCTCATTTTCACTGCATTTTCATTTATCAATTAATAGCATCACCCGCCTTGGATTTAGCCAACTCATTTGGCATCACCCGCCTGGGATCCTGCTTTATCAACATGGCATCACCCGCCTTGGATCTAGCCATATCATGGCATATCCCGCCTTGGTTCCAGCCCTATAACAATTGCTTCGTCATGTTAAAGTTTCAGCTTTCCCCAGGCGAAGCCTTTGGCCAACCCCGGCTGGCCAAACCGGGCGGTGCCAAAGATCAACCCTGGTTGCATCTCACCACAAACTCTAATACGACTAGCAATGTATTTTCCTACACGAATAAATACAGATGCCGTATTTATTTTTCCACGAATAAATACAGATACCATCATATTTATTTTATACGAATAAACACAGATATCATCTCATTTATTTTACACGAATAAATACAGATAACATCTCTTTTATTTTACATGAATAAGCAAAGATATCATTTAATATTTATTTTACACGAATAAATAACCACTCATATTATATTTCCTTCATTAAACTTCCTTCACACATAATAAAATGGTTGTGACTCACCGGATTTATCACATTTTCTCGTTCTCACATTTCTCACCATTGTAATATCCGTCGAATAATCAAGTTTTTGTCAGTCCGTCTACAGGGGATTTTATTTAAACAAAATATTGAAATGTGGGTATACAATCATAATGTGGACTGGTTTTTTCTTGTTCCACTTCTGATGTAAATGACACAACAACATAATCGTTCAGGAGCGATTCTATCATTACAGTTATAGCTAATATCGGTATGTCAGGATTGCGAGCAAGGTAAACACAGTAAATAAAACCAACATAGACTCTCCACCACTGAGAGTACTTGTATTTGGGTTAGTATTAGTAACATAAACTAGATCACAATATATTACTTTACACAATTATTATAAGATCATAAAATAAGGACAAGCTAGTCAGATATAAAAGGTCAGACTTCTTCAGCCGATCAACACGGAATGCTCTCGCTTCGTCGAATGACCACCGCCTTTATAACCTCGGGTGGGCCGATCCATATCGACGACTACCCTCTCTTGTCAACATTGCCCAGTGCTACCCGCTACCGATAACATTATTTTAGGAGAATTAGGCCCCAGTTCTCCTGTACCTACTTACTAACGGAGTGATATGAAGATTCGCATGACGTTATTGCGACGCACGCTATTTCGAAAAACTTTACGAGTGGTACGCCAGTTTGAAAACACATTGAGTCGACATCCGCAATATCGAATGACGTTTTCCCGAACACGCTGAATCGAAGCTTTGCACGGAGCGTAAGGCGGGACGCAAAGCGGATAATTTAAAAATAATGTCTAGGTACCTATATTAGGGCGATTATAGAGACACGTTTTTCCGCATTTTTTATCTTGAGTTGTAGTTTATTATTTATATTGTAACGATAAAAATATATAATAAAATCCCTCAATCACTCAGAGAACATCCTCTTAGAAAATTTAGCAAACATTTACTTATTCGGCTCTTGGACAGATGTTTTTACGCAATTCACAAATTTTTAGATAACAAAAACAATAATAGCTACTAAGTTGTGTCTTAGCATAATGTTTAAAACATTGTAATTTAATTAATTCAGTCATACATAGTATTAAATCTAAAACTTCCTAGTCTATATTACGAGTATAAAGGTAATTAACAAAATTGTAATTATTTTATATTAATTTGCATGCCGCTGTGCCGGCGAAACATGTTAATCTGCTGTACCTGCATTATTTTAAGACCTACCGTGTTCTATTTTATTCTATTCTAGAATGCGGTGGAAAACGCGGCGATGTGAGCGGCGGATTCCGCACCTCCATAAACGAGGCATTACACAAAGGGTTTCCTCTGACCCTTAACTAAATCCACTTGAGAACTCATCTGATTACCAATCCCGTGCCATTTGAGCTCTTGATCAACTTAGCAAGGATCTACATACGAGTACGTCTCAACTAAGCACTTTAGTCTGACACACAATGTTCTACATAGACTTTCTACTTTGAATCACATTAAACCGTCTTCAATGGCAAATTGTGCTGAAATCACGTAATTTGTGTTTTGTGAACAATCGTATAAGATAATTGCTGACTTAGGAGTTAAATAGCAATTTATTTGTGCAATAGTAATCAGTTATAAGCTTAACATTGTAGTACTAATTAGCAAAGAATACTAAGCCTAATCATCATCATAATCATTCAACCGAAAGACGTCCACTGCTGGGGGCCTACTCCCTAAGTCCGTCAACGAAATTAGTCGCCCGTCCGAAAGTAGCCCGAAACGTAGAAGTGAACAAAACAAGTGTCAAGTTCAACTTTTCGGACGGGCAAAAACACATCGGTAGTAGGGACAACTGTCAAATCGTGTTGTCATTCATTCTTAGTTCGGGCCCCAAAATAATCGTATGTCCGTGGGTGATAGTAGAAAACGCTCGTAACTAAGGCCGAAACCACGGACTTCGTGCTTAGGGAGTAGACCCCCTGGACATAGACCCTCCCCCAATTAATGATGAGCAGAGTTCTGTGGTTTTCGGATGTCAAGAGTCTAACCAGGTATGCTGTAACTATATGTCTATCCTATGTATCTTAGTGCTGTGTTCAAATATTTTTACATTCATTCATTCATTCTGTAGGACAAAATCCTCATCAAAAACCTTTAATTCAATATTCCATTCTTCGAAAAACAATAAGTGAATAAAACGTTTTCAAATTCGATAGAAATGTTGTAAAGCAATGGCGTACCGTGGTAATCTTTGAAGCAATAAAGTGAAATTAAATACACTACGAAGACGAGAGTCGTGTGGTATAAACAAATACATTTTGTTCAATTCGCGAGCTGCGTGATATACGCTTTGTTTATGTATAGGTGCCTTTAGTTTTAAGTTCGGTGGTGTTGCCTATTTGTCGCGCAGTGCCTGTAGACAAATGGCAAACGATGATCGCTACAGAATAGAAACGCCAATTAAATGTATGGAAATGACATAACAGATCGCTTGACCGGTCGAAAGTTTATGTCAATCCAATTCATCGTTCTATACTCTAGCGATCATCGATTGCCATTTGTCTACAGGCACTGGGGCCCAATTCTCCTAAAATAAATTGTTGCCAAACGCAATCGAACCACAACCGACAGTCAGTTTTTGTTTTCGAAAACTTTCAAAATGATTGATTTTGTGTCGAACAATTTGATAGCTTTTGAAATTGAGAACTGTCTGAATGAACGGTTCGGCCTTGGTTCGGTTATGATTTATCAAGATTTATTTTAGGAGAATTAGGCCCATGTTCTTTTTCTTCTTTTTGGTTTAATGGCATAAGGTCTATATTGTAAAACACACAACAACATAGGTAATCGTGTAGGGTGTAGGGGTGTTTCTATCATTACAGTTATAGCTAATATCGGTATTTCAGGATTGCGAGCAAGTTAATGTAGTAAATAAAACCAACATAGACTCTCCACCACTGAGAGTACTTGTATTTGGGTTGGTATTAGTAACATGAACTAGATCACAAAATAATAATTTACACAATTATATAAGAACAGAAAATAAGGACAAGTTAGTAAGATATAAAAGGTCAGACTTCTTCAGCTGATAAACCTCACACCGATAATTCAGCCCTCATCAAGCTGTCTCCCCCCCCCCCCCCCCCTTCATTTATTTGTCCAGGAAATGGAGTTTTCTGAGTTGACGTGACGCAAAATAGCATAATTTGTATCAATAAAATAATTAGAAGAATTATTTAATTAGCATATTATCTCATTTATGAACATGGAACTTTATAGTAAGTAAAACAATGACGAGTTTCTGTCTTCTTTCAAAAGTACCTAGGTACCTACTACTTTAATTAATTGTCTATTTTGAATAAGTTAATAACTTTTTACACGACTGCCCAAAAAAGGAGTGTTATGTATTCAGAGTTAATTATTTCCTTATTTCCCTATTAATCATATTAATTATTATCTAAGCTCTCGATACGATCCGGAAATTACAGCAAAGCATTTGATTTGAAATCGATTAATGAGCTTTGTAACACAAACAGCAATCAACATTAAAACAAACAATGCTAATATTAAACTCACTAATACGAAACCATCCATTACACAAAATGATAATAATAATAATGTATGCAATGAGCGGTTTATAACTTTTAACAATAGGGGAAGGTTGCTATGAATGGACCACATAACTTTATGACCACATATCTCAAAAAGTATAAGTTTTAAAATGAAAGCAGTTTATTATTTTTATTTCGTAAGACCTTTATTTATAATAATCAAACGCACAAACAATTCGGGCTAACACTTTTTGATATAAACGAAGAAAACTAAATCTTGGGCTGTTGCCTTCTTTGGACCATGGGCACCTTCATTGAACCACCAAGTTGCCATCAATGGACTTCGAGAAACTTGTTGTAGAGGTCCAATCGGGGCAACTAATTATAATCTTCATTTAAACCAACTCTTTGTTTCCTTCCATCAGTAACAATCATCAGTAGAATCATCTAAAGCAAGCTTCATACTTGTTTCATTCCATGTAAAGTACTTTCTTTTTTTCGGCGATATTCTGGGGGCCAACTCTATTGTCAAAATGTTTGGTTTTGTTTTTGTTATCAAACAATTTGATAGTTTTTGTATACGAAAACTGTCTGAATAAATGGTTCAGTTGCAATTGATAAAAGTATCTGTCAGTAGAATTGGGCTCCTGGAATTTTAAATGTTTAATGATTTTTCTATGGTTTTAATACAATATAATAAGTTAAATACATAATACATAATTAGTGAAATACTCGAGACCTATTCATTATTATGACTAAAAAAATATAGTAAAAAGTTGCTATGATTGGACCGGTCCAACGGTGGAACTCTCTTGAGGTCCATTAATGGCAACAAGGTACTGATTAAGAAAAACCAAACTAAAATATAAATGGTCATGATTAGACAAAATTGAATAACACTCATGGAATCTCAAATAAACTGTCCAGTATTTAATAACAGTGCAAGCAGACAAATATGAATACAATGATACTTACGTCAAATTTTACTGAGTGAAATTATTAGATTTTGACCGCCGCAAACACAACCACACGGGTCTCTCCGCGCTACGTGCAGCAGCGTCACTGTGGCAAGAGGGGGGTGCAACTGAGTCGCCGCGGACTCATTTCGACTAGTTTGGGTGTTGCTAGCTTGCACAGTTTTGGAAATACCTAGGTGGTCCAATGAAAGAACTAGTCCAATGATCGCAACCTTCCCCTATTTATGATTAATTTTTGCCACATGTCAATTCGCCATTTATAGACGTCATACATGAAGGGTTAAGGGCACACGGCGTCTTTTCTACATGCCGTCAAAGCACGTTTCCGTCAAACTCCATACATAAAAAATCGTTAAAAAGTTTTTTAAGTATGAAGTATGACAGAAACGCGCGTCGATGGCGCGTTAAAAAGACGTCGTGTCCATAGGCTCTAAGGTTTACTCACGTGCATTTTTCGGGATTGCCCGACTAGTTTCGGACCCAAACGGAACCCTTAATCATGAGCTGATCACGCGGCGAGGTCGCGAATCGAACTCCAATTTTAATAATATTGTATTGCATTTGATCAGATTGTTTGTTTTTAGTAATAGCATAGCATAAGCAGCCCAATACTGTCCCAATGCTGAGCACGAGCCTCTTCTCAGAATGTGGTTTAGATCTTAGTCCACCACGCTGGCCTAGGGCGTGCAGCGTGTTGACGGACTACATCCACCATCGAGAACTTTATGTAGCTCTCTCAGGTGTGCAGGTTTCCTCACGATGTTTTCCTTCACCGTTAAAGCAAGTGATAACTACATGGAAGGCCAGCGTTCAACCACTAAGCTATTACTACTTTCTATACATACAAAATCTTTATTCTTTAACTCGTTCGCGTTTAACCCTAGTCGCACTTAATGATAAGTGCAGACAGGGTCTAAGATGAAGCATACGAATCCAAGGAACAGTGAAAAGTAATAGGCATGGTATGATAATATGTTTCACTGGTATTCTCTTCCCGTGACAGCTGGGTCACGTGATTGGCCTAAGAATACGTTATCAGCTGGGGGTGCTTCGACTATGTATAAATACATTACCCGAGCGAGAAGCATTTTTTCACATATTTGCTTCTTTGGAGAAGCAATTTTGAACTAGTAATTTTATACAGTTTACTTTTTATCTAAATAGATGAATAACACAAAATAGAAAATAGGATAGTTATCAATTTATTTAATATTTATTATGAATTATAAATCTCCTTTATTGTATTGGAGATGTTAATCAATGGCAGCACTGATCGTGACATTCGTGACGTAGTCTTAGGCCATTGCGGGAAGAGAATACCTGGCGTAGCATAGCGCGTACCATGGTAATACGTAGGTATAGAGCAGAGGTTCTCAAACTTATGTGGGCACCTTTGAAAATCAATTTATCTCTAGCACCCGATATTTTTTTTAACTTTACCATATCTTATTAATCACAATCGCAATCATTACTTTTATCGCCCTTTACCACCCCCCTGTAGGCTTCTAGCGCCCACAAGGGGGCATTATCGCCCACTTTGAGAAAGATTGGTGTAGAGGGATTCCCCTTTACCCCTCTGGCTCTCATATACACACGACGGAACACAGTAAAATGTTTGGCACCGGACTCTAAGGGTGCTTTTCCACCAGAGATGTGCTATGCAACGTTGCTATGGATGCGTCTGATATCCACCAATCATATTCATTAGTCCACATAGCATACTGATTCAACTAAGCTACGTTTTTTATATGGAAGGATGTATGATGTGGATGCGTGCTATGGATGCGAGCTATGGATGCGTACTATGGATGGTCGCAAGTGGTGTAACTATGCCCGCCGCTCCCCGTGGCTTCTCTATTGTTGAAACGTCGCATAGCTCGAGATGCGCATCTTCCTCGCACAGCTACATAGCTTATCATCAGTGGAAACGGTCACATAGTTTCGTAGCTTAGCTTTTACATTCTCGAAGCATAGCTACATAGCACATCTCTGGTGGAAAGGCACCCTAATGCTCAGGTGGTAGCTAGCCACCAAGCGTGCTGGGTTTTGTTGAATCTTACAATAAGCGTCTCTTTCAATAGTAATGTAGAATATAGTTTGTAATTCAAAAGACCGGAGATCAAAAGAAAAATGTAAATGAAACTATTTCATTGACAAGTAAATGAAATGTTCAGGTTTTCGCGTCACGTCTCTGGGACGTGGTCCTCCGTCCTCCGTCCTCGGTCCTCAGCCTCTTATTTACATGGAGAATGCTAATGTTGGCAGAATGGTCGCCGATGAGCAATTTATTGATAAAGTATAGGCAAGATCCATACCCCTTTTTGTGAGCGGAAGGATTAGTTAAAAATGATTATTGAAACCGTCAAGCAAGGCTTTTCTTAGATGGATCTTAAGGCGATTAAAGAAGAGCAAGAAAAAGTGCAGATTCTCATGAAAAGGTTAATACGAGTAAGATATACAATGTGGAGAAACTTGGTGTGGTGTTCCTCCAACCAAAGGGAGGATCCTCCAACCAGGCGGAGTCTTGTGCCTGGCGGGCTACTGCCCAACGGTTGATGTTGGGAGGTTGTATATATACTACCTGCGTGTTAAATCTTGATTGCGCGATGTAGGAATAGTTCGCATGTGGCGAGATAGATGCCGCCACAACACTATACAAGGTGTAACATATAATAATGCACAACAAAATAATGCACAACCTCTTAAGGAGTCACTGTATTCATCATTATGAACAACTTTTACGATGGGAACAAACCTGAAATCGCGAAAAAAAATCAGCTGTTCCCTACATTTTGACGAGTTATGCGAACATAAATGTAGGGAACAGCCGATTTTTTTTCTCGATTTCAGTTTTGGTCCCTTTATATACGTTTTTCATACTGATGAGTACTGTGACCCCTTGAGAGGTTGTGCGTTATTTATGTTACACCTTGTACCTTGAACCTTTTCAAGAGAATCTGCATTTTGTTCTTGCTCTTCTTTAATTGCCTGATGATATTTCCCTCTGTGTTGACAATAAGCATCGTCACTGTCGTAGTGTGATGACGATTAACGTTCCAAGGGGAACCCGTTAAACCGTCACCGCGTCCCAGTTTTTCTTATGAATACCTAAGGCCCCTCGCCCACGGCGACTTTTTGTAGCGATGCAGTCGCGCGTTTAGCAAACGCGCGACAGCATCACTTCTAACGCGTGTTAGTCGCATTTGCAACGCGCTACTGCATCGCGATTGTATCGATACAAACGCGCGACCGCATCGCGCTACTAACGCGCTACTGCATCGCGATTGTATCGATACAAACGCGCGACCGCGTCGCGCTACTAACGCGTCGCTATTTCTGCGTGTCAACTCTGGTTTTACAATGGAAAGCAATTCACAAAACGTCGAATATGACATTCTATAACAACTTTTGAATTTAAGATCATAATTTTTGAGTTGTTTGAATGTTGTTACATGATGTCCACAAAGTAATCTCTGGGTATTAAATGGATGCATCCAATATTGACGCTGCTTCCGTTGCCTACGCTTCGGCTGCTTACGTAAAAGCAGCACCAAAGACAACGTGACTAATGTTGCCTCAACGGAGTCCATCTTGCAACTGTACTGATCCAAGGTATTTTTGTATCGTAACTGCATCGCGACCGAATCGCGTTTGCATCGCGACCGAATCGCGTTTGCATCGCGACTGAATCTGGTCCCGTGGGCGCGGGCACACAGCTAGCGACTGCTTCGCGTCTGTATCAATGCTACGCGCGAGAGCATCGCGACTGCATCGCTACAAAAAGTCGCCCGTGGGCGAGGGCCCTAAGTCGGAAGTCAGATAGTCGTACAACCGGTCTTACCTTAAGATGAAGATATTGTTCAGTAACTGGGTTGCGGACATCAGTAGTGTCATTCTGTAAGAAACCCTCCATATCGACGGTTAGCTCGATATCCATAATGTCACAGTATGGATAATAGAAGCAAATAAATAACACACAGATAATCGACAGTATAATCAATAACGCGTAGGTTTGTTATCCACGCTGTGTCACGACAAGTGTCTAATTGACATTCGCGATCGAGGTGAGATTCTTACAGAATTGCACTGTCGCTCCGTGAAATATCAACACTCTTAAAAACGAATTGTTGATCACATTAAGATATATTAACGCTCAAGGAAGATGCAGCAGTAATGCTCTGGTAGAAACACGATGCTGCGGAAGCGCTGCAGCTCTTACTCATCTACGAACGCAGCACTGCTGCAGCGACTTGTTTATACTCGTGAATCACATACCTAATCCTCCTCAAACAAACTCTGGAAAACTTATAATAAAATAAACTCTAAAGTCCCTATATCCTCGTAATAATTATAATTAATGCGCCACCTTTGCCTAAATCGGTTTTGTACCGTACTTAGAACTCCATATATTTCTTTAATGTACCTAATTGTGATCACAATCACAGTCCCAAAATATTCGTATCGCCGTTCTACCACATCGTATCGAAGGGTATCGGAATTAGCAATTTTAATAGATATAGATCTGCCATATATCAGGATAATTCTGCAATTAAGGCCGGTGAGACGTGGGTACTTATGTAGATTTACGAGTCCCCCCGAGATTTGTACCTTTATAATTACTGTTATCACTTTAGAAGTTGGTGATTTATTTTTAATGTTGATGGAAATGAACGAAAAGATGGATGGATTTGGTGAAACATGATATGTGTAGGAAAGGAGTGAGTACTGAGATGACGATTGTGAGAGGAGAATGGAAGAGGAATATATGTTGTGCCGATCGCACCTAGAGTAGGATAAGGGCAAGGAGATGATGCTGATGAATATAAATACCTAATGAGATTTTAAGCGTTGCTCACAGCTCTTTCATCATAATTTAAATTGTCAGTTTCTCTTTAGTTTGTCGCAGACGCAGCTTAACTAACAGACTTAACTACTCAGTTTTTAATTGCCGTAAAGTCTCGTGCTGTCACTGTCATTTTAAGGCGAAGTGACAGTGACAGCACGAAATTAACGGCAACTTAAAATTGAGTAGCGTTTGAGTATTTGGCCATTAATTTGTCATAGGTACCCTCCGCGAGGCCTAAGCTGAGCTTTGAATTTGTGTGAGAATGAATGCAGACGCGTCCTTTGTTTGCTTTAAACCGGTTTATACTGCTTTTTGGCAATCGATTCTATGTGCACTCACACAAATGTAAAGCTCAGCTTACGCCTCGCCAGTTGTATCAGACGTAGATTGCCTAGTTAGTCTAGTGGTCACAAGCGCGACTGCTGAGCGCGAGGTTCTGGGTTCAATCCCCAGGTCTGTAATGTAGCAGATGGCCCTAGGGTCTCCTGAGCACGTCCGCCACACCAGTTGTAGGGATGGTGTAGGACATTCAATACCTAATACATACCTATACATAACGATGATAAAATGCTTATAGAATAAGAGTCAAGATAGCTTTACGTCCCTTGGGGTAGTCAGCGAGTTCCTTCTTGTAGTTACGGTGTTCGCCGATGGCCCACATTGCCATTTGATAGAAACCGGCGGCAGCAACAGACCGGCTGGAGCACATTTAGTCATGAAGGTGAAGAATAGCCAGGAACCGATCCCGTAAGTGTAGTTAGGGCAGGAGGCGTCTCACTTTGGTACCAGGGGGCGCAGCTTCTTTAAAAGAATGTGGAGAGGTTCTTCAACAGAATGTGGCTGCTCAGGTGTCCAGCTCACACGTGTTGTATGGAGCAGTGTATAGGGGATGGTTGATCTGGCACATTTCACATATTTACAGTCAATAGGTTTGAATAACGGTTTGCTCAGTAGGGTGTCATTCCATGTGCCACGTAGTCTGCCAAGGAGTTCTAATAGGAAGCTTTTCTGCATGCCAAGAAGTCATACCAATATAAGGCAACACTGTCCGCTATCAAGAATGTATGCTACATACAAAGAGCATGAAATGGACATCGACCTATTTCACTCTTCTTTAAGTAATGGGGCGCTTAGACTTAAGTTTATAATGTACTAATTGTTAAGTAATAGTGTACTCATTGTTGAAGAGCCAAATAAATAAATAAAATAAAATATTGTAATTATATTATTTATACATAGATCAGACAATAATATAAGCACTTAACAAAAATTCCTCCATCTCCCATCCAAAAACAAGTCAAAAATCGAATCCCAGCTATAGTGGCTTGTCTTATAAAAGTATAAAATCTAAATCAAATCAAATCATTTTTTATTTCTGTAACATAGGTAGTGAATACAGTTCTTAAATTAAAGTTACATAGGTCGCTATGTTATGCCAAGAGGCGTACAAATATGGTTGCAGCGAAATAACATATTGATCATGCGAGCGGTAAACATCAATTATTTGGTATATAAGTCAAAATTAATAGAATGAATATAATAACAATAAAAAATAAAAACAAAAATTATAAATGTCACAGTATGGAATCATTTCTACAGTTAATGCATAGATAAATAATCATAAATTACAATTAGTCACAATATTCAATTAAAAAAATGTTTCTCCACTCAAATAAATAAGTCTACATTAATTTATCATTTAGAAATTCATCAGTCGTATAATAACATTTTTCAATTAGTAACAGTTTTAATTTTTTTTTGAATAGTGTAACATCCAATTTTTTTATGACATCTGGTAATTTATTGTAAATGCGCGGTGCCATACCTAAAACACTCTTTCTCACTAAGGCAGTCTTACAACGTTGATTGCATAAAGAGTTTGCGTATTGGCTACGAACCGCAACATCTCGTAAAGTTGACACCTTTTCGAACAACCTCATGTTTGTTTTGACAAAAACACTAATTTCAAAAATATATAATGAGGGTAAGGTAAGTATTTTCAGCGATTTAAAGAATGGTACACAGCTATCATCCATTTTCAGACCACACATTGATCTTATGCATCTTTTTTGTGCCTTAAAAACGATATCTTTATCAGTGGAATTGCCCCAAAAAATAATACCATACCGCAAAATTGAGGCTACTAAGCCGTGATATGCTACTAGTAGCGCATCCATATTTATTTTTCTAGCAATTTGGAAAAGTGCATATGCTGATTTATTTATTTTCTTACTTAGGTCATCTATGTGGGCCTTCCAGTTAAGTTGGTTATCAAGGAATAAACCTAAGAATTTTGCTACTTTAACTTCCTCAATGTCACAGTTACTATGTCTTATATTTACTTTTGGTACTTCAGTTCTTTGGTGAAAGTGCATTATTTTGGTTTTCTTTAAGTTTATAACTAAATTATTTTTACTAAGCCAATTTATTATGTCCGATAGTGTATTATTTATGTCATCTTGATAAATATTACGATCAATACATTTCACTATGGCTGTACTGTCGTCTGCAAACATCACCATTTGATGTTGAGTTACCTTTGGCAGATCATTTATGTAGATTAAAAAAAGAGGTGGCCCAAGGACGCTGCCCTGTGGGACACCAAACTTTATCAATCTAGAGTGAGATAAAAAACTCTTTTCAAATTTTGATTTTTCACATATTCTTGCAATCTCTGTACATTGCATTCTGTTGGAGAGGTAAGATTCGAGTAGTTTTAAAATGTTACCTCTGATACCATAGCTACGCAGTTTGTCTAATAAGACATCGTGCTTTACGTAATCGAAGGCTTTAGTCATGTCTGTGTAAATAGCACAAATAGGAGCTTTTTGGTCCACTGCTAACATAATGCCACTTAAAAAGTCACCCACCTAAATAGCATGAAGGTGAAATGACGATGATTATGAAGGAGATACCACAGGTCGGACAGTGTTATTATATTTTTCCGTATGGAATTTGTCAGTAGCAGCCCGGAGTCTGGATTTGTGCCCGATTCATGGCAATAGGCATCGCCCCTTATTACATGGGACTTAAAACATAACGGCGAAATGTGGGTGTACCTACTATCTATACCTACACCTCTGCCCAGCCCTTCGGGGAATACAGGCGTGATGTAATGTAGGTATGTATGTAGGTATCAGACGTAACGTTTACAACTGTGCTATAAGCCTACAACGTAGTATACATAAAGTCGTCGTAGTTCTTGTATGTAGGTACTCAATTAATAAATGGTAGGTAAATGATGAATGATTTTTAATTCTGTTAGTAAATCTTTAAAGACATTCCTACACAAGTCAATTAGGTACGTATTATGGTTTCGGCAAACTCCTTCATTTACACGTGCAATACGCAAGAAATACAATTACCTATACGAAGACAATTTATGATATTAAAATTACAAATTACTAATAACAAAATATCTATCAACAATATTTCAAAAATTGATTTGTAATCAAGCAAAAATGTAAGCGATCTTCCTCTCTCCATAATTGAGTCCATAATTGATCTCATAGTCTTAAGTCTACCTATTAAAATTACATTATGGTATACAATAAAATATTGAGTATTGAAAAAAGCAAAGAAAAAAAGATAATCACATCTACCTTTCTAATTCAAAACAAATACCAACAGCTGCAGCTGCTGAAACTACAACATGGCCGTTCGTCTGCATCAGTAGCAGTTCGGCAGATTAGCAACTCGCAAACTGG
Organism: Amphipyra tragopoginis; assembly: GCA_905220435.1. Lineage (NCBI taxonomy): Eukaryota > Metazoa > Arthropoda > Insecta > Lepidoptera > Noctuidae > Amphipyra > Amphipyra tragopoginis. The sequence goes on along the minus strand of HG992008.1, from coordinate 24,804,007 downwards.
CGGTTCGACAGGTCGCGAGCTCTCTAACTAATTGTCGGATTCACTCGCTCTAATTAAATTAGCATTAACAATCATTTATTCTCTCGCTTCTCAATGTTTGTTTTCGCAGCTCACTGTGATTGTAGATAATCTGTTACGGTTGGGATTTTGGGAGGGTGGGAAGTTTAAGAGAATCTTGTCAGATGAACTTAAACGTGCACTGATAATCATCTCCCATAATTTAATTCTATATTATTTCGACCTATACGTTTATATTTTGAATTAAAATAAATATATTTGACTAGACCGAATGACAAAGACCGCCCACGACTTCTGTACGTAACGGTTTCGCTGTTCAACCAAATTAAAAACAACAAAACAAAAGCCTCGAATACTTAGTCTATATGGCCAGCGTTCCCACAGGAAGCCAGGCCGCCGCTGAATCCACCTTTTAGTTTAGAAACTGTGCGTACAATCACACTAAACACAGATTGAAAACCAATAAAAAGCTCGTCCAATATCCAATAAAACTGCGCTCCACGCAAAAAGTTTCAAGCAAATAGGTTTTATTTAACATTCTTGGTGCGTTCCGTTTTACTCAACAGAAGCCGACGCCCAATCAGAGTTGTAAAAAGTAAAAACGTTGAATTGAAAACTCGAGTGTTACGAATTACGGTCGTAGAATCCGCGGATTATGGATTTATGCCGCTTTTTCAGTTTTTGAGTGTATTTTATGAAAATAAATATCATAGGTAATCTATAAAACTCATTGAGTCTGTTATAAGATTTGTAATTCAGCAACCATTGTTTAAAATCAAAATAAAAGGTTTTTATTTCACATAAACCATTACAGGCGCTAATAAAAAGTCGAATTTAAGTGCACGGTTCCAATTAGGCGTTTAAAATGGAGAAGAGCCGGCAAGAAACTCCATTGTTACTTAAAATCTATATCTTTAACAATTTCAGTAAGTACAGTTATGATTTAGAATAGTTATGTGAGAGCAATGTAAGTAGTCATAAGTGCAGGAATCACACAATTTTTATTTTTTATTAAAAATGTGGTCACAAATTAAATAGGTATCCAGGCATCTAGCAAGTCTACAAAGTTCTCACATTTACAAAAAGTAAAAGGACGCTAAACTATACAAGGTTAGTCGGAAAGGGGGTACTAATCCGAAGCCCACTTATAGTATCGCTGATGACTGTTTGAAAGCAAGTGTTAAAATTTCAAAATTCGATATATATTTTTTTCCAAATAAAATGATTTTTGTTTTAGTTTTTTCAAAAATTCTTCATCCCTGCTTTAGTTACAAATTCAGAAAATGGTGCTTCTAATTCATGACCCCAATTATGACCTAAAATGTAAACACAGCTGATCATAACTGGGGATAGATAGATTTTAGAGATTTTTTTTTGAGATTTTTGTACAACTGTTTCTCTTAAACTATTGACTTTTGGGAAAAGTTGTAGAACAAAAGTTACTCATTATTATGTGTACTTTAACACCCTTTCGGATTAGTACCCCTTTTCTGACTAACCTTGTATTAAACAACTGACTTGGTTAATTGTCATCAAAACACATTACAAAGAAAATCACTGTATAATAAGATAAAGATATCTTAAGAATCACGATAGTAATAAAAAAGAAAGCTAATCGTAATGAGGTTAGTTAATAGACATACACATAATACGTCGTTAATGAGGTTCCAGGGAAGCCACATCTGCAGAAGGAGTTAATGCCAAACATCTTTATTGTCAACGTAGTCTTTAGTCTTGTAAACCTTGTTTACCGTTTGCTTAAAAGATTTTTATTCAGCGGCCTGATAAAATTAAACATACATTAATTAACTCTATATTTTATCAATTAAATATAGCTAGACCTATGTTCAATGGCAAACTGCTATAGACTGAATATCCGGATTCAATAAAAGATAATTGTACGTTTATAACGTTACTAAACATAGTCAAATTAATGAGTATATACTTTTGCAAACTGTCGACACAATTTACGCCATTAATTGTCGCTTTACAATCGGTACAGGTACACTAATTCCTAAATAAACGCTGAAATACGAGCCCTTTACCTCACTAATTCGCTCCAAATTAATTGTCTAACATGTAGGTACATGTATTACGTTCTAGTACTAGTCTACACACAATAGAATTCAAACCAACAGAACACCATGTAAGTACTTGTAGTTCTTAATGTAAGAGTACGTTTCCACTGGGTAAGACGTGAGGCAAGACAAGAATTAAAAGATGAGAAATATTCTTGCGTAAGTGCCTTACACCGAGGTGTATTGCTATGGTTTGATCACCATCTAAACCAGCATGGTACAATCCATTTATTATCTGTGTCACCTGATGTAGGTACTAGACATGGCGTCTAAGAAAGGAAAGACAGTGCCCTTTAAGTGGTTTATAACAAAGTATAAAACTAAAACATGTTTTCTAAATGTATCAATGTTTCTAAAAAATATACTTAATTGAAAATACATAGGTACTGCAAATAGAAAATAATTACCAATGGATGCTCCTCTTAAAAAAAATATCGGTATGAATTTTGGACTAATTTAAGTCTATTAACCGGCATTATTTAAGTGCGCTGAAGAAACGCAATCGGACCCAGTATTTTTAATCGATGTTGAAAACAAGTACCATAACTACTGTAAAAAGTAATTTAACACAATTTGTTTACAACTTATCTCACAACGTGTTTTTCGGTGTAAACGAGGGGTAATAAGGGCACAATCTTTCCTTCCCAAGCTGGACAAGTTGGTTGGCGAAAAAAGATCTCGGCTCTTGTACATAATTAAGTATATCGCCTCTGATTAATCAGTCGTCTTGGCCGAACAAGCTGAATGGTAACTAATCCCGCTTTAAGTCAGTCTTCCGGCCAGCGGAAGGTACTGTCCCAATGCTGAGCACGGGCTTCTTCTCAAAATGAGAAGATTTTAGGCCTTAATCCACTATCAAGAACTTTTTGTAACCCTCTCAGCAGTGTTGGTTTCCTTACTATGTTTTACAGTTCACCGTTAATGCAAGTCATAATCAAATGATCAACACATGAATTCGAAAAGTCATAGGTGCGGGCGGGGATCGAAACTACTACTTAGAAGGCAAGCATTAAACCGCAAGGATTTCACTGATTTTTCAGCATCACGTACAATTTAATTCTTAGGCGATTCGCACACTGCACCGCATCACGCAGCGTAGCGCGGGAGTGCGTGTTCTTATGTTGTTCGCAATTAACTGTATTTGTATAGAAAACACGCATAGTGCAACACACTGAAAACGCATTCACGCGCAGTGTTTTCAGTGTGTTGCACTATGCGTGTTTTCTATACAAATACAGATACTTGCGAACAACATAAGAACACGCACTCCCGCGCTACGCTGCGTGATGCGGTGCAGTGTGCGAATCGCCTAAATTCTAGTCTTGTTTCGTCTCACCAATTGTAGCCGGTGGAAACGCACCATAAAAACGTTCCAGAGAGTAGTTCCAAGTGCAAAGCGACTTATCCTTAACTCCGACCTCGGGAGAACTTCAACAATGACTAGGAATCAGGCCGACATGTTTATGGCGAGAACTGGATGCGAGCCTGCAATCTATCCTCGAGTTTACAACACCTGAATGCCGAACTTGTACAACTAGTTAGGGTTAGTTCTGTTACGAAAGAAGTAAAGTTTCCTTTTAATCTTGGGTTCTAAATAAAAAGGGTAGTTTAGAAAATATATTGCTTGACGAACTTTGAAATATTGGAAAGGAACATGAAATTGATTTTTAAAAGACTCCGAAATTATTGTGTTTTGTCTTTAAATTCTGGAAGATCCTTACGAGTACCTAGTTACCGTGGAGAAGAAATAAAGAAAAGTCGTCCAGATAATATATCTATACTTGGGAGCAAATAAATAGAGCCACTTTTATTTTTCACGTATAATTGTTATTATTTTTGGTATCTATTATGGAACAGATTAATTCGAAACATATATCGCCTAAAAGGTTATTTGATAACCTTTACAATGAGGTAGTTTTTTGTCAACTTAGTAGTTATATAATCCATGAAACCAAAACTAATAACCAGGACACGTGAAAAAAGGAGTGGCTCGATTTCTTTGCTCCCAAGTGTACCTACATTACGAGTTTGTACATAAAATTCGACAGTGCGTTAATCGATTAAAGTTTTAATGGATAGATATTATTCCTATTTAACTAACTTCTTTGTTTTTTCTAAGGAGAACCCTCATGGATATTCCAAGAAGAGGTTATTTAGAACTCTTCTTACCAAAAACCATCACTGTGTTCTTTTGAGGACCGGGCAGTAATACCTAACTTTTAGAGTTGCTGCAATATGATTCCAATAAAATAATAAGAAGAGCGGAATTTTAAAAGCTACATTAAAAACTTTAAAAGAGACTACTTCAAATATTCCAAAGTTTAAAAAAAAACTCACAAACTCCGTCCCAAACCACGCAGACTGTTTGAAATTAAAAAAGAATTCAATTCAAATTTCGAATTCTTACAGGGGCTGGGGTTGCCACCTCGGCGAACTTTACCCATAACATGTAAATGGGGAAAGTTTTGGCTAATTGCTTGCAAGACTGTCGCCAGACGCCGACGGGCTTCAGTCAGTTAATTAAACCTACAATCTTTACTACGAACTAGTCATAAATTAAATATTAATTACCTGTTATTTAGATCTCATATTTCGCTAATCTTTACTGCGTTATTACAGGACGTATTTAAAAATAACCATAAGCCTTGAATCAAAGTGCAGCTTCAAAATTACACTTAAATATGTAAGTGTAGGCAGGTAGATTATTATGTACCTTCAAACGTGCTTACCTAAATGCTATCAAGATTAAAAAGTTAATGTAATTCTCTATTCGTATCTATAAATTTAGTGTGCAACATGACACATTGAATAGCGTAACTAGAGACTTCGAACTGAGCGTCATAAATTAATGCTCCTACATTTTTATAAACAGCACAGCTCCCTCTTTAGATAAAAGTAAATAACCATAAAATGAAATTACCTACAAAACAAAATAGTTACTTACCTAATGGATTTCCCCATCCCGGAGCCAATCAACAAAGTTTTATAACTTTTAAACAAATAAGTGTTACGTGCGTTGCTAAAAATCGATAACCAGCAGTAAGGGGCATAGACAAGCTTATTAAAAAGTCTCTCTGGGATCGTTTTGCAACAGTCCGCGGGCAAAATGTTGTTTAAACGACATTTTTTCGGCAATTACTCTTCAATTAGAGTTTTTCGGAGTTAGGGGGGGAAACGACGGGATTTACTTGTTTTATGTTATGCGTTCGTATAATGAAACGAATCTGTGATGCAGATTTGATGAGAATAATAATATTTTTTGTGCCAATTTATTTGAACAATGCGTTTGAACGATGATGAACCTTGTATTGAGAAATTAAGAAGTGATCAACTGGAACTTTACGGGTAAACAAAGTTGGAAATCTATTTGATTTTACAGAATCATCATTCAAGAATTTTAATGAATCAACAACAAAGCAATTAACACATTCGAGTCCACCACACTTTTCATAGAGCTAATACGCCATCCCGCCATACATATTGCTAGTGGACCTTCCAGGAGGGTCCTCGGCATTTCGTTTGCGCTAAGAGTGAACCCTCGAGGAGGGTTCCTGGCATTAGGTTAAAAACCGTAAAAATATGCTACTACGTCGTAAAATATGTGTTCGCTTTTTTCATGACGGTACATTTTCCAAGAAAAACCTATATTAAAATGAGGCCTCCACGAGGGTACTCGGCATGGCGAATGCGACTACAGGGTGCCCTCCTGGAGGGCTCCCGACTGTGAACGTGTTAAATAGGTACTTATTATTAACAAGTAAGTATAAAATGCAATATCAAATTATAGCATGAATCAAAGTACGTCCGGCGCACCCTTGACAGTCAGCCTCGCTACCAACCTTGCTGACTGGCTAATCTTTTCACCACAGCATGAGCTATTCTTGTATAGCTCGTGCTGACACGCAGTTTTCTTTTTACGAAATCAACATAGGTAGAGTGACATTTCCTGAAAAAACTCACTTTAATATACCTACCTAAGCCCGTAAACGTCCACCCACTGCTAAACGGTGGCCTACCAATTTATCGCTACAATGCAATGGACAGTCAAAGCAAAAATTGCCATAATCATTAGTGTAGAAGCAATGCGCCCCGCAAAAAAATACTAAATAAAAAAAGGCATTTAATTAAGAATTGTACCTATTAAAAAACAGAACCAGCCAAGTGCGAGTCGGACTCGCGCACGAAGGGTTCCGTACCATTATCTATTCTGTTTTTTTAGTATTTGTTGTTATAGCGGCAACAGAAATACATCATCTGTGAAAATTTCAACTGTCTAACCATCACGGTTCATGAGATACAGCCTGGTGACTGACGGACAGGGGGCTTACTATGACGTTTACGAAATCCGTTCACCTTTTTTTTGTATAGACTTTTCGTACCATGAACAAGCATTACCGTTCAACTTTTTTCAATAGTCGTTCACCTTTAGTACAGTCATGGTACGATTTTTAGCGATTCAGAAGCAGGCCTGCTTTTGAACGGAAGTTGACCGGCTGGCATTTGAACGTTTTCTTAAGAGGTCATGGTAAGCCCCCAGACGGACGGACAGCGGAGTCTTAGTAATAGGGTCCCTTTGGGTACGGAACCATTAAAATTAAGGCAGTATAAAGCTATAAGTGATATTTATAGCTCTCAATTAACCAGACATTTAAATCATTTGCATTTAAACCAACTTCATATTTTAACACGAGATCTGCTGCAGCTTTTCATTTAAATATACGAGTAATAGTTTCTATCTGCGTGCCCCTTAGTGCTACGCCCCTGGCAGCCGCCTCTATGGCGAGCTCCTAAATACGACACTGATAATCACCAAACTTGGTAGACGGTTTGGTGAACACAGTTTATTGTTATTGGCAGACGGTGAAGCTGCTGCCCATCTTCTTGTATTAACCCCTTAATCGCCTTTTACGTCAGCCACGGAGCCGGAATTGTCTATTCTTCACCGTAAGCCGTACACCACTAGGTGGTCCCGAGAAGTCTACTCAGTGCTCACACATCATCGTTTTTAGGGGCCGTACCCAAAGGGTAAAACGGGACCCTGTTACTAAGACTCCGCTGTCCGTCCGTCCGTCTGTCACCAGGCTGTATCTCATGAACCGTGATAGTTTGACAGTTGAAATTTTCACAGATGATGTATTTCTGTTGCCGCTATAACAACAAATATTAGAAAAACAGAATAAAATAAATATTTAAGGGGGCTCCCATACAAGAAACTTTTTTTTTCTATTGTTCTGCTTTAGATCGCCCTTGGGGACCCCTTCTACGTAACCGGGGTATTGGCGAGACCTGAAGGGTCTCCAGCCAATGGGGAAGTAAAATACTTAACCTAAGCTAACTACTTGTACTACACTAACATCATGACTACCTGCAACAACAGCATGATTTTTTTGCCGTTTTTATAGATAATGGTACGGAACCCTTAGTGCGCGAGTCCGACTCGCACTTGGCTGTTTTTTTTCGTAACTCCGAGAAGAAGCACTTGCGAAAGTTCTTGACTCGCCTCGGTCACCGAAAGTTCAACAGTTTATTTTCTATGAGACAAGTTAGTAACATCGAGTATTACCTGACTCTCAGAGAGCATTATCCAGCTGTGGTTTACAATAAGCTAATAGCCATAAACACCTAGACATAGTCTATATAGGTACATTACGATCATAGAAGTAATAAGTACTACGTATTACGATACACTACGTTACCAAAATACCTCTAGGCTATGCTAATCTGAATAATTTGACATTTGCCTGTTGCTTATTTTGCTTTGACAACCCAATTCACGTAAAAGTAACAAATAAAACCATTATTAGACATGCATTTCTCTGAGAAACAATTCAAAGAATAGTTGCGAGCTACTCCATCAGAATGGATTACGTCAAATCCGGGCCAAATTGAAGATTTTCCTGACGGTGAGGGGAAAAATAAACTCTACGTATCTATTGTCTATGTAACATGTTGTTACATCTGGTAAAGTCGTAAAGGAATATATGTTTTACGGCCTATGTCGCTGGTTATTTATCATTTATACAGCTATTTCATCATTCAGCCGAAAGACCATTCAGTCCATTGCTCGAAATAGGCCTCCCCCAAGCATCCATGTGGAGGAATTTGCCATAATCGCCACTCCGTGTTGGGGGGGTTGCCATAATCGCCACGCTTGGCGGGCGGGTTGGCGATCGCAGTATGGTTGTTAAAATACTCAGAGAACGCTGCTGCCCATCCTCTAGTAAATCCCTTGGTCGCATTTTACGAAACCCACGGAAAGAGATGGGGTAGTGCTATTCTTTACGTCAGGCACCACACGGACGATACAGCTATTTATCTAAGAGAGATTTTACTGTTTTTGTTTTTTTTTTTATTTAGAATTTCTCAGGCTGATTGTTACTTAACTTATAAATAAAAGTATAATAGATTCCTTGTATTTTTTTTTACTAATGCCTCATTCTCTTATTAAAGACAGGTATTTATTCATGACAGGCAACCGAACGATTGTTATGTCAGAACTTAATAAGGTAACTACCGTACCTATACCTACATTGTGATAAAGACGACGCGACGCGCGGCGCCTTTAAAGATATAACAGCAAAACTTCGGAAACTGTTATTAATATCCCAACAGGCGTTCTATTTTCGGTACATAATATACAGGCTGTTAACGAATTCGTGTAATTCCTTCAAACCGCGTGATCTACTGGTGACACTGATTGACCCTGTATAGGTTTTTTTTAGAACGAAAAAAAAGTTTTCAAAAAGTGAACCATGGTATTCTGTATTTGGGTAATTTTAGCGTCCCAAGTTAACTGGCTGCGTGGAGCAATATCGCGCTAGTTGTGCCCGTCAGCTGTGTCGCTGTGCCTTCATTCATTTATGCATGGCATCGAAATTTTCTATCATATAAAAAACATTTTTGGGAAAAAAAAGTTTATTTTTATTTTCAATCAATCTAAATCTCGTGCGGGGTTAATCTATACCATTAATAGATCATGTGGTTTGAAGGAATTACACGAATTCGTTAACACCCTGTAGTGCGCGCAAGATAACTCTGCGCGCGACTGAGGGCGTGCTAGAGTGCGCGCAAGATAACTCTGCGCGCGATTGAGGGCGTGCTAAACGTTGCCATCCTTCTGGATTACAATGTTGAATTTGCAAAATGTTGAATTTGCAAAAATGTTGAATTTGCAAAATGTTGAATCCCAAAATGTTGAATTTGTAAAAAGTTGAATTTCCCATCCGGACCACAATGTTGAATTTGCAAAATGTTGAATTCGCAAAATGTTGAATTTGCAAAATGTTGAAGTCGCAAATCGAATTCATCATGAATTGGCAAATTTTGAATCCCAAATGTTGAATTTGTAAAAAGTTATTTTATCGAGAATGTTCTATTGTAGTCCAGAAGGTGTGTAGAGAAAGTCCTGACTGACATACTGATTCATCAACGCAGAGCCTGAACCACTAAAGCTGGAAACATGAAATTTGGACCGTAGGTTCCTTTCGTGACGTAAGGCATCGAATTATTCCACTTTGCCCCACGAAGCCGCCCCAATGGTGGGGCAAAGTGGAATGCCTAAAATTTTGGAGTGGTGGAATCTGCCCCACCAAATTTAATTAGTGGGGCAGGGTTGGCACCTTGGAATTTGTGTAAGTAAGTATATATGCTAGTATTTTATATTTTTTTGGAAAGAAATGTACCTATATCTAAGTAAAATGTAAACAGGGCTGGTAACGGTGGACTTAGTATAGGTAGTGTTTTTAAATAAAAGTACAAAATTACTTGTTTCAATTTTTTCATTTACTTTTTCTTTCTGGAAGGAAAGTAGGAAGTAAAGGTAAAATTTTAAAGCGTGTACTTCAACCATTACTGAGCTAAGTAGTATCGCATAAGCAGCTACTTCCAGTTCATTTCTGTTTTCCTGGTAGTTATAGGTATAAGACATGAAAGTTATAGGACAGTTTTATTTAGACTTCTATCGATATAGTGAATAATAACGAATACTTTATATTCATCTTTGTGTTTAATCGTTGGTGCACAACTTAGTGAGATCGTTTAGGCGCATGTTTTTTCTTCATTTCTGTTACCCTGGTACTTTTCAAAACAACAAATGATTCAATTTCAAAACCTGTATTTTCAACATTATTGAGCTAAGTAGTAGTAGTAAGCTGCTTAAGCACCTAGCTCCAGTTAATTTCTGCTTTCCTGGTAGTTTTAATAAATAAACAATTAGGACAGTTGAATTTTAAAACGTCTATCGATATCATTTAATACGTATTCTTTCGTATTCTTCTTATGTGGTATCCTGTGGAATACCACGACGTGCCGTAGTATCCCGCGACGCGTCACGGTATCTCGGGGAATGACGTGACGTCCCGCGGCATGCCGCGGTAAGTCGCGTCAACACGCGAGACGTTTCGATTAAAATAAAATAATGTCAGTGCTGAACTCATTGAAATAAGGTCGAAAATCATTTGTCCACGAAAAATATCCTTTGCCACGCCGTGCCGTCACTGGGCGCCGACCCTAGTTCAACCAGGTGGTAGGTTCCTGTACAGGTTCGTCTATGTGGGTACCCATCCGCAGTGCCAGATATTTTCCCGTGAAGTACACACATCAAAAGTGTCTAGGGATCAACATATATTTTTGCAATAACTTTTCTCCTGATTGATATTAATAAAAATTTTCTTTAAGGATTCATCAAATAAAGTGTTTTCGTTTGTCACAGTAACGATAAACCAAGTCACCTTTGCATTAATAAAGAAATTTGCCATTTTCCTAATAAAGGGATTTTTGACATTTGAACCACTAACACAAAAGTTCGAAAAAAAGACTGAAATAACAGTTTTCTTTAAAATTTTATTGGGTAACTTAAACAATTAATAATCCGTGTTTCTACCGCGAACACTAACAACACAAGAACATCGGTTTGGCATACTCAAAATGAGTTCATCCAAATCACGCTGTGGAATGGCCGCCCATGTTCGTTGCAACAACAAAAAAAGGTCTTCTTGCGACTGGATACCCTCCATATTCGGCAGAGCTCTTCTCTGTAGCATATCCCATGCATGCTCAATCGGGTTCAAGTCTGGCGACTGAGCAGGCCAGGGCAGGACATTGATGTTAGCTGCGGCGAGAGTCTGTCTTACAACTCTTGCGGTGTGCGGTCGTGCATTATCATGCATTAACTGAAATAAGGGACCGATTTGCGCTTGTAGAGGAACGATGACGTCTGATACAATCGTCTCAGCATAAATTTGAGCGTTGAGGTTGCCTCTGATCCAAATCAACTCAGTTCTTCCGCCGATCCAAATACCCGCCCATACCATGATGGTTCCACCACTATAAGGATGGACTTCCTGGCAGGATTTTAATCGCTGTTGGCGTCCAGGGGTTCTCCAGTGTCGTATACGTCTTGTATCCGGTCTCATACCAAAACGAGACTCATCAGAAAAGCACACGAAACGCCATTGTTCTTCTGCCCAATTTCTGTGTCCAAGAGCCCATTGATATCTAATCCTACGATTGTGCATTGCTATAGGTGGTACCCGTAGCGGTCTTCGGGAATGAAGGTTCACTTCATGCAAGCGGTTTCTGACTGTTTGGTCGCTAATTAAGTTCCCTGAAGAGTGATGAAGCCTCACGGCTAACATCATGGCGGTTATTGTTGGAGCTCTTCGAGTTAAGATTTGAATGTATCGGTCTTGTCTCCGTGTGGTGCAGCGATACCGTCCTCCATGGCGCTCAGCCACGGTACCAGTGCTTCGGTAACGTGTCCAAAGTCGACTGATAACACTCTGACTTGTATTCAGAGCTAAAGCCACAGTACGTTGCCGGGAACCAGCTTCTATCATTCCCACGGCTCTGAGCATTTCTTCCCTGCTTAAATGACGTCGCCGCTCCATAATAACGTTGGTTTTAATCAGTAGTAGGGAAACAGTAGCACTAATAATGTCTTCAATGCGTTGTATGTTTTTATAGGGAAAATATTGACAGCTGATTTTCATCTTTTACTCGAATTTGATTCACAGTTCCTGATTCAAATTATGAAATGTACCAAAAAGGATCCATATAAATTTATAAAATCATAAATTTATTACAAAGCCACATCTCAATCTCAAGAAATCCGCATAAAAATGCTTGATCCCTAGACACTTTTGATGTGTGTAGAAGTGTGCTCATTATAATATTTTCCAAAAGACGTCCACTACTGGACATAGGACCTCTCCCAAATATCTCCACCGCGACCGGTCCTACGTGTCATGCTCTCCAGCAGGACCACTCCAAATTTAGAAAATGTAACTAGCAGGAAAAAATGTACAGAAAATGTACTATTTTGTACCCTAATATTAAAAATTGTACTTCTATAGTTTCGTGGTAATCATCGATTCATAGTGGTTCTGCCAGAGAGCATACTCTCCAGCAGGACCACACAGTTTTCTGAAGAATCCGATGTGGCTTACAAGCAATGTCTATCTGTAAAAATTGTACGGAAATTGTACGCCCTGATGACATAAGAAATTCCCTGAAAATGCTATAAATAAAGTTTGTACGAACAATTCAATTTTTCTCATAACAATTATGAAATCATCCAAGTAAGCAAATTATTATGATTACTACGTTTCCTCTATATACCTGACGCAATGATTATCTGTAAAAAAATGTACAGAAAATGTACGTCCTAGTGACATAAGAAATTCCTTGAAAAAGCTATAAATAAAATTTGTACGGACAATTCAATTATTCTCGTTACAATAATGAAATCATCTAAGTAAGCAAATTATTATGACTACAACCTTTCCTTTTTATACCTGAAGCAATGTTTATCTGTAAAAAAATGTACGGAAAATGTACGTCCTAGTGACATAAGAAATTCCTTGAAAAAGCTATAAATAAAATTTGTACGGACAATTCAATTATTCTCGTTACAATAATGAAATCATCTAAGTAAGCAAATTATTATGACTACAACGTTTCCTTTTTATACCTGAAGCAATGTTTATCTGTAAAAAAATGTACGGAAAATGTACGTCCTAGTGACATAAGAAATTCCTTGAAAAAGCTATAAATAAAATTTGTATGAATACTTTCGAAAGCATCTGTAATCGGGTCTATTTGAAATAAATAAAAAGGACAATGGGACAAAACGTCCCCACCCCCCAACAGATCTGAAATGTATCTCAGTTGAAACATCTTAGTAGGGTGATAAATTTTTTCTATGGCGACATTCCTCAAATGAGCGGGATATTCCGGGAAAAACGCATTTTTATTATTATTATTTTATTTAAATGAATATTCGCATCGTACATCCGATTGAGTTGAAACTTTGTACTGTTGTTGTTGGCACTCACGCGAAAGTTTCTGACATAGTACCATCAACGAACAATAGGTGGCGCGCGATTCGTATCGGATAATTGTTACTAAAAATTCGCATGGTTCATTCGATTGAGTTGAAACTGTATACAGTTGTTGTTGCCACTCACGTGACAGTTTCTGACATAGTACCATCAACGTACAATAGATGGCGCTCGAGTCGTATCGGATAATTGTTACTAAAAATTCACACGGTTCATCCGATTGAGTTGAAACTTTTTACAGTAGTTGTTGCCACTCACGTGAAAGGTCATATCGTCCTCCACAATTACATTAATAAGTTGTCTGCATAACCCCTGAAAGACGATGCCTACCAAATCCTAAATACTACACTAGGAACCAATAACATATGTCATTAGATAGGTATTGCAATATACTGCAATAATTGCTATCGCGGCTCATTTAAAATCGCTGTGTGAAAAAAGTTATGGCGATGTTTCGTAAGTTAGGTTAGGTTAGGTCAGGTTGGGGTGCGTGGTCAGAAACCTCCTCGTGTGCCTGGTGGCTGCTGGTCCCTTATGGATACGTCTGGGGGGAACAGCAGTTGCTCGGGCCGGTGCACCCTGGGCACGGGCAATAGCTCTCGCGAGCTATTGTCTGTGGCGAATTCTGACCAAGGGAGGGTGGCCAGTTGGCCACGGGAAGGCTCTTCTCCGCCCTCTCATCTAGGAGAGGGCGTGGTAGAATCGAGCCTTGCAGGGGCGACGGGTTTGTCAGCTGGCAGTAGTTGGCTGGCAGACACGGTCTGATGCAGACCACCGTTCGGCCCGACCCGTAATCCTCATTGAGAGGACCGGGGGTCTCGGCTTAACCGCCTGGACCAAGAGCGAAACTCTATAAAGTTTTCACTGAATCCCAAGTTGCGATGCACGGCGAGGGGATGGATGGCTGACAGTTACAAGTTCTTCGGAACATTCAGTCGCGAGTGCAGGTCCCGTCAGGATACCAGCCGACCTCCTGACGTATGTAGGCTTGTCCGGGTACAGGGGTCTCTGCCCGGATCGACCTTTTATTTCCCCCATACTCGTGGGTTTAGAAATGGAAGATTTAAATGTTAAAACCGACGAAAAGGTGGGTGCGGTGTCTTCGGACACTGCATCGAGGGTGTCGAGGGGGGGAGAGTCCCGCCCCTCTATTGAGAGCGGCCCCACCGTGTCTGGGGGGGGCGCTGGCGGTTATTCCGCTCCGGCGCGCTCTTGTGTCTCTACCGACTCTGAGGTGGAGACACAGGATTGCGCCGGCCAGCAAGAAAAGGTGCTCCAGGTGAACCTGGAGCGCCTGTGCAATGTTGTGCAGGCGGGAAGGAGGAAGCGCCTGCGCAGCAACGACTCGGGGTCGATAGGCCTCTCCTCGAGTGAGGAGAACCTATCGGCTCCGAAAGTGCCAACGGCACTCAGAGGGAGAGGTCGCGCGGTGACGAGCGGAGGTTCCGCTCGGTTGTCGGGGCGCAACCGAGCGAGTCGCTTCGTGCCACTATCTCGGCCCGCTACGCCGGTTCCCACAGGGCATCAGCGGGCGGAGAGCATGGAGAACGACCCCGGACCCACCATAGCGGACCTGAGTGAGAGCTCCTCAGCGTCCCTATTGGGGTCCAACAAGGCGGGGGCGAACGCGGCCAAGCGAGCGCAGCGTAAGGCGGTCGCGGCTGACGAGGTCACCGAGCTGACCCGACAGGCCCGAGAGCGGCGCTTGGTCCGGATGGCTGCCGTGGGGAGCGTACCGGCGGTTGAGCTCAACCGCCAGGTCCAGGACGCCGTGAATGTCGTCTTGAAGGTTGCCACCAAGTCGGGCAACCTAAAGGGCACGTTTACGAGCGCCCTGAAGGAGGCGGCGGACGCTATTAAGGAGGCGGTTGAGGTCCTCCATAATCGTTCGAGCACGGAGGAGACGGCGAAGCTATGGGAGGAGAACGGCCGTCTCCGATCCGAGTTGGAGGACCTCAAGCGGCGGTTTGACGCCCAGAGAGCAGTCCCTGCGACCACCGCTTTGCCGCCGACCACGTCGGCTCCATCGTCGGCCCATGCACTTGCGGATGCGGAGATCGAGAGGATCGCGCGCATCTGCATGGTGCAATGTGGGTCGATGGTGAGCGCCCGGCTCGAGGCCATTGAGGCGAGACTCCTCCCGGCGGAAACCCTCCGCCCACCGCTCGCTGCAGATAAGCGGAGGAAGGATGGGCCGGCTAGGCCGGAGCCAGCGTTCGGGACGGCTGTGCCGTCCAGGCCTGGAAAAGAGGCCAAAAAGCCAGCGGAGGAGCCTCGAAAGCCCGCGAAGGGGCCTGGGAGGCCCGCGGAGGGGCCTAAGAAGCCCGCGGAGGGGCAAGGGAGGCCCGCGGAGGGGCCTGGGCCGAAGAAGTCCGCGGATGGGGCATCCGCGTCGACTTCCCGGCCGGCCGCTCCTCCTCCGGCGACCGCGCCCGGGCCCTTGACGGAGGCCTGGACGACGGTCGTCAAGAAGAAGAGGCGCCGCAAGAAGAAGGCGGCGCCGCCGGCACCCGCTGGAACACCGGCACCGGCAACGCAGAAGGCGCAGGGACCGCCTAGGATGAGAGCCGCAAGCACCGCGGCTGTAGTGATTACGCTACAGCCCGGAGCCGTAGAAAGGGGCATCACCTACAAGGCGGTCCTGACAGAGGCCAGAGCGAAGGTCGCGTTCCCCGACCTTGGCACACCGTCCGGCTTCAAGTTGAAGTCGGCGATTACGGGGGCGCGACTGCTCGAGGTGTCCGGTGCCTCCAGCGGCGAGAGGGCGGACATTTTGGCCGCCAAATTGAGGGAGGTCCTCAATCCGGAGGACGTTCGGGTGTCCAGGCCCATGAAGACCGCAGACTTGCGCGTCGACGGCCTGGACGACTCGACGACCCCGGCTGAGGTCGTGGCGGCCGTCGCCAAAGCCGGCCAATGTCCGCCCGCGGATGTGCGTACGGGCGACATTCGCACCGATGCCTCCGGGCTCGGTGCAGTCTGGGTGCGATGCCCAGTGGCGGCGGCGAACAAGCTCGCCGACGCTGGGCGTCTGTTGGTGGGGTGGGTTGCGGCGAGGGTCAAGCTGCTGCAACCCAAGGGCTTGCGGTGCTTCCGATGCCTGGACATTGGGCATGTCCGGGCACGATGCACCGCCGAAGTAGACCGCAGCGATCAGTGCTATCGCTGCGGTCAGCCCGGCCACAGGGCGGCCCAGTGCTCCGAGGCGCCAAACTGCAGCCTCTGTACAGCTGCAGGGAGGTCCGCGGGGCACATAGCGGGCGGGAACGCCTGTGGCAGCGCGCCCACCAACAAGGGGGGGAAAAAAAAGAAGAGGAGGAGGAAGAAGACAGGGGTTGCCAAGGCTGCCGGGGGCTCTTTACACCCCCCGCAGCCTGGTGGCCCTTCGGCCGACTCCCGGCCTGAGGTTGATGCAGAGGGGGAAATGGATTGCGTTTAATGGCGCTCTACCATTTCCTCCAGGGCAATATCAACCACTCTGCCAGAGCTCAGGATCTCTTGCTCCAGAGTATGGCAGAGTGGTCGATTCACGTGGCTGTGGTCGCCGAGCCGTATTTTGTCCCCCCCAGGGATAACTGGGTGGGTGACCTAGACGGTTTGGTGGCCATCATTGGCGGGGCTCTCGTCGGCCCGTCCCGAGGTCACGGCTGGGTAGCCGCCCTCGCGGACGGCGTTGGCATTGTTGGGGCGTATTTTTCGCCCAACAAAAGTCTCGCCGACTTCAAGAACTTCCTTGTCGAGTTGGGGGCCGTGGTGGCCCGACTTCACCCACGCTCTGTGCTGTTGCTGGGGGATCTCAACGCCAAGTCTTCGGCGTGGGGATCCCCTGTGACCGATGCCAGGGGCGAGGTGCTGGAGGAGTGGGCGGTCACGACTGGCTTGACCGTCCTAAATCGGGGCTCGGTCCAGACGTGCGTGCGGCAGCGGGGCGGGTCTATAGTGGACGTATCGTTCGCTAGCCCCGCTGTTGCGAACCGTGTCCGCGACTGGCGTGTCGCCGCGGAGGTGGAGACGTTGTCGGATCACCGTTACATCCGGTTCGACGTCTCCGCCCAGACCGCTGGCGGCCGCGGTTCGCCGGCCCCGCGGATGGACGGTCCGCGCTGGGCGCGTAAGCGCATCGACAGGGAGATTCTCGAGGAGGCCGTTATCGTGCAGGCCTGGAGCTGGGAGTCGGCAACGACCGGACCCGTCGACGTCGAGCAGGAGGCGCTGTGGTTCCGCAGGGCGATGACGCAAATCTGCGATGCGTCCATGCCCCGGGTCCACGCACAGAGTGCAAGGCGCCAGGTGTACTGGTGGTCCGCGCAGATCGCGCAGTTGCGCGTCGCGTGTGTGGCGGTGAGGCGCCAGTACACCCGATACCGGAGGAGACGTCGTCGGGTCCCTGACGAAGAAGCCGCGCTGTATGAGGTGTACCGCGCGGCGAAGGAGGCTCTGTGGCTGGCCGTCGGCGACGCGAAGACGCGAGCCAAGGAGGAGATGTTGGAGACTCTGGACGGGGATCCGTGGGGGCGCCCTTATCTCGCGGTTCGAGGGAAACTTCGAGCCGCGGCGCCTCCGCTTACGGAGAGTCTCCAACCTGAGCTGCTGGAGGAGGTAGTCGCAGCCCTCTTCCCGGCGAGAGCGGAACACACTCCGCCGCCGATGGCTTTGCCCACAGCCGCGGAGCCTACGGACGAGAACGCCATCAGCGTCCCGGAGGTGACACAGGCAGAGATGGGGGCGGCCGTGATGCGGCTCCGGGCCAAGAACGTGGCTCCGGGGCCCGACGGAATTCACGGCTGCGTGTTGGCCCTCGCTCTGAAGGAGCTTGAGCCCCAACTGAGAGGACTCTACACGGCGTGTCTTGAGCGGGGCCAGTTTCCCAGTTTGTGGAAAACTGGTCGTCTGGTCCTGCTCAGGAAGGCGGGGCGCCCTGCGGACTCGCCGTCCGCATACCGGCCCATAGTGCTGCTGGACGAGGTGGGTAAGCTGTTCGAACGAATAATAGCTACCCGCCTCGCCGGCCACTTGCGTACGGAGGGGCCGGACCTGGCCGAGAGCCAGTTTGGCTTTCGGCATGAGCGCTCCACCATCCACGCTGTGTCGCGGGTGAGGGTCCTGGCGGAGGAAGCGGTGTCCCGGGGTGGGGTGATGTTGGCGGTGTCCTTGGACATCTCCAACGCCTTCAACACCCTGCCCTGGAGCTGTATTAGGGAGGCACTGCGTTACCATCGGGTGCCTCTCTACCTCCGCCGCATCGTTGGGGCTTATCTATCGGAGAGGTGTGTCACCTACGTGGGACGTGATGGCGGACACCGGCACCGCATGTCGTGCGGTGTTCCGCAGGGCTCGGTCGTAGGCCCGCCCCTGTGGAACATCGGGTACGACTGGGTGCTGAGGGGGGAACTCCCACCGGGCGTAGACCTGACGTGTTACGCGGACGACACGCTGGTCACCGCTCGGGGGAGTTCGTATAGGGAGGCAGCGTTGCTGGTGACGGCTGCGGTCTCACAGGTGGTGAGCCGCATACGGCTCCTTGGCCTGGAGGTGGCCCTCAGCAAGTCGGAGGCCATGGTCTTTCATGGCCCTCGGCGGGCGCCGCCGTCCGGATCCCACATCATTGTGGGGGGGGTCCGAATAGCTGTCGAGTCCACCATGAAGTACCTGGGATTGGTGCTCGACAGCCGGTGGGACTTCGGACCCCACTTCCAGCGGCTGGCGCCCAAGCTTTTGGGCGCGGCTGGGGCGCTGTCAACGCTGCTTCCCAATCTGGGGGGCCCGAGCCTCGCCTGCAGGCGGCTCTACGTGGGGATCGTGCGATCGATGGCCCTGTACGGGGCCCCGATCTGGGCGGCTGACCTGACGGCCGGCAGCATCGCTGTTCTGCGAAAGCCGCAGAGAGCGCTGGCCGTCAGAGTCATCAGGGGGTATCGCACGATCTCTTACGAGGTGGCTTGCGTACTGGCCGGATCTCCGCCTTGGGACCTCGAGGCGTTAGTACTCGCGTCACTATATCGGTGGCGCGAGGAAGCGAGAACGCGGGGCGAGCGGCCGATGCAGCGACAGTTGGAGCTGCGTCGGTCGCAGCTGCACGAGGCCCTGGTGGCGGAGTGGCGGGACAGGCTTTCACGCCCTACCGCCGGCCTCGCCATCGTCGGGGCGGTCCGGCCGGTGCTCGAGCGCTGGCTCGGGAGGAGGCACGGCTCCCTGTCGTTTCGGGCGACGCAGGTGCTCTCGGGGCACGGTTGCTTCGGGAAGTACCTGTGTCGCATAAACAGGGAGCCAGACGCCCGGTGTCACCACTGCGGCGATTGCCGGGAGGACACGGCGTGGCACACGCTGGCAGAGTGTGCCGCTTGGGAGGAGCCGCGCCGTGCCCTCATCTCAGGAGTAGGCGGTGACCTGTCGCTGTCGGCCGTGGTCGAGTCCATGGTCGACAGCGAGGAGTCCTGGGACGCGGTGGTGTCCTTCTGTGACACGGTCATGTCGCAGAAGGAGGATGCGGAAAGGGTGAGGGAGATCACCTCCACTCACCCGGCCCGCAGCAGACGCACCGGGCGTCGGCGGAGGGCGAACAACGCCCTCTTCCAGCCCCCCTAAATGGGTCCAGGGGCGACGGACTTGGGGAAGTCTGTCGCCCCCCACACATCAGGACCCGAGGCGGCGGCGCGAAGTGTTCCAAGCGCGCCCCTCTTAGACGGCGCGGGGGGAGTCTAACACCTCACTCCCCCCGCTAACCCGAGGAGGCCCGCTGCGGCGGGCCGGCACTAGCCGGGGGTTGCGGAAGTGTCGTAAGTTCCCGCGACCCTCGGCGCAGGTGCGAGATGGAACACCGGGGTGGTTTTAGTCAGTAAGAGTCTGACAGACCCCTCCGCCCACCCCAGGGCGGAGGACATCCATGAGGATTTCCACCCCGAAAAAAAAAAAAAAAAAAAAGGTTAGGTCAGGTTAGGTAATTTTACCTATCACCTATTTATTAGATGTGGTTTTGAATGACGACATATAATTGTAACACTGTTTACTCACTCTACTTGCATTTTTGCTATTACCGAACAATTTATAAGAAAATAAAAACACCTAACCTACGAAAAAACGCCCTAACCTAACCTACGAAAAAACGCCCTAACTTTTTTCATACCGCGATTTGAAATAAGCCGCCATAGTAGTTATTGCAGTATATTAAAACACCTATCTAATGACATATGTGTGGTTGTTATTGGTTCCTAGTGTGGTATTTAGGATTTGGTAGGCATCGTCCTTTCAGGGGTTCTGCAGACAATTTATAATGCGATTGTGGATGACGGTACATAATTGTAACACTGTTTACTTAATCTGTTTGGTTTTGATTTCATAACACTATACAAGAAAAAAACTACCTAACCTGACCTAACATAACCTAACCTACGAAACATTGCCATAACTTTTTTCACACAGCGATTTGAAATGAGCCGCCATAGTAATTAATGCAGTATATTGCAATACCTATCTAATGACATATGTGTTGTTGTTATTGGTTATGTTGACCAATTTGTCCGGTCCTCCTTTATCACCCTGTATATACTAAACCCCATCGATTTTGAAGTTAAAACTGGTTGCTAGTCTTTTCATAGATCCTTATGAAACTACTGACACAACAAAAAAATCTGTTGGAAGGGGTGGGGACAGGTCTCATACAATTTTGCCCATCATCCTTTACTTCGAATTTGAAGAAGCAACTAGTTCAGATATATTTTTACGTTGTGAAAAATAGCGGTACATGAGTATTCGCACCATTTTTGGTTCATCACAGTAATTTTGTTTTGACTGTTATGGCGACCTCCACGGTACAACGGAGTCAAACTGGTATAATCCTTATGTATGTTGTTTTTTTTTTTAAATTAAATGTACACTTAATAAATGAAGTACAATTGGCGAGGTGTAAGCTGAGCTTGGCATTTGTGTGAGAATGAATGCAGACGCGTCCTGTGCTTGGTTTAAACCGGTTTATACTGCTTTTTGGCAATCGATTTCTATGTACACTCACACAAATGCAAAGCTCAGCTTACGCCTCGCCAATTGTATATAAATTGAAAATGTTGTACACAATAATGTTATTGTGCCCTTCAGTTTTTGTCGAATAAAAATCATATCTAGTATTTTTTTACTGATTTTCCTACTTATGTGATATTACAACCTTTGCGCATTTTGATACACAAACAAATGAAAAAAAAACATTTTTGTCTTTTCAACTTCTGTAGATGGTTCTTGCGTACCGTTTCTACGTAACTGGGCAGTTACTGGCGAGGCCTGAAGGGTCTCCAGCCTAGGGGAAGTAAAATACTTAAGCTAAGCTAACTACCTACTTATACTACACCAACATCATTACTACTAGCAACTACAGGACTAAGGGCGACCCCTACCTAGTGGGACTCGGACCTCGGCTTAGAGCGTTGCTGGCGGAGGGTTAGGGGGGAAGACACCTTGATGAGGGCTGAATTATCGGTGCGACTGCGGAGTCTGAATAGACGCCTGGTTCTACGACGGTATACCTCGGTGGATCGTGACCGGCGGCGGTGGGACGTCGCGACGGGCCTCACCGGCGAGGTCGGTAAGCCTGACGGAGGCAGACGCTATTTAGTATGCTGGTCGATGTACTCGCCTCTTGATTAATTCGTCATAGGGTATTGCATTGAAAATTGCTTCAGGTACACAAACGAAATATAGTAGTCGTAATAATTTGTCTACTTGGATGATTTCATTATTGTTACGAGAAAAATGGAATTGTCCGTACAAATTTTATTTATAGCTTTTTCAAGGAATTTCATATGTCACTAGGAAGTACATTTTCCGTACATTTTTTACAGATAAACATTGCTTCAGGTATAAAAAGGAAACGTTGTAGTCATAATAATTTGCTTACTTAGATGATTTCATTATTGTAACGAGAATAATTGAATTGTCCGTACAAATTTTATTTATAGCTTTTTCAAGGAATTTCTTATGTCACTAGGACGTACATTTTCCGTAAATTTTTTTACAGATAAACATTGCTTCAGGTATAAAAAGGAAAGGTTGTAGTCATAATAATTTGCTTACTTAGATGATTTTATTATTGTAACGAGAATAATTGAATTGTCCGTACAAATTTTATTTATAGCTTTTTCAGGGAATTTCTTATGTCACTAGGACGTACATTTTCTGTACATTTTTTTACAGATAATCATTGCGTCAGGTACATAGAGGAAACGTAGTAATCATAATAATTTGCTTACTTGGATGATTTCATAATTGTTATGAGAAAAATTGAATTGTTCGTACAAACTTTATTTATAGCATTTTCAGGGAATTTCTTATGTCATCAGGGCGTACAATTTCCGTACAATTTTTACAGATAGACATTGCTTGTAAGCCACATCGGATTCTTCAGAAAACGGTGTGGTCCTGCTGGAGAGTATGCTCTCTGGCAGAACCACTATGAATCGATGATTACCACGAAACTATAGAAGTACAATTTTTAATATTAGGGTACAAAATAGTACATTTTCTGTACATTTTTTCCTGCTAGTTACATTTCCTAAATTTGGAGTGGTCCTGCTGGAGAGCATGACACGGTCCTACGCCTCTCGCATGCACAGGACTCAACATTTTGTGAATTCAACAATTTGGGATTCAACATTTTGCGAATTCAACATTTTGCGTATTCAACATTTTGCAAATTCAACATTGTGAGTCAAGAAAATTCAACTTTTTACGAATTCAACATTTTGGGACTCAACATTTTGCAAATTCAACATTTTTGCAAATTCAACATTTTGCAAATTCAACATTGTAGTCCAGAAGGGTTGCCATGATCGCAAAAGTTCAAATTACCGCTTTTTAAGCTTAACTTTTTTGTCGCTAAACATAATTTTCCCTTTAAATATTCCTACAATCAGGTAGTTCTACTATCAAATTTAATAAAACGGCACACTCTTTGTGGACCATGATTAGTTCCGATTTCGGCCGCGCGCAGACTTATCTTGCGCGCACTCTACCAGCCATAATATTGGGAGGGATACCACGTCTCGTAGACATTGATCTAGACTAGAAGGGTTTCATCTTAGCACCTAATTTTTTATGGCTCCAGTAGAACTGAGCTGAACATGACCCCTCATGGGGCTCATTGTTGTTCGCTTAAGATAAATCTTTGAAACTTTCTTGCCATGATGTTGACAACATAGTATTTGCGGTTGCAAATACACACATCAAAAGTGTCTAGGGATCAACATATATTTTTGCAATAACTTTTCTCCTGATTGATATTAATTAAAATTTTCTTTCAGGATTCATCAAATAAAGTGTTTTCGTTTGTCACAGTAACGATAAACCAAGTCACCTTTGCATTAATAAAGAAATTTGCCATTTTCCTAATAAAGGGATTTTTGACATTTGAACCACTAACACAAAAGTTCGAAAAAAAGACTGAAATAACAGTTTTCTTTAAAATTTTATTGGGTAACTTAAACAATTAATAATCCGTGTTTCTACCGCGAACACTAACTAACAACACAAGAACATCGGTTTGGCATACTCAAAATGAGTTCATCCAAATCACGCTGTGGAATGGCCGCCCATGTTCGTTGCAACAACAAAAAAAGGTCTTCTTGCGACTGGATACCCTCCATATTCGGCAGAGCTCTTCTCTGTAGCATATCCCATGCATGCTCAATCGGGTTCAAGTCTGGCGACTGAGCAGGCCAGGGCAGGACATTGATGTTAGCTGCGGCGAGAGTCTGTCTTACAACTCTTGCGGTGTGCGGTCGTGCATTATCATGCATTAACTGAAATAAGGGACCGATTTGCGCTTGCTTGACGTAAGTACTTAACGAACAACATTTTTATACGTTAGAAAGATGAAAAATATCACATAATTGGTTAGTATTTGAGTGCACGAACCTATTTATTTACGCCTACCTTTTTTTTTATACCTATTTATATGGTTGTACTTTTATGATGCAAATAAAGTTATTATTATTATATTATATTTTTGTAGAGGAACGATGACGTCTGATACAATCGTCTCAGCATAAATTTGAGCGTTGAGGTTGCCTCTGATCCAAATCAACTCAGTTCTTCCGCCGATCCAAATACCCGCCCATACCATGATGGTTCCACCACTATAAGGATGGACTTCCTGGCAGGATTTTAATCGCTGTTGGCGTCCAGGGGTTCTCCAGTGTCGTATACGTCTTGTATCCGGTCTCATACCAAAACGAGACTCATCAGAAAAGCACACGAAACGCCATTGTTCTTCTGCCCAATTTCTGTGTCCAAGAGCCCATGGATATCGAATCCTACGATTGTGCATTGCTATAGGTGGTACCCGTAGCGGTCTTCGGGAATGAAGGTTCACTTCATGCAAGCGGTTTCTGACTGTTTGGTCGCTAATTAAGTTCCCTGAAGAGTGATGAAGCCTCACGGCTAACATCATGGCGGTTATTGTTGGAGCTCTTCGAGTTAAGATTTGAATGTATCGGTCTTGTCTCCGTGTGGTGCAGCGATACCGTCCTCCATGGCGCTCAGCCACGGTACCAGTGCTTCGGTAACGTGTCCAAAGTCGACTGATAACACTCTGACTTGTATTCAGAGCTAAAGCCACAGTACGTTGCCGGGAACCAGCTTCTATCATTCCCACGGCTCTGAGCATTTCTTCCCTGCTTAAATGACGTCGCCGCTCCATAATAACGTTGGTTTTAATCAGTAGTAGGGAAACAGTAGCACTAATAATGTCTTCAATGCGTTGTATGTTTTTATAGGGAAAATATTGACAGCTGATTTTCATCTTTTACTCGAATTTGATTCACAGTTCCTGATTCAAATTATGAAATGCACCAAAAAGGATCCATATAAATTTATAAAATCATAAATTTATTACAAAGCCACATCTCAATCTCAAGAAATCCGCATAAAAATGCTTGATCCCTAGACACTTTTGATGTGTGTATGTACTTCATCTCAGTCATAAACTATGTCCAGAATCTAGTCCTCTTTTTCCTGTGAGGACGACCAGTAAGCGCCAAGGACTTGTACATACAGACGCCAGCACATCAAGATACCCGAAACTGTCAAATTTTCCCAATCAACCTTGAACCTAACAATATTGCGATAAAGATGAAAATCTATTGAAGAAATTTGACAGCTTGTAGTAGCTTTATGTGTTGGCGTCTGTACATAATTACTATTATCACAGTTTAAGAACTGTGCTAATAAGTACTATGATAGAGTGCGCGCAAGATAAGTCTGCGCGCGGCCGAAATCGGAACTAATCATGGTCCACCAAAGTGTGTGCCGTTTTATCAATTTTGATAGTAGAGCTACCTGATTGTAGGAATATTTAACGGGAAAATTATGTTAAGCGATAAAAAGTTAAGCTTAAAAAGTGGTAATTTGAACTTTTGCTATCACGGCAACGTTTAGCACGCCCTCAGTCGCGCGCAGAGTTATCTTGCGCGCACTCTAGCCGCATGCACGATCAATTCTAATTAAACAACCTCTAAGGGATGATATTGATTCATTAATATTTGTGATGTAAAAGGATATATTAATAATAATATTTTATTAACCACTTCGAATAAATGAATAAAACTTTATTGATTTTATTTTATTTTTTTCTTACGTACAATGGAACGCAATCCAAACGTTCGGAAACGAAAAGTAAATCATCCAGATAAAATTCTAATGTAACCAAGTGATGCTTTTAAAGTTTGTTGCTCATAATTTCACTATAGTTAGGTACTTATTTGTTAAATATTACATAATTTAACTTTGACTTAATAAAATCCATTGACATTTTATTTTTATTGATTTCATTTTGACAAGACGACGCATGACGCATGTCGGAGGATGATGACGTAGTTTCAGAACGGACTAATGTCAATGTAGCTACTTGCGTGTGCATACACAAGACGTGAATTTTACCAAATTAGCACAGTTTTTCCAATAAAATTATAACATCACGCGACTCTAAGTGATGGCTGGGAAGCTGAACAAATTCGAAACGCCCAGCTCTGCCAGCTCAGATAGGTAAAGCGAGTGTGTTAACTTTCTGAAATGTTTGTTTGAACAGCTGGCCCGTGTTATAAAAAAAACTCCGCTGTTGAAGAACCGTTTTCAGTGTTGGCTTAGTCATCGTCCAGTCTACAAGGTGTTTTCGCGTGTCGTGTTTTTGTGCTAAACATAATACATCAAAATTCGTGGAAGCAACGTTGCATTATAACCTCTGCTCGCATTGTGATATTTTTAGAAAATCATTTAGTTCATTGGCAGCTCGCTTCTCGCTGAATGATCGCGGTGTGAAACACGTGGTCGGCACAGAACGTGCCTAAACACGCCGTCTAGCGCGACGACACTCGGAAATATCAAGACATGGAGACAGGTTCATTGATCTTCCCAAACCCGTAAGATATTCAGTCAATACGATGTTAGGTCGTCTGTGTGACTAGCCACCGGCTTTACTGTCGCTTCTGTGCAGTGCAAACACGCATTTCATGTTTTGTTGTGCTTAGAATTGTGTTAATATTATTTTGCTTATGCACAGGTGTGCTAACTATTCACATTCTGTGTTCAACAGCTTATTTTGTAGTGTAGGAACACTTTTGCACTTATGACGTTATGAGGATAATTGTTGACTAATATTGACTAAACAAAAAATATAAACACAGTGTAAATGACATTTGTATGATAATTATCAATTAGAAACATTATATTTACATTTCTTTTATCAGTTCTTTAGACTGATAAAACTTAAATCATATTATAGGTAGACTGATAGCAGATATCTTGATTTATAAACTTACATTACAATAACAATATTATTTCGGTAGAAACTATTTTGTTTTGCAAATTATATTAATTAAATAACCTTGAATTAATATGTTATCTGTGTGGTTTGACAGGGCTATTATTATCTTGACACAATTTGGTGACCTTTACACAAATTAATACTTTATTATCATTAATACTACTGAAATCTCAAATTATTGTTGAAGTTCACCTAAGTATTTTATTTGCCCAGATAAACTAAAGCTTTAATTAAAAATTATTTAAATAATTGCTTAAAAAGCTGTTATAAAATCAACATTATAATGTTGTCATTAAACCAGAAAGATAAATTATAATAATTATTCTATAATTAATCATCACATTAAAACATTCAAGTTGCAGAGTAAGTAGGAAACAACATTTTAAATAAAACATGAGTATTTAAAAATAAAAATAAACCTAAAACAACGGTTGATAAACATGACACCACAGTGCTAAAATAACTAAATATCTCAAAGTTATTAACATATTAATTACAAACTGATAATGATGTAAACATCACAGCGCTTGAAGGAACAGAGAAGCAATTTTATAACATAATGTTATATTATCTCACTTCAAATGGATACAATTTATAAGTATAGCATTTCATGTCTACTATCTATTGCCCACGGTTCCAATCGCATCCTAGGAGAGTGAGAAAAAAGTATCATGTGGTAACCAGGACATGGTCTATCTATTTGCCAAAGGAGATCGGACGGGTGTGGCCC
Organism: Amphipyra tragopoginis; assembly: GCA_905220435.1. Classification (NCBI taxonomy): domain Eukaryota; kingdom Metazoa; phylum Arthropoda; class Insecta; order Lepidoptera; family Noctuidae; genus Amphipyra; species Amphipyra tragopoginis. The sequence goes on along the minus strand of HG992008.1, from coordinate 24,776,038 downwards.
AAGTGGCGTCGGAGCATGGCGTATATTTCATTTGAAAGTTCATTACCTAAGCTTACTTTTTTTGTATGGGTACAAAAAAATCTATCCAGGGAGAAAAAAGTTATAGTGCATATTAAAATACTCATCTATCGAGCTATTTTCAACTATTTAATCAATTAAATCTATTTCTTTTAACTTAATATGGTATGTTTGCTGTTGTCTAACATCTATGATGACTCAGGTGCGTGGTACTTTTTGCGCCAACATTAGAAAGAGACAAAAATGATACAAAGGCAAAGAAAACGCAACGCGGGCGCAGCGGTAGTGCGTTTCCCTTCCCTCCGCTCCATGATCAGGATGACGGGATCAGCTCAAGTCACTGGCAGTCACTCTCTCCGCTCGCTGCTGTTCGATGTGATTGTTTCAACTGCGTTACCTATTCTGTTATTCGTCCACTGTTTACCGGCTGTGTTTGATTACTTTCTGACGAACTTGGCGTGTTTACTTGAACTGTCCGATTTCATCTGGATTGTCCATTTTTTAATTTAATGATTTGAAATCATCAAATGACTTCTTCCACTCTGGGCGGAGCGGAAGGGAGTGTCAGACTCTTACTGACTAAAACCCATCCGTGTAAGGGCTTTGCGTTCCAGGGCTGCGGTAACTCTTTCGAACATTTTCCGCAACCCTGGCAGGCACTGGCCTTAGCGGGCTCCATCTACTTTGCTGACATCTTTTTGAGGTGCGCGTGGAACACAATGCTTATCGACCCGGGCCTGGTTCTGATTGAACGGCGAGCCAGCCAACGCTCGCCGTCCGCAGGTCTGCGCCTACACCGGCCGGGACGAGCCCTGCGACTCCCGATGCCCAGGGCGTCTTCTTCTGTTGCGGCGGCTGGGGCGTGAGATTTGCCTCTCCCTCACGCGGCCCGCCTCCTCCTTCGTTAGCATTACTGCTTCGCTGTAGGAGGTGACTGCTTCCCATGCCCTCTTGCTCCAGACCATGGATTGAACCAGGGCCGGACGCGAGAGGTCGCCGCCGCCGATCGCCTCTACGAGGACACGGCGGTGCTCCGCCCAAGCCGGGCAGATCTCCACCGTATGCTCCACCGTGTCCTCCGGGCGATAACACAAGGTGAGGACGCCGTGGCGCCTCTCTAGCCACTCCTCAAAGAGGGGTTTAATCGCCGTAATTGTGACGTGCCCAGCGCTGGGTTGCGACAGTCGCCGTCTCCATACCGCCATGAGATCCTGCCGGAGCTCCGTCCGCCGCGCTGCGATTTGCCGCGGTAACGGAGTTACGCCCCGGCGTAGCGCCTCCACTCGCCACGCGTATACGTGCACGAGGGCTCTCGCCTTCAGATCCCATGGCGGCAATCTTCTAAAGGCGGTCTCGGTAAGTATCTCTCTTCTTAGAACAGAACGATTACAAAGTAGGCACGTCACACCAACACTCGGTCGTATCATGTTACAAAAGTAACAAATCCAAAACAGGTAAGAAGAATCAGTCCATTTAAACACGCCAGGATAATCGAAAAGAAATCGGATAGTTCAAATAAACACGCGAATGTCGTCAGAAAGTAATCAAACACAGCCGGTAAACAGTGGACGAATAACAGAATAGGTAACGCAGTTGAAACAATCACATCGAACAGCAGCGAGCGGAGAGAGTGACTGCCAGTGACTTGAGCTGATCCCGTCATCCTGATCATGGAGCGGAGGGAAGGGAAACGCACTACCGCTGCGCCCGCGTTGCGTTTTCTTTGCCTTTGTATCATTTTTGTCTCTTTCTAATGTTGGCGCAAAAAGTACCACGCACCTGAGTCATCATAGATGTTAGACAACAGCAAACATACCATATTAAGTTAAAAGAAATAGATTTAATTGATTAAATAGTTGAAAATAGCTCGATAGATGAGTATTTTAATATGCACTATAACTTTTTTCTCCCTGGATAGATTTTTTTGTACCCATACAAAAAAAGTAAGCTTAGGTAATGAACTTTCAAATGAAATATACGCCATGCTCCGACGCCACTTGGGCCAGAGCCCAAACAAAAATGTCCGATCTCCTTTCATCCACCTTAATGTGTGATTGAGTTATAAACATCCACGGTTTATGTGTGATTGAGTAACAAACATCCAAACTCGCAAACTTTCGCATATACGTTATTATACCCTTTTCACAGTATGGTGCCAATGTTTCTTTACAGAACCTTTCCATACAAAGAAAAGTTTTGATGATGTTGTTTATATTTTTTCAAAAGCAGTCTTTTTACAGCTGCACACTTTATGAAAAATGTCCGCTATACCAACCAACTCATCTTTTGTTGAACAGAGTATAGTGTGATATATCTTATCCTAACAATGAACTCTAGTATAACAAGGAAACTGCAACGTTTCAGGTTATTAAATAGACCTTGTAGAATCCTTCCTTGTAGTATTGCAAAATTTAATAACATACATACTCCAGTTATTTATAAATGGTTAGAATTATGTACTTAAGTGATTTATGATAATAGCACATCAATATTGATTGTAAACCGAGATTACAAAACTAAATATCACTTTGAAGCAATTAAATTATCAATTTAAAGATAAATATTATCTTTTTGTTATTCTGATAGTTACATAATTGGTATGAGTAAGGTAGGTCATTAAATTAAAAGTTTCCTCAAACAAACTCGGTGTAGCACAATACACAGATGAAAATCATGACCACAGATGAATGGATGATGTCTTTGACTTTGCAAAATAACAAGTAACTATGTTTGGTTCACTGCCTCTTCCTGCGCTGTGTGCTATTAATAATGATGCACTGCTATAAATAATTATAAACTTCTGTAAATACACGTGAACAACATTGTCCAAGATAGCCGTAATTGCATGAGAATATGATAATGGGAATGATAGAAACAATAATTATTTGCTCAATCTCTTTGAGTTAGTATTTTTCATGTTGTGATTGTAATTCATATCATACATCTGCGGATATCATTACTTTACCAACTTATACTATAGGCTCAGGCATAGGTTAGCGGAATGTTTTCCGACAATAAGGTCCCACTTCGCAGCAACCCACAGAGATGCTTTTTAAAGTTACTTTGTCACCTTGATGATATACCTACAAAATAATTGTAACTAATAGAATAAACTTCTATTAGTAAAGCAGTTCAAGGATTAAAACATAAAATTCCACAAGATTTAATCAGACAAATAGCATGCTCAACAAGTATTTCGATGGGTGATAGGATAGGACACATACCAAGCAAGATACCAAACATGACCTAAAAATACTGAATGGCCTATTCCATAGAGATAAATACTAAGAAAGAAGAAAAAAAAATAGAATAAAGAAATACTGACCTGGATCTTATCTCATAGAATATTTAAAAAATTAAATATTCTATGTGATTAGACCCATGTCAGTACTTCTGAAGATGGGTACAGTTTATTACCTACTACATAAATTCCGTTTCGACCTTGTATTTATGGGGAAATGTTGAGACCTTGGTCTGATTTTGAAACTATTATTAAACCACATACACAGATCAAAGAATTAAATGAAACAGTATCAACTGGCAATTCTCATAAATTGTAAATGAGCAAGAGAAAGAATTGCAAACCAAATATTTACTGATATTTGATGATTTGTACCTTATTTTAGGAACTATAGATAGATTCTGTAAAGTCACTCAAAATTTTCCCACACCATTTATAAGACAGGCATGGTCGATAGTTCACATGACCTAGAGATAAATATCAAAACTATGTTATCTACCTAAAGTGTTCTGGGATAGTGATATTGATAGAATTATCTAAAATGATCATTTCTGCGAATTCAGTGATAAGTCATTGTTATTGAGTAGGTAGTTAAAATTAATCGGTGAAGTTTGATATTCCTTCATTCCAATAAAGGAATATCAAACACAGACATAATTACAATCTTTAAACAAAACAAAACAACTATTATAACAATAAATTATGAACGTCCGTCCAAACCAAAGCTCGCAGTAAAAGAAGGGCGAGTAGGTACCGCACCGCATACTGTTTGTTATAAAGACCGTTTTGACAGGTCGTGAAGTAAATATGTCGGACTACCGCCATGAGGTCACTAAGGGTCAAAACTGCGTTAAGCGGAAGCCCGCGCGGTCCCATACAAAAGTGCTCCGTCGACATCGCGGGGACACGCGCGGGCATCCGTCGCGGGGAGGCGGGACCCATACCCACGCAACGGGTCCCGCCGCCGACGACCGCGCGGGGCACGCGCGGTTCCACGCACGGGCTTGTTTAGTCAAAGGCAAGTTCATATGACTGCGCGGTACCGCGCGGAACTACTAACCGCGCGGTGCAAGATCAAGCTAAATAGTGTTTATCGTCTACATTAATCGTAATCGTCTACATTCGGCGCGCTCCGTCCCGTGCGCAAGATCTTGTACTGCGCGGTTAGAGTTCCGCGCGGTACCACGCGGTCATGTGAACTTAGCCTTAGTTTGATCTTGTACCGCGCGGTACCGCGCGGTCATATGAACTTAGCCTTAGCCTAACGTGCGGTACAGCGCGGTGCGCTCCGTCTCGTGCGCAAGATCTTGCACTGCGCGGTTAGCAGTTCCGCGCGGTACCGCGCGGTCATGTGAACTTAGCCTAACGCTATGTGATAAAATAGGTCTACATGACGGGTACCCGCGACGGGCACCGCCGCGTGCCCACGGAGCCCGCCCACGTTGCCACGCGCGTGGACACGCGACGTGTGCCCGTCGCGCGCGCTCGCTTAACATATTTTTTTGGCTCCTGTAACACAAGTTGCTACCTAGCTCAGGAGCCAGGGCTTCAAATAAGTTGTAACACCTGTATCTTGTGTCAATAAACGATTATTATTATTACTAACATAGTTTTGGCCCTAAATCTCTAATATAATAACAATAACATCATTTTTTATAATTATTTGAACGTCGCGTCGATCCATTAAGCGTTGTATTAATAGACACACCTCTTTCTTATCAAAAATGTTATCGCACATAATTCCGACAAAGATAACACAGTTAACGTGGTTTTACCATCACCGATAAACGGCTATCTGACTGATACATGAGTTTGCACTAACGACAAATATTTGTATGCCGTGCAATTTTATGGTTTATTTTGAAAGTATAAGTGAATTTTGTTTTTAGTCTGCGTCAGTCACATTTTGTTGACTAGTGATTTTAGAAATTAATTACTTGGGAAACGGTTACGGATGCGTGGACGTAGCAAATTTCAATATAGTCTTTCTAAGGGTCAAGTCATAAAAGGCGCCAGAAGCACGCGAAAAGCAGGCTGCGTTTCGGGTGCTTATTCAAATTGTAGGAATTTCTATACAACGGATTACATCAAGCGCCCAACGTCTGACGAGCGCGCGCCATAAGCGCGTATGACGCGCGCACTTCCCTTATTCCAATTTTCCTTGTCGTTTCCTCTGCGACAATAATAATGTTAAAAAATATGGGCTATATTTTTAAGCATGTTGACGGTTCAATAATTACAACAAAAATGTGGACATTTTGTTGCGTTTGACGCTCGTCGGGCGAGCGTACTGGGCGTGCGCCCCGTACGCTTGTTATGACTAATCCCTGACAGATACAGAATTGATTCTAAAAAAATTTAAAAAAATATATACCCAGACTTTAAATTCTGTATAATATTACCGGTACATAATAACGTTTATTTCAATCATAGTAGTGTTTCAGATTATTCATAGGCTCAATACCTACTTGAACTAATTTGCATTGCAGTAACTACTGCATTCTTATCTTATAGGTATGCAATATTCAGGCTTACTTTATCTTTTATTTAAGAGGAGTAGAGTTCGAAGCTGATAAAAACTAATCTGCATAAGTAATCATATCACTGTCAATGTCACTGAACTTTTCATAACCAATCACTATTATCATATGCATGATATGTTTTTAAATTACTTTAGTAATGTGTGTTCTATCCACTTTTCTCGTTAACCTCACTAAACTAGGCCATATTTGTTTGCACTGAAGGTGGGATCGCACTACATTAAGTTTATCAAATTACTAGCTGGCGAGCGCGCCTATGGCACTATTTCAATTATCACAATAAGCCCTAGATCATAATAACTAAGATATTTTCTTATCAGTTTTATTTTACCAAGACAAATTATTCGTCATCACCAGGTCATAAACGTAGACAGCTGAAATTTACCCTTTTTTGCCAAGACAACACATTTTTACTCAAGCATAGAGTTCTCAAAAGTAACAATTTCCTACCCAAGCACAGACTTCTCGAAAGTAACGATTTTTTACACAAGCACGGAGTTTTTAAAAGTAGCAAATTTTTACATAAGCGCAGAGTTCTCATTAGTTACGTTTTGTCACCCTTTTTTTTTATGCATGGGAAATCATCATAATTATGACTCCTTCCGCTCTGGGCGGAGCGGAAGGGAGTGTCAGACTCTTACTGACTAAAACCCATCCGTGTTCCTTGTAATGCCCTTTGCGTTCCAGGGCCGCGGTAACTCTTTCGAATAAATTCCGCAACACATTTTTTTACCCTAACACGAAGTTCTCAAAAGCAATCATTTTTGACTGAAGCACAGAGTTCTCAAAAGTGGCATTTCCCTACACAAGCAGTGAGTTCTCAAAAATAACAATTTCCTACACAAGCACTGAGTTCTCAAACATAACAAATGTTTACACAAGCACAGAGTTCTCTCAAAAGTACTAATTTTTTACACAAGCACAGTTCGCATAAGTACCAAATTTTTACACAAGCACAGAGTTCACCAATGCATACCCAGGCGTAATGAATGTAGGCACAGGTAGGAGCCCCAGATTCTCAAATGGCTGTATTAAGTCTCTTTTGTAGGGCTAATAATATCGTCCATTCATCTACTTATTCTGATACTTGAATGTAATTTTGCAAAATCACAACGGATGTTTTAAATGTTATTATATTTGCAGCGACACAGAACTGGCTCTGGAGCTGAGCGAGCAAGTGTTCCTGGACGATGATGAGTACTCGACGCGGGCGCCCGCCTCGCCCACTACTGTACCCAACGTGAGACCCTACCGACCGCCTTCCACAGGTAACACCACCATAAATTGATAGCTTACTACGTCTCGATTAGAGGTGGCCTCATGGCGAGGCGACACCTCAGGCGGAGGCGGCCTCGAGTCGAGGCACGCCGTACTTTCGCCTCAGGGTAAACCACTGTTCTCTATAGTTTTCGTGCTCATACTCCATAGTACGAGCTTTGCATTCAAGTTTACATTGAATGCAAAGCTCGTACTACGGCTTAAACTTCGGGCGTGCCTCGTTTTGAGCCATGAACTCGAGCTAAAAATTTCGCCTCGTGAAAAACTAAAACAATGACTTTTCATTAAAGACTGGTCTTGAATTCGAAAATGACGGCAATATTATACTCCGTGGGTGCACAGCCCCGATAAAATTTTACGAGGAAGAAGTATTAAGACGTTTTTTTCTTTGTTTAAATTTGACCTGATTTAAAATCTTATTGTGTACTCATGACTCATTCCTACCCATCGACCCCAAACACATAGTAATCCATTCATCTGTTGACGTTTACAACTAAATAACGGAGGATGAACAACAGCTGATTCGCTCGTTTCATCTATTTTTAAACCATTTCTCTCTAAACTAACGCGAACGCGGCAATAACCTATGACGTACGCGGGGTCACTCGCCGGAACAATTCTTAGGAAGGAGAGAACGTTCCAGAATGCGTATGCAAAGCGGTTAATCCATTAATTAAATTGTGCAAGCAATTGAAGCAAGTGCTTGCTTTATCCGCGGTAAACTTCCAGAAGTCGGCCACAGTGAAAGTCGGTTGCAGAAGTCAACTTGCGCCCCTTGAAGCCCAGTTGCAAATTATCTTGCGCACACATTTTGTACTAGAGTCAGCAGGCTGCCGGTTCTAGCAAATTCTGATAGTGTACGAGATCTAAGTAAATACAAAATGTATGAGCAGAGTGCTTTCCGAATCGTGACAGAATTTTTCAGATAGAATTTTTCTTATAATGTGTGGCCGGTCCAATACGGAGGTGAATTTAGCGCTGTACATTATATGTATAAAAAAACTGTCAAAAAAATTCTGAAGATTGCGCGAAGACTCTGCGCAATACCGCAGAGACAAAAATGTATGCGAAGAGTGCCTTCCGGCGAGCGTCAGTTTTTCTGACAGACAGTTTCTTAAAATGTGCAGTGGTCTTATAGCTTTTATAGTTTCATTTACCTGTGTTATTCACCGGGACAAAAGTTATTACCCGGAATCTTTGAATGCGAACAGTCATCGCAGAAGTCTTTACTTACTTACTTTTATCAAGTACTACTGTTGACATCATCAAAATAATTCAGGATTAAAGTGTATCCCTTACCAATTCTGCTACCAAATATGTGATATCTGTAAACTATAGCAATGTCGGACATGTTTTACGGTATTCTAAAAATGTATGTTAAATGGATTCTTAAAGCAAAATTAATGTTTCACAATTAAAGGTTTTTTTGCATTTTATACAAACCTAGCCTTGTGCCCGATGGGATTTCCCATAGGTACTTCAAAAATTACGAACTTCTACACAAACTTTCACCCCCTATTTAAGTCCCTTAGGGGATGAATTTTCGAAAATGCTTTCTTACTGCTCACCGACCTTAATGTATAATTTAATAGCCGAACTATACCTATATCAAGATACCCAATAATAATAAGTGCATTGGGAGTTATGCAAGACATACCTAAATACCTATACAGTTCTCTTACCGGTATATTGCCTTATGTAAGATACAATCTCTCATCAAATAAAATATAATAATATGAAAGTTTATAAATAACATTGGACATGTATGCGATGACTTTTATAACAGTAAAGGTCAAGCATTGTTATTAACACTTCTACGCTAATATTGAATCCTATACCTAGCTCATAAAGTTGAGTTTTGTTTGTCGTCGTTGTTATAGTATGAATTATGATCCATGGGTTTGTAAGTAAGATGAGTCGATGTGAATATGGTGTTTGACCACACATGCTGACCTACATTGATATAACTTGATCCTTGTCTTCATTGTTGTCACTATGCAGATAATTCAAAGTAAAAGGTTAGTCGGAAAGGAGGTACTAATCCACGGGTCAGTTAAAGTACCATCACCGATGACTGTTTTAAAGCAAGTGATAAAATTTCAAAATTCGATGATTTTTATTTTATTGATTGACTAAATGTCGCCCGCAGCTTCGCCCGCGTGGATAATCCGCGGTTTTCGGGATAAAAGTAGCCTATGTCCTTCTCCAGGTTCCAGGCTATCTCTGTAGGTACCAAGTTTCATCAAAATCGGTTCAGCGGTTTAGGCGTGAAAGCGTAACAGACAGATAGAGTTACTTTGGCATTTATAATATTAGTAGGGACTAGGGATTACACCAAAGCGAGATCTCATCTAAGTGTGATTTGTCATTTAGAGCCTCTCTAAGTGTAAAATCACGCTCTGCTAAACTAACACTACCTACCTCTTTCATAAAAAAATACAAAAACGATTAAAAAGTGTAATGAAGATTGTTGATTGGCAAACTTAATCAAGAATTTACACTAATTGCGGAACAGTTAATAACTCTCTGTAAACAGTGGGACAAGTTTATTATCCTTTACTGCAAACACTTTTTTTTTTATGTGAAAATCCTCACGGATACCCTTCGCCCGGGGATGGCGAAGGGTTATGCCGGACTCTTACCGGCTAAAAACCCACGGTGTTCCTTCTCCTGACCCTTGGCTGGGGTCGCGGGATTCGCAGCTGCATGCACCGCGACCCCGACAGGCCTCGATCCGGCAGCCCCTGGCGGACCTCTTCTTCTGTGGGGCCTTGCCCCACGTCCTCCTGAGAGGCGCGCCGCATTCTCGGGCCTGTTGCTGGTCGGGTGACGGGTCTCTTAATCCGTCGCCCGCAGGCCACACACTACGGTGGCCGGAGATCGTCGCGCGCCCTCTGGCGGTGCCCGGTGCGTCTGGCGCGGGAAGGGAGAGTGGCCGTCGCCTCTCTCTCCCTCTCCGCTCCCTCCTTGGTTGCTATCACCACCTCGCAAAAGGAGGTGACGGCTTCCCACGTTACTGCAAACACCTAGTGGTTTGAAAGACTTAGTTATGCAACACGCACACCCAACTTGTAAATTGTTATATTTTCAATACAAACGAAAGATCTCTAGGTTTTAAGGACGCATTCTTTACTCCACTGTATTTAAATACGTAATTCATACAATTATTTTTGAGGTCGCACAGTATTGCCACATAACGTCACGCCTGTATTTCCCGAAGGGTTAGGCAGAGGTGTATAGCATTATAGCACACCCTCATTTTGCCGTGAAACCACGTAATAGGGTGCGAGCCTATTGCCCACAACCGGGCACAAATCCAATTATAATATGTGGAAAATGTCGTTGGTTATACATTTACTCACTTTGTTGCTCAAATTTTGTGTAATACTATAATGTGTAACCGTCTATTTTCCCAAATAAATAAAATAAAAAAAAAATTAAAAAAAAAAACCAGATTTGTGCTACTGAGAAATTCCACACGGAAAAACCCTAACACTTTGCTCGACCCGGGTATTAAACCCAGGGCTTCACACTCAGCAGCCGCGCTTGCGACCACTACACCAACGAGGCAGTCAATATTGCAACTCTTGATTTCTTTAGGGCTCCGTACCCAAAGGGTAAAGCGGGACCCTATTACTAAGACTCCGCTGTCCGTCCGTCCGTCTGTCACCAGGCTGTAGCTCATGAGCCGTGATAGTTAGACAGTTGAAATTTTCACAGATTATGTATTTCTGTTGCCGCTATAACAACAATACTAAAAAAACAGACAAAAATTTTTTTTTTAAAGGGGCTCCTGCACAACAAACTTGATTTTTTTGCCGTTTTTATAGATAATGGTGCTGAACCCTTCGTGCGCGAGTCCGACTCGCACTTGGCCGGTTTTTTCATTTTCTTGAAGCGGCATTTGTATAAAAGGTAAAAAATAATTCTTGAAAAAATAATCTGTTATTCCGTCAATGCTACATCGTGTGGCTAATTCCATACAATTATAAATAAGTTCCGCTAACTTGTGGGGTGTATTATTTTACCTTTTCGTAAACTATCGCCTCGTGCTAAGAATCCAATGTTTTCATTCACGTTTTCTCGCACGGAATGGCGGTAGACTCGTACACACGTAACTCCCAACGGCTCCGTACTTGCGCAAGTCACATTTTGTTTTCAGAATACGGTTGCGTGAACTTTGACGAAGCTTATAGACGTATATAACGGGTAATGATGAAGGCGGTTCGCCCACGGCGACGCACGTCGGAGCGACATGCGTCAGAACGATTTTCGCATCGCACTGAATTGTATGAAGTCGCAGGGCGCACGCCCACGGCTGACGTGCGTCATGCGAACCGCCTTACCTTTCTTCCTAGTTCTTATAACATGCGAATGCAGGCTCCGTTCTGTTTCACGCGAGCTATTAGTCAAAACTCACTTATTAAAAATAGACTAGAATTAGTTCTTTTTGAACGTCTATGTTACAATAGACAGCCCCCAAAGAATCCCGCACTTCACCCATTACTGTGCGTCCTGAGTGACGGCGCACGGGCGTATTGCAGATTGCGGAACGGCTTTACCGTCGATACCTGTCTTTAGTGCAAGCGGGAAAGTTGACGCGTACGCGCGTGTTTAGTGTTTCGTTTATTTTACTTTGGTTTTAATAATGTCGATATCAAAATTCAAATGTTTCGAACATTTATTTAATGCGCCGTTCATTCCGCCTGCGCGGTGCACCGTCACTCAGGACGCACACTTAGTTTAGCATGCAGTGTGGTTTTAGTCATGTGGTGCTCTCACGTTGCTCCTGCATTTTAGCAGCGTGGGATATAGTAAAGATAGGCTAATTATAACTCGCAGACCAACTATTAACTCCGCTGAGTTCAAGATTGGTTTCGATTACAGGGCGACTATTATTCTACACGCGTATATCGCTGTAGGTACTCTTAGTGTGTGGCCCAGGTGCCGATCAGAGCGTGGAGCGGGGCGGGCAGCGGGAGCGTTTTGGTGGCCCAGGTGATCTACCCGTTAATCTTCTGCCTGCCCTTATCCATCTGTATGAGGCCTCCTGCTCATCTGTATAAGGCCCAAAACAGTGTCTTCCTTATAAGTGTAGGTAAACGCTAATGTTTGATTTGAACGCTAACCGCCCCGCTGCACGGTTCCGCCCGCATCTGGGACGAGCGCTTGCCTTTCAACCATGCATCTAATACAATGGTAACAGTCGCTGTGGTATCGACATTCACAGTCTGAAACAGCGGCGTGTGTCATCATCACCCTAATATCCAGTTATTGTATAATAATAACAGGTACATGTTATCTAAATATTGTTTTGATAAAACATTGTTTGGGCGATTGATTATATACTGCTTGAATGAAACGATAAGCGATTGATGCAATATTATTGTTTCTTACAAAACATTTTGTTTCTTACAAAGCAACAGGAAATGTGTTATCGTTAGGAGAAGTCACGTCGTCACTGAAAGGAGTCTACATTCACAGCCTTATTTGCCTTAAAGACAGAGAGAGATCTGCCTAGCCTTTGCGCTCAACTTCAATTCAATGTTGGGGTCAGCTCCCAGTCAAACCAGATGCGGCTGAATACCAGTATTTTACACGGAGCGACTACCATCAGACCTCTGCAACACAGTTACTTGGCAATGCCGATATTCTAAGATTAGACCGGTTGTCAGGCTTTCGGGCTTGTGACTACCCGTAACGACTGTCTTAGACTTATGACACCCAGGACCGACGATTTTACGTGCTCTCCGAGGCACGGAGGGCTCTCGATGTGTTAACACGTACAGTGCCGGGTGCCTTCCAGGAGGGCACCCTTTAGTCGCATTCGCCATGCCGGGTGCCCTCGTGAAGGGCCCATTTTAAATGCAGGTTTTTCTTAAGGAAAATTCATCGTCATGAAACAAGCAAACACCTATTTTACGACGTAGTAGCGTATTTTTCACGGTTTTTAACCTAATACCAGGAACCTTCCTCGAGGGTTCACTCTTAGCGCAAACGTAATGCCAAGGACTCTCCTGGAAGATCCACTAGCGTATGAGCTCCATGAAAAGTGTGGTGGACTCGAATATGTTAAGCGGTAAGCGCAGTTTAACCTTGCAAATCGTAAGATCTGTGCGGTTGTTAATTAGCCACGAGCTCCTCCACTGACAGATTTACCAACAACCACCAACCAGATTATAGGGTGATAATTTGACGTGACCCTTCGGGCGCGTTCAGACGACACGCGCCCGCTAAGCGCTTGTTACGTGCGTCGGCACCGGTGTCTAACTCGCTTTGTTTTTTGTATATAATTTGAGTCTTATGACACATCAATAGATCTCAAATTGCATTTGCCATCCTAGCCGGGAGGGTGGAGGCGGCGCGGACGCTGCGCGATTGCGACGCGTGTACTACGCAATAGCTATTCGGGCGCTGAGCGTGCGCGTGTACTTTACATCGATAAAAAATGTACGTTAAGGCAAGGGACTAACTATTAAATTCCAATCCATAGTTTCAGGAAGCGTCCGCTATGCAGCCTTATTACTTTACCGCTAGACCAATTAACCAACTAATTGGACTACTGTTAATTAAACTTTAAAGTGACCCCGAACAACTCGGCTGCGTTATGGTTACAATTGAATGATTGCCAAGGATTGCATGGGAATCTACCGCATAAGGAAAATGGTGTTTCTAGGAAATGATATGTAAATATTTTTATGTTATGATAAGATATATTATTCTTTACACTCATAATTATATTGTATGCCATAATAACTGGCAGCTGGTCTAACGTTATGTGGCGATTGGATCTATAAAATATTCATTTCGTACTAATGAAACTAAAATTTTATTTTTTTTGTTTTGTTTTTTTGAAAGCAGCAAGTTTTCGTGAGTTCGCTGAACTCTATCTCTCTTACACACCCGCGAGAAAAAGTGACAAATACCTATATTATTGAGCTCGCAATATGCAAAACTCGTACTAGGGGTACAGAGCTTGAAGGAACTTGTATTTTGAAGCTAAAAGTATGCCTGGAAAATAAAGTAAACGATACAAAAGAAAAAAATAAGTGATAAAAACTAATTACCTAACTTTTATATAATATGCGCATAATCGTTCCCACACCAGTAGGAACAATAGTTTGCTGAGCGAATAAAATCACATTTCGTACAACCTTCACGCGTAATTCACTCCATCAGGCGACATTGACCGACCATAAGTAACCTCGTGGAGCGATTAAAAGAAATATTAGTAGTTCTTTAACTGAAGTTGACTGAAGACACCGTGCTCTTGATATAAGCATGATGTATAGTTTGTTGACAGTTTAGAACCCCTGAGTTTCCTTTCAACGTTCTTTATCAGAGGTTGTCAATCAGAATGGTGCGATTATAGAACAAAAGTGATTTGTTAAAGTGTCTTTCTAGTTGAAGTTTGAAGTGTAGTAAAGGCTGCTTTGTGACTTGTGACTTTCAGCGTTTATGCAATACCTAGGTATTCCTAGAATTCTGCTTAGTTCGCGGGTTGGCGCTAGTTTTACGTCGAGTAAGTAGTATTAAGTAAAGCGTGTGTCAATGTTTACTCGGGATTCTAACAAGTTGCCACGAGTTTTTTGTTGAATGAGTATGTGTGCGGCAGTTTTCGTGCCAAGTTCTTTTGAAAATAAGATTTAAATATTATATTTTTGGTGTACCATTGGATACAAAATTGAACTCAACGTTACGGAGCGTGGTGCGTCGACTTCGCAGTCACGTGCTAGTAATTTAATGAGTGCCGTCACAATAGTACATAAACGTTTCATAGTTCTGTCGTGGTTAATTTATCTGTTTATTGTTTGTTACGTTTGAAACTAGTGTAGATATATAACAGTTCTCTTGTACATACAGGAAGCTAGTGCTAGAACAAGGCTTCTAAGGTCTGTGACAATCTGGATTCTACATACTATCATAGTGACGATTTTGGAGTATATCAATAAAAAAAAGAAAAACCCTTTTATGTGAATCGTTAACAAACGAACAAAACTCTATTTTCCTATAAGCCGACAACATTAGAGGAGGAAGTTTACAATTCACGGTGTATGTAATTTTATGAATGAATATCTATCCAAGTATACCAAATTGAAATTACAGTGACTCTAAACATACTCATTTCTTCTTCCCCAGGTTCAAACATCCTAAAGTCACCTCGTGCGCGTCGCGTGCGCACAACGTCCATGTCCCAACCAAATAAACGCACCACGGCAGAGAGCATACTTCACGCCGACAGACGTACCATATACACAGCCGGCAGACCACCCTGGTACAATTGTACCGGAGGGCAGGAGGTCGAGCCCTTCCTTATTGGTAAGTTATATACAATAGTATACTGCTGTAAGTTGAGCATATAGAATACTTCACGCCGACCAATGTACCATATACAATGCAGGCAAACCGCCCTGGTACAATCGGGTATTTGACTATTAATTTATTATTACATATCTCGAAACTTTTACAAAAATGATAAGCAACAGTGAAAAAATCAATGAAATGTTTAATAAAATGCCCAAGCTATAAACGATTTATATTGTTTACAAGACAAAGACAACACTACCACCATAGGACGTCATACCTTAAAAACTTCATAGTAACTTGACATCACTCTGTACAAT
This sequence comes from Amphipyra tragopoginis, assembly GCA_905220435.1. NCBI lineage: Eukaryota > Metazoa > Arthropoda > Insecta > Lepidoptera > Noctuidae > Amphipyra > Amphipyra tragopoginis. Next base: position 24,760,337 of record HG992008.1, on the reverse strand, counting down.
ATCCGTTTAGCGTGACAAGGACAGAAAATGCCTCCTCGACAGACTTTGAAAGCGTGTATCTCCTTAATTTTTTCATCGATTTTTGACCTAGCTTTTTCTTTCTATACTTGCTATAAAATAATACTAAATTGTTGTACATTTTTAATAGTAGTCAAATATCCTATTGTACCGGGAAGCAGGAGGTCAAGCCCTTCCTTATTGGTGAGTCATGCTGATATCTCGACTTATACTCATATATTTAAGTACCCCAAAAGGGGAGGAGTCACCAGTTCACCACGCTTAGCGCACTTGGTAACCATAGACTGTGTACTCACGCATCAGTGACGCTACTGACAGTCATTAGCGAGCTTGTGTACACTTGGTGTTTGAATATAAAATTGTAGGTTAGTTGTAAAAGCATACAAAAATACTACTATAAGTAATACTATGTATTTCTTGTTGCTCGTGTGTTGAAGAGATGTCAATTCTAAATAAGATTTTCTCGTCTGAATATTTGAGGAAATCGTGCACGGTAGTGTAACCGCCAAGTTTTTCCTTGCTTTACTTTGTAGTAGTGGTTACAATGTTATTTTATTCAAAGGTATATGCGGCGCCAGCGCGTCGGGCAAGACGACCGTTGCCGCCAAAATCATAGAATCTCTCAACATACCATGGGTCACCATAGTCAGTATGGACTCATTCTACAAAGTGAGTTTACTGTTTTGTATGTTGAATAGGTAGAAACGCCAACATCAAATATATCAGAATGAGCAGACTATTCGTAATTACCTAAACAACAAAGGAAATTAAACTTTAATTATCTCAATAGGATAAAATTCTTGTCAGAAAGACAAGTGTCGTGTACTGTATTTATTAAGAAACACCCCTTTTATCATTGAGATATATTTTAATTTTCTTAGTTCTTCAGATCATTTTGAACAGTCTGTTCGTCCCGATATATTTGATGCTGATTGTACATAGTTATAACGTCTTTGTGTTGTGAAATAACTGTAAAAGCTAGGCGTATAGATACTTTGCATTGAAAACATTTGTATCCATGTTGATAATTCATTATGGACGGCCGATAACACCATTTACAATTCGTCTTGGTCTGCTGCCACTACCAAGTTACCTACCTGAACAAGAAGTTATGTAATTTTCTACTTAAAAACTGATTGTACGCGGTGTTTCCGGATTGATGTTACCAGCTTAAAAATACCTAATTATAATATAAGCGATAGTCGTTTTTCCCAATGCCATTAAATAAAAATAGGCTAAACATTACCTAGTAGTAAATTTTTAACATTATTTTAACAGTAGAAGAGCTCCTTATGAAAGAGTTCATCCGAGGAAGTACTACCACCATACATATTTCTGCCACCAAGCAGCATTGCTGTGTTCCGGTTTGAAGGATATATGCGCCGGTGAAATTACAGGCACTTGAGTCTTTCCAACTTAGTCTCTGAGGTTGGGAACACACCAACAAACTTTCTTAGTCTTGTAGGTCATCAGGTCAAACGTCGGCTTGTATGCCAGACTCCACAAAAAATAAAGACAAATAAGACTTTCTTTCCACGTGTAATAACATCACGCTTCAACAATCAGGTACTAAACGAGAAGCAGCACCAAGCAGCCACGCGCAACGAGTACAACTTCGATCATCCTGACGCCTTTGACATTGAGTTGTTGATCGCAGTACTGCAGCGACTCAGAGAAGGAAAGAAAGTCGAGGTGCCCATCTACAACTACGTCACGCATTCAAGGGAGAACAGGACTGTGAGTATGTGACTTTATAGATTTTTCATTCTCCATCTCGCGTAATGAGCAACAAGCTCATGATGTGGTGAAAAGATTAACCAATCAGCAAAGTTACGCCAGTCGTACTTAAGAAATTGTCACTCGTGGACACTCACCGCTATAAGATACAGTCGTGGGAAAATCTAACTAAAATTACCAGTTGGCAAACAGGATGCGTGGTTGCAGTTACTGTTGTAGTTACGAGTCCAAAGCAGGATGCTACCCATACTCTTGACATTGTTCCTTAGTCGGCTTTCTCGTTTCCTATAAATGAAGAGAGGGCCTATTCTTCGGGCAAGAACGCTGTGATTTCCTATGAAGCTTCCTACTAGTGATGTTGAGTTTGGTTATTTCACAGTCCGCATTGTTCACAGAAAACAATGTACGGCGCGAACGTGATCATCTTCGAAGGTATCCTAGCGTTCTATAACGCAGAAGTGACAAAGATGCTGGATATGAAGGTGTTCGTCGACACCGACGCGGACATACGACTCGCTAGGAGACTTCGGAGGTGAGAACTTGGCTGATGCACTGCCAGGCAGCTTTTGTTATTTCTGGTTGTAGCTAGCAACTCCCTTTTCATTGTTACTGATATGATCTAGCCCGCTTTTTGTGTACACTACTCCTTTACAGGTGTATTGAAGAAATAATTGACTTAAAAATGACTGACTAAAACCATTTTTAACCGAATCGTAAGCATTTAATAGAATTTGATAGTGCGAGTCAAACGTCAAAACAAAATAGTTTACGACTCAAGTTATTTGTTCGCTACAACCTGAGAACGGTTCCATAGTACGAGTTTGCAAATTACGATACCGGCATTGGTTTTGGTGGGTTCGCAAAATTTTATCTCTCTTACACACCCAGTAGCGTAACTAGCTTGGGTGGCACCCGGTGCGGATATCGATGGCGTCACCCAACGAATGAAAATTGTTAATTGAATTTTGCTAAAGTTTTATGTTTTACGTCGCGGTCGTCTGTCCATCTTTATGGAGTAACACCCAACCGATCGCGATTAATTCGCAAGTAACCGCGAGTGTCATTTTCATATTATTCAGTTTAACGTACGAGAATTTGCAAACTCGTACTACTACAGAAAAAGATTCGTTTTAGTTTTCTACAATATAATTACGCAGAAATTATCTTCAATAATATAAAACAAGTCGTATCTGCATACTTAATTACTATAGTGTTTTATATGACGACGACGTCTGTGGTCTAGTGGTTCGAGTACCGGACTGCTGATCACGAGGTCGTGGGTTCGATTCCCACAGGACACAAATATTTATGTGATGAACGTAAGTGTTTGTGTTGGTCTGGGTGTTTCTTATGTATTATAAGTATGTATTTACAAAAAAAAAAAGTATATAAGTATTGTATCCATTGTCTAGTACCCATAGTACAAGCTCTGCTTAGTTTGGGACTAGATGGTGCTGTGTAGAAAATGTCCCAAAAATATTATTATTATTATATCACTGTCATAGTTAACTAATGACGGCCATATTGGATGTTTGCCAGGAATAGTCAACATTGTCGGTATACTTTATGGGAGCAGGTGTCACCAACACATAATTTTGTCATCAAGGCTTCATTGAAGTTTTGAATTGTAATTACCAACTATTGTAGATTTTATTTATTTTTTATTGTAAACATTAGCAACATCTGAAAAAGATTTATAAAGCTAGTCCGAGAAAAATGTGTAACTAGGTTTTTCCGGTATTTATGGTCTGTTGTTTAATAGCTCTTATAAAATTAATTACTGTCTGCAGAACAAAATCGCTTGCTATTTTCCGGAGCTATTTTATGAACCTACTAAAATGAAGATTACTATTTCGTCAATCACATTTTCTTATCCTATAGTCATATCCAGAATTAGCCGTGGATAGAGTAAGGCCGGCCATATATGGGCAGCTCGAGCAGTTAGCCAGTGATAAACATACACGGACAGCTCGAGCAGTCAGTGTATGCCTGGCGAATGCTTGACCGCACGCCGTGCCGCCAACCGCCCGAAGCAGTTGCAACTGCTCGAGCTGTTTCGTGTATGTACGTACGTAGAAGGCTGTAGTTTACTATGCAGTTGCAGCTTAAAGCACTCAATCCTGACTGCTTCAAGCTGCCCGTGTATGGCCGGCCTAAGATGGAGATTGATACACCGACAAGTTTAGTGCCCAGCACTTAAATTTTGGATGGATAGCCAGATGTTCTGCCTAGTCGTTTCCCAACTACGTGAGGGTCAGCGGTCAAATCAGATTCAGCTCAATACCAGTATTTTACACGGAGCGACTGCCATCAGACCTTTGTAACTCAATTACTGGGCAATGCTGATATCCTAAGGTTAGACCGGTTGGTTGTCAGACTTTTTCGGACTTCTGCATAATCCGTAACGACTGCCGTAGGTCTTGGTATGACACCCGGGACCGACAATTTAACTTGCTCTCCGAGGCACCTATTCTACACCGTGGGCCCGAGCTCCCGAAAGATTTTAACCTTCGATTCCGATGCCTAATTGGAGAAGAAAAGCTAGGATATAGTTTGTTGAAAAAAGCTTAATTTTCGAAATATTCATTATTTAATGAAATTCACAAATCGAAAAATATCTATGGTAACAAGTCCCAGGAACGCGGTGTTGCAACTTTTGTCACACTATACCCCGTCTCGCCATATGTCTTATTTGACGGGGAGGGTTGTGAAGTGAGAAGTTTGTTATCCACTCACACGATAATTTATAAATGTTGCCAGTTCAACCTAAGGTATTGTTTACAAAAAAGCACTAAAGTTAATTTATTCATGAGGAAAAGAAAAAAAAAACTTTTTTTTACATTTTTCTACTTTTTTGACACAACATTTGACTCTTAATAGCTGATGCTATCTGATAGAAAGGCGTGCTTAAAATCTTTTGAGGTACCTCGGGCCCACGGTATCTAGTCATGCAGTATACCTATTGTTAGCTTGTCTCTGGTAATACCATATTAGATTGTCTCTGGTAACTGTCATATTACTTACATTCACTCAATCGATCATTCATTCGTTCATGATTAAAAAGTTATTGGTAGTCATTCGGCAGTCTTGTCAGAGACGTCGAGGTGTGAACATCAAGTGATACTTACTGTGTAATTTTGGATTAAATGGTAACACTTCAGATACAAGTGTAAGTACAGATTAAATCATTATGTATTGAATAATTGGAATTGTACCGAGTGTATTTGTGGTTTATGTTGAAGGAAGTAATAAAGATCTATGTTTATACTGAAATGTCTAGTTTTCTATTATGAATCCTTTATTCTGAACCGGTGGCCAACAGTTCAGAAGCGGGAGAATAAGGGAATTCTCATAATTCCCTTTTTCACGTCCACATTTTAACGGATATTTGATGTCATTTATTATCAGGTGTAATTTATTTTTCCCACCCGGTAAATATATTTTTCTGGCTATTTAAGTAAAATAAATATCAAATATTTTATTTTTCTTTTCCATCTGTCATACGATATTTATTTCCTTACTCTTTACCGTAATAATATTAAAGAACCGTTATTAATAAATATCACATCATCCATATTTAGAAAACGAAGTATTAATTTCGACTATGAATTTATGGAAGTTTCTACTGTGGTAGATTTATAATTATTCAATTTGTTAAGCGACCAATCGATATGGTAGTCTGTGTTCTGTTACATACTTAGATATTATAACATTAATAGGATATTTATATAAAGATTTTAGTTTACTTTATTCAAAGTAGAATTGGTACGGTTATTTTATTCGTGTAATTATTATCATGATATGATGACGCACCAAATTAATTTAAATTATTTTTTTGTGTTTTTGCATAGTATGGCTTACAAGGATAGAGATGGAAAAGAAAACTGCTTTATTTCTGCCTTAATAGCTTCTTTAAAATAATGCAATTATAAATGGAACAATATTGGATCAATATTATGATAATAAAACAATGACTTTGACTTTTATTATAATCTTAAATATTGTTTCGTGTTTATGAACAAACACTAAGCTTTACAACTGTAAGTTTCAGATACACTCACAATGGACAAGGAAAGACACAGTCGAGGGGAAGGACTGATGTTCATGGATGGTTATAGATGACGATGGATCGCCCAGGTTAAAGGGCCAGGAAATGTTCAGGATTAGAGCATTTAGCATTTTGGCTAGGACAGACGGCCAGGATGTTCTCAGGTTAGAGAGCAGGGAGTTCTCAGGTTAGAGAGCAGGGAAAGTTAAGTCGTTGGATAGCGGAATGAATACTACTGGATGGACCAGAAATTTGAAAAAGCGAAATGTTATCATAAATGAACAGTTCAATGAACGAACAAAATTACAAGAAACGAAAAGCAGGAATACAGGAGAAAGATCAATGCGAAGGAGATATCGCAACGATAGCTCGAGTCCGGGTGAGTCTTTACCAATTAGTATTGTGTTGACTATGACAATGTTAAATAAAGCCTGGAGTTCAGATAAAAATAAGTTAAAATTTAACGCAAACATCGTAACGGATTTGAAGCCTATGAGTAAAGAACAGACTCTGTTAGTATGGATCACTAAAGTTGAAGAATGCGCGGAAATATGTGGATTATATGAAAAACAACATACATTACGTCCTTCCTAATCTTACTGGGGTTACGAAAACGTGGTATCAAAGATGACCTTCTCTTTTGCATAAGTAGGGAGCATTGAAGAAAAAATAGTTATCTATTCCCTTGCCGTGAGAACTATGCTGAACTCCTTACTGAAATGCTAATTAACCGCCAACGTCCCGACCGACGAACCGGTTCGTCAGTGCCATTGTTTATCTATTGTGTCTATAATTACAGTACTTGAGATTTTAAACGTGTCGTGTATGGTTAATCATTGGAACAATAAATTATTATTGCATAAAACTGAATTGACTGAATAGGTGTAAAATTCATAGGAAACAGGCGGTGGATTAAATTTTAAATAGAGTAGATAATCAGGCCACAAAAGTGGAGTTCAAGTAGCTTAATTTAGTGAGTCAGTATTTTAGAATAGTCAAAGTAGGGCAAACTAGAGAAGTTACAACATACAAGCAAAAGAAATGGGTATGATAACAGGTCTCTTATTAACGCAACACATCGACAACTTTAAATCCTGAACGATTAATTAAATTCAATTGCTTTTATTGTAATGAATCTGGCCATCCCAGCTTTAGAGTATACGTATTCAAAGAGCATAATTATACTCATAACGAATCGGCTAAAGTTATACGTTACTGATGGTTACAGTGACGGATACGTTTTTCGATATTGGTATCAGTGGCTGCATGGGCTGTACATCCAGTCATTAGATTTGAGAAGTCGGTCTTCTCAAGTTATCCGTTACTGATGGTTACAGTGACGGATACGTTTTTTGATATTGGGATCAGTGGCTGGGCTGTATCCAGTCATTAGATTTGAGAAGTCGGTCTTCTCAAGTTATCCGTTACTGATGGTTACAGTGACGGATACGTTTTTCGATATTGGGATCAGTGGCTGGGCTGTATCCAGTCATTAGATTTGAGAAGTCAGTCTTCTCAAGTTATGCGTTACTGATGGTTACAGTGACAGATACGTTTTTCGATATTGGGATCAGTGGCTGGGCTGTATCCAGTCATTAGATTTGAGAAGTCGGTCTTCTCAAGTTATCCGTTACTGATGGTTACAGTGACAGATACGTTTTTCGATATTGGGATCAGTGACTGGGCTGTATCCAGTCATTAGATTTGAGAAGTCAGTCTTCTCAAGTTGTGCGTTACTGATGGTTACAGTGACAGATACGTTTTTCGATATTGGGATCAGTGACTGGGCTGTATCCAGTCATTAGATTTGAGAAGTCAGTCTTCTCAAGTTATGCGTTACTGATGGTTACAGTGACAGATACGTTTTTCGATATTGGGATCAGTGACTGGGCTGTATCCAGTCATTAGATTTGAGAAGTCAGTCTTCTCAAGTTTTGCGTTACTGATGGTTACAGTGACAGATACGTTTTTCGATATTGGGATCAGTGACTGGGCTGTATCCAGTCATTAGATTTGAGAAGTCAGTCTTCTCAAGTTATGCGTTACTGATGGTTACAGCGACAGATACGTTTTTCGATATTGGGATCAGTGACTGGGCTGTATCAAGTCTATAGATTTGAGAAGTCGGTGTTCCCAAGTTATGCGCAGCTGATAGTTGCAGTGGCTACGTATACGTTTTTCGATATTAGGATCAGTAGTGGGGCTGTATCAAGTCATTAGATTTGAGAAGTCTGTGTTCATTTATTACAGTTAGTAGAGCTAGGGAACTTGGTCTCCATGTAAAGGTTTCTTCTAATATTCTACTGCTTGGAGGTATGGGTGTGAATTTTATTGTTGTATGTACACTAACAGCCAGTGTTGAGGTACAAGGTGTCAAGAAGGTTATAGATGTTCGAGTGGTTCACGATTGCGTTTTGGATTGTCCCGCGCTCCTAGGACGTTCTTATACTGAGGTGCCTAGTTTAATAACCATTCAAATTCCATACAGGGTGATTTTTTTGGAAAAAAAAGGGTGTACCCTGTATACTTATTGTCTAGTGGTGACATTGTTGTTTCGTGTCCATCGCATCTAATCTAGTATTTGATGGAAGCATTTACGTACGTGGTTCGCTTCGAGGTGAAGAAGGCAAAGAATCTTTTATCTGGTAGATGCCGTATCGAAGACGGTCATGGTTCCCTACTTGCATATAATACGTCGTAAGGACGATGTAGCAATTTCTGGGAATTCTTTGCTAACGCGGTCTATCAACACTAAACATTTGCATTTACTACAAGTTTAAAAAAAATGTTCACAGAAGACTTTTGAGTCGTATAGCTCTGATGATTTGATAAATTGCGGCGAGGAACTTGTTGGCATTGGCTGAATGGGCTAGTAGCCATTGCTCAACATAATTGCAAAAAGAAAAACACCATTTTGGGTCTGGCACTTTCATACGAGACCAGGGAAGCCATGACGTCAGGTTACACTTTGTTATAATTATAAATAGGAAATAAAGCTTATTTACGAAAAAAAAAGTAGTTTTAAAACAGAATTAAAAGACAATTAGCGCGTCTATTTTTAAACATAACTTAATAAACATCAGGATTGTTTTTAATGATCTGAAGGATTTACGGGCGCTAACGAAATGCTTACGGAGTTTGATTTTTTGGGTTTTGAAGTGGACTCATGTATACGGTCACGTGGTGGGAGAGCAGATGGTGTCTCGAAGTTCCCGGCACTTAAAACCAGCGTGAAATTGGTAACTTTTTGGGGTTGTCTACGAATTTATATTAATTGATTGATGATTGATATTTAATGTTTTGTTTATTAATAGGTATTTGACATTACCATTGACTGGCACTCGAAAGGAGGTGGCATGGATATGGAGTGGTATTCAGGATTGATACTTTACTTACGTGGCGTCTATTGTTAGCTTTGTGTGATTTTAAAGCAACAACACAAGTTACACACCGATGCGTGCAAAGATGGACGGACTGACGGGTGTGCTTTTGCAAGACGATTTCGTAGGAGTGTTTCGATCTGTCTCATGTTTTGGGTCGTAGAACCTCTCCCTGACGAATATGAGATTCGCTCCTAGGAATCTTCTACCTTGGCGGTGCTAGCGTCTTTGAGTGGACTTATAGTGTGCTTGCTATCACAATTTGTACTGACTGGTGGATTCACATTTACTAAGCGCAATCTGATTTCGTGAGTTGCACACTGCTGGGTCCAGCTACAGGTGTTTGATTGTGTTATCGAGTCTCGACTTGGCTATCGAGTGGTGCATACTACCGCGTAATCGCGGCCTGGTTTCGGTCCCCGTACATGGGAACTTGTATTTTGAACATTCCTGAGTTGAGTACTCTTTGCCATTGCGCAGAATGGTGGATGAGGAAGTGCAGATGTTTGAAAATATACTCTGCAAAAGGGGTGCATGGTCATGAATAACGCAGGATATATAATATTTCGCTGGTTTCTAAGGAGGTCTGAAGGAGATGTACGGAGGAAACCACGACAAAGTTGGGCATTGCAGATTTGATGAGGCTCTTTGTTGTTTTGAGAAAGGTGTTTGGAATGGGCTCTGTGCAAGGCGCCTGCTGGTGAGTGAGAGGGTAACTCTCATCTAAACGAAGGAATCAGCGTTACCTCCATACGGTGGATGCGGACTGCCTAGGTCTTTTCATTAAGAGCGAGGGGGGTGGCTGTTATTTGCAAGTATTGTTTTATGGTTTTATTGTATATGTTGGTATAACTGCTGTCAAAAATAATAAATCATAGATGAGTATACGAGTGTTTGAAGAACGTATTGGCTGATATGCCTTCTCGCCTGACAGCCGACTAGGAAAGAAGCTTTACCAGTAAAAGATTTAGAGAGTTTGTTCCTTTATGTGGAATGAAGAATATTGGCAATACCGTCGCCTAAAGCGAGTGGGCGAGTCGAACGTTTTGGTGGACTTATTTTGGACGCTCTGTCAACTCTTCCGTAGCCAAGATGAAGAAACCTGGGATGATTGTATTTATAAAGTCCAGATAGGCAACGGTGCCACGATCCATAACATAACCTGGAAAGGGTCACTGAATTGTCATTTAGTTTTGGCATTGCTAGCGGAACGGAAGGAATTTTGTACTCTACTGTGTCTAATGCCGCCGATGTAGCTGATCTGAAGGAGTTAGATAGGCTGGGGGTAGAGCGAGCGAAGGTATTGGGGAACAACGGCTAGAGAACATAGGGATTTGAGAGGTGTGGGAAATCAGAATGTGTGGAATGGAGATTAGGTTTGCGTTGAGAGATGGGTGTACCATGATAGTGCGTGTCGGATACTAGTGGTTAAGTTTCAAAGACCATGATCGCGTGGTAAGGGTGCTTTCTAAATTTCTAATGAGAGGTATCTGATTGAAGACACCTCCATGTCCCGCAAACGTGGCCGTTATCGACAGGATGTAGTCTTGTATGTATGATGTAGGATGTAGTCTTGGCGTTTTGTAGAGATTTGGAGAGTAATGAAGAGGTTAGACGTAGTAGCAATAGTGAAAACAAGGTAGAGATAACAAACTTTAAGTTATTACAGGATTAAATGTGCTTTATATTATTAATATTAATTGGTTGAGTTACCTATATTAATGAATTCACAGAAAAATGAAGGTGTTTTATTGAGATCGCGGCCTTCAGGGTTAAGGAGAAAAAGAAAGAAGGAAAAAGTATTTATTCGGGATGAGCACAGGAAATAACAACCGAGAGCGACGTAGGAAGAAGGAATAGGTTGATTGTAATTGTTATTTCATAAAACAATGTTTTAGAAAGTATAGATACTGTTGTGTTATATTCTTTATAACTATAATTTGTTGCTAGATTGCCAATGTTATACAACTGTTTGATTACTGGAAAAATAACACCTAATTAAGACTATGATTGTTTTGTAGTTTACATAATTAAATTAATTTAACGATATTATCGTTGGTGTTTAAATAGTGAAACTCGTTTTTATAGTGTGTATAAAACTGTACGCGTGAGGACACGCTTTGAACAGGATGGCCGAACTGTTAGCTTGTCTCTGGTAATACCATATTATATTGTCTCTGGTAACTGTCATATTACTTACATTCACTCAATCGATCATTCATTCGTTCATGATTAAAAAGTTATTGGTAGTCATTCGGCAGTCTTGTCAGAGACGTCGAGGTGTGAACATCAAGTGATACTTACTGTGTAATTTTGGATTAAATGGTAACACTTCAGATACAAGTGTAAGTACAGATTAAATCATTATGTATTGAATAATTGGAATTGTACCGAGTGTATTTGTGGTTTATGTTGAAGGAAGTAATAAATATCTATGTTTATACTGAAATGTCTGGTTTTCTATTATGAATCCTTTATTCTGAACCGGTGGCCAACACTATTGTTTTCCAATGGAATGTTTTTTTTTTCTTTTTATTTGTCTTTGTATTGACATATTTGTCAATACCAGACAAATTACATCTGACCTCAATAAAATCAACAAATCGGTAAAGGTCAGCTATAACAACCCTATCCAAGGACCATTTGAATAACTTTTCTTACGTTCCATTAACAGAGACATCGTCCAACGCGGTCGCGATTTGGAAGGAGTACTAAAACAGTACATGACTCACGTGAAACCTGCGTACCAAAGTTATATCGCGCCCTGTATGGCACACGCCGACATCATAGTACCGAGAGGCGGAGAGAACAAAGTGGCCATACACCTCATAGTGCAACATGTTCACAAGCAACTGCAACTGGTAAGTTACTAAAATATAACACAGTAACCAGTAAGATCATCTTTTTAACACGACTGAACTTGAACCTCTCTAACGCCACAATGGAAGGCTACCATGTTTCATTGTCACTACGTTTCAAAGGCGAATAGGCATGTTAACAGCATCAATAAATTGCAAATCTAATTAGTCCGCCAGTTAGAGTTTTGAAAAATAATGGACACGTATTTTTTCTTTTGTTAAATCTATGAATATTTGGAAAGATAAAACGCATCAAAACTCGAGAGTGGAAGCTTGTGACGTCAGAAGCAAGTAAAAATTGTACTTGCTTGTTACGTTTTGTTAATTTTAAAAGTGTCGTAGGTATCTTCGTCAATTTTGGTTTACGTAACAAAAGAAAAAATACGGGTCAAATATTTTTTGATAATCTAACTGACAGAATAATTCGATTTTTTCAGTCAAATTACCCTATTGGTAATATTCATTCTCACAGGGACACTTTAGTTAAGACAATGGTCTCTTCGTAGCTTAGTCAAAATCATAGTATTGTTGTTTGTCCCTAGTCACACCCGATGGTAAGTGCAAACTGGATCTAAAATGATAAAATGGAGCACACGAATCCAAGTAACAGACATAGGAGGATTTCCCTATATCCCCTAAATCCCCTCTGGCTCTCACAAACTTAGTTTTAACCAATATTCCCATTTATAAACGATCGCCCAATATTCTCTATGATTGATTAATTCCAGTCTCACCATTTTCAACAAGTATAATATTCTCCCAAGAGTTAAGTGGTTGCTGGTGCAACAAAGGGAAACTATGAAAACAGCTGACACTCATCATGGTTGTATTTTGTTACAGCGCGGCTTCAAAGTGCGTGAAAAGCTAGCGATCGCCCACATCGGACAGCCCGTGCCAGACTCACTGTTCGTACTTAAGGAGACCCCACAGGTACGTCATACAGAAGTAGGCTTGCCAACCGTCCCGTGAGAGCCGGGACGTCCCGTTTCTAAAGTTCTACTTCCGAGGATGCGTCCCGCGAGAGACGTGTGCGGGACGCCAATTGTCCCGTTTTATCATACCTACGGCTAAACCTACGGGCAGAAGTCTGAATTTAGTGAACGCACGTTTTGTTTAGCTAGAAGACTGGCGTCGAACGAACGAAGAAATAATTTCTAATTGTACTTTTCGCCTCCCTATACTTTGACAGTTGGGTCCCGCTTTTTTTGCCACGTCCCGCTTTTTGACTGCCAAAGTCCCGGTAAATTCGTACATAAAGGTTGGCAAGCCTATACAGAAGCCGCTTATTTTATGAGTAGTCTTTGAAAATGCAAAAGAAATCAACCAAAAAGTGAACGGAATGTTTGGAGAATTAAGTCTTCCGAGTTGTTGCATAAACAGAGAAATGACCAAATACTCAAACGCTACTCAACTTTTAGTTGCCATTAATTTCGTGCTGTCACTGTTATTTCGCCCTAAAGTGACGGCGACAGCACGAGAATTAACGACAACTTAAAATTAAGTAGCGTTTGAATATTTGGCCAGAATAGATTGACTTTAATAGTACATTTTCAAATACATAATCCATTGTCGAATTAACCTCCACGAGTGACTGAATAACAGTCTGCGCATCCTGTGCGATTTGGTTGGTGGTGAGGCTGATTAGCCTCACCACCAACCTTACCGGCTGGCTAATTTTTATACCACGACGTGAGCTATTCTCGTAAAGCTCGCGCAGACACGAAAGAAGAAATTAAATTTATCAAAACTTATAGTTGATTGTCAAAAGCTCTAAGTACAAAACGTCTTGCAGGTCCAAGGTCTCCACACATTCATCCGAAATAAGGACACTCCTCGGGATGAGTTCATATTCTACTCTAAGAGACTGATGAGATTGGTCATAGAGTTTGCGTTGTCTCTGCTTCCTTACTCCGACCATATCGTGGATACGCCGCAGGGATTCTGTTACAAAGGTATGTTGTACCTCCCTTTCAGTTATTGCAGATCACGGGTAGAGAAAGACTTCTACCGAAAATGAAAGGTATATTCACCAATTTGCCGAGTCCAGAAACGGCCCGTCTTTGGCTGGCCAGACTTTACAACGGTGACGCTGCATCTAATCACCGCACGGTTATTTGACCTACCTGGATACTCTGTGTGGTTCCCCTTCCATAGGCTAATCCTTCGCTAACCCTGGATGTAGTAGAACGCGACTAAGGCATTATTTCAAAAAGATGGGCAGCTGTAGTCTTTAATATCCTAAAAACAATATACTGCTATCACCAATTTTTCTCCCAACCATGGTAAATAGCAATTTTCCCATGACCATGCAATTGAAGCGATCAGTGGGAGGCCTAAATTCAAAAATCGACTTTGATGGGCCATATAATGATGAATGCACTTTTACGTCAGACATCCAAGGTTGAAGTGAGGTTGAATTCCGTTCAGGAATAAACTGATTCTTGAAGGGAATTTTCGAACGCATAAGACAGTTTTAAAAATGACCCTTATTCGTGTTATGCTAAGGTCGTAAATGCGATGTGGAGAAGATCTGCGGCGTGTCGATCCTGCGCGCTGGGGAGACGATGGAGCAAGCCGTCTGCGATATCTGTAAGGATATACGCATCGGGAAGATACTCATACAGACCAACCAGCAGACTGATGAGCCTGAGGTAGGTGGACTAAGGATATAATATACATCATTGTGGCAACAAGTATGAGATAAAGACGAGTATAGGTCGAAATTGAGCCAAAATAGGGCCTTGCCAAACCCGATATTAAGTGCAATCTAGAAGAATAGATATATTAGAATGAAAGATAACGTAGGTAAGGTAATAAGTCAAACATGCGTCCTTAACTTAAGATTTTTTATTCTTTCGAAAAATTACTTCTTTCGTTCTTCGACGAAATATTTTAGATATTCTTCAATCATAATTTCTTGCCTTTTCATTCAATGATAATAACTTTATATTGTCTTAACAAAACTTAAAAAATCTGACTAGACCAATATCCAAGCGTTTAAGTTCACCATGTATGTTAGGGAATTTTAGGGCTGTATTCAATGATGATATTTATTAAGTACTGGTTTCAATATTTTATTGCTGAGTTTACAATAATTACTTGACGCGTACAATGCTCAAGGAAATATAATAATGTGTGTGGCTGCTCCGTCGCCGTTCAAGCCTATAAATCCGAGATGGCCGGCGCGAGCGCCTCTTCATCCGCGCCCTGCCGTGCCCCCGCCGACGCCGACGCCGTCGCCGGTGCCGCCTCTATTCGAGAAGGTTCCGGACAGTGTATTCAAAGTCGATATCATGTACTTAGAAATTCGATATCATTAAAAACATAAGCTAAAACCCAGTTTTTGTTTCCAGTTGTACTACCTCAGGCTCCCAAAAGACATCAAGGACTACCGCGTGATCTTAATGGACGCCACTGTGGCAACGGGCGCCGCCGCCATCATGGCCATACGAGTGCTGCTGGACCACGACGTGCCAGAGGAGAACATCAGTCTCGTGTCGCTACTCATGGCGGAGATCGGGGTCCACTCCATCGCGTATGCTTTTCCTCAGGTATGAGATACGAAGATCTTCGTTTATTAGAAAGAAAGAAAGAAAAAGTATTTATTCCTACGCCCAAACAGACGCACAAGCATGCTTAAAATTACTAAGATAATTACACTTATAATTAAACAATTACTTAATTTAAACAAATAATTGCCTGGCAACCCAAACACAAAACAATAAAAAATAAAACTGTGACTTAATTAGTAATCTATGCAAATCACGTTTGCATATTTAGTCTGTGGTTACACTGGTTACCTCTTAGATTATTTCTTTATTTATCTTAGATTATTAGCAATTTCCAATTCTTCTTCTGCTCTCGTGTCAGCACGAGCTATACGAAAATAGCTCATACTGTGGTGAAAAGATTGACCAGTCAACAAGGTAGGTAGCGGGGCTGACTGCCCAGGGTGCGCCGGACATACTTAACCCTTAGCACCACTCGCTATTTCTAGCCTCACAATTACATTCGTGGGGAAGCTAACTCCCCCGTTTACATAACGACTATTAGGAGCTTGATTCCAAAATAAAATGGGATTACTTTTCGAAAAATAAATTAAAGGCTTATTATAAATGTAGAAAAATTAGTTTTATTAAAATAGAAACATAAAAACGACATTTCTAGCGTCTAATAAAAAAAATGCCAAAATACACTGTCACATTTTCAGTGCCTAGTTCAAAGGTCTAATCTATAATATAAAAATGAATCGCAAAATGTGTTGGTAAGCGCATAACTCAACAACGCCTGGACCGATTTCGCTATTTTTTTTTTTGTTTTGTTCGTAATTGACAGGAGAAGGTTCTTATGAAAGAAAATTTTGATATTTAAAAAAAAAAAAAAAAAAACAGTATATCCATAGGTAGCAGGTAGGTAGTAGGTAGGTAGTAGGTAGGTAGTAGGTAGGTAGTAGGTAGGTAGTAGGTAGGTAGTAGGTAGGTAGGTAGTAGGTAGGTAGGTAGTAGGTAGGTAGGTAGTAGGTAGGTAGGTAGTAGGTAGGTAGTAGGTAGGTAGTAGGTAGGTAGTAGGTAGGTAGTAGGTAGGTAGTAGGTAGGTAGTAGGTAGGTAGTAGGTAGGTAGTAGGTAGGTAGTAGGTAGGTAGTAGGTAGGTAGTAGGTAGGTAGTAGGTAGGTAGTAGGTAGGTAGTAGGTAGGTAGTAGGTAGGTAGTAGGTAGGTAGTAGGTAGGTAGTAGGTAGGTAGGTAGTAGGTAGGTAGTAGGTAGGTAGTAGGTAGGTAGTAGGTAGGTAGGTAGTAGGTAGGTAGGTAGTAGGTAGGTAGGTAGTAGGTAGGTAGGTAGTAGGTAGGTAGGTAGTAGGTAGGTAGGTAGTAGGTAGGTAGGTAGTAGGTAGGTAGGTAGTAGGTAGGTAGGTAGTAGGTAGGTAGTAGGTAGGTAGTAGGTAGGTAGGTAGTAGGTAGGTAGTAGGTAGGTAGTAGGTAGGTGGTAGGTAGTAGGTAGG
Organism: Amphipyra tragopoginis; assembly: GCA_905220435.1. NCBI lineage: Eukaryota > Metazoa > Arthropoda > Insecta > Lepidoptera > Noctuidae > Amphipyra > Amphipyra tragopoginis. The sequence continues at coordinate 24,743,298 of HG992008.1, read as the reverse complement.
TAGGTAGTAGGTAGGTAGTAGGTAGGTAGTAGGTAGGTGGTAGGTAGTAGGTAGGTAGTAGGTAGTAGGTAGGTAGTAAGTAGGAAAAAGTGCATTGCAACGCATGCGGGTACAGCTAGTACTAAATAAACTTACTAACTAAAAACAAACTTAGTCTTTTTTTCTCAACCGTCTTATAATCTAAAATACAAAACAATCATAAAAATCTATAATTGTCTTATAACATGCAAAATCACAGGGGTAACGTACATCTTTGTTCACTTATCAAAACAATCATCACTTTGCAGGAATATTATTTCAGTCTTGCCTATCAGACTTAGGTATAATTAGCTGTATATTGTAAAAATAATTTATTCCTGGCATTTGGCACATATTTTCACGTCAATAGAATGGATACGACATACGTTCTTCATGCATTTTGAGCACATTTTTGGAGTATTGCTCTATCGGATAATGACTCCAATAAAACCTCCTCATTTTCACTATCATCCATATCAGTATGTAGTGCGCCACAAATCTACAAAAACACAAATAAATAAGAAGTTAGTTAAAAAATATTACTTACGTAACTACACTCGTGGGGGAGCTAGGTCCCGCAAAACCACGTACCTGCTAAACGGTATGCGGCAGCCCGACGAACGTCCGCCACTCGCGAGCTTTCCCGTGGCTCTGGGAATACACGGAGCCGCGACCGCGTGAGCGCGAAAATAATAAAATATTCACGCAAATGTGTGTGATGGGGGACCCTACTCCCCCGCGAGTGGTGTTAAGGGTTAAGTATCGTCAGGAGTGGAGGCTCTTTTCATGCACCCAATTTCAATTTCCAATTGAAACTTCGGGTTCGGCTAAAAAAGGACCGAATGCGTAATTATCTGAATTTCTTAAACTTAATTTTGTTACATCTGTGGCTTTGGCCGAAGGTTACGACGATAGCCGGTCATCATGTTCCGCTTCGTTCGTAAACTCGACAGTTAGTTTTTAAGTCGAAGCCTACGGCAAAACTAGAAGCTTTAATTTTTGAAAAATATGTATAAAAAATGTGTCTCGTGTAGTGCCGGACTTAAAGAATAGCACTACCCCATCTCTTTCCATGGGTGTCGTAAAAGGCGACTAAGGGATTCACTAGAGGATGGGCAGCAGCGTTCTCTGAGTACTTTAACAACCATACTGCGATCGACAACCCGACTGCCAAGCGTGGCGATAACGGCAAACCATTAATGTTTGCATAACTCGTCAAAATGTAGGGGACAGCTGATTTTTTTTTCGCGATTTCAGATTTGGTCCCATAGTAAAAGTTGTTCATAATGATGAGTACAGTGACTCCTTAACAGCGATTACGCACTGCATTCGATCCGAATACGTGAAAATACGAATCTAGAGTCTAAAAAACTCGGACCGAATTCGGATATCGCTTACGCACTTATCCGATCTCTGATCCAAATTCAAACAATTCAGGGGCCATCTTTGACATATCCATTTGGCGTCCGATTTGAATCCGAGGTAATGCGAAAGCGTTCATACAAACAGTACTACGGCTACTTTGGTCCGTCAATTTTACTTCCGAATTAGAAACTCACGGATGACGAAGAGAAATCGGATGACGGAAGTCGGATCTAGTGCGTAAACTACCATACAAATAGTTCTATGACTACTTCGAAACGTATTTTCTCGGATTCGGATCGGATGCAGTGCGTAACCGCTCTAAGAGGTTGCACACTTATTTATGTTACACCTTGTATATCCCGTTCTGAATAAATATTGTTCTAATTCTGACTTTCCTTTTTTACAGGTAAAAATAGTAACATCAGCGCTAGACCCAGAGATCAACGAGAAGTTCTACGTACTGCCCGGTATCGGTAACTTCGGCGACCGGTACTTCGGAACCGAACCGGCGGACGACGAGTGAGGCCGACTCACATCATTGTACATCAACAACCGCGAGTTAATCGTCTCAGCGTAGAAGAAGAAAGGTATTTGTACTTGTATTTGACTTAGTCTGTGGTACCAGTGGTTGGAGTTATTTTGAATATAGATACGTTTATGTAGTTGTGTTTTTAAAAACCGGAATGACTTACCGGTATTTGGGATTGGACCTCATTGATCGGTACTTACAAAATAATAAATGTGGTCACGTCTTAACAATGCATAATAAGAGACACAGACAGTAATAGAGCGTTGGCCTATCAGACTTAGGTCGTTTTTACACGTCACGACAAATGTAGTGCCGAGAAATATTACTATCAACCGTTTACGACGACACATGTTATGTCGTTTCGTTAGTAAATGGTTCATATAATTGTATAACGCTCGGAGTCGTCATCATATTTTGTCTTGTCGTGTCGACTGCCGTGAGAAAACGGCCTTATTATTGGGAGTTCAATCCTAGCAACAAGATGTATTTGTATCGGGTCTGAATGTTTGTGACTGAGGATAGTTAATTTATTTTAAGTTTATGTATATTTTATTAACAAAATACCGCACATATAAATTTTGTTCAGAACAACCTAAATATGAAGAATACCTTGAAATTATTGCCATAGTTTCATTTACTGGCAGGGATTGAAACCGATATGATAGATACATGTATTTTTTGGTTACAACCTCTTTTTAATTTACCGGTAACCATAACGGTAAAAGTAACCTTTTATTATTTGGTTCCGATACATTATTTTGTTATTCGGTTTTCGGTCCCTGTTTACTGGTACCACTAAAGACTCCTATTTGCCCCACAAATGAAATGAAATTCATCCACTTGAGTGGAAAACTATGGATAAATTAAGAGCCACGTTAAAGACGATTAACATCTCAGGTATAAGGGGCTTCTTACACGTAACCTTGCTAAATTCGTGTACAAATGACATTTGTATAAAAAATATAAAATTGGCAAAAATAATATGCATTGCATATGTTTATTACCACGGAGTAGTGAACAGATGGAGTTCTAATATGCATAATATGTTTAAAACTGAATTACCTCAAAGTTTAACGCGGCGTCCTACGTGAGCGATCTAGAAGCGACGCGAAAACAACAAACAGTCGACACCTATTGAAGTGGCCTACGTGACCAAACGCACGTGGAGTGCGGTGCGGCGCGAAGCGAAGCGAACGCGATCAGTTGGCTTGATATTTTCGCGTGAACTGGATGCGGTGCCGTACAGTGCTACTGAATGATGACGGCGCGCGGCGGTCGGTTCGCGAGCTCGTAGGACAAAGCCGCCGCTTCGCACCGCATCGCATTGAATTCGCGTGTCACCGCATCAGATCGCTTCGCAATTCGCGTTCGGTTTGAACCGCCTACGTAAGACGCCGCGTAAGCATTGAGAGATCTACCTCTCATTTTACTATGCGTCTATAATACCTATAATAAGAAAATCTATCATTGGACGATTGCTGGTGACGCGTCATATGACGTAGTTTCGATTGAATACTTTCGCAGCTATACACGCAGTGTTTATAGAGATGTCTAACGCACGTTCACTTGCTTCTTATAACTCCATTTGTTAATAACTGTGGTTACTATTAATTAGTGAATAATTATCGTGGACTGGCCCTGTGTATTTATTTAATAATCGTAATGTATTTTTACATAATTGTATAAGTTTGGCATATTGCTATGGAAGTAGTTGAAAAGTTTTTAGTACCTCTAGTGTATTCCCGTCCAATAGGTAGGAATAGCAAACACTGCCATATCATACATTAATGAATCGTTAAATTCGCATACGCAGGTAAAATATACGCACATGTACGTACTTAGTCAACACACACACGTAATTGCACGTGCTTACGTTAACGCACACATACACGTATCCTTAATGTTTTTAGTCAACAATTAGGACAACACAGTGACTTAGAATAAGTTCGAATTGCAAGACATTTTAAGTACGTTAGCTGTCGTTTTACATTAAAAATTATAGCTAATTAACTGGGAAATAGAGGTCGTATTAACGCGGCTAGTATGCAATATTACGAGGTGTTCTGCGTAAGCGACAAACGCAACACGATGTTGTGAACGCGATCAAAACTCTACTGGCTTCCTATGTAGCAGTCAACGGCAGGGGTTTATTCCACTTTGGTCACCTTTGTTCACCCAGGTGACCTGTGACCTGGGTGAACAAAGTGGATTTTTTGATGTCCTCATACCACCTCGGACTTATTTCACCTAGGTAATATCACCCAGGTGAAGCAATTTGATATACTTGGTGTCCTTTGTTCACCTTAGAATTAAATTACCCAGGAGAAAAGTGGCGACTTTTAAAATTAATTTTGTGGACTTTATTCACCCACATACAACATGCTACAAACTTTCAAATCAAAGCCAAATTAATATTTAAATCAATTTACAGTAAATTACACGTGGAAACAAGAAACCAAAAAAAAAATATTGTTTGATTTCTTAATTTAATTGAGTTACAATTTAAAAAAACCTGGGTGGTATTACCTAGGTGAAATGAATACGAGGTGATATGAGGACACCAAAAAGTCCATTTTGTTCACCCAGGTGAACAAAGTGGAATATAATACCGCGGCGAGGTGCGACGTAACGTGTGTTCATTCCGTCACGTCGCGTTTGTCGCTTACGCAGGACACCCCGTTACGATTATACCAGAACCTAGCTTTCGCCCGCAGCTTCGCTTGCGTGAAATTTTGAACCCGTTAAGTGACGATTTTCCATACAAACTTTCATCCCCTATTTAACTCCCTTAGGGTTTGAATTTCGAAAAATCCCTTCTTAGTGGATGCCTACGTTACAAAAGGAACCTACTGTCAAAATTTCAACTTTCTAACCCCAGCGGTTTAGGCTGTGCGTTGATAGATCAGTCAGTCAGTCAGCTTCTCCTTTTATATGTATCGATTGTATGACGTTGCAAAATGAGTACAAAAAGCAGCGACAACCTAAAAAAATAACGAAATGTTGTCTCTTGCGTCTTTGAGTCGAGTAGACGTCTATAACTCGGACAACAGTTGTCCAACACTTGTCACCAGAAACAATGTCGCAATAAAATAGTCAAAGCCGTAATTTAGTAAAATCCCTAGTGATTTAGCTAATAGTCTTGACTATCTTACTTTCATTAGTATATTTAACAAAGTACCAGTAGTAGCATTATACACAGAGGAACTAAAAGCACTTATTTTTACGGTTGTATCGATTATCTAGTCCACACTAACGTACAAGTCTTGAAGATCTCCATCTTGTAGTAATTAACGTAACAAGTAACATGTATTGGAAAACAAAGGAATATTTATTATGGATATGGGTCCAGTATATTGGCTACCAGGCTTTTTATGTTTATTTTTCTGTATAAATGCGAACATCATGAATAACTTAATTGGACAATGGAAAAGATCTGATGCTCAGCGAAAGGACGGTGCCGTACTATCGGTGATGAATTTGAAGACGCGGTTTTCAATTATACAAGCTTAGTTTTAGTATATACTAAACCTGAAGCAAGTTTGTTCAGAATCACTAGGAGAATCGATTGACATATTTTTTACACCATTTTTTTTTCATAAATTTCTATTTTGTTTCTGTATGTTTCTACCCATAACAGTTGACGGAAATAGACACCTTGAGGCTTGAGATGGTCCGCTCGGTCAGTTTCGTTGTATTATACAACCCCTGCATAGCACATCTCAGGCATTTCATACTTCACTAGGGAACTTAACGCGACATAAACTATGGTGTAACTTAGAGATTTATTTTAAAAAAAACACATATTCAAGCAGTTCTGATGAAAATCTTGTTGGGGTGTCTCGGTTTTTGTATATACTAAAAATAACGTTGTATATCCAGTGCATAATATTTTACCAGAATAGTCATAATACCAGCTTGTCATAGCCCCACTGCATGGCAAAGTTCTGTTTTCATAAAGAAAATTAACGAGCATTAATCACTACGCTTACTCATTGCGTATTGGCGATTTCAGACCATGAAGTCTTTAGCCATGATTTTTAAAAATAGATTGTCGTGCAGTTCTGTCGGTGAGCACTGGGCTTTAGACACTTTCGTGAGCCCATGTAGCTCACAATTATAAAATGTCCTGGTAATACGGCGCTATGAAACAGCTTTACCCTCTACTTAGCCAAACTCAGTCCACTGCTATATAGGACCCATCTCCAGCATATAAAACGTAATATTTAATATTTATTGAATAACCTGTGCCTACAAGAGCACTGTAAAGTCAACGCTCCGGCTTCGGCTTAAGTCACAAAACATCGCGTAGCCAAAGAATAGTTCCTAGATCGAACTAAAATATATGTAGGGAGCAATCTAATGGTTGTTATTATTATGTCTTTTGGGGACACAGACTTGACTATAAGACAATCTCTCTCGGTTTCAATATTCCTCCTCTGCCACTGGCGACAATGTCTTATCTCCGGTTTCTGAATTCAGAATTCGGGATAAAGCCTGACGTCGACTACAGCCGAAACGCGTCGAATCGAGTCGAGTCGCATTTGTTCCGTGTGAGGCGAAACGTTCAGTAATCGCAAGTCGTTACAGAAATTCGCGTGACAAGCGTTGCGGGCGAGTTATGCGACTCGACTCATCGCTAATGGACGCAGTTTCATACTAAATATGCACCGAACTTCTTCGATTCGATTCGACTTGACTCGGCGAGCCTAATGGACGCCAGCTTTAAGAAATACATAAGTAGTATTTGAGTACGGATTTGTCAAAAAAATGCTTTGAAATCCGTAATTTTTTTGACAACTCCGTACTCAAATGTTACTTAAGTATTACTTATCCCGAATTCTCAATTCAGAAACCAGGGGTCAGTCTATAACTTCATGCAAACTTAACGTGCTAAGTCATTATAGAGCGTGAGGTCCTGGGTTTGATCCCCAGGTCGAGCAGTATTATTGAGTTTTTCCGTGTGGAATTTCTCAGTAGCAGCCCGGAGTCTGGATTTGTGCCCGGTTGATGGCAATAGACTCGCCACCTGTTGCATGGAACTTAAACAAAACGAAATGAAGAGGGTATTACACCTCTGCCGAACCCTTAAGCGAATACTGGCGTGATGTTATGTAAAAATCTTACGTCAGTCGCGCAAACACCCAAAAGACATAATATAATTTGTCTAAAAACACTTCCATAGTAACTTGCCCAATCGGCTGATATCTAGACTGGTATACTAAATCGAATTATACGGAATGACAGTGTTTATTAGAAGGAACTTATACAATGCGAGCAAGTTGCCGTACGGTTACTAACAAACAAACAAACAAAACAACAATTAGTAAGTACATTGTTTTTGCAAGCAATAATTATGAATTATGTAATGTTCAACACAATGTGAATTGTTCTGAATAAATGAAATGAAATCGTATTGATGTTTGCTGTAAAAGTGTGTAAATTTTACGTAAAAGATTGTTTCCCACTATACTCCATTGCATATAACATTAGACAAAAGTGTCCCACCAAGGCACGATATCTTTTGAACCACATCCTCAAATAGAGTTTCAGTTTACCTTCATAGACCATTAAGGTTCCATAAAGCATAATACTGTGCTGAATCTCTGCAAGCAAACACGTTGTTCATTTCTTTTTTTTTGCCAAAATTGGTCTTATTTGTGTAATGTTATATGAAATTGAGTATTATTGAAATGATATAAGAAACAAAGTACATTGCTATACGTAACTTAATATACAGGGTGGTAATTTGAGATGGGACATGAAGGGCAGCTACCTTAATCATTGTAGCTACAGGAAAACGTTCTTAGTAGACCACCCCTAAATTTTGGAATGTAGGTATATCTGCATTCACAGATTTTGAAAAAAATGTAGTCAACGAAAAAGAGGGTAGTTTTCACAAAACATTTTTATGATGCCAATCGATCATATTTCCCATCTTAAATCATCACCTTAAATACTTGATGTTCGGACTACTGAAACCAGTTCAGCTAAATTTTCAGAACCAAGTCTTAAAAACTTAGTAAAAAAAAAGTAATAAGTATTTTTTAATATACACTGTCATATTATATGTAAAAATCAATCTATGCTTTTAATTTAAATTGTGATTGCTTCATGTATCATTGATATTATAATAAATTCATTGATGTAATTATTATTGTTCATGTAAATGTATTTTAATAATCTGCTTTCTATTTATATATATATATATAATTGTAAAACTGTAGAACACGAAACGCCGCACATGTCTGACTTTTCTCAAATTATTTAAATATGTAAAATGTCTGTTTAGTCAATGTAGTCAGTTGTCGTAATTTTTTGTCGTGCTATCATTAATTTTCTTCATAATAACTGTTCATTTCGCCAAATAATGGTGCTTTTTAATATTTTCTTAGCTGACGAGGGAAAAAAAGTGCACCCAAAATTCAGCAATGCAATCATTTATCTCTCAACGTGAGATTGATACGCAACAACGTATTTCCTCAAGGTAAATAAAAATGCGAAATATTTTTAGTAGCTATTTTAAATAAACCTCATGTGAACATACTTTTAGTAACTGAATATAGAGTTCCAGGAGACTTTTTGTCTAAAATTTTACTAGATGAAGACTAAGTTTCATTCCTAACTTATATTGTTATGTACTGCCATTTTCTTTCTTCAGTATTAGGAACTTTTTCGGTTTTTCTATGAACTATTTATGAAAAACTATTTTATATGTATATATTAGAGGAATTGGCATTTTATTGAAAAATAGGAGACCTCGCTTTTTAAAATGAAAACAATCATGATATTAATTAGCGTAATTTTAATATTTATTTTGCAGTATTCGTGTACTGTGTTAGTAGTAAGTTTTAGTTAGTAAATTTGACACTTAATGAATGTGCTTAATTTTTTTATATTGTTGGCGACACCATGTTTCTAGTTTTTCTATTACGTAATTTATTGGTTGTTCTGCCTCTTAGAGGAATCGGGGGATATACCCCATTATTATTTATAGAGAAAAATATGAAAAAAACGTCAAGTAATTACTTGAGAAATAAACTACAGTTGCTGCTGGCTTCTGTTAAATAAATATTTGACTCGAATTTAACCGCTTACAAGTGAAAACTTGTACACAAAATAATATGATGATATGCTTCCAGGCTTAGAGATTGTTTGAACGCCTAACAACTGTAATTAGAACCTACAAATATTGAAAACCATATTTTATATTGAAATATTCTAAAACTTTGTATAATTTTTACACATTATACATCACTATGCATTTAAGACCTGTTTTAAGTGTTCTTTAATTTCCTAAAAGTTGTTGGCGTTCAAATAGTTGAACAATATATCTCAATACAATTTACATAATATATATACACCATTGCACAATCGTGTGTACAATATATACATAATTTGTATCTAGCTAATGTATAGATGTAATTCGCTGTGAATATTACGTGAAAAATACAAAAAAAAATATACGAGAAAGTAATCTGAAAATATGATGCGAATAATGAAATAAAAAAGATTGAAATATTTATTCTTTATTTTTTCCTTGGATTATTAATGCCCTAGACTAAACTGACAGGTGCTCAAACAACAATGCACTACTGTCAAACAACAATGGTGGTCCATTCCTGTCACATTACTCCAGCAAATTAAAAATCCTAGTATGGTTTGTGTTTGTCACAATAATTACTTATATTACAGGGAAAGAGCAATAAAATCGTGGGTGAACTGTAATTTAACATATAAAATGGTGCCTAATGTACGATTTCCACTGTGCTAAAGGAAATTCAAGCTTCTATACAATAATTAAGTTTCATGTTTGCGTGGAATTTACACTGCTTTGAACTCGGTTAGATCCGCGCGTACGCCGCGGCAGCCGGTCGGCGGCGCTCGGCTGTGGTCGCGTCCGGTCGGCTCCGCTCGGCCACACCGCAGCTGCGATAGCGGATACACGAGCACGCGCGCGCATGCGCTCGGGTTCCAGCAGATTGTAGCCGTCGGGCTCCTGCGTGGCTCGGTTGGTGGAAATCGTACATTACCCACCAGGTAAACTGCCTGGCAGTTAGCAACTTCCCATAAGAAATTCCCTGATTAAATAATCACAGATCAATCGTACATTTTAAACATTGTTCAGAAGAAAATAAAGTATATTATATAAAACATTCAGACGAAATTTTATCGAAATCAAGAGAGACTTCTGTCGTAAACTAACTTTGTACTTATTATACAATAAATATACTTCAAGAACATTCATCCGCTACGTCATCCATCATATATGGTCGCAAGCGTCTAAATGTCGCTGGAACACCACATCCAAGTGTTCGTACTTCGATGTTGGCACTTCACCGTGAGGTTGATTTTTTCTGCAAAATAAATATTTTATAATACACATGGTATAATAATAAACTCCGCTTGGTACCTATTCCCTTCCTATGACCGCATGTACGTCACGATTTGTGTTATTTTTCCAACAACAAGACAACAGAAGCCGAAGCATATTGGTTAATCAGTACCTATGACGTAGATAAGGTCAGTCACCTGATCTAGCTGTCACGGAAAGAGACTACCTTGTATTGTGACACCTTATTACCACCTACCATCAGTCATGTCTGTGATCCTCAAAGCCTTAGGCAGAGGAGACCTGTCGTCTACTACACTGGCGCGCTAACGAATAATACTCGATTTTGGACGGTTTTGAGTTTTATATACAGAGTGTTCCTGGAAGTATGGATCAAATCGAACAGGGACGTGGGCAATGTCATTTCCAAACTTTTGAACCCTGAGAATGTCGGTGCAATTTTTTACGGTTCAAAAGTTGTGACCAATTATTGTTTCTTTTCAATCACTTCGCATAGAAAAAAATCACAAAAAAAAACTAAAAGAGCTATCATTTTTTTCAGGACTTTGGCGAACAGTAAGCCTTTCTTGTGGTAATACTTTTACGCAGCTAGAAAACATGTGTTCAATGAGAAAAAATATTTACTGCAATGGCTTTTTTGGTCGGGCAAAAATTTTACTTAAGTTTTTACTTCTACAAGTTTTGAAATGACCACGCCCCTATTCGATTTGATCCATACTTCCAGGGACAGCCTGTATATTCGGAATCAGCCAATCGAGATCTATCAAATCTCTTAGTATGTAAGTTTTTGGAATCCTCCAGGAACTCAATAACTAAAACAGTTCAAGATTTAGAACGCGTTTTTTTCAGAAGCGGCAAAATCGAGTTATTGTATTCTTCGTTAGCGCGGCAATACAGTTCGCTGGTGGCGTTCGTAGGACTCACAAAATTATATAAAAAAAATAAGAATAAGTACAGTGATTTCTTACTTATAGTATTCTTCACATTCCTCCAACGAGATATCGCTGCCCACGAGTCGAGAACCGAATCCGCTGTAGTACGTAGAATAGCGTTGCTGCGAAAGAATACATTTTCTTTATTCATAGACTGGGGCCGAAAAGTTCTGGAGTGGCGACCGCGTACCGGAAGACGCAGCGTGGGTATGCCTCCCACAAGGTGGACCGATGATCTGGTGAAGGTCGCGAGAATCCGCTGGATGCGAGAAGCATGACCGGTCGATGTGGTGATGCTTGGGGGAGGCCTATGTCCAGCAGTGGACGTCTTTCGGCTGAATGATGATGATGATTCATAGACTGACATAAAACAAGCTGAAGAAAAAAGATGGCGCTTGACAGAAAACCATAAAAAGGTTCTAACTTCCAAAGGCTGGATTTCACCAACATTATTTCCGTTTTAAACAACCGTTTACTCAAAAAACGACAAGAAATTTAGATAGAGTTGTTTGACCAGAGAATTAATGTTGGCGAACACCACCCTTAATCGTCAGTTAAGTTACAGATTAAGATGACTTCAACAGTGGTCTTTAGGCTAATTTGACCAGTACAAAGGAAGGAAGAATTCGACTCGCGACCTCGCTGCATGATCAGCTCATGATTACTTGACAGCTCCGTACTCAAATATTACTAAAATACTGCATAACTTAGAATTCTGAATTCAGAAACCGGAGGTTAGGCAGTTGTCCCACCGCCGGCGAGGAAGCGACTAACTATCGGCTATTTTCTGGCTCAAGTAACGTACAATAGATATTTTTTTACACGGAATGTATTCCGTGTAAAAAAAACAGATGCATATATTAATAATAGTCGATCGCTGACTGTTCACACTGCCGGCGAGGACTCGCTCCACTAGTTTGTCGCTGAGCGACAAGAGCTATCAAAGATAATACTCGCTGAGCGATGCTCGCTTGGCGGTCAGAAGTCACGCCGAAAGACTAACCAGCGGTCATTTGCGAGTGGTGCGAGTAATCGCCCGTAGCTCTCGCACACTCGCTTATAGCCCAGCGACAAAACTATCGGAACTACACACTCGCTTCTCGCTGCTCGCCAACTCGTTTCCAGTTTCTAGCTCTACTCGCTACTCGCTCGTCGTTCGCGGTGAGACAGGTGCCTTAGACCTAAACCATTCTCATTCCGAGGAGAGGCTCTTGCCCAGCATTGAGATAGTAATGGGATGATTATGCTATAAAGAAACCAAGGGATCATTAACCACTAGATCTCACCTGCAAATGTTTAGTAAGAATCTGTTCAGCGATGACGGTGCATGCCAACCGCAGCGCTTTAGCTAAAGCGTCGATGTACTTGACGTATGTTGTAGTTAGCTCGCGCAAGTCACTGTCCCGACGAGACGACAGCTTCAAGTTTATACCGCCAGGTGGCGTGGTACCCTGTAAAGTGTGTAGCGAATTAAATTATCATCTTAACTATGTAAGAGGGTTAACATAAAACATTCGAAGTGTATTTGTAGTTTACATTATATATGTGATTCCTAATTGTTCTGACGCTTCTGAACAATTTAGAAGCATTACTTTTAATTCTTCAATTTATTTGTTGCAAAATACCGCGGCGTAGGTGGCGTGCACAAAATAGAAATGTTGAAAAGAAATGGTGAGGCCTTTGCAAAGGAAAGTTGAGGCTTTTGTAAAGGAAAGGTGAGGCTTTTGCAAAGGAAAGGTGTGGCTTTTGCAAAGGAAAGGTGAGGCCTTTGCAAAGGAAAGGTGAGGCTTTTGCAAAGGAAAGGTGAGGCCTTTGCAAAGGAATGGTGAGGCCTTTGCAAAGGAATGGTGAGGCTTTTGCAAAGGAAAGGTGAGGCTTTTGCAAAGGAAAGGTGAGGCATTTGCTCAGCAGTGGGACAGAAAGCAGGCTAGTGAAGAAAACACGTTAAAGGCTGACAGTTCATTTTATGAAGTGCCAACTGTAAGTCGCCGTTTAATTTAGGCTGGTGTTCATCAACATTAATTCTCTGGTTAAACAACCGTTTCCTCGAAGAATGTTTTAGAATTAGGTAAACGGATGTTTAATAAGAGAACTAATGTTAATGAACACCAGTCTTATGGCCAAATACTCAAACGCCGCTCAATTTTAAGTTGCCAGTAAGTCTCGTGCTCTCACGTCACTTTAATGTACGATTTCCACCAAATCGGGCCGCGCTGAGCGCACCGGAGCGCTATTCACACTATGCTAAAGGAAATTCAGGCTTCTATACAAGTATTAAGTTTCATATTTGCATGAAAATTACAATACGGCCGACGTATCTTGGCGAGTCTGAAGTTAGTTGTTTGGCTGCGCAATGAATCTTCTAGAAACGAAATTGTCTACTGCGCAGCTAATCAGCTAACTTCAGACTCGCCAAGATACGTCGGCCGTATTGTACACTGCTTGGAACTCGGTTAGATCCGCGCGTATGCCGCGGCAGCTGGTCGGCTGCTCGAGTACGTGGACGACGGGCGCTCGGCTGTGATCGCGTGCAGTCGGCTCCGCTCGGCCACACCGCGGGTAGAAACTGACTGCGACAGCGGATACACGAGCACGCGCGCGCATGTGCTCGGGTTCCAGCAGATTGTAGCCGTCGGGCGGACGCGGTCGACTACGGGCGCATGCTCGAGCATCGGCTGCAACGCGCTGCGCTGCGCTCCTGCGTGGCCCGGTTGGTGAAAATCGTACATAAATCGAAGTGACAGCGACAGCACGAACTTCCGGTACCTAAGCGTTTAAGTATTTGGCCATTAGTCTCTCAAAAAATACTAACCCATTTCATATTGCAGGAAGATAACCAAAGCTGGGACTTAAATCAATGTCTAACTTGTCTGAATAGAGACTTAAGTTTTAGGCGACATCGATATTGACCCGAAATTAAGAAAAGCTTTTATGAACTTTTGTGAAATGCTTTTTAAAAACAAATAGAACTCAGTGACCCACCTGATCCACGATACATTTCATCATCAAGGTAAGAGTTCGACTGTCATAATGGTCCCAGTCATTCGTCACCGTGACACCACCGAGCATATTGTATCTAGAAGATAACATAAATTACTGTGACATTCAATTTCTATACAATAAACATTGGGTAGAACCCTCAATATTGAGTTTAATAGATACCGACAGTTTTTCAAATTCATTAATAACAAGTGTGTCACTTTTTTTGACAACTACCTACATATCTACATAACAAGGGCAATTTAGTGCTGGCAAGTAAACGTTGCGCACGCCTTGCGCGAAACTCCAACTGCAAAACTAATTTATTCAAAATAGACTTGAATTACTTGGTTATTTTTGAAAATTAATATTACAAAATTCAGCCCCCAATGACGCCCGCCCTTCACCGCTTCCTAATGTTTATGCTGTGAATAAGAAATAGCGCAACAAACTCCCCAGCAACACAGATCTGTCTGTCAGGTGAATAAATTAGTTGAGTCTATACACAAAGAAAGGTAGCGCACACGCATCCTGCAATCATTTGCGCTTACAGAAACGGAAACGGGGAGAGAACTGACTTAGCAGCGTAACATAAAGCAGGTAAATTTGAATTATCTATTTAACTCCATATAGAAAGCCACTTTAGTTAGAACTTACACGTTAGCCATATACATATGATGTCCAGGCGTCACCGACACCTTGTAATACCGATCCAAATTATAATTCTTCAACAAATACAGACAACTGGTAACATCCCACATATACGTGTGAACCAAATCCCTTTCCCGCCATTGACAGTGTTGCCAGCCACCATGAAAGCTTCTATTGTGGTAGTAATTATAATAAGGCATGATAAGGAGCTGGCATCTATAATTCAGTTTGTCCTTATATTCGACGGTCAGTTTTAGTAGTTTGGCGAATAGTTTTATTTCTCTAGCGACGTCAGTTTGGAAGAGAGTGTGGTAGCCTTCTCGATATGGCCATATTAAGAAACATTCTGCGTTCAAACGTTGTGACACTTCTAGACACCTCTTTATTTGTGTGGCTGCTTGGATAAATGTGGTCGCGTCGTTGCTGGTGAAGGCGCCTGATAGATATCTGAAACAAATGAGTTTTGTAGCACGTAGCTTCTGAACTTTAGTAATTATATAACATCACGCCTGTTTTCCCTGCAGCGTTAGGCAGAGTTGTAGCGCACACTCTCATTTCGCCGTTATGTTTAAGTCCCATGTAATAGGGGGCGTGCCTATTGCCATCAATTGGGCAACAAATCCAGACTCCGGGCTGCTACTGATAAATTCCACACGCTAAACCCAATAACACTTTGCCCGACCTGGGGATCGAACCCAAGACCTCACGCTCAGCAGTCGCACTTACGACCCCTAGACCAAAGAAGCAGTCAATCATAACAAAATTACAATTATATTGCTGGCCTAAGGGCTTATCCACATCTCCACGTCACGACGTCGTCAACGTGGAACGGTGCGGTAACGCGGCACGGTGCGTTGACATAACGTGCAAATTTACGTTACCGTATCGTAACACGTTCCGCCTCTAGCCGCAAGCGCACACGTATATGCGCTCCGCTCGCGTTCTCCAAGCCCGCGAGTTAGTCGCCGTCTATGTGCTCCGATGCTTTGTAACCATACTTTACTGTTTCTCTTATTAAAATTCAGGATTTACATGGTCAGCGATAAATCTAACAATGATCCTGACGTGCATTTTTACGATACGGTAACGTAAATTTGCACGTTATGTCAACGCACCGTGCCGCGTTACCGCACCGTTCCACGTTGACGACGTCGTGATGTGGAGATGTGGACAGGCCCTAATTGCTCCATAATCCCTTAACGTATTTATCGATAAAATCTTCACCGGTACGAGAGCCTCTGCTCTTTGCTCAGGCGGTCACCAATTTACTTGGCCAAAGTGACGACTATAAGCATTCTTCCAGATTGTCCATCCATTATGCAGTTGGATGGATGGAGACATTAATCTTCCCGATGAATCAATTCTGCAGCTCCCTGATTCAAAACCTTTGAATAAGTCAGTGTTCGATCGATTCGATTTACTATCTTGTTTTGTCTACGATGCTCGTAACGTCAGAAAACGAGACAACAAACTAAATTGTTCGACAACTGACTTATTAAAAAGCCCTGAATAAGACTGGCTGGATAGACATGCTCCTCCTCCCTCCAGATTTTAAAATACTTAGTACCAACCTAGGATGTGAATGTAGATCAGGAGCTAGCCACAGCAACTTGACGTGATATCTCTGCGTCAGTTCTTGTATGTACTCCGTAACATCATCCCAGTAAGCCTTATTCTCCTCCCAGCTGTCAGTCCAGGGTACCAGGTCTGTGTCGAAAGCTGTCCAGTACTTGACTCCCAGTTTTGCGCACAAGTCGAAGAGAGCTTTAATGTGTCGTTTGTGATTGTCCATGGAGTCGGTGTTGTCGTCCCAGGGTCGAGAGTGTGTTGGCCGGCCACAGATGTCTGAACCTGCGAAAATAATAATACCCTATCATTAAATGAGACGGGGACATTGCGATCAGGTAATGCTAACTTTGCACAATCACCAAAATTGTACATTCAGAAACTTGAAATGATCATTGCAAACCTTCTAACAATAAAATAAACAAAGTTATCAGTCATCAAATACTTTAAAAGTTTGGACCAAGTAAATAGTCCTGGCGCCCTCTACAGAGTGTATCACTTTGTTGGTCGTAGTTCAGCACGCGCTCTACTCCACGTCGTCCTGATTTCTGTAATAGCTCTAATACTATAATACTAGCTTTCGCCCGCAGCTTCGCTTGCGTGAAATTTTGAACCCGTTAAGTGACGATTTTCCATACAAACTTTCATCTCCTATTTAACTCCCTTAGGGGTTGAATTTCGAAAAATCCCTTCTTAGTGGATGCCTACGTTACAAAAAGAACCTACTGTCAAAATTTCAACTTTCTAACCCCAGCGGTTTGGGCTGTGCGTTGATAGATCAGTCAGTCAGTCAGCTTCTCCTTTTATATGTATAGATGAGCCCTCCACGAGAGCACCCGGCACTGAACGTGTTAAGTGTGATCGGATTCTCTAGTTCACCAAGTTGTAGCTAGAGGCTCTTGGGCCCCGGGCCAGTAAGCGAGCAAACCCTTTAAGAAGGCTCTTTATCTACATCTTTAGGGGCACTCTAGCTAGAGCCTATAAAGGCTCAGTTGTGGCTATAGTTCATAATTTGTAAAATCGTCAACTAAACTAAGTTTAACTGTGCTTACCATTGCTTTTGAAGTCAGTGAGTGACACGCTGTATTTGAGCCAGTCCTCCATAGGTCTGGAGTGCACCCGCTCCGTACTATTGTAGTAGCGGTAGCTGGAGCTCTCGGAAGGAGACGCCATGTTGTTGTATTCTATTTTGTCTATACCTGCAATACAGTTTAGAGTTCAGTCAATCGTATCAGCCCCCGATTCTGATCCTTAGATAAGCAGTTGTCTTCCGATTCGGTTTTTTATTTCATCTCGTTTACGATTCTCGTAGACAGAGATGTCTCGAGAGACAGAGATAGCTTACCGAATCATTCGACAACTGACTAATCAAATCGTCCTGAATCAGGGGGCAGGAGTGGGTGAATCAATTATGAAATGAAGGAATATACTGCCAACAGAGACTCATCAGCAGAGATCGGAATAAGTAGAGTATATTTACCTAAACTTCAAGGAAGGAAGTAACATAGAGTGAATAATACATCCTCTAAAATCCCGAAATAATCATAATGAAGTTTTAGGGTTCCGTACTATGTAAAATGTAAAACAATGTATGTAATAGGTAAAACAAAGCTCTTTAATTTAATACTTTTAGTTCATCAAAGAAACATCATTATAATTATTCCAGGATTTTAGAGGAGGTATTAGCCACTCTATGTTACTTCCTTCCTCGAAGTTTAGGTAAGTATACTCTACCTATTCCGATTTCTGCTCATCAGCGAAAGATAAAACACCCATAGGTTTCTAGGTTGTCAAAATCAAATCCTACCTTTGCCTATAACAGTTGGTACTTTTTCTACCCCTAAAAGTTTTTTGCAGTTCTAATGCCCAAATTGTTTCTATTTAGATATTAGAACTGCATTAACTTACCTTACCTTGAAAATAGTCAACATTGTCGCCTCTAGGCTCTCGCACTTTCTGCCTCTTGGCAGTAGGCTGGTTATATGACGCCATTGTACTGCACCTCTACAAAAACAATCATGGTTTTAAATGTGTGATCAAGAAGTTGACTTGACGTTTGTTTTAGCAAGACTGTAAAACAATCTGAACATGGCAAAAACAGGAAAAAAAAAAACAATAGGTAATGCGGCCCGCTAGAAAATACGATTGAGCATCGCCGGGCCAAAGTTTGTATCTTTTAATTTTTTCAACTTTAAACTGTTTAAACAATTGAAAGAATACATTGTAGACCACGCAATGGGTACGTGAAGAGGGCGGAACCGCCGAGGTCGGCCCAAAAAGAGGTGGCGAGATGAACTAGACGCCAGTGGCGAAGGGTGGATTTTCTTAAAAGGGAAGCCGGACCAAAAAATGCTTACCTTGCTGAAGTGTGATGCGTGAATTACAGTAACTACTCGTTTCGAAAGGGAAGCCGATAGGAATCGAGTTGTATGGAGCCTTCGCCACTGCTAGACGCGTACTGCGAGGGTTGGTTTAAGGTGGCGCAGAAAAAAAATACATGGAAGGAATTGGGGGAGGCCTATGCCCCAGCAAGGAAAGGTAAAGGCAGATAAAAAAAACTTACGTGTAGTAAAACCAAGTGACCTGTTCACATCAGCCGGACAGACAGACGTGTGACGGTGTCGACGTCGCTTATATAACGTAGTGTGAATGTGCGCACCCGCGCGTGCGCCGGCCTATTGTCTGACAAACTGGACGGCTAAGCTTTTGTTCGACAGTACTAATAAAAGGTGTTTGTAGTTTTAATTTTGTTACGTTTTTATGTAGGTAATGTTATATTCATTAGATTGAATAACTCATTGATGGAGTGTATGAAAAGAGCCTCTACGAATGACGATACTGAGTGCGTCCGGCGCACTCTGGGCAGTCAGCCTTACTACCGACCTTGCTAACCAGCTACTCGTAGTCTTTTCACCAAGGCATAAGCTATTCTAATAAAGCTCGTGCCAACACGAGAGAAGAAGAATAACTATTACACCTATAATTCCGAAAGAGTTGGGTCGTCTGGTACCCCATAGTTTATCGATATACCTACCCGTATTCTACGTCAATACCAGTCAATACACCATCATTCAACCCCTTGCACCTACTGAGAATTTCTAACCGAAACAGTCGCAAATGATTAGTTTGACGACCTTCGACCCAATGATCCTTAAATCCGCATCATACATCCCAGCGAATAAAAAAGAGATTTTTATTCAAAATTAAATCCATACTTTAAAAAAAAAAAGGAAATACTTGTCCAATAGACCTATCTCTCTGTTGTGTCGTTACGAGCTATACGAGAACTGATGCCGTGGTGAAAAGATTAACCAGTCAGCAAGGTTGGTAACAGAGCTGACTGCCCAGGGTGCACTGGACGTACCGTTGCTCGTAGACCAAGAAGTTCAAAGAATATTTTCCTGTGAAGGTTAGGCAGGAATCTTCTAGGTAGACTATACTGGCGTGACATCAATACTTTAAATTACTTCAAAATCAATAGGTTAAAAATAAAAACACCATATTTTCCTTAAACCTATATTTCTCTATATACAAGTATTATAAAAATATCCAGATCAATCTGAAGATCACAGCGGCAAACAGCACAATTATCGGTAGCGGTACTTTAGTACCAGTTTTCACACTAACAACACCAGAAACTTCACCTTTCTTCAACGGCGCGGTTAGACCGGGCATTTTAGGTTTGTCTGTGGGCTCTCCCATCATAGAGAATTTGGAAGCACTAGTAATTTTCACAGTCAACATCTTTCCCATATATTTTTCTTCTTTGGGCACTAGAACTTGTTCGTAATATTCGTTGTGGGCCACGAAATAGTTTTTGTCGTGGGATATGTCTGTGACGAGGACCTCTTGAGTCTCGCCCACTTTGTGGCCGTACGGTTCGTACGAGCGGAATAGTTCTGACAGCTTTTTCGTGCGCTTCTTCACTTCTTGTGCTGGTACCTGTGTAAAAACATAAGTTACGATAACTACTAAGTAAGATTTACTTGTTTCTTATTATGATTACGTGGAGAGTAGTTCCAACAAGACAAAAAACATTTTTGAGTATTGCTAGATCGTATTTTGTTTGAGACTAATTTTAAATGCAGACCGACCTTATTACTCTACTCTGAATTTAGGAATCCTAAGGGCTTGCGCAGATGAGGGACAATGGCGGACAAAATGTCCGCGGTGCGCTCTTATTAGTACTACTACTTATAAGGTTGCACTTTGTCCGCGCAATACCCCATGTCGCCCGGCGGTATAAGCGGACAAAGTGCAACCTTATAAGTAGTAGTACTAATAAGAGCGCACCGCGGACATTTTGTCCGCCATTGTCCCTCATCTGCGCAAGCCCTAATTAGAATCTAAGAAAGGAAATCGGGAAATAAGGTAAGTGTGATAAGTTAGGACAGTTAGGGTACTAATTAGCCAGTCAGGATGGTTTCTGCCTTCCCGACTCGCTCTTAGCTTGAATTCTAATTAGAATTCCTAAATTCAGAGTAGTGTAATAAAACCTTCAAATTCTAGATAGAAGAGGAAGTCAAAAGCGGGCACTAACCAAATTCGTCAAGTATGCCAGTAAGTCAAATCTAACAATCATTTTATGAATTCTTCTACTTTTTCTACCATAATGAGTAGATACATAATTGCTACCTTAGTCATCTTCGCGGCCGGTGTCCCAGGCCTGGCGAAGAACTGGTTAATGAAGAGCGAGGGGAACCGGTACTTGTCACAGAGTTTCATGGTGTCTTCGAAGTCCGCCTCCGTCTCGCCCGGGAACCCGCAGATTATGTCCGTCGCTATCGTCATGCCCGGCACCCTGGGAGATGAGGCAAGTGGTTTAATGTTATTATTGTAGATCAGTGGCGAAGGCTCCATACAACTCGATTCCTATCGGCTTCCCTTTCGAAATATGGCAAATACTAGTACCTATCTATTATTTTTAATTATCATTTAAACAAATAATTGGTCCGGCTTCCCTTTTAAGAAAATTCACCCTTCGCCACTGTTGTAGATTTCACATAAAGCAAACAATACATAGAGGTACAAAATAAAAACATTCGACGTTTACTAGCTTTCATCGAAATGAAATGTATGGATGGAAATTTAATTTATCAAATACTAGCTTTTACCCGCGGCTTCGCTCGCGTTAAGTTAGATTTAAAAAAAACTCTTAACACACTACTAAAGTTTGTTTATTAATAATTCAGTCATGATTCGAAAGACACGTGGATCTATGAACGTTATTGTTATTTTCCTCGGGAACAGTACTTTTTTTCGGGATGAATGGTACCCTATGTCCGTTTCTGTACACCTGACAAATGTGAAAAGGTAACAAACAAACAAACTTACTTTCGCATTTATAATATTAGTTAGGATTGGCTTTTTCTAAGTATAAATATTAGTGCCGAAAACGTTTTACCGTAATCTTTGTTTATTTTTAATATTGTATCGCATCACATACTTAACTCTATTTAGAGCACTTACCATGTTTTCTCTGCATCACCCTAAGGTCGACTGGTAAAAAATATCTAAGGCATTAAGTCCGCCTCCATACAAATTTTGTGCGAAAGTATAAATAAATAAATATTGCCTTAATCGCCACGATTGAGTGGTCGATAGGTGATAGCAGTAAAAAGTCTAGTCTACAATCATTTTGTTGTCTTTCAGAACCTGCATAGGAAGACTGTAAACAATGTACAACACCACATACGCTCGTTTCCCCTCTTTCATACCATTTTGTGATTTATTTCCACGTACGATTCTATTTTATAGTAAAAACACCGAGGTAAGTCCTCATTGGTACCCAATTTTAACTCACTTTTCTCTGAGGAAGTCAACAACTCTCTCGAAATCAGCTCGCGTGTACTCTCTCTTCATGTCAGAGAGGACTTGGTCACTACCCGACTGCACTGGCACGTGGAGGAACCTGGTCAATACACATAAAGAATTGAAATAAATATGCTCTAGCACCACTGCCTCTAACGTCACAAAATAGGTTCAGTTGAAAGCCAGCTCAAGGCACTTTTTTTTCTGGCATACACACAGCACTACCTTTTTCTTATAATTATACACCATTTGTTTTTTCTTTTTAATTTTGTCTGTGTTTCTGCGTCTTGTGCCAAATAAATGTTTTCTTTTTTGTTTATATCCGTGGATATATGTTCTCTCATCACATTATATGATGAGTTTCGGCTTTCAGGGCAATCAGGGTTCCACTTGCTTAGGCGTAATTTAGACAGACGAAAAGACGTGAACGTTAGTCCATTGTTTGTCGGTTGCATGATATTCAATATAAATAGTACTACACGTCATTTGTGCAATATACTCAAAAGCGACGAAAAATAATGTTTTGTTCTTGTCATAGCTACTCAATCACCAATTAAAATATTTGAGTAGCAAGTTAGATGGTTACCTGGATGCTTGTGTGACGTCAGAAACTCGTTTGCAAGTCAGGGTAACACGCTTACCCATTAGATATGGACCTACGAAGTATATAATTGTCCTCACTTGTAAACTCTAGGATGGTGCATGATCTTGGCGACTTCCGCGAGATGCTCCAGTATGTATGGCGGGTTAGTCATGCCAAGTCGCAGTCGACAGCCCTCTGGTATCACCTCTACTAGCTTCCACAACAGTTCCGGTAGAGAGGTGCCGATATCGCGACCATATGTGCCTGGAAATGTATGACACTTTAATTTTCTGAAACCTACAATCTCTACCAACATTTTTATTCTTTACTGCTTACTGATCAGAATACTACAAGAGATCATCTTGATTGCTCTTGGTCTTTAGGCAAAAGGAGTCCAGAAGCTAATTCAGGTATTTTTTCAAGCAGAAATTCTGCTGGAACCGCCGCGGTTTCTTTAATTTGGTTTTCGTAACTGTCAAAATGTTTGGTTTTATTTTTGTTGTCAATCAATTTGACAATATTTGTAAACGAAAACTGTACTATTAAGAAATCTGCAAGATTCTTGCATGTTTCCTGCTTATTTTCAAAAAAATACCTGTATAGTAGGCTACTAAAGTGGGCAGTTGCCACTTTCGTGTCCACAAATATTTGCTGAAGTAAGTGCCCTGGGGATATGCAACAACAATAATTAACTAATCCCTACTAATGTTATAAATGCGAAAGTAACTCTGTCTGTGACGCTTTCACGCCCAAACCGCTGAACCGATTTTGATGAAACTTGGTACAGAGATAGTCTGGAACCTGGAGAAGGACATAGGCTACTTTTATCCCGAAAAAATACGCGATAAACGACAGCCACGCGGGCGAAGCCGCGAGTGATCTCTAGTATAAATATAAATGTTGTTAGAGAAATGTTATTATACTATCAAAGAATTTATGGGAGACAAATTCTAAAATACCTGTTAAATAAATAAAAAAATACTATGAATAAAATAATTTACCTTTAATATACCAAAGTAATAGTAATATAATAAAAATTATAAAATAATATTAATACTAATTGTAAAAACACCTACCTACTATGAATGTTACATGAATAAAATAATTTACCTATAGAGAGTGGTAATTTGAGATGGGGCATGAAGGGCAACTGCCTTAACCATTGTAACTACAGGAAAACGTGCTTAGAAGACTACCCCTAACTTTTGGGATAATTACAATCGGCATTCACAGATTTTGAAAAAAAAAGTACAGTCAGCAAGAAAAAGGGCTGTTTTCACAAATCTTTTTTATGATGCCAATCGATCCCATTTCTCATAAGGATCAAAAGAGTCTTCCGGACCAACTGAGGTTGGAGTACTAGAAAAGTCAGAAATCGCAAAAAACTTATTTGAGATGGGGTAGTAATAAGGGCAGCTACCTTAATCGTTGTGGCTACAGGAAAATGTTCTTAAGAAACTGTCCATAAGTTTTGAAAATATTTCGAACTGCATTCACACATTTTGAAAATAAAAAAATCTTTTTTTTCATCGTGAACGTAACTTTTCACGAAATGTTGTTTTTCGTGATTTCTGATGTTTCTAGTACTCTAACCTCAGTAGGTCCGCCAGAGTATTTTGATCCTTATGAGAAATAGGATCGATTGGCATCATAAAAAAAGTTTTGTGAGAACCGACCATTTTTTTGCTGACTGTACCAAATTTTTTTTTCTCTTTTTTTTGTGCATTTCGAAATAATTTCAAAAATTATGGCCAGTCTCCTATCAACATTTTCTTGTAGCGACAACGATTAAGGTAGCTGCCCTTATAACTAACCCATCTCAAATAGTTTTTTGTTATTTCTGACGTTTCTAGTACTCAAACCTCAGTTGGTCCGTAAGAGTCTTTTGATCCTTATGGGAAATGGGATCGATTGGCATCATAAAAATGTTTTGTGAAAACAGCCCTTTTTCTTGCTGACTGTACTTTTTTTTCAAAATCTGTGAATGCCGATTGTAATTATCCCAAAAGTTAGGGGTAGTCTTCTAAGAACGTTTGCCTGTAGCTACAATGGTTAAGGTAGCTGCCCTTCATGCCCCATTTCAAATTACCACCCTGTATACCTAAGTAATAGAATTTTAATGTAATCGCCAATCTAAGCTTATTTTAATGTGATTAATTTTCCTAATAATTGAATAACTTATAAGCTATATTATTGTATGCCTTGCAATACCCTATCAGGGTCTATGTATGTTTGGAATAACCTATTCTATAAGTTTTCTGTAACTACATTGTGCAATAAATAAACTCACCTGTATCCTCACTGGTCAGCCATATCTCACAGACACCCTCAGTGAATGACTGCCTCGCTCTCTCCACAATCTCTTCAGGAGGATAGCTTCCCAATTCTCCTCGAGCGTGCTTCGTCTTACAGTACGTGCACTGGTTTAGACATCCCGTGTTTATGGAAATTATCTCTATGAGTGGATTCTTGCGGACCTTAGGTAGAAGGAGGGAGGCTCCGCCTGCTTTGCGACCATCACTGGTCTTCTTTTGACCAAATAGGCGAACTGTGTGCCCTGAAATAGTTTGGTGTTATTATTTCTACTTAATACCAAAACGTTTTTTGAAGCTTGCAGCCATTTAACCCGAGTGATGTGTGATTCAAAATGAGTCCCTAAGGCCGCAAATTCAGAGCGGCGGGGCGTGCAGCGGAGCGTTGAAGCGTTGTATTAAGCGTGCATACATTTACTGCTACACGCTATAAACGCTGCTGCGAAGACACTTCAAATACTAGTCTGTATGTTAAGTAACGCCCGCAAAAACGCCCCGCTGCATGCCACGACGCTCCGAATTTGCAGCCTAAGACTCAAAGATATGAGGCTCCAGAGAACCTAAGTCTGCAAGCATGGCTGTCAATCCTAGATAGGATATCAGGGGCATTTAAAGTTATAACAATAAACTGGCCCATCAAATAGACCTGTCCCCAGTTGTCAACCAATCTAGTTTGTTATCTCATTTCGTCTAAGATTCTCATTTCTGAATCAGGGCCTGCTCATTAATGACCAGTATTGAGACATTACATCTCTCCTTGTCATGACAGCTATAATTTACATACCTTTAAGTGTTTCTTCAACAATCTCGACAATCCTGTCTATCTGCTGTACCCCAACCACACTGAGTCCGGTCAGGTAGTTGGCACGAGGAGCACCTTGCGGCACACAGCCTGCCACGACAATGTGTATGCCACGGCTTTGACCTAGCTCTATCTCATTTCTGGAATAGGAAAATAAAGGTACCTATGGAATATTTATTTACTCAAGTGTTATGGAGCAACTTGAGGATTAGGTCCCAGATATGAATGACCTCCAATTAATAATTAAAACGTGGAACGAAAGTTAAGTCTGATAGTTATTAAAGAGGTAGATAACCTCTAATTTTTTTTTTCTTTTCTTTTCTTGCAATCATTCCAATAACTGTGAAGAGATGTGTTGGCAGATTGTGTCATGTAGAGTCAGTTCCCCCCTGGGATTGACTCTTTGTAGTTGGCAGCTCATTGCAGGCTATCCAGTTTAAGTATTTTGCGTCTCTTTAGGCGGTTCAGTGAGTCGGGAATGGTGAGCTGAACCACCAGTGGATTTGTGTGATGTTGGAGATGCTTTTTGTAGGTTTTAGCACAGGAGAGCATCTCTAAATAGTCTTATAATTGAAGTCGCTTTTCGCATTTCTGTTTGTCTGCTTACTTCTTCTAAACTACTCGGTGGATTTTGATGTAGTTTTCGTCTTAATTTAGTTAATTTTTTTCAGAATGTTTTAAGCTATGAAACATACCAGAGCGACGCCAGGGTGGCTTGCTCTAATGAATAGGTATATTCTACGTATAGCACTGATTGATGTTTGGGACAGTGGCGTAGCTACGTAACCAAGGGCCTCGGGGCAAAAATGAAATTGGAGCCCTATTTAAACTAAACTAAATACTTTGAAGGTGCAAAACTACTTCATGATCAGCTCCTTATCACCCACTGCAGGGCATAATAAAGCAAAGCTATTTACTAGTAAGCATTATGTATAACGCAGCAGATAATAAGTCCTAATAATATTATAAATGTGAAAGTTTGTTTGCTTGTCACACTTTCACGTAAAAGTAAAGGTTAGGGGCCAAAAAGTTATCGTCAAAAATTCTTTATTCAACTAAGTAGGATATTATATAACTTTTTCGAACGTCGTTCATGGAAGCCGAGGGGCCCCTCGAGTTTGGGGGCCCCAATGCACTGCCCCGCCTAGCCATACGGTAGCTACGCCACTGGTATAGGATGTAAGCCAGCTGTAACTTTTACATGCTGTCATAGATTAAAATTTATAGAAAAAATAAATAAACAGACAATAAGGAATATCTATTTATAAAAACACTGACTTGAAATGATCCTCAGCAGGGCTCTTAACTGTACAGGAGTTGAGCAACCACAGTTGTGCATCAAATTTGTCTTCTGTGAGCCGGTAGCCATTCGCTGCCAACAGGCCGGCCATGTACTCCGAGTCCGAGTTGTTGTGTGCACAGCCCCATGTCTTCACATAGATTGTCTGGGTACCTGACAGGTAATAAATACAAGCTTGAGGAAACCAGTAAAGTGAGTGGTATATGGCTAACACATGGTAACTCTTTTTATAAGGCTGGTATTACAGTGCGAAAGCGGCACTGTAAAACCAGCCTTATTATACTATTAAAGAATTTATGGAAGATAAATTTTAAAAATACCTAAGTACCTAGTAACCACTGGGTATGACAAATAAATAACAAATTTAAAAAATTATGTCAAATAACTATGTCCCTATAAAATAATTTACCTATTATACCTAAGTAATAGAATATGTACACACATCAAAAAAAGTTTGCAATCACTTTGAAAAATTATGTAGCCTTTTTGAAGCCGAATTTTCTAATCGGGATTCTAAGCGATAATTATCATAATAAATATAGACTGATAGTTATCTAGATAAATATAAATCAGATTTCAGTTGGACTTTGAATTTGGAATCTTCACATACATAATTATGCTAGTGATCGCAAACTTTTTTTTTTGTGTTTATGTAATTGCCAATCTACCATAATTTTAATGTGATATTAATTTACCTAATAACTAAATAAGTACTATTATTGTATGCTTTGCCCTACAGGGTCCATGTACATTTGGGATAACTATTCTATATAAGTTCTCTGTAAACTACAATGTGCAATAAATAAATAAATAACTAGAGGTGAGTCAGTTTACAAACCACATCAGCCCAAATATGTCTACAGCTGATAGACAAACATCTTTATCTCTCATGTCGGCACAAGCTATATGAGAATAGCTCATGGCATCATGGAAAGATCAGCCTCATGTGTTACGGGGCTGACAGCCAAAGCTGTGCTGAGCGTACTTAAGTATTGTCACTTGTGGAGGCTCTTTTCATGCACAAATACAATAATCATTTGTCAAAGAATATTGCCGGAATCACCATGGTTCCTAAATAGATTTGTGTTACTAAACATACAAGGTTAGTCAGAAAGGGGGTACTAATCCGAAAATGTGTTAAAGTACACATGATAATGAATAACTTTTGTTCTACAACTTTTCCCAAAACTCAATAGTTTAATAGAAACAGTTGTTCAAAAATCTCAAAAAAAAAACTCTAAAATCTATCTATCCCCAGTTATGATCAGCTGTGTTTACATTTTAGGTCATATTTGGGGTCAAGAATTAGAAGCACCATTTTCTGAATTTGTAACTAAAGCAGGGATGAAGAATTTTTGAAAAAACTAAAATAAAAATCATTTTATTTAAAAAAAAAATTATCGAATTTTGAAATTTTAACACTTGCTTTCAAACAGTCATCAGCGATACTATAAGTGGGCTTCGGATTAGTACCCCCTTTCCGACTAACCTTGTATATACTTGTAAGTTATTCTAAAGTATGATTCAAGAGAATAATGCTGCTAAGTCTGGTATAAGGTATAAAGGGAAGCACTGTACAATATGACCCATCGCTTTTATATAGTAGCAATTTTTTTTTGGGTAGAATATGGTGTTTTTAGTGTGTTTTTGAAAACTAAAACTTGCGGAAACCCATAGGTTACGAGAAAAAAATCTCCAAAAGTGTCATTCGGGATTGGTGGGATTGTGGGAGTATTAAGGGTGGGGGGTCGGGATCGCGGCCCAAATTTTATGTCAAAGTAAGAATTAGGTCAAGGTCACCTCCAAGGTCAAGGTCAAAAGGTCAAGGACATCCAAAAAATATTGAAAATCGTGGAAAATTGCCCCAAATCTTGCTCAAAGGTCAAGGTCATGTCAAAGTCAAAGGTCAACATACTAAAGTCAAGGTCATTTTTTTTTCTCTTCCATACTTACATCATATTCAAGGTCAAAGTAATTCACAGAATCCAGTATTAAGGTGCAGTCGACGGAGCCCCGCTCCGCGGGGCACCTATTTCTGGGTAAATGGTTTGAAAAAACCTAACATGAAGGGGATGACGGGGGCTATATTCGCTCGCTTCGCTCGCTCATTCTAGCCCCCGTCATCCCCTTCAAACCTAACCTATCCGAGTCGGGGTGCCCCAATTCCCGAGCTCGCTGCGCTCGCTCTTGCATCGTATCATTGCATGGTTCATTGGTATCCAGGTGCAGTCGACGGATACCGGCTTCGGGGGCACCTATTTCTGACACACACTATCTATATGTCTACACAGAAATAGGTGCCCCATAAGTATGATTGTGTGGTGTGTAGTTTGATAGGTAAACAACGAAGATAATAAGAGCAAGAAATAAGGTAAAAAACGTTAGCGTCATTTACATCGAATTCCAGAAATTACGTTCCGTTATCCATAATTGTTAATAAGTACAAATAAAATGATATAATTTTAAATTTTAATGATTACATTATTTGCTTAACATTTTATTTAATTGCGGTAACAACAATTTAAAATTTAAAAAATGTTAAAAACTGCTTTATTAGTATCAAAAAACATTTAAATCCGGTGTCACTTTGTCTGAACGTAAAACGAAACGACCAAGGAGTGAAATTCTTACTTTATCTGTGGCAAGTTATGTCAATTTATACGTAAATTAATTAGAAATTATTGAAACTTTAGGATTTTTTTTCTCGAAAACTGTGCGCGTCCGCAGGTCAAGATTTTGTGAAAGCTTTAAGAAGGACAAGATCTACACGCAGAAAAATTGTGAACCTCCAAATCAGCGGGTCATATTGAACAGTGGAGCCCTGCAGACGTGCTGCAGCGGTGCAGCTGCAAACAGCCAGTTGTTTTTTCATACAGTTGACTCGACGAAAGCAGAACGACACCCGAACCGCGCACGCACGGCGGGAATACGAGCGCACACCAACCGACTAAATTGAAACGGCCCTGAATCTTGAGTACAACCTCAGGTCACTTCACAATAATTGAAATTCACTGATTAAAATAAATAATTAAACCCTAATATAGAAGACATGAAGGTTTATTACTTGGATTGTGGATAAGCACTTCACGCACAATATTTATTTTTCAAATTCACAATTGCATGTTAATTGAAAGAAATAAATGAAGTATAAACAAAATTTGAGGTTAACCTGGCACGACACTCTCCAAAATAACCTTTTCGGCGGGCTCGGAATCATTCTTGTTGTCACGTTTTCTCGACCGGACACTCACATTCTTCCTGCTAGCGTATCTTTCTTTGGGTGTGATATCTTGTGAAGATATTAAATCTTCTATATCATCTATAATTTCATCACAAACACCTGGCATTTTCGACTTTTTTGCGCTTTGTTTTGACAATTATTTGACATTTTACGTCATATGTCATATGGTGAACTTGCCACAGATAACTTACAGTTGCGTTTAGTTATTACGGAGTGTACCTAGCACTAAAGCAGACTGCAGTAAACGTCTTTGTTTGTGTCTTATGTCACTTTGTTTATGAACTATACAAGATAGATGGCACTTTATTTCATTTAGGTTCAGCATTAGGCTGAGCATCAGAGCTGTGCTAAGCTGCGTAGCGAGGAATGTGTTTTGTAAGCACCAATAGAATCACTTCATTTACCTGGCTTCGCTCTGCGCAGCTCTGGTGGATATGGGCTTAGCGGAGCGAGGTTTTTGTTCATATATACACGTTATTTTATCAGTTTTTTTTTAATATGTATACTTTTTTTTTTTTGGTTTTGTATATTTTAATTTAAATGTGCCTTTTAATTAATTAATTATTGTATTAATTGCTCTGGCAAATTAGTTTGATATTATTTAACAATTTTTATTTTAATATCCTTTTATTTTACAATAAAAAGACAATACCTACCTACTCTCTAAACTGTAAAGTATGAGAATCATGCAGTAATTAGTGATACACCTTTATTCATATCATTATTTTGCAACTGCCTATTGCCAGGTAGTATGAGTTCGTCATGCTCACTAAAATGTCCTGCTGACGGTGGCGTCGTGCATCCGATCGCTGAGTTCCCTGCAACATGGTTGAGCTGAGCGATGCGGATGTGCGCGTCATGCTCGTGAACGGGTGCCGTCTGTCGGGACTGGTCAGCTCTTAACTGCTATGGCAATCCCAAAAGGCGTATTTTTCTATTTCCTAGGTAGGTATTCATATATGAGTTTATCTCTTACATTAACCTGCATTATTCTCATACTATTTTTCTTACGATACTGTAGTGAAATTGTCATGATCTATTTAAAAAGAGTATCCATGGAGTTTCTTGCCGGTTCTTCTCCATGAGACCCACCTTTTGGAACCGTGCACCTAGTTTTGACGTTTTAAAAGCACCTGTAATTTGGTCTACTTGAAATAAAAAACTTTGACTTTGACTTACAAAACAAGCGAGAAATGCGAGCGAGGGATGTGTTGCGAGGAATGTGTTACGAGTAATGTGTTGCTAGGAATGTGTGCGAGGATTGAAAACATGCGCCCAACAGTCAGCCAAGAACCTCCGCTCCCGCCACACCATCCCGCCACACCATCATATTCGAAAAGAGTCCGCTACCTACCTATCGTCGCACCGCTCATTTGTACACATTCCTCGCATAGCTCTGGTGGAAAAGGTCACACCGTTTCACATCCTCGCCACACATTTTCGCACCGCACATTTTCCTCGCACAGCTCTGGTGGATATCCAGCCTTAACGTATCTTTTTATTTTAAATACATCTCGGTCTCAAACGTCGCACCTAACACCCCAATTAAAAACATACTCAATATGTTTATACAATTATCTTAGAAATAAAGCCCACTGAGATTCTAAAGATCACAAAATGGTACGAATAATCATTATATTGGCACGTAAACATCCGAAACCGAATATTGGTTGCTCAACTCTATGAACACGGCAGCAGCAAATGCAGATAGCTCTCAGCCAGGCTGAAACTTACAACGGAATATTCCGATCTGTCCCCCTGATTTGTCCCCTCGTTGGTAACAGGGGAACAGATCGAAACTTTTTATTTCTATTTGTCCCCCTAAAAAACAGCAGGGGACAGACCAGAAATAATTCGTTCGATCTGTCCGTTCGTCTTGGTGACAGGGGAACAGATCGATTTTTTTATTCCTGACTGGCCCTCGGAGGGGACAGATCAGGGGGACAGATCGGAATATTCCCTACAGCGGTACCAAAACGAAGCATGGTAGAGGGGCTTGTTTAGGTACTTGGAGATCGGATTAGGTCATTGCTGGGACAAACAGGAGTCCGAATCTCGTTTTACTAGTACTAGTAAGTACTTGTGCCCTTTCCGCCCTTTTTTATGGCGCCCGCTCTGTATAAAAATGCAATGACGAATGATATTTAGCCTATTGTTAGATAAATAATAACTCGTGTGTTTCTTCAATGTTAATATTTTTCCATATTTAGGCCGAAGTCATTAGGCGAAATCAGCATTTTACCTCACTAATTTCGGCTGAATTGCAAATGTGCAACTAATTGCTAATGAAAGCGCCTAGTTAACGAAACTACCACTATACTTCGTAGGTAAGTTCATACAAAGATACTTAATGGAACAGTACCATAGTAACTATTTCTTTAAACCCTGTGAATATTATTTATTGATGGTAAGTCTACCTCTGTAGACTCCACGTTGGGTAGTGGTGACGTAGGTACCTACTCGTACCTATACGTCGCTTGATGAGGATGGTGAGGAGACTACGAAGTAATTAAAGAATCATTATCTCAATTATTTATTAATCCAAAATAGGAATAAAATACTGACGTACATATTACGTACATAAAAACATCATCACCATTTGCAAAAACTAACTCTATGATCATTTTAATTATGTTTGTCTAACGTTAGCATAAGCCGTGTGAGAACACCAAAGTAATAAAAACATGGTCATAAACAATAATATCTCATTAATCATTGCTTATAATTGATGTTTATATCGTATTAAACTTGAATAACCAACCAAAAATAGGTGTCGCGATACTTACAGCGATCTTATAGAAATCTCATTTCAATGAAACCCCAATAAAAATCTACACTTCCGATTAATAATAGCACATTAATAAATCCATGTTAACATTAAATACTATCGTTATTAGCGACAATAGCTCTTATTCCATTCGGATACGGGTTAAAATCAGTTGTAATAAATACGAATGTAAGCATTAAAATAGTGACAATGGGTCGTAGAAGCAGCAGCTGTCGGCGTAATGGCGGTAACTAAGGTACCTGTGAGTTTTGGCGCCATTTGTTGAGCAGCACATTATAATCAAAGTTAATCGCTAAAACCAGTGTATTAACTAATAATAACCACAATTTGTCAGTGAAGTTCTAACAGTGCGGAAATCAAAAATGGCTACCTACTTTACGAGAGAGTGAAAAAACTATTTAAAACGAACGCAATATTGTTTTTAATTATCATTACAAATAAACTCTTTGATGATTTATAAACCTTCGAAAATCCTCATTTTTTTTTTCATTTTAATTATTATTGTGGCTTTCGCAGTGTTGTCTGTTTTTGTCCCCAAATGACTTACGCATTGTTAGAACTTCACTGACGAATTGTTTTAAAAAATCTGAATAAAAAGCTACTGCAGAAAAAGCTGCTTTTTACTTATCAACTTGTATCTTTTCAAAAATTCTATCTTCCTATCCTAACCTATCCTATCCTACTAATATTATAAATGTGAAAGTTTTGATGTTAGTGAGTTTTTGAATTTGGATGTTTGTTATTCAATTACGCCAACGGCTGAACGAATTTGGATGAAACTTGGCACACAGGTAGAGCATGACCTGGATTAGGACATAGGATACTTGTTATCCGTGTACATGAAGTACTTCCCCTAGGGTGCGAGTGAAACCAGGGCAACAGCTATTACTTTATCTGATCATAAATCAACGGTAATTAATTAAAGAGGTTCATCTTACTGGGTCATTTATTTTTGTATGCATATGTAACTAGGTACGTATCTACAATTGACCACTAGATATGAATAAAATCTCGTTAATTTTGCATTTTATTGCCGTTTTAATTTGCTGATTAGATCATAGTTACGGTGTATGAATACGAATGTAAAATAATTGCGAACAAAAAAGCTTGGACCGTTACTGGGGAATTAACAATCTGTGGTTTAGTTTTAGTGGTAGTTTTAAAGAATAATTAGCATTTCTTTAAATTGCTGCGTTAGTTTTATGAATTAATAAAACCCCCTTTCGAAGTTTGGTGCAGCGAAGCGATCAAAAAGTTCACCTTTCTCCGGTCGTGCAACGCGTGTGATGGCTCAGTCGGCAGCAGGAGAAGCGCGCGCGCGGCAGTCGCGTAAGGTACTTTGTGACAGCTGCGTGTGCTTTGTGTGTACTGTGAAACTTTATCGTGTTTGTGGACTTTTGTGGAAACATCGCATTTTTTGAAAATAGAATAGGTAAGTGTTAAAAAAGTATTTATTTAGTGATTATAAATTGTTCGTTTGAATAAAAGGTAAGGTGATCAATTAGGGATCATAGTACGATCGTACTTCTTACTACTTAAAATTTTAATTCATTCACTCAAATATTTGTGAAAAGAGTTAAAGTGCGGAGTCAATATTAGGTAAACCAGGATGTACGATTAAATAAATATTATTAAAATTTGTTAAATGCTGTCGTGATCTATTAATTGATGTGTGAATAGAAAAATACTTGGGACGTCTTCGCAAAAAACGTGAAAAGTACGCACTACGTTAAATTAATTTTATGTTCAGTTTTTCATTTGTCTATTTTGCTCGCACTCAAATAAAATATCTATTAAACATTATTTCATACCCATCCAGGTAAATCTCTTATTTTTCTGCCACTTGAAAAAATATAAACAAAAACACGCATTGATTCAGGAACGGGCGGGTAGGTTTGAAAAAAAATTACTAATATTTTGATTGCCCGTTAAAAAAATCGCCCCAAGACAAGTAACTTTTTTTTTTTAATAAAGAAATGGCGCCCTTTTCTCTTTTAGAAAAGCTGCTATAGCTTTATTCAGACGACGATAAAAATTGAGTGGATGTAAAAAATAAATGTGTGTGATTTATTCGCAATTTGTTTGTCATTTCTCACGCTAGAAGAAATTAGAAATGCACTTGTGAGATTCTATAGAAATACTACCGAGACATTAATACACTACAAGTACTTAACAATAACACGTTTGTGTAGTAAACAAAGTGTAGAACCTTTAATGTGTAGGACCACAGATTACCTATTAAGTAGGGCATAGACTTAGATCGGAAGATTTGTGGAGCCTTGTAGTTTGCGCAAATGGCTCATCCAAATCATCATTATAAATTCTTAAAACATCTGTC
Source organism: Amphipyra tragopoginis (assembly GCA_905220435.1). Classification (NCBI taxonomy): domain Eukaryota; kingdom Metazoa; phylum Arthropoda; class Insecta; order Lepidoptera; family Noctuidae; genus Amphipyra; species Amphipyra tragopoginis. The sequence continues at coordinate 24,707,733 of HG992008.1, read as the reverse complement.
GAAATAACATCGAAAGTCTATAAAAATGCAATAAATGACAATGGTATAGAAATGTATTGATGACGTTCGTTAGGTAGGGCTGTCAGACATTCCCATTTCTAAGTAAGTAATATTTGTAATATTATTCATTGAACCACTTCAAGATATAATGTGAGTAATTCGAGTGATTTATACCTAGATTTAAAGCATGTTTTTGATAAGGCTAAGTAAATGCCAGATTATCGTTTGACGTAAGTATTAAGTATGATTTTACGTTTATGGAATTCATATTTAGATTTACAACTCATAGGCAGGCTTGCACAACGCCTTACTAAATATAATAATCGCTAAACATAATTCTGTCTCCATCAACTTAAATTTTACAGAAATATTATAACTATTAGCATGTAACTGTCCCAATGCTGGGCAAAGGCCTCTTCTCATATAGAGAAGGAACAAGCATTGATCGCCAGGCTTGCTCACTGCGGGTTGGCAATTTCAGACCATTCAGTTTACAGATTCCACCGTACTTATGTCAGTGTTACAGAAATACTACATTTGCGCTAAATGTATTTAGTGAGGTGTCGTGCAAACCAGTCCTAGGAGTTGTAAATCCAAACATTGATTTCCATATCTCAACTTTCAACTAAACGCAAATTCGGAGTTGGTAACCCTACTCCCAGGAAAAATACTCAGCATTTAGCCAAAGAGTTACGGACAACGCGGTTAAAAGCATATCAAACTAAAAACCAGCCTGACCTAACATTACACATGCCCAAACACTAGGCACTCGGCTAAACAAACTATTTATTCTATTTCCAACTATTGCGAACGCACCACTAAGTCTCGATCATTTAAATTAATGTGTTATTTACGTCTACATTTTTACAGTGTAAAGTTATCGTGTTATTTGAAGGTCGTTACGGACTCCTGAGCATGGTGAGGATGCGCGTGCGACCCTATAGTGGTCGTGAACGCGTAGCGCGTGTCTTGCACGTGCTGTGTCCACCTGTCGCTGGGTTTTGGGCACAGCATTACGTTATTGGTGTAAAAAAAAGGTTTTAGGAGAGTATAAAACCTTTTTTTTTGTCTAATAGGTTGAAGTTATAGACAATGAATGGCTGGCAACAGATGACGCTCTAACCCGTGGGTTTTTTTGATGATTGAATTGCATAGTGGTTACTGGTTAGCCAAATAAATTAATTCGGGATGCAGCGCAGGTAACACGCCAATTGCTCATACTTTATGAGTTTCCCTGTACGAGGCCAATAACCTAATTTTAAAAAAATCCTCTGACAGAACAAATAAAACTACCTTACCGCCGCGCCGCAGCGCCGGCGCCGGTAGCTTGGACCCTGTTCCTCATCATTGATTCAAAGATTCAAATGTACTGTTTCGCACATATTTTTTACACTTTTATCGGAGAGGTCGCAAATGATAAAATTATTATCTGTGCCTCCTACACTGATAACTAATCTCTAGTGTCGAAAGTGAATCAAAATAACTTAATTATGTTCGTTAAATATCAAGCTTTATACGAAAGCACGCACGCGCTGTTCTTTGAACCTAATCTAAATAATCTACATTCACAATAAACTATAATATGATAATCAAACCGGAGAATTTTCTAGAATTCAGTTTGTTATTTTGTAGAACCTAATTTCTTATCGGCATTTTGGTGTGCTGGTATAAAAAAATATGACTTGCTGACGACTCGGACAGTGTCCGAATTGACACATTTTAATATTTTTTTCACTGATGATTCGGACACCATCAAATTATTGAAGCTGTAGTCAGATAAACTATTAAAAACTGTTTTTTTACAACTATAGGCTGGGCGGAAGACGGATTTCTACAATTAAGGTATCGTTGGAAGGTTTTTATGTGACTGTAAAAACAGCTTTTTTATTGGTGCCCAAATCATCAATGAAAAAAATATTGAAATTAAAATGTGTCAATTCGGACACTATGTATTGTCCGAATATACATGTATATTGTGTCCGAGTCGTCAGCAAGTCAAAAATATATTTGTGAGCAATTTACTCATCTCTGACCTCATCCTTCCAGCAGGCGTAGCATGACCTCCGTTGACAAGGGTTTTGTCGACGGAAGAATAGACAAAATGACACAAAAGGCTTTTGTCGACAGACGAATAGACAAAATGATATAAACACAATGATAATGCCATTTTGTCTATTCTTCCGTCGACAAAACTCTTGTCAATGATGGTCATGCTACGCCTGCTGGTCTCCCTAATTTCTGCAGTAGCATCCATGCGTGTTTCTTAACGGCCGTTTGCAATAACCTATCCATCGGCGGTTTTCCCTAGAGATAGAAATGTGACATTACTTCTATGCAGCTTATGTCAAATTTCTACCTCTAGTAGGGCAAACCGTCGATATATAGGTTATTGAAAATGACCGTCAAGCGTGATCAGATTCTCCAGTTTACCCAGAGTCGTAGCTGGTAGCTCTGAGGCCCTGGGGCAGTAAGAGAGCGAACCCTTTATCGAGGGTTTTTATCTACTTCTTCTGGGGCACTTTAAACTCAGGCTGAGGCCTGGACTTGCACAGTTGTGCTAGATGGGGCCAGGGCCGGATTAACCCTATGAGGGCCCCTAGGCAATACAATTCTTGGGGCCCCTTTCCTTACCCTTTTCTTAGTTTTTAAAATACATTTTTTCTATTAAGTACAAAAGTCGAGTCGATCAGATCGACTCCTTTGGTATCCTGTTACATCAATGTCTAAAAGTCAAAGTCTAACTCATAAGCCGACCGCGCGCTGGCTGCGTTCCGAATTAACGCTTACCTTACCTATATCGTCAAATACAGCTATTTTTAGTTGTATGTATGAAGTATTTCATCAACTGACAACATGCGTCGAAAAAAAGGAATAATATTGAGGGAATAAAACAAATTTTCAAAAAAAAAAAAAAACGTTCAATGAGACGTTTTGTTTTCTTGGTACCTGCACGGGCCCTTAGTCGATGCGGGGCCCCTAGGCAGTTGCCTAATCCGGCCCTGGATCGCTGCTGATGTTGTTAAATGCAATAGAATTATGAGAAGAGGATAGCAATTGCATCTTCTAGCGCTTCTACGGCAGATATAACAAAAGGGAATTTTACTAAGGCTCCGTTTCCGGGAATCACACGACATGCCTAACGAGACTTAACAATATGTTGGAACAAAACATAGTCCAATAAAAACAATCTATTTATAGTTATCTGGACAACATAGGTAACGTAGTTGACAGCTGTGACGTCATAGTCCACTTGACAGCCACGTAACTTGGTTATGCAAAGTTAAGTCATCGAGACACTGGAACAGTTTTATCGTCAGATTTATGTAGAATTATTGAATGTTATTAATGTTATCACTCTTGTTATTGCATGAGCAGACTGAACCTACGCGACAACCGGGTCGCAAGACACTAGATTCGGTCTAGGAACTATATTAGTTTAGATAAGTTAGCAAGTAAATAAATAGTGGCACCTTAAGATGTTTAGTTATAAACTTCTTCTTATTAGTAGGTATACAAAATGGAACGCAACCGTACGTACTCGTAAGTGCAACAGATGCCGTGTAGCGACAAACAGAGAAAGAAGACGACTGCTCAAAAGTACTTTTTGAGCAATCGTGTTTTCTCAATTATTTACTTATTAAATATTTTATTCATGAGCCATTGCTACTACATTTATTTTTTTGAGTTTTCACTAGCCTATGTTACCCGGAGTAATGCAAGGATTCTAACGATACCACATAAATCTAAATCGGTTCAGACTTCAGGCGCTTAGAAGTTATGGTCGATAGACACATACATAATACACATAGGTACATACATACATTAATCCTAAAAACACAACATTCTTTTTTTTGGGCAGTCGTGTAATTAGCGCTGACGCTGACTCTATAGAATTACACGCTCATTAGATACCTATGCCGCAATATAATTCATACAGTAAGGGTGCTTCTGATCCACATCAGAGGGCCTACTCCGAAAAACGAACGTCTCATATCGAAACGAAACAACGAACTTATAAATATACTATATCACAAGGTATCGTCAAACAACGAACTACTAGATGTCAATTAACATTTGGAAGTAGGGTGAACGAAAGACAATGTCAAATAGCGAAAATGATTTGAAACACTTTCGTGGTTGGAAAATGTGCGATCCGTCAGCCGAAACTTTGTAGTACGATTTTCGGTATAGGCCCCTAGATCCATATAAACTAAATAAAAACATTTTATAAAGTTCCACAGTTTTAGAATTACACACAGTTCAGGAAATAGAGCTTCTCACTTATTGCTGAAACTATTGTTTTTTGTCCCATTATGTTTTGATACACACTTTTAATATATACGGAACAAGCGATACCATACAATAACATAGGTAATCAGCTCGTTACTGTCCTTCTGCTGAGCAGTGGCCTCTTCACAGAATGACCACGCTGGCCTGGTGCAAGTTGGCGGACAACACACGCCATCTAGAACATTTTAAGCCCTCTCAGCTGTACAAATACAAACCACACGGTGTTTTTCTACACCGTTAACGCAAGTAGATAATCAAATTCTGATCCGCAATTCGAAAAGACAAAGGTATAGGCGGGGATCGAATATAGACCCTCCTACATGGAAGGCAAGCTTTTAACCACTAGGCTATAACTTTACAATACAATATTTATTACAAATCCCACAGACAAAATGACGAGGAACTTCCGAACTAGCCACTCGCATCGTAGGCGCTCATTTAAATTTCCCAGATATTTCCAACATTACCATACAATAAGCTAGCTCAGATTACAATCTTCTAACATGCTGTTATGAAATTTTATTAATACGCTACCCACTATAAAAGGATAGACAAGACTTCCGCGTATTGATTCGAAATTTATTCCAATGTGTTGAAATTACATTCATTCATGCAATGAATGATGTATTCATGCATTTAATATTTAGTAGGAATTCCATTTCTAAAAGATAGGTAAATGACTGTCTTGATTATCACGATGTTTCAAAAGTTTGCGAAGATCATCGGTGAATCAGCAATTGAAGGTAAGGTCAGTGAATGATCCGTTTTTGACATTTCAAAATTGTGAACAAAATAAATAAGTCTTTTCGTAGTGAAGATGACTGTATTAATTTTATACGTCAACACTAGAAAGTTATTTAAAAAAGAAGTGCACTGCACTGTAAGTCACAAATATCCTTATTTTATATTATTTTTGATACTTCTTTTTGATGCTGTCCTCTTTGACCCAAAGGTTGACTTTTAGAGAATGCTTAATTTCATTAAGTCCACCTTATGTACCACCATTGTGCAGTAATGTGAATGAATAAACTATCCAAAAACGGATGACTCGTTGGGCTAACTGCAGTATGAAACTTTTGGGCACTTCCTACCCAGATGAACCAACGACTAATAAATCTGGGGCGGATTCGATGCAAAACACAAAGAACCGTCTGTTGAGTACTTAAAAAATATCCATGTCCAGCTGCTGTGGTTTGTAATTCTGAGTTAAAAGGCTAGAGAATAAGTTATTTTGCATGTACGTGATAAATTAGCATTCTGCTATTCATTACTTTCCGTGTGGTCCTTACAATAGGCCTTCTCATTAATTCTTGAAGGTGTTAAAAGAGGTTGGATGTGACAGCTGACAGCGTCCATCTGTGATAGACATTTATGATATCATTTTGGGAGGATGCAAGGTTAGTATCGTATGTTTTTCTAAATTCAAAACCCGAAAATCATCTCCTAACTTTATGAAGTTAGTTGCCTGTCTCGTTGATCTAGTGGTCGCAACCACGACTATAAAGCCTTGTCCCCACTAGGAACATTTGTCGAGCGACATGTGTCCCCGGAGACATGGGCGATGTCGCCCTACATCGCCCCACGTCGTCCGATGTCACCGGGGACACATGTCGCTCGACAAATGTTCCTAGTGGGGACGAGGCTTCTATCACTACTCTTCATCGACTGTGCGCCAAGGAACAGTTTCAACAATGTCGCGGCGATGTCGTCCGACGTCGCCCGACATCGCCCGATGTCACCGGGGACACCATGTCGCTCGACAAATGTTCCTAGTGGGGACGAGGCTTAATACTTGGCGGGAGTTCCTGGGTGCGATCCTCAGGTCGGGCAGTGATTTTGGGTTTTCCGTGTGAAATTTCTTAGTAGCAGCCCGGAGTCTAGATTTGTGCCAGGTTGGTGGCTCGCCCCCTATTACATGGGACTTAAACGTACCGGCAAAATGAGGGTGTACACTTCTGCCCAAACCTTCGGGGAATACTGGCGTGATGTTGATGATTGTGATGTTAGTATGTTGATTTCGAGATAATTGTTAGTTAGAGGTTTGTGTAACATGACTTTTCCAAAGATTAAACCTCGAAAACCTTCACCCAGTTGAGCTTTATACTATGATCTCTAATTCCTATACCAAGTGCAGGTCTTCTAAGGAGTTCCACATCCGTTCCTCAAAAGACATTAACAGGCTGATATAAACTCGTTATTTAGAAGGCCAATACATTAATTATTTTGTTCTTGATTGGGTGGCCTTAGTTCACATAAATGGTATAATTTGACTACGAGGTACAAATACTAGAGCGACATAACATATAGACTTATTGCTGATACACACATTGCTATTTCGGTTAGTAAATTAATAGGCACGCGATCTTACTTCCGTGTGGGTGTACTCACTTAATAACTAAACCATCTGACTCAACCTTTGTAAATAAATAATAAAACAATCTTGATTTTTTATTACTAGCTGAGTAACGATGTTGTCATATTAGGTATAGTACGACACAACTAAGGAGTTACATCGATGTAGGTATCTGATCGAAACCAATGCCAGTCGCTCATTTTCACGACATTTGTTGCGTCAGCGTACAAACTTTTTTTTTATTGCAGTACTAAATATTTGTACGACTTCTTAGTTGTGTCGTACTAAAGCGTTCTTTATACTTTTTCTATTTAGACTGTTTGGGATTAGAACAATTTTGAGCGAGCTTCCTGCACCTTTAGGTTTAATTGATATGTTAAAAAAAACACGTCCTAACTTTCCATTGAAAACGCTAAAATATAAATCATAATTTCTAACTTACTGCTACCGCTGCTGCTGCTGCAGCTGTAGAGGGCCTCAAGCGGCGAAAATATAATAACTTCATTAGTAATTATATTTTCGAGCCGTTTGGGGTCAAAACACTCGGGTCGTGGGGTCCGAGTCCCAACTTCTATACATACCTATATGTAGTGAGATTGCAAGGCGGCTAGTCGACACTTCCCGTGACCCGAAGGCTGGTCTCTACTTTGGCCAAAAGGATTAATTAGCATTGCCATATACAACGTGGCAATACTGCCAGCCTTCTGGGCACGTTACCAGTAGACAACGATGCGGAGGAATATTTTGATGCCCTGTTTTAGTTTATAGTTTTATTAGGATATATTTTTCTTTATTTGTATATACTTTTATTTGTAATTATGTAAATATTGTTTGGGCAAAAATAATTAAGACAATTAAGTAAATTAAATATTTTAAAAGAATAAAACTTTGGACATCACTACTGACCCTATACTTACTACTTACAAATAGATAATAAGCACATGCTTTGCTTATGTGGACCAAATAAATAAATCTTTTCTTCGTTAAGATGACCGTCATAATATATTGTCGTCCTAGTTTCTGGCGCCTAATTTCAAACGTCGTCATTATAATGTTATGTAAAAAGAAAGACGTGAACTATTCAAAAACGGATGACTCGTTGGGCTAATTGTAGGAGTTTTGAGCTCTTCCTAGTAAGATAAACCAACGACCAAAAACAAAACATAAATCTGGGGCGAATTGGATGCAGAACTCAGAGCATTGAGAGGATTAATTTATAATTATGTCTTATTAATTACGTAGTGCTAGGAACAGCTTCGTCTTCTAATTTAGATTTGCAACAATATTTTATGTGGTCCCAATAGGGTATTTGACTGAAAAAATCTAATTAGTCCGTTAGTTAGATTATCAAAAAATATTTGACCCGTATTTTTTCTTTTTTTACGTAAACCAAAATTGACGAAGATACGACACTTTTAAAATTGGCAAAACGTCACAAGCAAGTACGATTTTTACTTGCTTCTGACGTCACAAGCCCCCACTCTCGATTTTTGATCCGTTTTTATCTTTCCAAATATTCATAGATTTAACAAAAGAAAAAATATGTGTCCATTATTTTTCAAAACTCCAACTGGCGGACTAATTAGATTTGCTATTTATTGATGCTGTCAACATGCCTAAAGTTAGAAGGTGCTATTTATTTGCCAACACGTTTCTAAGAGCACAGGTCATCAGACTTGACCCGGCGATAGGAGCCGCTTATGTTATTGATATAAATTAAACAATGCACCTAATATTGATAGTATTGTACATACCATACCACTAATTATAGCACTATACGCTGGAATCAGAAGTGTAGCTTTCTTAAAAATTCAAGTTGTTGCTCGGCTTTCTACTAATTACCGTTATTTATTTTACATTAAATTATAGTTGCCTGATATTTTCAGTTTTGTTGTAAACGCCCTAAGTAAAAATTTATTTTGACGTAAATACCAACTTAAATTATTTATTGTAGGTAAGTACTGAATATTTAAATATTTTATAGTGTCATATCATATTGCTGTGAATTTGCCCACTTAGTTTTTTTTTTTTTTTGATTTTACCCACTTAGTTTTTATAAAAATTATAATTTCTTGTGTTAAGTACTTTATTTACTGTTTGTACGCTCGTAGTAACCTTCATTTTTAACTTGTAAATAGTTTTCTCTGTAAGTGAATTAATGTAAAATTCTTTATGAGAAAATAAAGTTCTTAAACCATATTTGTATATCCTTTACATTAATTGTAAAACTAAGTTTTGTCCAATTTTAAAAGGGTTAATGTTAAGTTTCATACGAGTTATTAATTTACGTAATATCTACAGTATAAATCAAAATTTCTAACTTACTACTTACATATAGGTACAAATAAAGAAAAACTAAGTCCTAGACTAAAACTAAATCTAAATGCCGTCGCATCAAAACATTCTTTCGCATCGCTGTAAAATTAAAAACAATATTAACTGATACACAATTACAATGACAATACATGCCAACCCTAAAAAGCGATTGTCCAAACCTGCATTACAATATCTACATACCAGTTATTTTGATATTTTCCGATCTGACCTAAAAAGCAAATAAAAGCATTGCGTAGATATCAAAATACGCTAAACTCATGTGGATTTGACATCAGCCGCTTATCATACATCCCAAACAAATTGTAAAAGTCAATACAACAATATAGATTACTGTGCACAACGCAGTAAATAGTCGTATCTCACGGATCACGCACCTTGCGCCGCGTAAACCTAGACTTCTGTGTCACACTGCAAATATAGCGGAGTCCATTGTGTGCTAGATATCTAGGCCACTTATCCGAACGTTATAATTAGTGCAGCCGGCTCGCGGCGTCTTCCTAACTGCCAGTTACATGTGCAAGTGTTAGTGCGGCGTAAATAGGGTTATGTGACGTGATAATTATGACGTTGACGGCCGACGGAAGTTTGACTGGATGATTAGGGTACCTACGTGTTAATCAGAAATACACGGATGTATTTGGATTCTGGATTAGAGGTTCCGATTTTTTAGTCGTAGAAATTGTTACCTACTCTAGCTAGAATTTCGGTAGCGTTTGCAGCCAACTGCAGTGTTATGGGTGTCGCCACACTTATCGATGCAAAATCGGCTTAGGCCGGTCAGAAAAAGCTTTATGACTACTAGCATACGTAACCGACCGGCCTAAGTCGATTCCACGTCGATGTGTGAAGTGTGTGGAGAACCTAAAACGTCGCACCGAAATATTAAAAAAAGAAGTATGTATGAAACACTTAAACTATACCTACACTCGCAAAATAACCAACTTCTGCAAGTTTAGCAACTTGTTCAACTTGTTGCAAGCTAATCTAATTTTTGAAAGCATTTGTATTTAAATTGTTTAGACTCAAAAGTTTGCTGGAGCAGCGTCTATTACTCGGTAAATATCATAACTTATGATCCTTAGTAGAGCCACTCATCACCCTGGCCGCCTTGAGGTGCGGCTATATCAATCTTTATACCTTTCCCAATCTAGCAAACGGGCATAGTAGGTATTCAATACGCCAAGAAATGATTCCGGCAACTCATTTTCTTAAATTAACTTTCTCCATTTATGTTGATACTCTTTATGGTCGTCATTACCAGATCAACAAATAGGAGACAGTCATGCAAACTAAAATACTATCACAATCAATTGTCGTAGTTAGGCAGTTCTTCGCGGTTTTTTAAACCCTTGGTTTTCCAGATTATGTACATCTTTTTTCGGAAGATTCAATATTGGTCTCATCCTGTACGTAATGGAATTGACATTTTCTTTGTCTTCATATTCATAAACGTTATTTCAATTTAAATGACTGCATTATTCTAGAGTCTGTGCATTGAGTTTTGTAATTTGATTACAAAACACATCCAATTGTAGTTTCCAATATCCGGAACGCATTTCTTCAGCTTTGTGATGTTCAGGTGAACGAAAGAATCCGGAACCAAAAACACCTCGTTTATAAAGTAAAACACGTATACAAAAAGCAGTGTTCGAGCATCGGTCCAGCGCGCATCGGACGCCCATTTTATAACTGAAAACATTATTCTACGTAAATTCTAAATGTAGTTTATTTACTTACTTTCAAATATTTCTTACGTATTTGCTACAACTATCCGTGCTTCTGCTCCTATTTCTTACAGTTCAACATATACACTTTACTGTAATATATTTCGATGTTAAAACTTCAAACGTTAAGTTTAATTTATTGTTATGTGGGATCAGTTTTTCTTGGGACTGATACAGACAGTACCTACATTTTGATGTCGATTTATGATAGTATCGTCGTATTTCATAAAAAATGGGTAAACAATATTTTAGAAATGTTTCAAGTAATCCATTATTATTTCCTCGTGTTGCATTCATCACAGTCGGCCATAAGTCAGAAAATAAACATTCCCGAGAGCTCTGTACGCGGCCATCACTTGAATTTTAGATCACTCGCTTATGTTATACATGAAAATGGATGAGTCTGCTGAACTTCTTGTGTTTAACTAAACAATACAAAGCTGGTCATTGTGGAATAAGCACCAGAAAACTTGTTAAACATTAAAATGGAACCTTAACGACATAGTTTGCAAATAGAACCATCGTTATTTACTGAAACACAAGTACCGTTAACACATTCTCTTCTTGTTTAGTAATTTACAAGTGACTCGCAAAATAAGAGATAAAAAGTACACCACCTAAACTAACAGAATCAAAACACGTGAATTTTTCGGGATTGCGTGCCTAATTTCGAAACCAAACGGAGCCCTTAATCATGAGCTGAACACGGCGGCAATCCCGAAAAATGCACGTGAGTAAACCGTGACTAATCATAAATATGAATGCAACAATAATCCAAACTGATTGTAACTTGACGATAATATTGGTCTAAATCCCTACGAGTTGCAAACACTTTACGGTAGAAGACAAACAAAGGGTAGAGTTCAGTTAATTGCCTTCATTAAACCAGCTTTTTAAGTGTTTAATAGTGTAGCAATGAACAGATACAAGAGATTTATGGTAAGACTAAACAACTTTACGTAGCGTGAAATTGTATTATGGCCGGCGAACATTTTTCGGACGCGATAATTGATATTTATTTATTTAGTGCAAGGAAGATTTACAGCCAAATAATATTGGTAACATCAAGAAATGTAGATAGTCCTGTGCCAATTACAAATCTGCACAAGTAAATTATAAAAGTAGAAAAACATGAGAGCAGAAGAACAAGAGACAAAAAAAGAAAAAAAAAATTATGTCTCACGTTATTACATAACATTCTAAAACTGAGGCAGCTCCACAGTAAGTAGCTAATAAACAATACTTGTGCTGGGGTGTCTCGCTACTTCCCTTATTTTCTACATAGTAACAATATTGAGACCATTATTAGATAAAGAAAACAGAATGAAATTAAATAAAGTAACAGGATAACTATAATGAGAAAAATCATAGACTCATAGTGTGTGCAATATGCGATAAATAAATTTTGCCACCATCATCAATACCTACCTGTGCCAGTGGTATTTACGCCAATAACCCCGAAACCGTACATTGTACCGATCTACGACGGAGGCGGATGATTATTTCATAGACTGACACGATTTCTTAAAATCATACGAATATTCTATATCTGTCTTAATGTAACCGTACAAACACGTACCCACGTATCGGTACCAATCGATGTTTGAAGCCCAAAATACCATCCACTTGTTCACCGACAACCATGAGCGTCCAGCTGTCTACGTCTTTACGTCATAGCGTTTCACAATCAAACTTTAAATAATCTTCATGGAACCCAAATGTTGTTACTGTATTAATAATATTAAAGATATGTTTGCCACTGTTGTCCGAATCTACATCTGATTGTTTTTGTGGGAGATTCTTGTGATTCCTATCAGTTTTCCTCCTTTTGTATGTATTCCAGTAATTTTAAATGAAGCTATATTAAAACTGGCGAAAAGGGTGTTGTTGCTTGTATTTATAATTTCTCTCTTTCTCTCTCATGTGCAATTGTTTCTTGTTTTTCGCTTCCACTTCGCTGCTTACTGTCCAACGATTGTATTTAGATTCTCAATTTGCAAATACTGTTGATAAGTGTGGAAGTAACCGTGATCTCTGTGATACACCTAGTGTCAAGATCATCGATGGTTTACTTATCTACTATTCGATAACAAGCGAAAAGTTTCCGATCATCTCCATATTAAAACCAATTAAAATATCTATATTTAAGATGTCTATATTTTATTTCTCCTTTCGTAGGTCTGTTGGCAGGCCCATTCTCCTTTCTATTGAAAAAAGCAGTATCTTTGTACTCATAATTGTATACTTTTTTTCTTTTGTACATAAATTAAAGAATGAATACTTAATAAATAATTAAAACTTTAATTAGAACTCTGGGTCCACCCATGATACTCATAATCGAGCAGCAGCGGCCCGCTTCTATCTATAAAAGTGCCATTGATGAACATAGATCTCCCTTGAAGATCAGTACAAGTACCCAACGATCTAGGAGACATATTTTTGGTATTTAGATATGAAGCTTTTATTCAAATCGATATTGCTACTCATTTATCCGATCTAGACAAAATCGACTCTCACAAAAACAAAGACAAAACGCGTTTTAAAAACGGCAAAGCGCCAAAAAAAATCCTAATCATAAGTAAATACATGTCCATTACAACAGCAAAAATAAATGATCCTAACCCAAAAATCCCAAAAGTCTAGACGGTAAATTGACTCACGGATATTGTTTTCTCCTTTTTTCAAAAAACCACAGTTAGCCCAGCCTACCGAAATGAGTCAACTTAAGTATAAGAGTTGCACTCATATGATTCAGTCAGGAAGTGAGTCAACATGTGTTTAGTTTTGAAAGTCTAGAGTTTTTGTATGCATAAGTTGTAATTGATCATCTCTGCCATATGCAAGTTACTTGCAATGATAAGATCACGAATTAATGGAAATATAAGTAACTTAACAGAATGCTCATTATGCATGTTTTTTTTTAATCAACTTATTCTCCATCGTTCCAGCATAGACAACTATTTTATTTTATTTTATTTTATTTGGAACAACAAACAATTACATAATAGAAGATACAGACAATGAAACATAAAACTAATAATTATGTAATCAACAGCGTTATTCACAGCATACAAGTGGAATATATTAATAACGCGCTTCAAAGAACAGAAAAAAGTTAGTAACAAATGAAATACTTAAACTAAAAATTATCCTAACTGTGCTTTTTTATGAATGTACTTATACAAGTTTATATTTTAGATTTATAGATTTAGATTTATATGTTAGAATAATAAGATGTCTGATTCTTTGATCGCTTTGAGGGCTGAATTTCGAAATCTTCCGGGATTTATAGAAAATAAGTCGATGTCAAGATAATACTTATTGTAATTGTCGGTAAGACGTCGCAATGGTGCTCGTATACCAGCATTAGTTCGACACGCTCTTACCGCGAACAATGGTTGTTTACGCACTCCACGTATGTGCGCTCTTCTGGGAACTAAGAAACATATTTTGTTGCATACTTCCGAACAGTCATAAGCATTACTACAGAGGTCGTACAGAAGCATGGTTTCCAGAAATGTCCGCCGACTAGCAAGGCTAAGAAGGTTATATTTCCTTAGCAAATCGACGTAAGACATAGAAGAGTGAAAGCACCTGTAATGCATGGATCTCAAAAATTTCTTCCTTTTCAATACAGTCAGAGTATTTAATATATAAGGGGTTCCACACCGCAACTGCATACTCCAATTGAGATCTAATTAGGGCTTTGTATAGATGTAGGTAGGTCTGAGGGCGTACGAATTCAGTGGCCGATCTCATAACAAAACCGTACATGCGCCAAGCCTTGCTAACAATGGTATTGATGTGTATATCAAGATGGAGCTTATCATCAATAACTACACCAAGGTCACGTACCATGCTTACCCTATTTAATGTTGCATCACTTAGGGAGTAGTCGTATTTGTAAATGTTTTTGTTTTTAGTAATACTTAAGCAGCAACACTTGGGAACGCTAAGTTTGAGCTTATTACACAAGCAGTATTCGGTAAGTCTATCTAAATCACACTGTAAAGCAAGACAATCACTATAATGTTTAATCGGTTTAAAAATTTTCAAGTCATCTGCATATAAAAGGAATTTTGAATTTTGAAAACAAATACCTATGTCATTGATAAATAAAATGAACAAAAGAGGTCCCAAAATTGATCCTTGCGGAACACCAGACGTTACAACTATACTAGATGAGTGATAGCCATTAATCACTACACGCTGCGTTCTTTTAGAAACATACGAAGAAAACCACCTCAATAAGTTCCCACGTATACCATTAAATGCGATTTTACTCAACAGCAGTTCGTGGTCGACCTTATCGAAAGCTTTCTGAAAATCAGTGTAAACTGAATCTACTTGAGTACCAGCATCCATACTATTAAATATGTAATCTGTGTACGCTACAAGGTTTGTTATAGTGGATCTTCTTTTGACGAAACCGTGTTGTTGTGGAACAATAGCACTATGAAGTAAAGGATATAGATCACTGTGTACAAGTCTTTCAAATAGTTTCGACAAGGCCGATAAAATTGATATTGGGCGGTAGTTTTCAACGTCGTCTCTTGGACCAGACTTGTGAACAGGTGTTATGTTGGCTTGTTTCCAAGCTTCAGGGAAGACACCTTCTGAAAGGGATCGATTAAATATAATTTGTAGGGGAGTGCATATATTTTTTGCAGTATTCCTAAGAAATATTACAGGAAGTGCATCGGGACCTGGCCCTTTTGAGATATCCAAGGACTGGAGGTTCTTCAATACCTGATCAATTGTAAACTGAATATTATCTACAACAGTACAATTTTCAGAACATTCTGCGTTTGTGCACGTAGAACTAGTTAAAGTAGACGGTTCATACACTGATTTAAAAAAAATGGAAAAAAGATTGCAGATTTCGTCAGGGTTGTTCGAGGATTGATTTTTGAAGCGCACAGTTGAGGGAATACCTTTAGATGTCTTGCGGTTAGAGATAAATTTCCAGAAATAATTAGCATTAACTTTTATACTTTCCTCAACAGTATTGATGTACCTGGTATAACAAATTTTACACTCAACTTGGAATCGGGATCTAAAAATAGTGAATTGTTCGTAATCTGACAGATTTTGATACTTTTTCCATTTTATCCAAGCTTTAGACTTATTTTTGAATATATGGATGAGAGCCGGTGAGAACCAAACTGGGAATTTCGTCGACCTTATCGTTGATAAAGGGACATGCGTTTTAATTACACGAAAAATTAAGTTATAGAAAATGTTTAATGATTCATCCACAGAATAATTATGTAGAGAAGCCTCCCAGTCTATTTTTGACAAATCTTCATTAATATTGTCATAATTGGCTTTGAAAAAGTTATATCTTTTTATTAAATTACGCGTCATATTGTTTCTACTTGTCTGGAAAGGAATTAAAATATAAAATGGTGGATGATATTGATCTGGGGGTAGTAAAAGATCATTGGGTTCGCACACCGTGCAGTCATTATTACTGATAAAGAGATCAAGTATCTTATCACGCATGTTAGTAAGTGTGTTATATTTGTTTAGTATATTAGATAGATACATAAATAATTATACTTTATAGTGCACTAAAAGAAATAAAACAGAAGGAATACATAATTAAGAACAGTACAAATGGCGGTCTTAGGGTTGGACCTCATCTGGCAGCACGGAATCGCATTTGTTCCGCCTGTGCTACCACGTGCTGCAGTATGCTGCCGCATGCGAATGCGCGCTGTCGCATTCCGCAGACAAAAAAGGCGATCGCACGCGTCAGCATGCTGCAGCATGGGTGGCATACTGCCGCGTTCTTTCATGATCAGTTTAGTTTCAAGCGCGAGATGGATAGGACCACGGAAGAGAGAGCAGTGATTCTAGTATTTTGCAAGAAATGCAAAATCAAAATAATAAAATATAATAGCGATAGCAAGTGATCGGCGGTGAAAGGATGCGTTAGCATGCTATCGCGCGCTTCAGCGTTCCGGAGTCTCCCTGCCGACCATTGCATTTTGTCCGTGATGCCGATCGCCTCGAGGATTCCGCCGCGTGCTATCGCATTATGCTTTCTGTCTCGGTCTAACAAATGGCAGTTCTAAGCGACAGAAAGAGAAAAGGCGACGGAAAAAGGCGATTCCGTGCTGCCAGATGAGGTCCAACCCTTATCGCTTCAAGCAATTTCTTCACGACATCTCTTGGATGGAAAGAATTATTAAAATATTAGGATGGAGTATTTTTTTTTTCTATTTTTCTTCCATGCCAAACTGAATTACTAACCATCCAGTACTTGACGCATATCGTTCAACATACTTAAAACCTGATACAGTACTGGCCAAACTTATTAGCCGCTCTGAAGTTTGGTCTACGGTTGCGCAGTAGCAAAATATATGTACCGTTGAATTTGCTACTGCGCAACTTCACCTGACTTCAGAGCGGTCAAAAAGTTTGGCGACTACTGTAGAAGAATCTATCCTGGTAGAAGCTGATGCTGTTTTTACTTTTGTAGCTTCAAAACTTCTTAGGTATCGCTTCTTATGGTAGGTATTTCGTCCAGCTGTTTCATCGAGCACAGGTTACCTAATAGTTACATCAAGCGTTGATGTCATTATAAGTTCTGTTCTCTTCATAGAAACAGAGCTTTTAGACCTATATCAAACGATCAGCGCCCACGATTACCACCTACTCTGAAAGCCACAACATCCGGGAAAACAAACTCGTACAATATATCCGTCACTTACATTTATCGATGAATAATAGCTTAATAAGTATCGGGAAATGTTACTCATGAGTTGATTCACGTAAAGATTAGTTTTGATGACTTACGTTGTAAGCTTTCAAAATATAAATTGTTTTCTTGTCTTTTTCTTGGGGATATTATTTTTGCATTAGATATACATTCATTATCGTGAATAATTTTTTACATAAGTATTCGGTAGTAGGAAAAAAAACAATGTTATTACTAAATTATAACATTCGTTTAATTAAATATATGCATAATAAATGTTCTACTTAACTTAAATAAAGTTGGGAGCAATGAATCCGGTTCACCAACATAAACGTTAATATCTCGTAAACTAAGAATGATAGCTTATTCAAATAAAAAGTATTTAATAGACTGTTTAATATTTCTCAAATAAAATGAATATTTTTTGTCAAATAGTCTATAAAATATTTTATATTTGAATTTTAATGCAAGAAGGTCCCTTCGTAACGCCTGGTAGGAGGTAGTATTTACTTCAAGATCGAGAATTATAGAGTATCAAGCATAACATAACTTCATCTTAACATCACTAGTTACTACGTAGTACTACCAATAATTCCCAAGGTCCACCAGCCATATTTTCGTCCAATTTAATGGCCCTTCAAGTAGCTACAAGTAGTACAACAAATAGTACAGATGGACGGCCATTTGCTCAGTAGTTCAGTAGTATGATTTACACTCTACCTACAAACCTGGACAGACACTTACGTAATAACTAGAAGGAAATACTGGGACTTACTACGTACATAATTCTGTCGTATTTGTGGTTTTGGAAACGTAAATGCCTTGGAGTTGGGGATTTTTCTTGCAATTTGTAAGGAAAAACGTAAAACATGCACCGAAAGTTCGTCATTGGTAGATTTAATCAAACTTTGTTTACAACGAATTCAGTTTCATTCGGATGTAAGCTGGGGGTCTACTCCCTAAGCACGAACTCTGTGGTTTCGGCCTTAGTTACGAGCGTTTCATACTCCCTATCACCTACGGACAAACGATTACTTCGGGGCCTGAACTGAACATGAATGACAACACGATTTGACAGTTGTCCCCTACTACCGATGTGCTTTTGCCCGTCCGAAAAGTTGAACTTAACATTTGTTTTGTTCACTCCTACGTTTCGGGCTACTTTCGGACGGGAGACTAACTTCGTTGACGGACTTAGGAGTAGGCCCCCTGTAACAGACCCTGTTCCTTGGCTGTCGTAGGCTTGGTGTTTACGTACCATGAAATCTTGCATAAACTTCTTACTTTTACCTCAGAACATGGTCCGATTTTGACGACCGACAGGTAGGTCAAGAATCAAAAGAACGTAAGCGTTTTGAACTTCGGACAATAAAATAAAACCTGCAGAAACGCCCGCATTGCTGAGTGAGATGCTTTGGATATAGAACACCGTGTTCAGAAAGCTTAGTTTATAGTTTTATTAGGATATTTTTTTCTTTATTTGTATATACTTTTATTTGTCATCATCATCTGCATAGCCCTATCCCAACTATGTTGGGGTCGGCTTCCTTCCAGTCGAACCGGATGCAGCTGAATATCAGTATTTTACATGGAGCGACTGCCTATCAGACCTCCACAACCCAATAACTGGGTAATACGATACTCTTGGTAAGACTGGTTGTCAGACTTTCTGGCTTCTGACCAACAGTAACGACTGTCAAAGATCTACAAATGACAGCCGGGACCAACGGCTTTACGTGCTTTCCGAGGCACGGAGGAAACTCGCTATGGTAAATGGTCACCCATCCACAGACCAACCTCGGCAAGCGTGGCTTAACCCGGAAGATCGGTCTATGCGGCAGTAATTATTTAGCCACGAGCTCCTCCACGATATACTTTTATTTGTAATTATGTAAATATTATTTGTGTAAATATTGTATGGTTAATGAGATAAAATAGTGTAGTAATGTATAAAGTTTCAAAGTGTTATTAAATAAATAAAAAAAAGGAGAAAGCAAATACATTAATCATCATCATCATATCAGCCTATCGCCGTCCAATGCTGAACGTAGGCCTCCCCCAGAGATCGCCAACCATCCCGGTCTCGGGCAGCCCGCATCCATCCGCTGCCAGCCACCTTTTTCAAATCGTTGGTCCATCGTGCCGCAGGGCGTCCCACACTACGTTTGCCCAAACGCGGTCTCCACTCTAACACGTGTCTGCTCCATCTACCATCTGTTCGTCTGCAGACATGGCCAGCCCACTTCCACTTCAGCGTGCTAATTCTACGCGCAATGTCGGTGACTTTAGTTCATACAATACATGAATAAACTAAAAAAAACTGTCGGTATACGCGGATCAACAACACACAAACGCAACTGTAATACTAAATCATTTTTTAACCGACTTCAAAAAGGAGGAGGTTCTCAATTCGGTTGTATTTTTTTTTTTATTTTTTTTTTTATTTTTATTTTTTATGTTTGTTACCTCATATCTCCGTCATTTATGAACCGATTTGAAAAAATCTTTTTTTGTCGAAAGGGTATACTTTCCGATTGGTCCCATTTAAATTTTGTTATGATCAGACCATGAACTTCAGAGATATGGAACGGAACTCCTCATCGGATCAAAGCAAAATTCTAAAATTACTAATATTGCTTTGTTTATATTTGTTGTTGGGAACTGACTACTTGAAAAGAGGAGGGGGTGCGTGTCCCCCTCTCTCCCCCTTTGGAATGTTTTCATTATATCGTGTAAGGTATCATTTGAAAGGACTTTTTATGCCCGACTACGTGAAAGCCAAAAAGAAGGGTTATGAAGGAGTGGGTTAAAATTATGACACTAAAACGTAATTAATAAAAAATAACTTTAAAAAAAAGTAAAAACCGACTTCAAAGAAATACTAAAAGGAGTAAAATAATTACCATAATATAAAATTAACAGTTTCAGAAGTCGGTGCAACTCTACACTGAAGCAACTAGAAGCCACCGACTTCTGAAACTGTTAATTTTATATTATGGTAATTATTTTACTCCTTTTAGTATTTCTTTGAAGTCGGTTTTTACTTTTTTTTAAAGTTATTTTTTATTGTTTGTGACTGGAAGCGGGCCTTCTCCTAACTAGGTATAAAGATTCAAGAATCGTTTAGACTCGAGTATCTTTGCCAACATTGTAAGCGTTCTCCACAACTTGGCGTTTTAGATTCCCATTCATTAGTAGTATCTGGTAGCATTAGCAGATAAAATTGGCTTTCAGATATTTTTAAAGCAACTGTCATTTCTAATGTTGCAAAATGGTACCATTGGTTAGAAAAACGGCGTGTTTTTGGATTGGAAGGTATAGGAAATACAAGAATCTAGAATGAGTCGGTGGTTGAGCTGAGTTCGTTGGCATATTTTCGCGGTATTTGTATTTTTCCATACATCACTCCGGCAAATCCCAATTTCTGTGGTGTTACGAGTAGGTGGAATAAAAGAATACTAAAATGAGTAGGTACGTTGACACGCGTCAAATCCCGTGTCATAAATATTTTGACGACACGTTTGGTGCAGTGGCTAAGCGACTGGCTTCTGCGCTACGGGTCGTGGGTTCGATTCCCACACGGAACAAAAATTTGTATGGCCTACAGATGGTTGTTTCGGATCTGGGCGTTTGTGTATGTGAGATTTGTGTCTGTAAACGTACTCACGATACAAGAGAAAACTTAGTGCGGGGCAAAGATTTAAAAAAAAGAATTGTACGTAACGTGGGCATTTCAACATGTTCTTAATTTTTCTTAATAAAATTAATTTATTTATCTATATGGTCACTTCATTTACAAACATATACATTTTTAACCTAAATTAGTACAATATAAATCTAAACTAAATCTAAAGTAAAAACGTAGACTAAACTATCAATATAAACTAAAAGATTGCATCAAAGTATTCCTCCGCCTCGGCCTCCACTGGTAACGTGCCCAGAAGGCTGGCAGCGTTGCCACGTTGTATGGCAACGCTAATTCTCTGGCCGAAAAACAAGCCAGCACTCTGTTCTTAATTAAATCACATTTTCCGGAATTCGTAAGGATATTCTTCTCGGTTCCTTTAAGACTGTAGAAAGAATCAGATGCCAATGGACCACCCCAGTGGCTGGAGACTCTTCAGGTCTCGCCAATAACTTCCGGGTTACGTAGAAATGCACGCAAGGACCAATAACAAGCCGTAAATATAAAACCGGCCAAGTGCGAGTCGGACTCGCGCACGAAAGGTTCCGTACTTTTTTTTTTCGTGGGAAAATCCTCATGGATGCCCTTCGCCCGGGGAAGGCGAAGGGGTATGCCGAACTCTTACCGGCTAAAAACCCACGGTGTTCCTTCTCCTGACCCTTGGCCGGGGTCGCGAGATTCGCAGCTGCATGCACCGCGACCCCGGCAGAAGTTTCCGTACCTACCATTATCTATAAAAACGGCAAAAAAACACGTATGTTGTATGGGAGTCCCCTAAAATATTTATTTTATTCTGTTTTTTACTATTTGTTGTTATAGCGGCAACAGAAATACCTACATCATCTTTGAAAATTTCAACTGTCTAACTATCACGGTTCATGAGATACAGCCTGGTAACAGACGGATGGACGGACAGCGAAGTCTTAGTAAAAGGGTAAAACGGGCCCTTTGGGCACGGAACCCTAAAAAAAGAAGACGCCAATGGCTGCGATATCTACTAAAAAACGTTTCTAGTATCATCCGGTATTCACAAAGCAATATATATCTATAAAAGCGCGTCTACTAGCCTGTTATGTTATCAGCGTAAGCCGAGAAGCGCCACTGTCAGGAAGATTAACTAATTAACTCGTCAAACAATCGACATTTTATCAAATTAGTGACGTCATCGGCAGCCATTTTTGGCGCGCAGTTACCGCGGCCAGTGACGCCTCTGTATCGATTGAAGCTCTTAGTAAATTAGTGATGTGTGCAAACATCGAGCACTCGATGAAATTGGATT
Organism: Amphipyra tragopoginis; assembly: GCA_905220435.1. Taxonomy (NCBI): domain Eukaryota; kingdom Metazoa; phylum Arthropoda; class Insecta; order Lepidoptera; family Noctuidae; genus Amphipyra; species Amphipyra tragopoginis. The sequence goes on along the minus strand of HG992008.1, from coordinate 24,685,359 downwards.
GACATCTGTCATTAACCTGTGTTATTATTACCCATATTTGTTAATAAGATATTATGTTGTGTTCAACGAAAGATAAACTGGAAAATAAACTTTTTTTTCTATTTATGAACTACCTACCTATACTTAGACAATATAGATTTGTAGCACATCCATAACACATCATAGGTAATACTGTTATGGACATCTTAGAAATCGTTTCGATTAATGAAGCATTAAATGAGTCTGTTCTCAACAAAACTGATCATTAAATTACGCTAAATCACATACTTTAGCGAGAACAATTGGCGCGGTTTATTGATGATATTATGTGCGAAACTGCGAACATAATCGCATACCGTCGCCATATATGTGCAAGAAACTCATAAAACTGTTTTACGAGACACGCCAACAACAATAAATAATTATCTTGTATTTAATAATAGCAACAAATGATACGGCAAATCGTAGAACGATATCGATTTAATTACAGCATAGTTAAAATTTCAAAATGGCGTCAAGAATTGATTTACGCGGTATTTACCGATCGTATCATTTTATACGTCTATAAACAACAGCTTCCCGATAAAACGGAGAACTTTTAAAATTAAAAAGCTTTATTAATTGATTACACGCGAATTTCTGATTGTGTAAGAGAAAGGTGTGGATTTGAAATGACTCACCGGTGATCTTCTCTTCCACTGCCTCGCGCTCCTTGGGCTCGGCGGTTTGGTCGATTCGGATGAGGCTAAATCCAGCAGGGAACCTTACACGAACTAATCCACAGGTGCTAGTCTTCCGTACGGTCGATAGTGTGAGTTGCGGAGATAGAAAGCGGGTCTCAACACAACAAAAGTATTTTATTTGATTTTAAAGCGCGGAGCGCGGTTTCGCCGTGTGGGCAAGGATTCGAGAGAGAGGTAGTTCGCGGAATCGCCGCTTGGAGTGCTAGTTGCGCGACGTCCGCGTGGCCGTGATTGGCTGCCGAATTCTACCAGTAGCCCATCGGATTGCTAAGCAAGCTTCCGCTCAGACACCAGCGGTCAATCAAACCACACCAATTATCAATACACATACTCGAAAATATAAAGTGTCGTGTGATGAAAAAATCTAATTATTTATGTTTATATTATTATTGTTTCGGGACGGAACATGCCGCTCGCCTTGAAAGAATGTAGTTCTTTTAACACTAAGTTAAACTAAGTTAAATATTAACTGTCTCAAAAATAGAGACTTACAATGAAAACTGCTGAAAGCATGAAAGAATTTATGTAACTAATTTACTAAACTAAGTACTAAGCTAAGATTTGCAACGAAATGAACGAGTCATTATTCTAACGGTAATGGACAAATTTTTACAACAGAACGTTTAGCGTAGGTGTTACCCATTTGTAGGGTTACCACACGAGTAATATTATCCGAACCCGGATGAAGAGCATGAACACGAGCAAGTCTCCACTGCAACGGTGGTAAATTGTCGTCACACACTACAACAATAGTGCCTTCTCGGATTGGTGAACCGCGACTACAAAACCATTTATTACGTTGTTGGATTTCATGTAAATATTCACGACTCCAGCGTTTCCAAAAATGTTGGATGCACTGTTGTATCCAGCGCCATCTCGTGAGTCTATTGGAATTACTCTCCATTAATGAAACGTCCGGTAGGGCCGTTAAAGGACCTCCTATCAAAAAGTGAGAGGGTGTTAAGGGTAAAGGATCCGACGGGTCGGAACTTAACACGCAAAGTGGACGTGAATTTAATACTGCTTCGATTTGGCAGAGAAGTGTATGCATCTCATCATAAGACTGAGTCTGAGTACCTAATACACGATATAGGTGGTGCTTAAAACTTTTCACACCTGCCTCAAATAGGCCCCCAAAATGTGAAGCATAGGGAGGCTGAAAGTGCCAAGTAATACCCTGCTGTAAGGTTTTACTATTAAGGTCGGACTGAACCTTATCATTTCGTAAAAAGTTATATAATTCTTGTAGGTAATTATTACACCCAACAAAGTTCTTTCCGCAGTCAGAATAAATGTCTGTACATAAACCTCTACGGGACGTGAAGCGTCGCAAAGCTGCTAAGAATGCGTCGGTCGACAACTCAGACACAAGCTCGAGATGTATGGCCTTAACGGACATACACACGAAAACTGAAACGTAACATTTAATAACTTTGGCATTACGAACTTTATTTGCCCGTACATAGAATGGACCTGCGTAATCAACCGCAGTCTTAAGAAACGGTCGTTCAGGTGTAACTCTGACGGCGGGTAGCGGACCCATGCAGGGTTGCGTGCGCGAGGGCTTCGCGCGAAAACAACGAACACATCGATGTGTGCGTGAGCGTATTATATCACGACTACACAAAATCCAGTACTTCTGGAAAAGTATGTATTGAATGGACTGTGGACCCGCATGTAGGTGGGTAATATGAGTATCGTCAATAAGTAAATTTGTGAAATGATGTTTTTTAGGTAATATTAATTGATGTTTTGAATTGTAAGGTAAACTCGATTTGTGAATCCGCCCACCTACACGCAAATTATTTTCTTTATCAATGAAAGGGTTTAATCTTCGTAATTTGTTAGAAGGATATTTACCTTGTGAAATGTTGTGAAAGTCATCATTAAAACATGAATGTTGAACTATGGTAATAATTCGATGCAAACTAAAATTATACTCGGGTACGGTAATATGTTTTGGATAAGAAATGTGAACTTTCTTGCATTTGTTATAAAATCTAAATATGAGTGCAGTCACTCTTACGAGTTTTCTTAAAGAAGAAAAGCGTGATATGAATTCTACATCATCAGGAGGTGACGTAGTGGAAGAATTAGCTAGTATAGGTAAGTTACGTTTTTCTTCGGTAACTTTAGGTATAACCTTGGGAACTGGCCAGTAGGTAGGTTCACGTACGAGCCATGAGGGACCATGGAACCACATGTCATTTTCAATGAAGGTCGCAGGCAACATGCCGCGTGAAGGTGCATCTGCCGGATTGTCGGCAGAGGGAACATGTCTCCAACTACTCGATGGAAGTTTTGACAGAATTTCACTCGTACGATTAGAAACGAAAGTTTTCCATTCGTGTGGTGGGGAGCGAAGCCACGCTAACACGATGGAGGAATCAGACCACGCGAAAACGTGTTCATCGTTTACGCGGTCACCATAAATGTTTAACACTTTATCAATCAGCTGTGATAACAAAACAGCGCCACAAAGTTCAAGACGCGGGATAGTGAGAACCGGTTTAATTGGTGCAACTCGCGTTTTAGCGAGTATAAGAAAAGAACTAACGTCATTGTCATTGTGCGCTATACGGACATAGACACAGGCAGCATATGCCCTCTCGGACGCGTCGGAAAACCCATGTATTTGAATGGAACTAGTGTCTGTAAACACGTGACGCGGAATTTTTAAACTGGGTAAGAGTGGTAACTCATTAATAAAATTAGACCAAGCGTTAACAATATCTAAGGGGGGAGGTTCGTCCCAATCCACCCCTGAGATCCATAGCAACTGAATTAAATATTTAGCATATAGCGTTACGGGAGATAACCACCCCATGGGATCGTATATTTTAGCAATTTGTGACAATATGGATCGTTTTGTGATCGTATCTGTGGTTACTTGAACACTGAATGTGAAAGAATCTAATTGTGGGTTCCACTGAAGCCCTAGAACTTTTACTTGTTTGTCATTCTCCATTAGAGCGAAGGAAACATTCTCAGGCCGCTCGCCATGAGAATCTTGCGGGTGTACTGCAGCGAGTACCGCGGGCGAATTACTTTGCCACTTACGAAGTTCAAACCCTGCCGACATACAAATACCTACTAATTCCCGTTGTAAAACAAGAGCCTGCGAAACATCGCTAGCACCTGTCACCACATCATCTACGAAGACCTGATCCTGGAGGATCTTGGAACCTAACGGGAAGTTAGAGGATTCATCTCGAGCTAGTTGGTGAATAGTTCGAAGAGCTAAATAAGGAGACGAACTAACGCCGAAGGTGACTGTACGGAGGCGGTAATCGCGTAACGGCTCAGATGGAGATTTGCGCCACACAATGCGCTGGAAATCCCTATGAGATTCCTGAACTGAAATATTTCGATACATTTGTTTAATATCAGCCGTAAGGGCGATAGGATGAATACGGAATTTTAATAAAATATCCACTATATCTTGATGAAGCTTAGGTCCCGTAAGGAGCACATCATTGAGAGAATTCCCATTGGAAGTTTTACAACCTGCGTCAAACACGACGCGTGTGCGAGTAGTCGCACTCGACTCTTTGACCACGCAGTGGTGCGGAATATAATAGGTATTAGCTGAAGAAGTAGGTACATCGACCGGCTCCATGTGGTTGAGATCTAAGTACTCTTGGAGGCACGCGTGATAATCCAATTTCAGCTGAGGATTACGCTCTAATCTATATTCTAATTTTCGAAACCTGGCGACCGCAGTATTACGGGATTCGCCGAGGGGAGAAGCATCCGATTTGAAAGGAAGAGGAACAACGTAACGCCCTGTATCGTCGCGAGTATGCGAGCTAACGAATATAGATTCGCACAATAATTCGTCGGGATTAAGTAATTTCTTTTCGGGAAGAGATTCTAACTCCCAGAATCTTTTGAGGTTCATGACGTCATCGTAAGATGAGCTTAAGCTACTAAAACAAACTCGAAGTGAAGTAGGTGGATGTTGATCAAACGAGACACTACCCAACAATAAATAGCCAAAAATACTATTCATAGCCATCGGCGAACCGGGTACGCCTGTGATAACATTATTAAGCATTATGTGGGATAGTATATCCGCTCCTAATAACATTTCCACTGGTTGTGGAGTATAAAAATTCGGATCAGCTAAATTTAAATTTTTAATGTGTGACCACCCTATATAAGGCAGTGGCACACTCGGCATTTGCGAAACGAGTTTAGGTAAAATAAAAGCATCAACTGGAATCGAAGGCTGTTCCGCGTTTCTAGGCGTTATACAGCATGAAACTAAACCATTCGGGTAAACAGGTTCGTTATCACCAATACCGAACACAGGGATGTGTGCGCGTTTACGTTGTAAAGCTAATCGTTGCACACAAGCCTCCGTAATAAAAGTTGCTTGGCTACCCGTGTCAATAATGCACCGAACTGTGTGTTTATTACGCAGGTCCACGTATACATCGATGAGCGCCGTAGATAAGAGCACCGTACTCGCGCAAACTGAAGGAGCGATGGATTGCGTACTATCGCCACTCGCGTGATTCACGGCTGCCATTGCGTGTGAAGAACCGCCCGCGGAAACATCTAACTTCTCCGAAGGAGAGAGTGAGTAAGCACTAGGATTCGCTTCATTGATAACTGGCAAACTATGTGTTTCAAAATGAAGTAAAGTATGGTGCCGTTTACGACACGAACGACAAACAAAGTTAGATTTACATCGTACTACATCGTGACCTACGTTTAAACAATTATAACAAACGTTTTTGTCTTTTATAAACGAATACCTATCTCGCGCAGATAAGTTAAGGAACTTAGTACATTTTGTCAACGTATGTTGAGCATCACAACACAAACAATTTTTAAATTTATTATTACACTCGTGAGACTGAGTGTCTGCATTATTATTATTATGCTTATCGTAAGTCGCTGGTGCGACGTTAGATGCGAGCGACCGGCGTGGATACGCGCTGCCGGCGCCTGCGCCCCCGGTGCCGGCAGCGCGCGTCGACACCGGTGTTCGTAAACTACCTACTTTTTCGGAGTGATTGTACCTATTTGGCGGATTGGAGTTGGGTCAAAATCAAAATAATTGCTCATTTCATAAATGTTACTTTTATGTCACAATAACATAAAAATAACATAAAGGAAAACAAGGGCTGCATTCACAGTTGTAAATAAAATCAGTTTTTTAGTCTTTTATATTAATAATTTATTAAACACAATACACGTAGTTAAACCTCACGTACAAGTTAGTGAGGTTTAAGCTGAGCTTTGCATTTGTGTGAGTGTGCACATAGACACCGTTTACTAACTCCGCCGCGCACCTTTATTTCTTTATTCACACGAATGCTAAGCTCAGTTTAGGCCTCGCGAGCTGTACTGGACATAGAGAACATAAAAATGATACATGCAAAATAATGACTATAACTCCTTAACAGTCAGGGTTATGTTTAATTTGAAGATGGTTAATCTAATTACACTATTTCTTCTTTTCGTCTTTTTAATATCAGTAAGAGTAGAACACGTCTAATGCGGTCTATTTTCGAGATTTACCTCAACCGACCATGCATCGTACCGTGCATCGTGGCCTTTTTTGTATGGTGGGAAAATCATCTAATGACAACCCCCGCTCTTGGACGGAGCGGGAGGTAGTATCAGACTCTTACTGACTAAAAACCCACCAGCCTTCATACTGGGGCTCGAGCTTCTTTCGAAACTAACCCTGGTCCCAGTAGGTTTCGATCCAGCTGGGCCCCTGCTGTTGCTGACAACTCAACACTGACAACAGTGCGGGCCGTCGACGACTTGTGCTCGGTCCCAACAATTACCGGACGGTTGGACATCGAGCTACAGCTAACAGAGCGGACCATGGCCTGAACGAAGGCCCGGCGCGAGAAGTCTCCGCCGCCGATCGCCCCCACGAGGGCACGGCGATGCTCCGCCCAAGCAGGGCACACCTCGACTGTGTGCTCCACCGTGTCCTCCGGGCGTTCCGCACAGTGGCGACACCCGGGCATCACTTCCGCACGTTTATGTGTACGAGCCGCAAGAAAGAAATCAAAAGTAAAGGCAATTAAAATGCAATTATACGATATTTTCGGCCAATATTTGCAAAGGAGACTGGAATCCCAATATCATACGCCACATTCAGACATAGGTACAAAGACGTTTTATATTGATCCCAAACTGATATTAATCTCATATTGATATAAAACTGAAATATTGTCTTTGCCAACGACACGACAATGATTGATGATTTTAAGTTTGTATCACTCAAAACACTGACTACGACCAAAAAAACATGTTTATTTTTTATTAGGTACACTGTTTAATATTTTAAAAGCATGCTGTGGACACGCCCTAACCCAATTTTATGTAACGTAACATAAAAAAAAGTTACATAAGTGTGACATAAAGGAAGAAATAAGCATGTTTTTCTACAGACTAACCTCAAATCACAGAACATAATTAACTCGATCGTTGCAACTAATTAGCGACAGAATAGCACTAACATAATAGTTTCCTGACAATACGAAATAGCTTAAAGTTACTTATCTGACGTATTTTTTCAATTTACCAAAGATAACCAGTCTTTTGTTTTTTTTTCGACGCACACCATACAATCAACTTTTTGCCGAGAACAAAATGGCTGCTGCCCTATGATTGGTCGCCTGAGGTTCAGACAGTGACAGCTAATGTTTCCAATATTAAAGTTTTAAAAAATACCTTTTTCGCCACTAAATAATGCGTTACATAAATGAAATAACATCGATGAAGTAATTTTGAGACCAGTTTTATTTTTTATTTAAAACTATAATATATATTTCAAATGAATTTTCAAGGATTCTACGCACATTTTACAGTGTTAATTGAGCGGATAGCCAATTTTGTTTAATAATAAATATAATACTTTTAATGTTTTTTCAAGTTTAAAATATCAGTGCTGGAAGTTGGACAGACGTTTTTTGTAGGAAGACCAGAAGACACGCCTTTAAAAATGTCGCAATATTTAAAAAACGAGGTATCAACTACCAACAATAACATTTATAATACAATTTACAGAAGGGCTTCTTTGTAATATTCAGTTTTTTATTAATATTTCCCTGACAGTTTTTTAGTAGAAATTAAGGAAAGATGATGGACAAGTAAATTTTCTGAAATGAGCAATTATTTTGATTTTGACCCAGTTAGGATTAGAAAACTCATCTGCAGATAATTCCCGTTCTAAGAAATTAATTAACACACTCACGTCAGGTATATCTGACGGTTTTGATAATGATAATTCGAATCGTTTGCGGGTATACGACGGAATTTTACGTAATAAAATCGTCACCAATAAAAAACTCCATTCCGCTATGGGAAGATGCATAACTTCTAATGCCTTGATGTTTTCTTGATAAACATTAAGTAAATTTCTTAAATTATGACTATTTCTATTATCAGAACAAGGTGCAATGTCTAATATTTTCTCAAGATGTTTAGTGGCAATAGCTCGTTTATTGTCGTAACGCGAAAGCAACATATCTAATGCGACACTATAATTCTCGTCTGTAATCGGAATAGACTTTATTAAATTGTATGGTTCATTTTTCAAGGCCAATAACAAGTACCTAAACTTCTCCGTATCCGAGTAGGCATTCCTGTTGTGCACTAAAGATCGAAATAAATCGTAGAATGAGGGCCAATCCGTGGATTCCCCAGAAAATGTAGGCATTGGAAGGGTAGGCAGTCTACTAGCGCAATTATTATTGTAGTTAGGTATTACAGAATTATTTAATAACGGACTATTTAACGAACTTCTACGTCTATGCTCTTCATCTAGTTGTTTTAATTTGTTCATGTGAACAACTATCGCGTAATAAAAATCGTTAAAATCGTTACGAATCTTTAACTGTTCCTCTTTGTCAAAACTATTAGACTTTATGAGAGATTTTTCGATTTTCGATTGAAGTTTAGAGAATTTCCTCTGTTGCAAGGTTAAATCTTTAATACGCGATCTAAACTGTTCATCATCGGTATCTATGAATCGTAATATACGTTGAAGATCGTCGAGAATTACTTCTCGCTCGAAAATATCTTGTTGAATTTCCGCCATTTTGGGATAGCCAATGACGTATTATAAATAGACGCGTCATACATCAACATCACGTCACTCAAAATCAGCGTAAATACTATCGGTAGCTGGACTGGAACTGCATAAACGTACGAAAAAGGAAAGAAAATTAAATGTCACATAAGGAATTCCTGTTGTTAGAGAGAGATAAATATGTATCTTAGGTTACGTTGTTATTCTTTGGTGCATGCTCATTGGTCGAGCGCGTACAAAAAGAGGCATGTGGGGAAAAATTGACACTCAATTTTCTCGTGTTGAATAGGTAGGTAAGTAGTAGATTTTTGGGTAAAATAATATTATTCTCTATTCTTAAAATTATGAATGCAGTATTTAGCAACAGTAATTATAGTTACTTATTTAATTAATAAAACAAAATGTAATATAAACATAAAAATCTTTATCTATATTAATCAAAGAAATCAAGTAAGAATCTCATACGTATGTTAAATGTCTGTGATGACCTCTTGCTGAGATAGGTACGATTCGAGTATTGGTCTATTATATTGATAATTAGGTTTAATAAAACATATTATTATATTCAAATAATATAATTAATCGAAATAAAAATAATGTAGGTTTTATAAACACTGATGCAAAGTTGCCGATTTTCCTCGCTAGCTGCCATTATGCTGCATCGAAAAAAATTAAATTAAATAAATATTTTTTCTTGATATTTACGCATGAAATGACACTTTTTTATCTTTTACAGTTGCAGTATAATTATTACATTTTCTATACACACAGGACGGCATTTTTTTTCGCTAATAGAGAAAGTTATTACACGCAAGTTATTTCAATTTCACGTACAGCCGCGGCAACGGTTGCTACGCGACTAAATGGATGTCAGGCAATTACCTTGCATTCGTCTAGCCACTACAGAGCGCGGGCAACGTATCTATAGTAGTTTATATTATCATTGGGGATAGCCGCGTGGCGACGTAAAATAAACGACAATTAAATAAAGAAGGGAAACAACACGACACTTTAAACCAGTACGAAATTAAGATCCGCTCGAAGGATCAAAAGTATGTGTAAGAGAAAGGTGTGGATTTGAAATGACTCACCGGTGATCTTCTCTTCCACTGCCTCGCGCTCCTTGGGCTCGGCGGTTTGGTCGATTCGGATGAGGCTAAATCCAGCAGGGAACCTTACACGAACTAATCCACAGGTGCTAGTCTTCCGTACGGTCGATAGTGTGAGTTGCGGAGATAGAAAGCGGGTCTCAACACAACAAAAGTATTTTATTTGATTTTAAAGCGCGGAGCGCGGTTTCGCCGTGTGGGCAAGGATTCGAGAGAGAGGTAGTTCGCGGAATCGCCGCTTGGAGTGCTAGTTGCTAGAGATGGAAATGATTGGTATTTAGAAATCATGATCATATGATCATATGATTTTTTTAATCACAGTGAAATCACCTGCTATTTTTCACACCTGCTATTTTTCCCTATGAATGATTTTCTGCTATTTATCATTGAAAATAACGAAATGAAATGACATAGTAATTGAATAATGAATATGATGTAACAGGACACGTTTGTTGTTACATTAAACTGGTGTAAAATCAACTTGTGTATTATTAGTCAATGAAATTCCCTTCATACTTTAACAGGCTTAGAACTGACAATGTAAAAACTTAAAATCCTTAGGAGGAGACTACGTTTAAAAAATAAAAGCTTTTGGACTTTACATTGGCGTATTTAGAAGTTCATTGATTGATTATTATCTATATACAGCCTTCTAATCAAATATTATTTACATTGGTTTTGTACATATTTACATTTGTTACATTTTTTATTTACAATGGTCATAATTACTATTTAGAAAAACCTTCTTCTGCTATATTAAGACTGAGGATGTCCGCCCGCACAGGTGAAATGTCATTTTATTTCGTTTGTTCCTTCCGCTAAAAATCATATGAAAGGTCAAATAAAATTGAAATTCAATCACGACCTTATAATAATCGACTTAATGTATAATTTAGAATGTAAACATTGATTGCGACGCGGGTCGCAGGTCAATCGGACGCACTACTCGCACGCAGGGATAATGCGTCGGGCGTCCCGCTCACTCCTCGTTGCTCGCGCTCGTAGATTGTCGTGCATCATCGGTGCGCCGCGATCGCTCCGCGCGATTTCATTCGCATATTGGTGACAAATCATTATCGCTGTGATTTCAAATGACAATAGCAGTGATGACATATGAAAACTAAATCATATGATTTTTCACTGCTACCAATGATTTGTTCCATCTCTACTAGTTGCGCGACGTCCGCGTGGCCGTGATTGGCTGCCGAATTCTACCAGTAGCCCATCGGATTGCTAAGCAAGCTTCCGCTCAGACACCAGCGGTCAATCAAACCACACCAATTATCAATACACATACTCGAAAATATAAAGTGTCGTGTGATGAAAAAATCTAATTATTTATGTTTATATTATTATTGTTTCGGGACGGAACACTGATTTTAAAACTTTTTTTTTTTCACTTCTTGTTGCCAAAATATGCCAGTCATCTTGATCAAAGATTATTATGCTTTTGCAAAATGGGTTCAGTAAGCACATTCAGCGACCTTAATAGTTTCATCAATAGACTCTATTACATAAATTGCCCTTTAACTATAAAACTTTTAACACTCAATAAATCTCACGTAATTGTTTTCTCACTTCAACGAGACGAAAATATAGTTGCAGAACTTTAATATGACATTTATTAACCACGGAAGACAATAACTATCCTAAAGAGCAGTAAAACTTTCAGCTAGCAACACGCACAAAGCCAGACTATTTAATTTAACGTCGTTATTAGCCAGTATTTCTTGGCACTTCACGGTGGCGCTGCTCGTTAAGGCAAAAGTCATCAATATGTCAAATCCTGTACATTTACATTAGTTCAATATTTTGCCGTCTGCCAACATATACTGGGAGTTCTATATAACCTAGTCTTGTTATGAAATCCAAATACTTTCCCACACAAGTGGTTAGACGGCGCCAACATCGCACGTAAATGGTTGCAAACGATATTGTCTGTAGACTAAAATAAGAACGCGATCATTAGCCAGCCGGATCTGTTCTAGCCGCGCTTTCAGTTGTCTTTACCGATGTTGTTTCAATAATTATGAATATTTCTCATATTTTCAAATATTTAATGAAAGCGTTGCCAAACAAAAGAATCGATGAGATAAGCTCTGATTAAAAAAGGCGGCGTCTGCATACATTCAGCCTGTCTTGCGCTTTAATTTAAACAGTTTTGAATGGTTGCATAACTTCCTTAATTTATTTGAAGGAAATAAGAATGCAATTAGAATGTTACAGTACCTACGCGTAAAATAATTTTGCCTCTGAAGTAAGGAACAGAATGCTAAAATCCTGTTTCAGAGCGGCAACATTATTTTACGCGTACTGTACAAAAAATTGTAATCATAGTTAATGGAGGCTAAGATGAAAGAGTACAACATTCGAATGCATTCAACTTCCCTAAATGTATTTTTCACCCGCTTGTACTGCGCCCTGGCACTGACCGATTCTTTCCGATAGACAGATGAAAAGATTACCATTGTCAGAGTAAATAGGTACCCAAGACAAATCACAGACAGCAGAATAACCTTTACCGCAACAGCAGCTTCTGAAGGTAGCAACACCCTGACTATTCTGCTGCTATTAGATCACCTTCGTTTTACTGGGAGAGACCTTGTCAACAATGGGCGTTTTTTAATGAAATTACTGTTAAAACATTCGGTACAATTTAAACATCATTACTCTCAATTTTCCTAAATACATACTAATGAGTTTAGATTAACGATACCCCTATGACAGACTCTTTCTCAGAACATTTTCTTAATAAGGATGAGAAGTCATCGACGAGTGGCCGGCCACTTAACAGGCAGCGGTCATTATCGGCCATAATAATAGCTGTTTGTATTCACTGCCTATACGGAGGGCCGCCGGGTGATCACTGCTGCACCGTATACAAAAGAGTCCTTGGAATGATAGATTGATAATGCGAAATGTCAAGGTGTACTTCTTCGAACAAAAAAACTAAAAAAACACGCTTTTGTTAGTGCGCAAAAAGTAAAAACTATGAGGGGTTCCAGTACCTTCTGACTCCATCATGACAACAGTTCGATGGTACCATAATATTATTGTATTGTCATCAGAATCACATACATTTACAATGTTTCACATTGATGCGACGGTTATAAGAGGATGAAAATCGAATTCATTTTTTTTTAATCGAATAATTATTTACCCATCAGGAGGAGCTCGTGGCTAAATAATTACAGCCGCATAGACCGATCTTCCGGGTTAAGCCACGCTTGCCGAGGTTGGTCTGTGGATGGGTGACCATTTACCATAGCGAGTTTCCTCCGTGCCTCGGAAAGCACGTAAAGCCGTTGGTCCCGGCTGTCATTTGTAGATCTTTGACAGTCGTTACTGTTGGTCAGAAGCCAGAAAGTCTGACAATCAGTCTTACCAAGAGTATCGTATTACCCAGTTACTGGGTTGTGGAGGTCTGATAGGCAGTCGCTCCATGTAAAATACTGATATTCAGCTGCATCCGGTTCGACTGGAAGCCGACCCCAACATAGTTGGGAAAAGGCTAGGCAGATGATGATGAATTATTTACCCATCAATAATGCCAAATGGGTAACTAATTTTGCCAACATTTTACCCTAATGCTTATATATTTAATTAATGACCCGCCCCGGCTTCGCTCGGGTGCAATGTATTATAGATCAGAAACCTTCCTCTAGAATCACTCTATCTATTAAAAAAAACCGCATCAATATCCGTTGCGTAGTTTTAAAGATCTAAGCATACATAGTGGCAGACAGACAGCGGGAAGCGACTTTGTTTTATACTATGTAGTGATAAGCGTGTTATTAAAAATAGCAACATTTAATTGTACAAGGGGTGGGTTTAATTGTTAATAGCCTGAGTAAGCCTTTTTTATGTTAGGAAATCCTCATGGAAGCCCTCCACACCCTGGGGAAGGCGCAGTGTTATGTCGGACTCATACCGACTAGAACCGCCATGGTCTTCCTCCGGGGACCTATGGCTGGAGTCGCGGGATTTCCTATTGCCTTCACTGCAACCACGGCAAGCCTGAATCAATATTTCGCAACGCTTCTTTCTCATCATCATATCAGTCCGTAGACACAGCTATACACGTGGCCAATGTCCTCTGATGAATGCAATAAACACCACGTATCGGGACTATTGCTATAATCATGCTTCTCAAGTGTCATGATTCAGAAAGCATAAGGTATAATGCTGCCTATCCGCTTGAAATGTGTGTAGATTGATAAGGGTTACGTGCCTTACGACCCCCTCGATAAGTGATAGAGATAGAGTCGCTTTTTGGCAGAGACTGCTCGTCATAGAAACATAACTGAAAGGATTGCGAATGAAAAACATAGCATAATATAATATCACTAGCTTTTGCGCGCGGCTTCGCTCGCGTTAATTTATAATAAAAAAAAAACTTAACACACTACTAAAGTTTTTAAGCCAATTTTTGATACCTTGGGTTACATTATTGTAATTTATTTGAGGATCCCTATTTTTTTGCTACTAAAATATAGCCTATAGCACTCAGGAATAACGTAGCTTCCAATTGGTGAAAGAATTTTTGAAATCGGATAAGTAGTTTCGGAGATTACCTCCTACATACAAACAAACAAACAAATTCTACCTCTTTATAATATTAGTATGGATGGATAATCAGCTTATTACTGCCCCACTGCTGGGCACGGGTACCTTCTCATAATGAGAAGAGCTTAAAGCCTTGGTCACCACCATGACCTAGTGCAGATTGGCGGACTATACGCACCCTTAAACACATTCAAGTCCATCACACTTTTCGTAGAGTTCATACGCCATCCCGCTATTACATATTGCTAGTGGACCTTCCAGCAGGGTCCTCGGCATTAAGTTTGCGCTAAGAGTGAACCCTCGAGGCGGTGTCCTGGCATTAGGTTAAAAACCTTGAAAAATACGCTACTACGTCGCAAAATAGGTTGCTTGTTCATGACGGTGAATTTTCCAAGAAAAACCTGCATTTAAAATGAGCCCTCCACGAGAGCAGCCGGCATGGCGAATGCGACTACAGGGTGCCCTCCTGGAGGGCATCATGTTAAAAACTTTTCGGAGCGTTCTCAAGTGTGCAGCATTTCTCTAATCAAATTATAACATCGATATGATTATATTGTTCATTTTTCTCAGACAGTCTAACGGAACTGCATTCAAGTGATAACAATATAATCGTGTCAGTGGGCAAGCGTGCGTTTGTGAGGCGAGTTATGAGAATTTATGCTTTCCATATATCCATGCGATCCGTATCGTCATGTAAATCCATGCTAATATGTTCACCTGGCGCCGCGTGACTTGGTACCACTAGTTTTTACTGCGGCGCTACTTAAGAAACGTGGAAGAACAATACGGGGAAGTATCGTGATAGTTGTGTACGCACTGTATGATATATGTATCGGAGATTAACCTCAGGAAGTTCCGCAACCTAAATAGTGCGGGGCAGCCAATTGGACATCTTATTATTAAGGGGCTGTCCATTAATCACGTGAGGCTCGAAAGGGGGGGAGAGGGATAAGATATCACGTGTATTTATTTTTTCGCGATATTTTTCGCGCGACTTCTAAACCGAAAAGCGAATTTTTTATGCCAGTCAAAAACAACCTGCAACCTTTCTGTCTAGACATTTTTATCATGGTCCTTAATTTCAGAATAAAATTAGATTATACTTTATACCTGTATTTAAAGATAATATTCAAAAAATTAGAAGATTCTTTGTAGGTACTAAAAATACACGTGGTTTTGGGTTGGGGAGGGGGTAGTCTTAATCCTCACCACGTATCACCAAGGGGCAGGGGGGGGGGGGGGGTTAAAAAATGCTAAAAAACATCACGTGATTAATGAACGGCCCCTAAGATCGATTGTAGTCGAACGTAGAGAGGGACGTCCTCAGACTAGGTGGAGTGACGATCCTCGCAAGGTGTTTAGTAGCAGCTGTAAGAGAGACCGAGGACCGAGCTCAGTGGCGTGAAATTGGAGAGGTATAATATATGTTTAACACTGGACAGGTTTATCATGATAACCCACGTGCTCTTAACACGAGATGCTGGTTTCTATGTTTTAACTTCGATAATCGGGTATGCTCACTGAAATTCTTTTAAAAAACCGTTTTTTATGCCCGCTACGGTCAGTTTTTTGTTTACGGCAGCCGTAATGTCAGACGAGGATTATAACTTTAGGAACAGGAAGAGCGGGATAGTCTCGATTTCCAAAGAGCTGTCTTAATTGTTACCTCTTTGTTACAGTTGAACGACAGAATGTGTTTTTATTAAATTAAGTAGATATCAGATTAATAGACTGCGGGGGTTGATACTAAAATTTTATTGTTTACGCACGAAAACGACCATAAAACTTTTTGCGGATAACTCAATGTGGTAGCCTTAAGTATAAATAAAGGACCTCCCACAGTGAAGGATTGGCATAACAATAATTTATTATATTTATGATCACGTAATGAGAGCGAATGAAATCTGGGAGGGCATAGCAATGAAATGAGATCAACTTGTTCGGCTCTAAATATATTTACTTACTAACAACTAGCCTTCCGTTATATTACGTATATTTTAACTGGAACTAGTCTCTTTATATTTATACAACTGCTTATTCCGTCAGTGTTAAATTTTCTGCGGTTTTCTGAATTCTGCTACTGAACTAGTTTTTTGACATCACTTATTCTAAGTTTGATTTGCTAATTTCTTTTGTCATCTGTGGTAAACCTAAATACATCATTGCCTTGTTATTTTAAGTGACTCATTTGTCTTGCGAAATTACCTAGATATTAAGCTGAATATGTCGGCAAAAAGTACTAAATCAATTTACATAGCCCAAATGACACTTATCTCCTTGACATTTCCTTAAAAAGCTCCAAGTAGGTGTCCCTAATGTTTGTTTAAACTTTATATTTGTAATATGACTAACAACACGTGCTCAACTCATAAAAACTGTGAAATATAATCGTTGTATCTTGTTACAGATTGTATGCGGTGCAGTGTCTATGAAACTACAACATGTCTGGAAGTAATTTTTGACAATACCATGTCAAAATTAAAAAGTATAAAATGTCAAGAAAAAAATCTAAATTAAAATTTAAAATCTAGTGAAGTGATAGTGAAGTGCTTAACTATGTCCGATATGTCGTTCGATATGTACGAAAACATTACAAATATGGAACAAAACATTACACATTACCCGACAGAGGCCACGATACTGGCTGCAGCGTGTGCCTGCATTTTTAGTGTCGTCGGAGTCGTTGGTAAGTTACCTTTCAATGTTGATTGTTTACCAGTTAATATAGTGTTTACAGTATCGATTTTATAGGCCGTTCGATTAACTGCATGGCCGATGCCCGATGCAACTATTCGAGGAAAGCGTTGAAACACTGTTTGTTTATAGCGACGTCGCGCTCTACAAACAATGTGTCATATCCTAATAAACTACATTTCAAAGTCCTGTATCATTGATATTTCATCAACTTGTTTTCAAAACACTCGAAGTGGTGTTAGTGTTAAATCGATTTCCAGAGATCCATAAAAATCTGCGTATACTGATACATTGTTCAAAACAAATCTGTAACAAAATTTTCAATGTTTATTTGTTATTTTTAGTTCATAGATTGATTATTGTATTATTTCGACGTGGCTAACGCTAATTTCAAAGATGTAGCTCTTATAAACAATACATAAAAGAAAGACTAGTAAACAATGCTCGCAGCTTAATTTCCGTATTAGATACATCTAAAGTTCAAACCGTAAATTAGAACATCACAGCACGTAGTGCTTTACGGATTAGAATTTTAAACTTTACCAACAAAGGTTTAAGTTTGAATTCGGTCGTCGTTTTTTTAAGTAGGCATTTGTTTGCCTCTCGATGTACTTACTATCACTAGAAAGCGTTCAATAATCGGTCACTTAACACGAACGCAACATAAAACGCTAAGTGCCCGTCGTAATCGGACATCAAACGGTTTGTTACACGACTCGATACCTACTCGGGAACGACGCGCTCTCGGACGCCCAGCTGCGTAAACAAACATACTGTGCACATCACTAGCCAGTTGCGTTCGATGCTTGAATTATTATTTTTTAAATATAGATCGAGATGTGGTTCTTTAGTGTAGCGCATCCAAATATAATCTATTAATATTTTAGCATCACAAAATAGCTAGTTATAATATATTTCCGATGTAATTTTGCAACAAGGAACTCTTTCAGTTCGCATTGAAAGGCAAAAAGAAAATGATCAAACGTGTATTTAAATTTTTATTACACTTAATGTTATGACTAGTTTTAAGAAGTAGCATTTGAGTATAGCATATACATTTTATTTCGCGACGAAAAAATAAACATACATTTGGATCATATTATTTTATAAATCATGTTTAAGCTATCTGACAGTCTCGACTGCGTTGTATAAATTAAATTAATGTATAGAGCAATCTTCTCTGAAACGTAAATATGAACTTATGCCGTCCAATTCCTCATATCACATGACATAAAACAGTAATAAAATCTGGTGTGAGGGCTGTTGCCCTTAGAGTGAATGAATGAATGGCTCTATTGACGGAACGTGACTAATCCCTGAAACGCACCACTGGCACTGAATGCTTAGCTGGAAATGCTGGAATTAATTAATATATTTTATTATAAGCGGGTCACATTTTGAATGTAACATTTGTCAATTAAGTCGGATGAATCGAACCGGAGATGAGTTTGAAGACATTAATTAGAATTAGTTTTTATTTTGTTTAGAGGCCAGGGCCGCATTTAGAATCTGTAGACCCCGAGTCTAACTTGGCGAGCCCTGCTTGCAAGGGGAGGGAGGGGAAGTAAATTATCCTGCTATATTACTTCAGAGAGCAATTTTCTAATGCAAAGCCTATCGCAGCCTAATAGATATAAGCCTCCTAAGTTACTTACGCCAGTCGTAAGACCGTCCGAAGTAAGTTTTCCTAAGTAACATAACATCGCAGTAACAAGACGTCGATTGAACAAGGCATCGCAGCATTAAATTTTCGCAGTAAAATCGTTCGCAGTACAGTTTTTCGATGTAACGAAATATCGCAGTAACAAGACGTCGATGTAACAAGGCGTCGCAATATAGAGATGTCGTTGAAAGGTTTTCGAAGAAATAATTCGATGATACGGCTTTCGCACTCAAGTAGGTATTCCATTTGATGGGTTCTGAATCATTAGTGAAAAATATATTGAAATTAAAATGTGTCAATTCGGACACTGTGTCCTAATATATTGTGTCCGAGTCGTCAGCAAGTTCTAATTCCTTATCTTATCCATTCTTGTCACTCCACGCATCCATCTCAACATGCGCATCTCCGCTGCATGCACTCTCCTTTCCGTTCTTTTCCGTAACAAATAACAATATAACCAGGGGACCTACTCCCTAAGTCCGTCAACGAAGTTAGTCGCCCGTCCGAAAGTAGCCCGAAACGTAGGAGTGAACAAAACAAGTGTCAAGTTCAACTTTTCGGACGGGCAAAAACACATCGGTAGTAGGGACAACTGTCAAATTGTGTTGTCATTCATTCTTAGTTCGGGCCCCGAAATAATCGAATGTCCGTAGGTGATCTTGAGTAGGAAACGCTCGTAACTAAGGCCGAAACCACGGACTTCGTGCTTAGGGAGTAGACCCCCTGAGCCCGTGGCCCACGTGCCTTTATAGTAAATACGGAACTGAATATAACAGCTAAATAAACCTGTTTCAATTTCCTCGTCGTAATAGCAAACACTGGACTAGCTAACAAACAGTCATCTAATGATCGTAGCACGTAGGTATACCCATTTGTCACTAGCTTTATTATCGGAGGCAATTAGCCGCGCCGGGGGCCATCCGCACACAATAACACCCCCTATGTATCAACTTATAAATAGAATGCAATAAATACTAGCTTCGTTATTGGATTGGATTAGTTTTACCGTCCTTTGGAAGGCACTATTGATTCCTGAAGAGTTTGGTTTTCATTAAAGTTCCGCTTATCAGTCTACTACTGGATAACATGACATAACATCACGCCTGTATTCCCCGAAGGGTTGGCAGAGGTGTATAGTACACCCTCATTTTGCCCTTATGTTTTAGTTCCATGTAATACGGGACGAGCCTATTGCCATCAACCAGGCATAAATCTAGACTCCGGGCTGCTAGTGAGAAATACCACACAGAAAAACCCAATAACACTGCCGGACATGGGGATCGAACCCTGGACCTCACGCTCAGCAGTCGCGCTTGCGACCGCTAGACTAACGAGGCAGTCAAAATGGGTAAAATTTAGGTAAAAAGCTTTTTTCTGGCATTGACACAGAAAAGAAAAACATTGAATTGGATGTAGTTCTAAGAGCGTGATTTCTACTGGATATAACTGACTAGCTTTCGCCCGCAGCTTCGCTTGCGTGAAATTTTGAACTCGTTAAGTGACGATTTTCCATACAAACTTTCATCCCCTATTTAACTCCCTTAGGGGTTGAATTTCGAAAAATCCCTTCTTAGTGGATGCCTACGTCACAAAAGGAACGTACTGTCAAAATGTCAAGTTTCTAACCCCAGCGGTTTAGGCTGTGCGTTGATAGATCAGTCAGTCAGTCAGCTTCTCCTTTTATAATTATGTATAGATGATAAATCAGTGACGGCCTATTAGTAACGCCTGTCTTCCGTTCAGAAGTGTCTAGGACCGATAACGACCTGCTCCTCTGACTTTTCGAATTTATGTCCGGTTCAGAATTTGGTTATCCCTTGCGTTAACGGTGTAGGAAAACATCGTGATCTTCCTCACCATGTTTTCAGTTTTCCTACACTGTTAACACCTGAACGGGCTCAAAGCTTCGATGGTTTGCATAGTTCTTCAACCCGCACCAGCAGGTTCAGAACCATTTCAATAAGCAATTGTCGACCGATTCGGTTTATCTCGATCCGTCTCCGATTCTCGTCACGAGAGAAAAAGCTTACCGAATGTCTTCGCATTCTAAGATTTATTTTAGATAGATAGATAGGTAAGACATTTAGTTGGTACATAAAAGAAAACACAACACACAAAAGCACAATTACATAAAACATAATACTAGAAATTCTAGAAAATAAATATACAATAAAAGTAAAATACAGAATAGTGTATTTGACTACCATTAAAAATGTACAACAACTTGGTATTATTTTAAAGAAAGTAATTTTAGTACAAGGCGAGATATTTTCTTCGTAGATGTTTTACTATGTTAAAGTTTTAGAGTTTAGACTGTACCTGGAAGTATAATATATTATCGAAAAGAAAGAAAGAAAAATCATTTGTTTTAGACTAACACAGGCAGTTACAGAAGTTGAAAAAAAACAACAAAAGTTTAAACAACCTGCATGCGGCCTAAAAGGCCTCCAATCTCAATATAAGATTGAGAACTTTACAAAAAAAAAAAAATGCCTTTGCGCTAATTTACTCTGATATCACTTATTACCACGGCGACTTCTACCTGCTCAGTGGCTGATTATGGTCATCACTCCAAGTATCATGGTCAAAGTTGCTACTAACATTGTTGTAAAGCCGTATTTCATAATAATGTGACCGCAAACACTAGCCACAATTTTAACCGCAGAAGGATGAGCTATAATTATAACTACTAATCTGTCACGATGACATTGTAAACAACATCGAGCATAATGCAAGGTAGA
This sequence comes from Amphipyra tragopoginis, assembly GCA_905220435.1. Lineage (NCBI taxonomy): Eukaryota > Metazoa > Arthropoda > Insecta > Lepidoptera > Noctuidae > Amphipyra > Amphipyra tragopoginis. The sequence goes on along the minus strand of HG992008.1, from coordinate 24,663,799 downwards.
AGAAAAGCGGAAAGAGGAGAGAGGAAAACCAAGAAGTACTAATAGATATGAGTATCAAGTAGAAATAGAACAGGCGGAGATAGCAAAGTATGGATTGATACATCGAGAAGCGACAAAGTCTTAAAATATGAGATGAGATGGTGTGAAAGAACGAAAAGAAAGATCAAATATGAATTTATTGACTCGCCAATCTCCATACAAAAAAGATAATATTACAAAATAACAAAACCGAGAAAAAGGATTACTATTTCTAGTAGGGCAAACATTCAAACTAGAATATCTTTAATTCGTGACTTCCTCTAGTAGTAAGTCTTAAGAAAAAATTGTTCGGAAATTCAAACGCCATACCTACTTTCACATATTTGCACACGCAAAAAATATGTTAGTAAAAATTTGTATGGGAGTTCGGCATTGTTCTAGATCGTGCATAAGACCGAAAAGATCTAGCCTATTTTAGCGAACTGCTGCAACAGTAAATTGCTGCAAAGCTGGTTTTCAAATAGGACCATCATGCATGATATTTATGATTATTTACGGTTTACTCACGTGCATTTTTCGGGATTGCCCGACTAGTTTCGGACCCAAACGGAACCCTTAATCATGAGCTGAACACTAACTAGTCGGGCAATCCCGAAAAATGCACGTTAGTAAACCGTAAATAATCACAAATATGAATGTCTCTCACGAAAGTTATAATCATGCATGATGCCACGGAGAAATAGATAATTAAAATTAGTAAATGAAAGTAAGTAGTAAATTAGGATGTGAATTACAAAAAGCTATAAAACAATTATTTTAGGCCCAATCCTACCTAGCTTTTCCAGTAGACGAACCGAGAATTAAAACTGCCAATCAACGATATTGCATATCTATGCCAATACATTTTTCTTCCACCCTTATCACTTACCGACAGATAACAAGTATAAATAAACCTGCCACCCATAAGCTGATTAATTACAAAGATTTACGCCGACACTGGCCAGAGGGTAGGCAGATCAATCAAGTTGTCAGTCTATCGCTCGACGGTTGACCGACGACCCAGGGGGACGAGGCTGAGGGAAAATAAACATGTGTGGCATGCGACCGGGTGGAGCATTGTTAGTGTGTTTATTTATTGGTGATTATTGGAAATGTATTTCTATGTGTATTGGTATTGAAATGTCCACAGTCCCTTGAATTAAATACCAAGCATAAACAACGCGTGTTTTGGGAGTCTGCCTATACTTTTCGAGTCATCAGATTTGATTAGAGCTGTAGTTGTACAGTCAGGGAAACGAATTGTTTAGCAAATTAAGACACTACGTAAGTTTGCCGTATTATACCCATTCCATACGACTGATAACGAAAAATAATTGTGATTTTATTACACGGACAATTTTAGTTAGCGGTCAGTTTGCGAAACTATTCCTTTCCGTGACTAAAAGGGTTCAGGCCTTATGCTTTAGTTTCCTAAAAAAGCGGTGCACTTATTACATTATTTATTTGTTAAACAAAATCATACCTATCATGAAACTGTAGTGTTTCGTCCGTTCGATTTCCCGCTCAGGCAAGATACCTACGTTCAAGCGTGGGTTTTGAGAAAAACGCCAAATAAACTACAGCGTACCAAAGTAAAATTCAACGACGAAATAAGGAACATGTACGTACGTTGCAAAGGCAAGCGTCAATGATACTATGCCAAATTTTTACCCTGTGTGTGCGAATTTGACGCGCATTTCGATCATAAGATCAGCACTTAGTTTATGCCTGAACGGTAAACGTTATCCTCTATGATCAATAGCACTGTCATTCTATGCACGCGATCTCTTCATCCTACCGTTCCTCCGCTCCATCCGTTACCGGAACTACGTGTTATGATTGTGATGCACCAGTTCTTTTATAATAGATATGTATGGCACAAGTAACATACATAGACACGGATGTGGTGAGGTTACGGGATTCGGTGAAAATAGAATATATTCTTAGTGCGTTTTATCATATTATAGTTGGAAAAAGGACAGAGGCTCTATCGTTTTCCCAACTGTTTAGGTCAGCAGGCTTACTCCCGACAGCATCGAGTTTTGAATCGAGTCGACTTAGTGTCAATTCTTACTCTTGAAATCGACAAAAGTAAAAACCGACTTCAAAGAAATACTAAAAGGAGTAAAATAATTACCATAATATAAAATTAACAGTTTCAGAAGTCGGTGGCTTCTATTTGCTTCAGTGTAGAGTTGCACCGACTTCTGAAACTGTTAATTTTATATTATGGTAATTATTTTACTCCTTTTAGTATTTCTTTGAAGTCGGTTTTTACTTTTTTTAAAGTTTATTTTTTATTAAATACGTTTTAGTGTCATAATTTTAACCCCCTCCTTCATAACCCTTCTTTTTGGCTTTGACGTAGTCGGGCATAAATAGTCCTTTCAAATGATACCTTACACGATATAATGAAAACATTCCAAAGGGGGAAGGGGAGCGCACCCCCTCCTCTTTTCCAGTAGTCAGTTCCCAACAACAAATATAAACAAAGCAATATTAGTAATTTGAGAATTTTGCTCTGATCCGATGAGGAGTTCCGTTCCATTCTCTGAAGTTCAGTGTCTAATCATAACAAAATTTATATGGGACCAATCGGGAAGTATACCCTTTCAAACGAAAAAGAATTTTTCAAATCGGTTCATAAATGACGGAGATATGAGGTAACAAACAAAAAAAAATACAACCGAATTGAGAACCTCCTCCTTTTTGAAGTCGGTTAAAAACTGCACGACCGTGCTGAGGTTCGATTTAAAACTAACAAATATCAAAAACAGTCGTTAATTTTATTTGAGCCGGTGCACAATTGTGCGCTTTTGTCGATTGATTTCAAGAGTAAGAATTGACACTAAGTCGACTGTCGACTCGATTCAAAACTCGATGCTGTCGAGTAAGCCTGCAGGTCTCAGTCTAACCAGATTCCTGTCTAGTCTTTTCCCAAATTGTTGGTCAGCTTCTAGTCTAACCAGGGGGTGTACTCCCTAAGCACGAAGTCCGTGGTTTCGGCCTTAGTTACGAACGTTTCCTACTCCCTATCACCTACGGACATATGATTATTTCGGGGCCCGAACTAAGAATGAATGACAACACGATTTGACAGTTGCCCCTACTACCGATGTGTTTTTGCCCGTCCGAAAAGTTGAACTTGACACTTGTTTTGTTCACTCCTACGTTTCGGGCTAGTTTCGGACGGGCGACTAACTTCGTTGACGGACTTAGGGAGTAGGCCCCCAGATGCGGCTGAATAAAATACCTAGTATTTTACGCGAAGCGACTGTCATCTGGTATCCACAATTCAATATTAGAAGATATCTTGTAGGTACTTACTATGTTCGATTTTCGACTTTCGTGTACCGTAGTACGGACAACTATGTCCTACGCGCCAAATTCACTAGCAAGTTTTCTTGCGCAAGTTAACTTGCGCAACCGACTTTCACACACACCTGCAGCAAGTTGACTTCTGCAAGTTTTACAAACTGAGCGACAAATCAAATGGAGTGCAATAACTTTCGTACTTAGTATAAACTTCCTAGTGGATTTGGTGGTCTAGCCACGGAATATAGAAGAGGTCTATCTTATATTCTGTGGTCCTAGTTACTTGTATGACAACCAGGACCAACGGCTCATTGGTCTCGGAAGCACGAAGCGAGCTATACTTGAAATTCAAAGAAATGCTGCTGATAACACGCTAATCAAAGATTTCGAATGGCGCTGTCTGTCAGCGAACCAACTTGAATGCGTTGAATGGTATAAATAATTATTGAAATTTATAATACTATAAACGGAAAAAACATTGTACTTAATAAACCTATAGTCTATTAAACACTCCCATCGCAATATACAATATTTTTCATTAAACTTATATCAGCTGGTCCGCTTTGTTAACAAGTACGCGGCTACAATAAGTGGCCCATTGACCGATTGGTCACACGTTTGACGGACACGTTCGCGGTTATCAATACAAACACATTACTGCGTCATCCGTAATCCTTACTTCGAGGATTTATAATTAACGCTTTTAAGCGTCATGCTGTGAACAACTGTTAAGTTTTTATGTGGTCTTAGTACGATTTTGTCGATCGATAGTTCGATACGGAATGTGTCGTGTAGGAAATACGAACGATCTCGTAAAAGGCGATTAGAAAACGACTTTTTTATACAGCCTATGCTGTCCCTCTGCTGGACAAAGACCTCCACTAGTTCTTTCAGGAACACCCCCTTAAACCAGCTAGCCTTAAACCAGGTATGCGTCCAACCAGCTTAACATAGCCCGAGAAAATTTTGTCGTCGAATTATCTCGAGACGATATAATGTACCTATGGTTTATCTCGTCTCGGCGTAAGTTAAAGCGTCGACAAAATTATCTCGTGCTGCGTATGTTAACCCGGCTAGTCATCTCGCCACATCTTTCTGGGTCGGCCTCGGCAACGCCGAAAAAATACCCAATGTTTTCTTCATAAACTCGGAGGAAATGTTAAGATAATAGGCAACTGAATACCTCTGTGCGGTATGAGGATATACTGCGATCACCAAGCCTAGCTAAGCGTGTTTAATATTATTGACACTGACAGTTTTTGTTATCGAGTACCATATCAATATCCATCAACAGCTGTTGTCAATCGATACGGCACTCGGCAACAGGCCATTGACAAAATGAATCGTAAATGTTAATCGAGTAAATCTGTAGACACCATTAGCCGCATAAATGGAACGTACCTGGGGGCCTACTCTAAAAACGAATGTCTAAGTTTCGGATCGTAACGAAACAACGACGAACATCGAACTTATAAACATACGATCATAGTATTGTAAAATAACGAACTACTACATGTCAAATCTAAAAAGGATTTAAGAATAAAAAACAATTAATGTAACTCAAGGGGAGCTCGTGGCTAAATAATTACAGCCGCATAGACCGATTTTCCGGGTTAAGCCACGCTTGCCGAGGTTGGTCTGTGGATGGGTGACCATTTACTATAGCGAGTTTCCTCCGTGCCTCGGAAAGAACGTAAAGCCGTTGGTCCCGGCTGTCATTTGTAGATCTTTGACAGTCATTACTGTTGGTCAGAAGCCAGAAAGTCTGACAACCAGTCTTACCAAGAGTATCGTATTACCCAGTTACTGGGTTGTGGAGGTCTGATAGGCAGTCGCTCCATGTAAAATACTGATATTCAGCTGCATCCGGTTCGACTGGAAGCCGACCCCAACATAGTTGGGAAAAGGCTAGGCAGATTGATTTGATTGATAATGTAACTCAAGGGGATTGATTGGCGCTGAAAGCCGAAATACAAGTTCCTTAGTTCGGCTTCAGATGCCAAAAGTTTTGTGTACATATGCTGTTTTATTAAAGCATTATTTTATAAACTAAAGTAAGTTCTAGTTTTTGGGAAAACTATTAACATTTGGGAGTAGGGTGAACGAAAGACCAAATATCAAAACGCGAAAATCGAATCCATCGCAGATCCGAATCATTTTCGTGGTTTGAAAACGTGATCATGATCACGGTGTACGATCATCAATGAGATCCGTCAGCCGAAACTTTTAGTTCGATTTTTGAAGTAGGCCCCTTGTTCCGTTGTTAGTATTTGACATTGTGACGTGTGTTTCGTGGCGAGTGGCGACCTTAGCTTCGGCTACCTGGAAATGATACATAACTACGTAAGATCACATTAATCATAAGGATGGGTCATCAAGGGATGAGTTCAGCAGAATTGTATTGAGCGCTAAAACACTTCTGTGACGTTTCACATAAACTTTGAAGGTCATAAGAGTGAATACTATCTATCTAGCTACATTTATATCTTTTTCACGTAACCTATCTATCTACCTAGCCATTTGCTGTTCAATGTTGACAAGACTTCTCCTCAAAGCGGAGCTCTTATTAGTCAGCAAGAATATATGCAGATGAGCCAGCACCTTACCTTAGATGACTTTCACTAAGCAATTACAAGAAAAATGCGAGGCATCAACAGATTTTATTCTGGTTTTCTTTTATACTCTCATATCATGAGAAAATGTTATTTGAGCGAGTGTAATTAAAATGTTATATTTACATAATAGGCATGTTGACAGCATCAATAAATTGCAAATCTAATTAGTCCGCCAGTTAGAGTTTTGAAAAATAATGGACACGTATTTTTTCTTTTGTTAAATCTATGAATATTTGGAAAGATAAAACGCATCAAAACTCGAGAGTGGGGGCTTGTGACGTCACAAGCTAGTAAAAATTGTACTTGCTTGTGACGTTTTGCCAATTTTAAAAGTGTCGTATTTTCGTCAATTTTGGTTTACGTAACAAAAGAAAAAATACGGGTCAAATATTTTTTGATGATCTAACTGACGGACTAATTAGATTTTTTCAGTCAAATACCCTATAAGTATGTAAAATACATATAAAATGATCAGAATTTGATTATCACTTGCGTTAACGGTGAAGGAAAACATCGTGAGGAAACGTGCATACCTGAGAGGGTTCCGTAAAATTCTCGATGGTGTGTGCAGAGTCGGACTGGCCATAGAGTTGGAGTGGCATTTGTCACCCGGGCCCGAGCGTGCGCGGGCCCCCCTCCCGGCTGGAAACCCGTGTAGGCGTAGTGAACAACCTCCTCTTTTAGAAAAAAAAAATGACTGTCTAGTTTTAGTTATATTATAAGTTATAACTAATTGGAACTTTTTTTCATAAAAATGTATGTCTTTGAAAATAAACACTTCCAAAAACTCTTGCCTATTTGATTATTATTGTCACTTAGTTTGTTGGTTGACATGAAGGTGGTATGATCTGCGCTGATTCTGGTACAATTCCGTAGGTACATCGCGGCCGATCGCAGCCGCATGCGATAGATCGTGTGCGGCTGACGTGCGCGTCTAATGCGTCAATAGTCGTGTCTATAATATACTGACTAATCTATCGTTAGCCGCACGCGTCTGTCGCACACTTCGGAAGCGGTGCCATACATTTCTATATAAACTATATGTCAGTGGTGTCTTCAATAAACTCAGTTGTGGAGTAGTAGCATTTATAAATTAAAAATTGCTTCAGTTTCTTTTTGAACGCATTATTATTAAGATTCTTTATTTGTCGTGGAATTTTATTGAAAATAACTGGAGCCATTCGATAAATACTTTTACGTAGAAGTAGGGCTGTTTTACTGCGATCAACACAAAGAATGGTCGAATCCCTTTTTCTTAACCGTGGATCAGCTGGGGCTCTTATTTTGAAAAGCTGTGGGTTTGTCTTAATAAACACTGCCACCTCAAAGATGTATAATGACGGCAATGTTAGGAGCTTCAAGGATTTAAAATATGGCTTGCAGCTGTCCCTTGAGTGTTTATTACATACTTATAGCGCGTAGGTACGCATTTTTTTGTGCAATGAAAGCGTAATTCTTGTCCGTCGAGTTACCCCAGAAAATGACTCCATATCTTAGAGCTGATTCTACGTAGCTATGGTAGGCAATAAGCACTGCGTCACGGTTCACAAATTTGGACAGCTTATAAAGAGCAAAAGCAAAACTGTTAAGTTTTTTACAAATTTCTTCAACATGCGGTTTCCACGTAAGTTGACTGTCTATCACTAACCCTAAAAACTTTGTTTTATGAGGAACTTAAACGAGGTAACTCACGAGTGAGGGGCACATTACTACTTGGATCGTAAGACTGAACGTCTTTACGATACCATGACATGTGACGAACGTAAATCATACAAATGTGATGTATTGCGTGAGATCCGATGACCTATGGCCTCTACCACACTGCAGGTCCTCAAAACTGTCTACATCTATGACGCAACTGTCATGTGTAGGAAAAGCTAAATTGAATTGTAGGTACGTCAATCTCGCCAATCAATCTCGCCTACTATCGTTGTGTCTAGGAGGAACATAAGCCTCTCCAAAGTTATGGCACAAAACACGGTTCTATAAGCTCTACCGCATCCAATCTACCAGCTGCCTTATTCAGGTAGTCAATTTAAAACGTGACGAAAAACTAGAGACCAAATTGCACTAACAAAACTGTTTAAAATTGCTATCGTAACGCAGCTGAACCTAGGGCGTTGAGCGTTATCTTTACAAGAAACAAATCAAATAGCCATGGTTTAGTTGCAGTAGTGTCTTCAAGTCACGAGTGAATCGGTTTCTTCTGGGCAAGAGTGCTCCATCGTAGACCGCATCATCGCTTAACATCAGGCGAGATGGCGGCCAAACGCAGGCCTAGTAACAAATAAAAAAAAAAGTACGATTGCCATTTTTTTTGTAATTTTGTTTGAAGAATTGACCTCCACCTGCCTTATTTAGCTCAAAACGTGATGAAGAACTAAACAGAAGACAGGATCTTCATCATCAGGAAGATCTTCATCAAAAAAATGTGTTTTTCTGTGTAATAATAGAAATATTTTTTTTATTTAGATTACAGTGTAAAAACGCGAGCTTTAACTAAAAATAGACTGGTGCTAATAAAGGGTTACTGGCACTTACTGGTATGTCTCGTCCAACGGCTCGTTAAAGTGTAAACGGTCCCTCGTAAACATCGAGTCTAAAATAATAGCGAGTCGATTTAAATCCGTTAAGTGGGGCCACTCGATCGTATTGCGTTTGAGAGGCATGCCAATCAATCGAATCGTTTTATTTATACTCGGAGTCTGGGTACATCACTAGCTAATTCATTAGGAATAATTCACTTTTGGAAGTTGAAGTAATGTTTCAGAAAAAGTATAATTGGTAATGAAATTCGTAAGCATATTAGAACGGTCAGCACTAGTCAGCAGCATCCTGCGATCAGTGATAATTATTACAGACTAGCTTTCGCCCGCAGCTTCGCTTGCGTGAAATTTTGGACCCGTTAAGTGACGATTTTCCATACAAACTTTCATCCCCTATTTGACTCCCTTAGGGGTTGAATTTCGAAAAATCCCTTCTTAGTGGATGCCTACGTTACAAAAGGAACCTACTGTCAAAATTTCAACTTTCTAACCCGGGCGGTTTAGGCTGTGCGTTGATAGATCAGTCAGTCAGTCAGTCAGCTTCTCCTTTTGTATGTATGTATAGATAGATATAATATTAAAATTGCTTTAGCTTACAGGTGATGGTTATAAGCATATTTATGAAGAGCTATTTAATTGTTCGAGACAAGCCAAAAAAATAAAAAACTTAACATAAACCTATACTGCCCCTCCTGAAAAGTCGAATTTAGGTGTACGGTTTAATTTGTCATCATCATTCATCACCATTTGTTTTCTTGCATCTTTTTTTTGGTATTATTAGGTAGTATTATAATATAGAATACTGTTAAGAAGTAGAAACAAGGCGCTCCAAGACCAATCCATTTCCTAACAGTAGACATAGAAAAATTGTTACTCATTAAATCCCATTATTGAAATTCAAGTAACTACATCTCTAAGTATAACAGAACTGGAAACCAACCCCAAGATACTTCGAAAAAGGCAAAGATAATGACAATAAAACTCCAAATGCTTTCGACTTTTCAATCGATCAATCAATAAATTGAAAGGTGGACTTTAAGCTCTGAAACATGGATTTTACTCTCTGAACTTCTGAAGGACTTGAAACACCCGACATTTGTAACGGTACAACACTTCACATAACTATGTTAAGTGGTTAAGGACGAAGGTGTTGAGTGAAGAAGAATAAATGCTTAAAAGGTAAGCTTGAAACTATGTGTCACGATCGGGATTCATATGAGCAATGCGTCAGGACTCAGGAAATGTATAAGATAAAATAAATAGTAAATTCTCGTTCAAACGCAAAGTTAAGGAATACTACTTGAAGTCGCTGCACTCCTAATTCTCACTCTTTGTATATTTTAACATGTATATTTTGTCATTATTTAAAAGTATTTTATGATAATTTATATCTATCTTACGAAACACTCGGGCCGTGGGGTCCGAGTGCCCAAATTTTATACAAAGATCTTGCAAGGCGGCTGGTCGACACGACCCGTGACCCGAAGGCTGGCCTCTACCTTGGTCAAAGGATAAGCATTGCCATACAACGTGGCAATGCTGCCAGCCTTCTGGGCACGTTACCAGTCGACAGCGATGCGGAGGAATATTTTGACGCACTGTTTTAGTTTATAGTTTTATTAGGTTTTTTTTTTTTTTGTAAGTATATACTTTTATTTGTAATTATGTAAATATTGTTTGTGTAAATATAAGAATAATGGAATTGTATATATGTATTATGTAAAAGAAATCTTATGAATTTAGTATTCTGAGAACAAAATTGACAAATTATCTTGTTTTTTTTGTATCTACAAAGGTTGACTGGTAGAGAATGCCTAATGGCATTAAGTCCGCCTTAAATACCACCATAGCGCATAGAAGTATAAATAAATAAAAAAGTGGTACTTTTCTAGTCTTCTTCCATCTAGTCTTTTCCCAACTGTGTTGGGGCCAGCAGCGGTGCAGACCGGTATTGCCGATATCCTAAGGTTGTCAGTCTTTCGGGCTTCTGACTACCGTAACGACTGTCATAGGTACTCGTATGACACCCGGGACCGACGCGCGACGGTTTAACCTGCTATCCGAGGCACGGAAGGGTGAGATGTGTAACGAACGGTCTGACCGCGGCAAGTGCAGGGCATAATTCTCCTAAAATAAATCTTGATAAATCACAACCGAACCAAGGCGGAACCTTTCATTCAGACAGTTCTCAATTTCAAAAGCTATCAAATTGTTTGACACAAAAAACAAAATCAATCATTTTGAAAGTTTTCGAAAACAAAAACTGACTGACGGTTGTGGTTCGATTGCGTTTGGTAACAATTTATTTTAGGAGAATTGGGTCCCAGCTTAACCTCACAAGTCGTATCATCCGTGCAGTTGTTATTTAGCCACGAGCCATTTCCTTAGATACTTTTCTAATGAATTCCGATACTGTTCTCAATACTCACTATTACCGTTATGGGTTTTAATCACTATAAAATGTGATGTTAGTTTTAATAATGTGCGTTTTATGAATAACTAGAGGTCGCCAGCGGCTTCGCCCGCGTGGTTATCGTTTATCGCGTATTCCGCGTTTTTCTCCACTATAATATGCATGTATTATACACATAAACCTTCCTCTTGAATCACTCTATCTACTAAAAAAAACCGCATCAAAATCCGTTGCGTAGTTTTAAAGATCTAAGCATACATAGAGACAGACAGCGGGAAGCGACTTTGTTTTATTAGTATAAATACATAAAAAATATTAGTATAAATTACATAGTTGTAGTGAAGAAAATGCGATTTAATAAAAACTTTGTTACACGCATCTCCAGCGATTCTTTGCTAAACATCAACAATATTTATGCACTAACAAAACTTCATACAACGCAATCGATCCCGGTTCACTTGTTGATAATCTGAATTATAATGCGCTGACAGCCACTTCCTTTTTTGTCTGGCTTGATTTAAGCTTGGCGAACACGAGGTGAGTAAGCAAGTCACTTGCATAACACGTAAAATTATGCATCTTACTCGAGACCAAAATGCCAATAAAATTCTAAAAAAGTCAAAAGGCCGTCACGTCGCATAGTTCAGCTGCGGTTCAATTACGATTTTAAACAATTTTGTTACTAGAATTGGCCTCTACTTTGATTCGCTTGCTTTGATAATATACTGGTTTGATCACTATACTCGTGTTTAGACAGGCTGACCTAATGTGCTTTTAGTTTTTAATGTCGTACCGTAGAAAACGGAATGATCCCAATAGGTACAGTTATCACATTTTTAAACGTTGAGCTGTCGCCATTATCCTCGATTTACCTGCTTTATACCTACTTCTTCCAAGCGATTATAATACGAGTTTGCATATGACTTAATCGAGGATAGTGGGAAGTAGCTCAACGATTAATGTGCCTTAATGGTACGGAAACCAACAAAGGTTTTTTTACAAAAAGCTATGCAGAAATGAATGTATATATTGCAAATTGTTTGTTAATACAATCAGCTACAATTCGGGGTTGTCTACGTGACTGGGAGAGCCGCACTACATTTACATTCGTTTTTCTCGTATATTTTGCAAAGAAGCCGGTACATTTGATACATTTCGCGCATGTTCCCGCGTTAATTCCAGTGTTTTACCGTGCATTTTTTGTACGATTGATGAGTACAGTGATTGATTTAACAATCAACAACGTAATGTGTAATGTAGCATATTTTTTACACGCGGGTGCATGAAAATGGATGCAGCTAGTTATTTGGTTGTTTTAGGTTATTTTTGGACGAAAAGATGCGTTTTTTAGGTGTACCCTTTTTTTTTACTGTGACTATTTTATTACAATACATATTCATTCTTGGCACAATTATTTCTAGTTTATTGATCTGGATCAACGACCGGAAAAATTGGCTGACTTTTTTTCTTTTATTTTGGTGTTGCTGACATGATAAAACAATCTCTTATTTATTTTACGTTTCATTTTATATGTATGGTCCTATATTTACACATGGTTTATCCTCCATTCACTTAAGTTTTTCAAATTCCAGGTAACCTAGTAACAACAGTGGCACTCCTGATGCACCCGAAGCTCCGCGGCCACGTGACCACCATGTTCGTGCTCTCGCTCTGCGTGTCGGACCTGCTGTTCTGCTCCATCAATCTGCCGCTCACCGCCAACCGCTACATCAAGCAGCACTGGGGCCTCGGACCCAGTCTCTGCCAGATGTTTGCCTTCGTGTTCTACGGGAATGAGGCCGTCTCGCTGTTGTCTATGGTTGCTATTACTATAAACAGGTAAGATTTGATTAATTAGTTTGTAAATTGTCTTGTTGGTCACCAACAAGACTATTAAAGCAACTGTGTGTTTGTTTTTAAACATTCTTAGGGAATTTGCCACAATACATCTCAGATGTATGTGTGAGTTTGATGTATTGGACTCTAGAGATTGCCCCAATCGATGATTTCGAACTAAACTAGTGTTAATATACTGGTAACTTATACTTTATACTTATGTATATCTCGTACGAAAAATATAAAGTCGAACTTACGCACAATATTGTGGTGAATTGAGTAAGATATTTGAGTGTAGACTTACTACGCAAACAGGAACTATTAATTATTTATTACCTACGTATATTCATGATAAAAACACGTGCTGACAAATATATCTTCTGAGTTTTTCCCTGTGAAGTGGTCTGCCACATTGAATGAATATCCCAACGAGAATATCCCATAGAGGCCTCCTCTACCTATACTATGGAAAATTTACTACGTGTGAACAACCACTACAGAAAATGTCTGTGACTGCCGTGGAAAAATACCAGCGTCTAACTTTATATTGTTTCACTAGAATATGTACTTTAGTAGACGGCCACTGATATTTCCCGAATAGATTTTCTACGTGGGCATCGTAAAAAATACATTTAGTGGTAGCGTGAAACAGATTATAAATGTCGACGGGTTATTTATCACGCCATCCCACCACTCAGCCGTGTACAGTTGTAAAACAAACCTCTTTACTGACGCCGGGGAAAAAAATACTCCTCATTCACGCCTCTATTTATAGGAGCCGGCTAGAAGTGATAGCGCGCTCGAGATTGACCTACTGCAGAATTCACGTGAACCGATAAAATCGTTCTAAAATTCTTCTTTTATTTTATTTTTTGTGGGATACGAAAGAGATTTTAGCTTTTTTTCTCACAATCCATCAATTTTATGTTTTTATAATCAGCCTGTCTCAATTGCACAAACGTTTGAAGAAAATGTATGACGTGGGTGCTGCAGCATACACACAATAGATACAGACGACGAGCAGTGTACTCAAAACGTCAGTTTCGTTTCGATAAAGTTGTTTATGCAATTACTTCCCAAGAAATTGAAACAATAAGACAATTTTACACAGCACAAGCACACAATATCCCATTGTAGTCATTTTGAAACCAATATATTCGGTTCGTCGACCCGCCCTCAGATTAAACCATTACCATAATACTGGTGCATTAATATTAATGCGTGGTAACCAATTTAAACTGTCCCCGAGTGTACGTGCGCGATGCATAGGCTCTGCGTTCACCTTCGCTGCAACGAACATGAAATTATTTTTATTACCTAGTTTCTATGTTGTAAAGTTTAGTTAGTTTTAGGGAGAAAACGTGTGAACGAGTTACAGAGAATAAAATATATAATCATTCTTAGTAACTCCTTCATTTCTCTTAATTCTTTGCTAGGCGCGTAAGGACGAGAATACAGGGGCCTAATTCTCCTAAAATAAATCTTGATAAATCACAACCGAACCAAGGCCGAACCGTTCATTCAGACAGTTCTCAATTTCAAAAGCTGTCGAATTGTTTGACACAAAAAACAAAATCAATCATTTTGAAAGTTTTCGAAAACAAAAACTGACTGACGGTTGTGGTTCGATTGCGTTTGGCAACAATTTATTTTAGGAGAATTGGGCCCCAGATATTCGGATGCATATTTATTTACCTAAAGTTAATTTTTAGCTACAAAAGTATGGAAGCGGCTTCTTATATGGCTCGGCTCCCGGTGCAAATATGTGTGTATGTAGAGTGTAAGAAGAAGAATGGTGTGTGTTAGACAAACCAAAAAAAAAAAACATAAATTAAAATAATTGTCCCGGAACCGCAGAATTTTTCGATACAAAAGCGCGTTCCATAATAGCCAATAGGTGAATGCATCCGAATCCAATCTCTAAGCATGACAGTTGATGTGTCAAAAACAATGTTCATTGCGTGATACATAGTTGCGGATTGTGGAGAAGTCGGATTGATATTACATGCGTTGCTTTGTAAATTGTTGACCTGTCAAAATAATAGCGATTACGAGTATGTTGCGCAATTAAAATGCTGAATAACGAAAATCAGAAACTATTTAACACTAAATGAGACGAACTAACAATCCTGCATGGGTGACGATGGGTGTTAACAGTTAATACAATATGAGGGTCCCCTACAATTTAAATACGAGGGTGTTAATGTCAATGGAAACATTTCTATTTAATATGGAACCCTATGTTACCCACCGATTTATTGCCGTGGACAAAATTATTGTATTCAAAGGTTTTATTGCTTTTAATCTTCATTGTAATATCCCGTAAACGTCCAATAACCGCTACAACGACCTTTCAGACTTTGCTATTGCTATAGCCAAGAATAGACAACATTATTACAAGCCAAGGTGATTAGAGGGGTATAGGGGAATTCCTCTATATCTCTGTTATTTGAATTCGCGTGCTCTATCTTAGACCCTGTCTACGCTTACGATCTGCAGGCGTAGCATGACCACCATAGACAACGATTTTATCGACTGAAAAATAGACCAAGTGACATATTGCCATTGTGAATCTGTCATTTTGTCTATTCTTCCGTCGACAAAACCCTTGTCTATGACGCCTACAGGTGCGAATAGGGATCAAACAGCCGAGACGAAAAAAAAAAAACTGATTCCTTTAGGGGGTGCATGAAAAGAACCTCCACTCCTGACGATACTTAAATACGTCCGGCGCACCCTGCGCAGTAAGCCTCGCTACCAACCTTGCTGACTGGCTAATCTTTTCACCACAGCATGAGCTGTTTTTGTATAGCTCGTGCTAACACGAGAGAAGAAGAAGATTCCTTTATTCAAGAAGATGGGCAGCTTCCTCCTATCTGCTAATAATAACACACTCAGATCGCCAATCCGTCTGCTAAGAGTGGTGATTTACCAAAACCCCTAGGTACATATATCGGATGTAAAAAGACCCTTAACGATAACGAAAACCACATATTCTACCCATCATTGGGATCATTTTTTTCTACCAGACCATACCTGGGAAACTATTGGTTTTGGAGATATTGAAGGTCAAAGTATACTTTTTTTTTTTGTTTTTTCCAAAAACGTAAGTATTCTAAGTGAAAATACTAAACTTTCTTCCAAACAACCTTATCAAAATTTTCAATTTTTCCTCACAAATTACACATTTGAAGTTACAAAAACGCAACGAATATCAAACGCACACGACCACCTTGGCTCAGCTGTGTGGCCGCTGCACGCATGCAAACGCGCTGCATCGCCACAACCGCACATTGCGCGCTACAAAAAAAAGCGTATTTTTTATGCCAAAAATAAAAGTCGTTTGCCAGCAATTATTTTTGGTCAATGTAGTTTAGTTTGATGTACAGAGTGCGTAGATTTCGGCTATGTGATGGGTCTTTGTACACCCTGTATATTCTTCTTCTTCTCTCGTGTCCGCACGAGCTATAGGCATACTTGTACTATTTATTCTGTGCTATAGGTACGAGAATAGTTCATGATGTGGTGAAAAGATTACCCAGTCAGCGAGGTGGGTAGCGGGGGTCGGGACTGACTGCCTCATGCCTAGGGTGCGCCGGACGTACGTATCGTCACTCGTGGAAGTTACTTCTATGATAACTTTTTATTTGTGCCAAGAAAATGGATTTAAGATGCGTGCGACACATATAAAATAATCCATTAGCAGTATCGGCTAGTCCCTTCCTTATACTCAACTTTTATGACTATAGTCGTAATAAACAGCTAATCTAATCCATTATAGGTACTTATGATGCGTTTCCCTTATGCTTAGATATTAGAGTACCGTATTAAATCATTATTAATCTATGTTGAAGCGCTAAATGCACTGGCAAGTTTAGTTGTAGGTCAGCTTCTGCAACTTACTTTTAACTGTATAAACACGCCAGTAAGTCGACTTCTAGAAGTATTACGAACTAAGCTAGCACTCGCTGCAATCCCTTGCTAGGATTTGGCGTTTAAGTTTTTAACAAAACTTGCTTTTGTGCAAACAGAAAAAGAAGCACTTGCTCCGATAACTTGCGCAATTAAACTTACTAGTGGATTCAGCGATTCAGCTTGAACGTGAAATGTCCATATCCCAGCTCTGTTCCTTAAAGCGCAAACTTTTATGAATGTACTGAATTAATTGCTGATTCCTTTGATTTACCGAGGGTTATTGGTTAAAATGAAGACCCTTGTATCCTTACCAATAATGAAGCGAAGACCTAAGAGGCTTTGCATAGTAGAACCTCCCATAGCTATCACGTGTAAAATTTGCTTACGAGTCCATTTATATCCAGTTTGCCAATAAAAAATGCTACCATTGCTGCATTCATTTTTGTGTATAGGAACCGGGCATTAGCCATTCCTATCTCTGACGCAAACTCATTCATTTCATAAAGGAATTTGTTATAATATTCATGAAGTTTCCGTTTTCCCATTTAGATTTTTATAATAATAACAATACCAGCCTGTAATCGTCCTCCTGTACGTCAAAGGTCTTTTTTCTCATAAAACGAAGGAACAAGCAGTAAGTCCAGGTTTCCTCGCGATGATTTCCTTGAAAATTACTCACTAATGGTCACTTAATCACTGCCGCAATTATAACACGAAGTGAAAATATTTTAGAAACAGATTTCCCGCCATTGATGCGTTCAAATAATTCACAGAGAATGTAATAGAAACTTCTTTACGAGATAACTTATAATTATGGTCAGCCGTGCGTGTATATTTAGTAAAACTCTGTGATTAGTTCTACTGATACATCATTCATAGGAACAGTTTTGTGTAGAGAGATTATAGAAACCAGCATTCTAACTGCGCAACACAATCGTCATCGCTATGGCTTTGATTTTGACAATACAACAATATTCACTGCGTGGTACAGCCGTGGACTTGAAGTGTTTACCAGATTTCAAATTCGATTAATTCTGAATGCTGTAATCCTCAATCTAGGTGTCCCAAACTCAAAATTTAGTAGACCTTTGATTTGCAGAGACTTGCGAGTAAATCTGATGTAACTTGGTACTCTGCAAGTCTGCACATCAGGTGAATTTATTTACCAAAGGATATAAATTCAGCTGAATAGTTCCAAAATATGGAGTGCAAACTGGGCAAATGGGCCCCTCCCGCCTTACTTTAAAAGATTGTAATTTTTAAACATTGATTAAATTATACCTGTCCTTATCATTTGTATGCCAATGAACAGAGATGGCAGTAGACTTAAAAGCCATTTTATTTAAACAACCTTTACTCATCGTTTTTAAGTAAGGGTGATAAAGTTATATTCAAAAATCAAAATCCTCTGCTTATTTCTGGTCAATCAATTTAATTTTGTTGTGATTTTCAGTCGTTATTTGTAAGATGACAACAATAAACAGCGAGGTACTACTTTAAGCTCATAACTCTATTTGAGCTAGATACGAAACAAACGGAATATCACTACATAAACTCGCGAAACTCGTAAAAGTCACCTGAAATGAGTTACTACGGGCTTTGTAGTGACGCAGGCGCACGCGATGCGCCATTGAGTTGTTAGTACCTACTGCAGTAATTCACACTCCAAACTATTAGGAAACATCATGACAAGATGTAAACATGGCCCCGTCCTCTCTTGACCGCATTCAAGATTAGTCGGAAATGGGGTCTACCCCACTTAGTGTGGGATTCGGGCAGGGATATAATGGTGACCCGTCGCTCGACCAGTAACAGGCCCGAGAAGGCGGCGCGCATGAGTTCCGTGCGCGCCTCTCAGGAGGACGTGGGACAAGGCCCCACAGAAGGAACTGAGGGGTGTCGGGGTTGCGGTGCATGCAGGGGGTCAACTCCCTAAGCACGAAGTCCGTGTTTTCGACCTTAGTTACGAGCGTTTCCTATTCCCTATCACCTACGGACATAACCGACTAAGAATGAATAACAACACGATTTGACAGTAATCGTCGGCGTAGTGCGAGAACTAAATAACTGACAAATTCAAAGTTCCGAGTAAATCGCGTTTTAAATTGATAGTTTATGCATGAAAATAAATAAGTTTGTTTTTGCCCTACGTAAGATTAAAGATGTCACATCCAGGCTAGCTTCCATAATGGTCTACCATGCCTACATTTGTTCGGTAATACGTTACGGCATAGTTGTCTGGGGAAACTCATCTGAAATTATGAGAGTTTTCATAGCGCAAAAGAAATGCATTCGTGCATTGTTCGGCATGGAATGGTCTGAGTCCTGTAAACCGGTCTTCAAATTGAATAATCTTTTAACTGTTCCCAGCATTTATATAATTATTAGGTCGCTAAATTAGTAAAGTACCACAGTTATCATTTTTGAATACAACATCAACACCCATAAGCGACAAGTAACCCATTTATCGTATTGCTTCCTGTTGTATAAAGAGGTGCAGCGGTGGGACTGCCACCGCTGCACCTCTTTATACAACAGGAAGCAGCGGTGGCAGCAATACGCCTGAAAACACTGAACCTCTGGAGCAAAGGTAACACACAACACACCTCGTTGCTAGAGGAACTCGCTAGCGAGTTCCCTCTTATAAGAGCTATAAACGACCGGATACCCAAACAATTCATTTTTGACAAAAAATACAAAATCCAACTGTACGAAGATCACCGATGCGAAGGTTTATGTCCCGCGGAGCTGCGGATCTTCACGGATGGATCCAAAACAGGTACAGGCACAGGTGCCGGGGTCTTCTCAGAAGACCTCAACGTACACATAGCCACACCATTGGGGGCTCATAACACGGTCTTCCAGGCTGAGTGTTTGGGTATCTCCCTAGCTGCGTCAGCAATCATGGCCAGGAAGGTTGAGGGCCACTCAATCCGAATACTCTCGGACAGCATGGCAGTCCTGCAAGCACTAAGCAGCCACACAGTTAATTCTGGGCTGGTACACGAGTGTCACCAAACTCTGAACCAGGTGGGTAACCTCAATAATATAACCATTCAATGGATCAAAGGACACAGCGGTTCCCGAGGCAATGATGCAGCAGATGAGCTCGCCAGAAGGGGATCGAGCATGGATGCGGTGGGTCCCGAACCCATAGTACCACTCCCCTTCGGATACCTACGCACCCTGGTAAGGAAACGCACCAGAGACCAACACAACGAGTTATGGATAAACCATGGCGAGTGCAGGCAAGCCAGGGAGGCGCTTCCCGCCATTGACGGTCGACTCACTAAAAAAGCCCTCCGGCTGTCAAAGCTACAACTGCGGACAGTCACAGCGGCCATCACTGGCCATGGTTCATTTAACAAACACCTCTTTGTCATTGGAGTTACAGACAGCCCACTGTGCAGAGCATGCATGGAGGAGGACGAGACGGCAGCCCACGTGCTACTAAACTGCCCTGAGGTCGCCACATACAGGGCCAAGTACTTCGGAAACCCAGGTACTCTCCGAGAGATCACCAGTAACATCAAGGGTGTGCTGGCCTTCTTCGAGGAGTTAGGGTGGATCGAGTAACCATACTTACCACCCATCACGCAAAATACGCGCTTAGACGTGGAGTTGCGGATACCAGCCCGTTATACCTTATACCTTAACCCATTTATCTTTGAGAATGCCCGTGCCAAAGTTAGAAATTTTTAGAAGAAGTTGTGTCTATATGGCACCACTTATTTTTAACTCTTTGCCCAAGGGGATGGAAGAATTATTACCTTATAAAAATTTTGTTGTGCACTGCGAAAGTGGTTAATACAAGAAAGCTTTATTTCTTAAAAAATAGTTCTTGCCGCTACTGCACTTATTAAGAGACATTGTATCATGCTGTTAGATAAATTATGTAATGTAACGTTTAATTCTATTTTTTTTGAAATTCTAAATTCATTTGACATGTGCTACATGTGTAACTTAATTTAATATTTGCATGCCTTAGATATTACTGGTGAATTAAGTCTTGGTCTATATTTTATGTAACAACTTGTGTACCATATTTCAAGCAAATAAATAAATAAAGATATAAAATAAAAAAACTTTTCTTGTAATAAAAATTTATACGTCGCTATTTTTATATGTTGTATATCTTTATCATTTTCATCTTTTAGGATAATTTTCCAATCGCTAACAGTTACCGTCAATAAGAAAAAAAAAAACAAGCTATCCAATTTTCCGACTACATAACTTTCCGAATATTTTGTAATTAGTTACTTTTTCCTGTCAGTTGTTTACTTCTCCCACTCCTACTTTACTTTTCAGTCTAATCAGCCCCCGGAATTAGAATGATTCGTTAAATCAGTTGTCCGATTTTGTTTGATCTCGTTACGAGAGTCGTAGACAAATACACAAAACAATATAGCAAACCATTGACAACTGACATAGTGAAACGTTTTGAATCAGGGGGCTGCGGCTAAATATCAGTTCCTATATTATACAAGGTTAGTAGGAAATGGGGTACTAATCCGCAGGTCTAATTCGTGACCCCAAGTATGACCTAAAATGTAAACACAGCTGATCTTAGACATAGCTAACCTAAATCAGAATTAGATAACTTACTTTTAATTAATTTTTGTCATCTCGGACAAGAGCTCAAAAGTACGATTACACAACAACATTATTCCATTTGATGATAGACATTTTTAATTGACTGATTATAGCTCCATCCATTCAATCTTCTCTCGTCGGCCCACCCGCAACCGTCCTCAGCTGAGCTGGACCTTCCAAAGACCGCTTCTACATTGAACTGTCTGTCATATTTTGCCATAATCACCACGCTTGGATTGGCGGATTGGTGATCGCTGGTGTCAAGAGGCAGCAACATCCTCCCATCTAATAACAACATACTACGATCACCAATCCATTTACCAAACATGGTGATTCTAGTAAAATGCCTTTTACCCGTTGTAGAAACGGTCTTTGGAAGGGCCAGCTCAACAGAAGCCATTTACGGGGCGGGCTACCAAGAAGCTCGAATGGATGTAACTACGCTTTCGAATCCGTTTATTTATCAAAAATAACTAAATATGTAGATACGTTAGTTACAAGTGTGTTCGTTTCGCATTCTATGTTTCGTTTAAACAAATCTATCTATACAGTTATAAATCTGTTCAGGTTACGTCTGTAAGTCTGTACTGAAGATATTTATGAAAAAATAATTTCAGCGCGCCATTAGGAGCGTTCAGCTGGAATAACTAAATGTTTAGGTGCTTTCAAATCGCCGCTAATAAGTTTAACACTGGTTTTGAAGGGGTTTCTATTTTATACCCTACTAGGGCTTTTATATTTTCGGGCTGTGTGTATACAAATGCATATATATCTATGTATATTTTCAGGCCCCATCGTTTTAAGTTAGCAACTATTACCGCACAGATGCACATAGTTACCATTGATTGCCGACGAAGAAAATGCCACCATTTTCCTCTCTGTGGGTGAGGAAAATGGTCGTGTGGGATGTGTCTAACGAAAAGTCGTTAGACACGGGACCTATTCGCATCACCTATGACATGGTGTGCTTGCAGCAGCGAGTAGGGTTAGTTACCATCCGTCTGTCCGACATTCGGCCTTTCGTCTGGGCTTTCTAATTTGTCCGAATTTTATAATTAAATAGAAAAAAAACAACCTCCCCGCGCCCGCTATCCCTGTAAAAAGTGCACTGCGCGTGGGATTTAGTGTTTCGTTTTGTTACTAAAATGTCCGGACTTTTTGAGAAATGTCCAGCTGTCGTCAGGATTTTTAAAATTTCGAAACGATAACGCTAGAAAGAATGCGAAATAATTCTATAGAATGCGTAAGCGTGCTAGAGTGCTAGAGGCTATTTCTACTAACAAAATTTCAAACCACAGCTGTTTGACCGTTATCTCTATAGGAAAAAAAGACAAACAGCCGTAGTTCAGATGTGGCTCGTTTACGATTTTAATCAATTTATGGTTTAGGGTCTTTATTTCTCAAAAAGTCAATTTGAAAAGGTGAAAATGCGCTCTTGTTCGATACCAATTTTCTATGAGTTAAAAGCTAAGTAATTGATCTTGATAAGAGAGTTTCGTTCATTTAAATATTGTTTCAAGTGTTCTGGTACAAAATTGACTTTATGATTATCGTAATATCCTGTTTGAATGAAGATACTAACATTTCACATCGGTTATCCAGTTGTTAGCTAAAAGCCGTAGGTGTAGTAAATCAAATACAATTGCGTGCTTTACCTGCACTAAAACAACGCGGTTGAAGTTATTAATAAATCTGTATGTACTAACATTGTAGAGGGGGTGTGATCTTTTATTGAAGACACTTTGTTTTGCATATAGTTATAATTTAGTACTAAGGAGCAAAGTATTTGACGTTGTTGAACTAAAGCTACCATTAATGAACTTACATACCGTTGATGAACTCGTTAACCATACTTTCAGCAGTTTAGCTTTTTTCAAATTTTATCGAAGACGAGGTTTTAAGTCTAATCAGCACCTGAATTAGAACAATGCGTTAAATCAGTTGTCGAACGCTTCGATTTGTTGTTTCTTTTTAGTCGCTACGACTGTCGTATCTTAGACCGAAACGAATCGATCGACAACTAAAATAAGGAAACGTTTTGAATCCGGCTGATGCTGCTAAATATCAGTTTATTATTAGATATGTATTTACTGCCATTTGACCAATACAAGTCTTTTAGATTTAGACAACTTTATGCAAATAAATCATCAAATAAGATTCATATTCCATATTTCAAAAAGTTTAAAATACTAACCCTACCAGCTTTATACATCCTGGAAACCGCATTGTTTGTAAAAAGAAATTCTCATTTATTTCAAAAATTGTCTGCAGTTAAAAAGAAACCAATACGTGCTCAATATGTCAACAAATTATGTCTTTTAAAATGTAAAACTTCCTTAATGAAAAAGAGCTTCTTTGGTATTGCTCCCCAAATTTATAATAAAATACCCGAAATAATAAAATGTATGCCACTACAAAAATTCAAAAAGGCTCTTAATGGGTTATTGCTTGAGAAATGCTACTATACATTAGATGAGTTTATAAATGACAAATCACTATAATTTATACGTACCTACATTATTTTTCCTATTTTTTTTTCTTTTTAAGTTTTAAGTTTTTTTGCTATTTTTAATATTATTCCTGTACCTACTCAACATTTGTATGTCATTAATGGCAAAACATAGTGCACTACCATCCTAATTATTTAAGATCTTAAATGTAAATACCTATGCTTAACAAATAAATGATTCTATTCTATATAAGTTTTTAAACTGACATGGTCACTAACACAATCTTTAGAGGTTAAAACGAGTTGGATTGAGTTACATTGGATTGAGTTACATAGCCCTCAGGTCATCTCGACAGAACGCCACTATCTACCTAGACTGGTAAGAGAAGCGATAGAGATTACCAAATATAAGAACTTCAACCGGGAGGATGGGTTTCAACTGTCGAGGACCTGGAACCCAGTGGTTCAATTGTGTAAAAACCGTAAAACTACTGAAAAAAGTTCGCGAGCGGATACAGTGAGTTTTGTGTGTCGGGAACAGAATCGAGTTGTGAGTGACATAAGTGACAGTGGTAGTGGCGTCGAACGCAAAAAACGAACAAGAAAGAGGGTAGACCGTTTCGTCTGCTCATAAACATCCACCCACCCGCAATTACTTTAGTTCATCCGTGACCATGGCGCTTGTAACGGTGCCGAAATATCGGAAACTCACATCAAATAATAAACATGGTAAATATCCCGTTTTAACCTCTAAAGATTCTATTCTATTCTATTCTATTCATTATTTTCAAAATCGAATCTATCGATTTATCGAATGAATGTTATACTTAAATTAAAAACTGAGATTCACATAATTAGTGTTAAGCGCCAAATTCATAAGCAAATTTCGTTAAGCAAATTATTGCATTCCATTGCTACCCTGTTCATAAAACTTGCAGAAGTCGACTTGCTGCGGGTGTCAGTTTGAAAATCGGTCGGACAAAACTTGCTGGTGCATTTGGCGGTTTAGACTTAGCACATAAAATAAAACAACATAATGTAAACAAACACAGACGTAGTCGCGGGCGCACCCTAGTCAGTAATATTCGGCTACTTACCTACGTAGACGCATCTGCTGACCTACATTATATTCGTAACACTTGCGTACACAGATTTAAAGTTCCATTTATTATATGACCACATGTAAGAGATGCAATGAGATGCCCAAACCTTTGACGGCAGTATAAGTTACAAGCGATAGCGATTTATAAAAATATTATTTCTTGACTTCACTACATAGTATAAAACAAAGTCGCTTTCCGCTGTCTGTCTGTCCCTATGTATGCTTAGATCTTTAAAACTACGCAACGGATTTTGATGCGTTTTTTTAATAGATAGAGTGATTCAAGAGGAAGGTTTTAAGCCATAAAACGTACATGTGCGAAGCCGGGGCGGGTCGCTTGTACGTAATAATTAAAAAAATCGTATTCTACTGCCGAATGTGTAAAAGAAAACCTTTTCTTTTTCTGTCGTTTTCAAAAAGGTAGGCAACACGGTTCTTCTCCAAAGACAGCTGGGCTGATCAATGGTGTGAGGTGGCAACCGGAGACTAAGCCTTTTCAATAGACACAAAAAAAAAACTTGGAGCATTAAAACTATTTATTACTTAAAAAAATACCAGTTACACATTATAAAGAACGTTTTGTACGTTCAGCGCACCCTGGGCAGTCAGCCCTGCTACCAACAGCGCTAACAGGCTAATCTATTCGCCACGGCTATTCTCAAATACACCGTGTCCATAACAATCCCTATTTAGGTAATTACTGCTCGCCCCCATAACTATAAATAACCCAAACCATTTTACCTTACTATCTAAACAAAATATATTTGCCAAACCGTCACTACCTCCATCTGGCATCACAAAATCCACAGATTTAATCCATCAAGTCGGTTCCATCTGTGTGCTGCGCCTCTGTCCCGCGCCCATCTCGCAAAGGGCTCGAGCCAAACAAAAATAAACCCATTGACGATGGGTCAGTAGCCGGGCCACAAAGAACCCACTGTGTACAATGCTCGCTTGTGCCTGTGTTTTGTTTTGTTTATTTGGCCTTCTAGTAAAAGGCTTTGTAAACAAGCTATTGATGTACGCAGTCTAATTTGTTAAAGTAATTGTTGTTGTAAAACGATCAGGGTGGAGACCAATCACTTGAAGATGAATTTTTCGTGTATTGTTTGTTTATGGTGCAATTTGGGTAGTCTATGTCTAGTATTGTATCAGAGATTATAGTATTGTACGTAGAGGGAGGCCAAAGAAAAGATGGATGCATGGTGTGAAGAATGATATGAAAGAGAAGGGTGTCAGTGATATCATGACGGGTGACAGAACGGAATGGAAGAAGAAAACGTGTTGCGCCGACCCCAAGTAACATGGAATAAGGGCAGGAAGAAGAAGAAGATGTCTAGTATTGTATCAGGCTGGCTTTTAGACTTATTAGCATCCGTGCAAATACGTAGGACTAGGAATCCCCTAAAATTAGCCTCCCTTGTTTCCTAATAGATAGCTGAAGTATGTTTGATTTATTAACTAACTAGCTTTTGCCCGCGGCTTCGCTCGCGTTAGTTGAGCTCAAAAACTCTTAACACACTATTAAGTTTCTATAATAATAAAATTCAATCGTGATTCGAAAGACACGTGGCGCCATCTATGAACGTTATTGTTGTTTTCCTCGTGAACAGTACTTTTTTTCGGGATGAAAGGTACACTATGTCCGTTTCTGACAACGTTTCAAAATTTCAAGATGATCGTTTCAGTGGTTTAGGCGTGAAAAAGTAACAAACAAACTTACTTTCGCATTTATAATATTAGTTAGGATTAGGATTCGCTAATTTATCTGAGGTTTGAAATTATCTCCGTCATCAATACATAATCTGCCCATTACTTTCCCACCGCTGGGCACGCTTAGTCCAACACGCGGGCCAGGGGGCCTACTCCCTAAGTCCGTCAACGAAGTTAGTAGCCCGTCCGAAAGTAGCCCGAAACGTAGGAGTGAACAAAACAAGTGTCAAGTTCAACTTTTCGGACAACTGTCAAATCGTGTTGTCATTCATTCTTAGTTCGGGCCCCGAAATAATCGTATGTCCGTAGGTGATAGGGAGTAGGAAACGCTCGTAACTAAGGCCGAAACAACGGACTTCGTGCTTAGGGAGTAGATCCCCAAGTGCGTGTTGACGGACCACACACACCATCAAGAACTTTCTGTAGCTTTCTCAGGTGTGCAGGTTTCCTCACGATGTTTTCCTTCATCGTTAACGCAAGTGTTAATCGAATCCGCACATGAATTTAAAAAATCAGAGGTGCGGTTAACGAACTCAAACCATCCTGCAACCGTTCAACCGCTAGGCTGTCCCTACAATCCTACATCAACACAAAATCAATAGCATCAATAAAAATAACTGTGCTCAACGATCAGTTAATGAGGTATGCAACTAGATGCAACATGTCAAAACTATCGTTAAACTAAGTTAACCAGGGGCCCAATTCTGCTAAAATAAATTGTTGCCAAACGCAATCGAACCACAACCGTCAGTCAGTTTTTGCTTTCGAAAACTTTCAAAATTATTGATTTTCCTCCGGTTTCTGAATTGAGAATTCTAGGATAAGCAGTACTTAAGTAACATTTGAGTACAAGCTGTCAAAAAAATGACGGATTTTAAAGCACATTTTTGACAACTCCGTACTCAAATACTACTTAAGTATTGCTTATCCCGAATTCTCAACTCAGAAACCGGAGGTTTGTTTTTTGTGTCAAATAATTTGATAGCTTTTGAAATTGAGAACTGTCTGAATGAACGGTTCGGCCTTGGTTCGGTTGTGATTTATCAAGATTTATTTTAGGAGAATTAGGCCCCTGGAGCTCAGTTTTACTAACAAAATTGTTGTTAAACCGCAAACGAACTACAACCATCACTCAGTTTCCGCCTGCAAAAACTGTCAAAATGATTTTGTTTTTATTGTCAAACTATGACAGTTTTTGTAAACGAAAACTGTCTGAACCAACGATTCGGCTTAGATTGCGATTAAACGTTTCTGTTAGTAGAATTAGCCCTTTGTCAAATAATTTCAAACGAACCCGACACGACTAGCACCGTCCTTCACCGTTGTAACTAAATCAATCTTCCATAAACACTAAACTAACAAGTTAAGCCACAAATTGTTATCTAATCCGTGTCCCGTGCTGGCAAACATGCTTGCTTTCCCACGAGAGATAAGCTGAGTGCTCTGGAGTGGTGATTACAATGAAAGCGAAAAGTAAATGTTATCAACTTAAGTGGGGAACACTGTTGTTGTTTCATCATGGCTCTGAGGATCGTTCAAATGAGAGAATTAAAAGCTCGTGTGAATGGTAATCGCAGTGTTTGGTATCTTACAGATTGTTAGTTAACCAATAAAGTTGTACTGAATAGGAATGCAGGAACATAGAAACCTATGATCAGCTCTTAGACTACGGCAGCGATAGATTTCCGGTCGATTTTAATCTTATCTACTGTCGTTGATAAAAGCTTTATAAAAGTAATGGCAAAATAATTCTAAAGACCGTTTTTTAATCTCTGAGACAAAATTTACAGATATATTATCAAACTTTTTAATTTTAGGAACATTATTTTCAAATTTGACGTTTCTTGCTTGTCAATTCACTCTCCGGAATTAAAAAACAAGCTTTAGTAGGGCAAAGATAGCGGATAAATACACACATCAAAAGTGTCTAGGGATCAACATATATTTTTGCAATAACTTTTCTCCTGATTGATATTAATTAAAATTTTCTTTAAGGATTCATCAAATAAAGTGTTTTCGTTTGTCACAGTAACGATAAACCAAGTCACCTTTGCATTAATAAAGAAATTTGCCATTTTCCTAATAAAGGGATTTTTGACATTTGAACCACTAACACAAAAGTTCGAAAAAAAGACTGAAATAACAGTTTTCTTTAAAATTTTGTTGGGTAACTTAAACAATTAATAATCCGTGTTTCTACCGCGAACACTAACAACACAAGAACATCGGTTTGGCATACTCAAAATGAGTTCATCCAAATCACGCTGTGGAATGGCCGCCCATGTTCGTTGCAACAACAAAAAAAGGTCTTCTTGCGACTGGATACCCTCCATATTCGGCAGAGCTCTTCTCTGTAGCATATCCCATGCATGCTCAATCGGGTTCAAGTCTGGCGACTGAGCAGGCCAGGGCAGGACATTGATGTTAGCTGCGGCGAGAGTCTGTCTTACAACTCTTGCGGTGTGCGGTCGTGCATTATCATGCATTAACTGAAATAAGGGACCGATTTGCGCTTGTAGAGGAACGATGACGTCTGATACAATCGTCTCAGCATAAATTTGAGCGTTGAGGTTGCCTCTGATCCAAATCAACTCAGTTCTTCCGCCGATCCAAATACCCGCCCATACCATGATGGTTCCACCACTATAAGGATGGACTTCCTGGCAGGATTTTAATCGCTGTTGGCGTCCAGGGGTTCTCCAGTGTCGTATACGTCTTGTATCCGGTCTCATACCAAAACGAGACTCATCAGAAAAGCACACGAAACGCCATTGTTCTTCTGCCCAATTTCTGTGTCCAAGAGCCCATTGATATCGAATCCTACGATTGTGCATTGCTATAGGTGGTACCCGTAGCGGTCTTCGGGAATGAAGGTTCACTTCATGCAAGCGGTTTCTGACTGTTTGGTCGCTAATTAAGTTCCCTGAAGAGTGATGAAGCCTCACGGCTAACATCATGGCGGTTATTGTTGGAGCTCTTCGAGTTAAGATTTGAATGTATCGGTCTTGTCTCCGTGTGGTGCAGCGATACCGTCCTCCATGGCGCTCAGCCACGGTACCAGTGCTTCGGTAACGTGTCCAAAGTCGACTGATAACACTCTGACTTGTATTCAGAGCTAAAGCCACAGTACGTTGCCGGGAACCAGCTTCTATCATTCCCACGGCTCTGAGCATTTCTTCCCTGCTTAAATGACGTCGCCGCTCCATAATAACGTTGGTTTTAATCAGTAGTAGGGAAACAGTAGCACTAATAATGTCTTCAATGCGTTGTATGTTTTTATAGGGAAAATATTGACAGCTGATTTTCATCTTTTACTCGAATTTGATTCACAGTTCCTGATTCAAATTATGAAATGCACCAAAAAGGATCCATATAAATTTATAAAATCATAAATTTATTACAAAGCCACATCTCAATCTCAAGAAATCCGCATAAAAATGCTTGATCCCTAGACACTTTTGATGTGTGTAGTTTATTGAAAATGGTTACACATGCCATCCCGCCATACATATTGCTAGTGGGTCTTCCAGGAGAGTCCTCGGCGTTACGTTTGCGCTAAGAGTGAACCCTCGAGGAGGTTTCCTGGCAGTAGGTTAAAAACCGTGAGAAATCCGCTACTACGTCGTAAAATTGGTGTTTGCTTGTTTCATGACGGTGTACTTTACAAGAAAAACCGCATGTTTAATTACGCAATTACGGCATGGCGAATGCGACTACAGGGTGCCCTCCTGGAGAGCATCTGGCACTGAACGTGTTATAATTGATTTCCGACCAGAGCTGGACTTAAAGGTCTGGAGGCCCTAGGGCAACGAAGAAGTGGAGGCCCGTTAAAATGTTCTAAAAAAAGTACCTCGTGAATGTGAACTATTTTTGTCTTTATCAAAAGGGGTGTCATTTCTTTTCGTATCTAAAAAAATAAAAAACTTATATTGTGGAGGCCCCTCTCTTGTGGAGAGCCGGGACTAAGGCCCCTGTTAGCCATCCCTAACTCCGACCCTGGGGGCCTACTCCCTAAGTCCGTCAACGAAGTTAGTCGCCCGTCCGAAAGTAGCCCGAAACGTAGAAGTGAACAAAACAAGTGTCAAGTTCAATATTGCGGACGGGCAAAAACACATCGGTAGTAGGGACAACTGTCAAATCGTGTTGTCATTCATTCTTAGTTCAGGCCCCGAAATAATCGTATGTCCGTAGGTGATGTTGAGTAGGAAACGCTCGTAACTAAGGCCGAAATCACGGACTTCGGACTTAGGGAGTAGACCCCTTGTTCCTGACTAATCTTTTACTACTTCTGTGAAAAGACAAATACGAAAGGTTGCTTTTTACCTTTCACCTTTACATTGCCATTATTTCTAGATTTACATCTGAAGATCGCTTAAACTGGAATGATCCAAATATCTTTAAAATCCACGTGTCGAGAGATTCTTTTACTTCCTCTCGTAGATTGTTTACCTGTATTTAGCTAAAAATAGTTGAACCGTATATGAAAATATAATAACCTAGTTTGTCGGACTACTTCGATATACTACGTAGATAGAATTAGTTCATTTGATGCTGATCTTTTCGCGTTTTGTTTCAGATACACGCTGATCGCGTACTACGACATGTACTCACAAATATACACAACTACGAAGATTTGGATACAACTCCTGCTAATATGGCTGGTGTCATTTGGACTGATGGTGAGTCAAACAGTTCGGATTCCAGATTTTATTTAGCAATTTTGTATGGATCGTAGCTTTTTAGTCCTAAATAGTTTCGTAGTCACCACGCCGGGTTAAAAGGGTTTATCATTGCAGCTACTTGCTCTCTGCCAGCTATGAATTTTAGAAACATGTAATTAGAATTTTTAAGAGCCAAATAAAGAGTACCTAACGTGCAATAAATCTAAAAAATACCTATTGACAGCCAATGAGCGAATGATATCTTTTTATAACGTCATTGTTGACAGCTGTCAGATTTTCAAATATATTGGACTGATTGGCCGCCGAATTTGACTGCTAGCCAATCGGATTGCTCGGCGAGCTTCTGTTCAGATCCCATTGGCGAATGTGAAACGTCTAAAGGTATTTCTTAGATTTGCTGAACGGTACCTAGGTACTCTTTCAATACCAAAATGATACACATTTGTCAATGGCAATGTGTGGCGCCACACTGACAGTTTCATTGAATTCAAATTAGTGGTATGAATGTTAAACTTACTTTTCATCGATTTGCAAGCAATCATCCGTACCTATACAATCGAAGCATATCACAATACTAAGTATTTCAGTACACGCATATCCGCATATATTACATCGTTGAGTGCATGTAATGAGGTTTTATGTTAAAATTATAAGCGTTTTCACTCTCATTACGCTCTCAAACGAAAAAATATACAAGAATATTTTAACAAATGGTTACTATCAATCATTAGCCGGCGTTTGAACAGAATTTCTGGGTATTTTGATAACAAAAACAATTGCATCACATTGAAATCAAAACAGAAATCAGTCTATCAGTCAACGCGTGCTTTCATCAACTTATCGCTCAAGATTTGTTAAATTCAACATTTTACCAAACTGTGCAATATACATAGGTACTTATTACAGGAAAAATTGAACTCCACTAGGAAAATGTAAGAAGGACATATGCAAGGAGTAAATTAAATAACGCACAACCTCTTAAAGGATCACTGTACCTATTCATCATTATGAACAACTTTTACTATGGGACTAAACCTGAAATCGCGAAAAAAATATAGCTGTTCCCTACATTTTGACGAGTTATGCTAACGCTCAACGCGGTAGCTGAACAAATTGATTTATTATCTTGTAGGTACATTGAGCGAGTTCACAAGGGCTACTTACTGGTTAGCAAGTTATTGTGTAATTTAGTTGTTATTTAGTGTTTTCTATTGTTAAATTTAGCTTTTCTATCGCATTAGGTTTAACTACCTGTAATAATAGACGTAAGTTTGGATGTAAATAAATAAAAAAAAAAAAAAAAAACATTAACCCCTTAAGAGGTTGTGCGTTATTTACGAGTATGTTACACCTTGCATAGTGACTAATTATATCAACCGCGCGGATCATATTATGATTTGCAAGGTTAAGCTGCGCTTGCCACGGTCAGTCCGTGGATGGGTGACCATTCGTTACACATCGAGACCCCTCCGTGCCTCGGAGAGCTTGAACCGTCGCTCCTGGGTGTCAAACACTGGTTCTCACCAGTTATTGCAAATGTAAAGGAATTTATTAAAATTCAGCTATCATTTTGGACCACATGTTATTTAGGGTGCCTTTCCACCAAAGATGTGCTATGCAGCTATGCTGCGAGAATGTAAAAGCTAAGCTACGAAACTATGTGACCGTTTCCACTGATGCTAAGCTATGTAGCGGAGCGAGTAAGATGTGCTATGAAAATGCGCCGCCGCAAGGTAGCTGTGCGAGGAAGATGCGCAGCTCGAGCTATGCGACGTATCGACAATACGGAAGGCATCTGCACATAGCTACCCTACTTGCGATCATTCATAACATACATCCATAGCTCGCATCCATAGCACGGATCCACAGCACGCATCCTTCCATATAAAAAACGTAGCTTAGTTGAATCAGTTTCCACCAGTGCTACGCTATGTGGACCAATGAAAATGATTGGTGGATATCAAACGCATCCATAGCAACGTTGCATAGCACATCTCTGGTAGAAAGGCACCCTTATCCTCGGAAGAATATCGGCTCGTTTAATTGTTTGAATTCATGTGGAACATTTTAATGATCCGCTAGATGTAGAATTGATCATTACCAAACCAAATCAGTAAACAAATTATGTAAAGGCATTTTTTTTTAAATTTTTTACATTTGGCATCTCTAGTATCTTCAATAGGCAACGTCGTAAATCGTGTTTAAGTACTTACTGTAACTAAAAATTAGTCGTTAGTCAGAAGCCCGAAAGTCTGACAACCGGTCTAGGCTTAGGATATCGGCATTGCACAGTAACTGAGTTGCGGAGGTCTGATAGCAGACGCTCCGTGTAAAATGTAAAATACTGGTATTCAGCCACATATGTTTAGATTAGAAATTGACCGAAACATAATAGGAAAAAGGCTAGGCAAAACGAATCAGGAAAATGTAAAACTAGAAAAGTAACAACGTGAAGAAACTCACGTCTGACTTTTGCATTACTTACGAATAGGCGTGCCAACCTTAATGTATGAATTTACCGGGACTTTGGCAATCAAAATGCGGGCAGCGGCAAAGAAAAGCGGGACCCAAATGTCAAAGTATAGTGAGGCGAAAAATACAATTAGAAGTTATTTTAAATAGTTTTATTGAAAGTTTCAACGTAGCAAAAGTTGAAAAAATTAGGAAATACATATAGTTCGTTCGACGCGAGACTCGACTCTCTCCAATCCTCTAGTTATATAATATAATAAATAATATTTTTGGGACATTTTTCTACACAGCACCATCTAGTCCTAAACTAAGCAGAGCTTGTACTATGGGTACTAGACGATGGATATAATACTTGTATACTTTTTTTTTGTAATTACATTCTTATAATACATAAGAAACACCCAGACGAACACAAACACTTATATTCATCACATAAATATTTGTGTCCTGTGGGAATCGAACCCACGACCTCGTGATCAGCAGTCCGACACTCGAACCACTAGACCACAGACGTCGTCGTGTAAACAGTTAAGTAAAACGTGCGTGATCACTAAATTCCGCCTCTTACGGTTTAGCCGTAGGTACGATAAAACGGGACAATTGGCGTCCCGCACATGTCTTTCGCGGGACGCATCCTCTAAAGCTCTAGAAACGGGACGTCCTGGCTCTCGCGGGACGGTTGGCAAGCCTACTTACGAACTACTGTGTGTGTGTAGGTCTACTCTCCGTGGTCTGGGGGCCTACTCCCTAAGTCCGTCAACGAAGTTAGTCGCCCGTCCGAAAGTAGCCCGAAACGTAAGAGCGAACAAAACAAGTATCAAGTTCAACGTTTCGTACGGGCAAAAACACATCGGTAGTAGGGACAACTGTCAAATCGTGTTGTCATTCCTTCTTAGTTCGGGCACCGAAATAATCGCATGTCCGTAGATGATAGGGAGTAGGAAACGCTCGTAACTATTACGTAAAATATTTGGAAAAAGGCTAGACAGAATGAACCAGGAAATTGTAAAAGTAGAAACTAGTAACAACGTGAAGAAACTCACGTCTGACTTTTGCATTATTTACGAACTACTGTGTGGTACATGTCTGTCTGCTCTCCGTGGTTTACTCCAAATGGCGTCAATGTATTCTACTTTACGGAATTTGCAAGTCTTTTCAGTGAAATCACTTTCTATTCCGTGTTTTAGAAAGCTGATTTAATGTGTAGAACATGTGAACTATTACTACAAATTATTTTCAGTCACTTGTTTTATGAATTACGTTGCATTTGAGAATTAAAATGCATTGTTTGACGAGAGTCGCAACAAAATTGTGACTTTTAACGATTAAACCTGTAATCTAACAAAGAAAATGTTCTACAACTATTAACCCCCGGTTTCAAAAGCATGTCGAGTGATGTGATTGGATGTTAGTGTCGAACCAATTGATCGACCAATCACATTTGTTGACATGAGATTTGACAACAGACTAACGGCCGTTTTCAATAACCTATCTATTGGCGGTTTCGCCTACTAGAGATAGAAATTTGACATAAGCTCCATAGAAGTAATGTCAAATTTCTATCTGTAGTAAGGCAAACAGCCGATAGATAGGATATTGAAAATGGCGGTTAATTAATCAACCTGTCAGAATCCGAGAGTAAGTTTGTCAAACCTGTGAAACAAAAACGCAGTATTAGGCAAACATTTTTGATGGTGTATAAAGCGCTGTTTGTAAAAGTAATTAAATGTTGAATAATTATCTTGATTAAGTACATTACATTGATGCACATACTTGATTACATTGATACACGAGGTTGTGTTGGATATTGGATGTGGACTCAGCAGTTATTGTCCCGATAGATGATCGTTACGGCGAATGGCCAAGAGCCTTGATCAACACCATAACAGCCTCTCGTAGGGCGGCTGGTTCAAGGGCTTAATACAGAAAGCAGTAGGTAGGTACTCCTTGACACAGCACGCATAGTATGGAGGTTCCTTTCTCTGGAGCCCTCCAGCAGCTTGGACACTGTTCCCGATGCCGGTGGGCTACTATTTTTCATAGTTTTAAATGTTGTTTTTTTAGAATTATTTCAAAATGTAAATGAATATGTATAGAAATAAACGAGATAGTAAAATGATGAAAACCATAGACGAAACGTATCTACAACAAAATAAAACTACAAACCATCTGTTTAAACTCAGTAATAAAGAATAAAGGGACCCGGAACAACAACCACACAGTTTTATTACATAACTACAATAACAAAATTAAAATATTACTGGAATTAAAAAGATAATAATTTATCCGTTTCACGGAACACACACAGCGTTGCCATTGAAGTAACTGCTCCCATCATACCATATTGCCAGATAAAATAAACTTTTAGTGAAGGAGGAAGCTAGAATTAGTTCGTTGCACTTCCACTGGTTGATTGTCCTGAATTAACTAACATCCTCTCTGCTAGTACGAGCTGCTAATTAACAGAGCTGTGATGTAACCAGAGGAATGTGTTTGAAATATAAAATGTTTCACAATAAGCTTGATGGACTTGTAGGGATTTTGACAGGTGCTGATAAACACAAAAATAAATGCAGTTGTTAATAAACAGAGAGATCAGCGACTCTGCATAAAAATACGAAAAATTTGCCTTTAAAACATGTAGGTACAAATGTACAATTGTACATCTCGTTATGCTTCTCTCAAATTCTCAATGAATGTGCTGTAAAGTTGACATAGTGTGCGACCAAAACACTTTATACAAGCCTTAAAACAT
This sequence comes from Amphipyra tragopoginis, assembly GCA_905220435.1. Taxonomy (NCBI): domain Eukaryota; kingdom Metazoa; phylum Arthropoda; class Insecta; order Lepidoptera; family Noctuidae; genus Amphipyra; species Amphipyra tragopoginis. The sequence continues at coordinate 24,627,375 of HG992008.1, read as the reverse complement.
TAAATATTCATCCACTTACATTCATACCCCTACAGAAAATACAGGGTGTTAACGAATTCGTGTAATTCCTTCAAACCACATGATCTATTAAAGGTATAGTTTAAACCCGCACGGGATATAGATTGATTAAAACTAAAAATTAACATTTCTTTTCCCAATTTTTTTTTTTCATTTGGTTGAAAATTTCGATGCCATGCATAAATGAATGAAGGCACGGTGACACAGCTGATGGGCACGACAAGCGCGATATCGCTCCACGCAGTCAGTTAACTTGGGATGTTAAAATTACTCAGATACAGAATACCCAGGCTCATTTTTTGAAAACTTTTTTTTGTTGATTCTGAAAAAAACCTATGCAGGGTCAATCAGTGTCACCAGCAGATCACGCGGTTTGAAGGAATTACACGAATTCGTTAACACCCTGTAGTCATACTGAACTGAACACATGCAGAATCTTCAGAAAATTTCTGTCAATAGGCTAAATAAAATACCCATCACCGTCATAGTTGTTTGGCCAAAAGCCCGCAAGTTTGACGTAGTTCCCTAGAAATGGGAGAGATTACAATCTAAGCACTGTATAATATCTTATACCTAATAATATTTTTTTCTTTGTACTTATAACAGATCTATACAGGGTGTAAACGAATTCGTGTAATTCCTTCAAACCACATGATCTATTAATGGTATAGATTAACCCCGCACGGGATTTAGATTTACTGAAAATGAAAATAATCTTTTTTTCCCAAATGTATTTTTACTTATATGATAGAAAGTTTCAATGCCATGCATAAAAATGAATGAAGGCACGGCGACACAGCTGACGGGCACGACTAGCGCGATATCGCTCCACGCAGTCAGTTAACTTGGGACGCTAAAATAACTCAGATACAGAATACCATGGTTCATTTCTTGAAAACATTTCTTGTTGATTCTGAAAAATACCTATGCAGGGTCAATCAGTGTCACCAGCAGATCACGCGGTTTGAAGGAATTAGGTACACGAATTCGTTTACACCCTGTATAGTCGCTGTCATCTGAAACTTGCACTACAACACTGAAAAGCTACACTCAAATTAACTATCCCTCAGTACTTAACCTATTTTCCTACATATCCCTTATAAAACTGCTTAAATAAACCATTTAGTTACTATCTCCATTATTTTGATTCAAGTCATGAAACAGCAGTTTATTCCAATCGTGCGCATCAACTTAATGAGTTCAAATGTGTTGCATTTTAATACTAGTTAACATTAACACCCTTTTGAATTATTCAACAGTTTTATGAGAACCCGCATTCAATAAATGTTTTAGTTCTTGATTATTTGATGGGCACTAATATGTATGAAAGATTGTTTGTTCTATGGAGCTTACAGACATTTAGCCCGGCCACATTATTGTGAGAAATGTCTGTCAAAGCCTGCAGGTAACCCGCTAGTACAGAATGTGGCCTTTGCGCACGCGTCAGATAGGATATCATTCAAGATTCAAACATGTTGTACCCAAAATCTAAAGTGCCAGAATATTTTTTTAGCCGTAGATAAGTCTTTCATATTAATTTAAATAAATAAATAAAAACAATCTACCTACTGTTTTGTGATAGGTAATAAATAACATAATGTTTTTTTTTTACTATCGCACCGAAAATCTACGATTACTTAAACCACGCGCTGCCAAGTGAGTTTTTAATTTTTGGGTACGAAATGAATTATGTATTGTCCTCTTTCTATGTATGTTTATGTTTCTTTTTTAATATACGGCCGAACTTATGGTAGCGTAGCGATCATAACCAAGTTCGATACGACTACTAGGATTCACTTCTTCTTTTTATTAAGTTGCCGTCATTGCCGGTGTTCAATAGATATACGGCCGAAACCAATTACCGATCGCAATCAATCTTTGGATTGATATAGGTAGGTATTTGACATCCTGAGATTTTGAATTTAGAACGGTTTTAGGTTCTGTTTTCAATGTTACCAGACACTCGAAAAACACGGGGCCCTAAGTATTCTTATTGGATGTGGTTCTTATTTCGAACCAATTCCTAAGTTACCGAATGTTACCGACGACAGTTTAGGGAACCCCTGCTTGACCCAAAATGGAATTGTTGAAAGTGAAGCTCATGATTTTAAAATACAAGTACAAAACATGTACTTTTGCCGAGCGTGGTGAGCCTTGCAAACGAGCAGCCCAGCCCCCTGAGACAAAATCGCTTTACCTTAAACGTTCACGTTGTGTATGGAAATGACATTATTTGCTCCAGCGTAAGCAAGTGTCATTTCCATGCAATTTGATCTTTCCGCAGCCGTTAACGTTTAAGGAAATTGGATTTTATCTTAGGGGGCTGTTCAGCAACCGAAAACTGATGATAAAACAAAATTTTATTGTTCTTCCGTAGGTACCACCTCTCCTCGGCGTCTGGGGCCAACTAGGTCTCGACCCCAGCACCTTCTCGTGCACCATCCTCCCCAAGGACGGCAAGTCTCCCAAGAAGTATCTCTTCGTGTTCGGGTTCGCTCTCCCATGCGTGGTGATCATCGTCTCCTACTCCTGCATTTACTGGCGCGTGCGACAGAGCAAGCGCAAGCTGGAGGGACGAAGGTGTGTATGTGGGTGAGGATCGTTACGTCACTAGCTGTGACTAATACGGTGGTGGGATGTGGTAGATTTAAGGTTTTAGTTGTAACTGGTGATGGTGATATTACGTAATTATGTTCCTACAAAAATTAAAAAAAAAAAAATGTTCAAGCCGAGAATTGACATTTTGTATTTTTATTCTTTTCTGTACTAAGTATACAGGTTTATTGGTAAAACACTAACAACCTACTCATCATTATGAACAACTTTTACTATGGGACCAAACCTGAAATCGCCTAAGATCAAGTATGTAACTAGATGGAACATTTTTAAAATGAAAAACTTCCTCTAGTTCATCTCTTCACTCTAATGAGAGATGATCCGAGGGAAAAAGAGACGAACTTGCTGTCATGAGTATACACGTCAAACGAAATGAAGCTTAAATGAGTTGAAGATCCTGAATGCATTTATAATATGATTAGAGATGAGGCAGAATAATCTAGGGACGGTATCGATACTTTAAATATTTATTTCCTTAAAATTTAATAATTAATGACTTTCGAATTTGAAACGTTTTTGCAGCGACGTGACTATTCAAAAACGCCTTTCAAAATGTAAAAATTCCTTTCATAAATACGTAATTAATTTAACTAAAAAATCACTCAAACTAAATACAGTTTACAATAGAACTAAGAATGCGTACGACGTGAATGATGATAATTGACACGGCGTATCGTAGTTGACTTATCGTTTTAACGCTTAGCAGACTGGAGCAGTGGTGGTCCAGAAGTAACGGCGCCAACGCCACGGTTACCATGGAGTTTCTTGTCGGCTCATCTCCATAGGACTTACTTTTTAGAACCGTGCAACTAAATTGTCGAGACATTTCCTAAATGCATGTACTGTGCCTATTAGAAATAAAAAAAACGTTGAATTTGAATTTACCGAGTTGTAGGTCGCGGGTTCGAACCCAGGCAGGCATGCACTGTGTAATTTGTTTTGTCAGTGCTCTTAAAACTGTAAAGGAAAACGGCATGTCCAAGATCCAAAAAATCCAATACATGTGTCATCCATCAATCCACATTGGGGCTGCGCAGTGTGTTACAGCCCAATCCCTTCTTTCTAGAGAGGAGGCCTGTGTCCCCGCAGTGTTGTGCTTATGCTTAGAAGACGTGTGACGTAACACTTAAGCTCACATTTTGATGTTGCTTATGTGTGGGTTACATACCACTGGAATTTGCTATATGCATAGGTATTTACTTACTCAATCACTCTTCTATATTTGGAGGACTGGGCTATAACAAAGGTGAGTACAAATTAAAACAGATAGCATTTGATCAAACACGTTTATTCCAAAATAATAAGAAACATTTTAAAATATAAAATAACATTACAATGAACAATCTTCAACTTCAAGGAACCCGTGCCTCGGAGAGCACGTAAGGGCCAAAACACACTTAGCGTATCTTGCGCCATGTACTGCGCGAGATACGCGACGCAAAATACGCTTATGTATCGCGTTAGCCGCTAAATCTGCTCCCAACATAGTTGGGAAAGGCAGAATTGAAAGTCAAATTCAAGGAATAATATTGTAGTCACAGTGGTCAAATACTTGAATAACCCTATCATTATGTAGTGGTTGTCCATGCAATTCAAATATTCGAGTATTCGCCTCATTTTACTGTTCGAATAATAAGAGCTAAGGTATTCGAGTTTTTAAGTAATGGATTGCCATGTAATATTCGAACGCAAGAACGCTTTAAGACACGCGCCTACGCGTATCCAATCACTTGGCGGGGGATGCTAACTAAACTAATTTGTCCTCATTTTAACGGACTGCAACCTACTCCGACCAGATCGGTTAGATAAAGTTAGAATTATGATGACTCGGCTGTTAGCGGTGGCTGGCGAGCGGTAGTTTCGACCTGGTCGTAGATTACTTATGTAAGGCACCCCGACCGAATCGGTTAGATTAGGTTAAAACAAACGCGTCACACAAACGCGCGCGAGTTTAACTATGCCCTTTTTACTGGGAGAGCTATAAAAGCATGGGGCAGAAGCGTCGTCATTCTCTTCTTCAAGAAGAGCGAAGACTTTATTGAAGAATTATAAATTTCGCTTCTGAGCCATGTCTAAAAGTTGTTTTCGTGAGTTGTTATAAATCGTTTCGCGCAAAGATTCGATGAATTTCAACCGCCGAAGCAGGTCGGGTTTGGAAAAAGATATGGCACCATAGACCACCGCTTTCATCTGTCATCATCAATAAGTACGTCTGTCTCCTGTTTGTAAATTCATCACGCAAAATCTAAAGATCACCATTTACAAAACAATACAAAACAAAAATCCATGATTTTGTTAATGGTGGTAATAACATTAATATTGTATACCTTTGTTTTGTTAGAAATAATTTCAAAACTTTTATTACGTATTTACAATTTACGGCTTTTACACTGTTTTTAAAAAACTATTTGATTTTTGATTTTGGCCACCAATAACTAGCTGATCCTAACTGATTAATTAACTAAATTATACAAATCATTCTACCAACTTAGAAATCTTAGGGCCAAGACATACTTAGCGTATCTTGCGCAGTACGCGGCGCAAGATACGCGACGCACGCGTAAGTGTGGCTGTAGCCGCTGAAAATACGCCGATTATAGTTAACTTTACATCGCTCGAAACTTTACTCGTTCTAGGCCCCATTAGGCTCGGCTTATCAACGAACAAAGCGCGCGGTGAGGTCGCGCAAAAGAATTTGTATGTATACGCGTAATGCGACGAATCATGAGCTGCGCCAGATACGTTCAGTGTGTCTGCAGCCTTATAACTATTTTGTTAAATTTAAGTTAAAACTTAAGATATTGATATAATTGAATTATTCTACAACCTTAAACCTAATAAATAATAACATAGCTTACAAAACAAAATGTACATAAATACTTATACATTTAAATATTAATTGAATTCCATGTAAAATAAACGTATTATCACTATAATTATGTACCTTTGATATTGATTGTTCTGAAAATATAGTGGGTACGGCATCACTACGTAGAGTTCTTTTTTTGTAACCTTCACGGTAGCAATCCACTCTAAAATGGAGTGAACATAATTTTGAGTACTGTGAAGGAGTCCAATTTTGTCTTCCAAGATTACGTACCCACTTATATCTGATTTTTGGTTCCAAAGGAAATCTAAAAAAAAAAAAACATTATATAATTACATTATAAATTATATAAATGTTGTATAATGATGTTCGCACTTATACCTAACTATATTTCTACTATTATCTTAAGCATTCACTTATAAATAGAAATATTTAAAGTGAACATAATTATAAAGCGACTGAGAAAAATATCGATATTGTGGAGCTTCCCTACTTGTGCGAGTAAAGGTAGATGATCTGCCAAAAACTCTTTGTAAAATACAACAATGTTATTTCTTGAATAAACTACGTTGTATATGCTTACTGAAACTTGATAAAACTTTTAGTGATTACTAATACTAAACCTAATTGGCTTAAAACGGCATTTGGGAACAGTCTTTTCGTATAAATGAGTGTCGATAACTTACTTAAGGAAAGATAACTTGCTATTATTTTCACTTAGAACACTCATACGGCTCTTACAGCCGACTGCAACACAAGCCATATTTAATGGGGCAAGCAATGAACACACTCACTCAGGTCACAATGGCACCAAAAGAAGAATAATTCGATGAAAACTATGTAAGAGCTTGGTATAATGCACTATACCAAGCTGACTCGCAATTGTAAATTTTGACGTTTAAGACGGAGTCAAAATTTTATGGTTATCTCTTTTTTCTTAATTCTTAATTGTCATTGGAACAAAAGAGACAAAAAGTAGAATGACATTCATTTTAAAAAGGTTCTGTCTAGTTCACATACTTTGTCTAAGGAAATCGCGATAAAAAACAGCTGCTCCCTACATTAAAATTTATGTTCGCACAACTTGTCAAAATGTAGGGAACAGCTGTTTTTTTTCGCGATTACATGTTTGGTCCCATAGTAAAAGTTGTTCATAATGATGAGTACAGTGACCCCTTAAGAGGGCTATCGCATTTTCTCACCTCTCTCGCTCGCACAGGACCATATTTTTTAAGAATGTTAAATTAAAAGATGCATTTTTTAATAATGTATTCAATGGGCTCCCTTTAAAATAATATTAATTTAATAGGTATAATTATTAAAAACATTTTTATTGTGACATTTATTAAACTTATCTCAAAAACGGATCATAATAATTATTGAGCTGAGTTTATTAGGGAACACGATAGTAATGTGTTTTTAATAATTACCTATCAAATTAATATTATTTTAAAGGGAGCCCATTGAATACATTATTAAAAATGCATCTTTTAATTGAACATTCTTAAAAATATGGTCCTGTGCGAGCGAGACAGGAGACAAAATGCGATAGCCCTCTTAAGAGGTTGTTAGTGTTTTACCAATAACCCTGTATAGGCTGTTAAAAAGTTAACTCTAAGAATATTGTGGGTTTTAAAATTAATTAATTTAATTGTATGGAAAGTAATAAAAAAAACGCATATTTCGCAAAATTGTTCTACGACAGTTATCCAAATACCGAGACACTATAAAATCCTTCGAGTTAATTTTTAACACCCTGTATAATGTAACGTTTATCCTACAAAACGCTTAGGCGCACTTGCGCAACATTGTTTAGCCCAGTACCCCAAGTGTGAGTATTTTTACGTTACTACTGTAGTTGTGTCACACCAAAAATGTATGAAAATTTAGGCAGCGCCTCTAGCGGCGAATAGCGTGACTAAACATTTGTTTGACATTTTTGGCGTGACGCAACTACAGTAGTAACGTAAAAAACTCACACTTGGGGTACTGGGCTATAGCGATAGCCCAGAAAACATTGTACGGCTAACGATGTCGCGCAAGTCGAAGTTCGTGAGATTTTATTAAATCCGTAGATAAAATAATGATTATTTTATTCAAATCATTTTTCTTTCTTATCCACAGCAAGCTAAGCGGCCAAACAGCAAGAGAGAAAGAAGAGGACTCCCGCCTCACAACGTTGATGCTGACTATCTTCTTATGTTTCCTCGCCTGCTTCCTCCCCCTCATGATCATGAACGTCGCGGACGACGGCATCACGTACCCCTGGCTGCACATCATAGCCTCCATCCTGGCGTGGGCATCCAGCGTCATCAACCCTCTCATCTACGCCGCCACCAACCGACAGTACCGCGCCGCATACGCCAATCTTCTCAAATTTTGTAAAAACAGCACCGTAGGTAGGAGAACAACTTGGGGTAGCAGGACTATGGGACATTCGTCTAATTCCCCACATTACGTAGAGAAACGAAATCATATGAAGGATAAGCCTGCTAATTTATGAATTGACTAGTGACATCTACCGGCGAGTAGCGGGAAATACGTCATTTAAAAGTTGACAACTTAAAAATCGTGCAGAGGTGCGCACTGCTGCTTGTTATTCTCGCGTCAATGTAATTTTTGTATAATCATCGCACGTCCAAACAATTTTAATTGAACTTTACGCTGTAAAATTTCTTGCAAGAATAGTCACCTTCAAAATAATTATCTTTTCTGGAGACGTTTAATTTGGTTGGTTATCTACACTGTTGGTACCCAACGACGATTTCTTTTTGCGTATACTACGTTTGTATGATAGTGTTAACCCAATTCTGCATTTAAGTTTTTGAATCTCATTACTACACAGAGCCGTCATGAAAGTTGATTGCAATTTTTTGATTGAAATAAAAATAAATCTGTGTTCTAGAAACTGTACGCTCACTACAAAATTGTTGTGAATATTAAACTACATAACCGTCACGCTTTCTATCCCAGAAGGTTCAGTTAGAGCCGTTAGAGGTACAGACGCTAGCATATAAAGCTACTACAATCTGTCAAATTTCTTTAATAGATTTTCATCTTTATCGCAATAGCATAAAGTTCAAGGTTTATTGGGAAAAGGGGAACGCCCATAAAATGCCTGAAATGGACAGAAAATACGAATAGTCCTTAATTCTAATTAGAATTAAATATGCATAATGAATAATTCTCAAGTTTGTAAACGTAGGAGGAAAATATAACGATCTTTAAAATATTTCGCTTGATATCCGTCTAATTCATTCTTATTTTTTAATGGACAACTGTGTTTAATCTGACATGTGTAATCGACATTCAGCCAAACAAGAATTTTCAAATAATTTATCGAAGTATTTTATAGAATTATTGCACAGTTATCGTTCATTTAGAATAATTCGACCTAATTATAACGTTTATCTAATGAAAGTAATATTATATGCATGTCAATATTAATTAAAATAAAATTATTTTCAAATAAGAAAAAGTATCGTAGGCTGCATGGATAACATGTCCTTTGCCTTACTGACAGTTTGATATTGATTACTGCATTTCATTTTTCCGTTGAATTGTGGTTTTGAATTGATCGATTCACATTTTGCGTTTGCGACTTGAGTATAACTTAATAGGATATAATAACGACGACTTTGGCCATTTTTAAGGATTTTGATTTTACTTCTGCACACGTTACCCCTTTTCGAACTCGACTTAGATTGAACCCGCCTTGACGACGACTCGGCTTTTTGACGACGGACCTGGACCTGCTTTTTATACGACTCTGCTATTGTTTTGGACTCTTACACCGTGTACATTTAAAAATGGATGGAAACGTACACTGTGTTAATTGCTATCTCGATCTTACAGCGATGAGACGTAATGTCGTATCAGAGCAAAATGATGAAGTACGTCGTTTAATACAGGCATGGATAACACCATTAGCTGTAAGTATATTCATTCCATAGTTTTTGTGAATAATTATATTGAACTGAACGCACTGACATTGAACAATTAGTACATTGTTTTTTGTTCTTTCTCACAGGTTGAACCAGGTAGTGTTGTTTGTGATGCATGTCTTAGATTAGCGGTTCACACTATCACCGAGACACCTGGAACCAGCCGGCCAGGTAGACAAGTAGGCCACCAACATGTGTGCGTTTGCTGTGGACAGTCTGTTCTACGACAACGATCACATGTTGTAAGAAATAGCAGTGATCGTGAGAGGCACATAATGAATGTAGTAGCACACAGAATCCAACCACGCCAGGTAAGTTCATTCCTCTGCCCTAATTCTGTGTAATTCCCTCTTATCCCGTGCAAATAACGTCACTATCATGTCTTTTAAAAACTTATCACAGAGTACTTTTTTATGCATAGGTTTTCGTTCATCGAGCTTGAAGTAAAACAAAACCAACTTTTACTTTTCATTTTGCTTGCAGCTACGTTCTTCGGATTTGATCTGCCACCCATGTTGGCAACGATGCAGCCGGGCTACCTCACCCCCTACTACTCCTTCACCAAGCCCGAGTCCGGTACCCAGTCAGGCAGGTAGTTTGAATATACCTCTACATGAAGAACCTCCTCAAATAAGATCCAGCGTACTGTTACCTAATTACGGAAGAGCAGTTGATACTCAAAGTCATTGTTTCTATCCAGGATGTAATATGATTGATAGACATGTGGTACCACTTTCATTAAGGGTGTGGCTCTTCAAGGACTACAAGTTTTATATACCAAAGAATTCAAAAATATGTAGTCATCATTTGAATAGTGACTTTTGGCATGAACTCCCTGCTTTGGAAGATATGAATCATGAATTCACTGTGGACCACATTGAAGACTTTGCATCATTTGTGAATTATGAATGTCGTGCTTTGGACTTCGAAAATATACACTTAATGGAAGAACATATGGTGTGGTACTTTTTAGGAATGAGTAGAAATAGTTTTGGTACTCTAATGGGAGAGGTGCCCCGATTGGCGCAAATGCATAGAGGTTCTACTGCCCTTGGAGCTTACCTGATGAAATTGAGAACTGGAGATTCTGATGAAAGATTATCATCTCTTCTACAAATACCGAGAAGTACTCTGGAACGTCTAATGGCTAAAGCAAGGGAAAAACTGCATCAAGATTTTGTTCCTATGAACCTTGGAATTGGACATATAACAAGAGAACAAATAGCAGCAAGAAACCTTGTTCTACCAAATGGGCTGTTTGGCGAAGTCGACGGAATAAGGAAGCCTGTCGTAATTATTGATGGAACATATATCTATGTACAAAAAAGCTCCAACTATTTGTATCAAAAAGAGACATATTCTCTTCACAAATATCGAAACCTTGTGAAGCCATTTTTGCTTGTTTGCTCCGATGGCTATATAATCGATGTGTTAGGCCCTTATCCAGCAACAACTTCCGATGCTCAGATAATGATTAGTGAATTTGATGAACCCAGTAAGCCATTGAGACAATATTTTCAGGATGGTGACGTATTCATTCTTGATAGAGGGTTCAGGGATTCCATTCCACTTTTGCAATCTTGCAATTATAGTGTTCACATGCCATCAACACTGCAAGTAAATGAAATTCAATTATCCACTCTGGAAGCTAATAAAAGCCGAAGAGTTACTATTTGCCGCTGGGTTGTGGAAGCCGTAAATGGAATATTCAAGCAGCAATTCAAATTATTTCGCCAAGATTTTTTTAATAGAGCTTCGAGACATTTAATGGTAGATTTCTCTATAGCAGCAGCATTAATTAATAGGTTTTATACTAGAATAGTTGACAGGCCAGATGCTGTTGATATTTTGCAAATAATACATCAGAATATGTATACAGAAAATATACTAGCTGATTATGTGATCACAAATAATTTGAATCGTCGCAGAGCGCAATTCCAAAGCATTAATATAAATCCTAACAATGTTGCTGATTTCCCACAACTGACATACAGCGAAATGGTTTTGTTGGCATGTGGTACGTACCAAATAAAACAGGCTCGCTCATACTATGGCGAGCACACACGAGCGAATGGTATTTATAAGATTGAAATATGTAGGGAACTGGATAACGAATTAGTTGAGCATTTATCTCTTCCGGGTAATTGCTTTTTACTTCGAGGAAAAATACAAAGCAGACATATTTCTCAAAAAATATATTTTGTTTATATAATAATTAACAATTCCTTATCAGGGATAAGGGCTTTACAGCATCGCTATTGTAACTGCCTCGTGGGACGGCGAACAGTTGGTACCTGTGCCCATACTATGTCAATAATATGGTACTTAGCATGGGCCCGGTACCAACCCAATATCAATCCTCCTGCACAGTTTCTTGATGATGTGTTAGTGGTTTTTAATGATGATTAAAACATTTAAATGCAGTTTTGTTTATTAATTATTGCGTAATAATCTTAAACCTTGACTTAACCTATATTTTAGAAAAAGATGTTTGGAACAAGTTTTGCCGAGTTTTTTTGTAATTATTGAAAATGATATGGGTTCCCTACGACTTATAGTGCAATTTGGCGTATATTTCATTGTTGTTCATTTCAGGCATTTTTTTATGTGGCTGATGGGCATTCCCCTTTGATATTTTCGGGTAGCCTTATGTGCTGGGGTCTCTACAATACGGCCGACGTATCTTGGCGAGTCTGAAGTTAGTTGTTTGGCTGCGCAACGAATCTTTTAGAAACGAAATTGTGTACTGCGCAGCTAATCAGCTAACTTCAGACTCGCCAAGATACGTCGGCCGTATTGTACATAGATGACTTGTATGTCCCTAATAGTAATTTTGATTCCATTATTTAAATAAACTACACGTTTCATTCTTCTATCGTGTCGGCACGAGCTATACGAGAATAGGTCATGCCGTAGTGAAAAGATTAGCCAGTCAGCAAGGTTGGTAGCGGGGCTGACTGCCCCTACTACACGTTTCATTAAAACAATGTGATAGTGAGTGGACAGTTTCATGTTTCAAATCTTACTGTAAATATTAATTATAAAAATGTATATAAAATGAATGGCAACTACTTTATAATAGCTTAAAATTGATGCTTACCACTTAACTTAACCAAAGTAAAATATTACCTTTATTTTTATATCAAAATAATCTTTTGTACGATAAGAAAATACTTTTATATAAATATTTAATCATAAGAATGCATTCCTTTAGATTTAAAATTATGATTAGTTTTTATACGTTCAAGTTCTGTAAGATTGGGTCCAGGAACTAAATGAGAAGTTGTTTGTTATTTGGTTTGTCTGCATCCGCCTCAATGAAACGTGACAATTGTTTGATGAGGTCAATGTAAAATTATGCCTACTAAATTAACCCAGAATGTAAAATTTTATTAATAGAACTTTGACATGATCAAAGAATTTCAAAGAAGTGCTGTTCTAATTTTAGCTAAGATGATTATGATTTTTATTACACTTGGTTTGATTCATACATAATTTCAACATGTTCTTTGAAAATTGACCTCATTTTTTTATGGGTTCTAAACTTCGTACTGCGAATATGCAATTTTATGTGGTATCCTAAAATATTGTATTCATAAAACTTATGATAAACAGTTTTGTTGATCGCGGCAAATAATTGTCATATTTTTATAGTAGCAAAATATTATTTATACTTATAGTTCTTGTGAAGACTGATATGTAAAAGTCAATTAGGATAAATAGCCCCTCAAAGATAGCTAAAATTGAAGATTTTATGTTGGCATTGTATTTTTAATATACAGGGTGTAAACGAATTCGTGTACTGCCTTCAAACTGCGTGATCTACTGATGACACTGATTGACCCTGCAGTTTTTTTTCAGAATCAACAAAATAAGTTAAAAAAAAAACATTTTAGCGTCCTAAGTTAACTGACTGCGTGGAGTGATATCACGCTAGTCATGCCCGTCAGCTGTGTCTTCGTGCCTTCATTAATTTATGAATGGCATCGAAATTTTTTATCACATAAAAAACTTATTTGCGAAAAAAATTGTAATTTTTATTTTTAATCAATCTAAATCCCGTGCAGGGTTAATCTATACCATTAATAGATTTTATTTATTTATTTATTTAAATGCCTTAAACTATCATTACAGGTCTATAACCTAATGCAATAGCCAAGTCACACACACAAAACTAAAATTAAAACACCAAATACATCTCAAGATCATTGTTTGTAACACAGTGTAAACAATAGTACTTTTGCGAATTCACCCCAGTGACATGTAAATACACTTCTCATCAAAAAAATCGAAACACTTCCGAAATTATATTTGTGGCGACAATTAAACAAAAAAACAAGCATTAATTCATTATAGAAAAAACATAATTTAGTAGCTGGAAGTTTGGCCTTTACAATGGTGTATGAAACTTCCAAAAATTTGTTTTTTTTTTTCAATTTTTATCCTATAGATCAATGGAACATTGTTTTGAGATAAACGTGTGTTTAGAGTTGGAGTACATTTGTAGTGCAAAAAACGCAAAATAACGCATTACTTTAAAATTTTCTGTTTGTAATTTGTTGATTAGGCTCTGTGACGTCTGTTAAAAAGATTTTTTTCTAACACACATGCATACTTCACCCGCAGCAGCCGCCCAAGAAGTGGCATTGCTGGATTCTGGGACTAGTCAGCGTGTTGTGGCTGCAATCTTGCATCTAAGCCTCTTGTCTGTTCATAGAGTGTACCAACGCTATCGGGAGACTGGTTTATTTACGCGCCATCCAGGATCTGGTAGGAATCGGGTCACTTCTGCGTGAGACGGCCGGTTTATTGCAACCGTTTGTTTGCGAAATCGACGCCTTCGCGCTTTTCAACTGCAGCAGCAGTTCCGAGTAGTTCGAAGGGTGACTGTAAGTGGCTCTACGATTTGAAAAAGATTGAAGGAACGTAGACTGGTACCACACAAGCCAGCTAATGGGTCAAAATTAACAACAGACCATCGAAGAGCTCACCAAAAAAAATCGAAACACCTCGCAAGTTTTTGTTTTGAATGGATTATTAGAAAAACTTGTTTTTTTTTTTAAAATAAATACTAAATGCCATTTAGTAGTAGGTAGCATAAGGTTAAGAATTCCTTATGTTGATGTTCCATAATTTTACTCTCGTCAGAAAAGAGATCCTTGCTCATTTGTAGGTTTGAACAATTTAAGTGCACAAGTGCAAAGTTAAGGCGCGCTCTTCGATGGTCTGTTGTTAATTTCGGCCCATTGGCTGGCTTGTGTGGTACCAATCTACGTTCCTTCAATCTTCTTCAAATCGTAGAGCCACTTACAGTCACCCTTCGAACTACTCGGAACTGCTGCTGCAGTTGAAAAGCGCGAAGGCGTCGATTTAGCAAACAAACGGTTGCAATAAACCGGCCGTCTCACGCAGAAGTGACCCGATTCCTACCAGATCCTAGATGGCGCGTAAATAAACCAGTCTCCCGATAGCGTTGGTACACTCTATGAACAGACAAGAGGCTTAGATGCAAGATTGCAGCCACAACACGCTGACTAGTCCCAGAATCCAGCAATGCCACTTCTTGGGCGGCTGCTGCGGGTGAAGTATGCATGTGTGTTAGAAAAAAATCTTTTTAACAGACGTCACAGAGCCTAATCAACAAATTACAAAAAGAAAATTGTAAAGTAATGCGTTACTTTGCGTTTTTTGCACGACAAATGTACTCCAACTCTAAACACACGTTTATCTCAAAACAATGTTCCATTCATTTATACGATAAAATTGAAAAAAAAAAACAAATTTTTGGAAGTTTCGTACACCATTGTAAAGGCCAAACTTCCAGCTACTAAATTATGTTTTTTCTATAATGAATTAATGCTTGTTTTTTGTTTAATTGTCGCCACAAATATAATTTCGGAAGTGTTTCGATTTTTTTGATGAGAAGTGTATATCAATTTCGATGTGAATGTAATTAATGGTGCAAATAGCTCGAGTCAGAGGGGTTTTGGCCAGCAAGTTGGTCCTAGCTGAAGGTACGACCAGCAGCGGCGGGGGCGATCATGTAGTTTGAGAGAATTACACGAATTCGTTTACACCCTGCATAAATAAACATTTTTAGTTGAATACAGAGTTATTTATTTAATAATCAGGATAGGTAACAACATTGTTTATTGAAAAAATAAATGAAAACATTTTGTCTAATATAATTTATTGTTTATGTAATTAGCATAGTTTTCTTAAAGAATAAGTAAACCAAAGGTAAAATAAATGTATTTATATAACAAGTTTGTTTTAATAACTTCTTAATTAGAGCTAATTCAATTCGTAAAGGCCTCTACACACTAAAGCCACCGGCCGGCTTTACCCGGCGGGTTATTAACGCGAACTAAGCGAGCGAAAATTACGCAAAACATGCTCGGCGCCATAACCCGCCGGGTAAAGCCGCTGGGCCGGCGGCTTTCGTGTGTAGAGGCCTTTACGAATTGAATTACCTTACTACCCTGGCGGGACGTCTGAAAGATGGATTATATTTTTGCACCTATAATAATGGCCTTTAAACTAGAACTATGCAGCAAAAAAGATATCGATCCAATATAGTTTAGGGAGGTAAGTTACCTCCCTAATCTACAATTACTAAAAGAATCATGCGCAAAATCCTTAACGGTGGAGATTTTTATAGATTATTCAATTTTATCAGAGCTGGCATTTATCTACATTTATAATTTTTCAAGAACCTGAATAGTAAATGATATCCGATACATCAATATCCCTTCCGCGCACGCGCGTTATTTACGCGTGTCTGCAAGACTCGTAAACTGCCATCCATTTAAGTTGGGCAGTACCCCAAGTGTGAGTTTTTTACGTTACTACTGTAGCTGCGTCACGCCAAAAATGTATGAAAATTTAGGCAGCGCCTCTAGCGGCGAATAGCGTGACTAAAAATTTGGCGTGACGCAACTACAGTAGTAACACAGTGTACCTACTTACTACATACAGTAGCCCATACATTTGACAGGTCCTATGAAATGTCAAAATTATGTAGGAGCGGAGGTTATGTCCCAAATGCAGTATGGCTACACGGGACATAACCTGCGCCCCTTTCACCCCGCAACCCCCCGCACAATTGCTCTGCGACAATGTTCTACGTTGACCGACTGTAAGGAGTAAAATATAGGTAGACTGTGGTAGTAACTAGTAACGTAAAAAACTCACACTTGGGGTACAGTACAAATTCAGTCAGGAACAAAAGTAATACCCCAAGTGTGAGTTTTTTACGTTACTACTGTAGTTGCGTCACGCCAAAAATGTCAAACAAATTTTTAGTCACGCTATTCGCCGCTAGAGGCTCTGCCTAAATTTTCATACATTTTTGGCGTAACGCAATTAAAGTAGTAACGTAAGAAAACTCACACTTGGGGCACAGATTATAGTTCTAAGTTTCAAAAGTGGCTTATAAATAAAATACCTACCTATGGACAATTTATTTGATAAAAAGAAAATATGATGGAGATAGAATACTTTAGAACACTACCTCATAGCTTTTTCCCAACTACGTTGCGGTCGTCTTCCAGTGTATACCAATAGGTAATTTACTACGTCCCTGTCTAATTCTACAAATAATGCAACATTTTTTCATAAATAATATTTCATTATAATAAAAACTGCCATTTTGGTACATTGCGCGCCATCTGTTATGCAGTAGGTAGTATGAAAAAAAAGAATTAATTTACAAATTATTCAGAATATTTTTTTAATTTACGTTTTGAGGGATTATAAATGACGAAAAGAAGATACGTTTTTTACGGATTATTATAATAACAATCGAGTTATATAGACATAGACAAACTGCTGCCTCGAGCAAAAAGCCGCATACCTCGATCAGTGAATTAAAACAAGATTTTAGTTGTCTCTACTCGTTTGACCACTTCCTGACAGTCCCTCAATTATTTAGAACGAATAAAAATCGCCGAAAAATGGCGAAAAGGATTGCGCAGAGCTCCGTAAACTGGGCCGCCCTTGCCGAGAGGGTCCCGGCCGAACAGAGGGTAAACCTTGCTGCCTTCAAAATTAGATCCGACACCTACCTCCGAAGGTTAGTTTTAATCGATGGATTACATAATTTTCGACCGAACATTTTGGTTATTTATTTTTAATTATGTTTTAGAGTGTTGGCTAACCCCCCAGAACCACCAAAGATCAACTGGTCTTTGTACAAGAATGCCGTGCCTGTCCCTGGTATGGTTGATACCTTCCAGAAGCAGTATGAAGCGTTGAAGGTGCCCTACCCCGCAGACACGCAGAGTGCTCAAGTAGACGCTCAGTGGGCTGAGGTCAAGAAGTCCATTGAAGCCTTCATCAAGGAATCTAATGCGAGCATTGCTAAGTAAGTTATTACAATATTCTTGTCAATTCAGCATACTTACATTATAGGTACTATAGTAGTAGTGTCTTGCCTGTAGACTTTCAGAAATATGTAAAAAGAAACTTTTTGCAATTATTGTGCCCTTTTCAGTTATGCAGAAGATAGTTTTAGTCAGATAAATACTAATGGTGCGACTTGTCTATGTTATTTGCATACGATTCTCCGTACAATACATAACATTTTTAGAATTATTACCCATGTAGCTATGCACCTATTATTATAAGATTCAATACAAAATGCCAACTGCATCAATTACCATTAAATATAACAACATTTCTTTAAAAGTCAGTTGCTTTGATCTAAGATATGATTTAATTGCTAGCCTAAACTATCCTTTAGAAAAAAAAATAAGATGAACAAAGATTTACTGTTACCATACTTCAACTGCACTTTTATAATAATTATCAACATATTCCACAAATATTAAACCTTCTAATTTATTCCAGCTACCAGAAACAAATCAGTGACATCAAGGCCCTCCTGCCATACGACCAGATGACGATGGAAGACTTCCGTGATGCATACCCACAGGAAGCCCTCGACCCCATCAACAAGCCTACCTTCTGGCCCCACACTGAAGATGAGCAGCTGGGCTACGTCGACCCTGACAAGCCAGCACATTCCGGTGGACACTAAACTAATACATTTAACACCTTTATTCAGCTTCAGGAGTTAAAACAGTCATCATATATCAATTTCCAGTGATAGTTGACAGTTTTGTGAAGTTTTGTCAAGGTTTTTAGGAAGTTGCAATCATCTTGTTCTATTTATGTAGGAATAAATGAATACTATACAAACAGTAGTGGTTTTCTTTTAATTTTCCATAAATTAATAAGCTAAGTGTAGAATAATAAAACTATACTCCCTTATCCTGTGCATGCATATGATAAAATAGTGGGTACTTTGTACCTTCTTGGTGAAATAAGGTTAACATAAGTACCCTACTTCTGCAAGAGATGTAACTTGCAGTTAAATAATAAAATAATGACGTAAATGTTGTTTTATTGGACATAACATCATCCTAACCATATTCCGGTATCCCAATTACATTGTCGTCAATTCCTATTTTTTTAATGAGATTCAACTGCAGTCCGCCTCATGAGTGATACCTACCTGTACAAAATCAGAGGCGCAGAAGCAGTTTGCGTCTTTTAGTAACGATTCACTCCTCACAAATTTAAAACCTATCCTCCATGACTAGGTATCTCTGCAGGGGTCGTCTTTCCCAGTTGCCTCGCCACCACTGGTGGCAAATGGGATTTTTGTATACATTTTAATATAAAAATCCCATTTGCCACCAGTGGTGGCGGGGCAACTGGGAATGACCCCTCTGCAGCATGTACTTCGGATACACCCTCGGGACACAGGCTGATCCAACACATTCCCAGATATCTTACCAGCCACTAGAATAAGAGACGTAAATTCAACATGTGTTTGTTGGATTGTGTGTGGTTTCGCAATATTTACCTACCTATCGTGTGCCTAATTGCAGGCAGTATTATTTTCTATTGAAAACGTTTCTACACTGCAAGGGGTAAGAGTTTAAACACATTTACGTTGAACCTTTTCTACCGAAACTGACCAGAGGACGGAGAATGTCGAAATCTGGTACTTATTTTGCCCTCCAAACACCCATGCAACTGCTCGTCAACTCGCGAAGATCAAACGTGGCACATTTTCTACTTTTCATAACAAAACAGTCCTGACGAGAAGTCGGCCTATTTTTTCATGCTGTTGCTAAAGAATCCCATCTCACCGAACCATAGAATTTAAAGATGTCATATTTTGCGGGGTATCTTTGACTACTTTCCGGCCATCATCAGACCCTGGAAACTAAAGACACCTGAGACTAGAGAAATCGAAAAATCAAATGAGCCTAAACCAGGAAGGGGTTTCATCATGTTTGGAATATTTCCCTTGAAAAAAAGTTCTGTAACGTAACTAGGCTCGGAGACGAGAGAAAAGAAAAAGAGCACGAAATGGTGGAAAGAACTTGGGCTGGCACACTCTGTGCACTTCGATTACCAAAGTGGTTTCGTGTATTATGTCATGGTCCGACATGGATGGCAATAGCTTTGTTCTTACAAAATATTATTATACCATGGTTCTTACAAATCGTTTACATTTAAGCATTTAACCGTCACAGTCGGATATATCCGACAATTTTATTAAGAGGAAGGTTTGCGAGCGTGAGAACTTATTTTTGAACCCACACTTCGACATTTCTACTAATACAGCTGCATCACGCAATATAGTAGTACACATACCGAAAAACAAAAGCGCACCGAAGGTTTATTTTGTGGCGCGCCGGCTTAAATAAACCTTCAGTGCGCGTTCGCTTCTGAAGGACTAGTAAGTATGTTGCAAAAAACGCGCAATGTATAAGCTATTTATTCACCGCACCGGGAGGCACGCGTGCCCATAGTATTGGTGTCGTGAACAAAGGGTGGGGTCACAGTGTAATCGGTATTGACAGATTTAAACTTAGAATAATTACTGTAATATATTATTGTTGATTTTCTGTGTTTCTATTTTCGAATATAATGAATTAATGACACATAATTTTTGTTTGGGAATATTTTAGGGTATGTAAATGTTGCGAGGGAAGATAAGAGCCAAAATAAAAATGAAAACGAGATAATGTGTGATTGATTTGTAATGAAAAACAATGAATGTACATAACTCAATTACTGGGTATAGTAACATTTTTTTCTGTTTGATATTTTAAAATTATATTTTATTATAAAAAATTTATAGGTACCTACATCTTAGTACAATACAAAAATTCATGCTTGATAAAATTATTTTCTTTAATTTATTTATTTATTGCTTGGCGCTTTGGGGCTGCTGAAATCAGATAAAACATAAATTTTCGCTGTTCCGTTTCTTTGATTTTCTTTCAGATTCTCGTTTTTAAATTGCCTCAATCAAATAATTGGGCTCATTTATTTCCATTTTTCTGTCTAATCTTGAATCTGTTATTTCCGGAAGCATACAATCAAGATAAAACTTTTATTTGTAATTTTCTTTACGTTTTCCCATTTCTATCTGAAATAGTAATAATATGCAGAAAAATGTATTCACAAGAAATAGAGAACCCTTTAGCTGACAAGCTATCAAACGTCAAAATTGGCAAAAAGATGCTTTAAAATACGTCATTTTTTTGACACCTCCGTACTCAAATGTTACTTAGGTACCTACTGCTTGCTTATCCTAGAATTCTCAATTCAGGTACTACTTAGCTCAATAATGGTAAAAATACAGGTTTTGAAATTGAATCAATTGTTGTTTTGGAAAGTACCAGGGTGACAGAAATTAACAGAAAATAGGCGCTTAGACCTTAGACGATCTGACTAAGTGACAGTGACCTATAAGGTAAGATATATAGGACAGTTTTAAGTTTTCTATCTTATTTTATATAAGAATAATAACGAATACTTTATATTCCTCTTTGTGTTTAATCGTTGGTGCACAACTTAGTGACATCGTTTCGGCGCCCATTTTCTGTTCATTTCTGTCACCCTGGTACTTTTGAAAACGACAAATGATCAATTTCAAAACCTATATTTTTACCATTATTGGGCTAAGTAGTAGTAAACTCCGATTTCTGAATTGAGAATTCAAGATAAGCAATACTTATGTAGTATTTGAGTACGGAGTTGTCAAAAAAATGCTTTAAAATCCGTAATTTTTTTGACAACTCTGTACTCAAATGTTACTTAAGTACTGCTTATCCTAGAATTCTCAATTCAGAAACCGGAGGTAAGTCGCTTAAGCACCTAGTTGCAGTTCATTTCTGCTTTCCTAGTAGTTTTAATAAATAAACAATAAGGGGCAACTGAATTTTAAAACGTTATCGATATAATTCACTACGAATCCTTCATGCTCTTTCTCTCTATGTTTCATCGTTGGTGCGTTTCGAGGAATATTTTGGTGCAGTTCAAAGTGGTGAGTCCACAAAGCTATTTATTACTGAAAGATGCCACCTTAAAGCCACAAATAGTTTTTTTGGTAACGCTTTTTTTGTCACATATACCTACTTGTACTAAAAAGCTTCAATAATTTGATGGTGTCCAAATATTCAGTGAAAAAAAATTGAAATTAAAATGTGTCAATTCGGTCACTGTCCGAGTCGTATGTCTTATTGTTCAAAGAGTGAAAAAATGCAGTCATGTCACGACACTCGCAACCCACCCTTATGCCTTGTGCGTAGATGTTTTGAGAGCTCGGTTCGAATTATAAACGGACGTGCTGTCACCTTGGATTCTAGGATGGCACTGAAAATTTTTCGCCTGCGTACTCTTTTATAAAACAAATTACGGGAGAGTATTGCTCCATACTAAAATGTATGGGGAACGGAAAACAATTTCCGTAAAAAATTAACAATGTTCAGACGTAGATTACTCTCATTTGATTTGATTTATTAAAATAATAAAACGGTAGACGTGTTATTCATACTTTCGTGTCACGATTTAACTAAATAGATTTTTATAAAGTCCTTTAAAATTAAGTAAATTCTGCAAATAGAAAAGGTCGATTTAGATGTTTTTGATGGAATTTAACATTTTTTTTTCTCGAAATTAATGATGATTTCGCAAATATCTCGCGGTGAAACTGTTGGCACATCTATTAAGGTTCTTCATTATTTTTTTTATGTAATTCCATGCAGAGAGTTTATAGAAATTTCGAAAACAGTAAGTGCCTTTTCAGGTGTTTCTTAAGGACTCTCCTCTTAACCTCTATATGGATAGTAACGGACACAGGTATATCCGACATGGTCGAAAGAGACGATTTTTTTTGGATTTATCCGACTGAGGCGGTTAAAGGGTTAAGGAAATGCAAGGCGTTACTGAATAAACAACAAAATGATAATTTATAAGAAATAAAACAAATAAATTCGATTAAACTTTATTTTCTGTGAGTTGTACAATTCATACATCACCAATATAATGCTGACACAAAGTTACACGACATAGGAATGTTACATATTTCGAAAAAGAATCTATTGAGTGCAATGAGCTACGGTTCAAAGTGCTATTGTTGGGATAAATGTTAAAACTTTACTAAGTATGATGCTGTATGAAGAATGTAAGACACTGCTAAGTGACACACAAATTATATTACCATGCAGTTTGAGATCAAACTACAAATTCTAATTGGAAAGAAACCCTAGTGATTCAACTATATATTAAAAGATAAACTTGAAATAAAAGCAGAACAGGAATAGACATTTTCTGAATTTGTAAAGACTAAAGAAATTTAAACCTTAGTTATCAATAATCATTTGAAATCAATAATTAAAACATAATAAATTTTTCTCTATAGAAGCATGGTTTCAATAGCCGCTAAACGTATACAAATCTGATGCTATATTTAATACGATATGATCGAGTCTATAACCTTATAGGTCGGACTCCAAACCATCACGCAGACAGAAACTTAAAAATAAAAATTAAAACTATTATCATTTTACAACTAGATGCGATTGAAATGATGCTACTCGTTACTGATTATGTTACTCATAGGAGGGACTTTTTTGGTGTTATCAATTCAAAGCTACATTACAAGCTAAGGGCGCTTATATTTGAGCGAGTTTTGCAACGCGACATAACCCGGTGCTGCAAAGTATCTTGTAATAACAAGTCAAAATTTGACCTGACTTATTGTTTACTTATTTTACTAAAAGTTTAATCTGAGATATGCTAAGGTAGATATAGCAACTTTCTGAAGAAAGTCAGTGGGTCATAGCCATACCACAGCTGTAACACAACTGCACGACGGCTGTCATGAGTTACATTATTGTATTATTATTTATTGATAATTAATTTGCGGCAGACAGCAGCGCGGCAATAGACTACAAAAACACGGTCCATCGCGCTACAAAAATCACTAAAATCGAAAGCGCCGCAATCTAATTCTATGAACACCGATTTCACATCACATCCAGTCGATCTTATTCTAAATAAAAATTCTATTTAGCGGCGAATTTATTGGCCGGTGGCGGCGGAGGCTGAGCGTACATGTTGTAGTAGCTCGTGGGCGGCGGCACGCTGAACCCTTGCTGCGGTTGGCTGAAGTTGTTGTACCCTCCTTGGTTCTGGAAGCTCTGTTGTCCTCCGTCGCTAGTTCCGCGGCCGCGCCCTCTGCCGCGGAACCCGTTGTCTCTGCTATTGTCGCGGTTGCCGTAGCTTGAACGCGTGTTGTATGAACTTTGGTTGTTGTCGTAATCATTGTTTGATTCGTCCCATCTGGAACCTGTGAGAAAAATATTGTCAAAATTATATTATTATTACTTGGTTGATGTCACAGCAGAAGATCGGTCACCTACTAGGCCGCTATTATGAACGACCATAGGGAATATTGTTTTTATCACGCTTGACAAAGGGATTAGTCATAGCAGTCTGTGTTAACGTCGCGACACACACATCAGGACATGAGGGGGATGCGGGACGCGGGGTACCCGGGGACCCCGGACAGCGAGCCCAAGCGACGCGATCGTCGCCACACTAGCCCATATACCGTGGTCTGCGTACCACCTAATTTTCATTATTATTTGTATTATTTAAATCATCATTAAAAGTTGTAACTGGAGTAAAGTTAGCGTTCATCATTTAAAACACCTAACGACAGTCCTAACAGTCTGTTATTATTTGAAAACAGAAGTATTTTGCCGCCACTTTATCTAATGTTTAAAAAGCTTTATTGTTTGCATACAAAGTTAATGGGCAACTTCGCACACAAATATTTCTACCGTGAGGGAATCGAACCCATCGCGTAGAAGCCGATCGCTGAGTCACGTATTTGTTTCGAAAGCAGGTAATAACAAGTCAAGCAGTCAAAAACAAACACACATACACTCGTAATACTACATAAACACACAATTTTAGTACTGACTCCGCTCTCCCCCGAAGCGTCCGCCACGTCCGCGCGGTCCGTCGCGTCCGCGTCCGCCGTCACGTCCGCGTCCGCGTCCGCCGCGATCGAACCGGCCCGCGCTCTCGTCGCGGTCGCGGTAACGGTTGCGACCTGGAAAGACAACGTTATCAATATTTTATTTGAAGACAATCTAGCAAAATGTTTGCGACATTTCTATGGAAAACAATAAAAAATAAAATTAATAAAGAATATGTATGAACTTATTCAACTAATAAGTAATTTTGATATTTAATAACTTTGTTTAACACATACATGATTCGAATCGAAGGACCACTTACTCGAAAAAAATGGTCTTTTGAGCCGCACCAAATTCAATTGTTAAAGGTAGAATATCCACACACATATATGACCACTTACCATACTTTCCCTTGAATCCCATGCCACACTGTGCTAACTCCAACAGCTTGGGGTTCACCACTTGGTTTGCCTCTTGTAGGACACACATCAGATCTTTAGCCTGTAAACATACCATTATCAGAGCTCTATACATACAAATGTTTTTTTTTTACAATGGTTTCAAGAAATCAGCTCTGTACGAGTCTTTTTTTTTCACAATAACTGAATTATAGTTATTGAAGAAGACTTTTTAGGAAGGAATTTACTTGTTGTAACAAAGAAAAGAACCTTGGTTCCGAAACTGTTCAATATAGAAAACATAACACCTTTTGTTCATAAAGAAATTGATTTATTTACCTTAGCTGAGTTATTAGGTGTGAAGAGCGTGTAAGCAGTGCCGGTGTTGTGCGAGCGACCCGTACGTCCGATACGATGCACATAGTCCTCCGAGTTGTTGGGATAGTCATAGTTTATCACAAACTTCACGTCTTCCACATCTGTGCCCAAGCCGTCATGTTAGCATGTACGTAATGTTGTCAACGACACAATAAATGTATGTATTGGACTTGTAGAAGTACTCGTGTTTGAGATGAGCGTTCGTATGTAAGGACCAAAAAAACAGCTTTAAAATACATTCATTAATTTGAAAAGTATACATTGCTGGAATTAATTGAAATATTGAGTGCAGATTTTTGATAGAATTTTGAGCATACCAAAAAATAGATGTATAACCATTTTAATATAGTTTGCAAAATTAAATGATATCCACGCCTATCTTACCAACTTTTGTGACTTTCCACAAGAATACTCATCTGAAACATTTAAGACACATAGTATTTACCTTATAGTGTGTCGTTGGCACGTCAGTCACCGCTAAACTGGAAATAACTGTATTATGCCCGTCAGTCCGGAGTGTGCAGGCCAAGAGTCGGTGTGCTGACTTATGTTAGCGCCCTCTAACCGCGCGGCTGTCAGTTGCGTAGGGCAGGCCCTTTGGCTTTCGATTAAATCTCTCATGACAAATAACCAAGCATGTATTGCTCTAATATGGTCTTACTTGTAAATTTACCTTTAATTTTCAAACCGATTTCGATGGTATGTTTTGACAGAGCCAAATTCGACACCCCGTAATTTTGGTTCGAGAAATTTCTGAATATAAGACCATGATTTAAATTGATATGCTCAATTCCCACATAAATATTAGAGGCAGCATGCTCATATTGAAACAGTGTGCGCTGACAGTGTACTGTCATTTATAGATCGTTACAATATGGTAACAAGGTATTGGTCAGGTCAGCAACACACCGATAGTCTAGCCGTTAACACTGCACGCATGCGCCTCTGAAATGAAAAACAATCGAGAATAATGCCAAGTCAGTCATGGAAATTTATTTTATTATTATCGGGCTAAGATGTTTGGGTCTGTGGTAGATTTTTACAATATCTATGAAGCAACCCAAAAGCAAAAGAAAATTTTAAATTGCACTGCTACCAATATCAAGTTTGCGTAGAAAAATATGAGCGAAAATTTCACACTACTTAATTCTAAGTATAAATATCTACCATCAGAATATAATCGTTATCGTGGCCCGAGAATATAGTGGTATCACCGTACCATTGCTGTGTTTAAAAGTATTTGGTGGCCATGTTCCAATATTCACTTTTAACCACCTCGTCCTTTTATTGAAGTTCAATAAATTACAAATTCAAATCGTATTTTTAGCATGAATTTATGTTAAGAAAATCTTAGCAAAGGTTTTATTGTTTTGTGACCTTCAAAAAACGTGAATACTGGAACCTATTTTTACAGTTGTATTACATAACAACTGTTCATCATTATCACTTAGCAATGGCATCAATATACCTCCTCTACGCCCCTGACATCTCTTAGACCTTTACAACACCCCGGTGGTACAGTGCGAGATACCACCATCATACTTTAAATTAATTCAGTACTCGCAACTGTGTCATTTCATCTTTTGTTTGATGCCCTCATCAGTCGGCGGGAATTATCACCACCATAGAAATTTTAAATAAACTTGATCGGTGGCACAAACATAAGATAGTAACTTCTGGGCAACTTACAGTGAATATTTCGATCGATACTTTTGCGAACTTTCGGAAAGCGAATAGTGCTCGTAATATCTGATATCTTTGAGTGCTACATTGCAATTTTAATATAATTTATTCAGACATACAAAAGCCCTAAACATTTTCACGTCACAATTTTTTCGACAATCTAATTATAGCCTAATACACACGTGGATCGCGGGAGAATATTCTGTGAGTACTTACCGAGGCCTCGCGCGGCGACGTCGGTGGCGACGAGGATGCCTCCGTTGGACATGCGGAACTGGTTGAGGACATAGTCTCTGTCTTGTTGGTTCTTGTCGCCGTGAATGGCGAGGGCGCGCCAGCCCGCGCGGTTGATCGATTTTGTTATTTCATCGACCTTAATATAAGTTAGTATGAGGGATTTTGGTGGAAAAATAATGTGAAACAATTGCTATTAAAACATTTACAAATATATACAGGTTTTTCATATTTTTTACTTCATTAGAAAATAACTTTAGGTATAATCCCAACTAATTTTACTTTCAAAATTGTCAATACATATAGATAATTATATTGTTAGAGGTAGTTTCATTTATTTCGTTATTATTCAACAATTATGTTTTAGAACAGTTAATTATGTACAGTATGGTGTAGTACAGTACAACTTTGCCCTTCTGATGTGAGAAACAGAACGCTCAAAGCCTGGTTTCAGAGCAGCAAAATTAATTTACGTGTACCTAATCTTCCAAAAAAGTCGTCATTCTTTGTCATCGCGTTTGAAACAGCTGTAAGTAACTTACCCGTCTTTTAGTCTCAGCAAATATGATGGTCTTCGTCTCCTCCTCGGAAGAGATCTCGGTGAGTAGTGTGATGAGCTTGTCATTCTTCTCCCATTCCTCGCACACGTCCACAATCTGCAGGATGTTGTGGTTGGCAGACAGGCTCAGAGAACCGATGTTGATCTGAATGTAGTCATGAAGAAACTCTTCTGCAAGATTCTGGACTTCTTTTGGCCAGGTGGCTGACCACATGAGAACCTATAACAATTTTTAATAGTATTCTTCGCTGTCGTTCGTTTTTTTAGGAGAGAAAGCCAAGAACAAATTGCATAGCTGAAAATTGCCTTATAGACTATGTCTACACCAGCTCGCTTTCATGTTCATCTTGTGTCTTCGTCTGAGGCAAGCGTGAAGCGCCATAGTGCATGTAATAAATAGCACATGCTTTAATACTAGTTCGACTAAAGCGCATGCCCCTAGCGCACGCTAATCCGTCTATTGTATGTCGACTGACGACTGACCGAGACGCACTGGTGTAGACGATAAGCTGCATGCGTCTTATGGCAATCAATATTGCATGCGCATGACGCAAGAGGAATTGAAAGTTGAGAGCGCACTGGTGTAGACATACCAAATGTTATAAGGTCGGAATAAGATTCAGTTCCACAATTCCACTCAAGAATATTTTTTGTACACGCTGCAAGGGCTCAAATTGAGCTGAAACGTCGTCCATACACTACATGCTACAAATAGGGTTGTTGTTCGCTTAGGGTGTTACCACGCAAATCGATCGATCGTCGATCGATGGTAGAATAAGTCGATCGAGTTTCTACTACAACAATCGATCGAATAAACGTCGACCGATGTCGTTCGATTGGTGGTAACACCCTTAGTTATACCTTCAGACCCAGCACAAACTAGTGACAAACTAGGGCTTTTTAAATTGTCTTGTCATATCGTAGCAGCTTGGTTGCTCGATCTGGTCTCGAGAAGACTCGAAGGCTGATGATCCGCCTCGCAGCACTAAGAACTATTACATAATTATATTTTAGAAACGCAAGACGCACCTGTCTGTCTGGTCGTATCTGCTCGATGATCTTGCGTATCTGCGGCTCGAAGCCCATGTCCAACATCCGATCTGCCTCGTCCAGCACTAAGTACGTGCAACGACGAAGGTTTGTCGTCTCTGTTGATAAGAAAACGTTTAGCGTATGTAAGGACCATTTTTTTTTGTAATGTAAGTTCATGTGGTCCTATTGCATATTAACAGTTATTTATGTTTGCAAAGACCATATTTTTCTATTCAGATAAACATTATCGAATGATAATAAAAATAATGTACAGGGTTTGCTATTGTTTGCTGGAAGATAAATTATGTAGTTTAGTACTGCTGCATTATTCTGTTACTTATATCAAGCTACTATAAACATTACCTTTCTCCAGAAAATCAATTAGTCTCCCGGGTGTTGCGATTATAATCTCGACTCCTCGCTCCAGACATCTGCCCTGCGGTCCCTTGGGTGCCCCCCCAAATATGCAAGTGTTGCGGACTTGTACGCTCTGACCGAAATCATTGGCAACCTGCAAACAGGAAGGTAACCTTTAACACCTGTAGTTATGTTTCAGTAAGCTGCCAAGAAAAACTTGAATAAACATATATTGAATGTATGTAAGAGCAGATTATTAGAAGATATTCATTACACCTGAAGTCACAAGAATCACGATGTAGACTTAGATGTAGGCTACGAAATATATGAATAATTGAAATGGACTCAATTACTAATTTGTAGCCACAATGCCTATTATAGTGGATGACCCAATCTGGTGGGTGTCACGAGCGGTCAAATGTGCGACAAGTCTTTTAAGGTGAGGACACATCAGAACATATAAGGATTACTAAACTGTACATAGTAGGCTGCAGAAACACTGAGCGTATATTGCGCGGCTCACGTTTCGTCGCGTTACGCGTACGCATTGCGCTACATACAAATTCACCTGCGCGGTCTCACCACGCGTATTTTACGTCGTTACGGCGAGCGTAATAGGGCCTAGAAGTTTCATGCGCGTAGGGTTACCATCCGTCCGGATTTATCCGGACATGTCCGGACTTTCAGCCTTCCATCCGGACTTTGCCCGGATTTTTGACTTAGATGGGTTTTTTTGTAATGAATGTTTAATTTTCGCATTGAATTACTTAAAATTAAAACATATTATAAGTATTAAATCAATGTCCAATCTTTTTAAACTACATACAACTAGTTCAACTAGTTAATCAGTCTCATCTCGACTTAAAACAATCAATTATTTCATTTTGTGACTATAATGTCTGGAGCTTTTTTTTAAATGTCCGGACTTTTGACAAATGTCCAGCTTTTTGTCAGGACTTTTCAAATTTCGAAATGGTAACCCTACATGCGCGCGCATGTCTGCGCATGACACGCGACGCAAGATACGCTAAGTATGTTTTGGCACTTCAGTCAGAGCGGCTCGATGTTCTGTTACTACTTGTGTACTCACCTATAAGGGCTAGAAAACTAGTGCATTAAAGAATTAGAATTAAACTCCAGTATTCTAAATATGATTTACAACTAAGGCCTTTCTCACTCCAAAGAAACAAAACTGATTACTAACTGAAATCAACTAGTTAGTAAAACTTGGCACACAATGCTTCTCAAATCACAAAAGGAAATGGCGAATGCAGAAACGCCAGATATTGGATACATAATTCTATTGAAAAAAAAATTATAGGGTATTCATTGCTGCCAAACAGTAACAGGAAACCATGGAAGGAGTTAGATACTGCGTTACAGGAAACAGATATAAAATTTTTGTCATTGTGTAGAATATCCAAAGAAGCACATTTAAATTTAGTGGAGATATAAATTAACTTGGTCTGCCATTTTGGAGTTTTATTAGTAACTAGTAGCTCAGCGAAACTGCACGCCACATCGCGTCGCTTAGTAACGCGTTACTAAACGATAGCACGGTGTGCAGACCTCCATGAAATAGTACTGTTACTCTGTGCTAGGAACTGATGAGTCATTTAAGTTAATAATTGGTTTCATTTGAATAGCTTCATGTAAGAACGGCCTAAGTTGCATTTAAAAAAATGCCTCTGTTACTTGTAATCTTTCAATTAGATTTAATTTCCTAAAGATTGCTGTTGAAAAAATAGACTGTTGTGCAAATACCCTTGAATGTTGCACAACAGTATATTGTATCAAAAAATAAAAGCAGCATTGACTCCCTAATCTGCTTTTACATATTTTTTTATTAACAGTAAACATTAAATAATTATGGAAGCATGACAATAGGGTGACATACCAAAAAATACAATAGATTAAAAAAACATACAACAAAAACAAAATCTACTAGACATGTGTTCCAAGGTTTAAAATTACAATAAAATAAAATTTAATGAGTCCCAGAACATTCAAAATATAACATTCCAAGTTTTTTTTTATGTGAGTTCAAAAGTTTGTGTTTATCAATTGACCCCACCACAAAAACTTGTTAAAATGTCAGTGTGTGACCCACTTTTGTTTTAAAACATTTTTGTGGCAGGCCTTCCATTTATAGAAGAGTTTCATCTTTTTATGATAATTTAGATATAAATGGTGAGGTGATGAAGCAAACTGCTTTTTTTCCAACATAATGTTGAAACTACACAGTAAAGAAAGCATTCCACAGATAAGCTGCAAGGTCTAATAGAAAGAACAAAAAATACTTGTGCCCAAAACTAAAAAAACTAAGGTTACGTTCAGAAACCTCACCTATTAACAAGAAAATTTTGAATTTGGGATATCAATCGAAACAAAATGCAAAAAATCAAGTCAATAATAAGTTTTTTTATCAGGTTTTCGAACATAGCCTGCCTGCAAAAAGCTAGTTCTACTAATTATATGTAAATTGGATAAATTTACTATTTCCAGGTCGCTCGGATTGTCCGTCATCTCCGCAGCGATTCCATTCATTGAGATCAACGCCTGGAGTAGCACAATGGAAAATAAATACTCATCTTATATTTTTGTTGTTAAAAGTATTCATAATAGTGACAATTAATTCTAGTGGTTCTTCCGTTGAGTAAACTTCAGGCAGACTTGTGTCAGTCCAATGGCAGGCCTAATTGTTCTTATATAATTATACCTTAGAACAAAAATTATTAAGATAAGAAACATAATAACCTGTTGAATCTGTTGAGCAAGCTCTCTTGTTGGAGCCAAAACCAGAACAATGGGCCCCTCATCTCTCAAGAGGCGCGGCTGATTGATGATGTGGACAATAGCTGGTAATATGTATGCCAGGGTTTTCCCAGAACCTGTTTGAGCAATTCCCACCAAATCCCTTCCGGAAAGTGCTATTGGCCACCCCTGAGCTTGAATAGGAGTTGGATGTGGAAAACCTTGTTTTAATATTTCCTTCATGGCATAATCTGGGAAGCCACCCTCTTCAAAATACATGCTAGGGGCCGGAACATCACGCCCTTTCACAGTGATCTGGTTTTGGCTGCGGTATGCTTCTATTTCAGCTTGACTCCGCGCCTGGACGTTCTGATGCGGTACATAGAAGTTTTTCTGGAACGGAGTGAGCGTGATAGTGTCCCAGCGGATTTTCCTAAGGTTGCCGCCAGGTTGGTCATTCTTGAAATTGCTTCGGAAGTCATCCCGGCCACCGCGGCCTCCGAAGCCACGGCCGCCATCACGGCCTCCTCGTCCTCCGCTGTCCCGGCCTCGGCTGCTGCCAAAGCGGCTACTACCTCTCTCTTGAGACCTATCGCTCGATCGTCCTCCTCGTGAACCACCTCGACCGCCACCGCGTCCTCCACGGGTACCACCACGACTACCGCCGCGACCGCCACGTCTGTCGTCGTACCTAAGTCACAAATTACGTGTAAATAAACCAAGCCTAACGAAATTAAATACAACAAAATCTGCCAACTTACATCTTTACTTTTCACTACGATGCAACAACACTAACACTAAGAAATACTGGATTTCTGAGCAATATAAGTTAATTATATATTAGTTACGCTTTTTTATTAAGAATCAGTAATGTAACTACAGAATTTCTGGCGCAACAAACATTGGATTGACTTTTATTGAAAATGCCTTCATGCCGCCATATTTGATTGATATTTTACTTTTTTAGTAAAGTTTTCAGTGATGTGCTGAATCGATTATTGTGTTAATCGATTTCAAATCGTTATAATAATCGCGAACTGAAGTGGGAGTTACTTGTTTTTTTTTCTAAACGAACTGCGTTCAGCACTATGTTTGTTTTTTTTAGTTTTCATAATTTTATCTTTCACCTTCAACAATTCAAACAACGATAATACAATGAAAAAAATTCTCAAAAATAATAATTTTGAGTATTGTGAGCCACTTGAAAAGTTTTAGGTTAATCAATGAATAATCGATACATCTTTCCATTTCAAGGTGAAATGGTAAACGAGCAATCAATTCTTATTAATAATCGATTCTGCACTCCATTAGTCATTTTAGACCGCTATTCTTCTGACAAATATTGCTTCCGGTTTCTTTTTACAGTTACACATCGCATTACTTTTATGAATAACTTGAATAAGTGAATAATTTGTTTTTTTATTATCAAGTTTTTATATTAAAACAATAAAATTTATACCTTAATTTTACTTTATCGTTGTTTATTCAAACCCACGTATTTTTTTTACTGAAGTGGCATCAAAACTGTTACTTCCGGCATGAAATATGGCATACTTTTTGAATGCTTTTGGCTTTTGCTTTTATCCTTAGCGTCTAGGAAGGTTGTCATGTAGTAAACTAATTTTAGAATATTTTATCTGACTTGGAATGTAATACAGTAGGTACATAGATCATTTCAGCGAAGCTTCTGCATTGTTATGACTAAAATGCCTGTGAAGTCTACTACCTGCCTCTCTTCGTAGAGTTGAGAACACGAAGAACACTTATTTGCTTGGGCTTGGGCTTCGTGGAACAGTAGCAAAATAAACTGATATTTTAGGTTTTCATAATAATTAAAATAGTTTATGTAATTTTAATCAAATAAAGGTATGCGTACAATAAGGACTGGATGTCCTTTACTTCGAAGGCTTCTTGCATGTCCTTTATTTTATTGATCAAACAATTCGACATCTTACATTGAGTTAAGCAGTCCATTTTCAGGAATAGTGTTTTTATTTTA
This sequence comes from Amphipyra tragopoginis, assembly GCA_905220435.1. NCBI lineage: Eukaryota > Metazoa > Arthropoda > Insecta > Lepidoptera > Noctuidae > Amphipyra > Amphipyra tragopoginis. Next base: position 24,593,280 of record HG992008.1, on the reverse strand, counting down.
TTTTTCCTACAAAATGGATGGTTCAATACCCGTATTTGAGAAGCCGCATCAGCGTCTTACGGTGTTAGACTGGACGAGGAACATTCAGAGACTGCAGAACGAGGCTAGGCTCCGTCGGTTTGAGTCTTATGAATTGAGACAGAGAGCTAACCAGCTGAGGAATGAAACTTCAGTCACTACGAGATGGGATAACTACGTTAACAATGAGTTGTTGAAGGATAGGTAAGATACATACAATAGGTCGGGCAGTGGACATGGAGCAGTCCGTTGCCCGACCAGCAGGCCCGAGATGGCGGCACGCCGTATTTCGCGCGCACCTTCATGTGGACAGTGCCAAATATTATGAATACTTGGATAGATAGGTAGTGCAGGTGCAGCCAACTATGAAGGCTGCACGGTGGATCGGGGCTTTCCTATGAAGTGGCGGACCAATCCCGCGCCTCTGACCTAGCGTAGCAGGTTGGTACCAGTCCGAGATAACCCTTTGTTTTTTCCAGGCGGAGAGTACCTACCCCTACCCATGACGATTTTACCACGTATAAAAAAGGCCACTCCCCTTCTACAAGGGTAGGAATTTAAGTAAATGACTCAATTAACTGGGTCATAGTATTTTAACGACGGTGTGACACTCGGGTGTCGTTTGGAATTTCAAGTATCAACATGTCGTTTTCAGAATATACGAAGTTCACTCATGGAGGGAGAAGCAGAGGTTTACAAGAGACAACGTAAGAGACGAGATAAGGGTCTTGAAAGAAGAGAAGCACGCCACAGAACTGCACTTGGAGTCTTTACAAGTGCCGCTCATGGTGATATCTCAGTGTCTCTCTAATAGAGACCAGAGAGTACCACCGGAGCTGACTAGAGACCAACTTGGAGAGGAAATTAATAAGGTACGAAACAAAACGTTGATCTTCCCCAAACTTAGTTCTTTAGGCAGACCGCAGTGGGGCAATAAGTTGCTCCAGACCAGACACAGGTGATCACTATATGTTTTTAGCTGCAGCAATCGTTTGGTGTAAATATGCAGCCAACGCAATGATCGCTCGAGCGACCGTCCTATGGCTCGAGTAACAAAGTCGAAACGAAACTGTTTCCAGACTCCAGACACAGAGTGTCTGGCCACTTAGTGGCCTAAATCCGCTCAACCTTACTACGGAAATTTTGAAGATAGTAGTTTCATTAGGGTGGATAGCAGTTTCCGGTTTCGTTAGGGTGAATATGGTAGTCAATCCTCATAATTCAATCCTATAGACGCCTTTAAAGACAACCTCTTCAAGAGTTGAGGTGGTTATTTTTAGCTAGGGACCTTTCGGCCTAAATACTTTCCTAAATACAGATGTGTCGTTCAAGTCATATTTTTAATTTTGTTCCTAAATGAAAAGTGCATTTCCAGGAGCTCCACATAACAGAGAACAGCAAACGCGTCCTGATGGATGTGTGCCATCAGGGCTGGGAGAAGCTGAAGGAGCTTACCAACGTGCTCTGCCGGCTGGAGCGCGAGATCAAGAATAAGGATGAAACCCTCGATCTGGAGTACCACGTCAAAGACCTCACGAGGGATAGCGCGGATATTAGCTTCAAGTTAGACCCTACTAGGGTTCCCACAGAGTAAGTTACTGCTATCTTAGTCTCGCGTCCTTTCATGATCTTTTACAACCGTGTGCGTACTACAGTGACGTGCGTCAATGCGTCAGCCGTGGGCAATGCGCCTTGTAACTCCATACAATTCAGTGTGATGCTAAAATCGTTCAGACGCGTGTCGCTCCGACGTGCGTCACCATAGGCGAACCGCCTAGATTAGGCGCCTACATGATTAAAACGTCAGCCCCCTTATTACAAAAGATGGTCTAAGAAAAACCTAGGTTTTAAAATAGCCCCGTCTCTTTTTTTGTGTGACATAAGAAAGTGATGGGTTGGTTTTGGTTTAAACCATCTTTTGTAATAAGGGGACAGGAGTTTCCACATTGTTACCATTGATTGATGAGTTTATCTTTCTCTGAAATAGAGCCGAAGTAGCTTTATAAGACTTCAATCGTGGCCCTCTGCAATCAACTCAAACTAACGTAAATATTCTTCATTTCTTATATTCTGCACTTTCTTTTCATTCTTAGAACAATGACAGAAGTAAGTTATGTACACTGCATAGAAAATACGATAAAGATAGCTGAACAACTGATGTCGGAATCCAAGACTCTTCGGGAGACGATGTTCAAGAGTCGAGAGCAGGCCAGCAACCAGATGCACGCGCAGCACCAGCAGGTCGAGCTGATCATGCGAAGGAGGGTGTTTGATATACAGCGGGCTAGGAATGAGATGGAGTGGCAGAAGTATAAGGTAAGTATAATAAGTGGCAATACCTATCATACATTCTCTTTCTTCCTTCTGTGCTATAACATTATAGGAATGGGTACTTACTTGGCAGAATCCCTACTCATTTGTGTGGGCGGTTCCGGGGACGTCTACGCAGTAGGCTCATCATTATCAGTGGATATTTTGGTCAATGCTTCTCATGACTGACTAGGCTCTAGGAATCTACACAGCAGCAGTACACCACGGACTATCCCCCCTATCTTATTCATTGTTTTCCTGTCCATCCAAAGGTTGTCTGGTAGATATCGCTATCAGCGATAAGACCGCCATTGTACCCTTCACTAAATTATTTTGTATAAGAGCTATGTTACAATTTTGGTGTACAATAAAGTATATTCTATTCTATTCTAAGCGTCGGAAAAAGCTTTCACGGCTACAGTAGAGTGTACCCATACATTTCTTCTGAAAAGTGTTTTTCAATTTCAGCTGGAACAAAATCTACAGAAAGTCGACAGGGAGATCGAAACGTTGCGTGCAGCGGTTGCGGACAAAATAAACCCGACCAAACTAGTTGAGACCAGACTGGAGATCAGGATCAGAAGGCCAGTTCTTGAAAGAGTCCAGGACAAGCCGATGCGTGGTCTGATAGAAGAGTTTGAGAGAGTCCACATGAGTCACAATATGTTGGAGAAGAAACTCGAAGAAGCACTGTAAGTCTTCAACAATGACTTTGGCAACCAACGTTCCTTTGCACTGCATATTAAATCCGTAAAACGACTAAGTTGGAAGCTTTGTATAAAAAAATATGCTATCATATCACACCAGCCCCCTGATTCCAAACGATTTGATTGGACAAACAGTCGAACCATTCGGTAACCTATCTCTTTTTCTCACGTTACAAGAATCGTAGACAAGAAAAGGAGAAAAGGTCTTATCTGAATCGGAGGATTGTATTCCTCGTAGAGATGCAGAAGAGAGCTGTTGTAAATACATTTCGTTTTGGTATTCTTTAGCAAAACATTTATAAACTAACTCTTTGATCCACAGAACTACATACCACGGCATGTACAACCACCACCAGCGCGTAACGAAGGACCTGCAATACAAGAACCAGGCTTTAGAGACGGATAGACGACTGATTGAGATCAGGAAACCATTGCATTTGCCTGACGATAGTGAGTTTAAGAGGAACGTCGGGTATTGCCATATGAGCGATGAACTGGTTACCGATTAGTGGCAACACTGTAAAAATTAGAGGCTGGCTACACTGATGCGGGTGTTGCTCACATAACTTTTATGACAGTGTTGCTACTGTTGCTTGTTTAAAAGGTTACGCAGGTAGTTGTAGTACTTTAGGCGGCTGGTAGGCATACTTTAACAAGCCAATAAGCTTCTTGAAGAGACACAGTTAAAGAGAAATGTCAGGTTCTGCCATATAAGCGATGAACTGATCACTGATTGAGGGCAACACTTGGTCTAGTTACCGGCACGGATCTTGAGCGCTGACCTTGTTGCGCAGTACTTAGTTGATTTTGTATGCGATACTGCTACTGCGCATCAAGATCAGCGCTCAAGATTTGTAACGGTAACTATCCTAATTATGAAGGCTGGAAACACTGATGTTGATGTTGCTAGTTTTTGAAATATGAATGCTTTATGACACGAGCCTGTTCAAGGGGCGGGTTGTATTGCACAGAGTACAGCTACTTATTAGAACCTGTATTGCCTTGCTGTTATGTAGATTTAGCTAAATCTTACCCATGTTTAATTAAGCACTATTTATAAAATTCTTTTGAAATTCTGCTGCGGCTGTAACGCAAGATGAATTAATTCACTCAATTTTAATCTAGTGGTACTGGTACACCATATACACTCCTAAATTTAATTCACCAGAAAAAATTTAAGGGCATGGTCAGTTACTGTAATAGAACATATAAAGAGAAAAAAAAAAGAAAATTATTTTGTTTGAAAACTGTACTTCAAAAACATCAATAATTGGTAAGAAAGTTCAATCACATTGACAATGATATTCGTACGCGCACGCACACACGCAACCCTTTTATCTATTCATTCAAAAAAAAGCCCGCGCAATACATAGGCTGCGCACGAGACGGACGGCGCCAACTAGTCTGGCTCCCGCGCCACGCTCGCCCCACCCAATCACCCAATCCGGCGCGTGCGTGAGCCGCCCGCCGCAGTCGGCCGCCCGCAGTAATTAGGTTAAGTTGCGTGACGCGCGGTGCAAGCGCAACCTCTCGTTACCGCGTACCCGGTTTTTGTTGTATACGTAATTACATGTTGTGTTGATGAATACTAAATAGGCTTAATATTCGGTAAACTAAGGTCAAAGCAGACTGCATCGCGCCCTCTCTACCGAACCCGTCTCCTCAGAACGCAACAGAGAGGTTATTAAGTTTACGCGAGCGCGCAATACGTATTACCTGTTAACATCTGTTATTAAATTGATAACTACGATGGCTTCATACGATCATCAGTTCACGTCTCGAGAGTACCCTTTGTGTTAATACTTCATAAAAGGCCGGCACGCATGTGAATCTTATCTAGATAGGTCGGAGCGAAAGTACCTAACCGAGGAGTTCGGGAGTCGGTGGACAGGCTGCGGCGGCCTAATTGCCTGGCCCGCGTGCCACCTGACCTCACACCCATGGATTTTTACATGTGAAGTGAAATCAAACGGAGAGTGTACGTGAGTGAGCCCGATAGTCGCAAACTTTTAAAACAACTCGAAGTAAAAGGGCAAAGTGATGTTCTAATATCATTAAATAACTATCTTTTAAAAAGTGCTCGCTTGTGTGTTGATAACAAAGGGCGGTGGCCATTTTGAAAAATTGCTGAACTGTAAGTTTTTAATAACACTGTAAATTACCACCCTTATCAGCTGATTTCAATCCTTATCAGCTGATCCTAATCACTGTTAGCTAATCCCTTCAAATTCAAATCCCCATTGTCTCAGAACAAATTCTAACTTTTTAAATACGTGGAGTGGAGTGAGGGAGAAAGCATTTCTGTGTGTGTGTTGCACGGATTTCGCGCTATCGACTCGCTCGCACGCATTACATACCGGTATAGCTGACTGACGCATGACTCACACAAGCGTATAATGGTGCATGATGTGTGTAGCTTACGCGCGGTGGGATGAATTTCATTGATAGTCCGTGTCGTTGACGTAGTATTTCTAGTATTAGAGTATTATGTGCATAAAATTATTCATATTTTCAGAATCAAACAAAAGTAAATAACTTTGTTAGATTTAAATAAATTATATTAATGATTTTACATTTCAATAAGTATACCGCTTCCGTATGTACCCTTAATTTTTTTCTGGTGAATTTAATTTAGGGGTGTATATTTTAATTGTAAGAAACAATATTTAACATAGCTTATTATATTTTCATGTTCAGTACAATACAACTAATAAGTTACATCGATGTATCTGATCGATGAACCAATGGCAGTCGCTCATTTTTGCGCAATTCACACTTATTGCGGCAGCGTAAAGATCATTTCCTACTGCAGTACTAATAAGCATTCGTAGTCTTGAAGTTGCACTCAGTTCGGAAGTGATCGTTTTTACGAAGTTTGGCGATGCGAATTCTTAGATGTGTTGTACTGTAACGTTTTTGTAGTTGATAAAGTATAAAAATACTATTACGAATAATTTTAAGACTGTCACCATCAGCGGTCGTGTTCAAACTTATAAATAAACAAAACGCTTTTTAAAAATACTCATATTTATTCATGTAATAACATAACAAGCATTGTGCTGAATTATTATTATTATATCATAATTATTATACATAAAAACATGTCATGATGTTTGTGACAAAAACTCCATGGTAATAATGAAAACATTTGATGTAAAAACACACATTTTGTAATAATTATTAAAATTCATAAAATAGACTATAATATTATACTCGTAATAATATAATACTTGCTGTTCATTGGAATGTGTTCTTAAATGATAAACAACATTTTTACATCAAATGAGATTCAAGGCACTATTGGGTTCTGTAAATTGTGTGTCAATTCCGAGTACTCGACATGGGAAAAATCGAACCGTTTATTTACTAAGTTTTTTTTTTATAACCTGATGCGATTCCTTCGAATTCTAATACGATTCGCCATATGTACACTTAGAACTGCAATTATAACCAATATGACAATGGCTAAAAAAATTATGAAATCATAACGGTAATTCATTTCGCACGACTGAAGAGAAGAAAACGAAGATTTCACACGGGACTGATTGGCAAATTCACCAGTTTTACTCTTATCAACATCAATGTGGAACGCTAGTGACTTCATAAATATTAATGAACCACAGTGCGCACTCGGCTGTTAGCGTTTTACCAACCTCGTTGACCGGTTAATCTTTTCACCACGACATAAGTTATTGTTATGTAGTTCGTGCCGACACGGCAGGCTGAACTACAACTAATATCGGTGTGATTGAACGCCACGTCGGACGCAATTACGTTCACCATTTTGTAATGTAGCCATCGAGATTTAATTTAGCATTGATAACTAGGTACATCGTTTATGTGACTCTTTCGCGTTTTCGCAACTCTTAACTGCCAAATCCCCCAGCAAGTTGTACGATGCAAGTTATTTCACGCAAGTACTCGCTTAGTTCGCAAAACTTGCAGAGATCTACTTGCTGCGGGTGTGTCTACAGTTTGACAGTCTCAGGGTCGGATTCAAAGTTTGCAGGATCTGGGGTTAACGAAGAAGTGGAGGACTAGGCTCGCCAACCTTTATGTATAAATTGAACGGGACTTTGGCAATCAAAATGTGGGACGTGGCAAAAAAGCGGGACCCAATTAGAAATTACTTTTTCGTTCGTTCGACGCGAGACTTGCGGTCGCGATCACCATTCTTCTAGCTAAACAAAACGTGCGTTCACTAAATTCCGACTTCTGCGTGAAGGTTTAGCCGTAGGTACGATAAAACGGGACAATTGGCGTCCCGCACACGTCTTTCGCGGGACGCATCCTCTAAAGCTCTAGAAACGGGACGTCCCGGCTCTCGCGGGACGGTTGGCAAGCCTATGGAGGACCGTAGTTTTTTTTTTAAAACACCTCGTGAATTTCAACTTTTTTCTCTTTATCAGAACGGAACATCTTTTTTCTTATCAAAATAAAATTCAAAAACTCATATCGTGTAGGCCCCGCTCGTGTGGAGGTACGGGACTTAAGGCCCTGTTGCCCGGAAGGACAGTTAGAGCCGGATTTAAGGAATTAAGTCCGTCCCTGACAAGTCAACTTGCGCAGTAAACCTTCCTACTAGATTTGGTGCATTAGACAGAGATTGATTGTCGCCCGAGTATTCCGATTAGTCCCTTCGTGTACATGAATTGACAACATCATATTGGCCTTATACTCGTACTAATACACAAATAAATAAATAACTTAAGTAGATAGTGAAGTAGACAGTGAAACTAACCTAATGTACTTCTAACCACGAAATGTAGCAAAATATAATAAAACTATGATAAAATGAAACATGAGGTTTTATTCGTAATACTTATGAGACCTGGTTTAATAATGTACAATACTTTTTGAAGCCTGTATCCCTCAGATACCTCGAGATATCAACAACAATGAGGCTATTAACACACGGAGCGGCGCAACGTAGGAAGACGCAGCAGATCGCAGCGCGATCGAGCGAATAAAAATATTGTACCTCTCTGTAATTCGTCGAGCCTTGACGGTAGCATCGCTGAGCCACGCGGTGCGGAGATGTCTCGATCAACCAATAGGATTGCGTTATTTTCAAATCTCTCCGCTTATCTTCAACTCAAAACGAATTCCTATTGGTTGTTTACGAGACATCTCCGCACATATCCGCTTTGGTGGAGTCCGGACCTTTGTGTGTTAATCCCCTAACTTTAAAGGCCCATTGAAACACTTTTTAGACGGTACAACTTTAATTATTGTTTCAATTTATTGCAATTAAATTGCTCATGTATACGGGCCTTTTATTATATTATATTAGCCTGTAACTGTCCCACTGCTGGGCAAAGGCCTCTTCTCTTACAGAGAAGGAACGAGCATTGATCACCATGCTTGCTCACTGCGGGTTGGCGATTTCAGAACATTAAAGTCCAGGTTTCCTCACGATGTTTTCCTTCACCGTATGTCAGTGGCGTCTTAGATTAACTAAGAAAGTACATATGAAATTGAAAAAGTCACATTGGTACATGCCTGGGTTTGAACGCGCAACCCGGTGCTTAACAAGCGGGTCTGTAACCTCCGGGTCATACGGGCCTTTAGTTTTGTTTATTTTACAAGTATTTTTGAAAGATGCTACATTCTATGTAAAGCTTTTACGCGGGGTTTAGCAACATTTTCTTAAACGACAAAAACTGTAATAGCATTGTACACTATTAAAAGAGGATTTGACATTAAAAACTAACAACAAGTAATATTTGGAATTTGTTTTAAGCCCAGCGATACAAGAGATGGTCCTCTTTGTCCGCAAAAAAATAAAACTTTTAAAATGTACGCGGTACTTGAAGTATGTCGTGTACTTTATGCGATTGAGTTCGAAGTGTTTTATTTACAAAGAAAAAAAGTACGGTGAGGCCTGCCCCTCGTCTGCGCTGGGCTTTAAGGTTATTATTAATTTTAATAGTATCATAAGCATTTATTGTGCATTTATAACGCAACAGCCTTAAATATAATATACAAGGTTAGTCGGAAAGGGGGTACTAATCCGAAGCCCACTTATAGTATCGCTGATGACTGTTTAAAAGCAAGTGTTAAAATTTCAAAATTTGATAAAAAAAAATCCAAATAAAATGATTTTTATATTAGTTTTTTCAAAAATTCTTCATCCCTGCTTTAGTTACAAATTCAGAAAATGGTGCTTCTAATTCATGACCCCAAATATGACCTAAAATGTGAACACAGCTGATCATAACTGGGGATAGATAGTTTTTTTTTTTTTTTGTGATTTTTGAACAGCTGTTTCTCTTAAACTATTGCGTTTTGGGAAAAGTTGTAGAACAAAAGTTATTCATTATTATGTGTACTTCCACATCCTTTCGGATTAGTACCCCCTTTCTGACTAACCTTGTATTATATTAAATCTCTTTATTGAATGCGTTCTCTTTATTTTTCACGGTTATTTTAATCAACAAAATACATCAAGTTACAGGGAGTGAATTCGACTAACAAAATTGTTGCCAAACGCAAACGAAGCACAACTGTCAGTCAGTTTTTGTTTACGAAAACTGACAAAATTATTGGTTTTGTTTTTTATGTCAAACAATTTGACAGCTTTTGAAATTGAAAACTGTCTGAATGAACGGTTCGGCCTTGGTTCGGTTACGACATAAGAAGATTTATTTTATTGGGTCCCAGAGCTGGTTCCATAAATATACCCATCTATTTTATTTAAGAAATATTTACCAACATTAAATTTTATCAATAATAGATAATATTGTCTCTTTTTAACAAGCAATAACCATTTTCCAAATACTTAACTATAATTTTTACTTTTAGTTTACTTAGAAAATCGAAAATTAAATAACATTAATGATTTACATTATGATTTGGCAGTTTGGCATTATTAACGATATCTATGTACTGCGTACTCTAGTACGCTAACATCACTCTGTTCCTCTGCACTGAGGTTCGGGAACCACACGTTGTTCAGAATCACATTGATATTTGCGACGCAAGCGGATCTTGACTTACTCAAAATAATTAAATTCCGCAACGAAATAATGTTATTATAGTTGAATTAGATAACAACTAATATGAATAACAACTCATTATTATTTAATTGCATTAAGGTACGATTACAATAATTAAAACAGTTTCTTCCTGGACAAGTCCAAAAATTAGACTCGCCCAACCAGCGTAAATGAGACGGTGGCTATCTCTTTCTTTCTTACGGCTAGTGGATCATGATCATTGTTTTGATTTGCTATTCTAGTAAATATATTCTAGCAGTTTGATGGGCATTATATTATTGTTTTTATGAATCGCATTGAAGTTTGTATCATAAATTGTAAAAAAATATACCATAGTATTCCGTCGACCTATAAATTAAATGCAAAATATTATTTTTATGTCTTATTGCTCAGTGCCATTAAAAAACAAAAAAAAATCCTTTACAACAAAGTCAAAGACAACAAAATTGTACTTCCCGCCAAAAACCACAGATAATGCAAAAGGCAAAGGTATTGTCTACACAGGCTGCAACTCAGGTTGCGGACCTACTTTCTCGTAAGCTTCATCTAGTAATGAACATACTAAGCTGATGGTATCATCTGTCAATTTCCTACTACTAGTTAATCGGATGGAAGGTTCCGGGCAGTTTATTTCGACGTCTCGTAAATAGGCGGCGACTGTCATGGCGACGCCTTTTTCGAGGCAATAGTTGGTGATGTTGCGAAGGTATGAGTGTTTGAGTCTGTCTGTCAGGTCATCTTTCTTTAGGTACACGTGCTTGACCGGTGACACCTCGTCGCCTCGGAATGTGTAGTACTTCAGTTGAGAGAGTGCCCTGAAAAAAAAAGACATTATTTTAACATTGGTCGTAAAAACTAACTTAGGCGTCGTCCTAAATGGCTACGATCATACGAGTAAACGATGCGATTTCGTCGCACGACGAGATTAAATACAAAAATCTGTTTAGAGTGTCCTAATTGAAGACCGCAAGTCATCGCGCGAGCACAAAAAATGCTTAATAACGATCGTACGATGGGTTTGTTCGTGCGATCGTGTATTCAAAGCTATAGATTTATTTTGAGTGTCTTAAATGGTCACGCATCATCGCGCGAGCACAGCAACGCGACGGCATCTCAAGATCTGAAACGCGCGATGGGCATCGCGCCGTCTATTAGGGCACTCGTTGGATCATCGCACGATCATTTTCATCGCGCGACGAAATCGTGTCGTTTGCTCGTACGATCGTAGCCAATTAGGACGACGCCTAAGAGATTACGTCAAGACGCGTTGCAATATGAATCTTATGTCTTTGTAATAAAAGTCACACGACGCGTCTTTGTGAGATTCAACGACTCTAGCAGCGTCCTTCCAATTCAGAGTTCGAATATTATGGAGCTTCGGTGATGAGAATGATACAAAACAGAATTACAAATACATTTTGTCTTAGCTAAGCAGCGCAGTGCGTTGCACTGCGTCGCGAAAATAACAAGCGATATGCCTTCTATACTACTGGCCTATGTGAGCATCTAACAGAGCGGCGCGTATAGTTTGTTTTTAGCGGTTTGACTGCGGCAGAAATTTGAATTTAGCTTTACTCATCAAATACTATAAAGACTATAGGTATTACAAAGCAGCTGTTAGGACACGTCTACTACGTTGTAATGTGCTGCTTTACACCGCACTGCCCGACGCAACGCAATGCAAAGCGCTACCCAGCTAGTACCCTAATTTTCATTTGAAAATTATTAATTGCGGACAACGTTTAAAAAAATAACGTATTTTATATCCTTTCAACGTAAGGTGAGTCCTGGGGTTTTTCTACAAAACGTTACCATACAAAGAATATCAAAGATTTTTATAAAACAAAATGTGACTTATTATCGCTATTTTACGGTTTTTGATGATGTCATTTACGTTTTCGATAGCAGTCTCCTTACGGCTACAATTTACGAAATGACCGCTATGTGTCGTCTTTCGTTGAAGAGAGTATGGCATTCATGACAAGCCGAGTATTGTTTACTTGCTCTTTTTAGCCTTTAGGTATGATATAGCATTATCTCTTTCTCTCTCGATATTGCTGTGTCTGTATTTCACAATGCCAATTATCTTTTAGCTTATCTGACATACTTAACTTTCTCAGTTGAATTATAAACTATATAAAACGTCATTCCGATAGTTGAGTCATACGTTTTCCTAACATTATCGTAAGCAATAAATATTTGCCTATTGACATTGCGTGCGTAGTCTTATCAAATCGTACGAAGTGTATATAATAGAGTTGTTATCAGTATGCCCATGAATTAACAGTTACAAGTGAATCATAAATTCTTTTGATTAGTTTAATGGGCCGAATTGGACATATTCTCTGTGTTAGCGACGCGTTGTAATTAATCGATTATTTTAGTTATAATTTAAAAATATTATTATGTTTGTCTACGGACAAAACAAAAAGAATTTGTATTAGATAAGTTTATAAAAATAATGGAGGTGTCTGCACATTTGTTAATAAAACTGGACACTTACGCGTCATCCTATGTGAGCGATCTACAAGCGACCCGAAGCGGCGCGGCGCGACGCGAAAACAACAAACAGTCGATACCTATTGAAGTGGCCTACGTGACCAAACGCACGTGGAGTGCGGTGCGGCGCGGCGCGAAGCGAACGCTGTCAGTTGGCTTGATATTTCACGCGAACTGGATGCGGTGCCGTACAGTGCTACTGAATGACGGCGGCGCGCGGCGAGCGGTCCGCGAGCTCGTAGAACAAAGCCGCCGCTTCGCACCGCATCGCTTGTCACCGCATCGCATCGCTTCGCAATTCGCGTCGCTATAAACCGCCTACGTAAGACGTCGCGTTAGTGCAAATTTGCTCCACGGCAGTCCGCAGATACCTCTCAGAGCGAACGCACGCTAATTTATATATTTTTTTGTAATTTTCGGCTACCTACTGTACTGTACAATTCTCTGCAATATACGCCTATTAAAAAGTTGTTCGAGTATTACAATACGGCCGACGTATCTTGGCGACTCTGAAGTTAGCTGATTAGCTGCGCAGTAGACAATTTCATTTGTAAAAGATTCATTGCGCAGCCAAACAACTAACTTCAGACTCGCCAAGATACGTCATTCGTATTGTATTCCTCTGGTGACCCCAGAACCACTACACTCTGGTTAACTATATGTATAATTGAATGTTTTTCTAACCAGGGGGTCTACTCCCTAAGCACGAAGTCCGTGGTTTCGGCCTTAGTTACGAGCGTTTCCTACTCCCTATCACCTACAGACATACGATTATTTCGGGGCCCGAACTAAGAATGAATGACAACACAATTTGACAGTTGTCCCTACTACCGATGTGTTTTTGCCCGTCCGAAAAGTTGAACTTGACACTTGTTTTGTTCACTCCTACGTTTCGGGTTACTTTCGGACGGGCGCCTAAAGTCGTTGACGGACTTAGGGAGTAGGCCCCCAGGTATGGCTCAATACCAGTATTTTACACGGAGCGACTGCCATCAGACCGGAATAAGGAAAATAAGGGTTTTGCTTAGACTTAGATCTCTCGTAATAAGTGGCAGTGCCGGCGTAAGGGCCACTGACACCCCGGGCGAAAATATTGTGGCGGCCACTTGAGGGAAGCAATATCAAGTGTTAGTACTCCAACTTCAGACCTTGGCGCCCCCCAGAATTTGTCGCCCTGGGCCATCGCCCCATCACGCCCCCCCCCTAACGCCGGCACTGATAAGTGGGGGTGCATGAAAAGAGCCTCCACGAGTGACGATACTTAAGTACGTCCGGCGCACCCTGGGCAGTCAGCCCTGCTACCAACCTTGCTGACTGGCTAATCTTTACACCACAGCATGAGCTATTTTCGTATAGCTCGTGCTGACACGAGAGAATTCAGAAGAAGAAGTGGGTATGAGTCTAAAATGTATCAAAAACACGGTAGCTTTGATGCGATTTTTTCCAAACGAAACTTATTGTATCGAAGTTGAACTTAAATTTTTTTGTTTAAGCTTATTTTCCGGTTCCGTGTTTTAATTTGCGTGGATGACAAGACACCAGTACACTGTCATGTTTTCCCCAAGTATAAGGAAATAACAGTACCTACACGATTTATATATGACGAATTATGACGTTGCGTGAAGAATTTTCCATATCAAATATTTTTGATTTGCCATTTATTATTTTTGTGAGCTGGCTAAATTCTAAATCTCATAAACACACTCAAAATAAAAAATACAGTTTAGCGAGCTTACGAAAACGATTGCCTAATTCGTACTAGAAGTACTGAACATAAGGTGCTGAAGGATACGGTATCCTGAGATAGTGATGCCCCTTTTTGCGACGTCACATGATATGATAACTGTAAATACGCTCTAGCATAGAGATTGAGGAATGAGTTTTGTGACGACACACGATATGAAAAAAGCCCGCCAATATGACGGCTAGCGGCTGTTTGAGTATAGTACGTAGGAGAATTTTTAAGATAATATTTTAATACAAAAATTTTGGGAAACAATTTTTTGACGTAATTTAATTTAAAACGACGGAATAGAAAAAAACCGGCCAAGTGCGAGTCGGAGTCACGCACGATGGGTTCCGTACCACTATCTGTTGTTTTTTAGTATTTGTTGTTACAGCGACAACAGAATTACATCATCTATGAAAATTTCAACTGTCTAACCATCACGGTTCATGAGATACAGCCTGGTGACAGACGGACGGATGGCGGAGTCTTAGTAATAGGGTCCCGTTTTACCATTTGGGTACGAAACCCTAATTAAAAATACATGCATATACCCTATTGCGAAGTCAAAACCGCATTTTGTCGCAGTTTTGGCACTAGTTTACAGCACAACTTTCTTAAGAAACCTAAGCTTTATTGATAAATACGGCACCTAGACTTGTCTATTCATAAATTACTTTTAATGAAAAAGTTTGTAACTTACCTGTTTAGTTTCTTGGAGTTTTCGTTAAGTTCCTCGATCATGGTCGGCTTAGATTCAATGATGTCGAGCGCCGAGATGGCCGCTTGTGTCAACATAGGTGGTAAGGACGCACTGAAGCAATACCCTGTAACATTGATTATTAACAATAGTTATTTGATAAATATAATCGAGCTAGACTCGGACGTATGACAGCTTATGGTGGCGGTGGTCAAAAGCTTCTTTGGGTCACTAGAACCAAAGTAATTACATCTTATTTGAGTGAAGTGTAAACCCTCATTACTGATAACAGTTTAAATATGGAAAGCGCACTTTGAGAAATGAGAGTTGTCTCATTTCACGATGAAGAGTGAAAATATTGGCAAGTACACATATCAAAAAAAGTTTGCGATCACTTTGAAAAATTATGTAGCCTTTTTGAAGGCGAATTTTCTAATCGGGATTTAAAGCCATAATTATCATGATAAATATAGATTGATAGTTATCTAGATAAATATAAATCAGATTTCAGTTGGACTTTGAATTCGGAATCTTCACATACATAATTATTATGCTAGTGATCGCAAACTTTTTTGATGTGTGTATAGTCTTTCTATCTCCGAAGGCGGGTGTTGTAACTTTTATGTCTTTAATAGTAAGGTTCAAATTGTGATAATTCACCAGCCTTCGTCAGATAAAATATCTCTACAAACATAGAATCCAAAGTTTTATTAATTCCAATCCTAAGCAAAGGATTCAATAGGAAAACCCTACAACATATTATTGTGTGTCACTACATGAATAGGGTAAGGAAAATGTCTCGAGGAAACCACACAATGCAACATCAACGCTGTTGGAAACTCAAACTCAGATGACCAGGAAAAATATTCAGGGGGCACCATAGTGCCCTCGCCAACGTCGAGTAGTCACGGGCCGTACAGTTTTCTCGAAGCAACTCAAGCCACTTTTAAGCCCCCTATATCTTTGTTACAGATGAGAGCGGAAGTTTGAAAGCCTTATGCTGTGTGATTACCAGTGATCGGAAAAAGGTGAGCTAATTTACCTAAACTTCAAAGAACAGAGACAAAAACTGGAGACTTCCTTACGACAACATTTTTTTTCGGGAAAATTATTCCAGGTTTCGGGACATCACTAAAGTACGTTTAAATATTAATGTTATTAATTCAGAAAACAATTGAATTCGTTTCCTCTTTTTTTTCCCAAAATTGACACAAAACCAGATGACACGTTTTTTATTGTTTTTAAAAAGAGATTGTTTATTGTTTTCAAAAAAGGAGAATGTCTTTTATTTTTTGAACACAAATGAAAGAAAATCTCCGAGAAAATTCTTCGGAAAAAAAAATGTTGTCGTAAGGAAGTCTCCAGTTATTGTCTCTGTTCTTTGAAGTTTAGGTAAATTTGTTCACCCTTTTCCGATCACTGATAATAATATAACAAACACATACCTAGTCCTGACAGTCTCTGGTGCTCCACTATGAATGATGAGCCTGCACAGAATCCTCCAACAGTCGCGAACGAGTGCTCCAGAGAGCCCACGATCAGATCAATCTCATCGCGAGGGATGTCCAATAGTTCTGTAATACCGCGACCGTACTTGCCTACCACCTAGAAACAAAGCAAACGTTATTTGGGTACATACTCGTAAAAGCACAAAGTTCGGAAATTTCATTTTGAATGTTTGAAATACATGTCATAGTCGTTAACACGTTGACGGACACTGATGCACACCACTTTGACACTAGTTTTTTGTATGACTAATTTGTCGCTGCTATAGCACTTCTGTCGCATCTGTTATCTCAGATCTTATGGAATAGGACAATGTCTGCTATAGCAGCTCTTCATCAGAGCCGTACGTATTCACCGTTACAGTCATAATACGGATCCACGATAGACCCTTCAGACGAATCGCCGGCAACTAACGGAAATTTCCATAATGACACGACTGGTATAGTCGCTCTGCCCATGCGGGGTGCAAGTACCCCACGTGTGGTAGGCACACATTTGATCGAGTATAAAAACTGCTCAAATGGACACTGAGAGGATTGGGAAAAGTTGACAAGTGACACTAAGGAACGTTTTTCATTATTTTGTACGAATCAAACGTCTGTCTTAGCAGGTCTGCCGTGAGGGCGACGACCAACTTGGACTGCTATAGCCGCTCTGTCAGTAGATAAAGTCCAAAAGCGAATGTCATGGCAGTCCTGTCCGTCAACGTGTTAATGAACGCGCTACTGTGGCCCTCGGCTTAGGGTTCATTTTAAAACGCTCTTTACATAAGTACAGCAGTTGTAATAGAGACTCACTCGATAAGCGCAATGGGGAAGCGAACGCAAAAAGAAAGTAGATGGTAGCACCTCTATTGGTACCAATTACAATCAATCAGAATGAGTTAAATTGTTATTTTATTAGCAATCATTTCAAACAAATTTTAACCAATGAAATTGCTTTGGCACAGTCGAGTTCATTAATATATTGGCCCTTCCAGGCTTCAAAAATATATGAACGTTAAAAAAGTTCATAATATTGTGACAACTCTAAGCATCATTAAATTGTGGTCAAGATTTAGATTCATTAATATGTGACTGATTTTTTTCAGTAACATGTAGGTATACGGCCAAAGCAACAAGACTCAGATTCAAGATTTAGATTCATTAATATGTGACTGATTTTTTCAGTAACATGTATACGGCCAAAGCAACAAGACTGAGAAAAAGCAGTCACATATTAATGAATCTAAATCTTGACCACAATTTAATGATGCTTAGAGTTGTCAGAATATTATGAACTTTATTAACGTTCATATATTTTTGAAGCCTGGAAGGGCCAATGTATTAATGAACTCGACTGTACCAGCGATAGTGGCTCCATTAGGTCCCCAGTTTCCTACCGCTTTGCTAAAGTATTTGAAAATCGCTACAGCCTTCTTAAAGGCGTGAAGTAAAAATTGAATGTACCTTCTCTCGTGTCGGCACGAGCTATACGAGAACAGCTTATGTCGTGGTAAAAAGATTAGCTAATCAACAACTATGGTAGCGGAGCTGACTGCCCAGTGCGGGCCGGATGTACTTAACACTCTCACCGCCATACGGTCCGCCGGGCGGGGCGTATCTTTTCGAGTGAGGTACGCCACCTACATGTTGCACTGAGCGATATCAGTTTCTGTAGCAGCAGGCCACGCACTACAAATTGAATATGAAATTGCGAGGTCGTGGCGGACCGCATGGCCATTAGCTATCAAAAACAAACAGTGAGCCCGCCAGCGGCCCGTACGGCCTGCATCACTCGTTATAGATTTTCACCGCGGCCTGCACGGGTAGGCAAAGTTGCGGCCGCCGGCGGACCGCACGGCCTGCTGCACTGAAAAATTCTATATGGGTGGCAGTGAGAGTGTTAAGTATCGTCACAATATAATACACCGTGTAGGCATTTTCAACCGACTTCAAACAGAAGGAGGTTCTCAAATCGTCTGTTTTTTTTATAATAACTAGATTTTAAATTTATTGTTTTCAGGATTAAACTAGAGTAAACTAGTGGAAGCTTTCGAAGTTACTATTTGCTTTAATTTGATACAGTTCTCTGAATTGGATTAAATGATTATATTAACTCTGTTACGAAATGGTGCTGTACTTGGCCGATATTTTCAATTAGTTCCCGTTATAAAAGCTATTGGAGAAGCGTTAATTAACGTTTATTTAATTTTCATGGGTTCCATTTAACAATGTCTGCATTCTGAGTTCATATGAACCTCGTCTACCAATAGTTGAGAATAAGATTTAATTCAATCCTCAAATGATTCCGCAAATGACGTACTATATGGAAGGCGAACTAAGTTCGTTTCGCTTCCGTTCCGCGTACTGAGTGTCGCATCATACAAAATCATGCGAGACAGAGTTTTGCTATTTCGCTATTGTTTCGTTTCGGTTCGCTTCCGTTTCGCACTCGCAGCAGGGGCTTTAGAAAACAGGCGCCAAAACGAAAATATACATTAGTTTTCACTCGAGGAACTTATTAATATTTTCTGAATATGAATTAATATTTTATTCGTTAAATTATTACACATCAGGGATTACTATTTTCCTGTTCAACATAATAAATTATAGCTCTTTGCTATAAAGTTATTAAATCTGTAGCATTTTGAGTACATACATATTAAAGAAGTTTTTCTATGTCGGTCTAATGCATGTATGAAGTAAAAACAATATTTTATTTTACATGAAAAATTATGAAGATAATAATCATAGACTCGCTCATGCATCACTAAACCTCTGCGCTTGCGCCGCTCGGTTTAGTGGCTCAACAAGCCGACCTCGCGACCTCGCGAGCGCGGTCACGAAATAGGCATAATATGCAAGTGTTCACGTACGAAACGCAGGTGCGGGGTAAGTAAGTCAACCGTGCCCGCTAGTTGTGCGTGAACAAGCACTAAGTGGAGCAGTGAAATGGTTTGCCCTCTGTGCAAAGGGTCACGGGTTGATTTGCATAGACATGGACTATAATAGCCTCGTGTCTTTTAATTATGCATACATACTTAATTATGTCTCATTCACATTGCTATATCTGGTTTAAGAATGTTGAGCATAGCCCTAATGGTCGCCATTGTAAGTGTTTCAATGTATTGTGTAAATTTTATGCGAATCTAAATATGTAATGTTCGTTATTATGACTTTGTGACTATCAAAATAACTCATCCATAATGTAAATGCACTATAGCATACCACACAATAGGGTATTTGACTGAAAAAATCTAATTAGTCCGTCAGTTAGATTATCAAAAAATATTTGACCCGTGTTTTTTCTTTTGTTACGTTAACCGAAATTGACGAAGATACGACACTTTTAAAATTGGCAAAACGTCAGAAGCAACTACAATTTTTACTTGTTTCTGACGTCACAAGCCCCCACTCTCGAGTTTTGATGCGTTTTATCTTTCCAAATATTCATAGATTTAACAAAAGAAAAAATACGTGTCCATTATTTTTCAAAACTCTAACTGGCGGACTAAGTAGATTTGCAATTTATTGATGCTGCCAACATGCCTATACTATGATAAAATTATAATACAACCTCTTCACAATGACTGGCCATCGAGGAATTTTTCATAAACATGATGCTTGACGGATACCAGATCATAATGCAGTGCAGTGTTATAACTTATTTAAATAAAGAAATGACTGCCTCATTGGTCTGATGCTGAGCTGTGCTGATCGTGAGGGTTTCATCCACAGGTCGGGCTAAGTATTATTGGGTTTTTCCATGCGGAATTTCTCAGTAGCAACCCAGTGTCTTAAGCCGGGTACTCACTAGCCAGCTGTAACCATGCAGTTACAGTAACGAGGTTCCAGTATGTACGTGTCCACATTGATAGTAACAGCGAGCCGGCCTATCCGCGGTGTTGGTTTGGAACACCACAATGTCAGACGAACTATCTATCACTGCAGCAGTGTACATATACATTATACTCATTACTCGATAATCATAAACGACCATGAAGATGGTGGATTCATCATTTATGTATCAAGAAAGAAGTAATCTACTTCTTGTTTTAAAAAATCAACAAATCATGAATCTGTAGGTTCGCAGCATGCAACGGCCTTCAATCTCAACGTTCACGAGCGCACTGCGAGCGCCCATTGATTCGCAGCAAAAACCGACAATTGTCAGCTCGCAGAGTTGGTTACACTGCGAACCTATGTTCAGCTCGCGGCACTTTCGCGAACCAGGTACACACTATGATTTTCGGTTACAGTAACGTGCAACGGTTACAGTTACGGTTCGATAGTGAGTACTTGGCCTTAATTTGTGCCCGGTTGATGGCAATAGGCTCGCCCCCTATTACATGGGACTTAAACATTACGGCGAACTGAGGGTGTACTTTACACCTCTGCCTATGTAAATAAAGAAATACAGTAGTAAATAGTAAAACTCACCCCAATAGTCAAACTCTCGTCTAGAATGATCCTCAGCTTATACTTCCTCGCCACCTGGATCAGTCTCTTCAGTGGGCACATTTCTCCTGTATTATAATAAATAGCTTCAGCGATAAGGAAGGCTCGTCTCTTCAGGTTCAGCTCCTTCTTCTTCTGAGCTTCAGCCAGCATCTCCTCAAGGTGATCCATGTCATTGTGTCTGAAGTAACGGACGGTACTGCGGGACGCGTCGATACCTTTCTGGATTGCGAACCAGACGCATTCGTCGCTGAAATGTTAAGGAATATTAGTATTGGTAAAAGTTTATTTTATGGGTGGTTAGGTGAAGAAGGGTGTAACACGCCTAATATATTCCAGGCTGGTGACGCGCGGTGTCATTGAGAAGACTTTCTAGCCAGAGGCGGACTTATAAGGCCGACTAGGCCCGGGCCTAGGACGGCCAAATAAGAGGTGGCGGCCAAGAGCGGAAAAAAAATCTTAGCTCAGTAGGTAATGGAGTTGAGAAAGGGGCGGCTGGTACTACATAATTTAGAGCGGATGGTACTAGACGGCCTAGGGCGGCCAAGATTGCTAGTCCGCCTCTGTTTCTAGCTCTGTAGTAACCATACCTGTGCAGCCTCATTTATGCTGTGTTGTGACTTATTACTGCAATTGAATACGGACAAATCTAGTGGATAATCCGCGGCGAAATTTAACTCACTGAGTCTGAATTTGGGAGCTTTGCACGGTTGCGCATGAGTTTTTGCAGCTGTAATCACACGATGGAGCAATCTTTTACAGGCAATGTGAATAAATGTGTTCTAACCAACTGCTTTTTGTGAATTGATGCAGTCATGACATTATTAAATAAGCAATATTGATGATTCAATATCCATTCGTCCATTTTTTTTTACATAAAACCAACCACCATTCAATGAGAGCATCAATGCTTATCAATCTTGTAGATTGTTTGTAGATATTAATAAATTAAAATGTGACTATGAATATTTTCTGATCCATTAAATTATAACAACTTCATAAGTAATTATTTATACACTAGCTTTCGCCCGCAGCTTCGCTTGCGTGAAATTTTGAACCCGTTAAATGACGATTTCCCATACAAACTTTCATCCCCTATTTAACTCCCTTAGGGGTTGAATTTCGAAAAATCCCTTTTTAGTGGAGGATGCCTACGTTACAAAAGGAACCTACGGTCAAAATTTCAAGTTTCTAACCCCAGCGGTTTAGGCTGTGCGTTGATAGATCAGTCAGCCAGTCAGTCAGCTTCTCCTTTTATATGTATAGATTTTTATTGTAATTCATTTTGAAAAAGTCGTGTGTTTATGTATGTATGCATGTAATTATGATGACCATGGAAGTTTAAATAATAGAGGCTAATTAATAAATAATAGAGGTTAATTATTATTTTACGTTTTTTGTAGCTTTTTGTCAAAACTGTTTTTCTATAAATAAAAGGTCATTTTATTGGAAAAAAAAAATGACAATACATCCAAAGAGGTTTCCAATCAAATTATAACAAAGATTGAATCGGACTATTAAAGCAGGTAGAAATGATTTGAGAAAATTTCTATAGCAAATTACACAGGAAAATAGGCAATGGGAACAGGGTAAAAAGATACATCAGTAACAGGATAAATATTATGTAGTCTTAGTACGAGATCCGGCCTAACATCGACCTTCCCTCATCTGTTTTTCTAACGAGAGGTATTTTATTTGAAAGATTTTATGTAAATAAACAAGTCCCACATGGGTTGCCTAATCAAAAGTGGTCCAGGCTACCCTTAATTAAAATTCATAAAAAATAAAAATTAATTACTCCTTCCCTCATCTGTTTTTCAAAAAATATTATTGCCAATCGAAAGGAAAATATGTAAGTTAACAGAAAAAAATAGGTTGCCTACATTTTTCTGGGCACATTCAGAGGTTGCCAGGCACAAAAAGGTGAGTTGGCATGAGTAATTTACCCTCATCTGTTTTTTGATTGAAAAAAGGATTAAATTAAAGATAATTTTATTGTGAACACGATGGTATAGGGTTGCCTAAAAAAAAGTGGTCCAGAGTTAGGGTTGCCGCGATTTAAAGTTTCAATATTTGAGCAGAAAATTGAGCGCGACATAGTAGCACTACACATAGTACTCTGTACAATAGAAAGATATAACATGGCAGCTGCTAGTGGGCCCATTGCCGAGTAAAACTCAGCGCGCATACGCATTTTTCCGTATGTTAGAGTGAACACTCTACTCCCGAGAATGTTTTTCGGAGTGAATTATATGTATAAAAGTCATGAAAAACAAAATATTTTACAGAATAATTAATTTAAAGGATATATCCGAATTTGTGTAATTCCATAAAGCATCGTGATTTACGTGGTAGATAGAAATAATAATAATAAATGGTGTTCTTAACGTGAGTCATTTTAACGCCCCCAAACTATCCGCGCAGTCTGTTAACTCGGGGCGCTAAAATGACGCAAAACAGAACATCATTGTTTGCAATGGGTTTTTTTTTGTAGCTTCTTAAAAAAATCCCGTGCAATGTTAATCTGTGTCAACAGTAGATCATGCGGTTTGAATGAATAGCACAAATTCGTTTACACCCTGTATACAATGTGATTTATTTAACTGGGACACTATGGGGAAATTCTTAAGAAAGGTGTTACAGGGAATCTTTCTTTGGGGACATTTACTCAATTTTCATGAAAACAATATTGAAATATTTTATTTTCTAGTCAAGCGTGAACTTTCGCGAACTCCATTTCTTGTAATGTTCAATTCGTTGTATCAGAGGGAAAAAAACTGTTCTGATCATGAACTTTTACACTCATTTTTTACTACAGTACCTAGTCATCTAAGTACGCGCAGGCACTATAGTACCTTTAATAAAATAAAAATATACTATTTTAATTTGTTTCAAATTGATTTTGACAGACTTCTATTAATTCATTTTGGAAATTTGGTGTGAGTTATATGTCAGTTGATGCCATATAAATTGTTCCTAATAGATCATGTGGTTTTAAGGAATGAAATGAATTCTAATACATCCTGTATACTAGTTATTTTGTAAAATATTTTGTTTTTCATGACTTTTATACATATAATTTACTCCGAAAAACATTCTCGGGAGTAGAGTGTTCACTCTAACATACGGAAAAATGCGTATGCGCGCTGAGTTTTACTCGGCAATGGGCCCACTAGCAGCTGCCATGTTATATCTTTCTATTGTACAGAGTACTATGTGTAGTGCTACTATGTCGCGCTCAATTTTCTGCTCAAATATTGAAACTTTAAATCGCGGCAACCCTAACTCTGGACCACTTTTTTTTAGGCAACCCTATACCATCGTGTTCACAATAAAATTATCTTTAATTTAATCCTTTTTTCAATCAAAAAACAGATGAGGGTAAATTACTCATGCCAACTCACCTTTTTGTGCCTGGCAACCTCTGAATGTGCCCAGAAAAATGTAGGCAACCTATTTTTTTCTGTTAACTTACATATTTTCCTTTCGATTGGCAATAATATTTTTTGAAAAACAGATGAGGGAAGGAGTAATTAATTTTTATTTTTTATGAATTTTAATTAAGGGTAGCCTGGACCACTTTTGATTAGGCAACCCATGTGGGACTTGTTTATTTACATAAAATCTTTCAAATAAAATACCTCTCGTTAGAAAAACAGATGAGGGAAGGTCGATGTTAGGCCGGATCTTAGACTATCTCCAATCATATGCTCTGGCATTCCCCAAGAGGAAAACGGTAAGCAGCTAAGCAGTGGTTTTCCTTTGTTTCTTTGGTTACAACTTTCCCATGTTCGGCAACAGATGAATGTAGAATGTAATGTTGATACTCTACAACTAAAACCAACATTTTGTACAGACCAATTTATAAAGCAATCAATTCAATCATAGATTTTGTTGAACATAGACCTCTTTGGTCTCATCCAAACCAATTTGATAAAAGGTAAACTATCTGTTGGTGATTTATTTAAAAATAGTCATGAGTTTTAACAAAAAAAAAACTAGAGATAGAATCCAATTGGAAATAAATTTAATTAAATTAAATAAGTAGCTTTATTTTTTTAGAGGTTTTAGATGATAAGACTCAAAAACATTGTTTTTTTTCAATTGATTTATTATAGGCACAGAATAAATAGAACAAGTAGTATAAGGCTACCTATACCATATATATACCTATACCACCTATACCATATCAAGACAACAGCCTAGTTCTCAGCCATTTAGGGACAGATAAAAAATATCATTTAAGATTTATCAAATCAACAACACAATTAACATTAAACTGACTGTTGGAATGATACTTTTTTTTTAAATTTTTGTTTGTCTTTAACATCTGGTTCAAGGTCTGTTGCTTTTAAGCAAAAACCTATAGTGCTAGTGTATTATTCAACACTTAATTGTTCTGTAGCATTTTTAAGGTGTTTATCAATTTCCTTGTGCCAAGTTCATGAGGAACCCTAGTTTAACAAGGAAAATAATATTAACTTAAAATATAGTAAAATCTATCTGCCTAGCCTTTCCTCAAATGTTGGGTCAGCTTCCAGTCTAGCCAGATGCAGCTGAATACCAGAATTTGACATGGAACAACTGCCATCAGACCTCCGCAACTCAGTGAGGTACTGGGCAATGCCAATATACTAAAGTTAGACAAGTTGTCAAACTTTTGGGCTTCTAACTACCCATAATGACTGCCATAGGTATTTGTATAACACCCAATACCAACAGCTTAACATGCTCTCCGTAGCACGAACGGGTTGGTATGCGTGAAGAATGGTCCCCCATCCACAGACTGGCCATGGCAAGCTTAACACGTTAACTGTCCCCAAACAGAATTTTTGGATAAGCTCAAACGTCCAAAGCAGTTTTTATTATATTTTGTTTCAAATGGATACAAACTAACTATTTTTTTCTATTATTTGGTGTACTGTTGACAAGTTCTGACAAATACAGCAACTTTTAACTCAGAAGTCCATGAAATTAGAGCTCATAGAAAAGACAGGTGTCTGTCAGGTGATGATGGACCTACACGGCATGTACTGTATTCGGTACACCGGACAGCTAACGTGTTAACTTTACAAATTGTATGATCCGCACCATTGTTAATTAACCACAAGTCCCACGCCTCCTCCTACAAGTCCTCACGAATTTAAAAAATATAGTTAAATACTTACGCAAAAATAATATCCTTCTTCTTAGCATAGGACGGAATAGCACTGGCTATTGTTGAGAAACCATAGGAGTATACACAAGTCTCTTCCACCTGCAGGAAGTTAGCCAGACGTTCTTCCAAGTCTAAATGCACGTCAATGGTACCGTAGAACCCACGAGGACCACAAGAACCCACACCATACTTTCCCAGAGCTTTCAACGCACCATCCATAATGTATTCTTCTTTATCAAGGCAAAGGAAACTCGAGGAGCCTACGTTCAGCACGTTATCGTCAATTCTACCCATCAAAGGGGGCTCTTCTACTGTGACATCGTGCTCCACAATCGGTATTGGCTTCCATTCTATTGCTTTCTCATTACAAAGTGGATCGTAAGTTTGAGACTTCTTTTTGGTCCAGAAAAAGTAAGTAGTAATGACTATCATTTGTAAAGCGATGACCAGTGTCCACCAGCCCGCCTGAAAGTAATGAATTTGTTAAAAATCCCCTTTTACACTTACGATGAGTAATTAACAGAAGAAAACATATAACTTACCATATCGTAAATATCAACTAATATCATTTTGTATAGCTTCGTGCAGTTGTTAATGAGTGTTACAGTTCAGTTATTGTTGCAATATTCTAATAATCTTCTACGAAATACGAAATTTATAAAAAAATAACTTTAGAACGTCTCTCAACTTCTACGCCGGTCACAGACTGATCATAAACTAAAATAAAATGAATGAATAAATATAGTCTATGATACTGACAGTTTAGAGAGGTACGACATCTTACTATAGTAAGCAATTTATACAATTTTAGTCGATTGCTATGAGTTTTTGAATCATTTTCTTAACTATCCGAACGTATTTTTTAAACAAAAAACTCTAAAAAATCACATTGATCAATGATCGATATCAATGCCACAGACATACAGACAAACAAACAGGTGTACAGACAGACAGACAGACATCCGAACATAGGCTTCAGCTTCAAACGTTTATCACAGTGAATTTTGTCTACTTTAAAGTGCAATCATAGAAGTAATATTTATAACGCAATAGATGTCGGAAACCATTAGCTATAGAAAAAAATGTATCAGACTAAAATTGTAGGGATTTACTTTACGAAAATGAGAGTTTATACGAAAATTTACGCCACTAGTTGGCGCCACATTGGCAAGAGGTCTCCCATCCCAATAATGCGCGCTGTCTGGGGGCTTACTATGACCTCTTAAAGCAGGACAGAAGTTGCCTGGAAGTTGAACTGCTCTGCTTTTTTGTACGATGGCATTGTTAGAGCAGGCCTGCAACGTTGACGTTTACAAAATCCGTTCACCTTTTTTTTTGTATAGACTGTTCGTACCATGAACAAGCATAACCGTTCAACTTGGTTCAATAGTCGTTTACCTTTAGTACTGTCATGGTACGATTTTTAGCGATTCAGAAGCCGGCCTGCTTTTGAACGGAAGTTGACTGGCTGGTATCTGAGCGTTTTCATAAAAGGTCATGGTAAGCCCCCTGGCTGGCTGAAACATCGAATAAATATGGTTTTATTAAGAAGTTCAGTAAATTAAATGTAGGCATTAGTCTCCATTTACATACTTTACAATTAAATATACCAAATTAAATGTAACAAATACTAAAAAAGTTTAGTGCTATGTACAGATATACACACGGCTACACATCAAGCTATACATTTCCAGTTTACACTGAACTTTCACTGAACAATCAAGCATCGTACAAGTTATATAAAATAAAAATAAAATATAACATAAAATTAACAAACAGTAAAATCAATTAATTAGCGAAACTACTACATAAGACAGTTTAAATGTCTGTTCAGATGGGAATACAACAGGCTTCTGAACTTCGGTAGGGAACTAAAGAACACATCCAAGTCGGGCAGCTTTGAATTAAGTTCATTGTATTGAACACACATCCTAGACACTGGTGAGTGTCTCTCAATGTTACTTCTGCAGGACGGCGGTTGGAACAGTCTAGAAATTGGCTGTCTAGGAATATTGAACGGGACCGACAACATGACACGTTCTAGCAACTGTTCACAATCAATTTGACTATTGACAACCTTAAAGAGAAAAACCAAGTCATGGACAGTGCGACGGTTTCGAAGCGACTCAATATGAAAGAAAGCTAAGCGCTGTTCATATGGACATCTGTGGGATATTCCTGGGGACACGTAAGCAATATGTCTTGTGAACGCTCGCTGGATGTTCTCGAGACGTTGCGAATGAACAGCATACATAGGATTCCATACTATACTAGCATATTCTAATTGGGAACGTACCAGAGCCTTATAAAGGATAATTTTAGTTTTAGTCCCAAAAGATTTTGTGTTTCTCTTGATGAAACCTAACATTTGAGCCGATTTCTTAACAGTATCTGAGATATGAGTGGTGAATTTTAGTTTTTGATCTAAAGTTACTCCCAGGTCCCGGATTTCAGAAACCTCCTGTAAGATGATGTTATTTATTTTGTAAGGGGAAAGTAATGGCTGTAGTTTTCGGCTGTAACGGATTCAAAAACATTTCTCTGCATTTAAGGTCATCCCGTTGGATTCACACCACAGACTAATTTGATCAAGATCGTGTTGTAATAGACTGGCATCTGCTGGTGACTCTACTGTTTTATAGATTTTGAGATCATCAGCATAGAAAGAAAAGTTGCAGCTAATTCGTGAGGCTAGATCGTTGACAAATATAATAAAAAGAAGAGGACCGACGTGCGAGCCCTGTGGCACACCAGACTTGGCATAATACGAATTAGACTCGTGACCTCCCACTGAAACTACCTGTTTCCTACTACTCAAGTATGATTTAAACCAGGCAAGAAGAGAACCATGTATACCGTAAGATACGAGTTTCAGTAGTAAAAGTTGATGATTTACCTTATCGAATGCACTGGAGAAGTCAGTGTATATCAATTTGGTATCCTCTATCAATGTCTTTTGTTAGGTCAGAGATAAAACAGGTTAAGTTAGTTTGAATGGAACGGCCACTTCTAAAACCGTGTTGATGAGTTGAGATAAGTTTACTAACATGTCGATATACAATGTGGCGCTGAGGTTATCACATTAAATGATACTACGTATACTACATGGCATTCTTTGGTCATACACAAAAGAAAAAAAGAAAATATTTAATATTATAGCCGCAGGATATTTTTTTTCATTTTAATATTTAACAACATCATGTAAACGCATAGAGATATCTTTGACGAATAATAATTAGGTCAAAGACCCGTTAAGCCGGCGAAAAGTCTAAACGTTGCCATTCCGCATTACCTAAAATCAAGTAACAAAAAAACAATTCAAACGAAAAATTACTTACGCGTAACGATATAGGACATAAATTACAATGTGCGAAATTAAAAGAAACGGTTTGGCGCGCGGGAGCTTAGGGGTCGCGGGCGGGTATTGTCGAGCGAGATGTACGTTCCGCGTTTCCCGCCCACCGGCGTGTGAGCATGCATATCAATTAGAAATTAGAATCAGTGCGGCGCCCTTGTCCTTAAAGGATAGTTTAGTTGCGCGAGCCGCTTAATACGCGCACGCGCCCTTTGTATTTTTATTGTTTTGTTTGTAATAATAATAACCGTGATAGGACACTTTAGTTTTGTAAGAACTGTTGATTTTGTGGACATTTGGATAAGTTTATTGTTTTTTTTTGTGATAGGACACGTTGATAGGTACAATTATTTAAGTGGATTAAATAATTTAGTGAAGTGGTGTGATAACTCGTGCGAAATTGGACGCTTTTTACATCCAAGATGCCCCGTAGGAACTTCACGTCATCGGAGTACACCGATATGATCCTAATTTATGGGGAATGCCATCAAAACGCTGCTCTGGCGTTACGAACATACCGAGAAAGGTATAGTACCACCCGTGTATGTCCTTCAGACTCACGGATCTTTATTAGGACAGTTCAAAGATTACGTGACAACGAACCACTGATCCCGCGTCAGATTGATGTCCCACCGCAAGTACCAGTGTCCCACGAACAACAAATGTTGGATTATTTCGCTCGTAATCCAACATCAAGTCTCCGTAGAGCAGCTCGCCAGTTTCGAGTACATCACAAAACAGTACACAAAGTTTTAAAAAAAAACAAACAACGGCCGTTCAAATACCGAAAGGTACAGGGTTTACTGAGTAGGGATAAGCCACCTAGAGAAGCCTACTGTCAGTGGCTACTGAGCAAAGTAGGTAATGACCCCGATTTTTTGCCTAACATAATGTGGACGGACGAGAGCACATTCACACGCAACGGGATCTGGAATCGGCAAAACCTGCGATACTGGAGTCGAGAAAACCCTCACCTGTATCGAGAGTCTTCGCACCAATACCGATTTTCCATTAATGTTTGGGCTGGAATACACGGGAATGAAATAATTGGTCCAGTGTTTATTGACGGCAACCTTAATGGGCCCAAATTTTTGGAACTCCTTGACGGTCCAGTGGCGGATTACGTTGACCAATTATCGGTGCGTGCAAATAGCCAATTATGGTACCAGCTTGACGGAGCACCTGCTCATTCAGTGGTGGCTGCCAGAGAGCGGCTCAATGATATGTTCGGAGAGCAGTGGATTGGCCGATACGGACCTTTTCGATGGCCAGCACGGTCACCAGACCTAACCCCATTAGATTTTTTCTTATGGGGATACTTGAAAAACGAGGTTTACGCTACTGAAGTGACCACTGTGGAGGACTTAAAAAATAAAATAATTCTGGCCTTCAACAAGGTAAAACTTTTAGCCGCGAATGGTGACCTACTGCGAAGGGTTCGAAATAACATTTTACGACGATGTCAATTATGCATTCAGGAACACGGTGGACATTTTGAAAATTTAAAATCCCTTTTCCGTAATTTGTTCGTTATTAAACTTTGGACGTGAACTCATGATTAGTGATTATTTGGATAAAAGCAATAGGCACAGTGTTATGTTTATGTTACTTGAAGCCGTCGCCATTGAGCCGAGCCGCGTAGGCTTGGGTAACTCCGGACACAACTATATCTTTGGATATGTATCCCGATTCGGATATGTTTCACTCAATCCTTGTTTATGAATCTTAATATATCCAGCATATCCGAGCGAGTACATATGTAAATAAAAGTTATGTGTAGAAAATATGGTGACTGCATGCGGTCTTTCGCCTTTTGTTAACTTTTATTAACTAAAATAGCACATAGAAGAAATACGATTACTACACGGATTATTTTAAGAGGCGAAAATCCACTCTTATTTCTCCCTAGCTCCAGGATATACTAAACAATCTCTCAAATCACGCGTTCCGCGGAGCTACTATATACTCCGGGATA
This sequence comes from Amphipyra tragopoginis, assembly GCA_905220435.1. Classification (NCBI taxonomy): domain Eukaryota; kingdom Metazoa; phylum Arthropoda; class Insecta; order Lepidoptera; family Noctuidae; genus Amphipyra; species Amphipyra tragopoginis. Next base: position 24,561,889 of record HG992008.1, on the reverse strand, counting down.
TAAGTACTAGACATTCTCTTCACTCAGTCGCTCCGCAAAGCTCCGTAGCTCCGCGGATTTATTAAGCGGATATGGATATATTTACTGGATATATATCTTTACTTGGAATGATATGTCACATATCCAATCTTTCACTGGAGCTAGTTAGCCCAAGCCTAGAGCCGCGCCACTCGAGACTTTGATGAACCGACAATGTTTACGTAGGTACCGATGTCGCAACATGCGATGTTGCCGCTTTTACAGGTCAGTAAACTAATGTTTTAGAGGATGTTTTATTTCGAGTCAACTTTTACGCTATTTATTTTGTTTGAAAAATGCGATTTTTTATTTTTAGTGGTATTGTTTATTTGATTATCTTAACAGGTATATATCTACTTGTATATATCGCTGTACAATTTAATGTGATAACTTCAGCGCCACATTGTATAACCGGATAAATGAGGGATTCAAAAATTTTGGCCATGGTTGAAAGAATAGCAATGGGTCTATAGTTTTTAATACTGTCTTGGTCGCCTTTCTTATAAACGGGAACTATTCTAGATTTCTTCCATTCTTCCGGAAAAATTCCTTCGGCAAGAGAGCGGTTGTAGATTTTGGCTAACGGTGCAGCCAGTACATTAGCACACCGTTTTAGAAAATATGGATGTATTGAATCAGGACCTGCACCTTTGTTAGTGTCAAGCTGATTCAACTTAACAAATATTTCTCTTGCAGTGAACTGTATGTTGCAAGATAAAGAGTCGTTACTTGCTGTGGTTGTGTTGGTTAATATTTGAGAATCGTCATGGTATACAGAGGAGAAGTGTGAAGCGAATAAATTTGCAATATCGGTACCATTTTCACCAAAAATACCGTTAAGATGCATGCGTTCAGGATATGAGGTGTTATTGTTGCGCTTTTCCTTAATATATTGCCAAAACACTTTAGTATTTTTTGTCAGAGCCTGTTCTATTTTGTGTTTATAAGTTTTATGGCAAATATCAAATAATTTTGAACATCTTTCACGTAAAATTGCAAATTCTATTTTGTCGCGTGGGTTGTTAAACTTGCGGTACCGTTTCCTGATTTTGTCTTTTTCAGTAATTAATTTAATAAGTGAAGAGGAAAACCAGCGTGGATATTTTTGCTGTTTCTGTGATCGCCTCGGCACATTACTCTCGATCGTGGCATTAACCGTGTCATAAAATACAGACAACATGTCTTCAAGAGTACAACAAGAAGAAAACATTGATTCCCAATCAGTGTTCCTTAGTTCCCTTAAAATTGCAGTATAGTCCGCTTTAAAATAATTTAGATTTCTGCTGTCGTTTTTACGAAGCCAGATGGCATTAGATGATTCAATAGAATATATAAGTGGAGGATGGTGCGGGTCTAGTTTACTCAAGATGTGTGACGGTTCATTTATTTTACCGTTCTCAATGCTACTTACAACTAAATCCAGAATTCTGCTGTTACAGTTACAGATATTATTAACTTGAACGAGATTATTAATAGCTAAAAAATCAACTGAAGAGCATTCTAATCTATTGTTAAAATTGCTAGGTACTGTGTAATTACAATTAGGCTCAGTAACCCATTGAATTCCTCCCAAATTAAAATCTCCGAGAACCACCACACTGTCAATCTGATTCATAATATTACTGACATTATCGAGAAACTTAGTTTGCGAATCAAGTTTTGGAGGGGGTGGTACATATACAGCACATATCGCAATTTTTTTAGGGTTGTTATCATGTGTTATATTGACTGTAACCCACAAATCTTCAGACTCAGATTCCCAGTTGGTAATTCGACAGGAGACAAATTTTCGTGAGATTGCTATCAACACACCTCCACCATCCAATTTCAAGTTTTTGTTACAATTCTGACTAAGAGTGTTACGTGTTACACGATCTCTTCGATATACAATATATCTATTGTCAATGAACTCATTATTAGATATGTTTTTGTTAAGCCAAGTTTCGGTAAATACAATGGCATCATATGAACTAAGTAAGATATTTTTATACAATTCGTTTGTTTTTGTTCTCATTCCTCGTATGTTTTGATAGTAAATAGTGAATTTTGTTTCTTAATGCACAAAAACACTGATATTAGTGAGAATGCTTACATCATAAGTTTTAAACTTTCAGAGTTACGAATCAACAGTGGTTGAGTAGTTTCATCTTTGCGGGTAAGAATTCGGCCATTTCGAACCCAAACAAACTTGTATTTTGATTCTTTAGCCTTAAGTCTGGTAGCAGCGTGGAGCGATTTGTTTGCCGGGGTTAGGTGTTCAGATACGTAGACGGCAGCTTTGGTTCCACCAAGACCCAACTGATGTGTGTTTAACTTGTTATCAGGATTATTTCTATTGTGATCTTGCACGGCTGCTAGTAGGGTATCTCTTACGCGAGGGCTGCGGAATTTTGCTACAATTGTACGAGGCCTAGAGCTGTCTTTATCCATTTTAGCAACACGTGTTACTTGCATTATATCTTCGTCATGGATAGAAGCGTTAACAGTTTTGGCAAGTTGGACTAAGCAATTAGCAAGGTTTTCAGAGCGATGTTCCGTTATACCATTTATTTCAACATTGCTCTCTCGAAGTTGTTGTTCAAGTGAATTAAGTCTGCCTGATAATCCATTCATTGTAGATGTTAGAGTTGCATTCTCATTTTGTAATTGTAGGATAATAGAGTTGTTTGAGTCTATGCGGCTTTTAAAATCTTCAAATTGTTTGTTTATAAAGTTCAGTGAATCATGGAAACCAGAAATCTGTCCAAGTACCTCATCTAGTTTTTCAGCAACAACTTCTTTGACGGTTTTTGTAATAGTGTCACGTATCTCCAATTTAAAGGTGTTCAATATGTCACGTAAAGTACTTTCGTCTATGTATGGATTAACACTTGCCAATTTTTTATCGATGGAGGATGAAATGTTTACGGTCGTGCTGGTACCACCCTCGCCATAGTTCTGTATAGGACTATTTTCCCTGTCGCTCGAGGTGATCTCTTGGTGAGAACCAATGTCAACATTACATTTCTTTGGAAGTTTGTTACAACATTCCTTGCACTTCCAGTTAGCCTTTTTCTCAGTAATCATCATGCCAAACCTCCTCTCTGTTAATTTCGAGCACTGGCGATCATAATACGAATTACATTCAATGCAAAATATAGAAGAAAGAAAGAAAGAAAGAAAATACATTTATTTGGCACAGACTAAAAAGATATAAACCGCTGATCAGGTATTTTTTGTTTACATCCAGTACATATAATATTCGGCATTATTAAAACGTTTCTTGACAAAAGTAATGAACAAGTAAGCGATAGTATAAGCTCCGCGCAATCAAATTGCCAAAAAAAAAAAACTTGCGCATAAAATATTTATAATAGTACTAGCTGTACCCGCATGCGTTGCAATGCACTTTTTCCTACTTACTACCTACCTACTACCTACCTACTACCTACCTACTACCTACCTACTACCTACCTACTACCTACCTACTACCTACCTACTACCTACCTACTACCTACCTACTACCTACCTACTACCTACCTACTACCTACCTACTACCTACCTACTACCTACCTACTACCTACCTACTACCTACCTACTACCTACCTACTACCTACCTACTACCTACCTACTACCTACCTACTACCTACCTACTACCTACCTACTACCTACCTACTACCTACCTACTACCTACCTACTACCTACCTACTACCTACCTACTACCTACCTACTACCTACCTACTACCTACCTACTACCTACCTACTACCTACCTACTACCTACCTACTACCTACCTACTACCTACCTACTACCTACCTACTACCTACCTACTACCTACCTACTACCTACCTACTACCTACCTACTACCTACCTACTACCTACCTACTACCTACCTACTACCTACCTACTACCTACCTACTACCTACCTACTACCTACCTACTACCTACCTACTACCTACCTACTACCTACCTACTACCTACCTACTACCTACCTACATGATGTCGAACGGGATAAAAAGTATCCTATGTCCTTCTCCTGGCTCTAAACTACCTCCCTGCCAATTTTCAGCTAAATCGGTTCAGCCGTTCTTGAGTTATAAGTGAAGTAACTAACACGACTTTCTTTTATATATATAGATTAAACAAAGCGTAGGTGAAGTGAACAAGCTTGCGGGCGTGTCTCTGTATGCGTAGCGTTGATGTAGCGATGTAAGTGTAACTAACATGCACACTCAGAATGTTCTTTCTGTATTCTAAGCATGCACAGCGCGATCCGCCACCAGTGCCTACGTGTGAGTAGAAGCGAGCGATTTGCGGGTTGTCCTAGGTCATGGACAACGGTCAGTTGCAAATATTTTTAAAATGTTTTTGCTTATTACTCACTGGTCCCGGAGGATCTTGATTGACAAATTCACAGTAACAGAGCACTCTTCAAGATCTTTCGATCGGTATATAACACATCAAAAACTTTCAACTTTTTACCAATATTTCGATTAAAATTTGTGGACAGAAACAGTACGATGTTGCTTTTGTAACTTCGTCAAATTCGTGGAATTGTATAGCTTCGTGGAATTGTATAGCTTGAGCTGTAGCCTTGCGTACTTGCATTTTTTGATCATGGAACACTATAAAATACTTACGTTTCTCTAACACTGAGTCTTTCGGCAGCTCGTAATCGTCTTTACTGAAGTGATCTTTGCCTAAAAGACTATTATTTGTAGGCGTAAACCGATCTCTACGAATGGCTACAAGCCATTGTTTTAAATGAATTTTATCCTTACAAAACTTATGACCTCCCGTTTTTTTTGAGCATATAGGAACTGCACAACATTGTGGCATTTCGTTTTTGAGAGAGTATTTATTGTACTTATTTAATTTTATTAAAAAATACAAAAAAAACAGACACGAAAATATAGGCATTCTGACACTTTTGACAGTTCTGGACCTGACGCCTCAGTGCTGCTGCCTAGTGGGCGTTATTTCAGAAAACCCTCATTGGTCTGTGCTATTTTTGCCATAAAACCCATAAATCCCATGTGGATTATTCAATAAAACAAAAACTTATTTTTGAGGTCTTTTAATCCAAGATGGCACGGGCGGGTCACTCAAGGTCATTAATTCATATGAACACCAAAACCATAACCAAAACACACACTGCACATGTACAAAATTCAGAACTGACCGACCTTTTGCTTAAAGGAGATCGGACGGGTGTGGCCCAAATGGCATCGGAGCATGGCGCTTATTTTGTTTGAAAGTTCACTAACTAAGCTTACTTTTTTTAAATGGGTACAAAAAAATCTATCCTGGGAGAAAAAAGTTATAGTGTATATTAAAATACTCATATAACGAGCTATTTTCAACTATTTATTCAATTAAATCTATTTCTTTTAACTTAATATGGTATGTTTGCTGTTGTCTAACATCTATGATGACGCTCTGCGCAGTCAGTTAACTCGGGGCACTAAAATGACTCAGAAAAAGAATAACAGGATTTCTTTTCATTCTTTTTTTGTTGATTTTCTAAAATACCCTTCCAGTGTCAATCTGTCTCACCACTAGATCACGCGGTTTGAAGGAATTACACGAATTCGTTTACACCCTGTATATTTCTAACGTTGGTGTAGTAGATACTACGCGTCTGAGTCATCATTTAGATGTTAGACAACAGCAAACATACCATATTAAGTTAAAAGAAATAGATTTAATTGAATAAATAGTTGAAAATAGCTCGATATATGAGTATTTTAATATACACTATAACTTTTTTCTCCCAGGATAGATTTTTTTGTATCCATACAAAAAAAGTAAGCTTAGTTAGTGAACTTTCAAACAAAATAAGCGCCATGCTCCGACGCCGCGCCGTTTGGGCCAGAGCCCAAACAAAAATGTCCGATCTCCTTTTATATGAATAACAAAAGTGTGCAAAGAACTTTTTTTTTTTTTTTAAGTTACTCTGCTTCATACATTAAACATTTTGATTAAAATTCAAACCCGAAGTGGTAACCACTGCGGGTTAGAATCTCGCAATACAATTTTTTTGCCTTTGGGTAAAACTTGGTGAAAAAAGAATGTATCTAAGTTGGGGAAAAATAGAAAATTACAGGCAAGTGGCAACCCTGTGTGAAGTATGATTGTCAAATGTGGTCAAATGTCATGTTTTGAAAAGTGCACACACCTCATCTCAAAACAAAATTATTATTTATCAAACTTTCAAAGAAAATAAATAGTAACACAATGAATTTCAGCGGAACTTTAAGAGTGAATAAATTTGCATGTTTTACTTTAGGCTTTATATTATTTTTAATAATTTATTGGCGAACAGGTAGTGCGACTTTTCCTATGGAAAAAAGTGATCTTATAAACTTGAAAACCTTACTCAAGGCGGGTATTCAAGCCTCCGAGCGTGGTGGAAAGAAGGTCATAGAAGGGAAACATCATGAATTGAACATTAAAAGCAAGGGTAAAACACAGGAAGGGGCAAACGACCCAGTAACAGATGCAGATTATGCCTCTCATTGCGCAATGTACTACGGGTTGAAAAACACGTTTCCGAAGTTAACTGTGGTTTCAGAAGAACATTCAAAGAGTGATTCTAACTGTGAAAATCAGCCAGTGATTGATATAGACAAAGTGTTAGCAGGGAACAGTATTGTGGATTACATGAATGATGAATTAGTGTATGTTAAAGACGTTACAGTGTGGATCGACCCGTTAGACGCAACGCAAGAGTACACAGGTAATACACATACCAAAACACTTAAATTTACATAAGTAGCAAGACCTTAGGGTTTGTTAAATGATTTCAGTTCCCTACAATAGACAAATAAGACCCATTTTAGCAAGGATATCATGTGAAGAAATAAGCAATATGTTAGCTTCTAGCCAGTTATGCTTTTATGAAACTTAACGGTCAATCAAGATGAGCTGAAACTCTATTTGAAGAAATGGTTCAAAAATATTAGTGATTTGGTGGGCCACTTTTATCTATTGTTATAATAAATGGAGTATAGAATTTCAGATATTTATTTAAATCAACAAGACAGTTTCTATAAGAAAACTTCAGTTTAAGGTTTTTCAATGATACTTTGATTTCATTAATACAGAAAATTAAATGAATTGTGAGGATGTGAAGTAACAATTTTCTCAAGCCATGCAAACTGGATAAGAAGAAATGAAAAACTTAAATGCATAATCCTAGTTAATAACTATTAAATATTATAAATGTGAAAGTTTGGATGTTTGTTAGCCCTTTAACCGCCCCAGTCGGCTTTATCCGACAATTTTATTGACTTCTATATGGATAGTAACAGACACAGGTATATCCGATATGGTTGAAATAGAGACGATTTTTTTTGTCGGATTTATCTGACTCAGGCGGTTAAAGGGTTAATCAATCACATCGAAATTTGGTACACAGGTAGATCATGACCTGGATTAATATTAGGACATAGGATACTTGTTATCCAGGTATATAAAGTTGTTCCCTTGGGATGCGAGAGGACCTGTGGGCAACAATGTAAAAGAATGTTGGAGTTTAAATTATAACATTTGCTTAAATTGTAACATTTGTATTGGTGATCACTTCTTCCTGATATAATACTGTGACTAAAAAAAGTAGAAAAAAAACTGTTTTGATTGTACACACTTAAAATACCTAATTAGATTAGTTTTATCATACTAATTTTAATTAGATTCATTAATTTAGAAGTGAAAGGGATTTTTATGAAAATGAATTAATTATTTCATATCAAAATACGTAATGAAGGATGATGGTTATATTATTTTCTATGGCGCCATCTCCACGAGCGAGTGAATCGCAGCGATATTCTCGCCGTGCTATCAAATTCAATACCAACTATCGCCGCGATAAAATCGCCGTGTGTAGACACGTTCTAAGAGAGTGTATAGAAATACGTGGCACGACGCTATTATCGCCGCGATTCTCTCGCTCGTGGAGACAGTCCCTATCTGTATTATCCACATGCATTTTTTTTGGATAACTGAACTAGTTTTGGACTTAAATGTAATCCATTTAATTTAGAGGTGAAGTCCTGTGCTGACCTCTAAAAAGATTCATGGATTCAGTTCAACAGAGTTAGGCCAATGACAGTATTAAGTATATGTGATACAATATATTTTTAATATAATTAGCACTTCTTTGTTAATTTCAGAGGGATTATACCAGTATGTGACTACCATGGTGTGTGTGGCTATCAAGGGCGTTCCCATTATAGGCGTCATACACTATCCCTTCCCGCCGCGTACATATTGGGGATGGTACACTAAGAAGCCATCATCCAACATGCCCATTGTGGCCCATGTAAGTTTAAATTGTATTAATTGTTAAAACATTTTTTCTTAATTCATTTCCACCATTGATTTTCAAGTTTTCCAAACAAAGTTAAAGCAAGCAAATGAACCACAGAACAGATAAAAGACGTTAGAAGGGCCTTGTGGGCGGGGCAGGCGCGCCGCACATATGAGCAAACGCTCATATGTCAACCGAAATTTGTTTTACCGGTCAACAGTCGCGCTCTTATTGTGACAGCGTACGGAGATCCGCGAAAAAAAAGAATTATGCCGTCTTGCATTATTATAACGTGACGGAAAAAAAGCTAGTTGAGTAGTGTAGCCAGAGAAGGGATTTCTTTTCACCGACATGTCCAAAAACCTTATAATATCAGTGATATTTGTAATTATTGCAATAGTATTATGTAATTTGTAGAAAAAAACGATACAATCGCACACAGATGCAAAATTATACATTGCTTGCAATACATGGGTACCATCTTGTACTACGTGAGTGACAGCGCAATGTATTGCGTTCAATGCGAAAGTCGAGTGCAGCGAGCAATTGTTTTAATTCAGCGAAATCCATACGTATCGATAGTGTTGCACCAAGTTGTAAACAATATCGGTATTAAATATGTGTGTATATCTACAAATGATTATTATCAGTAATATTATAATTAAAATAACTTTGTTTATTGCCACGAATTATAAATTTTATTTTTAGGTTTCCAACAGGTCCAGACAAAAGAAAACTGGATTGAGACAACTGGTAGAATTGAATGGATACCTATTAAATGTAGCACAATTTGTTCTTAACATTTTGCAGAAAATTATGCAATTACAATTCACAGGGTTATTCAAATTAAATTAATTAAATTATATATTATGTTAATACGCCTACGGGAAAACAAAAATCTAAATTTCTTTAGTTTTTCGCAAATTGTAGATTTTATTTACGTTTATACTATTCAAAATGCGATTTGCGCCGGTAACGGTTACTCAATAATATATTCAATATGAAAGTCGTAAGTATACCTACTTTTCTAGGTTTACGATGCTCGAAAATAGAATTGTTTCCGAAAAAAACATGTTTTAGAGCATTACGATGATGATTCATAATAATTGACATGATTTTATTGATTATTTTTAGCAAACTTAGTATCGTTACGGGTGCAAACAACATAATTATGACGTAAACCAGACCTGCAATTAGAAAAAAACCAAAAAAAAAATTGAATTTCACGGCTATATCGGATGTTCCCCCTTAATTTGACATTATTATTTATATGTGTTGAGGAAGTTCACACTATTCGTACCCCGTTCGAGGGTCTCAAAATTAGAGCGAAAAATTGCAAAACTTAATGTAACAAAATTACAGTAATTTTATCGATATAAGTAATCGACCTTTTGGTCGCCGTAACATGTATGAGAAATAAATTTGAATTTGCGCGTGTGTGAATGTACGTCGAACGCAGTATTTGCGTTAGTGTGACAACTAATAGCAAACACGAAATCTATGTGCGTGTGGTTTATTTGCGTGCGTAATGCGCGTACGTATTGGGCTCTTGCTTGTAGTAGAGTTAAAGAGTGGGAGAAAAGCGGCGACACGCGTTCTAATACAAATCAGGAACTATTTCCTTTCTAACCTCTTTATCTGTTCTGTGAAATGAACCCTCTCTTACTAAAAACAGTATTTTTTTACAGTTAAAACTAGCCAGCTTCCTAATGAATGAATTTGACTCACAGTCAGATCACTAGTTGATCATGATAAAAGTTGAAAGTAAAAAAATATGATTCTATATCCATAACATAAATGCCATTATTAAATATAATTTAACTCAGTTATAAAGTCGGTGATCCATTGGCGAGCCAACGGTCTATTTCGTTGGCCCGTAGGCTCGCCGGCTTGCGTTGCGTTTGCGTTGCTGGTGTTGCCATTAGCGCACTAAACTGTCGAATCTACTGGCGCTTTTTTATACCGTAGACGCAGGGTTTCAAGCATAGCACAAAGAGTCAGCGAAAAAACTCAAACTATTTATTTGCACACTAAGGTAAATTAATACCGGTCTTATTATATAAAGTAGGTACAGCTTAGTAACCTTTTTCAGGTGTTGCAATATTTGCGAGCCAATCCTCCAGTTATTAAGACCGCAGTATTCCATTGGCGGCTTATACCTTTGGCTCGCGGGCTCGTTGGTGTACCAGCGGTCTTGTTTGCAAATGGATCACCCATTTAAAAAACAACTACCCACAAGCATATTTTTATTGCAACAAATAATCAGTAAAGTCTCATTCCATAAAATTTACAGAAAGAAGAGAACAAAGAACATCCCTCAGTCGTGGTGTCTCGCTCACATCCTGGCAAGGTGACTGATATAGCAATCAAAGCGTTCGGCCCGAAGACAACAGTGTCTTCGGCCGCGGGCGCCGGCTACAAAGTGATGGAAGTAGTCAACGGTACATACGACGTGTACCTTCACGCTACTACCATCAAAAAGTGGGACTTATGTGCAGGTGACGCCATCGTAAAGACTGTTAGAGGTAAAATGACGACGACTAAAGGCGAAACTATCGATTATTCGGCGGATAGTGACGTGAAGGTGACCGGTGGCATCCTGGTCACGAGGTTCGATCACGACTTTTATCTAGACAAGATGCCCAAAGTGATGGATGGGTTACATTAGTGTGATGTGGACATTTGACTGACTTTACTAATGTTATGTATGCTTCTAAGTCAATGTTGAATGAAGTGAATGTTACATTGTTCTGATCGACAAATGGATACCTTGGATCCCAACTGATACAAGTGTAAGTTTTGGTAAATTGGATTATGGACTTAAAGTACTTAGTTTTAGAGTTGAAACTCAATGTCACCAAAAATGTTACTTGGATCAGTTGGCTTCTAAGGTATCCAAATAGGGTATTGTGGTGGTGCATGGCAACGAAAATTTCGTATTTTGAGTTAGTAAATTTTTTGTTGGGTCTTCATTGGCAGTTTTCCTAAAAGGTTATTTTTTTATTCATTTGATTGTATTTAATAGTTACCCTAATTACATTCAGCGATATCAATTATTACTGATGTTTTAACGAGCTGAAATATAGGAATAATTACTTGATATCAAATAATATTGGTTTTTGGATATGAGAGGGCTGTGAAGTTAGTGTTGATGAATTAAAATGGTTGTAAATATCTCGAATTGTTAAAAATTAATACCTAACGTATTTTTACTAATCAGCTTAATAATAAAAACTCATTCGGTTACACTTTTAAAAGGTTGGTTGGTATTTAGGTAGGTATGTACACTTGGGAGCAAAGAAATCTAGCCACTCCTTTTTTCACGTGTCCTTGGTATTAGTTTTGGTTTCATGAATTATATAATTCAAAATACAAAAAACTACCCTCATTGTAAAGGTTATCAAATAACCTTTTAGGCGATAATTATGTTTAGAATTGATCTGTTCCATAATACCAAAAATAATAACAATTATACGTGAAAAATAGAAGTGCTCGATTTATTTGCTCCCAAGTATATTTGGTCGTATTGTATAAATACGAAAGCTAAGTGCTGAGATATCTTAGATAGCATTTACTGGTTGCACTGTTGTCTTTATTTATTATTTATCGAAAATAGAGGCGGTTGGAATTAATATTTGTATGTATAATCCGATGTGTACAAAATATTTGTTATTGTAAGTAATGAATTAAGCCAGGGACTTAAAAAATGTATTACTTATTGTACTGTATTAAGTTTAGAAAAATAATATATATTTCTGTAAATATGTAGTATATTTTTGTAGTATTTTCATTGGGCAGTAAATATCGATCATCGAGTTTTAAAAAGAGACTGATATCGACTTTCTTTGGCTTTATAGAGCGTTATCTCTGTCGCACGAACCACTAAGGGTGACTTATCAACATTGAGCTATGCTGCGCTGTGCTGTGTGCTCTATTTATTCAATTCACTCCTCTTAGATTATAATAAGGAAACAAACAAAACGTGCTGCGCTGCACTGTGTGGCTGTGCTTTGTTTGAAACATAGCAGGCACGCGATACGTGCTGACTCGCTCCACACCGCACTGCCCAACCGCTCGGTCTTGTCTATCAGGTATTCGCGCAGCTCAATTTTGTTTGTAGAAAAAACATAGCACAAGAAAGTTAGCTTAGCTAAGCACCGCATAGCTCAATGTTGATTATTCACCCTAAGAGCGGTTACGCACTGCATCCGATCCGAATCCGAGAAAATACGTTCCGAGTAGTCACAGAACTATTTGTATGGTAGTTTACGTACTAGATCCACTTCCGTCATCCGATTTCTCTCAGTCATCCGTGAGTTTCCAATTCGGAAGAAATATTAAACGGACCGAAGTAGCCGTAGTACTGTTTGTATGAACGTTTTCGCATTACCTCGGATTCAAATCGGACGCCAAATGGATATGCCAAAGATGGCACCTGAATTGTTTGAATTTGGATCAGAGATCGGATAAGTGCGTAAGCGATATCCGAATTCGGTCCAAGTTTTTTAGACTCTAGATTCGTATTTTCACGTATTCGGATCGGATGCAGTGCGCAAAGCAATATCCGAATTCGGTCCGAGTTTTTTATATTCTTATTTTCACGGATTCGGATCGGATGCAGTGCGTGCGTAATCGCTGTAACAGTCCGGTATCAATCACATAGGCATGAGTGAGAGAGACGACGCTCTACGAAGCCGAAGAGAGAGATAGCGTCTGGCACGCTATCTCTCTCTAAAGCGCGATGTGTAATATTTACTGCCGGGTACTTACTGTACATAGAATTAGGTTATTATAATTTAATATTAAAAGCTTTTATTTAAACCACCATGTAGTATGTATGTTGAGGTCAAATCTTGAAAGTCAATTTAGAACCATATAACGACTTCCAATGAAGCTGAAATTTTGCAGTCACGTTTAGTTCTGATGACAATACAATATTATGGTACCATTTAGCTGATGATGATGGAGCCGGAAGGTACGGTAATCCAACCACTAAATGATGAAACACCTTCGAATTTGGGCTCATTTGATTTGTCTCAACGAGGTTTTTGTATTATAATTATAACTTTCGTGAGACACATTCTTAATTGTGATTAGTTATGATTTACACACGTGCATTTTTCGGGGTTGCCCGACTAGCTTGAGTTCGACTTGCGACCTCGCCGCGTGTTCAGCTCACGATTAAGGGCTCCGTTTGGGTTCGAAACTAGTCGGGCAATCCCGAAAAATGCACGTGAGTAAACCGTAATTAATCATAAATATGAGTTCTCTGGTCTTAAGTGGTATTCAAGCTCTGCTGATGGAGCAGGTAGTCACAAAAATCCAATCATTATTCACTGGAAATTAATAATATCATGTTCCATGATGGAAACAATATGTATTAATGTTATTTAGATAGTATGCTCTTCACACGGCTGAGTAAAGAAGTCGTCTAATTTATTTGAACAGTGACAAGACGGCTAGCCTCTAATTACTATGTGTATAATACTCTGCGTTAACAATGGGAGCCTAAATAGTGTACACAAACAATGTATTTCAACTGCATAATAGAGTTTGTATAGTACAGTCAGTGTCATATACAAAGTGAAACATAAATAACGCACAACCTCTTAAGAGGGGTCACTGTACTGTGGTCATCATTATGAACAACTTTAACTATGGAAAAATCAGCTGTTCCCTACATTTTGACGAGTTATGCGAACATAAATGTAGGGAACAGCTGTTTTTTTTTCGCGATTTCAGTTTTGGTCCCATAGTAAAAGTTGTTCATAATGATTTATGTTACACCTTGTAGTATGTAGCAGTCAAGATAACCAAATAATATGGTATTTCATTACTATTAAAAATGTATAACAACTTGGTATTATTGTAAAGAAAGTAAAAAAGAAAGAACATGTAATGTGAAAAAAAAAAAACAAAAAATTAGAGGAGATGACCCGCTTTCGACGTTTAAGGAGGGGGACATTTTCTGTCCTTGTCACACGAAACGGAATATTGTATAGAGTGATGTCACTATGAAGTTTTTAAGGTGTGACGTCAGTTTTAAGTAGTGTTGTCTCTGTCTCGTGAACAATTTTAAATTGTTCATAACTTGGGCATTTTATTAAATATTTCATTGGTTTTTTCAGTGTTGCTTAATATTTTTGTAATAATTTCGAGATTTGTAATAAAAAATAATAGTCAAATACCCTATTAGAAACACCCAAAGTGATCACTAATATTCACTCAACCAAAGATATCTAATAATACACAAAACATCCATCTTAAAAAAAACGGAACACGAACAACGTCAAATACCTAAATGAGTTCATTAAAACCGTTATTAATATGACCTTTATAAACCTTGATATAAGGTTTAAATTAAAATAGTTACGGCTCATGTAATGCAACAATATTTGTGTAAGATGGATTGTCTAAATAATGACGACTTGGTTGAGTGAATATTAGTGATCACTTTGAGTATAAATATTTGGCCACCTTTACTGCTACTTACTATGATTCTGACTGTACTATGTGCAGGTAGTACACAAGTTACACACACACAAGTATGCTGCAACTTACGGGCGCAAAAGCGCGTCGACTGGTAGCTTTACCTTTCAAAGAAATGTTAACCTAAACTCAAAACAGATAAGGTCTATAACATGTTCTTGTAGGCACAGATCCACAAGATGTTACCGAAACGAAATCTCCGCTGTAAGTGTTTATTTTAAAAGAATTAAATTCTAAAATAGTCTCGTTTTACAAAATATCTAATGTTATTGTAAAGTGATATTTTATTTTAGTTAAGTAAATATTTAATTTATGTCTGCATATTTCATAATTATAAAATTACTTGGCTTTATTTTACGCGCATATTAGATATGTAATTTTATGGTGACAATGCTGCAAGCGTTGTTATTTTTATTAGTTTCCATCGTTACAAAACATTTTACTGGCTTTAGCAAAACGTTTATGTAGTAGTAAAAAATATTACCAACCATTGCCTATTTCAAATGTAAGTGAAAGTTTGTAGAATGCAGTGCGAACGCACCAACAAAGTGCAATAAGTTAGTATGTAAGATAAATAAAAATATGGACACATGTTTAACTATATTTTTATTTCAATAAATTAAGCAGGTTGTTTCAATAATACACAATTATAATGCATTTCAGTAAATCATAAAGGTACACATCACCCAGCAATTTTTCATCTAATAATACAGGAATGTGTTGCTAGCCTAATGTGAAACTTGCCATTCACAAGTATATGAAAATAATGATTTGACAAAATACAAATTTATGAAGAACTCGATATAGCACCGGAATAATATTGCAAAATAAATTGGGATTATATTGATATTTTTTTTGTCAAAGAGGCAATTTTTTTGGCTATACTAATTGCTTGAAAATACTCTGAAGTAGACTAGTTGTTGGATGCATTGTAAGGAGGTCAGTAAATATATATAAGTATTATGTAAGGCGCGGCCCATAGTCCATGAGGCGGAAATCAGTATTATGAACAGATATTCACACCAAGTATAACTATGTTGCATATATAATTATTTAGTCTATGATTCAATGAATCTCTTATTGACATACGTAAATAAAATTTCATACAAAAATTACATTCATCACGTAGAATATTTACCTACAAATATAAAAACAGAAATTATTGAAGTTTATTGCATTCCATTATGATCACAAAATATCCTATGAAAATAATTAGACTGGCTAAATAAGAAACTAATATGAACAGACATTAAGCGTTTTTGACTAATATTCCCAAAGCCTTAATGCAGAAATATATTTTTTAAATAAAGCTTTACATGGTTGGTTTTTTCAATTGATTTTTTGTTATAATTCAAATTAAATGCTCCTCAAGCCTCAATGTAACTTGTTTTTGTAAATTATTATATGAAGGAATACTTGAAGCTGTGTAAACAGGCTCAAAGCTATCACTAAATCCAGTACCACATTGACATAGCGTGAATAACCTGCAATCAGCTTGGTAAAATCACAATAATAGTAAAAAATAAAATTATATACAACTAAACAAAGTATGACTGATGAACGAAGACTCCAATATGCGGTACATTATTATTTCATACCCTATTACTCTACTTACAGAATATCTTTAATTTAGCACTGACAAATTCTATCTGTTGGTAGTGATTGTATTTATAGCTAGTACATTGAACGCTGCGTACTTTCACAATATATACTTGGGAGCAAATAAATCGAGCCACTTCTATTTTTCACGTTTTAACTTAATTGTTATTATTTTTGGTACCTATTACGGAACAGATCAATTCGAAACATATATCGCCTAAAAGGTTATTTGATAACCTTTACAATGAGGGTAGTTTTTGTCAACATTGCTCCGGTTTCTGATTTGAGAATTCGGGTTAAGTAAATACTTAAGTAACATTTGAGTATGGAGTTGTCAAAAAAATTACGGATTTTAAAGCATTTTTTGACACCTTTGTACGCAAACATTACTTAAGTATTTGCTTATCCCGAATTCTCAAATCAGAAATCGGAGGTTAGTATATATCCATGAAACCAAAACTAATAACCAGAACACGTAATAAAAGGAGTTGCTCGATTTATTTGCTTCCAAGTGTTATTAGCTAAAGCAGTACTTCAACTACCTACAATCGTCCGAATTGACAGTCACAAAGACACGCACTGCAACGAGACTTCTAAGTTATCGGAATACAGTTACAGCGGTTACGCACTGCATCCGATCCGAATCCGTGAAAATACGTTCCGAAGTAGCCATAGAACTATTTGTATGGTAGTTTACGCACTACATCCGGCATCCGATTTCTATCCGTCATCCGTGAGTTTCTAATTCGGAAAAAAAATTGACGGACCGAAGTAGTCGTAGTACTGTTTGAATGAACGCTTTCGCATTACCTCGGATTCAAATCAGACGCTAAACGGATATGCCAAAGATAGCCCCAGAATTGTTTGAATTTGAATCAAGAGATCGGAATAGTGCGTAAGCAACATCCGAATTCGGTCCGAGATTTTTATTCTAGATCGGTATTTTCACGGATTCGGATCGGATGCAGTGCGTAAAGCAATATCCGAATTCGGTCAGAGTTTTTTATATCCGTATTTTCACGGATTCGGATCGGATGCAGTGCGTAATCGCTCTTAGTCACAGCTGTCATAGAGTACATGACAAAGAGTGCATTATACTCAGTATACAGTGCGTATCTGTGTGAGTGTGTCAATTTAGGCGATTATACTAAGTTGAGGTAAACTTTCGCTTATATATCTACTGTGGTACTTTCCCATCTTGTAAAGTGCGCGCCCACTCATTGACATGTCGAATTCGTTGCAGGTTAAATACTATTTCAAAACATTTGATATGAGCACGTAAATGAGTGTGTACTTTTAGGCAACGAATTATTTCAATAAATGATATTGCGGTTTCAATAATGTGGGGTAGTAAATACATTGCGATTAGTTGCTAGCTACAAATTTAAGAACACAGCTGCATTATTAAAAATCTGGGTAAACTACTAATTAAATATTACATTGAAAGGTTTTATGTCATTATATTAGACAAACATCTCGTATGACGACACTAGAAACTATCATTAGAACTTAGAACGGGATATTTACCATGTTTATTATTTGTTTTGAGTTTCCGATATTTCGGCACCGTTACAAGCGCCATGATCACGGATAAACTTTATCCGTTTATCCGTGATCATGGCGCTTGTAACGGTGCCGAAATATCGGAAACTCAAAACAAATAATAAACATGGTAAATATCCCGTTCTAAGTTCTAATGATAGTGTTAGTGACCATGTCAGTTTAAAAACTTACACTAGAAACTAATTGGTTTGACACAACATAACAAATGAAATCTTATTCTGAAAGATCACAATTTAATTGATTCGACACAAAACAAGTTGAATTATACAGACAAGTAGTATTAGACAAAAAACGTGAGTAGCCAGCTACTACTAGAGATGAACGAATTATAAATTGTACTATTTACCCAAATCTTCAATACGTCCCAGCTTCCCCGTACTCGTAAATTTAGCATCGCCAACATCAATAGACGTCCTCTCGGTGTCGCAGCCCCGCAGTCGGCGGCGTGCGTCACGTGCGTCACGATTGTGACGTGAGCCACGTGCGCCACGTGTGTGACGTGCGCCACGTGCGTCACGTGAGTGTTGTGACTAGCGTCGTCCGGCTCCGCGGCTGCAGTGCGCGTCGCGTCGCGCATGCGCCTCGTATGTACATAACATTTTACAATAACATACCGTATAGTTATAACACTTAACACATACTGAGATTTATCGTCCATGCTCGATACAGCGACGCGATGTATTGTTAAACGGAGTCATCTGGAATATTACAATACTTGTTAATGTCATGCTCTGCAAATATTATCGAGTTAACGATCATAGTTTACTTGCTTCTAAAGAAAAATAATGTTATAACAAATAACTTGTAGACAACTTGTAAGCAGTATTTTTTTTATTGAAATGACATGAAATTATTTATTCTTCAAATTGAATATTTAAAAATCACTTTTACATGTCGGTTTGTTTTTGTAAAGCTAGATGTCGTCGGCATTCCCTATCCTCTGAGAAGAAAGACCAAAACAAAGTCAGGGGTCAAAGTCTCTTTTAAAGTCCAGACATATTTTCAATTTGTGTGAGGACAATCAAAACAACGCCTGGACTGGCCTTTTGAGGAAAGTTCCAGAGCAGTTTGAGAGGACCTGTCCCGACAGATGGCACGCATGCATCAGCCATCGTGTAGCTCAATAAATTACTAAAAAGAATGCCTGAAAATGATCCTTTTTACAGATTATTATAACGTAATCGTCACGCTCGTGGACCTTGATTGCGGGTGTCGATGTATTGAGGGGTGAAGAGTCATACAATCACAGTTTATTGACACGGTATTAGCTTCCATAAGATAGGCGTGAGTCTATCGCCATTTGTCCGATAACATTCTGACCCGGGCTACAATTTATTAAGAAACCACTGATTTTACAGAAAAAACCCAATTACGCTTTGTTTGACTCAGAGGAGGCCTGTTATTCTACGGTTACCTACGCCTACACACCTTGCTGCAACTCCGGAGTGAAAGACAAAAGAAAACCGAACCGATTGTTAGGGTCGATTTACATTGATGATTGAAACAGACTCCTGTGAGCGTCTAACATTTGTCTTTTCTTCATAAAAATTTGTACATTACTATATGGAGATAGAGGTCAATATGCTATGTATGTAACATTTTAGAGAGTGCCGCTTCGATACTGTGTCGACGTGAATTGACGCTTGATGAATTCCCATTCCGCCTCTCTCGTCTAACACTTAAAGCTTAATTTCGTATGCGCGATGTACGTTTTTATACGTATTTAACGTATTTTTCCAATGCATTAGAATCAACTCCAGTACTTCAAGAAATGCAGCAGCACTTGATTATAAATACAGTAAAAAAAAAAATACTTTAAGTGCCTAATCTACTATTTCGTTATCTATTCACGGCTCATCTTCCGTGCGGAAGATGTCCGGTTCTTTGGAAGGCATAAGGGGGACACAGGTTCAACGCTAAGAGGCCCCTTTGAGAACTTTAAAATGGAATGGGGCACCAACCAGGGTCTATCGACGGCTGCACTATTAAAATACAGTCATGGACTGTCCCAGCTAGGTGCAAGACTATTGTAAAATATGCTAATAAATATCTGGTCTATGGGAAGGGGTGTTTAGTGGACTGAACTTCTATTGCCGGAAGAAAACGGCGTCTGCCTTTCAAGCTTAAAATTGAAATACGTTGGCAGACGGTGACTCGCCAGCTCACTAGCTGGGCCCCCTGAAAAGCCGCCAGTACATAGGCGAAGGGGGCAACAGACGTGTGAGCGGATAGAGGTGTAGAGAGGTGTGGCCCCGGTTTCAGCGTCGCGGGTCTAAATACCCGGAGTGGGTTTCCCCGCTAACTTATTATTATCATAATTTAGTGTGTGTGCACACATGTAACTATTGTGTGGCGATAGAAGTAACAAAATAGCAATTTATAAGGTACACTTTTGCACTGTAGCGATTTAAACCAAGAGTGGGCCGCGTCTTTGCCGATTGAACTATCTGTATCAAAAAATAGAAACCCAAAAAAAAAAAATTGAAATACTAGGATACTTTATTTTGCCCTGGTTATTTAATCATAACTCAAACGCATGATAAATTTTCGACCGATAAGCGTGTAATCCAATTTTTTATCATTCAATGAGTTCAACCAATTTCAATGAAAAACGCAACTGCACTTAAATATTGATTTCCTCATCATTATCAGTCTCATGACACAATCAATATTGTACAACAAGATTTGACTATCCCTGATAACCTATCTAAGTAGATAAGGCACACAACAATAGGGGCGTGACATGTGCTTGCTGATTACGACATATTAAATGCCTTGTGGACGTACTTGTTGATTAAGTATACATTAATGATACGGGCCAGCGATGGATGGTATAAACGATAAGTTGCATTAGAATAGTGGTCATACAAGTTAATTTTCCTCAACATTAATATGGGAGTTGACTATTGGGAATCTAGAATCTATGGAATTTACAGGAATTATGTATCAGTAGGCTTACTCACAAGTAGAGCTACTCCTATCTTGGTATCTGGGGGCCAACTCCGAAAATCTAACTACGAAGTTTAGGGTGACGGATCGCAAGGAGTGTAAATCATAGTTGCGAAGTTCATTACCGCGATGTACGTTACTGCGAAAGTTCTTTACTGCGAAAATAAAACGACAAACAGATTCTCGCTCGTTGAGTGGTCACAGTTCTAACCTAACCTACCTTTCAGCTATCTGTTTGTCATTTTATTTTCGCAGTAAAGAACTTTCGCAGCAACGTATATCGCGGTAGTGAACTTCGCAACTATAATTTGCGGCCGATCGCAAGCTTTCTAGCCACGGAAGTGTTTCGGAGCCGTTGATTGATTCGGTTTTCGCGATTTGGCATTTTGTCTTTAGTTCATACCACTCCCAAATGTTAATTGACATCAGTAGTTCGTTGTTTGACAATACTTTGATCGTATATTTATAAGATCCATGCTCGTCGTTGTTTCGATCCGAAACTTTGACGTTCGTTTTTCGGAGTAGGCCCCCTGTTGTTATCTCGTTCCGTCTACGGTTCTCATCACGAGAGAAAAAGAGATAACTTACAGGATCGTTCGACAACTTAGATTACATTTTGAATCAGGGAGCAGGGGACTCAACGGTCGAACAGTGTGAGTGCAATATATAAACTACAATTGAGGACAGACTTATTTCCAATTTTCAGTTCAAATACCGCTAGCCGACGACGAGTAGCAGCTTAAACCGGGCGAAAGGGCTAGCTTTGTCGGTAATATACGAGATTACCTAGACAACTAGTTTTTAGAATTGAAATAGCTTTTCAAAGATACCTTGTACGACACGGAGTAAAAAAGTGTTACTGTAAGAAGCCTTATTTGGTTTCTTTACCTACTTAGTATTGTATAGTACTCACCATGATACCACCATTTCGTTTTCTTAGGGTTTTTGTTGCAGGTCTTAACATAAAATGAGTTATCTGGTGGCCGTTTCTGAAACGTTAATTTAAAAAGCATTAATTTATTGTATTTATTTTATAATTTGATTTGCATGCACTCGACATCTTTTCTACGCGACGACGTGCGTCAAACTCCATAGTTAAAAAAGGTGATCACGTGTTTGATGTATGGAGATTGACAGAAACACGCGTCAACGGCGCGTAGAAAAGACGTTGTGTGCTTAAGCCCTTAGTTCATCACGCAAAATACGCGCTTAGACGTGGAGTTGCGGATACCAGCCCGTTATACCTTATACCACAGTAGACATATAAGCTAAAGCAGTACTTTAACTACCTACAATCGTCCGATTTGACACACTCACACAGACACGCACTGCAACAAGACAAATAAGGTATTTTCGGGATGCAGTTCCATACAAAAACAAAAAACTACTCAGTAAACAGAGCATGTCTGTGTGACCTCCGGTTTCTGAATTGAGAATCTGACGTTGAGAACGTCTTAAACTCCACTTAAGTATTACTTAAACATTTTTTTGTTTCCGAATTAAGTTTTCTTAAACTGTAATCAAAAGGGGAATGCCAAGATCCGGCCATTACAAAGTAGTATGAACTGACATGCCGTAATTTTGATAATTCGCGTTTATTTTTTGTAATATTTATGTAATATAAATAAAGTCTGGAGAAGTACACCGTCAGATAGTCATTTTAAATAGTATTTCAATGTTTTGGTTAGTAAGTTTCAACCAATGGTTTCAACGCTTTATAGCTACAACTACAAATAGAAATGTTGCACAGATTAAAAATAAAATTATATCGATACTAAAATTACATTTATAAATCGATTACAACTATGAAACAATAATGTAATTGTAAATAATTATATCACAATAATATCATGTTCTTTATTTATTTTATATAACAAGTATTTATATATTATTCACGTTTTCTTTTTTGAATAATGTGTTAAGTGAATTGTGCTCTTCCATTATTAGCTATAAATTATAGTACTAAGCTTTATTAGTAATAAGCTGTTACGAATAATCCTAGTAACCACTAAAACACAACACGTTTGTCACTATTGTTGTGATTTATCTTAAACGGGCTACTTTTCTTATACGAAACAAAATAAATAACACCAAACACGTTCAAGTGTTAGTTAACATATTTAATTAATCTCTTTGATTTAGGTATATTAATTTAAAATTAATATTTTGTAATATTATGAAATAATTTACAAACATGCTATTATTACTATCAACTATTTATGTAGCGAAATAAGTGCCTATATTTCTTTTTTTATTTTATATTCCATTCGATGATATGCATAGGTACTTGATAATCGATTACGTTTAAAATCGAATATTGTTATGATTTTATTTTAATGGCGACAACACCTTTGCCACAATTAAAATAACTTCCACTTGTTTCTTACGATTAATTATGAGACAAAGTAAGTATCTGTATCGAAGTAAGAAACCATATTAAATGTAATTATTCCTTATCGTGAATACAATATTATGAATTCCGGTTGGGCAAGATTTTTGTTAAATAAAATACTTTGTTTAGTAAAAGTATGATTTTTATTAATTTGGTATTAAGACATGCATGGTTTATCATCGTTGCCATGGCAACGTCAATAAACGCCAAATTCAAAATAATATAATATTTATTTTGACTTGGTTTTGGTTTGGTTATTTAGGTATTATTCTGGCCAAAAATGGTTTAATTTTGTTATTTACATAATTAAATGCTTTAATCAAACAATAATATTAAGATTTTTACAAAAATATTGAAGGTCTATCAATATGACAAGGATTAAAAAAATTAGTCATGAAAATGTAGACGGAGTATAAAGAAAGTGTTAGTTCGATTTTCGAATTACTTTTCTTCCCTAAGTTAAAAATCTACCATTAAGGTCAACTTTATCGACCTATAACTTTTCTTGGTGTACTTCCAGCGGAAATGTTGTTATTGTAATACATTCTACAATATTTGCCCTTTTTAATAAGATATGTTTCATTCTTGTTCTTTCTGGCCGAGTCGTAAAGGAAATCTTGGCATTCCCCTTTGAGTATTTTACTCAATTTTGACAAACAGCGTGCTTATCGCATACTTAGGATCGTTATTTGCGTTTCACAACTAAAAAAATCGCGTTTGACAATGCTCAAAGCATTCTCAACGTAAAGATAAGCAGTTGAAAGTTGAGCGACCGTATTCGGCTACTCAAACTGTAATCATTTAGGTATTTACGTGAAAAGAGTGGTATTGTATTTTAATGATTGTTGATATCACGGTTGTTCCCGATGCCGGTGGACTACCTACTACTTTTTATATTTTTAAACGGTTTTTTGGCTTTAGATAGAAATATTTTGTTGAATGAATAAACGGAATGTAAATATTATTATTTTTTATTTAAACTGTGGTACATTTTCATAACATTAAATAGGAAACAATCTTATAACAGCTAGTGCAAAGGCGCTTAATGACATTACTCCTAATTTACACTTATATTTTAGTAGAAATCACAGAAATTCATAATAATTATTGTAACTTAAAATAAACAGGTACAGTTTTATTTAGCAATCGGTTACATTTAAAAAACACGGCTGTTCGTAATAATTGAGGTACTTAATATAAAATAAATTACACTTTTATCGTGAATTTTGTACTAGACTCTGGACGTATTCTACGTTTGGACAAGAATTCGAACAGAAGAAGCATGGAAAAGGCTGGCATAAAAAATTTGTTGGAAAAGGCTGAAAAGGAATTAATGTCGTAGGCAATGTACCTTCTACATCAAATCCTTTTGATGTAGAAGGTGTCTACATCAAATCCTTTTATGCCACTTCCAACTGCTTTTTTAAAATTCGTATCTCCAATTCATGCTTCTTCTGTTCGAATCAAAATTTTTGCATCTCATTTTTTTCTGGTAGTATGTTAATTAAATTTTTTTCTTAAAATAAATTTTCTTTAAAGCTTCTGCTGAATACTTAATGAGTGATATGTTATCTATTTATTTTTTTCGTTGAGGCACTCGTGTTGGTTTTATTTTAGGTTCTGGGTTAGACTCTGGTAGGTACTGACTTTTCGGGAATTTCTTCATTTTTTTCTCCTGGAAAATAAAAGTTGTAGTAAATATTATTCACATTATTACACATTGTTTGTTTGTTTGTTGTTTGATGTTATTATAAAAATGTTTCAACATAGTTTCGTCTATAGGGCTTGACGTGCAGAGGCTGTTATATTCTATAGAGAAAGCCTTCCAGGCTTCTTGTTTTTTTTAATGTAGTATGCCTTTGTCCGTTTCCATTCTATAATACTTTGATATCTGGAGCAAACATAATAACACGCATCTAGATAAGTACATAACTACATTCGTGAAAAATAATTATGATCATCATCATCATTCAGCCGAAAGACGTCCACTGCTGGACATAGGCCTCCCCCAAGCATCGCCACATCGACCGGTCCTGTGCTTCTCACATCCAGCGGATTCCCACGACATTCACCAGGTCATCGGTCCATCTTATGCGAGTTCTTGACCAGGGCTAGCAGAGCCGCCGGGGACTGAGGCCTTTGTGCTGTTGATTAATAGCGGAACATAATAGATTAATTGTACTTACTTTGCTATTATTGAAAGAACATTTTCTTTCTCCTCGAGAGTATAGTTCGGCGATCTCTTTTTTTATCCATTATTTAAATATGTACTTTATCTACACTCAAATATATATTAAGTTGTAAATATATAAGTACAATAGAAAAGAATAGAAATGTAATTTATGTAAATGAAAGGCACAAAGGTTATGTTTATTTTTACACAGTTTGACAGTTTGACTTTCACGATCCGTTTCATACTTCAAAATATAAGATAAATATTAAAAAAAAATGGCATAATATGCATTAGAAACTTTAACCACTGGAATATGTTAAACTTTAATGACGTACTGTAACAATAACTAACTGTTTAAATCTGTATCAAATTTATAATAATAATATTATGCAATATTATGAATTTTCGAAAAGTACCGGTTTTTGTATGTATATCGGAACGTGACAGCTTTGGCTGGAAATACTTAAATGGTACTTAGGTAAATGATCAGTTGATGGCGGTTTGACGAAATTTGATTCTGACTAGTGAAACGTAAAAAACTTAAGGGCATACTTAAATATTTGAGAATAATCAGTTGAGATTTGCTACTTTTCTCAACTCAGAAACTGGGTGTGAGTGTTTCAATTCTTGAGATTATAGTAAGTTGAGGTACTACTTTAGCTTATATGTCTACTGTGCTTATACCTTAAGCCCAATATAAGCCCGTTATTCGACCGAATAACGGCTTCTGTCTTAGTTTCGGCCGAAACAGAAAATTTCTCTAGAGGGATCAAGTACAAATTCTGAATAATTGGGAACCATTTTACTGGTAACGTTTTTGACTGCATAGTTGGATGTTAATAATTAGGTTGTCGGGTCATCGGGTCCCGCGAAATGCTCACAACGTGCGGTATACATGGTATCCCGAAACTTAACATATCCGGGAACAAATGATAAGGCAGTTAGACCGTTCAGTTTTATTTTTAAAGAACTATGCTTTAAAAAAAACATATTTAATAGTTACATTTATACGGTAAACTTTAATTCATGGTAACTTTGAAACTCGAAAACGATGAGCTTTCTTTATTTTTTTTTCCCTATCCGTTGTATCTGCACTGTGGTTTTTTCCCGATTTGTCTTCGAGTTTCAGGACAGCCTGTATAATAAACATCACCATTCATCCGAAAGACGACCACTTCTAGACATAGGCCTCCCCCAAAAAGGTGGGGGGGGGGGTTTGCCATAATCGCCACGCTTGGCAGGCGGGTTGGCGATCGCAGTATCGTTGTTAAAGTATTCAGAGAACGCTGCTGCCCATCCTCTAGACACTAGAGTATATATACATAATATAGTAGAATAAATTAAAAACGTGGTTTCGACCGCAGTTCCGCATGACGCTGGAAGCGAAACTACAGGTAAAATGACTACTTAGTATAGAAACAAGACCTTACCTTCTCCTTACAGCTACTGAGCATGGACACGATTGACAAACAGACTGATTGCACGGAGAGTGCGGGCGACCAGTCGTCTGTTAGTATGGACAGGCAGATGTGGCCATTGGAGTACACGTGCGGATGGATCGGTATGTTGTTACCTATGAACGTCACCTGGAAACAATAGACAATAATAATCAGCATTAATATTTGTTGGGTGAAGTTTTAAGAGATTGGTAAAAGCGCATTAATTAATTGCAAGTTTCTAAAAAAAACTTTGCAAAGAAGCCAACTGCCCGTTTGATGGAAAGTGGCACAAGAAGATTGCTAATACGTTGGCAACCTTAGAGATAAAATTGGGAAATCTCCTGTGCCTGTAATTTTACCGGTAGCCATACCCTTCTGACTGGAACATAATAATGCATCTTGGCAGTAGTACTTGCCTAGACAAGTTACTATGGAAAATAGTCTCTTATAGGTCACCATAAAGTTTGGGATGAATAAACTCGGCCGCGCATTAAGTATAAGAAATATCAGTCAGAAAATATCTAACGCGTGAGCGAAGGTTCTTTGCGCTAACATTTGTACTAGAGCCCGCTGGCTGCCGGATCCGGCAAATTCTTACAGCAGAATGACTTCCGAGGCGCGTCAGAAATTTTCTATCAGACATTGCAGCCGGATCACTGATCTGGATATAACCGTGGTTTTATTAGTACCTATACTAAGTACACAGGAACTTGAATGTTGAATCCTTAACTGACAGAGCTATTTATACATAATTATATGCAATACTTTTCCGTTAGCCTTTGAGACTTGCGGATACTTCCAAAATATTAGTAGAACCACGATGCGAGGTATACAACTCAATAAACGTGTTTCTAGTAAAAACAATCCGGTTTTATCTGCCTCCCTAGGGCTTTGTTTAATACGGCAGCATCTAACGCATTTTATCGTCTTATTACTACCGGGTCGAGAATCCAGAGCACAATTAATAAACGATTTAAAGTCACTTAGCGAAGGATTAGCCGCCCACGTTCCTAAAGATCCTGCGTTTAATTTGGTTTGATGCGGCTAACTGCAGCGCAATGACCCATTCGAACCAATAGTCAGTTTGAAACAGTTTATTTTAGTTTTAGAAGCTTATGTTCATGGTCCAACATTGTTCCCGTAAAATTGGGATCCACGGGGCTAATTGGTACAAACATGGAATAGATTTTTCGACATATTTTTTAAACCTCAAAATAACATCACGCTTGTATCTCCCGATGGGTTGGGTTGATTCACCAACAATTATGGGGACCTGGGGCCCAATTCTCCTAAAATAAATTGTTGCCAAACGCAATCGAACCACAACCGTCAGTCAGTTTTTGTTTTCGAAAACTTTCAAAATGATTGATTTTGTTTTTTGTGTCAAACAATTTGATAGCTTTTGAAATTGAGAACTGTCTGAATGAACGGTTCGGCCTTAGTTCGGTTGTGATTTATCAAGATTTATTTTAGGAGAATTAGGCCCCTGGCGCTCGGCGGCCGCTGCCGCGGCACGCTCGCTCGCCTTCGCGCGTTATTGGTCACAGTTCTAACCTAACCTAACCCAAATGATTCAATATACAAAATAGTACACTTTCGCAGTAACGTGCATCGATATTCTGTGCGTCGAAATTCCGTATCCTACCCGTATAGTACACCCTCATATCGCCGTTATGGGGTCAACTGGGCACAAATCCAGACTCCCGAGCTGCTGTTGAGAAAATCCACACGCACGAAAACCCAATATCAATTTTCCCGACCCGGAGATCG
Source organism: Amphipyra tragopoginis (assembly GCA_905220435.1). NCBI lineage: Eukaryota > Metazoa > Arthropoda > Insecta > Lepidoptera > Noctuidae > Amphipyra > Amphipyra tragopoginis. Next base: position 24,533,208 of record HG992008.1, on the reverse strand, counting down.
AACTCAGGACCTCACCACCCACCAGGAAGGGGTTATCACCAACGAAGCATATTTTTAAACTACATATCTTCAATTTTAAATATTGAAATAAACAATAACGTTGAAATCGTAACTACACAGCATCCGTTACCATAATGATTTAAGAAGCGATCCTTAACTGAATTCCAATTAGCGCCGTGGTTTTCAAATATCCTTATTTTATAGGTATGTCATTAAATGACCTCATAAACATTCACTGCTGAAGTTTTAATAGACCGCCACAATTAACGATTGTGAGGGAAAATATTTCCATTATCACAATCCTGTTGACGTAATCCTTTGGTCGCCTTTTACTATTAACTTTTCCTGTAGGTACTCCTATAGGTACCCTTTTCAGCGTAGGTAAGTTGATTAGTGACGTTTCTCTACAAAAGTTTACCATACAAAGAATCCCTACTAATATTATAAATGCAAAAGTAACTCTGTCTGTCTGTTACGCTTTCACGCCTAAACCGCTGAACCGATTTTGATGAAACTTGGTACAGAGATAATCTGAAACCACATAATTTAAGTTACTTTTATCCTGAAAACCGCGAAATATCTACGCGAAAACGACATCCACGCGGGCAAAGCTGCGGGCGACCTCTAGTGTCAAATATTTTAAAAAATCAAAGCATGGAGCGTTTTCTATTTTACGGATTTTGATGGCTACAATTTACGAAATGAGCGTGCTGTCAGGGGGTCATCTTTGGGTGAACAGAGTCTAGTATAGTACGAGTTTGTAAATTACGAATACGGCTGGTTTTCGTGAGTTCGCTAAACTGATGCTAACTGATTATGTATTTGTCTCTTTTTCTTGCAGGAGTGTAAGAGAGATAAAGTTTTGGGAGCTCGCACAAAATATTGCCGTTTTCGTAATTTTCAAACTTTTACGGATACTGCAGGTCTACTCCCTAAGCACGAAGTCCGTGGTTTCGACCTTAGTTACGAGCGTTTCCTACTCCCTATCACCTACGGACATACGATTATTTCGGGGCCCGAACTAAGAATGAGTGACAACACGATTTGACAGTTGTCTCTACTACCGATGTGTTTTTGCCCGTCCGAAAAGTTGAACTTGACACTTGTTTTGTTCACTCCAACGTTTGGGGCTACTTTCGGACGGGCGACTAACTTCGTTGACGGACTTAGGGAGTAGGCCCCCTGGTATAAAACACTCTTGTAGTTCTGGTTCAACGAGAATAAGAATATTTTGTATGGATGCATTTTTATCCGTCATACTCAACCAGAATCATCAAACATCAAGGACGAACAGACTGTTGAAAATGATCTGAACAACTAAGAAAAATATACTATATCTCAATGATACAAGGGATGTTTCAGAATGAGCACAGTACACGACATCTGTCATTCTTACAAGAATTTTATTTTATTGATCGCCCAGTCGCCAGTTTGCACACAAAGATTTACCTTGCAAAAGGTTCGTTAGTCCTGAATCACATACCAAACACATATCCAAAATTCAGGATTGACGCAGCTTTTGCAAGGTAAAATTACCTGGCGACTGGGCTATCGAGGTAAATTTTAATTTATTTAGTTGTTTAAGTAATTTTGAACATACTGTTCGTCCAAAATTAAAGGCTCAATTCAAATAAACGTTCAAACATCAACAAATAACTAAATTAACACCTGTTGAAGGGCCCAAAGCCTATAATGGGTTGTCTGTTTAGGCGGTGGTCGATGTTCATAATCATATTGTCTGATCGGCTAAACAAACTAACATAATAGGAATGGGTAAAGGACCGAGAAAATCGATATTCGAATCAATTTGAATATGTTTACTTCCTGAAGTTTTTATAGTCTGTGTCTGTCCAGAGAGTAAAATAACATTTATGTTGCCGAATTGACTCATCTGCTGAGGTATAATACAGCTGATTCAATATGAACATATTGCTGTGAACGTATTAAGCTGGTATTTACGTGTTATTTTGGACTCCGCTACTGAATATCGAAGTTTGAAATGTCGACGTATGTTAGTTCTAAAGTACAGGATGTCGATGTACGCCAGTTCGAAAGTTCACTGGAGCGAAGTATGCAAGGCCGACGTATCGTTAGTTAGAAAGCATACGAGTGCGATGTACACCAGTTCGAAATTACCCTGTTACGTAGTATGAAATGCCTCCGTACTGTTGGTTAGAAACATTTTTTTTTTCTTTTTTTCTTTTTAATAATTTAAAGATATATCTGTTACGGCTAATAGCCGAAGTGTGGCTACACCTAGTTTTAGCCGGGTACAACTAGGTGCAGCCGGCCACATGCGGTTAAACTTAGATGTATCCTACTTATCCTCGGGTAGAACTAGGTTTACCCTTCATCATAGCGGGTAGAACTAGGTGCAGCCGCACACCGGTGGTTAAGGGGAACCCCGACACGGATAGGTTAGGTTCGAAGGGGATGACGGGGGCTAGAGTGAGCGAGTGAAGCGAGCAAACGAAGCCCCCGTCATCCTCTTCGTGTTAGGTTACTTTAAACCCTGCAGACAGAAATAGGAGCCCCGCTCCGCGGGGCTCCGTCGACTTAAGCTACACCTAGTTCTAACCATCTGCTACTGGTTGCACCTAGTTGTACCCGGCTAAACCTAGGTGTAACCGCTATTCGGCTTTTACCCGTAACATCGGTAACATATCTATTAATGAATGTGTTTTGTTTATTACCTATTACAATTGTTCCAATAGCGATAGTGTCGATATCGAACTCAGAAAGCATACGAGTGCGAATAGTCCTATTGCACTCGTATGCTTTCTAACTAACAGTACGGAGGCATTTCATACTTCGTAACAGGGTAATTTCGAACTGGCGTACATCGCACTCGTATGCTTTCTAACTAACGATACGTCGGCCTTGCATACTTCGCTCCAGTGAACTTTCGAACTGGCGTACATCGAGATCCTGTACTTTAGAACTAACATACGTCGACATTTCAAACTTCGACATTCAGTAGCGGAGTCGTTATTTTGAATTTGATTGAATCGCTTGTAAGACCAACCAATTTGCTTTGATCAAATACATCAGATTTGGCACTTGCTAATGATGACTTTTGGGCAAAATTTACAATGGAGTTGACAATGCGTCTTATTTATTAATCTTCTCATCACGAGCTATACAAGAATAGCTCATGCTGTGATGTTATCGCTAGCGGGTAACACTGGGTAATGTTGACAAAGGAAGGTAGTCGTCGATATGGATCAACGCACCCAATGTTATAAAGGGGGTGCTTATTCGACGAAGCGGGGTATTCTGTGTTGATCAGCTAAAGAAGTCTGACCTTTTATATCTGAATGGCTTGTCCTTATTTTATGATCTTGTACTAATCGTGTAAAATATTATATTCATGTTACTAACACTAACCCAAATACTATCAGTGGTGGAGTCTATGTTGGTTTTATTTACTATATTTAGCTTGCTCGCAATCCTGACATAGCGATATTAGCTACTGTGATAATAAAAACTTTAGTGGTGAAAAAAATTGCCAGTCAGCAAGGTTGGCAGCGGGGCTGTCTGCCCAGGTTGCCCTGGACGTACTTAAGTATTGTCACTCGTGGAGGCTCTTTTCATACCCCCCATTATTTATACTAAATCTATGATTTATGGAATTTGCGTAATACGAGTTGATTAACATAAAATGATGAACGACTGATGTTTTAATGTCCTGAACCTCTCAAAATAGACTGGTTTAATCGCTTGATATGTAAATTATCACAACAAGGACGTAGGTGTGTACTTCCTAGACGCAGTGACGTCACACGTAGCACAGTGGCGTTAATTTTAACTGCACACTACTGCTACTGTCTGATATGAGAGAGAAAGTTTGATGTAATCTTCATGTCACGCCTATTTACATACTTATTCATTTTTGTATAACTTTAGTAGGCTATTCTTTTAAATTATGATAAAAAGAAGTTCTAATCTTGTTCACGAGTTTCACCTGGGGGCAAACCGACTAACAAAATTGTTGCCAAACGCACGAAACAACCGTCACTCAGTTTTTGTTTACGAAAACTGTCAAAATGATTGTTTTTGTTTTGTGTCAAACAATTTGACAGCTTTTGAAATTAAAAACTGTCTCAATGAACGGTTCGGCCTTGGTTTGGTTGCGGTCTATAAAGATTTTTTTTAGGAGAATTGGGACCCACGTTAGCTGTTGTTAAGACAGTTTGCGTAAATTCGCTTAACAAAACGATGACTTCCATCAGACTGCACATCCAATCGCAACTGAAAACTATGCAACTTCCAAATGCAGGCAGGCAATTAGGATGTAGTCAGTGCAACTGGATGACAACGCAACAACACTTGCAGTTATGATTACGAAGATGAAACAAAATGTGTTTCACGAAACGCGGCGTTATAAACCCCCCAGCTCTGCAGAGAAAAAGTTAGAAAGACACTGAAAACATCTCAAAATCTACACGAGAAAATCCTATACTCGGCACAGCAATTAAAAACTGTGTTGCTTTATTTTATAATAACAAGTAAACAACTATCGAGTTGACACTGTAAACAAATTATATTACAATATCCTATTAGTATCTATCTGAAAACCACTTATTGTAAATTCCGAGCACTCGAGAATGGCGCAGCGCAACGTAAAGTTATTCATGATTCAATTTATTGAAGTGCATTATAACCTGCCTGCATAGACCGATTATGAAGTAATTAATGAGTCAATTTTTGTGTGTTGTATGTGTGCATGTAATGCGAGGAATGCTCGCATGCCGTTTATCGAGACAGCATCAGACTCCCTGCATGCTGCGACCATATGGGAGAAGCCATACGATGCGATGCGGTGAGGTGCGCCGCCGCAATCATTTTGCCGCGTGGAACGGCTCTCCGTCAACACATCTGCGGTCTGCGAAGTCGAAGGAGCGCCGCAGGCTCTGGCGCATACCCCCCCCCCCCCCCCCTCGTCTTGGTCTGATAAGTGTGCGGCGCGGCGCAGCACCGCACCGTGTAGTATATACCATGGACATCTGTATGTATTACTTCCGTAAGGAACTATTAGTTAATCTGTGGTATTACGCCGTAACGGCACCGCTCAGGCGCCGCGCCGGAGCCGCATCGCACCGTATGGCCTCTCCCTATAGGTGAACTAGGCGACGACCTAGGGCACTTGTACTATTTATTCTGTGCTAGGGCGCTCACTTGGGGCGTGGCATGGTCCCTTGCTATACGGGCCTGTCCACTACCCTCGACATGCCGCCTCCCAAGTCAGCGCCAGCCGGTATAAAGCACATAACAGTATGGAATTAGACTACATGTCTTTTACTTTGTCGACATTTTTGTTTACCAGCCTTATAACTTTTCCACTGGAGGGGAAAGGCTTCTCGTACAGAGAAGGAACTAGCATTGGCGATTTCAGACTATTAAATCCCGGTTTCCTCACGATTTTTTTCTTCACCGTATGTCAGTAGTGTCTTAGGGCGTATACATAAAGGAAGCGGGTAACCAGCGCCGACCTACCAGCGCTTATCAGTACTGGTCCGTGCAGGTAACCGCTACATAAAGGAAGCGGGTAGAAGCAGGGGCTGGCATTTTTTAACAAAAATACGCGTTGTTCCCAATCCAAATTCGCACAAATACAGCAACAAATGACGGCTTACCAGCGCTGATCGGAGCAGGTCGGAACTTGTCTGCGAAGTTCGGAGCTTGTCGGCGCTGGTTCGCCACACAGTATGGAGACTACCTGCGCGGACCAGCACCGACAAGCGCTGGCAGATTGGCGCCGGGAACCCGCTTTCTACGTGTATACGCGCTTTGATTAACTGAGAAAGTACAAATGGCATTGAAAAAGTCACATTGGTACATGCTTGGGTTTGAACACGCAACCCGATGCTTAACAAGCGGGTCCGTAACATCTGAGCTAACACGACATTGCATTTAATTTATGGGCATTGATCATCGCATGCGTTACAGAAATCTGCATTCTGCCCCCCGATTCAGAACCTTTTTGATAAGCAGCTGTCGATCGGTTTGTTATCTCGTTCCGACTACGATTCTCGTGATGAAAGCAAAAGAGATAGCTTACCGAATCGTTCGACTACTGACTGATCGAGTCGTTCTGGATCAGGGGGCTTACTTCGAAAATCGAACTACGAAGTTTCGGTTGACGGATCGCACGTTGTCCAACCATGAAACTGTTTCGGATCCGACGATCGATTCGATTTTCGTAACTTGACATTTTGTCTTCCGTTCACTCTACTCCCAAATGTTAATTGACACCTAGTAGTTTGTTTTTTGACAATAATTTGATCGTATATTATCTGAATTGTGATCTGTTTGCGGATGAGTGGAAGAATATACTGTCAGAAGCATTTTGAGGGATTTATGAAAGAGGTGTTTCTTATTGTTACTTTTTTTTTCCGTTCCATTGTTTTGTATGTTTCTTCTTCTATTCCTCTTCTTCTTCCTATCTTTAATCGATGTTCTTCGTTGTTTCATAACGATCTGAAACTTCGGCGTTCTTTGGAGAAGGCTCCTAAGAAGCCGGAGTGGTTTTAAATTTTTCTAATGAAAATGAGCCTTTAGACCGAAGACAATTAAATGCAGAACTCACGATACAATGAGTCCGAGTGGAGTGGTATGGTCATTATTAATTCATATAACTAGATTATTAACCGGATTAGTTCGCTCGATGCATTACTGAGGTCTAAACTTAACTTGTTGTTGCATATGGCTTCAAACTGCAGACATATCGATTGATAGATACTGATTGGAGTTCAGTTGGAAAATATCACTAGGTCATAAGTACTGCCTTTCAGTGAAACTAATAGTTTTGTTTTCGGCTGTATTTTGGATATCGAAAGTTTTATACAAGGTTAGTAGGAAAGGAAATAGGTAACCTGAAATCGCGACGAAAAAAAATCAGCTGTTCCCTACCATTAGTGTTCGTATAACTCGTCAAAATGTAGGGAACAGCTGTTTTTATTTTCGCAGTTTCAGATTTGGTCCCATGGTAAAAGTTGTTCATAATGATGAGTACAATGACTTCTTAAGAGGTTGTTAATGTTTTTCCAATAATCCTTAAATCCTACCACCAAGCGTGAAGCGTAAGGATTTTGTCGAATCTTACGCATCTATTCCCAGTGTGCGCTGAGGAAGATTTATATTCTAGCCCGTCCCCGCGATTCCTTGCCACAATAGTGCACTGATATTAATAAAGCTACATTAAACGTCACGCTTATGATCAACGGAGGGTCAGGCAGGTATTGTCATGCGCCAGTTTCTAATAATAGTTATAAGACGAATCAATAATCATACATCATACCAATCAGGTTTCCTTTATAACATCAGTAGGTACTACTTAGCATAAAATACATTACACACATTACGATAACTAGTTATGATGCTCATCATAATGACATTACTAGTATGCAAATAGAATTAAACAAATATTTACCTACGTGAGCTACCGCCATAGACTCTTGTTCTACCTAGCCTCATCCAAATATTTTGGGGTCACTTCCAAGACTGGACGTGACCCCAAATTATTTTCAGATGTATCTGGTTAGACAACCCGATACATCTGAATACCAGTATTTTACACGGAGCGACTGCCATCATCATTCAGCCGAAAGACGTCCACTGCTGGACATAAGCCTCCCCCAAGCATCAATGTTGGGGGGTTTTGCCATAATCGCCACGCTTGGCAGGCGGGTTGGCGATCGCAGTATGGTTGTTAAAGTATTCAGAGAACGCTACTGCCCATCCTCTAGTGAATCCCTTATTCGCCTTTTACGACACCCATGGGAAGAGATGGGGTAGTGCTATTCTTTACTTAAATGTTCTGTCATGCTCACATAAATGTCCTGCTGATGGTGGCGTTGTATATCCGGTCGTTGGGTTCCCTACAATATGGTTGAGATAAGCGATGCGGATGTGCACGTCATGCTCGTGAACGGGTGCTGTCTGTCGGGGCTGGTCAGCCCATAACTACTATGGCAATTCTAGAAGGCATATTTTCTTTTTCTATTTTCTTCTCTTGTGTTTTTTTTACATTAACCTGCATTATTCTCATTCTATGTCGCACGCTACTGTAATGGAATTGTCATGAATAGTCATGATCTACTATTTTAAAAAGAGTATTCATGGAGTTTCTTGCCGGCTCTTCTCCATAGAACCTATCTTTTGGAACCGTGCACCTAGTTTTGACGTTTTAAAAGTGCCTGTAATCTGGTCTATTTGAAATAAAAAACTGACTTGACTTTTTTTTACGTCCGGCACCACACGTACGTTTTATTATGTACTGCCATCAGACTTCCGCAACTCAGTTACTAGGCAATGCCGATATCCGGTTAGACCGGTTGTCACTTTCGGTCTTCTGACTACCCGTAATAACTGTCGTAAGTATTCGTGGGACACCCGGGACCGACGGCTTAGGGTGCCTTTCCGCCAGAGATATGCTATGCAGCTATGCTGCGAGAATGTAAAAGCTAAACTACGAAACTATGTGACCGTTTCCACTGATGCTAAGCTGAAGCTATGTAGCGGAGCGAGTAAGATGTGCTATGAAAATGCGCCTACTGTAGCTACACTGCTCTGCACATAGCTACACCACTCGCGACCATCCATAGCACGCATCCATAGCACGCATCCATAGCACGCATCCTTCCATATAAAAAACGTAGCTTAGTTGACTCAGTTTCCACCAGTGCTATGCTATGTGGACCAATGAATGAAAAATGAAAATGAATATGATTGGTGGATATCAAACGCATCCATAGCAACGTTGCATACACATCTTTGGTGGAAAAGCACCCTTAACGTGCTCTCCGAGGCACGTTAAGCGAACGTCGTGTAGCGAACGATCAGCCATCCACGGACTGACCGCGGCTCAGCTCACCGCATAGTTAGACTCTTACCGCAGTAAAATTCCAAATGTCGTGGGTGCTATTTACTACACAAACACGCAGACATTTCAATGATGGGATCTTATTGGGTCGAATAAGCGAATCAAACTCAATTCGGAATCATTAACAGAGAAGGTAGATACAGCGATACGTACTATAAATTAAGTGGTCCTACTAAATTGATGAAAAAATATTGATTCAAAATTAAATGCTTGTACGATATTTTTACGTAGGTATCTAACTACGTAAAACCAAGTGGACGACCAAATGCTTTAGAAATAAGTAAAACTAACAATGAATTATGTAAGTCACATTGTAATGTTTAAATATCATTATTTTCTTCATACATATTAATGAGAATTCGCGAATCGAAAGTATTGTTTACATACATTTTAGTTTTGGATACAAAATGAATGTAACCACAATTGTATTACGCCTTTAGCGATAAAGAGAGTTTCGCTAATATCAACCCAATTCGACGAATCTAATCGGAGTTATCTTGAGTTTTTATAACCCGGTCTCCATGTATACATTAGTCACTACGGAAACGATTAATATCGTGAACGACTTCCCTAGTTTGATAGTGTTTACTTTTGATGTACTTAGAGGCAATTATTTTAGGAGTTGTTAAAGCTCAATGCTAGTAGTAGGGGTGTATAGTCCTACCTGTCTAGGGTTACCATTTAGAAACTTGAAGTCCTGATAAAAAGCCTGACATTTCGTCACAAAATGCAAACATACGAAGATTTATTGTTTGATCTCGTTAAATTGATTGTTAAAGATTTATATTTTGTTTTTAGATGAATGAGAAGTAACTAAAGATTAAAAAGTTATTTGATAGAATGTAGGTTTCATTACTCGTATTCCATCTAAGCCAAAAAATTCGGACAAATTAAAGAGCCGGACAAAAGTCTAGAAGTCCGGACATGTCCGGACAAATCCGGACGGATGGTAACCCTATACCCGTCCCACCCTTGTCTACGGTGAATGCCAATAGAGGATGTAAAGACCTCGTAAAATGCCTCAATAGGAGCCCTAGCAACAGTAGGGATTAACAACGCCAAGTAAAATAAGAATAGCTGAGAATGGCCATTCTTAAAGGCGATTGCATCATCCGTGGTAAAAATATACTATTCCAGTAAGTGCGTATACACGTAGAATGCGGGTTGCCGGCGCCGATCTGCCAGCGCTTGTCGGTGCTGGTCCGCGCAGGTAGTCTCTATACCGTGTGGCGAACCAGCGCCGACAAGCTCCGAACTTCGCCGACAAGTTCCGACCTGCTCCGATCAGCGCTGGTAGGCCGTCATTTGTTGCTCTATTTGCAAGGGACTAACGCGTATTTTTGTTAAAAATGCCAGCCCCTGCTTCTGCCCGCTTCCTTTATGTAGCGGTTACCTGCACGGACCAGTACCGATAAGCGCTGGTAGGTCGGCGCTGGTTACCTGCTTCCTTAATGTATAGGGATAAGGTTTGCAATCGGGTTTTCCGGAGAGCATTTAATAGGGTAATCCGAATTCCCAAGTACCTACTGAATAAAAAATTAAAACCCGACTACGACTTTGAATGCCCTTCATAAAGTGGTAAACAAGACTTCATACGTTATAGATGAAAATAATCGGTATAACGGTATTCATGTCGTCATAGTCGGGCGTCATTATTTATTTTAGCCATCATTTATTTGTCGCACTGCTGTGCAAAGGCCGCCCTTCCCTCTCTCTACTTTTGCCTATCTACCTAAAGAATAACTCCACGTCTTTATTGGTTTGCCTTATTAGTTTGACCAGCTACACAAATTAAATGCGAATCCAAGTAACTGAGATATAGAGAGATTCCCTTATACCCCTCTGGCTCATTCACACGACGGAACACAGTAAATGGTTTGGCGCTGGACTTTAATGTGAGGGTGGTAGCTAGTAGCTAGCCAGGCGGACCGTATAGATACTACCACTGCACGTGCTGGGTTTTGTTGAATATTAAAACGCGTCTATTTTCAGAGTGATGTGAAGAAATCTTATGTTCTAGGCTGTCCTTACACAAAAATATCTATGATGGCGGGGCTATCGTTGGCTTCACTGAAGCGTTTGACGGCTCAATTAGCGCGCTGGCTGAGCAATTGATTTTCGCGCTAACCTGTCTGTTTGCCTCACTGAGAGTTGTTCCCGGTCTGGTAGAATGTATATGCGATTTGTATTTGTAAAAACATCTACAAAGTTTATGTAGATAGTAGTTAGAATAGTCAAACAGGGTCGCATCCCTAAATTAGATCTTCAAATCACTCATTAACAACTGAATGGACAGAAAGAGGGATTTTTCTTGGCAAGGAGAGATCTACATAATCTGCCATAGACGACATCGTCTAAAGGTCACCTCGCTCTAATGGAACTGGACATGTCTGCCGCATGGTGAACGAACTGTGGATCCAAATACAGCACCGGGTTGGTGCTGTCAGTGCGACGGGGTCAGAAAGAGGAAGACCACGAAGGAGATGGGAGGGGTAACAATAAGGCGACTTTTTTTTTGTCTGGAAAAGTGGAGGAAGCGGTGGGAGGTGCCAATATTATATTCGCGCCTCCAGAAGAGCGAATGGACTTTTCTTTTAATTTTTAAGTCGGTAATATTCTGTTCTTTTCCTAACTATGTTGGGTCGGCTTTCAGTCTTACTAGATGCGGCTGAATGGCCGTATTTTACACGGAGCAACTGCCATCAGATTTCAGCAACCTAGTTACTGGGCAATGCCGACATCCGAAACGACAATCTCGCAGATCCTAGGATCCGCGCGGCTGCTAATTAGCTACGAGCCCATCCTATAAGTTCCATATTGGTATAGCAATTAGGCACTTAAATTTTACTCCAACTCTGGATTGAGCTCATCTCTGGCAGTAGTGTTTACAAAGTTCTGGGTATTTTATGGCAAGATCTATACATATTAAAGTCTAGTCGATAATGTAGGCAGATTACGTTGAAACAAGCCACATCATGGTCGATCACGATCTTAATTATTTTTCCTATCAGGAAGGAAGCATCAGTTTTTTCCTTAAGTTATGGTTAAGTTTCTGTGCGTAAATTAAATTCGCATATAAATCGGCTAAACAGAGAACTGCAATGGCAGTTTAACTAAACAATTCTTCACACCAATTTCACTTTTTGCGGAAATAATCTAATGTATTTTATATACCTACTACCTATATAAAATAAAAGTACAAACGCCAGCACATAAAGCTACTACAATCTGTCAAATTTCTTTCATAGATTTTCACCTTTATCGCAAAAGCATTAGGTTCAAGGTTGATTGCGAAAATTTGATAGTTTCGGGTAGCTTGATGTGCTGGCGTCTGTACATTCCTAGAGCATGACTAGCTCAAACACACCGTATATGTCTATGTTTTGACTAAACTCAAAAGTCACTAGAATTTTTAAAGCCTTAATGCTGACCCATATTTCCGAAGAGGTATTGTTACGCGCAGTTTTTCGGAGATAGGTTTTACGTACTATGATAAAAGTAGGTGTAGTAAGCTATAGCGCGGGTGTGTTGCTGCAAGGGACCCGGATGAGACGAAACATTTAGTTACATGAGAGATAGAAGGAGAGAGTAATATAAGGTCTCCTTTCGTGATGGCAACCGCAGCCCCGCGCTATCGCATTCTGTACATTGTTACGTACTTTCTATTATTGGTTAAAATAAATATAAAATAACTTACTTCAGGAGAGTCGAATGGGTACTTGTTTGTGAATTTAAACTGCAATACAAATTTTTCGCCTTCGTATAGTGTGCCGGGAACGCCTTCCATGTGTACTGTCCACCTGACACAAACATACAGACATATTAAGCATTTAGAAGTAGATAAATTCAGGTGTCTTAGGTCAAAGATGGAATCTAGGTTCATGGTTATTTGGCATGCTGCAAAAAACTGCTGTTCCCTACATTTTGACGAGTTATGTGAACATAAATGTAGGGAAAAGCTGATTTTTTTTCACGATTTCATGTTTGGTTCCATTGTAAAAGTTGTTCATAATGATGAGTACAGTGACCCCTTAAGAGGTTGTGCGTTATTTATGTTACACCTTGTATATTTAAAACAGAAATGTGTTGCCAGGGATATTGTTCTTCACAGTTAGAAATACCAAATAGATAATAATTAATGATACAGTATTTAACAGAAACTTAAAAGACACGCACACACATTAAATATAATTAGATACAAAGACCAACAACTTTTTAACAATAGATCCTCTTTAACAGATGGTTGCAAGGAAAAAACATTGAAAACTCAATTCTAAATATAAAATAAGTACCTACATAATTATTTGGACTCTAGACCAGTAGAGTACTCATTAATTTAAAAGGTTTAATTGTATGCAACACATGGCCAGTGATGTAACCCACACATGATCATGAATAAACAGAATCATATGACATAAACATTGCTAAATAACACAAGTCAATGAAAATAACCTGCTTTTTGTAGAACAAGTTGGGTTATGTCATAAAAAACTGTGCCTACTGTGTTATCTAATTCAGTTACAGATTGAATGATTTTATTACTTGTTTTTTAAATATTTTAGCTATGTTTATATGCTCTGTTATGTATTAATGGAAATTGTAAGATCATATTCAAAAAGTCAAGAAAACGCAGTGAAATGCTTTTTGCAAAATTTTCCATATTTTTTTGAATAAAAACTGTAGTGACAAGTTTAGAATGCAGTATGGAACCTCTGTTCAAACATTGAAATTGTCTATAATCATTACTATTTATATCAATGTTTACATCACAACTATGTTGTTTTGGCATCACCAATAATATCTATATTCAAAACAGACAAAGGCACTTACAGTACAACTAATTTAACTACGCTATTATTACAAAAACATTATTTATATTCTAAGAGAATGCAAATAAATCGATCAGTGTTTACATACCTATTATTTCCTACAAAAGATGGTTCTATTAGAGAAAATAATTATGTTTGTAGTAAATAAAAACAGCTGTTTACTTACAGTGTTAGATTTTGGCTGGCCTGATCTCCATCTACGGTGACTCCTGGTGGCGGTTCCTTCATCAGGGACATGAGTTCTTTCTGTAATCTCCGCTAAAACAGACATCGTACAATATTTTTTACAGCTGACGAATCGTGAAGTAATTTGTTCTATGATTCTATGTATACTTCTTCAACTTTTGGCCGCGGGGAAAACTTATATTGCTACATGTTGAAACAATAAAGCTTAATTTTCTTGGATACAATAAAAATTCTGACAAAAAATCTAATAGCAAAACTGTCACAATACGACCCTTACTAAAATTACGATTTCATTGCTTTTTAAGTAACTGTTTCGATATTGACATGGGAAAGACTTTTATGTACGTTAAGCAATAACGATTAATGACTTTCGTAAAGCGTAATATTTAATTATTTTTTACTTACCTCAGACGGGGACATAGCCGCCATTGTAATCCAATTAGACGTTTGATGTTACTAGTGTAAAAATATTATTCTCCTATTGAGTTCATAATTTTCCATGCTAGAAAACCTTTTTGGGACTTTGGGATTTTACAATTTGAAATCATTTCTTTTGTGAAGTTGTTTTGTATGTCCTTATTTAATTGAAAAAACAGATTAAATTCAAATAAAATCAAAACAATTTTCCTTACAAATATTATTTCTAATATTTTCATATTTAATCAATTATTTCTATTGCAACACTGGATACTAATGTCAAAATTTGTGTTCGGATACATTCACACATGAGAAAATATGTGCCAAAAAATCGACTAACTCAATCAAATCAGCCTCACCTCACCTCTATAATGGACATAATCTGTGCAGATTAATTAAACGTCAAATAATTATTGATAGTCTGTACAATAGTTTGTTTTGCAAATTGCACTCACTTGTGAAATGGAAATAAAATTTTATTTTATTTCTCTATCGATAAACAAAAACTGTTTCTATTTTCTACGTTGATCGAATCAGTATCTCGTTATTTTATAAACACGAAATGTTATTTTATTTACTTTAGCATTGTTTCTCAACTTTTTGCGAATTATTGGTTGAATTTAAGTGTGGGCTATGGGTTCTTATTGTAAAAAGTCTTCGGCAGAGTGGATAATTGACCAGCTAAACGTGCAAAATGCGAAACTATTAGCATTTGTGTTGGTTATCGGATTTATTGGCTACCATGGCGTTCTACACCTCAGATATGGTAACTATAATAATATAAACATTGATATTTATTTGCACGGAAAGAATGTCATTATTCGTTGTCCTGTGCATCCTTGCAGTCTTCTATTGACAATATTTATGTGAGAGGGATTCATGGCTAAAGGATAGAACAAACATTTTATAGTTTTACTTGTATTTCTAGCATACCCCGGATAGTTTAAATTTGTTGTAACATATTACGGTTTTATGTTTTTTTTTAGGGTCAGACTCATGCACATGGCTCCTTACGTCAGGTCGATATAAAGGTGACCATGAGTGGCAGCCCTACGGCTGTATGCTTCATAGATATTCAAAAACGTAAGTTTATAACATAATATTTATAATTACATTGCTTTTCAGAGACACATTGTTATCATTCTAAATATTTTTTTGTATTTGTTGAACTTTTTAATAGTCAAATAGGCAGCCACCCCTGCCACCAACCTGACTGGCTAATCTTTTCACCACAGCAGGAGTTAGGAGTTATTCTCGTGTAGCTCATGCCAACACGATTGAAGTAAAAGACAGTCAAATAATTTCAGTACTTCTATCATTATATTAGTATAACACAGAACACACATTATTGTAATAGATACAGCACCAGCCCCCTGATTAAGGAACGAATTGATTAGTCAGTTGTCAAACAATTTACATATCACTGGGGTGAATTCGCAAAAGTACTATTGTTTACACTGTGTTACAAACAATGATCTCGAGATTGTATTTCTTGCTTTAATTTTAATTTATGTGTGTGACTTGGCTATTGCATTAGGTTACAGACTTGCAAGGATAGTCAAAAGAAAGTAAATTAAAAAAAAAATGTTGTACAATCTCTTTTTCTCTCATCACAAGAATTGTTAATGGGGCGAGATAACAAACCAAAATGGTTGACTACTGCTTATAAAAAAGGTTCTGAGCCAGGCGACTGAGCATCAAAAAACAGAAGCCTTGATTTAAAACAAAATTCTGCTTGTCAACAAATGATTCATAGTTTTCAATTATCTTACAATCATTAAAATTGGAATTATGAGCTAGCAACATAAAAACAACAAAAAAAAAACTGAAATTTGGTTTATATTGCAAAAAAAAAAATCAACAGGAGCCTAAGAAGTTCAGTTGCAGTTAAGTTTCTTTTAAATCAACGCTGTTCGTATTCTTGTAGGCGATTGCTGTCGATTCGCTCGTGTGAACTTAAATGCAGCGTCACTGCAAGTTGATTGGCGTGTTATGAAATTGCGTGAATTAGCCTACATTTTGGCATTCCAAATTCTTTCTGCTGGAGTATTATGGTGCATTTGAATCGTAGAATTGACAACATTAGAGCATTGACAACTGTATAGACATAATCCATTTTACAATAAGGTAGATATGGGGGGTCTATATCATGAACATTTCATGAAATTCCGGTCTGTTCTAGCAACTTTAGGTTATCAGTTTGTCACGCTGTAAAGCGGAGACTGAGACGACAATGGCACACAAGCAGGAACGCACATGATAAAAGAGCCCTAAATAAAGCACAAAAGGAATTAAAGGAAATGCTCAAAGAGTATGATAACGCCACTCTGCAAGATAAACTAAAGACTTTATCACCTCACAAAGCAGACGACTATTCCCTCTGGAAAATAACTAAGTCACTAAAACGGCCACAAGAACACATGCCTCCATTAAGACAGCCAAATGGTGAATGGGCGAGGAAACCAGCGAATAATCTTCTTCTAAATGCAAAAAAAACCAAATGTCTTAGGTTTTCTACACTAAATGTATCGCGTATTGGTGCAAATGTAAAACTTGATGGGAAACTTTTAGATCTGGTTCCCTCAACGACCTTTCTGGGTGTAACAGTAGACTCTAAACTGCAATGGGGGCCCCATATACAGGCACTTGCAGGCAAACTGAGCTCTGCTGCTTATGCCGTTAGGAAAATAAGACAGATGACAGATGTGCCTACGGCTAGGTTAGTGTATTTTGCTTACTTTCACAGCATTATGTCCTATGGCATTTTACTGTGGGGATCGGCTGCTGATGTTGAAACTATTTTTATATTACAGAAAAGAGCAGTCCGAGCTATTTATAATCTAGGCTGCCGTGAGTCGCTCCGTGAAATATTCAAAGAGATAAATATACTAACCTTACCATCCTTATATATATTTAGTAACATTATGTACATTCGGAAAAACATTGCCCAGTATAATAAGAAGAGTGACAACCACAACCTTAATACTCGCAATAAAGACAAGCTAGCAGTACCTGGTTTTAGACTTAGGAAAACCAGTAAGTCGTTTATGGGAAACAGTGTTAGATGCTACAATAAAATTCCATCTAGTGTAACTGATTTACCAGATACAAAGTTTAAATTATATATCAAGCGCGTACTAATGTCTAAAGCATATTATAGCCTAAATCAGTACATCGTAGATAAAGATGTCTGGCATACGATTCCCTCCTGCACACTGCGACCCTCTGGCACCGTCTAACAGAACAAACGGACATTATTCAAATGCCTACTTATTGTAATTATTTTTTTATTTTTTTGACTCAATAAGTATGTTATTTTATCTTATTTTTTAATCTAATGTTTCCAATTTTGATTGTTTTCTTTTCTTTGACATTTAATTTAATTTATTTATTGCTAATATTTGCTTATATTAGTTTGACATTTAATTGCAATTATTAATTATTAATAATATTCTGTTAATACCTACGCAAGGCTGTAAAATGTGAGGACCATGCAGCATCTAGTGTTACGCTTTCATTCTTAATATTTGACTGCCTATTGTCTATCGGTATGAGTCTGTCATGCTCACTGAAATGTCTTGCTGATGGTGGCGTTGTGCATCGGGTCGTTGAGTTCCCTGCAACATGGTTGAGCTGAGCGACGCCGATGTATGCGTCATGCTCGTGAACGGGTGCTGTCTGTTGGGACTGGTCAGCTCGTAACTGCTATGGCAATCGTTTTAAAAGGCTAACTTTCTCATTACTTTTCATGTTGTTAACCACATGTACATTAATCTGCATTGTTCTTACATTACTACAATGAAAATTGTCAAAACATTTACTTTTTTAAAAGAGTGCCTATGGAGTTTCTTGCCGGTTCTTCTCCAAAGGACCTACTACTTGGAACCGAGCCCCTAGTGTTGACCTTTTGAAAGCACCAGGGATCTGGTCTACTTGAAATAAAAACTATTTGACTTTGACTTTGACTTTGATAAAGCCGAGCTATTTGCTGAATTCCTAAAAGACGTATTCAAACCGAATGGATCCGACATCATGTATCCAGAAGAAGAAATTGACGAAATCCTTGACAGTGATCAGCAAATGTCTCTACCGTTGCGACTGTGTACTCCAACAGAAGTTTGGAAAGCTATTAATAACTTGAAGAAAAAAAAGGCACCAGGTTTTGATCTTATTACATCAGAAGTCCTTAATCATCTACCGAGAAAAGGAATTGTCTTGCTAACTATTCTATTCAATGCCGTGTTGAGACTACACTATTTCCCTCTCATCTGGAAAGTCTCAATCATAAATATGGTAGCTAAACCTGGAAAGACTCCTACTGAAGTTTCCTCATATAGACCAATAAGTCTTCTTCCTTTACTGTCAAAACTATTCGAGAAGTTATTGCTACAACGGCTGTTACCTATACTTGAGGAACAAAGGACAATCCCAGAGCATCAATTTGGTTTCCGAGCACACCATGGAACGACAGAACAAATACACAGAGTGGTTCACACAATCCGACAATCCTTGGAAAGAAAGGAATACTGTTCAGCCGCTTTTCTTGACATACAACAAGCATTCGACCGAGTATGGCATAAGGGGCTCTTGTGTAAACTAAAAATTTGCTTACCACACACCGCATACATGCTGCTCAGGTCTTACTTGGAGAATCGAGTGTTCCAAGTTAAATCTGGAGACTGCCTATCTTCATTCTATCCTATAGAAGCTGGAGTGCCCCAGGGTTCTGTGCTGGGCCCTGTCCTGTACACAGTCTACACAGCTGACCTACCCACATCAAAACTAATTATTACTGCAACCTATGCTGATGACACCGCAATCCTATCCTGCGATAAAGACCAGATTAGAGCATCCACGAAACTCCAAGAACACCTGGACAAGATTGGGTCATGGCTGAAAAAGTGGAGAATCAGGGCTAGTGCTGCCAAATCTGTCCATATTACCTTCGCCCTAAGAAGAGAGGACTGCCCACAAGTGAAACTCGGTGAAGACTTTCTGCCACAGAAAACTACTGCCAAATACCTAGGTATGCACCTCGACAGAAGACTTACCTGGCGTGAACATATAAAGATCAAAAGGGATCAAGCAAACATAAAGTTACGAGACATTCACTGGCTCATGGGCAGACAGTCATCACTAAGCTTGGAAAACAAACTTCTAATTTACAAATGCATCCTTAAACCTATATGGACATATGGTATAGAGCTCTGGGGATCGGCAAGCCACTCAAATATTGAAATAATACAGCGCTTCCAAAATAAAGCACTAAAAACCTTATGTGGTGCACCTTGGTTCACAAAAAACATTGAAGTACATGAGTACCTACAAATCCCAACTATCAAGGAGGTTGTAGAAAAGTCCTACAAGAATTATAAGGAAAGACTCCAACGACATAAAAATGAACTCGCTGTGACACTTCTAAAGTCCTCAGAATCTACCTACAGACTTAAAAGAGAACGAATAGCGTCAATGTAACCAACACTACTAAATCTATTAATGAGATGACGCATCGCAGGATGTGAACAATCTCGAACTGGCAGTAAAGAAACAACCAATCTGATTAAAGCTTAGGGGCTGATTGCAGATAGAAGATAGAGAAAAGAAAAGAAAAAAAAAGTTTGTCACGCTTAGCGGGTTAAGGGTGGCTTGAGGAGTCAACCCTTAACGAGCAGGTGCACATAAAATCAGAATAGAAGAATATTAAAGAAAACACTTTAACCATACAATAGTATATTTTAATAATAGTTACAAGATTATAATATTAAGATCAGCGTGGTTCTTTACACAGTACGATACGAGGAGTCCAGGGTCTTCAGGTGTAGGTAGACAGTCACTTAACTGGGCGGCTGCTGAGGCGCGAGAGAGCACGAAGTGCAGCGTGCCGGCCCTTTTATAGGCGCACCCCGCTAGTCGCCACCGCTGCACCGTCACAAGTTCTTTGTAAATGACTACCTGATCTAAACATTTATGTCATCCTAAATATTACTAATTTTGATGAAATATTGGTTTATCAGATAAGTCATAATTTATTTGTAAGTTGTTCTGCTAATCTAATCAGTTTGTGCTAGATGAGTGATACCTATGATAACTTTACCCTATGATTACTTAACATAGTTAGGTATGTGTAACTCAGGTGAACAGTGATTCAATATTTAAAGCATTTATATCATCAATGATGAATTAAAATGATTATATTATTTTAATCTTAAAAATATTTTATTTATTTTTTTATTTATTTATTTAAACACACATACAACTATCATCACAGGCGTACCTAATACAATAGTGTAGTTATAATTATACTATGTTACAAAGATTTGACTTACAAATTATTATTAATTATGATCAACCAAGAGTAATTTTACAAAATGCGGCCCTTGTGAATTCACTCAGAGTACAATTGAAACAGTCAATCTGTTGTGACACCATATTGAGTATATATAGTATGCTTGACAACCTTCCTTGATAACTAAAATGGTTTTATATCTTTGAATATTTCCATTGACTAGGCAATTTAAAAACTAGCAAATCAATGTTATTATTTAATACACCAGTAAGCTGAATTTGGTTATAGCTCGACAATTGCAAACATGACCCTCCCTGGTACTTTTTAGGTCTAGAACATCATGTTTTTTAAATTGATTAAAAACAATAAATAAAAAACCGGCCAAGTGCGTGTCGGGCCACGCGCATTAATAGGGTAGTTGCACAATAATGCGGACTAAGAAGAGGGCTTAGTAATTTTTCAATGGAATTTGTACGAAATTTTTACTTTTCCGGTTGGTCGGCTATTACTCGTTAACTTGTAAAGCCTACTTAGCTGTGATAGTTTTCCTTTTAACTTCATTGTGTATACTACTACCGTGAATTTTTTCACATATCCAAAACTAGCCGGTTAGCTGGCAGGGGAGGGGGACACTTGACCCTAACAAAAATTAGCACTTTAAAGTTTAATATTTCAGAAACGGATCCCTTAATCGCAAAATTGTTTTACAAACTCACAATATTTTTGAAAGACCTATCCAACAACACCACACACGATGGGGTAGACGAGAAAAAAAAAATACATCCCCACTTTAGATGTAGGAGGCACCCTCAAAAAAAATATTTTTCATGATTTTATTTTACCACTTTGTCGGCGTGATTTATACAGGGTGTTAACGAATTCGTGTAATTCCTTCAAACCGCGTGATCTACTAGTGACCCTGATTGACCCTACACAAGTTTTTTTCAGAAAAAACTATTTTTTTTTTCAAAAAGTGAACCGTCACTTTCTGTATCTGAGTAATTTTAGCGTTCCAAGTTAACTGACTGCGTGGAGCGATATCGCGCTAGTTGTGACAGTCAGCTGTGTCGCCGTGCGTTCATTAATTTATGCATGGCATCGAAATTTTCAATGTATTAATACTTTTTTTTTTTTGGAAAAAAGTCTTTTGTATTTATCTATACTAATATTATAAAGAGGTAGAATTTGTTTGTTTGTTTGTTTGTATGTAGGAGGTAATCTCTAAAACTACTCATCCGATTACAAAAATTTTTTCACCAATAGGAAGCTACGTTATCCCTGAGTGCTATAGGCTATATTTTGGGATCAAAAAATTATAAATTAACGCGAGCGAAGCCGCGAGCAAAAGCTAGTTTTTAATCAATTTAAATCCCGTGCGGGGTTAATCTATACCATTAATACATCATGTGGTTTGAAGGAATTACACGAATTCGTTAACACCCTGTATGTATATCCGTGCCAAATTATAGCTTTCTAGTACTAAGAGTCTCTGAGCTAAGCTGCGGACGGACGAACGGACATGGCGAAACTATAAGGGTTCCTTGTTGACTACGGAATCCTAAAAAGTAATTAATACAGCATGGTAACAAAGCAGATCAGTTTAGTAGTGAAAGTAATTTTAGATTATACTATTATCTGGGTCTGTAATGTAGACCAATATAATGCTAAAGGCCTCAACAGGATCATGTGAAGTTCGGTCTACAGTTGTTTTGTTACAGACTAAAGACTTAACTCTCGTGTCGGCACAAGCTATATGAGAATAGCTCATGCCGTGGTGAAAAGATTAGCCAGTCAGCAAGCTCGGTAGCGGGGCTGACTGCCCAGGGTGCGCTAGATATACTTAAGTACCGTCACTCAGGAGGCTCTTTTCATTTATGAACATGTACATAGAATGAATGTAGACACGAGGAATTACATAGTTGGTTAATTAGGTTACGTTAATAACGTGGGTTGCAAAATGCATGCATTAACTTTAGCTACATTTAATTAGTGGCCCGGGGATCTTAATTAAGACTGCTGGGAAGTAATGAATTAAAACCAATTAATGCATTCTGTAAGCTTATGACTAGGTGTGGCTGCTGTGCATTGTGTTCTTAATGAACCTTGTTTTCAACACTGGAGTTTTTTATAGGTTTTCTTATTAGAAATATGCCTGTTGTGTCTGGTTTGCTGTTGGTTGCCTCCTCTTGATGACTCAGCAATGTTGAGTCATTAGCCGCGTACTGACTGAGCGAGCAGCCTCGCGAGGCAAATCCTCGGTCGGTCAGGACGTGGCTCGCCCAAGGAAAACGCACGCGCTGCCTCGTCCGTGCGTGCCGCGGCCCGAGTTGAGCGTTGTCGGTTTTTGTCGATGCTCTGTGTCTTAAATTAATACAATTATCAGCCGCACCGTGGCTCGGCCTTGGCGAGCGCGGTAACCTCATGCAAGAAATCTACAGACCGAGGCGGCCTCGCGCGGCAAACGTTGCGCGGCAAACGGCCGAGGCTGCCTCGCGAGGCTGCTCGCTCAGTCAATATGCGGCTATTAAAGTTTGTTAAGGATTTTTAAAGTCATAGCGTGACTTACGCGCTTTAGAAGTCCGTAGATTGAAAGAAGAAAGAAAATATATTTTATTCAACCAAGGACACAATGACTGCATAAACAATGAAAACATACCTAATAATCAATAAAACAGTTACACAGGTAGCGATTGATTTTCATAGGTATTCGTACGATAGCTAGAACCGACGGTTAAACATGCTGTCTTAGACACAGAAGACCAATTCCTGGCTTCCTGGGGGGCTAGTGACGTCACATTTGAGGAATCATATTTCGTTCATATCAGAAATGAATTTGTAAGGGCCCAGACAGATGGACTGTATCCCGAGTGTAAACTGCAACCGCCAAATACAAAAAATGCAGTTTGGAGGCAGTAAAGGCCCTTTTTTATCGTTGGAAAATCCTCATTCGTGCCCTGGCCCAGGGAAAGCGAAGGCGCCCTCCAGCGGCGCCCGGTGCGTCTTGCGCGGCGCGGGAAGAGAGAGTGACCGTCACCTCTCTCTCCCTCTCCTCTTCCTCCTTGGTATGATAACTATCACCTCCTCGCAAAAGGAGGCGACGGCTTCCCACGCAGTCTCGCTCCCGACCATGGTCAGAACTACGGCTGGAAGCGAAGGCAGTTACCCACTGGCGCGACGACACGACAGGGTTTTTTAAGTTCAAATAATTTTAAACCGTATTGATACCCTTTAGAACTCGTAAGTACCGTACCGCGGGATGCTTCAGCATGCCGCAGTACGACGAAGCATCTCGCGGTATGCTAAGCAAATAAAAGTTCTAATTATATCAAAATAAGCTTTAAAATCCTTTCCCGTCCGGCCAGTGGGCGTAGAGCTTAAGATGCAGTCGGTGCCGACTGGATGTACAGTCCACTTGTAGTTACGCTTGTTATCAATGAACAAAATATAATTCACTAAATGTGCCGTTTTTAGCACCCTTGGTTGTTTGTAATATGTATAGTACAGACAAGTTTTTATCTTGCAGAGATGCGAGAAGATGTTTGCGGTACCTTGCCTTCTGGGGCAAGTATAACAGTTTCGCCTTCATAGGCGACTCCAGGCTCGAACAACTATATGAATATTTTATCGGTGAGTGATAATAAAATACACTGTATTTTTTTATTATAAATCTCAACACTATTAATAAATAATGAGCAACAGTAAAAAAAAAACAATGAAATAGTTATAAGCTAGAGGTCGCTCGCGGCCTCGCCCGCGTCGATATCGTTTATCGCGTTTTCCGTATTTTTCGGGATAAAAGTAGCCTATGTCCTTCTCCAGCTTCCAGACTATCTCTGTACCAAGTTTCATCAAAATCGGTTCAGCGGCTTAGGCATAAAAGCGTAACAGACTGAGTTACTTTCGCATTTATAATATTAGTAGGGATTTAAAATTGCCCACAAAACAATCAATAATACTAGGTACCTACCATATGACGTCATACTTTAAAAACTTCATAATGACTGACATCACTCTATCATATCCGTCTTGCGTGACAAGAACAGAAAATGCCTCCTCAACATACTTTGAAAGCGTGTATCTCCTCGATTTTTTCATCGATTTTCTTTATTTTTTCACAAACCGTTCTTTCTTTAAAATAACACTAAATTGTTGTACATTTTTAATAGTAGTCAAATATCGTATTAACATTCCTACCTGACTGACATCATCATTCAGCCGAAAGACGTCCACTGCTGGACATAGGCCTCACTCAAAAGGGGGGGTTTGCCGTAATCGCCACGCTTGGCAGGCGGGTTGGCGATCGCAGTATGGTTGTTAAAGTACTCAGAGAACGCTGCTACCAATCCTCTAGGGAATCCCTGAGTCGCCTTTTACGACACCCATAGGAAGAGATGGGGTAGTGCTATTCTTTAAGTCCGGCACTACATGAGACTAATTTTCTTTACCTCAATTAAAATAATAATTTGAATAAAGTATTAAAAAAAATTACACGTACTAAAAATCGATTCAGTAGCCCTTTTATCGCATGGGAAACATACGTTATAAAACCTCTCTGACTCCTTCTCTCACTTTTGCGACGCCCCGTATAGTATATCTTTTGTGGAGCACCTACACTGAATTCACTGAAGCACTCGAACTGCTTCGCTACCCACCGGGGGCCGACCTCACACTTTCAATCGTTACATACGCTTTAAAGTAGACTTTACTTGACCACCAGTGTCTGTCTATGTAGGGTGTACTCTATACAGTATGAAATCGCGAGCATGTCCCGAGTTACCGTACTGCAGATCGGGACATGGCGTATTCCGACTTTAAATATAGACAACGATTTGGTATTCTTGTCTTGTTTTTTTTTACCACGTGGTGCCCTTGTTAAATGTCTTCCAAGGTCGATAACGTCACTATAACCTCATTCTTGTCACAGGGGTGGTCAGAACGCGACTCGACATGGACACGTCCTATTCCACAGTGGACCATCGCATGCCAAACTACACTTATGTGGACAACAAGCTACGGTTGTCTGTCACGTTTATATACAGTGACGATGTGTCTAAGACCATGGTCGACCAGTTCCGGACGTGGTGAGTGAAAACTATTTATGTTTTAGTTAAATATGTAAAACAGAAACTATAAACAGGTTATGAATAACTGACTGATTGCGTCGTTGGTCTAGTGGTGGCAAGCGCGACTGCTGGGCGTGAGGTCCTGGGTTCGATACCCAGGTTGGGGAAAGTGTTATTGAGCTTTACCGTATGGAATTTCTCAGTAGCAGCTCGGAGTCTGAATTTGTGCCCGGTTGATGGCAATAGTCTTGCCTCTTATTACATGGGACTTAAACATAAGGGCGAAATGAGGGTGTACAATACAGGCGAGATGATATGTTTTGTTAATTAAATGTGATGACGTCTTGATATGATATTAGTTACTGCACAAAAGTAACAATCACAGAAGACATTGTGAATTGAACTCTGTCGCATAAGTATAAGACCCAAATTGCCCTAGTCAGTCTGTCAATAATGTTGAATAGTCCTTCTATTTTCACATAAGGCGATACCGCATAATACTCGGCGAAATATAGGTAAACGAGGCTTCACTACTCCGCAAACCTTTCAAGAGTCACAATCCAAACAGTAGAATAAACATTGCATTCATTATTCATTACAATGAACTGTACCTCATTATATTTAAAACTCAAATTCTCACAGGCAGCGGTCCGACCAGCCTCCTTCAGTAATCGTAGCATCCACTGGTCTCCAACTGCTAAAAACTCGGAACACAACAGACTTAGTTCTCGAAGAATACAAAAGGAATCTTACGCACTTGGTGCAAGCCATAGATTCGCTTGCAGCGAGGAACACGCAAGTACTGTGGAAATTGATTGAATCAGTCGATGTTTCCAAGTTGAAGAATGATAATAAAAGGATTAATAATAATGATATTGATTCGTATAACAAAGCTGCTATAGAGGTGAGAATCTCTTATATTTTTTTTTGCTTATTAGTCATCTTCTAAAATCTCATTCAGGACGGAATGGCAAAGCTTTTTAAGCTGAAATATAACATATAAGCATCAAACTTTTAAAACACCCCTATTTTTGCGCCGTCGCTTAAAACGCACTTCTCTTCTTGACTCTTTTAAAGCGCAATAAGTCCTAAACTATTACCTATAGGAAAAAATGCTTAAGGCAAGAATTGTAGGAAAAATAATTTTCTACAAAATTGGTCGGAGCAATTTTTGGCGTCAAACCCGGAGTTATTTCATAAAAACTCATTTTTGAGGTCTTTAATTTAAGATGGCGGAGTGCGCTGTGGTCACTCAAGGTTGAAAATTATATGGATATTTTCATAAGAACACCTAAACATGACAAATATCCAAAATTCTGGACTGACCAACCTTTCGCAAGGTAAAACTTCCTGGCGACTGGGCTATTAAGAGAAATAAGAAATACTTTTTTAACTTATGTTTTTACCGAGTCGAATCTTTACAGATTCTAACTCACAGTGCAGCTAAAATCTGGAACTCTGCCCGCCTAGTTGCGGAAGATGGCGGCGGTGACGTAGTACTGAGTGCGACAGCGTTGCGTCACGCGGCGCAACTGTTGCTCAACATGTTCTGTAACGATCACATGAACTTTAACGACGGTTCCTGCTGTGCCGAACCTGAACCTTACACACAGCTGCAAATACTTACCTTCGCGCTGTTTTTATTATGGTGAGATATTTTTTACATTGATTTGAATGTAGTTGGAAAAAGTGGCGCGGTGTGGCGTCGGTGTCGCGCAACTGTTTTTCTGTGATGCATACAGATAGTTTAATTTATTTATTTATCACAAACACTGCTACCATTACAGGCGATTCCTAATGCGGTAGCGTGGTCCTTAATTAAACTATCTTAAATAACATATCACATACAACATTGTTTTTGTGAATTCATTCAGAGAGCAAGAAAATAAATCGATCTTGTCAGCCGTGTCGTTCAGTGCGTGCAAGGCGCGCGTCAGTGGCGCTTTGCTGAGCAAGTTGGTTCGTGCGCGTCGCACTGCTAGTACCCGTGGCTTCCGGCGCTAAGATACGTAACACGAGTTCAATCCACGAAGACGCGCCCCACTCTTTCTAAATCGCTACACTGCAAAAGTGGGCATTATAAATTGCTATTGCGTTAGTTCTATCTCCACCTTGGCTCCAGGGTTGCGGAATTTGTTCCAAAGAGTTACCGCGGCCCTGGAACGCAAAGGGCATTAAGAGGAACACGGATGGGTTTTAATCAGTAAGAGTCTGACACTCCCTTCCGCTCCGCCCAGAGCGGAACAAGTCATTTGATGATTTCTCATCCTTAAACAAAAAAATCCCCACATTGGCTGGAGACGAAGCTCCAAAGTCTTGAGCATCGGCGCAAAGTTGCTAGTCTATCGGTTTTTATCGGATACATTTCGGAGAGTGTGCCTCAGATCTGCATGATCTTATTCCCCCTGCCCTTTTTTCTATCGGACGGCCAGAAGCACGAAAAAGCGCCATCGGTTCATGGCTGATATACCAAAAACCCGAACGAAGTGCTTTGATTCCACTTTCATTGTGAAAACCGCCAAACAGTGGAATGCGCTGCCCGAGTGGGTGTTCCCCGACAGCTACAATTTGGGTGTCTTCAAGTCACGAGTGAATCGGTTTCTTCTGGGCAAGCGTGCTCCATCGTAGACCGCATCATCGCTTAACATCAGACGAGATGGCGGTCAAACGGAGGCCCATTAATAAATAAAAAAAATGTCTCGCCTATAACTTTTTTTAATTGACGACACGTTTGGTGCAGTGGCTAAGCGATTGGCTTCTGCGCTGCGGGTCGTGGGTTCAATTCCCACACGGAACAAAAATTTGTATGGCCTACAGACGGTTGTTCCGGGTCTGGGCGTTTGTTTGTGAGATTTGTGTCTGTAAACGCACCCACGATACAAGAGAAATCTTAGTGTGGGGCAAAGTTTATAAAAAAAAAAAAAACTGCTCGGTTCAGCAGAAACGGTCTGCAAGAACTACAAGAAGTGCAAGAAAAAAACTAACTCGCCTAAAACATAACTATCTTATATGAAATTTCTAGCCAGTAATAATGATGTATTATCTGTAGCGCAGTGGTCTGGTTCGTCCGCGGCCTCTGGTCATGGTACGAGACAGCGCAGACACACCTGCGCGGGTACTCCGCTGTCGGACAGCGGAGCCCTGCGCCGGCCTCCGCCCTCGCGGCGCTGGCAAGGCTCGGCATGATCATGGCCTACTTCTACCTGTGCGATAGAACCAACTTCTTTATGAAGGAGAACAAGTATTATTCCGAGTGGAGCTTTTGGCTGCCTGTTGGATATGTGTTTGCACTTGGATTGTTCTTCACGGATGAGTCGAGGTCTAATACGTGAGTGTTTTTTCTTTAATTTGGTCTTAATTTATGTAAAATTGTATTTGTTTAATTTTTCGCCAATATTGTAATGAATCTGAGGAACTTTAACATATTAAACTAGATCATTTTAAACTGGTGAAGAACCTGGCACCATTGCGCCCGGAAAATGGCAAGAGGCGAAACGTGAATGTACAAACTCCTTTAATAGGAGAATATCATTGTTTACCCCTTCAGGAATTACAGGCATGAGTATATGTATGTAGTTTTTGTCTCAGACTGCTGTCGCGTGGAACTTTCGAACCAGACCCCTGAATCAAAACGATTCGATTAGTCAGTTGTCGTACGATTCAGTAAGCTATCTCTTTTGCTCTCGGTACGAGAATCGTAGACGGAGCGAGATAGCAAACCGAATCGGTCGACAACTGATTATAGAAAAGGTCCTGAATCAGGAGGCGGGATAGAAAATTATCCAATACTATAACCTAAGAATTATGCGTGAGCATATCCTATTACAATCGTTAACACAAATGTTTGATGCGAATACGGGCAGACAGAATTATCTATTGTACTATCTAAAGAGCAAATATACCTCTTCCGATTTACCTAAAATTTACGTCTTTAACACCCAAACTCCTAAAAATAATCAATCTAATTCACCTTCCAGAGTCCTCCACCGCGAACAAACAGACGAATGGAAAGGCTGGATGCAGCTCGTCATCCTAGTGTACCAGGTCACCGGAGCTAGCAAGATCCTGCCCATCTACATGCTGGTCCGGGCTCTAGTCTCTGCTTACCTATTCCTGACGGGCTACGGACACTTCTATTACACTTGGAAGACGGGAGACGCAGGCCTAGTCAGATATTTCAGGATGATATTTAGGCTGAACTTTTTGACTGTTGTTCTATGTCTGACTATGAACAGGCCCTATCAGTTTTACAGTTTTATACCGCTGGTCTCGTTTTGGTATACTTTGGTGAGTATTGGTTTAGAAATACTTTCGACAATCATGTTTTTTTTTAATTTCCCTTTTTTTTTGTTGAAACTGTGTAGATCGCATGTGTTCCTGACTGAAAAGTCGAAAAACCTTGACAAAAATTAAGAGCGTCATTGTTATCATCCCAAAGTTAAGATTGCTGACGTTTAAAACTCCGATTATTATAGTGAAAACCTAAACTATACCACTGCCGTCATGCAATCAGACATAAATACAAACAATCTGAATCTATTATAATGTTAAAAAAACAGGAAAGGAATATTCACCCTCCTGTGGATATCGTTAGAATAAACTTGGAGATTGTCAATGTCGAGGTTTCGGAAGGCAAGATTTAATACACGAATACCACGATAGTTCGAAATCAAACCAACTCTGATATCAAATTATTATCCGAACCGGCTCGGAACTAAGTAGTAATCGCCTTCATGTGGGTGTGCATCACTCAAAGAGCGCTGATCTAGGAGCGGCATATTATTACAGCTTATTCTTACAGTCCCGTACTATGAAGTGTTAGAGCTATAATTCGGTATGTAGTTTCATAAATTTTCTTAAAAAATAGGCTATTTAAAGAAACTAATTAGAATATTTTTGTTTTTAAAGTTCTTCTAGTGATGACGTCACGCGATAGGAGGGGTTACCATAGACAAAGAAACCAATTCTTTGTCTACGCCAAGTATAATACCATAGAGTTTTCCTACGTCACAAAAAAGGAAGATAGTCACTTAGAGGTCAAATAGATGTCAAGTGAATTCATGCATTTCTGCTAAAATAAGCACCATCTTATAATTTTAAGAGCTAAAAATTGCAAAATAAGGTTTACCAAATTAAAACCTCGAAACGGTTTCGGAAACAGCATAGGTTAACTTTTACTTTACGTACCGAATTGTTCCGTTGCGCGAGAGGAATAGACTGTACAGAATGAATAGTGCCATTCCTCTCTCGCAACGGCTCCAGTTCACAAGTTGCAAAACCAATTTTTAAGATCTATAAGCACTAGTTTCATAATCTCGAATTTGTAGTAAGACAAAATCATAACTAACTGCCCAAACAAAATCTACCCTTCTTCCAGATGTTCGCAATCTTCGCCCTCCCGCCTCACATCACACCATCGTCCAGTCACACGGTGGAGTCTAAGCCGTACCAGTACCTGTACATAGCGGTCAAAGTGATCGGCCTGCTGGTCATAGTGACCGTGCTGTATATGAGCGAGGTGTTCTTCCAGAAGATATTCGTGACGCGCCCGTGGAAGGCGCTCTTTGTTAATTCTGATGATGATATTCACCAGTGGTGGCTGCAGTGGAAGCAGGATCGGTGAGTTGGAAATTTGGACTGTATTTTATGATTGAAGAAATTTATTTCTCAGGAGAATATCATACATTCACTTATTGAGAAAACAAATACTGTTTATAAACTAAAAATAAGAACGTTAACTACAAAACATGTACGCACTATAGTATTTGTATGAATTTAAATTTAGGTTATTTGATAAAAAAAATACTTAAGTATTATGTCATTGTATTTTTTTTCAGCGCAATCGTATCCTTTTTTTCAACTTAGCACTATGCCCCCCCAAAGTCGTTGCATCTCGTAAAATTACATTTAGGGTGTTTTCAATTTGGGTCCCTCATATTATGATGATCACACTGTCTGTACGCGGTAGCCGTGTTGAAATTTGCTTCTGTTTGCTTTCCGAGTTGAATCAGCAAATGACAAAAATCATCTGGTGGATTCGTAACATCATCCACTATGTATCATCATCATCATCATCATTCAGCCGAAAGACGTCCACTGCTGGACATAGGCCTCCCCCAAAAGGGGGCAGGCGGGTTGGCGATCGCAGTATGGTTGTTAAAGTACTCAGAGAACGCTGCTGCCCATCCTCTAGTGAATCCCTTA
Organism: Amphipyra tragopoginis; assembly: GCA_905220435.1. Lineage (NCBI taxonomy): Eukaryota > Metazoa > Arthropoda > Insecta > Lepidoptera > Noctuidae > Amphipyra > Amphipyra tragopoginis. The sequence goes on along the minus strand of HG992008.1, from coordinate 24,501,339 downwards.
GTCGCCTTTACGACACCCATTGGAAGAGATGGGGTAGTGCTATTCACTATATATTACTGACAGCATTATATTGTCAATGTTGCAATCCTTCAAAATTGCAGCTGTCTATACGGCGTCTCTAAACCGCCATGCTTTAACAAGAATTATAAACCAATCTTTACCATAATATTAATACTCAATATACTAATCTTTACAATTTTTTTCAGATATTCAATGGCGTACGGCATAATATTCGCGCTAGCCTACCTCCTAGCCCAGCGGTACAACCTTCTGGATGACAACAACCACAGCAACTTATTCACTCCAGGAATATCCCTGAGCGCGACCCTCCTCGCGTTCATAGGACTCGGCAGCTACGTAACATTTACTTTCTTCTGTACAAACACGTTTGACTGCAACGAGATCCACTCCTACGTCGCCTTTTTACCTATAGTCAGTTATATTATACTCAGAAATGTTTCTGGAGCGTTGAGAATGCGTCATTCGAGTATGTTCGCCTGGTTTGGTACTATAACTTTGGAGTTATTTGCGAGTCAGTCTCATATATGGTTAGCTGCAGACACTCATGGTGTCCTAGTACTTATACCAAGTGCTCCGATATTAAATTTGATATTGACGTCATATATTTTCGTGTGTACGGCTCATGAGATACATAAGTTGACCGGTATAATTCTGCCGTACGCTGTCCCGGATGATTGGAAGTTGGTTTTAAGGAATTTTGGTATATTTTTAGCGATTCTAGTCCCTATTGGCATACATGATGGTATGTTTTAGGTTACGTATTTGATTTGACTGTTCTTTGGCTGTGTTTAAAAAGAGTGAATGTTTTTTTTTATTCGTCCTTATAAAGTTTAGCTTAAAATGAACAAATATGTTGTTTTTCTGGGTATTTTAGAATATCGAAGTAACCATACATTATTTATTTGCACGAGCCCAAAATTGAGAGGGCGCTAAAGAAATGCGTAGATAATAATAGGCGTTACGTTCTTAGCCTATCCTAAGAGCTCTTGTGCATTGCGTTCGATCTGAATCCGATCCTAACAAGCTGCAGTACTATTTATATGAACAGTTGAACACTACATCCGATTTGAATTTCATAGATTTGCAGCAGAGTTTTCTCAGATCGTGTTTGGATCGAACGCAGTGTACAAGTGCTCCAACAGGGCTCTGACATGAAGATACAGACCCACCATTATTTATTTGTGCAATGTGAGAATGGAAAAACTCATGACATTGACAATCAAATTCAGTTGCCAGCATGTTAGAAATCTTTGCTATAACTTTTGTATTTAACTACTTGAAGAAATGAACGTTTGAGAAATTGTTTTGCTTAAGTAGCATTTTTCATTGCCAAACTTGGCATTTCAATAGACTCGTAAGCTAATTTTACCTGTGATAGCTACTAACGTATGGGAGGGTAGACTATGCAAAGCTGTGGGGTCTTTGCTTCATAATTAGTAAAGACACAAGATTCTAAATTTTAACCAATAACGCTCGGTAAATCATAGGAATCGGCCATTAGATAATAATTTCATCGGAGCAAGATCAAGATTTCGATGGCGTCAGCTAACATTGAACCTGATACTTTAAATATCACAAGCATTGATAAAGTTGGTTTCATTACAGGTGCATTCTGTTCTGTTAGGTTTTCTAGTAATTAATTCCCGATGAATTTATTATTTTTCCTAAAAACGAAACTAGTTATCTGGCAACATTTAGCGACAGCGACGTCTCCACTCATTTCACAGATAAATTAGTGGGTCTGTAGGGTCAAGATATGGTGCCTATATCGATTTCTGTTGACCGACATTTACGAACAAACTATATTGAGTAACAGCTAGATTACATGTAATGAGAACAGTGGCGAGACAGTGCTCTCGGCAGAGTGCTCGGTAGGTATAAACACATCACCGATGGCGTGGCCGAGTGAATAGAAGAGCGAGACAGCAACTCGGACCCTATTATATTAACAAGACCGAATGCTGCACTTTTCCTGTTTATACGGCACTGACTCGCTGCGACACTCAACTCGACAGATTTGAACACGCACAAAGTGCGTACTCGCCGTTCGCATCAATCGCCGCATAGCGTCAGACCGCGTTGTTAAACTGAACTGACTCGCTGCAAAAGCGAAAAAATCGTACGCATAAGCACTCACTCGCCCACGACTCTAATGGGGCCATTTTTTTTTTCGGCTGATTCTTTCTTACCTCTCCCTGCCTTCAGGGATAAGACCGGGGAGTGTGGGATTCTTACCTCACTAAATCCACCCGGTGGTCACCATAGCCACATGGAGGGAGGGAGGCACTATGTCCTTTTAAAAGACCACCCCAGAACCCCTGTGCAACGTCTGTTAGGGCTTAGGGCGCATCCCTGGGGAGACTGTAGAGGGGTCTTCGCTGAAAACCTTCTCTGTCGACCTAGTAACATTTTGCTAACTCGCCACTGTACTCGTTTGATGTAATCATGCCATAAATCTGTAGATTACTGCCAGGTCTTGTCAATGACTCGCCATTCTTGGCAATAATATGATTTTCGATCGACAAAATCGCCCAAAACTGTAATCACCTTTAGAAAGATTTTGTACAATTTAAATCTAAGGTTTAATTTAATATGTATATAATAGTTTTTATATAATGTATTAAAGTCTAGTCTGTGAACATAATAAGATCATGTGAATGAACAAGAAATTGGTGTGGTTAGTGAGACTGTTGATTTCTATAATAGGGTGTTTGATTATTAAAACAATATTCTTTAAATAAGTTATGCCAAATGGTTACTGGTTATTGATCAAAATCTTATGGAAGGACATGTTATTCACTATCTAACAACACAGCAATGCTTTGTGCAAAAGAGAATCAAGATCGAGAATAAAAAAAAAACGGGGGTATTGGCAACTTTGAAATAATTTGAAAATAGTTCACTTTTGCATTAAATGTTACTGGGTTTTTAGATAGCGGTTAACATTTCCTACAATACTGCCACGGGATCGTAGGTCTAGTGCTTAACTGAGGTAGTGCCTGGGGTATGGGAACGGCACGGGAGGGGTGACATGACGACGTGTCCGAATTATCTTCATTATATTTATCACGTGTATAGCGAGATAGTTCGGACACGTCATTTCACGTCATATGTCACCCCTCCCGTGCCGCTCCCATATCTCAGGCACTTCCTCAGTTAAGCGCTAGACCTACAGTAATAATAATAATGCTTTATTAGTACTCACAGTAAAAACATAACATTACAAAAACAAAAAAGTACAGTATACATTAGCTTATGTTTCTTGGTCACAGTACGGATCGCAACTGGCATCTTAGCTAGATTACATAGTAACCTGTAAAGATACCAGTTCCATTCCCCAAAAGTTTACAGTTATAAACCAATTTCAATTAATAAGGTTGTTTTTGGTAATCCAATATGATTCTGTGATTTTTTAAACAAAGCGAGGGATAAAATGACAATTTAAAATAGAATTAAGGAATTAAAACAATAATAAATTAAAAGGTTACTAAAACTTTCCTGCGAGGGATTGTGTGTGTGATGGTATACCTATAGTAACCCTGTAGAAAAAACAGGATATGTGAAAAATAAATAATATTGATGAAAAGATAGAGGAGCTACAATGCTTTCAAAAGTTGAGGACGCCTTTTCTGTTCTTGTCGCGTGAAACGGACATTATACTGAATGGTTTCGAGTTACAATGTGTTATGAAGTCAGCACACAGTAGTGCTGTCTCTATCTAGTAAACAATTTTAAAACGTTTTATAACTTGGACATTTTTTTTTTAATATTTCTTTGTTTTATTCAGTGTTGCTTATAATTTTTTGAAGTTCCGAGATTTCTAATTAAAAAATAATAGTCAAACACCTTATTTGGCAATGATATTAATATTTAATCATCACTATGATGATTGGAATAATTATTTTAGTAATTATATATTAATAAGTTGTTTGTTAGTATTTTAGTTATCATCATCATCCTAGCTTTCACTTGAATGTGTGGATCTTAACCATTTGCTGGTTAATATTTTACGCGGCGTCTTACATAGGCGGTTCAAAGCGACGCGAATTGCGAAGCGATCCGATGCGGTGACACGCGAATTCAATGCGATGCGGTGCGAAGCGACGGCTTAGTCCTACGAGCTCGCGAACCGCCCGCCGCGCGCCGCCGTCATTCAATAGCACTGTACGGCACCGCATACAGTTCGCGCGAAAATATCAAGCCAACTGATCGCGCCCGCTTCGCGCTGCGCCGCACCGCACTCCACGTGCGTTTGGTCACGTAGGCCACTTCAATAGGTATCGACTGTTTGTTGTTTTCGCGTCGCGCCGCAACGCTTCGCGTCGCTTCTAGATCGCTCACGTAGGATGCCGCGTCAGAGAGGAATACCAATATTCTAAAGTCGTCCTGTCAGATCGGTTATGACACAATCAGGGGAGGCAATAACTGTAAGTGGACTGCACATCCAGTTGCAACACTGTAAACTATACAACTGCCAAATGCAGCTTGAAAGCAATTAGAATGTAGTCTTAAGAGCGTGTACGCCGTTCGGCATTTCATACAAATTTTCAAGTCCTTATTTTTCGATATGACTGAACCGATTTTAGTGAAACTACATACCCATCAGCAGGATACATAGGACTAAAAAGTTAGCAGAAAACATTTTCGAAAAATAGTGTTACAATAAAATTAGACCGATTTTAAATTTTCCATACAAACAGAAATTTCCAATTATCTTTTTTTAAGTAAGACATTTCGAAAAGGTTTTCTACTAACTTTTTAGATCTAATTATCTTCCTTATGTGTGTGAAGTTTCATCAAAATCGGTTTAGTCATAACGAAAAACAAAGACTTGAAAATTTGTATGAAATGCCGTACGGCGTACACGCTCTTAATGATTATTTACGTTTTACTCACGTGCAGTTTTCGGGATTGCCCGACTAGTTTCTCACTCACAGTTCCACGTCGCGTGATTAACTCACGATTAAGGGCCGGCGCCCAGTGACGACACGGCGTGGCATGGCGTAGCAAAGGATTTTTTTCGTGGACAAATGATTTTCGACCTTATTTTGGCATTATTTTAATAGAAACGTCTCGCGTGATGACACGACTTACCGCGGCATGCCGCGGGACGTCACATCATTTCCCGAGATACTGTGACGCGTCGCGGGATACTACGGCACGTCGTGACATTCCACAAGATTCCACGGCACGTTGCTGTAACACGTGAGACGCATAGGTAGATTACTGTTGTATGTTAAGGAAAGTGAGTGCTAAAGGTGTCCCTTTTCTTCCACAGCGGCAATGCATTTTAAACCTTATTTTAAGAAATTTAGCACTTGTATTTGCTTGTCATACCGCGGATATACCGCGGGATGCTTCGTCGTGCCGCGGCATGCCGAAGCATCCCGCGGTACGACGTGGTATGCCGCGGGATATTTCAGTATGCTGCGGGATGCCACAGGATGATTCGGTATGCCGAATCGCACCGTGTCACTCCATGCTACGCCGTGCCGTGAGTGGGCGCCGGCCCTTAGGGTTCCGTTTGGGTCAGAAACAAGTCGGATAATCCCAAAAAAGGCACGTGAGTAAACCGTAACTAATTATAAATATGAATGTGTCTCACGAAAGTTATAATACAAAAAATAGAACGTCGTCAGTGCAATTGCGTGACAATTGACGACTGGATGTGCACTTGCAGTTATGATTATGAATACGAAACGAAATATGTTTCACCAAACGCGGCGTTATTAGCCTTCCAGTACTGCACGCAATGTTGTGACAAGAAGTTACTATAAAATTTATTACTTTTATTTACGTCATTATGTGGACCATCCATAGTATTTATTAAAACATGAGAAGGAGGAAGGGGAAATTCCCATTTGATGACGTAGCCTGAGCCATCATTTGTAAATATTCACTTGATTTGCGCAAGACCTTATCTTGTTGGGTCATGGGAACACCTATGTCAGTGTCTGACATCATTATTCCTATGACAGTTGAAAGTGCTCTTCGAAGCACGGAGGAACCTCTGCGTATGAAGATCGCTGCCCCATCCAATACATGACCGCTGCAAGAATAGCTTCGCACGTCGATCATGCTGACCTATAGTGATTTATTCACGATAAGACATCCTAATGTTAGACCAAAAATAGAAGTTGTAACATTTAGGACAAAATTTTTGCATAGCAAAGAGGTATCTATCATTTATCATATGTAAATATAGTTTATTTACCATAGTTTGTAGCTACGTACAAAGACAGTATACTGAGTTGGGGTAAATCCGTCTGCGTCAGGATGGCTGGACCAAGAGAGATTTTGGAAGTTTGAGCAATACCAAGTTTTAGTACCAATTTTGTACTATTTGGTACCAGATATCAAATAATTTGTACCTCGCTAAAGAGGGAAAACTATTACGAGGAAAGTGGCCAGCCATTCTGACGTCAGAATGGCTGGACCAAGCCGGTTTCACGTAGTTGTAGGCGTTATAACTACTTCATCTTTTCGTCAATATTTTGTACCTCATTGGTACCTCAACATATGTTTTTCTTATATTTCTTCGATAAGCCAAAAAAAAGTTACACCTACAAAAAATTTTGCATGTAATCTGGAGCACGTTGATTTCACCTAGTTGTAGGCATTATTATTAGTTTATCTTTTCATCAAAATTTAGTACCTCATTGGAACTTCCACATATGCTTTTCTTAGATTTTTTCGATAAGCCAAAAATAAGTTATACTTACAATAAGAACTCGCACTTGCCGGTTTTTTTAAAACCCAATGGGTACTTTTTAACTAAAGAACGAGAGGAGCTCGTGGCTAAATAATAACAGGGTCGCTCTTCAAGGTTTGTACGTAATATTTCTGTGTTATGATTTATTTTCGCTAATTTTCTTTGTACAAAAAAAAACATTGTTAAACACGCAAAACTTCTTGTAGGTGTAACTTATTTTTGACTTATCGAAAAAATCTAAGAAAAGCATATGTGGAAGTTCCAATGAGGTACTAAATTTTGATGAAAAGATAAACTAGTTATAACGCCTACAACTAGGTGAAACCAACGTGCTCCAGATTACATGCAAAATTTCTTCTAGGTGTAACTTTTTTTTGGCTTATCGAAGAAATATAAGAAAAACATATGTTGAGGTACCAATGAGGTACAAAATATTGACGAAAAGATGAAGTAGTTATAACGCCTACAACTACGTGAAACCGGCTTGGTCCAGCCATTCTGACGTCAGAATGGCTGGCCACTTTCCTCGTAATAGTTTTCCCTCTTTAGCGAGGTACAAATTATCTGGTACCAAATAGTACAAAATAGGTACTAAAACTTGGTATTGCTCAAACTTCCAAAATCTCTCTTGGTCCAGCCATCCTGACGCAGACGTAAATCCGTACGGATAAATTCGATCAAATGAATTTACCGTAGAATGTGATGATATTTTTTATTGGCAAGAATAGAGAGCGACGCCATTTTTCTGCCGCACTCACTTCAGTTCGTGTCGTAATATTTTGACGACGCATTCTGCGGCAAATTAATTTGAACGAATTTACCCCTATACCCGGAATGGCCCCAATAAACCTTACATAACAAAATAGTTTTAAAATAGATGCAAAAATGTTACATACAAAATTCAAGCATTTAATTATATATAAGTGAGTAACCTCCGGTTTCTGAATTGAGAATTCTAGGTTAAGCAGAACTTAAGTAACATTTGAGTACGGAGTTGTCAAAAAAATGACGTATTTTAAAGCATTTTTTAAAACTCCGTACCTACTCAAATACTACTAAAGCATTGGGATAATTGGGGTATTGGGATATCGGGATAAGTCCCGAATCGTCAATTCAGAAACCGGAGGTAAGTACCTATTATGTTTGCTTAATACACTCAAGATCTGATTGAGCTTTGTTTTTGTATATTATTCGCCATTAAAGTATCACAAATTATAAGTTTTCAGCCATATCGTTGAAATGTACAATTTTGCTGTATATATTTGTACTATAATAAATTATTATGATTGCTAATACTAGCTATTATTTCAATTCCTAAATATGTAAAGGGAGGAGGGTTATTGGATAGGTTGAGTACAGACTATTTATACCAAACAAAGACTGATCTTTCAAAAGGACTGCACATCGGTACCGGGAGAATAATTAAACTCTTGCCCCCTTACTACAAACGATGGTCTAAGAAAAACCCTGGTTTTAAAATAGCCCCGTCTCTTTTTGTTATATTACGTTAGAAAGTGATGGGTATATTTTAAATCTGGGTTTATCTTAGTCTCAGTTTAAACCACCTTTTGTAATAAGGGGGATAATGTTCTCACCAGTTGCACTAAACGTGGTGCGGATGAATATGCTGATTGCTCTGTGGTATCTTCAAAGAGCACCAACGAGCGATGCGTTTGTTTGAGTGTCAATTCCAGACTGTTCATAAAAACAAACAGTGTGAAAAAATATGAGGGTAGGTACCTAAATTAATTTATTCGTCATCATGATAATTCAATAGCGCGAACAGGGCTACTTTAGGGAAAGTTCCAGGGTTACGTAAAAGAAAACATTTAAAAAAAAAGTTAATCAGAAAACAAGATAAAGTTGATTGCACGTCAGTGGTTAACACTTAATTACGAAAGCCGACCTTATTGCTATGGAATAAAGGCGCGGTCAATGTCAAACTGTTATCTATAACCCTTTTATAATAGAATAGTCATGATCTACTATTTTAAAAAGAGTATTCATGGAGTTTCTTGCCGGCTCTTCTCCATAGAACCTACCTTTTGGAACCGTGCACCTAGTTTTGACGTTTTAAAAGTGCCTGTAATCTGGTTTATTTGAAATAAAAAACTTTGACTTTGACTTTTCAACGAAGGTGAGTCCTGACGTTTTTCTACAAAACATGACCATACAAAGAATATAAAAAAACCTATATACATAATATAAGTATTTTACGGGTTTTTAATGATGTTGTTTACGTTTTTCGATAACAGTCTCCTTACGGCTACAATTTACAAAATGATCGCTAATACCACAGAATAGTGCAGAAGCACCACTTTGTAATCAAACATTAAACGTTAAAACTACGGTTCTATATGACTGTACCTACTTGTTACCTAATTAACTTGTAGATGGGGTTTAGTTGCCGACATAATGCACATGAAAACGAAGTTTTATCATCGTTTTTAAATTAATTTGAACTTAGCTTTCCTCATCTGCAGGTAATGAAAAAAATTACACTCTGTCGTCTCCGTATTTCGACACACATCCATCAAATGAGCAATGTTTTAGACCAGCCATTTTTGTTGCTCACCAAACTTATTTAAAATAATAGGTACACACGCGCGCGCGCGAGCGTTGACAGCCCACTGGCGAGGTGGCGGCGTCTCCACGCGAAATTGTAGGCATTTATCGCTGTAGGTACGGCCGAGTGGTGGAGGAGGCCTGCTAATACGGCCAACGTATCTTGGCGAGTCTGAAGTTATCTGATTAGCTGCGCAGTAGACAATTTAGTTTCTAAAAGATACATTGCGCAGCCAAATAACTAACTTCAGACTCGCCAAGATACGTCGGCCGTATTGTATGTCAGGAGGCATCTTTTATTGAACAGAGTACAGTAACCCTTTGAAGTTTCGCACAAAGTCACTCCTTATTGATAAAGAACTGCTATGTTATTTAAAATGCAACAAACTTTTAGGAGAAAATAAAACTGCGTATTTTAACAAGCAAAATTTATTTACCTTTATATTTTACATTGTGAATAAGACGTTAATATATTGAATATACACCTTAAATTATTATGCGTATGGTGTAAAACATATTTACATTACTCGCTTAGTGCTGCAAACACCTCCAATCATTTAACGATACAAATAAGATAAAGAAGTTATTTTTTAATCAAGACACATTAAAGACAGGTTTGTACGGGATTTCGCACGTTTGCGTTGATCAATAAGACGGACTTAAAAACCTTTGAAAATCAATGAAGTAGTGTTTTATACTTCACCAAAATCGCCCAAGTAATTTTATAGAAAGTTTGTAGTAGAATTTTAGTTTCTTCTGGGCTTAACAACTTTTGTATGTACCCAACTCGTTATTAGTTACTCATTTCAGACTTGTCATTTTGGGAAACCATAATACATAAAATACTATAACTCTATCATATTTTTTGAGAATATTATATTGCGGCTTTTAAAAGTATGACGCGGTAAAATTGAACAGACTGACAAAATAGGTAATGTCTGGGATTATGTATTGGATAAGATTAAAATAATACCATATTACGAGACATTTCTGACACCATATTATTACGAGGGTGATTTGGTATTTTCAAAGATATTAATTAAAATAAATATAAACCAACTTGTAGACGACACCTAAACAGCATTTGAGCTACACGCTTTCAATCACAGAATTTATTTATTTTTATCATACATTTATTTTATTTACTAATTTTATAATAACGTATTGCTTACAATAATTGGGTGCTCTCACGATGATACTAATTTTGACTTTTCTTCTATGTTGATTAAATATTAATAATATTAACCATTATGTAGTTCAAATAAACAACAGGCAAATATCTATTATCTTCATTATTTGTATATAATTTTTAAGATTTAGATAGGGACTTTCTTAATTATACCAATTAGATATTCTGCCTGTTGATCAATTGTTCCAAAATACTTATTTTATGACAAAGTAATGGAATTCAGTTGAAAATGAGATAGAAATAAATTGTTTGATAAAATACATTGAATTAAACATGCCAAATATTTTAAAGTTCAATTATTAATAAAAATCATCCTCAGTGTGGTGCAACGCAATGATTTTTGTTAACAGATAGTCAAACCGTAAACGTATAGGCTAACACGTATTAATTAACACGGCCAAAGGTTCATATCTACAAAATTTCGACAGACTCGAAGGCACGGAAACGTAGATCTCATAAAGATCTCAGGATTTCAAGTAAAAAACTATAGACAGAGTAAACTAAACACATCCACACATCGATCGAGCGAGAAACGAATAAGCAACGTTTAAGAGTTAAGTTTTAGAAAATCAGTCTCAATGAACAGGCCATTGTTTTTCATAATTTTTAGTTACACTATTTTACATTTATACGCGTTCTAAGCATTGAATAGATATTATAAGTTAAGACTTGGGCAGGAGAATGATCTACTACTATTTAAACCTTTTGAATGTTAAATTAGATTAGATCTACGACTGTTGTTCAGAATTTTAACACTGGCGTTGATTTTATTTTAACAAAGTAAATTCTAAATCAAGTAAATGTTTAACGCCGAAAACTAGTTTCTTTCGTGTCGTTCAAAAGGTCAATACCAAGTACGTTTAAATGCTTTACTAGTTAACTATCGATAGAATAAAACTGATCAAATTAGTTTCTATCTGGCCTGGCTTCTATATAGCCTCATAAAAAATGAAACTGATGTTGCAGTTAGTAATAAGAATAAGACATTTCGATTTATGTCTGTATACCTAGTGTAACCAAATAATATATAAAAAAAAACATCGAACACATAGACAGTGACTTACTTAGGTATAAAAGATAACCTATACTGTAAACATTAAATATAGCATACGCTTTTAATATGATACACATTGAAACATAACACACAGAGTTTTGTTAGTGCACAAACAATGTCAGTCTTTGTACAGTCGAATCACATAAAATTATTGCTGGAACTGTATCTAAGCCTCTAAAGTACTGATACTAATCTACTTTTTTAAGTGTTAAATCAAAGAAAAAAGAGTAAAACTTATGTAACGGTAAAGGGAGTGAGGACACAAATATTGGATTACGTCTAGGATAAAAACAAAGAAGAAACTAGAGATCTATATTATATGGAACGTTTTTTTAAGGTTTTATTTTATGTTAAGGCTAACTAAACTAGGTATCTATTGATTACAGATATTTTTTTCTATATTGGCTCAAAATAAAAATGCATTAAGAAGTAATAACTGAAGAGGGAGCTATTTTAATAGGATATCTATGAAGAGAGCCTTTAACGACTCGTACTAAGTGTTGGTTTATCTAGACATAGATGCAGTGAACTATTCTATTGGTGCGTCAAGTAAGTACATACTTAATTCAAGATATCAATATATATCTTAACATATGAGTGCTTATATTCATATATATATTTGTATATAAGTAGTAATTGTGCAATTGGTATACAGATTTTTTTGGGCCTTTCATTTTGTTTTATACTTACGATCTATAATATTTTACATGTAATTTTTTTGTCAAGAAAAAAGAAAAGATTTCTCTCGAATCCCAATATTTACAATAATAAATAATTTACATATTATATTTACAAAACAGCAAAAAGTGCGCAAAAAACGATTTCACAAAATATGCATTTGAGCAATACGTTTAATATATTTACAAAAAGCATTTTATACATAGTATATTTAACAAAAACTACAAATTAAGCAAATAAAATAATTATAAAACGTACTAGATATTAAAAGGAAACACTATTTAGTTTAAATGATAGCGATGATTCGTCTTGTTCTACATTACAATATGTTACTACGATTACTTACAGTAAAATATTTCTTCCTACAAAGTCTTCTACAAATAAGTTATTGCTATCGAGAAAATTATTTACAACATGAAGCTAAGTTACGAGTAGTTTGAGACATCAAAAGTGAACTGAAGGAAATTAAAACGTTCGATTCCCTAAACATTATACCTAATTCAAAAACAATAACATACCTACTGTTCGTGTCACTTAGTTTAATATATCACATTAGATTAGAATCTTGTATACTCATGTCAATTTGATAGTTGTTAGAACATGGAGATAATTCGTTAAGTCCAAAAGGGATATTTTATTTCAACTTTTATAACAATAATACTCACTCATCGACTAATGTACTTTCTATGAAAATTTGTATTACTGCATGTTTAAATAAAATGGTACTCTATTTTTCAACACAAAGAGTTTAACTTCAGTCAGAATTGTCTTGACCTGCGGCAGTGTTTAAAGTTCTTGTGTCTTCACTTATTAACGATCTATCATAACGTCTTTGTCTTGTGATTTTGGGTCTAACTGCACTAAGTAGAGGAGCTGATATCGCGTGGCTGGGCAGTCGACTTAAGTCCTTCCGTCCTTGGAGTAGAGGTGAAGTGACGCTTGAAGACTCGTCTCCTTCGTCGTCGGAAAGAGCTGGGTAACTTTCTTTCATTTTCAAGCTGCGCTCTAGCCGTCGGAGAAATCTGGAATGACCTATTTGATTAACAAAAACAGATATGTCTCTTATAATGACATAAGAGTTCTTAGGGAACTAAGTGATTGGAAAGGATTGACATTGCAAATAAAACATTAGAAATAAAAAAAGGGTTGCTCCGTTTTACTGGTATTAGTACGTACCTTATCTGATTGCTTATTGTCCGCAACTTGTTGACTTTCGGCGGTTTTCTGGAGTCCTCCGTTAGATCCAAACTCGAAGATATTTTAGAAGACGTATCCTGAAATTTTAAAATAATATAAAAAAAGATGCACATGCACTATATGGACTACACGTTTAACTGACTATTTTCAAAAACCTACCATGCCTCTATGTTATTCTGTAACTATGAAGAGGTTGCATGAATTTCTCTACACGTACTGAAATGATCGAACTAGTCTACTCGAAATATTTTATAGATGAAACCTACATAAATCATTCAATATGGAGATTTATCTTAGGTTTTAATGCGTAGTACATTCACAGGGTTATTCCACTAATCCCCATTGACAATCCCCATCAATGGGGATTTGTGAACTTTTCTTCCACAAATCCCCATTGCCGCCTCTCTAAGCTCATAATGGGGATTTATGGAAGAAAAGTTCACAAATCCCCATTGATGGGGATTGTTAATGGGGATAAGTGGAATAACCCCATTCACATAAGTATGTATTTGAAAGTAGTTTAGTAAATAAATAAAACAGAGTAGTAAATTAACACGCATAGAGAAAAAAATAGAACCCATATTGTAAAGGGCATGAAGAAGATTAGCAAACAACATTGCTAAGGGCATTTTACTCCAAAGAAGAAAGGCAAAATATATTTTGCGAATGCAGCCCTGTTCTACGAAATAAACGAAGTTAGGTCATTGCTTCCTTAATACAATCACCTCTGAACTACGGCATTTTTGTCTCCTGAGCGGTTTCCTCAAGCGCATCGGCTCGCATGGCTGAAAATAATCCAACACACAGCTACAACCTACCGTCAAATAATTAAAAGAAGCTAAAATTATCATAATATTGAGAAATTAATATATTTGTTGAAAATAAGAGCGTGTTTAATATAAGTGCATAGAAAGAATAATTAAGAAAAGTGTTTTGGTGACGATATTTCATTTAGTTCTTGTATTCAGTGCTTTAATGGAGAATAAACACATAAAGATATACAAAGAGACACGTATACAACATTTAGTCACACTTACGAGTAAAAGGTAAATCTACAGATATAATACAACATTCATATTTTAATATCATACCAGAAAGTTTTTAATGTCGAAAGTGAAATTTCTTGTTAGAGTTGAAATTATGAATTAGTTATTCTAATAACTAAAAGAAAAATTACACGTAAAACTTTTGATATCTTTACGGACTTAAGTCCATACAAGTAGACATTTTAGAAAACCTTGTTTTCGCAATGTGACTGCGACTTAAACTTTTTCTTTAGATCCTTGTTTATACACTAGCTTTTGCCCACAGCTTCGCTTGCGTGAAATTTTGAACCCGTTAAGTGACGATTTTCTATACAAACTTTCATCCCCTATTTATGTAATTCAACCCTTAGGGGTTGAATTTCGAAAAATCCTTCCTTATTCCTTGTCTACATTATAGGGAACCTCTGTGCAAAAATTCAGCTTTCTAGGTCCAAGGGTTTGGGCTGGGCGTTGATGAGTCAGTCAGTCAGGACTTTTCTTTTTATTTATATAGATAGATGGGTTTTAATTATTGTTTTACGATCATGTATTTTTACTTATATTCTGAGTAAAAAGAGGTTTTATCATACAGATATATTAGATCTTACCACCAGAGCAAGCAACACAGACAGGCAAGAGACAAAGAAATATGATATATCCTCATACCTGCATTTCTATATCGGGCAGCCTCAGTTCCCTAGCTGAGGCGACGGACGCGACGCTGGCGTTAGACACGGAGTCTTCAGACGATGACGACGACGCGGGCGCCGGCGCCTGCGACCGGGAGCGACGCCTGCCACCCTTGCGTCCGCGCGTCGCTCCGTCACGACAACCTGGCACCTGCAGGGCCGTCTGTGTTGTAGTTTTTATAAAGCAGCCCTAGATCTTAGTTGACTTTCGGAAGAAGTGCTTGTTTAGCACCCTGAACGGATGATTTGTACTGGTATCTGTTTAATTGCTGACTCAGGGTTCTCAATACCTTTCTGATAAAATATATCCCATTTGTATCTTAGGACCAATATTTTGGATCTAAATGCCCACACTTCCAAATTATTTGCTAAATTCGTTTAGAGTGCATACAAATTGGTTCAAGTAACACTTACCTCCAACAAGTTATGCATAGAATGCGGCATATGTGGGAGCGTTGACTTAGTGGTGCCGGTGACCTCGTGCGAGGTCGTCCGCGTGGTCCTCCTGTCTCGTTTTTTGCCACTCTTCTTCTGGCAGTTACTGCCCAACTTGTTGTTCGCGCCCTTCACGCATTCCGAACTCGGAAAGTCGTACAAGCCGTCAGAATCTGTAAACGGTAGTTGTCTACCGTAAAACTGCGGTGAAAACCTTCCCAAACCAGTTTTGTCGCTTAACGGACTTTCGCTTCTTGAACTGACAGGGCTCAGAGGTCTACTACCTTCTGATAACAAAGTGGGAGGCCTTAAACTAGCCTTCTCGTCCAGTCCCCTCTCGACACTAATACACTTAACTATAGAACACTTCGTCACTCCACTAGGAGAGCACAGCGTCGCTTGTGGAATCTCTAAAGTCTCTTTCAGCGCAACTAGTTCCATCTCTTTCGCGCTTGTCGGTACGTCGTCTACTCTCTCGTCTGTCCCTATGCCTTCATCGTTGGATTCTAATAAGGGATCGTCGGATAGGGTTTCTGAGTCGGATCGTCCTCGCCTACGTTCCTTACTGTCGTCGTTGGAGGCGGCGGGGCTGGAGTTGGTCTTCATGAGCGGCCGCCTTCTGGACTGAAAGCAGGACGGGCCTCCGCCGGAGCCGGGGTCTTCCATCTCCGAGGGGCAGAGAGGATTGCTCGAACCGCACCTCGAAGGGCCAGGACTCGCCATGGAGCTGTACCCTGACGAGGATAGGTTGGACTCTGAGGGGGCGCGTTCTCCTCGGGCGGACATCGAGAACGGGCTAAGGTAGCACATGTTGCCTGAGGGTGGGGGCGGTCTAGGGGACATAGGCTCATCGGACTCTTCGCTAGCGTTATACGTGACGGTGATTAGGGGAGGTGGCTGGAACTCTAGGTGCGGCGGCGTGCGGCGCGGGGGCGGCGAGCCGGGCGACGCGCGCTGCACCGTCAGCACCGGCACGCGCAGCGCCACCGGGGACGCCGGCGACGCCGAGCGGGGGGACTCCTGGCTGTGCGACAAGCTGGGGCTAGGGGACTCTGTTACGTGGCTCGACGGCGTCGGCGTCGTTGTATCCGTGCTCGTCAGGGGTTGACGCAGCTGTAACTTCAAAAAAGAAAGTATTATTCGACGGAAGTGTAGACGAAAATACTTTTTGAAAAGTATTTTCAAATCTGAAGCAACCAAAAACATACTAACCTTCAGCCGCAAACCAGTAGGTCTCTCCGCGGGAGACCTCTCGATCTTCGTTTCACACTTAATTTCATCCAGTTCATCGTCACTGGGCGACATGACAGTCGCAGAGGACTCGATCTTACCGTCCATATCCATACTAGCCCTCGACATCCTAGGCGATGGCAGGGGGGTAGGTAGGGGGGTGGGAAGAGGGGTAGGCAGCGGGGTAGGAAGCTCTCGTATTGGAGACAGGCACTTGTTGATGCCGCTCGGTACTTCTAGGAGAATGGATGGTGGATGGAGTAGGTTGCTGCCTGATGATGAAGATTTGTGGGCGCTTAGTGGATCCAAAACCTGAAAGGAGGAAAATGTGGGCTTGATTTACGATCTTGACGATGGCAAGTGATCTAAGATGAAGTTTAAGCAAAAGGGTTACATTTATTTCGAAGGCACAAGCTTCTGTATCGGTGTTAAGAGAGAATTTTATGAATGAATGAATGCTATATTTATTTGAAAACTGATTGTACTCGAAAAGTACTTAGTAAATTCCATCTACCTCTAGGCGAGTTTTCCAATGCAATGAATTGTTTGTGTATTTACCTGGATCTCAATCGTATTATGCGGCCTGGTGACTGGGGAGTCTGGTGCTAACGAAGGTATGTGTGAAGAAGCCAGTGATATGTCATCAGCGTCAACCGTATCATCTTGTGGTGATGATGCAGAAGGTGTACTGGACACAGACACTCCTCCCGATGACGCTCGAGAGACTATGGCCGCTGATGACGAAGAGAAATTCCGGAACATCGCAAGAATCGAATCCGCGCTCGAGATTTTTGGTTGTCTGAAGACAAAATTAAGGTAAGTTGTTGATGAATTGGGAATTTAATATGTTTTTGTTATAAAACTGCTTTTTTTAAATGGAACGAACCTGGAATATTTCTTTAGAGCAGCATGAGTCAACGTCAAGTCGAGGCTCGACATTGAATCACTTCCTTGATTGCTGGAAGTACTATGAGGTGACCGCACTTCTACTCCCGGCGAGGGTGGGGTACTCGATGCCTTAGCTCTCACTCCTCTGTTCGCTATCACAGCCATTGGAATCGATATAGTGTTTACCATATCTACATCAGAACTCGAACTCATTTCGGCCGAGACTTTGTTCAGCAGTCTTGCAAACGTCACTTTCTTCTCTAATTTAGGATCCGATATGTGCCTCATGGATGGCGATGTTGATGGTGTAGACGCTTCACTTGCAAACGATGTCTCTTTATTCTCATTACCATAGTCCATGAACGCCGGTGCACTCTCTACCGTACTCAACGTCCGTTTCTCAGACATCTGTATCAATTCTCCCATTGTTATCTTCTTTGAATGATCGTTAGCTGTCGCAGGACTTATAAGTTGTTGCAAAATTTGCTTTTTCTCTGCAGCATTTTTCTTAGTCGGAGTGGAATTATTTCGTTTTTTACGCGGTGACGGTGTTCCTGTATCAAAAGACTCACATATACTAAATTATTGGGTTAACAAGGTTTTATGAGAAGCGACGACATCGAATGTTCATGACAAAAGCAACACAATATTTAGAAATTTAAAACAGGGGATTTAACAACAACAGAGTCTGAGAGATCATCATCATGCCTAGATCTCAGTGCACACTAAGGAAGCCAATTCTTTAGGGTTAGTGCCAATAGTTAAAAAATTTGGGAAGTGCCAATCATATTTTCAATTGAAGTGTTCTGTGTTGTGTTCATGACATCAGAATGAGTAATGAAGATGTTGATCTGTCATGTTGCATAGTTATTGGAACAGTTGAAGCAACATTGAAAGCTGCAGATAGAAATAGTATAATACCATCAGTTTCAATAGCTATACAATACGAGAAATAAGACAGTGTTTTGTTTTAAATTTTTACATGTTATGGTAACTTGTTTGAAAAGTTGCAGAGACTAGTCAGGTTTAGTCAGTTATTTGCATACAAAACAATGTCTGTGTAAATAGCATGCTAGCGACATTCACATACAGAAAGAAGCCTTTGTATTGTCAATAATATTGATATAGTTTGTGTCAAAGAAGAAGAAGAAAGTTCAGAGGATAATGATTTCAAAAGTGAAGTAATCATTATTATTGACAAAACAGAGGCTGAGTTAGTTGGACGATCTAGAAAGGTGTCAACGAAGGAAGGAGCGGCTACATTAGAGATGCTGTGTTTGTGCTGTCAGGGGTGCACACATCGACATCGGAAGAAGTAAGAACGAGGGTAGCAGGCCATGTTACGTTGGTCTTTGCATTCCACATAGAAATTTCATTCACAGCAGGGACACATCCAGTGCTAACCGTACCGGTCGCCGCGCGCTCCGCCGAATGTTCGAAATGTTTGCGATACTGTATGATTTTGCAAATGATATTCAAACAAAATATGCTAGTAAAGCCCTGTGTCTAATAGCAAATATGTTGGTATATGTAGATTTTACGTTTTGTGACTCTCAGTAAAGTATGAAGTATGATGAGGCAACTGAGCTGTCACCGATTGAGACAAAAGGCTTTAAGCGTTAAAGTTTGATTCTATTATGAATTTGTGATCCATTGATGTAGGAATACATACAATTTGGGTTTTTACTCTAAACATTACAGCTAACAGAAAGATTAGATTGTTGCATTCTACTCAGTCAATTTTAAGTAACAAAACAAAATGATTAATAAAATCGACTAACATATAGATGATACATTGTTACTATTTGGAATGCGGTTGCAGTCTAAATGATATAGAGTATGTATTCGCGGGCAGTGCGGAGCGCGCGGGTCGCGGATGTTCGGAACACATCGCTCCAGTCCTTACGTCCGGGCGGCGGCTTTAACAGATCGTCCAAGCTAAAGGTGCGCGCGGCTCGCGGGTGAGGCGCGAGCCCCGACACCGACGGCTTGCGGATACCCAGCCGCGTGAGCAGCGTGCGATGCGGCGGAGCCTCGTGCAGCACGCCCGCTGTGGACAAACGCGGCGTCACGACCCTGGCCGACGCGCGCCTCACGTCACGGCGCTAGGGCTCCTGCGTGGGCACGGCTGCGTAGCGCCGCCCGCGCGCCCCGCACCCCCTGCCCGTCCTGCACCCCCGCCCGCCGCGCGCTCCCACGGACGCTAGCCCCACACACATAGGATTGCCAGATATGCCACGGGTACACACGGGTGAACATTATTTAATTTTGATGAGCGTGATAATACCTACAGTCCGAGTCAGTTCGGTCAGTCCGAGTCCGGTATCTAACAAATGATGGTTAATTAATTCACATTGTCTCGTTGGGATTTAATATTGTAATATCAAATTTGATGTCGTTAAACCAATTATATCCGGTCAAATAATAACTTCTGGCAATCCTTTTCGACATAACTATTGACACAATTATTTTAACTTGCTGATCCGAAGAGTGGCTTTTCCAGGACATTTATAATATAACATAACATACTAAACAGATAGACGCTACTTACTGTTTGCAGTGCGTGGATCAAGTTAAAAGAACCGTGATTGAACGGACTCCAGAAACCTGAGAAATGCATCTATCAGTAGACAGTCATCTAATTCAATACATGCATCAATGCAGAAATATGTACAGTCTATGTCACAGTCAGTTTCTGGACCCGCAACAGTAAAACATAGAAAAGAAGAAAGTCAAAGAAGAAAGAAAAGTATAATTACGCAAAACGTGTCCTTACCATCCCAGAGACAGTGCGTTTATTGAGAAAATACATGAGTATAGCGGAAACAATCTGACAAAATGTTAAAACAAAGCGTTATTATACTGTGAGTCACAAATATACCTCTCATTGAACGGTCAAACTAAGTTACCGTGTATTATTAAATTGTGAGAGTGGCAAGCCGAACTGGGGGGCTAATGACGTCATAATTAGTGAATCATATTTCGCTCCATAATCCTAATCATAGCTGCAAAGGGACTGCATATCCAGTCGGCAGTTGTCAAGCAGTATTTGGCAGTTGTGACTGAATGTGCAGTCCACTTATAGTTATGAGTAATGCAGGGGCAATTTAATAGATCAAATTTTACATCTGTCAGTTTTAGTTTCATAGTGAGATGACCTGCTTAAAAACATCGATTAGAGTGAAAGAATCGATACGGACTTCAAACATAATATGTAAATCGAATTCAGTACAATCATTGCATTCGAATCTACTTATCAACTTTCGATTTTTTGGGTAACATCCCTAGTGTTTAAAAAGAAAAAGGGTTCACTGACGCAACATTGTAACGACGTTCAGTTCTCTTTAGAACAGAAATTGTTTTTATGTTTAGAACTAGCATTCGCCCGCAGCTTCGCTTGCGTGAAATTTTGAACCCGTGACGATTTTTCATACAAACTTTCATCCCCTATTTAACTCCCTTAGGGGTTGAATTTCGAAAAATCCCTTCTTAGTGGATGCCTACGTTACCAAAGGAACCTACTGTCAAAATTTCAAATTTGTAACCCCAGCGGTTTAGGCTGTGCGTTGATAGATCAGTCAGTCAGCTTCTCTTTTTATATGTATAGATGGTTTATTAGTGAAAGTAAATCGTAAAATTACCTTCTTTTGTCATTATTACAATAAATACCTATGTAATCGTAATTGAAAAAAGTTTAGCAATTGTGTAGTTCTAACTTCGAAAAAATAAAATAATATTTTATGCCCGCCGTTACAAGGTTACGTTGTTAAATTTTGATGAAGTGTCAACTGTGATCTATTAAATTGGCCCTACAGTAAGATGAAACGAAATGTGATTCACCAGATATGACGTTATTAGCCCCTCTGAACGTATATTGAAAGTGTGCTTATGAAAGAAAAGTTCTTTTGGGTTTCATTTTTGGGTTCAATATTGGGCCTAAAGATTTGTCCTCCGTGTCAATTGAGGGAGGTACTTACGTCTAGCGCATCTGTCGGCCTCCTCGGCGAGGAGTTTCTCGATCTTCTCGGGGAAGTGCCTTTTGGCGCACCAGACGAGGCCGATCATGCCGAGGACGACGAACACGGTGATGAGGCCGAGCCAGAACGGCTCCTGTATCATGCGCTGACCCAAGCTAATGATGTTGGGTGACGGGTTGGGCATTTCACACCTGAGGAAGATTTATTCATAAAAGACTGTGACTCTAAAAGTGAAGCTGTATTTGTTTTGGTCTTTAGGTCCGCTACGGGTCTTTCTATTTCATATTCGTGAGTACGGTATAAGACAGTTTTTGGTTATGGTACACGGTCAATACGCTCATGCTTGGTTCATCGTTGGCCGGTCTTTTCCATTGGTCACAGCCGGAGCAGTTGCACGAACTTACCATCAAAAACGTTCGTTAATACACATACCTCTTCCCTTTCCAGGAGGGGTTGCACTGACACAGGAAGCCCCCGTCCCTCTCGGTGCAGGCGCCGCGGTTGTTGCAGGGCTTGGAGGCGCAGGGCCGCACGCGCTCGGCACAGCGGCGGCCGCGCCAGCCGCGTGTGCATGCGCAGCTGTACGCCTCGCCCGCCTCGTTAGCGCCGCCCACCACCAGCGAACAGTTGCCGTACATGCACGGGGAGCGCTCGCATGCCGTTACTAGGCAGAACAGACCTGGAGATTGTTACAAGGTTTACCTATTATACGTGTTGTTTTATATAAGCATTTATAGTAATAAATCAAACTAAACATTTTAATTAGACTCTTCAGATAGCTTTAGATTCTTAGTAAAGAACATTGAATATCAAAAATGCACCCTAATTCCAGCTTCGTACTAATGCTAGTAGTTCCTTACAAATCATATTAAATTGAACTACGATAAACCAAGCTAATTGGCGATCAAATTGGTCATGTCCATTAGTAATTATTGTCAAAACCTGAGAGTCCTATCTTACCAGCATAATATCCAGCGCACTGACAGAAGCTCTTGGTGTCATCTGTGGCACACCTCCCGTCGTGCAGACACGGGTTGGGGTAGCAGGACTCCAAGCTCGTCTCTTCTGATATCAACAGCACTTTACTGTGGTATTCCGGATCTGAAACAAATACGAGCCTCTTGCCGTTTATCTATCATAATTCCATATTCCGGACTGATTTTGAATGCAACGAGATGTTTCGCGCAGTATTATCTTTGCTATAACAGGACTGGACTCGTCGTCTTAAAGCGGTAACGCACTGCATCTGATCTGGATCCGTGAAAATACGGATATAAAAAATTCGGAACGTTTTCGGATATTGCTTTTCGCACTGCATCCGATCCGAATTCGTGAAAATACGGATTTAGAGTTTAAAAATCTAGGACCGAATTCGGATATTGCTTACACACTAATCCGATCTTTGATTCAAATCCAAGCAATTCAGGTTCCATCTTTGGCATGTCCGATTTGAATCCGAGGTAATGCGAAAGCGTTCGTACAAACAGTACTACGGCTACTTCGATCCGTCAATATTTCTTCCGAATTGGATACTCACGGATGATGGAGAGAAATCGGATGACGGAAGTCGGATCTAGTGCGTAAACTACCATACAAATAGTTCTATGACTACTTCGGAATGTGTTTTCACGGATTCGGGTCGGATGCAGTGCGTAACCGCTCTTAGAGTGAAATCCTCGGGATTGCAATTTTGGTCAATTTTATTTTATCACGACGTATCGGTACTGTACGTATAAGAGACTAGTTTTTGCGAATTCGTCCGCGTGAAAGCCCGCTGGAACCTTGCAATGACCAAAATGCATTCTCGAGCATTTCACTCTAAGGTGACGGTATTCATATTTCTGCTCGCGAGTTCATAACGACGGGTTCTGCGTATACTAATGCAAGTGCAAACACACAAACTCACAGTAGAGAAGTTTAAAGTCTTTAAAGTTTGGTATTTTTTTTAAATTAAAATTATATAAACACAGAGAACCTGTTAACCAATTTTATTTAGATATTTTCAATTTTCTCTTTTTCTTCTAAAACTAGTCTCATCATTGTTCAGCTATCTTGTAAGGGAAGTAATTTGGTACAAGTATCTCCGTAACTTACTGGGGCTGTCTCAATTCATGTATGATCACAATGTTTGAGATGAAATAGATATTTTTTTGTGTTATATCTTTTTTAAACTACATCAATATCAGAAAGATGTACAGAGTCCTGTTTACACGCAACAATGCTTATTATGTTACGTGCGGCTACTTGTATTCCGACATTAACAGGACAGAATCTTTTCTTTGTTGTAATTTTTTGTGGGAGCTGATGTTTCTGGTAGACCTAGAGCCGCGTACAGACATCGCGAGGCGTGCGTCGCGAATGGTTCGTCTCGCATGCCTCAACCTGAGGCATACGACGGTACATTTATGCATGCGTCCCGAACGACACATGCTCAAGCTGAGCACGCAAATAACCACGCACGGTGTTCATGAGCGCGCAACGCAAGTAACATCCGTCTGTCCACACGGAGCGCACGGCTCGCACTGAGGCGGCGTTCGCAACGATCGTATCAGGCGAATGCTTACAGCGAGCACACACGTCCACACAGCCCGAGGCATGCGCGACGAACCATTCGCGACGCGCGACGTACGCCTCGCGATGTCTGTACGCGGCTTAAGCTTTGTCAATTTGGTCTGATGTTCATGTATCGAGATTTTGTCTTCTTCAGTCCTAAGATCTACCTGGATGTTAGATTGGGGATTCTTCTTGCTAGAGTGCGCGCAAGATAAGTCTGCGCGCGGCCGAAATTGGAACTAATGATGGTCCACCAAAGTGTGTGCCGTTTTATAAATTTTGATAGTAGAACTACCTGATTGTAGGATTATTTATTAACGTGAAAATTATGTTTAGCGATAAAAAAGTTAAGCTTAAAAAGCGGTAATTTGAACTTCTGCGATCACGGCAACGTTTAGCACGCCCTCAGTCGCGCGCAGAGTTATCTTGCGCGCACTCTACTTGTTATACATTACCTTTGTTAACCATGAGCGACACGTCCATGTTGACGCCGCGTTCCCCCGCGTGTTGCGTCACGCTCAGCGAGTGCAGATACGAGTTGATCACGAGAGGTGCGCGCGGTTCTAACTTCCTCTTGCTTCTGTCCACTTCGCAGAGAGTCCACTCGGTGCCGTTGTTGTCGGTGTAGCTGTCTTTCACCTGTGGAAGAAGTGAGAAGTTATTTTAAATTAAATAAGCGACGTTGTTGTCCTATGCTTTTGGGTGTAGTTAGCTTTTGTCCTGCATAGTGTCAATACTAAAAAAGACAACGCTACTATATTATACCGTGCTATCTGTAAACTGCAAAAAATAAATGATAACATAACATTACGCCTGTATTCCCCGAAGGGTTAGGAGAGGTGTATAGTACACTTACATTTCGCCGTTAAGTTTAAGGGCCATTACGCACTGTCGACTGGTTGCGGGAGACTTGGTCGACGGCGACTGTGACTTTCTATAGTTTAAATAGGTGGTTACGAATTTGGTCGCCGGTCGCCCGGGCCACTCGGCGACTCGCCGCGCAGTGGCAATGCACAAGCGACTACTGGTCGCCGGCGACCAATAGGAGTACGGGTGCAAATGGAAGCGTTCACACTTCGAGCAACTGTCGAGACGTCCGGACGTCGTGCACAAAAATAGCTCCGGAGAAATACAGGGTCGCATATTAGTATCTGTGCCAGTTATATGTGGTTTCAGAAGACACAACAGCTCATCAAACGAATGCACAGACATTATTGCGTAATTAAAACAATTACGAGGGTACTTTCTAACGTCTTCATAAAATATTTTAAACATTCCTTTTAATCACACAGCGGCTTCACGCCCTTTCATTTAAAGTGCACCTCACAAACATCCGAGGACTGCACTCAAATCTCGTACCAGTCCACTATCACCTAGAGACTGACAAACCTTCACTCTTATTCATCACGGAGACGCAGATCGGGGGTCCGTCTGACGTGGCGTACCTATCGTACCCAGGGTATACCCTGGAGCACAATTTTAAGGCTCGAGCTGGAGTGTGCCTATACGCCCGTGATGACGTCTCCTATCGGCGTCTCCGTCAGCTTGAAGACCCCACATTCTCTGTGCTGTGGGTAATGGTGGATATAGGTATCGAGAAAATTCTTTATGCCTGTGTCTACCGATCGCATACTGGAGATGAGGGGACGGCCAGACTCACAGCATACCTAAGTGAGGCGGCGGAGGCGGCTCAACTGAGGTACCCTACAGCCCAATTAGTGCTTCTGGGGGATTTTAACGGCCACCACCAGGAGTGGCTTTTCCCATACCGGGACACTGACCATGCTGGGAGAAAGGTGCGAGAGCTTGCTCTAATATTAAATCTTACCCAGCTGGTCCAGGGGGCTACGCGGGTACCTGACGTTGACACGCACACGGCTTATTGCTTGGACCTTCTGCTGACAACTGATCCAGACCGCTACTCAGTAACGGTTTCGTCACCTTTGGGTAAATCCGATCACTGTCTGGTGAAGTCTGTATCTGTTTACTCCCCGCCCGATCTCAGCCCTAGAGGAATTCGGCGGGTGTGGCGATACAGGTCAGCAGATTGGGATGAGATGCGGTCTTTCTTTGCATCTTATCCTTGGCAGTTGATGTGTTTTTCGTCTGATGATCCTTCGACCTGCGCGGACGCTGTGACAGAGGTGTTGCATCGGGCCATGGAATACTACATTCCTTATTCCGATGTACCATTGTCCGGCAAAGCTCGCCCGTGGTTCGGGCCTCAATGTGGTCGCGCTGAAGCCCGTAAACATGAGGCATACCTGGCCTGGGTTGATGCTCGACACCGTAAAGCGAAGGACATTCGTCGGAGGAAGAAGGCGTTTAACAGGGCTGCCAAGTCCTGCAAAAAGGTTCTTCAGAGGGCTCGCTTTGACCACATTAGTCGAATAGGGAACAAATTGGCTTCGTACCCTGCGGGTAGTAAAGCGTTTTGGTCCCTAGCTAAATCAGTCGAAGCGAACTTCTGCCGCCCCTCCCTACCCCCACTGCTGAAACCTGATGGGACGCTGGCTCACACCGCTGAAGAGAAAGCTAACTTGTTTGCTTCTCTGTTTGCGGAGTCTTCACGCCTGGATGCTGGTAGTGCGATACCTCCAACACCGAATAACTGTGCGACATTTATGTCGGAAATTCGCATTCGCCAAAAGGAGGTTCGCAAAACGCTACGCAATCTTGACGTGAACAAGGCCAGTGGCCCAGATGGTATTCCAGCCATAGTTCTGAGGACATGTGCGCCTGAGCTGTCTCCTGTGCTGACGCGCCTCTTTCGTCTCTCTCTTGAGACTGGTCAAGTGCCGAAATCGTGGAAGCTTGCCAACGTGCAACCCGTGCCCAAAAAAGGTAGTCGTGCTGACCCTGCCAACTATAGGCCCATCTCAGTTACGTCCATACTCTGCAAGACTATGGAACGTATACTTAATAGTAGGCTCCTAACGTACCTAGAAGCTAATGACCTCCTCAGTGATCGGCAATACGGATTCCGCCGAAACCGGTCTACTGGAGACCTTCTAGCGTACGCTACTTACGTATGGAGTGAGGCCATCGAGAAACATGGGGAAACGCTCGCCGTCTCCCTGGACATCTCGAAGGCTTTCGACAGGGTTTGGCATGACGGCCTTATTGGTAAGCTTTCTTCATTCGGCTTGTCTACCGGTTTCGTTGCGTGGATATCGGACTTCCTGAGGAATCGTTCGATTCGAGTGGTCATTGATGGCTGCTCATCAGATCGAATGGCTATTAATGCCGGTGTCCCCCAGGGGTCAGTGCTCTCTGCGACGCTTTTCCTGCTGCATATCAACGACCTGCTAAAGCCCGGAACCTTTGGGTATGCAGACGACAGCACTGTGGTAGAGAGCTATGTAGCCAATGCACGGACCGGTGGACCACAAATTCAGTCTCTGAGAGAGGCCATGGTCGAGCGCTTGAATTTGTCCCTTAAGGCAGTCTCCGATTGGGGCGATGCCAACCTGGTCAAGTTCAATGCATCAAAGACCCAGGCGTGTCTGTTCTCTGCCAAAAGGAGGCCATTCCAGCTGGCTCCTACTTTTCGAGATGTGTCTATACCGATAACTGACCATCTTGAGCTCTTGGGCGTTACTCTGACGTCAACCCTCAACTTTGGCTCCTATATTGAGTCCAAAGCTCAATTGGCTGCTAAAAAGCTGGGTGTCCTCTCGAAGGTGCGGCGGTACTTCACATCGGAACAGTTGCTTCAACTGTATAAAGCACAGGTTCGTTCGTGCATGGAGTACTGCTCGCACCTTTGGGATGGCTCAGCCAAATACCAGCTTGAGGCGTTGGAGTCCATTGAGAGGCGTGCCAAGAAGCTCATCAGCGACGACTCCCTCGTTCAGACCAAGCTCCAAAGTCTTGAGCATCGGCGCAAAGTTGCCAGTCTATCGGTTTTTTATCGGACACATTTCGGAGAGTGTGCTTCAGATCTGCATGATCTAATACCCCCCTGCCCTTTTTTCTATCGGACGGCCAGAAGCACGAAAAAGCGCCATCGGTTCATGGTTGATATACCAAAAACCCGAACGAAGCGCTTTGATTCCACTTTCATTGTGAAAACCGCCAAACAGTGGAATGCGCTGCCCGAGTGGGTGTTCCCCGACAGCTACAATTTGGGTGTCTTCAAGTCACGAGTGAATCGGTTTCTTCTGGGCAAGCGTGCTCCATCGTAGACCGCATCATCGCTTAACATCAGGCGAGATGGCGGCCAAACGCAGGCCTAGTAATAAATAAAAAAAAAAAAAAAAAAATCTCCTTTCTTGCAACAAAGGATGTACCCAATACTCTCTTGCATTCTTTTCCTTTTTTCTCTCTTTATAATTAGTAACGCTACTATGGCAGCTTCTGAGAGACCAAGTCTCCGGCGACCAAAACATAGGTAACTAGGGCCAGGAGACCAAGCCGAGCGTAGTGTTTCTTATACATTCGTGAAGAATGGACGTTGAAGAAGCTGCAACAGTAGCGTTACTAATTATAAAGAGAAAAAAAGGAGAAGAAATGCCAGAGAGTATTGGGTATCCCGATTGGAACATTGGTCACTGCATAAATACCAAATAGCTTTTCGGAATTGTATTTCCAATATTAATTTCTCTGTACCGAAAGCCTGAGCCATTTTTGTGCGTGACGTCCGGTCGTCTCGACAGTTACTTGCAGTGTGAACGCTTCCATTTAAACCCGTGCTCCGATTGGTCGCCGGCGGCCAGGAGTCTCTTGTGCATCGCCACTGCGCAGCGAGTTGTCGAGTCGCCTGTGCGACTGGTGACCAAGTGCGTAAACACTTATTTAAACTAACAGTCGCTGTCGATCAAGTCTCCGGCGACCAGTTGACAGTGCGTAATGGCTCTTAGTCCCATGTAATAGGGGGCGAGACTATTGCCATCAACCGGGTACAAATCCAGACTCCGGGCTGCCACTGAGAAATTTTATGCGGAAAAACGCAATAACACTGCGCTCGACCTGGGGATCGAACCCAGGATCTCACGCTCAGCAGTCGCTTGTGACCGCTAGACCAACGAGGCAATCAAAAATAAATGATGTTTCTTCTTTTTGATAGTGGTGATCACTGAAAATCAGTGCTGTGTTTGTGGTCCACGCCATAGCACAGCATTATGCTGAGTGGTCACCTTTTTGTCGCAGTTGATCATTTTATTTTATTATTTTAATTCTTTTTTTTTACAATAATTATATGTGTGTGTCTCTGTGACAAATAAATATTTTTTCTTTCTTTTTCACCGTTACCGACCTGTATCCAGCCACTGCCGGCTCCACAGGGCCAGGGTTGGTCTCCGGCGGCGACGAGCGTGGTGGCAGTGAAGGCCAACGTGAGCGTGTGCTGGTGCGGCGCGATGAGCCGCGTGCGCAGCGTTACCGACCTGTATCCAGCCACTGCCCGCTCCACAGGGCCAGGGTTGGTCTCCGGCGGCGACGAGCGTGGTGGCAGTGAAGGCCAACGTGAGCGTGTGCTGGTGCGGCGCGATGAGCCGCGTGCGCAGCGTTACCGACCTGTATCCAGCCACTGCCGGCTCCACAGGGCCAGGGTTGGTCTCCGGCGGCGACGAGCGTGGTGGCAGTGAAGGCCAACGTGAGCGTGTGCTGGTGCGGCGCGATGAGCCGCGTGCGCAGCGTTACCGACCTGTATCCAGCCACTGCCCGCTCCACAGGGCCAGGGTTGGTCTCCGGCGGCGACGAGCGTGGTGGCAGTGAAGGCCAACGTGAGCGTGTGCTGGTGCGGCGCGATGAGCCGCGTGCGCAGCGTTACCGACCTGTATCCAGCCACTGCCCGCTCCACAGGGCCAGGGTTGGTCTCCGGCGGCGACCAGCGTGGTGGCAGTGAAGGCCAACGTGAGCGTGTGCTGGTGCGGCGCGATGAGCCGCGTGCGCAGCGTTACCGACCTGTATCCAGCCACTGCCCGCTCCACAGGGCCAGGGTTGGTCTCCGGCGGCGACGAGCGTGGTGGCAGTGAAGGCCAACGTGAGCGTGTGCTGGTGCGGCGCGATGAGCCGCGTGCGCAGCGTTACCGACCTGTATCCAGCCACTGCCGGCTCCACAGGGCCAGGGTTGGTCTCCGGCGGCGACGAGCGTGGTGGCAGTGAAGGCCAACGTGAGCGTGTGCTGGTGCGGCGCGATGAGCCGCGTGCGCAGCGTTACCGACCTGTATCCAGCCACTGCCCGCTCCACAGGGCCAGGGTTGGTCTCCGGCGGCGACGAGCGTGGTGGCAGTGAAGGCCAACGTGAGCGTGTGCTGGTGCGGCGCGATGAGCCGCGTGCGCAGCGTTACCGACCTGTATCCAGCCACTGCCCGCTCCACAGGGCCAGGGTTGGTCTCCGGCGGCGACGAGCGTGGTGGCAGTGAAGGCCAACGTGAGCGTGTGCTGGTGCGGCGCGATGAGCCGCGTGCGCAGCGTTACCGACCTGTATCCAGCCACTGCCCGCTCCACAGGGCCAGGGTTGGTCTCCGGCGGCGACCAGCGTGGTGGCAGTGAAGGCCAACGTGAGCGTGTGCTGGTGCGGCGCGATGAGCCGCGTGCGCAGCGTTACCGACCTGTATCCAGCCACTGCCCGCTCCACAGGGCCAGGGTTGGTCTCCGGCGGCGACCAGCGTGGTGGCAGTGAAGGCCAACGTGAGCGTGTGCTGGTGCGGCGCGATGAGCCGCGTGCGCAGCGTTACCGACCTGTATCCAGCCACTGCCGGCTCCACAGGGCCAGGGTTGGTCTCCGGCGGCGACCAGCGTGGTGGCAGTGAAGGCCAACGTGAGCGTGTGCTGGTGCGGCGCGATGAGCCGCGTGCGCAGCGTTACCGACCTGTATCCAGCCACTGCCGGCTCCACAGGGCCAGGGTTGGTCTCCGGCGGCGACCAGCGTGGTGGCAGTGAAGGCCAACGTGAGCGTGTGCTGGTGCGGCGCGATGAGCCGCGTGCGCAGCGTTACCGACCTGTATCCAGCCACTGCCCGCTCCACAGGGCCAGGGTTGGTCTCCGGCGGCGACGAGCGTGGTGGCAGTGAAGGCCAACGTGAGCGTGTGCTGGTGCGGCGCGATGAGCCGCGTGCGCAGCGTTACCGACCTGTATCCAGCCACTGCCGGCTCCACAGGGCCAGGGTTGGTCTCCGGCGGCGACCAGCGTGGTGGCAGTGAAGGCCAACGTGAGCGTGTGCTGGTGCGGCGCGATGAGCCGCGTGCGCAGCGTTACCGACCTGTATCCAGCCACTGCCCGCTCCACAGGGCCAGGGTTGGTCTCCGGCGGCGACGAGCGTGGTGGCAGTGAAGGCCAACGTGAGCGTGTGCTGGTGCGGCGCGATGAGCCGCGTGCGCAGCGTTACCGACCTGTATCCAGCCACTGCCGGCTCCACAGGGCCAGGGTTGGTCTCCGGCGGCGACCAGCGTGGTGGCAGTGAAGGCCAACGTGAGCGTGTGCTGGTGCGGCGCGATGAGCCGCGTGCGCAGCGTTACCGACCTGTATCCAGCCACTGCCGGCTCCACAGGGCCAGGGTTGGTCTCCGGCGGCGACCAGCGTGGTGGCAGTGAAGGCCAACGTGAGCGTGTGCTGGTGCGGCGCGATGAGCCGCGTGCGCAGCGTTACCGACCTGTATCCAGCCACTGCCGGCTCCACAGGGCCAGGGTTGGTCTCCGGCGGCGACCAGCGTGGTGGCAGTGAAGGCCAACGTGAGCGTGTGCTGGTGCGGCGCGATGAGCCGCGTGCGCAGCGCCGCGCGCGCCGGCGCTAACTGCGGCCAGTTGGGCGCCGCCAGCCGACCGCCCACGCCTGACGCCACCTCCACCACGTGCGACGCGTTCAGGTAGCTTACTGGAAATAACAGAGTTAATTACATAGGCGAAACTGCACGTCAACTTAAATGATGGCCAGTGATGTAGGAAAACTTAGATAAAGTTAGTTTTGTTTGACTTTTAGGGCGAATATGAACATTATTCGTATGCAATTAATGTTCATATTCGTATGAGAGCTTATTCACATTCGCTTATACTAATATGAACATTATTTGTATAACATTAAAGTTCATATTCGTATGAACCGTTTACTTAGCAATGTAAAGTTAAGTGCGGTCTGTGAATCTCGCCATTATTGCACAGACTAATCGAGAGTAACTGTAAAATATATTGTAATTTTTAAGGCAATTTTACTTTCAGCAGCTTAATACCAGTCCGCAGCACTGTATTCCAATATTAATGGTAATATCTTTTTCTATGACAACAACAAAAAAAGTGGAACACATTGCTAAAAAAATCTTTATAAAAATTGTAAAATGTATAAAAGGAATCATAATTCCACTCACTTGTTTTAAAATACGCCAGAAAACCCTGTCCAGTAACATTCTCGCCTGTCTTGATCCTCAACCGGAGTATTTCGGACTGGGACACGAAGAGGCCATTAGTCAGGATATTGGGGTTCAAGAACGGCCTGATGGGTGGGTTCTGCAGGTCTATCTGTACGTCGATGAAGGAGTCCTCAGGTATGGCGTCCGTGACGTTGATGGGTACGCCTTTTGCGAAGACACCGTACCCGAAATCGAAATGGCTGATGTTTAGGAAGACGCGTTTGCCTGGAATGGAACGTTGTTAAGATTATTATTGAACATTACATAACATAAACATAACATCACGCCTATGTTCCCTGAAGGGTTGGGCAGAGGTGTAAAGTACATTATCATTTCATCGTTATGTTTAAGTACCATGTATGGGGGCGAGCCTGCCATCAACCGGGTACAAATTCAGACTTCGGGCTGCTACTGCAAAATTCTACACGGAAAAACCCAATAACAATTTGCCCGATCTGGGGATCGAACTCAGGACCTCACGCTCTGCAGTCGCGCTTGCGACCATTAGAACAATAAGGCAGTCTTGTTGAACACCGACATCTAAAGGGCTTACCCACTACCTGAACGTCAGTAATACAGTCCCTGAGGTATGGGAGCGGCACGGGAGGTGTGACATATGACGTGACATGACGTGTCCGAACTATCTCACTATACACGTGATAAATATAATGAACATATCTCTTACGATATTTTTACTACTACTAGATAATGAAAGTGATTCGAGCCATTCATACAGTGACGGCACAGACAGCGATAAGGAATCTGATTAATTCAATTTGGGATTTCGGGATTTATTTGTTGTTTTTTGTTGTTTCAGTTGAAAATATTAATAATTATTAAATAAAATAATATAATTATTGTAACTTTTTTTTTGTTTACATTGATTGTCACGCGTAATTATATTAATTAATTTAACTTAAGTATACACACGTAAATGTCGTAAGAGTTATCACGTGTATAGCGAGATAGTTCGGACACGTCGTCATATGTCACCCCTCCCGTGCCGCTCCCATACCCCAGGCACTGCCTCAGTTAAGTGCTAGACCTATAGATACGTGCACGAGGTGCATGCACGACCGTGTGGAGGCTGCCATACAGCGCCGACATGCATCCGTGACGTCCGATGCGTCATGCACGCTAGTGTGGAAGCCCCATTGGTCAGAAAATTCATGACTCACTCGAGCCTTCAATATTTTGAATATGCTAGGTACCGGCACGCAAACAGAAGTATTCGCCAAATGACGTCATTGTAGTGACCGTACCTACATTGTTGTTCGCAATTAGAGGGCATTATGATAGTAGAATCAGCAGAAGCATTTGGCAGATGTCACTACTTTCTTTCAGCTGCGTAATACACACCTGTAGGAGCTAGGATGTCGATGGTGCAGTCCAGGTTGGGCAGCAGAAAATGAGGGTAGTTAGGACTGCGGAGAACCCCTTCCTTCGAAGTTAACGTCTGTGAGGGACAGCCGACCAGCTCCACTGCTCGCCACGTTACGGAGAATCCTGTACCTTGGGTGCTGGGAACGGAAGACGTGGTTTTCTTTTATTTTCTTGTAGATAAATAACTTGCACTATAATATATTTAAGGCACTGCAGTGGATGCTTAAATCTAAAAAGGTCTTAATATTGTTATGTATGTTTTTTTGTAATGAGGGGCTCCAAACTAATTAATAACCGTGCGGATCCTTCGATCTGCGAGATAATCTGCAATTGCTGCGGTTAGCTCGTGAATACCCATCCATATTTTGTTACATACACAGACCCCTCCGTGTCTCACAGAGCAGGTTAAACCGCCTGTCCTGGAAGTCATACGAATACCTATGACGATCGTTACTGGTAGTCAGAAGCCCGAAGGTCTGACAACGTGACTTAGGATATTGGCTGTTCCCAGTTACTGGGTTGCGCAGATCTGACAGCAGTCGCTCCGTTTAGAGTAATGGCATTCAGCCACATCAGCGAAAAACGAAAGTTGGGAAATGGCTAGGCAGAGCATGTACGTTTTGTGATCAGATTACTTTCTGCCTAACAAGGTCTTGGCTTGCAGCCAGGATCTGTTTTTCACACAAAAAAACCCACTTCGCTTGCCTTTTTTGTAATACCAAGCGGCAATTTTTCAGGGTTAACAGTTCAGGCTTCAGAAAAATTATAAACATGTGGCTAAACTGTGTATGTTCGACTCACTTGTAATCGGAGTGGAAGTACAGTACAGCTCTGTTTGCTGAAGCAACCCAGCGCGCTTCGCCGACTGACCCACAGTATCTCGATGACTTCATGTTCCATACATCGCGAAGCTGAAACACAAATAAAAGTAGTCATTTTTTATCGCCTGTCGATGCATGGCGAATGGCACGACGGCCGGGCGAGCAAGGAGTGTTTTTATAAGTTACTAGCTGTGCCCTCACGGTTACGCTCGCGTAAGAAGCTTATTTAAAAAAAAAGAAGGCAGAAACCTTGACGCAAATGCCAACAACAATTATACAAACTTTCAAGTGAATCCATCGACTACTTTTCAAGTTTTGCGGAATTTTTCCAAGTTTTTTTTGTAAGGTACTGGGACTTAATTGTCTAATTCCCCGAGTAACATAAAACAAATGAATTGGAAGATCGAGCGGACGATGCCGATATTACTAAAATACCAAGTTTCCAATTTGAAATACCAATATTTATTCATTTCAATTTATTATAATATCCTTGTTATTTTCTGGAAGGCTTCAACGCACAATCAGCCGGCATTAAAATTAAATTATAATTTGAACGAGATGTTTCAGGAATTATTCATTCCCTAAACGCGACGGCTTACGGTATAAGACGCGGAATAGCAATTTCTAATGGAATTTTTATTAGATATCTACCTTTATTCTGAAAATTCCAATTAGTAGGTACATGTTTACGTAATATTGCCTTATTTAGACATGTTTTTGCAATTCATCTAATTTGAATAAATATTATCTACATATTTGATTTCTATAGTCATAAAATAAGGGATTTTTAGAAATTAAATCGGCTATTTGTGATCATGGATTGTAGCAAAGCTACATAGATAGTGCGAAGCAACATAATCAGCCCATTACTGCCCCACTGCTGGGCACGAGCCTCTTCCCAGAATGGTTTTAGGCCTTATTCTACCACTCTGGTCTAGTGCAGGTTGGCGGAGATAGTGCGATAGCCATTAGTAAATCAATTGTCTATGGGGCTCTATTTTGCACACATCGTTTATTAGAAATATTTAAAATGATCGGAAATACATCAAACTTGTAGAAATAAACAGAACAGCTCACCTCAACAAAATCATACAGGCAGTCCTTCTGGTATTCCAAATCTACATTCTGAAAGACGAAGACTAGTCGTGTGTCAGATGGTCCCACCACGTGCACCCAGAAGTCCAGGTCGTTGTCGTACACGCCAGGATGATTCGGACTTGTCAGAACCCCTAAAAACCGATATAATTTTAATTTACAGGGAAGTTTTTTCTGTGTAAGTGTAATGGCACCCAAGTGGGACCACTTGGGTGCCATTACACTTTACACTTTTTTTACTACACTGTTTTATATTCATATTAAGACGTAGCATGAAAGAAATAAAAGTTTTATTTTTATTTCAGTCAGTATAAAAGAAAAAACATACAAAAAAAAAACTACCTTCATCAAGCTAAAAAAGGATCCTACAAAAGTAAAATGCTGCAACATTAAAAAAAAATGCATGTTCATTCTTACATACACGAATGCTCTATTTCATACCTGAAGTCCCCTCAACAGTCCTGTTCTTGACGACATGCTCGGGGTTCAGCCGTCGCTTGCAGACGTACCCGCCCGTTACGCCACACTTGTGTAGGGTCCAGTACAAACCGCTTGGCAAAGACGGTACCGGAGATGACTTCCACTGTACAAAAGGTACATTTACTGTAGAGGAACTCTTTAGGATCCTCAAAAAAGGTCCACATGTAATGTGTGCAATCTTGGCTAGACAAGAACAGAACATGACCGTAGCTTTCAGCAGGTTTTTCAAAGCGATTAACGTTATCTATCAAAATTATGCTTATGAGGTATACCGGATGCCTTTCATTACCGTCTGGAAAAAAAATGGGTATAATGGATGGAGTAGAAGGCTTCGGCATAGATATTTTTTATTTTTCATTACCCTATAATGAAATTGATGTATCAATAGATACCGACTATCGAAATTGAAATCATATAATGCTTTGAATTTAAATATTATTTAATCGATGTATTTAGTTTTAAATTTCTGTTTTTATTCTTTTGGTATGAAAGTTTACTTCAAATTAGTAGCATTAATTGATAGATCGATTTCATTACAGGATAGTGAAAAACAGAACTATGCCATTGGCTTCTACTTTGTTCACCTATTCTACCCAATTTTATCCCGGACGCCGGTAGAAATAGTGTTCCCGTATTTTCAGTTTTCTTTAAAAATTCATTACTTACACATTTTAAGAAAACTTGAACTTTTCTTTAATTAAAGTGTAAGTTTAATATATTCTTAAACGCTAAATGGTTTTTAACGATCAAAGGTTTGTTTACCTTTTATACAGCATTTTAATGGTGTCATATGAATACCTGTGACAGTCGTGACGGGTAATCAAAAGCCCGAAAGTCTGACAACCGGTCTAACCCTAGGATATCGGCATTTCCCAGTAACTGGCTTGCGGAGGTCTGATGGTAGTCGCTCCGTGTAAAATACTGGTATTCAGCCGCATCTGGTTAGACTGGATGCTGACACCAACACAGTTGGGAATAGGCTGGATTATATGTATAGTCTTGATACTCATAATCTTTCCCCGCCAAAGATCGTTTGTTGTAGCCATCATAACGAAAAGGCTATATCTACCAAGTCATCTGTGACTGTGATTAAATGGCTGCTCTACTGGCTAATGGAGTAATCTTTTAATCTAAAATATTGCGTCTCTTGGCATTTACAGTCAATGCAAATAAAATACCGAGGGAAGATTCGCGACTTCTACCTAAATTCTACAAAATGGGGATGACATGATTCATAACTTTAAATGATACCACGTAATTGATGATGCGTTCTACCACCGTACACAAATATTCAATCAAGTATATTCAATAATTTAGTCACATTACCGTGGTTTAGTCACAGGTATTTTCTTACGATACGATTACATTTTACCCATAAAGTTTTCAAGATCAGAGTGTAGAACTGTATAGTTGACATAAGTTTCCACTTCGACGTCCCTTCACTTCAGAATGTGCGAACTTGAAAAATCATGCGAAAAAAACATGCTTAAATACAACTGATTTATTATCTACGGTCCTAGAATGCATAAAAGAATACGTAGTATTTCTTAATATATAATTAGGGTAGTGTCCTTGGACCTACCCTGTTCCTCATTTACATAAATGACCTCTGTAAGCTGTCCTTATCGTATTCTAAGATTATAACATATGCTGATGATACAGCGATACTCGTCCACGGGAATGACTGGTATGAAACCCGTTTGCATGCCGAATCTGCTTTGCAAGCTGTTATGGACTGGTTGACTAAGAATCTACTTACTCTCAATTTAGTAAAAACCAAGTTCATTACGTTTGCACCAAAGGTAACATCACAACCAGCCTCTTCCTACACAATAACGGCGCACAATTGCTGTGTAACACCATCTTCAGACTGCAGTTGTCCAAAAATTGTGCGAACACATAATATTAAATACCTAGGAGTTCTGATTGATAGTACGATGACATGGAAAGAACAGGTCGAGTCACTGGTCTCCAGGGTTAGAAAGCTCATTTTTGTCTTTAAAAATCTGAGAACGTCTGCAGATTTTTCAACACTTAGGACAGTATACTATGCGCTAGGGCACTCCATTCTAACCTACTGTATAACGGCTTGGGGCAGTTCTGGAAAGTGCTTAATGATGCGTTTAGAGAGAGCACAGAGGGCTGTATTGAAAGTCATGGCACATAAGCCCATTCGCTTTCCTACCACGGAACTGTATACACTATGTAAAATACCTACAGTTAGGCATTCATTTCTCTTGAACACAATACTTCGCAAACACTCTCAAATCTCATTTGACCCTGACTTTAGTAAACAGAAACGGAGGATTGACAGAGTTTGTCCGACTGAGATGGTCAAAACTGAAGTAGTCAGACGTCAGTTTCACTTTTTAAGCCCCATTCTATATAACAAAGTTAATAAAGAACTTAACATTTATCCCCGGACGTTAAGGGAATGCAAAACGCTCACGAGAAATTGGCTTCATACCCTCCCCTACGAAGAGTTAGAATCATTTATTAAAACCTAAAATTCTTATCCCAAATATATCCTACCTGTTGAAATTCACATACCCGTGACATAAATCCCTACGCATAAATGTGCACTCAATCACAAACTTACATTCACTACACATACACACAAACATCCACTACACATACAAACAAACATTCACTACACATATAAACAAACATTCACAATGCAAACATACACCATTTACACTAACGTAATGTTCCTTACCCTAACTTTAGTCTTATGTTTAGTCCTTACTTACCTTTTTATTTCATTGGAACGCTGCCGCCTTTGACCTCTTGGAGGTGGGCGTTAATGGCTGCGACACAGTTTTATAACTAATGCAGCTATTATCGTACGCAAACTTATTGTAAACCTGTTTTTAGTTCCAATAAAACATTATTATTATTATTAATTACACAACCCCCCCTTTTTCATGAGTTCGGTAAGCAGTTGACACTTTCGTTAATCCGACGGGTATGTTGACAAATTCGTCGGAACGACTCATACGTTATTTCGACACTTTCGCTAACTTGGCACATTCTCAAACTGCATACGGCATTTTCCTTAACTAAGCTTGATTTCAATTCATCAAGAAGTCTTGTTGCTGCAACTGCAACTCGTAGTTGTCTAGTTAAGGAAAAGTTGTGGTCGACGGCCGACATACACAGACTAAAAGTATGTCACGAGAAACAAGAAGCAAAAGATAAAGTATGTGGAACGAACTTTGATAGTTTGATACAACGCAGACCTTGTTACACGCAACCAACTATGCAAGTGTTTAATATGTTATTAAAAAATTACATATTCAATACTCTTAAAAAGACATGAGTTAAGTCTGAAGCTAATATAAAAAAAATGACATACCACCCTATTAACACATTCAAGTTTACCACACTTTTTAACCGACTTCAAAAAGGAGGAGGTTCTCAATTCGGTTGTGTTTTTTTTTATTTTTTTATGTGTGTTACCTCAGATCTCCTTAGTTTATGAACCGATTTGAAAAATTATTAAATTATGAAGAGGACGGGGTTACATTTGTGGCACTAAAACGTATTTAATAAAAAATAAACTTAAAAAAAAAGTAAAAACCGACTTCAAAAAAAAACTAAACGGAGTAAAATGATTACCATAATATAAAATTAACAGTTTCAGAAGTCGGTGGCTTCTATTTGTGTCAGTGTAGAGTTGTACCGACTTCTGAAACTGTTAATTTTATATTATGGTAATTATTTTACACCGTTTAGTTTTTCTTTGAAGTCAGTTTTTACTTTTTTTTTAAGTTTATTTTTTCATAGAGCTCATACCACATGTCGCCATACATATGCTAGTGGACCTTCCAGGATTGTCCTCGGCATTACCTTTGTGCTAAGATTGAACCCTCAAGGACGGTTCTTGGCATTAGGTTAAAAACCGTGTCATAAAACACGCTACTACGTAGTAAAATAGTGTTTTCAGTTACTTGTTTTATGGCGGTGTATTTTTTACGAAAAAACAATACCAATACATTTTAAATGAGCCCTCCAAGAGGGCACCCGGCATCCCGAATGCGACTAGAAAGTGCCCTGCCGGAAGGCACCCGGCACTGAACGTGTTAAGATTCCATAACGATTATGACAGATTAGATAATTTGCTAAACCTTCACCCGCTTATTTCGAAATATGGTCTAAGTAAAACCCAGGTTTAAAAATAGCCGTCTATTTTTGTGGAATGACGTTAAAAGTGATGGGCATAGGTATTTTAAATTTGGGTTTACCTTAGACTGGGTTTAAACCATCTCTCTTAATAAGATAGTCAATGTTTTCTTTTAAAGTAACAGTTCAATGGCAGTTGAATGTGGAAAGCAACTGGTCTAAAAAAAAACAGCAGAGTCGACACACTATCGAAGTTTTCGTAAATTAGCAAACATGGGACCCTGGTAATAATTAATATATCTATAAAGATTCTAAACATTGGCGATCATCATTTGTAACTCCATTATTAATTCTCATAGGAATTAAATTTTGGACAAAATTTATCATTTATCTTTAAAGAATTTACTTCTTTATCGTTATTTGTTACTAAAAATAATTATTTGCAAGTTTTCATTCATAAAACAATTTTCGAAACTTTAGCCATAATCACTATTAATGTTGACTGTTGTTCTATCAATCGAACGCAGGATTTGCAAGGTCTACCCGAGATATTATTTCGCACTTGGCTTTAGAATTTACAAGCTCACAAGAAGAGTAAATCTTTTATCTTTTTATCCATCCATTCTTCATCATGTATGTCATTCTTGTTATGCGTTTTAAATGTTCGCTGCATCAGGAAATGGCGGTCAATACCAAAAAGGTAAAAAGTAAAAGCTTCAATGATTTGCATGAGTAATGATAAATCGCGAC
Organism: Amphipyra tragopoginis; assembly: GCA_905220435.1. NCBI lineage: Eukaryota > Metazoa > Arthropoda > Insecta > Lepidoptera > Noctuidae > Amphipyra > Amphipyra tragopoginis. The sequence goes on along the minus strand of HG992008.1, from coordinate 24,460,128 downwards.
TTACCTGAATACCCAAGCACGCATCTTCGATTTCCTCGGTGTCATTGTAAGGCGGCCATCCCTGGTACACTACAGCGCTTCCATCGATCCAACTCAAGCTGTCCTCATCTTCTCTGCCTTGACGGGATCCTAGCCAGTATACAGAGCCAGCGCTGTAATCGCTGCTTTGTCGGATTCCTGATACTATGAATCGCTCCTCGTCTGCTGAATGAACTGATGATAGGTGCATATTGAGGCCCTCGCACACCTGTGGAAAATGAATTTCATTTAATTCGTTTTTATAATTATTCAGTGGTCAGTTCTACATGTCTCCTCACGTATCTTCAGAAAGGAATAGCGAATTTGTAGGTAATTTATTTGCGTAACAAATAAATGATGTTGTTCACAATAGATATATATATATACAAAGTGAGTTGGAAAGGGGGTACTAATCCGCGGGACACTAAGTGTCACTAATTACTGTTTTGAAACAAGAGTTCGATCATTTATATTTCCATGCAAAATTATGTTTATTTTAGTTTTTTCAAAAAATATTCATCCTTGCTTCAGTTACAAATTCAGGAAATGGAGATTCTAATCCGCGACCCCAAATATGACCTAAAATATAAACACAGGTGATCATAACTGAGGAGAGATAGATTTTAGCGTAACACCCTTTCCGATCAACCTTGTATACAAAACATTTTCTGAACAAAAACAATAAATGTGGCTAGTTTTTATTCAAGAAAAAAAAAACGCATTACGCCGTCCATTACTTTTAAATTCAGACCAGTAAACGTCAGGGGTGTCACGTCGGAAAATAAGGCGATTAGTTGGAAGCCGTTGCTAAGAAAAACAACATTGAAATGGCATTGTAAATCCTCGAGGTCGAAGAGAAATGTTCGCCGAAAAGGATTAAGCCTAAACCCTACCATTATTTCTCAGAAAATTATAATTTAACGAGCAGCAGAACTGGAACAAAAGTTTTTGCAACTTTGTTGTTCTGATTACTTGTAAAGTGTAATCAATCTTTGTAAGACTACTGAACCGGTTCGGACGGTGTCTACTGAATATTATGTTTTATTAACAGATTTTAATTCTGTACTCAAAATTGTGAGATGGACATCATCTCATCGTATAGTTCTTGTCAGAGATGTGAATTATTTGAAATACATGTATTTAAAATACAAATACAAAATGCAAAACACCTATTTTTATTTTGCATTTGAAATACTTTTTTTCAAAATGTATTTTCTATTTTATTTGAAATACTTTTTAAAAATATTTAATATTTGTAAAATGCAAAATGGTTTTGTTAATTTTTTTAATTCATGTTTCATATTTTTCATTCTTAAATTCTTGTTTTTTATTTACTTTAAAAAGTATTTGTGCCAAGTTTCAAATTTATAAATACTGTACTTATAGATTTTTCAAATAAACTTTATCACCCCTTTTAGTGCCCCCTTAGAGTGCGCTTTCGCTATAAAAAACAACTACCCTTCAAATTTCAAGTTTCTACCTTTAGCGGTTTAGGCTGTGCGAGAATCTTACATTAGGACTTGTTCTTTATGTGCATGTATGTGTATATAGATGATTTTTCCAATCTTTAAATCGCTATATCTCATGAATGATGATTCGCAGATTCAACATGAAAGAGGAACTCTTTGATCAAATAGTAGTGTTAAAATCAGTGAAAAAAGGTATTTTATTTGATTAACCTATTTTGAAAATACGTATTTTGCATTTTGTATTTAAATACTTTCATTGAAAACCATTTTGTATTTTTATTTGAAATAAAAATATAACCCAAGCATTTGCATTTTGAATTTAAATACTTTTAATATACTATTTTGCACATCTCTGGTTCTTGTTCTGCCTGCGTCTGCATTACAACAATATGTGGCAATTTTTGTAAATGGGAGCCTTCCATGTCCAGGTCAAAGCATCTTCTACCTTCTTTCTGCAAACCTGCTATTGGATGATAACTGTAAAATTCGCGAACAGGGGAGGATAAGAAATAATTCTCGAAGTTTTCAGATATTTTAGGTATGTCAAAGTAGTTCATTATAAATCTATCGTTTTTGACAAGTGATGTCAGTTGTGTTCGCAGTTAGGGAATTTTATACACTTACCTACACCAGCGCCGCAGTGGCGGATGCTGGTACTAATTAGTAAGTAGCTTGATAAAGTTACAAAGATTGAATCGATAAGGGTGGTATTCCACATATCAAATATCTTTGTCCAATATCGATGTCATGTCCAATATTTGATCAAATTTCTTTGAGGGATGCCCATTCCACTTGTCCAATATCTTTGTCCAAGATTTTGCGTAGTCTGAGAAAATGGAGGAACGAGCGACTTTGTGCGCTGCTATTATCATTAGGTTATTATTAAAATAGAAAACAAAAAAGCTTTGGGTCAAGCCATGGATCGAAAGGCGAAGAGAATAAAGCATTCAAGATAATTTACTTAAAGAATTACAAATCGAGGACCAACATTCAGATAAGCGTTTTTTACGTATAAAAATAAATGACTCAACATTCATACGCATTTATCAAAAATTTCGTCGTTGAAATTGTCCACGACATCTTTTTTTTTTTTTTTTTTACTTTATTTACAGGGCTTTGTCGCTTAGCGACCACATCGCCCAGTGCGGGGAAAAAAAATAATTGATAACTTATAAATACGTTACTTATCACTAGCTTACGATCTACTAACCACTAATTTGTACAAAAGTTTTGCTTTATCGGACACTGGAAAAGCAAGAATGGTGTTACAAATGCCAATGTCATTTGTTTTAAACGGTCCAAAAATATTTATCCTAGTATTTTCATTCCGGGCACACTCCATCAAGACATGAAGGACATCATCAACCACTCCACATAAATCACAATTTGGTGACGTAACTTTTTTCATTAAATAATAAAACTTATTTGATGGAATATGTCCGGAACGAAGTCTTAAGGCTATAGTCATTAAGTTTTTGTTAAGATCACAGTCAATCCACGGAACCCGAGAAATCTCTGGCTGGATACTTCGGTACCATATCCCCTTTTCTTTTGATCTTTCATCGAAATACTCCTGCCAAAGATCTAAACACTTTGTTTTTGCCTTTCCGAAATAGTCCGAATACAGTGGGGTGATATTCATGGGAACACCATCAACACACGCTTGTTTGGCGAGCATATTTACCACATCATTTTCTTCATATTGTACATGCGACGGAATCCACTGGAGACGTACCGTTGTCCACGAAATCTTAGTTGCAGCCATATTGATTCTTTGTTCAAATAACGGTGTTGCTAATACGTTTGATGAAGTCGTCCAATTTATTTGATCAAATGTACATTGGACAAAGATATTTGATAAGTGGAACACCAGCCTAATGCATATAGATACATTAGGCTGGTGTTCCACTTATCAAATATCTTTGTCCAATGTCAATAACAAACAGGACAACTTTATGGTCCAGCCCCGCTCTCATAAATAGCGGTATTACCAATAAAGCCATCTAGTTCAGGTTTAGAAGACGCTGTACTTAACAAAATGCTTTCAGTCGTTAACAGCCCTGTCACTCCAAGGTTTAGCTATGAAAGCATGCCTACGCGCCGCTGCAACTCTGGAGTGAAACACGAAAGAAAACTGAACGGAACCGATTGTGAGTGATCGAACGGATATGTAACATGAGCGCAAACACGGAACAGCGAAATGGGAACTCTCTCGCCTAGCACTAAGTCGTTTGTCCACCGCCGCCGTCACCGAGAACGAGATGACCTTGCCGAAGTAGCGGTACATACATTACTATGACTGCGTGTCCACCTCACGTCCGTCATCCGAGCGCAGTCATCTCGGCCGCCGAGATTGTGTAGTTCGGCGCTACCGCTAGAACTCCGCTGAGATCGTGTCGGACCGAAATGCCGGCAATACAAAACGCATCTGCTCTTGTCCACTACATCCGAGATTGATGGCGCCGGTTTTTTTTATTTGGGACCATTTCTACGTAACCGGGCAGTTATTGGCGAGACCTGAGGGGTCTCTAGCCAATGGGGGGGGGGGGGAGTGTAAAATACTTAACCTAAGCTAACTACTTGTACTACACTAACATCATGGCATCCTGCAACAACAGCACTAAGGGCGGCCCCTAGTGGGACTCGGATCTCGGCTTAGTTACGGCGTTGCTGGCGGGGACTTAGGGGGGGGGGGGGGAGACAGCTTGATGAGGGCTGAATTATCGGTGTGACTGTGGAGACTGAAGAGACGACCGGCTCTACGACGGGAGAGTTCGGTGGATCGTGACCGGGACGGCGCCGGTGCACGGATTTCTTCTTATATTGGGAACCACCGAGATCGGCCGCGGTGGACACACGATCGCCGTCACGTCGTTTCGAACTCGGTCCGAAATAATGTCGTTTCTCGGTGACGGCGGCGGTGGACAAACATTCTAATGCGCGGAGCACATTTTTGGCATTATTATTCTGTGTCGACTTTCGGATGCTCTTTTATTTTACCCGTTTGCTTTCTCTTGAGAAAAGGGTTTTTGGTATATAAATCATTGAGGATTACACGGCAGAAAGTCCAGTTGGCGTTATCGTCAGGTTTATTGTGACCGTTACAATTTTGGAGCTGTGTTTCGGTAGAAGAGTAGTCGTGGAATGTTAGGCCTTGAGCAGACGACGGACTTTTTGTCTGGCAGACTGTCGTGCTCAGGGCCTTATGGCCCCTCATTTCCCATCTCGTTTTTTCTTTTGTAGGTACTCCAAATTAAACGTAATAGGTACATAATTAATTTGTAGGTAGTATTTTTAAGCATAGTTAAGGGCGCAGCTTGAATTTAGTTTGAAAGATTCGCTGCCGCGCCGGTTCGCTTCGCTGTTCGCAAATTTATAGGTCGCTACACGTTCAATCTTTTTGCACAAATATTAAATTACAAATGTAAGTAGATATGCATGTACGTCATGATGACAAAACGTTATACCGTGCTGTACCATTACGACCGATAATACCGTTTGACTAAACTTTTGCAAAAGCTGTTTGCGCATGTCTTTAATTAAGTATTTTTTTATTTCTCAAGGCACTTGAAACTCCAAAACTACATTTATTACCAATAGAGATACCTATACGTCAGTTTATTGTATTCTTGTTTATGCTAATAATCTCCTTTATTCATCATTATATACATTAATTAACATTTTTAAATATTTCATAATAAAACAATAAAAAAACACTTAAAAATATAAAAAAAAGTAGCCCACCGGCATCGGGAATAGGGTCCAAGCTACCGGCGGTCAGGGCTCCAGAGAGAGGAACTTCCTAACGATACGCGCCGTGTCCAGAAGTACCGCTTTCTGAATCAAACCCTTGTTCCAGCAGCCTAACGACAGCCTCATCAGATGTTGGTTGAGGCTCTTGGCTATGCTAATAATTATTATTATTGTCATTTATTCATTTACATACAAACTTTCATAAATTCTTAAATAAAAACATAAAAAGTATAAAAAAATAGGGGTCCACCGGCATCGGTAGCAGGGTCCAAGCTACCAGCGGTCAGGGCCACAGAGAAAGGAACCTCCTCACAATACGTGCCGTGTCGAGGCAAACTGCATAATATTCTTATTATTATACAGATTTTCCAGAATAGCCCGTGAGCCAGCAACAGTTTTGCCGGACCAATTTCCTCTCAAGCGATAACTCGTGGAATGCTTCAGAGAGTTATATTATGCAGCATGGTGAACGTCAGCTGCCGCTCCGTGGGTGGGTTGGGCAAAGGCAGCCCATCAAAGATGTAAAAAAAAAAAAAAGTTTTCAGTCATTTCCTCCCGACTGAAAATTTGTTAAATGATAGTTAACGCAATTATTCGAAGATAAAAAAAAGTCAGCTGGCCGTACCGTGGTGGATTATACGTCAGCTGGTCACATGAACATGCAAAAAAATTTTTTTCGTTCAGTGATTTCCTCTCACTTGAAAATTTGTCAGATGATAGTTTACATGCTATTTTGAATAAATAAAAACGTCAGCTGGCTCTATGTTGGTGGAAAGGTCGTCAGCTGATGCAGTGAAAGGTGGAGCATGGGAGCCAGACGTGAGCGCCGATCGCTTATTTAAATACGTCAGCTGACGGGTTTTCCACCAACATAGAGCCAGCTGACGTTTTTATTTATTCAAAATAGCATGTAAACTATCATCTGACAAATTTTCAAGTGAGAGGAAATCACTGAACGAAAAAAATTTTTTTGCATGTTCATGTGACCAGCTGACGTATAATCCACCACGGTACGGCCAGCTGACTTTTTTTTATCTTCGAATAATTGCGTTAACTATCATTTAACAAATTTTCAGTCGGGAGGAAATGACTGAAAACTTTTTTTTTTTTTACATCTTTGATGGGCTGCCTTTGCCCAACCCACCCATGGAGCGGCAGCTGACGTTCACCATGCTGCATAATACAACTCTCTCAAGCATTCCACGAGTTATCGCTTGAGAGGAAATGACTGACAAAATATACCCTCTGGCTCACGGGCTAGAACATACACAGCCTGATAACAGTTTCACGATGCTCTCACCTGTTTGGCCGTAGCCCAAGAAGCTTTCGGGTAGCCGGAGAAGAGGTAGCAATGTCCGCTAAAGAGCACTTGTTTGGAGTCCATACACGACTGTGCTGTGAACAAAAACAATAACTAAGTATTCATTATTAATTTACAAATGTACAGGAATATTTTCCTTGTTAATTAACTGAATGAGAAATGTTGCCAGATGCTTGCAATTTTCGCGAGTAGAAAATTTCATTATAGATATTATTATTCTTGATATAATTTTTATTAATGCTTTTTGCTTTTTGTATTGTCTTCTGGATTCATTGTTTGTTTATAAAAATGTATTCAACAAAGAAATATTATTAAGACGACGTTGCCATGTAATAATGTTATTATTCTCTTTCTTTAATTAAACGCAGTCAGTGCTACGATTCGTTTTGCTTGAAAACGGAACGAGCTTTAGTGACGCTTACTTAAGTCGCGTTTCCACTGTGCAAGTAGCTTGCTCGCAAGCTGCAAGTTACAAGAAGTTTGTGTAATGGAAACATTAGTTTCTCTCTAGAATCACGGCTCATCTTCCGTGCGGAAGACGTCCGGTCCTTTGGAAGGCATACGGGGGACACAGGTCCAACGCGCAGAGGCCCCTTTGAGAACTTTAATCTAAAATGGGGTGGAGCACCAACCGGGGACTATCCACGGCTGCACTATTGGAGTACAGTCATGGACCGTCCCAGGTGGGTGCAAGACTATTGTAAAATATGGTGAAAAATATCTGGTCTATGGGAAGGGGAACTTCTATTGCCGAAAGAAAACGGCGTCTGCCTTTCAAGTTTAAAACTGAAAAGTGTTGGCAGACGGTGACTCGCCAGTTCACTAGCTGGGCCCCCTGAAAAGCCGCCAGTATAAAAGGCGAAGAGCAACAACGTGAGAACGGCTAGAGGTGTAGAGAGGTGTGGCCCCGGTTTCGCCGTCGCGGGTCACACATTAGTTTTATTATTAGCTACAATGAATTCCGACTTGCATGTTCGTGAAACGTTATACCTGCGTGTATGCCACTTGCATAATGGCAAAGCGGCTTTAAGCGCTTACTTGCGCAAGTTGATATCTGCTGCAACCGACTTTCAAGCTGTGGACAAACCAACAGCAAGTCGGTTTTGCAAGTTTTACGAACTAAGCAATGGAGTGCAATAACTTATGAAGTTAAACTTGCTAGGGCAGTCTTTCTCAAAGTATGGGTCGCAAACGGATATTGGGTGGGCTCTGAAATTGATAGGACGACAGTCACAACACATCGGCTGGGCCATGTCTGCTTTTTTTCTGCATGTTAGACTTGGGGTGGGTGCCGAACATTGCATTTTTTGTTAGATGGGTATCCCCTGTTCATACAACTTTGGGAACCACTGTGCTAATTGGATTTGGCGTTTAACGGGGAACGATTATTTTCTTCAGACTATAAAAAGTGTCTTGTACTCTTCATGGTATAATCATTATTATGCTAGGTACACTTTTTATCCTCTAATAGCTTTAGGTACACCTCTAATAATGCAATAAAATCTAAATGACACGAAGAATGACGGCATTCCGGCCATGTTTTCGCGTTAAGCCAGTACCAGGAGAACATGAAATATTTATAAGTTCAGTGATCGGGGCTCACCGTCAGTTGGCGCGCAATGGACCGAATAATCTCGTTGGCAGGTGTAACGTGACAAATTTTGGGGACATTTGTTGCTGTTGTTTAACAAAGTTGAATATTGTGCAGGAAAATATACCTTCAACACGTTTCCTGTTGCTGACAAAAATGGAGTAGTAGATTTTCTACGTCAGTACCCGGTTTTCATTCCTTGCGTTAACAATGAACACAATACGAGTCACAGGCACTCAGAAAACCGACAAAATATACACGCGTTGAGCAGCGAACGTGTTTAGAGTTGGCTATAAACAATTTTGTACAAAAACTTTTGCTAAGTTAACAAAAAGAGTGTTCTTTTAAAATTCCAGTCTAACTAACTTCGAGTTAAAACAAACAAGTTCTTATTAACTATTTATTCTTTACCACTTAAACATCTGAAGCACAAAACGATGCCGTTTTATCTCATTACAAGAAGGAAGCAAGAACTATATAAACTGGTGGCACTTAATTAGTATTCTAAGAGCTAAAAAGTATTTTAATTAAGACATGCGCGCGCAATTCTTTAGTCGGCACGTGGCGATGGTAATAAAACCGTTCGTATATATTCATTAGCTGTGTGCTGACAAAGTGGTCACACGATATGTCGTCAATGACGAATTTTAACAAACTGGTCATTGTACATAAAAGCCTAGTAGTCTAACCCCGGTTTCTGAAAAGCGGATTTACGCAAAAAATAAGTAATCAGCTGTCAAAGTTCATGTCACACTGAAAAAAATGAACAATAAAACTAGTTTAGTAATTTCATATTTTAACCAAATTGTGCTTACCTACTAGCAAACAAAGTTTGACTATAATTAACAAACCCCGCTTGTTTACTGGTAGCTTATTGATTTGGTTACTATTTAGTAGCACAAGTTATGTTGTCACTTTTATTATATAAAGGTGTTTTCAGTGTCATGCGGATTTCATCACGCACGCGGGTTTGGCCCGCATGCGTGGCGCGCGAATTTCACTTTTTAATCGACTTCAAAGAGTTGGAGGTTCTCAATTCGGTTTTTTTTTTATGTTTGTTACCTCATATCTCCGTCATTTATTAACCGATTTGAAAAATTATTTTTTTGTTCGAAAGGGTATACTTCTCGATTGGTCCCATATAAATATTGTTATGATTAGACCAAGAACTTCAGAGATATGGAACGGAACTCCTCATCGGATCAAAGAAAAACTCTCAAATTACTAATATTGCTTTGTTTATATTTGTTGTTGGGAACTGACTACTGGAAAAGAGGAGGGGGTGCGTCCCCCCCCCCCCTTTGGAATGTTTTTATTATATCGTGTAAGGTATCATTCGAAAGAGCTTTTTATACCCGACTACGTCAAAGCCAAAAAGAAGGGTTATGAAGAGGAGGGGGTTAAATTTATGGCACTAAAACGCATTTAATAAAAAAAAAGTAAAAACCGACTTCAAAGAAAAACTAAAAGGAGTAAAATAATTACCATAATGTAAAATTAACAGTTTCAGAAGTCGGTGAACTCTACACTGAAACAAATAGAAGCCACCGACTTCTGAAACTGTTAATTTTACATTATGGTAATTATTTTACTCCTTTTAGTTTTTCTTTGAAGTCGGTTTTTACTTTTTTATAAAGTTTATTTTTTATTCATATTATGTGTTTATTATGATGCGTGATACACGCACGAAAAGGTGAACTGCAAGCGCCACGCATGCGGGTCTAACCCGCGTGCGTGACGAAATCCGCATGACACTAAAAACACCCTAACTGACTAGCTTTTGCCCGCGGCTTCGTTTGCGTGAAATTTTAAACCCGTTAAGTGACAATTTTCCATACAAAGTTTCATCCCCTATTTAACTCCCTTAGGGGTTGAATTTCGAAAAATCCTTCTTTATTCCTTGTCTACATAATAAAGAAAAGTTCTGTGCAAAATTTCAGCTTTCTAGGTCCAAGGGTTTGGGCTGGGCGTTGATGAGTCAGTCAGTCAGTCAGGACTTTTCTTTTAATTTATATAGATATATTAAAAGATATCGTAATATTATGTGACTTTTTTTTTTTAAATCTTTATTGATTTAGAAACTTTTTATTCTTTGGATATGTCAGTTCCACGAAGCAAAATATACAAAATTTGCTTCGTGGTCAGTTCCATCGAACCGTGTGACTTATAACGAAACAGTTTTTACTGTACAGTAACGTGATTGGTTGTTAGAATTTAGCTTAATCAATTACATTCGTTGACATAAGATGTGATCAGCTTTTTAACATTTTTTTTGTAACCAGCTGTATATCAGCGCTTGGTGTTTGACGCTTAACATAATAAGTATGCTGAGTTGGCGACCCTTTCGGCATGGGCATGCTCGACAGCATAAAATGTGTTTTATTTATTAAGTTTTATTGTTTATGCCGTCATTGTGTCCTTGGCTTAATAAAATTTATTTTCTATCAACCTTTCTTTCCTATCAGCTATGCTGACTGTTCTACTTCATCTTTTCGCTGGTAGCCAGTCTATTGGCAGAAACTATTTTGTAGAAAAAAACGGTACGGTAATTGGCAAGTGCACTACTGGTTCCTCCAAACATGTTAATAGAGAGTCTCTAGATTTTCAGGGAGGAACAGCTTACGACAACCTCCTTTAAAAAAAAATAGATGTAACAAAACATTAACAGAATATAATAGTTTCAGTGTACATACAGTATGACAGGTAAATGAATTAACAAACTTTTAGGGAGGGTAGTACTCATGAAAATGAGCACTCTTGTTTGGAACAGCTGTTTTTTTTTACATTTCGGAGTTGGTCCCACTGTAAAAGTTGTTCATATTCATGAAAATTATACCTCCTTAAAGTTTGTAAAATCATTTACCAGCCATACTGTAACGGTTGCTATTGAACAGATGACAGAGCTTATGTGGTTTGTTTATAGACAAAACCACACGTGGTTATTGAAACCAAACCAATACCGTATAAATAAACACAAAAAAACAGATTGTAATAATCTCCCTCCTACCAACACCCAGGTAAGTAAAGTACCCAATAAATTGTCATTCACTTGACTTTTATAACCCGTAAAACTATTATTGATGCATCATTATTGTCATAATATTTCGGGTGTTAACCATGAACGTTGCGATAAGGTATACTCTTGTAAAACTCACAATAAGTTGAATGAAATATAAGGGGAGTCTATAGAAGGCTAGGTGTATTATTGATTGATTGATAGTACAGTTTCATAATTTTGCATCTGTGTACCGTCCGCGAGGCCTAAAGCCGGGTCTGCTGCGCCGTGTTTTCGTGTTTGCAAACGTGATAACATTGTTTGCTAACCGAATAGGGGCGTGGCCTAACAGTTTTGTTAGCAAAATTGGCGCTGCGGACCCGGCTTAAGCTGAGCTTTGCATTTGTGTGAGAATGAATGCAGACGCGTCCTTTGCTTGGTTTAAACCGGTTTATACTGCTTTTTGGCAATCGATTCTATGTGCACTCACACAAATGCAAAGCTCAGCTTACGCCTCGCCAGTTGTAAATAACTGTGTTCAAAGTTTCATATTTAGGTCTACCAGCTGGCTAGTTCTACTAACAAAATTGTTGCCAAACTGAAAACGAACTACGACCGAAACTTTGCTGTCAAACAATTTGACAGTTTTTGTAAATGGAAACTGGGGCCTAATTCTCCTAAAATAAATCTTAATAAATCACAACCGAACCAAGGCCGAACCGTTCATTCAGACAGTTCTCAATTTCAAAAGCTGTCGAATTGTTTGACACAAAAAAACAAAATCAATCATTTTGAAAGTTTTCGAAAACAAAAACTGGCTGGCGGTTGTGGTTCGATTGCGTTTGGCAACAATTTATTTTAGGAGAATTGGGCCCCTGTCTGAATGAACGATTCGGCTTCAGTTCGGTTGTGTTTATTCAAAGTTTCTGTTATGCTTGTTTCCCACGGTGCGTGATATCGCGCACCGCGACGCACGAGCTCGCACCGACGCACCATGGGAAGAGACTCGTCCGTGGTAACGCGGACGCGTGCGGAGCGGTGCGCCGTATCCGCCGCGAGTCGGTAAATGCAAAGGTTCGGTGCGAGTTCTCTTTCACTTCGTATTTTAGAATGAAAAAATAGCTTCGAATCACGCACCGTCATAATGTGGTTTCCCACTGTGCTTGATTTTACGAATGATACCACGCATAGCCGGCGCGCGCTACCATGCACCATGGGAAGCCACCTTTAGTAGAATTAGTTCCCTGCTGTACTCTCGTTCCTATCCGTGAAAACTTGTAATTGACTATCCTATAATACTGGATGTGATAATTGTGTTCTAGCTGTAAGTTTTATGGAGAAATAAATAAATGAGTAACAATACTCAAGTACGTCCGTCACACCCTGAGCAGTCAGCCTCTCTTTTCATTTGTAATTTAATTATTTATGAAAAAGAAGCCTGTAAAACAGTTTTTACAGATCATTTCAAGTCCACGATGCCTGAGGCTAAGCGTATGCTAAGACGCAGGTGACGCAGGTGCACCCAGCGCAGCGCCACAGTTTAAGAATCATACAGTTGGGAAACGCCTTTGATGTCGGGCGACACCGCCGCCCGTGTAGGTACCTACGCTATTAGTCGCAAATGTGCAAGGGTTGTCAAAAAAGAAACACAAAATAAATGGGATTACATTTATTAGAATCATTTAATTAATAAACAATAATTAAATTATAATGAAATTATAATACATAAAATCTCACGTCTGTATTCCCCGAAGGGATGGCAGAGGTGTACAGTACATCCACATTTCGCCGTTATGTTTTAATAGGGGGCGAGCCTACTGCCATTGACCGGTCACAAATCTAGACTCCGGGCTACTACTGAGAAATTCCACACGGAAAAACCCAATAACACTTTGCCCGACCTGGGAATCGAACTCAAGACCTCACGCTCAGCATTCGCGCTTGCGACCGGTAGACCAACGAGGCAACGTGTCCATGGTTTTCGGGGGTGCTGATGCCGAAAATGAGGTCAAAGTCCAAGAAGGCGGCTGCGAAATTTTACAAAATATGCGTCATTGAGAAATGATATTTATTTCTGTAAATAAATCTGTTGCAGACACTTTTACAAGTCAATGTGATGTTTTTTTTAAGACTAGATGGCGCCGGCTTTTCCTATGTGACTAGCTCTGAGAAGAAAAGCCGAAAAAAACTCAAGAGGTCAACGTCTCTTTTAAAGTCCAGACATTGTGGTATAAAACTATGCGAGTGTAAAAGAGCCATAGCAGGTTTGAGTTGACCTTTTTTTTTTTTTCGTGGGAAAATCCTCATGGATGCCCTTCGCCCGGGGAAGGCGGAGGGGTATGCCGGACTCTTACCGGTTAAAAACCCACGGTGTTCCTTCTCAATGACCTGTCCCAACTGACGACACGCATGCATCAGCCATCGTGTAGCTCAAACTTATTTTAGGGAGCTCAACGACCCGACGCACGGCGCCACCAATCAGCCGGACATTTGCGTAGGTTACAAAATAAAAACTCAAACCGCCAAACACTTTTACGAAAATTGTGTTTAAAGCTAGCCTACATAGTACTCGCATTCACAATTTAATAAAATGAAAAATATTATAAAAACAAACGACAGATTAATAATAATAGTCGATAAAATGTCAAGGTAAAAAAATAATAATTCAATAATAATAATTATCAATAAATCAACATGCAGAATGTCAATAAACAAAAAACTATTATAAACTAGCTGTGCCCGCGACTCCGTCCGCGTGGAAGTCGGAAAACAACATTGTGTCGCAGCAACTAAATAATCCATTTATTATAATAATAGACACAGGTGTCCCACTAAGACACTTATATCTTTTGAACCATTTCTTTATGTAGAGTTTCAGCTCCTCTTGATTGACCGTAAAGATTCATAAAACCGTAATACTAAAAACGTGTTGCTTATTTCTATACATTTCCTTGCTAAAATGGATTATAATTGAATATTGATACTATTATTGAAGATGTAACAAAACCATATCGCGATACAAAATAGCTACAACGCCGTCTTGTAACAATCTGCGAACTAAATTATGATTTCATTCGAGGTGTGGTAGGTATAGAAAAGAACTTTAAATATGAAAAAAAAAAACTTATAGAAGACTTCATTTAATTTTAATAAGTTATAAATAGGTAGGTACTGCTTTCAAAAAGTCTGATCTGGAAATCGAACCAACACAAACGCGAAAAAACATCTTCTATATTTTTATTTCACCAATCGATATGATCGCTCCAATAAACATAGTGCCTGAAATTGATGGAAGACCATAAAAACTAACATTAAGTGCCTACCTAACTTAGGTACATTTCAATTCCAACACTTATTTGTTGTTACTTCTTATTTCTTGCACTTCCTTCAATTTAAGACAGTGTGTTTGTTGGAGAGATTTGATCCTTATTATTGACCTTATAGATATCTATCAACAGGTGCCATAATATAATACCGGATGGTACCTACATAAAGCTTTGTCAGTTCGATTCCCGGTTCAGGCAAAAAAATCAGTAAAACGCAATATTTCTTACTTTAAAAAAAAGTGAAATGAAGTTTCCTTTGAGTGAAATTTGCTATTTTTAATATTTAAAGTACTTTCCCTCCATGGCCATGTCTTTGGAACATTACCTAAAGCTTAAAAAAACTCAATTAAATAAACTTATTAAAACGACGGCGACAGGCTTTGAATAAATCTGACAATAATGAACAAAATAAAATTAAATATAGAAAAAAAATCCAAAAAGTGCATTGAGTAGATAGAATGATTACGAAATACTAAATTTCAACGAAAGCACTGGGTGAGCGCTTTCCTTGCAAATAATCATGGCCACCGATTTCAATTTGAATTTGGACCTTATTTTCGGCATCAGCATTCCCAAAAAGTATGAACATTCAATGAACAAAAATCTTACTATTATTCCACATGAAGTCATGAATTCATTTTATTGTGAACAACAATAAGAAATTGACCTATTAAATTCTAAATAACAATATCTTCGTTTTTTTTGTAAAAGCTTAGTTCCTTTTTCATAAGGATAGAGATCATTAGACCTTTCGTAGACTGAGAATAGGTACCAATTCAACAATGAATATTAGGTAATTTGTGGATTTATTCGTAGTAATATATTTCCTCACAACATGATTTGATACACGTAACGCCATCTATTGAAAATAAACTAATACATGCTAGGTTCTTCTAGAAAACTTAAAATTCGCATAACTTTTGATTGCGTGAACCGATTGCGATGAAACAAAAAACATATGTTACTTGGAGATAAGCACAATATTTATTTTTAAAAGTCAACAACATTGGATCTGCTGTTTTTATGTGATGCTTGAACAAACAAACAGATAAACAGACAAACAGATAAACAGACAAACAGACAAAAAATCCAAAAATGTTAAAAATGGGTTCTATTGGTTATAGTTTAACACCCCAACCAGGTTTTTTCAAAATATTTGCTATGTACAGATACGCAAAAGTCTACAGATTTGTAAATGTATAGAAGATATTAATTATTTGCATATCTTTTGAATGCGTGAACCGATTGCGATGAAACAAAAAAAATATGTTACTTGGAGATAAGCACAATATATGTTTATACAAGTCAACAGCATTGGGTCAGCTCTTTTTACGTGATGCTTGCATAAACATGCAAACATATGTTTAATCTTTACTTCCCTAGATGGCGTTGGCGTCGAATTAGATCGCGCTATGGTTTCGTTACCGCGCGATTTATAAGTTCTAGACAAAAATTTCATAGTTACTTCTAAACCACGATTTTATTATATGTATAGATGAAGTAACTTCAATGATGTATCTATGGTAAGAGCGAGCGGCTCAATTTCAAGCATTTTTGTTGTCCATATAATCTTTAACTTTATAGAAACCATTATTGCAAAGTTTCTGCTTTACGAAGGACTTAAAATTTATTGAGACTTAAGTCTTGAATATTGCTTGGAATCTTGCTATAGAAACTTGTACTTTGGCACCTAAATGAATTAAGTACTAACTTTCTAATCAGCACTCCCGAAAACCATTTAGCAATTTAAATTGTTTAAAGTTATTTAAAAACTAGCCTTTACGAATGTAGTAATTAATGGGTTTAAATTCTTACGCACAAATGTACCAGATCCGGACGTGTCTGCCCTCAGCGTTCGAGTGCGCAAACTAAGCGTGATCGGGGGCCGCGATCCGCGCCGCCCACCTCCCCGCGAGGCCCGCTCTTGCTCTGCGCAAGTACATTCGTTTCCCAACTGTATGTATGTATTGTTAAACTGTGGCAGCGCAGAGCAGATTTTGTAATGCATGAACGTACTAAGAGCTGCGTACGCTGCGGCGCGGCGCAGACACGTGCGACGCAGACATGCGTCTGCCCTGCTCTGCGCCTCGTTGTAGTGCCGGCACAGATTTCTGCGCGACGCGTGCATGTCAACATGTGTTTTTTACCGCTAATTCGAATTTTATTGCAATGATAGAACATTTAATTGAATTAGTGCTTTGAGAAGCTTGTTTGTATGATGCTAATTATACAGACTATTAAAAAAACGTTCGTCAACTCGACCGCGTCTATTCTTTGTACTAGTTAAAACTCGAATGTGTCTTCGAGCTGCGTCGCAGAATGCGGTCGTGGCCTATGTCTGCCTCGCCTGCCCTGTGCGGCAAAATCTGTACTGTGCTGCGCTGCGTCACCTGCGTCTCAGCATACGCTTAGCCTCAATATCGAAGCCAGGTCTTGACAGTTGCGCTGCAAAATCTCGCGAGCGCAGCTTTCGAGACCTGGCTACGAATTATTAAAATTAATTGAATTAAGTTGTAATTAATTGAATATTAGTAATTTCTTCATTTTGCCGGCTGTCGCTGAAAACCAGCGTTGTGGCTCTGTCTCGTACGTGAGTCACATCATTATGCTGAGCGATGGCCGTTTTGCGCGGATATGACGTATATTAATCCTAACAGTTTTTTTTTGTTTTGTTTATATTTTTATTTTATCTTTGTGCGTCATGTCAAATTTTTTTCTTTTCTTTCATTTTAACTAGGTAGGTACTGGATTAAATATCTTTAATGTAAAAAATTAAAACAAACATAGACTGTACATCTTTTAGACCTGATCTGCACCACGCTGTATACATTTTTGGGTTTTAATTGGAACGCGCCCCCTCTAAATATTAAATGTACGGTAAAAAGGGAGGGGTGTCTAAACTCGGGACGGCTTTGTTATGTTTAAGTTTCCTGTTGTTTGAATACTTAATTGAGATTCGTGGTAGGACACCGTTAATTAATTTTTGGAATCGGTACTGTTGCTTCTATAAATTATGACGTAAGATTGAGTGACGTTATCATAAGTAAAGATAATGGAACCGAAGACAATGAATTTTCAATTTGTAACATAAAGTTATGGTGGGTTCCTTTATCTTACCGATCGTCATTGGTTAAACTACGTAAATAACTTCTGTAATTCCTGAAGTATAGGCAAAAGTACACTTTGAACATTATAATGCCTTTACAGAACAGTTGCCCAACATACCCCTCATTCAGAACAATTCGATTAGTCAGTTGCCGAACTTCGTCTTTCGTGTCAGCACGAGCTATACAAAAATAGCTCATGCTGTGGTGAAAAGATTAGCCAGTCAGTAAGGTTGGTAGCGGGGCTGACTGCCCAGGGTGCGCCGGACGTACTGAAGTATCGTCAGTCGTGGAGGCTGTTTTCATGCACCCCAGTTGCCGAACGATTCGGTACTTAAGCTATCTCTTTTTCTTTCATTACCACAACACTCATGTTCATATCGTATATCATCATAATAATAGTAGTAGCAATACTACAAGTAGTAGTTTAGGTACTACTTTCCTTGTGAAAGAACTCGTCCGAGGAAATACTACCAGCATACCTATATCTGCCGCCAAGCAGTATTCCTGTTGTGCTGCATTGATTGGCTATGGGTGCCCGTGAAATTGCACATGAGATTTTCCAACTTTATCTCTAAAGCTGTGTATCCATTTGAGCAGCCTCTACTTGAGGCAGACTGAGGCTGCCCATCTAGAGGCAGTGGGTCGAGGCACGTTGCGGATTAAAGTGAGGCGATGCGATCCAGTTTAGAGCAAAAGAACAAAAGCGCGATGGCAACAGACGCGCGTAGAGTAGCTGCTGCTTTAATAGTTATTAACACTATTAAAAAAAGGAGAATACAACAACAAAAAAATACAAAAAGGAAACGGATAAATGAGTTATATCGCAATAGAGTTCAGCGTGGAAGTAGTATCGTTGTCGATCTCCATTGCCAGTTGCGACCTGAGGCACCACGTCCGTCTCCACTGAACGCACGGCTCAGACTGAGGCTCCTTTGAGCGCGCCAAAAAAATCGACAAAATATGGCTCGGCCCGCGGCAACGAATTGGCTCATGGCGCGGCGTGCCTCAGGTTGAGGCATCCCGTCTCCATTTGCGCTGCCTCGGGTCGAGGCAGCCGCTCGACTTGAGGCTACCACTAGTGGATATTTAGCTTTAGGTTAGCAACACATCAGCAATCTTCTTGGTTGTACGAGTCATCGTTCACTATTTTGACACAGTTAGCGTAAACAAAATGATTGATGTAATGCTAAACAGCTGACGCTTGCGACATAGGTACTGTTTATATTGTAATAATTTAGTGCAATTACATCACTCCGTGGTCGGTATCGGTTGACTTTTATATTTGACTGTTCCCTTGAACCCAACTTCGCTATCCCATCGATACTACGTACTTGACTTCTGATTACATTGAATGTGCACGAGACCATACGGCCGGTACATTTTGGTCCTTCGAGCCGAATATGAACCAGCGACTTATGGATCAAGTTACATGCACGTTTTACTTGTTGTTTTAGGTGTATATAGGCGGCGGTAATTACTTCCCATCAGGTGGGCTCCGCTTGTATGACAAAGCATTACATAAAAATAAAATTGTAAACTTGACTATATCGTTAACTGTTTCTACTGTCACTCCTCTTCAGACTCACAAAGAGTATTTTAATGTAGCGAGCACTTAAATACTAGACATGTACTCAACCAAGCTTTTATCTCGACGTGACGTATCAAAGGTGCTCGTTAGATCAAATTATGTTCAGCAGTTGTCAGAAAAAAAAGTCGGCAAAAGCGCTTCCTCGTTAACTAGTTTCATTCATCCATTCATTCGTTCGCGAACGAATGAGAATTCCAGCATCGTTATTCAAATTTTAGTTCAGGAAATGTTATGAATTTAGCTCACTCGATAGAGAATGAGTCGGACTTTTGAATTTTCAACGAAATACTTCAGACTTATTGATTTTGCTTTGTGTTATGGAATACGATTGGGATTGAACAAGAAGGTTGTGATTAAGGTGGAGATTTTTTTCAGTAGTGCTATAACAAGGGTTCTATGATGACTGGTTATTTCAATTTAAAGTGCCAATTATACTGGTCTGCTTTGGGTTCGTTCTCAATCCGTTTTTTTTTCAGAACTAGTAGAAGTAGTGTTTGTAGTTGTGATTGGTATCGCATAGTGAGTGAAATAGAGTGGTCACTGGATAAAGGAGGAAGGGAAGATAAATAATTAAATTCTCTACTTCAATTAGCGTAGAAAAATCTGCTCAGCGCAAACGAAATTGAACTTTAGCGTGAGGTGCGAGCGCTCATTCTACTGTTTGTTCGTTAACTGACTGCAAAGAGCAATATTGCGCTAGTCTTACCCGCCAGCTGCATCACCATTTTTCAATCATTTATGAGAGGCATAGAAATATTCACGAACACAAAAAAAAACATTTTTTTTTCATTTTTTTATATCCTTATTTAGTGGTACAGTCAGCAACAGAAGTCGTTGAACATAATTTATTTCCAATATTTTGTAATCATTATTATTTAGCATAAGTTACTGACTAAAGTAAATTATAAAACAACTTGTCATAATTGAATCACAAAAGTCGCTGAACTCGGTTAAACCATTAATTGCTGTACATTACTACCGACAAAATTGTATGATCTGTAATAAATACAAAAGTCGCTGAGCATAGCTAATTTCCTATATTTCCCGTTCGTTAAACCCGTTTGCTCCTAGCCACTATCTGGCGAAGCGCAGCGCACCGTATTTTTATAATCAAAACATTGCCGAATAAACATAGCTACTAGTTCTGAATATAAATTAAATATAATTTAAATACTATTAATAAGCAGCTGAATCAAGGGTTTGATTCAGAAAGCGGTACTTCTGGAGACGGCGCATTTTGTTAGGAAGTTCCTCTCTCTGGAGCCCCGCCGGTAGCTTGGACCCTATTTCCGATGCCGCGTGCCGATGGGCACTATTTTTTAGTACTATTTTTTTATATTTTTAAATGTGGATTGTTTTTATTTTTTATAACGTATGTATTTAAAAATATAATTTAATATGTATTTACTAAACGAATATTAATATATTTATTTATTTAATATAATTAAACACATTCAAGATACCAAAAACATCTATGCAACAAAACTTCAAATTGTTTTGAGCATCATAATCTCCAAATTTATCTGAGGAGTCACAATGTCAAATATTTATTTACAAACTAAAGGTCTATGGTAAGTAAACAAGCTAAACATTCAAAGGTAACTAAGCAACACGTTATTCAGAAAGTCAGAATGGCAACGTAAAATGAATTGTATTTGATTGTACTTAGAGTCATAAATTAAAAGTTCAAAAATAGATACAATGTGTACTATTGTGTCAATACAGCATTTTTTCTTTTTCTTCATATAGCTATATCCCTTTCATTTCGTGCGTGACGTCATTGACGTGTCTTTTGTGTATAATATAATCTGATCATAGAAGTAATAAGTACTTCTATATAAAGTCCTTGAATCTGATAGTCAAGTTATAGGAAAACATCGTAAGGAAATTGAAACGAGTATTTATTCCACGCGAAAGCCATTAAATTCGAAACAATCAGTTTGAATGAAACTGACATTTTAATTTGCTCCATTTTCTAGTATATCTTCGGGAATTGATTTCGTAATAAATGCCTACAAAATATCTCGGTTCATTTTAACCATGTTTCGGATTGATAACCGTGCTCAAAAAAGTAAAAAATCTGTTAAACGTCAATTTCATTACTCGGTTAAAAGATATCTGACGATGTCAAATCAGCCCGACTAAGCACGCACTGAGTTGCTATATGATTTTACGCAAGCGGTTTTCAAATGCTTCTTTTTCTATCGTGTCGGCACGAGCTATACAAGAATAGCTCATGCCGTGGTGAAAAGATTAGCCAGTCAGCAAGGATGGTAACGAGGCTGACTGCCCAGGGTGCGTCGGACGTACCGAAGTATCGTCACTCGTGGAGGCTCTTTTCATGCACCCCTTTTTTTTCAAATGCTAAAAGCGCCATACAGCTTATCTATGAACATGCACTGTAGCCTGATTTTAGTAGCCAGTTATCATCGAATCGCATCGAATATACAAGTCTTTAGCCAAAATCTAGCACAATACGTTTTAAAATCATTTTAAAAAGAACCGCTAGTGCGTGCGCTGGTATAGAAAGCCATACGTGTTACATTTTTAGTAGCTCACCGCCTGCCTTTAATTGCAATGCCTGCATTTTAATCTTAATAATGTCACAGGACACTGTACACCTTACAGCGATAACACACTGGCAAAAGGTCGAATCCATAATGCTACAGAGATACACTGGCAGTACGAACTAGCATATTATACGTGCGTTCGGTTTTGCCATGATGCATATCTTGTAAAATTTCACAGCCGCCATCTTGGATTTTGACGTTGACCTCATTTTCGTCATCAGCACCCCCCCGAAAACCACGGAAACGACACCAATGATGCTTATCTTGTAAAATTTCACAGCCGCCATCTTGGATTTTGACGTTGACGTCATTTACATTTGTATTTTACTGAATCCTGTGGTTTAGATTCGATCACTTAGCCATAGGTACAGCATGAAAAAAAAGGTTTTTTTTAAATCTGCCTTATTTTCATGCCAGGAAAATCTACACCAGTAGCAGATCATATGGTTTTAAGGAATTACACGAATTCGTTAACATCCTGTATATTTTAAAACAACTTAAATACATACGTTAAACTAATTTACCGGTTTACCAGAAGAGGTTAAAACTTTAAAATGGTCGCCCTGAAAAATTGCAATTTTAGATATGTCACATTTACGCCAGCCACGGAACTAACGTACGGTGCACCGTACACGGCGCCGTGTCGCCGCGCACAGCGACGTACGCGGCGCCGTGTCGCCGTCCACGGCGCCGTCGCCGTACACGGCACCGTGGACATGGGGCCACGGCCTAACATCACTAATTTGTAGGCTTTACTATAAAATAACAGCATATACCTTAAAAACGCCGTGGACGGTGACACGGCGCCGTACGCGGCGCGGCGGCGCCGTATACGACGCCGTGCTACGGCGCGGCGCCGCGCCGTTTCACGGCGGACGGCGCCGCACCGTGGACATGGGGCCACGGCCTAACATCACTAATTTGTAGGCTTTACTATAAAATAACAGCATATACCTTAAAAACGCCGTGGACGGCGACACGGCGCCGTACGCGGCGCGGCGGCGCCGTATACGACGCCGTGCTAAGGCGCGGCGCCGCGCCGTTTCACGGCGGACGGCGCCGCACCGTGGACATGGGGCCACGGCCTAACATCACTAATTTGTAGGCTTTACTATAAATTAACAGCATATACTTTAAAAACCACATGATCACAACTGTTTAATTGTGAAATAAATCGGAACGATGTTAGGTCAACCAATCACATTCGTTGACATAAGATTTGACAGCAAATTAAATTGATCAGCTTCGTAATTGCGCAAAAAAGGTAAATCTGTAGTACCTATCTTGTATTCAATTATGAGATTCAACAACTCATGCATTATCAAGTTAAAAAACTCGCGCATAACATGTTTAGCGACTTACGGTAAAATGATAGTAACCGACTTACGCTGTAATGATGTTTAGCACCTTACGGTAAAATGATAGTAAGCGACTTATGCTGTAATGATGTTTAGCGACTTATAACATATTAATGCTTAGCGTTTTTGAAACATTGAAATGATAACCTTATTCTGTACTCTATTCTGGTAAGTGATTTATGGTCCGTTTTAGTGTTTAGGTGTTTTGTAAATTAGTATCTGTTCATGGACTTTCGTTGCTGACTGTACCATAACTAAACCCTATTGCAAGAAAAAAAAATGATTTTTAATGTATGTAAATCACTTGCGGGGTCAATCTACACCAACAGTAGATCATGTGAATTACACGTTTCGTTTACACCCTGTATAGGCTCTGGGTTTCGGCCCGGGCACGTTCTCTGAACTCCTGCCCCATGTGCCCTTATGGTAAACACGGTGTACCGACCTCTATCACGCCACATGCGAACTACGCAACACTGTCGTGAGTGGTGTAGCAGAGTACAGCGATATTAGCGACAACTCTCAAAGATGACGTCAAAACAGATCCTACATCGCGATTACAAAACGCGACACGCAGATAGCAAATATAAGGTGTAACTTAAATAACGCACAACCTCTTCAGGGGTCACTGTACTCATCATTAGAACAACTTTTACTATCCTCCGGTTTCTGATTTGAAAATTCGAGATAAGCAATACTTAAGTCATTTGGGTACGGAGTTGTCAAAAAAATGCTTTAAAATTCGTCATTTTTTTAACAACTCCGTACTCAAGTGTTACTTAAGTACTGCTCATCCTAGAATTCTCAATTCAAAAACCGGAGGTATGGGACCAAACCAGAAGTCGCGAAAAAAAAACAGCTGTACCCTACATTTATGCTCGCATAACTCGTCAAAATGTAGGGAACAGCAGTTTTTTTCGCGATTTCAGGTTTGGTCCCATAATAAAAGTTGTTCATAATGATGAGTACAGTAATCCCTTAAGAGGTCGTGCGTTATTTATGTAACACCTTGTATACAACCGCCCAATAACTGTTGGGTAGTAGACAGTCAGGCATAAAACTCGCCTAGTTAGAGGCTTCTCCCTGTTCGTTGAAGGAACACCAAACCTCAACACCTCCACAACAGAACTGCATGTTTTCATACCTAAACTGCTGAGTGACAGAGGTCTGATACAACTCTTAATAAGAATAAAGGGCTTATTAGATTACCCAATTTTTAGGGTCCCTAGCTCTTATTCAATGCAGTATAATAACAGTTAAGACGCCCGGTTTCATCGGTCTTTGGTCGGGCCACTAAATAAACGCTTAAGGTTCCAACAAGCAATGGGGTATTTGACTGAAAAAATCTAATTAGTTCGTTAGTTGATTATCGAAAAATATTTGACCCATATTTTTTCTTTCGTTACGTAAACCAAAATTGACGAAGAAACGACACTTTTAAAATTGGCAAAACGTCACAAGCAAGTACAATTTTTACTTGCTTCTGACGTCACAAGCCCCCACTCTCTAGTTTTGATGCGTTTTATCTTTCCAAATATTCATAGATTTAACAAATGAAAAAAATAGTGTTCATTATTTTTCAAAACTCTAACTGGCGGAATAGTTAGATTTGAAATTTATTGATGTTGTCAACATGCCTATTAGTGTCCTATTTCAGGTCCGTTCAAAGCGACAAGCTTGTCACATATCACAAGCTAGCCACGGTCAATTCATAGAACAGGCTGTGTTTCTGACGACAGGTTTTGACACGTCGGCAATTTCTCACATAGTCAGCAGAAGCAATTTAAACATATCATGTCATAGAAAGCTAACAGAATCGTGTAGGAGTGAACCTATAATTACAGTTAGGGCGCTTTCAAGTTGAACGGTTGTTGTCGGACTGTAGCCGTGCCGCAGCGGTGCGGCTGTCGAGCAGCGAGCTGCAAACGGGCGGTTGTGTTTTTAACACAGATTTAGAGTAGTACATACAGTTAACGCGACGAGAGAGCAGTGTGACGCCCAACCTGCTGCCGTGCGTGCGCGGTACGGAAGATGAACTGCTCTCAGGCCGCGTCAACCGTATGAGAAAACACAACCGCCCGTTTGCAGCTCGACAGCCGCACCGCTGCGGCACGGCTACAGTCCGACAACAACCGTCTGATTTGAAAGCGCCCTTATAGTTAATATCTGTATGTCAGGTACTGCGGGCATGGCAAATATAGAAAACTAGAGGTCACTCGCGGCTTTGCCTGCGTGTTTGTCGTTTATCGCATATGCATGTATAATACATATAAACCTTCCTCTTGAATCATTCTGTCTATTGATGAAAACCGCATCAAAATCAGTTGCGTAGTTTAAAAGATCACTAGATTATATAGAGATAAAACCAACATGGATTTTCCACCACTGAGAGTACTTATATTTGAGTTAGTGGTTAGTAACATGAGCTAGGTCACAATATATTAATTTACACAAGAACAGAGAAATAAGGACAAGCTAGTCAGATAATAGAGGTGAGACTTCTTCGGCTGCTCGACACAGAAAGCGAGCTTCGTCTTTTTTCTTTTTTTTTCTTTTGGACTGCTGTCTATGTCCTAGGGGACCGTTTCTACGTAACCGGGCAGTTATTGGCGAGACCTGAAGGGTCTCCAGCCAATGGGGGGGAAGTAAAATACTTAACCTAAGCTAACTACTTGTACTACACTAACATCATGACTACCTGCAACAACAGCACTAAGGGCAACCCCTAGTGGGACTCGGACTTCGGCTTAGGGCGTTGCTGGCGGGGACTTAGTGGGGGGGAGACAGCTTGATGAGAGCTGAATTATCGGTGTGAGCGAGCTCCGTCGAATGACAACAGCTTTTATAACATCGGGTGCGTTGATCCATGACAACGACTACCCTTCTTTATCTTCTTAATGTTGGCCAGTGTTGTATTGTAACAAAAATGTATTAATATTCACGTGTGTTGCTGAAATATACACTCAAACTCAAAACTCATTTATTCAAATTAGACTAGAATTACTTAGTTCTTTTTGAACGTCAGATTAACAATAGACAGGCCCCCAAAAAATCCCTCCCTTCACCGCTTCCTAGTGTTTATGCTGTGAAGAAGAATCGGCGCAACAAACTCCCCAGCAACACAGATCTGTCTGTCAGGTGAATAAATTAATTGACTCTATACAAAGCAAATCATAATATTTATACAATAATTAGATTATGCATAAAAAGGAAAAGTAACAATTAAAAAAGTATATAAATCAATTCTGTATGAATTGAGCTAAATCAAAATCGTATCTAAATAATATAAATACATACATGCATAAACCTACACATAAAAACTAATGGTTTCCAGGGAAGCCACATGTGCAGAAAAGAACTAGCGCCACACGTCCCTATCGTCAACATAAAGTCCCCGTCGCGAGAAGCTATAAATTTTGTAAACACAAATTCAGGGGTTCGCAACCTTTGGAACAAATAAAAAAAAACAGTTTTGTAATGATTTTTATTTTTATATAATGGTTTTTATTTTATTTATAATTATAATAATAAATAATAATCTACGAAAACAACACAAACAAACTGAAACGCATTCAAAACTCAAATGACAGCATTGACAGCGTCAGTGTGAACTTACTTCAAAATGGCGGGCCAAATGTTGACGTTTCATGAGTCAGACACGTTCCGGTACCACAAAACATTAGACGATAGCGCTTTATATCGCTAAAATATAACCCGACTAAGTGAAATTGCTCGTTAGTTTCGTATTACACGTATGTAACTTTGAGTTGGTTGAATTTGGGATTATTTGTTGTTGATTGAATTGTCGCTACGTAACTTTGTAGAAGTTCTTTATTTACAAAATTTATAGCTTCTCGTGACGGGGACTTTAGTCGTTTATCATATAGTATGCCTTTTTAATAAGAACTGATTTAACGTAAGATTTAAAGGAGATGTTTGATTTTGGGCCACCACTATGTACAGTATATAGAAAAATAGGAAAAAAATAGGGGATTACCATAAAAATACAAATAAATGAATTTGAAGAAGAGTACAATTGTACTGGAATTATTATTTGGGGACGTTTTTTAATATGTTAACCCTATTTTTCTGGTAGCCATGACAGTTGTGTATGGCATTAACATAAATTTGACAACTTTGACAGTCCTAGGTTTAGTGATGTGTGTGTGACGCAATCGAGTACAATACCTGTCGTCCTATTTCATTATAATTATAACGAAATCCAAGTATTTTCGTCTATAAACAACGTAGATGTATTACTATGTAAGTACACAAGAAATAAACACTATGGGGTCAATGACATGCAACAGTTGTCAAAATGACATTTCACATAATTTCGATCCACCATATTTTTATGTGTTGTGTTGCTCTCCTTGACGAAGTTAACTTGAATGTACAATTAAACAAAGTAAAATTATAGAAAATTAACATTAAAAATGGTTACTTTATTGTATAGCTATATTTCCTTATAGTGTACATGGTGCTGGCCCAGGCTCCATACATTTCTGAAACATCTCCTTTGCCATCTAAAAATCACTAAAATCACTGTCGTGTACAATGTAGCCACACGTGAAACACATTTCAATAGCTTTTGTGTCGCAGTTCGCTGCTAAGCCTAACGTGCTTGTCTTCAGACTATAAATCTTCATAAAATTATGGCTTAAAGCTTAAACCAATGTTACGCAGACTTAGTTTAAACCAGATATTATCTGTGCCCATATAATACGGCTCTGCCATGTTGCTAATTCCCTTATTGTTCAGTATTTCGGCTTCGAACCGAGCTTATTACGCGGTTTCGTAACCCACACTAATTAAACCGACATAATTTGTTGAAACATAACGAACGCTATACATTGACGAGTACGTTCATTAAAGCGATGTTCCTAGTTATTTTGTAGAGGCCGTGTAGCGTGTATTACTAGAAATTGTCGTGTTATGTGAGTTGGTTTGGATTATATAAGGGGTGCGTTATTTCGCTTTTATTACGTTGATAGGTGAAATGGGTTTTGTGAATTAACTAACCTCGTTCACGTTCTTGGAAAATATGAAAGAATAAAAGCTTTTAAAATTAAGCGAATGTAGAATATAATACATTCTGTTTAATTGTGGAATGAATAATAAAAGGCAATATATCAAGTATTCTCCAGTTTTTTCTGAAAATGTGGTTTATATACTACAAGGAATATATAAAAAGATTAAGAGTCATACGTCACTACGACGTACTATCTTTGGATTTATTTCTTGGTTTACATGGTTATATATATAGCTTGTCAACTTTCCTGTGCAAGATATAAAAGTCAAATGAGATTTATACGTCTCGAAAGCGTGCAAGCGAGCGGTAACCTATATACATACTTACTATTATAGGTGTATAAAATCCAATAGATCGTAGTGCATGATATGTTTTCGGATGCATGTCTCCTTATGCAACGATGTGATAGTGATACATACAGATCCAGCCATCAGCCATTTTAAAATTGAAAGGAATAACTACAGTCAACAAAAGAGACAAGTATGCAGTAGGCTAATTCACGTAATTTTATGACACATCGATCAAGTTGCATTGACGCTGCAGTTATGTTCACGCGAGCATATCTGACAGCGAACGCGGTTACGAGAATACGAAAAGCGTTATTTTGATCGAATAAATTGCAACAACACTACAAACGAACTTCTTTAGTTTGGTGAATTAGCTTAAAGGCTTTGTGAATTACAATCGTATTTTAACAGAGTTATACGTTTGTCTGAGGAAGTTTTACGTTTAAAAAGTCATACGCACACAATTAGAATGAAAATTGCCTGCGCAGTGCATTGATACCCGTTGATAGTCTGTATACCTAACTCTTTTGTTGACTGTACTAGTTATTACTCAGCCAATCTTTAAGCTATATCTACGTTCCATTTTTAACCGACTTCAAAAAGGAGGAGGTTCTCAATTCGGTTGTATTTTTAACCGACTTTTTTTATTTTTTTTATTTTTTATGTGTGTTACCTCATATCTCCGTCATTTATGAACCGATTTGAAAAATTCTTTTTTTGTTCGAAAGGGTATACTTCCCGATTGGTCCCATTTAAATTTTGTTATGATCAGACCATGAACTTCAGAGATATGGAACGGAACTCCTCATCGGATCAAAGCAAAATTCTCAAATTACTAATATTGCTTTGTTTATATTTGCTGTTGGGAACTGACTACTTGAAAAGAGGAGGGGGTGCGTGTCCTCCCCTCCCCCCCTTTGGAATGTTTTCATTATATCGTGTAAGGTATCATTGGAAAGGACTTTTTATGCCCGACTACGTCAAAGCCAAAAAGAAGGGTTATGAAGGAGGGGGTTAAAATTATGACACTAAAACGTATTTAATAAAAAATAAACTTAAAAAAAAAGTAAAAACCGACTTCAAAGAAATACTAAAAGGAGTAAAATAATTACCATAATATAAAATTAACAGTTTCAGAAGTCGGTGCAACTCTACACTGAAGCAAATAGAAGCCACCGACTTCTGAAACTGTTAATTTTATATTATGGTAATTATTTTACTCCTTTTAGTATTTCTTTGAAGTCGGTTTTTACTTTTTTTTAAAGTTTATTTTGTAGTGATGCCGACGGCTAGATTGTCTGCTGGCGGCAGTAAGAAAGAACAAGTTTGCCGCGAGCCTGGCGCACGCGACTCTCTTACAAAATCGATGCACGCCTCAAGAAACTAGTCTTGAAGTCGGAACAAAAAACAGCGGAACACAGAAACGAACCGAAGCGCAAAGTCTTACATAGCCGTGGTTAATTAAAACTAGAATACGCTGTATTCAACTTGGCTCATTCTACTTGAGGAACTTACACTACCGGCCTGCATTCAATAATAGACTTTATGCTGCCACTAATAAGGTTAGGTTAACAGCATTGACAAGTTTGTTGCTATTGTTGTTGGTGTCAAGCTAATTTAAACTTTATGTCGAGGTGCTAAAGGTGTTACGGATGGCACAATAGGTAAAAGTTGGCAACTTTATTTGTCGTATAGAGCGTCCGTTCCGTTCCACGGCGTCCGTACGGAACAGAGCGAAAAGTTAAAATTGAAAAACGAAACACGCCGAGATTTTTTCAGCTTGAAGTTCTGCGAACGTATTTGTTGAAGTTCTGATAAAATATTCTTCAAATCCTTTTGTAGGAATACGGCGAAGATATGGCATAATTTGGTTTGTCAGACCAAGTTTCAGACGGACCGGGTCTTATCTATTTTATCTGCCGTTGGTCTTAGAGTTTTAGAAGTTAATACCAAGTTTTGTATTATAAAAAACTTTTCCAGAAAGTAGATTTCTAGTACGCTGAAAAAAGTTGGTCAGAAGATAGGATATTCATTCAAATGAAATTGTACGGACTTGACAACTCTTGGCTTACTTCTAATAAGTTTGATCACGTGTTCCAACCGAAACACTGAATGTACCAATAGTAGTTTGAATACTTATAATTTTACCGAATAGTTAGAACTTATTAGACCTCATTTTAGTCGCTGTTTGCCTCCTGTATTTCCCGAAAGGTTGGGCTATGGTGTATTTACTCTCATTTCGTCGTTGTTTAAGTCCCATGTAATAGGGGGCGAGCCTATTGCCATAACCGGGCACAATCCAGACTCCGGGCTGCTACTGAGAAATTCAACACGGAAAAACTCAATAACACTTTGCCTGATCTGGGGATCGAACCCAGGACTTCATGCTCAGCAGTTGCGTCTGCCAACACTAGACCAACGAGCAGTTACCAAAGTAGAAGTACCAAATGTCTATAACTATTCTATCGACACACTATACATTGAAGCGTTCGTAAATTAACACACTAGAGTGCTTGGGGTGCCTTTCCATCAGAGATGTGCTACGCAGCTATGCTGCGAGAATGTAAAAGCTAACCTACGAAACTATGTGACCGTTTCCACTGATGCTAAGCTATGTAGCGGAGCGAGTAAGATGTGTTATGAAAATGCGCCGCCGCAAGGTAGCTGTGCGAGGAAGATGCGCAGCTCGAGTTATGCGACGTATCGACAATAGGGAAGGCACGGGGAGCGGCAGCGCGGTGCTCTGCACATAGCTACACCACTGGCGACCATCCATAGCACTTATCCATAGCTCGCATCCATAGCATGCATCCACAACACGCTTCCTTCCACATAAAAAACATAGCTTAGTTGAATCAGTTTCCACCCATGTTATGCTATGTGGACCAATGAATTTGATTGGTGGATATCAAACGCATCCATAGCACATCTCTGGTGGAAATTTTAATAGTCATGATTTTAGTGTAGCTTAGGTTAAGTATTTTACTTCCCCTCCATTGACTGGAGATCCTTCAGGTCACGGGAATAACTGCCCGGTTACGTGGAAATAAACCGCAAGGACCATCTACAAGAAGCCAAATAGAAAAAAAAAGTTCCTAATAGTAACATGATGTACTTACAATCAGTAACGGTGATCTTCGCTCTGAATCCTGCATAGTGACGCGAGTGATCTGCTCTGAATCGTAGCCGCAGTACATTCCCGCGGGATTGGTATCGCAGCAGTTTGAGTTTCCCGCTCCAGTCGCCGCACAGTCGACGTGCGCGAGTCGCGTGCGCATCGCGCATCCAACCCGCGCTGATCGCGTCCGATTCTGGTAGCTGGGTTTCTGTTTCTTCCCATATCTAGTAGAAGGATAAAATATTTGTTTTAGAACGGTCTAGAAGTACTTTTTTCTGACTGCGTTTTGAAATGAGCCACCATGATAACTATTATAGTACATCGTACTATTAATAGGTACTAATACTAGTAGTATAACTAATACCTTCGTAGTTTAGTATTATAGTTCATCCGTGATCATGGCGCTTGTAACGGTGCCGAAATATCGGAAACTCACATCAAATAATAAACACGGTAAATATCCCGTTCTAAGTTCTAATGATTGTGTTAGTGACCACGTCAGTTTAAAAACTTATATTATAGTACAGTCAACCAAAGAGATAAGGGGTCCAATTCTCCTAAAAGAAATCTTGATTAATCGCAACCGAACCAAGGCCGAACCGTTCATTCAGACAGTTTTCGTTTTCAAAAGCTGTCAAATTGTTTGACACAAAAAACAAATCCGTTTCGACAGTTTTCGTAAACAAAAACTGACTGACGTTTGTGGTTCTTTTGCGTTTGGCAACAATTTTGTTAGTCGAATTTATTTATTTATTCATGAAACAATTTGCATTGTGTTTGAATGATGTAGTACATTAATTATTACAGCTAAAAAATATTGGTTCAAAGTATACAGACAACTAATTACAATCGTAGTTTAAAAGAGTTTTTCTTGTGTTGAGTGGCTAAGTTTCTGCCATCGCTTGTCTGAGCGAGTCTTGCGTATAAAAAGTTAATACGCACACAATTACAATGACAATTGCCTGCGTAATGTATCGATATACGTTGTTTGCGCTGCCTATATACCAAACTCTTTTGTTGATTGTACATTGAAATAGCTTCAATGACATGTCTATGTGTGGAAGTTCAGTATAGAGGACCAGTCCCTTTATTCAGAACCATTTGATTAATCAGTTGTTGAACTATCTCTTTTCTTGTCGTTACGAGAATCGTAGATGGATGGAGGGTGTTCGGTTCTGCCTAACCTTTTTTCCTTTCCTAGGAGATAACAAACCGAATCAGTCGATATCTGCTTATCCTACATTACATACATTCCTTCCGTCTGTACGTTTTTATCTATTTTATTTATGATTAATTTTATTAATCTGCACTGCGGTGCGAGCACGGATCTTTTATCGAGAAATTTATCTATTCTAAACGTCAAATTTGACATAAGATATACATAAAACGACAACTGCTGTCTTTTTATCTATATCTTATGTCAAATTTGACGTTTAGGATCGATAAATTTCTCGAATCGACTCGATAAAAGATCCCTGCTTGCACGGCAGGGCAGATGCGATATATTTTAGCATTAGCGACCGGCGATTTTGCAGCTGCATCGCGATTTGCTATCGTCACCCTCTTCGTTCGATCGCGGTATCAAAACCGCACATTTTAGCAATTGCATCGAGCTCTGAGCCATGTTCCGAAGAGCCTTAATTAATTGCTGCGAAGGGCGTTCGGAAGCACTTTTCAAAATTTGAACCATCGTCACTTATCTACTTTTAACGTTGGCTGTACACCTACCTCCGTGTCGGAGCTGAATGCCTCATGGTGTTCGGGCAGCTGCCACTCCTGGGCGTGGTCGCTGCTGTTGTCCACGCCCACCTCCGTGATCTCCAGGTAGTCGTAACTGCAGCTGCAAATAAAGGTTCCATTTAATATATGATCACCAGAACAGATCAATGATTATGACTAAACCTATCTCTATAAGAGACTCAACACATTTATTAGAATTCATTTGAATTGATACGAAATGGGATTTTTGTATGAGCTTGAGTAGGTATGTATGCTTTTATCTATTCGCATCGATTTAGCTTTCGTGTGCTAGAATACGTTTTCGAATACACGAACGAAATCTTTCACAGGTAATGCAAATAAGTGCGTTTCAAACCATCCAACATTTTGTTTTTTATTTCTTTCTTTTTCGTGTTTGATCCTAGTCGTATCTGGTAAGACTGATGTTTAAAAGAATAAATAAATGAATAACTAACCGTAGACCGGGTCTAAGATGGAGCACACGAATACATCAACAAGTCACAAAGATATAGAATCTCTCGAGGGATTCCCCTATACCCTTCTGTCTCTTACATACATACGTCGGAACACAGTAAACTGCTTGGCGCACTTTAAAATGAGGGTGGGCTAGCCAGGCGGACCGTATAGATCCTTCTAATAAGCAAACATTTATACAGATAAATGGGATTACTCTCTAAGTCTGTTCTATCTTCCAATCTTCCATTTGTCTATTGTCAGTTTGACTACATCTCGAAGTACTTATTTTCTCATTTTCTTCTTCATTGTGACTAGATTTCTGTCTAGTCTATTATCGTGAACGTCAACTTAAAGTTAGGTGGGAAAATAACATTAGAAAATTGCAGGGAAAATTGAATGAAACCAACTTGACGCAGAGACGGTTGGCGTAAACGATAAGAGGTAGATTCAGAAGGTAGTAATTCCATCGTGAGACACATTCATATTTATGATTATTTACGGTTTACTCGCGTGCATTTTTTCGGGATTGCCCGACTAGAGTGCGACACAGTTAGCGCGGCATGCACCGGTACTATTTCATTTAACAACCCGGACACGACAAGTGACGAAGACGCACGAGCAATACCGACACAGAGCTACGCGGCGCGGTGCAGCGCCAGTTCGTCTCGCGACCTCGCCGCGTGTTCAGCTCATGATTAAGGGCTCCGTTTGGGTCCGAAACTAGTCGGGCAATCCCGAAAAATGCACGTGAGTAAACCGTAAATAATCATAAATAGTAATTCCAAACTGGATGATGCATAATCGTAAAGTATCCGTCCATTGTGCCGTGTGGGGCCGGACGTAAAGAATAGCACTACCCCATCTCTTACCGTGGGTGTCGTAAAAGGCGACTAAGGGATTCGCTAGAGGATGGGCAGCAGCGTTCTCTGTCTATTTTAACAACCATACTGCGATCGCCAACCCGCCTGCCAAACGTGGCGATTATGGCAAAACCCCCCCAACATAGCATAAAGAGAAAACGGCCCCTAGTCCCCGGCCGCTCTGCTAGCCCTGGTTTTGGGGGAGGCCTATGTCCAGCAGTGGACGTCTTTTGGCTGAATGATGATGATGACAAGTCCATTCCTTTGTGCTGGACACGGGGCTCTTCTCATGAATGATGAAGGGTGGGTTTAGGTCTTAGTTCATCACGTTACTTGGTGCGGGTTGGTGAACTAAACATACTATCGAGAACTTTTTAGAGCCCTCTCAGATGTGCAGGTTTCCTCACGATGTTTTCCTTTACCGTTAACGCAAGTGATAAGCAAAGTCATATTCGCACATGAATTCAAAAAGTCTGAAGTTTGGGCCGGGTTCTAACTCAGACTCTCCTACTTAGAAGGCAAGGGTTCAATCGCTAGATTATCACTGCTTGGATGATGATGATGATAATGTAACTTGAAAAATATACCAATTTTAGAACATAAATTATTTACCTATCTCAAAATTTCTCAATTTCGTGACTAAGCTTGAAGCCACACTACTCCGTTGCGTTGTGTTGCGACGTCGCAGCAGCTATAGATTGGTTCAAATCTAGCGCTGCGACGTCGCAACGCAACGCAACAGAGTACTGTGGCTTCACTCTAACATATTCCTAACATATACTTATAACTTTTAGAGTAAAGGAGAATAGGCAAATTTCATATAACTAAAACCCAGAACCAACAGAAACGACTCGTATTGGTATTTGTCACACTTAGCGCTGGTTCCTATGCTGTACCGAGAGTTATTTGTTAAAATTAAGACTCATCATCATCTGCCTAGCCTTTTCCCAACTATGTTGGGGTCGGCTTCCAGTCGAACCGGATGCAGCTGAATATCAGTATTTTACATGGAGCGACTGCCTATCAGACCTCCACAACCCAGTAACTGGGTAATACGATACTCTTGGTAAGACTGGTTGTCAGACTTTCTGGCTTCTGACCAACAGTAACGACTGTCAAAGATCTACAAATGACAGCCGGGACCAACGGCTTTACGTGCTTTCCGAGGCACGGAGGAAACTTGCTATGGTAAATGGTCACCCATCCACAGACCAACCTCGGCAAGCGTGGCCTAACCCGGAAGATCGGTCTATGCGGCTGTAATTATTTAGCTACGAGCTCCTCGTCGTTAAAATTAAGACTATTGTATCTTTACCAATAATAAAGCAAAGACGCTTTCCGTAGTAGTCGCTTTCCACGCGTAAGTAGTTACAGCACAAAAGTTTAGTTTACGAGTCTTTTTATATGCCAAGTTTGGCAATAAAAAATGCTACTATTGGTAAGTAAAACGATTCGTTTTTGGTCAAATGAACCGGGCATTAATGTCTTAAATAAATCCTGCATATCTTTTTTTTCTAGGGGCCGGGATGACCCAGTAAAATGAGGTCAAAGTTTGAAAAATAGTCTGTTCGTGTAGTCGGAGTAGTACAGAATTAAATGAGTATTTATTATACTAATAATTCTACCGCAGGTTACGGCTGGGTATAGGTATCTACTATAAATTGTCACCACACCAGCAGTGCGAGCACGGATATTTTTATCGAGTCGATTCGAAAAATGTATCTATTCTAAACGTCAAATTTGACTTAGGATATAGATAAAACAACAGCAGTTGTCGTTTTATCTATATCCTGACATAAGATGACATAAGGTATAGATAAAACGACAGCAGTTGTCGTTTTATCTATATAGATAAATTTCTCGAATCGAGTCGATAAAAAATCCGTGCTCGCACCGCAGGTGCTTGCTCAGGAAATGGATTAAAACATTATCAAAGTTCTAAAGGTGGTCCAATCAAAACTGATATCCAATTCGTTTCTGTTGGTTCTGCTTTTATTGTTTGCTTCTTTTTTAAGAGCTCGAAAAATCAATAAACGTAGGTTTCATTCGATTTGAAAGCGTGGCCTTAATAAGAAAAATTACTTCGTTCAATAGAAGCTAGTTACTTCAATACTGGAAATTAACTGAGATTTTATCTAATTATGACATTGGAAAATATTTCTCCGATAGAAACTTGGTGAAAGACCGTTGCTTTCACAAAATGTTACATCGAAAATATACGTGGCATGTAGCTCTGAAGTTCTGGGGGCATGGAAGTGCCCCTGCCAAGTCGAGCAAGCAGGCGGCGTAT
Source organism: Amphipyra tragopoginis (assembly GCA_905220435.1). Lineage (NCBI taxonomy): Eukaryota > Metazoa > Arthropoda > Insecta > Lepidoptera > Noctuidae > Amphipyra > Amphipyra tragopoginis. The sequence goes on along the minus strand of HG992008.1, from coordinate 24,423,249 downwards.
ACTCTTTTCTTGAAGCATTAAAAGTTTCTATGAACAGTTCGTAGAAAGTAGCGTTGGTAGAATATACAGTCTGCTGCACTAATTGGTTACAATAAGGTTCAAGATGTCATATCTTTGCGAGCGACCGAGCGACCTTATGAGAGAGTAATGTGCAAGCAATTATAGACCTTAGGGTGGTAAACATTTCAAGTCCGCGACCGTACATTAAGGTGAAACTACTTATAATTATAACCTTTAAGTACAGCAGAGTAACTATACTCTGTGCAACGAAAGATGAGTCCTGATGTAGCGGTCATTTCGTAAATTGTAGCCTCAAGGCGACTGCTACCGAAAAACGTAAACGACATCATCAAAAACCGTAAAATAGCTAGCATTTTCCATGTATGTTTTTTTTTTAAATATTTGTTATTCTTTGTTGGGGTAACGTTTTGTAGAAAACCCCCAGGGCTCACCTTATGTTTTTTTTTTTTTTTTATTCTCCTTTATTTTTAAGGGATTTTTGTACACATTATGTGACGATGTCAATCCCATCATACTTTTACAAAATATCACCAACTTAAAAACTTAAACTTATCATTTAACACAAAAATGTATGAACTTAATATAATTTTCTATCTAATAAAAAGGTTTATAAAATTTGCGCAGCTTTAGTCGTAGGCTTTGCTAAAAGGCTATGAAATATTCCAACATCCATTGACGACAATTTCTTGGAATCGAGAAGTTCCTTTCGTTTATTTGTATATGGGACACATTCCACCACCTTATGTTAAGGGTATAATCGTTAAGGAAAGGTATATTTTTTAAGAAAATACTAGGTATTTTATTTTCTTACATTTATTAAACTTGAACTAATCAATTGTTCGAAATGATACACATCGTTTTCAATACATTGCCTGACTCGACGTCTCATTATTAGGTTCAAGTTTGTCTTTAGCTTTTTAAAGTTCCCTTAAAACCTGGCAGATTTCAAAATAATGCCTTAAAAACGTGCCTACATTGTCTGTTTCAAGCAATGCGAATAGATAATTTGAAAATCTCGAACACTTTTCTTCTAAAACATTTAATTGCATAAATATTTTTATTTGGAAATGTTTAAAGTATAATTTAAATGTTGTGTTCTCCTTAGCCTTATCCCAAATACGTTAGGGTCGGCTTCCAGTTCAACCAGATGTAGTTGAATACTAATATACCTACATGTGTGCTTGTTCGTTGTTATAATTATTTTTAAACTGTACAATTTATATATTTATCTTATTTTATTTAATTAAGCATACACACGTTACAGCATAAAGCTGACTTACATCTGTCACCTCACACTTCAGGTCCAGTTGAAAACTAGCGTCAGGTACTCGTAGTTGTCTGGCATTTTTGCTGAACTGGGCCTTTTTGGCGCAGCCGTGAGGCACACTCTCCTGCTTTTTTTTTCTGATTTATTTTATATTGTGTGCCTTTTTAGTCTGTGCTAAATAAATGTATTTTCGTTCTTTCTTTCTTTCAATACCAGTACTTTACACGGAGCGACTGCTATCAGACTTCCGCAACCCAGTTACTAGGCAATGCCGATATCCATATGGTTAAACCGGTAATCAGACTTTCGGGCTTCTAACTACCCGTAACGACTGTCATAGGTATGACACATATTATGTAATTTATATGGTATGTTAATGAATAATTGGATACATTCAAATTACAAACGAGAATTCCGCTACGAACCACGAAACAATATTGCGTTAATCCCGAGATAAGCTGTCGTTAGACAAATGACAGACACGGATATCCTTTCAGGCAGCCATAAATGTTAAATTTTACCCATAACTCATGTATTATGAGAGCCTAATGGCGGCAGTCACAGACGGCTGCCCGATAATAGGCACTTACGTAATTTTAGTTACGTAAATGTTGTTACGATGAAAATATCAATTAGTAGGCTTTTACGAGAAACTGAAGGAAGGTCAATGAAGTACGGAATTTTGTTTTAGTAATGAATAGCTTCTGTGGGTGGATTTATGTAATGGTTTTGGTTCTTGTTCTGTGAAAGTTAGGGTTAGCGAAGCATTAGGGGAATAGCGATTAGGTACTTGGTTCTTGATTGATTGTACGCATGGCTATACCACAGTAGACATATAAGCTAAAGCAGTACCTCAGCTTACTATAATCACCTGAAATGTCACACTCACACAGACACGCGCCTTATACTGAGTATAGGTAATGAAGTCTTTGTATGTGACTGTATTCCGATAATACCTTCTAAGTCTTGTTGCAGTGCGTGTCTGTGTGAGTGTGTCAAATCGGACGATTGTAGGTAGTTGAAATACTGCTTTAGCTTATGAATACAAGGTGTAACATAAATAACGCACAACCTTTTAAGAGGTCACTGTACTCATAATTATGAACAACTTTTACTACGGGATAAAATCAGAAATCGCGAAAAAAAAATCAGCTGTTCCCTACATTTTGACGAGTTATGCGAACATAAATGTAGGGAACAGCAGATTTTTTTTTCGCGATTTCAGCTTTTACCCATAGTAAAAGTTGTTCATAATGATGAGCACAGTGACCTCTTAAGAGGTTGTGCGTTATTTAAGTTACACCTAATATACAAAAAAAAACAGTATAATATAATTCTAATTGCTAATTGAGGATGATAAAAATAATAATGCCTAAAATAATTCTGGATGCAGAAGCAGATTCGCTCGCAGAGAACGTGCGTGAGCGAAATGCAAATAACGGAAACAACAGAAGCGCAGCCATTTTCCAATCCGATTATTTATGTTATTGGGTTGTACGAATCGTAATTTATGTCAATACAGCAGTGCGAGCACGGTTCTGCTTATCGAGTCGAGTCGAGAAATTTATCAATTCTAAACGTCAAATTTGACATAAGATATAGATATAACGACAAGAGCTGTCGTTTTATCCATATCTTATGTCAAGTTTGACGTTTATAATTGATAAATTTCTCGAATTGACTCGATAAGATCTCGAGTCGATAAAAATTTAAACATACCGAATCTTATCGAGGGTCGGTAGCACGGAACTTGCTTCGGGAACTTTATAGAGCCTTGTCGACGGCTATGTTTTCTCGACAGCTTATCAACTTTACAAATAGCAACACCAGAAATATGCAGATACACAAATACTATCACTAAAATATTTACAATACTATTAAATAATCTAAGCAATTAGAAAATAACCACAGAATAATAAAAAAAAATACTCCGCTGTGGATCCTTTCCACGTCCCGACGCGCTCTGCTTTCAACATTAACAAGATGATTTCTCCAAAATCCATTTTTTTTGCTTCAAAAAGTCTTTATCGACCAACTTTTTAAAGACGACAACAATTCGAGATAATTCGAGAAATTTACCAATAAGAACTGTCAAAAGTCGATATAATCGTTAAATCTTATCGAGTATGTCGACTTCATATCGAGGCGTCGGTAAATTACATTGATGAAAGAAAAATAAGAGGATATCAGATGTGGTCACATGATCTGAAGCCAAGTTTTCCTCTTATGGCGTCGACTCCGCCCTCACCAATGAATTACATCTTCTGATGCAACACTTTGTCAGGTTAGGTTTTGTTCACTTATCCTTTATAATACAACAAAAATACCTAAACACCCAAAGTTCACAGTAAAACTGTAAATAAACTTCGAACAAAGCTTGAATGACAGACGAAAGAGTAGGTCTCTAAAATGGCGTCATGTCAAAAATATCCTTCAAGGCGGAGCTTGGTGACGTTGAAAAATATAATAGAAAATTAAAATCTATGACATATAGTGTACACACTTTTTACATTTGTAAATTACGTGTAAGAACAAGACAGATTATATTTTTTAACGCGGTACATATTGGCATAGTATTAAAAAAAAAACATCAATTTAGGGCTTATCCTCTTATGTTTCTTAAATCAATGGTAAATTGCGGTCCGTGCTACCTTTGTCGTTTTATCAATATCTTATGTCAAATTTGAAGTTTAGAGTGGATAACTTAACGTCTCGATAAAATTCGATAAAAAGAAACGTGCTCGCACTGCTGAACAGCGACTTACAAATGTAGGTATACAACTTCCGAGTTTCTCCATAAGTGATACTATTATCTCGTCTTGGCAAGAGATAATGCGACAAGATTATGTCGTGCTGCGTACGTTAGGTCTGCTAAACGGACGCTGAATAATTCCAAGCAAGTTCGACAGTAGCACACGCTTTTGAAACCCTGTTTAAGACTTCTTTTTACCCTAGGGCTTATTGACCTAATACTAGAGAGTAAACGTGCTTTGTATTTAAAAACTTAAGGTACGTGGACAACGAATTAATAAATAGTTCTACGTACAGAAACCTCGTGCGTCTAATATCTAGAAAAATGTTCTCGGCGCATTCGAAATTGAGCTTTACACTTAGGTGAGAGAGTTCCCATTCCGCTGTGCGTTCGCGCTCTTATTACATTTCGGTTCGGTCATACACGTTCCACTTCGGAGTTGCATTGCAGCGGCGCGTAGGCATGTTTTCATACCTAAACCGTAGACTGATACAGGCCCGCGTTGACCACTTTTCCACAATATCAACAGTACCTACGTATATTTACTGTCATTACAAACAAGCCTTTGTGAACGCATCGCACATAACATCGACCAACTGAAAGTTATAATATTGAAACTATTGAATAGTTAAATTTCATTTGTGGTTTACCACAAATAAATATGGACACTGAAATTATTTTGCAACATCAACAATGAAACGAATTGACATTATTGTGTTACAATTTTAGTAATTCGATATTGAAAGCTAAACTAAATAGGTTATTTAGTTAGGTCGTGGACACATGTCTCGGTGCGGCACCGGTCACCGTGTAACTGCACGGTGCCGTGTACGGTGCACCGCACGTTAGTTTATGTTTCGTTGTTGCTTGTTGGCCTAGTAGAAGCACGTCCCGACCCATACCCATCCCCTTCAACCAACTACGCAGGTTGCTCCAGGAGTTTACCCACACATGGGCACAGAACTGGTGGATTTCAGCCCTAGGCTGCAGGCAGTCCAAGGAGGCCATGCCACTCATGGATGGCAGACTGACAAGGCGCCTTCTGCGCCTGGACAGGAGCAGCCTGCGAATGGTGACTGGAACGATAACCGGACACTGCTCACTAAACAAACACTTCCACACGATAGGCATAACGGACAGCCCTCTGTGCAGAGTATGTATGGGGCCCGAAGAAATGGTCGCACACGTGCTCCTGGATTGCACAGGGGTCACCCGAATACGAGAAACAACCCTTGGTGCACCGAAATCACTCGCAAATGTTTTGAGCGAACTGAGAGCCCTAATCTGCTTCTGGAAGGAGGTGGGCAGGTTGGAATGATGGCCGCCATGGCCCACGTACAATGGTCCACATAAAGGACTAAGTGCGGAAACCACATCTCCTAACATAGAACATAGCACGTCCCGTTCTTTGGGACAAGACAAACGAGGATAATAAAGATAAAATTTGAACATCTGCACTGCGTCGGCACACAGCAGCAACCATTGCAGTTTTTGTCTTGACATGGACCGCGAAAGATTTTTTATTCTGGTTCTGTTGCTAAGACGACGAATGTAGATAAAACAGAATCAAAGAAAATATTGGGTGAATCCATACCTTTCTTTAATAAACGATTATGGAGGTCATTTTAAGAGGAAATATGAAGCGCTGAAAAGTGATGACAAATTTTACGAATATTTTAGAATGTCCATATTAAGTTTTGAAGAACTACTACTAAGTTTTGAAGAGTACCGTACACGGCACCGTGCTGCGGCACGACGCCGCGCCGTCTCCCGATAGCGGCACCGCGCCGTCTCCCGGTAGCGGCACCGCGCCGTTACATGGTGGCCGGTGCCGTTTCCTTATTGACTACGGAACCCTAATGATACATAAAAAAACGTTATTTTCATCTTTTTATTGTTTATTAAAAAATGATAAATTGTTTGTTGTTTACTTTTCTTAAAACCGCCTGCCCGATTAAGGGCTAAAGAAGAAACAGTACACACAGACATCAAAAAAAGTTTGTGATCACTAGCATCAGCTGATATAATTTTTTAAATTGAACTTTATCAACAATTGAACCGTTTTATTGTTTTATATTCTAAATCTATATTTTTAAATAAAGAATCTAAAAAGAAGAAGAAATCATAATATAATCTACCGTAACAAAAAAGATTTAGATTTTTCAAAGTGATCGCAAACTTTTTTTGATGTATGTAGGTACTTACATTTAACAATACACAAAAAATATTTGTTTTATAGCATTTTGCAATGACAAATGCGTAATTTACATTACTAACGCTTACACTGTTTGCAACGCAGCAACCATAAAGAATTTTAAGCGCTATGAGGCTGGCAAATCCTAGAATTCTCATAAAGAAAAAGTAAAAAAACCAGAACCCCGTAAACGCTATTTATCTACCATTCAACTAAACCAAAGCCCAAAAGACGAATAAAGATGAACCGACGAAACCCGAAACGAGCCGAAGTGGACATAAAATAAACAGTACGGCTCATCCCGTATATTACTCTACAGGGTGTGGGAAAATGCTGACTCATCGACATATTGCGAACATTGTGGATCCGCGACCACTCTGCCGAGATCAATTTCAGCAGAGCTACGAAAGGCTGGCGACATGTGGGATGCTGCAACGTTGTAAAGACATAAATCTTTACTTTTACATTTGAGAGGATTTATTTTGTACTGTTTGGTTTATCGGGTAAGATAAGGCAACCCTTACCGCCAGTGGGTATTGTAATAAATGAAATGTGTACGTTTGCTGCTTTACTGCTAGATAAACTTAAGAAATCATTTATTCTGAATACACTTTTTCATCTTGGGTTTATTTTTATTTTTTTCTAATGGACTACTTGTAGATTTTGCGCTGTTCCTAAGCTACTTAACCGGGCAATTATTGGCAAGACCTGAAGGATCTCGGCGTGGGGACGGGCTAGAATATAAAACTTTCTCACCGCACGCTGGGAATAGACACTTTTGCTTCGCTTTGCAGCTGGCAGGTTATTTCCACCAAAGCGGAGAGGAGATGCGTAGAGGAAAGGAGATGCGAGCTATGCATAGCGGAGATATGAGCTGTGAGAGCTCGAAATCAGTCAGTTCGGATGTGCGATGCGCAGGGAGAAGCTATCGGGGAAAGGGGCGCGCGAGCGCGGGCGCCGCACTATGGAAAATATAGGTGCTTTGCTGATTAAAAATCTGTAACTTTTTTATTTTCAGTCATAGTAACTTCAAATTTTGCACACATATAGAACATAGTATAAGAATTTTACTAATAGTACTTTTAATATGAACTAGTGGTAGGTCGTGGTTTTACTCGCTCTTTATTTTAAGAATCCGTAAAAACTTTATTCAAATGAATGAGTTTGGCTTCAATATGATACTTTAATTCTTTTTAAATTTCAGGACAACTAAATAATACAGAATAAATTAAAAATAAAATATATTTTGGCACATTTTACAATATTTTTATTTAAATTTTTATTACTATAAGTAAATTTTTTTTTTTATTTTTTCTTATTATTTTAATATTTACACTTAGCTTTAGATAGTGAACTGCAGTAATAATTTCTTCTGGATGGCACAAACAATAAATTCAATATTTTCAGATGGAACATGACGATTTTCACGTAAAAACGTAGACAGAGCGGTCACAGTCTTATCGTTTTCAATATAGAAAAGTATTATTTCACACCTCGAGCAACTGAATTAGTTCATTGTTATAGTTGTACTAATTGCGGATTGCAAATAATTAATATAATGAAACATTTTTTGTGCTTCACTTTATAAAGGAAAAACAAATGAGTTTAGTGTGCATCATGTACCGACTTTTATCATAGATTTCTTTATTCTCACGTCGAACGTGTGCAAAACCATTTAAACGTCGATAATGTATATTAAAACCACAGATATTTGACCAAATACAAAAAAAAACTTTTATCTATCAATTTGCCACAATTATGCATTTTGGCACCTCTGCCACATATTACTTCATAACTTCTGAACGCGCAAAAATGCGCAGCTGATTCTTTACTAAAACATTATTAGGTATCCCATTGGATACCTAATGGGATACCTAATAATTTAATAATAAATAATGGGATACCGAATTTGGTATTACTACGTTCATTAACGTAGTAATACCAAATTCGGAATGTAGGCAAGTGTAGCTAACAGTCAAAAGTCTCGACGAAATTTAAGTTTTTTTTTTTTTTCCATCTTTGACGAAAATATTTATAGCAAAAATATTACTTCACATAATTAAATAAAAACTACTGTTTTTAGATCTATAATAAACAACCTTTCGAATGATATGTAACACTATATGAGGTTCTTTAAAGAAACAACCAAAATTCGACTCTGTAAGTCTATGGTTTTTAAGGTACATTTAACAGAAATTTCTAAAGGCCCATTTACATGATGCAAGTTTCTTGCCTGTTGCATACAATTAAATTGAAGCAATAAATGACTTGCATGGTCTAAACAACACGTAACATTCTTGATCTGTTATACAAGTTTTGTTTCAAAACTTTTCTTGGTGTAAACAGCACATACAATTATTTCTTAAGCAATTCTTGTATTCAACTGGATTCTCTCTTCATTTGCAAACATGAGTGCAGTGAGTGAGGGTGTGTTAATCGTTACTGCTCTTCTGAGGCAAGATTTATTGAGAAAACGTCGAAAAAAAAGGGGTTGGATGAAAAAATGGATAGCAAGAAGAGAGGTTCTCAGAGCATCTAACAATCTTTGTGTAGAGCTACAAACAGAAAACGAAGATGACTTTAAAGAAATGTTTCGTGTGAACAGAGCCCAGTTTTATTATTTGTTAGATAAAGTTGGTTCTTCGATACAAAGGCAAAATACACCAATGCGTAATGCTATTCCTAACTAACTAACACCAAGTTTTATAGACGAAGAATGTCCAAGGAGTGGGTCTTCGTCTTGGTACTTGGAGACAAAATGCTTCAGGCGGAGCTTTCGAAAATACAACCTCACAGAACAGCAGGAATAGTACGAGAGAAGCTATAAGAATCCGTGATAATTATTGTCGTTACTTTAATAATGATGGTGCTGTACCTTGGCAAGAAGGTGCCATTTTTTAATAATATTTTTTTTAACTATAAAAAACAAGCTTCCGTCCGCGGTTTTACCCGCGTAGATAACGAGAACGGCTTAAACGGAATCTGCGCGAATAGAACCGCAGGACATAGCTCTAATACATATTAATACACCTGACTGTACTTCAGAAAATTTACATAAATACATACTTACCATATTTGATGTTGTTTCTCTGTGTTCAGAAGTTTTCTTTAAAAAAGAATCCATTAAATTATACCAAGAAAGTTTGGACTTGTAAACATCAGCAGTACCGGAACCGGTGCCCATTGAATCTTTTATCTTTTTCCTTTCCCCATGATACTGCGTCCTTAAATTTCTTATTTTGTTTGTTATTTCCTTAGGTCCAAAACCGTCAACTCCAAATTCCTGTGCAAATGCTGCCAGTGCAGCATTACGTGCATCGCGATTCTTATAATTTTCAGTATCCCATAAACAGTCATGATTGCGATAAATCTCAACGAACTTTATTAAATCAGTAGAACCGAATTTTAACACTTTTTGACCCATACTTATTTATTAATAAACACAGGAGCTTCTAAAACGTTCAAAACTTGAATGAAAAATTCGCAAACGCAAATACGTGCAATTCTTGAAGCAACCCGCAAATAAATGGTACACGCACATACAAGTCTGTGTTTAGACAAGTCAAAACTTGTAAGCAATAATATCCTAAACATAATTGTATTGGTGTAAACAAAAGACATTTGCAATTATTTCTTGTCAAGACTTGCATTCAATAATTGCATTCAATTTCTTTTACTATATCCGCGTGTAAACAGTTGCATACAATTCTTGAAGGTCAATTATTGCGCCTAATTTATTGCATTCAATTATTGCTCTTGTATGTACAAGAAAATTGCATCATGTAAATGGGCCTTAAGTGTCGGAAATTAACGTTTTTACGCAATATTTTACGTGACAAGTTATTGAAAAACAATTAAAATATGAAAGAATGACTCCTTATCTAAAAAATAAGACCAAGATTATGTCTAATTTGCATCATTCAGAAAAAGTATTTTTGATCAGCAAAGCACCTATATTTTCCATAGTGCGCCGCCCGGCAGCCCGACTACACACATCTTCGCTCTGCCGCGCCGCTTGCTTGCTCGCGACACAAAATTCTATACAAAAATGAAACATCTCTCCTCTGCGCTTGATCCATTTCCACCGAAGCTAAGAAGCGGAGAGGAGATGTGGAAATAACGAAATCTGATTGGTTATTCAAAACACATCTCTCGTCTCCTCTCCTTTCCGCTTTGGTGGATACCGGGCCTTATCATATCGGCATTGCTCAGTAACTGGGTTGCGAAGGTCTGATGACAGTCGCTCCGTGCAAATACTGGTATTCAGCTGCATCTGGTTACACTTGACCCCAACTTAGTTGAGAAAAGGCTAGGCAGAGCGAATCAGTTGTATGGGTAACATTATTTACTTTTTATTTATTCATACTTATAACACTAGTCTTTTGTCTGTTACGGGCTCAAGAACTCGAGATAGTCATTTGATCAGTTCAAAGATTGTAACTGGGAGAGAAAAAAACCTTTTATATCAACATCATTGCATTATGTATGTTCGTACATAATATGAACCGAACAGTCTAGCCCAAGAGTAAATATTTTATAATTCTGCCGACATCGTGAGAGAGGACGTGTCGTTGCATGCACATATTATAATAATATGAAGGTACCTACACATTAAGAATGCATTTGCGAGGTGACATCTTGGCGAGAATGCGACTTTAATACACGTGGGTATGAAGCCAGTGGACACGTACTTAGCAATTCTACTACAGATTTACAGAGTGTATGAAATTAGCTTTCACGGCTTTGACCGCTCGGGAGATGATTGTCCATTAGTTTTCGCATTTGTAGATAAACCAACTCTTATAGCGACTGTTGTGTAAAAAAACAGTTATCAAAATGCTTCTTTGCTAAATATCTAAACGACATGACCAGTAGGACTATTGGCGCTAGTCTAGGTGTTAAAATCCATATGCAGCAAAGATTGCTACATTTCTGGAATTGTTGTATTTCATAATTTAGAGATCAAAAAGTTTCAGGAGTCTGAAAGCTCAGAAAATTGAGAAAAAGAAAGATAAGTTTCTTTAAATAACTGTGTACTATTCTGTTATTTGATTATTTGACACTAGATGGCGCAACATCGATCACGAAAAATAAAAAAATCGGAAAATTAGACGTGTAAATGGAGCAAACTAGCAGATTCACTTTTGTATTTATAAAATAATAATCTAATCTATGGATAAACTTTTACATGTATATAAGTGTAATATAAGTAAGATTGCCTTGTTGGTGTTGTGGTTGGTCGACTGTTATGCGTGAGGTCTTGGGTTCAATCCCCAGGTAGCAGCCCGGAATCTGGATTTGTGCCCGGTTGATGGCAATAGGCTCGCGCCCTATTACATGGGACTTAAACAAAGCCGCGAAATGAGGGTGTACTATTCACCTCTGCTAACCCTTTGGGGAATACAGGCGTGATGTTTTCTTAATATTAGTAAGAAGCCTGTTTCTATCATGATGACCATTTTTAGAGTTCCGTACCCAAAGGGTAAAACGGGACCCTATTACTAAGACTCCGCTGCCCGTCCGTCCGTCCGTCAGTCATCAGGCTGTATCTCATGAACTGTGATAGTTAGACAGTTGAAATTTTCACAGATGATGTATTTTTGTTGCCGCTATAACACTAAATACTAAAAAATAGAATAACATAAATATTTAAGGGGGCTCCGATACAACAAACGTGATTTTTTTGCCGTTTTTATAGATAACTAGCCTTTGGCCGCGACTTTGTCCGCGTGAATGTCGGTTATTGATCCCTAATTTATTGATTATAAAATATAGCCTATAGCATTCAGGGATAACGTAGCTTCCCATTGGTGAAAGAATGTTTGAAATCGGATGATTAGTTTCGGAGATTACCTCCTACATACAAACAAACAAACAAATTCTACCTCTTTATAATATTAGTATAGAAGATGGTACGGAACCCTTCGTGCGCAAGTCCGACTCGCATCTGGCCGGTTTTTTTTCTTTTTAATTCCTTTTTTTTATTTCTACCACAAAAACTGTAGTAAGAACGTAATAACTCTTCGTAAGATTCCTAAGAATTGCTGTAGTAAAGTGAAGCATTTCATCTTGTAATGTTTCAAGTGTACAATGTTCTCGGAAATGCATTAGCTGTTAGACTCGACGTTAGTGGTAAATATTTCGTGTTGAGCTCTAAAATGCAGGTGTAATAAATCTCTACGTATGCACAAATATACAGACGGCAAAACAATTACGTGTGCAGGAAAATTATGAATATGCAAGACAAAAGGCTACAGGCAACTGTCATTGTTTGCATAACTTTTTTTTAAATCAGGATTTTTTTCGTGTGATTTTGGGTACAAAAGATGTTACAAAACTATTGTAGGTGTAAGTATCTTGTACACTTATGGTATATTAAGTGTAACAACGATCCACAAAATCTATTTGGCTTACACTCTTGCTTTTTAATTTAATTCTACTATTAGAATTTCAAGTGACAAGCAATACGGACGGCGCGGTGCAGCGCTAGTTCGACTCGCGACCTCGCCGGGTGATTAACTCATGATTAAGGACTCCGATTGGGTCCGAAACTAGCCGGGCAATCCCGAAAAATGCACGTGAGTAAACCGTAACTAATCATAGACAAGCAATAAATAAAAAAAATCTAAGCACATGCATGTAATAACAACAAGTTTATAGGTAAATTAAATTAAATGGTGATAATAAAGAAGCATTTTCAGTCTAAAACTGAATGTCAGCCATCTGATGAACTGTTAAATAATAATTAAATAACATTTTTTGAGCACTAAACACGCGATTGAAGCGAATGAGTGATGACAAAGACTTGCTTACGTACGAATTAAACTCTAGAAACAAGAAGGTGTTTATTTTTTTAACACCTGGCATGTGACGTTCTCTACTTAAATCGTATAGTCGGCAAGTTATGTTCCTACTTACTAGTCGCGCGAAGAAGGTTTGCCGATGACTGCCCCTCCCACTTCACCGACCGCTACCCGCGCTCGTCTGGCCTACTTACTTACTAATCGTACCGACCATCGACGCGTGACGTCATGAGGCTATCGGCAAACCTTCTCCGCGCGACTTATATGTGTGTGTAATCGGAGTTTGAATGGTTGCTTGAAAAGTCACCGTCTCTTTGAAAAAAGTCCTGGGTTCTGTCACCATGTCCGGCAAAGTCGTAAATTTTCTTAAAATAGGCTTTCAATCTTTACTAGATGTATTCCATAGTAATGTCTAGCTGAATTTCAGGCTGAATTCGTCTTACAATACCTCGGTACTGGGATATGACACTATAAATAACTAGCTTTTACCACAATTTTTTAATATATTTTAAGATTATTTCAATATACTGTCATAAATAACCTTATACAAACTTAGTCTTTGTTCTAAGCATTTCAAGGAACGGTCCGAATTGAGCCGATTACGGCCGAACACGACCGAACGTATCGGCTAACGGCTTTAACTAGTCAAATCGAAAATCCCAGTGCTGGTACATTTATCCTTCATGTGTGTCTGGAATAAATATATTATCTTTCTTTTTTTCTTTCAAAAGTCAGAGGGATCGAGATATACCGTAGAAAGTACAATTCAACCGCCAGGCAAATATAGCAACATCACAGGAAACTACGATTTTGAGGCGTTTGGGGTGGAAACGCTCGCGTCATGGGGTTCTCAAAGTCAAAGTCAAATAGTTTTTATTTCAAGTAGACCAGATCCCTGGTGCTTTCAAAAGGTCAACACTAGGTGCTCAGTTCCAAGTAGTAGGTCCTTTGTAGAAGAACCGGCAAGAAACTCCATAGACACTCTTTATTAAAAAAGTAAATGGTTTGACAATTTTCATTGTAGTAATGTAAGAACAATGCAGATTAATGTACATGTGGTTAACAACATGAAAAGTAATGAGAAAGTTAGCCTTTTAAAACGATTGCCATAGCAGTTACGAGCTGACCAGTCCCAACAGACAGCACCCGTTCACGAGCATGACGCATACATCGGCGTCGCTCAACTCAACCATGTTGCAGGGAACTCAACGACCCGATGCACAACGCCACCATCAGCAGGACATTTCAGTGAGCATGACAGACTCATACCGATAGACAATAGGCAGTCAAATATTAAGAAAGAAAGTGTAACACTATAATTATGCTGCATGGTCCTCACATTTTACAGGCTTTCGTATGTATTTAATAGAATAATATTAATAATTGCGATTTAATGTCAAAACTAATAGCAAATATTAGCAATAAATAAATTCAATTCAATGTCAATAAAAAAAACAATCAAAATTGGAAACATTAGAATAAAAAAAATTGGATAAAATGACATACTTATTAAGTCAATAAAACAAAAAATAATTACAATAAGTAAGCATTTGAATACTGTTCGTTTGTTCAGTTAGACGGTGCCAGAGGGTCGCAGTGTGCAGGAGGGAATCGTATGCCAGACATCTTTATCTTCGATGTACTGATTTGGGCTATAATATGCTTTAGACATTAGTACGCGTTTGATATATAATTTAAACTTTGTATCTGGTAAATCAGTGACACTTAGTGGAATTTTATTGTAGCATCTAACACTGTTTCCCATAAACAACTTACTGGTTTTTCTAAGTCTAAAACCAGGTTTTAGGGCGCGTCTCCTTTTTAAGGAAATAGGAAGAAGTCCAGAGGGCTGGCTTGTTTTTTGGCCAAAGAATTAGCGTTTCCATATAACGTGGCAACGCTGCCAGCCTTCTGGGCACGCTTCCAGTGGACAGCGATGCGGAGGAATATTTTGATACACTCTTTTAGTTTATATTGGTAGTTTAGTCTAAGATATAATTTTTCTTCGTTTTTATTTAAGATTTGGTTTAGATTTATATTGTATAATTTGCAGAATAAATAATTTTATACCGTTAGGCTATCACTGCTTTCTCAATCAATAAAAGTAAACACTAACTGTCTCGTTGGTCTAGTGGTCGCAAGCGCGACTGCTGAGCGTGAGGTCCTGGGTTCGATCCCCAGGTCGGGCAAAGTGTTATTGGGTTTTATCGTGTGGAATTTCTCAGTAGCAGCCCGGGGTCTGGATTTGTGCCCAATTGATGGCAATAAGCTCGCTTCCTATTACATGGAACTTAAGCATAACGAAAATTCAATCATGATTCGAAAGACACGTGGCGCCATCTATTAACGTTATTGTTGTTTTCCTCGGGAACGTACCCTATGTCCGTTTCTCTACACCTGACAACGTCTATGTAAAATTTCAGGATGATCGGTTCAGTGGTTTAGGCGTGAAAAGGTAACAAATAAACTTACTTTCGCATTTATAATATTAAGTTAGGATTAGAAGTAAACAAAAATATATAGTTACCATTAACGATACGAAATAATTTATGTAAATTATTCATATTATTTCAAAAACCATCCAATCGCACCAGAACATATGTAGCAACTAGTTCGCATTA
Source organism: Amphipyra tragopoginis (assembly GCA_905220435.1). Taxonomy (NCBI): domain Eukaryota; kingdom Metazoa; phylum Arthropoda; class Insecta; order Lepidoptera; family Noctuidae; genus Amphipyra; species Amphipyra tragopoginis. The sequence continues at coordinate 24,407,591 of HG992008.1, read as the reverse complement.
TATTTGTTTGTACAGCGGAGTAAAATTTAATTACACCGGCTTACGTTGATCCTAAACTAAGCCGAGCACCTCGTTATTAATTAAAATAACTTTATGTTAATATTATTCATAAAGAAATTAATCCACTCTGTTTACTGTTTACCTACCTTCGATTTTTTGAAAAGGTCAAATGGATTAGAGGTAATATTACGCATGCGAGTTTTTTTTTACCTGACTGCGCTACAGCAAAGACAGGGTTATGTTTTTCTCGCGTATCTATGTATCTATGTATGTGGGATTCTTTATACCCTCGAAGCATCCCAAAAGCTGGATGGATTTTAATGAATGAGGTGTCTATTCGTCTATGCCGAGTGATGGTTATAGGCTAGGTTTTGTTTTATAAAATCAAAATGGCGACCGTGAAATACAAAACGAAGGGAGAAACAAAAAAAAGCTAGCGGTAGTGCCGAACTACTCATAATCTCGGTGGCCGAAATGACGGCGCTCGGATGACGGACGTGCGATGGATACGCAGCCATAGTAGTGTATGTATCGCTACTTCGGCAACGTCATCTCAGTCTCGGTGACGGCGGCGGTGGACAAACGGCCTTATGCTTGCTGGACAAACACAAATAAATAGTGACACCGCAGTTATTTTGCAACATAAACAATGAAACGATTTGCCATTATTGTGTTACAATTGTATTAATTCGATACTGAAAACTGAAATAAAGCATGACTTTGCATCCGAAAACCATGAAAATCATGTTCATCATTCGGTACAACTAATTTCGTGAAAAAAAACTGCTCTTCTATACAAATTAAGCAACATTGATTATTTTGTGTAAAACAACAGTTTTTTTTCAAGAATTCATTATTTGTCCTACAGTAAAAGTTTTATTACAGAATGATTAGCAGAGTTTTTGGTTTTCGGAAACAAAGCGACTAAACAGTCATATAATGGTAACAACTGTCAAATATAAATATAATTTCGTGGCTATAGACTACACTCTAATTTGTTTTATCATATTTCATTCTCTAAAGAAGAAACAGGAGTCCAATTCTCCTAAAAGAAATCTTGATAAATCGCAACCGAACCAAGGCCGAACCGTTAATTCAGACAGTTTTCCTTTTCAAAATCTGTCAAATTGTTTGACACAAAAAACAAAACCAATTATTTTTACAGTTTTCGTAAACAAAAACTGACTGATGGTTGTCGTTCGTTTGCGTTTGGCAACTACATATTTTGTTAGTCGAATTAGCCCTCAGAACATGTTAACATTTTACAATACACAAAAGTTATTTGTTTTATAATATTTTGCCATGACAAACTTTATGTGCAACAAAAATATAGCGATCATATTTTTGTACCCATTGCTTACGATTCTATAGACCAAATAATTCGGTCTGAAACAAGCCACCGCGTCGTCTGCAGTATCACGGCAGAAGCCAGACTGGCTCGATAAACAAACAGCGGGCACCTGTGTTTGGCGGCTCGATTTAGAATATTGACTCCGTTTGACTTTGCTGGAAATTGAGCACTTCAGTTTGTGTGTACTGGGCGGTACGAGTACCCACAGGTGTACATACACAAACACGCTTACGTTACTACGACGTAACTTATACACCTCGGCAACGTTCGTGTTTACGAGTTGGTACGAATTATGCGACCAATTAAGTGGACCTGTCTGGATTTGATCTAACGAGGACGGAGCCGGAGTTATATTAAATTATGACATTTCTGCCTAGCTTCCAGTTTAACTAGATGCGGCTGAATACCAGTATTTTACACGGAGCAACTGCCATCAGGCCTCCGCAGCCCTCTTACTAGGCAATGCCGATTTCGAAAGGTTAGACCGGTTGTCAGTTGTGTGTTCCGGTGGCGCGCACCAACTTGGTGCAGCAGGCGCCCCTCACGCGCGCTTTGCGGGCGCTCAACGCGATGTCACAACAGGTCGACTTGTTCGGATGCACACTGAGTGAATTTACACGAGCCGCTTATTGTATAATATCTCATACTAATAAATAATAATATTGTCTGCATAATAGATATTAATATGAACATAAAGTGCGCATGCTGTTATATGTATAATATGTATTTAGATATAAGTACTTAAACTACGCTATTGTATTAGGTTTAGACCTGTGATAATAGTTGTATGTGTGTGTAAATAAATAAATAAAACTTTCGGGCTTCTGACTGCCCGTAACGACTGTCATAGGTATTCGTATGACACACAGGACCGACGACTTAACGTGCTCTCCGAGGCATGGCTCTCGATGTGTAATGAACGGAATCCTTGCAAATCTTACAATCCGCGCAGTTGTTAATTAGCCACGGCCCTCTTAACCTCTTATAATATAATATTATTTTATAATATCATAACCAGTGATCGGAAAAAGGTGAGCTAATTTACCTAAACTTCAAAGAACAGAGAAAAAACTGGAGACTTCCTTTCGACAACATTTTTTTTCGTGAAAATTATTCCGGGTTTCGGGACATCACTAAAGTACATTTAATATTAATGTGAATAGTACAGAAAACAATTAAATTCATTTCCTATTTTTGTTTCCCAAAATTGTCACAAAACCAGATGACACGTTTTTCATTGTTTTTAAAAAGAGATTGTTTATTGTTTTCAAAAAAGGAGATTGTCTTTTATTTTTTGAAAACAAATGAAAGACAATCTCCGAGAAAATTCTCCCGAAAAAAAAAATGTCGTAAGGAAGTCTCCAGTTTTTGTCTCTGTTCTTTGAAGTTTAGGTAAATTAGCTCACCCTTTTCCGATCACTGATCATAACACACAAAGAAAAAATCGGGTCGCATAATTCATACAAATTCGGAAACATAAAGATTGCTGAAGCGCATAACATATGTAAAGAAAGAAAATAAGTTTTATTCAGCCAAGGACACAATAACAGCATAAACAATAATAACAAAAATAATCAAACATACAGGGTAAAACCACCAGTAACTGGCCACTTAAGCACTTTCACCAAGTCACACTTGAATTATGTCAAAATAAGTTACTATATTAGATTTATTGCAATGCCACACAATAATATGCACATTCTTTTATGTAATTTAGGCTTTTAAAAGTAAAACAAAACAATATTTAGTATCAAATTTTAATAAAATCTTAAAATTATCACTTTTTGGTATTTACTAGCCACAAATTTTAGAAATTGGCCGTCATTAAGCTATTAATTGGCCACATGAAATAAGTCTCAGTTTCATCCTACTATCTATAAAGGAACATAAAAAAATAAACTTTAAACAAAACAACATTCATTATGTTAGACAATAAATCAACATTTTACCTGTAATATTAATATGAGATCAAAAATAATACGACATAGGAACTTGCTTAATTCACACGAACAACAAATCAACAAATCTAAGATTAATATAGTTTTATAGAATAAAGTTAAGTACCGAAGCCTTGCTTTCGTGCTTCTTCACAAGCAGAGCTAAACATGGCATCACAATCACCGTCAGATGAGTCAGTGTTACTCTCTCGATAGCAAATGTGGCACAAAAACTGATCCTCATCTTCCACAGGTACATGGAGTCTATAGATAGATATGACGGAATACAATTTAAATGAAACCGTTTGTTACACTGGTTACATTCAATAACCCTACGTGTAATGAGATTCAAACAAAAATCACAAAAAACTAAGTGTTCATTAACCTCATTTGCATTTTCAGTCTTTTCTTTACATGTATCTTCTTTAATTATCTTTATTTTGCTTTTTCCGTCACTTTTTTTCTTGATTGTCTTTTTAGGTATACTGTTCTCTTTTTCCTTCTTCTTTTCTTCTCGTAGTCTCTTTCTTTCCTCTTTTGCAGCTTCTTCTTCTTCCTTTTTTAACTGTTTTGCTTTTATTTTTTCCACGTATTGGTCTGAAGTTAAAGCAAATGGCAGTCTTTCTATTTGGCGCTGTCCTTGGCGTTTAGGTGATACTGGTAACTTTTGTTTCAAGTATTCAGTTAGAGACACATTAGAAATTATGGAAACCCTCGAATTTGTGATTTGTTTTGACGTGCTGGGTTGAGGAGTGGGACTACGTTCTATTAAAATATTCTGAAGTATCGGCTCACTGTACACTTCTTTTTTTTCATCTTCTCTTTCTTCGGTTTTATTTATTAACTCACCTGTAAATTCATCAAGAATCGTCCTAGGGTTTTCATCTTCTGTAATATCAGTCACATAATTGTCTTCTACGATTATGGTCGGTTGGTCGAAAGGTTCACTGTCCACGTCATTATTACTTTTATAATTATAATTGTTTTCCGATGCTGCCTCGAATCTTTGCCATAAATTGTAAATTGCATTAAAGTTATCATCTGACTCTAAAATGGACGAGACTGTTCGACATTTTTCAAGAATTGGTTCACCCACAATATTACGAAACTCTGAATAGGTCAGCACACTCATATTATGCTCAACATTTGTTACTGACGTGGATGTATCATCAGGTTGGTTTACTCTTGCAATGCACTTGCTAAAATCGACATTATTTGGTTCAAATGGACACAAACCGGATACTCTGAATCCATTTATTAATGTCTCTTTCTTAGAACGCGAGTCTACAACTGTTTTTAACAGTGGAGCAAAGGTTTCTTTGGTCAGACTCTTTTGGTAATTATTCGTTGCGTACCAATCGCGCAGTACCTTCTTCCAAGCAACCTTTATTGGACGAAAAGCAGCAACATCTGCTGGTTGTAGTATGCGAGTTGCGTTTGGATAAAGCGCTATTAGATGTATTTGAAGACTGCGGCATAGTTCTGATACTTCTATGGTTATGTGGGTTTTGTGGCCGTCGACAAACAGAATTACAGGAAGTGGGATATTGCTTTCTAAAATTTGTTGGTACAGACAATTAGAGATATAATCATAAAACACCGCTGCAGTCATCCAACCTGTGTCGCTTCGTCCTATTCCCCAACCAGATGGCACACTCAACGAAACTCGGTCAGGTATTCGTTTATAAGGATAGATAATCATTAGTCTGAAGACGTGTCCAGCAGCAGAAAATGTAAATAAAACTGTAATGTTCTCTTTAGAGGATCCTTTTTCTATCTGGTACACATTTTTGCACCCTTTCTCAGCCAATACTTTGCCTGTTTTCGGGCAAATATTGAATCCAGTTTCATCGGCATTGAACACTCTTATGGGATCTTGAATGACGTCATTTAGTTCTTCGTCGGCGATATATTGGTGTATTTCCTGGAACCATTTCCTAATATCCTGTTCAGAAACACATGCACTTGCATTGGTAACTCCTTCTGATGTTCGAATAGAAATATTAGGGTGTCTTTTCAGGAAAGCCTTAAACCACACATCTCCCAGTTTGTTGTCTCGGAAAGGGTTGGGTCTCGGATTTTGTTGCAAAAAATTCTGGACACACAATTGGATATCCTCCCTTCTTTCTTGGGAAGCCACGCTTTGATAATTGTATTATGAAGTCACATAAACTGTTTTCTTCGGCTTCAGTTAACACTGGATCTGGTCCAGACTTAAACTTTGTGTCAGGATTTTTAATTTTAAATTGGAGGCTACTTCTAGGCACACCAAATTGTTTTGCCGCCTGACGAATTGAACCCTCTTTATTCTCAATAAATTTAAGAGCCTTATCTATTGTTTCTTTGCCGTATTGTCGTTTTTTAGACATTTTATTAACATTTCAAAGAACTATAAAAAATATAAGAAAATAGATTAGTAACTGGCCACAAACTGGCCACCTATGCCAGTTTCTGATTAGAGTCGACTAATTCTTCTAAAAAAGAAATACACAATACTACACCTTATAAATATCATAAATACGAGTTATTTTTAAATAAATTTGAATAATAGGTAAAACTTTAGTAACTGGCATACGTGGCCAATAACTAAAAACATGCAAAAAATTACTTCAGAAACTAGCCACCCTTTCAATAACGGCTTATTTAAGATTTTATTAGAATTAAGCTAAAGATTCATGTAACTCACCATGCAAACACGTAGAAATATGCGATTCTTTCACCAACGCTAAGCATTATCACCCATAATTTAAATTTTGTAAAAACTTAGCCACTAACATTTACGTAGTGAAGTAACTTACATGTCGAGACACGTACACCAACTGTCAGTAAATGGCCGTTTGCTATGGCGCTAGTATCCGCAGCGAAAAAAAATTGAACTACTATGAAAGGTGAATGACAAGGCATTTGTTTGATACGTTCATAGATGGCGCAAATAAAACATTATTCTTATTTCAAATAGATAAAGTACCAAGTGGCTAGTTATTGGTAGTGGCCAGTTATACCTTGGTTTACCCCATATTTTATGCTGGTATTTTATCCGGGAGCATTAACTAGTGTCGCAGTGTATGTCAGACTTTTGAGATAGGTTTAGATATATTGTAATCCAGTTTTGGCCGGCCGCCGATCACGTCTTGCTATCGATTTTACAACCAAGTGCAGTTAGTAGCGTGTGCTTATGCACTGGAGAAAAGGTAGAATGAGGAAGAAGAAGAAAGTTGAGTAGAGAAGAAGTAGATAACAGAAAGAGAGGATGATATGGTCATCATAACTCCTTCGACATAAGTTATGCGTTTCGGAGAAGTAGGTAAGAGTCTAAGTAGATCACAAAAAGAAAGGGCGATAATAATAATATTTTTATTTGCCAAAAAAGGTGCTTTATATTTCATTAAGTTCTATATTAATGTATAGTTTTACATTTTGAATGATACAAGGAAACATTTACCTAAGAACTCCACACTAGGTCGAGCCTGTCTCGTGGAGTCCTTGAGTGAAATTACTATTAGAAAAAGCCCATTACGGAACATTATCGTTGGATCATTATTGTAACAATCAAGTATACCAAGTAAGCACATCTAGATGAATGGTATAATAGAATTAAAACAATGAATAAAAAAAAGAAACTAATAATAAAAATACAAAAAATTATGTAGTCCATGGGAATGTGTGCACTAGTACAGGCGTGTGTGTATGTACGGGCGTGTGTGCATGTATGGGCGTGTGCGTATGTATGGGCGTGTGTTTATGTATGGGCGTGTGTGCCCACATACGTCTTTAAACACCCATGTGTGTATAGATGTGTGTGGGTGTAGTTTATCGGTTATCATAACTACTTCGACCAGTTCATCAAGCCATCAGAGTCTTCCACCTGGGCACGCGTTGCCGTGGCCGACTTGTAAGACTTTAAACAGACTTCGTATCCAGGTCGGCTGGAGCAAAGAGAACCTCCTACGGTGGGGTTTCGCAGATGGCACCGGTCTTCAGTGCCTATGCGGCGTCTCTCCGCAGACTATGGCCCACCTTTTGTCTTGCGCCTCATGTCCTATCACCTGCACGCGTGAGGACCTAATGACTGCGTCAGCGGATGGTGTTGCCATGGCTGAATTCTGGGCCAAACAATTTTTTTTACAAAATTGTATTATTTAGTATTTATATTTGCCACCGATACGCTAAGAAGAAGACTACTTCGACAGAAGTTGATCGCCTCGGCAATCTTCGTGTTTACGAATAATGCAACCCAGTCAATCTTTTTTGTCTTTATAATATTATACAACATAACTGGTAACTTTCACTAAGGGAAAAAAGATGAATAGTTGAAAAAAAAACTGATCTTCACGAATCACGATTGAATTATATTATTATAGAAACTTTAGCAGTGAAGAGTTTTTTGAGTTTAATTTATGCGAGCGAAGCCGCGGGTAAAAGCTAGTTTAGAATATTTATCATAGTCAAAATTGTACAGAATTATGAGCAGAGTTCATGATTTTCAGATGTAAAGCGACTAATCATTCATACTGTATAATATTATAAATGTACACAAAGAAAGATTGACAGGGTCGCATTATTCGTAAAAACGAAGATTGCCGAGCCGCATAACTTATGTTGAAGTAATTATGATCATATTCTCCCGGCTTCGTCCCCTTTGAAACAACTCCTTATCACTTAATTTTTCGCATAATTCGTACTAATTCGGAAACACAAAGATTGCCGATCTGCATAACTTGTCGTAGTACTGTTAGCATTTTGCCAGAAAGGGTTGCCTTAAATCCCTTTATTTTGAAATCGTAAAAGGTCTTTTTCTGACCCTAGCTCACAATGACACTAAATCGATTAGCTGACGTCTTTTCTAAAGTCTAGGGTCTGTTGATGCGAAAAACTCAGTCACAATACGTCAAGATGCGAGTGATAAGCTGACGAATGATTGATTCTTGACAGGGCGTAAGACAGTGTCAAAGGCAGCCTTTTGAGAGGCAGTTTGAGATTTCATGTCTTCGTTCCAAGCATGGATGTCAGACATTGACGATACAAGAAATGAAGTTAACAGAAATACATATCGTCACCTCAGAGTGAAAACCTCGGGAATGCATTTGGTTAGTTTTAGGGTTCCGTACCAAAAGGGTAAAACGGGACCCTATTACTAAGACTCCGCTGTCCGTCCGTCTGTCACCAGGCTGTATCTCATGAACCGTGATAGTTAGACAGTTGAAATTTTTACAGATGATGTATTTCTGTTGCCGCTATAACAACAAATACTAAAAAACAGAATAAAATAAATATTTAAGGGGGCTCCCACACAACAAACGTGATTTTTTTGCTCGTTTTTGCTCGATTTTGATAACGGCAACAGGTAGAAGCTTGAAATATTCACAGAATATTTAGTTATATATTCATTTAAAAATAAATAATTAAATTAAAATAAAACAAATATTTAAGGGGGCTCCCATACAACAGACATGATTTTTTTGCCGTTTTTATTGATAATGGTACGGAACCCTTCGTGCGCGAGTCCGACTCGCACTTGTCCGGTTTTTTTTATTTCATCACGACGTATATGTACCTACTATAATTATAAGAGAGCCGCTCTATGCGAAATTATTTTGTAGGCACTGAAATTAAGCCTTTATTGAGTAAATTCGTAATAAATAATTGACTAACTTTTGACCTCGACTTAGTCCACGTGAAAGCCCACAGCAACAGTGAAATGACCAAATGCATTCCCGAGGTTTTCATTCTTAAGCGACGATAAATGCATTTCACTTTCAGTCAGTTATAAGGTGTTAAAAATCAACTCTAAGAATCTTGTGAGGTTACTCTGTATAATTGAACAACTTTCCTTCTACAACATTTCGAAATTCGCCAATTTTTTATGCCTGTCCATACAAATCAATTAAAATATTTTATTAATTTGTATGGAAAGTTATAAAACATAGACACGAATTCCGAAAAGTTGTAAAACAAAACTTGTTCAATTTCCGACACCGAGTAACCCCATAAAATTCTTAGAGTTGATTTTTAACACCTTGTATAATAAAGTACTCTAAGGAAGTAAGGAGGAGCTCGTGGCTAAATAATCACAGCCGCATAGACCGATCTTCCGGGTTAAGCCACGCTTGCCGAGGTTGGTCTGTGGATGGGTGACCATTTACCATAGCGAGTTTCCTCCGTGCCTCGGAAAGCACGTAAAGCCGTTGGTCCCGGCTGTCATTTGTGGATCTTTGACAGTCGTTACTGTGATCAGAAGCCAGAAAGTCTGACAACCTGTCTTACCGAGAGTATCGTATTACCCAGTTACTGGGTTGTGGAGGTCTGATAGGCAGTCGCTCCATGTAAAATACTGATATTCAGCTGCATCCGGTTCGACTGGAAGCCGACCCCAACATAGTTGGGAAAAGGCTAGGCAGATGATGTATAATAAAGTACTCTGTGCATTTAACAGCCTTACTTTATGGTTAGGAGTGTAAATATTTAAGTAAAAAAGAAATAACCTTATATTATTCCCGTACCAGTGCCGAAAAGTCACCCCAAAATTATGACAAAAAAAATTGCATTTTACTGCCTTACCCTATGGTTGGCAGTGAAAAGATTTTATTAAAAACAGTAACAACCCTTTATTATCCCCGTGTCAGCTCCCAAAAGTCACCCTTCAGGGTTTAAAGACCGCCCACAATAATTTCGCGCAATATTCATGACATGTATTTTATTTCGCGTCATAAAACGGACATTTATTGCAAAATGTTTTTATTTACAAGCCCTTTGCTTGTAAATAAAAATGAGCGTCGCAAAATGACGCTCAAATCTAAAATTGTTGACGTCACGTTTTATTTGAGAACGTGATCTGTGCAGTCGTAATAAAGTTGTGTTTGAAATGTAAATAAAGATTAAGTTGAATAAATTGAGAGGCGTTGTTCTAAAAGGGTTAAAATAAACGACTGATGTAGATTAGGTTCTCCAATATCATAATTTCTTCTAACCAAACTTTTTGAAAGTTTTTATAACCCTTAATCGGTTTTATGGTTTTAAGAAAAATAAGTAACAAATAATTTGGCAATTTTTTATAAATAATAAAAAAAAAGTATATTTTTTCTCTTAAAGAAAATATTAAAAAAAATGATATTGTCAGGTTTAAAAATAAAAATATAACAAGGTTTTCGCGACATCTTCCAAAAAAGTTGGTGGGAAAAATATTCCCTCTAACTGTAAAAGGGATGAACGAAAAATGACTGACGGTTGTGGTTCGTATGCAGTTCAGCAATTTTTTTTTGTAGAATTTTCCTTCTTATTGTGAATAGTGAATAACTTACTGCTTACTTAGTGAATTAATCACAAATAGGAAATTGTAAAAACTTTTCGAAAATCAGAAAAAAAGAGATAAATCCAACTTCCCTCTTCTTATCTCGTGTCAGCACGAGTTATACGAGATAGCTCATGCTGTGGTGAAAAGGTTAGCTAGTCAGCAAGGTTGGTAGCGAGGGTGAGTACACTTAAGTAAAATATAATATATCATAACAATTAATTCATTTTAATCCTTCTACTTATTCCATCCGTGGTTTTTGGTAAAGTAAAATCATCTTCAAAAACATGACTTTATTCAAGGAGGCCGTAGATTCAAGATTTAATTTTTTTCATTTCGAATAGGCACAGTACATGCACTTACGAACCCTTTCATCAATTTAGTTAAGGTTCCAAAGAGTAGGTCTTATGGAGAAGAGCCAGCATTCTCCGCTACCAGCCGTCACCCCAGTACTCACTCTTTCTTACCTATGTATATCATCCTTCACACAATTCATCTCTTTCCTTTGTATATCCATCTACGGTCATATTTAACACTCTTCTGGTAACATGACTTTCTTCCCTCCGCATAACATGTCCATACCATGATAATCTATTATTACTCCTCAACTTTTCAGTCACGGGCGCTACTTTCAAACTTCCTCTGACATACTCATTCCTTCTCTTATCCATTCTTGTCACTCCACGCATCCATCAACATACGCATCTCCGCTGCATGCACTCTCCTTTCATCCGTCCCCTCAATTTCAAACTATCTGCGTACAAATTCTGCTTGGTAATCAAAGATACAAGAAACGTTTAGTCGATCATCTACGCGTACTCAAAGTGTCATGACGTCATCGTTTTAAGTCCTTTGAGGCGTAACAAGGCGTAACGTAAATGTTTAAGTAAGGTCTCGTCTTGAACTTGACCGAGGATACTGCGGAGTCATGCACGGTAATTACTTGTTGGACTTTAGTTAGAATCATTTATAAGGGACGAACAACTTGAGCATCATTCAAGCGGGTCATCAATCTCTCACCTTAATTGGAAAAAAAAGTAAGTGGTATTTGGTATTGGCAACATGGCTTCGCGCCGGTGCAACTCCGGAGTGAAAGAAAACCAAACCGAATGTTAGATATCGAACCGAAATGTAACAAGAGCGTGAACGCACAGCGGAATGAGAACTCTCTCGCCTAATGATAAAGCTCAATTTTCGCTTGCACTAGTTAGGGGGTGAGGTTTCTGTACGTTACTTAGGTACTATTATTTTATTATTCTGTGTTGAAAGTAGCAGGAAGCGGTGCAGTGCAGCGCTTAGACGCGTGATATTTGAAATTCTTTACAAAGTGGTTTAAGCTGCGCGTGTGAACACACACACAATGCAATGTTCATGTTTCGTTGCATGAATTTCAACGAATGACAAACTATTGTTTTAACTTCTGCAACAGACCGAGATTGCTGGAGAAGGCCTTTACCCAAAAAGGTACCTACCTAACAATTTTTTAAATATATTTATTGATGTATATTTTACGTGAAAATGTAATTTATGTTAAGGAATATATAAATTGTTATAAGTATTAAGTATTATGCGTGTTACTTTATTCATTTACCTATCTATATTCCCCCAGAACAAGCAATAAACTAAACAATCACTTCAAAAACAAAAAATCTCGAATTTTTCTTAACAAAATTATTCTTCAATTCAAACATTTCTCTCTACCATTCCATTCCTTCAGATAAACAAAGTCGTCTATATTAGAAAGTTTTCCAAAGTAAAGTGTTAGTGGATACACGACGCGACGAAGAATTCCTTTGGATAGATTTATCAGAGCGCTGGTTGTTAGGAGACGTCCACACGGTCGCGTCTAGTTATCGCCTGATCAGCGGACGTATTCGGGTGACTTCGTAACTCGCTCGGCTTGGAAACGAAGTTAGAACGATATTTGATTTTAGAAGGTTTTGCCGGTTGTTCTAATGTTGGCCGCGAGGCTTAGGTGTCCAAACACACTATGCCGAATTTACGCGACCGAAGTTCGGCGGCTGATTTTACGTTCCGACGCATTCGGCTGATATGACACACCATAAGTGCCGAACTTACGCGGCAGAAATTCAGTTGCGCAAACTTGTGGGCGGACAAGCGGGTCGCGGTAATGCCTGCCTTCCGCTGATCCCCGCCCCGGATCTTCGTCGGTAATCGAACCAAACTTCGCTCGCGTATAATGTGTGCTCTACAGAATACGTTGCCGCCGAATTGCCGCTGAACTTACGCCCGACCGAAGTTCGGCTGTACGCTATAGCGCAACGTAATTTCGGCATAATGTGTCGTCAGTAATTCAAATAGCATTGCAGGCGTAATCATGCCGAACTTCGGTCGCATATCTTTGGCATAGTGTGTTTAGATACTATGCTGAGCTTTGCATTTGTGTTAGTGCACATTGAATTGATTGCCAAAAAGCAGTATAAACTGGTTTAAACCAATCAAAGGACGCGTCTGCATTCATTCCCACAGAAATGCAAAGTTCAGCTTAGGCCTCGCGGATTGTATACGTATCTGTAAGAAAGAATGCTTAATGATAGATTAATTAAAACGTTCGTTACTATACTCTGTCCAACGAAAGATGGGTCCTGATATAGCGGTCATTTCGTAAATTAACGACACGTTTGGTGCAGTGGCTGAGCGATTGGCTTCTGCGCTACGGGTCGTGGGTTCGATTCCCGCACGGAACAAATATTTGTATGGCCTACAGGGGCTTAATTCTCCTAAAATAAATTGTTGCCAAACGCAATCGAACCACAACCGTCAGTCAGTTTTTGTTTTCGAAAACTTTCAAAATGATTGATTTTGTTTTTTGTGTTAAACAATTCGACAGCTTTTGAAATTGAGAACTGTCTGAATGAACGGTTCGGCTTTGGTTCGGTTGTGATTTATCAAGATTTATTTTAGGAGAATTGGGCCCCAGGTAGTTGTTCCGGATCTGGGTGTCTATGCATGTAAAGATTTGTGTCTGTAAACGCACCCACGATACAAGAGAAATATTAGTGTGGGGCAAAGTTTTTTTTTTTTTTTTTTAAATAACAATATAAAAATTGTAGCCGTAAGAAGACTCCTATCGAAAAATGCAACAGCACCATCTTTTTATTTATATATCTGTCTTTCTTTGTTTGGTAACGTTTTGTAGAGATACTTATCTTATGTTGAAAAGGGTATAAGGAACGTCCAAACGTTCGCGTATAGTTATCACCTGATCAGCGGACGTATTCGAGTGAGTTCGTGACTTTTCGGCTTGAAACGAAGAACGAGGACAATTAATTAAAAATGTGATTAATTACATAAATCCGATAGATTTATTTTTGATCGCCTTACGGCTGATATTTAATAGCCAATCTCAATCCAAAATCTCTCGATTAACGTAGGTTCTTGACATTATTTTTGTTGAATTTCCATCAAAAACTTACATCAATGCTTATTAATATCGGGCGTATCGTTCAAAAAGTAGCCTGAATCCGCTAAAAACTAAAGTACAACGAAGTGGGGTACTACGTATTTCTTTCAGTTTTTAGAAGGAAGTTACTGAAGTAGGACGTAGGACGATACTGAAGTAGGTACGTCCGGCGCATCCTGGGCAGTCAGCCCCGCTACCAACCTTGCTGATTAGTTAATCTTTTACCACAGCATGAGCATGATTCTTGTATAGCTGGTACTGACACGGCAGAAGAAGAAAGTTGAATTTACCTCTAAATGTTTACTGATTTTGGAAAAAAATATACAATTTCCTATTTGTGATAATTCCGAAATTTTTAGACCAAGTAATAGGATATTTTGACTTAAAAAATATAATTAGTCCGTCAGATATACTATCAAAAGATATTTGACCTGTATTTTTTCTTTTGTTACGTAAACCAAAATTGACGAAGATACGACACTTTTAAAATTGGCAAAACGTCACAAGCAAGTTCAATTTTTACTTGGTTCTGACGTCACAAGCCCCCACTTTAGAGTTTTGATGCGTTTTATCTTTCCAAACAAATATTCATAGATTTAACAAAAGAAAAAATACGTGTCCATTTTTTTCAAAACTCTAACTGGTGGACTAATTAGATTTGCAATTTATTGATGCTGTCAACATGCCTATTATGTAAGGTATAAGTAATTCACTATACACAATTAAAAAGCTAATAGTTACTACAAAAAACAAAAAATGCGTCAGTCATTTTTCGTTTACAAAAACTGCCAAAACGTTTGGTTATGTTTTTGTTGTCAATCAATTTGACAATAAACGTAAACTGTCCGAATGAATGTGTCAGCTTCGGTTCGTTTGCGACTGATAAACGTTTCTGTTACTAGAATTAGCTCCCAGAATACCTACCTACTCGCTAACTCAATATCGTCCGCTCTCGAATACGTACATGAGGCGGTGCGGGGTGTGATTTATGACTCAACCGTATCTCGTGCGAGGTCGTTCGACGTGTTCACACGACCATGTGGACCGTCTGGGTACACTCACGACTTAGAGAAATATATTGCAGTTAGTGATGCCGGACCAGTTACTTTGAGAAGTTTTTTTTTATGGTGTTTCACTAAGGTGACCAGCGGGCTTCCTTCTGCCTATTTATTTGAAGCTGACAAAGTTGTGGGCAGAATCTTAAAACATCACGCTTGTATTCCCCGAAGGGATGGGCAGAGGTGTATAGTACACCCTCATTTGTTGGTTTAAAAGCGTGTACGCCGTACCGCATTTCAAAAAAATTTCAAGTCTTTGTTTTTCGTAATGACTGAACCGATTTTGATGAAACTTTACACACATGAGCAGGATACTTAGGTCTAAACATTTTGTAGAAAACATTTTCGAAATGTCTTACTTAAAAATAGATAATTGGAAATTTCTGTTTGTATGGAAAATTTAAAATCGGTCTAATTTAACTGTAACACTATTTTTCGAAAATGTCTTCTACTAACTTTTTAGTCCCATGTATCCTGCTGATGGGTATGAAGTTTCATTAAAATCGGTTCAGTCATATCGAAAAATAAGGACTTGAAAATTTGTATGAAATGCCGAACGGGGCGTACACGCTCATAAGTGAACGGGCATGACCGCTGACAGACATCCGTGGAGCACAAAGGTTCCAGACGAAAACCAGCGTCAAGTACTTATAGTGTTTGACATTAAGCTGATCTGGACACCTTTTTGGTCCAGCCACGAGACACATACCCAAGACTTTTTTATTTTTTATTAATTATTTCACACTTTTTACTTGTTGTCTCTCTTTGTTCTGTGTTCGACTTGCTCGGTGGAGATAAATAAAAGTGGACTGTATATGATAGAGGTTTGGTCTGTCGTTTGGTTTGCCGTCTGCGTGGCTGTTGGGTGCGGTTCCCAACAGCTGTGTCCAAATAAATGATTCTTTATCTTTTATCTTTATTTCGTCGTTATGTTTAAGTCCCATGTAAAAGGGGGCGAGCCTATTGCCATCAACCAGGCACAATTCCAGACTCAACCGGGCTGCAACTGAGAAATTATACTCCTAGAATAGATTTAGACCCCTCCATACCTTGGACATGTTTAACCATAGGTCCCGGATGCCATAAAAATACCTATTACAGTCGTTACGGGTAGTCAGAAGCCTAAAAGTGACAACCAGTCTAAGCTTAGGATATCGGCATCGCCCAGTAACTGTATTGCGGAGGTCTGATGGTAGTCGCTCCGTGTAACATACTGGTATCCAGCTGTATCTGGTTAGATTGGAAGCTGATCCCAACATAGGACAAGGCAACGCAGTACCACAGTGTACCTACTTGCAACATACAGTGGGTCAACGCCCATACATTTGACAGGTCCTATGAAATGTCAAAATTATGTAGGGGCGGAGGTTATGTCCCAAGTATGCAGTATGGCTACTCGGGACATAACCTCCGCGCCTTCACCCCGCAACTCCCCGCACAATTGCTCCGCGGCAGTGTTCTACGTTGACCGACTGTAAGGAGTAAGATATAGGTAGACTGTGGCAGTACTATGACTTCTTGCCCTTGTACCCAAGAAGTCATCAGTGAACTAATGTTCGTAGCGTGATGACCTATCAGTTAGGCTAAGCGTATGCTAGGATGCAGGTGACACAGCACAGCACAGTACTGATTTTGCAGGGCAGGGCAGGCGAGGCAGACATAGGCCACGACCGCATGCTGCGACGCAGCTCGAAGACACAGTTGAGTTTTACTAGTACATAGAATAGACGTGTTCAAGTTAACGAACGTTTTTTTTAATAGTCTGGATGATTAGTATCATACAAACAAGGTTCACAACGCACTAATTCAATTAAATGTTCTGTAATTGTATTAAAATTCGAATTAGCGGTAAAAAACACGTGTCGACATGCAGGAAATCTGTGCCGGCACTACATCGCTGAAAACCAGCGATGTGGCTATGCTCTATGCATGTGCCAGAGCAATGTGCTGAGCTAGGCCGATTTGCTCGAATGTGACGCATATTTTCCCAAATTTAATTTTCATTTTGTTATTTTTGTCGCTTTCGTTTTTCTTTTTTCGGAAATTTGTTTTCTTTCTCTTTCTATCATATCTAGAATAGAAAACGTGACACTAAAAATCATTTTCTGCAAACAATATATTTTTATCTCTGAATCGCAACCGCATAATGCTCCTTTCAGTTCACGCTAATCAAATCTCGATAATCGATATCGCTCCGAGTGCTATTGGTACTCGTAATCGAGTCGTTTCCGAATATGGATGCGAGTGGATGTGGTCCGGATGTGATTTATTATTCGTTCGATCTCTGGATACGTCTAATATGTCGACAGTTCGAGTGTGTGTATCGTCACTAGTTAGGGGAAGTATCGATGATTGGCTATCTTTTTCTTTTATTGGAGAAGACATATCCCTTAATATTATAAATGCGAAAGTAACTCTTTCTGTCTGTTACGCTTTCATGCCTAAACCGCTGAACCGATTTTGATAAAACTTGGTACAGAGATAGTCTGGAACCTGGAGAAGAACATAGGCTACTTTTATCCCGAAAAATACGGAATACGTGATAAACGACATACACGCGGATGTATTTAAATGAAAAGTAAAATTTAGGTGCACGGTTTCAATTTGTCTTTTCCTATGGAAAAGAGTCGGTAAGAAACTCCAAGGAGCTCTCTCTCTCTTTTTTGAAGAGTGTTTTTTATTAAGATAATACAGGAGAATCAGGGTTACAGACATAGCCCGAAGAATTGTCAAAGTTAAGTGGGTGATATTGCTCGCAGAACGGATGGGCGATGGGGCCGAAAAGTTCTTTAAGGAGTAGCGACCGCGTACTGAAAGGCGCAGAGTGGACCGATGAATTGGTAAAGGTCGCGGGAATCCGCTGGATGCGAGAAGCACAGGACCGGTCAATATGGCGATGCTTGGGGGAGGCCTATGTCCAGCAGTGGATGTTATTCGGCTGAATGACGATGATCATGATGATGATGAAGATAATACAAAAGAGTTATGAATTACAACGAGAAATAATTATTGTCAAAGTCGCGTGACTTTAAACTAAAGCCCGAAAATGCTGATTGCCTTATCCGAGGTATTCCTTATTGTTTTGTCAGCTTTATGATATTGATAGACAAAAAAACTTTAAAAAAGTAAAAACCGACTTCAAAAAAAACTAAACGGAGTAAAATAAATATCATTTAATAAAACTATAAGTTTCAGAAGTCGGTGCATTCAATTTGTTTCAGCGTAGAACACCGACTTCTGGAACTGGTAGTTTTATTAAATGACATTTATTTTACTCCGTTTAGTTTTTTTTGAAGTCGATTTTTACTTTTTTTAAAGTTTTTTTATTTTATAATTTTTAGTGCCACAAATTACAATTACAATAGTGTACAAATTCTCGGACCAGCACTACAACTAGAACGTCGTCTAAATACGATTTGTGTACTTTTTTTTTTGTTTTTGTTGATTTTTTCAAAAAGTGCTGAATCAATTTCAATAAAATTTATATGGGACCACCTCTGAAGTATGGCCTACCAAACAAAAAACGAATCATCAAAATCCATTCATAATTGGCGGAGATATCGCGTAACAAACACACAAAAAAAAAAACAGACGTATTGAGAACCTCCTCCTTTTTGAAGTCGGTTAAATAGATTAACAACGTATTTTCAAATACTGCCTTGTCGGTCTAGTGGTCGCAAGCGCGAATGCTGAGCGTGAAGTTCGATCCGCAGGTCGGGCAGTTATTGAGTTTCTCCGTGTGGAATTTGTCAGTAGCAGCCCGGAGTTTGGATTTGTGTCCGGTTGATGGCAACAGGCTCACCCCCTATTACATGAGACTTAAACATAACGGCGAAATGAGGATATACTATATACACCTCTGCCCAACCCTATAGGAAATACGGGCGCGATATTATGTGTTATTTTCAAATACATTTTGTGTGACGGTAACGTGTATACTGTACTAGCTTTCGCCCGCAGCTTCGCTTGCGTGAAATTTTGAACCCGTTAAGTGACGATTTTACATACAAACTTTCATCCCCTATTTAACTCCCTTAGGGGTTGAATTTCGAAAAATCCCTTCCTAGTGGATGCCTACGTTACAAAAGAAACCTACTCTCAAAATTTCAACTTTCTGACCCCTGCGGTTTAGGCTGTGCGTTGATAGATCAGTCAGTTAGTCAGTCAGCTTCTCCTTTTATATTAGATTTGTGTCATAACATTAATTGTGAAAATAAATAAAATGTTTATAATTGCGTCATCTTACTTTACAGAACTGTTATATTAACGTCACAGGCGTGCGTCTATAGCGTCTGCAAATGACGCTATGGACGTCACGGACGCGGACGTCTGCGCTGAACGGCAGCTTCCGCAGCACTGCAATGTGATTCTCTAAGCTAACCGTCGCGAGTTCATCGCTGCAGCGGTGAAAGATTGGTTTGGTATTGACTAAATTACTATGCGGCAAACAGTATGCCACTAATTAGACTTTATAGGTTTCTTGCATGACGTGCATGACGGTGTGGAGGCTGTCATCTAGTGCTAACGCGCGTCCGTGACGTCTACTAATGTCAATAACGATAGCCATTGAATGATGGGTTCATCATCTTCTAGGTAATTATTTCGTTTTTGATTGTAAAATAGTTATTTCTGCTTTTGTTAGTATTCATTTCTGAACATATGACTATAAATGCGCATTTCTACAAATTTTAAAGTGTTACATCCTTTGGTATAATAGTAGGTATGTATTGTGTCGATTTGGATGTTTAATAAATTGATTTTCTTTCTTTCTCTCAATAAATTAATGTTTTATAACGGCTGTTTTAATAAACTACTAACTATCTATCGACGGCGACGGTTCGAAATACTAATAGATAAGTGACATCACTGCTATGGAGTTGTTGTCAATTTCTAAATAGGTCTGTAAAAGGGCTACAAAAATCGATCTTGTTGACAATTTTACTGACCAATATAATAGCTCAGTATATTTGCAACTGTTCTTCCCTTGCTGTAATAAATATAGACTCAATATACATATTTCAATACAATAATATTACTAAAGGTACTGCAAGAACAATGTAGGTCAATGTCAGTAGTACAAGAATAACAATGAGAAATTGCCTTAAAGTTGCCAAAGCATATAAGAGCTGACCAGTCCCGACAGACAGCACCCGTTCACGAGTATAAGGAGCATCGCTTAACTCAACCATATTGCAGGGAACTTATCGACCGAATACACAACGCCACCGTCAGCAGGACATTTTAGTGAGCATGACAGACTCAAATATATTGTTTTCGAATAAGGATGCGCCACGTTTAATTACTTGGTCGTATCTCCTTTGGGATACGACCGACGCACGGTCGACAGTTGCCGTCTGCATGTTGAGTTAGGACTACATTGTCGACAGATCGATTAGGGTTTTAGGTATCGTCAACAGCTTCGAAATCTGACCTATCCAATTCGTGCTGTCACTTACGCCTGTGTTGTTGATTGTGTGAGTGTAATAAAAAAAAGATATGATGTGTCAGAAAGCTGTTGTTGACCGTGCTTCCATTTGTAATCAATCAGGTGTTTCTAAACACATAGAATCTACGAAGACGCTCCCCATTCTGTCTTAATCGCTACAGTGCAATATTATAAATTGCTATTCTTTTTGTTCTATCGCCACACAATAGATGTGTGCATACAGACACTAATCTTTTTTTTTTTTTTCCTAAACTGTCCCACTGCTGGGCTAATGCCTCCCCCAAGTCCTTCCATGTACTCTTTTCCTGCGCTACCTCAAACCAGCCCTCGCGGTACGCGTCTAGGTACTTGTTCACGTTAACTCGCGGGCGCGGTGGCGGGCGTGGTCGCGAAATATCAAACGTATGGCATAATATGAAAGTGTTCACGTACAAAACGCAGGTGCGGGCTATGTAGCGGGCGAACTCGCGACGGGAGCGTGCAACGCGCTCGCGATAATATCAAACGTATGAAGTTGTTTGCGAGTGTTCACGTCGAACTAGCGGCGGAGCGCGCGATTAACTCGCGTCGTCAGGTAAGATCAAACCGTTTGAACTTGTCGCTGGCAATTATAGCACGTTTTTCATCATGTCGTTTAATACAGAAGAATTTATCAGTGCTATTCAGGCAAGAACTCCAATTTGGCAAAGCAAACATCATTAACATATGAACAGAAACGTTCTTAATAAGTTATGGAAAGAAATTGTTGAATTATTTCTTGATATGGAAGGTAAATAAAAAGTATTCATATTTATAGGTATTTTAAACTGCTTTATTTTTGTAACTATAGTATAAGGTATGAAATCTCATTTTAGGAATGAATTTTCGATTAAAATAAAAGATCGTCGTCCATGTTTACAACCTCTGATAACACGTCACCACACTCGCGCAAAGGCCTGGCGGTCAATGTGAACACGAACTCGCCAAGTCCACTGCGCCCGCCACCGCGCTCGCACCCGCGATTTGTACGTGAACAAGCACTAGGTCATCTCGCCACCTCTTTCTGGGCCGACCGTGGCGGCGCCGCCCCCCCAATCTTTATAAATACAAATTCAGCCTCCGTATGTTAGTGTCCGCAAAGCTCGAAAAGTAGTCGATGGATTGATTTGAGACTTTGTACAGTTGTTGTTGGTATTTGCACGAAAGTTTCTGATAAAATAAAAAATAAAACTTACGCCAGCAGTGCCGCGAGGGCGCAGCTAGTATAAGATAATAATAAGAGATGTGTGCATAAGCACAGCGCGGCTACCTATCAAAAAAGAGAGTGGAGCGCATCTTCGTGGATTCAACGCTCTGTACAGTCAACCAATGCTACATTTGTCTCAAAAACTTAAGCTTGATTTGAATCCAAAACCGTTTTAATCGATAAAAATAAATAACCATAGCGTGTCGGAATACGGACATAGTCCAATTAATTACTCAGCGGTATCTGATCACAGATCGGACTTGCGGACAGTCGGACATCGACATCAGCGTGCCCACCACTAGTTAGTGAACGTATCGATAGCTGGCTTTGTTCGCGGCTTTTACTAATTTGGCGAACCGATGACTGGATTTTGTTTAAATTAAATTTTACTAAACGGTGTCCACAAGGTGAACCGATGATTTGGCGAAGATCGTGGGAATCCGTTGGATGCGAGAAGCACATAACCGGTCAATGTAGCGATGCTTGGGAGAGGCCTATTTCCAGCAGTCGTAGACTTTCGGCGAATGATGATGATGAACGGTGAAATGTGGGGCGTACAGTACCCCAAGTGTGAGTTTTTTACGTTACTACTGTAGTTGCGTCACGCCAAAAATGTCAAACAAATTTTAGTTACGCTATTCGCCGCTAGAGGCTCTGCCTAAATTTTCATACATTTTGGCGTGACGCAACTACAGTATTAACGTAAAAAAAACTCACACTTGGGTTACTGGTGTCAAATAATATACGTGTTGTCGGTTGCAACGACTATAATGTAATGCCAAATCTTACACTAAGCTTATACCTTAATACAATATCATAAGAAGTAAGGCAAATCACACACTACAACGGTGTATTGACGTTTTGCAACGAAAAAAAAAAGACAAATAGTATCATTTTTGTTGTTTTGCAGTTAATTCTTTTGAAATTACGATGACACAACCTTAAGGAGGTAATCACATTCATATATCAAAATCAGGATAGAATATGTTAATTTGTAAGGGATCAGAATTATCTTTAAATTAGATGTGACAATGACACTAAACTGTCAGTAGCTGGCAACACTGGGCAATGTTTTGAAGATAAATAAGGTTAGTCGTCATGGATCAACGCACCCGATTTTATAAAAACTGTTGTCATTCGACAGATATCGCTTTCTGTGTCGATCAGCCGAACAAGTCTGACCTTTATTATCTGACTAGCTTGTCCTTATTTCTTTGTTCTTGTGTAAATTAATATATTGTGACCTAGCTCATGTTACTAACCATTAACCCAAATATAAGTACTTTCAGTGGTGGAGAATCTCTTGATTTTATTTTCAATATTTACCATGCCCGCATTACCTGACATACAGATATTAGCTATAATCACTCGTACACGATTTTGTTTCTCTAACAAAACTTGTAAAGATATAGATTCCGATATCAATAAGAAGAATCAAACCTTATGCAGCATTGTTTAGAGCCTATTTTAGTTAAGCACAATAAAATATTATCAACACAGCATCTCAGTTTAAAACCACACATTCACTGCATTATTTTCGTTAACCTAGATGTTCCACATATGTAGGTTAATCAGACAATGCGCCGCGGCTTTGCCTCTGCTACCTACAATTAATATTGTTTATGACGTTTACAAGAACACTTAAATATAACGATGTGAATTCACTTTAGACTTTATATTTTAGACTCATGGACGTACAAAAAAGATCGGACGGAACTCCCGCTAAGACAAAACTGTGTCCCGTAATGGCGGCGACTATCTAAGTGTGAATGAATTTAGGGTTGTCATGTTAGCCAAATTTACCCATTTATATCATTTTATTTTAAGACAAATACAGGTTGGCAGACAAATTTCTTGGAAGGAGGCAGAATTATACCGTGCCATTTGAAAAGGTTAATGGTAAGAACCAAATCTCCCTATGAAAATATCTGCAAAATAAATGCCATGTTAGCTTAGATTGTTAATTTACATTTTGAGGTACTGCATAATTATGTAACAACACACCGGAGTCCTCCTTTAGTTGTATATATATATCTCGTTAGCTTCAAAATGTAGACTGCAAATGACACTGTATTTGTTTGGAATTCAATCGTTTTCACCGTTACAATTTCTCATTTTTTTAATCCAATCATTTCTCCATACTTCATTTTCTTTAGGAAATCTAGTAAAAAAATATATAAATAAAATACCTAGTAATAAATAAATTGAATTGAACAAAAAACTATAAATTTCCCATATTTAGGGTAATTTGCACACGTGAATATTGACAACACTGGCCTTGTGACGGATTCTTTTCTTCTGGTGAATACATTGATTTTATTGTATACAATTGGGAATTAAGTGATTGAATTATTCATTGACCTATAAAACGTGATTCCTGGATTTTTTTTCATCCGATCACTACGGTTTTTACACCATTTCACCACACAAGACATGCTATATTTTAAATTTTTTTGCCGCTTTTTGTCCCAACTCTGTTGACGTTTACGCGTGGAATGACTGACATTTTGTGAATGTGTGCGTGCCAGCCTGTACGTACAGCAAACTGACTGACTCTGAGTGACACAGTTTTTTGTTAGCGAAAATCTGTCCGATATTTTTTGTATGTCCATGTTTAGACTGGAAGCCGTATTTTAGAATAGAAAGCTGAAATACGATAGAGCTTATTGCCAAGTATTTTACACGTGCAGCCTGTGGACCAATTATACTCAGCGGACTATCAGACCAACGGACAACAGATCAACGGATTGCTGTATATTTTATCGGATCGGTATTTTTTACTGGATCTGGAGTACTGTCATGTGTGTGAATTCGCTCATACAACTACAGACATCATCGCCGAACAAAAACGTATACGATAAAGCGGACCTGTAAAACGGACCTCTGTGTGAACGAGCACTTAGGTACTGTATGAGCGTTTGGCTGTTGCGTAACAAGTCGCTGGTTCGATTTCCGCAAGAAACAAGTATTTGTATGGGGCGTACAGATAGTTGTACCGGCCCCTTGATTCAGAACGATTGTATATGCTATCTCTTTTTCTCTCGTAACGAGAATCGGAGACGGAACGAGATAACAATGGACGGCCAGAAGTACGAAAAAGCGCCATCGGTCCAAAAACCCGAACGAAGCGCTTTGATTCCACCTTCATTGTGAAAACCGCCAAACAGTGGAATGCGCTGCCCGAGTGAGTGTTCCCCGACAGCTACAATCTAGGGGTCTTCAAGTCACGAGTGAATCGATTTCTTCTGGGCAAGCGTGCTCCATCGTAGACCGCATCATTGCTTAACATCAGGCGAGATGGCGGCCAAACGCAGGCCTATTATCAATAAAAAATTAAATAAAAAAGCAAACCGGAACGGTCGACAACTGCTTATCGAAAAGGTTCTGGGGGTCTACTCCCTAAGCACGAAGTCCGTGGTTTCGGCCTTAGTTACGAGCGTTTCCTACTCCCTATCACCTACGGACATACGATTATTTCGGGGCCCGAACTAAGAATGAATGACAGCACGATTTGACAGTTGTCCTTACTACCGATGTGTTTTTACCCGTCCGAAAAGTTGAATTTGACACTTGTTTTGTTCACTTCTACGTTTCGGGCTACTTTCGGACGGGCGCTAACTTCGTACTGGTTCTTCGGCTGGTACGGGTGTAAACGCACGATACAGGAGTACACCCAGTGGGAGCCGAAGATTTTTATTAGCAAAAAAAGTTACGACAGTCGGTAATTAAGTTACGTGCATTTAAATCGATTGTTCGATTGTGAGTTTCGTATTCGAGTGATTCAATAATTCAGCCCCCGGATATAGTAGCAGCGAATCGCAATGTCCGTTTTTATTAATATTTCATACGATCATAAATTCGCTGAGATTAATTCTCATACATCACGCCGTGAGAGATACGTTTGCGCTGCGGATTAAATGAGCGACATAAATGTAATGCAATTTTAAATGCAATACCTATAGTTTCATTTGAATTGAACATACAGATATATATGTTTTATTTTATTTAGAAAACCAACAGCGGTACATAAAATATATGACAAAATATGTATAGTGCAGTATTGTATGGCTAATTATAGGTTTCCCTATGTAACAAGAAAAAGTAACATGCGAACGGAGTATTCGTAAAATAAGTTAAAATTCAAAAGATACAGTAGGGTAACCGATTAGTTTCAAGTTACATTACTTTAAATTAAATTACATGACATTCAATCTTTCTGCTTTGCTTAAACTAAGAGCTACATTGCTTGTTGTTTGCCTTCTTTTATGGTTATCTGTGCTTTGAAGGTAGGTTTAGTGCAGCTAAATAAATCAACCTGAGAGAAACAAGTGTTATACAGAGTTACAGGGAAAGTCGTACCGAATATTAAAGGACGTTATTTTTCAGGTAATATGGTATCCGAAACTTAACCGATGGAGATATTAAATTTCAAAGATAGTTTTTATGTTGTGTAGTACAACACTTTGGCCTATTCAAATAAAATTTTTTTAAGATTTTATGAACATGCCTTACTATGTACATCTACTGATGTTATACCTTTTTGAATAGCTAAACACACGTAGAAGTTTTTAAAATTATTTTTATTTGTGTTATTATTTTATTAGTATCGTAATTTCTGTCTTTGTTGCTGCCTGCACTTTTTCAAGATTTGAAAAGAATTTATTTTAATCTGAACATTAAATTAATGGGTGTGCCTCCGCTGCCGGCGCCGGCAACCAAAAATAACGCCATTGGGAACCGGCGGCACATTACTGCCGGCAGCCGAGATTAAAAACATCGGCGGCCGGCACCCAAAATGGAAACCGATGGCGGTAATAAGTTGTTTGGTAGGTATTTTAGTTGAAAGGTAGGTTAGATTTTCGGCCAAGTACTGTAACTTGTCTTCCAACTGATTAATTTCAAGGGCGACCGAAGCGAGCTCAGTAATTTGGTACACCTCGACACGGATAGGTTAGGTTCGAAGGGGATGACGTCATCCCCTTCGTGTTAGGTTACTTTAAACCCAATAGACAGAAATAGGACCGTCGACTCAGCTTTGAAAACCCAAACAACCTTACAAACATCCCCTTAAGTTTTTCATTTGTTTTTATTGTGAAAATTAAAGTGGGTGACGAATAATCGTGTCATGAAGAGTTTGAAGAGGACTTGAAGATGTAAAAAAAACAGTGTATGTAGTCGGCGCGGCGCCGGCAGCCAGTTTGGAAGCCGGCGCCGGCACTCGTAATGGCAACCGGCGCCGGCAGCGGAGGCACTCCCTAAATTAATTGTTTAATCTGAGAAAAACCCGTATCGATTATTTTTATCGACTACTATCCAATTTAAATAGTTTGAAAATGATTGGTTTAATCTTAGAAAAACACTTAACATTTTTACTAAAAAATGGGGTGTAGAAATTGCTACGCTCTTGATGATGGTAAGCGTTTCCGTACTATCGATACCGCTGAGATCGATCAGTAACTTCCGAAAATTTTCACCTAATAAAATGAAATAAAGATCGAAAATATCGCAGTATACCTAAACGCGTTTAAACTTTCTCGATTTGTACACACTATTATATGTATACTTACTGGAGCAGATTCGCCCGCGTGGATGTCGTTTATCGCGTAGATATTTCGCGGTTTTCGGGATAAAAGTAGCTTATGTCCTTCTTCAGGTTCCAGACTATCTCTGTACCAAGTTTCATCAAAATCGGCTCGGCGGTTTAGGCGTCAAAGCGTAACAGACACACAGACAGAATTACGTTTGCATTGATGATACATACTGCTATACACATAAATAAATAATCAATAGTACCATTCTATTGTACTTGTAAACAATAGACTAATCTACACAAATTAATCTTCTACCAACTACAAAATAAGGTAGGTTAGTAACCTAGCTAGTACAGTTTGATGTGACGGGGGTAGGTAATTCCAACCACAGACCGCGACCGATCGACCGGGCGACCGCCAGTTAAAACTTCAGCCATTGAGTGGCCGTCCTCGTTGGAGCACTAATTTTATCGAGACTCGATCGCTCACTGGATGATTGACACTTCATTAAGTATCTCGTTTGACTTTCAAAGAACAAAGCTCATCTTTATACATTTCTGTACATTCATTATTGGTTTTCAGATGCGATCATACTGATGGACTTTGATTTCTAGACTTTTGAATGTTCGTGATGGTGTATGTATAAGAGAGCATCATAGCAACACAAAACATTACGCTTGTATTTCCCGAAGGGGAGGGCAGAGGTGTGTAGTAATGTTTAAGTTCCATGTGATAGGGGGCGAGTCTATTGCCATCAACCATAACATAAATCCAGAATCCGGGCTTGCAAAGGAAATCATCAACTGACTTCTTCCGCTCTGTGTGGAGCGGAAGGGAGTGTCAGACTCTTACTGACTAAAACCCATCCGTGTTCCTCCTAATGCCCTTTGCGTTCCAGAGCCGTAGTAACTCTTTCGAACAAATTCCGCAACCCTGGCAAAGACGTCCACTGCCAGACATAGGCCTCCCCCAAGCATCGCCACATCGACCGGTCCTGTGCTTCTTGCATCCAGCGGTTTCCCGCGACCTTCACCAGATCATCGGTCCACCTTGTGGTCGCTTACCCACGCTGCGTCTTCCGGTACGCGGTCGCCACTCCAGAACCTTTCGGTCCCATCGGCCATCCGTTCTGCGAGCAATGTGCCCTGCCCACTGCCACTTAAGTTTGGCAATTATTCGAGCTATGTCGGTTACTTCAAACCAAACTTTAGTTTCTTCAAAAATTATTTATCCGTGTTTTATAAAATGGAGCTCATAACCCCAAATATGACCTTAAATGTAAATATCATAGCTGAGGATAGATTTTAGCGTATATTTATGTAATCTTTAAACAGCTATTTATATTAAACTACTGCCTTTTGAGGAAAGTTATTCATTACTATGGATATTTTAACACCCTTTCAAATTAGTACCCCCTTTCCGACTACCCTTGTATACTGGCACCTTAAAGTAATCGTTAGTTAATGACTCATTAACAAGACAGCGGTAATTAGGTACTCGCCTTTTACTTCTAGGAAATAGAGCCCTCTTTTTTAGACTGGTAAAGAAAAGATCACAATAACATCGAATAATTCTCTCAAACAAAAAATATACGCTAGCTCCAGCTGAACGATTACGTAATGCGTACTTGAAGACGCGCGGAGATAGTACGTGATCTTAGAAAACAAGTTCAATTGTGCCCTGTTCTGAATAAATTCATACTTATATTATTACAGACAAATGTAATCGTTTACTGTCGTATATCAGAGATTTATTGTGACTAGGAATATTTAGTCTATTGCTTACGATAGTGTCTGTTTTTTTGTGGTTCTGTCTAATAGGGTATTTGACTAAAAAATCGAATTAGTGCGTCAGTTAGATTATAAAAAAATATTTGTCCCGTATTTTTTTTTTGTTACGTAAACCAAAATTGACGAAGATACGACACTTTTAAAATTGGTAAAACGTCACAAGCAAGTACAATTTTTACTTGCTTCTGACGTCACAAGCCCCCACTCTCGAGTTTTGATGCGTTTTATCTTTCCAATTATCCATAGATTTAATAAAAGAAAAAATACGTGTCCATTATTTTTCAAAACTCTAACTGGCGAACTAATTAGATTTGCAATTTATTGATGCTGTCAACATGCCTATACTGCGTATTTTCTAAAAAGCTGATAGCCTAGCGGTTTATGATACGATTAGTCGGCCCGTGAAATTAAATTTTATTGAAGTTTTTTTTTATATTTTACACAAAAACTGAACATCTGTATGACGTAATTTATTATTTGCTTTATTAATTATATTTTAAAATTTTCAAATATAAAAAATAGTAGCCCACTGGCATCGGGAACAGGGTTCAAGCTACCGGTAGTCAGGGCCTCAGACAGAGGTACTTCCTAACAATACGCGCCGTGTCTAGGAGTACCGCTTTCTGTAATGTATCAAGCCGGCGACTGAATAGTATTATCAGTGCAGACGAAATATGTATTTGTTTGCCTTTTAAAACGTCACATTTTTTTGTAATGGCGTCAAACATGATATTATAAACAACTTTTCTTTTGTTCGAAAATCGGCCCGTGTAAATCCCCTATTAAGATCGGCTTTCTCTAAAGTCAGTTCGCTCAAATAGTGGCGGTATACCCAAAAAGCATGCAGGAATTTAATGAAATAAAACAGGAGGCTTTTTATTAAAAATAAAATTTGGTTTTTCCATGTAGGTAGTATTTCTCAGTAGCGGTCCGGTGTATGGATTTGTACCCGGTTGATGGCAATAGGCTTGCACCCTATTACATGGTAATTAAACATAACGGAGAAATGAGGGTGTACTGTACACCTCTGCTTAACCCTTCGGGGAATACAGTCGTAATGTTCTGTATGTTAAAAACAAAATGAATATGGCTTACACACTTATTAGGTACTAGAAGTGTCCTCGGTATCACCACCAGTGTTTATAATAAAAGATAAAAGATTCAGCGTCGTCACTATTCTAGCGAACGAACTTTAATCTAACTCCCTATCAAATTAACTGTTTCTCTTATAAGTGGGAAAATAAAGTTTCTTTTGTTTAGCAATAAATCCATCACTTTGGTATCGAGTGCTCTATCGCAGCTCTCGAGACAGCGCGTACTGACGGCGACACGCGTGGACAAATGAGACCGCGCCTTTTTATGGATAGATAGATAAGGCTTAGAGCGGATATACGACAATCGAGATACGACATATTTCTGGGTGGCCGTATGGTGATGAATAGGTCACCCTTTCCTCAACCGTGAGTGGCGTAAAAGGCGACTCAAGGATGACAAGAGGATACTACGATCACAAATTCGTCTGCTAAGCGTAGTCATTACGGCAATTTTCCCTCGGACAGTTCATTTGGGGTCATTGGGATTGATCATATTTCAATGGACACTCTACTTACATATACAAACAATACAAAAATATCCCAGACTAAAACTACGGTTGTATGTTGTTTTATAGCTAATAATTTTATAGAATTTCGTTTCGTATAAAAAAATCTCACATTTTCGTTTCATAGAATAATCTATACGCAGAATACTTACTTTGAAGATTTAAATCATTGATTTTTGTTTCACATAAAGTTTAATGTTAGAATAATCATATCATAGAATAACAAATCAAATATTATTCATCCTTATATTGTTTAGTTAATATGAAACTTATTACCAAGAAAAATATTTTATTGAGTGACACACTACCAACCAAATATCTACACCAAAAACAGATTCTGGGACCAAGGTCGACGGAGCCCCGCTGTGCGGGGCTCCTATTTCTGTCTGCAGGGTTTAAAGTAACCTAACACGAAGGGGATGACGGGGGCTTCGTTTGCTCGCTTTACTCGCTCACTTTAGCCCCCATCATCCCCTTCGAAACTAACCTATCCGTGTCGGAGTGTGAACATACAATATTCGTTAAAAAATTATTCTACTGTTTGATAAGTTTGTTAAACAAAAAAATGTGATTAAAAATTCATTGAATTATCTTTCTGTGAAATATGTTTCATTCAAGTAAATAGTCTTTATGACAATAATATTCGAAATAAAAATACAAGTACCAAATATTATATGAAATATTTTCTGGGAAACGAAATTCTATGAAATTTCTGTCTGTGAAACAAGGGGACACCCTAAAACTACGTACACAAACTAAAAGAGTACATCAAAATATTCGTCCGCATCGCTGTCGTCTGGAAGCGTGCCCAAGGGGTTAATTCAACTAACAAAATTGTTGTCAGACGCAAACGAACCACAACCGTCACTCAGTTTTTTTTACGAAAACTATCAAAATGATTGGTTATGTTTTTTGTGTCAAAGTCAAATAGTTTTTATTTCAAGTAGACCAGATCCCTGGTGCTTTCAAAAGGTCAACACTAAGTGCTCGGTTTCAAGTAGTAGGTCCTTTGGAGAAGAACCGTTTCAAACAATTTGACAGCTTTTGAAATTGAAAACTGTGTGAATGCAAGATATCATTTAGGAGAATTGGACAGCGTTGTCAAGTTGTATGGCAACGCTAATTCTTTGGTCGATTTTATTTTCAAAAACAACTAAGTAATTAATTGTAGTCTATTTTGAAGTTGAAGTATCGGCACTCGTGGAAGCTATGATGGGATATAAACGTTCTAACAACTATTAGGGCTCTTTCAATTTAGACGTTTCGTGTCGGACCGCTGCGGTGCCGAAGCGGTGCGTTTGTCGTATTGCGCACGGACGGTCGCTTATTTTCATACAAAGCGCGCGGTACGGCAACAGTGCGGCGTCGGCACCGCGAACGCTCGACAACAGGACGGCAACATCGCAAACTCCACGTGTTCTTTTCGCTGTTGAATAGTGCGGTGAATAGACGTGAGAGCTAATTTCATCGAATTTTCATTTATTTTTTTTGCTTAAAATGGATGATATAAACGTGGAAGAATTTATAAATGAAATTTAAATACGTCCTACTTTAAGGAACTCCAAAAGCGACAAATACAGTAATCGCACGGAAATAAAATAGTTTTTTGTCGCTGAATTTTACTTTTATCTAATTCAAGTAATTCGTGGAAACATTCTATAGCATTCCTAGGTAATTAAAAAAAAATGCTTGGATCTTGTTTTAACCTAGGGTAAAGATTATGGAAATCACCAAAATTACATGTTAACGAAAACATCGGTGATGTTCTTTTACGGGGGCGTCGTTTTTGTTTCTGTTTGATGTTTTTCAACAAGAGCACTAACAGTAATGTTTCTTCGTCAGAATCCATGGCGTAACTGACGTCAAATATATTTAAAACATCACTAGCATACAAACGCACGACACGAAACGTCTAAATTGAAAGAGCCCTTACTGTTGTATCCAATACTGTAATTTTGTGCATTCGATACTGATAAGCGTAAGGGACAATAACTTCCATGTCCTTTACGCCAATTGGAATTTCCGGATTCGATACGCTTACACCCGGAACAAATAGCTGTAAGCCATACAAATATTTGTTCCGTGCGAGAATTGAACACGGATGTCCCTTAGCGAAGGGAGACCCTTGGGTAATTTAATTATCGCAATAGGTTCAATGTTTAAGTGGTAGAAGGGTCATAATAATGTTAAATAAAGAACTGATAGCTTAACGGTGGAACGCTTGCCTTCCATGCAGGAAGGTTTGAGTTCGATACTGGCCCGCACTGTTCAAGCCAACTCTCTATGCGCACGCACACACACATAAACCGCCGCCGGCGACGCACCCACACTACGTTGCGGCGCCCGCCATTGCCTCAAGTCAGTGCGGTGCGCGACTCGCCGTGGCCGAGAGAACTAGTCCCCTGCGTGTGGCCACGTGCAGCGCTCACCCAAACGTTGCTCTGTAAATCTAATCTTTCGAAAGTACCTATCCATGTAAAACTGTACAAAATTAAAAGTAATTGAGCTGCAAATAAAAGTTTTATTAAAATCTACACTATCTGAAACACGCACCTCTGTCTTTTCAATTTCAATTTCAATTCATGCGCTAAACAGAATTTGATTATCACTTCCTATGAAGGAAAACTTCTTGTAGAAACCTGTACTCCTGAGAGAGCTCTAAAAGATGTTGTTGGTTTGTGTAGTCCGCTAACGGGCACCAAGCCAGCATCGTGAACGAAGGCCTAATAAACTCTTTTTATTCTGAAAAAAGGCCTTTGTAAATCAGTGGGACAATAATAGGCAGATTATGATATAAGAAAACTATAAATGCAGCCCCACCTGCTTGATTGAAAGCTGACCCATACATAGTTGGGGAAAGGGCTAGACAGGTAACTGACAATACTATAGCCTCAAGTTAGTCTCAGACATGTCGCAATAGGGCACCAGTTAAAATTTCAGCCATCGAGTACCAATTAACGTTTGAGAACCAATTTTATCGAGAGCCCATCACTCACTGAGATGACACTTCGATAAGTATCTTTGTAAATGGCCCACACTTAGGATTTCGTCCGTATTGTGAACCGGCCCGCGAAATTCATTTCTTTTAGTTTTTTTATATTTTACTTTAATGTAATGGCGTCAAACATGATATAAACAACTTTTCTATACTAATACTAATATACTAATACTAATATATGTACTAATATATAATATTATAAAGAGGTCGAATTTGTTTGTTTGTTTGTATGTAGGAGGTAGGTAATCTCCGAAACTACTCATCCGATTTCAAAAATTCTTTCACCTATAGGAAGCTACATTATCCCTGAGTGCTATAGGCTATATTTTAGTATCAAAAAATTGGGGATCCGCAAATAAATTACAATAATGTAACCCAAGGTATCAACAATTGGCTTATCTATCTATACCAATATTATAAAGAGGTAGAATTTGTTTGTTTGCTTGTTTGTTTGTATGTAGGAGGTAATCTCTGAAATCACTCATTCGATTTTGAAAATTCTTTCACAATTAACGCGAGCGAAGCCGCGAGTAAAAGCTAGTATTCTATAATTTAAATGATGTAAAACGCAACCAAAACACATGAAACGCCTAACTTTTTATCAAGAATTTTGCTTTGGTTTGTTTCGCTCAAATTACTCTACTGATAGCTGATAGGAGAAAGTGCACAGGCTAGCAAGCATGCAAGCAAGCAAGCATGCAAGATTCGCTTTGTCGCCTATTCTCTTCGCTCGCACACTCGACCAGCGTTACGCTCGAGTCGATTGTTCAATGTCATTACAGTAAAATTTGTCGATTTATAAGGTAAACAAATACACATATCAATCTAATGCAATATTTTGTCAGTGATCATAATAAATAGATGTTATCTGATAAGGCTCTCGTTAGGGAGTTGTGTCAAGGGTTTGATTCAGAAAGCGGTGCTTCTGGACACGGCGCGTATTGTTAGGAAGTTCCTCTCTCTGAGGCCTGGACCGCGCCGGTAGCTTGGAACCTTGATACTGATGCCGGTGGGCTACTATTTTTTATATTTTAAAATGTATATTGTTTTTTTTTATGTATCTCAAAATATAATTAATAAGTTTGTTTAATAAATAGATGTGCAGTTTTTACGTAAAATATAAAACACTAAAAATTTAATTTCGCGGGTCGACTGGTCGTATTCACCTGAAAGAATAATATGTACAGTATCGGTCAAAAGTCCAGTAGCAATCTCACAAAGCTATTGATAATCAAAACCAGTCGCACTTATGACCTTCTTCTATAAAGACATTTCAAACACATACACACACACACACCCGTATGTCGCACTCTTTCATCATGAGTCAATCAGAAAGAGCGCGGTATATAATAATTTGTTTTAAGTAGTTGGCTGACGTGTGGATACTGGATTTGAAACAAAATGAATCTTAATAAATGAAATATATCACAAAAGATGAGGGTAGATTTGAAACAAAATGAATTTGCTGGATTGAATAAAATAGTATGACGTTGTTGGTCGGTGAACTTAATTACGAGTGTTTGTGTTATTGCTATTAGTGGTTTTTTGTTTGAATATCTTAATTCAAAATGCAAGCAAATATAAGTATTGAAGACAGGGCAAACATTGTCGCCTTGCATAGAAATGGACTTAATATATCTCAAATTTCCAATGAAACCGGCTTATGTGTAAGTTATTTTTTAAATATTATGTGAGGATAGTTGTGAACGGTGTATGATTTCCTTGTTAATAAATCAGTAGTTACAAGTGTGTAATAAATTGTTATTTTTGTTTTAGAGAAATACTGTGAGGCGTTGGGTTAAGAGATCTGAGGAAGAAGATAGTCTGAAGAGTCGTGTAAGAAGTGGAAGGCCGCCGCTTATTAACCACTCTCAGCGACGTTTTATGGTGGAAGAATATGAAACGAATGGTTTCACACCAACTAGACGCTTTGCAGAACAATTTGATGCGTCATTGCGCACTGTTCGCCGCGCACTCCATGCCGAAGGTTTGCATCACCGAAAACCGGCAAAAAAACCGTTTTTGACGCAAAGGCATAAAGAGGAACGATTGCGTTTTGCTCGGGAATATTTAGATTTTAACTGGGAGACTACAATATTTTCTGATGAAAAGACTTTCAAATCTTGTCAGAAAGGAAGACTTCATTTATGGCGTAAGAACAATACTCGTTGGTCTGACAACAATATTATTCCTAATACGGAATCAGGTAGAATAAGTGTGAATATGTGGGGGTGGATTAGTGCCCAAGGGCCGGGTGAGTTGGGATTTATACCTACGCGTGCCAACAGCTCCAATTACGTCGAAGTCTTGAACGACATAATGTTACCTACTGTGCGTAATATTTACCCATCACAATACTGTACTGAAATTAGTTTTGTTCAAGATAATTGTCCAATACATCGTGCCAGTATTGTTCGTGAATGGTTTAGTAAGCATTCGGATTTTAAAGTTATTCCGTGGCCAGCACGATCCCCTGATCTAAACCCCATTGAAAATATATGGGGTTTAATGGTGCAAAGATGGGAAGCACGAGACGAGAAATGTCCTGAGCATCTCAAGTCCCACTGCATGCAATTGTGGGATAGTTTACGTGGCACAGATATATGTGCAAATATTGTTGGCTCCATGCGTCGACGTCTTTTAAGCTGCATTGATAATAATGGAGGCCACACTAAATATTAATCTCTCAATCACCGTAAACATAGACACAATAGATAAAAAATAGCGGCGGTAGATTGGCGTGCCACCCGATACGATGACAGTTAATTAAACAACTTAGATTATTTATTTTTTACAATGAATGTGTTGGCTGTAATAGTATTAAGTTAGTTTATGATTGTATAAGATTGAGGTTAAGTTTCAATCTTCTTTTCGTCAAGAAAACGAACACTTAAGCTATAATCTCAAAACACACATAGAACAATTTAGTGTAGCGGTTTATTCATTTTGTTTGTAATATTATAAGCGTCGTAAATAAATATTGTTGTTTTATTACCACACTTTTTTATTCTGAGCCCTACATACTAATGCTAAATAAAAAAACGGTAAAATAATCAGGTGATTATTTCACTGTTCTTTTAATTGCTAATATTTATTTTATTCCTATTTTCAATACTATTAATATTTAACTTAGTTAAATATAATTCCTACTGTTGCAATAATAAAAAAAACATTGTAAAAAGAGAATCTTTTCTTGGGGATCGATCCCACTGTCTGTGTTTATCAGTCCGTTGCCTTGGTTTTTCAGCTGACGAGCCTTATTAATCTTACGCGAATTTTAACAATATACTGAACCGGCCAATATCACGCGGTTACTGCCTGTCAAAAGATGACGATACGACGACGATGGACTATGTGTGTGTGGTGAGGTCTCATTAGTAATAAGGTTGAGTGCGTTAAGTAAGACCATCACTCACACAAACAGACGTACGCACGCTACGTTCATAGGAATATGATCATTAAGGTGTTGCTGCACTTATGACCGCTGACTGTACCTACACAAAATATTTTTACTCATAAACGCGGAATAAACTGTAGACAAGAATAATGTCAGTTTAACTTGTGAGTTATATGCTTGTCATGAGTTTGTTCCGCGTTTTTAATAAGGCTTACCTACGTGTGAAATAGATGACATAACCACACGGTTATTAAAGCATTTTTTTAAAGTATTTTTTTTATTGTTTGTTGCGGTTTAAACACGTGCACTTTTAAGGCCTATCCGACTAGTTTCAGACTCAAACGGAGCCCTTAATCATTTGCTCAACACGTGGCGAGGCCACGACTTGAACAGTCAGTTCGACCGAAAAAAATGCACGTGAGTAAATTATAAATATGAATCTGGGTTCCAATTCAGGCATGGTACCAATGTGACTTTTCTAATATCATTTGTACTTTCTTAGCCTAATCTAAGACGCCACTGACATACAGTGAATGAAAACATCGTGAGGAAACCTGGATTTAATGGTCTGAAATCGCCAACCCGCAGTGAGCAAGCGTGGTGATAAATGCTCTTTCTTTCTCTGTATAAGAAGAGACTTCCAGAGACTTCCAGAGTCTGGAAGCCGTCTCTACTAGACTTCGGACTCAGGTTTGTCGAAGCAAGGAAAACATGCTCAGGTGGAAATTTGCAGATAACTCAAACCTGGACTGTAAATGTGGTGCCGTTCCACAAACTATGGCGCACATAACATCATGCCCCGCCTGCCCTGTTATCTATACGCCACAAGAATTAATGGACGCTACGGATAGTGCTAAACTCATTGCTGAGTTCTGGGCCGATACGGTGTAGATTGTCATCGACACGCTAAGAAGAAGAGGCGTTTGCCCTGGACCGTTACAGGCTGCTATATTTATTTTATGAATGTCTTACGAAAGGTATATTACAAAAGTTAGTAGTTACTTGTTAGCAATTTTAAAGATTCATGGCATGATTTCGTAATGTACAGCATGTAAGGGTAAACACCGTTGTCACTCAAACCACGGGTAGTTGACTTAAACATAAAAACGTAGGAAGGAGTAAAAAAAATATATATACGCGCGAGAAATGAGCAGCGCGGCGGCGTTACGACGCGGCGTACACGCAGTCGCTAGTGAGACAGCTGACTGACTGGGGTAGTGAACTGTGCGGGGCCGTGCGTCGGGCCACGCGGCGAGTTCTCCCGTAGCTTTTTGCGCCCACGCGTAGGGTGAAATGCTTTTGCGGAAAAATGAAAATTTTATGAAAAAAAAGTTTGTTATTTTTCATTGATTTTACGTTCTATAAATGAAACCAAAACACTGGTTTCAAGGATAACGGTGTTTACCCTTACAGCCTGTATTATATCAATTAGCCATTCAGCTAAACTATCAACTAATACAAAAATCTGAGGATGTACGCACCACTTTAGTATCTAAACATCTACTCAAAGTTAAATGAAGTATAAAAATAGACGCAGATCGAATATGCGACTAGTCGCACGTCAGAACCGCGCTAATGGTGTGAAGCGATTTGTCACTATACTACTATAGTGTTGAAACATTTCATAGATAAAGTATAATGCCACGTCGACGTCAACTTGAACATCAAAAAGCGATTTACTAACCGATACGACGTGTTTCTAGGCCATGTGATGTATTATTCAGGCAGTATATAACGAGCTAGGTAGACTCTCTAATAAAAATGTCTTTTGATGTCATAATAAACACAACGTGTCTTTATAACGTTTTTTTTAGTGTAAACCAACCCGATGATCAACAGATGGCGAAGCCTACAACGTTAAGTCTTAGTATACAGTAAACTTAAAACTGGTTTGTTCAGAATCACCAGGCTACTCGATTGAGAGCACGCCGCAATAGCGGCGGTAAGACCCGTCATGGAGGAGTGGCTGGAGAGGCGGCATGGCGCCCTCAGCTTCTGGCTGACGCAGGTGCTCTCGGGACATGGATGTTTCGGGAAATACAGAGATGTGCTATGCAGCTATGCTGCAAGAATGTAATAGCTAAGCTACGAAACAATGTGACCGTTTCCACTGATGCTAAGCTATGTAACGGAGCGAGAAAGATGTGCTATGAAAATGCGAAAACGCACGCCTTCTGTAGGTACACTGCTCTGCACATAGCTACACCACTCGCGTCCATCCATAGCACGCATCCATAGCACACATCTACAGCACGCATCCTGCCATATAAAAAACGTAGCTTAGTTGAATCAGTTTCCACCAGTGCTATGTTATTTGGGCCAGTGAATATGATTGGTGGATATCAAACGCATCCATAGCAACGATGCATAGCACATCGCTGGTGGAAAGGCACCCTAACTGGGTTGAAAGAAAAAAGAAAGAAAAAGTATTTATTCCTACGCTCAAACAGACGCACAAACATCAAGCATACTTAAAATTAATAACATAATTATTCTTATAATTAACAATTCCTTAATTTAAACATATAATTGCCTGGCAACCCAAACACAAAACAATAAAAAATAAAACTATGACTTAATTTGTAATCTATGCAAATCACGTTTGCATATTTAGTCTGTGGTTACCTAGACATCATAATCACATAATACGAGTAAAAATACATCAATTAATTGAATACTTGAATTTGCGCGTCGCATGGCACATAAGAATTTAGGTCGTCGCTCAGCTTCATGCTGTGACTTTAGACGAGCCTAATGCCAACAGCGCTGATTTTCAGCAACAACCTATTATATAGGGTGACTGGTAAGTAATTAGTGACCGATACTATAACACATGATTGTACTCATGATAACAAACAACTTTCCCATAGAAACATTATTTATAAAACAAAAAAATAATATTTTCATATTAAAAGCCGCGTCCATTCCGTAACGGTTTAGTAATAAATTTTAAATGAAAAAAAATAAACAAAAATAATGTTTCGTTCGGAAAGTTGTTTGTTATCATGAGTAAAATCATGTGTTAAAGTATCGGTCACTAATTACCAGTCACCCTTTACAAGGTTAGTTTTAGTATATACTAAACCTGAAACTAGTTTGTTCAGAATCACTAGGAGAATCGATTGACATATTTTTTACACGACTTTTTTTTTTCGTAAATTTCAATTTTGTTTCAGTAGTTTTCTACCTATAGCAGTTGACGGGAATAGACACCTTGAGGCTTGAGATGGTTCTCTCGGTCAGTTTCCTTGTATTAGACAACCCCTGCATAGCACATCTCAGGCATTTCACACTTTTTAGGGAACTTAACGCGACATAAACTAAGGTGTAAGTAACTTGGAGATTTACTAAAAAAAACACTTATTCAGGCAGTTCCGATGAAAATCTTGTTGGGGTGTCTTGGTTTTTGCATAAAGTAAAAATAAGGTTGTATATATGGTTGTGGAAGTCTGATGGCATAAACTCCGTGTAAAGTACTGGTATTCAGCCGCATCTGGTTATACTGGAAGGTGACCCCAACATAATTGGGAAAAGGCTAAAAAGTCCTCTAAAAAACCACCCAACCTTATATTTAAAGGTTGTATAATTTGGTAATATACATCCTTGTTCCATTACGTACGCGTTTCCAGTAATCAATTACGAAACCTCCCTTATTATTCCGAATGTAATCAATATCGTAACCGCACCTAATTGAAACTCTACTCAATTTGCCTAATGGGAACCCTGTGTAGACATTACAACTTTACAAGTTAAATAAGTTAATGTAAGTAACCACATTAGTCAAGTCCTTAACGTGTAATCTACATATGATGTCACTTGGAGGAAGTGTGAATACTTGGCGTACCGAGTGCGCTTAACTTTTAAAGTAAACGCAAACTTGGCCGCGCCACACTAATTACTGATTTACGTTATCTGTTTGGGTATTTTGATTTGGGCAAGTTAGGGGCGGAGGCGATAGCGTTTTTCATCGGTCATGTATACAATCCACATTATACACTTGGGAGCAAAGAAATCGAGCCACTCCTTTTTTCACGTGTCCTGGTTGTTAGTTTTCATGAATTATATAATTCTAAGTTGACAAAAAACTACCCTCATTGGTTATCAAATAACCGTTTAGGCAATATGTGTTTAGAATTGATCTGTTCCATAATACCAAAAATAATAACAATTACTTATACGTGAAAAAGAGAAGTGGCTCGATTTATTTGCTCCCAAGTATAGTTATAGGGATATTCACATAGGTACAGCTCATCTCTTACAATAGATAGTTTTTAGGGTTCCGTAGCCAAAGGGTAAAATGGGATTCTATTACTAAGACTCCGCTGTCCGTCTCTCTGTCCGTCTGTCACCAGGCATGTATCTCATGAACCGTGATAGTTGACATTTTCACAGATGACGTATTTCTGTTGCCGCTATAACAAACTAAAAAACAGAATAGATAATGGTATGGAACCCTTCGTGAGTCCGACTCGCACTTGGCCGGTTTTTTTTATCTGTGACTTTGTTGTGTTTGGGTCTTGTTGGACATAATGGTAAGCGCAACACGGTCTAAAATGGAGCACACGAATTCAAGTAACAGAGATATTGGAAGATTCCCCTATACTCTTTTGACTCCTACGTAAACACGATGGAAACAGTAAACTGCTTGGCGGTGACTTTTATGTAAGGGTAGCTAGCCAAACAATGTGTTAATTCTTTTCGATTGAATATTGCTAACTTCCTTGTAACTAAGTAAATATTCAGTCAATTATTTAACAGTTACCATGCATTGATATGATTAAAAATAATAGGTACAGTCTGGCTTACAGAAAAGATGCGCAAGCGATTGATAGGTGCTACGACCGCGTAGCAGGCGTAGGCGCTTCGTAGCCGTAGCTTCATCGTAGCTGCAGTGAAGAATTTTTCCTCCTTGCGTAAATCGCTTAATCGCGTATGCAATCGCTTATTTCTCTTAACTAATACTATACGCCAAACCCTATGAATATGTATCGCATAATGTATGAGTAACTTCGTTGAATCGACGATTCAGGCAAATTTTACCTTTATATCTACGTGGATAAGGTTAACATCGACGGTACCTGAGTCAGCGGCCTGGTTCTTGGCTAATACACTAAATCCAGATTATATAAACTTCGTCAGCCTAAATTCGTCACTTCGTGTCTGTGGTTTGCTAAATTAGAAGCACCTTTACCTGTCTATTTTAGATTTATGACGACAATCAGGTTGGACTTCGTGTCATTTAGCTCTTTCCCTGTTACGTCACTGTACAGTCAGCTACAAAATGATGTATGACTTAACTTAGGTCGAGGAGTCAACATATCCTGAGGATGTCCCGTGCAGGGGCGAAACCCGTGTCGTGTATTGGTTTGGTTGCATGTTGCATTATTTTTTCACTCTTTCTGCATGTGCATATATTTGTGGGCGGGAGGGTGGTGCTGCATACTGCATCCAAACTAGCGATCTTCTTCAGCGGAATTAAAGCTAGATATTGTATTTGCATATTTGTAAGTCATGGATTTCCGCAAAGTAACGACTGATTCCATCATTTGACTTAGCGAAATTAAAAAGCGATTTTTAGAACAAGTAGTTATTGAAATCTTTTACTACTGTACAAGTATCATCCGCGCACACATAAAAATACTTTGATCGAGAATTTTAATTAATTCGTTTTTGCAACTGACTGTAGTCACGTTGCCGTCAGGTCGTCGATCAGTTGCATCAAATGTAGTTCTGTAGCAGTTGTAGGTCGTCAACCTCACACGTCACGGCCGGCACGTCTCTGTCAACGTCGCGTTATTGGCACGTTCAAACTGGACGCGTATTCTTATACACCACGTCACGTCCCTCAACGTTGACTTGACTTGACGGTGACGTGACTAATGTGTGTGAGTGTACCTTTATAAATATGTTTGTGTGGCAAAACACACCCGCATTTTTAATTTTATTTTTAACAAGCTGACCCTGCGAACTTCGTACCGCAATTTTTTTTTTCGTGACATTTTTTTTGAAGATTTCTTTTATACTAACCTTGTACTGACAATAATGAACACAAAAAAATCCAATTTGGTGCTGTCGTTCGGAAGTTATGCGCGTACATACATTTCAGCGATTCATTTTTAGAACGTGTTACAAAAATACCCCTAAAGCCGAAAAGGGATTAAAAGGTCCCTTGTAAAGAGTCTATTGGCAATATTTTCTATTATTGATTTTGATAGTTTAACGTGCACTACGACGCAGGGAGGGGTTTCAATAGTCACCCATCCACTGACAGACCGCGGCAAGCATCCGCGTGGTTGTTAATTAGCCACGAGCCCCTCATTCTAACCCAGCCCCAAACGGGAAAATGTATGTATCGGTATGTATTGTAAATCAGACGTTAAATGTATGTGTGTACAAGTTCACAGTTGCCTATTATCACAGTAAATATATAAGGTTAGTCGGAAAGGGGGTATTTAATTTAATATGGGAGAACCTGAAATAAATGGATTTTGATTTTGGTATTAATCCGTGGCCCACTTAAAGTATAACTGATGACGGTTTTAAAGCAAGTGTTAAAAATTCAAAATTTGATAATTTTTATTTCCATGAAAAATATTTTTTATTTTAGTTTTTTGTAAGAATTCTTCGTCCCTACTTTAGTTACGAATTGGAAAATGGAGCTCCTAATTCGTGACCCCAAATATGACCTAAAATGTAAACACAGCTGATCATAGCTCAGAATAGATAGTTTTCAGCGTTTTTTTTTTGAGATCTGTGAACAGCTATTTCTCTTAAACTATTGACTTTTGGGGAAAGTGGTAGAACAAAAGTTACTCATTCGTATGGGTACTTTAACACCCTTTCGGATTAGTACCCCCTTTCTGACTAACCTTGTTTATAAGCCAAAGCAGTACCTCAACTTACTATGAGTAGTGTCGCACTGTATACTGAGTATAA
The DNA here is from genome assembly GCA_905220435.1 of Amphipyra tragopoginis. Classification (NCBI taxonomy): domain Eukaryota; kingdom Metazoa; phylum Arthropoda; class Insecta; order Lepidoptera; family Noctuidae; genus Amphipyra; species Amphipyra tragopoginis. The sequence goes on along the minus strand of HG992008.1, from coordinate 24,363,610 downwards.
TGCACTCTTTGTCAAGTACTCTATGACAGTCGTGACTGACTGCATTCCGATGATAACTTAGAAGTCTTGTTGCAGAACGTGTGTGTTTGAGTGTGTCGATTCAGACGATTGTAGGTAGTTGAAGTACTGCTTTAGCTTAGGTATATATTTACACTGTGCTATTATTCTAGCATCTAGCTACGTCCATTGTTTCGCTTGACTACACCGGCATGTTCCAGGTAACTCTGTAATCTTCGGCGCGGACCGGTTCAACACTTCCATTGTCTGCGAGTAATGTCTCTGAAACGCGTAGTCTCAACAGTTAGGGCTGCCTCTCAAATGGAGAAGAATTTGACTTAAGTTGAATATTATTCCTTCATAAAATGTTGAAATATAAAACGTATTTTAGTATGAAAGAGGGTGAATTTACTTATCTACATATTAAAACATAAATTGGTCTATATTTTACATTTTTATAGCCCTTTCTTTTAATATAAACGCTGTTGTTTTGTTGGAACAAATGTTGTTCAGACCTTGGTGTACTACCATAATATAACATCAAATAAAAAAAACGTCAATGGTCTTAAAAAAAAAAACACAAAAAAATACATTCAAGTCAGAACGGGGGACCTGCGCAGTCGGCGCCATGATGATTCAAGTCGAAATACAAACACCTCGTAATGTCTTACATAAGTTTCGGTTTTTCAATTTTGATGCTATGCGGGTCTACACGCTTTGTCAAAGAGCCCTGGTACCCATAACATAAGTTACATTTTACCATAGTTACAGTACAACATACCTAATAAGTTACATCGATGTACCTGATCGAACAACCAATGGCAGTCGCTCATTTTCGCGCCACTCACACTTATTGCGTCAGCATAAAGATTATTCTTTACTTCTTCTAGTGCATGGGGGTGCATGAGGAGAGCCTCCACGAGTGACGATACTTAAGTACGTCCGGCGCACCCTGGGCAGTCAGCCCCGCTACCAACCTTGCTGACTGGCTAATCTTTTCACCACGGCATGAGCTATTCTCGTATAGCTCGTGCCGACACGATAGAAGAAGAAGATTCTTTACTGCAATACTAATAAACATTCGTCGTCTTGAAGTCGCACTCGATTCGGTTTTACGAAGTTTGCCGATCCGACTTATTATTTGTATACTGTAACAGAGTTTATCTGAATCTCAATGACACTAGACCACGTAACTCTAAAACAAAAAATGCACATTCATTTACAATTTTTCATTCAAATTTACATTCACAAAGCGTGATCTAATACATATTAAACCGGACAACAGCTACAATGTCCGGCTCAACCGTGACAACCCTATAGTTATAAACGCTAAATTTCACAAGCATAATACACTGTCTTTGTTAAACATTTTAATATTTACGTCGCTGGAACGCCGCGACACAGATTAACATAATTTAATACAATATTCCGCGTCAAAACGGAATTTAATATGTATATTATATAAAATATACTATGAACACGATCTTTTTAATGCTTCGTCGAAAATACACTATGTAACAAAAGGCGTTCCCGTTAACCAGCAATACTATAGCGTCCGTACATACTAAAAAAAACCGGCCAAGTGCGAGTCGGACTTGCGCACGAAGAGTTCCGTACCATTATCTATAAAAACGGTAAAAAAAATCACGTTTGTTGTATGGGAGCCCCTTTAAACATTTTTTTTATTTTTTTTTAGTGTTTGTTGTTATAGCGGCAACCGAAATACATCATCTGTGAAAATTAAATTTCAACTGTCTAACTATTCACGGTTCATGAGATACAGCCTGGTAACAGACGGACGGACGGCGGCTATATATTCACGGGAAACAATATTGTGTGCGAAATTGACTATAGTCACTCGTTTTAATTTATACTCAAATAGTACATTTATGTGATAGATACACACACACGGACATGACAAAACAATATATAATAACGGTTTTAGGATGTTGATGGGGCTGCCCCGTTTCTGAAGTGCATCTGGTATGCTCACGCAGGCACACGTCGATGGCTTTCATGCCATCGTCAGACAGAGATCTGCCTCGTTGCTCTGCAGAGTGCGGGCCAGCTCCAACTCCATCCTGAAGACCATAGCAGAGAGATACGACTCCTCTTTGTTGAATGCCATTGTTCAAAGATGCGTGACGAACAATGAACTGGTAACTAAATATTAAGTTTTGACTAAAATAGGTATAAGATCTTTCTTTTTTTTACGGACCAACTATGGATGTTACATATTAAGTGAAATAAAGATTATATTTTTTTTTTAAAACGCACGCTCTTTCCTTTTTTTTTGAATAAGGAACTTTAAAAATAAAAATGTACGTAGTTTTATTTGTTGCGCTCAATATTTTAATTAACGCGTTTATTATCGCATCGAAGCTCTCGTTGAATGTGTTTCGTGGGCCAATGAGTACGTTTAACATACAATGTCGATATTGGATACAGAATTCAATATGCATTAACTTGTAAGCACTCAAACGAATATTTTTATTGGGTGTTCAATAAATTAATTGCATTCGGAAGTTACTGAAGCCTTTGTGTGTCGGGTTATTGAGCTCCCTAACATAGGGTTGAGCTACATGATGACTGATGCATGCGTGTCATCTTTTGGAATACCTATACTGTCGTAGATCCACTCAAACTGTTCAGAAATGTATTTATTTTTCTCTATCTTACATCTATCAGTACAGGTTGGGGTGCATGAAAAGAGCCTCCACGAGTGACGACACTTAAGTAAGTCTGGCGCACCCTGGGCAGTCAGCCCCGCTATCAACGTTGCTGACTGGCTAATCTTTTCACCACAGCATCAGCTATTTTCGTATAGCTCGTGCTGACACGACAGAAGAAGAAGTACAGGTTCACCCAATGCGATAAATGCGCCTATATTAAATAATTCTTACTTAATTACACCTATATATTTTTTATTATATATTTTCGTAGAGGAGCTCGTGGCTAAATAATTACAGCCGCATAGACCGATCTTACGGGTTAAGCCACGCTTGCCAAGGTTGGTCTGTGGATGGGTGACCATTTACCATAGCGAGTTTCCTCCGTGCCTCGGAAAGCATGTAAAGCCGTTGGTCCCGGCTGTCATTTGTAGATCTTTGACAGTCGTTACTATTGGTCAGAAGCCAGAAAGTCTGACAACCAGTCTTACCAAGAGTATCGTATTACCCAGTTACTGGGTTGTGGAGGTCTGATAGGCAGTCGCTCCATGTAAAATACTGATATTCAGCTGCATCCGGTTCGACTGGAAGCCGACCCCAACATAGTTGGGAAAAGGCTAGGCAGATGATGATATTTTATTATATATTTTATTTTATTATTTTTTTAACAATAATTATGTGTGTCTCTGTGACAAATAAATATTTTTTCTTTCTTTCTTTTCTTTCTTTCTATAACTTATTATAAATAATGCATTTCTTGTGAATTCACTCAGAGTACAAAAGAATAGGTCCAAAGATTTGCTTCAAAAGGCCAGTCTAGGCGTTGCTCTGCATTGTCCTCACACAAATTTTTACTACAGGTAATATCTGTCTGTCTGTGTATCTGTCTGGACTTTAAAGAGACCTTGACCTCTGAATTTGTTTCGGCCTTTCTTCTCAGAGCTGCCGTACGTTACCTAGAAGGCAGCTAAGCCCAAAAGTCTACTTTTGAGTTATAAGCGAAAAAGGTAGGAATCGTTGTCTCTTAGCCGCTTTGTAGCGTAGGAATTATCAACAACTTCCAATATAAATGCTTTTTATGCATAGTTTTAATCTAAAACTTAGCTTAAAGGCAGTTTTGTGTCTTTGCTCTATTTTGCGTAGTTTTGCTGCTTAGCTGCTGTTTAGCGTATGAAGGCAAGTAAAAATGTGTACTTAACTGCCTTTGTGTTATGTGTAACTTTGCAACTACAACAGATATAAAAACAATTCCAAAACAGGACGATAGAGAATTTTCAACTCTATAAAATGGCATCAAAACCTCAAATTCGACCAACTGTGGCTTAACTGCCTTTTAGTCAACGTACGGCAGAGAGGTAGTCAGGTTTCCTCTACACCCCTCTGGTTCTCACATATAATACTAGTGAGACTAGTAGCGCTCCGAGGCAAAAAGTATGTTTTTTTCTTTAACTTGATCGCTTTTGATCCTAGACGCACCTGATGGTAAGTGCATGGTCTAAGATGAAGCTCACGAATGCAAGTAGCAGAGATATCGAGGGACTCCCCTATACCCCTCTGGCTCCCACATACAAATGACAGAACATAGTAAACTGCTTAGCGCTGGGCTTTAATGAGAGGGTGGTAGATAGACAGGCGGACCGTATAGATCTGATTACCAAGCGTGTTAGGTTTTGGTGAATGAAACAACACGTGTCTGTTCCGAGCGTGTGGTGAGGAAGTTTTATATTCTAGACCGTCCCCACACGGAAAAAAAGGTTCACATTAAATAATTACGAGCGTATCTGGAGTCTCGACTCGAAAGTCTCGAGACATGAGACAATTAAATTTGAAAAACCCCCGGGATTTCGAGACATGAGACTTCCCGGGAAACCCTCCCCACAATACATCTAGTACGTGCAACTCAAAACACATCACGAAATTACATTTACAGTTTCAGCAGCGCAGCTTGCTAAATCTAATTATCAAAGCGACACAACTAATTGGACTTAGCAACAGCTAGACAGAGATATAAAGTAGTTATTACATACCAAGTACAGAGTAATGCCTTTAGAATAATAATCACTGAGTATTTTTTATTGTTTTTAGGGTTCCGTACTAAAATGGTAAAAAAGGAACCCTTACGGTACGACTTCGTCCGTCTGTTTATCACAGCTGCTTATTTCAGGAGCTACTAATGCTATTGACTTGAAAGGACATCTGACAAAATGGACCAAAAAGTGAAGTAGCCGGCCAAAGAAAATTATGCATAGTATATCTGGTGTAAAAAGACCCTTAACGATAACGAAAACCACGTATTCTACTCATCATTGGGATCATTTTTTTCTACCAGACCATACCTGGGAAACCATTGGTTTTGGAGATATTGAAGGTCAAAGTAGACATTTTTTTTTTAGTTTTTTCCAAAAACGTATTCTAAGTGATAATACTAAACTTTCTTCCAAACAACCTTATCAAAATTTTCAATTTTTCCTCACAAATTACGCATTTGAAGTTACAAAAACGCAACGAATATCAAACGCACACGACCGCCTTGGCTCAGCTGTGTGGCCGCTGCACGCATGCAAACGCGCGGCATCGCCACAACCACACATTGCGAGCTACAAAAAAAAGCATTTTTTATGCCAAAAAATAAAAGTCGTTTCCCAGCAATTCTTTTTGGTGACGGTAGTTTAGTTTGATGTACAGAGTGCGTAGATTTCGGCTATGTGATGGGTCTTTTTACACCCTAAATTATAATAGTACCTACATGAATACCTAAACATTTTTAATATGACGTCATTCCTCTAAGTCTGATATCTGAGTCAATAAATAAGGTTAAAATATTCCATCTCAGTCAAAACTAAAAAATAATTTGTAAGTGAAAAACATGTGCCAAACGTTACTTGTTTATAGTTTTAGAGGCAGGTAGCCATGTAGGCTGAAAAATCGCATGTCTGCGTGACTACCCTGCTTTTTAATTATCCATGCAACTTCAGTTTCATCGGACGGCTATCCTCTCTTCAGTGTTATTATCGTATCGTCGTATCTTAATACGCTTTATATATAGCGTATTAGTATATATGTATTTTACTTACAAACATTAAGATACTATGTACTGTTAGCTAATATCTTAACGCTTAAATTATTTAATTTTTTTCACTAAGATCGAAAATTTTAACCTTATGTAGTGACTCAGATATCAGACCTGGAGGAATGGCGTAGTAAAAAGAAATGTTTAGGTAGTCATGTACTATCATAATATGTATTTACTCTTCTTTGGCCGGCTACTTTGAATTTTGGTCCAAAAATGTATGAAGCTTGTCAGGTCTTCTTTGGAACAGTTTTAAATAATACTTGACTTGATATTGCTAGTGAAAGAAATGTAAAAATGATTTTTATTTTCATTGTAAAGCCTGTCGTCGACTACAGCCGAAACGCGTCGAATCGAGTCGAGTTGCATTAGTTTCGTGTGAAGACGAATCGAGGCGAAACGGTCAGCAATTGCAAGTCGTTAAAACAGAAATTCGTGTGACAACCAATGCGCGCGAGTGATACGACTCGGCGCGTCTCGGTTCGTCGCTGATCGACGCAGTTTTATAGTAAATGTATAGGAGGCGAATTATTGCGATTCTATTTGACTCGACTCGGCGAGCCTAGTGGACGCCAGCCTTAATACGGATCGAAATGGGTTTAAAATTTAAAAATGGGGTTATCATGTCAAAAATGGCATCATATGAAAAAGCTTCATTTGCAGATAACAAAATATATTTTTATTTTCATTTATACAGCATATTTTTTTACGTACGATAAAAATGTCTATAGAAATATCAATGCCCCGTCTCTCCCCCTAAAATACCTTTCCTTCCAAGGTACGGAATCGTTGCTGCTCGAGTCCGACTCGCACTTGGCCGGTATTTTTTATGTTTTTATAAGGTTCTGTTTGCGACCGTAAAAAGTTCATATCAATTACCATTAACGAGATTGTTGTTGAAACATTTACTATCAAGCAGCCTATAAAATTAAATACTAAACTTTTCTGAAGTACGAGTATATTGCAGTCTCGTTTTACAGTTTCACTGGTTTTAACTGTACTTTATACGTTTAAGTATTCAAACTTTAAATTTCAAAACATTTATTTGCAAACTAAGTGTACAAGTTCTTAAATTATACAGAAGGTACTTATGCACTTAGTGGCTTTCTACCAATGATATTACATATAAACTGTAGATGCGTTGCACGCGTTCAATATCCTAATCCTAACTTTTAATAATATAAATGCGAAAGTAAGTTTGATTGTTTGTTACCTTTTCACGCCTAAACCACTGAACCGATCATACTGAAATTTTACATATACGTTGTCAGGTGTACAGAAACGAACATAGTGTACCTTTCATCCTGAAAAAAAGTACTGTTCCCGAGGAAAACAACAATAACGGTCAAAGATGGCGCTACGTGTCTTTCGAATCATGATTGAATTATATTATTATAGAAACTTTAGTAGCGTGTTAAGAGTTTTTTTGAGCTTAATTAACGCGAGCGAAGCCGCAGGCAAAAGCTAGTTGGTAATAAAAAAGCAAGGCAATTGCTCGGTATTCAATTAGTCACGCACCAAAGTGTCGCGGCTATACGTTCCTGTAAAGAGTAAAACTTCAAGATTTTGAGAAAAACGAAACCATATTGTGTTAACAGACGATGTACGAATTACACTGTATAATTAATTGTATAATTTGCACTGTATAATTAAATGTACTGGTATGTAGCAATCGTAAAAGTAGCATTGTTTTGTAGTACATGTTGGTGTATGACGCGTCTATGGCACTTGTCCCACCGCGAACGATGAGCGAGCAGCGAGTAGAACTAGAAGCTTAAAACGAGTTGGCGAGCAGCGAGAAGCGAGTGTGTAGTTCCGATAATTTTGTCGCTGGGCTATTAAGCGAGTGTGCGAGTGCGACGGGCGATTACTCGCACCACTCGCAAATGACCGCTGGTTGGTCTCTCGGCGTGAGTTCTGACCGCCAAGCGAGATCGCTGAGCGAGTATTATATTTGATAGCTCTTGTCGCTCAGCGACAAACTAGTGGAGCGAGTCCTCGCCGGCAGTGTGAACAGTAAGCCATTAACTATTAATATATGTAAAGGCATTTGGTTGTTCTTATCAGAAGCAGCCATCGTACTATGCGTGGGTTTGCGGGCGAGGAGAAGCAAATTGAAGTCTTTGATATCAATTACAAGTTATACTTTGACAAACACAAATAAAATGATGCACAAAGATAGACGACGTTCCACCGAGTACGTGGGGCGCGAGCGCACATGCATTCAATCCCAATCACTTTAGTTATCTTAATAATGATCACCATTAATAATCGACACAGGGGTTTTTTTTCGATAGCTCAGACGTTATCTGTCTAGCTTTTTGCGGGCCGCCTCCCCAGTCCCCGGTGTTACGTCAAGTTGACATTGACAGCCGTCATCTGGTAGATATCATTCGTCCAGGAATCAATTAAGTTTGGCGTCGTCAAGCCAATTCTCTCGACGCGCCGTCATATGCATCTCTTTTATTTACACGGAATGTATATCTATTGTACGTATCTTGAGCGAGAAAATAGCCGATAGTTAGTCGCTTCCTCGCCGGCTGTGGGACAACTGCCTATTTGTAAAATATCATTGCCTTCTACAGACTATAGTTCGTGGAATTCTTATCCTTAGCATAATTAACCCCTTCCTGTCCCACTGCTGGGCACGGGCCTCTTCTCAGAATGAGAAGGTGGCCTCCGTCCATCACGCTGACCTGGTGCGTTTTGGCGTACTACATGCACCAACGAGAACTTTTTTTAAGCAGCCCTTTCTATACAGGGTGTTAACGAAATCGTGTAATGCCTTCAAACCGCGTGATCTACTGGTGACACAGATTAACCATAAATGGGAATTGTCGAAATGTAAACAAAAAAAACATTTTTGGTTTTCAATTTCTGAGTCTTTTTAGAGCCTTGAGTTATCTGACTGCAAAGAGCGATATCGCGTTAGTCGTTCCTGCTAGCCGTGTCGTCGTACTTTCATTAATTTATGCGTGGCATCGAAATGTTCACACATATAAAATTATTTTTTTGCAAAAATAAACTTTTTTTTTTACTGAATCCTCATTAAGTGGTTTAGATACGATCGGTAACAAAGCCGCATGAACAAAAATTTTTTTTTTTTAAATTATTTTTAATCAAGCTAAATCCCGTGCGGTGCCTGTCTACACCTGTCAGATCATGTGGTTTTAAGGAATTACACGAATTCGTTAACACCCTGTATTTATAATTAGTTACGGTTTACTCACGTGCATTTTCGGGATTGCCCGACTTGTTTCGGACTCAAACGGAGCCCTTAATCATGAGCTGAACACGCAGCGAGGTCGCGAGTCGAACTGTCCGTTCGGGTAGTAAATTAGTCGCGCAATCCCAACAAATGCAAGTGAGTAAAACGTAACTAATCATAAATATGAATGTGTCTCACGAAAGTTATAAAGTAATAGTAGATTGTTGCACCGAGCGCAAAGTGAGTCATTAATGCACGAGTGTTATGTTGGTGCCCGAGCGCAAGCGAGGGCACTAAATTAGCACGAGTGCATTAATCACTCACTTCAGCAAGGTGCGTAATCTACTTTTCTTTCAACTACCAATTTACCTACCGTGATAAAATATACCTACTCAAAATAAAAACTCAAGTTAATGAAAACAAGGTTATCCTGCGACTTTTGCGGCCAAAGGTTATTAACAATTTCATTTGCAGCTGTTTTTATACTTTCTGGACTTGAATTCATATCGCTATTTCCATTTTTTAAAACTTTTCTTGCTTATAAGAAGTACCTATCAAAGTTTTACAATGGTACAAAATGCGCGCCATTTGTTTTTTTTTTCACCAATTCGGTTTTATTCAGCCGATTTTTATTATCAGCCAGTATCTTTTTTATCTAATGCATAAGAATGCATACATTTAATATTAAACTTAACGGGAAACATTAAACCTCTGTGGTAAATTTATATCTAAATAAAAAAATAAAAAACTGCATTATATTGCTTTCACGATAAGTTGATTAATTTGGCAGATGTCAGTTCATGACATAAAAATAAATTGTAATGGCGCTTGTGTATGACAATTTAATTCAACAAGTTTTAAATCAATTTAAAATATTAGTAAAGCGTTACCCAAAAGGTTGTTTTAAATCAGAAACATAGAAACAATATAGTTTAATGTGTTTAACGCCATAATTATATATTACATAAATGATTTTGAAAAAACCCCGACGCGTTTTCAAACTTGCGTCAGATGGTACCAGTTGCCAGAGACGTGCGTATCGATAAAATAATTTCGATAAATTTATGTTAACAGAATGAATATTTTGACTACCGTAATAATTATAGACGATAGGCTCAGTTGATTGAATAATTAAAATAAGGCTCATTATAGCCCCGATGCCTTGCAAAAGGTCGGTCAGTCCTAAATTTTGGATAATTATGTGATAAGGATATGTGTTCTTATAAAATTTACAAATTTTGTACCTTGAGTGACCTCGGCGCACTCTGCCATCTCGGGTTTAAGAACCCAAAAATGAGTTTTTATTAAATAACTCCATACCTACGGGTTTTATGCCAAAAATTATTCACATCAATTTTGTAGAAAATTAAATTCTTATTTTTCATTCCCGACTCAATATCAGAGGTATTTTATAGGTTTGAAGCCCATGTCTGTCTTTCTGTTTGGCTGTCTATTTCTCTCTCTGTCTGTGTGCCTGTTTGTGGGCTTTTCATAAAAACACCTAACATAACACATCCAAAATTCAGGACCAACGAACCTTTCGCAAGATAAACCTCTTTTTCGCGACCCGGCTACTGGGCTTATTATTGGTGATAAATAAACATTTATGTTCACTCATCCCATACCTGCTGGATTCATTATCACATCAGCACGTAATCGTCTATTGTTAAAGATATGCATGCTAATTGACTTAATCCTAATTACTTAAATCACAAGTATTTGAAATGTACATAAAATCACATTACAATAATTTGTCAAATTCTCGCTGAAATTTTACAAATTTTATCGATAGTTGAATCGACTACAGTCACATGTCTAGCAACTCCTATTGACATGTGTCATTTTAATCTTCTTATCGTGAAAACAATATAATGAAAAACAGTGCAGTAATGAAATTTCATACAACATTTCTGCACTGTTTGCAGTGCAGTAATGAGATTTCATACAACATTTCTGCACTGTTTTGCTTCTAAGCAGAAAATACGTATTTTGTGATCGGTTTTGTAGCGATTAATGATAACATTACTGCGTAGTTGAAAGAAAATAAATAAAAGAGCCTGCAGACTGCCTCGTTGGTCTAGTGGTCGCAAGTGCGACTGCTGAGCGTGAGGTCTTGGGTTCGATCCCCAGGTCGGGCAAAGTGTTATTGGGTTTTTCCGTATGCAATTTCTCAGTAGCAGCTCGGAGTCTGGATTTGAGCCCGGTTGATGGCAATAGGCTCGCCCCCTATTACATGGGACTTAAACATAACGGCGAAACGTGGGTGTTACTATACACCTCTGCCAACCCTTCGGGGAATAAGGCGTGAAGTTATGTGAAGTAAATAAAAGAGCCTTTTTTAGTTTGCAGGTTTTCTCACGATATTTTTACCGTTAACGTAAGTGATAATTAGACTCTGATTCGCACATAAGTTAGAATAGTCAGATGTGTGGGCAGAGTTCCTGCATGGAAGGCTGGCGTTCAATCGTTAGGCTAAAACTACTTTTAAAGATAGATAGATAGAGTATATTTTACTGTACATCATAACAATAGCAAAAAACAGGAACAATATAAAACAGGGTACAATGGCGGTCTTATATCCTAGATAATTTAATCCCTAGGTAACGCCGCGGACTTGAAATGTTTATCAGATTTCAAATTCCTTCTCACACTGTGCGCAATAAGGTTAAAGATGTCATATCAACTTACATAAGTATTACTTTTTAAAATTGAGAAGCGTCGATTCTAGCAAAAAGCCTCACTTTTTGATGTTATGAATTCCTTTTTAGGTATGTGTGTCTAGGTAGTCAAAAGTTGTATTTATAGAGCGAATATGTTTGAATTTACTAAATAAATTAATTTCTTTTTCTATGCTACCTAGAACATATCCTGTTTATATTAAACTTTTTATTTCAATTAAGAAAAAAAAATCTTTACCCTGTCAATTCTTTGCGAGTGACCGAGCGATCTTATGAAAATGTTATGTGCAAGCAATTATATACCTTAGGGAGGTAAACATTTCAAGTCCGGGACTGTTTATCTTTATCAATCAATCAATCAATAGATCCTATCGTAGTCTAAAGCTGGACATTAGTACCTATCAAACGATACTCCTGTAATATTATCCAAATTATCGAAAGGTTATAACAAGTAAAGTAATATATAATAAGTAAAGTAAGGTACGGTAGACAAAACAAAAACACAAAGAACTACGCCCGGTCTACGGCGTAGCTAGTCGCGCTACGGTTGCTACGCGGTCGTAGCGCGTCATCGATTGGCGTCTACGCTCCGGTTAAGTTTTTTTACCAATCGTAATCCTATGAATTATGCTTTCAACACGTGTTTTAGCAATAATACTTTCATTTCAGCATTTTCACTCTCCTACTGTGAGCTGTCATCCTCAATGTAGATTTATTCATGACGCTATCTCTGAAAATGGTGATAAATGTTCGTTTTGTAACATGATAAACGAATAAAATATATAAAAAAAACACAAATAATTCAACACTATACGTTATCGCCCACGCGTGACAAGCGACGCGACCCAACTATCTATCATACCAACATTTACCTAAACTAATATTTTACTTTTATTTCGAACTAGCGGAGTTGTGACCCACTCTCCTTGCTCAAATGTTTTAAGAAAATGTGACTTTTATTGGTGGATATTTCTCGTAAAAATAACATCCATCTGCGTTTGGTCGCCATTTATTTTAAAACCTCTAAGCGTATTTGGCATCCATTTGTTGGGGTTAACAGTAATACTTATAATATGCAACCCAGAGGGCTAGTTTACTTTTTTTAAAAGAACAGAAAATACTTTAAAGAACAAAAGAAAAATATTTTTTGAAATATGCAGTACACAAGTTTAATAAAGATATTGACTTATATTCTAATATTTATGGTGTACGAATATTTCCATTTCTAATATTAATTTTAAGCTTATAGCACCGAAAGCTAAAGCATTTTAAGAAGGTCTAAGAAAAACCTACTTCACCTTTTTTTTAATTATTTCAGCGTTAGATCATAACAATTCATGACACCCACAGTGATAAAATATTATAAATAATTTCATAGTCTTCGTTTTACATACAAATTAACAATATTAAATGATATTTTAGCTTCATCCGACAAAGGAGAAATTATTATACTATACCACAGTCCAACACATGTCAGTAGCTGGCAACGTTTAGAAGATAAAGAAGGGTAGTCGTCGTCATGGATCAACGCACCTGACCCACCTGACATTACAAGCTGTTGTCTGCGTATTAGCTATAACCATAATGATTGATTCACTCCTATACGGTTCTGTTAGCTCTCTATGACATAAGCGTATTTCAAAACGTTCAACCAGTGTTGCTTTTTCCTTCACTTCGCACTTGCACTTATCACTTAACAACGTGTCCGTTTACACGCTGATTTTACTAATCACTTAACACTTGCACTTGCCTCCTACACCTGCACTTAACAAACTGGTAATCAGCCATAACAGAAAAAAAGTTACTTTTGCCAAATATTTTTAAAAGAATCCTGCGTACAGACGCCAGCACATCAAACTACTACAATCTGTCAAATTTCTTTAATAGATTTTCAACTTTATCGCGAAAGCATTAGGTTCAAGGTTGATTGGGAAAATTTTACAGTTTCGGGTAGCTTGACCTGCTGGCGTCTGTACATATATTCTCTAAAAGGTTCGGATGCCCGTAACTTGTTAGTAATAACAGTAAATAAAACACGGACCGAAAGGTCTATGATATGTGAGTGCAGTCGTTTGCGGAATGTACCCAGAAATATTGAATAAGTACTTGGGCTAGATATACGTTGGAAAAACGTGAGGGTAGAAGCACAGTGTACCTACTTACTACATACAGTGGGTCAACGCCCATACATTTGACAAGTCCTATGAAATGTCAAAATTATGTAGGGGCGGAGGTTATGTCCCAAGTATGCAGTATGGCTACTCGGGACATAACCTCCGCTCCTTCACCCCGCAACCCCCCGCACGATTGCTCTGCGAAAATGTTCTACGTTGACCGACTGTAAGGAGTAAGATATAGGTAGACTGTGGTAGAAGCTTGGTTGTATTTGACGAGTTCAATGGCGTTTCGTCTTTGACGTTTAGCGTAATCAGGGACCCTATTCTATTAAAAAAATCGTTGCAAAATTGCAACGGTCATCAGTTTTCGTTTATGAAAACTATCAAAATGATTTGATTTGTTTTTGTTGTCAAACAATTTGTCAGTTTATGAAAACGAAAACTGTCTGAATGAACGGTTCGGCTTTGGTTCAGTTGCGATTTATCAAGATTTCTTTTAGGATATTTGGGCCCCAGAGGCTCACTTATAATCACAAAATCGTTGTCAAACTGCAAACGAACGACAACCGTTTAGCCTATCGTTACCTTAACCCGTTGACGGAGTTTTTTTTTATAAAAGACCTGGATCTGAATTGTAATTACAAGATTGCAGCCGAACCGCAACTGTTAGTCAATTTTCATTTGCGAAAACTGTCAAAATGTTTGGTTTTGTTTTTGTTGTCAAACAATTTGACAGTGTTTTTTACGGAAACTATTTCTGTGATAAAATGATTGCATTTGGCAGAGCGTTGGCGGTAAATATTAAGTTCCGAATTCACGATTTTGTACGAAACCCCTGCTCGAATTATGTCGTGCCGAGACGAAATAATGTAGGTTTGGCTGCCTTATCTCTTGCCAGGACGAAATGATGTATCGTGTGTCGTGCATCGACAAAATTAATTTGCACTGCGTATGTTAGCCCGGATTGGTAGCAGTCATGGGTAGCAGCATTGAACACACCATATTTTTACCCATGAAAGTTGTTTCGAAATGGTCAATGGTTTACAGTGCTATTAGTATAATAATTACAGAGGCCTATGGTATGACAATAGTTTACTTTTCTTACTTGATAGACAAGGATATGAAGTCATAAACATGCAGATAATTTATTGTGTATTATAATGAGTAAACTTATTTACAACGGATATTTACATTATTTGGTTGTAAATATAACAAGAAGTTCACATCTCGGAGTTAGAAGAAAATACTCTTCTATAAAATGATATCACTTGTAAGGATTACTCATATATTATGATATATTATAACAGCGAAAGCATCTGGTGGCCTAATCTACTAACAGAAACCTTGATAATCACAACTGAACTAGAGCCGAAACGTTCTTTCAGACAGTTTTCATTTACAGAACATGTCAAATTGTTTGACAGCAAAAACAAAACCAAAAATTTTGACAGTATTCGTAAACGAAATTTGCTTAACGGTTGCGGTTCGGCTGCAATTTTTTAATTAGAATTCAGCCCTAGGTCTTTATAAAACAAACTCCGTCAACGGGTTAAGGTAACGATAGGGTAAAGAAAATTCTATTAGGGTAAGCCGGGTTACTGCAACGTACACCTAGTTAATCTTCCTTGTATACAGGATGTAAACGAATTCGTGTAATTTCTTCAAACCGCGTGATCGTGACACTGATTGACCCTGCATAGGTTTTTTTCAAAATCAACAAAAAATGATTTCATAAAACTAAACATGGTATTCTGTATCTGAGTAATTTTAGCGGCCTGAGTTAAGCGACTACGTGGAGCGATATCGCTCTAGTCATGGCCGTCAGCTGTGTCCCCGTGCTTTCATTCATATGCATGGCATAAAAAAATTCTATCAAATAAAAAAAATATTTGGGAAAAAAGATTTTTAATTTTTAATCAATCTACTTAAATCCCGTGCGGGGTTAATCTATACCATTAATAGATCATGTGGTTTGAAGGAATTACACGAATACACCCTGTATATACAATAGTTAGGCTTCCTTGTTTGCACAGGTGCAGGCACCGAGCACAAAGAGCGATTCAATTCGTTTGAGTATCGTGCGCCCGTGTAACACGGGCTTTAAATGTACCAGCTGTATTGATATTATACGGCTTTGTTAACGGATACGGGTGGTTTTTTTTCATACTGTTTGCTTGCATTGTAAATGGTTGCCGTGGAAAATTATATTCAGGTCATGCCAGGGCCGGATTTAGACGTTTAAAGGCCCTGGGGCAACGAAGTGGAGTCCCGTTGAAATGTTTTTAATAAAGTACGTCGTGAATGTGAACTTTTCTCTTTTTATTAGAACAGGTGTAATATTTTTTCTTATTTAAAAAAAAAAAAACATAAAATCATATTGTGTAGGTCTCTTTCTTGCGGAGGCCCTAGGAATAAAGCCCTTGTTGCCCGCCCCAAATCCGGCCTTGAGTCATGCTATAATAAAACAAGGTAGTCTTTTCCCGTGATAGCTAGATCATGTGACTGACCTTTACTACGTCATAGCTACTGATGAACCAATAAGCTTCGGTTTCTGTTGTTGTAATTGTTGGGAAAATATCACAAATGGTAACGTAATAGGTTGCCGTACTTGAACCTATGATTCAAGTCGGGTTAACGCTTACCAGAAATCAGTTGGGATCCTGTCCTCACCAGCATTTGCCAGATTTCACGGAGCATTGGATTGATGGTCTTTTTGAAGATGTAATGTGATAAGGATTTAGTACATGATAAATACTGTATCCTACGCATGTATTTGGATGCTGCATACAATAGTATATACAAATTAATTTTTTTAAAGCGTCTGTTTCCATCTTTGAGCTCATTTTGATACGGTCTAAGAGCAACGCGGTAGACGACTCCGACTCATCGGTGGCCGCGTTGCTTTATGAGTACGGTAAACTTAACAACCCTTGAAGCAATAATGAAATCATCCAGTTACAAAGAAAGTCTACTTACTGCGGCTCATGCTCGGTGAGCAGTTCTTCGAAGTGCAGCCTCAGCGTGTGCGCAAGCGGCGCGCGTATCTCGCTCACACACTCGACGTCATCCGGGTACGGCCGAGGGAAGCCGGGGCTCGACACGATAGCGTGCGGGTGCGAGTGAGACAGCAGGATCGTCTCGTTGCACAGGATCTTTGATGCTATGTAGGGATCTGGAACAAGGTAGAAAAGTTGTATTATTCTTTTGTGATTAGAGTATACTGAGGCAAAGGCCTCTTACTGATCTCATCAAACTCAATTTTTAGGTTTTCGTAGTCAAACGAAGAATCTTTATAGTTTCGCCATGTACGTCTGTCCGTTCGTACGTCACAGCTGTTTAACTCGCAGACTGATAGTGCGATAACGCTGAAATTTATATTTTAATCTGAATCGCTCACCATACATTACGCTTGACAATACATCTTAAGCCGGCAATACATGTTGTCGCCGAGCGAAGGCGAGTACCAACGTACAGACAGCCCATTTGTCTAGCCTCGCCATTGCTCGTCGCCGTTCGCCTAGCTGGCCGAGTGCAAGCGAGCGCCACTGTGTATACAGTTCATTTGGTGTGCCTTGCTACCACTCGGGATCGCTCGCCACGACTCGTCTCACTTCGGAACAGTGTCGGTTTTTCTGCTCCATCAAATGCGACTCGCCTGCACTCGGTAAGTCGTGTCCACATGTTTGTCGGTCTTGTTGGCATTGGTGTCTTTCGACCCTGATCAACATGTACACTTTAGCACTCGCCTTGTATCAATTTGCTTACGTTCGCGTTTGCTGAGGCTTGGTCAACATGTATTGCCAGTTTTATAGCCATACTGATTATGGAACCCTAGACTGCATGGTCCGACAAGTATTGACCAGTTTTGATGATGCAATTCGTCTTACGTAGTTATTATCTGTTCAAAGGTGTTAAGCAGGGCCGGATTCACGGGAGGGCAGCAGGGGCTTTAATCCCGGGGCCTCCACATGAGAGGGGCCTCAGCAATATAAGTTTTTTTTTGTTTAGTTTAGATGAAAAATGAAAAAAACATTCACATTTACGAGGTAGATATTTACTTTATTTTAAACATTCAAATGGGCCTCCTTTTCTTTGTTGCCCCAAGGCCTCAAAACCTTTCAATACGGCCCTGATTTTAAGATATTTTTCACTTGTATAAACATTCCAAGTACAGGTATCATAGTGCTCTTTAAAATCCCGACTGCGCAAAAATACATGAAAGATTTCAGTCCATTGTATATTCGAACGATATTATCCAAACAGATAATCTAAAAGGAAATTCTTTTGAATCTAAACTGCTAAAGGTAGTAACGAATCAAAGGCTTGTTTCAAAATAAAAGAACAAGACACCGTTTCTAGAAGCAACTGAACATTTCAATCGTTATGAAACAACATTAAATATGTATTTGTTCCAAGAAAATGAAAACTTACAGACAATATTCAAGTCTGTGTTCCATTTCATATGGTAGCAAAAGACAGTTCGATATTCCGATATCAATACGTTCTTTTATGATGATATTAACTTGCAAACTACGCGTTGTCTACACGAAGTTTTAGAATATATTATATTATTTCTGTGACGTATCTACTTGCACGGTGGGCTATATATTGAAATGTGTGTTTCTGTGAACGTTTTATTTGTGGAGTCAGTTTTGAGGGGAGTTACTTTTAAAATAGACATGGAATGGAACTGACTCTTTCGACTCGACTGCCGCGTTGGTTTTGTGGAGCGTGAGGTTCTGGGTTCGATCCCCAGGTCGGGCAAAAAGTGTGATTGGGTTTTTCCGTGTGAAATTACTCAGTAGCAGCTCGGAGTCTGGATTTGTGCCCAGTTGATGGTAATAGGCTCGCCCCCTTTTACATTGGACTTAAACATAACGGTGAGAGGGTGTACTATGTATACACCTCTGCCAACCTTTCAGGGAATATAGGCGTAATGTTATGTATGTATGTATATAGCTAATTACCTCCTGCCACACAGGCTTTAATATCATTATTGCTGAACAGCGCAGTATTCAACTACCCCTCAGAATACCCCTATAGCTATAAAATAAGCACTTATCTTATCGTATTGGTTGTTGGAAGTTGTTAGACTACAATCAACATTAACATCGACAGTCCCGACATAAATCAATCATGGAACTCGTTTACGAGCACCACAGTAATTGTTATCTTAATTGCCTTTTATATGTGTGAGTAGTAGTAGAGATCCTTTGTGAAACAGCTCGTTCAGGGAAGTAGTACCACCATAAATGTATACAGGATGGGTAAAAGTCGTGGATCAAATGAAACCGGGCGATAGTTGAGGTTATTTGCAGTAAAAATATCTGTGTGGTAGAGCCCTAACTTGATCTCTTTAAAAGTTATGACAATTTGAGTGTTTTTAAGAAAATATCAAAATTTGTAATAAATAGGCAATTAGAGTATATGAGTACCTATTTTAAAATAATAAATGGTGCTTAGTTGCTTGAAAGTGCATTTATGACAGTGAGTACTATGATTTATGAGTATTGGCACTTTTTTCAATATTTTTAATCCCTTTAGTTGCCACGCTTAAGTGAATGGAAGCACGGTGACACAGCCAGTGGACATGACTATTGCGATATCGCTCCGCGCAGTGATTTAACTGGGGGTGCTAGAGTGACTCACGTTGACAATTCGATGTTTTTTTTATTGTATCTTTTAGGATCCCATGCAGGGTCAATCTGTGTCACTGTCACACGTCACACATCAGTAGATCACGAGTTTGAAGGAATTACACGAATTCAGACATCCTGTTGGTATAGGCGGGGGTGTCTTTAAAGTAAATTCGTCGCGATCTCTTAGGTTAGTAGGAGTCCCTCTAATTGAATGGGTATAACTCCCAAATTACTCGAGGAGCTCGTGGCTAAATAATTACAGCCGCATAGACCGATCTTCCGGGTTAAGCCACGCTTGCCGAGGTTGGTCTGTGGATGGGTGATTATTTACCATAGCGAGTTTCCTCCGTGCCTCGGAAAGCACGTAAAGCCGTTGGTCCCGGCTGTCATTTGTAGATCTTTGACAGTCGTTACTGTTGGTCAGAAGCCAGAAAGTCTGACAACCAGTCTTACCAAGAGTATCGTATTACCCAGTTACTGGGTTGTGGAGGTCTGATAGGCAGTCGCTCCATGTAAAATACTGATATTCAGCTGCATCCGGTTCGACTGGAAGCCGACCCCAACATAGTTTGGAAAAGGCTAGGCAGATGATGTGTGGTGAGCACCTTCGCAATAAATTGGCAGAATCATCTCAACGCTGAATTGTCCTATTATTTATATATGTATTGTTATATATTTATTTAGGTATTTATAATTTTTATATTGTATGAATATATTTATAATTATGTATTCCGTATTATTTATTTGTATTGTGTGTTTTAATGTAGTATTTCTAAAAGTTTTATACCCATATGCTTAAGTTTGATATCATATTATCGTATCATAATAATGTGTGCACCTACCATGTTTTCTCCGCATCACCCTAAGGTCGACTGGTAGAAAATGCCTAAGGCATTAAGTCCGCCTCTGTACTATTTTTGTGCATAAAGAATAAAATAAATAAATAAAATAAAAAAAAAATGATGATGAACTCCCAAATTACCTTGCAAATCTAATGCCAAATCGAATTTCCTATTTTTCTTTTTATTTTTATCCCTTTATTCAGTTGAAATTCTCATTTTTCCTATTTCTTTCGGTCCTGTCCACTTTTTTTTAAACTTGTACCTCACTGCGTCCCCGATACCGCATTGTCCGTGGTACAGTCGAACGCTATTGTTTTATACGTACGCTTCCCGCCGTTTGTCTCGGCTGTACTCAAGAATGGCGGCCCACAATGTGCTTCTATCTGTCATTGTACCAGCTGTGGTATTACTTTGATATTTTACCGTAGTACGTGTGAAAATAGATGTGTTGCATTTGTATGTTTGTTTGCTTGCAACATATTGTTAAGTGTAATTTATGGAGTAATTTTTGCGGTTCTATGAAATTCTGGTAATGTTCAGAGCTTCTAGATCAAAGTACTAATTTAATTTTATCATAACATCACACCCTTATTCCCAGAAAGGTTGGGCAGAGGTGTATAGTTACAGTACACCCTCATTTTGCCATTATGTTTAAGTCCCATGTAACAGGGGGCGAGCCTATAGCCATCAACCGGGCACAAGTCCAGACTCTAGGCTGCTAATGAGAAATTCCATATAGAAAAACCCAATAACACTTTGCCTGACCTGGGGATCAAACCCAGGACCTCACGCTCAGCAGTCGCGTTTGCGACCACTAGACCAACGAGACAGTGATTTAATTATAGTAATGAATTTCTGTGTATAGTCTCAATTAATCTATTCACCTGACAGACAAAGCTGTGTTGCTGGGGAGTTTGTTGCGGCTAGTCTAGTTCTCGTGAGAGGATCATGCTTCTCGTCATCATTAACTGTCCTAATCAAAGAACTTTCCAGACGTTTTTCTTTATCGCGTTGGTACTCTAGTTTCCAAAACGAGTACCACGAAGATTGTTAGACAACACGTCTACTTTCTTTGCCCCAAGTGAAGTACCAAACATAGATTACACCTAACATGTATACACATCCCCTCAACCCTTAACATATCACTCGGATAAAGATCACAGCCTTCACGCGTTTAACTTCCCCCATTTCCCACAATTACATATTCCGAAGGCGTCCTGCTCTCCCTATTGACTTGTTACAGGGCATTCAATATTACCGCCTATCCCTCTCTAATCCCAACGTGTGAAGGGGATAGAAGACAGGATTATGTAAAGGACGCTGGCAAGTTGAAGTACGGAAGGATTTAGATGTATTTTATTTGACGTATTCGTTTGTTTGGGTTTCGTTGAGAAGGGCCTTTTTATGTGTAGAGTGGTCCTTTATTGGATTGTTAAGGGCTATTTACGCTGTACGTGGACAAATTCCTTCTTCTGGCGTATTGCCACTTAAGGTAGTGTACTTTTTGTGGGCTCGTGACTAATTATCAATCGCGCAGATCATTATGATTTGCTTGGTTAAGCTGCGCTTGCCAACGTCAGTCTGTTGAAACCCCTCCATGCTCGGAGAGGATGTTAACACATTCGAGTCCACCATACTTTTCATAGAGCTCAGACGCCATGCCACCATACATATTGCTAGTGGACCTTCCAGGAGGGTCCTCGGCATTACGGTTGCGCTAAGAGTGAACCCTCGAGGAGGGTTCCTGACAATAGGCTAAAAACCGTGAAAATACGCTACTACGTCGTAAAATAGGTGTTTGCTCGTTTCATGACGGAGTATTTTCCAAGAAAAACCTTAATTAAAAATGAGCCCTCCACAGGGGCACACGGCATGGCTAATGCGACTATAGGGTGCCCTCCTGGAAGGCACCCGGCACTGAACGTGTTAAACCATTGGTTCCGGGTGTAATACCCATGGCAGTCGTTATGGGTAGTCAGAAGCTTGAAAGTCTCACCACCAGTCTAACCTTATGATATTGGCATTGCCCAGTAACTAGGTTGCGGTCTAATAGCAATCGCTCCGTGTAAAATACTGGTATTCAGCAGCAACTGGTTTGACTGGAAAATTACCCCAACATAGTATGGAAAAGGTTATTCAGAACGAACTTTTTAACAAACATATGAGTAGTTTCTTCTTCTTCTCAGTGAGTTTGTGATTTTAAGTGGAGCTGCATTATAATCTTTAATCGATTGACGTGGTATAATGTCATGGTATTCTCAGTAGTGGTGGATTATGCTCATTTAAATGGAGTGGTAATGAAAGAACGCGAAATACTTTCTATTCAAAGTATTTTTAAACAAAATTATCAAATCAAATCATTTATTCTTGTTAAACATAGGTAAAAATACAGTTCTCATATGTTATGTTAAGCATGCTATGTTTTGCCACTAGGGCGTACAAGTTACAATATTATGTTGTCATGCATATTATTACAAAGTCAGTCATTTAATATAAGTAATATAAAAAAATTCACATTAACAAACAATATAAATTACAATGTCAGCAATAAAGAAAATCGAATGTCAGAGTAGGTATTACATGTGTTATATAAAAATGTGAAAAATTATTACATGACTGTATTATACACATGACTGTTAAATAAATCTTTCTATAGTGTAAAGAAGGTTTTAATTTCTATATTGTGATTTATTAGTTGTTTTTAGTGTTCGAATTTTAATGATATCTAAAGATTTTGATGATGATAATTTTAATTTATGCATTTAAATTATTGATTTAATAATTGAAGTGTACGCTGAGTCTCTCAGATTTTTATGCCATGTTCATGGCGAAACATGTCGATCTGGTATGTTTAAGTACCTTTCAAGTAAATGTAACCATGTTCCATAAAAATAAAATTATTAATCTATTCTATTTTTGGAACCATTGGTGTTGAAAAATATGTAACATATTATAATGCTCTTCTATAAAAATCTACATATTTTTTAAACTTTTATGATAATAAACTTCTAAAATGTGCTAAAAGAGCTGTACCCAAGCCAACTCGTACATCCATTTTTATTCGCATCCGGAGCACCGAACTTTGATCTTTAAAGCAGTGTAACAGCCATTAACGCCCCGCCCCTTAGCCCCGCTACGGCTGACGCCCCTAAAACCAGGATTTTGCAATTTTGTAAGAAAGTACAGAAGTACCGCTTCTAACAAGTCGTGTGTTGTACTCATATTGGGATTGAGAACCTCCTCCAGTTTGAAGTTGGTTAAAAATAACTTCTAGCCTAAGCGAAACTACTATGAGGCATATAAGTAGTAGGTTTCTATTGCAGTCTAGACGATACTGAGATGCGAACATTCTCGAATTACGGCAGATTAAAACTGAAGCCAACTGAAACCAGCGCTGCAACGGTATTTTATAACTGTTGCAGCATTACGCGCTGCGCTGAGATAGTGGCAATTTTTGGTTTTGTTATTTATTTTGACTTTGAGTTGTCTGTTTAATTGGATGCGTTTTTTTATGTTGTTTCCTTGCCTTATTGTTTGTAAGGATTGTAGCATGTGGCTTTCTACAGTTTCTGCCTATCCTCATGGGTAAAAGGCGTGGGTTTTTTATGCATGTGCATTATTTGTTATTTTATTACTAGCTTTTGCCCGCAACATCGCTTGCGTGAAATTTTGAACCTGTTAAGTGACGATTTTCCATACAAACTTTCATCCCCTATTTAACTCTCTTAGGGGTTGAATTTCGAAAAATCCTTCCTTATCCCTTGTCTACATTATAAAGGAAACCTCTGTGCAAAATTTCAGATTTCTAGGTCCAAGGGTTTGGGCTGGGCGTTGATGAGTAAGTCAGTCAGTCAGGACTTTTATTTTTATTTATATAGATTTTATGGATATCATTGCGCCTAAATTAATGTTATACTGTGCAAAATAAAGGAGAGAGAGAGAGAGAGAGAGAGGAGCTCGTGGCTAAATAATTACAGCCGCATAGACCGATCATCCGGGTTAAGCCACGCTTGCCGAGGTTGGTCTGTGGATGGGTGACCATTTACCATAGCGAGTTTCCTCCGTGCCTCGGAAAGCACGTAAAAGCCGTTGCTCCCGACTGTCATTTGTAGATCTTTGACAGTCGTTACTGTTGGTCAGAAGTCAGAAAGTCTGACAACCAGTCTTACCAAGAGTATCGTATTACCCAGTTACTGGGTTGTGGAGGTCTGATAGGCCGTCGCTCCATGTAAAATACTGATATTCAGCTGCATCCGGTTCGACTGGAAGCCGACCCCAACATAGTTGGGAAAAGGCTAGGCAGATGATGATGACTGTGCAAAATAAAAACGCATTATATTCAAATTGAACCTTCTGTATTTACCTTCCTATTTAGTGATTACATTATAATAAGTGGGATCGCACCGGATTGGATATTTGCAAGACCATTAAGCTTTTTGATAGTTAAAAAAGTATTGCGTTTTTATCACATCATACGTTTTTATGTATCCTCTAGATTGTCGGTTTAAGTGTTGAATTTTGTATGTTTATGTGGGAGCAAATAGCTGTTTTCAACGTAAGCGGTGATAAAGTTTATTTTACTTGTTATAGTTTAGTAATGGTGCACGACTTTGAGGGGCTATGTTTTAAGTATGCAAATCGATTGGG
Organism: Amphipyra tragopoginis; assembly: GCA_905220435.1. Taxonomy (NCBI): domain Eukaryota; kingdom Metazoa; phylum Arthropoda; class Insecta; order Lepidoptera; family Noctuidae; genus Amphipyra; species Amphipyra tragopoginis. Next base: position 24,338,743 of record HG992008.1, on the reverse strand, counting down.
CTACGAGGTTATTTGTTCAGCATCATAGCCGCAGTCAAGTTTTGGATGAGTGGCACTTTAATCATCATTGTGATCAGGGGCCTAATTCTCCTAAAATAAATCTTGATAAATCACAACCGAACCAAGGCCGAACCGTTCATTCAGACAGTTCTCAATTTCAAAAGCTGTCGAATTGTTTGACACAAAAAACAAAATCAATCATTTTGAAAGTTTTCGAAAACAAAAACTGACTGACGGTTGTGGTTCGATTGCGTTTGGCAACAATTTATTTTAGGAGAATTGGGCCCCTGTTTCAGTTGTTAAGCGTATTTTCACCGTCTTTCTAGGCCAAGTCGGAGAAAATCCCCACAATTTCAGAAAGGGGTTTGGATAATATTATTATGATGTCATAACATTAACCCTCGGTTTATGAAAGCCTTATAAATTTTGGTTTTGGTTCACCATAAAGGTCGACTCAGTGTCGACACTGAGTGTCGTAGTGTGTACATCGCTGATACACTGAGTTACGCATTAGCTCGGGTTTAATTTCAGTGTCGCGATTGCATTGTGTCGAATGTTAGTGTCACCGTGTATATGTAACCTAATGGTAAGGATACACGACGACACATTACACTCAGTGTCGACACCAAGTGTCGTAGTGTGTAGTACATCGCTGTTACACTGAGTTGCGCATTAGTTCGGGTTTAATCTAATTGTCGCGCTTGCATTGTGTCGAATGTTAGTGTCACCGTGTATATGTAACCTAATGGTACGGATACACGGCGACACATTACACTCGACACTCAGTGTCGACACCGAGTGTCGTAGTGTGTAGTACATCGCTGTTACACTGAGTTGCGCATTAGCTCGGGTTTAATTTCAGTGTCGCGATTGCATTGTGTCGAATGTCAGTTCTGACGGTGCAGCGGTGGCGACTAGCGGGGTTGCGCCTATAAAAGGGCCGGCACGCTGCACTTCGTCCTCTCACGCGCCTCAACAGCCGCCTAGTTAAGTACTTCCTACTACACCTGAAGACCTTGGACTCCTCGAATCGTATTGTCTAAAGAACCACGCCCTGTAACCTAGTCTAATTTTGTAACTGTTATAAAATATATTATTGTATGGTTAAAAGTGTTTTCCTTAATATTCTTATGTAAGTACACTCCTGCTAAACTGCTTCTGCTTCTTGCTAGATTCTGATTTTATGTGCACATGCTCGTTAAGGGTTGACTCCTCAAGCCACCCTTAACCCGCTAAGCGTGACACAGTGTCACCGTGTATATGTAAACTAATGGTAAGGATACACGGCGACACATTACACTCGACACTCAGTGTCGACACCGAGTGTCGTAGTGTACATCGCTGTTACACTGAGTTGCGCATTAGCTCTGGTTTAATTTCAGTGTCGCGATTGCATTGTGTCAAATGTCAGTGTCATCCTTAAGGTAATACTTACAACCAACCGTATAGATATGACATTTGACAGTTGACTAAATACATTTTTGCGGTGTAACGTTTAAATGAATGAAAAGCTTATTTGGACAGTAAGAGATATAGGTACTGTAGCATACAATGAAACATAAAAGCAGAACAAAAATAAAATAGTAATTACTCTAAGATACTAATACTGATTAATTTATGTGTAGGTATGTGTTTACACGGCTTTCACCGTCTCGGGTTCAAAAATACGTTTTTAATGAAACCGGTCAAGTACGAGTCGGACTCGCGTACGAAGGGTTCCGTACCATTATCTATAAAAACAGCAAAAAATTCACGTTTGTTGTGAGGGAGCCCACTTAAATATTTATTTTATTCTGTTTTTTTTAGTATTTCTTGTTATAGAGGCTTGAATCACACTATCTATTAAAAAAAATGCATCAAAATTCGTTGCGGAGTTTTAAAGATCTAAGCATACATAGGGACAGACAAATAAAGATAAAGATGCATTTATTTGTATGAAACATATGTTACATTTTTACATGTGGTGTTAAAATATGAATAATAGTATCAACATGTTCTGCCGTATCAGGCGTACAAATTACTTAAAATTAATGTAAGTATAATTAGTTTACATTTAGCACAATAATTTTATAAATTTGGCATAATGGAATTATCTAGTAAAAAATCATTTACACTATAGTACCCTTTTTTACGTAGCAATTTCTTAAATTTCTTTTTGAATAAATTAACTGTTAGGGTTTTATATGCATTAGGTACTTTATTGTAAATTTTTGGCGCCATGCAGAAAATACTTCGCCACATATGAGTAGTTCTGGACTTATGCAAGCAGAGGCTATTGCCGTCACGTCTGTTGCGTTTAATGACATCCGATTTGTGAGGATTTTTCAGACTTTGTTTTATGCTATGTAGTGATTATTAAACTATAGAGTATGCACTACAGACATACCAAGCTTTCTTATATAGGGCCCTCCTAGGGCTTAGGCTTTTTATTCTTTTAAATATTAGCTATGATAGAAGCGAATAACACATATTCTGTGAAAATTTTAACTAGCAACCTACTACGGTTAAAAGGATACAGCCCTGCGACAAACAGACGGACAGACAGTCGACGTAGGCTTAGTAAAGGACGACTCACAGTACACCGAGCCGTGTCCGAGCCTTGACCGGGCTGGAGCTCAGCGTTGCATATATTTTGTACCGAAGCAGGAGCTCCGTTACTTCTGGACTGGTCACTGACGCTAACCGACCAGCACTGAGCGACAGGGGTCTTGCTTCGGTACAAAATATATGCAACGCAGAGCTCCAGCCCGGTCAAGGCTCGGACACGGCTCGTTGTACTGTGAGTCATCCTTAATAAGGTCCTGTTGGCACCCTTTGGGTACCGAATCCTAAAAAAAGGAGCCAACCATAAAGCTCCGCAATAAAACCGAAGTTGCACTATCAATCTAGCTGACAGACAATGAAACAATACACAACAGCTATGACAATAGTATCAATTTAAAGAAGTGTCGCGAACATTTAGAATTAAGAGCTCACCCCCCACCCCCTTAGCACAGACTTTGTAAAACATTCCTCTGTTCATTCAGCCAGGATTGAACCGTTAAGGTGACGTAACGAACCTCTTTTGTGATCGCGATAGAGCGGGGTGAAATAAAACAGAATAAAATGGAGACAACGACAAACTAGCGCTGACAAGATTATGTCAGATAGAATTGTATTATATCTACCGTTTTAACAGTGACAGTTGTGTTTTTTTTTAATTGTTGCTGTTATATTAAATAGGGTATTTGACTGAAAAAAAATAATTAGTCCGTCAGTTAGATTATCAAAAAATATAGACCCGTATTTTTTCTTTTGTTACGTAAACCAAAATTTACGAAGATACGACACTTTTAAAATTGGCAAAACGCCACAAGCAAGTAGAATTTTTACTTGCTTCTGACGTCACAAGCCCCCACTCTCGAGTTTTGATGCGTTTTATCTTTCCAAATATTCATAGATTTAACAAAAGAAAAAATACATGTCCATTATTTTTCAAAACTCTAACTGGCGGACTAATTAGATTTGCAATTTATTGATGCTGTCAACATGCCTATTTTCACTGTCTCCCAGTCTATGAAGGAAGTTGCTTTTTATCTTGAATTCGATTTCAAGTATGATAGAAATTCTGCCAGGGTTGCGGAATTTGTTCAAAAGAGTTACCGTGACCCTGGAACGCAGAGGGCATTAGGAGGAACACGGATGGGTTTTAGTCAGTAAGAGTCTGACACTCCCTTCCGCTCCGCCCAGAGCGGAAGAAGTCATGACGATTTCGCATCATTAAAAAAGAAGGTATGACAGAATTTAATTTTGTTTTTTAGTAAGGTTTTTTAATAGGTAGCAGTCCGATATTTGGAATTTAAATCAATAAATAGCGATGGGTATTGATATTATCTTAAGATGTGTTTTTGGGATATACCCGGAACAAAGATCGATGAAAAATAGCCAATTTTTACAAAACTTTTATATGGGATCCCAACTCGGAATTTGGTTTTCGTATTTTTTATTATTTACCACAACAACACATCATAATCTGTGAATTTTTCGGCTACCTCTTATTGCTGCCGAGATCCTTATAACGGATGGAAAGACAGCATAGGCTTAATAATAGGGTCTAACTGATGCTTTTTGAGTACGGAACCCTAAAAAGATTGAGGGACTAAGTAAAAATGGACAACAGCATACTTTGTGCTATTTTCTGTTTAGTTTGAAGCTAAATTCGACCTGTACACAAAGCGAATTGCGATATATATTTGAATAATAGCGAGGCTAATTCTACTAACAGAAACGTTGATCAATTGCAACCGAACTGAAGCTGAACTGTTTATCAAACAGTTTCCATTTACAAAAACTGTCAAACTGTTTGACAACATAAACAAAACCAAACATTTTGACAGTTATCGTAAACGGAATGACCGACAGTTGTAGTTCGTTTGCAGTTTGGCAATCATTTTGTTAATAAAATTAGCCCACTGGAACTTTATCAGCAATCTTAATGTACCACGTCTTCATCCTCGTATAACATGTAATGCGACCTGTAAGGTGACGTAATGAACCGCTCTCGTGATTTGGCGCGCTACCGACGGCAGGTAATTTGGCACCGCACTAGCGGGGTTGCCAGCGATCTGTGATAAAAGTGGAACGTGTGGTGTGAGAAGGGCTTTGTAAAATGTGGAACGGTGAGTGATTGCGGGTAAGCCCTTCTGACATGATGCTGCGTGAATGAAACCAATTACTAACTCGAATTAAATCAGTTGCTAGCACAAAGTAACACTAGTATTTCAATGGAGATCTGCAGTGCAATTCTGTAAGAATCTCACCTCGATCGCGACTGTCAATTAGACACTTGTCATGACACAGCGTGGATAACAAAACTACGCGTTACGCGGCACCCTACGTGAGCGATCTAGAAGCGACGCGAAAACAACAAACAGTCGATACCTTTTGAAGTGGCCTACGTGACGAACGCGTACGAGTACGCGAGCACGTGGAGTGCGGTGCGGCGCGGCGCGAAGCGTAGCGAACGCGATCAGTTGGCTTGATATTTTCACGCGAACTGGATGTGATGCCGTACAGTACCTACTACTGAATGACGGCGGCGCGCAGCGGGTAGTTCGCGAGCTCGTAGGACAAAGCCGCTGCTTCGCACCGCATCGCATTGAACCGCCTACGTAAGACGCCGTGTTATTGATTACACTGTCGATTATCTGTGTGTTATTTGCTTCTGTTATCCATACTGTGACATTATGGATATCGAGCTAACCGTCGATATTGTGGTGGGTTTCTTACAGAATGACACTACAGCACATAGTGTTATTGGTAAGTAACTGGTTAGTAAAGCGTTATGATCAATATGTTTATTTCTGTAAATAAATCACACTCACAATCACACAATCAGACACTTTTACAAGTCAATGTAATGTTTGGTTAGTTACCAGTTTCAAGTAAGGCGGCGCAAATGTAATCTGTTCATTGAAAGATGAGTCTGGATATAGCGGTTATTTCGTAAATTGAAGCCGTAAAGAGACTGCTTTCAAAAAAAAGTAAACGACTTCAGTAAACACCTTTATGTAGCTACTAGCTTTCGCCCGCAGCTTCGCTTGCTTGAAATTTTGAACCCGTTAAGTGACGATTTTTCATACAAACTTTCATCCCCTATTTAACCCCCTTAAGGGTTCAGTTTCGAAAAATCCCTTCTTAGTGGATGCCTACGTTACAAAAGGAACCTACTGTCAAAATTTCAACTTTCTAACCCTAGCGGTTTAGGTTGTGCGTTGATAGATCAGTCAGTCAGTCAGTTAGCTTCTCCTTTTATATGTATAGATATATTATACAGCGTTATATTTATACCGGTTTTGTTTTAAAAAAATGGATATTTTTTGTATGATAACGTTTTGTAGACAAAGGACGTGAGACCTGGCGTTTGTCTACAAAACGTACTTAATAGGGGATTTACACGGGTCGATTTTCGCTGCACGGCTAGGCCGCTCGGCAAAAATAGACCGTCTAAATGACAATTCGACTAGACCGTAAGTGACTAAAATTGTAAGCCCCAAAGTAGGGTGCCATCCGACTTTTGCCGTGCGAATGAAAATCGACCGTGTAAATGGTCTGTTGTAGGCGATCGCCCGCCGCATGAGGTGTGTTTTGTGCTGTGTTGTTCCGCTGAAATGAACAAGTCACATGCGATTTTTGTCGACCGGTGTAAATGGGGTGGCGATTCGATTTTTACAAGCGATGCGACTGATGACTTGCCGCACGGTTAAATCGACCCCTTAAGTAACTTACGTTGAAAAGGATATAAAGAAACTCCAAAACGGCGACCCAAACGATACATTAAAAACTCTTGTCGATACGTGATTAAAATTACAATGATTTGAGAAGCATCGGATGCAAAGTTTGTGTACTAACTATTTAGTGATGTCAGTTAGTAATCAGTTTAGTTTGGTTTGTGTAGGTACTTATGAGAATAGAATAGCCACAGTGTCTGAATTAGGAATTATGGTACTTATCATCTAAGTACATACGCTAGCACATCAAGCTACTACAATCTGTCAAATTTCTTTAATAGATTTTGATCTTTGTCGTGAAAGCATTAGGTTCAAGGTTGATTGGGAAAATTTTACAGTTTCGGGTAGGTTGACCTGCTGCCGTCTGTACATAGTCGTATCTTAAAAGGTTTAGAAACTGGGGGGCAATAATAATTTGACTAACAAAATTGTTGCCAAACGAAGCACAACGGTCAGTCAGTTTTTGTTTACGAAAACTGTCAAAATGATTGGTTTTGTTTTTTGTGTCAAACAATTTGACAGCTTTTGAAATTGAAAACTGTCTGAATGAACGGTTCGGCCTTGGTTTGGTTGCGATTTATCAAGTCAAAATCAAAGTCAAAGCATTTATTTCAATTAGGTCATTTACAGGCATTTTTGAATTGTAGGAAAAAAAAGAAGTTACTGCCGCGTTCCAAAATGTAGATTCCTATGGAGAAGAACGGGCAATAAGCTCCATTGTTACTCTTTTTCATCAGATATTTACAAAGAAATTGGTTACATTGTGAATAAGAAAATAAATGTGATGTAAGATAATATGCTATGCTAATAAGAGTACCTACAATTCATTTGCCATGGCAGATTAGAGATGATTTTAGGAGATTTGGGCCCCTGTACAATTAATATCTGTTCTTAGGGACACTTATTTTATACCTAACTGTACAATGCAGCTATTTTGCGGTTTTAGATTCTAATGTCACGACATATTGAGATACGTGACCGTCACCGCTTTGTAATATCTGTAAGTATGCCTTTTTATTCTGACCACGTAGGTTAATCCCCAAAACTCAGGCAATGCGGAAGGCTGGCAACTCAGTGAACGAGCGAGTGCATTGTTTCGACCGCTATATAGGTCGGCGAAGGTCGCCTCACTAATTCGCCTGTTTGAAATTCGAAACGCGATTTGAACGAGTTTTGAAATTCATTTTATTATTTTCCTTTTTGATTTTAGAACAGGTTCTATTTGACGTTCGTTTGAAATAAAAATCATTTTTTTTTGTTTTTTAAAATTCGCTGGTTACGTTTAATTTTCGAATTAGGAATTTTATTAAATTTTGTTTTAATGCAAAAATCAAGTTCACAAGTAAAACGTTATATTGAAAGCCAAATCGTTTACTGTATTCATTCTTTATGTTAAGTATAGGTAAATGAAACTAATAAAACTTTATTACATACCTAAATAATACAATATCTTTTACCCGACTACTCAAGTAACCAATAAAAACTCTTTGTCAAACTAGTTGAATTCGTATCAAAGACAAACTTTGACAATAAAAGGGCAGATTAATTCAGTTATGAAACGTTAAAGGGCAAACTTTTCGAGTTGAAATTATTTTTAATTACATAAAAGCACTGTTGAGATAGTACTTCACTGATGGATGACGTCATTCACAAAGATTGAGGATGAAAACTTTTTTTCTTGACACTTTCTGAGATATATTTTTATCATAAAAAATATAAAAGAGAATTTTTAAACAAAAACTGGAAGAAACGAGTTTTTGTTTAGTTATAAGAGCTAATATAATTAGCGAATACATAAAAGTTTGTATACAAGGTTAGTCGAAAAGGGGGTACTAATCCGCAGGCAATTTAAAGTATCACTGATGAAGGTTTTAAAGCAAGTGTTAAAATTTCAAAATTCGATAAAAAAAACATGTATTTTACTTTAGTTTTTTTCAAAAATTCTTCGTCCCTTCTTTAGTTACGAATTCAGAAAATTAAGCTTCTAATTCGTGACCCCAATGTAAACACAGCTGATCATAGCCACATCATAGCTGAGGATAGATAGATTTTAGCATATTTTTATGTAATTTTTGAACAGCTATTTCTCTTAAACTATTGATTTTTGGGAAAAGCGGTAGAACAAAAGTTACCCATTATTATGAGTACTTACTTTTGTGGCGGCATCTATCTCGCCACATGCGAACTATCCTACATCGCGCAATCAAGATTTAACACGCAGATAGTATATATACAACCTCCCAACATCAACCGTCGCTCATTCGCGCTCCGACGCTCGCTGAGGACGGACGTGCCGCAACTCGCGCTGCGTACTTTCTCGACGTGCTCGTTCACGAATATCGCTACGCCCCGCCGTAGTGTTCTCCACTTCACGACTATAAGTTCAAAAGCTGCCTTTTTCAAGGCGGTGGCTGAACGCCTATTTCTTTGTCAAACGCGTGTGCCCCTTCAGGGAAAATCCACAGTTTCGTGGTCCTCGGCTGATACTTTGCAGTGTTAACGAAACCGAGCGGGTGTTGACCCAATACACCAGCTGCGCCCCTTCAGGGCAAGGCGAAAATTGGAAGGAGCTAGTACCACCGGCCTTGGGGGGTCTCCTAGTCGACGCTAGCTCTAACCCCGTTCTCTCCCATCTAGCACTCTCTAGTATTGCACCTCACTAGAGACTTAGGAACCCGTTCGCACAATAAGACTGGCGACGGGATTACAAGCTTAGGGCTCACCAATAGGCACTCAACCTCCCTGTCTATACCCGACAGGGAGGGTTTTCACACACCCCGGGCCCATCCAACCCGGGGCCGCGTTTTTAAATTAAATTGTTAGGATCAATAGGCCGTTACTAAAAATAGTCGCGTACATGTGCGCGCCGCGTTTTTATTAAGCTTATCCTCCATTTTTACACACGGCTCAGGCATCTTTTCCGAGATGTCTGACGCTGTGTTATTAGCGTTCTTCCGGGAACTTTTAAAGGACCCCGAATTTATTGCCAAATACGGCGCTCGAATTCCTAGTAGTGGGCCCATAAGGCACACTACTAATCCCTTGTCGCCCACCTGCGATAACGACAATGATTATTTCGGCGAAGGAGAGCCATTGTTCGACGAGAACAATGGCATTCCGAGCCTTTTATCGCTTCCGCCATTCTCTCCCGGTCCATTGTCTCCGCAGACAATAGAAATTCCGCACCTGCACTCTACAGCTGCGGGTTCTGAGAACCAAAATACCCCTGCCCCGTCCCTCCGCCATGTTCTTGAGATGATGTCATCCATGGATACGTCAGAACCCCACTCCCCTGAATCTGACATCGAATCAGAATCTTACTCGTCTGCTTCTTCCTCCGAAGGCTATACTACCGTAGCCGGAAAGGGGAAAAAGCGTGCCCGCAAATCCAAAGCGGCCTCCACCAGCCAAGTCCCGGCCAAAACCCCCAAGACAACCGTTGCGACCCCCGCGTCGGCTGCCTCCCATAGTCCCGTCCCGACTACCTCCCCGCAGGCCAGTCGTCCCTCTTCTCCCCGTCCCGTCACCGGCTCGAAAACCTCGGCTCGAAAGAGCCCTCTCCTCCGCCTCTGTACATTCAGGACAAGGCGAAGTGGACAGATGTGTCCAAGATGTGTGTTGATCGCAAGATCAACTATCTTAGCGCCCGCACCACCCAACAGGGCATTAAAGTCTTAGTACCCACCTCCAAAGACTTCCGCGATCTTACGCGTATGCTCAGAGAAAAAAGTGTGTCGTTCCACACTTTTGCCCTTCCTGATGAACGACTTATCAGAGTCGTTATCCGCGGCATCCCCAAGGAGATTGACTCCAACGCCATCCTCAGCGACCTTAAGTCGCAAAACATCCCTGCCTTGGAAGTCCACCGCATGCACCGCGGCCGCGGTGGCACCCCCTACGACATGGTCCTCGCAGTATGCGAGCCTTCAGACGAGTCTAAGGCCGTCTATAATATTAAGACCTTATGCCACCTGTCTGGCATAAGCGTCGAGCGTCCCAACAAGTCCGGTCCCCCTGGTCAATGTCACCGTTGCCAGCTTTATGGCCACTCGCAGCGTAACTGCTATGCGAAACCCAGGTGCGTCAAGTGCCTGGGCGACCACGGCACTAGCGACTGCGAACGTCCAAAAGATAGGTCCCTATGCCTTGAGCCCCCTAGTTGCGTTTTATGCGGCGAGTCTGGTCACCCGGCGAATTATCGCGGGTGTGCCAAAGCGCCAAAACAGCGCAACCCTAAGCTGGCTAAACGCTCAGCCGACCGTCACCAAAGAGAGAGTCCCTCCACGGCTCCCCCTCTTTCTTCCCAACTCCCCGCCCGCCTCAGTCCCCAAAGGCCGTCCCCATGGAACGCGCTGAACCATCAGCAGGCGTTCCCCGCCTTAAGGCCCACTACCCAGTTGCCCCAGCAACAGCAACCAACCACAAGACCCCCAATCCCGGCTATCCCCGCCCTGATGAGCTCCACTATCCCCGCTCCCACTATAGTGCTAGCTGCTTCACAGGCTGCACGTAGTCCCCCAACATCACAGACTGCCCCCGCACCCGCCCCCGCACTCGCCCCCAGGCCAGCGCCGACAGCGGTTGCTCCCTCCACTTCCCTCTCGTCCACTAAAGTGCTCCTTAGGGACACGATCCCCAGCCTTATCCAAACCCTCTCCTCCTGCAATACGCAGTGGGCGAAAAACATAGTCTCCGCTTGGAACGCCTCTCAAGGCGATCCAATCGCTCGCATCAATGTCCTCTGCGAACTAGATGACATAGTCATTTTCCTCATCCAATAAATTCCAATGGATACAGAAAGCTGTAGAATTAAGCCCCGATCCCTTAAATTAGGCTTCTTCAACGCTAACAGCGTTAACGGTCAACGAGATGAGATCGCAATCTTTTTGCGTGATCATCAAATTGACATCTTCTTAGTGCAGGAAACGTTTCTCAAGCCCCACAACAGGAACCCTGGAATTGCTAACTATAAATTAGTTCGCAACGACAGGACCCGTAGTAGGGGCGGTGGTACTCTCATCTACTACAAACGTTCCCTGTACTGCACTCCCTTAGACCCTCCTCCTGGTCTCCTATTCCTGGAAACTTCCATATGCAGACTAGGCATGACAGGACACCAGCCGATCACAATCGTCTCGGTGTATAATCCTCCCTCCAGTAATAAGATCCAACTCCGGAGCGATCTTAAAGCCCTCTTTGACCTCGGTGGAGGTTCCGTTATCATAGCGGGCGACCTCAACGCCAAACATCTCTCGTGGTGTTGCAACTCCAACAATCACGCGGGTCGTAACCTCGAAGAGTTGAGCCCGGAGCTCGAATTCGACGTTATCGCCCCGATGTGTCCCACTCACTACCCCCATAACCCTGACCATCAGCCCGATGTCCTCGACATAGCGCTTCTAAAGAACGTAAACCTCGGTCTACGCTCTATAGAGACGCATGAAGAGCTAGACTCCGATCACCGCCCCGTAGTCCTTCACCTAGGTCCCCGGGGTGGTCCCCCGGATCCTGGTCAACCCGCCCCGACCAAAACTGTCACGGACTGGGGAAAACTAGAGGAGTGCCTCAAGTCTTCCTCGTCCGTTCACTTAGATTCCATCCCCGACGATATCATTACGATCGCCGACACGTTGGGCGCGATCGACTCCCTCACCAGTCACGTACAGTCCGTGGTGAACGAGTGTTCACGGCAGGTTCCAGCGGTGGACGAACACCGCTGGAAGCTGCCGGACGATGTGCGCGAACTGCTGACGGAGAAGAACGCGTCCATCCGTGTCTATGACTCTTTTCCCTGCGAAGCTAACCGCGTCCATATGCGTTCTCTACAGCGTGCTGTAAAGAAACGTGTACGGGAGGTTCGGGAAGCCCGCTGGGACAAGATGTTGAGCGACTTAGAGCCATCCCATCTGGCCTTCTGGCAATTGCAACGTAATCTGAAATCCGATTGTGTAGCTTCAACTCCCCCTCTCAATCGTCCCAACCAAAGGCCGGCCTTTGAAGACGACGAAAAGTCCGAATGTCTAGCCGACAGTCTAGAAGCCCAATGTACTCCCAGCACCCAACCCGCAGACCCGGTCCATCTTTCCAAGGTGGATCGCGAGGTCGAACGTAGGGCCACCCTCCCACCCGATGAAGACCCCGACGACCCCTTACCCCCCATCACCGTAGACGAGGTCCACACGATAGTGAGGAAACTCAAACCTAGGAAAGCCCCCGGCTCAGACGGTATCACCAATAAGGTGATCAAACACTTTTCCGCCCCGCTCATAGTCCTCATGACCGCCATCTTCAATGGCGCTCTGAGTAATAACATCTTTCCGCATGCTTGGAAACAAGCCACCGTTATCGGTATCCCCAAACCCGGCAAACCCAAGAGTGAGCCCACTAGTTACCGCCCCATCAGTCTTCTCAATGTATTTAAGAAAATCTATGAGCGTCTCATTTATATCCGTTTAAAAGATTTCGCTGACTCTCGTAAACTCATCCCCGACGAACAGTTCGGTTTTCGAACCCAGCACTGTTGCATTCGACAATTGCACCGCATAGTCGAACACATTAGCTCCCGTTTTATGCGCTCGTACAAAACGGGCATGCTCTTCTTCGACGTAGCGAAAGCCTTCGACAAGGTCTGGCACAACGGTTTATTATACAAACTGTACCAATTCAACGTGCCGGACCGTCTCGTGCTCATCATTCGAGACTTTCTGTCGGATCGCTCCTTCCGCTATCGCCTAGAAGGCACCCTCTCGTCCCCTCACCCCATCCGCGCCGGAGTCCCTCAGGGCTCCGTGCTATCGCCCCTTCTGTTCACGCTGTACACCAGCGACATTCCCAAACGTGGATTGGCCAAGTTGGCTCTCTTCGCCGACGACACGGCTATCTACTATTCCGGTAGGAGTCTCGATAGCATGTCTCGAACCCTTCAAACCGCAGCCAACGCCCTTGGGGTCTGGTTCCGGAAATGGAGAATAGAGGTAAATCCCGAAAAGAGCGCAGCCGTTCTTTTCGAGAGACACGGTGATTCCCACACCCACATCCGTCCCGTCCTCATGTTCGGCAAACAGATCCCTTGGGAGATGAAAGCCAAATACCTGGGGTTATCCTAGACCACCATCTGAGTTTCCGAGACCACATCAAAGCGGTGCGCGCTCGCGCCGCTTTCGCTGTCGGTCGCCTCCACCCCATCCTTAGAGCACGCAGTAAATTGTCACTTAGAAATAAGCTGAGAATCTACGTGACGTGCATCCGCCCCATCTTGACTTACGCTAGTGTCGTGTTCGCACACGTTAAGCCTTGTCGCTTCAAATCCTTCCAAACCCTCCAGAATCGAGTGTTGCGCAGAGCCGCGGCTGCCCCGTGGTTCATGCGTAACGTCCAACTCCATCTCGATCTAAAAATGCCAACCATCAGGCAATACCTCAAACGCATTTCCAAGCGTTACTTCGACAATGCCCCCCGCCATCCGAACCCCCTAGTCGCCGCAGCGGCCGACTACAGTCCCTCTCTCATAAGTAAAGTTCGCCGTCCCAGGCACACACTTTTAGAACCCGACGACGAAATAACCCTCCTCCAGGAGGCGAGCAAATCGACCAGCACACTACACAACGTCCGCCGCCGTCCGGCATACCGTCCTCGCCGACGAGGCCCGTCGCGACGTCCCACCGCCGCCGGTCACGATCCACCGAGCTCTCCCGTCGTAGAGCCGGTCGTCTCTTCAGACTCCGCAGTCACACCGATAATTCAGCCCTCATCAAGCTGTCTCCCCCCCCTATGTCCACGCCAGCAACGCCCTAAGCCGAGGTCCGAGTCCCACTAGGGGTCGCCCTTAGTGCTGTTGTTGCAGGTAGTCATGATGTTAGTGTAGTACAAGTAGTTAGCTTAGGTTAAGTATTTTACTTCCCCCCCATTGGCTGGAGACCCTTCAGGTCTCGCCAATAACTGCCCGGTTACGTAGAAACCGTCCCCTAGGACGACCTACAGCAGTACAATAGAAAAAAAAAAAAAAAAAAAATCAACCGTCGCTGCCCGGTTACGTAGAAACCGTCCCCTAGGACGACCTACAGCAGTACAATAGAAAAAAAAAAACAACCGTTGGGCAGTAGCCCGCCAGGCACAAGACTCCGCCTGGTTGGAGGATCCTCCCTTTGGTTGGAGGGACACCACACCAAGTTTCTCCACACTTTAATACCCTTTCGGTTTAGTACCTACCCCCCTTTCTGACTAACATTGTATAAAATATTAACAGGGAACCTAAATGTGTCTATAAATAATAGAAACAGATACAATTGAGTTTAATATATCTACTAAACACGATATAATATACAATTTCAAATTATCTAGCATAATTTCCTCTGTAAATTGCGTCAAATCACGACACAACTTAACAATTGAGTTAGCTTTGCATAGATAATGGCTTTGCTTGCTTAGCGCAAATTAATATACAGAAGGCAAGGTCCTAACAATATGGACCCATCGCCTGACCAGTAGGGGGCCTACTCCCTAAGTCCGTCAACGAACTTAGTCTTCCGTCCGAAAGTAGCCGGAAACGTAGAAGTGAACGAAACAAGTGTCAAGTTCAACTGTCAAATCGTGTTGTTCTTAGTTCGGGCCCCGAAATAATCGTATGTCCGTTGGTGATAGGGAGTAGGAAATGCTCGTAACTAAGGCCGAAACTACGGACTTCGTGATTGATGCATCTGAGGCTTCATAAAAGAACCTAAAGAAAAACCATTATTTATAAAGGTTTTGGTACCGCTACCGAAATATACCGTTTCGCATTTTTAGTCTACCTTTCGGTACCGAAATATACTTAAATACCGGTAACCAGAATTTAGGGGTATGAATATCATACCACATTGTAAAGGTATCTTAATTTTTGAATTACTCAGTCTCTGGTCGCTCAGCGTTGAAAAATAATAGGGGGTTTACACGGATCGATTTTTGCCGCAAGGCTAGGCCGCACGAGAAAAATCGACCGTCTAAATGACAATTCGACTAGGCCGCAAGTGACTAAAATCGCAAGCCCCAAAGTTGGGTGCCATCCGACTTTTGCCGTGCGGCGACAAGCCTCATGCGGCGGGTGACTAGTGTACCGTGTAAATGGTCAGTTGCAGGCGATCGCCCGCCACACGAGGTGTGTGTTTTGCGCTGTGTTGTTCCGCTAGAAATGAACAAGTTGCATGCGGTGTAAATGGGGTAGCGTTTCGATTTTTACAAGCGATGCGTCTGGTGACTTGCCGCACGGCTAAAATCCCCCATAACCAATTCGTATTTTTTTATCAGCCTAAATTAATATTTAGGGGGGATTTTTTTAAATAATTCTTTTTTACGACTGATTCTCCTCACTTCTACCTGATCTGAAGAACAATACTACTTATAACGTCTTTGCTTGAACTTACTATCGCGAAATCTATAAAGTAAACCTTCTTTACTCACTTGTTTAGTGTCAAAAGGCAATAGACATAACTGCTCGGCTGTATCCCCGTTAAATCAACGGTGGCACGCAGCTGAACGTCCTTGAATACACAAAATATGTCGCGTGATCACGATAATATTAAGCTTTAAATGTTGAGCCCACGCATTTTCTAGATTGTGTCCAGCAGTGCAATTCTGTAAGAATCTCACCTCGATCGCGACTGTCAATTAGATACTTGTCGTGACACAGCGTGGATAACAAAACTACGCGTTATTGATTATACTGTCGATTATCTGTATTCGATACGGTATATCGATTATATTATATTTGCTTCTATTATCCATACTGTGACATTATGGATATCGAGCTAACCGTCGATATTGAGGTGGGTTTCTTACAGAATGACACTACTGTTAGCCTTTCAGAGGAAGAACAGGAACAATGTAAAGTCTAAAAGTCGCGCTTTTTTTCGCCACTAGGGCGACGCCTCTGTTGACCGAGGTAAAATATTGTCAAAACTGTCAAATTAATTGCGATTTGCCGTCATAATAACAATTGAATAATGCAGAAAGCGGTACTTCTCGACACGGCGCGTATTGTTAGGAAGTTCCTATCTCTGAGGCTCTGACTACCAGCAGCTTGGACCCTGGGGGTCTACTCCCTAAGCATGAAGTCCGTGGTTTCGGTCTTAGTTACGAGCGTTTCCTACCCCCTATCACCTACGGACATACGATTATTTCGGGGCCCGAACTAAGATCGAATGACAACACGATTTGACAGTTGTCCCTACTACCGATGTGTTTTTGCCCGTCCGAAAAGTTGAACTTGACGCTTGTTTTGTTCACTCCTACGTTTCCGGCTACTTTCGAACGGGCGACTAAGTTCGTTGACGGACTTAGGGAGAAGGCGCCCTGTTCCCGTTACAAGTGGGTAACTTTTTTCTTTTGGTTGTCTATGTTTATTAACAAATATAATTTTTGCTAGAGGAGCTTTGCCCGCGTAGATGTCGTTTATCGTATAGATATTTCGCAGTTTTCGGGATAAAAGTAGCCTATGTCCTTCTTCGGGTTCCAGACTATCTCTGTACCAAGTTTCATCAAAATCGGTTCAGCGGTTTAGGAGTGAAAGCGTAACAGATAGACATACAGAGTTACTTACGCATTTATAATATTAGTTGGTATTTATGTACAACAAATAAACGAGAATAATTTAATAAATTGTTTAATTTCTGACCAATTTTACAGTCCAAATAATTATCTGTTTTAATACCGGTTCTGCTATTCATCTCGGGTTACAGTGGCGGCACCAGCCTCAAATTAGCGGCCATTGCGTAACAAATTCGCAATGACAGTAGCTTTCAATTAGCCAGTTCATTGCATTCAAATCAGGTAAATACCTATAAATATGCCAAGGCTACGTCATCAAATGGAAATTTTCCCTTTGAAAATTTGTATTTGCGTAGGCCTTATCGTTCGATTTGTTAAGAAGACGGGTTTTAACATAAATACTCAACATAGGTAAGTCCATCAAAAGCAGCCACCATACTGACTTTTTTTTATTTCATGTCATCTTTGTTTAGACTGTGTTTCTAAAACTACCCACTAAGTAGTTGTTGAAAGTGTTATTTCTGCACTATTATTGTAATTTTATTGCTGTTATAATTTTGTTTTTTTTTTTGCATGCTGTGTCTATCGCATCCGTGCCTCGGAAAGCACGTAAAGCCGTTGGTCCCGGCTGTCATTTGTAGATCTTTGACAGTCGTTACTGTTGGTCAGAAGCCAGAAAGTCTGACAACCAGTCCTACCAAGAGGATCGTATTACCCAGTTACTGGGTTGTGGAGGTCTGATAGGCAGTCGCTCCATGTAAAATACTGATATTCAGCTGCATCCGGTTCGACTGGAAGCCGACCCCAACATAGTTGGGAAAAGGCTAGGCAGATGATGTCTATCGCATCATATTGTACACTATGCTTGTATCATATTTCTTGTATTATTAGGATAAACAGTGTAACAATTGTAGATAGGCCAATAAATAAATAAACATAACATCACGCTTGTGTTTCCCGAAGGGTTGGGCAGAGGTGTATAGTACACCCTCATTTCACCGTTAAGTTGAAGTCCCATGTATAAGAGCGCGAGTCTATTGCCATCAACCGGACACAAATCCAGACTTCAGGCTGCTGCTGAGAAATTTCACATGGAAAAACCCAATAACACTTGGTCCGACTTAGGGATCGAACTCAGTACCTCACGCTCATCAGTCGCGCTTGCGACCAACGAGGCAGTCTTTTTAACATAATGTGCATTGAATACCGTTATACTATCATTGATTGATAAAATAAGATTTTTTTATATTATGCTTTTATTAACCATCATTTTTATGTTAACCGTACAACAGGCCCATATTTGTATGAAAAGTCCAGGGATTACATCCGTAGGGCACGCCGCAATAGCGGCGGTAAGACCTGTAATGGAGGAGTGGCTGGAGAGGCGGCACGGCGCCCTCAGCTTCTGGCTGACGCAGGTGCTCTCGGGACATGGTTGTTTCGGGAAGTACCTGTGTCGCATAGGCCGGGAGCAGACGCCCGGTTGTCACCACTGCGTGGACAGCCCCGAGGACACGGCGCTACACACGCTGCAGGCGTGTCCTGCGTGGGCGACGCAGCGCCGCGAGCTAGTCGCGGCAGTCGGTGGTGACCTCTCGCTTCCAGCCGTGGTTCTGTCCATGGTCGGGAGCGAGAGTGCGTGGGAAGCCGTCGCCTCCTTTTGCGAGGAGGTGATGGCAACCAAGGAGGGAGCGGAGAGGGAGAGAGAGGCGACTGCCACTCTCCCTTCCCGCGCCAGACGCACCGGGCGCCACCGGGGGGCGCGAGACGATCTCCGGCCAGAAAAAAAAAGGGGTTACATCCGTTGATGTATTAATAAATAATTAGATGGACTTATTGTATACAAATGGAGCGATGGATGTTGCCATCCATGAAATACTAGACTGACTATCATCAATTGTTTGCAAAAGCTAAAATATTGTCAACTTGTGGGTTTTGTTAGCATAATTATGGAAACAAAGCAAGTTACAGCCGTCATGGAGAGCTAAAAGAATCGAGTAGAAGTGAATCTATCATTACGCTTATAGCTAATAGCTGTAGGTCAGGTAAAATGTGGGCATCACTATCATACTACATAGTATAAAACAAAGTCGCTTTCCGCTGTCTGTCTGTCCCTATGTATGCTTAGATCTTTAAAACTACGCAACGGATTTTGATGCAGTTTTTTTTAATAGATAGAGTGATTCAAGAGGAAGGTTTTAAGCTGTAAAACGTACCCAGGAAAAAAAACCTAAAACGTATAACGTAGGAAATAAAACCAACAAAGACTCCACGGCTGAGAGCCGAATTTTGGTTTAGTGCTTAGTAACATGAGTTAAGTCACAATACACTGTGGGCCCGAAGTACCCGCAACATTTTAACCACGCCTTTCTGAGGGCCTTTTCATTGTCATGCGTGTTGGCGTCCGCGTGCAGGCCAGGCACGCATGCTTGTTGCGGGCCGCACGCTGAGCTGATTATTTTCGCCTCGCCGCCACAGTATTGTGCGTGTCGCCAGGAAGAGAACTCGTGTCAAAATGAATGAATGAATTTTCATATTGATCATACAACGTGCGTGCGACCCGCTTGACAGTAAAAACAACACTGACTGTCAAGGTTCGCCACACGCACACGGGCGGCACGCATCCGTGCGAGCCACCCGCGATCCGCGCGTGTGCCGCGTGCGTGTGGCGCGCATGACAATAAAAACATGTATGATACGATAGTTTGTGGGCATCACGCATGCGTAGCTGGCCAGCACGCAGGCGCAAACACGCATGACAATGAAAAGGCCCATATAGTATCATGAATCAATAATGTCATATCAACGAAAGTCCAATTCAGTCAAATTAACTGTTTTGTTTTTCAAGAAAAGAATAAAAAGAAATAATTACAATAAGCCAATAAGTGTACTCGTATTAAAAAAAAAGAACGAATAAAAAAACAACACGTCATTTTAATTCAAAAAAAGATTCGTGCGGCTAAACGAGTAAAGGCAACAGCGCAACACAAACATCACCAAAGCCTAACTCTAATAGCCGAACACGGTACAATTCCCATTCAGATTCGGTACAAAAAATGCCCATCACAAAGCGAGGTGCATCACTATAGTCATTTGGCTGACAATGACGCCCCGGTAACGTCGAGTGCGTTCCGTTCTACGCGTCCAACTAGGTCATATGGTGTACCGGGCGTCGAACCGAACGAACCAGTATTTTTTGACCTACCTCACCCCCTTTTCAAGGCGGAAAGTTCGATGTATAAAGAGTGTGCAATGGTAAGTGAGAGGTCTAGATGTCCTGGTCGGCATGAATATCTATATTTTTGAGGTTTGAATCCAAAATGACGTTTCGATTTTTGGGTACTGACAGATTAGAATGTTTACTGAAACGTACACATGAACGCGATACGTTATACACAGAATAAAATAGTTGAGCTGAGCGATGCTGATACATACGTCATGTTCGTGAACGGGCGCCGTCAGTTGGGGCTGGTTATCTCTAATCTGCCATGGCAAATGAATTGTAGATAGGTACTCTTATTATCATAGCATATCTTACATTGTTCTCACATTTATTTTTCGCATTCCCAATACATTTTTTTGTAAGTATTTGATAAAAAGTACCTAATAATAATAGGTAGTGTGCGATTGCTCGTCTTCCCGATAATGATTTGTCTACCACAATATATGTGTAATATTGTCTAGCTCCGATATGCCTGGATTGCAATCGCCCACGAAACATCCATAAATCATTTCCCTGCTCCTGCAACTCCGCCAGGTGTTCGTCTGGCAAATCATTCTGAGCTCGATCGTAAAAGATCCGTTGTCCAGGATATGCTCGCCATAATAGCTTCTTGCTACTATCTACCCGCTTGACAGCCGGTCGAGTCAAGTTTTAAGATTACCTTATATTTTTGTACTTTGTTTTTTTTTTTTCGGGTATTATGCTGAAGGTTATAAATGTACGACAATAACTTGTGCTTCACAAAACCTTCAAATATTCAAAACGTCATATTCTGACAAGATAAATCATTTGTTTTAGTTAATTCATTTAATCGAAAGTGTATAAAAAGACAGACTTTTTGAACTCAATTAAAATCAAGTACAGTGGTGCTACAACTTCGGTGTCCTAATAAGAAATGCGTAGGCGGACAAATTCTATCAGAATAAAGCACTTTTGTGTTTTGGCCGGCACTTTCACATTTGGGCCAAAATGGATAATGTCCGTTGTATAAATAAAAAAAAAAACAGTGCATTAATGAAAAACTGTGCAACAATGAGCACATTTATGCACTGTTTTGATTCTAAGCAAAAAATACGTCCTTTGTGATCGGTTTTGTAGTGATTAACAATAACATTACTACGTAGTAGAAAGAAAGAACATAAACAACATCATCAAAAATGGTAAAATATGTTTTTTTTATATTTTGTATTCTTTTTCCATACAACAACGTTTTATAGAAAAATTTCGGGACACGTAAGGTGAGGCGTTGAAAATGGTGTAGCCCTAGTGTTTTAAATTATTGTCGCTATTGTTGCTCCACGCTGTATATATAGTACGTGTCATCGGTGATGCAACGTGCAATGTTTCAAGTTGCACTGCAGTGCAGTAGTCAACATAAAACAATGTTACAACATTCAAGCTAACAAAACTACTGTGACAAATAGCGCAATCTTTGTTTTCTCTCACTTAACTTGTTAAGTTTTTGCATGTAGTGGATAAGCACCTCAAGATTAGGTATACAGGGTGATTAGTAAAACACTAACAACCGCTTAAAGGGTCATTGTACTCATCATTATGAACAACTTTTACTATGGGACCAAAGCAGAAATCGCGAAAAAAACATATGTTCCCTACATTTATGTTCGCATAACTTGTCAAAATGTAGGGAACAGCAAATTTTTTTTTTGGTATTTCCTCTTTGGTCCCTTAGTAAAAGTTGTTCACAATGATGAGTACACTGACCCCTTAAGAGGTTGTTAATGTTTTACCAATCACCCTGTATAAATTAGTTATATTTAAAATAAAACATATAATCTCGCCTGTATTCCCTGAAGGGTTGTCAGAGGTGTATAGTACACCCTCATTTCACCATTATGTTTACGTCCCATGTAATAGGGGGCGAGCCTATTGCCATCAACCGAGCACAATACCAGACTCCGGGCTGCTACTGAGAAATTCCACACGGAAAAACCCAATAACACTTTTCCCGACCTGGGTATCGAATCCAGGACCAGCTGTCGTGATTGGGACCACTTGACTAACGAAGCGGTTATATTTAAACTAGTCTTTTTAAAGCAACTGAGACTTGAAGACATGTAATCGAAAAGATTTTATAGAAAACTGAACTGACATAATTTAAACTCACAAAGGAACTGCATCTATACGCTAAAACACAACTCCTACACAAAGGCATGTTGTCTTAAATTGAAAGCCAAGAAAAATATTATTCTACCATTCGAAAATTCAAGTCTTTTGAGTCTTTTAGCTCATCATCGTAAAGCGAATTGTGCTGGATTCGACAAAGAATATCTAGGAAAATACGGTCAGCTTCTGCATTTGAATTTAAAACAAACGTTGATCTCGCTGTTTTATTTCGTAGATGTAACTCTAGTATTAAAGTTTATTAAAGCATCGCTGTATAAATATTACAGTAAATTTAATACATTTACAATTATTAAAAATTACTACTACTAACCAAATTACGAGTTCAAAGTGATAAATTAATGACATCAACGCGTTTTTATTAATAATTTACGCTTACAAGTAAAAATTTAATATTTTTTTATACAAAGCTGCAATTAGCTAGCCAGTTTTGTTGACAGACGGCCATTTTTTATACCGATTTGCCCTACTGAAGATAAGAATATGGCATTATTTTATGTAGTTTATACCTACATTTTTGTATTATAACTTTCGTGAGACATATTCATATTTATGATTAGTTTCGGTTTACTCACGTGCATTTTTCGGGTTTACCCAACTAGTTTCGGACCCAAACGGAGCCTTTAATCATGAGCTGATCACACGGCGAGTACGACTCGTGACCGCGCCGCGCAAATTGCACGTGAGTAAACCGTAATTAATCATAAATAAGAGTTTATAAATGTAAAATTTCTACATCTAATAGAGCAAACCGTCAAAAGTCGACGCAGACTTGTTGCCCCATTTCTGAGTGGTATTATTATCATAAAAAAAACCACTCTAAGATGATGACGTGTTTACACCTAAAGCGGTTTAGTTAAAGTATCTCATCATCTGCTTAGCCTTTTCCCAACTATGTTGGGGTCGGCTTCCAGTCGAACCGGATGCAGCTGAATATCAGTATTTTACATGGAGCGACTGCCTATCAGACCTCCACAACCCAGTAACTGGGTAATACGATACTCTTGGTAAGACTGGTTGTCAGACTTTCTGGCTTCTGACCAACAGTAACGACTGTCAAAGATCTACAAATGACAGCCGGGACCAACGGCTTTACGTGCTTTCCGAGGCACGGAGGAAACTCGCTATGGTAAATGGTCACCCATCCACAGACCAACCTCGGCAAGCGTGGCTTAACCCGAAAGATCGGTCTATGCGGCTGTAATTATTTAGCCACGAGCTCCTCAAGTTAGCTAGTTAAAGTATCTAATAAAACAAAAGCTACTGTAACCAAATAAAGCGATTGCGAAACCTTAATGTGATCAGGAATTAGGTTAGAATGCAATAAGTGCAAGCAAAGTGAGCTTGGAACTTGGAGCACACCGAATCGCTTGGTTTAGGTAAAGCCCCGTCATCCCCTTTGAGTGGTGTTATTGCTTGTTTCTTATTTCTTGTTATTTATGAGGTATTAAAACGACCCAGTTGACCTAAACTACAACTTGAAGAACTTGAACTTTTATATAGGAAAGTATGTTTTTGTTTATATTTATTAATTTCCGATTAGTTCCGATAAGTTATTTTAGATTAGTTCCTCACATATTTTTTCCTCTTTCTATTTTTGCACCGTTGTCTATGTCTTTATTTCATTTCTCCTTTCGCAGGTCTGCAGCAGAAATTTCTATTGAAATAAGCAGTAGGTACCTTTGTACTCATAATAATTGTATATATTTTTCTTTTGTAAATTATTGTTGTGTGTACATCAATTATATAATAAATAAATAAATTGAACGTACAATGACATTGTTAGTGTCATCGATAACCCTAGATACCTAATTCCCTACATAAGGTTTAATTAATTTCTTATTTTTTAATAAAACGTTGCCGCTCACTCGGATTTATTCTATATCGTGGGTACGTTACGTTTACAGACACAAATCTCACATATACTAATGCCCAGACCCGAAACAACTATCTGTAGGCCATACAAATTTTTGTTCCGTGCGGGAATTGGACCCGCGAATCCAATCGCTCGGCTACTGCACCAAACGTGTCGTCAAACAGGTCCAACCTTAAGAATATTTCTGTGACCTCTACTAATGATACACATTCATACACGCTGCTTCACTCACGGTAACCCTCTTATAAATGCCTCATACTAAACCACTGTTCTTATCCCTTAGAAAAATTACCGCAGCGGATCATGTGTGCTTAAAGTAATTGGGTGATCTATCCAACGTCAGGGTTCACCTTATCTTTAGAAGCCAGTTACTTGTATATTTTTTGGCTTTCCGCACAGAATAATAAATAGTACTACTTAAGAAACCTCACTCTCGAAATAATGGAGGATTTACACTGGTCGAGTTTAGCCGTGCGACAAGTCAACAGTCGCATCGCTTGTAAAAATCGAATCGCCACCCCATTTACACCGGTCGACAAAAATCGCATGCGACTTGTTCATTTCTAGCGGAACAATACAGCGCAAAACACACCTCATGCGGCGGGCGATCGCCTGTAACTGACCATTTACACGGTCGACTTTAGTCACCGGCCGCATGCGGCTTGTCGCCGCACGGCAAAAGTCGGATGGCATCCAACTTTGGGGCTTGCGATTTTGGTCACTTGCGGCCTAGTCGAGTTTTGTCATTTAGACGGTCGATTTCGACCCGTGTAAATCTCCTATGAGGGTGACTGTAAGCTGTTCGGATGGGTGCTCTCATACCGCTCTGGAACTTTCCTCGAAAGGCCAGTCCAGGCGTTGCTCTGCATTGTCCTCACACAATTTTTTGCTACAGAAAATATGTCTGGACTTTAAAAGAGACTTTGACTCCTGAGTTTGTTTCGGCGTTTCTTCTCAGAGGTACAATTGGCGAGGCGTAATCTGAGCTTTGCATTTGTGTGAGTGCACATAGAATCGATTGTCAAAAAGCTGTATAAACCGGTTTAAACCAAGCAAAGGACGCGTTTGCATTCATTCTCACACAAATGCAAAGCTCAGCTTAGGCTTCGCGGACGGTAGTCAGACAGGAAACGCCGACGACATCTAGCTTTAAAAAACAAACCGACTTGTAAAAGCGATTTTTAAATATCAAATTAGCAGAATAAATAATTTCGTTTCATTTCATTAATTAACATTGAGCCATGCTGCGCTGTACTGTGCTTAAATAAGCTAACTTTCTAGAACAGTTTTTTTTCTACAAACGACTTTGAGTTGCACTAGTATCTGATAGACGAAAGACCGAGCGGCGGGCAGTGTGGTGCGGAACGAGTCAGCAGCAGCACGTATCGCGTGATCCCTGCTATATTTAAAACAAAGCACAGCCACACAAAGCGCAGCACGTTTTGTTTGTTTCCTCATTATAATGTTGGTGAATCACGTAATGAACACGTATAAAATATTAAAAACAAGTGTTTTAAAGAACTACATGTTTTCTACTTAAAGTACGCAATAGCAATTATTTTTTCGAAAATATTCTCAGATATGTGTAGAATACATCTATTTAACCCACTTGCTCCTACTGTGTCATAAACGACACACCAACATTTAAAAAATATAGAAATTGATGAGGGTAGTTTAACTTTTTTTTGTGTGTCGTGATTAACTTTCGAGACCTTAGTCAGTCATTACAAAGTGATAACCGTGTGCTGCGATTAATTTCAATAGTGCTAAATAAGATTGAATTTCCGGATTTTTGCAATGAGTTATTCAAGGTAAGTTTACATAATCTTTGACTCTGTTGTTTATTATTTGTAATGTAATAATACAATAATCGGTTCCCACAGAATTCAACAATATAAAAAAATAGGTTATTTCGTTACATTTTATGTGGGTGTTTTCCTTTTATTTTGTCTGTTTGTAGGATCACACCTTTATCATCATCATTCACTTCACACATTTCACCTCCTTTTTACCTTTTACAATTAAACCTCTTTCTCTATCACAGGCCACTTATTTGGAACACACTCGTTCAAATTTTAAAAATGCGAAAAGTAAAACGCAAGCTGTTTTTGCAAGGACTCGAAAAGGAAGAACGAAAGGGTGCGGACGGTCGGCCGGACGGCGGAATTGCTAGGACTCCGCCGAGTGGACGATTACCGGGCCTCTGCCTCTTCTATGCTGCTTGCTGAACTACCAGCTCCCCGCCGAGTAGGCCATTGTTGGGCCTCCGGCATTGCTGCTTGCTGAACTGCCAGCTTCCCGCCGAGTGGGCCATTGCTGGGCCTCCGGCGCTGAGGCGCTGCTGCGCTACAGGCACTCCGTCTGGTTGACGGGCTACGTATTCGCCACCCTTCACCTCATTTTTCGTGCTCGCTTTACCAACTGTAAACTTGATTGTGTGTTCCAATAGTTACAGTTCATTTACGTGTGACTCCCGGATTTGCTGACTGTTTCTTTATTATCGTATTATAAAATTGTTGTGTGTTAAGTGTTTCCTTATTTGCCCGACTAGGGATAAATAGGTAGGATTCACTGATAACGTCACATTCCTTACAACTGGTGTGGCAGACGTGCTCTCAGGAGGTCCTAGGGCCGTCTGTTACATTACATGTTCCGTAAAAGACACAGTAGGAAAATTTACTACCATCTGCAGTGCTTATTTATTTGTTGTAGAAATTTACAAAAACGACTCACTCTAAACGAGATAGTTGAGGAATTAGAGCAAAATGATGTTAAGGAAGTTTCAGACTCCATAACTATTATGCCACCGGAAAATTGTAACGCTGAAGTCACTGACGAAGACTCTGGAGACGAAGATTTCGTGTTACTTCAACGTCTCCATGGCTCCCAGCTCAGAGCACCTGCTGAAGTTTAACATGAAGACTGACGATGATAGTGAAAAAGACTTTTTATCATTAGTACAACTTTCCAAGGGACGGCGCATCGACTCTGTTGATGAAAGCGTTTCCAGAGGATCTCCTATACAACCAGAAGTAATTGTTTCTGCCCCTGCCAAAATCGACGAAAAAATACCATCTACTTCAAGAAGCATTCCAAATGTGACAACTTATGAAACTAAAACCTACACATGGAGCTCCAGGGATATTCGGTCGACGGGGGGACGCACAAAATGTGGCAAAACATATAACAAGTCAATAACATAAAACCTATTGATTACTTCGAATGTATGCTTGATAATGTTGTCATAGAACTTCTAGTAAAATATACAAACCTATACGCGACACAGAAAAATAAAGATAACCACACATAACGCCTGGCAACTGTACAAGCAAAATGGATTCCTCCATCTGTTCATCAGTTGGATCATCTGAAATTCCGGAGAAATTTCGCTGTAAGTCTTCTTGAGAGGAACAAGAAAGCCGACAGTCACAGGGGTGGACGGCCATCACAATGCATTACTGGAGCTTTTCAGTATAGTCACAATGGTCATTTAGTGAAGTATAGGGAGGATCGATTGCGGTGTGGTTTCTGCCATAAAAGTACTAATTTTTATTGCATGAAATGTAATGTAACATTACATCCAAAAACGTGTTTCAAAGGATATCATACCCCCAGTAAGTAGTATTTTGTAAGGAAGATTATATTCAAATACTTTATAATGTTTTATATGAATTTTATTAACTATTTCCTAATTTATAACGAAGCCTGCTCGAATCAACATAGTAAAAGATCATAGTAGTAGAATCTCCTACTGTGTCGTTTACGACACGGCATTTTCCGGCTTTTCTTGAAGTGCAATTTTTTATTTATAATTTTTTATCTGTTTCTTGTTACTTCTAAGTTTTAAATACGAAATTTCAAATCAATAGTGCAAAAAATGTTAATTCAGGAACAAGTGGGTTAAATAAAAAGAAAAGTCCTGACTGACTGACTGACTGATTGTCTGACTTATCAACGCCCAGCCCAAACCCTTGGACCTATAAAGCTGAAATTTTGCACAGAGGTTCCCTTTATAATGTAGACAAGGAATAAGGAAGGATTTTTCAAAATTCAACCCCTAAGGGAGTTAAATAAGGGATGAAAGCTTGTATGGAAAATCGTCACTTAACGGGTTCAAAATTTCACGCAAGCAAAGCTGCGGGCAAAAGGTAGTGTTTTATACTTAGGTGTAAACGTGGGGTAAAGCTTCGTCCTAGCTGGACAACGCGTTGCATTGCGTTGCGTCGGGCAGTACGGTGCGTGTTAAAGCAGCGCGTTACGACGCAGTCGACGTGTTTGACACACCTGTACCCGTACAGCGCAACTGTAATACAGTCTTTATAATATATGATGAGTAAAGCTAAATTCAAATTTTTGCTACAGTCAAACCTCTAACAACAAACTATACGCGCCACTCTGTTAGATGCACTGCTCACGTACGCCACTAGTATTGAAAGCATATTTCTTGTTTATTCGCAACGCGATGCTGTACACAATGCAACGCACTGCGCTGCCCAGCTAGGACGAAGGGTTATGCGTCAAATACCTAACGAAATGTGGTCCACGCAAGCGAAAATGAGCTTAAGTGTTAGGCAAAAGAGCTCCGATTCTGCTGTACATTCGCACTCTTATTACATTTTGGTTCGCTTACTCAATAATTCGTTTCGGTTTTCTTTTGTGTTCCACTCTGGATGTTCAGTGGTGCGTACACATGTTTACATACCTCAACTAAGGAGTGACACATCCACGCAGCTTTTCGTAAAGGTTTGTTCTGTCTTTAGCGGTGGGATAACATAAGACTGGCTCCGGAAACTGTCCTACCGGCCTAACATGTGCAGTGCCAGTGCCCAGATAAGACATACAGTATCTCGTCTCGGCACGAGATAACGCGACGATAAAACTATGCGCATGTTACGCTTCCTGGTGTAAATACAGCCTAACTAGACTTAGACAATTTCTTTTCTCTCTAATCTTGGCTATTTGGAGCGTAAAAACGAGATTAAAAGGCTAGATAAGGCTAGTTTTTGTGAAGGTCTGCCTAGGTAAATAGTTGTATCGGAATTTCTTTATCAAACTACATTTCAAAGTCTGCGTAATTTGATCTGGGTACTCAAGGTCAAGAAGACTCGTTTAAAACATAGCGCAAAACTTATTCTTTAACTTCAGTATATTAAAATTTACGACTATCATAAATGGTTTATCTGTCATTTACTAGGCTATGTAAATTAGGCGTTCCGAAAATTCTACATCTACATATGACGTCGCATTGGGAAACTTTGTAAAACCGATAACTTTCTAACTGAGTGCGACTTCAAGACCACGAATTTTTTACGAGTTTATTAGTACTGCAGTAAAAATGATTTTTACGTTGACGCAATAACGCGGCGTCTTACGTAAGCGGTTCAAAGCAACGCGAATTGCGAAGCGATTCGATGCGGAGACGCGCGAATTCAATGCAATGCGGTGCGAAGCGGCAGCTTTGTCATTCGAGCTCGCGTACCGCCCGCCGCGCGCCAATTTTTTTTTTTTACTACTTTGCCCCACACTTAGATTTCTCTTGTTTCGTGGGTGCGTTTACAGACACAAATCTCACATAGAATGCCATCTGTAGGCCATAAAAATGTTTGTTCCGTGCGGGAATCGAACCCGCGACACGCAGCGCAGCAGTCAACCGCTTAGCTACTGCACCAAACGTGTCGTCATTCAGTAGCACTGTACGGCACCGCATCCAGTTCGCGCGAAAATATCAAGCCAACTGATCGCGTTCGCTTCGCTTCGCGCCGCGCCGCACCGCACTCCACGTGCGTTTGGTCACGTAGGCCACTTCAATAGGTATCGACTGTTTGTTGTTTTCGCGTCGCGCCGCGCCGCTTCGTGTCGCTTCTAGATCGCTCACGTAGGATGCCGCGTAAGTGTGAGTGGCGCAAAAAATAGCGACTGCCATTCGTTTTTCGATGAGGTACATCTATGTAACCTAATAATTGTGTTGTACTGCATTTTCATTGCGCAACACACTCGTAATTAGGGTTGCCACCTTTTTTTATTAACCGACTTCAAAAAGGAGGAGGTTCTCAATTCGACTGAATGTTTTTTTTTTTTTTGAATGTTTGTTACGCGATATCTCCGCCAATTATGAGTAGATTTTGATGATTCTTTTTTTGTTTCGTAGCCCATACTTCAGAGGTGGTCCCATATAAATAGTATTGAAATTGGTTTAGCACTTTTTGAAAAAATCAACAAAAACAAAATACACAAATCGTATGTAGACGACGTTCTAGTTGTAGTGCTGGTCCGAGAATTTGTACACTATTGTAATTGTAATTTGTGGCACTAAAAAGTATAAAATAAAAAAACTTTAAAAAAAAGTAAAAACCGACTTCAAAAAAAACTAAACGGAGTTAAATAATTATCATTTAATAAAAGTACCAGTTTCAGAAGTCGGTGTTCTACGCTGAAACAAATTGAATGCACCGACTTCTGAAACTGGTACTTTTATTAAATGATAATTGTTTTACTCCGTTTAGTTTTTTTTGAAGTCGGTTTTTACTTTTTTAAAGTTTTTTTATTTTAAATAATAAGAGTACATTTGTGTTTTGGGATAGTAAAAATAAAGTACGATGTTTAAAAAAAGAGTACTTTTAATTTCTGCTTTAAGAGCTTGGCTTAGAAAACCATAGACTAATAAAAGTATGCCAGAAAAGTCCATACTAGTAAGATGATCTTCTATCGTGTCGGCACGAGCTATACGAGAATAGCTCATGCCGTGGTGAAAAAAATATCCAGTCGCTACCAAAGCGAGGCTGACTGTCCAGGATGCGCCGGACATACTTATGTATCGTCACTCGTAGAGGCTCTTTTCATGCACCCCAAAGTAAGATGATAAGCGTACTTTATTACTGTCGTAGAGTATAAAGTATGTCTACGTGAAATAGAGTACAATACTCTATAATAGAGCACGGGTGGCAACCCTATTCGTAATCCCTATGTCTTTGATTTTGACAGGTCAGCAATTTCTATAGCAACGTACGTATTAATAATCCGACTTCTCCACAAATATGTACCACGCAATGAATATTGTTGTATTTTCAAAATGAAAGCTATTAAAATTACGAATGTTACTCGCTATTCAGATGCTATACATCGAAATAAAAAAGTGCTTATATAAAAACAGAAGAAAGCACTCATTTTGATACTATGCCATCATCATCAAAAGTTGTCACAGTTGACCTTAATCACAACTCAGCATCTTATCTCCATCAAAATTCGTCACAATATACGAAACGTTAATTGTCACTCTATAAACAGGGTTCCTAAGTAATTAGTCAAACAAACCACTCGTCAGAATGAAACGGACGGTCGTAAACAGTTTATACGTGTCGTAGCAAGTAATCTGTCGCTAATCGCAGCCATTTTGTGAATTACCAGACATTCCGTGAACCGATTAGTTGTCCTACGAAAATTGTATTTAGGTTTCCATTTTGAGTAAGACATACGGCGAGAGGGGTATGGTATGACAAAAGTCGCAACGACGCGTTCATAGGACTTGTTACCATAGATATTTTTCGATTTGTGAATTTCCGTAAATAATGAATATTTCGAAAATTAAGCTTTATTTAACAAACTAGCTAGCTTTTCTTCTCCAATTAGGCATCGGAATCGAAGGTTAAAATCTTTCGGGTACCTCTAATCGAAGGTTAAAATCTTTCGGGTACCTCGTATGTATAAGAGCTTTTGTACCCATATTCGCAAATGAATAAATGATTTGATTTGATTTGATTCGGGCCCACGGTGTATAAGCTAAAGCAGTACCTCAACTTACAATAATCGCCTGAATTGACACACTCACACAGACACGCACTGTATACTGAGTATAATGCACTCTTTGTCATGTACTCTATCCTCCGGTTTCTGATTTGAGAATTCGGGATAAGCAAATACTTAAGAAACATTTGAGTATAAAGTTGTCAAAAAAATGCTTTAAAATCTGTAATTTTTTGGACAACTCCAAACTCATTATATTTCAATATATTTCTATTCTATTTCTAAAATGTTACTTAAGTTCCTGTAAGTTTTTAAGTAAAGCTTATCCCGAATTCTCAAATCAGAAACCGGAGGTATGACGGCCGTGACTGACTGTATTCCGATGATAACTTAGAAGTCTTGTTGCAGTGCGTGTCTGTGTGAGTATGTCAATTCAAACGATTGTAGTTATTAGAAGTACTGCTTTAGCTTGTACAATGTGTCCGGTTATGGACTAGCGATATTCTAGGTGCTTATACAAGGTTAGTCAGAAAGGGGGTACTAATCCGAAGCCCACTTATAGTAGCGCTGATGACTGTTTGAAAGCAAGTGTTAAAATTTCAAAATTCGATAAAAAAAACAAATAAAATGTTTTTTTTTTGTTTTTTCATAAATTTTTCATCCCTGCTTAAGTTACAAATTCAGAAAATGGTGTTTCTAATTCATGACCCCAAATATGACCTAAAATGTAAACACAGCTGATCATAACTGGGGATAGATTGATTTAGCTTATTTTTTATGTAGTGTTTGAACAGCTATTTCTCTTAAACTATTGACTTTTGGGGAAAGTTGTAGAACAAAAGTTGTCCATTATTATGAGTACTTTAACACCCTTTCCCCCTTTCCGACTAACCTTGTATAGCTACTATTTTAGTACACAAATACACTATACACTGGTGTCCAATTCACTGCCATTTTTTTGTTGAGATATTCTGTACGTGTGTACAAAGAAAGTCATATCTCTCAAAGTTTTGGTCCTACTGAGATAAAAGTAGGCTTATTCGGAGGGCAACAATATTGTCTATCGTTTACATTACGATACAATGGGTTTATATTTTCATAACTTTAATATAGAGAATATCTCAACAAAAAAGCAAATGGCTGCCAAATAGCGGGGAAGTGGATTGGACCCTAGTGTGTACTGTATTTGTGTACTAGAATAGTTGCTCTATAAGTACCTAGAATATCGCTAGTCCATAACCGGACACATTGTATATGTATTGTGCTATTACCGAGAAAGGTACCTATCGTTAACTGTTCATAGTAAAAACCAAGTACGTGGAAATGCATTAGTAAATTGTCTATAACTTGAAATTCTCTAAAGTGCTCTAGGAACAGTTACAGTGTTGTTCCGCGTCATTCGGAGCGGTTATCGCGTGATTCTCGCTGCTATTACGCGATTGTTGCAACGCTTACAAACTGTTAATGTTATGTACGTGGTTTTGAGGTAAGGTAGGATACCATTACGGTGTTTTTAACATTACAAAGGCCTTTTTTGCAGTACTTGTCGCTTAGTAAATAATATGGTCAGCTTCCGTTAATTCGCACTTACAGTTCACTTATACTGAGCACTAATTTATCATGTTTACACGCAAGGTATTAGTGTAAGTGACAAGTACTGAGCAGTAGTTGCTAAGATCATGGAAACTATGCTTTACACTTCCTAGGCTTCTACCGCTTCAAAACTTGAATAATATAACATATAGACTCCATTTAATATAACATTAGACAAAACTGGTCCAGCAAGACAGTAATATCACACTGTACCTACTTACTACTTATAGTGGGTCAACGCCCATACATTTGACAGGTCCTATGAAATGTCAAAATTATGTAGGGGCGGAGGTTATGTCCCAAGTATGCAGTGTGACTACTCGGGACATAACCTCCGCTTCTTCACCCCGCAACCCCCCGCACGATTGCTCTGCGACAATGTTCTACGTTGACCGACTGTAAGAAGTAAGATAATAGGTAGACTGTGCTAATATCTTTGGAACCGAAATGGTTCAAGTAGAGTTTAAACTTATATTGATTGACCGTTAAAGTTCATAAATGCATAATGCTATTTTCAATCCCTGCTGGAAGCAAACATTTGCTTTTTTCTATATGTATATTTCATTTCAATTAATTAGAGCATAGATAAATGCTAACTGAAAATACAAGACAAAAATGAGACAAACAAAAGAAAATTGTTAGTATATCTACATATCTTGACTGATTTGCTCAGTACAAACCTGATTTCATCTATTAATCCGGATTTCGGATATTCACCAAGGGCAGCAGAAACCTAGATGTGACTCATCAGAAGCTTAACCCCCTTATTACAAAAGATGGTCTAAGAAAAACCTAGGTTTTAAAATAGCCCCGTCTCTTTTTGTTATATGACATAAGAAAGTGATGGGTATATTTTAAACCTGGGTTTACCTTAGTCTTGGTTTAAACCAGGGGTTCCCAACCTATTACCCTATGAGGCTCCCTAAAGTTTACGCTAAAATACTACGCCCCCCTTATCCCAACTCAACTACAATGGACAAAAAAACAAACGATAAAAACTTTAATGGAATTTATTAATCGTGTACAACGTATAATGATGACCATTAGTGAGAACATTGGGCCTGTACTTTATTTACAATTTTATCAATTAAAAAAAAATATTTTTATCAATTAAAAAGCGCGCGAAATTATGTTTTTATTTTTAAGCCGCTCATCGCGCCCCCCTTTGGATCACCCTACGCCCCCCATGTGGGGCGCGCCCCACTGGTTGGGAACCCATGGTTTAAACCATCTTTTATAATAAGGCCCTAAGTGTCCAATGCACATGGATACTTCGAACTTTTACTAGTTACTCCGGATTCTTATAGATTTCGGGTTTTTACGGTGACACACATAAACATAGGTTCCTACACACAAATTTTCGCATTTATTTATAGTGAGATTTTTATCATGTTAGGCTCGCCCTTTCTTTTTAGAAGGTTGTAAAAATAAGATGTATATCTTTTATTTTTATCATGTATCAAAGTGGGCCAAGGCAAGAAGCCTAAAAAAAGAAGATTATATAAAAAGAAACAAATTATAACAACTGTCAATAAAGAAATAGTTAACATGACGTAGGTGAACAAAATTGGTCGTAGTAAGAAAAATTGCTTGTCAGCTCTTGTAAGCAAAAAAAAATAATAATTCAATATTGAACTGTCCAAATAGCGCTATATATTATTTTGAGCTACACTGTATCTACCACAATGTAATTTAATATCAATCGAAAAACATTTTGTGCTACACTATATCTACCACAATGTAATTTAATATCAACCGAAAAACATTTTTCTGTACTAAAAGTTACAATAAACGCTGTAAAATTAATAAGATATCATGTACGGCTGATATTAATAATCGATTTTCTATACACCGTGGGCCCGAGGTCCCCGAAAGATTTTAACCTTCGATTCCGATGCCTAATTGGAGAAATAAAAAATAAAGTTTAAAAAAAAGTAAAAACCGACTTCAAAGAAATACTAAAAGGAGTAAAATAATTACCATAATATAAAATTAACAGTTTCAGAAGTCGGTGGATTCTATTTGCTTCAGTGTAGAGTAGTACCGACTTTTGAAACTGTTAATTTTATATTATGGTAATTATTTTACTCCTTTCCATATTTCTTTGAAGTCGGTTTTTACTTTTTTTTAAAGTTTATTTTTTATTAAATACTTGTCAAAGTTTATTTTTTATTAAAGAGTGTCATAATTTTAACCCCCTCCTTCATAACCCTTCTTTTTGGCTTTGACGTAGTCGGGCATAAAAAGTCCTTTCAAATGATACCTTACACGATATAATGAAAACATATCAAAGGGGACACACGCACCCCCTCCTCTTTTCCAGTAGTCAGTTCCCAACAACAAATATAAACAAAGCAATATTAGTAATTTGAGAATTTTGCTTTGATCCGGTGAGGAGTTCCGTTCCATATCTCTGAAGTTCATGGTCTAATCATAACAAAATTTATATGGGACCATTCGAGAAGTATACCCTTTTGAACGAAAAAATAATTTTGCAAATCGGTTCATAAATGACGGACATATGAGGTAACAAATATAAAAAATAAAAAAATACAACCGAATTGAGAACCTCCTCCTTTTTGAAGTCGGTTAAAAAGCTAGGATATAGTTTGTTGAATAAAGCTTAATTTTTGAAATATTCGTTATTTACGGAAATTCACAAATCAAAAATATGTGTGGTAACAAGTCCTATGAACCCCGCGTTGCGACTTTTGTCATACTATACCCCTCTCGCCGTATGTCTTATTGCCAGTTCAACCTAAGGTATTGTTTACAAGGAAGTACTAAAGTTAATTGATTTATAAAGTACCAAAAAAAAAAACAAAAAAAATTGACTGGGCTTTCGTTGCGTCATTTGACTCATAATATCACCAGAAAGGTGTGCTTAAAATCTTTCGGGTACCTAAAAATATATGATTACACTGACATTATACACCGCATGACTTTATACAGTTTTTATATATATAATAGTAAGGGAATAAAAATAAAAAACTCCACATCAAACACGAGTCGTCCAGAACATTCCAGAACGCCTCGTCGTGCACTGTACCCGTCCTGAACATTAGTGCAGCTATGATCATAACAGTTGCACTAAAACTTTAAATTGTTCCGCGTCCGGCATGACGCAGTTAGGACCACTAGGATCGTTTAGAATAACTGCTGCAGTTAGGAGGGTGTTGAAGTTCTGTGCTGTTTTTGGATCGAATAAAAATATTGAGTTGATGTTCGTAGTTGAACTGTGAACTTGGACGGGCGCGTGGCTATATAGGGTGTTAACGAATTCGTGTAATTCCTTCAAACCGCGTGATCTTCTGGTGACACTGATTGACCCTGCATAGGATTTTTTCAGAAACAACAACAAACGTTTTCAAAAAATGAACCATGGTATTCTGTATCTGAGTAATTTTAGTATCCCAAGTTAACTGACAGCGTGAAGCGATATCGAGCTAGTCGTGCTTATCAGCTGTGTCGCCGTGCCTTCATGAATTAATGCATGGCATCGAAATTTTCTATCACATAAAAAAAATATTTGGGAAAAAAAAAAATATTTTTATTTTTAATAAATCTAAATTCCGTGCGGTGTTAATCTATCTCATTAATAGATCATGTGGTTTGCAGGAATTACACGAATTCGTTAACACCCTATAGTTAACAACCGCATAGACCATACGATTTACAAGGTTAAGCTTGCCGCGGTCAGTGGGGCTGTCCACATATCCACATCACGATGTCACGGCAGCACGATGCGTTGACATAACGTGCAAATTTACGTTACCGTAACGTAACGCGTGCGCTTCTAGCCGCAAGCGCACACGTCTACGCGCTCCGCCCCACAGTGTTTTAAGAAAACCATTTTTCGGACATCGCATTTTTATTACAAAAGCTAATAGATATGGTCATTGCAAGATTTTGTATCCCCATGTAGCTAGCGTGTCTAGTTTTTGAGTAAAAGTTTATTGAAAATCGTCTTATATTTCACTCGGATATTTAGAAAAAAAAGTATTACTCTTAAACTAAGATATGATAATAAACGCATTGATGGCGTCTCTTATGTTGCATATTTTAGAGCACAAATGAACCTCGTAACTTTGTTAGATCCAGATATATACGAGTATTTTGGTTTTTAGCTTTTCTTATTTTTCTCGAAAATTCCGCCGTATTGGGAAAAGTTATTTGTACTGA
Organism: Amphipyra tragopoginis; assembly: GCA_905220435.1. Taxonomy (NCBI): domain Eukaryota; kingdom Metazoa; phylum Arthropoda; class Insecta; order Lepidoptera; family Noctuidae; genus Amphipyra; species Amphipyra tragopoginis. The sequence continues at coordinate 24,301,197 of HG992008.1, read as the reverse complement.
AATTATTCTCTTTACTTCTTCTACACACTGAATAAATTTCACATCCCAATTCCATGGAATCTAGAAGTTGTTCCAAATTAACTATTTTTGCTAGGATTCCACATCTATACATATAAAAGGAGAAGCTGACTGACTGACTGACTGATCTATCAACGCACAGCCTAAACCGCTGGGATTAGAAAGTTGACATTTTGACAGTAGGTTCCTTTTGTAACGTAGGCATCCACTAAGAAGGGATTTTTCGAAATTCAACCTCTAAGGGAGTTAAATAGGGGATGAAAGTATGTATGGAAAATCGTTACTTAACGGGTTCAAAATTTCACGCAAGCGAAGCTGCGGGCGAAAGCTAGTTTTTTATACGTATCGTCGCTCGTTCGCGCGGTCGGGCGGTCTGTGTATGTGTGTTAGACATCAACAGATTTTTAGAGACCAATGCGATATGAGATCCGCTTCACCGCCTACCGCGGCGGTGCGCGGTGCCGTGTGTTAATCGCCTAATTTCACCGGCACCCTTAAAACTAGAACATAGCAATAGGTATGAAGTACTTCCCCAGAAGAAATTTCACAAGGAGCTCTACGACTCTTGAGGTGTAAATTTCATTAATCAGACACCAATAAATCGATGATAAACATTGTGGCGATTGTACCTAATTCCGTTGAAAGAAAATAACTCAACGCGCCCGAAACTCAATCTTTGCTACACTCTTGTTTATCGACGAAAGAGCATGAAAATTTCTTATTAACTAAAGATAAAATGAATAATAGCTGAGAACCTCGGTCAACACTTTATGAAGCTCTCGCTATGCGGCTGGATTAAGGGCTTGATACAGAATGCGGTACTCCTTGACACGGCGTGCATAGTGATGAGGTTCCTTTCTCTGGAGCCCTGACCGCCGGCAGCTTAGACCCTGTTCACGATGCCCGTGGGCTACTATTTTTTATATTGTTTTAATAAGATGTGTATCTAAAAAAATATAATTTATATGTATGTACGACGACTAAAACGAGTACCAACCTATAACAATGAAGTATACTATAGTGTGATCACCAATATGACTACCAAGTGTGTCACTATGCCCGCAAGATAAACCATGAAAGACTTATTCCCAGAAATAGTTCCAACACAACACTAACGAACGAGGCTGACAAATTAGTGAAACTGGCAGGTATAAACGGAGATTTAATAAACATTACACCACACTTTTTAGAAACTCTAATTATGGTTAAAAAGGAAAGGAGAATGACCAAAAGTGGTACCAAAAAGTCTCATGCATCAAGATCAAAATATTATAGTAATTATTTTCATAATTTTTTACGACATTACGCGTCGGGGATATGATTTTTGAACAGGGAATTTAATTTAAACGTATAAAGTGTTGATATTGTTTTATTCCCTTTACATGACGTTCCGTTTCACATGTTTTATGATTACTATAACCTTTAATTTTGAAAGTGTCATGATCACATCTTTCAAAAACATGTAAAACAAGTATATTTTGCCGATTCTACATTAATTAAAAACAACTAGAATAGATTTTTATTTTTTATTATTAGAATTTTTATTTAAACGATTATCTTTTTTTTTTCTTTGGTTAATTGGCCGTTCACAGCCAGTTAGAGAGATGTAAAATGCAATAGATGCGGATTTTTATTTTTTAGAGCAATAATATATCGTGTATGACATGTACACATTGTCAGGTTATTTAGATTATTTCTAAAATGTCCGAAACTCGCGTTTTGTTAACCAAAAGAACTTTTGTAGGAGTTAATATGATAAGTGTAGTCTATAAAAAACATAGTTTGACTTTGATGCAGCATGGTATGGGACTCCATACATCCATGAGCATTGTCCTTTATATGATGTGGAAGGAATATTTTGATAGAACATCCCAGGAAAAAGGTATAATATGGTACAAGACCATCCAATGTCAGCCTCCTCGGATACTATTGGTTCTACAATATTAAAATGAGTAGACATTCCATTGTAATAGCACATAGACTCCGCACTGGACACTATCTATCAAGAAAATTTGGATATCTAATGCGAAATACGGATTCTCCGAATTGCAAAGTGTGTCAGGTGGTTGAAGATGTCCATCATTTGTTAATGGAGTGTGTCCAGAATAATGTTAAGAGAGAAGCAATTTTTAGGCAATTCCAGATAAACAAATTTAATTGGGTCCGACGCGGCTAAAATGGCTTATTGCTTTATTTCTAGAGATGTATGAATAGTGTGTAAGATGTAACATGTAGATAAGGATTCGATGGAACTGACGTATCCAAAGGATAAAAAGTTCCTAAATCAATAAAGAATTCAAAAAAAAACATTAACGAACGGCTCAGTGCTTTAATAGCATCAGTCCCATATTTCAAGAGTACCTACCTCCAACACTAGGCTTCTCGCAGACGAAGTAGTTATGTTCCCTGCAGCCTCTGTCATTCCACATGAAGGTCGCCGCTGCTGGTGCTGGTCGCGGAGGGAACTCTCGCCGTGCCTCCACGCAGTCCTGCCCAGAAGTACCATCATCGTTCGGCTGACCGCTGTGCTTGCGCCAGCCCGGGAACCAGTCTGGAGACAAGGTATTAATGTTATAGAGGACGGTGAAACTGGTGTTGCCTACGTCATAGAGACAAAGTGATCTTTATGGTCCGCCTGGCTATCTATCTACCACCCTCAAATTAAAACCAAGCAGTTTACTGTCTTCCGTCGTGTGTATGTCAGAGTCAGAGGGTTGTGACGGTGCAGCGGTGGCGACTAGCGGGGTGCGCTTATAAAAGGGCCGGCACGCTGCACTTCGTCCTCTCTCGCGCCTCAGCAGCCGCCTAGTTAAGTACTACCTACTACACCTGAAGACCCTGGACTCCTCGTATCGTACTGTCTAAAGAACCACGCCGTGTAAACTAGTCTAATTTTGTAACTATTATAAAATATATTATTGTATGGTTAAAAGTGTTTTCCTTAATATTCTTATGTAAGTACACTCCTGCTAAACTGCTTCTGCTTCTTGCTAGATTCTGATTTTATGTGCACATGCTCGTTAAGGGTTGACTCCTCAAGCCACCCTTAACCCGCTAAGCGTGACAGGGTATAGTGGAAAACCTCTATATCTCTGTTACTTGGATGCATGGGTTCTATCTTAGACCATGTCTGCGCATATCACCATGTGCAACTAGGGTCAAACCGGAATAAGAAAAATAATTTAAAAAAAACGGACAACAGACGGAGAAATTGCTGAGTAACATCATGGTGGTTTTACGGTAAGAGTCCGGCATAATGCTCCGCCTTCCACAAGCTGGAGGGTATCCATAAGGATTTCCAAACGCATAAAAAAAAACATACGGCCATCTTGGGCACAGATTTACTACTCTTGTGTAACATTAAACTTCATTGTAACTTTGAACAAAAACTAAGGCCCAATTCTCCTAAAATAAATTGTTGCCAAACGCAATCGAACCACAACCGTCAGTCAGTTTTTGTTTTCGAAAACTTTCAAAATGATTGATTTTGTTTTTTGTGTCAAACAATTCGACAGCTTTTGAAATTGAGAACTGTCTGAATGAACGTTTCGGCCTTGGTTCGGTTGTGATTTATCAAGATTTATTTTAGGAGAATTCGGCCCCTAATCAAACATTTTTGTTTCAACACAGTATATGGTTACAATTTTACCCAGTCTCTGTAAAATCTGATAAAAATTACGATTTATTCGTCACAGATAAATTCAATTCAAAGTTACCCAAAAATGCTTATAACTTTGTACAGCAATTTGAACGCAATTTATTCTAACAAAAATTATAAAATCCATGTTATTATTTAAATTATTCTAAAGTTGTGTATAAAACACTTACTGTCGTTGTGCACTGATTGTTAACCATAATTATGCCGATACATTTTTATTTCAATATCCGTATATATCTGAAAAACGTGTTCAAAGTTACCCAACTTGACAAATGATGGGAAAGCGAAAGTTAAAATATATTCAGAGGAAAGGCTTTTTTGGGCTTCAAGCACAATCATCATCATCATTATCCTCCTGCCCTTATCCCAACTTATTTGTTGTTGGCGCAGCATGTATTTCTTCCATACATTTCATACATACTTTTTGCCCTTTCCTTTTCTTACTAACATCCTTCACAAATCTTGCGAAGTATTAACAGTTCGACAGCTATTTATAATGGGTATTGTATTAAAACAACTCACAGCTCTATCCTACAGCACTGCTTATACTAATAAAAGACTAAGAGTTAAGCTACTCAACATATTATAATTAGTGATCTATTGTCAACCTGTTGGTTATTTATTTATTTTATAAGTATATATAACTATAATATATAAGTATATATAATTATAATATAATTATAAGCTCTTCTCGCCTGAAATACAGGATTACCTAGTTCAGGCACGTCTTACGTCTTAGGAACATAATTTACATTTAAGCAAAAGTGTACTAATTTTTAAGGTTGATAGATGAAATAGTACCGGTGCATGCCGCGCTGTGTCGCACTCCAGACTTACCGGTACTATTTCATCTATCAACCCGGACACGACAAGTGACGAAGACGCACGAGCAATACCGACACAGAGCGCGCCCCTCTCGTCGCGGGCGCAACGCTACGCGGCGCGGTGCAGCGCCAGTTCGTCTCGCGACCTCGCCGCGTGTTCAGCTCATGATTAAGGGCTCCGTTTGGGTCCGAAACTAGTCGGGCAATCCCGAAAAATGCACGTGAGTAAACCGTAAATAATTATAAATATGAATGTGTCTCACGAAAGTTATAATACAAAAATAAAATAATATTATTATTATTATATACATACTATTAGCCGTCATCTCAGTAATCATCCTCTTTCTAGTCATATCATCTTTTATATTATCCATCCATCGTTTCTTTGGTCTTCCTCTACTCTTATAACCATCCACATTCATACTCAAAACTTTAAGCACAATATTTTATTATGCATGTCAAAAACATGCATATTAACCTGCAAAAATATACCAACAACCCACCACAAATTCTACAAGTGTAAATCTCTAGAATATGTACTTTATATAGCTGCTTTGTACCTCATTGTACCTTACTCCGTGAGATTACAATGTTCAGATCCCATCATGTTATTACTAGTCATAGCTAGGCACGCCTAGGTACAGACATAGCAATTTGCTTTAAAGGAACGTACTTGGCTTGTTACTTTGTAGAAAATTGCTATGTACCGAGTATGTGTGAGAAATTGGAGTAGTCATTTTATCGGCAACAACTACACTTTAGAGGTTTTAAAACTGTTACCGTTTAACCTACGCTTTTGTGTTTTGGTTTAAAAGGAGATGTTTGATTTTGGGCCACCATTATGTACAGTATATGGAAAAATAGGAACAAAATTGGGGATTACCATAAAAATACAAATAACTTAATTTGAAGAAGAGTACAATTGTACTGGAATTATTATTTGGGAACGTTTTTTAATATGTTAACCCTTTTATTCTGGTAGGCATGACAGTTATGTTTGACATTAACATGAGTTTGACAACTTTGACAGTCCTAGGTTTCGTGATGTGTGTCTGACGCAATCGAGTACAACACTTGGTAGTTCTATTTCATTATAATTATAACGAAATCCAAGTATTTTCGTCTATAAAAAATGTAGATAGGTTATGTAAGTACACAAGAAATAAACACAATGGCGTCAATGACATGTCAACAGTTGTCAAAATAACATTTCACATAATTTCGATATTTGTATGTGTTGTGTTGCTCTCCTTGACGAAGTTAACTTGAATGTACAATTAAACAAAGTAAAATTATAGAAAATTAACATTAAAAAACGGTTACTTTATTGTATAGCTATATTTCCATATAGTGTACATGGTGCTAGCCCAGGCTCCATACATTTCTGAAACATCTCCTTTGGTTAATATCTACTTAAACAGTAGAAGTAGTACAGGGTGGACGCTTTAGGAGGCCATTGTAATTTTCTTTGAAATCTTCTTTTTCTCTCGTGTCAGCACGAGACGACTATATGAAAATAGCTGATGCTGTGGTGAAAAGATTATCCAGTCAGCAAGGTTGGTAGCGGGGCTGACTGCCCAGGGTGCGCCGGACGTACTTCAGTATCGTCACTCGTGTAGGCTCTTTTCATGCAATTTCTTTGAAATGTAAAAATGTATTAATTTTCAGTTTATACGGAATAAATGAGATGAGAGGAGGAGCTCGTGGCTAAATAATTACAGCCGCATAGACCGATCTTCCGGGTTAAGCCACGCTTGCCGAGGTTGGTCTGTGGATGGTTGACCATTTACCATAGCGAGTTTCCTCCGTGCCTCGGAAAGCACGTAAAGCCGTTGGTCCCGGCTGTCATTTGTAGATCTTTGACAGTCGTTACTGTTGGTCAGAAGCCAGAAAGTCTGACAACCAGTCTTACCAAGAGTATCGTATTACCCAGTTACTGGGTTGTGGAGGTCTGATAGGCAGTCGCTCCATGTAAAATACTGATATTCAGCTGCATCCGGTTCGACTGGAAGCCGACCCCAACATAGTTGGGAAAAGGCTAGGCAGATGATGATGGAATAAATGAGATTTTGTATACAGCATGTCTTTATATCTCAAAACAATGAACTCTGCTTATCATAATGGTTGAACCCCAGTTCGGGCAAAGTGTTATCGTGTTTTTCCGTGTGGAAATTTTCAGTCGCAGCCCGGAGTTTGAATTTGTGCTTGGTTGATGGCTATAGGCTCGCCCCCTATTACATGGGATTTAAACATAACGACGAAATGACGGTGTACACCACTGACCAACCCTTCAAGGAGTACAGGCGTTATGTTATGTGCAGACGCCAGCAGGTCAAACTACCCGAAACTGTCAAATTTTCCCAATCAACCTTGAACTTAATGCTTTCGCGATAAAGATGAAAATCCATTAAAGAAATTTGACAGATTGTAGTAGTTTGATGTGCTGGGCTGGTACCTCGATCGTTTTGAATAATTCCCTTTGTCCAATGATCAATGTCCAATGATTTGCGGTTGAACGCTAATTCAATCATCAATCAATTCATGCAAATAATGAAAATTATATCATTGTTAACAAATTGCAATTGTTTGCGAAAAATTACGATCATTGTGAATATTTACGATATGTTGAATATTCAAAAGAGATGATTGATTAATTTATCTGATTCGGTTATGTTTTAATTTTAAATTAGCTGCTATTTTGTCATTACGTCATTTGCGGTTTGAAGATTATTGATATTTGAGGGGTGGACAATTGTAAAATAACTATTCCGGTCTAAAACCATAGGCTTTCGGCTTTCTGTTCTTCACTTCAGAGGGGCAAATTTATTTTGTGCTCGTAAAATAACTTCGCCGCTCTGAAAACAGGTATTCAGCGTTTTGTTCCTCACTTTAAAGGGGTAAGGTTTTTTTAAGCGTACTGTACAACTGGCGAGGCGCTAGCTGAGCTTTGCGTTTGTGTGAGTGCACATAGAATCGATTGCCAAAAAGCAGTATAAACCGGTTTAAACCAAGCAAAGTACGCGTCTGCATTAATTCTCACACAAATGCAACGCTCAGCTTAGGCCTCACCAATTGTACTAAGGTAAGAACATATAGCCGTAAAAAAAACTTATCGCAGTTTAATGCTGGGTATAGACCCTCTGGGTATTCAATTATGTTAATGGTGTATTGATGTGATGACATTGCAATCGCATCTTTTTGGCCTAGATGCGATAACATCAGTCACCAGTAAGCACATTCTCTAGCTGACGTGGTATGCATATCCATAATGTGAGTATGAGATAATCTTGCATTGGTCGGATTTCCGTACAATGAGAGGTCAGCTTACGCTGGAAATATATTGCTTGATCATTATGTAGCCGTGTGTACAGTAAGCCCGAGTCCTATCAGAAGTTGTCGCTATGACTGAAACCGGCCTGGAAATTCGTCAGTATTCATCATAGGCCTCTTTACCAAAATGGTGTTATTTGCCTGTAGTCATCAAGCTGGACAAGCGATGTTGTTGCCTGTCAAGAACCTGCATTTTTTTTTCTTTAATTTGCTCGAGGTCGACCCTATTCGCACCTGATTGTAAACAGCAGACATAGTCTAAGATGGAGTACACGAATCCAAGTAACAGAGATACAGAGGGACTCGCCTATGCCAGGCTGGTTTTTACTTAAACGCGACGGAACACAGTAAACTGCTTGGCACCGGGCTTTCATGTGAGGGTGGTAAGTATGAGTCTTCTGCTACTGGATAATCACTAGAGTATCTTTGGTAAACAGCAAGGTTCACAACGCGCAACAACCATACCGTAGTTGTTTTCGGGAAGATGGATTTTGCTTGCTTTCTCTTCCACTCTTGGCATCTGGCATTCAATTAACCGGACAAATCATGCAAACTAAATATATAATTAATCAAAGGTATTAAGCACTTTTCCTACGGGCAAGTTATGACGCAGTTATATTTAAAATATGACGTAGTTTTATGTAAAATATGACGTAGTTACATGTAAAATATGACGTAGTTCTAAGTATAACATGACGTCATAACTACGTCATAATTCTGCATTCCCAACTTCCTAAAACTCGGTTCTCTAATTGGTAAATAAACCTTGTATGAGCGCGTTATACAATAATTCTCTATATTGCAAAACACAAAACAAGCTTACTTTGATGTTCGTATTTTAGTCGAGCAGTTAGTAACTTGAAGCCAGGTCAGAGCAATTTAGTCGAATAATTTAGTAAGAATCGAGTTCGGCGAATCGGTTCGCATTTATGACGTGAATACACAAGCCATTGGCACACACGCTATCGGCTTGAAAGTGGAGTCACACGAGAGACGCGATAGATGGGTATAAGTTTGTGGGGTGTGCGTTTTTGAGATGGTCGGCCCTTCTCAGAAAAGCATATTCTGCATTTGCAGGCGGCTGGTGCTTTCTTTGGAGGATGATTGAGCTACATTGATTCGTCTGTTGTGAGAGTCCGCGCCGGTGGAATTATAAAGCGGTTCCCTGATTTCAACATATTATGACGTATTTATGATTCTTCCATAGTCACGAAAAGAATGCAATTTTGTTAGTTATTTTTATTATTCTTTTTGTAATTTTATATTTCTTAGTTTATTCCACTTAATTTTTAGTGCATTTAGTTTTGAGTTTAGGTTGTCATTTGTATTTGAAAATGTTGGTTCTCCTGTTATTGGCAACTGTATAAGACCATAACTAATTGTTACTTACTGTAATTTGATATTTGTATACATAAGCTGTTGGTGTACGTTAATAAATAAATTTAAAAAAAAGTCCTAGGTAATAAAAACAATCCTCATTAGTAGCTTTTTCATTCAACATAAAATATAATATAATCATATCATTATTGTTCTACTGCTGTGCACAGGCCTTTTCTCAGAATGAGTAGGGTTTACGGCCTAGTCTACCATGCTGACCTGGAGTGGGTTAGCGAACTACACACACCATTGAGAACTGTTTAACACGTTCCGGAACACTCCGTCGAGAGGCGGGATCTGATTTTTCATCAAAATGTAGACACGAATCTTCCATACATATTGACTCAACGTCTGAAGACGTTGTGTAAAATCATGCACATTTTATTTTGAGTGATACGACACGCCGCTTTTTGATGTGACCGGCGGGACTGAGGCAAGGGGAATGTAAACGCACACACCCGCCGTGGAACATTGTGTCACAACGTAGGTACTGCACGCTTATTTGTGTGCGCAGGGACCATATTGGTGACTTAGGTGACAGCACAAGGCTAAGATATCTCGCACTATGACATAATATATGTACGTCATGCTCATGAAACTTTCATTGACGGCGCTCGGTTGTCGACGGCTTTCATTGAGGCTCAAACACAATCGTCGATAGGCGTTGTGCCGCAGCGCATTGGATTTCTATACTCGCCCTACGACGTAATGTCCCGGAACGTGTTAATTTTGCCTTCTCAATTGTGCAGGTTTCCTCACAATGTTTTATGCAAGTAACAATCAAAGTCAGATGATCCGCACATGAATTCGAACAGTCAGATTTGCAGGCCCGGTTCACTGCTGAACAAGGACCTCTACCAGCTACAATGAACACTCCCAAGGTTATGTTGCTCTAATGACCATGCTTGATAGATGGATTGGTAATCATAGATTATTATTCATCATCATTCAGCCGAAAGGGACCTGCTGGACATAGGCCTCCCCAAGCATCGCCACATCAACCGGTCCTGTGCTTCTCGCATCCAGCGGATTCCCGCGACATTCACCAGGTCATCGGTCCACCTTGTGGGAGGCCTACCCACGCTGCGCCTTCTGGTACGCGGTCGCCACTCCAGAACCTTTCGGGTTCATCGGCCACTCGTTCTATGAGCAATGTGCCCCGTCCACTGCCACAGTTTGGAAATTCTTCGGGCTATTTCGGTGCTCGGGGTCTACTCCGTAAGCACGAAGTCCGTGGTTTCAGCCTTAATTACGAGCGTTTCCTACTTCCTATCACCTACTGATCGTATGTCTACGGACATACGATCATTTCGGGGCCCGCACTAAGAATTAATGACACACGATTTGACAGTTGTCCTTACTACCGATGTGTTTTTGCCCGTCCGAAAAGTTGAACTTGACACTAGTTTTGTTCACTCCTACGTTTCGGGCTACTTTCGGACGGGCGACTAACTTCGTTGACGGACTTAGGGAGTAGACCCCTCATGCGGATCTCATCTTTTCCATTGATTGTATCTCTCTATAGTCACGGCTCATCTTCCGTGCGGAAGATGTCCGGTCCTTTGGAAGGCATTCACGGGGACACAGGTCTAACGCGCAGAGGCCCCTTTGAGAACTTTAATCTAAAATGGGGTGGGGCACCAACCGAGGACTATCCACGGCTGCACTATTGGAGTACAGTCATGGACCGTCCCAGGTGGGTGCAAGACTATTGTAAAATGTGGTGAAAAATATTTGGTCTATGGGAAGAGGTGTTAGGTGGACTAGATAACTTCTATTACCGGAAGAAAACGGCGTCTGCCTTTCAACATTTAAAATTGAAAAGTGTTGGCAGACGGTGACCATTGATTGTTATTATTAGCAATATGGGACACCTCTACCCATACCCGCCGCTGTTCACAACACCTGCGGGAACATACAGGTTGTTCTATTTTTGTTGAGAACCAACCCACATTAATCAGAATTAATATTAACCTCATTTAACCTAGATACAAAATTTGAACTAGGTCAGGGATTACGAGGTGCTAGACATGCACGTCCAGCAGTATTCACATCTCCATTAAATGCAATAGTATAACAAACTTTGGCCTGTATCTCTCGCAAGCGGTCTCAAGGAGATTGTTCATACATGCTCACTTAGTTCACTTTACGTCGGAGCGAAGTGTGAAGACTCGACTCAGATCTAACTAGAGTCTGAAGTTCTCATCACCAATTAGAGGAGAATTTACAAGTGAAACTTTATCTGAATATAAACAAAGGATTTTACTAGAAACGCAGTTTGTGAATTTATTGGCAACTATTAACGAAAACTGAAGTCGATTAATAACTTTTCAGTATCTGTTAATGTTCTTTTTTTGTAATTAAAACTTTGAATATAAAACATTCTGTATTTTTTTTTAGTTTTTGCACATTTTAATCATTTGTTTTTTTGTGCTTTTTGCAATACATTTTTATTTCTGTGATTAAACTAGCATGGAATTTAGCTTGATTAAAAATAAATTTGCATTTTTTATGAGACTGAATGAAAGCACGGCGATACAGCTGGCGGGCACGACTAGCGCGATATCGCTTCGCGCAGTTAGTTAACTTGGGACGCTAAAATGACTAAGGTCAAAAAAACATGGACAATGAAAAAAAATATGTTGAATCTGAAATAATACCATGCATAGTATAAAACCACCTTGGATTCATTTAGAGTCTGTTTTTTTAATCGATGTTACTGGTTTGTATTAAGCTTGGTGTCGACTACAGCCGAAACGCGTCGAATCGAGTCGAGTCGCATTTGTTCTGTGTGAGGCGAAACGGTCAGTAATCGCAAGTCGTTAAAACAGAAACTCGCGTGACAAGTGATGCACGCGAGTTATGCGACTCGGCGCGTCTCAGCACGTCGCTGATCTACGCAGTTTTATAGTAAATGTATAGGAGGCGAATTATGGCGATTCTATTCGACTCGACTCGGCGAGCCTAGTGGACGCTAGCCTCTACAGGGTGTAGACGAATTCATGTAATTCCTTCAAACCACATGATCTATTAATGGTATAGATTAACCTGGCACGGGATTTAGATTGATTAAAAATAAATAAGAACTTTTTTTCCAATTTTTTTATTTATTTCATTGAATATTTCGATGCCATGCATAAATTAATGAAGGCACGGCGACACAGCTGACGGGCACAACTAGCGCGATATCGCTCCACGCAGTCAGTTAACTTGGAACGCTTAAATTACTCACATACAGAATGCGAAGGTTCATTTTTTGAAAACTTTTTTTTGTTGATTCCGAAAAAAACTTCTGCAGGGTCAATCATTGTCACCAGTAGATCACACGATTTGAAGGAATTACACGAATTTGTTAACACCCTGTTTATGGTATCGAGATTTAATTAGCTTCTTTTGTTACACTGCACTGTGCAAGCAACAGATAATAATAAAGGCTGAAACACAGCGGCCGTTGTTAGCTTAGTTAATTAAAATAATATAAGGCTGTCCGGAAAGCAATCTCGTTTTTTCCCAACAGAGCACTTAATTGTATATTGTCACAGTTAACTTCACACTTAAACCACATAATCATTGTAAATTTTGACAGCTGATATAGCAAGGCTTGCTTGTGAAAAAATTAGAATGATTCTATTCAGTAGTTTTTGTTTGGTACCTGTACGAGCAAACCCGTACATATCAGTTGTTTCATATTTATGCTGACATCGACGCGCAGCGAATGAATAAAATATGCATGTATTTGAGTAAGCAATCAGTAGTCGGATACCATCGTTTGGGCTATCAGCAAAAGTACTCTTTCGCCGCGGGTTGATCATTTACCTATCAGTTTTTGGTGTTTGTCTTTTCAATTATGGAAAGTGAAAAGCAGCATTTTCGGCATATTTTACTTTTTTATTATCGAAAAGGTAAGAAATCAGTCCAAGAAAAAAAAAACGATGTGTATGGAGAAGATGTATTGACAGAACGCCATTGCCAAAACTGGTTCGCAAAATTTCGATGTTGAAGATGCACTACGTTCTGGAAGGCCAATTGGAGCTGATGAAGACACAATAACCGCACTAATTGATGCAAACCAGCGAATAACAACTGTGAGATCACTGAGAGGTTAAATTTATCGAATTCCACAGTTCATGATCAATTGAAACGATTAAGTTGAATCTCAAAGCTCGGAAAACTAAATTATTTTCCGAAAAACCTAATATATCATTATCAGCAGGAAAAGAGTACATAGAAGAACTTGGAGGAGGGCTATTCCCAGCAGTGTGGGACCGTATAGGTGGACAAATAAATAGTATTGTTACCCTAGGGGTGAAAGTAACTTATTTAGTCCCGAGACTAAATAAGTCTTTATTATATGTATAATATGTATATAGTTCGAGGGACTAAATAAGTCTTTAACCCGAGGTAAACACTGTGCATTTCATTACGAATACAAGGAAAGTAAAAATAAAAACATGAATTAGCTAAAGAAAAAATGAGTGATCGGATTGCCGCTTTCCCGCCTATTTTGTTTTTTTTTTCTTTGGCCAGCCATCTATTCTGCCACTATTTTTCATTTTCATCATTGAAAAAATGGTAAATATTTTCCCAAATCTATGTTATCTTAAAAAAATTGTTGAAAATAAATTATAATAAAGTCATTTAAAAAATATTCTTTAATTAATACACTTTATGTTATTAGGTACAATTTTACATCGCGCTGTAATTTAGTGGCTGTATAGAAAGTTGGAACAAGGTTCAATAGAAATGTGAAAATAGAACTAGTTTTTTTTAATAATTTGACAGCTGTCAGTTGAAAACGATTCTCCCTAGGGCTGAAAAGTATTACTTTCAACTCGCTCCTCAGGCAACTTTAGACCTACTTTCCGAGTATGAGAAATACATTATCTCAATCAATTAAGTAATATTATAATTTCAATATCTACTAAAATACTCAACTGATTTTGATTATAATAGGGAATATGCATGTAATCATTTTTTTCTCTTAATCAATAAAGCACAGTACTATAAACCCAAGAAAAGCATTAAAAATCAAATGTTACTATTGTTTGTTGCTCAAAACAATTACTTAACTTCAACAATTTTCTTCTACAGTTCAAACAGCCTTTATTGTCGCGGCCATAATGTGACGTCATAATCCACGATACTGTTTTGTTTACTTTTTTTTTAACCACAAACCATATAGGTACTTAAATTAAATTATTTCTTGTGCTTTATTCGAGAAGAAATCGCACTTACTAACTTACCTCAGTGAGAAATCAAACAGTTTGCTAAGAAAAGATTATTTAAAGATTTATTCGCATGGATTTTGATGTCACGAGCTATATGAGAATAGCTCATTCTGTGGTGAAAAGATTAGTTAATCAGCAAGGTTGGTAGCGGGGCTGACTGCCCAGGGTGCGCCGGACGCACTTAAGTATCATGGTTTAAATAAATAATAAAATTCTTACAATTTTATAACAAAAACAATATTCCACGCTGTAATTATTTTGTATTTTTAACCGACTTCAAAAAGGAGGAGGTTCTCAATTCGGTTGTATTTTTTTTTTATTATTTTTTATGTGTGTTACCTCATATCTCCGTCATTTATGAACCGATTTGAAAAAATCTTTTTTTGTTCGAAAGGGTATACTTCCCGATTGGTCCCATTTAAATTTTGTTATGATTAGACCATGAACTTCAGAGATATGGAACGGAACTCCTCATCGGACCAAAGCAAAATTCTCAAATTACTAGTATTGCTTTGTTTATATTTGTTGTTGGGAACTGACTACTTGAAAAGAGGAGGGGGTGCGTGTCCCCCCCCGCTCCCCCCCCTTTGGAATGTTTTCATTATACCGTGTAAGGTATCATTTGAAAGGACTTTTTATGCCCGACTACGTCAATGCCAAAAAGAATTGTTATGAAGGAGGGGGTTAAAATTATGACACTAAAACGTATTACTTAAATAAAAAATAAACTTTAAAAAAAAGTAAAAACCGACTTCAAAGAGGACTTCTAAAAGGACGACTACGAAGACGACTTCTAAAAGGAGTAAAATAATTACCATAATATAAAATTAACAGTTTCAGAAGTCGGTGCAACTCTACACTGAAGCAAATAGAAGCCACCGACTTCTGAAACTGTTGATTTTATATTATGGTAATTATTTTACTCCTTTTAGAAGTCGTCTTCGTAGTCGTCCTTTTAGAAGTCCTCTTTGAAGTCGGTTTTTACTTTTTTTTAAAGTTTATTTTTTATGAACAGACTAATTCTAAGGCTTGTTTCACACGTACCACAATTACACCACAACAACAACACGTGAGACGGGCACTAATTTCTATGAAAATGAATAGTTTAATTCACACATTCAAACAACGTTGCGTCGACACAACGACACCGCACGCACACCTGCGCCCTCCCCACTAGCCAAAACGTAACCACATCCAATTCCGTCTTTACCATAAGGGCACGTGGGGCACGAGCCCAGACCAGATGGGGGCCCCAAAATTCCGAAACCCAGTGCCTTCGTATTTTTCATCCAATGAATCAATTTAAAAAAACACATTGGTTTCTTAGTTCAACGAATCATTAATAAAGCACCCACATAGCCAGGGTTGCTCAGCAAAAGTTTCCTTTAATTTGAGACAAAGTGCTGCCAACTTCAGACTTTCTCATTTTTCACTACAATATGAATAACACTTGAACTACAACTTGGCGCCAATCTAATAACCAATAAGGTCACTAAACAAAAAGTTCATACTGATGTTTTCATCCACGTTTTTTTGGCATTCTAAAGGCGCCCCAAAAGGCCCCTGCATTGCCTAAGACGGCCCTGACCACATCGCAACTACTAGCGACAACGCAACCATATCGACATTTCGTAGTTACCAAAATAAATATAATAAATAAATATTTTGGGACATTTTTTACACAGCACCATCTAATCCCAAACTAAGCAGAGCTTGTACTATGGGTACTAGACAATGGATATAATACTTATATACTTTTTTTTTGTAAATACATACTTATAATACATAAGAAACACCCAGACCAACACAAACACTTATGTTCATCACATAAATATTTGTGTCCTGTGGGAATCGAACCCACGACCTCGTGATCAGCAGTCCGACACTCGAACCACTAGACCACAGACGTCGTCATCAAAACGCAACTGCAAGAAGCCGCAGCAACACTATTCACTCGTAACCACTACTTAGCCACTTTTTCTCGCTGCGATGTAGTATGGTGCGGTTGTGGTACGTGTGAATTCTCCCTAATAGGGGATTTACACGGGTCGATTTTCGCCGCACGGCTAGGCCACACGGCGAAAGTCGACCGTCTAAATGACAATTCGACTAGGCCGCAAGTGACTAAAATCGCAAGCCCCAAAGTTAGGTGCCATCCGACTTTTGCCGTGCGGCAACAAGCCGCATGCGGCGGGTGACTAAAATTGACCGTGTAAATGGTCAGTTGCAGGCGATCGCTCACCGCATGAGGTGTGTTTTGCGCTGTATTGTTCCGCTAGCAATGAACAAGTCGCATGCGATTTTTGTCGACCGGTGTAAATGGGGTGGCGATTCGATTTTTACAAGCGATGCGACTGGTGATTTTCCACACGGCTGAATCGACCCGTGTAAATCCCCTATAAGATGCATTAATACCCAGGTTTGACCGGACACTGCTCACTAAACAAACACTTCCACACGATAGGCATAACGGACAACCCTCTGTGCAGAGCATGTACGGGGGCCGAAGAGACGGTCGCACACGTGCTCCTGGAATGCACAGGGGTCACCCAAATACGAGAAACAACCCTTGGCGCACCGAAATCACTCGCAAATGTTCTGAGCGGACTGAGAGCCCTAATCTGCTTCTGGAAGGAGGTGGGTTGGCTGGAATGATGGCCGCCATGGCCCACGTACAATGGTCCACTTAAAGGACTAAGTGCGGAAACCACATCTCCTAACATATAACATAGATACCCAGGTTTGAAATGACTGGCTATTGTTTTCAGGATAATAAAAAACAAAAACAAGATAAATGAAACAAAATGTAATTATCCTTGAAAAAGTCTTCAATTTCATCGAGCACTCGTCTTTAGACTTTATAATATGAAACAAAAAGCTCAGAGCACCAATTATACCAGGAATCTCTCGGATGATATCTGAACAGCTTAGGGTAGAGGCACACTGTATTCACAACTACGAAGTAGTTATTGCGTCTATTGATTTTAGTTGCAAATACAATATTTGAAACTAAAGAACAGAAAGAAAAAAAAACACTCCCAAGGGGACGCACAAGCTCAATTTTTTTTATGTTTGTCTGCTCTTGACTCTGTTCAAGGGCAGAGGTGACAGAGACAAAGTCTACGGTGGAGCGAGCTTACCCAGAAGAAGACTGTTCACTCTAACTTTGAAGAGATTCGGGTTGTAAGCGTTCGGGAATACAAACGCAGGCAGAGAGTTCCACTCTCATCATCATCATCTGCCTAGCCTTTTCCCAACTATGTTGGGGTCGGCTTCCAGTCGAACCGGATGCAGCTGAATATCAGTATTTTACATGCAGCGACTGCCTATCAGACCTCCACAACCCAATAACTGGGTAATACGATACTCTTGGTAAGACTGGTTGTCAGACTTTCTGGCTTCTGACCAACAGTAACGACTGTCAAAGATCTACAAATGACAGCCGGGACCAAAGGCTTTACGTGCTTTCCAAGGCACGGAGGAAACTCGCT
Organism: Amphipyra tragopoginis; assembly: GCA_905220435.1. Classification (NCBI taxonomy): domain Eukaryota; kingdom Metazoa; phylum Arthropoda; class Insecta; order Lepidoptera; family Noctuidae; genus Amphipyra; species Amphipyra tragopoginis. The sequence continues at coordinate 24,283,271 of HG992008.1, read as the reverse complement.
ATGGTAAATGGTCACCCATCCACAGACCAACCTCGGCAAGCGTGGCTTAACCCGGAAGATCGGTCTATGCGGCTGTAATTATTTAGGCACGAGTTCCTCAGTGAGTATAGTGAGTGATATAGATAGTACTAGTGAGTCCCATGTGTGATATATGTGATATATATGAGTACTAGTGAGTCCCACTCTAATATTTTATAAAGTATTTTTTAAAACTAATGTAAATTGACGACACGTTTGGTGCAGTGGCTAAGCAATTGGCTTCTGCGCTACGGGTCGTGGGTTCGATTCCCACACGGAACAAAAATTTGTATGGCCTACAGATGGTTGTTTCGGGTCTGGGCGTTTGTTTGTGAGATTTGTGTCTGTAAACGCACCCACGATACAAGAGAAATCTTAGTGTGGGGCAACGTTTTTTAAAAAAAAAAAAAAAATAATAGTAAAAAAAAACACGTTTTAAACATAATAATTGCCTGGTAACCCAAACACCGAAAAACTACAAAAATAAAAAATAAAACTATGGTTCATATAGTGGCATAGCGTATTTTATTGTGCACGGGTTATCTAGGCATCTTGCGTACCGCCCGTCGTCCCAGGACGACACTTAACTGTCTTATCTATTGTGTCTATAATTACCGTGGTTGAGGTTCTATTATTCTACTAAAAATAAACTGCATGTGTCGTTTTACAGTTTCTGCCTACCCACATGGGAAAAATGCGTGAGTTTATGTATTTATGTATAAACTGAATCATGTTGAATTTCTTATTTAGTTTTAATTCGGGTATTTGACTGAAAAAATCTAATCAGTCCGTCAGTTAGAAAGAAAAAATATGGGTCAAATATTTTTTATTAATCAAAAAATATTTGACCCATATTTTTTCTTTTGTTACGTAAACCAAAATTGACGAAGATACGACACTTTTAAAATTGGCAAAACGTCACAAGCAAGTACAATTTTTACTAGCTTCTGACGTCACAAGCCCCCACTCTCGAGTTTTGATGCGTTTTATCTTTCCAAATATTCATAGATTTAACAAAAGAAAAAATACGTGTCCATTATTTTTCAAAACTAACTGACGGACTAATTAGATTTGCAATTTATTGATGCTGTCAACATGCCTATTCCGTCAAACTATACTTGGGAGCAAATAAATCGAGCCACTTCTATTTTTCACGTATAATTGTTATTATTTTTGGTATTATGGAACAGATCAATTCGAAACATATATCGCCTAAAAGGTTATTTGATAACCTTTACAATGAGGGTATTTTTTGTCAACTTAGAATTATATAATTCATGAAACCAAAACTAATAACTAGGACACGTGAAAAAAGGACTGGCTCGATTTATTTGCTCCCAAGTATAGTTGAACAAACTTGGATGCAATAAGCAGCACCGCCCTCGCATCCGTAAATATTAATATATGCACATGCAGGTGTGATTAATTTAATGCAACGCACACAGATACGACACGTGATTCGACCCTCCACAACCCATCCTCAGGAGATGTGGAATCGTCGACAGACGGAAAAAATATTTACATACATTTTTAATTGGATTGTAGAAGATTGCAACCGGCGCGACGCGTGGTTTAGTATTTTCATAAGGTAGTTTTTGTATTTTATCTTTCGTAAGACACTTTCACGTTAATGATTACTTACGGTTTATTCACGTGCATTTTTCGGGATTGCCTGACTAGTTTCGAATCCAAACGCAACCCCTAATCATGAGCTGAACTTTGAAAGTTCAACTCGCGACCTCTCCGCGTGTCGAACTTTTGATATGAGATGATGGTAATAAACGCAAACCCCGGAAGCAGTTTGTTAAGAATCGGCAACTGAATCGATTTCAGCCATTTTAACAAATCAGTCTTTAAATTGAGATGAAAGAAATTGAGCGCTATGCCAAGACCTTAAGACTGAATTTTAAATGCAGTTAACAATTAAAAATATTACTATTTTATTAAATAAACAATTAAATAAATAAAAAATTCAGTGTATGTATTATGATTATAACTGAATATTCTAATTGGGATGTTTGAGTGTTTGCATTATTCCTGTTCCATATTTACACATACAAATGTGTAAATATCGCCAGCTAACACTTTAAAGTTGGCATTTCTGCAATAGGAAATATGCATGTAATTCAACACTCTTTCATTATTTAAATATACAGTACAACTGGAGTCAAGATTTTTTTAAAATTTTTTAACGCATTACTTATTTTACAATTCATTATTTTATGTTACGTTTATTTTGTGGAACGGAACGCAATCTCGAAAATGCCGGAGAAGTGACCTCAAAATACATGTGAATGAATCTTTAAATAATCTTTTCTTAGCAAACTGTTTGATTTCTCACTGAGGTAAGTTAGTAAGTGAGATTTCTGCTCGAATAAAGCAGAAGAAATAATTTGATTTATATGATTTGTGGCTAAAAAAGATGTAAATAAAGCAGTAGTGTAGATTATGACGTCACATTATGGCCGCGACAAAAAGGATGTTTGAACTGTAGAAAAAAATTGTTGAAGTTTAATAATTATTTTGAGCAACAAACAATAGTAACATTTGAGTTTTAATACTTTTCTTGGGTTTATATTACTATGCTTTATTGATTAAGAAAAAAAATTTCATGCATATTCCCTATTTTGACATAAAACCGTCGTCATATAAAGTCTAGCTATCTGAAAGCACCTTTATTTTAATTATAAGTCTGCGATTAATAACAGGAGCGCAGCGTCGAGCTGAACCGCTGATGTATACCCGCACTTTTGTGGCGGCCATCTTATCAAGATGGCGACTTAACTGATTTATTACTACCTATTGTGTTGAAAGTGAGTCTTGAATTCATGATTAAATTAACCTAGATTTTTTATACAATTTATTAAAACCTCGACTGCTTCTTGGTAGTGACTGCTGAGCGTGAAGTCCTGAGTTCGATAGCCAGGTGAGACAAAGTGTTATTGGGTTTTACCGTATGGAATTTCTCAGTAGCAGCCCGGAGTCTGGATTTGTGCCCGGTAGATGGCTATAGGCTCGCCACCTATTACATGGGACTTAAAAATAACTGCAAAATTAGAGTGTAGTACAGCTCTGACTAAGTCTTCGGGAACACATGCTTGATGTATGGTATATGTATGTTTACTAAAACCCTACATACTATTATGATGAATTATATTCATTTCATTGAATTCTGGAACTATTGTTTCAATTACCCTCAAGCCTAGGGCCACTTATTGAGCTTCGTCAATGATCGTATTGTGGCCTTAGTTAAGGTCAATATATTCTTCAAAGTTATATTTGATAAAATATTTGTTTAATCACGATAATATTCGTCGTTGGGAAAGCAAGTTAAACATGGCAACGCATGCCAAAGTATATTATGAAGATTTAATTAATATTGATGTACTTGTGAACTTACTTAAAAAGTAAAGTTTCAGTAATAATTAAACATCGAGTTTTAATACTTATACTTAACAAAATGAGCTTATTTAAAGTTCTAGAGATTCTTGATGCTACGAGAGAGCTACGGTGCTACAATTTAGCTACGACGCTACGAAAGTGCTACGAATATTTGAGTCGTGAATAAAACAAATTAAAATTGTAATGTCTCGTGTCGTGGTGGCAAGTAGGTTACAGACCCGCTTGTTAAGTACCTGGTTGCGGGTTCAAATCCAGGCATGTACCAATGCGACTTTTTGAATTTCATATATTATGTTTTTTCTTAGTTCATCTAAGACACCATTGACATACGGTGAACGAAAACATCGTGAGGAAACCTGGACTTAATGGTCTGAAATCGTCAACCTGCAGTGAGCAAGCGTGGTGATTAATGCTCGTTCCTTCTCTGTATGAGAAGAGGCCTTTGCCCAGCAGTGGGACAGTTACAGGCAATTTTTTTTCTCGTATGGAATACGTCAGAATTTTCATTACATCATGAAGAAACTACATAGTTTGTACATAGAGTGGATAAATCATAAAAATAAAAAAAGGTTAGGGTTAAATTGATTTAGGGCACGCCGCAATAGCGGCGGTAAGACCCGTCATGGAGGAGTAGCTGGAGGGGCGTCATGGCGCCCTCAGCTTACGGCTGACGCAGGTGCTCTCGGGACATGGATGTTATGGGAAGTACCTGTGTCGCATAGGCCGGGAGCAGACGCCCGGATGTCACCACTGCCCGGAAGATACGGCGCTGCACACGTTGCAGGAGTGCCATGCGTGGGCGACGCAGCGCCGTGAATTAGTCGCGGCGGTCGGTGGTGACCTCTCGCTTCCAGCCATGGTTCTGTCCATAGTCGGGAGCGAGAGTGCGTGGGAAGCTGTCGCCTCCTTTTGCGAGGTGGTGATGGCGACTAAGGAGAGAGCGGAGAGGGAGAGAGAGGTGACGGCCACTCTTACTATCTTCGGTTAAATTGATGTATATGTCGTAGTCGGATTGTATAATCCGCCATATTACATTACGGCTAGCCGTTATCAAAAACAGGGCCGTTTTGAAATGCGGCGGTTCAACGATTAGCCGGATTGTCATTGCGGTACGTTCTTCAATAAGGCGGGCGACGTTTAGCCGCATCGTACTACTACTTAGATTGTAGGGTTGTTTGGGTTTCCAAAGGAGTGTCAACGGAGCCCCGCTAAGCGGGGCTCCTATTTCTGTCTGTAGGGTTTAAAGTAACCTAACACGAAGTGGATGACGGGAGCTTCGTTCACTCGCTTCGCTCGCTCACTCTAGCCCCCGTCACCCCCTTCGAACCTAACCTATCCGTGTCGGGGTATTGTATTTGTTATTTGTTATGTCAAGCAGCGCCACGAGTGTTAAGAATCGAAACTAAAACCTGTCAAAGAGGCGGCTAATGTCTCGCTGTATTACATTATAGCTAGCCGTGTTGAATAACGTATAGCGGCGAATACATTTCGGCGGTTTTTTAATCAGCTGCATTCAATCCGGCTAATCGTTGAACCGCCGCATTTCAAAACGGTCCTGTTTTTGATAACGGCTAGCCGTAATGTAATACGGCGAATTATGCAATCCGACTGCTATATACAGGGTGGTAATTTGAGATGGGGCATGAAGGGCAACTACCTTAACCATTGTAGCTACAGGAAAACGTCCTTAGAAGACCACCCTTAACTTTTGGGATAATTTAAATCGGCATTCACAGATTTTGAAAAAAAAGTACAGTCAGCGAGAAAAAGGGTTGTTTTCACAAAACTTTTTTATGATGCCAATCGATTCCATTTCCCATAAGGATCAAAAGACTCTTCTGGACTAACTGAGGTTGGAGTACTAGAAAAGTCAGAAATCGCAAAAAACTTATTTGAGATGGGGTAGTACTAGGGGCAGCTACCTTAATCGTTGTGGCTAGAGGAAAATGTTTTTAAGAGACTATCCATGTTTTTTGAAAATATTTCGAACTGCATTCACAGATTTTGAAAATAAAATAATTTATTTTTTGCAGCCTTAACGTCACTTGTAACAAAATGTTGTTTTTCGTGATTTTTGACGTTTCTAGTACTTTTACCTCAGTAGGTCCGGAAGAGTATTTTGTTCCTTATGGGAAATAAGATCGATTGGCATCATAAAAGAGTTTTGTAAGAACTGACCATTTTTTTGCTGACTGTACCAATTTTTTTTTTTCAATATCTTTTTATGCAGTTCGAAATAATGTCAAAAACTATGGCCAGTCTCCTATCAAAATTTTCCTGTAGCGACAACGATTAAGGTAGCTGCCCTTATAACTAACCCATCTCAAATAGTTTTTTGTTATTTCTGACGTTTTTAGTACTCAAACCTCAGTTGGTCCGCAAGAGTATTTTGATCCTTATGGGAAATGGAATCGATTGGCATCATAAAAAAGTTTTGTGAAAACAAGCCTTTTTCTCGCTGACTGTACTTTTTTTTCAAAATCTGTGAATGCCGATTTAAATTATCCCAAAAGTTAGGGGTGGTCTTCTAAGAACGTTTTCCTGTAGCTACAATGGTTAAGGTAGTTGCGCTTCATGCCCCATTTCAAATTACCACCCTGTATACGTAACATAAAGTATTTATGAGCACTGTAGTGCAGACAACATAAAAAAATCAATTATAAGCAAAGCGAACCCTAATAGTATTCTTGAAACGTTAAAATCAAAAGAATTATAACAATTTTCGACAAACATTCTTCTCACCTCGTTATATCGAATTTTCACCCTTCTATTAACCCTTCCATATTTACCAACATCACAACTTCGTTAGCGCAGTGCTACCAAAATTATCAACATTTTGTTACGTCACGTTCCAGACGCGTTCTTAGGGCGGCTAGGGTGCGGCTCCGTTGCGGTCCTGTGGCTCCAAACTTGTTGAATGCAGACGTAGGCATTATAAACAACGACCCTTTCGCTAGGGCTGGCGAACGTTGGACCCTTTGTTTGGTATTTAGGAGATAGTGAATTATGAAAGGGATTTTAACAGTTGTACGGAGAATAGGGTTGTTAAAGACCACAGGGTTGATTGAGATTGAGGACTTGTTTACTAATGTTTACGTTACTGTTCCATCCCGAAACAATACTAATAAATAGATTAGATTTTTTCATCACACGACACTTTATATTTTTGAGTATCATCATCTGCCTAGCCTTTTCCCAACTATGTTGGGGTCGGCTTCCAGTCGAACCGGATGCAGCTGAATATCAGTATTTTACATGGAGCGACTGCCTATCAGACCTCCACAACCCAGTAACTGGGTAATACGATACTCTTGGTAAGACTGGTTGTCAGACTTTCTGGCTTCTGACCAACAGTAACGACTGTCAAAGATCTACAAATGACAGCTGGGACCAACGGCTTTACGTGCTTTCCGAGGCACGGAGGAAACTCACTATGGTAAATGGTCACCCATCCACAGACCAACTTCAGCAAGCGTGGCTTAACCCGGAAGATCGGTTTATGCGGCTGTAAGTATTTAGCCACGAACTTTATATTTTTGAGTATGTATATTGATAATTGGTGTGGTTTGATTGACCGCTGGTGTCTGAACGGAAGCTTGCTGTGCAATCCGATTGGCTAGTGGTCAAATTCGGCAGCCAATCACGGCACCGTGACGTCGTCGCGCACTAGCTCTCCAAGCGGTGATTCCGCGAACTCTCTCTCTCGAATCCTGCCTACACGGCGAAACCGCACTCCGCGCTTTAAAATCCAAAATATAATACTTTTGTTGTGTTGAGACCCGCTTATCTTTGCAACTCACACTTTCTACCATACGGAAGACTAGCACCTATGGAACTGTTCGTGTAAGGTTCCCGATGCTGGATTTAGCCTCATCCGAATCTGAATCAACCAAACCGCCGAGACCAAGGAGCGCGAGGCAGTGGAAGAGAAGATCCCCCGGTGAGTTGAGTCAAATCCACATCTTTCTCTTACACAGTTACTTTAAGTTTAATTATACTTGGTGGTTACCTTTACTGTCTGACTGGGTTAGCTATACCACCCTTACATTAAAGCTAAGCAGTTTACTTTTTTTTAATTGACTGCTTGTAGATGTTCCTTGCGGACCGTGAAGGATCTCCAGCTAATAGGGGATTTACACAGGTCGATTTTCGCCGCACGGCAAAAATCGACCGTCTAAATGACAATTCGACTAGGTCGCAAGTGACTAAAATGGCAAGCCCCAAAGTTGGGTGCCATTCCACTTTTGCCGTGCGGTGACAAGCCGCATGCGGCGGGTGACTAAAATCGACCGTGTAATTACTGCCTGCCCATTTACTGCCTACGCGTCTCCAAGCTTGCCTCGAACATGTTATTTTAAAATCCACTCTGCCAACTTTTACTTATGTGACTCACTCCGCTCTAACCAATCACGAAACCGTACTGTTTTTCCTAGTGAAGAAAATCCCTAAACCGGTTATAAAACAAGCATCTACCCGTATTAACCACGATCAGCTTGATGCAGAGTTAAAGCAACTTAAAAATGACATGGTTTCAACAGCTGAGAAGCCTTAAATACCTGGCATAAGCCTAGAATGCCAAGTGAAGGTAACAGATAAAAAGGAGGTGCACTCCTTGTAATTCCAAAATATCACTTAGAATATAAAATAGGCTGGTTTACTCGAAAAATGTACAAGAATTTTAGATAACCAGTTGTTTTACTAGAGATTTAGTATTGGTGAACACTAACCATTATAGCAACCCTAGTCAGTGGTAACGTTTAGTTTAGAAGCGATAACACATTAATAATTAACCTTGTAATACCTTCCGGCTCGCACAGTCTCTGATTACGATGAAATTAAAGGTACTGTACGTAAACTACACGATTGAGTCGGGGCCAACCGCCATTTTGGTCGGCCGTAACTACAAGTCTCTTCAATTATATTAATTACGGTTGGATAACCATTGTCTTGACGATCCAATAAGGTTGGGCAGTTGACTTTAGTGATAGTTAACCTAACCATATGGTAATTTTGTTTTATGTCTTCTTGTGTTGCAGGATTTAGTTGGGGAATCAGTTTTTATAATTTTATGATTAATTAGTTGTTGACCGCGGTTTCACTCGTATCTTAGGGGAATTACTCCACGTATTCGGATAAGAATATTTTATGTCCCAAAGGTCATGGTCTACCTGTGTCAAATTTCATTCAAATCCGTTCAGCAGTTGTAGGATAACTTTTTCATCGTCATCCTCATACGTCATTTCACCTTATTTCTATTATATTAAACCTTTATTAATCACAGGCCACATCGTTTTCGAACACTCTATATTCAAAATTTAAAATTCTCGATTAAAAAGAAAAGTTCTTTTGGTATTCATTCGAGAGGCTCAGCAGTACAGTCTCCTTCAAGTTAACACCAGTCCACTCACTTTCCTGGTCGCCTCTCGACCACTACGCTATCACTGCTTTTTAATTAATTTGGGAATACCTAAGTTTATGTTCTGTACGCTGTGTAGCAGGAGTTTAGGTAATAATTCAGTTCATATTTTAACATAGAAACCCCAGTTTGTCTTAAACTACAAAGAACAACAAACATTGTTTTCTATTGCAACAAAGTTATGTTTATATTACAAACGGGAACACGGAGCGAATACAATATGCATGTGCTTTATGCAACTAATGTTTCTGTACAGTTAATTGCGACAGGTAGCCCGCGGTTCGGGTTCCGTGCGGTGGTAAACAGGCACGTACCCCCCCCCCCCCCCCCGTCGTGAGCCAGCTAGGATTGTACATAACGTAACGTTGTGCCTGTACTCGTTATAGGTGTATAGTACACCTTCATTTATTATCTATATTATCGTTACTCTCAAGATATTTTTTATCTTATCTTACAATGATTTTTTCTCTAAGTTTTGATGACATTTTATCATGTCAATTGTTTTATATAGTTTAGCTTCATTTTATCTTTTGTAAATGTGAGAACTTCGTGGACTTGCCTATACATATCATTGTGTAAATTACTATTATTCATATTGTGTTATTTTTTTCTTTTTGGTTAATTTTTGTACTCAAGACTTGGTATTACATTACTCACAGGTCTGTGGTCAAGACTACATTGTTCTCTCTTAACTATCATAAATCATAGTACTGTATTTACTGAAGTTGTTAAAGATATCCTTTTTTTTAAAAGAGTAACCATGGAGTTTCTTGCCGGTTCTTCTCCATAGGAAACGACTAATTGGAACCGTGCACCTAAATTCGACTTTTCATAAGCGCCTGTATTGGTTTATGTGAAATATTTTTTTTTGATTTGATATTTTCCATGTAACAGGGAGCGAGCCTGTTGCCATCGACCGGGCACAAATCCACACTCCGGGCTACTACTTAGAAATTCCACACCCAATAACACTTTGCACGACGATCGAGTCTAGGACTTCACGCTCAGCAGTTGCGTTTGCGATCACTAGGCCAAGGACGTAGTTAATTATACTATCAGCTGCAACATTATGAGTATTAAATTCCAAAAAGGGCGATACTTAAGTACGTCCGGCGCACCCTGGGCAGTCAGCTCACAGCGATAATTCAGCCCTCATCAAGCTGTCTCCCCCCCCCCAAGCCCCCGCCAGCAACGCCCTAAGCCGAGGTGCTCGTTCCACTAGGGGTCGCCCTTAGTGCTGTTGTTGCAGGTAGTCATGATGTTAGTGTAGTACAAGTAGTTAGCTTAGGTTAAGTATTTTACTCCCCCCCCATTGGCTGAAGACCCGTCAGGTCTCGCCAATAAACTGCCCGGTAGAAAAAAAAAACTGTGCCGTCAACCCAGCTACCAACCTTGCTGACTCGGTAGTCTTTTCACCACGGCATGAGATATTTTCGTGTGGCTCGTGCTGACACGAGAGAAGATTCCAAAAATCCCAGGTGAGGGCTTCTACTTCCCAGGTGAGGGCATCAACATTAGGAAGCAGTGAAAGGTGGGCGGTTTTGAAGGCCGTCCCTATTGTCGACGTTCAAAAGAGCTAATATTTTATTAACTGACTTCAAAAAGGAGGAGGTTCTCAATTCGTATGTTTATACCTATATATTTTTTTATGTATGTTTGGGCATAACTCCGTCATATAAAGGGCGTCCCACGACTTTGCCACATGGAGGGAAAGTACCTTAAATACTGTAGATAGAAAAATTGACTGAACGAAGACTTCATTTTTATTTTAAAAACAATACGAACAGTATTCAAAGAATTTTAAATAATCACCCGTCTGGATCGGGAATCGAACACGCAAAATGTGAAAAAAAATACATTTCATGTTCTTCCTTTTATTAACCGACTTCAAAAAGGAGGAGGTTCTCAATTCGGTTGTATTTTTTTTTTTTTATTTTTTTTTTTTTTATTTTTTATGTGTGTTACCTCATATCTCCGTCATTTATAAACCGATTTGAAAAATTCTTTCTTTGTTCGAAAGGGTATACTTCCCGATTGGTCCCATATAAATTTTGTTACGATTAGATCATGAACTTCAGAGATATGGAACGGAACTCCTCATCGGATCAAAGCAAAATTCTCAAATTACTAATATTGCTTTGTTTATATTTGTTGTTGGGAACTGACTACTGGAAAAGAGGAGGGGGTGCGTGTCCCCCCCCCCCCCCCCCCCCCTTTGGAATGTGTTCATTATATCGTGTAAGGTATCATTTGAAAGGGCTTTTTACGCCCGACTACGTCAAAGCTAAAAAGAAGGGTTATGAAGAGGAGGGGGTTAAATTTATGACACTAAAAAGTATTTAATAAAAAATAAACTTTAAAAATAAAAAATAAACTTTAAAAAAAAGTAAAAACCGACTTCAAAGAAATACTAAAAGGAGTAAAATAATTCTCATGATATAAAATTAACAGTTTCAGAAGTCGGTGGCTTCTATTTGCTTCAGTGTAGAGTTGCACCGACTTCTGAAACTGTTAATTTTATATCATGAGAATTATTTTACTCCTTTTAGTATTTCTTTGAAGTCGGTTTTTACTTTTTTTTAAAGTTTTTTTAGGTGCTATGTTATTTAGAAGAAATAAATGTATATGATCGAGCCTTTCGATCAGTACAATAAAATTACAGTTTTTTTTTTCACATTTAGCGGGTTGGATTTCCGGTTCCCGGTGCCTTCAATTTGGTTCAGTGTAAAATTGCTCCGACTTCTGAAACTGGGGCCCAATTTTCCTAAAATAAATCTTGATAAATCACAACCGAACCAAGGCCGAACCGTTCATTCAGTAAGTTCTCAATTTCAAAAGCTATCAAATTGTTTGACACAAAAAACAAAATCAATCATTTTGAAAGTTTTCGAAAACAAAAACTGACTGACGGTTGTGGTTCGATTGCGTTTGGCAACAATTTGTTTTAGGAGAATTGGGCCCCAGTTAGTTTTATAGTATGGTAATTACACACATAAAAAGTGTCTAGGGATCAAGCATTTTTATGCGGATTTCTTGAGATTGAGATGTGGCTTTGTGATTTATGATTTATGATTTTATAAATTTATATGGATCCTTTTTGGTGCATTTCATAATTTGAATCAGGAACTGTGAATCAAATTCGAGTAAAAGATGAAAATCAGCTGTCAACATTTTCCCTATAAAAACATACAACGCATTGAAGACATTATTAGTGCTACTGTTTCCCTACTACTGATTAAAACCAACGTTATTATGGAGCGGCGACGTCATTTAAGCAGGGAAGAAATGCTCAGAGCCGTGGGAATGATAGAAGCTGGTTCCCGGCAACGTACTGTGGCTTTAGCTCTGAATACAAGTCAGAGTGTTATCAGTCGACTTTGGACACGTTACCGAAGCACTGGTACCGTGGCTGAGCGCCATGGAGGACGGTATCGCTGCACCACACGGAGACAAGACCGATACATTCAAATCTTAACTCGAAGAGCTCCAACAATAACCGCCATGATGTTAGCCGTGAGGCTTCATCACTCTTCAGAGAACTTAATTAGCGACCAAACAGTCAGAAACCGCTTGCATGAAGTGAACCTTCATTCCCGAAGACCGCTACGGGTACCACCTATAGCAATGCACAATCGTAGGATTCGATATCAATGGGCTCTTGGACACAGAAATTGGGCAGAAGAACAATGGCGTTTCGTGTGCTTTTCTGATGAGTCTCGTTTTGGTATGAGACCGGATACAAGACGTATACGACACTGGAGAACCCCTGGACACCAACAGCGATTAAAATCCTGCCAGGAAGTCCATCCTTATAGTGGTGGAACCATCATGGTATGGGCGGGTATTTGGATCGGCGGAAGAACTGAGTTGATTTGGATCAGAGGCAACCTCAACGCTCAAATTTATGCTGAGACGATTGTATCAGACGTCATCGTTCCTCTACAAGCGCAAATCGGTCCCTTATTTCAGTTAATGCATGATAATGCACGACCGCACACCGCAAGAGTTGTAAGACAGACTCTCGCCGCAGCTAACATCAATGTCCTGCCCTGGCCTGCTCAGTCGCCAGACTTGAACCCGATTGAGCATGCATGGGATATGCTACAGAGAAGAGCTCTGCCGAATATGGAGGGTATCCAGTCGCAAGAAGACCTTTTTTTGTTGTTGCAACGAACATGGGCGGCCATTCCACAGCGTGATTTGGATGAACTCATTTTGAGTATGCCAAACCGATGTTCTTGTGTTGTTAGTGTTCGCGGTAGAAACACGGATTATTAATTGTTTAAGTTACCCAATAAAATTTTAAAGAAAACTGTTATTTCAGTCTTTTTTTCGAACTTTTGTGTTAGTGGTTCAAATGTCAAAAATCCCTTTATTAGGAAAATGGCAAATTTCTTTATTAATGCAAAGGTGACTTGGTTTATCGTTACTGTGACAAACGAAAACACTTTATTTGATGAATCCTTAAAGAAAATTTTAATTAATATCAATCAGGAGAAAAGTTATTGCAAAAATATATGTTGATCCCTAGACACTTTTGATGTGTGTATTTTACCCTTTTTAGTATTTTTTTTGAAGTCAGTTTTTACTGTTTTTTAAAGTTATATCACATAATTTGGTAGCTTTTGGCTCTTGTCGGACCTGATGGTAAGCAGATACAGGGTCTAAAATGGAGCACACAAATCCAAGTAATAGAAATAAAGAGGTATTCGCCTATAAACCTCTGGCTCTGGTTTTCTGTTTGAATAAATGTTATTTTGATACCCATAACAACCATTCTAGGTAATGGTACATTACAAATGTATCACACGTTACAAATGTGTCGAATCTGCTGCAAATAAAATATTCTCACAAAAATAAATGTTACGCCGTTTGACTAACAAAAAACATTGTTCATTTGTAAAATAAAAAAAAACTTATGTAGAAATAAAATACATGCAGTAACTAGCGTGCAAATATTGAATTATGTCGTTTTTGTTACGTTATACTTTGTTCTTTAGCAAACTGTTATCTTTTATTTGTAATTTAATATTTACTATTACATTACGAATGTGTTCCGAGAAGGAAAATGAAGGCTTAGGGCTGTGTCACACGAGAATAGTTTGTCGAAGCAGGTTTCGTGTTATCTCTGTTTTTATTGCCGAGTATGACGAAGTCAGAACGAGTCTCGCTTCGACGAACTATCGTCGTGTAACTCAGCATTTAGGCTGGACATCAACCAGAGCTGTGCGAGGAAAATGTGCGGTGCGAAAATGTGTAGCGAGGATGTGAAACGGTATGATCCTTTGCACCAGAGCTGTGCGAGGAATGTGTAATGCGTAATGTGTTAATGTGTATAAATGATCATCTATCTCTTCCAAACACCATCTATTGACTGACTGGTAGGCGCATATTTTCAAATCCTCGCACACATTCCTAGCAACACATTCCTCGCAACACATCCCTCGCTCGCATATATCGCTTGTTTTGTATGAACAAAAACCTCGGTCCGCTAAGCCCATATCCACCAGAGCCGCGCAGAGCGAAGCTAGGTAAATGAAGTGATTCTATTGGTGCTTACAAAACACATTTCTCGCTACGCAGCTTAGCACAGCTCTGGTGGATGCTTTGCCTTACTGTCGTCACAGATGACGTTATTAATTTATACAAGCCTATTTCAAACTATCGAAAATTTCCTCATGTTGCGGCCACATTGGCGGAATTCAACGAATATTCGCGTAGTCGCGACATGTCTGGCCAAGCGATTCGTCACATCGCGTGTCGCTGTTGGGATTTGACTAAAGTTCGCGTTGTTGCGACAACACGCTACGAATGTTTGTGTGATAGTGTTGCTCCAACATTACAAAAAACCAACACAATAACACTTTGCACGCCCCGGAAATCGAACTGTGACCCTCTTTCGTTTATAAGCCATTCAATTTATACCTCTCGTCACATTTCTTCGAAAAAAAAAACCAGTGTTGTAATATTTAATCCGACCATATCGCTCGCCGTATCTGGGTGAACATTGGATGAAATAACAAAGTTTAAAATTCGATTTCTATGCAGATGCGGGGGAACAAAGGAAAAACAAAATGTTGTCCGAAGCTTTTATATTCCGTTAATTATAAAAGTGAAAAATATATATGTAACTCTTTGTTTCAAAATGCTGTCAGTATAGGCTAGTTCATTTTACAGAACTTTTTAAAAAGAATAAAGGTTCATACTCGTATTGTGGCCAGAAATTTTTTGATGACTTTATTTTTCTTCACGGTCGGGTCACGCAGGACCGCAGCGTAGCGTGTCGCAGCGGATGCTCAAACACGCGCCAGTAGCTGACTGTGTCCGCCCGACGGCTACAATCTGCTGGAACCCGGGCGCATGCGCGCGCGTGCTCGTGTATCCGCTATAGCAGTCAGTTTCTACCTGCAGTGTAGCCGAGCGGAGCCGACCGGACGCGACGACAGCCGAGCGCCGCCGTCCACGTACTCGAGCAGCCGACCGGCTGCCGCGGCTTACGCGCGGATCTAACCGAGTTCCGAGCAGTGTAATTTCTATGCAAACATGAAACTTAACTATTGTTTAGAAGCCTGAATTTCCTTTAGCACAGTGTGAAATGCGTTACGGCGCGCTCCGGCGCGGCCTGTTTGGTGGAAATTGTACATAATACTGACTTAATTCCGTTTATTCCTCTACCACACTTATTGGATACATTTTTGAATATTTCAATAAACAACAATAAACATTTAAAAACATAAAAACGAATAGTAACCCACCGGCATTGGAAACAGAGTCCAAGCTATCGGCGGTCAGGGCCTCAGACAGAGGAACTTCCTAATAATACGCGCCATGTCTAGAATACGGTACTTTCGTATCGCGGGCCCTTGATCCAGCCGCCCAACGAAAGCCTCATCAGAAGATGTTGGTCGAGGCTCGTGGTTATTAAACCATTGGCTGGAACTACTATCGGCACAATAACTGCTGAATCAACATTCCACAAAACGACAACTTCGTGTGAGAAGAAATTTACTTCTCTAGAATCACGGCTCATCTTCCTTGCGGAAGATGTCCGGTCCTTTGGAAGGCATAAGGGGGAGACAGGTTCAACGCGCAGAGGCCCCTTTGAGAATTTTAATCTAAAATTAGGTGGGGCACCAACCGGGGACTATCTACGGCTGCACTATTGGAGTACAGTCATGGACCGTCCTAGGTGGGTGCAAGACTATTGTAAAATATGGTGAAAAATATCTGGTCTATGGGAAGGGGTGTTAACTGGACTGGATAACTTCTATTGCGGGAAGAAAACGGCGTCTGCCTTTCAAGTTTAAAACTGAGAAGTGTTGGCGGACGGTGACTCGCCAGCTCACTAGCAGGGCCCGCTGAAAAGCCGCCAGTATAATAGGCGAAGAGGGCAACAACGTGTGAGCAACTAGAGGTGTAGAGAGGTGTGGCCCCGGTTTCGCCGTCGCGGGTCTTAAAGACCCCGAGTGAGTTTCCCCGCTATTACGCCATTAAACACTTCCACCCCCGAGCATATAGCTCTGGCGGCCCCCCTCTGGACGGCCGACAAAGGTAAGCCTGAGTTCAGACTCCTGCAGGCACTCTTGGGGTTCCACTCCAGCCAGCCAATAAAGGCAAATTGGACACGAGGCCCTGACCGACTCTCCGAGGCAATAAGGTACGCAGTGTCGCCACTCACCAACAGCTCGTTACAAGCTGCCCTGCGGTTTGTAAGCTTTTCAGTAGACCTCATGATACATTTTTTATTATATGATGGGGTTGTAGAAAGCTAGTCTAATGTTTCCTCCGGTTTTACTTTAATCTCATGGTGAGGTAACGCCTTTCCCAGAGGGGGAAAAAAGGAGATCATTCACGTTTCATACAAAGTTCGGCCCAAAAGTCAAAGTGCCGGCCAACGAAAAAAAAGGTGTCACGACTATTGGGGAAGTCTGTCCGAGTATTTTTTACACTAAGTCTCTACAATCATTCCTTCAGCTGATTTTTTTGGTTGAAAAATTGGATTTTCGTTCGTTTTATTTGACAAAAATCTTTTCATCTGCTGGCGAAAAAACTGATATGAGCTGATGAGATGATGACCTTGAACAAGTATTATCATGTATGACACCAAACCGCTGTTATTTTTTTTTATATTTGAAAATTGGCCTGCATTTGACCGCCATCTCGCCTGATGTTATGCGATGATGCGGTCTACGATGGAACACGCTTGCCCAAAAGAAACCGATTCACTCGTGACTTGAAGACACCCAGATTGTAGCTGTCGGGGAACACCCATTCAGGCAGCGCATTCCACTGTTTGACGGTTTTCACAATGAAAGTGGAATAAAAGCGCTTCGTTCGGGTTTTTGGTATATCAACCATGAACCGATGGCGCTTTTTCGTGCTTCTGGTCGTCCAATAGAAAAAAGGACGTGGAAATTAGATCATGCAGATCTGAATCACACTCTCCGAAACGTATCCGATCAAAAAACGATAGACTAGCAACTTTTTGCCGATGCTCAAGACTTTGGAACTTGGTCTGAACAAGGGAGTTGTTGCTGATAAGCTTCTTGGCATGCTTCTCAATGGACTCCACGCCTCAAACCAGTACTTGGCTGAGACATCACAAAGGTGCGAGCAGTACTCCATGCACGAACGAACTTGTGCTTTGTACAATAGAAACAACTGTTCCGATATGAATTACCGCCGCACCTTCGAGAGGATAGCCAGCTTTTTAGCAGCCAATTGAGCTTTGGGCTCAATATCAGAGCCAAAGTTGAGGGTTGACGTCAAAGTAACGCCCAAGAGCTCAAGATGGTCAGTCAACGGTATAGACACATCTCAATAAGTAGGAGCCAGCTGGAATGGCCTCCTTTTGGCAGAGAACAGACATGTTTGGGTCCCAGCTGAATTGAACTTCACCAGGTTGGCATCGCCCCAGTCGGAGAATGCCTTAAGGGATAAATTCAAGCGATCGACCATGGCCTCTCTCAGAGACTGGATTTGTAGTCCACTGGTCCATGCATTGAATACGTAGCTCTCTGCAATAGTGCTGGATGGGCCTTTATTGTATGATGCAAATAATAAAAATATATGTATCTAAGCGCTATTTATTTCACATCATGTATAGTGCAGGCCAAGTGCAATGGCGTTGATACTCGTATAAACAAGATATTAGTACTTACAGTAACAAGCTGTATATCAGTAGATGGTCTATTCTAGACTGTACTAAATTGACCTATGTATTAACACTTAAGTCTTATTCTTTTTTTCATCTTAATATTCAGTTAATGGTTAAATAATATTCACTTCGGTTGGTGTTACAATAATCTTGTTCAAGGTCATCATCCCAACAAGTTCATATCACTTTTTCGCCAGCAAGCAGTAGAAAAGATTTTTGTCAAACGTACGGAAAACCAGATTTTTCAACCAAAAAAATCAGCAGAAGGAATGATTGTAGAGACTTAGTGCCGTAGTAAAAAATACTCGGACTGACTTCCCCAACAGTGGTGACATGTTTTTTTTCGTTGGCCGGCACTTTGACTTTTGGGCCGAAAATGAATGATCTCCTTTACTTTATTATTATTATTTTATTTAAAAAAACCTATCCTCTAGTTATAACAAAGACCCAGTTCGGTTTCATACAATATTGCGATTCGTACTAAACGACCACGCAAAACAAGTCCTTCAAATCTTTCCATTCATTAACGCCGCCGTCTCATTTTACGCGGCGTAAATTACGCTAGTCTGGCACCAGCCTTAAGTAACGTGAAATATATATGTTGTAGCGATACCCCGGAGCTTTTCATTGCAATTTCCGCCTCACTCGCCTCGTTCAATCATTCATTCACCATTCGTTTTGGGAATTAATCATTCAGAACTGTACACAGTGTGGAGTGTATTTAATTTTTTGTAGCAATATTTTTCAATTTAAATAGTATGCCATATACAAAAGAGAGAGCTTAATGTGGAAATGCTATTAATTTTATGCACTGAAAAAAGTTACAAAGCCAACCAAAATACGCGAATTATTATTATTACCAAATTCGTGGAATTCTTTTAAACCACGTGATTTACTAGTGAAACAGATTAATCAAGCACTGTTTTTTTTCAGTTTCAGAAAAATATTTTTTCATAAAAATAACCTGATTTTCTGTTTTTGAGTCATTTTAGCGCCCCGAGTTAACTGACTGCATGGAGCGATATCGCGCTAGTCGTGCCCGCCAGCTACGACGCCGTGCTTTCATTCATTTTCATAGTAAGTTAACTCGGGGCTTTAAAATGACTCAGAAATAGAAAATTAAGATTTAATTTTGTTTTTTGTTCGGTTAATTTTCAAAAATTCCCTTTACGGGGTAATCAGTGTCACCAGTAGATCACGCGGTTTGAAGGAATTACACGAATTCGTTTACACCCTGTACGAAAGAACAATGGACACTTTGGACTAGGAAAAAACAGAGATTGTTCCCGAGATGAAACTGTCACCAATATATTAATGCATTGTTAGTGTATTTATTGGATATCTTCGTTTATTTTTAAAAGATGGGGAAATATAGATAATCTTATTTTAAAAATACTATTTTATTTATCAGAACGCTGTATAAAATATCTAACTTCGAACGCATCCGTAATTACTTACGTTACTAGAGAAGTCCATACTTTTTCTAGTCTATTATGATTTTATTTCATAAATCGAAATAAAATCCCAGGCAATGTCAACCGTATAAACTCACATCAATATTATACTAAGCTTAGCCACTAATAGAATTTGATGTTACTTCGTGGTAAATTGTTTTAATAAAGCCATGAATTAGATAAAAAACTAATGATTTTACATCTAAAAATCGATACTGTCATAAATCGATTGATTACGTCCCTCCCTATTCTTGACAAGTAAAAATAAATTGACGGTTTTCTGTAGCTACTATTAACTAATCTGTGGTTTTCTGCGCTGACCGTGTCCATGGTAACCATGTCGTTGTAGTTTCGGCGACGACTGTGTTCTCCTCGCTTATTGTTACAATATGCTTTGGTGTTCTGTGCGATTTTATATTATTTTCCCTTTTTTTATATTTTTGCATTGCTTACAGACTCCGATTGATCTTCTACTCTTGTTGACTTGGCATTCGTTTAATGGACTTGGAATTGCATGACGTTTTGAATCTGTTAATGGAAGTGGCAAAATATCTTGTCTCTCCGACCTTTTAAAAATATATTGAAGGCTGTACTTATTTATGTTTATGTAGGCGAATGAAACGACATTATGTTTCATCAAGTTACGTTTTGTTAGATTTTACTAGTCCAAGCATGTTAGCCGAGTGATCATTGTTCTTTATATAATTTATTACGAATTCTACGAAAAAAAAAAAAACAATTTGATCTCATTTTCTATCAATAAAAGAATACCTAAAGGTTAATGTAGAATATGAATACACAGAACTCATAAATTACATTTAGGACGGGAGCCTACATATAAAAGTAACATTTTCAATACTACATTTTGGAATCTTGTTTTGGGATATTTTCTCCCAATTGAGGTAAAGGTTCTAGAAGGAGAGTGGTTTATTAATTCGGTCCTTCGAGACCCAAGACACGAACTTTAGATCCCAGGTTAATCAACCGTTTACTCAAAAAACAAAAATGTACACATGGCTACACATCAAGCTATACATTTCCGGTTTACACTGACCTCTCATTGTAAGGAAATCCTATACAATGCGAGATCAGCTTATACTGGAAATGTATAGCTTGATGTGTAGCCGTGCGTACTAGAATTTTAAGTAAACAGTTGTTTTAGTATTATGCCTTCCGGGGCACATTCATTTTTATGATTAGTTACGGTTTACTCACGTGCATTTTCCGGGATTACCCGACTGGTTTCAGGCCCAAATTAACGGTGCCCTAACTCATGAGTAGAGCACGCGGTGAGGTCGCGAGTCGAACTGCCGTCAGGTTAAGGAACCTGTTTGGGTCTGAAACTAGTCGGGCAGTCCCAGAAAATGCACGTGAGTAAATCGTAACTAATCATAAACAGTTGTTTAACCAGATAATTAATGTTGTTGAACAAATGACTAAGTATAATAATCATTAAAGTAAATAGAAATTTTTAAGTAAGTGCTCATTCACACGAAGACGATTAGTTTTTTTTGACGATTCGTCTTTTTTCACGATTCGTTTTTTTTGACGACGGCTATTCTTTTTAAATGCCAGATTTGACACGCATCACGAATCGTGAAAAATGTCGGACACTTTTTAATCACGTATCGTCTTTTAAAAAACACGTTCGTCAAACAACACGAATCGTGTTTTTTTTTGTGATGGATCCATCGTGTTCTATAGTTCATCCAAGACTAAGAATCACGAAACGAATGTGAACATCACTTCGGATATTTAGCCGAATCGTGATAAAACACGATTCTGTATGCAATGTGAACGTCCATCCCTCATGACGTATTGTGTTTTATGACGAATCGTTAATGACGGAGCCCGTGTGAATGAGCCCTAAGTACATTACGTAAGGTCCAGATAGATATATTATTTCTCTTATAGTATGAAACTGTTGCATACTAGGGGTTATTGAAACACGAGAGTGAGTTTAAAAACCGAGCCGCTTATGCGAGGTTTTTAATACCTAGTTATATGCAGCTTCATACACTATTTAATTTAAACTCATACAATAGGTAGATTGGCTATTTTTATTATAAGAACAAAGTTAAAACAAAAAACAAATTATGGCGCCCAAACCTAGCAAGCCACAGGGCATGCGCACTAATGACACGTTATAGACAATGAGCAGCCACATGAAAAAATTGAATTAGTTTTTAATACTTGGTCGGTCCGACGTGTACTTTAATAGAAAATAGTCATTTTATAGTTTAATTTGTTAATAAAACTTTTTGAATTAATTAAATTAGTATGCAATGCATCTGAATAAACGAATAAACTACGTCATTATGGTACTATTTTTGAATTCATAATTAGAACTTTACGATATGAGTGTAGATAAAATAAACAGTGAAACAGACTCGCGTTCCATTTTTGAAATATACTTTTTATTTATTCACATTGAATTTGTTTTACAAAGTAGCAATTTAACGTTGTGCCCTCAAAAGAGTGAATAATTTGATGTACGGGGCAAATAAAGTTGCGACAATCGCACGCGACTGTCGCCGCCGTGTCTAGACTGCGACTGACGACTTACCCCCGATTCTTCTTGGCACCCATGGATGCTTTTAACCTTTAAAGTGCATAGACTATTTGTTTTTTTCTTCAGAGCTATTAAATTCAGTTACTTAAGTTATGTAACTTTTTGGCACTTGCAAGTTCAAGTGGTTTTTTTAAGCGGGTGGTTTTATAGCATGAGTTTCAAACCATTTTCATGGATAAATAAAATATTTCAACTATTTTATTTGTATTTTGTAGTTTGTGTCATTGAATGTCTCTGTATTCCCCGAAAAGTTGGGTAGAGTTGTATTGTATAATACACCCTCATTTTGCCGTTATGTTTAAGTCCCATGTAATAGAGGGCGAGCCTATTGCCATCAACCGGGCACAAATTCAGACTCCGGGCTGCTGATGAGAAATTCATCACGGAAAAACCTTTGTCCGACCTGGGGATCGAACATAGGACCGCACGCTCAGCAGTCGCGTTTGCGACCACTAGACCAACAGGGTAGTAAAATAATAATGACTCATTAAATAATTCATTGAGAATTAGTCATTGAAATAATAATGAGCATTTATAAATTAAAGACAGTCTGTTTTTGTATTATAACTTTCGTGAGATACGATCATATTTATAATTAGTTACGATTTACTCACGTGCATTTTTCGGAATTGCCCGTCTAGTTTCGGACACAAACCGAGCCTCAGTTCGATTCGCGACCTCACCGCGTGTGCAGCTAGGTTACCAGATGGTCGGGATTCATCGGGATTCTCCCGACATTTTATACAATGTCCTGACTTCCGACAAAATAAAAACTCTCCCGACAAACTGTTAATTGTAAAATTCTATGCACAAATATAATTTGAAAAATCTTAAATTTTAAACCTTTTCTTAATTCTCGTAAAGGATCCAAGTTGGTGAATTCAGTAAAAGCCAAACAAATACATGTGGCAACGTAAAAAAACGAATAATGTCTAGTTTTTTGTATGCTAATGACATTAAAAATAAAATTTAACTCATAATATTTATTTCTCCAGACAACAACCCCAAAATCCCGACATTTTGTAATTTTATGCAGATATTTCGGTTTTCCGATCTGGCAACCCTATGTGCAGCTCATGATTTGGGTCCGTTTGGGTCCAAAACTAGTCGGGCAATTCCGAAAAATGCACGAAAGTAACTAATAATAAATATAAAGACAGCCTGTTAATGGTCGCCTTTCACCGGTTTCTAGTGTTTTGGTTTAAATAAGAAGAGGGACAACAAACTTGCTGCACTAGAGTTTAACTCTGTCTGGCATGAAAATATTATTTCCATAATGGTGATATTACACGGTTCACTTCTGCCTTTCAATTTGGATGAAGCAACCAAATTGAACCATACAAACATAAAAGTGAATCATTCAATATCATTGATCAAATAGCATATGCTTTCATTTCTGCAACTTTCAACCAAAGTGAATCAATTTGGTTGAACCGTGTAATATCACCATAACAGACAAAATTGCCTAGAACCTCTATTAGTTGTAATTTTAGTGGATTGTTTATTTGCGACTACCGCGTGGGTTTATTGCAGTAGCTGCAACACAAATAAGGCAATTTCAGAGCAATGGAGCGTAGTTTGAACATAACTACCTATTCAGTAATTTATAATATTTACTTATTTATACTTTTGGATAAAATTTGTCCTGAAGCGGACTGGTTAATCGTCTGGGAAGTCTGTGGTTCAGCTGTTAACGAGGGACGCTAAATGCCTTGTGCGTCCAATATAACAATGTGTTCAGGATGATGATGAAACTCCCCCGTTTCTGTGGTGCCTCGGGGATGTTTGCCCAATCGCGTACGGAAGGTTTCCATGCTATCATCAGGAAAAAGGTGGCATCGCTAGTGATGAGGATTCGGGGGAGTAGCAATAGCATCCTAAAAGTCGTGGCTGAGGACCCGAGAGCTCCTGTGCTGAGGCATCTCATGCGGAATCATTGTCCGCATGAAATGCCTCGTAAGCACATGACTCACTAACTTGTCTGCATTTCTTGATTTTGTTACTAATCCTAGTGTATAAGTTGTAGTATCTAAGGTGTGTATTAACAAAAATGGTTCCTTTGCTGTCCCAAATAAAATAATTTATTATTATATTATTATTAATCACTTTACATCCGAAAAAAGTGAACTCAATATGTACAACTTTTACTATGGTACGAAATTAGAATTCGTGAAAAAAACTGTTTTTCCACACATTAGTGTTGAGTAGGACATACAAGAGGCAGTACATTTGTCCCGTACATGACGTCAAAATGTAAGAGCGGCTCAACATTTAAAAGTGTACTACTTTAACTTTTATGTCGCGGTAGTCGCATTACTCGTTACTCTCGGTAAGTAAACTGTAGGGTGAGACAGAGAGCGAACGAGGCACATGCTACAATAGCACGTCATTGTCAGTGTGTCAATGTCAGTGGACATTACGCGACCGCGACTCGACTCGCCGCAGTAACGACAAATGTCATATTCGTACTCGTTACTTCAATCGTATCACCGAGCTTCAGTACGCCTCGCCTCATTTGAAGTAGTACATTGTACTGGCTCAGAGCAAAAAAGAGGCTACTCTTACAAACTCTTTTTCAAGTCATGTCCTACCCAACACTACCACACATTTTGGTTTAGCAACATTGATCATTTTGTATGGCCAACAGATTCTATTTACACGATTTCGGTGTTAGTCCCATAGTTCATAGTTTTCGGCTGTGAGACAACTAAAAAGTCACGAAGTATATTAGCTAATAGCAGAATTTGATTATCACTTGCTTTAACGGCAAAGGAAATCATCGTCAGGAAACAAAAGAGGGGGCTTCAAAAAAAATTGTTCTAAATGGTGTGTGACTTTTCTAATTCATGTGTGGATCATAATTTGATTATCACTTGCATCAACTATGAAGGAAAACATCGTGAGGAAATCTGCACACCAGAGAGAGCTCCATAAAGTTTTTTTTTTTAAGTTTTACCTTTTCCCTACACTAAGATTTCTCTTGTATCGTGGGTGCGTTTACAGACACAGATCTCACATACACAAACGCCCAGACCCGAAACAACCATCTGTAGGCCATACAAATTTTTGTTCCGTGTGAGAATCGAACCCACGACCCGTAACGCAGAAGCCAATCGCTTAGCCACTGCACCAAACGTGTCATCATCAGTTATCATCATCAGTTCTCAATGCTGTGTGTAGTCCGCCAACCCGCACCCAACCAGCGTGGTGGATAAAGACCTTAACCGTTCTCATTATAAGAAATCAAAATCAATTTTTTTTCGAAATTTAGTAATTTGTAATAGTAAGCTTTCGGAGTTCCGTACATCGCGATGATGAACATTCTTAATGACGTAATTCGTAATAGTAAACTTTCGGAGTTCCGTACATCGGAATGATGAACATTCTCAATGACGTAATTCGTAATAGTGAACTTTCGGAGTAACGTACATCGGAATGATGAACATTCTAAATAAAGTAATTCGTAATAGCGTACATTCTAACTCACGTAATTCGTACTTTTAAACTTTATGAATACAGTACATCGGTATTTTAAACTTCGAAGTTCAGTAATACAGTCAGTCGTTTCCTATGGAGAAGAGCCGGCAAGAAACTCCATGGTTACTCTTTTAAAATCCATATTTTTAACAATTTGAGTGGGTACAGTCATGTCTTAGAATAGTTATGAGAGAGCAAAGTAGACTTAAGAGCAGGAACCACACAAAAAAAAACAAAATGAAAAATATGGTCACAAATTAACTAGGTATCCAGGCATCTAGTAAGTCTACAAAGCTCTCACATTTACAAACGGTAAAAGGACGCTAAACTATATAAAACAACTGACATGGTTAATTGTCATCAAAACACATTACAAAGAAAATCACTGTATAATAAGATATCTTGAGAGTAACGTTAGTAATAAAAAAGAAAGCTAATCGTAATGAGGTTAGTTAATAGACATACACACGACGTTAATGAGGTACCAGGGAAGCCACATGTGCAGAAGGAGTTATTGCCAAGCATCTTTATCGTCAACGTAGTCCCTAAACTTGTAATATGCTTTTTGAATCAGGACACGTTTAATATGGGCTTTAAACTTTCCCTCGGTACGATCAGTTACAGATTTCGGCAGCTTATTATAAAAACGCACGTCATTTCCTAGAAATGACTTATTAGTTTTACTCAATCTAAAGGGAATCACAATTTTGTGGCTTTTTACGAATAAGGCTGAAAGTCTGAATATAATGTTATCTCCATCTTTATGAACACAACGTTTAGAATATCATAATACAGGGTACATAGTAATACTTCCTTTTTGTTGTATTGTATACATGTAATATCTAACCTAAAACTTGTATGTGTGGTGTTGACTGTTAATATAAGTTGGTTATTGAATAAATAAATAAATAAAATTTTATGTTTATTACGTGTATTTTTGTCATGAAAATCGCCTCTAACATTAAACTTAAGCAAATTTTTCCGAACATACTTAATATTTTCAAAGATACAGTGTGACGGCAAGAAGCCCGTTAGAAGAGGCCCATTCCTAGTAGTTGTGTATATTAGCTATGCTATCTATCTATCTATCTATACTCGTTTATAAAGTTCAAGCAAAAACATCAAACAAGTAAACCTCATTAGTGCATTAATTCGATTTCTTTAGACTCGCATTCTATTTTATCGTATCCTCTCAACAAAGCTAGGGTTGCCGCTATCAAATAAAATTGAACACAATGATCGTACACGCCACATCCACGTCGCTAAGCCAGCACTCGAGTCACGACAGCCCTCGCGTGGAGAGCTCCTGACATCCACTCAATACCATTCCGAACTAACTCGCTGTTGACCATACGAACACTTTAGAATAGGAGTGGTTATCATTTACACAGATATAAGTCCTCAAGAGATTAATATGAAATTGTAATTGTAAGTTATTTTCCCTATATTCAGTTCCTCTTTGTTCTTCAGTATGAAAACTGAGAATGAACTGGGGTGACCACCTCCGAAAAGTTTAGTCTCGCAAGAGAAAAAACCACTAAATAAAATAAAACCGGCCAAGTGCGAGTCGGACTCGCGCACGAAGGGTTCCGTACCATCTATACTTATAAAAGGAGAAGCTGACTGACTGACTGACTGATCTATCAACGCACAGCCTAAACTGCTGGGGTTAGAACGTTGAAATTTTGACAGTAGATTCCTTTTGTAACGTAGGCATTCACTAAGAAGGGATTTTTCGAAATTCAACCGCTAAGGGAGTTAAATAGGGGATGAAAGTTTGTATGGAAAATCGTCACTTAACGGGTTCAAAATTTCACGCAAGCGAAGCTGCGGGCGAAAGCTAGTTATCTATAAAAACGGCAAAACAGTCACGTTTGTTGTATGGGAGCCCCGTTGAATATTTATTTTATTTTGTTTTTTAGTATTAGTTGCGGCAACAGAAATACATCATCTGTGAAAATTTCATTTCTCTAACTATCACGGTTCATGTGTTGCGGATTTCATTCAGCATAACTGTAATACACGCGCGGTAGCTACGTGGGTCTTCCTCGTGTTTTTTCTATTCCGTGGATGAAACCAAGTTCACAACTTTAGACCAACTTTTTCTAGTTGAAGAAGGGGTGTGTAACTTAAGGTCGAAGTACGATGTTGTGAAGAACGTTCGTGCGATGAACGTTAGGTCGAAATAACGTTCGTGCGGTGAACGTTAGGTCGAAAGAACGCCTGTGCGATGATCGTTACGACGATAGAACGCTTGTGCGATGAACGTTGCGTTGAAAGAACGCCTGTGCGATATATGTATATACTTATACAAGGTTAGTCAGAAAGGGGGTACTAATCCGAAAGGGTGTTAAAGTACACATAATAATGAATAACTTTTGTTCTACAACTTTTCCCAAAACACGATAGAGAAACAGTTGTTCAAAAATCTCAAAAAAAAACTCTAAAATCTATCTACCCCCAGTTATAATCAGCTGTGTTTACATTTTAGGTTATATTTGGGCTCATGAATTAGAAGCACCATTTTCTGAATTTGTAACTAAAGCAGGGATGAAGAATTTTTGAAAAAACTAAAATAAAAATCATTTTATTTCGAAAAAAAATATATCGAATTTTGAAATTTTAACACTTGCTTTCAAACACTCATCAGCGATACTATAAGTGGGCTTCGGATTAGTACTCCCTTTCCGACTAACCTTGTATATATGACCGTATAGATCATACCACCAAGCGGTACCAAGCTGGGTTTAGTTGAATCTTCCAACACGCGTCTATTCCCAGCGTACGGTGAGGAAGTTTTATATTCTAGCCCGTCCCCACACGGGATATGTATGTAGTCGTAAATGAATAATATAACTTTTAGACTTCTACAAGGTGTAACATAAATAACGCACAACCTTTTAAGGAGTCACTGTACTCATCATTATGAACAACTTTTACTATGGGACCAAATCTGAAACCGCGAAAAAAAAATCATAAGTTCCCAACATTTTGACGAGTTATGCGAACATAAATGTAGGGAAAAGATGTTTTTTTTTTGCGATTTCGGTTTTGGTTCATAGTAAAAGTTGTTCATAATTATGATTACAGCGACCCTTTAAGAGCGTGTACGCCGTTCAGCATTTCATACAAATTTTCAAGACCTTATTTTTCGATATTTCCGAACCGATTTCAATGAAACTTCATACCCATCTGCAAGATACATAGGACTAAAAAGTTAGTAGAAAACATTTTCGAAAAATAGTGTAACAATTAAATTAGACCGATTTTAAATTTTCCATACAAACAGTAATTTCCAATTGTTTTTTTTTAAGTAAGACATTTGGAAAATGTTTTCTACTAACTTTTTAGACCTGAGTATCCTGCTTATGTGTGTGAAGTTTCATCAAAATCGGTTCAGTCATTAGGAAAAACAAAGACTTTAAAATTTGTATGAAATGCCGGACGGAGTACACGCTCTTAAAAGGTTGTGCGTTATTTATGTTACACCTTGTATGTGTAGCCTTGCTTTTGGATCAATGTATTGGATTACAAAAATAAAGTTTTATTACTCACGTGCGTAAGAGAAGGGCAGTCCGTCCGACCATCGGAACTCGCCCTCGTGGACGGCATCAGTCGCTCCGATCCAGTACACATCATCGACGCCAGCACCAGGACTGTGAACAAAACGCACTTTAATCTTCTTATTCTTCTCCTTGTCAGCAACAAAGAAGTTAAGAATAGTTCATGCCGTTGTGAAAAGATTAACCCTTAGCTGACTAGCAAGGTGATAGCGGGGCTGACTGCCCAGGGTGCGCCGGACGTACAGTCAACAGCAAAAGTTGATGACTTTTTTGAAACATTGAATTCAATGTATCAAATGATGAGAATGTAATGATTAATTAATAAAAATACTAGTATTTAGTGTTGTCTATTGTGTTATTTTGTATACAAAATAATATTGATAATAATTGCAATGTTTCTCCCTGACACAGATCGCTTCGCAATCTAGCTAGGAGAACAGCATCTCACCCACCGATTGGTAATTTAATAAACACATTCACTTTGTACCGTACTACAAATACCTGAATTTTGATTGCTCAATATACTCGTCATCGCAATGGCTTTGATTTTGACAATACAACAATATTCATTGCGTAGGACGTAGTTGTGGAGAAGTCGGATTGTTATTATACGTTGCTATGGAAATTGTTGACCTGTCAAAACCAAAGCCATAGCGATTACGAGTGAGCTGCGCAGTTAGAATGCTGTTTTTGGAAATAAAAATAAATAAAATACAAGTTTGCATTCATAAAACACCTTAGAAAGTTTGTACAATTTAGAAATTTACATACAAATTAAGTTTTGTTACTCGGAGGCTGTCTTAGTGCAGTTTATTTGAAACAGCCCCTGAAATACAGTTATATAAACGGTTGTTGTTGCAGAGTCGTTGTAGTAAATATTGGGTAGTGTGTGCATTTTGGGTCAGATGTTTGTCTCTATAAACATAAATAGTGGGTCAATAATATTTGGCTTTAGTTTGGTACAGTTTTAGTATACAAACACGAATCGGAAGACTGTTGTATTGTATTAGCAAGGAAAACACATTACTACTCGTATGGGTTGGAAAAGGGAGTATCCGTAGACCCGTCGCCCGACCAGTAACTGGCCCGAAAAGGTGGCGCGACTCTCAGGAGGACTTCGGGCAAGACCCCACAGAAGGAGAGGTCCGCCAGCCCCTGGTGAGGCCTGCCGGGGTTGCGCTGCGTGCAGCTGCGAATCCTGCAACCTCGGCCACAGGTCAGGAGAAGAAATACCGTGGGTTTTTAGCCAGTAAGAATCCGACATACCCGTCTTTCACGGGCGGAGGAGAATTTTCCCAAGAGTAAGAGGTATAGAGAGATTCCTCTATATCTCTGTTACTTGGATTCGTGTGCTATATCAGGCGACTAGTGTCAAACGCGACGTCGTCTAACAATAAAAAAAACTTAGAAGAATAAGTAACAATACTCATTTCGCTTGAACGACGAGCTTGTGTATTACATTGTGACAATACTCCTTTAGCAACTCTTTAGGGTCCCCCTATCCATCGACAGGTATCAAAACAAGAGTCAGGGTTCGTTTTGCTATATGTAAATCAGGGTTTTATGGGAACTCCTGACTTAGATCTAATGTACTTTTGAGAACTGCATATTTCGAAGAGGAAATGAATGGAATGTCGAAAGAAATACTTACGCATGTATAAGTAGTTGGTCCATAATTTGTTGTTGCCTCTCATTGAGCACACTGGCGAGGTGCCCCCCCAGCCTCACGCACTCCGCCTCAGCCTGCCTCCACGCTTTCTTGGCCTCTCTCACGGCTGATATGCAAAAATCTCCCGAAAGCACCCACCCGTAATCACAGTGCCCCACCACCTCCTCCACAGCCTTATCCATCCACCACACCTTCAACCACATTGCTGATGTATTCTTCTTTGCTGTTATACTAATATTCAAACGAACTGAATTCATTTCTGATACAATCTGGACGCTTCGCAAAGGATCACCAGGCTGGGAACAATGTCTCCACTTCGATTCTCCATCTTGTAAACTTAACTCCATCCCCCTACACAAAGCTTGAACATCTTCATGTATAATGTTGGACACATCATTTTCTTTCGCGTGCATTGGTCCTGTGCCCATTTGGAGCCGCAGAGCGACACGGTTGCCGTAAGGCAGGTGGATCTCATAGGAGCATGAGAGTTTGACGGTTGGGCCGACTTCGAACGAGCCGTTCCTTGCCGTAAGTAGAACATCGTGGCAATGGTCCACTAGACGGTATATCGCGGCGAACGTGGGTCGGCCGTGGAGCTCTATAGCTGGGTTTTTTGAGGATGAAGTGTAGAGGAACTTTCTGTTTGGTAACGGTATTTGGTCCAGTTTACCGCACAGCGTGGGGGTGTTGGGGGCGAAACGGATGAAGCCCGCGGAGCAGGGCACGTTGAGCTTGTGGAGTTCGATGAGGACGGCGCTGCGGGGGCCTGGAGATGGCACGAGCACGCGGCACCCGTGCGTGCGCGGCAGGTGCCCTGAGTGAACGCGTCCAACGCGCACATTTCTTAGGCGTATTGCACATTCTGGAACAAAAATACTTTTGTTACTTTGATTGATATTAACCTTTCATTTGGAGTGGAATCCTTTCTTCAGCAAAGAAGTAAGAAAGGGCAAGTTCTGTAATTGATGCTAATAGCATTCAGGGAAGCAACTGTGTCGTTCTCAAAAACTTATTAAAATACGACAATAGACTTTGAACTTCTATAGTACTCAGCTTAATTATAACGTTCAAGTTGAGTACCTATATAACTTTCACTCGGGTGAAGTCACAAGAAGTAGCAAAGGTAAGTTATAAACGAAATGGAAATAATGGACAGGCGACTTCTATTAAGACGACGATCGATACGGTAGCTATTTCAGCTGCAAATAGAGTAGTCTGAGTCAAAAATTATTCAGGGCTTCGTTTTGCATTCGATTTCGTGTTGATCGAATATTAAATTGTAAACACAAGCATCTTGACAAAAGGGCTACGCGAAGATTGTTTTATACAATATATTGGTGTTAACGAATTCGTGTAATTCCTTAAAACCACATGATTTACTACTGGTGTAGATTGGGGATTTAGATTGATTAAAAATAAAATATTTTTTTTTCATGCGATAGGGGTAAGTAATCGTATCTAAACCACCTTATAAGGATTCAGTAAAAAAAACCAAAAAAAAATATGCAAAAAAAAAAAAATTATGTGCGTGCTCGGCATAAATGAATGAAAGCACGGCGACGCGGCTGGCGGGCACGACTAACGCGATATCGCTCTTTACAGTTAGCTAACTCGGGGCTCTAAAATGACTCAGGAATAGAAATCCATTATTATATTTTGATATTTTTTTCTTGATTTTCCGAAATACCCATTTAGGGTTAAGGCTCATTTATTCGGAGATACATAGTTTCTCGAAGCGAGTCTCATGCTATCTCTGTTTTCATCGTAGGGAAAGACGGAGACAGAATGAGTCTCGCTTCGAGAAACTATCTCCGTGTAAATGAGCCTTTAATCTGTGTCACCAGTAGATCACGCAGTTTGAAGGAATTACACGAATTCGTTTACACTCCTTAGTTGGCTAGAGGTCGCTCGCGGCTTCGCTCCTTTGGATGTCGTTTATCGCGTATTCTGTATTTTTAATCCAGGATAAAAGTAGCCTACGCGCTTCTCCAAGTTCCAGACTATCTCTGTACCAAGTTTCATCAAAATCGGTTCAACGGTTTAGGTGTAAAAGCGTAACAGACAGACAGAGCTACTTTCGCATTATTGGTAGGGAAATAGAGATTACTTGGTCGTGTTTAAAAGTAAGCGCATATGGGGTTTATACAACGTTATTTTTAGTATATACTAAAACCGAGACACCCTAACAAGATTTTCATCAGAACTGCCTGAATATGTTTTTTTTAATAAATCTCCAAGTTACACCGTAGTTTATGTCGCGTTAAGTTCCCTAAAAAAGTGTGAAATGCCTGAGATGTGCTATGCAGGGGTTGTCTAATACAACGAAACTGACCGAGCGGACCATCTCAAGCCTCAAGGTGTCTATTCCCGTCAACTTTTATGGGTAGAAATTTACTGAAACAAAATACAACATAAGAAAAAAAAAATGTGGTGTAGAAAATATGTCAATCGATTCTCCTAGTGATTCTGAACAAACTAGTTTCAGGTTTAGTATATACTAAAACTATGCTTGTATAGGAACACTGCTGGAACACTCGAATTCAAGTAATAGGGATATAGAGGGGTTTCCCTACACCCCTCTGGCTTTTATATAGATACGACGGAACACAGTAAATTGCTTGGCACCGGACTTTAGATGATTTATGAATTTAATTTAATGTGAAATGGCCATAAATGTTCATGATCATGTCCATTTATTCTGTAAATGGGTTGCTTGCAATTTTTATACAAGTTACTACGCCTGTTGGCTCAGGCGTTTCCTATCTAACTGGCCGCTTGAGAAGGAACGTCATTCATTTATCATTGAGTTATTGATTTTTTTTGAAGACTTGACAAATATTTCATTCTTTGTCACATGAATACAAACGACACATTCTGCGGCAAATTCATTTGAACGAATTCACCCCATATCCGATATTGCTCCAACAAATCTTACGTACAGATTATCATGTATATATATTACATGTTAGATGCCACCGTGTGTCCTGTTACAAGCTAAAGGCTACCTTTGACAAAGTTTCACAGAACAATGTTTGTAACATCTTCTCACATAACTGGGCATCATTCAGAGGTGACTCTGTGGCTTGTATGTTGCTGTAAAATGTTCCACACAGTACATTGTGGCATTTACCGGTAAATCTAAAATGTTCGGATGGCTCAGTCAAAATTTTTGTTACGGATAAATATTTTTAAATACATGCGCGCAATGTTTGTTTATTTCTTTCTTTAATTACTCGAGTACTGTAATAATAGACACAATAGATAAACGATGGCACTGACGACCCGGGTTGTCGGTTGGGACGTTAACGGTTAAACATAAGTTTACAGTACCTTTGCAAGACCAAAGTACTTACATTCTAGGTCCGTAATAAAAACGGAAAACAGAAAAAAAACTTCAACAACTTTGAGATTGCCAGGAAGAAGAAGTGAGTGCTACTGGGTGCTGAAATCTTCTTCTCTTCTCTACTAACAACTTGATCAATGCCAATTTGAAATTTTGTGTAGTAATCTCGACTTCTATTTGTATTTTGCTTTGGATAATTAACTTGGGAAAAAGGGTAAACATAGAATAAATCAACTGTATATCTTTTTGCATATTACAATAGATTAGGGACACTGGCTGATATATAAGTGGATAGTTAACATAAGCATAATCAGCTCATTTACTATTACACTGCTGCGCACGAGCCTTTAGGCTCTGATCCACTACGCTGGCCTGGGGGTCAACTTCCTAAGCACGAAGTCCGTGGTTTCGGCCTTAGTTACGACCGTTTCCTACTCCATATCACCCACGGACATACGATTATTTCGGGGCCCCAACTAAGAATTAATGACAACACGATTTGACAGTAATTGTCTACTACCGACGTGTTTTTGCCCGTTCGAAAAGTTGAACTTGACACTTGTTTTGTTCACTCCTACGTTTCGGGCTACTTTCGGACGGGCGAATAACTTTGTTGACGGACTTATGGAGTAGGCCCCCTGGTGCGGGTTGGCAGACTACACACGCAATTCACCATTGAGAACTTTACTCTCGATATTTTCCTTCACCGTTAAAGCAAGTGATAATCAAACTATGATAAACACATGAATCCGAAAAGTCAGAGGTGCGGGTTGGGATCGAACTCGGACCTTCCTGCAGGTAAGGCAATCGTGCAACTGCTAGGCTATCACTGCTTATAGGCAGGTAGCTTGTTTTTTTTATACATTAAATACGCTACAACTCTGAATACCATTCTTACTAGAAGGTAGCAAAACCTAATTACAAGCACATCAGAACCTACCATTGATAATGGAATAATAAGGAACCTACTGATAATCGATTATTCACGGCAGCACACCTTAAGTAGGTGTATTACGACCAAATTATTGGCACATGATGTCTTGCGTCAGTGAAGTGTAAATTAATATCCCTGTAACTGAGATCTGTAGTATATGTAACATATACAGGGTG
Source organism: Amphipyra tragopoginis (assembly GCA_905220435.1). Classification (NCBI taxonomy): domain Eukaryota; kingdom Metazoa; phylum Arthropoda; class Insecta; order Lepidoptera; family Noctuidae; genus Amphipyra; species Amphipyra tragopoginis. Next base: position 24,248,090 of record HG992008.1, on the reverse strand, counting down.
TAAATGACTGGTGTAGATTGGCCCCGCCCGGGCTTTAGCACGATTAACAATAAAAAAACTTTTTTTTCATGCGGTAGCAGTAAGTGATCGTATCTAAACCTAATAAGGAATCAGTGAAAAAAAAAGAATACTTTTTTTTGAAAAAAAAATATCATCTGTCATTGAACATTTCGATGCCACGCATAAATGAATGAAAGCACGGTGACACAGCTGGCTGGCATGACTAACGCGATAGCGCTCTTTGCAGTCAGGTAACTCGGGGCTCTAAAATGATTCAGAAATAGAAAACCAAGATTTTTTAAAGTTTATTTTAAAAAATACCCATTTATGGTTTATCTGGGTCACCAGTAGATCACGCCTTTTGAAGGAATTACACGAATTCGTTTACCTCTGTATACAGGATACTCCAAAAGTAGTGTCAAGCGGAAGTCCATTGGCACAGAACCCTAAGAGGTACCTGAATCACCCCGATGTATGTTCCGCGATTTTTTGTAATTTTCGTATTTTGATTTCTTTTATTTTAAGCAAACTCTGAATTTAATGTCATTTTTGATCATAGTGACGTGAATAGTTGAGACAAATCAAGGGCCAAATCTTTGATTATTCACATAAAATCCCTTTCCAGGATTTAATCCTTATCAGTAACATCACCGATCGGTGCAACTTGGTATTGTTTTGCATAAAACATTCGGGTTCGATTTCCGGCTAAACGGACTTTTTTACAGTGACACTAAAATATGGTTTTTGTTTTCTCTAAAATCGAGCTCACGAGCCCATTGACGACATACGAACATAGCCCTCCAGTTCCAAAACAAAAATTGATCCTGTATTGTTAAAAAATTACTCTAATGATTAAACACATTCGTGAATTGTTTTTACTACTCTCCGAGTTTGAGAATTGTTAAATTTTCGAGTAACACCACATAATTCTTAGAGATATTTGTTAACACCCTGTATAATTATGTTGTGTGTATTCATGTGTACTGTTCTGATAGAATTGAGAGATAGTGACGCGTGTAATAGTATTAAGATGGACAGGCAGACAAAGGTTATAGGATTAAGATATCGATTAGCTGATTTACTTGTTTTCTTGTACGTTTATTATTAATAAAACCAGCTGTGCCCCGTGGTGTTATCCGCTTTCTTTGGGATAAAAAGTAGCCTGTGTGATGGTTGATTTCTGACTAACGTGTCATCCTACGTGAGCGATTTAGAAGCGACGCGAAGGGGCGCGGCGCGACGCGAAAACAACAAACAGTCGATACCTATTGAAGTGGCCTACGTGACCAAACGCACGTGGAGTGCGGTGCGGCGCGGCGCGAAGCGAAGCGAACGCTGTCAGTTGGCTTGATATTTTCACGCGAACTGGATGCGGTGCCGTACAGTGCTACTGAATGACGGCGGCGCGCGGCGAGCGGTCCGCGAGCTCGTAGGACAAAGCCGCCGCTTCGCACCGCCTCGCAATTCGCGTCGCTATAAACCGCCTACGTAAGACGTCGCGTTATAGACGATACACATAAAGCTGGGAATACACGTGCCTGTAACTTGCACAATGGATTGCAAATAGCTTGCAGAAACCACCTTACACGTGTAGATGTCGCGGTTAATGCTATGTGGTTGGATAAAACCAACTTTATCATGATGAATCTTGTTGTATGCACGGCCTTTGGATAAAGTTCGAAATTATAACATACTTCGGACATTATACAACTATTATTATAAAACTGCCTCGTTGGCCTAGCGGTTACAAGCGCGACTGTTGAGCGTGAGGTCCCGGGTTCGGTCCCCAGGTCGGGCAAAGTGTTATTGGGTTTTTCCATGTGGAATTTCTCAGTAGCAGCCCGGAGTCTGAATTTGTGCCCGGTCGTTGGCAATAGGCTCGCCCACTATTACATGGGACGTAAACATAACTGCGAAATGTGGGTGTATTATACACCTCTGCCAACCCTTTGGGGAATATAGGCGTGGGTTATGTTTATTATTATAAAACTGTTTTACTGTCATCTTTGTTTTTTTTTTTAAATATTGTATCGCATTACATACATAACACGATTTAGGGGGTGCTTCACCAACCTTTCGTTAACTGTTTATTAATCTAAACGGTCTCTAAACTGTTCAATAGCTATCATTTGCTTTTTACCACCATATCATTTAAACCATGTATTTTTTTATTTATTTTTTAAAAACGTTGCCCCACTTTAAGATTTCTCTTGTATCGTGGGTGCGTTTACAGACACAAATCTCACAAACAAACGCCCAGACCCGAAACAACCATCTGTAGGCCATACACATTTTTGTTCCGTGTGGGAATCGAACCCACGACCCGTAGCGCAGAAGCCAATCGCTTAGCCACTGCATCAAACGTGTCGTCACACACACAAGATATTATACAGGGTGTAAACAAATTCGCGAAATTCCTTCAAACCACATGATCTATTAATGGTATACCCTGCACGGGATTTAGACTGATTAAAAATTAAAAAAAAACATTTTTCGTCCCCAAATGTTTTTTTTACGTCATAGACAATTTCGATGCCATGCATAAATGAATGAAGGCACGGCAACACAGCTGACGGGCACGACTAGCGTGATATCGCTCTACGCAGTCAGTTAACTTGGGACGCTAAAATTACTCAGATACAGAATACCATGATTCATTTTTTTTAAACTTTTTTTTTGATTCTGAAAAAAACCTATGCAGGGTCAATCTGTGTCACCAGTAGATCACGCGGTTTGAAGGAATTACATGAATTCGTTTACACCCTGTATAAAACAATAATGAAACACATTATCAATAGGATTATGAGGGTTCGGCAACCATTGTGCCGATAGTCGTAACGGCCAATTGCCTAATGGCCAAGAGCCTCGATTAGGTGGCTGGATCAAGGGCCTGATACAGAAAGCCGTCCTCCTCGACATGGCGCAAATTATGAGGAGGTTCCTGTCTCTGGAGCCCTAATCAACGATAGCTTGGACCCTGCTCCCGATGCCAGTGGACCTCTATTTCATATTTTTAAATGTATTTTTTTTAGATGTATATTTAAAATGTAAAAACAAGAATGAAAATGAATAAAGGTGACAATGACAAGATTATTGAACACAGAAACGTCATATTTGTAGGTCACATTTAGCATATCTAGTCAATATGGAATACTTATTAATAAGGTTGGTGAAATCGCCCCTTAGTGCACCTACCATGTTGTGTCTGCATCACCCTAAAGTCTACTGTTAGAAAATGCCTAAATGGTTACGCACTGTATCCGATCCGAATCCGAGAAAATACGTTCCGAAGTAGTCATAGAACTACATATTTGTAGGGTAGTTTACGCACTAGATCCGACTTCCGTCATCCGATTTCTCTCCGTCATCCGTGAGGTTCTAAATTCTGAAGAAAAATTGACGGACCGAAGTAGCCGTAGTACTGTTTGTATGAACGCTTTCGCATTACCTCGGACTCAAATCGGACGCCAAATGGATATGCCAAAGATGGCCCCTGAATTGTTTGAATTTGGATCAGAGATCGGATAAGTGCGTAAGCGATATCCGAATTCGGTCCAAGTTTTTTAGACTCTAGATTCGTATTTTCACGTATTCGGATCGGATGCAGTGCGCAAAGCAATATCCGAATTCGGTCCGAGTTTTTTACATTCTTATTTTCACCGATCCGGATCGGATGCAGTGCGTAACCGGTGTAAGGCATTAAAGTCCGCCCCTGTATTTTGAGCGAAAGTATAAATAAACAAATAACGAAATGTTGCCTTATATTATAATTGCTTCTGACTGCGCAAACTTATATTATAATTGCCTTGACTGAACAAGTAATAACCGTAACAAAAAAAATGCATAACATAATAGTTGTATACCTGTTGTTATCTTGGCGAGGCAATTTCATTGTATACTTGTAGTAAAGCCTACAGTGTTGCGAACACAGAGCGGCTGCAGCTTGCACGTGTATTGCCTCTAACAATGTTTGTTTATGTGCCATTACCCTTAGGTTGGGGACATTGTAACAGCGGGCGCGGGAGCGATTATATCTATTTTTTAATCTCTTACTGAAAAACACATGTCACATGTAACACGTCGTGTTGGCCCGGAGGTTACAGACCCGCTTGTTAAGAACCGGGTTGCGGGTTCAAACCCAGGCATGTACCAATGTGACTTTTTCAATTTCATACGTACTTTCTTAGTTAATCTAAGACGCCACTGGCATACGGTGAAGGAAAACATCGTGAGGAAACCTGGACTTTAATGGTCTGAAATCGCCAACCCGCAGTGAGCAAGCGTGGCGATCAATGCTCGTTCCTTCTCTGTACGAGAAGAGGCCTTTGCCCAGCAGTGGGACAGTTACAGGCGAAATTTTTTTTTTTTTTTTATTATTGAATAAGTGGGGTGTATTAGGTATGCGATATATTTAAAAGCACTTACAATTCATGAAAATAGCAACAGAAAGTGTTAAAGGAGCTTCAAAAGTAATGCTTCCACTACAAAATTAATGGTTTGCACTATAATCGATCAAAAAACACTTGGTTCTGAATGCACAGTGTTCAGCAAACCGAATCGTTTATGGCACTCGCCGGCCGCTGTCTTGGCACCGCTTGCTTCGCTCGCTCGGCTCGTGCGCTGAGTGGTCACAGTTCTAAAATAACCTATCATACCTTTCAGCTATCTGTTTGTCATTTTATTTCTTAGTGCGGGGGACTTTTCAAGTTAGAAGTAGGTATTAAAATTATAGTGCAACTATTATTTTAAAGAAGACTTTTAGAGTTAAAAGTATTAAAATTAAACTACACACTATTAATTTTAAAGCTTAGCCTTTTTAAACTGGGAACTATTATTTATAAAGTTCATTTATACGTACAGTATCATACAATATCTCTAAATGGTACCCATTTTCTTCTAAACTACCCATTTTCTCCATTAGAAGGAAATTGTTGGAAATATTAATTATCTTTCATTTCGAAATTGTCTTTCCTTTCCCGAAACTCATAAGGAAAAGAAAGCAGAGATAAGATAAAATACATATAAGGATCTCTAACTCGTAATAAATGCGAGCAAGATAAGATCGCTAGTATGTAACCGCCATACAATGAATGTGACCGCATTGTCGTTATAGCCGCGGGCAAAATTACTCTACAATGTTATGGGAAGCAAAGCCCATGTAGGAAGTGTAGCTTTCCCTTTCTTTATTAACCTAACATCACGCCTATATTCCCTGAAAGATTGAGCAGAGGTGTATAGAATAGAATATACTTTATTGTATACCAAAATTGTAAAACAGCTCTTATAAAATATCATATATTGAAGGGTACAATGACGGTCTTATCGCTGATAGCGATGTCTACCAGACAACCTTTGGATGAACAGGAAGACAATGAATAAGATAGGGGGGGTAGTCCGTGGTGTGCTGCTGCAAAAATGACGGCCTATCAGCGCTGATTGGAGCAAGTCGGAGCTTGTCGGCGAAGTTCGGAGCTTGTTGGTGCTGGTTCGCCACACAGTATAGAGACTACCTGCGCCGACTAACTGCACGGCCAGCACCGACAAGCGCTGGCAGATCGGCGCCGGCAACCTGTTTTCTACGTGTATATGCACTAATAGGGGGCGAGTCTATTCTGCCGTCCGATTTCTAATAGACTGCTAAGTGGGGCCTAATTTTGAGTTAGGAGCAAAAACGTGTAAAAACGATTAGTCTTACAACTCATTAGAAATTAAAAAATGAGAGCTTAAGCGTAGCCCAATAATTTGGTATAACAAAAACATCTGCATGTTTTCAAAATTTCTAGAGACAGCCATTTTACACGTTTTTGTTCATTACTCAAAATAAGGTTTACTCACTTAACGGTATTTTAGAAGCGGACGGCAGTATTGCCATCAACCGGGCACAAATTCGGACTCTAGCTGTTACTGAGATATTCCACACGGAAACACCTAATAACACTTTGCCCGACCTGGAGGAGACCTAGGACCTCATGCTTAGCAGTAGCGTTTGCGACTACTAGACCGTCGAGACAGTAGATTTTACCGTAGTGTTGCGATTTAAATTCGATCCTGTGATATCTATCACGCCACATGCGAACTATTCGATCCTGCATCGCGATATCAAGATTCGATACGCAGATAGTAGTATACATACAATCGCCCAACATTAAGCCCCCCCCTCCTTAAGGCCCCGCCAGCAACGCCCTAAGCCGAGGTTCGAGTCTCACTAGGGGTCGCCCTTAGTGCTGTTGTTGTAGGTAGGTAGTCATGATGTTAGCGTAGTACAAGTAGTTAGCTTAGGTTAAGTATTTTATTTCCCCTCCATTGGCTGGAGACCCTTCAGGTCTCGCCAATAACTGCCCGGTTACGTAGAAATGGTCCCCTAGGACCATACAAAGCAGAACAATAGAAAAAAAAATACCGATGGGCAGTAGCTTGCCAGGCATAAGACTCCGCCTGGTTGGAGGATCCTCACTTTGGTTGGAGGAAACACCACACATCGTTCCTCCACAGTCCGATACATAATTATGACATAACATTCCTAAAACAAAACGTCTTTTATAATCCGCCTTTACATGACTCCTTTGATCAGAAACAAAACACAACTCTTTCCTTTTGGCCCACTTCCTAATTAACGCTCAATAAAGTTATAACAAGCTTTTAAATCGAAAAATTTTGGATTTCACCGGCGTTATAATGACGAACTTTATCGGCGTTTATTAGAAAAATAAAATAAAATAACGTTATTAGCAACCAAAGAATGTCTCAATATAATGGAGCTCTGTCTCTAGGTCTAGGTAACAACTTGCATCTCAGGAAACAGTGCCTTCCCTAATACTTAGTTCTAATTTCTATATTCGAGGAGTACATGGCTTTTCATTAGGTATTTCTTTGTGATAATATCATTGGTAGGTATAAAGTAAGGGGGTGAATGATCGTAATTGTCACATGAATTCTAAAAACGCTAATCAATCAACAACATAGCCTCTACCTTACCTATTGCGTTGATAACCCTCCCCCTCCCAATGGGGGATGCAACGCTCCTGAGGCGAGGAAATCGTGTATATCGAACGGGATCCGCACACAATGTACCTGTTTCTACGTGAAATTGATTGTATTAGATTCTGTTCAGCCGATAGCCAGACAAGACTAATAATAGGTTGGGGAAAAAGTTTCTTCGCATTTTTTAAGAAAATTCAAAACATTTTTTAATATAGTTTATTTACATTTAACTAAAGTATGTAGGTACCATTTTGTTCGATAACTTTTTGCCATCTTGTATGTAGGGACATGATCCCATTGCTATAGAAATTTTGGGACTTCTGATCAAAATACCGCGACAAGTGGTTTTGGCATTCCTCTCGTGATGTTAACCTGACACTGCCTAAAGAATTCTGAAGAGACCGAAACAGGTGGAAATCTGAAGGTGCAAGGTCAGGACTATACGGCGGATGCATTAACACCTCCCAGCCAAACTCTCTTAATTTTTGCTGAGTGGCTAAAGATGTGTGAGGTCTAGCGTTATCATGATGAAAAACCACACCCCTTCTGTTGATTAATTCCGGCCGCTTTCTCTCAACTTCTTGCTTTAATCTCATCAGTTGTTCGCAGTAGAGTTCAGAATCGATGGTCCTGCCTGGTGGTAACAGCTCATAATGAATAATGCCATTCCAATCCCACCACACACACAGCATCACCTTGTTGCGAGTTAACTCGGGTTTCGCCACAGTCTGTGAAGCCTGACCTGCCTTTGACCACGACCTTTTTCGCACGTTCTTGTCGTACGTGATCCACTTTTCATCACCAGTTACCAGCTTCTTCAAAAAAAATAAACTTTAAAAAAAGTAAAAACCGACTTCAAAGAAATACTAAAAGGAGTAAAATAATTACCATAATATAAAATTAACAGTTTCAGAAGTCGGTGGCTTCTATTTGCTTCAGTGTAGAGTTGCACCGACTTCTGAAACTGTTAATTTTATATTATGGTAATTATTTTACTCCTTTTAGTATTTCTTTGAAGTCGGTTTTTACTTTTTTTAAAGTTTATTTTTTATTAAATACGTTTTAGTGTCTTAATTTTAACCCCCTCCTTCATAACCCTTCTTTTTGGCTTTGACGTAGTCGGGCATAAAAAGTCCTTTCAAATGATACCTTACACGATATAATGAAAACATTCCAAAGGGGGAAAGGGGGGGACACGCACCCCCTCCTCTTTTCCAGTAGTCAGTTCCCAACAACAAATATAAACGAAGCAATTTTAGTAATTTAAGAATTTTGCTTTGATCCGATGAGGAGTTCCGTTCCATACCTCTGAAGTTCATGGTCTAATCTTAACAAAATTTAAATGGGACCAATCGGGAAGTATACCCTTTCGAACAAAAAAAGAATTTTTCAAATCGGTTCATAAATGGCGGAGATATGAGGTAACAAACATAAAAAATAAAAATAAAAAAAAAAATAAAAAAAAAAATACAACCGAATTGAGAACCTCCTCCTTTTTGAAGTCGGTTAAAAATGGTTCGGTTTCATTACGTCGTAATAAAGAATCACAAATGAGTACACGGTTCATTAGGTTTCTTTCAGTGAGCTCGTGAGGTACCCAAATGTCGAGCTTTTTTAACCGACTTCAAAAAGGAGGAGGTTCTCAATTCGGTTGTATTTTTTTTTTTATTTTTTTTTTTATTTTTATTTTTTATGTTTGTTACCTCATATCTCCGTCATTTATGAACCGATTTGTAAAATTCTTTTTTTGTTCGAAAGGGTATACTTTCCGATTGGTCCCATTTAAATTTTGTTATGATCAGACCCTGAACTTCAGAGATATGGAACGGAACTCCTCATCGGATCAAGGCAAAATTCTCAAATTACTAATATTGCTTTGTTTATACTTGTTGTTGGGAACTGACTACTTGAAAAGAGGGGGTGCGTGTCCCCCCCTCCCCCACTTTGGAATGTTTTCATTATATCGTGTAAGGTATCATTTGAAAGGACTTTTTATGCCCGACTACGTCAAAGCCAAAAAGAAGGGTTATGAAGGAGGGGGTTAAAATTATGAAACTAAAACGTATTTAATAAAAAAATAAACTTTAAAAAAAGTAAAAACCGACTTCAAAGAAATACTAAAAGGAGTAAAATAATTATCATGATATAAAATTAACAGTTTCAGAAGTCGGTGCAACTCTACACTGAAGCAAATAGAAGCCACCGACTTCTGAAACTGTTAATTTTATATCATGATAATTATTTTACTCCTTTTAGTATTTCTTTGAAGTCGGTTTTTACTTTTTTTAAAGTTTATTTTTTTATTGTGTACCCAGTTTTTTTCAAATGCGTCAAAACTGTTTTGTGGTCAATTTCGAGTTCTTCAGCTACGTCGTAACTACTGATATGCCGATCTTGCTCCACTTTTTCAAAAATGGCATCCATATTATCTGTAATAGGGCGACCAGAGCGACGTGCATCTTTGACATCAAAATTTCCGGATTGAAAACGCTTAAACCAAATTTGTGCTACTCTCACAGACACTGCACTAGGTCCATAAACATCGCAAATTTTTTCGCGGCTTGCGTTGCATTTTTACCTTTTTTGTAGTAAAATTTTAAAATGTATCGAATTTCTTCATTAGTTTCACTCATCTTGACGGTACGAAAAACAAATGAAAATCACACATTTTCCTAATTTGAATTTGGAATTATGTTCTTTAAAATATAAACTTTCAATGATACCAAAACCAGCCAGATACAAAGAGATTTTATTACAAGTTCATACATACTATAATGCGAAAAGACTTTTTCCCCAACCTAATATTTTGAGATATTTTTATGTACCTACTAGCTTTTACCCGCGGCTTCGCTCGCGTTAATTTAGAATTTGCACTCTTAACACACTATTCAAGTTTCTATAATAATATAATTCAATCATGATTCGAAACAACGTTATTGTTGTTTTCCTCGGGAACAGTACTTTTTTTCGGGATGAAAGGTACCCAATGTCCGTTTCTGTACACCTGACAACGTGTATGCAAAATTTCAGGATGATCGGTTCAGAGGTTTAGGCGTGAAAAGGTAACAAACAAACTTACTTTCGCATTTATAATATTAGTTAGGATTATTGAAGTCTCGTGTAGTGCCAGACTCAAAGAATAGCTCTACCCCCATCTTTTGCTATGGGTGTCGTAAAAGGCGACTAAAGGATTCACTAGAGGATGGGCAGCAGCGTTCTCTGCGTACTTTAACAACCATACTGCGATCGCCAACCCGCCTGCCAAGCGTGGCGATTACGGCCCTTTTAAGGAGGCCTATGTCTAGCAGTAGACGTCTTTCGGCTGAATGATGATTGAAGTACTATTATAGAACGAGGTTTGGTGTAATGAATGGCAGACGCCTCAAAAATGCTGGGTCTAACACTCATTACAGATATGAAAGTAGTATGATCGCACATAAGATCACGCCTGAATTTCCCGAAGAGTTGAGCCGAGGTATAAAAGAGTAAGAGACTGGAATTTAGCAAAAAAAGGTTAAAAAAACTACAATTTCGAAATGGTTTTGGAAGCAGAATAGTACATGTGCATGTGCACGTACCCGGTGCAACAGGTGAGTGCAACAGATACATGAATTAAAAAATTGTTTTACCTACATTTGTACTTACTAACATACTGTATAAGTGTGTATTACTAAAATCATAATGGATCAAGGTCTGAAGTAAAGTATTTTTATTTTATTTTATTTTATTTATAGGTTTGCTTTTATTTTACATAGGTACCGAATTGGTAAATTCGGGAAAAACTGAAAGTTCTTTTTTCTATTGGATTTTTATATGAATTATGATAATGTCTGCCGGGTCAGCTAATCTAATAAACGCTAATTCATCGCTCGCTTAATTAATTCCCCCTCTCTAGGGATTAATATTAAGAGAGAGACAGTTGTTACACTGTCCTCAGAATATATAGCGTGTAACATATTATTACGGGTTCCCTGCAATGTTCCGCCTCTGCACGTACTTGTACGGATTCGCGCTTTGTTAAATAAAGTAGAGAGCTTTTATATTGTGCCGTAGTGCGCAACTTTACTTTTAATTTTGTTTTTACGGTTGTTCGTTGTGTGTGAGAGTATTTGAAAAATGAATGTGACCATTTTCTGTACAGAAATAGCCAAGCTAGAGCCTAGAATAAGATTTATGTAACACTACACCACGCCTGGTAGAGCGTGTTCACATCTCTACGTTACGACGTCGTCAACGTGGAACGGTGTGTTGACGTAACGTGCAAATTTACGTTACCGTATCGTAACACGTTCCGCCTCTAGCCGCAAGCGCACACGTATATGCGCTCCGCCCGCGCTCACCACACCCACGTGTTAGTCGCCGTCTTTGTGGTTCGATGCTTTATAACCATACCTTACTGTTTCTCTTATTAAAATTCAGGATCAATCAGGTAGGTCTTTAATTGTAACAGCGCTCAGGTTAAGATCTGGTCACGTTCCACTAAACAAGTTTGCACACATGATGAGAAAATCAGATTCTCCAAATTGTGATGTGTGCGGTGTTATTGAAGACGTGCATCACCTGTTGGTGGAATGTGTCCGTTACAATACCGATCGAGAGCTCTTAATAAGAACTTACAACTTAAGCAGAACTAATGTGGGTATGCTCCACGAGATGTTGTCCTCTCCATTGTCTGAAGCCGCTAAAGCGCTGTTTATATTATTTAGTCGTAGGTAAGCCATAACTAGTAAGTAGATGTAGTTTAGTTTAAGTTAGGTCACGATGGAATTGACATGTACTTTATGTATAAAAATTCCTTAAATAAATAGAAAAAAAAAAAAAAAAAAAAAGGATCAATCAGGTCAATGATAAATCTAACAATGATCCTGACGTGCATTTTTACGATACGGTAACGTAAATTTGCACGTTACGTCAACGCACAGTGCTACGTCACCGCAACCTTCCACGTTGACGACGTCATGACGTGGAGATGTGGACAGGCCGATATTCCTGAGGAGACCTGAAGGGTCTTCAGCCAATGGTGGGGAAGTAAAATACTTTACCTAACCTAACAACTTATACTACACTAACATCATGACTACTAGCATCAACAGCACTAAGGGCGACCCCTAGTGGAACTCGGACCAACAGCACTAAGGGCGACCTCTAGTGGAACTCGGACCTCAGCTTAGGGCGTGGCGGGGGTTGGGGGGGGACAGCTTGATGAGGGCTGAATTATCGGTGTGATGGGATTTCTCCTTTCACACACAAATGTATATACAACGTTATTTTTAGTATATACAAAAACCGAGACACCCCAACAAGATTTTCTTCAGAACTTTTTTTTTTCATGCAAATATGTGTTTTTAGGGTTCCGTACCCAAAGGGTAAAACGGGACCCTATTACCAAGGCTCCGCTGTCCGTCTGTCCTTCTGTCCGTCTGTCACCAGGCTGTATCTCAAGAACCGTGATAGTTAGACAGTTACAATTTTCACAGATGATGTATTTCTGTTGCCGCTATAATAACAAATACAAAAAAACAGAATAGAATAAATATTTAAGAGAGCTCCCATACAACAAACGAGATTTTTTTGCCGTTTTTATAGATAATGGTACGTAACCCTTCGTGCACGAGTCCGAATCGCACTTGGCCGGTTTTTTTAATAAATCTCCAAGTTACACCGTAGTTTATGACGCGTTAAGTTCCCTAGTAAAGTGTGAAATGCCTGAGATATGCTATGCAGGGGTTGTCTAATATAACGAAACTGACCGAGCGGACCATCTCAAGCCTCAAGGTGTCTATTCCCGTCAACTGTTATGGGTAGAAAATTTAAATTTATGAAAAAAAAATGTGAAAAAATATGTCAATCGATTCTCCTAGTGATTCTAAACAGGTTTAGTATATACTAAAACTAAGCTTGTGTATACACAAACACCCAGACCCGGAATAACTATCTGTAGACCATACAAATATTTGTAATATCACTCAGCCACTGCACCAAACATGTCGCCAAAACACAGATAATACAGTTTGCGTCGATCAAATCAGTGTAATATTCTCTCATTATGATTGTTTGATTTACACAGCTTGCCAACTTGCCAATCACGGGATTACATAACGAACGTTCCGGGAACCCGTACGATGTGGAACATCACTATTTAATGTTTGCTAACTCTGGTTTTTATTTAGATGTACTGCAGTGCGGATGTGTGCATTTTTGTGCATTGTTCTTATTATTATTATTTTATTATTGTGTGTTTGCTTTTATGTTATTGTGGGTAATATTTTTTAGCTAGCCCGAAGGGAAGCAAATAAAATAACAGAATTTACAAGTAGGATTAATAGGTTTTTAGTTTTCTGGGGCGTTATTTAATAAAAGCAGGTTGGTATATATGAACTGAATCCTTTATTGCAATCAGGGGCCTAATTCTCCTAAAATAAATTGTTGCCAAACGCAATCGAACCACAACCGTCAGTCAGTTTTTGTTTTCGAAAACTTTCAAAATGATTGATTTTGTTTCTTGTGTCAAACAATTCGACAGATTTTGAAATTGAGAACTGTCTGAATGAACGGTTCGGCCTTTGTTCGGTTGTGATTTATCAAGATTTATTTTGGGAGAATTAGGCCCCAGGTTGGTTCATATAAACTGAATCGTTTATTACGTTCAGTTATCATTACAATGAAGGAAAATCAAACATGGTCATAATTAAAATCTTTAAACAAAACAACAATTACAACAATTGTGAATGTCCGTAAGACCCAAAAGGTCGCAGCAAAAGTAAGGGGCCGAGTAGCGCACTGTATACTGTTTTATAGGGGATTTACACGGGTCGATTTTAGCCGCGCGGAAAGTCACCAGTCGCATCAAGCACATTAATATAAACCCAAGGAAAGTATTAAAAGTAAAATGTTACTATTATTTGTTGCTCAAAACAATTATTAAACTTCAACTTTCTTCTACAGTTCAAACATCCTATATTGTCGCGGCCATAATGTGACGTCATAATCCACGATACTGCTTTGTTTACATCTTTTAGCCACAAATCATATAAATTAAATTATTTCTTGTGCTTTATTCAAGCAGAAATCGCAATTACTAACCTACCTCAGTGCGAAATCAAACAGTTTGCTAAGAAAAGATTATTTTAAGATTTAGTCACATGGATTTTGATGTCACTTCCGGCATTTTCGAAGACGACGCGTTTCGAGATTGCGTTCCGTTCCACAAAAAAAACATAACATAAAATAATGAATTGTAAAATAAGAAATGCGGTAAAAAAATAAAAAAATGCAATTAATGTCTTCACTTCTGCTCCTGTACAATGTTTATTTAAATAATGAAAGAGTTTTGAATTACATGCATACCTATTCCCTATTGCTGAAAGGCATGTCGACTTTAATTTTATCTATTTATTTATTACTAGCTTTTGCCCGCAGCTTCGCTCGCGTTAATTTATAATTTTTTTGATCCTAAAATATAGCCTATAGCACTCAAGGATAACGTAGCTTCCTATTGGTGAAATAATTTTTGAAATCGGATGAGTAGTTTCGGAGGTTACCTCCTACATACAAACAAACAAACAAATTCTACTTCTTTATAATATTAGTATAGATATATTGACACGGTTAAAAGTATTTTTGTCGAACAAAACAAAAAAAAACTTTTCTTTTGGTCGAAAAATATACGTTAAAATGTGACTGTGTGAATGTGTTTGTTGAAGCGAGTCTCATGTGCGATCTCTGTTTGCCTCATCAAGAAAAACAAATTCAGAAACAGTCTCGTTTTGAAAATTTTCACAGTGCAAATCACCCTTAATGCATGTTAAATCAGTAATTAATTAAATTCACCAGCAATGTAGGTTTCACGGCTGAAATAATTTTCTGGGAACTCATTGTTACCCCTTTGTTGATGTGTCAGTTTACCGTTGAACCAATTTACGAATAACTGACGAATTATTCGATAATAGACCTCCGTGTTTTAATGATCATTTATTGAAGTATGTTGTAGGTATTCATTATTGGAATTCGTTTTCATGCTTTCAGAATTGTTAATAATTATGAATACCTAAAGCCTATATAAGGATGTAAACGAATTCGTGTAATTTCTTAAAACGACATGATCTATTACTGGTATACTTAGATTAATCCTGTAGGTGATTACATTCGGCTAAAAAAAAAACCTGTTTTTTTCTTGCGGTAGGGGTAAGTGATCGTATCTAAACCACGTCACAAAAGATTAAAAAAAAACTTTCCCACGCATATATTAATGAAAGCACGGCGACAAAACTGGCGGCTACGACTAGCGCGATATTGCTCTTTGCAATCAGTTAACTCGGTGCTTATTTTTTAATTTTGCCTATAATACCATTTAGGGTTAATAATAATTTGTGTCACTAGTAGATCACGCGATTTGAAATAATTACACAAATTCGTTAACACCCAGCATTCCTTTACAGTATGACTGCTTAGTCGCTTTAAATCCGAAAACCACGAATTCTGCTCATTATTCAGTACAACTTTTACTATGGGAGAAACACTAAATTGATAGAAAAAAATCTGCTGTTCTATACAAAATAATCAATGTTGCTTATCAAAATATAAGGAACAGCCGATTTTTTGTTCCGACTTAACAACTGTCATTTGGTATGTCTACACCAGTGCGCTTTCAAGTTCATCTTGCGCTTTCAACTTTCAATTCCTCTTGCGTCAAGCGCATGCAATATTGATTGCCATCTCGAGACTCGAATTAGTATTAAGGCATGCGCTATTGCATGCGCTATGACGCTTCAGGCATGCGTCAGACGAAAGCGCAAGGTGAACATGAAAGCGCACTGGTGTAGACATGCCACTAGGTATTCGTATGACACCCGGGACCGACGGTTTAACGTGCTCTCCAAGGCACGGAGGGGTTTAGATGTGTAATGAAGATTTTCACATCGATCATCCATCCACGGACAGACCGCGGCAAGCGCTGCTTAAACTCACAAATCGTATGATTCGTTGTTAATTAGCCACGAGCCTCTCATATCTATACTTCTATACTAATATTATAAAGAGGTAGAATTTGTTTGTTTGTTTGTTTGTTTGTTTGTATGTAGGAGGTAATCTCCGAAATTACTCATCCGATTTCAAAAATTCTTTCACCAATAGGAAGCTACGTTATTCCTGAGTGCTATAGGCTATATTTTGGGATCAAAAAATTAGGGATCCGTAAATTAACGGGAGCGAAGCCGCGAGCAAAAGCTAGTCTTAAATAAGTTGTCACACAAAAATTGTTTCTTACACCCTTTTGAAACTCAACGAAACAATCTATTATCATTAAATCAAATAAAACACACACATAATCTTAAACATAATTTCCGAGCATAATATGAAGCAATTTAGAAATATAAAGAAAACAGTCGTTGTACACAAACAATGAACGTTATGTATGAGCGTACGTTCCCGCGGTTTTCGCGACGCCATCTTTATTTCGTGACGTCATTTGCTATAATTCATGGGATAACGTTGTTTTTGGGTTTATAAGGTCTTTATGGCATGTGGTGAGTTACTTAATACATTTTCCTTTTTTGGGATTGTTATGTTCAAGATTTTTTAAATTATTTTTACAGTACGGATGCACTGGGAAACATCTCGTCATCAGAACGATCAGATATGGTGGCTAACCAAAATAATAGTCACAACAGTTAACACAGACGTCTATTAATACACTGAGGTTATACTAATTTAACAATATCACGTGATTAGGCAGATGGAACCGGATTACAATATGGAAACGTGGTGAATTCAATACAGGGTGTCAGGATCTCTAGCACCCGTGTCACAATCGAAAAGTCGAGTCATTTCCACATTCACGTTCATAAAATTCAAATACCAGCCAGTGTCTATTCCGTGTTGCCACTTCCTTTATCGACCTCACCCAAGTAGGTACACTGCTTGATGTTTCCGATTAGTAATAATCAAACGATGTTACTATTAATTGACATTATAGATGATGCATCCGTGTTGACGCGCATTCACGAAAAACAACACTTCGTTAAAAGTTAAGTACGTACAAGTTTTTTTTTTTCGAAATCTGTGAATGCATTTCGAAATATTTTCAAAAATTATGAAAAGTTTCTTGCGAACATTTTCCTGTAGCCACAACGATTAAGGTAGCTACCCTTGTTACTACCTCATCTCCATACTCCAACCTCAGTTGGTCCGGCAGACTCTTTTGATCCTTATGGGAAATGGGATCGATTGGCATCATAAAAAAGATTTGTGAAAATAGCCTTTTTTCTCGCTGACTGTACTTTTTTTTTGAAAATCTGTGAATGCCGATTGTAATTATCCCAAAAGTTAGGGGTAGTTTTCTAAGATCGTTTTCCTGTAGTTACAATGGTTAAGGTAGTTGCCCTGTTGCCCTTTATGCCCCATCTCAAATTACCACCCTGTATAATAATAAACTAATACATTTTAAAAATCGTTATTAACTAAACTCGTAACGTTGTCGGTTGCGTCGTGTTTCGCTGCGCGGTGTCGCGTAACCGACCTCGGAAACGGAATACGACACCCTTCGGTCAAAAGTCCTCTTTCAAGAAGGTCTGTAGCTGGTGGGTTAGAACCCGTACCACGAACGACTTAAAGTTGATGATGTGGCGCGATTTCAACCTTTCGACCCTGACATGACGAAATGTATTGCTTGTGCCCGGTTTTAACAAAGACGCTACGTCAGCGTAGTTCGTTACACGCTTCTATTACGCATTCAGAGTGTGTGTATCTGAATGCTGGGCCACTCTGAATTATTCATACGACTCGATATGAGGGCGCCAATCTGTGAATCAGTTGCAGCATACATCTGAATAGGATGCAGCCACTCGGCATATTTTATATGTCGAGCG
This sequence comes from Amphipyra tragopoginis, assembly GCA_905220435.1. Classification (NCBI taxonomy): domain Eukaryota; kingdom Metazoa; phylum Arthropoda; class Insecta; order Lepidoptera; family Noctuidae; genus Amphipyra; species Amphipyra tragopoginis. The sequence continues at coordinate 24,230,244 of HG992008.1, read as the reverse complement.
GTGTCACGCCCTTGAATATGTGTATTAGAGATGTACCGTGTACCGACTAATACTTTGGCCGACTAGCCGATTAGTCGGTTGTAAAGAGGCCGACTAGTCGGTTAAACCGATCACGGTTCCGGGGGCATTCGGAAATTTCCGTGACGCTTCTTATACAGCTTATTCGCGCGCAAGTCGTAACAGTGTTTTGATTACTTTGCATTTTTTCTTGATTTTTGCTTTTGCACGGATCAGAGCGGTGTTTTTGTGTAAAAAAAATAATGATAATTTTGTTATTGTTCATTAAAGTGAAAGAGCTCAATTACAATTTAATCGTATCAAAAAGAAAGTCTCTTAAAGGTATGATTTTTTTTACCAATTGGACAATGATTCCCGTAAAGTTAAGCCGGATAGTAGGCGTTTTTTGCCGAATAGTCGCCGACTACGAAAGTGGCTGGATAGTCGGCTTTGCTGACTAGTCGGAACATCACTAATGTGTAAGTTTTTGCAAAATTGAAAAGAGCCAGACTTTAAGTTTATTCAGGATTGTATGACATTTTGTTTATTCTTTTACCTACTTGGTCGCGTTTTACTCTAGTCGCATTGATGGTAAGCGCACACGGAGTCTAAATACACAGCACATGAATCCAACGAACAGAGATATAAAGGGATTCCCCTATCCTCTGGCTCTTACATACACACGACGGAATGCAGTAAACTGGTTGGCGCCGGACTTTAATGTGAGCGTGGTAGCTAGCCAGGTGGGCCGTATAGATTCTACCACCAAGCGTGCTGGGTTTGATTGCATCTTACAACACGCAGTCTATTACCAGCGTGCAATGAGGAAGTTTTATAGTCTAACCCGTCCCTACACGGGATACAAATACACACATCAAAAGTGTCTAGGGATCAAGCATTTTTATGCGGATTTCTTGAGATTGAGATGTGGCTTTGTAATAAATTTATGATTTTATAAATTTATATGGATCCTTTTTGGTGCATTTCATAATTTGAATCAGGAACTGTGAATCAAATTCGAGTAAAAGATGAAAATCAGCTGTCAATATTTTCCCTATAAAAACATACAACGCATTGAAGACATTATTAGTGCTACTGTTTCCCTACTACTGATTAAAACCAACGTTATTATGGAGCGGCGACGTCATTTAAGCAGGGAAGAAATGCTCAGAGCCGTGGGAATGATAGAAGCTGGTTCCCGGCAACGTACTGTGGCTTTAGCTCTGAATACAAGTCAGAGTGTTATCAGTCGACTTTGGACACGTTACCGAAGCACTGGTACCGTGGCTGAGCGCCATGGAGGACGGTATCGCTGCACCACACGGAGACAAGACCGATACATTCAAATCTTAACTCGAAGAGCTCCAACAATAACCGCCATGATGTTAGCCGTGAGGCTTCATCACTCTTCAGGGAACTTAATTAGCGACCAAACAGTCAGAAACCGCTTGCATGAAGTGAACCTTCATTCCCGAAGACCGCTACGGGTACCACCTATAGCAATGCACAATCGTAGGATTCGATATCAATGGGCTCTTGGACACAGAAATTGGGCAGAAGAACAATGGCGTTTCGTGTGCTTTTCTGATGAGTCTCGTTTTGGTATGAGACCGGATACAAGACGTATACGACACTGGAGAACCCCTGGACGCCAACAGCGATTAAAATCCTGCCAGGAAGTCCATCCTTATAGTGGTGGAACCATCATGGTATGGGCGGGTATTTGGATCGGCGGAAGAACTGAGTTGATTTGGATCAGAGGCAACCTCAACGCTCAAATTTATGCTGAGACGATTGTATCAGACGTCATCGTTCCTCTACAAGCGCAAATCGGTCCCTTATTTCAGTTAATGCATGATAATGCACGACCGCACACCGCAAGAGTTGTAAGACAGACTCTCGCCGCAGCTAACATCAATGTCCTGCCCTGGCCTGCTCAGTCGCCAGACTTGAACCCGATTGAGCATGCATGGGATATGCTACAGAGAAGAGCTCTGCCGAATATGGAGGGTATCCAGTCGCAAGAAGACCTTTTTTTGTTGTTGCAACGAACATGGGCGGCCATTCCACAGCGTGATTTGGATGAACTCATTTTGAGTATGCCAAACCGATGTTCTTGTGTTGTTAGTGTTCGCGGTAGAAACACGGATTATTAATTGTTTAAGTTACCCAATAAAATTTTAAAGAAAACTGTTATTTCAGTCTTTTTTTCGAACTTTTGTGTTAGTGGTTCAAATGTCAAAAATCCCTTTATTAGGAAAATGGCAAATTTCTTTATTAATGCAAAGGTGACTTGGTTTATCGTTACTGTGACAAACGAAAACACTTTATTTGATGAATCCTTAAAGAAAATTTTAATTAATATCAATCAGGAGAAAAGTTATTGCAAAAATATATGTTGATCCCTAGACACTTTTGATGTGTGTATAATGTTCTATATTTTACGTCTTTTACAGATCACATTAATGGCCATGCAAGTAAACATAAGTTCTCATTTATTCCCAAGTTACGTAAAGCAAATAATTGACATACAATACTAGATTAAATGTACACAAATGTGTCATGTCAGAAAAGGCTTCGCCACACCAAACGCGGGGCGCGAGCGGGGCGTGTCTTTGACGGCCCCGCGTCGGTCCGTACCCACGGGCGTCAGTTCTGCAGAACGGCTTTTTACTGGTTCCCACAAAACTGACTGGTGTTTCTCACACACACTCAGTAGTTCCTAGGTATCCTGTTTTTTACGTTTACAACAATTCAAAAGTGATGGACGTCAACGCGGTCTCCCCCCGCGCGCCCTAGACATCTTCGGACGCTCGTATGAATACTTTAATTGAAATATAATGTGTCACTACAACTGGATTCTGTATTATGTATGACAGCGGAATCCAGCGTCTGGTGACAAAACCGAATAGCAAAATTCGCCTGGACCGGCTTTTTGCAGGATCCTGCAAACTGTATGCTTGTATGAATGCTAGTATTTAAACACTTCCGCCACTAAACATGGTCCTGCAAAAAATAGTATGTTGCTTTGAGAACGAGCCGGTAGTATTCAAAGGATTACTGTCATAAGAAGCATATCACACAAACGCAAGAGTCGGGCGCGAGCGGGTCGGGAGTGGGTTGTGTCGCCGGTGGGCCTGCATTAGGTGTATACAAGGGATCTACGAACCATTTCCCACACTACACAACGTCCGCCGCCGTCCGGCATACTGTCCTCGCCGACGAGGCCCGTCGCGACGTCCCACCGCCGCCAGTCACGATCCACCGAGCTCTCCCGTCGTAGAGCCGGTCGTCTCTTCAGACTCCGCAGTCACACCGATAATTCAGCCCTCATCAAGCTGTCTCCCCACACCAGCAATGCCCTAAGCCGATGTCCGAGTTCCACTAGGGGTCGCCCTTAGTGCTGTTGTTGCAGGTAGCCATGATGTTAGTGTAGTACAAGTAGTTAGTTTCGGTTAAGTATTTTACTCCCCCCCCCCCCCCCCCATTGGCTGGAGACCCTTCAGGTCTCGCCAATAACTGCCGGGTTACGTAGAAATGGCTCCCTAGGACCATTTACAGCAGTCCAATAGAAAAAAAAAACATTTCCCACCAAATGCGACAGCGTGTCCGTCGTCGACACGACCAGCTCGTGCCCCGCGTTTAGTGTGGTGAAGCCTTTTTTCCACCAAGTAGATAATGCTACAGTAAATATTTATACAATTTACTAAATAAATAGTGGACAAGAATTACATATAGTAAACGGTTTTTTTTGTTGTAAAATGTACGATTTGTTTGAGTCGTTGTATGGTAGTTATTTGTGTGTATTAATTGTGTACGTATGTTACCGCTTTTATTTGTCTGTACTTTGTGTATTTAAACCATTTATGAAATAGTAATTCAAGTTTGCTTGTTAGTGATTATACGGTTACGTCTATCGGATCGTTAAGAATTCTTATTAATAATTAGAGGCTCGGCATTTGGAGAGGCTCTAGTTAGGCAGCTGGATCAAGAGATTGATTCAGAAGGCGGTATACCTGGACATAGCGCGTTCTTGGAATTTTTAGGAGGTTCCTCTGTCTGATGTTCTGACCACCAGTAGCTCGGATCCTGTTCCCGATGCCATGCCGATTGGCTACAATTTTTAACATTTTTATTTTACAGAAATATTTAAATGTGTATTTAAATGAGTATACTTTAGTTGAATTATAGGAAACAATATTAGTATTCAACATGCAACAGGAATAGCGCAAACACTCAAACACCCCAATTAGAATATTCGGTTATGATCATTATGATCACACACACTAAAATTTTACTTTTATTTGTTTAAATATTATTTATTTAAGGAAAAAGTATTAAGTTTTTCAATGTTTACTGCATTTAAAATTCAGTCTTATGACCTTGACATAGCGCTCAATTTTCTTTATCACAATAAAAGACAGAAACGTATGGTTAGTAAAAAAAACGCTACTTATAATGTATAAATGTCTTGCTGATTGGTGACGTGACCCGAAATGTCGGGTCGTTGAGCTCCCTAAAATAAGGTTGAGCTACACGATGGCTGATGCATGCGTACCGTCAGTTGGGACAGGTCGACTCAAAGCTGTTATGGCTCTTTCCTCAAAAGGCCATTCCTGACGTTACCCTACATTGTTACACTCGCATAGTTTTATACCACAATGTCTGGACTTTAAAAGAGACCTTGACCTCTGAGTTTGTTTCGGCTTTTCTTCTCAGAGCTTGTCAGATAAGAAATGCCGGGCGCCATCTAGTCTTAAAAAATATATAAAATTGACTTGTAAAAGTGTCTGTAACAGATTTATTTACAGAAATAAATAACATATATCAGCCGATTCTCAACAGACCACTTTCAGGATTTGCGTTTACAAGTTGTACCTATAAGATACCTTTTTGCTACTAGGTACTGTTATCAAAAACTATTCTGTTCTGTTAAATTAATGTATTCTAATTGGGTGCTAATTAAACAGACTTTTTTTTAATAGCATTATTCGCCTCTAAAAATCTACATTGGCTTCTAAATTACTAAGTCAGCCACAATTAACGAGCGTCTGAATGATACTATCTTAGCCACTAGTTATCTTCTATATAAGCCACTGTTCGTCACCCACTTTCATTTTCACAATAAAAACAAATGAAAAACAAAAAGAGTCGACGGAGCCCCGCTGCGCGCGGCTCCTATTTCTGTCTGCAGGGTTTAAAGTAACCTAACACGAAGGGGATGACGGGGGCTTCGTTCGCTCGCTTTGCTCGCTCACTCTACCCCCCGTCATCTCCTTCGAACCTAACCTATCCGTGTCGGGGTGCCCAAAAATTTAGTTGGCGTTGTAAAAAAGTCGAATTAGTTTATTAGAGGTTATCTCATTTTCCCGTTGCTTAGTTATAAAATGAGAAGTTTGGTCACGTGGCCAATAAATAAATTTGTGGCTTGATTTATTATTTCTCATTGTAATTTACTGTAATTTCTATAGAGAATATTTCATAGTAATGAAAAAGAAGAAAAAATATAATATAAAATAAATAATAATAAAATAAATATATAATAAAATATATAATATAAAAAATAATATAAAAAATAATTTTGGCGACACGTTTGGTGCAGTGGCTAAGCGATTGGCTTCTGCGCTACGGGTCGTGGGTTCGATTCCCACACGGAACAAAAATTTGTATGGCCTACAGATGGTTGTTTCGGGTCTGGGCGTTTGTTTGTGAGATTTGTGTTTGTAAACGCACCCACGATACAAGAGAAATCTTAGTGTGGGGCAACGTTTTATTTAAAAAAAAAAAAAAAAAAAAAAAAAAAAAAAATAATACCTTACAAACATTCATAATTTGCGTTTCATAACAATTAAATTGCAAAACTGATAAATAACATCGTAACTCATTTCAACAAAACCTTGAGCCTTCAACATTTATCAGCAACTTACAATGTTTTTTCAGCAAAAAGTTTTCAGCTTCAGTATTCCGACTTACATAACGTGTAGTTAATTATATTGAGACATGATAAATACTTGTATTTTGACATATAATGTAGAAATATTATCTACTGTACTGTTATTTATAAAACACTAGCGACCAGTGGCGAAGGGTGAATTTTCTTAAAAGGGAAGCCGGACCAATTATTTCTTTAAATAATAATTGAAAATAATAGATACTAGTATTTGCCATATTTCGAAAGGGAAGCCGATAGGAATCGAGTTGTATGGAGCCTTCGCCACTGCTAGCGACCCGTCCCGGCTTCGCACGGGTGCAATGTATTATACATATAAACCTTCCTCTTGAATTACTCTATCTATTAAAAAAAAACCGCTTCAAAATCCGTTGCGTAGTTTTAAAGATCTAAGCATACATAGGGACAGACAGACAGCGGGAAGCGACTTTGTTTTACACTATGTAGTGATAACATAACATTACGCTTTTATCGTCGAAAGGTTGGGCAAAGGTGTGTACACCCTCATTTCGCGGTTACGTTTAAGTCCCCAAGTTATAGGGGGCGAGCCTATTGCCAATAACTGGGCACAAATCTAGAATCCGGGCTGCTATTGAGAAATTCCACACGGAAAAACTCAATAACTCTTTTCCCGACCTGGGGATCGAACCCAGGACCTCACGCTCAGTAGTCGCGCTTGTCACCGCTAGATCAACGAGGCAGTTATGAGATAATTTAATAAAAACTAAATTTTTATTATCGCTAACATACTCGTAGTACAGTCAAAAGCAATAATTTCTGCCCACCGATGGTTTTTTAATCGCCAGAAATAGCTATCTGACTATGGATAGAACGGCTAAATATGTTTTTTATATTACAACTTTTGTGCGATACATTCATATTTATGAATAGCTGTACCCGACATGCGTTGCAATGCACTTTTTCCTACTTACTACCTACCTACTACTTACCTACTACCTACCTTCAGAAACAAAATCAAAATAGTAACAAGAAGTTAAAACCATTTTCAGGCATGCGGTAAACAAATGAAGAATATGGACATAGTGAGATAATTTCGTTTTTTTTAAATGTCATAATTTTCTTTCAGAAGAACCTTCTCCTGACAAATAGGAACACAACAAAAAAAAAATTGCAAAATCGGTCCAGCCGCTCACGCGTGATGCCGTGACCAAGGGAAATAGGGATTCATTTTTACATACCTACATAGATTAGTTACGGTTTACTCACGTGCATTTTTCAGGATTGCCCGACTAGTTTCGGACCCAAATAGAGCCCTTAATCATAAGCTGAACATGCGGCGAGATCGCGAGTCGAACTCAAATAAGTATATCAAATAGTCGGCTAAATATGTGCTTATGTATCGATGGACGTGGACGTACCACGCTGTAACTATCCATAGTACTTTTTTCTCGTGGGTTGGGTCAGATATCTTTTATTGGCGGTTTTAAATCTGTCGTTAGGTTGGTATTGTTGCTTCTGATTGTACCAATAGGTATCATTATAAAGTGAGTTCTATAAACAAAATTTAAATTCTAACGAACTGGAAGGCTTAAATATTGTGACGTAGAAGGCCGAATAAAAAAGTTGGATAAAAAAAAATCTATATTTTTTATCCACAAATTGGATATTTCTTTTATAACGTTAATGATCTGTGAAAAATTCTCAAAGGTCCGAAATGTAAAGACGGACTAGGTACTTACAAGGTACAAAGTACACGGTACAAGGTTGTTTACCAAATTAGGACTAAAGCTTTTTATTTGTATTTTTCTTGAAATTTTAATAAGGTGTTTTCTGATATTTTCTCTTTGTGAATATTAAAAAAAAAGTTATGTTAATAAATATCTTGTCGTTACATTAAAATGTCAAGTAATGCTTAAAGATTTTGAATAATACTTTGCTATTCATGATAGCGTCGAAGTTTGCTTGTTAATCAAATGTTTCGGTCTCAAACAATGATTTGTAAAGAAACATAGTCTACACGCTTCGCCATTTCTAAATATTTCTTGAATTAAAAAGGTCTAATTACACCTTTTAATCAAAACAAATATTAGCACTGGCCACACGAAAGCCAGTCATGCAACCATTAAGAAACAAAGCTGTTTGAAAAAAGAATATTCAGCCATATTTGAAAAAAGAATACTGCTCCATATTATTTCGTGTGCACGACTCGATTACTGCCTGTGTTAATATTTAAGGGCGGTTACGCTCTGGTTGTCAACGTCCCGTGAAAACCGGGACACAGAATGTCCCAATTTTTAGACCTCTGCTAATAATAATAATAATAACCCCCCGTCGTATCTCTACGTTGTCGTCGTGGTGGGGCTTGTGCGCCTTAATGAGCGCTAGGGCTATACCGGTAGAGGCACTCATGCCGGGCAGGTCTAGGGTGAGAGGTCAGACCAAGAGGGGTACAAATTTGCTTCTGGTCCACCCCCAGGCCAGGAGCATTTTCCTTCTCCAAATTCCCGTTTCCTTATTCCTATTCCCTAATTCCCTTCTTTGCCTAGCCTAATCCCAGATCCCGATCCTTCCCCACTAGGTTTCTAGTCCATTCCCCGGCTAGAAACTTCCTCGAGTCCCAATCTCGTTAAACTAATATGCGATGCGTCTACGAAATAGAATATTACCCCAGGCGGGTACCGGAGCCAACCGCGATGGAGAATCCCGCCCCGGGCCTTCCAGCCCGGGCTGCCCTTCGTATTCTGGGGAGGGCACCGTACCGCACCAATCTGCCCAGTCTCGAACTGTTGCAGTCCAACATGGCAAATCGTCATCATGTTCTTCACCAACATCATCATTATTTTCATCCATCCCTTCATCACCACCTTCTTATCTTGAAACTATTCAAGACTCAAATTCACCCATTTCATCACCCTCACCATCACTTCAATCCACCATGGATGTTGTGCAGGAGGCTACCTCGGCCGAAGTTACTGCACCCGTCCAAGGTGGAAGGCGCACACGTAAGACGTGGACAAAAGACATGAATATTTTCATTATGCGCCATTATTTCATCCTCAGTGAATTAGAATCAAACACAAAAATCTACCTTACACCTTTACATGCACGATTCATAGCAGAGTTCCCTGAAATGGATGTAAGAAAACAAAGAGTAGGAGACCAACGCCGCGCTATAATCCAGCGTGGCTTTCTAACAAAGCAAGAGATTGCGAATATTAAAGAAGAAGTAAGACTTCTACTCCAAAATCAACACCCATCAGACATAAATACACCCATACACCACACGCAATCTCAGAGAATCAGATGGTCAGACAACCTAAACGAAACCATAATGAGAAGTTATTATCGACTAACAAAGCTAGAGACTGACCTAACCACATATAGGCCCCTATTACACCAAGACATCACTGCTAAATGCCCTGAAATTGCCCACCTTTCTGCACAAAGAATAGCAGACCAACGTAGGTCTATTGTTAACAATCGGCTGCTATCTACTGATCAACTGAATAAAATTAGAGAAGAGGTTCGAAATGAGCTAGGTTCTATTATCACACACACTCCCGTAGACATAACACAACATACAGAAGAGAACCTAACACTTAGTAGTACAGATCAGATACAGACATCTACCAATGACCTTAACTCAGAGCCTGAACAGGCTACAAATGAATCTCCGAACTTTCCCACAGAATTACACCTACAATTAGAAGAAATGTTCATGGAAACTTTCAGCAAATTTAAAGATACACACCCGATAACAAGACCATACCTACCAAAACTGAAACCCTCCAAAAAACTAGCATCTATTATAAGCCACCTCAACTCTGATATACTTCCAAAAACACTAACTTCTGACACAGACTTTAACACATTACAAACAACTATCTACAGTGCGGCTTATACTTCTGCCAAATTTAATGGTGCTAGAATATCAGAAGGAAATAAAACCAATAACAAACCACAAAGTGTACCGTGGTGGCAAAGACGCCTGCAGGGAAGGATTGATGATCTCAGAGCAAACATTGGGAGACTGACTGAATATACAAGGGGCGTCCGATCACAAGCCTTACAAAAACACATAAATAAAATAAAACTACAATACAAAATCCATACTCAACACGAAACCCAAAACACTGACATAGCACACTTCCTAGACACCTTAAAACAAAAATTGAACACCTTGTCCAGTCGCTTAAGAAGATATAAAGAAACAACACTTAGGAAAACACAGAACAAACAATTTTGCAGTAACGAAAAACTATTTTACAGAAAACTTACCCAACAACATAATACCTCACCGGAAAACAGCAGCACTTTACCTACCCCTGAATCTTTACATGCATTTTGGTCAAATATCTGGTCTAACCCCATTGAACACGAGCAGAATCAATGGATCGACGAAGATAGAGAGAGATTGAAGGATATGCCGGAAATGGAATTTGAGCAAATCCATTTAGATCTTCTAAGAACCGTAATATTAAGAACACACAACTGGAAAGCTGCAGGGTCTGACAACATACACAATTTCTGGTATAAGAAATTCACATGCACTCACACACTATTACTCAAACATATCAACGCATTCATCCACTCACCTGATACAATGCCACCCTACATCACACAGGGCATAACATACATGCTACCGAAAGATTCATCAGACTTAGCGAACCCTGCTAAATATCGCCCAATTACTTGCCTGCAGAATATATATAAAATTATCACATCATGTTTAAGCGAATGCATATACAAACACACTCATGAACACCACGTCTTAGCAGAGGAACAGAAAGGCTGTCGGAAACATAGTCAGGGATGTAAAGAACAATTAACAATCGACGCCGTAGCTTCCAAACAAGCAATTAGTCAAAAACGTAATATCCATACTATGTACATAGACTATAAAAAAGCATTTGACTCTGTACCACACTCTTGGTTAATATATATTTTGAAACATTATAAAATTAATTCTGCTATCACCTGTTTTTTGGAAAAGACCATGTTAAACTGGAACACTAAACTTAAAATATGCAACTCTAACGAAAATGCCGAAACCGATTTCATTCCGATAAAAAGAGGTATATTCCAAGGTGATGCCCTGAGTCCCCTTTGGTTTTGTCTTGCACTTAATCCATTATCTAACATGCTCAACAAAAATAACATAGGATTCAAAATTAAACACGACACACAACAAACAAGTCTCACTCATCTCATGTATATGGATGACATCAAACTCTTTGGAAGCACACTTGACGAAATACACACACTTGCCGACGTCACTCAGATATTTTCAAACGATATTCGCATGGAATTTGGAATAGACAAATGTAAAATTCAATCTGTTAACAAAGGAATAGTAGAACCCGCTTCATATGAATTAGCAAATCATGATGTTATAGACGCCGTAGACCCAGTGGAAGGTTATAAATACCTAGGATATCACCAGACACAAGAAATTCACCACAAAGATACAAAAAACATTTTACAACAAAAGTTTAAAAACAGACTACACAAAATACTACACACTCATCTGAACGCACGAAACACTATCAAAGCCATCAACACCTATGCTATCCCCATACTTACTTACTCATTTGGAATCATCCGCTGGACACAAACAGATCTAAAGAACCTACAAAGAATAATTAATACCACAATGACTAAGCTCAGGAAACATCACCCAAGAGCTTGCATTCAGAGATTAACCTTACCAAAAAAAGAGGGCGGCAGAGGACTCATTGACATAACAAACCTACACAACAAACAAATCATATTACTCAGAACGTTCTTCCACGGTCACTCACAACAATCAACACTACACAAAGCCATATCTCAAGCAGACAAATTCACACCACTCTCTCTTGCGAATCACACCAAGCAGATGAAGATAAACACCAAACAACAAAAAATTGACACATGGACACAAAAATCACTTCATGGTCGTCATCGCCTCAACTTAACCGACCCAAATGTTGACAAGATAGCGTCAAACGCATGGCTAAAGCGAGGCGAGCTGTTTCCCGAAACAGAAGGATTCATGCTGGCGATTCAAGACCAGGTTATAGACACCAAAAACTACAGGAAGTACATTATCCGTGACAGCAGTTTAAGTAGCGACCACTGCCGTCACTGTCATAAACAACCTGAAACAATCCAACACATCACAGGCGCATGCTCATCCATCACACAAACAGACTACAAACACAGGCACGACCAGGTAGCAGCAATCATACACCAGACTCTCGCATACAAACACAAACTCATTACAGAAAAAATACCATACTATAAATACACACCCCAAATCATACTAGACTCACCTGACTACAAAATGTACTGGGACAGAACTATACTGACTGACAAAACTATACACCACAACCGACCTGACATCACCCTACATGACAAGCAAAATAAAATCGTATACCTGATAGATATAGCAATTCCCAACACACACAATCTAACATCCACACACACAAACAAGCTCTCAAAGTACACAGACTTGACAATTGAATTAAAAACCCAATGGAGAGTACACACGGTCAAGACCATCCCCATCATAATATCCAGCACCGGCGTTATACCTAAAACACTACACACAAGCCTTAAAACATTAAATCTCCATCCACTCACATTCATACTCTTACAGAAAGCAGTCATACTGAACACATGCAGAATAGTCAGAAAGTTTCTGTCAATAGATTAACCACCCATCACCGTCATAGTTGTTTGGCCAAAAGCCCGCAATTTTGACGTAGTTCCCCAGAAATGGGAGAGATTAAAATCTAAACACTATATAATAATAATAATAATATTTTTGGGACATTTTCTACACAGCACCATCTAGTCCCAAACTAAGCAGAGCTTGTACTATGGGTACTAGACAATGGATATAATACTTATATACTTTTTTTTTTTTGTAAATACATACTTATAATACATAAGAAACACCCAGACCAACACAAACACTTGTGTTCATCACATAAATATTTGTGTCCTGTGGGAATCGAACCCACGACCTCGTGATCAGCAGTCCGATACTCGAACCACTAGACCACAGACGTCGTCATAATAGTCCCGCCATTTTAATATTTTGGAAGTTTTGACTTGTCAGTCGGTGTTGCATGGTTTTGTTGTGTAGTGTTTGTGTACCTACGTTGATCTGGGTATGTTTTGTATTTAGCCTCGATCCAACAATTTTTATGTGTATTATTATGTCCATCGACGCATTAACAAATAAAACAAATGTTTTTTTTATTATACAAGGTTAGTCGGAAAGGGGGTACTAATTCGCAGGCCACTTAAAGTATCACTGATGACGGTTTTAAAGCAAGTGTTAAAATTTCAAAATACGATAATATTTATTTCCATGTAAAATAATATGTATTTTCCTTTTTTTTAATTCTTTGTTTCGGGAGAAGTTCTATTTTAGTTTCGAATTCAGAGAATGAAGCTTCTAATTCGTGACTCCGAATATGAACTAAAATTTAAACAAAGCTGATCATAGCTGAGGATGGATAGATTTTAGCGTATTTTTTATGTAATTTTTGATCAGCTATTTCTCTTAAAATATTGACTTTTGGGAAAAGTTGTAGAACAAAAGCTACTCATTATTATGGGTACTTTAACACCCTTTTGGATTAGTACCCCCTTTCTGACTAACCTTGTATAGATATAAAGTTTGTATTTGTAAGTTTGGTTGTAGGAGGTAATCTTCGAAACTACTTATCCAATTTCACAAATTCTTTCACCAATATTTAGAATGATCCTTTAGAATGGTCATAGGCTATACAAAATTAGTAGAAAAGTAAGTACTAGTATCACTGATGACTGTTTTAAAGCAAGTGTTAAAATTTCAAAGTTCGATAATTATAATTTAAATCATCATCTCATCATCTGCCTAGCCTTTTCCCAACTATGTTGGGATCGGTTTCCAGTCGAACCGGATGCAGCTGAATATCAGTATTTTACATGGAGCGACTGCCTATCAGACCTCCACAACCCAGTAACTGGGTAATACGATACTCTTGGTAAGACTGGTTGTCAGACTTTCTGGCTTCTGACCAACAGTAACGACTGTCAAAGATCTACAAATGACAGCCGGGACCAACGGCTTTACATGCTTTCCGAGGCACGGAGGAAACTCGCTATGGTAAATGGTCACCCATCCACAGACCAACCTCGGCAAGCGTGGCTTAACCCGGAATATCGGTCTATGCGGCTGTAATTATTTAGCCACGAGCTCCTCACGAGATAATTATAATTTAAATGCAAAGGTTTTTTTTTTCTCATCGAAGTTCTTCTAAAACCGTTATCTTTAAACGTATTAAGATGAAGCAGTCATAAATTTAAAATGCCTTAAAGTACTGAACTTTAAAATAGTAAAACCTTCGTGCTTATCATAATAGATATGTCTGTCATGTTAACATGACACTTCATTTAACTGGCAGCCATTTTCTAAATCTCACAAGACCATAAAAACTGCATATAAATTTTAGCTTATCTTTTCACCAACTTATTATTAGAAAACGAGACACAAAATTAGCATGAAAGACAAATATCTTAAATTAAATGTTCAGAAAGAAAAATTCATGTCCCGCATTTTATAGGGACATATTGTATTGTCAATTTGACAACACTAGTATGCAAACTCCATTTGACAGTTTCGTTTTCTGCAACGACTTTTGTTTTCTTTTGTTAAGTATTTATGTTTTGTTTTCTCTTTGTAATAGCATCTGTTTTGTTTTTATGGGATTTCGAACTATAAACTTAGGTTATGGTTATAAATTACGAGTTTATTTTTGATTTGTGAATTGGATGGCTTACGGCCAATATTAATAATCCATCTCATTCCAAAATCTATGGATGGATGTGATGGATATGTTTTTGACAGAAATTCAATCATCAATAGAGGTATTTTTTTATTTTTTTTTATTTAGCGATAGTCTCGCGTTTTACCACTATCTCGCCTGATAGTAAGAGATGATGTGGTCGACGGTGAAGCACACTTGCCTAGAAGTAACCTATTCACTCTTGACTTAAGAGCGTTTACGCCGTTCGGTATTTCATACAAATTTTCAAGTCCTAATTTTTCGATATGACTGAACCGATTTTAATGAAACTTCATATCCATCAGCAGAATACATAGGACTAAAAAGTTAGCAGAAAACATTTTCGAAAATTAGTGTTACAGTTAAATGAGACCGATTTCAAATTTTCCATACAAACAGAAATTTTCAATTATCTTTTTTTATGTAAGACATTTCGGAAATGTTTTCTACTAACTTTTTAGACCTAAGTATCCTGCTTATGTGTGTGAAGTTTCATCAAAATCGGTTCAGTCATTACGAAAAACAAAGACTTGAAAATTTGTATGAAATGCCGTACGACGTACACGCTCTTAAGACCCCAAGGTTGTAGCTATCAGGAAACACAGACTCCGGTAGGGAATTCCACAGCTGTGCGAACAACGTGTACTGATCAGTTATAAACTGCTCTATTATTTGTTCCCAGGCTTGACGTTGAGTTTCAGGATACTCTATACAATGTGTATGTAAACGAATTTGTGTAATTACTTAAAACTACATGATCTATTACTACTTCCACGTGTCAGCAACAGCTATACGAAAATAGCTCATGCTGTGGTGAAAAGATTAGCCAGTCAGCAAGGTTGGTAGCGGGGCTGACTGCCCAGGGTGCGCCGGACGTACTTAAGTATCGTCACTCGTGGAGGGTCTAAACTATCGTAGCGCTAACGCTCGTCATCTATTTCTGATTTAGCTAGACTAAAAAAAGAAAAAAAAACTATTTGTTCTTGCCGAAGGGGTAAGTGGTCGTTTCTAAACCACTTAATAAGGATTCAAGAAAATAAATAAGCAAATTTCTATGCCTTGTGTAAATATATAAGAGCACGACGACACAGCTGTCGGGCACGACTAGCGCGATATCGCTCTTTGCAGTTAGTTAACTCGGGGCTCTAAAATTACTCAGAAATCGACTTTTTAAGTTGATTTAAAAAAAAAGTCTTTGTCACCAGTGGATCACGCGGTTTGAAGGAATTACACGTATTTGGTTACACCCTGTTTATGCTAAATTCTTACAAAAGTAGAAATTCTTTAAAAGGTAGATGGAAAAAGTAATATTTATAACGCATCACGTCATGAAACTTCCCTTCATCGATACATCTAACGTTCATGATACTTGGCGGTAACTTACGATACCATTTCTACAGAAGAACGATAATGAACCGGTAAAAGCTCCCCTAGGTATCTATTAAGCTATATCCGTACAAGTAAAGCGATAGGGGAGTAGCGATGGGCGATTATTACTAAAACCAATCGACTTAGTCGATTGTTCAGTCCAGTCCATAACAATTGATGTTAGTCGATTGTTATCGACTAACGGCGCGCAGCAGGCGACAGTCACTGATACGGTTACCGTACTCGTACTACTAAATAAGTAATTCCTAAAAGGTGGTGCGTGCGCTGCCGCTGCGCCACAATTCAATAGTAAGGCCACCTGCACACGGGCCACTCGCCATAGCCACAAGTGGCAGACCACAAGCTGTTTCCATATACAAGGTTAGTCAGAAAGGGGGTACTAATCCGAAAGGGTGTTAAGGTACACATAATAATGAATAACTTTTGTTCTACAACTTTTCCCAAAACTCAATAGTTTAAGAGAAACAGTTGTTCAAAAATCTCAAAAAAAAATCTCTAAAATATATCTATCCCCAGTTATGATCAGCTGTGTTTACATTTTAGGTCATATTTGGGGTCATGAATTAGAAGCACCATTTTCTGAATTTGTAACTAAAGCAGGGATGAAGAATTTTTGAAAAAACTAAAATAGAAATCATATTATTTGGAAAAAAAAATATCGAATTTTGAAATTTTAACACTTGCTTTCAAACAGTCATCAACGATACTATATGTGGGCTTCGGATTAGTACCCCCTTTCCGACTAACCTTGTATTTCGAGAGGCAGCCGCCGGACGCACATGTGTGGTGAGTCCCTGTGAAGTGTATAGAATGTTAGTTCGAAGCTTGTGGCGAGTGGCTCGTGTGCGGGCATTACTTACAAGTAAAACTGCAGTTATTATGCGATTTGGTGAGGTTGTTAACGAACACAAACTTTTGTAAACTGTTTTTTGTTCCAATAAATTATATTTGTATTTGTATAGGCATGTTGGCAGCATCAATAAATTGCAAATCTAATTAGTCCGCCAGTTAGAGTTTTGAAAAATAATGGACACGTATTTTTTCTTTTGTTATATCTATGAATATTTGGAAAGATAAAACACATCAAAACTCGAAAGTGGGGGCTTGTGACGTCAGAAGCAAGTAAAAATTGTACTTGCTTGTGACGTTTTGCCAATTTTAAAAGTGTCGTATCTTCGTCAATTTTGGTTTACGTAACAAAAGAAAAAATACAGGTCTAAAATTTTTTGATAATCTAACTGACGGACTAATTAGATTTTTTTAGTCAAATACCCTATTATGCGATTGGCGCTAATAGATTTTTAATTGTCCTCTACTGTTGTAACCTCCACCCGTTTTATCGTCTTTTAGGACGGTGTTTAAATAAATAAAAAAAAACGAGTGAGTCCAATAATAAAAAAACGTATAATAAAAATAAAATTGACTATGCGGAGGCACACAAATTTGTAAGGTCGTGGGTTTACGGCCGTCTGTTGTCACACCTGCAGTGAAAGGGACTTCCCTGCAGAAATTCGGCAGCAGTCCTCCCAGGCCGGAGATGGTGGGTGGCCGATGATGCACGACGGCGCGGCGAGTATGGCGGGAAGGTGCAGCTGGGCGACTTGCTCAGCGCGCCACGGATGATGTATCTTCGCCGTATGCCGTAATCTTGTACGTTGATGGTTAATTGGGCAGTATTAACCTGGCCGTAGTTCCTGGAAACCACCGTTCCAGTTCATTAATATTTTATAATGCTATTCCGTTCTGGGGTAGGTAGCACCGACGACAACAGGAAAGTACCCAGTTTAATGTAGTAGCTTTGTCGCGGTGGTACTTATCAGAACGGAGTTTACATGAATAAAGCGAAGCAAGCTTGAGAAAAAGCAAGCTTGAGAAAAAAAAGAAATGAAAGCCGCAAAACATTACCCTCCTTTGGGTTTGCCGCAGTCGGTTAAAAAAAACTAAATTTGAAATATACGTTAAACATAAGCAACGTTAAGAATTTAAAAATTACTACAATATTAATTATTTTTTTTATATGAAGGTAGAAGAAAACCGAATTGCATGATGAAGCATTATTAGCAACTTCGTAAATTATTGCATCTAAATAGCGGTTCCATATTGAACTGAATGATTTAAATGCTGTTAAAAAAACACAATGTGAACAAATAGAATTACACATAAAAAAACACAGAAAAGTAATTAGTAAACATGAGATGATATTATGTTAGTAATTATTTGTGTGCTATTCAAAACTTACCCAGAATCGGGAATTTAAAACTTTCACTTTTAATTAAGTACTACTTAATATGTACTAATTTAACTTATTACGTCCGTCTCGGCTAGGGCGCTTCAACGGGACGCGATTTAGTGATAATTGAGACGTGCACTCAGGTTCAGCTTAGTAGCGACTGCGCCGAGCTGCGCAACGTATGACCTTATAAGGCTATGAAAAAACTCCCCACACGACTAGATGCGCCGCGCGTTCGGAAATGCATAAACCCAAAGAACGAACATTAATTTATTGTAAATGTGTTCCTTTATTTTTAAATATTGGTTTAGTTAAAACATTTATTATTTAGATTTAGTTTTAAGGATAGATTTTAATTAATTAATTTAGTTTTAAGGTTTTTGAACTACATCAATTAATAAAACATGATTAGTCATGTAACGTTTCGTTACATTACCCGCCGGTCCCTCATAAGGATTTTATTTCTAAGAATAAAATCCGCAACCTAATTTGTTACAATAATCTTTCACTCATTCTTCCACTTCATTCATACCTCATCACTCAAAAATCTAACGTACAATACGTCACATAATAATGAAAAATATGCGACGCGTCCTAATAAAAACTGAGAGTCAAATGACTAATATACGTCAATGACTCATGTAACAGGTCTTAAAATCGTTTATAGTATTTGGGGAAATATAACGAAAGTCAAAAATTTATTAAGAAGTAATTTTCAAGTCTTTTATGTGCCAAGATCCTAACTTTTTACCTGACATATCTTCTAAGACATACACAAGTGGTGATAGCTTTTGAATGACCCGGCACTTAATGTATTTAGGTGCTAATTTTTTGCTAAAGTGCTTATCCTTATCGCTCAGGACATAAGCACGTTTATACACAATATCACCAACATTAAACTCAAAAGCCTTACGTCTTAAGTTATAATATGATGTGTTCTTTACATGGGCGTGATACAAAGACTTTTGAACCTGGTCATAGATGGAACATAAACAACCAAGGTTTTCCGCATAAATATCGCGTGGGAGAAATAGAACCTCGTCTCCTAAGTCCGTATCAGCATAGTGGGATCCACATAATACCATTTCTCGCCCAAACACTAGAAAAGAAGGAGTAAATCCGGTAGCTTCATTAACTGAATTATTAATTGCAAATTGAACTTTTGAAATAAATATATCCCATGATCGATGATCACCATCTACGAAAGTAGAAATGCAAGTAATAATGGTTTTATTGTACCGCTCCACAGTGTTTACCTCAGGTGTATACTTGGGTGAATAGAATATATTAGGTATTTTATATTTTTTAAATAGATCATTAGTATGACCACTAACAAATTGACTACCGTTGTCAAAAAAAATACTTTGTGGAACACCGTGAACTAAGAAAATTTGTTCTTCTAAAATTTTAACAATTATCTGGGAAGTTGCTTTTTTAATTGGAAAAATATGACAAAACTTGGAAAAACAACAGGTAACCACTAAAATAAAACTATTTTGTTTCCGTGTTACAGGAAGAGGTCCCATTAAGTCGATGGATATCATCTGATAAGGGCGAGAGCATTGTTTTGGACGGCCCATTTCACCAAGAGTAGCATGATTTTGAGATTTGTATTGTAAACAAGTACAACAAGATCCAACATATTTTGCTACATCTCGATACATGCCCGGCCAATAATAGCTGAGCGCAACACGTCTATATGTTTTGAAAATTCCCAAATGACCAGCAGTTGGTTCATTATGGTTTTCCGCAATGACTTTTTCCCTAAGCTCAGATGGAACAACCTCTTTCCAAGAAAATTCATCGGTTAACCTACATTTGTTTTTACTTAGGCGGAAAAGAGTTCCAGTTTTAATTTGGTAATTGGGAAAACTTTCAGGCTTTATAACACAGTTACTATAAATATTCTTATACCAATCATCACTAGAAGTCGCGAATGAATCGGAAGTGACCATAGCAGCAACAGGAACAGCTCTAGACAACGCATCGGGAATAACGTTGTCGACTCCCCGACGGTGCTTAATGTCAAAATTAAATGAAGACAACCGCACACCCCAACGTGCGAGCCTTCCCGTAGGGTTATTCAATGAAAGAAACCATTTTAATGCACTATGATCTGTGTAAACTGTGAAAGTTTTCCCATTTTCCACATAGCATCTCCAATGTTCTAATGCTACAAGAACTGCCAGCGTCTCCCGCTCCGTAATACTATAATTCTTTTCTGCCGCCGTTAATGATTTACTCATGTAAGCTATGGGGTGCTCTTTACCGTTTATAGACTGAGTGAGCATAGCACCTATCCCATAGTTACTTGCGTCCGTATGCACCTCGAATGGTGAATTGTAATCGGGGCAAGAAAGAACAGGCGCGGAAACTAGACATTCCTTTAGCTTTTTGAAAGCAGCGTCTGCTTCATCAGTCCACTTGAAAGGTGGAGTGTTCTTTTTATTGGAAGTCAACTTATTGAGTGGACCTGCAATTGTACTAAAGTTGGCAACGAACCTACGATACCATGTAGCCGTGCCTAAAAATCGCTTTAACTCCTTGCGATTAGTAGGAGTTGCGTAGTTGAGGATGGCTTCGACTTTTTCGGGATCAGTTCGCAAACCATTCACATCAACCACATACCCTAAATACTTAAGCTGACTTCGAAAGAATTCACACTTTTCCAAGTTGATGGTTAGGCCTGCGTTACGTAATCTGTCCAAAACCCGAAGTAATAGGGACACATGTTCTTCAAAATTACTGCTTATGATAATAATATCATCTAAATAAGCGAATATTCGGTGATCTATGTTGCCTAACAACTTATCTACTAGACGCTGTTGCGTAGCAGGGGCATTTGTCAAACCAAAAGGTGTAGTCTTGAATCTAAGTGTTCCTCGACCTGGGACGTAGAAAGCAGTCTTATCTCTGTCCTCCTCGGCTATAGGTACTTGCCAGAAAGCTTTGGACAAATCTAGACTAGTAAGAAAACGAGCGTCGCGCAGGTTATCCAAGATTTCCGAAATATATGGTAAGTTGTAAGCATCTCGTTTTGTGACAGAATTTAACTTTCTGCTGTCAAGGCAAAATCGAGGCTGTCCATTCTTTTTGGTAACGAGGAGTACAGGACACTGCCAGGCACTTTCGCAATGCTCCACCACATCTAGGTTCAACATCTCATCCACCTGTTCGACAAGGATTTTCTGTTTCTCAGGAGACAGTCTGTAATATCTTTGTCTAATAGGAGGAGAATCACCAGTATCGATGCGATGGGTTACAACGTGTGTACGACCTAAGCCTTTGCGCTCAAAAGAAATATCCCTAAATTGCTCAACAACGTTATCAGCTATAGCTCGTTGAGACTCATCTAAACTATCATAAGAATGAATAAACGTCTGATGATTCTTTATATTTAAATCAATTAATGGATTAGCCGTCAACTGAACAGATCCCAAATATTTCGGACATAATTGAAAGGCGCGCCAGAAGTCAATACCTAGAATAAGGGATGATTGTACTTCTGGAACTACATAAAATTTAATTATATGAAATTGTTCCTCAAAATGTACCGGAACATTAATATAGCCACTACTCTTTAGTGTATGACCACCAGCAGCTATTATAGAAGGTGTCTCATCAGTACATAGCTGAAGGCCACGACTAAGTAACGTTTCATGTGCATAGTTACCCAATATTGTAACAGCTGCACCAGAATCCAGAAGGCCAGATGCTGTGATATCGTTGATCCTAATATTTAAATATGGTCGCGAATCACCTAAAGGTTTAGTTTGCAGGATTGAACAAATTTTATAACTGTTAAAAAATACTCGAATAGTTTTCAACCAATCGTTCCAATCTTCTTTATTAAAGCGACCCTCTGAAGAAGATGGGTTGACACAATCCTGCAAATCTAGTTTTTTGGATTCTGATTGCTGTTACACCTTGGACAATCTGGTGTCTTGACACCCCTATAACCACACTTAAAACATATAGTTTCTTTATTTTGACAATCCCTCAGGATATGAGAATTGTTACGACATTTAGGACAATAAGGAAGAATTACCTCCGCAACTGATTCATTTTTCTTTAACGTATGTAAATATCTTCCATTAACATTATTATTACTAGAAGTTTGTTTATTATTATTAAAGTTGTTTTTATTGTTTTCATTTCTAAATTTGAAATATTGATTTTGTTTATTAACTATGTTCGTTCTCTGTTTGTACGCAAACTCTGGTGCTAGTGTTTCAGAAGTAGCAGCTGAAGGCTCTTGGAACTGAACCATCCGTGACTGCACGATTTCGAAATTCCTACAAAGAAGTCTCAACTGTTCAATAGATTTAATTTCAGTTGCAGACGCCAGAGTGCTCGCATAGCATGGTCTTATATTGTGCAGTATTACTTCGAGCTTGTCTTCTTCCACTAAAGATCTCGACAATCGCGAAAACATACCTGAAAGAATCGATAGGTACACGGTTATATTTTCTGTTGCACCCTGAGTTCTAGAACGAATCTCAGCTAGAAGACGGTAGTCATAATCTACTTTGTCGAAATCTTGCTGCAGAAGAGCGACAAGTTCATGCCAAGATGATACCTGATCCTTAACACTCCTAAACCAATGCAGTGCATCGTCTACGAAAATTTCGGATGCGAAAGCTAGCAATTTAATATCTGAAATGTTACGAGCTATACTAAATTCGTTGACTCGTTGAATAAAAGAACGCACGCAAGTTTTACCATCATATTTTAATTTGGCCAATTCAGAAAACTTAGCATTACCCTCGCAAGTCACTGAAACATTAAGTCTTTCGGAAGTAACTTTTGGATCGGAAGTCGGAACGACAGTAATAAGAGGATCAATACACTTACTTTTCAGTGACATATAAACGTCATAATAATCTTTAAAAAGTTTAGTACATTCTGAATGTACCTCCAAAATTTTTTCATCCATATTAATTCTATTGAGCCTGTGATATAGATGGTGAAAGAGATTTTCGATACGCCCTAAAATATTTTTATCTTTAGTACCCGCATCAAGACTAACCTTGATTTTATTTAAAACTTCTAAAGAACCGTTTAAATCCTCAAGAGGATCAAGATGAGAACACAAAATATCCTCTGATGGAAAAGCCTGACTAGCTTTACAAATCTGTCGCCTAAGATCAGCAACAGTACTAGCAGGTGTTTCGCCTCTTACAGCAACCTCATATTCTAGCTCGGATTTTTGCAAAGACAAATACTTAATAGGGTAAGCCATTATGAAACCAAAATAAAATAATTACACTTAGCAATGAAAGTTGTAAATAGCACACTAAATAATCACACACAAAAATCACAGGAAAAAAATCCAAAAAAAAAAAAATTTTTTTTTGTAAAAAAAATTTTTTTTTCAAAGTAAAAAAAAATTTTTCCTCAAAAAAAAAATTACTTGTTCGTGCTTGGCCCTAATCGCACCAGATGGTAAGCGCAGACAGGGTCTAAGATGGAACACACGAATACAAGTAACAGAGATATAGAGAGATTCCTCTATACCCCTCTGGCTCTCACGTACACGCGACGGTACACAGTAAACTGCTTGGCGTCGGACTTTATTGTGAGTGTGGTAGCTAGCCAGGACCGTAAAGATCTACCACTGTACTGGGTTTTGTTGAGTCTTACAACACGCGTTTATGCCCAGCGTGCGGTGAGGAAGTATTATATTCTAGCCCGTCCCCACACGGGATAATTAAAGAAGAAAGTACTCCGTTCTGTTACAATCAACTTAACAGAACGCTGAGTTTATAATTATGAAGGACAAAAGAAAGAAAAGAAGAAAAAAAAATTTAACACAAAAAAATTAACGTAACTGGTGTGAAGGTAGTTTGACAAAAAAAACTGTACTCAGTACAAGACCAACTAACAGTACAAGGTCCACAAACGAAAAAAAATTTTTTTTTTTTTAGCACTATGTATAATGTTACGACACTAATCTTCACCCCAGTTACTGCAACCAAAAATAAAAAAAACAAAGCGTTTTACACGAAACAAAAAACCACTCACCGTACAAAACTAACTACTTACTTACAGAAGCGACAACAGACATAACCACGTAATTGGGCGCCAGTGTAACCTCCACCCGTTTTATCGTCTTTTAGGACGGTGTTTAAATAAATAAAAAAAAACGAGTGAGTCCAATAATAAAAAAACGTATAATAAAAATAAAATTGACTATGCGGAGGCACACAAATTTGTAAGGTCGTGGGTTTACGGCCGTCTGTTGTCACACCTGCAGTGAAAGGGACTTCCCTGCAGAAATTCGGCAGCAGTCCTCCCAGGCCGGAGATGGTGGGTGGCCGATGATGCACGACGGCGCGGCGAGTATGGCGGGAAGGTGCAGCTGGGCGACTTGCTCAGCGCGCCACGGATGATGTATCTTCGCCGTATGCCGTAATCTTGTACGTTGATGGTTAATTGGGCAGTATTAACCTGGCCGTAGTTCCTGGAAACCACCGTTCCAGTTCATTAATATTTTATAATGCTATTCCGTTCTGGGGTAGGTAGCACCGACGACAACAGGAAAGTACCCAGTTTAATGTAGTAGCTTTGTCGCGGTGGTACTTATCAGAACGGAGTTTACATGAATAAAGCGAAGCAAGCTTGAGAAAAAGCAAGCTTGAGAAAAAAAAGAAATGAAAGCCGCAAAACATTACCCTCCTTTGGGTTTGCCGCAGTCGGTTAAAAAAAACTAAATTTGAAATATACGTTAAACATAAGCAACGTTAAGAATTTAAAAATTACTACAATATTAATTATTTTTTTTATATGAAGGTAGAAGAAAACCGAATTGCATGATGAAGCATTATTAGCAACTTCGTAAATTATTGCATCTAAATAGCGGTTCCATATTGAACTGAATGATTTAAATGCTGTTAAAAAAACACAATGTGAACAAATAGAATTACACATAAAAAAACACAGAAAAGTAATTAGTAAACATGAGATGATATTATGTTAGTAATTATTTGTGTGCTATTCAAAACTTACCCAGAATCGGGAATTTAAAACTTTCACTTTTAATTAAGTACTACTTAATATGTACTAATTTAACTTATTACGTCCGTCTCGGCTAGGGCGCTTCAACGGGACGCGATTTAGTGATAATTGAGACGTGCACTCAGGTTCAGCTTAGTAGCGACTGCGCCGAGCTGCGCAACGTATGACCTTATAAGGCTATGAAAAAACTCCCCACACGACTAGATGCGCCGCGCGTTCGGAAATGCATAAACCCAAAGAACGAACATTAATTTATTGTAAATGTGTTCCTTTATTTTTAAATATTGGTTTAGTTAAAACATTTATTATTTAGATTTAGTTTTAAGGATAGATTTTAATTAATTAATTTAGTTTTAAGGTTTTTGAACTACATCAATTAATAAAACATGATTAGTCATGTAACGTTTCGTTACACTGTCTCAGTTTACATTTAGTAGTTCATCGATTGCTATTCGAATAATTATGGTGAGGAGCTACTAAATCGACAATCGAATGTGCAACAGTACAATTTTCGCTTCAGTCGATTGTTTTTTTTGCAACAATCGCCAATCGCTATAGAGGAGTCCCTAACACTTCGTTCACGCCGCAAATCTCAACCTGCCTGTCTTGACGAGAACTTACACTAACTAGATTTGTCTTTCGGCGAATCTTCGACCAAAGTTTGTTTCTGATCATTTTCTTTTGTTCCTTTGCCCTTTCATTGACTCCCGACACGCATGAGAAGAATTTACGACAGAAAAGTTGTTTGTACAATGATGTAGGAATCCTTTGTGGTGCCACTCTATATTGTTAAGTGTATTTGTTATGAGGGAGTTCATTGTTGTAACTTTTTGGCTAAACGCTTTTGTTTCGTACGCGAGAAAGATTTCTTTTATATTTTGCGATATTTCGTAATAAATATAGGCTGCAAACAAAGGTATTCAAACGTAGTAGATATTCATCTTATCTCTTTGGCTTCAAATAAATGAAAATTGGTCATAAATTCAATCTTATTTTTTGTAAAACTCGTTAATTTGCTTTAGTACGTTTTATATTTTGTTTTCATATTTCGTGTACAGACCTTTTGTAGAGTTTTTATAAATTGCATAGATAACTTGCAATATAAGATGGTTAGAAAATTGGATATTGCATGAAAAACAAAAAAAAAAAGACTGTCGAGTATTTTTTTTTCGCTGTCTTAACCCTTAAATAACTTCTAACTTGTAACACTACTAACTTTTATCAGTCAAAATTTACAGTATACATTGTCTAGAGTCACAATTACTTTTAAATGATGAATTTGGTACAACATAGTTTTTTTTGACGGGTAGTCAGTGTCGGGTTGCCGGGGTCTGGTGGCAGCACAGACTAGATAGGTATACAATGTGGCAGTCGCTCCGTGTAAAATATTGACATTCAGCCGTATCTGGTTAAACTGTAAGCCGACCCCAACATAGTGGGAAAAAGGCAAAAAGAAGGAAGTCACATTCACACAGTCACAAGAGATCGTTTATTTTCTATTCTTTTTTTACCGATTATTTCTCACGAGTTGTGTTAGAATCTTTTTTGAAATTGTATATCGACGGCTACAGATCAAGCTACACGTTTCCAGTATAAGCTGATCTCGAATTGTGTAAGATTTCTTTGCAGTGAGAGGTCAGTGTAAACTGGAAATGTATAGCTTGATGTGTAGCCGTGTGTACAAGACCAATCTTTTGCATTTTTACGTTATTTTTATTTACGAGTAATCATGAGGCAATTCCTTACAATATAGCGAACTATTCGTACCGACATGAGCAAGTTACTTTGTTCACCTTGCTAGCTACTTTATCAAAAAATCTACCAAGAAACAAAAATGGCCGCTCTGTGATATACTCCTCCTACACCTGAATTACAGTGCAAAAATCTAAGAAATACCTTTTTACGTTTCACATTCGACCACTGGCGTTTGAACGGAAGCTGGCTGAGCAATCCGATTGGCTAGTGGTCAAATTCGGCAGCCAATCACGGCACAGAAGACATGACTAGTGCAATAAATCTGACAGCTGTCAAAAGATGTTTCTTAGAATTCTTGCACTGTATAGTTCGACCAACGTAATAAAGTCAGATTTGACATTTGCATAAAAGCACAAAATAAATGTGTACAGAAGTTGTACGCCTTCGATCTTAAAGAAAGTCGCCTTTTTATTTATCTGAACATAGCATACCATTGATAAAATGAAACTAAACGCCACGCATTGTAGTAATTATTACTAGTGTTCACATTACTCCTAGTATTTTGACAGATGTCAAATCGGACCTATTAGATTGTCACAATTACACGAATTCGTTTACACCCGTAACCGAATTCGTGTAATTCCTTAAAATCACATGATCTATTACTGGTGTAGATTGGCCCCGCACGGGATTTAGCTTGATTAAAAATAAAAATCTTTTTTTTTCGTGCGGTAGCGGTAATTGATCATATCTAAACCACCTAATAAGGAATCAGTGAAAAAAAAAGAAAAAAACTTTCTGCAAATTTTTTTTTCATTCGTTTTCGTTTCCACGGGTAAATTAATGAAAGTACGGCGACACGGCTGGCGGGTACGACTAACGCGATATTGCTCTTTGCAGTCAGATAACTCAAGGCTCTAAAATGACTCGGAAATCGAAAACCAAGTTTTTTTCAGTTGATTTTCAGAAATTCCTATTTAGGGTTAATCTACGTCACCAATAGATCACGCGGTTTGAAGGAATTACACGAATTCGTTTACACCCTGTATAGTGATGACATTACTCCTAGTATTTTGACAGGTGTCAGTACTGACCTTTTAGATCGACACAACTGTAGTAGCGAACATTTTTACTTGATTACGATCAGAAATCACACACTTGCCATAAAATATTAGTGGTCCCATTCTGAGTGTGCGCAAGAAACCCCTTTTTTAGCGTTTGATATAAAACTGTCACAAATACAGATAGCGGTGATTCCAGCGAGAGTTTATAAATGTTTATAGCCCTCGTAATGTGTGTTATTTGCTGCCCTCGTGTAGGGACCCCAGATGTGAGGACCGTTCGGGACTTTTTCTTAGTTATGACGTTTTTATATTTGATTGGTCTTATAACATTCCGCCTTACAAATTGCTATGGATTATGGTTTACTGTAAAAATCTTATGATAGTCAAAACATTTAGGTAAAAGATCCATCAGCGTCTTGTAGCAATTCAAGTGTCACGTAACACGGTCTTGGCAAAACTTATTTTTTTAGAAAACTTCTTAGAAATGGCTGTAGTGATTATAATGGTTTTATAGATTAAGACAATTTTTCTCAAAATAGAATACTTACAATTTATTCATTTAGAATGAAAAACATTCGTTGCATAATAAAAGTAAAACTTTGAACGAGTTTCGTCACGTCATATTTAAAATTATCAAATATACCATATTTTTAGTTATTGACTCAAGCATAGGTTAGCAGCATCCCGATGAAAATAGCTTTAAAATTAAACCCGCATTATTAAAATCGGTGCATTTGTTTGGGAACCACGGTGCCTCACAGACAAACGCTTCAAATTTATAACATCTTTCTTTTTGCGTCGGGTATCATAAAATATAATATATGTGTATTACATATTAAATTCTTTTAAAATGGACATCATAAACAGTCTGCAGATTTTTTATTATAAAAAAATTTGATTTTATTTTTGATACGAAGCATTTTTCTCCCTAATAACGTCTATTTTATAAATCCCAGACACTATCCATAAACATAGTCACCCCACAAAATACCAAAACAGCCTCATTTATCATACTCAGCAATACAATATGCATTTTATTGCTGCACGTTAAGGTCTATTTTCCTTCGTTGGAAGGCACGTTTAGGTGAAAAATGAGCGAGTTTTGTGGCAGACTATAGATCCGACGGTTTGTTCGGAGTATCAGTGACGTGTATGGGTTTATCTTTATGGGAAGTTTGATCGCTTTGGATCTAGACATTGACCTATTTTAGTATGATAAGAAAATGGAGGAATTTTCGGGAAAAATATTATATTTTGGCGCGTTTTGTATAGTTAAGGTGATGGATTATCAGTTAAATCATTATTTTGTAGAGCAGTAGGTACAGTTAACAGCAAAAGTCAACGACTATTTTAATGATTTCTAAATTATTTTTTGGAGAAACCAATCATTATTCTAAATGCAGAGTAATAGTCTTTACAGTATTATCTACTCAATAATTACTTTTACAATTAAGAGCTTCTTGTGAAAGATTTCATTCGGGAAAGTAATACCAGCATACCATTTTTTTTAAGGATTGGAAATCTTCAAATGACTTCTTCCGTTCTGGGCGGAGCGGAAGGGAGTGTCAGACTCTTACTGACTAAAACCCATCCGTGTTCCTCCTAATGCCCTTTGCGTTCCAAGGCCGCGGTAACTCTTTCAAACAAATTCCGCAACCCTGGCAGGCACTGGCCCTAGCGGGCCCCGTCTACTATGCTGACATCTCTTTGAAGCGCGCGTGGAACACAACGCGCCGTCGACCCAGGCCTGGTTCTGATCGGACGGCGAATACCACCATACCTACTTCTGCCGTCAAACAGCGTGGTTGTGTTTTGGTTTAAAAGGTATGGGTACCGGTAAAATTGCGGGCACATGAGACTTTCCAACTTTGTCTATAAGGTTGCCAACGCATCAGCAATCCTCTAGAAGTTGTTGGTAGGCTGCGTTAACCACTTGCCATCAGGTGAGCTATCGGGTAGTTAGCAAAAAGATTACATAAAAAAATATGCAAATTTTCATTCATAAAATTTTGGAACATTGAACAATTATCACTTAGTTTTTGATGTCGACTGTACTACAGATATAGGTGCTCCAACACCGGTGTTTGTAAACATTTGTCAACATGTAGAAACATCCGGTGTGTGAACAGTTGAAAGAAATGTATAGAAACGTTTCGATACATCTAAAAATATTTCAGATACAATCCCTAGCATTTTCCTAGTAGTTTCAAACAGTAACGTAAACAGTTTATAACTGTTAACGAATCATTGTCAACATTTCACAACAAAACAATTCGTAACCTTTTGCTACAAAACAAAGCAAAACTGTTTCAAACTGTTTCCAACTTTTGTGAACACCGGTCTGGATACCTTACTTTCTGAATCGGTATCTTAATAATTATGTACTCTTGTTTAAAAGTAAAACAACATTATTATATGGAAGCTAAAACAGTAATGGGCTCCTAAATCCTCCCAAAAAATTATGATTGCGCTCCAACCTTTACCTTTTAAGAAATTATTACAGTTTCTCGGAGATTTTTCGCGAATAGATTAACTTAGCTCTTAAATCTAGAGCAAGATGGTAGCACGTTTTCTCGCGTAATTTTCCTTCATCGTGAATGCGAGTTATGATCAACTTCTGATCCGCAGATTTTATTTTATGTAGAAAACCAACAGCGATACATAAAATATATTACAAAATATAGTACATTGTAATAGTACATTGTATGGCTAAAATAGGTTTCCCTATAATACAAGAAAAAGTGACATGCGAACGGATCATTCGTATAAGTATATAAGGTGTAACTTAAATAACGCACAACCTCTTCATCATTATGAACAACTTTTACTATGGGACCAAAAGAGAAATGGCAAAAAAAAAATCAGCTGTTCCCTACATTTTGACGGGTTACGCGAACATTAATGTAGGGAACAGCTGATTATTTTTCGCGATTTCAGGTTTGGACCCTTAGTAAAAGTTGTTCATAATGATGTGTACAGTGACTCCTTAAGAGGTTGTACATTTATTTATGTTACACCTTGTATACACGCTGACATTTAATTGGTTGTTTTACTAGAACAAACGTTGTTCAGACCATGGTCTAATACAATTCTACAGGGTGTAAAAAGACCCATCACATAGCCGAAATCTACGCACTCTGTACATCAAACTAAACTACATTGACCAAAAATAATTGCTGGGAAACGACTTTTATTTTTTGGCATAAAAAAAACGCTTTTTTTTTGTAGCGCGCAATGTGGGGTTGTGGCGATGCCGCGCGTTTGCATGCGTACAGCGGCCACTCAGCTAAGCCAGGGCGGTCGTGTGCGTTTGAAATTCGTTGCGTTTTTGTAACTTCAAATGCGTAATTTGTGAGGAGAAATTGAAAATTTTGATAAGGTTGATCGGAAGAAAGTTTAGTATTATCACTTAGAATACGTTTTTGGAAAAAACTAAAAAAAAATATGTAAACTTTGACCTTCAATATCTCCAAAACCAATGATTTCACAGGTATGGTCTGGTAGGAAAAAATGATCCCAATGATGGGTAGAATATGTGGTTTTCGTTATCGTTAAGGGTCTTTATACACCCGATATGTAACAAAAAAATTTTAAAGAAGAAAAATTTGTGCTTTCTTAAAAAGTATTGTTGCTCAAACGTGTTCAAACATTAACCGTAACATTAAAGTACTCATCGCGGCAATCGCGGTAACGTTCCCGGCAAGTAACTTGAACCATCATGGCGCCGACTGCGCATGTCCCCCCTTGTGTTTTTGGTGGTGTCTTTTTTGAGTTTTTTTAAAGACCAATGACGTTTTTTTTTTATTTGATGCATTCGAATTGTTTGTTCTAGCAATAAAACCAATTAAATGTCAACGTGTATACTTATGGTTTTTAATAATAATAACAGAGTAAATGTTATTAAAAACTGTAGTGTACTCACCTAATCTTAATTTTTTTGTAAAGAACACTTGGTATATGGTGGCACTCGTCGTTTTCCTATAACGTAACCTGAAACAAAACAAAAATACATTATAACAGGTACCTACAGATTAAAATATAGCAAAATAATGTAATGGGCTATGTTCCTTACAGACCTGTTGATATTTACGCGAATTTTAGTTTAGCTTAACTAAAATAAAATTTAAGAAATTAACTTAAAGTTTTTTTTTATTAATTTTGTATCTACAACGTGTAACAAAAATGCGTGGTCATATTTAAGGGGCATGTTTGGACTCTTATTCAGAGTAAAATTTGATAGGTCAAATAAAAACATCGGAAAAAATTGTTCGACTTCCCATTCGAATTGACCCGATCAGCTAAAGCCATGAGTAGAGAGAGTCGAATAAAAAATACTCGATGTTTTTGTTTGACCTGTCTAATATTGCTCTGAATAAACAAACCAACACATTTAAATATGACCAAGCATTTGTGACACACTATGTATATGGTATGTATTATATTGACCTTCATTAGGTAGATGGGCATTAAAAGAGCCTTCACAAGTGACGATACTCGGCAGTCAGTCCTACCAACCTTACTGACTGACTTATCTTTTCATCACGGCATGAGCTATTCTCATATAGCTCGTGCTGACACGAGAGAATAAGAAGCTCCATTTGTCCGTGTATTCCTGGGAACCTCTGGAGGTTCCGTTGAAGTAGTTCCATGATGGAACTACTGGGTTTTTCTTTCCCAGAGGTTCCATTAACTGGACTAATGGGATTTTCATTCCCAGAGGTTCCGTTAACTGGAGTACTGGGAATTTAATATCCCAAAAGCTCGATAACTAATTCTCTATCATACTCTAAAGACGATTTACGTAATTTTTTTTGCTAGGGTAGGGTAAGCGTTGTTTTTGCAAAAAGTAAAAATCTATATAAATAAAAAGAAAAGTCCTGACTGACTGATTGACTGACTCATCAACGCCCAGCCCAAACCCTTAGACCTAGAAAGCTGAAATTTTGCACAGAGGTTCCCTTTATAATGTAGACAAAGAATAAGGAAGGATTTTTCGAAATTCAACCCCTAAGGGGGTTAAATAAAGGATGAAAGTTTGTATGGAAAATCGTCACTTAACAGGTTCAAAATTTCTCGCAAGCGAAGCTGCGGGCAAAAGCTAGTCAACAATAAAATTCAAACAAATCCGGGTCAACAACGTAGTCAAAAATGTCACTGAACCTCTGGGAAAGAAAAACCCAGTAGTTCCATCATGGAACAACTTCAACGGAACCTCTGGGAATACACGCATTTGTCATTTCTGCACCGTTTGTCTTGCTTGAGAGAGCTTTGAGAGAGCTCTTGTAGTCATCTGTAAAGAGCCGAATTTACTAAATGTCACAGAGAGCTTACAGTATCGTGTAGGAGTGAGTCTATCATTACTGTTATAGTTAATATCTGAAAGTCAGGTATAACGCGGGCATGGTAAATATAGAAAATAAAACCAACATACACTCTCCACCACTGAGAGTACTTATATTTAGGTTAATGGTTAGTAACATGAGCTAGGTCACAATATAATTTACGCAAGAATAAACAATAAGTAAGCAGAAGCTAGTCAGGTAATAAAGGTCAGACTTCTTCGGCTGTTCGACACAGAAAGCGAGCTCCGTCGAATGACAACAACTTTTATAACATCGGGTGCGTTGATCCATGACGACGACTACCCTTCTTTTGGTATGTCTACACTACACCCGTGCGCTTTGATGTTCATCTTGTGCTTTCAACTTTCAATTCCTCTTGCGTCTAGCGCATGCAATATTGATTGCTGACGCATGCAGCTTATCGCCCCCACCGGTGCGCCTCCGTCAGTCGTCAGTCGACATACAATAGACGAATTAGCGTGCGCTAGGGGCATGCACTTTTGTCGTAACGCATGTTTCAGACGAAGACGCAAGATGAACATGAAAGCGCACTGGTGTAGATGTAGATTTTATCTACTAAACGTTGCCGCGTTGCCCAGTGTTGCCAGCTCCCAACAAATGATAGATCCACCCGTCTTCTAACATCAGCATAGGTACTCCATCTTCATTGAGCCGTCTACACCAATAGTACGTACATTGAACAATTGCCTATAAACAAGCCATGCCCTTTACGGCTTGTGACGTCAGTGAAGGTCGCGACGATCCATCAGCTTCTACCTTGATTAGGTAGCCACCTCCCAACACCCAGCGCTGTGTGATTTACAAGAATGATAGATGGATACCTCGAGGTTGCGTTAATGGTGGAGTACCTACGAGTTTGATATGGTGTGTAGGTATAGTCGTCATCAAATGTATCGGGACGAACAGACTGTTCATATTTACCAAGAAACTACATAAATTAAACTTTATCTCAATGGCATAAAATCCTTGCCAGAATGAGAGTTGTCCACTGTGTTTATTCTGAAACACTCCTTGTATCATTGAGATATAGTTTAATATTCTTAGTTGTTCAGATAATTTTAAACGGTCTGTTCGTCCGTGGTGCGTCCCGATATATTATTGACTAGCTTTTGCCCGCAGCTTCGCTTGCGTGAAATTTTGAACCCGTTAAATGACGATTTTCCATACAAACTTCCATCCCCTATTTAATTCCCATAAGGGTTGATTTTCGAAAAATCCTTCCTTATTCCTTGTCTACATTATAAAGGGAACCTCTGCGCAAAATTTCAGCTTTCTAAGTCTGTCAGTCTGTCAGTCAGGACCTTTCTTTTTATTTATATAGATAGATAGATGTTAACTGTACTAGTTATGGTGTTAAGATTGATGTTAATAACATATTGTGTCTGCCAGGTCGTTATTCCAGCTTTTTATGTTTGTGTCAGGTTAAAACTTTCAGGTTTAACCCAACGTCGAAGTTTCGGATCGAAGCAAAACAACGACTAACATCGAACTTATGTATAAATATACGATCAAAGTATTGACAAACAATGAACTAGATGTCATCTAACATTTGGGAGTAGGGTTGCCGAAAGACAAAATGTCAAATTGTAAGAATCGAATCGTTCGTCGGACTAAATACTTTCGTGGCTGCAAAACATGCGATCCATCACCCGAAACTTCGTAGTTGAGCCCCCAGAAGCGATGTGCGCGTTACGGTGAATGCATTCCTGAATCCCCCAATCCCGGCCGAACACCGTGATAGTTTTAATCGGTAAGAGTCATATTAACCCTCTACCTTTCTAAGAGTGGAGGGTACTGCAAAATCGCCAATTTCGGGAACGTTGGGCAGTGCGACCGTCAGCGGCAGCGGCATGGGAATTGACCCGTTTACATACTCGCGCTGCCCATTTTCCTACCCACTTTCCTGCTCACTCCCACGGGAGTAATCTGAATGTAAATGGGGTAAAAACTACCTTATATAATCTCATAGTCTTCAACACGCTTTTTATATAATTCTCGCATGTAGACTTCAGTATATTCGTTCAAACAAGTCACCGCTAACCCACACATTGCTGTAGTTAGATATAATGACCGCTGCCTGGCACTGCTTGTGAATTACGCACCGATACATGGCTAACCACAGACCTTGACATTGATGCCGTGTTTAGAATGGTCGAGCTACTTGCTACAGTTACTAGTGTCTCTTTGGACATCACGGCTCATCTTCCGTGCGAAAGACGTCCGGTCCTTTGGAAGGCATACACGGGGACACAGGTCCAACGCGCAGAGGCCCCTTTGAGAGCTTTAATCTAAAATGGGGTGGGGCACCAACCCGGGACTATCCACGGCTGCACTATTGGAGTACAGTTATGGACCGTCCCAGGTGGGTGCAAGACTATTGTAAAATATGGTGAAAAATATCTGGTCTATGGGAAGGGGTGTTAGGTGGACTAGATAACTTCTATTGCCGGAAGAAAAGTGTATAATTATTAAGCTCTGTCTATGTAAAGAACTAAACTTTTTAGGGTAATGAACACAGTTGGAAGAACGGAGGTATTATTGCTAACAATTTATTGATTTACACGGCTTCAGAAACCAATTACATAAATCAAAGTTTATAATAAGTCCAAACATCACTACAAAGTATAAAAGCAAGTCGCTTCCCGCTGTCTGTCTGTCCCTATGTATGCTTAGATATTTAAAACTACGCAACGGATTTCGATGCGGTTTTTTTGATAGATAGAGTGATTAAAGAGGAAGGTTTTAAGCTACAAATCGTACACGTGCGAAGCCGGGGCGGGTCGTTAATAAAACATAATGTGGGCCACATTAGCAAGATAATGTCTTCGAGCTGTCAAAATACAGATTCCTTGAGCCATAATACTGGGAAATATTTTTGGAGTTTACCTACAACACTGGAAAAGCATTGCTCAACTCAACTCAACGCCAGAGAATGCACAAAAAGACAGCACCTTAAAGATACACAGTCTTTAGAAAAAGCAATAAGTAACAAAAAAAAATGTGATAACATTTGCAAAATTTAATCAAGGCAAAACCAAATTAAATAGATATTAAAATTACAACCATCGTCAACTTTCTTTCCCATCTTGAATGATAAAAAATATGATATACGCAATTTTTATCGCGTTTAATACATTAAACGAAGTCTACGAATGTTATTAAAATTCGGCTTGAACCAAACATCACTGAACCGAAAAATTAATATTTAAACAAGAAAGAAGGTACCTCATACTCGTAAGAGTATAAAAGAAAAAATATGTATTCCAAATTCTGTGACGTCGTGTCTCGTGTCTCAGGTGGCAGTTGTTTATCTTTTTATTTAAATTGTCCTTAAAAGGGATTTCTCACTTTATATTTGAGCAGACAGGAGTATTTATTGACTTAATCATGTTTAAGTAGGACTGGGTTATTTGCTTCAGGATTTAATAAATGGGGAGAAATAACTTATGATGATATTTTGAGGGAAATGTTTAGAAAGTACATAATGTCTCGCCAGTTTCCTGTACAAGGGTTTGGTATATTGTTTGTTAGGGACTTAATGACGTCGTGGCGGTAGTCTGACATATTTACTTCACGACCTGTCAAAACGTTGTATAAAACAGTATGCGGTGCGGAACTCGCCCTTCTTTTGCTGCGATCTTTGGTTTGTACGAACGTTCACAATTATTATAAATTTATAATAGTTGCTTTGTTTTGTTTAAAGATTGTAATTATGACTGTGTCTGATATTCCTGCATTGTAATAATAACTGATCGTATTAAAGTATTCAGTTCTTATGTACCATCCTGTTTTTAATAAATAACGCCCTAGAAAGGTAAAAAGCTATTAATCCTATTAGTAAATTCTGTTATTTTATTAGCTATCCTTCGGGTTAGCTTAGATGTTATACGCAAACAGTTCATAAGTGGTAGTAGAAGGTTTAAGTCTCATGAAATACGGGTGAGCTTATTGTAAGCTGTGGCAACTTATGAGAATTTCGATACATGAAAAAACCAACTCGAGACCTCGCGCTCGGTAACAGTAACTTTATAATCGAGTACACGGCGTAAACTAGCGTAGTAACTCGCCTAAACTAAACGCAGCACAAATTGCCGGGTTATTCCCGCTCGGTAACACCCTTTCGTCAACACTGTTGACGATCGGGAAAAAAAAGTTTCGTTCGTTCACAGTGTTGACGAACGCTACTTATTATTTCGGGTAATTCCCGTTCGGTAACACCTTTCGTTCCTGTCGTCAACACTGTTGACGATCGGGAAAAAAAAGTTTCGTTCGTTCGCAGTGTCCATGAATGCTGGTTTTTATTTTTAAAATATGGAAATAAAAATAAAACATGTCATGGATTTTCAAATGTTTAATTACGACGAACGTCTAGTTTAATTGATAAAAAATGTTGGATGTTGTTCCATTTGTAGAATTTAAGTTAGTAGATTGCAAACTTCCCTTTGCAGCAAGCAGGAATAGCGATGCCGCGCCGGTAGCCGGTAACAGGTAGATAAAATAAACAATAGATTCGCACACTACCCCCGACCGGCCTATTCTAGGACGTTGACCTTGAATTAGCCAATCAGAGCACTGCAATAATAAGTATCGTTCATTTTGGGTAGCTAATCCTGATTTATGCATCGTACATACAGTACATTATTAGTTCTAAATTCGGACATGTCGGAACAAGATTTAGCAGGTAGTTCTAGTGGTAGTGGAAAATCCGTGTTAGTGCATATAAAAAGAAAACATGGGACTGTTTTACTACATGGCGGTCGCCAATATTACACAAGAAGGGCGCATAAAAGTGGTTTAGTTATTTGGAGTTGCTCTCAACGTAAATTAAAGTGCAGTGGAGTTTTGAGAATTAAGGTAAGTGAATTACCATAGCATTTTACGTAAACGTCTAAACTCACTTTAGCTTTATAAAAGTCCTATTATCGCTTTTTTTTCACAATGATTTGTATGATGTTATGAATGATTTATATACCTACCTAGCCTGGTGTGGCATTTCTTGGCTTGGCATTGTTTAAAATACGATAACCAAAAATATCAACATATTTTGACATACCTACCTACCTACCTACCCACTCTTTTTTTTTAATTATGCTGTGTTTGAAATATGCAAAACGTTTGTGTTTATTTTTAAGTTATGGCTTAATTGTAATGCATAATTCAGTTTCCAGATTTTATTAGCTTTGTTATATAAAAACATGTTATGTTTGTTTACATTGTCGGATAAATAAGATAAATGTAGTAGAAACGAGTTGTAGTAATAATAGTAATAATATGAATAAGTAAACGAAGTTTGAATGATAAAAATCAATCAATTTTAATATTTTATTAATTTCATCTCATTTTTATTTTATAACTAAATTTATTAATCTATTTATATATTTTGTTTTAGAACGACCAAATCATAGAAGAAACGCTTCATAAGTGTACACCTAACTTTGAGAAAAATGAAATTGACGCATCGATTTATAATCTAAAACAAAAATTGATTGCAAAAACGTTTCCAAGCGTACCAAAAACATATAACGCCGAAGTCGCATGTTTAAAAGATGCAAATCCAGAGCTACTAAGCAATTTACCAACATTTAGTAGCGTAAAGAGTTCACTGTATAGATACAGAAATTCTGCAGCAAAATTGCCAAAAATACAATGTAAAACTGTAGAAGAAGTACAAGTGCCATCGGATTACCGAGATTTTCTTTTGGCTGACTATACGTACGGCAACACAAGAATAATTGTATTTTGTACAGAAACAGCAAGGGAGATCATATGTCAAGTAGAAGATTTTTACGCAGATGGCACTTTTAAAAGTTGCTCTCCTCCTTTTGACCAGCTATATACTATTCATGGGGATATTGGAAGTACGGCAAACCACACAAATATAATGCCACTGGTGTACGCTCTCATGAGTAACCGTACGACTGAATCTTACAAAATATTATTTATGTTGATAAAAGCGGAAATTCCAAAATGGAGTCCGAAAAGAATCAAAACAGACTACGAGAGAGCAGCCATGAAAGCCATTGTTGACGTTTTCCCTTGTGTTGAGCTCAAGGGTTGTTACTTTCACTTTAACAAAGCAATTTGGGCTAAAGGTCGGGAATTGAGTCTTACTAATACAAAAGACATAAAGAAAAGACGTTTGGTGGCACTCAGCGCAGTTCTTCCTTTATTACCAAAGACTGAAGTAATGAACGGATGGGCTTACATCATGCGCCATGAAAATGACGATTCAGCTGTGAAAAAGTTTAAAGCTTATATGGAAAAACAATGGCTAAAGGATAAATTTATACCAATATGGAATGCATTCGGGGAGAAACACAGAACTACAAATTCTTTGGAGTCTTGGCATCATAAGTTAAACTGTACTGTAGGTAAAAAAGGACCCAATTTGTTGCATTTACTGCACTGTTTGTATGAAGACGCTGCTTTTTATTTAGTACGAAATCGTCAAAGGCATACTGAGACGCCAGTGACGAAAAGAATTGAAAAATATAAGATCAAAGACGAATTTATACAGGACGCTCAAATAGAGTTAATACATGGTGATTTGACAGTTGGACATTTCCTTGAAATGTTGCGAAGTTAATTAATAAAAAAAACTATGCTGCTGATTATAACTCTTGAGGTGAATTATATAGGACTGTCTATGTTACACGTAGGCTAAGTCATAGAAGCAATGATATTGTTTACAATATCATTGAATAGAAGTCATAACTTTGAGTACCTACTTATGTGATATGATTGAGTACCATGTGTAACGAGTTGTCTCTGAGAATCTGAAATTTATGTACTTATAATAGGACAACAAATTATTATGTAAATTATTGAAAACATGTGATTATCTGTGATAAAAATGCTTAGGTATTTACAACGCTTTAATTAAAATAAATACCTACATAATAATAATTATATTATTATATATTTATTTTAATTAAAACTTAGGTATTTACAACGCTTTAATTATTATTGTAAAATAGTTGATTATCTGTGATACAAAATTCTTTATTTACTTGATTATCTGAAATATTTTATTTTTACTGTTTTTAATTAGGTATATTTTAATTTTAGGTACCTACTTAATATAAAAATATTAAGGTTATAGTTTCGTTATTTAATTAGTGTAAATTAGATGATTATCTGTGATACATAATAGTGTACTTAGTTTTCATTAGTCACTTTCTCAACTATATTTGATTATGTTAAATCAGTGTCACAATTTTATTACTTATCAATGTGTAAAATGGTTATTATGCACATGATAAGGCCATTTTTTATTTTCTAGTTAATTGTGTTTTAAAAGATCTAACATAATCCATTAAAACATTTTAAAAATCCATGACAAGTTTTATTTTTATTTCCATATTTTAAAAATAAAAACCAGCATTCATGGACACTGCGAACGAACGAAACTTTTTTTTCCCGATCGTCAACAGTGTTGACGACAGGAACGAAAGGTGTTACCGAACGGGAATTACCCGAAATAATAAGTAGCGTTCGTCAACACTGTGAACGAACGAAACTTTTTTTTCCCGATCGTCAACAGTGTTGACGAAAGGGTGTTACCGAGCGGGAATAACCCAAATTGCCTAGTAGCTTCCATTGCATATTGATTTCTGTGGTAAAGATTGCGTGGTCATCGTAACTGCTACAACACATATAATAAATTATTCATACGATAAGTAGGTCGTATTTTTTATTCAGGAATAAATAAGTATATTTCTCCCCTTTCGTCGTGGAGTAAAAGGTTATTTGAAGTATGTGGGTGGCGGGGTATAATGTTATTGGGTTGATGTTACAATTTCGAAACTTATTCCATTAGTTGGTACAACACATCGCGTCGTCATCATTAGCCTGACCTTTTAGAATAGAATATACTTTAATGTACACCAAAGTAGCTCATAAACAATATCATATATTGAAGGGCACAATGGCGGTTTTATCGCTGATAGCGATATCTACCTGACAACTTTTTGATGAACAGGAAGACAATGAATAAGATAGGGGGGGGGGGGTAGTCCGTGGTGTACTGCTGCAAAATATATACTACACATAATACATAGACATATTATTTACATATAAAATTATATACACAAGGTGTAACATAAATAACGCACAACCTCTTAGGAGGTCACTGTACTCATTATTATGAACAACTTTTACTATGGGACCAAAACAGATATCGCGAAAAAAAAAGTAAAAACCGACTTCAAAAAAAAACTAAAAAGAGTAAAATAATTACCATATTATAAAACTAACAGTTTTAGAAGTCGGTGCAATTTTACACTGTTGAAGGCACCGAAGTCTGTTTTTAGTTTTCTTTAAGTTATTTTATTTTTATATTTTTAGTGGTATAAACAATACACAAACGTGCAATTACAGCAATCCCGGGTAATTTACTGTTATCCACTGAAGAGTTCTATTGTCAATCTCCGACGGTCTTCATCAGATCTTCACCAAATTAAAATGGGACCATTTCGAAATAATACTCTTTCAAACAAAAAAAGAATTTTGCAAATCCGTCTTTACATGACGGAGTTATGCCCGAACATACATAAAAATAATTACATCATCCACATAGCAGTAATCAAAAAAATGCTCACAAAATAAAAAGTACTGAACCAAATTGGATGAAATTTTTATAGGACCAAATGACAAGTATACTGCATCGAACAAAAAAATAATCACACTAATCGGACTAGAAACCTCGGAATAATCGGTGTACATAAATAAACAACAAAAAAAAAACCGACCGAATTGAGAACCTCCTCCTTTTTTTGAAGTCGGTTAAAAACAGCTGTTCCCAACATTTTGACGAGTTATGCGAACATAAATGTACTAAAGTATGGGAGGTTCTACTATGTAAAGCTGTAGGGTCTTTCATTCGTTATTGGTAAAGATGCAAAAGTCGTAATTTTAAGTAAGAACACTCGGTAAATTACAGGAATCGGTCATTATTGATTTCGTGTACATCCGACTTAACGCTTTGTAGATAGTATTCAAAGTGCTAAATCTATGGGATCGGCGTTCAGTTTCCAGATGCGTCTGTGAATAATCCGTGTTCTACACTGAGTAACTTCTGCTAACTGAGTTATTGGAAGATACTGATAATCCAAGACTGCCCCGCGAGCACGCATCTTTTATCGAGTTGATTCGAGAAATGTATCGTCGTATACTTACGTCAAATTTAACATAACTTATAGATAAAATGACAGATAAAACGACAACTGCTTTCGTTTTATCTATAAATTATGTCAAATTTGACGTTTAGAATAGACACATTTCTCGAATCGACTCGAGAAAGATACCTATTCGTGCTCGCACCGCTGGACCGGTATTCAGACTTTTGGACTTTCAAATGTCTTCTTTTTTGTACGTTTGTCTATTCCTATCTGCACTACGGCGTTATTAATTTATTTGTGCATTCACGTCAAGATGTTTGAGGCTACGTTTAATAATGAACAAACGAACATAAAGCAAGAACAGAACGGCAACATTCCTCAAAACGGAAGCGGTCGTGTTTGTTCGACTTGGCGGGGGCGCTGCCGTGCTCACGTTCTTGTTTCAGCTTCTTTTGGTATACATACAATGAATCTAGTAGACTTACAGCTGCTAAGGTTCATAAATAACTAAAGCGCAGTTCGGACCACGCTATAATACTGTATATTATGTGTAAACAAATTCGTCGAATTCCTTAAAACCACATGATCTATACGTGTGTAGACTGGCTCCGCACGGGATTTAGCTTAATTAAAAATAAAAAATAAAATTCTTTATTTTTCATGCGGTTGTGGTAAGTGATCGTATCTAAACCACTTAATAAGGATTCAGTAAAAAAATTAAGAAAAACAACAATTGCAAAAAATTTTTTTTTGTGTATCGGTTCTTTGCCACGCATAAATGAATGAAAGCTCGGCGACACGGCTGGCAGCCACAACGATATCGCTCTTTGCAGTCAGTTAACTTGGGCCTCTAAAATTACTCGGAAATAGAAAACCAAGTTTTTTTTAATTTTATTTTGTTTTTTTTTTTCAAAAATAACCCTTTTGGATTAATCTGTGTCACCAGTAGATCACGTGGTTTGAAGGAATTCCATGAATTCGTTTACACCCTGCTTAGCATATTAGAGGTCGTGTGCAGGGTTTAAAGTAACCTAACACGAAGGGGGTGACGGGGGCTTCGATCTCTCGCTTTAGGCGCTCACTTTAGCCACCGTCATCCCCTCCGAACCTAACCTATCCGTGTCGGGGTGCTTGAAAGTCCCGAGCTCGCTTCGCTCGCGACTTTATGCATGTTAACAAAAAGCACGCGGGCCATATCGCGTCTGTTTGTAGGAGGCTTTAGTTTGTCAAGCGAAAGTTGTGTCGCGCTAACGTTCGTCGATCAAAAGTTTCGTCGTCCTATGGTTTGGCGAGAAAACAATCAGTCGCGCTAACGTACGTCGAGCAGTAGTGTCATTCGGTAAGAAACCCACCTCAATATCGACGGTTAGCTCGATATCCATAATGTCACAGTATAAATAATAGAAGCAAATAACACACAGATAATCGACAGTATAATCAATTACGCGTAGTTTTGTTATCCTCGCTGTGTCACGACAAGTGTCTAATTGACAGTCGCGATCGAGGTGAGATTCTTACAGAATTGCACTGCTAATGTGCTGTTGCACCACTGATAGTCGACATATCGTACTGTCGTTCTGACATTTTTCGTGTAGTTATTTGTCGCAACTTTGATACAGAGTCCAACGCTATGCTATAAAATATTGGCTTGCTGTAAGTGATTAACTTGAGC
Organism: Amphipyra tragopoginis; assembly: GCA_905220435.1. Lineage (NCBI taxonomy): Eukaryota > Metazoa > Arthropoda > Insecta > Lepidoptera > Noctuidae > Amphipyra > Amphipyra tragopoginis. The sequence goes on along the minus strand of HG992008.1, from coordinate 24,185,965 downwards.
GATTCTCAGAGCCATATCGCACAATTCTCCGGTCTCCGCCCCGCTTCATTTCTACCCCGTCCGTCGCCCGACGGATCGACGTCAAATACTTGCTATACATACTAGACCGGCTTGCGATATAGCGTATAGTATGAACGTGATGCTATATAGTTATAGCTTATGACGCAATATGCTTTACTATATAGCGAAATGGTATAGCGTAGTCTTTACAGCTGCTAAGGATGATAAATAATTTACAGTCATCTGCTAAAAGCTTATTTAATTCTATAATCTTACAAATTAAGATTGTAAAAGAAAATGAAGTTAATTTACTTTAGAATAGAGTTAAAACTCGGTGAGAAGAGACATTCCGAGGTTTATAATGTATATTTTTATTACCAGCTGTAAGCTCGGCGCTGAAAAGGTAAGAGGTATGCAATAAAACAAAGGTTTTAAATGAAAGTCTCTTCAGCTTCAGTGTTTATGTTTTTTAATAAAAATTCTGTGGTATTACTCTCGTTACGAATTACATTTTTATTTATTAATATTTTAATGCACAATGGTGGTATGTAAGGCAAACTAAATGCCTTATAGCATCCTCTATCAGTAAATTTTTGTGTTAAAAAGAAATGCATTGAAAAAGGTACAATTTAAAAAAGAAAATGCATGTTTTCGGTTTAATTGTAATTATTGTAAACAGATAGCCAAAAATTAATAAACATAAGACAGAGCTGCACGTAGTACATATTACTTCTGTGGACAAAGCTAATAACTTTTTTTTTGAGACATATTGTAGCCTTATAATTTTCGTGAGACACATTCATATTTATGATTAACTAGCTTTTGCTCGCGGCTTCGCTCGCGTTAATTTATAATTTTTTGATCCCAAAATATAGCCTATAGCACTCAGGGATAACGTTGCTTCCTATTGGTGAAAGAATTTTTGAAATCGGATGTGTAGTTCCGGAGATTACCTCCTACATACAAACAAACAAACAAATTCTACCTCTTTATAATATTAGTATAGATTACGGTTTACTCACGTTAATTTTTCGGGATTGCCCGACTAGTTTCGGACCCAAACGGAGCCCTTAATCATGAGGTCGCGAGTCGAACTAGTCGGGCAATCCCGAAAAATGCACGTGAATAAACCGTAATTAATCATAAATATTGTAGCCTATCTGGTTTAGTTAGCTTTCTTCGAAATATCAACGTTCCTTTTTAGCAAATGACGTAGTTATAAATTTGAGTCGCTTTTGGCTTCTGTCTGTTAGTCCGCTTACTTCTTTTAAACTATTCAATAGATTTTCATGCGGTTTTCATTCTACTTTAGGTTATTTCTTCTGGAAGGTTTTAAACTATAAAACGTACTCGAGCGGCGCCAAGTGGCGTAAGGTGAGTCCTGATGTTTTTCTACGAACCGTTACGATACATAGAATATCAAATATTTAAACAAAACATTGATAAAATAGCTATTTTACGGTTTTTGATGATGTGTGTATTTTTTCGTTAGCAGTCCCCTTAAAGCTACAATTTACGAAATTACCGCTATTATACAGGGTGTTCGGCAGAACGTTGAACATACGAAAATGGTGGATAGGTGCGGGCATCTGCTACTTACTCAGCCCTAATTTATTTGGCCCTGCCCCCCTGGTTTTTTTTTTAATGTAAGTTGAAGTTAAGATTTAAGTATTTTTTACATCTTTCTATAAGTTTGGGGACTCATAACTTTTTTCTAGCTAACATCTGAATAAAGCAATAACTTTATAAGAATCTGCCAACATTAAAGATTTAAAAAAAAACAAATATATTGCCTGTTTTATCCATTTTTAATAAAAATTACACTTTACAGTTAAGAAAGTGGTGAAACTAGGAGAAAGCAAAAAAAAACATTTTTAAAACATCCAGTAGGCCAGGGCCACATAAATTAGGGCTGAGTAAGTAGCAGATGACCCCACCCGTCCACCATTTTCGTATGTTCAACGTTCTGTCAAACACCCTGTATAATTTCGTTGAACAGAGTATCATCATCATCATTCAGCGGAAAGACGTCCACTGCTGGACATAGGCCTCCCCAAGCATCACCACATCGACCGGTAATGTGCTTCTCGCATCCAGCGGATTCCTGCGACCTTCACCTGATAATCGGTCCACCTTGTGCCTACCCACAGAACAGAGTATAGTATAATATAATCGATTCTCCCCAACCCACTGCAATGACGACTAATGTTCCGTCAGCTGATAATCACATGTTATTACGGCAATCTTCTTGTTTTTCTAGTAAAGTGGCTTGAAATTACACTCAGCTTGACATTAGCGATCGCTTTGTCATTGAGTGCTTTCAATTTCAAGGAGAATTCTTTAAACATGAGTTAGTACTTGGAACGTTATGTTGCGGTTTGATGTGTTTGAAGAATATTTTTCAGTGTGTGTTGTTTCGTATTGATTTTGTGGTTGTTGTTTGTTTTCTTACTACTTATTATATTATATAAATTAATTAGAAGTATGTTAAATATATTAGCCAACATCGCAAGTTTAGGTAAAAATGCATCCGAATATGCATGACTCATAGCTGATTCCTATAATTTACCGAGCGGTATTGGTTAAAATTAAGGCTCTTCTTGTATCTTCACTAATAATGAAGCAAAGACTCCATCCAGTTGACCCTTCCGTTACTCAGTTATCAGACTATCAGAGGTAAAATAAAAAGTACCTAAGTTCAAAAACTAAAATCCGACTACTGAAAAATTTACGAAACAAGAAAATATTATCATCTGAAATTGTTATGTGCAAACTATTCAATATTTATCGTCTATTAAATAAACAACTTACACGTTATATATTTTAATGTATTTAATACATATTCATAGTGATGTTCAGAGGATAGCCGTTGTCCGTGGTCGTGTGCCACTTTGCCGTGAAGCTTATGATCGCTTACTACTGTTAGAATGTATTGTTTTGTTTAGAGTAGGTGGCATACGACCACGGACCTAACTAACCTTGTATATAAGTATATTATCGTATCTTCTTCATATGTAATACCACCAGACACTATAAAAAAGGCTTGTGTTTAAACACCGCCCAAAAAAGTACCTATTTCGCAACCAAAAAAACGGTTACCAAAATGGATTAATGGTCACCAAATAACGTTTCCTAAAATATTATGAAATAAATCCATTTTTTTCCTATTATTGTCTGTCATAAAAATATATGGACACTTTAGACTAAATATTATATAGTCGACGGAGCCCCGCTAGGCGGGGCTCCTATTTCTGTCTGCAGGGTTTAAAGTAACCTAACACGAAGTGGATGACGGTCATCCCCTTCGAACCTAACCTATCCGTGTCGGGGTAAAGAATTTGGTGACCGTTGATCCATTTTAGGAACCAAAAATAATATTTGTGCAAGGTTTGTGATTTTTCTGATGTTATTTCATTTATTTTGGATCATAATATTATATAGTTTAGGGCCCTCATAATAAAGTCAATTGATTTTTTTTGGAGTTGTTTATTTTATTTGGTGCCTAGGCTTAGAGTCTTAAAAATATTTTTGGTGGCCGTCTAAATTATACCCTATATAAAATGCGCAGATATTCGCAGATAAAATATACTCTAATAGTATCTACAACGGATATGACAACCTTCATTCATTTGAGGCACAAAAAATTCCACCTGTGTTTTTTAAACCCTCGTATATATTTTAAAACACGAAATACTTATACACACCTAAACATCATCAAAGTCGCTGTAAGCATTCTTTCACACGGCATTACAATCATTATAATCCTGGTAGTCTTTTGTCTTTTACACAAAGGGCTTCGTTTGACGCTGAGTGCAGCGAGGTGGCGCGCCCATCGCAATTAGACAAAGCTTTCCAAAAGAGGTGTCGGCCTCTTCCTTCACAAAAGGCTCGGTATTAGGAAGTATGTGCTTTGATATTTATTTATATACAAATTTAGTCGGAAGGAGAGTACTAATCTGCAGGCCACTTAACCCCTAGCGGCCCGGCCGACGAACCGGTTCGTCAGTGCCATTGTTTATCTATTGTGTCTATAATTACTATTAATACTTGAGAGTTTAAATTATCACTGATGACGGTTTTAAAGCAAGTGTTAAAATTACAAAATACGATCTTTTTTTTCCATGCAAAATTATAATACTTAATTTTAGTTTTTTCGAAAATTATTCTTCCTTATTTTAGTTACGAATTCAGAAAACGGAGAGTTTAATCCGTCAACTCAAATATGATCTAAAATGTAAACACAGCTAATTATAGCTGAGGTTAGATGGATTTTAGCATATTTTTATGTAATTTTTGAACAGCTATTTCTCTTAAACTATTGACTTGTGGGGAAAGTGGTAGAACAGAAGTTATTCAGTATTATGGGTACTTCAACACCCTTTCGGATTAGTACTTATAGGGGGCTTTCTGACTAACCTTATACAAGCTTAGTTTTGGTATATACTAAACCTGAAACTAGTTTGTTCAGAATCACTAGGAGAATAGATTGACATATTTTTTACACCACTTTTTTTTCCATAAATTTCAATTTTGTTTCAGTAGTTTTCTACCCATAACAGTTGACGGGAATAGACACCTAGAGGCTTGAGACGGTCCTCTCGGTCAGTTTCCGTGTATTAGGCAACCCCTGCATAGCACATTTCAGGCATTTCACACTTTTTTAGGGAACTTAACGCGACATAAACTAAGGTGTAACTTGGATATTATTAAAAAAAACATATTTAGGCAGTTCTGATGAAAATCTTGTTGGGGTGTCTCGGTTTTCGTATAAAGTAAAAATAAGGTTGTATAGCAGCGTTTTTCTGTCTGCTAATAAACCTAAATTGGGCATAAGGTTTTGAGAAAAAGCAAATAACACAACAAACAATTTGGTGAGTTTGGAATATTCTTCGAGTTAAGAGTTTGTAAACGACACAACAATATAATCGTTCAGGGGTGATTCTATCATTACAGTTTTAGCTAATATCGGTATGTCAGGATTGCGAGCAAGGTAAACACAGTAAATAAAACCAACATAGACTCTCCACCACTGAGAGTACTTGTATTTGGGTTAATATTAGTAACATTAACTAGATCACAGTATATTAAGTACTTTACACAATTATTACAAGATCATAAAATAAGGACAAGCTAATCAGATATAAAAGGTCAGACTTCTTCAGCTGTTCAACACGGAATGCTCTCGCTTCGTCGAATGACCACCGCCTTTATAACCTCGGGTGGGCCGATCCATATCGACGACTACCCTCTCTTGTCAACATTGCCCAGTGCTACCCGCTACCGATAACAAGTTTGAGACCAATAACCATTACTTCTAAATATTCAACAAATTGGCAGCCATTTTCCCGTAGACGGTAAATCACCACCTTCAATGGGTAACCTTTGCCAATGGTGTCACTGATTCAAGTCATTTAATTTTACGTCCTATTCTTAGACGCATAAGTTCCAATTTCCAACGACTTCAAACGATGGGGCAGGTGTAAAAAACATTTGGTATTTACTTACCTAATAAAATTGACATATTTTTGGAACGACTTCAGCCATTAGAATTATTATTCCTATTATGCTGAAGGTTCAATATAATATAAATCAAATAATAATGTCTGTTCATTGCATTAATTTTTCTTTGTTTTCGGCATTATGAAGACTGTTATATTTTTATGAGATTTTTATTGTTCATCATCTTTTTTATTAACACCCAACGCAAAAGGGGGGTGTTATAAGTTTAACGTGTGTATCTGTGTGTCTGTCTGTGGCATCGTAGCTCCTAAACGGTAAGACCGATATTGATTTAGTTGTTTTGTTTGAAAGGTGATTTAAAAGAGTATTCTTAACTATGATTCAAGAAAATCTATTCAGCCGTTTGAAGATCATCAGCTCTTATCGCTGTTACATGAGTATTTATTTAACTTCCGCTCGTCCGATTCAATTGAAATTTCTAACATGCAAACCTAGTGACAGTACAATATTAGGGTACCATTGAGTTGATCGTATTGAGGATTTTGATCGGATTGTTGTTAACACTACTTACTTCAAAATAGCTAATAATCAAGCAACTCATCGATTTTGCCTCATGACTTATTTTGACAAGCCGGACTTTAAAGTTGGCTCAGGGTGGTGAGCGGCCTTCCGCAGTGCAGACCCATCGTGTTTGTGCTCGGAAAGCACTTTCTCACCGCATCACTACATAGTATAAAACAAAGTTGCTTCCCGCTCTCTGTTCCTATGTATGCTTAGATCTTTAAAACTACGCAACGGATTTTGATGCGGTTTTTTTTAATAGATAGAGTGATTCAGTGTGAGTGCCGTGTGGTTCCGGACGTAAAGAATAATACTACCCTATCTCTTCCCATGGGTGTCCTAAAAGGCGACTAAGGGATTCACTAGAAGATGGGCAGCAGCGCTGATTATTTTAACAACCATAATGCGATCGCCAACCCGCCTGCCAAGCGTGGCGATTATGGCAAACCCCCCCAACATGGGGCACAGGACAGGTGGATGTGGCGATGCTTGGGGGAGGCCTATGTCCAGCAGTGGACGTTTTTCGGCTGAACGATGATGATGATGAGAGTGATTCAAGAGGAAGGTTTATATGTATAACTTATTAATAATCGCATATAAGGATCGACAGCAATATAACTATGTCGGAGGTGTTCTTAAATTCTAATTTAAGAGTTATTTATCATAGTACGTATTTCTTGGCCTAAGTGCCTTATTAACCAGTACCTACATCCAAGGTACGACGAAGATTTAGTTGTTTGAAGTGAATGTAGTAAGATGAGATAGTTCCAAACGAGCTTAACACCGGTCACATAAATTACATAAAATAAACCACTTAACTAAATAACGACCCAACTGTATGGTTGCGGGGAAGCAAACTGCTACGCAGCGCTAATGTACAGCCACAGTATATAGATAAGCTAAAGCAGTACTTCAACTACCTACAATCGTCCGAATTGATACACTCACATAGACACACACGCAAGACTTATATTGTACGATTTTGCACGAAACGGGCCGCGTCGGAGCGCATTTCACACTGTGCTAAAGGAAATTCAGACTTCTATACAATAGTTAAGTTTCAGGTTTGCGTGGAATTTACACTGCTTGGAACTCGGTTAGATCCGCGCGTATGCCGTGGCAGCCGGTCGGCGGCGCTCGGCTGTCGTCGCGTCCGGTCGGCTCCGCTCGGTCACACCGCAGGTAGAAACTGACTGCGATAGCGGATACACGAGCACGTGCGCGCATGCGCCAGGGTTCCAGCAGATTGTAGCCGTCGGGCGGACGCGGTCGGGTACTGGCGCGTGCTCGAGTATTCGCTGCGAAGCGCTACGCTGCGCTCCTGCGTGGCCCAGTTGGTGGAAATCGTACGTAAGTTATCATTTCAGTGTTGAGAAAGTATTCAGTGTTGAGAAAGTATGGTATTGCAAATATGAATGCAGGCTTTATACAAAGTGCTTTGAGTGAGCCTGCATCAGAGATAGCACAAGCGTTTTACCTGATAATGCCGCAGACCCAGCATTGACCCCCGTAGCCACCTTTAAGATTGTTATGTAGTTTAATTAATAGTAATAAGGTACAATGGGTTTGATATATGTTGATTCATAAAAAACCCTAAATAAAAAGAAATTAAAAAAAAAAGTTGTCATTGGAATACAGTCAACGGCTGTCATAGAGTACAAGACAAAGAGTGCTTTATACTCAGTATACAGTGCGTGTCTGTGTGAGTGTATCAATTCAGGCGATTATAGTAAGTTGAGGTACTGCTTTAGCTTATATATCTACTGTGGTTTAGCCGTGTAGTTGTTATCGTTATAATGAGGAATACGTTAATATGCATATTAACTACATAATCTGCAGATTACCGAGTACGATCCGTTGAAGTGCGAAATTTTAATTAAAATAGCAGGTATCTGCAGTTTGCCTAACTATTATTTACGCAAAGAACCCATTCTATTCACTTAAACTTATATCTGGTCGTTGACCTGCAGATTTCCTGGGTAATCTGCAGATTAACTAGTTGATGTGAGAACCGAAACAATTTTTCGCACCTTAACGGACGCAGCCAGATAATCTGCACTCTAACTGATTTACGCACATTAGCGGTAACATATTCACTAAACTTGACACAATTATTCGCAGCAGGTGCGGCAATAAAACGTGTGAGCGTGAACAAAACTAACAACAAAATATCATTTACAAACAACAAAGCATGATTTATGACAACGCCTGCAGCGACAAAATGTGTTTAGTATTATAGTAAACATTTGTTTATAAACAGTGTTTTAGAAACAAACATTTGTTTATAAACACTGTTTTAGAAACAATAATCTATGTGTTTCTGAAACGTATATACATCGTGTTAACAAATTCTTGTAATTTCTTCAAACCATATGATCTATTAATGGTATAGATTAACCCCGCATGGGATTTAGATTGATTAAAAATAAAAATAAACTTATTTTTCCCAATTTTTTTTTTATGTGACCGAAAATATCGATGCCATGCATAAATGAATGAAAGGCACGGCGACACAGCTGACGGGCGTGACTAGCGCGATATCGCTCCACGCAGTCAGTTAATTTGGGACGCTAAAATTAGTCAGATACAGAATACAATGGTTCATTTTTTTAAAACCTTTTTTTTGTTCTTTCTGAAAAAAATCCTATGCAGGGTCAATCATTGTCATTGGTAGATCACGCGGTTTGAAGGAATTACACGAATTCGTTTACACCCTGTATAAAATATAGGCCTTATAAATACCCACTTGACTTTAATGTTCAGATGGTAGCTAGCCAGGTGTAGCCTCAACCTTATTTAAAACATGTCAACAACACCAAACAGGAAAAACTCGCAAAAAAAATCAGTACGCTATTTACAAAATAAAGTCAGGTGTTCGCAAATTTCCGCAAACCCATTCAAAAAGATGTTGAACCCACAGGAAAATATTTACCTTAGAATTTAGTTACTTCTCCAGTTATGTACTTTCACATTAATTTTCTTTTTGCCGAATAGGTACATAATGGGTAAGGTAAGTCTTTGATACCCAAAAATCGTGCCAAGTGCGAGTTTTATTCGCGCATTGTGGGTTCCGTATGACGCTAACTATAGCGGTGCGACATTTAATTTTGTTCCGTATGTTTCTGATCGTGTCGTCGTGGTGGCCCGGAGGTTCCAGACCCGCTTGTTAAGCACCGGGTTGTGGGTTCAAACCCAGGCATGTACCAGTGTGACTTTTTCAATTTCACATGTACTTTCTTAGTTAATCTAAGACGCCACTGCCATACGGTGAAGGAAAACATCGTGAGGAAACCTGGACTTTAATGGTCTGAAATCGCCAACCCGCAGTGAGCAAGCGTGGCGATCAATGCTCGTTCCTTCTCTGTACGAGAAGAGGCCTTTGCCCAGCAGTGGGACAGTTACAGGCTAATATTTATTATTTATTTTTATGTCTTTGATGTTTAATTATTATGTATCAACAATCATGTTTAAGAGTAATAAACACCGGACTTATTAAGTATTTTTATTTACATAATATCTGTTACTTACTCCCTTTCGGCATTATGGTTTATAGTGTGTCGATTTTCATGCTAAATAAATTGATTTTCTTTCTAATTTAGTTCTTGCAAGTTTAGACGTTTTTAAAATACAAACAAAACAAAATCGTTATTTTCTTTAGATATTTAAAAAAGAATTGGGAATGGGGAGGTTTCTTGTGAATGAACTTTTTGTTTTATTTTATTTGCGAAGATTTATGAGACAATAGCCACAAAATCTGTGAAAATGCAAACTGTTTGCGTCTAATACCTTATACAGGCCAACCAAACGAAGGCGAACGAACTTAAACAAACGAACGCGAACGAGTGGGTGTTGACGGTTCAGCGAAGGCGAGCGAACGCGTACGACGGCCTTCGACCGCTTTCGACTGTGCTCCGCAGCGTGTCGGAACATCAAAGGTTCGCTCTGTGTAGACGCAACAGCGAAGGCGAACGAGTGTACGGTATCCATCGGCGAAAGCCATTCGTACGCCTTCATTCGTTTTGTCTGTACAAGGCATAAGATAGAGCTTTGCATTTTTGCTGAACTGGTCCTTTTTGGCGCAGCCGTAAGGCACACTTTCCTGCTAATTTCATTTTTTTGTTTTTTCTGCTTTATTTTATATTGTGTGCCTTTTTAATCTGTGCTACATAAATGCATTCTTTCTTTCTTTGTGACAGACGAACAAACATCGCAGGCTTAGTAATAGCGTTCCGCTAGCATCTTTTGTATACGGAACCCTAACAATAGCTAATGGTAAAAATGGATCGTTTCATCCGCTACGATATTAAATTGTAAGTAATATATATTATTATATCTTGGATTTCTGTGGTAATATTTCGGGTAGGGATTCCAGATTTATTATGGTAAATTAATATTGACTTCTTGTCAGTTGGCGGTATTCTTGCGTTGATGTAGAACGGAAGATTGATGAAAGAAATATAATGTGGTGGTTGCTTATCAAATGAATGGAATAATAATGTTTGGTAGTTGTTATTTACTAGCATTTATTTAGAGCTTATTTATTCTACGAGTTATAACGCTGGAAGTAGGTCGTTTTTATGAAATGAATAGGTTAATCAGAACCTCTTTTTCAAAGACGGTAAAAAGTGGTAATGCCCCAAGATTTTGAGTCTGTTCGAAATTAATATTTTAAAATAGATTTAAAAAATCATGACTTGCGTTAACACTAACAGTAACAAAAAAAAAATTATGTACTTAATAAATGTGGACACATTAAGAATTGTAGGACATTTTTTAGTTAGATTGGCAATCAGGGCGACGGAAGGGAACCTGATGGAAAGTGGTAGTCGCCGCCTTCAACATCACGAGGATTGCAGATACGTTACCAACCTTAGAGACAAAACTGAAACGTCTCATGTGCCTGTAATTTCACCGGCACCTACACCACGCAAAGTGGAACACAGCTATGCTACTTGGCAGCAGGAATAGGTATGGTGTTAGCTTCCCCGGATACACTCTTTCACAAGGGATCTATTACTACTAGAAGGGGCTCTTAAAAAGTTGAGACCCCCCTGACATACCCCGTGTGGGGTACGAGTTGAATATAATGGTAAAGATACACGGCGACACTGACGCGGCGTCTTACGTAGGCGGTTCAAAGCGACGCGAATTGCGAAGCGATCCGATGCGGTGACACGCGAATTCAATGCGATGCGGTGCGAAGCGGTGGCTTTGTCCTAGGAGCTCGCGAACCGCCCGCCGCGTGCCGCCGTCATTCAGTAGCACTGTACGGCACCGCATCCAGTTCGCACGAAAATATCAAGCCAACTAATCGCGTTCGCTTCGCTTCGCGTCGCGCCGCACCGCACTCCTCGTGCATTTGGTCACGTAGGCCACTTCAATAGGTATCGACTGTTTGTTGTTTCCGCGTCGCGCCGCGCCGCATCGCGTCGTTTCTAGATCGCTCACGTAGGATGACGCGTTACATTCGACACAATGCAATCGCGACATTGAAATTAAACCAGAGCTAATGCGCAACTCAGTGTAACAGCGATGTACACACTACGACACTCGGTGTCGACACTGAGTGTCGAGTGTAATGTGTCGCCGTGTATCCTTACCATAAGACTTCCTCACAGCATGCTGGGAATAGTCGCGTGTTGTAAGATTTAACAAAATCCACCACGCTTGGTGGTAGGTCTATACGGTCCGCCTGGCTAGCTACCACCCTCACATTGAAGTTCGGCGCCAAGCAGTTTACTGTGTTCCGTCGTGTGCATGTGACAGCCAGAGCGGTATAGGGGAATCTCTCTATATCTCTGTAACTTGGATTCGTGTGCTCCATCTTAGACCCTATCTGTGCGACTAGGGACAAAAGCGATAGGGCACGTCGCGACAGCGGCGGTAAGACCCGTGATGGAGGAGTGGCTGGAGAGGCGTCATGGCGCCCTCAGGAGGACGTGGGGCAAGGCCCCACGGTAGGCGAGGGCCGAGGCCTGCCAGGGTCGCGATGCATGCAGCTGCGAATCCCGCGACCCCAGCCAAGGGTCAGGAGAAGGAACACCGTAGGTTTTTAGCCGGTAAGAATCATACCAAATACGACAGAGCGACAAAGTCAAATAATAAACAAAAAGGTAAATAATTTTCATAATACAAATACAAATACAAATATTCTTTATTGTGGTACAGTAGGGACCAAAAGTCCATAGGCAATCTCACAAAGCAATAGCTTGGCGTTTAGTTTGACTTACGACCTTCTATTTTTAAGAGACACATGCATCATCGTTGTAGTTTATAATTTCAACATAAATCTATATGTTAAGATGGCTTAATGGTTAAGCGCGTCCAACAACATGCCTGGTTCATGGAGGCGTGCGTTCAAATCTCACGCAATGCAGACTTTTTGTAAGTTTTTACTCGATTGTAAGTATTTATAAGTAATGAGACAGATATAATATTCAATTATCTTGTTCGCCTGGTTCACACATTTCGTAACGTTAGGGAGGTAGATCATAGAAAACTAAATAAAGAATTTAGATTTTTGTGGGGTAGATAGACATGAGTTTTATGAATATTTAACTTGATCGGAACGAACGTTGTCGATTGGTTGTAAATGTTAGTTAGTGACGTGTGGTTTAATAGATAGCGGTATTGTATTTATTCTCAAAATGCAGGCAAATAATAATATTGAGACGAGGGCGACTATTATTGCGCTGCATAAAAGTGGTCTTAAATAGAACACAAATATGTGATGAAACTGGACTGAATGTGAGTATCATAATAAACAATTCATAACTTGACCATTTACTTCAAATTTATAATCACCTAAGATTATTTGGCCATGTCTCCAAATTCTTTTTTAAATCCGCCATCATGAGGCCTAAAAGATAAATAATTAGTGTTTATTATTGGATTTAAAATGCAGAGTTATAATATTATATTATTATATTAAATAAACATTATTATATGAAAATGAAGTCACTTCAGTATTTTGATATAGCCGCCTAATATTACTTTTTTTTGTTTTAGAGGAATACTGTAAGTCTTTGGATCAAAAGATATGAGGAAGAGGGAAGCCTTGCTAGTCGATAGCGAAGTGGAAGGCCGTCGCTTATTGGTGAGACGCAGCGACAACATATGGTGGACTATTATGAAACAAATGGTTTCACACCTACGAGGGACTTTACGGAATTATTTGATACCTCGCTGCAAACTGTTCGCCGTGCCCTCCACGCTGAAGGATTGCATCACAGAAGACCCTCTAAAAAGCCCTTCTTGAAATAATGACATAAACAAGAACAATTACATTTCGCACGGGATTACTTAGATTTTGACTGGAATACTACCATATTCTCAGATGAAAAGACGTTTAAATCTAGTCAAAAGGGTAGGCTTCACTTATGGCGCAGGAATAACACTCGCTTGTGTGATAAAAACGTAATCCCTAATACAGACTCAGGTCGCATTACAATTAATATGTGGGGATGGATGAGTGCAGCAGGCAGGAGAACTGGCTTTTATTCCTCCACGCACCAACAGTTCTACTTATTGGTTTTAATAATTAGACGGTGTAACTAAATATTTAGTAATATTAACATGTCCGTAATTATTTAATGATCTTAAATTGAGGTTTAGTTTCAATCTTCTTTTCGTCAAGAAAATGAATACTTAAGCTATAACCTCAATACATTAATTGTGACGTTACATAAAAAACATATTCATAAAGTCTAAATCACATATTAGTTTTCAATAAACTCTGCTGAACACAGATACTTAAATAAGTGGATGTCAACAATTACATTTGTGTCATTAGAATATCCCTTCCTTGATATGTTATTATGAATTGACTAAGTAGGTATACAACAAAAAATCTTGTGAACGGTTACAAGATAATTTCTTTTATCTAGGTAGGAATGTGACGTCACAATTCTCATAAAAGTTTGTTAGTAATATAAGTAAATAAAACGAATAAACATTTTTGTTATCATTTAGCACAACTTTTTTATTTCCACCTTCCTACACCAAAAAAAGATAAATTGAATACATAATCACATAAATAATGAAATAATAATACAATAACTAACATTATAAATAAACATCATTAACGAATATTTTTTTTGCTTTAATACAAATATAATAATAGTTTCTAAGAAACAAAAACGAGTTACGCATTGTAAGACTCGAACTCAGACGTCATTGATTGTGGATCAATGCTTAGCCCAAACAGCTATCAGGACATATTAGTTCAATGCGAATTTTAGCAATGCAATGTTAAAAATGACGCATCACTATGACGCGTATTCTAAATGCAACAGAAATATAATGTTATTTCGCGTAGCGCGACGACAGTTCATTAGTGTGTGTTATCTGTGGAATGTTGAGACATCACTCGTACACGCACAGGCATACGCATTCGCTGCATCGTGCGCGAGTTTATAGCAATGTAGTCCTTAGCGTGCCTATGGACTTTTGAGCGTTTACTGTACATAGGTAAGCAATAAGTTGTTACATGTTTCCGAAATTGTACACAGCTATGACCCGCCATAATGGCATACAATAATTTTAAAGTAGGTAACATTTTAACAGAACAATCAAATAGAAAATTAAAATAATAACAATTTAAATATGCAGCAGTTTAGAATTAACGAATATTTTTACATGTCAAGGCAACAATTAAAATAACAAGACATAAATTATAAATTCAGTTAGAATTAAATAATACAAATTAAGAAACATACACATTTTACTTATCAGGGGAACAATTAAAATTAAATAACATCATCGAGATAATCTTTTAAATTATAGTAACATTTGTCTAACAGCAATTGAAATAATTTCTTTTTATAATTATGCAAATCTAAATCTCTAATTGTCTTTGGCAATTTATTATATATGTCAGGTATTAGATAAAAAACACTTTTGTGGAAAAGAGCAGTTTTGTGGGGTTCACGTGTCATTTTGTCTTTATGTCTGGCTCTATTACTAAATTTAAAACGGTGAATATTTAATTCTGCGAAAATGGCACATTCATAAATAAACATACAGGGAAGTGGTAGTATTTTTAGTTTCTTAAAATGTGGAACACAGGAGTCCGTTGAATCAATGTTTACGATTGATTGATTACGATCGAATACTCACATACGTACTCAAACCGATACCTACTATTTCAATAACGCTACGAATTACCTCAAAAAGGGAGGAACGATAACATCCAGGAATTAACTAAGCTATTAATCACTTCGATATGCCTTCGTCCATTTCTATCGCCGAACCGAGCTGAGAGAAATGTCAAATGATACCGATTGGCGGAATAGGGGAGTGGGGCGGGGTAATTAGAGGGGTCAACGGAATTAGGGGAGGAAATGTTACATGTGGCATTAGTAAGGAATTTGTGTTAGTCGTCATTAGGAGAACATGCTTGTGGGAATGTAGGGTAGGTCGATGTTTTTAGAAGAAATGACAAGATATGTAATGTTTCGTCCTGTTCGATCTTATTTTTTTACTTATACTAGCTTTTGCTTGCGGTTTCATTCACATGTAAGAGGAACTACGTTATGCACCCGGATAAAAAAACTTGTATGTTAATCCAGAAAATGGTCTATCTGTGTGCCAATTTTTATTCAAATCCGTTTAGTCGTATATGCGTGATTGAGCAACAAACACCCATTCATCCATCCATCTTTACAAACTTTTACATTAATAATATTAAGTGTGATTTTCCAATGGCACATAAATAACGTGCGCGTGTGGCTGGCTTCGACATTTGTTAGTGACTTCACATATTTATTTATTTAACAACTAGAGGTCGCCAGCGGCTTTGCCCGCGTGGATGTCATTTATCGCGTATTCCACGTTTTTCTCTACTATAGTATGCATGTATTATACATATGAACCTTCCTCTTGAATTACTCTATCTATTTAAAAAAACTGCATCAAAATCCGTTGGGTAGTTTTAAAGATCTAAGCATACGTAGGGACATTCAGCTCGAAGCGACTTTGTTTTATACTATGTAGTGATTTTAATAAAACATAAGGTCATCAGGAGCATAGCGTACAAAGGCACTGCTTATTTCTGAAAGAAATCTCTTCCAGCAGACTTGTGATGGAGAATTTAGAACAAGAAATGTAGACAAGTCAAGTCATCAGTCACAGGCAAGTTATAAACAGCTTCTTACCTCTATTGGCTTATCCTCGTACGTAAGAAAATACTTTCCTGTTTGACATTTTCGGATACACGCACATCAACTGATCGGCGTTTTACCTCTTTATATTTTAACTCAGTCTAAAATATCCCGCGGATCCTGCATGTGTGATCCTGCAAAATTCATGCGGGATCGTGCGTTTTTGTAACTGAGGTGTAGAGGGATTCTACACCCCTCTGGCTCTCACATACACACAACAGAACACAGTAAACTGATTGGAGCCGGACTTTAATGTGAGGGTGGTAGCTAGTCAGGCGGACCGTATAGATCCTACCACCAACCGAGCTGCGTTTTGTTGAATCTTACATCATGTATCCTATTCTCAGCGTGCGGTAAGGAAGTTTTATATTCAAGCTCTTCGGGACTCCACACGGGACAAAACACGGGGTTGCGGGATTGGATTCTCTACTTATGGTTATTTTTTATATATATTTTTCGTGGGAAAATCCTCATGGGTGCCCTTCACCCGGGGAAGGCGAAGGGGTATGCCGGACTCTTACCGGCTAAAAACCCACGGTGTTCCTTCTTCTCCTGGCCCTTGACCGGGGTCGCAGGATTCACAGCTGCATGCACTTCAACCCCGGCAGGCCTCGGTCCGCCAGCTCCTGGCAGACCTCTGCTACTGTGGGGCCTAGCCCCACGTCCTCCTGAAAGGCGCGCACGGAACACTGCGCGCCGCCTTCTCGGGCCTGTTACTGATCGGGCGACGGGTCCCCTAACCCGCCGCCCGCAGACCATACACTACGGTGGCTGGAGATAGTCGCGCGCCCTCCGGCGCCCGGTGCGTCTGGCGCTGGAAGGAAGAGTGGCAGCTGCCTCTCTCTCCCTCTCCGCTTCTTCTTTGGTCGCCATCACCTCCTCGCAGAAGGAGGCGACGGCTCCCCACGCACTTTCGCTCCCGACCATGGACAGTACTACGGCCTGAAGCGAAAGGTCACCACCGGCCGTCGCAACTAGTTCGCGGCGCTGCGTCGCCCACGCAGGACACGCCTGCAGTGTGTGCAGCGCCATGTCCTCGGGTACTTATGGCTATAGTCGAGAACATGTTGTCTAAGTTTGTCTCGCAGGAGTTTACATCCAATGAGCAAACAAACTTTTATGCAGATGAAAATGTAAAACGTAATATTCATTTTCGTCATTAGCTTACCAGACGTCCCGAAACGCAATTAGCTTAATTGAATAAAACCGGAGTTTATGCACATTTTTAGCGTTGATTCCATAAATGTTTAAATTGCGGTCGTTTTTAGACGTTAGCAGTTTGATATCACTGAACGAGCAGACTCGACGACTGTATTTTGTCGTAATAGTGGTTTTGGTCGTCATAATGCAACGTAGGTACACGTAAAAACATCACATGACTGCATGACTGGCTAGTGACTTTACATCCGAAAATCATGAATTCTCATTGAATGATTTGCTCATCATTCCGTACAACTTTTACAAAGGGGCAAACTGCAAATTCGTGAAAAAAAAAACAGCTGTTCGATACTAAATAAAACAATGTTGCTTGACAAAATGTATGGAACAACTATTTTTTTTTTACATACAACCATATAAGTAGCGAAATTCAAATGATTTACTCCCATAATACCGATTGTATTTATGAAATATTTTACATGCCAAGTATTCATACATACAATACGGCCGACGTATCTTGGCGAGTCTGAAGTTAGTTGTTTGGCTGCGCAATGAATGTTTTAAGAACGAAATTCCTGCCTGCGCAGCTAATCAGCTAACTTCAGACTCTCCAAGATACGTCGGCCGTGTTGTATTCGCAGATACTATGTTAAAAATATATTTTTGTAAGATTTCCACTACAAGTTCTTATTTAATTCTCTTAATGCTCAATGCTAGCGACTGAAAGTCGACTCCTGAAACTCATTTTATTTAGAGTTTTATACTTTAGTTAAAATCTGAACATATTTAAGACGTAATTTGAGGTGCATGAAAAGAACCTTCACGAAGAATACTTAAGTAGGTACGTCTGATGCACCCTGGGCAGTCAGGCCCGCTGCCAAACTTGCTGACTGGCTAATCTTTTCACCACGGCATGAGCCGTACCGATTCTCGTATAGCTGGTGCTGACACGAGAGAAGAAAAAGAAGACGTAATTTATTGACTTTTTACATTAAATTGATTTAAATATTAAGTTGGGTTTGAATTGAAATTTGTAAGCATGTTGTATGTGGGTGATTAAAGTCCACAACATTAATAAAAAAAGTCCCAACTATTCACTTGGGTGATTTAATTCCAAGGTGAACAAAGGAGACCAAATATGTCGCACTAATTCACCTGGGTGATATTGTCAGGTGAAATAAATGCGAGGTGAAATGAAGACACTAAAAATTCCACTTTGTTCACCCAGGTGATATCACCCGGGTGAACAAAGTGGAATAAACCAATTTATTATATGTTCTTTTTTAAAAGGTTTCATTGTATTTTTGACTGCCAAAAGAAAAGTTCATGCTTAGTTACAGTTTACTCACGTGCATTTTTCGGGATTGCCCGACTAGTTTCAGACCTAAATGTAGCTCTTAATCACGAGCTGAACAAGCGGCGAATACGCGAGTCGTAACTAAGCATAAATATGAATGAGTCTCACGAAAGTTATTTACAAAAGAAAACGTTTATACAACGTTATTTTTAGTATATGCAAAAACTGAGACACCCCAACAAGATTTTCATCAGAACTGCCTGAATATGTGTTTTTTTTAATAAATATCCAAGTTACACCGTAGTTTATGTCGCGTTAAGTTCCCTAATAAACTGTGAAATGCCTGAGATGTGCTATGCAGGGGTTGTCTAATACATGGAAACTGACCGAGCGGACCATCTCAAGCCTCAAGGTGTCTATTCCCGTCAACTGTGATGGGTAGAAACCTACTGAAACAAAATTGAAATTTATGAAAAAAAATGTGGTGTAAAAATATGTCAATCTATTCTCCTTGTGATTCTGAACAAACTAGTTTCAGGTTTAGTATATGTATAATAAAACTAAGCTTGTATTATGTTTAACATTTCGCTACGTGTACAATGTTGGTGGTACTGTAAGTACCGCACGCCGTTATGGTTGGATATACAATGAGAATAAATTTTATTATGAAGAATTATAATGTATCCAGTTTCTGTGAAATATACATATTATCAACTAATTCATAGACTGCCTCGTTGGTCTTGGTCAGAAGCGCTCCTGCTGAGCGCGAGGTCTTGGGTTCGATCCCCAGGTCGGACAAAGTATTATTAGGTTTTTCAGTGTGAATTTCTCAGTAACAGCCCGGAGTCTGAATTTATGCCCGGTTGATGGCAATAGGCTCGCCCCCTATTACATGGGACTTAAACATAACGGCGAAATGTGGGTATATTTATACACCTCAGCCCAACCCTTCGGGAAATATAGGCGTGATGATTATGCTATGTCATTCATAGTAAAATTTTCACCAAGTTACTTATATCGAGTACCGCTCGAAAGTTGAAATAACTTTCTTTCGGTTCCTTTAATATTATAAAAGATAAAATAAAGTAGGTCGAACCGATACTGGTTAAGGAAAGTGTAATGGAAACCCTAAGCTGAAAGATAAGGATAAAAAACAAAATGTAATTAGGCTTTTTTTTCTGATTGCTTCATTGGATTATAATGTAATGAGAAGATGAAGATGGAGGTAACAAAGCTTGTGTTAGAACTGGTACGAGTAGAAGCGTACGCAAATAAACACATAGTGAAAGGTTGCACACACACTTCCGACCATTCACGCTTGCAGCAACGGCAACGGTCGAGAGAGAACTGACTTAGTAGCGTAAGGGCTCATTCACACGCTCACGAATGTTTACATGTGAACGACATACCGCTAAAAACTGAATCAGGGAGAAGTCACACGGTGCGGTGTGGTGCGCCGCCGCACGGCGACCATTTTGCCGCATCAACGTGGACACGTAAGAGCGGGGAGCACACGATGCGTTGCGGCGGCGGTGCGGCGCCGGAGCGGTGTCGCTGCGTCGTCTTACATAGAAATACCTGTGGCATGTCACACGATGCGTTCCGGCACCGCACCGGACTTGCAACCATCGAGACGAGGCGGGGAGGGGAGAATGCGTTGCAACGTCGGAGCGGCACCGCGCAGTTGTTTATTCGTCACACGGAAGAACACACGCTCGCTCGTTTCGATGTTTTTTTTAAGTTTTTTGTTTATTGTGATTGAGGTTTTAAAAAATGAGTACCAACCTAGATGTTACTGATATGGACTACCTCATAACATTAGTCCTTAAGACTGTCCAACGCTGCTACGGCGCCGCTGCGACATAACAACGTTGCGGCGCCGCACCGCTCGTGTACCCGCTGATACGGTGAAATCTTTGCAGTGCGGCGCCGCAACGCATCGTGTGCCCCTGCTCTAAGAGACACGCGGTGCGGTGCGGTGCCGCACCGCACCATGTGAAACGGCTCTCCGTCAACACATGTACAGTTTGCGCTGCCGCTCCGGCGTATACACCCTCCCCCCTTGTCTTGGTCCGGCGAGCGTGCGGCGCGGCGCGGCATCGCATCGCACCGTGTGGTATACCATGGAAATTTGTATGTATTACGCCGCAGCGGCACCGCACAGTCACCGCGCCGGAGCCGCACCGCATCGTGTGGCTTCTCCCTCAAACCGGATTCGTTCCATACAAAGTTCAACAAATGACTTTCGTTCGTTGGTTCGGTGTGTACGCTACATTATACAGGTGTACACAAGGACATTTTAACTTTTCGCTGCTATACAAAGTAGCGAGTTTTCTTTCAAACTCGATGATTAATGTGTTTTATTCAACGGTTATTGATGGCCGTTTTATGAGCAGTTGGTGTTGATATTGTTTCAAAATAATGGTTTGCTTTCAAATTGCTTCAGGTTTATACTTTATAATTTTGTTAGTATTTCAAGAAGCTTGATTGAAGAGAGTTTCTCTCGAGGCTAAGGCCCGGACTCCACCAAAACGGAGATGTGCGGAGATGTCTCGATCAAAATCAAAATCAAAAGTTTTTATTTCACATAAACCATTACAGGCGCTTATGAAAAGTCGAATTTAGGTGCACGGTTCCAATTAGTCGTTTCCTATGGAGAAGAGCCGGCAAGAAACTCCATGGTTACTCTTTTAAAATCCATATCTTTAACAATTTGATTGGACGCTAAACTATATAAAACAACTGACATGGTTAATTGTCATCAAAACACATTACAAAGAAAATCACTATATCGGGTGTAAAAAGACCCTTAACGATAACGAAAACCACGTATTCTACCCATCATTGGGATCATTTTTTTCGAACAAACCATACCTGGGAAATCATTGGTTTTGGAGATATTGAAGGTCAAAGTACACATTTTTGTTTTTAGTTTTTTCCAAAAACGATTTCCAAGTCATAATACTAAACTTTCTTCCATACAAACATTATCAAAAATTTCAATTTTTCCTAACAAATTACGCATTTGAATTACAAAAACGCAATGAATATCAAACGCACACGACCGCCTTGGCTCGGCTGTGTGGCCACTGCACGTATGCAAACGCGCGGCATCGCCACAACCATAATTTGCGCGCTACAAAAAAAAGCGTTTTTTTTCATGCCAAAAAATAAAAGTCGTTTCCCAGCAATTATTTTTGGTCAATGTAGTTTAGTTTGATGTACAGAGTGCGTAGCTTTCGGCTATGTGATGGATATTTTTAAACCCTGTATAATAAGATAAAGATATCTTGAGAGTAACGTTAGTAATAAAAAAAAGCTAATCATAATGAGGTTAGTTAATAGACATAGGTACACATACGACGTTAATGAGGTACCAGGGAAGCCACATGTGCAGAAGGAGTTATTGCCAAGCATCAACTTTAACTTCAAACTTTCAGTATATACAGGCGAATATGTGATGTATTTTCATGAAGTAGCGCAAATTAACAATCAACCCAGAAAACTAAATCTAAAAATAATTAAAATTAATAGTCACCATAGTTTTAGGCTGTATAAAGTTGGGCCATTAAATAATAGTAACCAAGATTAATGATCCTTTTACATAATAGGTTTTTACTTAGGCTGTCGGCCTTTTGTTTTTGCCTGTTTTCGCGAAAACTGAGAAAAGTTATATTTTATTCGGATGATAAACAGCTGGTTCAGTGTTTTTTGTCTGTCCTTGATAAACTACACGCCATCACGCCTGTATTCTTCGAAGGATCGGGCAGAGGTGTATGGTACACCCTTATTTCGCCATTTCGTTTATGTCCCATGTAATAGGGGGCGAGTCTATTCCAATCAACCGGGCACAAAACCAGCTATTGAGAAATTTCACACGGATAATCCCCATCCTGGCCACGATCCCCAGGTCGGGAAATGTTATTACTTTGCCCAACCTGGGGATCGAACCCAAGATATCACGCTCAGCGTCAGCAGTCGCGATTGCGACCACTAAACCGACGAGGCAGTCTTGATAAATTTATTTGTATTAAATTCGAAGTGCAGACTTTAAATTTTAAAGCTAAGCCTTTTTTAAAGTCGGAACTACGATTTTAAAAGTTAATTAACCTCCGGTTTCTGAATTAAGAATTCGGGATAAGCAATACTTAAGTAGTATTTGAGTACGGAGTTGTCAAAAAAATGCTTTGAAATCCGTAATTTTTTTGACAACTCCGTACTCAAATGTTACTTAAGTACTGCTTGTCCCGAATTCTCAATTCAGAAACCGGAGGTTAGTATCCCTTTTATATTCTGGCTCGTCCCGAAACGGAACAAAAATAACCTCCTTATGTCTTTTCCCAACTATATTTGGATCAGTTTCTAACCAGTTGCGGTTAAATACCAGTATTATACACGGAGCGACTGATATCAGACCTCCGCAACCCAGTTACTGGGCAATGGCGAGTCTTCCTACGTGAGCGACCTACAAGCGACGCGAAGCGGCGCGTCGCGACGCGAAAACAACAAATAGTCGATACCTATTGAAGTGGCCTACGTGACCAAACGCACGTGGAGTGCGGTGCGGCGCGGCGCGGCGCGAAGCGAACGCTGTCAGTTGGCTTGATATTTTCACGCGAAGTGGATGCGGTGCCGTACAGTGCTACTGAATGACGGCGGCGCGCGGCGAGCGGTTTGCGAGCACGTAGGACAAAGCCGCCGTTTCGCACCGCATCGCATCGCTTCGCAATTCGCGTCGCTTTAAACCGCCTACGTAAGACGTCGCGTAATTGTCAGACTTTCGGGCTTCCGATTAGACTGTCATAGGTGTTCGTATGACACGGGACCAACAGCTTAACGTGCTCTCCTAGACACGGAGATGTATAACGAACGGTCACCCATCCACAGACTGACCGTGACAAGTGCAGCTTAACTTAGGAAAACTTGAAACTGAAGATGCCTCTGCATTCCACAAGATTCTTTGATCATTCCTTCACTGTCCAAGCCATATGCTTGTCGAATGCACTACCTGTGTCTGTGAGGCGTGCTCAGTCGTTAGTTTCGTTCAAAAGAATGGTGAAGAAACATTATTTTACTCTATAGTATGTTTTAAATGTTATAGTTTAATTTTCTTGTTTTATTTTTATTTTATTATCTTAAATTTTGTTTCTAACATTTTTTAACCCAAATTAATACAATATAAATCTAAACTAAATCTAAAGTAAAAACGTTGACTAAACTACCAAATGTTTTAACTGTTTTAAATAATGTATTTACCTTATCTGAGTATGTATATATAATATATATTTAAAATGTGAATATATTTGTGTTATAATATGTATTCATACCTAGTTATTAAGTTGATTCCTGATTTTTATAAGGTTATATATTTTTACGCTGCAAACTGCCCTTTAATTTTTCTTAACAATTTTTTCCATCCAATGGTTGTCTGGAAGAAATTGCTTTAAGCGACAAGGCCATTTGTACTGTTTTAATTAAGTGCATTCCTTCTGTTTTATTTCTTTCAGTGTACATTAAAGTATATCTATCTATCTATCTTAACGTGGCTCGCCCAAGTGTACCGAAAACGGTACGGCCGCCATTGTTTATCTATTGTGTCTATAATTACAGTACTACACAGCACAGGTTAGTTAACCTTGCAAATCTTATGAGGCTCTCCAACAACAATAACCTCTTTACACGTCGCAAAGTATTTTACCTACCTACTTTAAAATAACTCAAATTCTGAAACCCTGTTCCCAATTCTATTGAAAGCTTTTCCGTTTAACCATTAACACTACATTATTCAGCTAAACGTATGGAGGTTTCAATAAGGGGTGGTTTCAATAAGCGATCGATCACCATTTACCGGTGAATGGGGATTTGTTCACAATTCAATATTGTTTGGCAGTAATTATGCCAACATTAATTCATGGTGACGTGACATACTGTTGTGGCGGATGTAGGTTTTACGTATACGTATAAAACGTGTATTTAGAATTTAAAATAGGTAACTAGGATAGGGTTGTTGAGATGAGAATGTTAAGAGGAATGTGTGGTGTTACGCGAATGGATAGAATTAGAAATGAGCATGTAAGAGGAAGTCTGAAAGTGGCGCCGTTGACTGAGAAATTGCGTGGAAACCGGTTGTCATGGTATGGGCATGTGATGCGGAGGAATGAGGATCATGTTGCGAGGAAAATTTTAAGCATGAATGTAGATGGTTATAAGAGTAGCGTAAGACCAAAGAAACGATGGATAGATAATATAAAAGATGATATGACTAGAAAGAGAGTGACTACTGAGATGACGGCTAATAGAGATGTATGGAAGAAATACATGCTGCGACGACAGCAAATAAGTTGGGAAAAGGGCAGGATGATGATGATGATAAGATTGCCAACTTTTGTACAAAAAAGTAAAAAACGAGTTCAAAAAAACTGAAAGGAGTAAAATAATTACTATTTCATAAAATTCACAGTTTCAGAATTCGGTCCTAATCTACGCTGAACCAAATTGAAGGCACCGACATAAAATTATGTAACTGTTAATTTTATAATAGTAAATATTTTATTACCCCTTCAGTTTTATTTTAAAGTCGGGATATGCTTTGTTTAAAGTATTTTATTTAATACTTTTTAGTGCCACAAATAATAATTACAATAGCTACAAACTCGTGGTCCACTACAACAACTAGAACGTCGTCTATAGGTAATTTATTTTCAAACTACTATTAATATTGTATAAAGAAAACTACTCAATCAAACTTAATGAAATTCATAATTATGTGACCAACTCGAGAGTATTCCGCACTAAATAACAAAAAAGATAGGCAAAAAATTGATAACCTCCTTTTCGAAGTTGGTTAAAAATATAGTATGTTAAGGTCGTCGAAGGAAAATAAACAGCATTTAGAAAAAAATAACAGTATTTTATTGTTTTAATGTTTAATATGCACGATAAGACTGGGTTACCAGTGCTTTATAGATGGATGATAAAAACAGTAATTTGCATACTTTATTTTTATTGAACAGTAAATAAAGCGAAATAAAGTAAAATACTGTTTTAACAGTATGGTTGAAAACCGTAAGTGTCGTCAGAACACACTTACCGTATCTTGCGTCGCGTATCTAACGTCGCGTATCTAGCGTCGCGTATCTAACGTCGCGTATCTAGCGTCGCGTATCTAGCGTCGCGTATCTAGCGTCGCGTATCTAGCGTCGCGTACCTAGCGTCGTGTATCTAGCGTCGCGTATCTAGCGTCGCGTATCTAGCGTCGCGTATCTAACGTCGCGTATCTAGCGTCGCGTATCTAGCGTCGCGTATCTAGCGTCGCGTATCTAGCGTCGCGTATCTAGCGTCGCGTATCTAGCGTCGCGTATCTAGCGTCGCGTATCTAGCGTCGCGTATCTAGCGTCGCGTATCTAGCGTCGCGTATCTAGCGTCGCGTATCTAGCGTCGCGTATCTAGCGTCGCGTATCTAACGTCGCGTATCTAGCGTCGCGTATCTAGCGTCGCGTATCTAGCGTCGCGTATCTAGCGTCGCGTATCTAGCGTCGCGTATCTAACGTCGCGTATCTAGCGTCGCGTATCTAGCGTCGCGTATCTAGCGTCGCGTATCTAGCGTCGCGTATCTAGCGTCGCGTATCTAGCGTCGCGTATCTAGCGTCGCGTATCTAACGTCGCGTATCTAGCGTCGCGTATCTAGCGTCGCGTATCTAACGTCGCGTATCTAGCGTCGCGTATCTAGCGTCGCGTATCTAGCGTCGCGTATCTAGCGTCGCGTATCTAGCGTCGCGTACCTAGCGTCGTGTATCTAGCGTCGCGTATCTAGCGTTGCGTATCTAGCGTCGCGTGTCTAGCGTCGCGTATCTAGCGTCGTGTACCTAGCGTCGCGTATCTAGCGTCGCGTACCTAGCGTCGTGTATCTAGCGTCGCGTATCTAACGTCGCGTATCTAGCGTCGCGTATCTAGCGTCGCGTATCTAGCGTCGCGTATCTAGCGTCGCGTACCTAGCGTCGTGTATCTAGCGTCGCGTATCTAGCGTTGCGTATCTAGCGTCGCGTGTCTAGCGTCGCGTATCTAGCGTCGTGTACCTAGCGTCGCGTATCTAGCGTCACGTATCTTACGTTGCGTATCTTACGTCGCGTATCTTACGTCGCGTATCTTGTACAAGAGGTTAATCTTACTAACAAAATGGACGTAAACGTACCAAAACCGTAAGTCAGTTTTCGTTGTCGAATACTGTCAAAACGTTTGGTTTTGTTTTTGCTGTCAAACTATTTGACAGTTTTTGTAATCGAAAACGAGCTGAATGAACGGCTTTTATTTGGTTGCGATTGACTAACGTTTCTCGTAATAGAATTGGTTCTGTGTAATGCACGCGCACAAAACTTCTAGGTCCTATTACGCCCCGTGTAACTACGTAAAATACGCATGGTGAGGCCGCGCAGGAGAATTTGTATGAATTGTGTAACGTGGCGAAACATGCCGCGCTAGATACGCTCAATGTGCCTGTAGCCTAAACTCGGATCACGCAGACTAAAAGACCGAGGTATTCATGGTCATAAAATATTATTAGCTATAGTCCAGTTATAGTTCCATTATCGTGCGAAGTTAAAAAAGATATCGAAAGTTGTTATAGTATCTTTTAAACTAGGACCACGCGGACTAAAAGACCAAGGCATTCATGGTCATAAAATATTATTAGCTATAGTCCAGTTATAGTACCATCATCTTGTGAAGTTAAAAAAGGTATAAAAGTTGTTAGAGTCTCTTTTAACCGCCAGCGGCCCGACCGACGCGACGATCCGGATCGTCAGTGCCATTGTTTATCTGTTGTGTCTATAATTACAGTACTCGATAAGTTAAACACCTCTTCCTTAGGTACAGACGCTAGCACATAAAGTTACTATAATCTGTCAAATTTATTTAGATTTTCATCTTTATTGTAAAAGCATTAGGTTCAGGGTTGATTGAGAAAATTTGACAGTTTCGGATAGCTTGATGTGCTGGCGTCTGTAATGTCTGATTAAAGGACCTTTTATAAGCATACTGTGGGTATTTAGGTCAGTCCGTGGATGGGTGACCGTTCGTTACACATCGAGACATCTCTGTGCATCAGAGAGCAAGTTAAGCCGTTGGTTCCGGGTGTCATACGAATACTTATGACAGTAATTATGGGCAGTCAAAAGCCCGAAAGTCTAACAACCAGTCTAACCTTAGGATATCGTCATTGCTCAGTAACTGGGTTGCGAAGATCTGATGTCAGTCGCTCCGTGTAAAATACTGGTATTCAACCGCTTCTAGTTAGACTGGAAGCTGATCCCAACGTAGTTGGGAACAGGCTAGGCAGAACGCCGCAGGAGAACCAAGGTAACCGACATAGCTCGAAGAATTGCCAAAAAGTGGCAGTGGGCGGGGCACATTGCTCGCAGAACAGATGGCCGATGGGGCCGAAAGGTTCTGGAGTGGCGACCGCGTACCGGAAGACGCAGCGTGAGTAGGCCTCCCAAAAGGTGGACCGATGATCTGGTGAAGGTCGCGGGAATCCGCTGGATGCGAGAAGCACAGGACCGGTCGATGTGGCGATGCTTGGGGGAGGCCTATGGCCAGCAGTGGAAGTTTTTCGGCTCAGTGATGATGATGATGCTAGGCAGAACAACTGGGTATCTAGGAATCTACATTATAAAAAAAAAAAACAATATTTCAATAAACCGATTTGTAAAGTACCTTTAAGTATTGCGACATCACCCGTTAAGTAGATTTGTGTTGCAGATTTCTAGTAAAAGCGCGGTAAGTGGGCGTCGCGGTAAACAAAATCGGATTACGAAGAGCGTTGTAAGAGCGTTTCTTTAAAAAAAAAAAAACTTAAATGGTTCTTTTATCTTTTCTTCTTTTAAGAGTAGTAGAGCTCCTTGTGGTTTAGTTCGTCCGGCGATATATTACCTAAATGGCTTTTTCTGCCGCTAAGCAACATTGCATTTGTTCCGGTTTGAAGGGTGTCGGTGTAATAGGCATGTTGACAGCATCAATAAATTGCAAATCTAATTAGTCGGCCAGTTAGAGTTTTGAAAAATAATGGATACATATTTTCTTTTTAAATCTATGAATATTTGGAAAGATAAAACGCATCAAAACTCGAGAGTGGGGGCTTGTGACGTCAGAAGCAAGTAAACATTGTACTTGCTTGTGACGTTTTGCCAATTTTAAAAGTGTCGTATCTTCGTACATTTTGGTTGACGTAACAAAAAAAAAATACGGGTCAAATATTTTTTGATAAACTGACGGACTAATTAGATTTTTTCAGTAAAATACCCCATTGGAATCGTTGATGCGATTCGAATTAATGCTCTTCAAATTGGTGCGCTAAATGGAAGGCCTTAACGAGGCGGCGTCGCCTAGAGGTTTATTGCGGCCCAATTCTACTAATTGTGCAACCGCAAACGAACTGCAACCCTCAGTCAGTTTTCGTTTACGAGAACTGTCAAAATGTTTAGTTTTGTTTTTGTTGTCAAAAAATTTGACAGTTTTTGTAAACAAAAACTGACCATTAAAAAAGTTACATTTATTTTGAACGCTGCTTGACGAACCCGCTGCTGGCTCGAAGGGGATGACGGGGGCTTCGTTCGCTCGCTCACTCTAGCCCCCGTCATCCCCTTCGAACCTAACCTATCCGTATCGAGGTAAGGAAATGTATGTTTTCGCCCACTCAGTATTTTTTTCGTCCAAGTTAGTATTTAATTCGGACACTTGGAATTTTAGTTGCTAGCTTAGATTAACTGTTTCCCACTGCTAGTAGCTCATTTTACGAATTTTAATCATTCATTAATTATCGCCAGTTAAGTGAATTTTTCGCAAATCTATTTTAATGCCGCTCGGTTTATTATTAAAGTAAGTATCTCAATAACAGTCTTCCATATATTATTTATTCGCCCGATTAATAAATTCCCCAAAACAAACTTTCTTCGTTCTTTCTTCTCAATTGTTTAATAAATTGTATTGTTTCTGGTAGATGTAAGTACTAACATTAGTTTCTAAATCGTTTGAATACTAACCAAATGGACTTACAGTCTGAATTAAAAGATTTTTATTATTTTTGCTTCATTAAAGAAACAAACTTACGCTCATATAAATTTGCGGTCCGTTTTGACAAATAAACCTTAATTATGAAACAGTTCGCCGACCGCAGCGGTCGTATGTCACGTCAGCTCCGGAAAAACGATCATTTGTCTTCGTCAGCCTGTTTTAAACTATGTTTGGGAGACTTTGAATGGTAAATGACGCATTGGGCCTGTTATTGATGTACTGGTTATGTAAATACGTAATTTACAGAGTTAGGATGGGGTTTGACTGTGTTTTAGTGGGTTTAGGTTAAGGTTACACTACGCGCTTTATTTTTATTTGCGTTTAACTTTTAAGGGGCAGGCCTAGCAGTACTAGCAGTGGACTGCGAAAGTCCAAGGTATGGTGGATGAATGGATATTTTTAATCATAGAACAAACAGATTAAAGCCAAGAGGTTGCGCACCAGTTGATGGGATCATCATCCTCCTACCCTTATCCCAACTTATCTGAGGTCGGCGCAGCATGTATTTTTATTCCATGTGGAGAAACTTGGTGTGGTGTTCCTCCAACCAATGGGAGGATCCTCCAACCAGGCGGAGTCTTGTGCCTGGCGGGCTACTGCCCAACGGTTGATGTTGGGAGGTTGTATATATACTATCTGCGTGTTAAATCTTGATTGCGAGATGTAGGATAGTTCGCATGTGGCGAGATAGATGCGGCCACACATCTCTATTAGTCGTCATCTCAGTAGTCACCCTCTTTCTAGTCATATCATCTTTTACATTATCCATCCACTGTTTCTTTGGTCTTCCTCTACTCTTATAACCATCCACATTCATACTCAAAACTTTCCTCACGACATGTTCCTCATTCCTCCGCATCACATGCATCCGCATATCATGGTATGGGATAACCGGTCTCCACACAATTTCTCAGCCACCGGCGGCACTTTCAAACTTCCACTTACATACTCATTTCTAATTCTATATATTCGCGTAACACCACACATGCCTCACACCAGTTGAAAAGATATAGGTTAATAATGTTTTCGTTCACAACGAAACCGATAATCGTTTGGTCCTATAACCGACATAGGCGGGAATAACTCAAAGCGACGGATAGCTCTCGATCTGCGTTAAGACTTTGTTAAAAACAAGTTTGAAGCTTGTAAATAACACATTTTAGAGACATTTCAAGGACGAAATACCAGTTAATGAACGATAACCTTAAAGAAAACCAATTTACCGGTTAAAAGAACAAAACCGAAATATTGAGTTCCTTATTTACTTATGGCCTTACCGGTTATCGAGCTTTGCTCAAAGCTGATACTGCAACTAAAGACGACATAATAATATGAAAACGATGAAACCCATGATTTTAAGGCATAAGCAAGTTGAAAATTTTTAGCGGAGCGGATTCTCTTCAAATTCAAAGAATTTAAAAAAAACTTAGCGTTATTAACAACAATTAACATTGTTCCTTGTATCCAAAACTGGGGCGTAAAGTTTCTTCGCAAATAATTCCGAGAACCAACTAAATGTACTGGGTTATGAGGGCGTCCGGCCCGTATGTTAGGAATCTGTCATCAATAATGCACATTATTAACCTGCAGCGAACCTTTTACACATCGAACTGAGAACCTTTTCGATTAAATACAATCTCGTACAAAATAAACTATCGATGACCAAATATAGCATTACATAAGCCTGTATCCCTGGAGGGTTGGCAGAGGTGTATACAAGGAAAGTCGGAAAGCGGGTACTAATGCGCAGGTCACTTATGGTATATGTCTACACCCGTGCGCTTCTATGTTCATCTTGCGCTTTCAACTTTAAATTCCTCTTGCGTCAAGCGCATGCAATATTGATTGCCATAAGACGCATGCAGCTTATTGTCTACACCGGTGCGCCTCGGTCAGTCGACATACAATAGGCGGATTAGCGTGCGCTAGGGGCATGCGCTTTTGTCGAACTAGTATTAAGGCATGCGCTATTGTATGCGCTATGGCGCTTCACGCATGCTTCAGACGAAGACGCAAGATGAACATGAAAGCGCACTGGTGTATACATCGCTTTAAAGTATCACTGATAACGGTTTTAAAGCAAGCAATAATTATTATTTCCATGAAAAATAATGTACCTAAGTTTTTTCAAAAATTCTTCATTCCTGCTTTAGTAATGAATTCAGAAAATGGAGATTCTAATTTGTAACCCCAAATATGATTTAAAATGTAAACACAACTGATCATAACTGAGGATAGATAGATTTTAGCGTATTTTTATGCAATTTTTAGAGCAATTTCTCTTAAACTATTGACTTTTGGGGAATGTTGCAGTACAAAAGTTATTCATTATTATGGGTTCTTTCACACCCTTTCGGATTAATACCCCCTTTCTAACTAACCTTGTATAACACACATGCATTTCGTCGTTATGTTTAAGTCCCATGTAATAGCGGGCGAGCCTATTGCCATCAACCGAACACAAATCCAGACTGCTACTGAGAAATTCCACACAGGAAAACCCAATAACACATTACCCTAACTGGGGATCGAATCCAGGACCTCACACTCAGCCGTCGCGCTTGCGACCACTACACCAATGAGGCAGTCAAAGAAATAACATAAAACACATAATAATATAATAACAATATATAAATTATTATTACCACTACAAGGAGAAATTATAATCAGAATACCGTCGTCGTTGCGCGTGCAAAAGTCGCTATGTGTTATTTAGTCATTTTCGGTTTTTGATGGAGTTTTAATCGTTATTTCAATACACACGTACTGTAAAAACAGCTATGTGATAAATGCAATATTTAAAGAGTTACAGAATGTAGCTATGTGACATTAATGCATCGAAAGTTCCATATAAACACGTTAAGTGTTATAATTCACATAGCTAAAATAAGTTTACTAGAGCGGAAGCAAAAATTGCGCCCGAAATGTGCTTCACACTGCACATAGCGAGTTTTTTGGTCAAGTTCAGACTCGCTTGATCACGAAACGCACAGGTCGAGCGTCACTTAGATAGTTTTTTAGCTTTTGGGAAAATATTATACGAGACATAAGGTCAACAAAGTTGATAGCGTTACAAAATTAGAAGAAATTTCAAAAAAGAGACAGGCAACTAAGAGAAATGCCATGTACTCACGGGGCAGAAAAGAGATCAGACAGGAGTTATTTGTATTCTGCAATAAATGATGGAATCAGAAACGATAGTTTCAGATATTTTTGGCAGGTACCAACATGGGACCAAGGAAGGAAGTAAGGAATTGTTTCTGACGACGTTTGATTTGAAAAAAGATATGTTTCAGCTTTGGATTAGATCTAATATAAATATTCCAGAAAGTAGTGAAGGAACCCCTGTTCGAAGAATAGATAAGGTCCCTAATACAATCCATCAGGAACTACAACTAGGGCGCTCAAATCTGATTCTGTTCATAAATGGCTTGAATGTGTACCGAAAGTTCCAAGCCACTACTGCCGAGCAAACAGTTCCAGGGTATATGTTAAAGAGTTTTTCGAATCTTTGAGCCACATGCATTCTGTGTATACTTCTTGGTGCCAGACTAATAATGTGGATGCAGTGAGGAGAAAAAAGTTTCAGGAGATTTTAAAAGAGAAGAAAATTTATATTTTAAGCCGCGCAAAGATCAGCGAGGTTCCATGAGTGGAACAATTTGCCGCAGAGGAGGACAAACACGGCACCCATATGGGAACCTATAAGCCTTTATGATGGTCCACTAAAAATTGATTCTACCAAATTTAGTCACTTACAAAGTCTAAAGCCTCGTCCCCACTAGGAACATTTGTCGAGCGACATGTGTCCCCGGTGACATCGGGCGATGTCGGGCGACGTCGGACGACATCGCCGCGACATTGTTGAAACTGTTCCTTGTCGCACAGTCGATGAAGAGTAGTGATAGAAGCCTCGTCCCCACTAGGAACATTTGTCGAGCGACATGTGTCCCCGGTGACATCGGGTGACGTGGGGCGATGTAGGGCGACATCGCCCGATGTCTCTGGGGACACATGTAGCTCGACAATAATGTTCCTAGTGGGGACGAGGCTTAAAGCAATACACGCACCGCGATTACCATCAATTCTACGAAAATTTAAACCAATATAATTGATATGTTTAATTCAATAAAGTGATATAAAATTGATTGTTTTTTTTAGTTTCTTATTATTTCTTTAGAAACAAATTGCCATGTGTCACCGTACAGCCAGTTTCTCTAAGATTCCATAGAATATAAAGTACTACTTATGTGCTCTAAATGCACATAGCTTGTATTTATGACTCAAATAAATAACTCTATGTGTCAAATTTGGGTTGTCTATTGTTTACCCGAAGATTATATAACATAATCATCATATTCCCGAATTTCATTTGCCCGAATGTTTTGTTTGCCCTAAAAGACATATGACATACTTTTAATTACCCGAAACTTAGATACCATAAGATACGAGTGCCATACGTATTGTTTTTCATATTTTGAATTGCCATAATAATTATTAGACATAATATGTAAACGCCATAATGATTATTAGGCATAATATTTAAATGCCATAATAATTATTAGACAAAACTCAAATGGCACTTAACCAAACTACTTCAGGGTGGTTTATAAAAAAATAACCACGAAGGGGATGGCGGGGTCTATTCGCTCGCTCAAACGACCCCGCGATCCCCTTCTAACCTAACCTATCCGAGTCGGGGTGCCCTAAAGTCCCGATTGCATCCAGTTTCTCCTGACATAACAACCGTTACACACCCAATGTCGATGGCAAATGATGTTATGGGATATGATAATTATGGCAAGTGATAATTAGGTCATGTAATAATTAGGGCTTACAATGATTATGACAAATGATGTTATGGTAAGTGACTTTATGGAAAACACAGCTTCTAGCACGTGACTAATATAGCAAATAAGAGTAGGGCAAATGAATATTACGTCATATAATATTATGGCTGTTGACTATTATGGCAAATGATATTAGGGCAAATAAAATTCGGGCAAACGGCGGTATACCGTCAAATTTGCCTATGATGTTTAATTTTATCATTATTAATAATGTTATCTATCCAAAAATAATCTAAAACTACGTAAATTTATTATATGTATTAAAGTAAAAATAAATTATTTGAATACTCCAGGTATTTTTCGAGAAAATCAGTTTTTTGCGTCTCCTGTAAAGTGTGTAAAAAACACATAGCGATTATGGAAAGCGCAGCGACGGTATATGATCGTAAAATCGGTCAGATTAAGCAGCCCTCAACAGATTGGTGCAATGTTTACGAGCATTTTGCTCGTAAACATTGCACCAATCTGTACTGTCTGACGCATTCATAATCATGTAAGCTGTTTGGAATAACAGAACTATTACGCCTGTCATTCTTATCAGACCGACAAAATTATAAATAATTCTGGCAAGATTCTATGGAAATCTGGCCTGTTGAAATAATGATATTATTATTGTGAACAGTGCCATGATATAAGAGATCGTCAGGGGCTCACTCCGAAAATTTAACTACGAACTTTTGGCTGACGGATCGCACGTTTTCCAATAAATTTTTGCGATTTGACATTTTGTCTTTCGTTCACCCTACTTCTAAATGTTAATTGACATCTAGTAGTTCGTTATTTGATAACATTTTGATCGTATATACAGGGTGTAAACTAATTCATGTAATTTCTTCAAACCGCGTGATCTACTAGTAACACAGATTGACCAAGCACTGTTTTTTTTCAGTTTCAGCAAAAATATTTTTTCATAAAAATATCCTCATTTTCTGTTTCGGAGTAATTTTAGCGCCCCGAGTTAATTGACTGCACGGAAAAATATTTTAGCGATATACCTAAAATATTTTTGCTTATTTTTTATTGAAACCTTATTAGGTAGTTCAGACCCGATGACTACCGCCTATCGCAAGAAAAAAAATATGTTATAATTTTTTAATTTTTAATCAAATTAAATACCGTGCGGGGTTAATCTACAACGTTATTTTTAGTATATACAAAAACCGAGACACCCCAACAAGATTTTCATCAGAACTGCCTGAATATGTGTTTTTTTTAAATAAATCTCCAAGTTACACCGTAGTTTATGTCGCGTTAAGTTCCCTAGTAAAGTATGAAATGCCTTAGATGTGCTATGCAGGGGTTAATACACGGAAACTGACCGAGTGGACCATCTCAAGCCTCATGGTGTCTATTCCCATCAACTGTTATGGGTAGAAACCTACTGAAACAAAATTGAAATTTATGAAAAAAAAAGTGGTATAAAAAATATGTCAATCGATTCTCCTAATGATTCTGAACAAACTAGTTTTAGGTTTAGTATATATTAAAACTAAGATTGTATATCATTAATAGATCACGTGGTTTTAGGGAATTACACGAATTCGTTAATTAACACCCTGTATTTATAAAATCGATGTTCGTCGTTGTTTTATTTCGGTCCGAAACTTCGACATTCGTTTTTCAGAGTAGGCCTCTAGGCAGACAGCGCTATGTCGTCGTGACGCCGCGACACAGTGGGAACAAGTTTGTCCACATTGTATAAGAAGTACGGTAACCACATACATTCTCATCTCTACGTCATTCTTCACAAAACAAAAATGGCGGACAGTTCGCGGGAAAGTTCATCTGGCCGTTATTTTTTTAATTCGACATCGTAAACAGGCCAAGGAACAATGAATGTAATGCCACAAAGGGTTTGAAACCGTTCGCGGCCTCAATTCAAATAAAATGTTTTCAAATTCCACATTATGTACGACTGCACCGCTTAAAATGTACTTCTGTATGTTTGTTGTACAAAAAACAATCTTAAGTGTTGGAAATAGAGTTTAGTTTGGATTGTAAACACTTTTTTATTTTGTTTGCTGATATTTAAACGTTTCTATTCTAAAGTCAGCTTTTGAGATTGTTGGTCTCGACTGGAACACTTTAAATACATTTGCAACAATAATTCAGTAAAATGTAGAATCGTTTTGCGATCCGTTTTGTTCTTTACGGCTGTTTGCATTAAGAGGTAGTTTTATATGGCATGTTAGTTATGAAGAATATATGCAGGTAAATCGAGATTATGTGTAGGTTACACACGGCTATATTTCCAGTATTAGCTGACCTCTTATTGGACAGAAAGCCTATACTACGCCAGATCAGCTCATACCTACTGGTAATTTTTGATATGTAGCTGTACTGCTGTATATAATATTATACTCTCTATTATTAATAAAAATCAAAGTGCATATCACTATACAATCATAATCCATTTTAGCAAGGAAATGTATGGAAATAATAGGTTTCGTGAATCTTAACGGTCAATCAAAATGAGCTGAAACTCTACTTGAAGAAATAGTACAAAAGATATTAGTGCCTTGGTGGGCCACTTTTGTCTATTATTATAATAAATTGAGTACATAATTATACATTAACGATTAGACGACACGTTTGGTGCAGTTGCAGTGGCTAAGCGATTGGCTTCTGCGCTACGGGTCGTGGTTTCGATTCCCACACGGAACAAATGTATGGCCTACAGGTTGTTGTTTCGGGTCTGGGCGTTTGTTTGTGAGATTTGTGTCCGTAAACGCACCCACGATACAAGAGAAATCTTAGTGTGGGGCAACGTTTTCTAAATAAAAATAAAATAAAAAATTTGCTGCGACTGTGTTGTTTTCCGACTTCCACGCGGACGGAGTCGCGGGCACAGTTAGTGTACCAATACCAATATGAATAGCAACCTACTAACACAGATAATTTTATTCTAATAAATAAATAAATCTCCAGACACTTGTACCTAGAGGGCCAAGCACATCGGGAAAGTGTCCAAAAAAGTCCAAAAAATGTAATTAAAAGAGTCAGGAAATGGCCGCGATCATTTGGCTAACATGAGGCTGCGTTCACATTTGCGCGATTTTTTCCGGCGCGAAAGCGCGCGATCATCTCGTACGCGTCGCTCCCTCGTCAGAAAGTAACCATTAAATTCCAAATTTAATAGTTAGTCCCTCGTCTTAACGTACATTTTTTATCGATGTAAAGTATGTACACGCGCACGCTCAGCGCCCGAACAGCTATTGCGTAGTACACGCGTCGCAATCGCACAGCTCTCGCGCCGCCTCCTCCCTCCCGGCTAGGATGGCAAATGCATTTTGAGATCTATTGATGTGTCATAAAACTCAAATTATATACAACCAATTTCAAAGCGAGTTAGACGCGGGTGCTGACGCGCGTGGCGTGCGCTTAGCGGGCGCGTGTTGTTTGAACGCGCCCTGATATTCCATAGTTAACCTCAAGTTATCTTCATTGGAAATGAATCCTTAAATAAATCTTAAGGTGGGTTTAGACCAAACGAGCGAATACTCATTCTATAGATAGATAGATAGATATACTTTATTGTACACTAAAAGAAATAAAACAGTAGGAATACACATGATCAAGAATAGTACAAATGGCGGTCTTATCGCTTAAAGCGATTTCTTCCAGACAACCATTGGATGGAAAGATCTCTTCACCCTGTATGTTCTAACCTTCTAACTAATGTTGATTTTTAAATTGGGCGACATAGGGACTTTCTTAGCGGGACTATACCAGCGGGGAATTACCTACCTGTGAACTATGAATTCTATTATTTTTATTTGAAATTGAAATTTTGAATATTCTAATGCATCTATATTCTATCCTCACTCTATCAAATTACTTTGGTGTAAATATAGACAGAGCATTCTTTCGTTGTTCTATCTTGTTTGCGGAGGTTCTATGGCATGTTCTAAGAATGCTCGCTCCTTGATGTAAACAGCGCACGAGCGTGCGAACAGTTGCTTAGGGCGTTATTTCGTCTTCGGACGTGCTTGCTCCTCGAAGCGGTCTCTTCAAAGCGTTCTTGTGTTCTAGCGACTTGACCGAAAAAGCGTGTGCAAGAATACCATTTCTTGTTTGTTGTTACTCTTGCTCGTTGGTATTCTTTTATTGTAAATGATGAAAACGAATCTTCATTTACACCAAAAAAGCAACAAACAATGACGCTCTGTGTTCAAGTTTTAGCTCTAGCTTTATATTCGTTTGATCTAAACCCACTGTAGCGACATAATGCTAACACAGCAATACGCATATCGGCGCGGCCATGTAGACAGAGCAGTAGTGAACACGTGCTATTGTATAATTAGAACAATATAGTGAATTAAAACAGAATCATTTATTTCCATATCGCCGGGTTAATTCAAAAACCAACTAACTGCTTTTCATGATTTCGAGTTATGGCGTTTTGAAAGGACAATGCTCATGGATGTATGGAGTCCCGTACCATGCTGCATCAAAGTCAAACTTTGATAAAAATAGACTATACTTATCATATTAACTCCTACAAAAGTTCTTTTTGTAAACAAAACGCGAGTTTCGGAGATTTAAGAAATAATCTAAATAATCTGACAATGTGGACATGTCAGACACGATTTATTATTGCTCTAAAAACAGTAATCCGCATCTATTGCATTCTACATCTCTATGACCGGCTGTAAACGGCCAATTAACCATAGATAAAAAAAAGATAATCGTTTAAATAAAAATTCTAATCTATTCTAGTTGTTTTTAATTAATGTAGAATCGGCAAAATATATTTTTTATATGTTTTTTGAAAGATGTGTTATTGACACTTTCAAAATTCAAGGTTATATTAATCATAAATCATGTGAAACGGAACGTCATGTAAAGGGAATAAAACAATATCAACACTTTTTACTTTAAATTTAATTATCTGTTCAAAAATCAAATCCCCGACGTGTAATGTCGTAAAAATTATGAAAATAATTACTATAATATTTTTATCTTGATGCATGAGACTTTTTGGTACCACTTTTGGTCATTCTCCTTTGTTTTCAAAATTTCATATACTATCTTATCCAAGTTTGTGTCCTAAAATGTCGTATAATATCTTATCTACAATAGTACCTATATGAAATTTTAAGATACAAACTTTCAAAACGCCTCTCAAAATCATGATTTGGGCAATTAGTTGGTTTTTTAATTAACCCGGCGATATATACCCCGAACTCTAGTAAATACAGAACATTAAATAGTGTTTCAGGAGACACTAAACCACCTTTAAACAAACTTTGTGTAACTGTTTGTATAACAGTGTTATTTTAAATTAAATCAGGAGTTGCCAATAGGTCACCCTTTATGTGTAGGCAAGAAAATCCTTAACCAATTTCTTGTAATCTCCAAGTTATTATTCCATTTTTTTCCACAAAATATGATCCTAAGAGTACACAACCGAGTCGCTTCCATATTTTCTTACCAACTCGATTTTTCTTAATACTTAATAATACTTTACTTTGGACCTTTACGCCCGATAAGAATGACCGCAGCCCTATCTGACCCTAATCCAAGGACCCCGGCGCCCTATCATCATAATTTACTCGGATTCATGGGCTGTTACGATCCCTCGACAGAAGCTTATACCGTTAATCTACATATTCCCATGTGTGGATTTTTAGTATTGCTATGAATTATTTTTAGTAAGTGTTATGTGTCATGTATTATTTATCTACAACAATTAGTATGTTTTAGTACCTACTTTAAGGACCGCGCTGACGATAAAAAGGTCATCAATACAGCATGACTGCGTTGCGAGCACGGATCTTTTTATCGAGTCGATTCGAGAAATGTATCTATTCTAAACGTCAAATTTGACATAAGATATAGATAAAATGACAACTGTTGTCGTTTTACGTCATTTTATCTATATCTTATAATACATTTAGAATAGATAAATTTCTCGAATCGACTCGATAAAAGATCCGTGATCGCACTGGTTAGTAACTATACGTTTCAAAACGAAATGTATGCAACAACTGTTTTTTTTTTCACGAACTCCGAGTTTGTCCAATAGCACTTGCCTACGCGGCTGTGGTGCGTGTGTCTACGGGGCTATGATTGTTGCACTTTCCTACGCGGCTGTGGTGCGTGTTTCTGTGGCTATGACTGTTGCACTCGCCTACGTGGCTGTGGTGCGTGTGTCTACGGGGCTATGATTGTTGCACTTTCCTACGCGGCTGTGGTGCGTGTTTCTGTGGCTATGACTGTTGCACTCGCCTACGTGGCTGTGGTGCGTGTGTCTACGGGGCTATGATTGTTGCACTTTCCTACGCGGCTGTGGTGCGTGTTTCTGTGGCTATGACTGTTGCACTCGCCTACGTGGCTGTGGTGCGTGTGTCTACGGGGCTATGACTGTTGCCCTTGCCTACTCGGCTGTGGTGCGTGTGCCTACGAGGCTATGACTGTTGCCCTTGCCTACTCGGCTGTGGTGCGTGTGCCTACGAGGCTATGACTGTTGCCCTTGCCTACTCGGCTGTGGTGCGTGTGCCTACGGGGCTATGATTGTTGCACTTGCCTACGCGGCTGTGGTGCGTGTTTCTATGGCTATGACTGTTGCACTCGCCTACGTGGCTGTGGTGCGTGTGACTACGGGGCTATGATTGTTGCACTTGCCTACACGACTGTGGTGCATGTGCCTACGGGGCTATGATTGTTGAACTTACCTACGCAGCTGTGATGCGTGTGCCTACGGGGCTATGATTGTTCCACTTGCTTACGCGGCTGTGATGCGTGTGCCTACGGCACGGGGCTGACTGTTGCACTTGTCTACGCGACTGTGATGCAAATGCCCACGGGGCTGTCATGCATATGTTTAAGGGCTGATTACTTACATAAGGGGCGGATTGCTTGCCAGGGAGATTTTGAATCTCTATTGAGCAGTTCTACAAATTATTTCTTTACAGCTGACTTAGGGAGTTTAATGACCCGACTCACAATATTACTACCAAGTACTCCTGCGAGGACGCTGGAGTGTCAGGAAGGCCGAACCGATGAGCGGTTTTCCTACGACGAGTCCCATCCCTAGTGGCCACGGGACAACACTAGTCGCTGTCAACCGGAGTGACGGACTAGAGACTTGACGTTAGCGCTTCCCGCCGAAATGTTTGCAAAAATATTAATCACTGTGTAATCCGAGTTGTAATATATCTATTGTATGTTTAGTGATTATAATTTCCACCCTAAAAGTACGCTCTTAGTAATTGAATGGTTCATATCAATAATCCTAATAACTATAAAAAAACCTAATTCAAGACTGTATCGCGATTAATTAAGACTATAAAATGACATCGAATAGGTTATTAATTAAAATACGCAGTGCCGATATACGCCTAACTGTTTTTTAGGGTTCCGTAAAGGGTAAAACGGGACCCTATTACTAAGACTCCGCTGTGCGTCCGTCTGTCACCAGGCTGTATCTCATGAACCGTGATAGTTAGATAGTTGAAATTTTCACAGATGATGTATTTCTGTTGCCGCTTTAACAACAAATAAATCTATAAAACAGAATAAAATAAATATTTAAGGGGGCTCCCATACAATAAACATGATTGTTTTGCCGTTTTTATAGATTGGTACGGAACTTTTTGTGCGCGAGTCCAACTTGTGCTTGGCCGGTTTTTTATTATACTGGCTCACTTGTGAGGTGCGTTAGAGAGATGAAAATCTGTAGTGGCTAACGTGGTGACACAAAGTTTTTCTCTTGACGTATAGCGCGTGTACACGTAGAGATCAACTACGATAACAACATGCGACACCTTGGAGGGGCCTCCAATATCTTTCTTCAATGTGTGTGTGCATATACCAACAAGTCACCATGTGCGCGCAGTCGTACGTTCGAATAACTCGTCAAAATGTAGAGAATAGCAGTTTTTTTTTCGCGATTTCAATTTTTTGTCCCATAGTAAAGTTGTTCATAATGATGAGTACAGTGACCCCTTAAGCGGTTGTGCGTTATTTATATTACACCTTGTATATAAAATTTAAACTAAACTAAGTAGGTACGCTATTCAATCACTTTATTCACGTAGTAACTTTTCACGTTTAAAAACTTGATAAAGATTGTTGTCAGTACCGAGATAAATCGTTTAAAAACTAGGCTGCACGACTACAGAACGCTTAGCGTTCGAAACATTCAAAAGCAAATATCACAACGTTGATAATGACGTTTTATCATTGCAGTGGACCCTTCATTTATAAACAACATAATATAACATCACGCCTACATACCCCGAATGGTTGGGCAGAGGCGTGTCACCCTCATTCCACCGTTATGTTTAAAGTCCCATTAGGGGGCTAGCCCTTGTCATCAACCGGGCACAAATCCAGATTCCGGGCTACTACTGAGAAATTTCATACGGAAAACGCAATAATACTGTCAGACCTGGGGATCGATCCAGAGCCTCACGCTCAGTAGTCGCGCTTGCGACCACTAGACCAACGAGGCTATTAGTACATTTATTAAGACTTTCATTACCAATACCTATATCTATTATTATCTATAAATTAAATACTGTTCGTTGGTAAGCGCATCACTTGAGAACGGATGAAACGTTTTTTTTACTTAAATATTCTTTTTTGCCGAATTAGGTTTTTATAGAAAGAAAAATTTGAGAAGTTCCCCGGAAAATTGACACTCAGAAATACGTTTTTTCTCATTTTTACTTTGTTAACACATTTTCATAAGGCGATTTACTAGAGGATGGGCAGCAGCGTTCTCTGAGTACCTACTTTAACAACCATACTGCGATCGCCAACCCGCCTGCGAAGAGTAGCGATTATGGCAATCCCCCCCCCAACATAACTTGGGGGAGGCCTATGTCCAGCAGTGGACGTCTTTCGGTTAGCTTTTTACATATTCACAAAAAGATCACAACCAATTTATTGAAATTTGGACAGGACAGCGTCTGTCGGGTCAGTTAGTTATGTTGGTTTCACACGAGGGCAGAACAGTGAGGCAGAGCAGTAGGACAGAACAGTTTGGAAGGACAGTGGCGTTCAAACATTAAGGGCCAAATAGTTAGGACAGTCCGCAAGTGACAGCCATGGAGCGTTAACAAACTTTGTAACCAAGATAACCAGGTAACTAAATAAAAAGACAAGACGTTAGCATAGAGTAGAGACGTGTAGAGTAACCAAACTGTTTCAACAACTAGGTGCCAAGGTTGTGATTCGGTTGATCTTACAAATGTTTTAAAAGTATTGTCTCAGTTCCTAGAAACGTTATTTATAGTTGTTAATAATAAAATCCACTCACCTAAAAACAACACTAGTTCCTTCACTATCTAAATGCAGCACATCATTCAGCGCCCACTGCAGCAGCACCGCCGTCCTTCCAGCCAACGGCCCGCTCACCACCTTCGCCGGCAAATACCGCCTTCTCATGCGCAAACTCTTCGCTATCCTTCTATACACCGACCGCTCATCCCTACTATAACTACGGTACTTTGGTCTGAAGTAATACCCATCACTTAAACTATCTACACTTTTTATACTATAGTCTTCAAATGTTCTGTATGAATCCCCGTATCTTTTTGCTTTTTTCATGTGCTTCGATCGCTCTGAGCGCACGTGTTTTGGTAGGAAGTACGGGAGGGCTTCGTCTCTGCAAGGCCGTTCGGTGAAGGTGGTGGGCGTGAAGTTCCCTCTGATGAAGTTGTTCACGATGGAGTGGAGGACATAGTCCCGGAGTGACAGGTCCT
This sequence comes from Amphipyra tragopoginis, assembly GCA_905220435.1. Lineage (NCBI taxonomy): Eukaryota > Metazoa > Arthropoda > Insecta > Lepidoptera > Noctuidae > Amphipyra > Amphipyra tragopoginis. The sequence goes on along the minus strand of HG992008.1, from coordinate 24,141,699 downwards.
CGAACTGAAGGTGAACTGGAAAGAGAAAGACTGAGTGTTAGTTTTTGTTTTTTGTTACTTGATTTGGGGTTTTGGGTGTACATATAGTAGAAGATTGACAAGATTATGGTTTTTATCTTCCCTTTCTTATTCTTATTATTTATTGTACACAAGAAAATTACAATAATAAATTACAATTTAGTGAAGTCATACAAAGCCTTTCCGTATAATTCAAGTATTAATTGTATTGTATGAGGTGACATTTATAAGTCCTAGTAGTGTTTTAATGTTCCTATTTTTATACTTCAATCTGACAAGGTTTAAATAACTACCTTGTAACTAATAACTAAACAATCTGACCAGGAGCCAAATTCTACTAACAGAAACTTTTATTAATTGCAACTTAATCGTTTATTCAGACAGTTTTCGTTTACAAAAACTGTCAAAATGTTTGGTTTTGTTTTTGTTGTCAAACAAATTGATAGCTTTTGAAATTGAGAACTGTCTGAATGAACAATTCAATTGCCATTGATAAAAGTTTCTGGTAGTAGAATTGGCCTCCTGACTGCTCAGGGGCCTAATTCTCCTAAAATAAATCTTGATAAATCACAACCGAACCAAGGCCGAACCGTTCATTCAGACAGTTCTCAATTCAACAAAATTGACATTATCAACAAAAACTGACTGACGGTTGTGGTTCGATTGCGTTTGGCAACAATTTATTTTAGGAGAATTGGGCCCCAGTTCATTAGAGAAGACATACTTAATTTTGCGTACGACAAACTGTCGCAATACCTACGCAATAAATGGTACATAATTATACCTAATCACTATAAACCATGATACATAATATTATACATGAATTTTTCAATTGGGCGGGCTGGCTGGCCAAATCCGAAAGTATAGGGAATATCGAAAAATGCTCAAACGAGTCTTGGCGTGTCCCATTTTGATAAAACATTAACGGTACAAAAAGATTTAAAATTTTAAGATTCTGAAAAAAAAACCGCGTATTCTGCATGGTTTATTTATTTAAGGATTGAATTCTGGGAAGTAGTAATCTTAAATGTCAAACTAAAGCTCTCATTTTTAAGAAAATACAGATTTGAGATTTGGTCCGAATCCTTGAGACGTCGAGTCCAGCTATTTATTGAAAAAAATAGGAATAATTTGGAACAATTGATTAGTTAAAGTTTCACAAACGTAAGAAAAATAAAATAGTATTTGCTTACATCTGAAATCCACGCAGACGAAGCCCCAGGCACAAACTAGTATAAACATGTCATATGAAAAACGAAATCAATCCATTCGCGCTCCGACGCTCGCTGAGGACGGACGTGCCGCAACTCGCGCTGCGTACTTTCTCGACGTGCTCGCTCACGAATATCGCTACGCCCCGCCGTAGTGTTCTCCACTTCACGACTATAAGTTCAAAAGCTGCCTTTTTCAAGGCGGTGGCTGAACGCCTATTTCTTTGACAAACGCGTGTGCCCCTTCAGGGAAAATCCACAGTTTCGTGGTCCTCGGCTGATACTTTGCAGTGTTAACGAAACCGAGTGGGTGTTGACCCAATACACCAGCTGCGCCCATTCAGGGCAAGGCGAAAATTGGAAGGAGCTAGTACCACCGGCCTTGGGGGGTCTCCTAGTCGACGCTAGCTCTAACCCCGTTCTCTCCCATCTAGCACTCTCTAGTATTGCACCTCACTAGAGACTTAGGAACCCGTTCGCACAATAAGACTGGCGACGGGATTACAAGCTTAGGGCTCACCAATAGGCACTCAACCTTCCTGTCTATACCCGACAGGGAGGGTTTTCACACACCCCCGGGATCATCAACCCGGGGAATCGCGTTTTTTAAAAATTAAATTGTTAGGACTTATAGGCCGTTACTAAAAATAGTCGCGTACGTGTGCGCGCCGCGTTTTTATTAAGCCTAATTCCCATTTTTTACACACGGCTCAGGCATCTTTTCCGAGATGTCTGACGCTGTGTTGTTAGCGTTCTTCCGGGAACTTTTAAAGGACCCCGAATTTCTCGCTAAATATGGCGCTCGTATTCCTAGTAGTGGGCCCATAAGGCACACTACTAATCCGTTATCGCCCACCTGCGATACCGACTTTGATTATTTCGGCGAAGGAGAGCCATTGTTCGACGAGAACAATGGCATTCCAAGCCTTTTATCGCTTCCGCCTTTCTCTCCCGGTCCATTGTCTCCGGAAACAATGGAAATTTCGCACCTGCACTCCGCAGCTGCGCCTTCCGCTAATTTACACACCCCTTCCCCGTCCCTCCGACATGCTCCAGAGATGACGTCATCAATGGACACGTCAGAGCCCTTAGTCCCCGATTCCGATATTGAGTCCGAATCCTATTCGTCGGCTTCCTCTTCCTCAGAAGGCTACACTACCGTAGTCGGAAAGGGGAAAAAGCGTGCCCGCAAAAATAAGGCGACCTCCTCCAGCCAAGTCCCGGCTAAAACCCCCAAGACAACCGTTGCGACCCCCGCGTCGGCTGTTTCCCTTAGTCCCGTCCCGGATACCTCCCCGCAGGCCAGTCGTCCTTCCTCTCCCCGTCTCGTTACCGGCTCGAAAACCTCGGCTCCGAGGAAAGAGCCCTCTCCTCCGCCTCTGTACATTCAGGACAAAGCGAAGTGGACCGATGTGTCCAAGATGTGTGTTGATCGCAAGATCAACTATCTTAGTGCCCGCACCACCCAACAGGGCATTAAAGTCATGGTCCCCACGTCAAAAGACTTCCGCGATCTCACGCGTATGTTAAGGGAAAAAAGCGTGTCATTCCACACCTTTGCCCTTCCCGATGAGCGACTTATCAGAGTCGTTATCCGCGGCATCCCCAAGGAGATTGACTCCGACGCCATCCTCAGCGACCTTAAGTCGCAAAACATCCCTGCCTTGGAAGTCCACCGCATGCACCGCGGCCGCGGTGGCACCGCCTACGACATGGTCCTCGCAGTATGCGAGCCTTCAGACGAGTCTAAGGCCGTCTATAATATTAAGACCTTATGCCACCTGTCTGGCATAAGCGTCGAGCGCCCCAACAAGTCCGGTCCCCCTGGTCAATGTCACCGTTGCCAGCTTTATGGCCACTCGCAGCGTAACTGCTATGCGAAACCCAGGTGCGTCAAGTGCCTGGGCGACCACGGCACTAGCGACTGCGAACGCCCAAAAGATAGGTCCCTATGCCTTGAGCCCCCTAGTTGCGTTTTATGCGGCGAGTCTGGTCACCCGGCGAATTATCGCGGGTGTGCCAAAGCGCCAAAACAGCGCAACCCTAAGCTGGCTAAACGCTCAGCCGACCGTCACCAAAGAGAGAGTCCCTCCACGGCTCCCCCTCTTTCTTCCCAACTCCCCGCCCGCCTCAGTCCCCAAAGGCCGTCCCCATGGAACGCGCTGAACCATCAGCAGGCGTTCCCCGCCTTAAGGCCCACTACCCAGTTGCCCCAGCAACAGCAACCAACCACAAGCCCCCCAATCCCGGCTATCCCCGGCCTGATGAGCTCCACTATCCCCGCTCCCACTATAGTGCCAGCTGCTTCACAAGCTGCACGTAGTCCCCCAACATCACAGGCTGCCCCCACACCCACCCCCGCACCCGCCTCCGCACTCGCTCCCAGGCCAGCGCCGACAGCGGTTGCTCCCTCCACTTCCCTCTCGTCCACTAAAGTGCTCCTTAGGGACACGATCCCCAGCCTCATCCAAACCCTCTCCTCCTGCAATACGCAGTGGGCGAAAAACATAGTCTCCGCTTGGAACGCCTCTCAAGGCGATCCAATCGCTCGCATCAATGTCCTCTGCGAACTAGATGACATAGTCATTTTCCTCATCCAATAAATTCCAATGGATACAGAAAGCTGTAGAATTAAGCCCCGATCCCTTAAATTAGGCTTCTTCAACGCTAACAGCGTTAACGGTCAACGAGATGAGATCGCAATCTTTTTGCGTGATCATCAAATTGACATCTTCCTAGTGCAGGAAACGTTTCTCAAGCCCCACAACAGGAACCCTGGAATTGCAAACTATAAATTAGTTCGCAACGACAGGACCCGTAGTAGGGGCGGTGGTACTCTCATCTACTACAAACGTTCCCTGTACTGCACTCCCTTAGACCCTCCCCCTGGTCTCCAATTCCTGGAAACTTCCATATGCAGACTAGGCATGACAGGACACCAGCCGATCACAATCGTCTCGGTGTATAATCCTCCCTCCAGTAATAAGATCCAACTCCGGAGCGATCTTAAAGCCCTCTTTGACCTCGGCGGAGGTTCCGTTATCATAGCGGGCGACCTCAATGCCAAACATCTCTCGTGGAGCTGCAACTCCAACAACCACGCGGGTCGTAACCTCGAACAGTTGAGCCCGGAGCTCGAATTCGACGTTATCGCCCCGATGTGTCCTACTCACTACCCCCATAACCCTAACCATCAGCCTGATGTCCTTGACATAGCGCTTCTAAAGAATGTAAACCTCGGTCTACGCTCTATAGAGACGCATGAAGAGCTAGACTCCGATCACCGCCCCGTAGTCCTTCACCTAGGTCCCCGGGGTGGTCCCCCGGATCCTGGTCAACCCGCCCCGACCAAAACTGTCACGGACTGGGGAAAACTAGAGGAGCGCCTCAAGTCTTCCTCATCCGTTCACTTAGATTCCATCCCCGACGATATCGTTACGATTGCCGACACGCTGGGCGCGATCGACTCCCTCACCAGTCACGTACAGTCCGTGGTGAACGAATGTTCACGGCAGGTTCCAGCGGTGGACGAACACCGCTGGAAGCTGCCGGACGATGTGCGTGAACTGCTGACGGAGAAGAACGCGTCCATCCGTGCCTACGACTCTTTTCCCTGCGAAGCTAACCGCGCCCATATGCGTTCTCTACAGCGTGCTGTAAAGAAACGTGTACGGGAGGTTCGGGAAGCCCGCTGGGACAAGATGTTGAGCGACTTAGAGCCATCCCATCTGGCCTTCTGGCAATTACAACGAAATCTAAAATCCGATTGTGTAGCTTCAACTCCCCCTCTCAATCGTCCAAACCAAAGGCCGGCCTTTGAAGACGACGAAAAGTCCGAATGTCTAGCCGACAGTCTAGAAGCCCAATGTACTCCCAGCACCCAACCCGTAGACCCGGTCCATCTTTCCAAGGTGGATCGCGAGGTCGAACGTAGGGCCACCCTCCCTCCCGATCAAGACCCTGACGACCCCTTACCCCCCATCACCGTAGACGAGGTCCACACGATAGTGAGGAAACTCAAACCTAGGAAAGCCCCCGGCTCAGACGGTATCACCAATAAGGTGATCAAACACTTTTCAGCCCCGCTCATAGTCCTCATGACCGCCATCTTCAATGGCGCTCTGAGTAATAACATCTTTCCGCAAGCTTGGAAACAAGCCACCGTTATCGGTATCCCCAAACCCGGCAAACCCAAGAGTGAGCCCACTAGTTACCGCCCCATCAGCCTTCTCAATGTATTTGGGAAAATCTATGAGCGTCTCATTTATATCCGTTTAAAAGATTTCGCTGACTCCCGTAAACTCATCCCCGACGAACAGTTCGGTTTTCGAACCCAGCACTGTTGCATTCGACAATTGCACCGCATAGTCGAACACATTAGCTCCCGTTTTATGCGCTCGTACAAAACGGGCATGCTCTTCTTCGACGTAGCGAAAGCCTTCGACAAGGTCTGGCACAACGGTTTATTATACAAACTGTACCAATTCAACGTGCCGGACCGTCTCGTGCTCATCATTCGAGACTTTCTGTCGGATCGCTCCTTCCGCTATCGCCTAGAAGGCACCCTCTCGTCCCCTCACCCCATTCGCGCCGGCGTCCCTCAGGGCTCCGTGCTATCGCCCCTTCTGTTCACGCTGTACACCAGCGACATTCCCAAACGTGGCTTGGCCAAGTTGGCTCTCTTCGCCGACGACACGGCTATCTACTATTCCGGTAGGAGTCTCGATAGCATCTCTCGAACCCTTCAAACCGCAGCCAACACCCTCGGGGTCTGGTTCCGGAAATGGAGAATAGAGGTGAATCCCGAAAAGAGCGCAGCCGTTCTTTTCGAGAGACACGGTGATTCCCACACCCACATCCGTCCTGTCCTCATGTTCGGCAAACAGATCCCTTGGGAGATGAAAGCCAAATACCTGGGGGTTATCCTCGACCACCATCTGAGTTTCCGAGACCATATCAAAGCGGTGCGCGCTCGCGCCGCTTTCGCTGTCGGTCGCCTCCACCCCATCCTTAGAGCGCGCAGTAAATTGTCACTTAGAAATAAGCTGAGAATCTACGTGACGTGCATCCGCCCCATCTTGACTTACGCTAGCGTCGTGTTCGCACACGTTAAGCCTTGTCGCTTCAATTCCTTCCAAACCCTCCAGAATCGAGTGTTGCGCAGAGCCGCGGCTGCCCCGTGGTTCATGCGTAACGTCCAACTCCATCTCGATCTAAAAATGCCAACCATCAGGCAATACCTCAAACGCATTTCCAAGCGTTACTTCGACAATGCCCCCCGCCATCCGAACCCCCTAGTCGCCGCAGCGGCCGACTACAGTCCCTCTCTCATAAGTAAAGTTCGCCGTCCCAGGCACACACTTTTAGAACCCGACGACGAAATAACCCTCCTCCAGGAGGCGAGTAAATCGACCAGCACACTACACAACGTCCGCCGCCGTCCGGCATACCGTCCTCGCCGACGAGGCCCGTCGCGACGTCCCACCGCCGCCGGTCACGATCCACCGAGCTCTCCCGTCGTAGAGCCGGTCGTCTCTTCAGACTCCGCAGTCACACCGATAATTCAGCCCTCATCAAGCTGTCTCCCCCCCCCTATGTCCACGCCAGCAACGCCCTAAGCCGAGGTCCGAGTCCCACTAGGGGTCGCCCTTAGTGCTGTTGTTGCAGGTAGTCATGATGTTAGTGTAGTACAAGTAATTAGCTTAGGTTAAGTATTTTACTTCCCCCCCATTGGCTGGAGACCCTTCAGGTCTCGCCAATAACTGCCCGGTTACGTAGAAACCGTCCCCTAGGACGACCTACAGCAGTCCAATAGAAAAAAAAAAAAAAAAAAAAACGAAATCAATCTTTCAAATGAGTCAGCGTAGCTAGCCAATCAAAAAAGTATGTCGTCTCGGCTAGGTTCGGAACCGGCCAGTGACGCCGGAAAAGCGCTCGGCCCCAAAAACGTCCACCGAAGGGGCCAATTTCCGGTAAGCAGACGGATAGCCGATGTGTTATCTTTTATGGAGATCCGTGGGAATTTGTTAGATAACATTTGATGGAGAGAGATATTTGTCTTAGTTTTTGTGTGATTTTGATTTAGGTCGCTTTTGTTCTGAAGAATAAATGTGTGTTTATATTAAACGTAAAGTTTATAAACAAAAACAATTCGCAGTATACATTTTCCTTCCCTAAAAAGTTTTAAATCTTACAGATATTATAATACTTAGTTAGCTTGGTTTATTGTATTCGATGCTTTAAAAACATATTAATTAACGTTGAGGAGTTTAACATCGATCAAAGTATGGATCGGAAATTATGTATGTAACAAAACCCAACACGCTTGGTGGTAGGATCTATACGGCCCGCCTGGCTAGCTACCAGAAGCAGTTTACCGTGTTCCATCGTGTGTTTAAGAGAGCCAGAGTGCTAAACGGGAATATCTTTGTTACCTGGATTCGTGTGCTCCATCCACCCTTACCATCTACACCTACCACCTACCTACCATCTACACTTACCATCAGATGCGACTAGGATCAAACCTGGCCAGTGATCAAACCAGGCAAGTGCAAGTAAAAAAATAAAACTCGGTTTTTTTACCAATCAATTTAAATCAAGACTCATGCTTACGTATACCTGATAGGCATGATTATGCTAATTAAACATATTCGTATAACTTGGGCCACGTTAGAATAGCAAAAGAAAAACGTCGTAACTCAAAAGCACTTCCTCGAGTAACTCAAACCACAGCCTAACGTTTTACTTGTGACCTCTCACATTCGCAGGATCTCGTCGTAATACAATTTTGATTTATGCCAACATTATTGGCGCCGACGAAATATTTACGGGTAGCAACACAGCAATATGTCACGTTTGTAACGTCGTTTATTAAATATTAATTTTGTACGAGTGTTGCTATGTTTAAGCATCTTTAATTTCGTTTTCCTTTGAGGAAGTGATTTGAACTAAAGAGTTGCTAGTCAGTATAATAATGCTTTGAAAAAAAATTATTTTTTGTAGGACATTTTTTTGTTTAATTTTTTTTCCTTTTTTTTTCTTTTATATGGTCCTTGCCGATCATTTCTACGTAACCGGGCAGTCACTGGCGAGACCTGAACGGTCTCCAGCCAATGGGGGGGAGTAAAATACTTAACCTAAGCTAACTACTTGTACTACACTAAAATCATGACTACCTACTAGCAACAACAGCACTAAGGGCGACCCCTAGTGGAATTCGGACCTCGGCTGGCGAGAGATTAGGAGGGAGACAACTTGATGAGGGCTGAATTATAGGTGCGATAAGGTTTATAATTGGGTGTTTTGTGTTAAATAAATGGTTCTTCTACGAGGGATCTTGTGGATTTAGATTTTTTCATGTAGCATATATTTTTTCTTTTTTTAAATTTTTACGTAATTACTGATATGTATTTTTTATGGTATTATATCTAATTGATATTATGTACGATACGTACTTGTACACTACAACTGCCCGTTATCTCTTTCCGTTCTTCCTGTCCATCCTAAGGTTGTCTGGAAGAGATCGCCTTGTGCGATAAGCGCATATCGCATGGGCGGTCCCATTGTACATATATTGTGCAAATGTTTGTTTTCCTTTTTGTTTACCGGTGTAATATAGAGTACTTAAATAAATATCTTGCCCCATAGGATTTGATACTAACGGAACATGATGAAATTAATTAATACACTGTATTCAATTTCTTGCTGTTTCTTATAAAAAGGAAGAGTACTAAAATAAGTAAATATCGGGGTGACGTCACAGCTGTATCTTGTTACGAACATCAATTTTTTACCCAGCAACTTGACGCGTACCTACAACCGGCAACAAAGTTTCGTCGGCGTATCGTTTCACTGCACAATAAATTGTCTTCGTGTTGCGTCGAAAACTGTACCCCTTTAATTTATTGCAACCCTTAATTAACGATCTTACAAATTCTCGTTAATAAACGTCGTTGTGACGGAATATTTATTGATAGATTGTATATGTTTTTAAAGATGCTTTCTGTTGATTAATCTTTTTAATTAAGGCCGTATTTCTGAAGGGGATACCTACTCGTATTTTCATTTTAAAATTATTATTATATCTTCGTAATCGTAAAGATTTGCGAGGTTAAGCTGCGCTTGTCGCGGTCAGTCCGTGGATGGGTGTCTGTTCGTTATATGTCGAGACTGCTGCGTGCCTCGGATAGCACGTTAAACAGTCGATTCCGGGTGTCATAAGAATACCTATGACAGTCGTTACAATCAGAAGCCCGAAAGTCTGACAAGCAGTCTAATCTTAATATATCGGCATTGCCCAGTAATTGGGTAACATTTTGTTAAGCAACATATTAGATATTAGAATAAAAATGTATTAACGTTAAAGCTGGAATCTAAAATGAATAAATGAAGAGACCGCTAACAAGCGATGGGCGATTGTTGCAAAAAAAAAAAACAATCGACTGAATCGAAAATTGTACTGTTGCGCATTCGATTGTCGATTTAGTAGTTCCTCACTCGAGTAACAATCGACGAACTAAGAAATGTACACTGAGACAGTAGAGGATAATTAAATAATCTATTAGCGCCAATCGCATAATAACTGCAGTTGTGCTTGTAAGTGGTGGCGCATGGACTTATATCTAATGAATTGTGGCGCAGCGGTAGCGCACGCACCACCTTTTAGTAATTACTTATTTAGTAGTACGAGTATAGTAATACGTGCGCTGCGCCACAATTCCATACAAATTAGTAGTTGATACGGTAACCGTATCAGTGATTGTCGCCTGCTGCGCGCCGTTAGTCGATAACAATCGACTAACATCAATTGTTATCGAGTTTTATCGACTGCACTGAACAATCGACTAAGTCGATTAGTTTTAGTAATAATTGCCCATGGCTACCGCTAACACAGTCAAATATACAGCATGTAAGGGTAAACACCGTTATCACTCAAACCATGGGTAGTTGACGTGAACACAAAAACATAGAAAAGAGTAAAAAAAAATAGTATACACGCGCGAGAAATGAGCGGCGCGGCGGCGCTACGACTCGGCGAACACGCACTCGCTAGCGAGATAGCTGACTGACTGGGTAGCGAACTGTGCGGGGGCCGTGCGTCGGGCCACGCGGCGAGTTACCCGCGCCCCCTCTCGTAGCTTGTTGCCCCCGCGCGTAGGGTGAAATGCTTTCGTGGAAAAATGAAAATTTTATAAAAAAAAAGTTTGTTATTTTTCATTATTTTACGTTCTATACATGAAACCAAACCACTGGTTTCAAGGATAACGGTGTTTACCCTTACAGCCTGTATGTTTTATTTATGCCAATAATTTATTTTGATCCCATATAAACAATAGCACCTTATCTATAAAACGGAAAATCGTTACCCTATTCAGAGCTAATGAAACTAGGGTGTAATTACTGAAAAGTACACAGAGGTCCACACAAAAACGTTGAGCTAAATTAAACTAATAAAGGGTCACCGGAGTGGCCCTTAATTAATTAATATCGGCCCTTTTTGTGAAACTGTACCCGATTCGGGTATTTCTACACTAGCATTTTGTACTGACTTTTGTTAGAGTTATAATAACATGTTTTAATAAAATCCTCTCAACATGACCTGGACGCAGCGTAGATATATGTACACCGTGTCCCAAAATTCAACGATAAGCGGGCACCAGAGGGTGGCCCTGCGCATGACTAATCTAGAAAAAAAAAGAAAAAAAACTTTTCTTTTTTTATTTAAGTACAAAATGAAAAAAGACGTCCTTCGAAAATTGACGAAAATAAGTTTGATTGATTTTTGTGTAAAAACTACAGGCATTCTAGGATTTTTAAGGGTTTGGTGGATAGCAGTGCTACTTAGGTTGCCGATACAAAAAAAAATAGAAATATTTGAAAAAATTTCGAAGGATTTCAATTTCCTTTACGGGTTTTTTTTTTCTTTTTTTCTCGAGTTTTCATGAGCAGGTTCACCCTCTGGTGCCCGCTTATCGTTGAATTTTGGGACACGGTGTATATAAGCTAAAGCAGTACATACCTCAACTACATATCGACGCTTGAAAGGCAAAAATTACCAAGCGACATGTTGGCAACTTTACACTAGAGCATTCTCGCTTGGTAATTTTTGCCTTTCAAGCGTCGATATAATCGCCTGAATTGACACACTCACACACACAGACACGCAACAAGACCTTTAAGTGAGCTTCACAATGGAGTTAGTCACGCCTCTCATAGAGTATATTATACTTAATATACAGTGCGTGTATGTGTGAGTGTGCCAATTCAGGCGATTATAGGCAGTTGAGCTTATAGGATATCTACTGTGGCGTAGCATTCCAAGCTGTCAAAATGTAAACTTCATTTGAATTTTATACATTTGTTATCTATTTTTAATTTATCAAATCAGCATCTCAAGTGATGTCAAAACGATACTTAAGAGCGAGTTCTCCAATAAGAGCTATTGTCATTTCAAGCCAATGAATATGGTGTGATTTTTATAACTTGACGTGTGACATTTTATAACCGCCTAGTCTCTGTTTGTTTTATCAGCGTTAGGGCGTATACATAAAGGAAGCAGGTAACCAGCGCCGACCTACCAGCGCTTATCGGTACTGGTCCGTGCAGGTAACCGCTACATAAAGAAAGCGCGTAGAAGCAGGGGCTGGCATTTTTTAACAAAAATACGCCATGTTCCCTTGCAAATTCAGCAACAAATGGCGGCTTACCAGCGCTGATTGGTGCAGGTCGGAACTTGTATGTCGACTGACGACTGACCGAGGCGCACCGGTGTAGACGATAAGCTGCATGCGTCTTATGGCAATCAATATTGCATGCGCTTGACGCAGGAGGAATTGAAAGTTGAAAGCGCAAGATGAACATGAAAGCGCACTGGTTTAGACATAACATAAGGTGTGCAGGTTTCCCCACGATGTTTTCCTTCTGAATGCCAAATTCTGGATTCTTCCTTCTTCCTATATTCTGAATAAATGTCTAACGATAAACCAGTTTTCTAAATATATATTTTACTTTTAATATTGAATTTTCAATTTCCAACGTGTCGAGTCGTTTATGTCGACATAATATAATGTTTTGACAAGTGTTAGGAAATATTGCTAAAGAAATTTCATAAATCAGCCACCGTCGATAAATATTCTTGCAAAATCCGCTTGACCGTCAGCAAACTTTGGCCAGCGCGGTGACACTTCACACATCGACTTATCACAGTACGGGCAGTCATAAGGATGAAGGAGGTTTAACCTTCGATTTTAAAGATATCGGGACTCAGGTACCCACTAATACAATACAATACTCTTTATTGTACACAAAATAAACAAGAAACATTAATGTAAATTATAGATGAACAATGGGCGGTCTCATCGCACTAGGCGATTTCTTCCAGACAACCTTTGGATGGATATGATTTGCAAGAAAAAAAAGTGATTTCAGAGGTCAAAATAACGATAATATAAAGCCACATCTGTACCCCAAGTGTGAGTTCTGTAGTTTTTTACACGTTTTTGTAACTATTCCGTCAATCGAGGTTACTATAAACTATCTTTCGAATCGTAACGTGCGAGTGCGAGTCTCATTACTTTTACAGTTTACTGTGTAGTTTCCTCACTGCCTTTACTGTGCCTTTTCTACAGCCTCGATAGTTAAGGACATCACTAGGCCTGTTTTCGTAAGTTTTTACTACGACCTATTTAAACAGACAACTTTGGTGAGACAACTCGCACTCACGTTTTTTAGTCTCGCTATTCGCCGCTAGAGGTGCTGCCTAAATTTTCATACATTTTTGTCGTGACGCAACTACTGTAGTTAACGAAAAAAACTCACACTTGGGGTACTGATCGGACTGGCTTGATGTAGGTGGCAGACTACACATACTATCGAGAACGTTTTAGAGCCTCCGCAGCCCTCTCAGCGCGCAAGTAATAATCAAATTCTGATCCGGACGCGAATTCGCAAAGAGGTGCGGGCCGGGATCGAAGCCACCTTCCAGCATGGCAGAAGCATTCGACCGTTAGGCTACCATTGCTGCCGAAACCAATGATATATTATGTAACTGGGTTGCGGAGGTATGATGGCAGTTGCTTCGTATATAAGGGTGCCTTTCCAGAGATGTGCTATGCAGCTGTGCTGCGAGAATGTAAAAGCTAAGCTACGAAATTATGTGACCGTTTCCACTGATGCTAAGCTATGTAGCGGAGCGAGTAAAATGTGCTATGAAAATAGCTGTTCGAGAAACTGTAGGTACACTGTTCTGCATGTAGCTACACCACGCGATCATCCATAGCACGCATCCACAGCACGCATCCTTCCATATAAAAAACGTAGCTTAGTTGAATCAGTTTCCACCAGTGCTAAGCTATGTGGACCAATGTATATGATTGGTGGATAACAAACGCATCCATAGCAACGTTGCATAGCACATCTCTAGTGGAAAGGCATCCTTATACTGGCATTCAGCCGCATATGATTAGACTGGAAGCTTCTTCTTCTTCTTCTCGTATCGATGATACATCTAATTATACCACTTGGGCCCATTAGGTGGCCATGTTTATTGCCGCGTCTGAGGCGCTAATCAGATCGTCAAGGGTGCAGGTGAACGGACAGTTGGGATAATCCAGCATGTGGGACATAGTCTGATCAGGAGCTCCGCAAACACACTGGGTGTCAGACGAGTCTAAGGCCGGCCATACACGGGCAGCTTGAAGCAGTCAGGATCGACTGCTTCAAGCTGCAACTGCATAGTAAACTACAGTCTTCTACGTACGTACATACACGAAACAGCTCGAGCAGTTGCAACTGCTTCGGGCGGTTGGCGGCACGGCGTGCGGTCAAGCAGTCGCCAGGCATACACTGACTGCTCGAGCTGTCGACTGCTCTCTCGCAGTTATGCTGGTTTCACACGAGGGCAGAACAGTGAGGCAGAATAGTAGACAGCGCAGTACTGCTACTGTTTGAACGCTCACGCCGAGACGGAACAGTACTGTCTTGACAGTAACTAAGGCAGAACAGTTAATAGCTCGCCGGTCTATTTTTTCGACGCAGTTTGCTCCCCTCACCACCTTTCTCGCTCCTATTGTCTGCTTTCTTGGCTGGACTTATGTGAACGTGAGAGCAGTGCAGTGCAAAGAGAAGGACAGTGTACGCGCGGTTGCTGTGATGCAGTCCGTCTGATGGCAGCCTAACATTGAAATTGCTAACTGCTCGAGCAGTTGAGGTATAGATATCAATGGCAGCTTCAAGCTGTTGACTCTAACTGCAAGAGCGGTCCGTGTATGTTTATCACTGGCTAACTGCTCGAGCTGCCCGTCTATGGCAGGCTTAAGATGCCCCTTTTCGCCAAATTATGTTTGCAGCGGCGTACTTGGGTGCGCAGTCGATTCAATGCCTTCCAAGTAGACCACTGCAATTCACTGCCGGAAGGCAGGTGTTCCTGGGGGTTCAAGTAGTTGTAGACTGGAAGCTGACCTCGACATAGATGAGAAAAGGCTAGACAAAACAGTTGGGAGAACTGATGATGTTACGTATAAAAATGGGCGTCTATAAATCCAACTACACACGACAACCCTCAGCATGTCAACACATCTTTGAATGACACACAGCTGATCCGCACTCCATTATTCTTGCACCATCATGGACTTGTGCTCATAAATAAATGTTTTATGGCCGTTGTCTGCCGTTAGTAAAGCTTTGACTATTCGGTTTGTAGGTCAATCGATCGATGGTTACTTTTGTGCCGGCCGGTGTACCATTGTATTTGGCTTGCTCGTTTATAGCAAGCCTATTATGTAGATAAATGGGTGCGCTGGTAAAAAAGTAGTGTAGTTTTGGCAATGGTCCGACGTAGAATAGGTCGAATAGGCTCACTTTATAGGCACCATTTCTGTGAGTCTATAGAGTGGAAAGAGATAGTGCAGTACGGGGAAAATGTTATTCACGATTTCTGACTTTTCTAGTACTGTAAACTCAGTTGGTCTAAAAGAGAATTTTTAACCGACTTCAAAAAGAAGGAGGTTCTAAATTCGTCTGAATGTTTTTTTTGTGTGTGTTTTTTACGCGATATCTCTGGCAATTATGAATGGATTTTGATTTTTTTTCTGGTACACCGTACTTGAGAGATGGTCCCATTTAAATTTTATTGAAATTGATTCAGCGCCTTTTGAAAAAATCAACAAAAACAAAAAATATAATACACTTAGATGACGTTTTCGTTTGTTCCCTTCATCAAAAGTTTTTTAACTGTCATCACATAAACATTAGCCAAGAACAAGGAAGATTGTATGTAAGGAGCCGTCATGATAATTGTACATTAATACCTATTCTTAAAGAAAACTACCTAGTTGTTGGAAAGATTACGCAACCGTTTCATTTAAATTTGTAGTCTTAAACCGTGTAATTTAAGGCACTAAAACGTATTTAATAAATAACTTTAAATAAAAGTAAAAACCGACTTCAAAAAAAACTAAAAGAGTAAAATAATTGCCATAATATAAAACTAACAGTTTCAGAAGTCCGCGATAAGACCGCCATTGTACCCTTCAATGTATGATATTTTATAAGAGCTGTTTTACAATTTTGGTGTACAATAAAATGTATTCTATTCTATTCAAAAAAAACTCGGAAAACAAGGTAGATTGATGATGAGGTACGGGTATCATGGGGAATTAGCAACGTGTACGAATAAATTTAATGTCACAAACATAGCTCTTAAGTCCATAGATCTTATAGTCTGAATTAAATGAAATTATTACCACACCAGACCCACCCATCAATATTTCACCTCCAAGAAATCACCCCATGCAAAATGTAAACAGCTTTACCCTTTTATTTTTCTTTGCACTCTTGAAAAACAAGCTTGAGAAAGGCACACCTGGCACTTTGTACGTTTCCTTTGCCTCTCATGAGTGCGCAAAATAAATGGGATATCGTCATACATTAATGGCAACACATTCGAAAGTAGAACGTTGAGTAATGTGCCACATATCGGAATTCTCGGGTAAAAAATACGGATAAGTTGGCAACACTAGCCCCGAATGTTTGGGAAAAGTGTTTTATGTGTTGCCAGGTTGTACCCAAAAGTTGGGAAATTTTGATTTAGTTTAAATTAAATAGTTTCGTTGTTTGGTGGGTTGTTGTTTTGTCTTGATATTTATGAGAATGGATCGCTTCGCAACTTTGATATAATTTATCATGGAATTGTTCCTTACATTATTGCTGATATTTATTTAATACACTTTATCTTATATCTTTGAAAAAACTATTTTTAATACTGTAAAGAAAAAAAAGAAAGAAAATAACTTATTCAGCATGAAAATCGACAAAGCACATACTATAAAACAACTTAAATAAAAATACTTTACAAGCACCATGTTTAAAACAATTACTAGACTAAAAAAATATACAAATGCGTCGCATTCGCATGTGAATGGGTCATCACTCAGGGAATTATTTTCCCAATAGGCAACACCAACAGCCCTGATGTACGCCTACACACTCCACGCCTCGCAGATAAAACGTAAAGATAAAATGTAAATGTCAATTTTACGTTTACTTTTTTTTTACGTTTACTTATTCATATAAATATTAAATAAAACGACGGCAAAACTCAATCTTGAAACAATTTTGTTTAATTACTTTTTACTTTACTTTTAATACACAAAAAAGATATGTCGTTTATATTTATAGGTATTGCGAGTCCCATGTAATCATATTAAAACCAAAGTTGGTCGCAAACTTTGTTGGCACCACCAACTTCCAAGCTTTGGTAAATATCTGAGCACATGTAACATCACATCACATTACACCATAAGAATACACTTTAATACGAAACAATCCAAATTGCACGCCACTGAGCTCGATCCTCAGCCTCTCTCATCCAGCCACCTTGCAAAGATCTTCGCTCCACCTAACCTGAAGGCATTCCTCACTACGTTTGGCGACAGCCATCAGTATTTACAGTCTACAACTTCTGGACGAACCATGGTGAGTGCAGGCAGGTCAAGGAAGGTCTTCCCATCATTGACAACCGCACATTACCAGGAAGCTACTCCGACTGTCAACGCAACATCTGCGTACAGTTACAGCAGCCGTCACTGGCTGTGGTTCTTTTAATAAACATCTCTTTGTTATTATAAGAGTTATAGCCCTCTATGCAGAGCCTGCATGGACGAACCGGTGGCCTACGTAAAACTGAACAGATCTGAGGTCACCATATACACATGTACTTCGAAAACCCGAGTTCTCTCCGAGAGATCGTCAGCAATGTTAAATGTTTGCTGGCCTTTCTCGAGGAATTGCTCGTAACATCCGCTCTTTGTCGTGGAGTTGCAGAAAAAAGCCCGCTAGCCAATACCTATACAGTCCACTGCTGGATGTAAGACAGGTGAATAGTTTCAGGAGAGGCTGAGGTATAAGGTAGTGACTCATGACGCTGGGCACTTGGGCGTATTGCAGCGCTGAAGCCTATATGGTAACGCTAATTCCTCTGGAGGTGGGTGAAGAGGACGCTTAGAATAAAACTAAAATTTAAAAAATCGCCAATGCAAATATCAAAACAGCTGATGATCCTGAAACGGCTGAACCGATTTTGTTGAAACATATCCAAAAACCACCGCTAGAAAACCAGCTTTTAAATAAAAAAAAACGGCACCTAAATCGGTTTACCCGTTTAAGAGCTATGGTGCCACAGACAGACACCCCTCTTTTTGCGTCGGGGGTTAAGAATGCAACTTTCGGTACAAATTCAGAGGAACTAAATTTTTTTTTTCTGGTTACCTCTTTTTGAACTATGTTGGGGTCAACACACAGTCAGGTGCGGCTAAATACCAATATTTTACACGGAGCGACTGACATCATCGAACTAACTATTCATCTTTAATAACCATATGCACGAAAAACGCAGTAGACAATGAGAATTAGCTGCGTTCCCATTGTCTATCCCGTTTTAATACACGGACTATTCTATGAACCTCGTAACATTATAAGCAGATGAGGCTGAATATTAACAGTACTTTATGGCATGGCAATCCTAGAAGGCATATTTTCTCTATTTGTTACTCTTATGTGAGTTTATTTCTTACATTAACCTGCATTATTCTCATTCTATTTCTCACACTACTGTAATGGAATTGTCATGAACTATTTTAAAAAGAGTATTTATCGAGTTTTTTGCCGGCCCTTTTCCATAGAACTTACGAGTACCTTTCGGGACCGTGCACCTAGTTTTGACGCTTTAAAAGTGCCTGAGGCCTATTTGAAATAAAAAACTTTGACTCTTTAAACTCGGTCAAACATTGGCCCAACATTGTGTGTTAATATTTTCATGACATATTCTGCCATGCACCCCTGAGACCAACGCGTTCTACGAATACGTTCCACGAATGGAATGGTGCATCAACTTTGATGAAAGTCGGCCATTTTGCATTTTTGTGCGGGCAACATTTACATTTTTTCAACGTTGGATTTTTAGTGAACTGCCAGTAACTTGTTTTTGTAATTGAAACCTACCGTGGATTGTTATTTAATGGTCTTTTTCTTTTTTTGTTCATAATAGATTGCATCGCTTTTGTTGAATTATTTTTCGACTTTTATAGAGCTTTTATTTACAATTGGAGAGATGGACGGTGAAAACTTGTTATAAACTATTGAGAATTTGGCGATAACTACTGTTTTGTTTGAATCTATGACGTTTTTTTTTATAGTATCAGTACTTTATTTAAGTATTGGATTGAAGCACTTGAAATAATTGGCCTTAGGATTAGTAGAAAAAGACGGGACACATGTCGTGCATTTTCTCACACCGATAATTCAGGCCCCACCAAGCTGTCCGCCTCCTAATCTCCAATCTCAAGAAATGACAAAAAATTGAATACAGTGAATTAACCGTCAACGTTCCGACCGACGACCCGGGTCGTCAGTGCCATTGTTTATCTATTGTGTCTATAGTTACAGTACTTGAGTAATTAATCAATTTCGTCGTGTTCCATTACCATCAAATACTTATGGGACAAGATACTACAGATCCCTTGTAGAAGAAACATTTATTTAGCAACCTACTAGCTTTTACCCGCGGCTTCGCTCGCGTTAATTTATAATAATAAAACACACTACTAAAGTTTCTTTAATAATATAATTCAAACATGATTCGAAAGAAATGTGGCGCCATCTATTATCGTTATTGTTGTTTTCCTCGGGAACAGAACTTTTTTTCGAGATGAAAGGTACCCTATGTCCGTTTCTGTACAACTGACAACGTATATGAAAAATTTCAGCATGATCGGTTCAGTGGTTTAGGCGTGAAAAGGTAACAAACAAACAAACTTACTTTTGCATTTATAATATTAGTTAGGATTAGGATTAGGAAGTTAGGATTAGGATTATAAACCTTATCTCACTGATAATAGAGTTCTCATCAAGCTGTCTCTTTCCCAATCACCCATAAGCCGAGGTGCTCGTCCCACTAGGGGTCGCCCTTAGTGCTTTTGTTGCTGGTAGTCATGATGTTAGTGTAGTATAAGTAGTTAGCTTAGGTTAAGTATTTTACATTGGCTGGAGATCCTTCAGGTCTTGCCAAAAAGTACCCACTCGGTTACTCAACCACGATGGCGAGGTTGACAATGATACTACTTACTTACAGAACTACAACAGGATGGATGAACTGAAGGCAACTCAATGTAATGTGTTACAGGAAAATGCCTCTTAAGGTCAAAGAGCAAATGTACAAAATAGCAATGGCACACAAAGTAACACTGTTCCTATAATAGGCGTATGGCAATGAGGACAACGGGACTAAAATTACCGACTTCCCTTTGTCCCCATCAGTGGTGCAGGGTAATGGAGACAACAGGAAAAATATAAACCTTCGTGTCGTCCCGATCGATCAAAAGGAATATAGGTCAGAATGTTGGGTGATCAACAAATAACTCATTAACATGCTACACACAATAGAAATACGCATGCTACGCTGGTCAGCGGGTGTCACACCGGGAGGCCTACTCTCTAAGCACGAAGTCCGTGGTTTCGGCCTTAGTTACGAGCGTTTCCCACTCCCTATCACCTACGGACATACGATTATTACGGGGCCCGAACTAAGAATGAATGACAACACGATTTGACACTTGTCCCTACTACCGATGTGTTTTTTCCCGTCCGAAAAGTTGAACTTGACACTTGTTTTGTTCACTCCTACGTTTGGGGCTACTTTCGGACGGGCGACTAACTTCGTTGACGGACTTAGGGAGTAGGCCCCCTGATGGTAAGCGCAGACAGGGTCTAAGACGGAGCACACGAATCCTAATAACAGAGTTAAGGAGGAATTCACCTATACTTCTCTGGCTCATACACCGTGTGGGCCCGAGGCACCTGAAAGATTTTAACCTTCGATTCCGATGCCTAATTGGAGAAGAAAAGCTATACAAGGTTAGTCAGAAAGGGGGTACTAATCCGAAAGGGTGTTAAAGTACCCACAATAATGAGTACTTATCTTTTGTTCTACCACTTTCCCCAAAAGTCAATGGTTTAAGAGAAATTGATGTTCAAAAATTACATAAAAAATATGCTAAAATCTATCTATGCTCAGATATGATCAGCTGTGTTTACATTTTAGGTCATATTTGGGGTCACGAATTAGAAGCTCCATTTTCTGAATTCGTAACTGAAGTAGGGACGAAGAATTTTTGAAAAAACTAAAATAAAAATTATTTTACATGGAAATAAAAATTATCGAATTTTGAAATTTTAACACTTGCTTTATAACCGTCATCGGTGATAGTTTAACTGGCCTGCGGATTAGTACCCCCTTTCCGACTAACCTTGTATAATTTGTTGAAAAAAGCATAATTTTTGAAATATTCATTATTTAATGAAATTAACAAATCGAAAAATATATCTATGGTAACAAGTCTCAGGAACGCGGTTTTGCGACTTTTGTCATGCTATACCCCTCTCGCCGTAAGTCTTATTTGACGGGGAGGGTTGTGAAGTGAGAAGATTCTTATCCACTCACACGATAATTTATAAAGGTTGCCAGTTCAACCTAAGGTATTGTTTACAAGGAAGTACTAAAGTTAATTTATACATAAGGAAAAACAAAACCAAAAAAAAGTTTTTTTTTTTTAATTTTTGTTGATATTACATTTGACTCTTAATAGCATCAGAAAGGTGTGGTTGAAATCTTTCGGGTATCTCGGGCCCACAGTGTACAGTGTACACACGACGGAACATAGTAAACTGATTGGTGCCGAACTTTAAGGCGCGATTCCATTAGGCAAGTAACTTGTATGCAAGTTGCAAATTGCATACAACTTGAACAAACTTGCATACCAGCTACGACTTGTATGAGGTAGTTCGAACTTGTATATTTTTTTATTCAAGTGACGTGCAAATTGAACGCGCAAACGTTAGTTGCACTTTTCGAATCGCGAACGAGTGATGTGTACGAGCATGGTATCTCTCGCTGTACCTACAAATTATCGAAACATAATGGCTGTTAGGTGGGGGCACGAGAAAATAATCATCTTTATTGAGGAGTACCAAAATAATAAAGTCAAAGTTTTTTATTTCAAGTAGACCAAATTACAGGTGCTTTTAAAACGTCAAAACTAGTTGCACGGTTCCAAAAGGTGGGTCTCATGGAGAAGAACCGGCAAGAAACTCCATATATACTCTTTTTAAATAATGGATCATGACAATTTCACTACAGTATCGTGAGAAAAATAGTATGAGAATAATGCAGGTTAATGTAAGAAATAAACTCATATGAGACTCAAACTCAAAAGAAATAATTCATGGAGATTCTATGTAAGAAACAATATCAATTGATGTCCAACTCAATTGTTGAACATCGCCACTTATATTCAAGTAAAACCTGCATGCAATTTTCACACTCTCGAAAACATGAGTTTCCAATGTTAGCAACTTGTACGCAAATGTGACGTCATACTTGCATGCAAGACTTGTCTAATGGAATCGCGCCTTTAAAGTGCGGGTGGTAGCTGTACAGGTGGACCGTATAGATCCTACCACAAACCATGCTGGGTTCTGTTGTACCTTACAACACGCGTCTATTCTCAGTATGCGGCATTATTTACTTAACATCAATTATACACTTCATAATACGTACTATGCGGTTATCGTTATCAAGTAAGTCACTCATTAATCTATTTGCCAAGCATGTTAATTACTAATGGTGCTCACACACGTAACTATTTCTTTGCATAAATATACAGGGTGTAAACGAATTCGTGTAATTCCTTCAAACCGCTTGATCTACTGGTGACACAGATTAAACCTAAAAGGGAATTTTTGAAAATCAACTGAAAAAGAAATTGAAAATGGAATTTTAGTTTTCTATTTCTGAGTCATTTTAGAGCCCCGAGTTAACTTACTGTAAAGAGCGATATCGTGTTAGTCGTGCCCGTCAGCCGCGTCGCCGTGCTTTCATTCATTTATGCGTGGCATCGAAATGTTCACTCACATAAAAATTTTCATTGGCAAAAAAAAACTTGTTTTGTGTTTGGTCGATAAGAGCTATTCGATAGGCGATCAGCTCATGCCGTGGTGTATTAACAAGTCAGGGGTTGTCAGCCAAGGGTGCGCCGGATGTACTCAAGCATTGTCACTTTTGAGGCTCTTTCAATCATGCACCCCAAAAATCCCTTTTAGATTTCAATCGTGTTTACATCCAATTGTGTGATCTCCTTTGATCCTCGCTTTATAGATTGGATGGGGTTGAGACTTTATTTGAGAATACAGTCACTGTGGATCGTTTAATTTTGTAGATGTGTCCTAAGAACTAACGGAAGCAAAGGACTTAACAAACCGCGGATTTATTGAAAGTCTTCTGCGTAGTTTTTTCCCCAACTTCTTTTCCTTAGGGTCAGATTTAAGTATAATCAGAAAGTTTGCGTTCTTGATGAAAAAATTCGAATCACCAAATAGGCATGTTGACAGCATCAATAAATTGCAAATCTAATTCGTTCGCCAGTTAGAGGTTTGAAAAATAATGGACACGTACTTTTTCTTTTGTTAAATCTGTGAATATTTGGAAAGATAAAATGAATCAAAACTCGGGAGTGGGGGTTTGTGACGTCAGAAGCAAGTAAAAATTGTACTTGCTTGTGACGTTTTGCCAATTTTAAAAGTGTCGTATCTTCGTCAATTTTGGTTTACGTGACAAAAGAAAAATATAGGTCAATTTTTTTTTGATAATCTAACTGACGGACTAATTCGATTTTTTCAGTCAAATACCCTATTGTATAACTTGTGATAAAATTGAGAACGTACAACATTTGCTGATGGATTGTGTTAAAAATAAGGTTGAGAGGGAAGAATGGGAAAGAGTACATAGAGTAAACAGATTGGATATTGGATTAATTCAGACGATATTGTCACATCCTAAGTCCGCAGTGCAATTCTGTAAGAATCTCACCTCGATCGCGACTGTCAATTAGACACTTGTCGTGACACAGCGTGAATAACAAAACTACGCGTTATTGAATATACTGTCGATTATCTGTGTGTTACTTGCTTCTATTATCCATACTGTGACATTATGGATATCGAGTTAACCCTCGATATTGAGGTAGGTTTCTTACAGAATGACACTACTGATCTAGCAAAACAACTGTGTATTTTGGCTGTAGTCGTGAATCCATAATTTTCCATACTTCTTAAGGTTTTCTTTATATTTTTAGTTTACATATTGTGTAGCGCATGTTATATTGTTGAAGGTACTATGGGGTTGACGTATCCTTGTGGATAAAAACCCCAAAATAATAAAGATAAAAAAAGTCTAACCACAAGCTGCTGAATACCACTATTTTACACGGAGCGACTGCCATGAGACCTCCGCAACACAGTTACTGGGCAATGCCGATATACTAAGATTTGACCTGTTGTCAGACTTTCTCTCGTGCTCAACGAGGCACGGAGGGAACTCGATGTCAATCGAATGTTTGTCAGTGGCGTCTTAGATTAACTAAGAAAGTACCTACATATGACATTGAAAAAGTCACATTGGTAACATGCCTGGGTTTGAACTCGCAACCCAGTGCTTAACAAGCGGGTTTGTAACCAGCTGGCCACCACGACACAAAAAAAAGTATAACTTAAAAATAAATACCCATCGAAATGATATCTTCCCTTTTGAAGTCGGTTAAAAAAAATACGCGATAGGTAACCATTAAGAAAAACCAATTAAAATGTAATTATTATTAGGTTTCATAAACTTCTCATTGAAACTAATTGGAAATCGTTTCCGTGTAACAAAATCTTGCTAGAATATGCTCGTGTTGCTTTAATGTGATGCAGAATAAGCAGTATGCTTAAAACGTGTTTTTTGCTGTTATTATTAAGTGAGTAGCTTATCTTTCTACTTTTTCTTTTAAGGCCAATTTTTCAATAGAGAAACAGTCAAGCGTAGTTCAAACTACGCTATAATATATAGCACAAACCAAATATTGCACAGCGATATCGCTCAGCATACATTTCATATGGCTACGTTCACACAACGCTATAATGTATTGGCTTGTTGTACGCAATAAACTAAGTTCCGTGTGGTGCCGGATTTAAAGAATAGCACTACCCCATCTCTTTCCGTGGGTAAAAGGTGAATTTATGATAAGACATTAAAACTTTAAATTGTTCAATTGCATTAATATTGTCAATGTATGTTACAGCATTAAGTACAACGTCGATACATGAGAAAGATATCTTTGAGTTAGATGCAGACGAAATTCTAGCTTCAGAAATAGGAGATATTTACAAAGTGCGATCTAACTTAAATAGGGTCAATGATGGCTTGATGGATACGTACAGGCGCGGTGCAAGAATGCCTGGACCGCTTACTAACGAAAACGCTATGAGCAGCAATAATATAAGAAAACCAATTTTTAACGTAACAACAACAACAGCAAGAAGGATAATAGCTACAATCGCACCAGAGATCAAAGCAAAACTTTTGAACACAACAATTAAGACATTGAAAATGCGGCGAATAAAATACGCGATAGACAAACTTCTAGCTACAGAGACGAATGCTGTTGCCGATTTCCAAAACAATGCATATGACCCGGACATACTGACTCGTGAATTCGATAAAATAGTTGCCAATTCCCGGGGAAAACAACCGGAAGATGATGCCCGAAAAACCGAAACGAGGAGGTGGAGTTGGGGTGTAAAGAAATATATAATAGACTTAATGGAACATTTCATATACGAGACTCGTTACAAGCTAGTGTACGTACAAATAATTAGGAAGAAATATGTTAACAGCTCCAAATACAAAATAGCATTCTGTTTTGCTTTGTTAAGAAATCTCTTGGCCATGCAAAAATGGGTATATTATTCATTGCATAGATTGCGTTATTATATGATATCATTTTTCCATTTAAAAATGTTTGAAAAAATACAAAATTTGGAAGTCGAAATCAAAGATATGATAAGATTCATAACAAGATTGGAATACAAGAAGAACATTAGATATAATCCTAACTTTTATGAATACGAAATGAAGCAAGAAGATGGACCACCCAAGTAGCACAAAAATGCTGATTAACAGATAAATAACAGACTTCGTGTACTCCTAAGTCTGTATTAGAAGCCTGTAAGTTGGTTGTATAAGCCTTGTAATGCCTATTCGGGCACCAAATTAAACAGCCTCTAGATTAAGAAAGTCTTTTTTGTGTCATTTTCTGATAGAAAATTTCTGACGCCCGACTCTGCTGCATTCAAACTAGAACCCGCACACTACCAAATTTGCCGTATCCAGTAGGCTGCTGGCTCTAGTACAAAATGTATGCGCAAAGTACCTTCGCGCAAGCGTCAGAAAATTCTGATAATGTGCGGCCGCGCTAAACAACATTCAGTTCGAAAATGTCTGTTTAGTGACTGTATAAGGGAAGTATAAACACTTCATAGAAGCTGAGAAAGCAGCATATTATGGCAGCACGTCTTATACAGTTCTTACCCAGCTGGTGGTACCCAGATAGAATTACAACGGTAGAAAAAATAAATGAATGAACTAAATGAATCATCTTCAGAAAATAATCATTGTGCAAAGTGACGGACGCCTGTGAAATTCTAGAGGCTGGTACAGAACGTGACGTCAATAAAAAAAATAAGTTCCTCAAACCTAGAGGGGTATCCGAAAATACCCCATGCATGTTCCGCGATTTCTGATAGTTTAGGAGACATCTACGATTTTATTTTTTTATTTTTGTGGAATTTTTTCACAAACATCTTAAAAAAATTATAACTTCTTTGTACAAGCTCTTTTTACGATTTCTTTTTTGCGATGGGATTATCTTATAATACCCTTTCATGCGTAAAAAAAAAATCTTCCTAACATTAGTGCAAGATACATTTTATTTTATCGAAAGTGAGTTTCCATTCTCACGAATAAAAGTTGATATTCTTTTTCAATTTAAAAATGTTAACAAATGTTTTAGTAATTTTAAAAACTGAGTAAGAACTTAGCACAAATAATAAAAAAAAAGCTCTTCGAAAAAAAATATTAATTTTTAAAGATGAGCCCGAAGAATTTTCCCCCTTAAAAATATGCTCATATCTCCCCTAGGTATGAGGAACCATTTTTTTTATTGACGTCACTATTTTGACCACCTGTATTCGCATTTATTTATTAAGGATTATAATCCTTAATAAATAAATGCGAAAGTAACTCTGTCTGTCTGTCTGTTACGCTTTCACGCCTAAACCGCTGAACCGATTTTTATGAAACTTGGTACAGAGATAGTCTGGGACCTGGAGAAGGACATAAGCTATTTTTATTCCGAAAAATACCTACGGAATACGCGATAAACGACATCCACGCGGGCGAAGCCGCAAGCGACCTCTAGTAGAAAATAATACGGAACGGGTAAGCGATAATAATTTTCCTTTCAGTAAGTGACGTGTCGTAGTGGCTCAACTCGCTTTTACGAATGTAAAGCCGGGTCCGCAGCGCCAATTTTCTAACATGTTATTGTGTTTTTGCGAACAAAACTGTTAGGCCACGCCCCTATTCGGTTAGCAAACAACGTTAAGCCGGGTCCGCAGCGCCAATTTTCTAACATGTTATTGTGTTTTTGCGAACAAAACTGTTAGGCCACGCCCCTATTCGGTTAGCAAACAACGTTAAGCCGGGTCCGCAGCGCCAATTTTGCTAACAAAACTGTTAGGCCACGCCCCTATTCGGTTGGCAAACAATGTTATCCTGTTTGTAAACACGAAAACACGGTGGAGCCGGCTTAACGAAGCAAAAACAGTACCTACAGTGAATATTATTGAAAAAATAATAGTTGCTACGTGTACTAGAAACAGAAGTTTTTAGATTTCTGTGTTTATCCGTTCTATGTTTGAGCTTCACGCCCACACTACAACAGATTTAGTTAAAATTTGGCAAAAAATACCGTTAAGAGCGGGTCAGGTTAAAGGGTACAAATTATCACGCTATTGAGTGTGAGTGATGAGCAGTAACCTTATGTTTCTGTAGGTAAAGCTGCAGGTATAGCTAGTCAAATATAAAACCGATTCTCCCTTGGAATTCGCATCGGACCAA
This sequence comes from Amphipyra tragopoginis, assembly GCA_905220435.1. Taxonomy (NCBI): domain Eukaryota; kingdom Metazoa; phylum Arthropoda; class Insecta; order Lepidoptera; family Noctuidae; genus Amphipyra; species Amphipyra tragopoginis. The sequence goes on along the minus strand of HG992008.1, from coordinate 24,113,925 downwards.
ACTTACTTATTGAAAAAGATTATGCATTGTATAATTTCCTTTATTTATTTATTTTAAAATACCGACGTAAACCGGAAAAAACAAACCCAACAATGGCTTGAGAACTACAAATCTTTTTCATTCTCGTTCATTTATTCAGAGTTGATCCGAGTTGCTGGCAACCCGCCAAACGGACTGGCCACACCGGCAAGAAGTGTAATAATTTACAAATTTTGATTCTTTTTGATTATACACTAGATTAGCATTGACAGATCAGAAACGACCAAAAACTTTGACATGTAAGCTCGGCCGCACACTATCAGAAATTTCCTCAGATTTTTCCTGATGAGGGATTCATACGGGTCGATTTTAGCCGTGTGGCAAGTCAATAATCGCATCGCGTGTAAAAATCGAATCGCCACCGCATTTACACCGGTGGACAAAAATCTCATGCGACTTGTTCATTTCTAGCGGAACAACACAGCGCAAAACACACCTCATGCGGCGGGCGATCGCCTGCAACTGACCATTTAAACGGTCAATTTTAGTCACCCGCCGCATGCGGCTTGTCGCCGCACGGCAAAAGTTGGATGGCATCCAACTTTGGGGCTTGCGATTTTAGTCACTTGCGGCCTAGTTGAATTGACTATACAGGGCGTCCTACGACTTTGCCACATGGAGGGGAAGTACCTTAAATACTGTAGATAGAAAAATTTACTGAATGAAGACTTCATTTTTATTTTAAAAACAATACGAACTGCATTCAAAGAATTTTAATAAATCACCTGTCTGAACCGGGAATCGAACCCGCTAAATGTGAAAACAAAAAAAACTGTAATTTTATTGCACTAATCGAAAGGCTCGACCAGATACATTTATTTCTTCCAAGTAACATAGCATCTAAAATAAAAGGAACATCATGAAATTTAACATTTATTTGAAATAATAAGACACGTTTTAACTGTGCAACTTACAAACAACTTAATTTATTAAATGCTCAAAATGTGTCTGTTCCTATTGTATACAAATTGTAACTCTTTTAATAATCTCGTTTACCGTTGATTTATTTATTTTTTCATGGTGAATAATTGAAATAATACTTCGAAATACTAATAAAGCATAAAGTCAGTTGAAAGCACGACATAGTCAGAGCAAATGTTATTCATTATTCTGAACAAAATTTTAAATTAAATCTTATATTTCATGGTGTTCCTTTTATTTTAGATCTTATGTTATTTCGAAGAAATAAATGTATCTGATCAAGCCTTTCGATTAGTACAATAAAATTACAGTTTTTTTTTTGTTTTCACATTTAGCGGGTTCGATTTCCGGTTCAGACAGATGATTATTTAAAGTTCTTTGAATGCAGTTCGTATTGTTTTTAAAATAAAAATGAAGTCTTCATTCAGTAAATTTTTCTATCTACAGTATTTAAGGTACTTCCCCTCCATGTGGCAAAGTCGTGGGACGCCCTGTATTATGTATATTAACCATGAGCGTAACGCAAGTCTCGTTACAGAAAAGGTTACTTACTGTTTCACCTGTAAAAAGTGATGGAACGACAACCTGTTTTCAGAGAGGCCAAACTACGTAACATAACGTCACGCCTACAATATTCCCTGACGGGTTGGGCAGAGGTGTATTATAATACATCCTCATTTCGCAGATCCGTTTAAGTCCCATGTAATAGAAAGCGAGCCTATTGCCATCAACCGGGCACAAACCAGGGGGCCTACTTCCTAAGTCCGTCAACGAAGGTAGTCGCCCGTTCGAAAGTAGCCCGGAACGTAGGAGTGAACAAAACAAGTGTCAAGTTCAACTTTTCGGACGCGCAAAAACACATCGGTAGTAGGGAAACTGTCAAATCGTGTTGTCATTCATTCTTAGTTCGGGCTCCGAAATAATTGTATGTCCGTAGGTGATAGGGAGTAGGAAACGCTCGTAACTAAAGCTGAAACCACGGACTTCGTGCTTAGGGAGTAGACCCTCAGACTCCGGGCTGTTACTGAGAAATTCCACACGGAAAAACCCAATAACACTTTGAATGTTGAACTTTGAATCGAACCCAAGATTTCACGCTCAGAAGTCGCGCTTGCGACCACTAAACCAATGAGGCAGTCAAATTATTACAATAGTTTTTTTTATAAAATACATACATACATAAACTCACGCCTTTTTCCAATGGGGGTAGGCAGAAACTGTAGAACGCTACATGCTACGATCCTTACATACTCCTTTCGCTTCGTTCACGGTCATACATCTTGCCATACACGCACGCCGGTTGAAATAGAATAGAATAGAATAGAATAGTTATTTATTTGCACAAAAAGCAGGTACAAGTTTCAGATGTTAAGTTTAAAATGATCCGTAGACTAACTACCTTAACTAAGGCATGCAAACAGTTTAAGCTTTAATAACAAAACACACTCAATAAAACTATCATTATCACATTCAATCAAATCAATACAAGTTTACCATGTCAAAATGAAATTCAGTAAATAATTTGAAATAGGCAATATAATACATAATGTCATGTTTAATAAAATGGGATTATAAATTCGTCAAGTTTGAGGTCTATACAGTTAAATAAAAAAAAATTAATGAATTAGTGCAAGTCAGGAGTACAGAGATGTCACATTATCAAATTAAATTCGTATCGGTCAAAAATTCGCCAATTGAGTAATAACATTTATAAATTAATAGATTTGTCAATTTCTTCTTGAAAAGTGGAAATGTCTCATTTTTTATTACATCGGGTATTTTGTTATATATGATCGGACCCATACATATAATACTTTTCTTTAATAGGGCGGTATCGGAACCACTAACAATTAACAAATTTTTATACTGCCTCCTGATTGGCCGGTTTCTATTCTCGGATACTTTATTAAAAATATGCATATTTGACTTAACAAAAACTGCCACCTCGAAAATATAAAGTGATGGGAATGTGAGTAATTTTAGGGACTTAAATACAGGTACGCAGCTATCTGTTACTATTAAATTGCACATAGCCCTTAAACAGCGTTTTTGCGCCTTGAACACCTGTTCCCTCAGACTACAATTTCCCCAAACTATTATGCCGAATCTCAAAATCGACGCGACTAACCCGTGATACGCAATTAACCTTGTGGCCATATTTACTTTTTTAGACAAGTTAAAGAGTAGATACGCAGCTGTACTAAGTTTCTTGCATACTTCTTCTGCTTGTGGCTTCCAAGTTAATTGGCTATCTATCATAATGCCAAGGAATTTTGCAACTAGTACTTGATCGACTTTTTGTCCATTATAGTGTAAATGTAAGACTTCTGGTGGAATCCGCTGATAAAAATGCATTACATTAGTCTTTGTTATATTAATCAATAAATTATTTTGGTCAAGCCAGCGTATAATGTTTATTAAAGTATAATTTATGTCATTTTCGTATGTTTTTTTGTCAATACATTTAATCAAGGCAGTACTATCGTCTGCGAATAAGACCATAGGATGTTCAATGTGGCGAGGCAAATCATTTATATATAGCAAGAATAATAAAGGGCCCAATACACTTCCCTGTGGTACGCCATACTTGATAATTCTAGCCTCAGATAAATATTTTCCTTCGCACTTAGTTTTTAGACATATTCTAGATATTTCTGTGAGCTGCTTGCGATTGTTAAGGTATGATTTTAAGAGATTAAGTACATTTCCTCTGATACCTATGATGTCTAGCTTTTTTATAAGAATTTCGTGATCAACACAATCAAATGCCCTCGTCATGTCCGTGAAAATTGCGCAAACTGGTACTTTTTTATCAACGTTTTGCAATATGACATTTATCAAATCGTAAACGGCCGTATTTATACCCTTATTTTTTCTGAAACCCTTTTGTTCCGCACTTAAAATATTATATTTGGATAAGAAATTATTAACTGACTCATAAATTATTTTTTCCATAACCTTAGAAAAAATGGGTATTAAAGCAATCGGTCTATAATTTGCTAAATCTTCTTTATTATTTTTTTTAAAAAGTGGCTTCACTACAGCTGTTTTTAAACCATCCGGAAATACTCCAGTACTGATGCATAAGTTAAGTATATGACATAAATGCAAGGCTATGTCGCCTGATACGAATTTTACAACCTTTGTTGATATACCATCATATCCAGTGCTACTTTTATTTTTTAATGATTGTATCGTTCTCATAATATCTTGCGGTACTACTGGATGCATAAACATTGAGTTGGGATTACTTGTCAAGTTCATAGTGGACGGAGGTTTTGTCATGTTATTTTGTGTCTGGTCAATAAAATAGTTATTAAAAGCGTTTGCAATATCTGTCGGATTAGTAATGGTAGTATTTTCAACTTTAATTTGGGAAATAGGCTCAGTGATTCGGTTTTTGTTATCTATAACCTGCCATGATGCTTTCGATTTATTTTTTGAGGTGCTAATGAAATAATTATTTTGTGCTCTCTGCGTTAATTTAATAATTTTCCATTTCCATAATTTTCCAATGAAAGTACTACGCACCTGTTCTTTTTGGAGAACATCACCAATAACATCAATGTATGTCCTTCTAGGGCGTCCTCTACTGGCGTTTCCACTGACATTCGCCTTAAAAATTCCTTTTGTTAATCGCCGTTCAAAAATATCAAATAAATATTCATAAACTCACAACATCGCCTATCTACCTTATATTAAAACCGTCCCTTCCAAGTGAACGCGATTAATTACGTCACCCATCACGCGATATTAGCCGCGCAATCGAGCGTTCGGGCGATATTATTGCTTGCGATATTACTATTGTGGCCTCCTTATTAGTTTCTTTGGCGTTTTGCCAACCACCTCAATGTGAGCAAGTCCTTCGAATATTTTATTTGGTAATGTAATTCTGTTCGATGTGTGTTATTTTATGGAGGCTATGTTCTTCTCATTGATCTAGCTAGAGAAACAAAATATTGTAATGAGGTTGGGGACAATGTTCTAGTAATGATTGCGTATGTCGCGTTATCTAAAATGAATGGATAATAGAATATTAAAGAAAAATACTTTCACACTGTCTCCATATTAATAAAAATAGGTCGAAACACTATGTTTATCCGAATCAGAGCACCCCGATTCCATCTGGTCCGACTTTATCCTATCTCTAGAGTGCTATTTTTAATCGTGGAGCCAGAAGCTCGCAGCTTAGTGAGTTGGTGGAGGTGGCGAGCGAAGCGAGCCGCCAATTTCCTGAGCGGAGCGATGGGCGAGAGTGCGAGTAAAGCGAAGGACCAATAAAGCGCGAGTCTTCTGGTGGAACACATTCAGGAAAACTGCATGCTTTCAAAGTTAGACAATAGTTTTTATGAAAATCGGCAGAGAATCAACATTTAACCAATTGCGTCTAAACAAAGATAGCACAACAAAAAAAAGATAAAATAAAATCAAAAATATTCATTCTGGGTAAAGCTAACATTATCCAATTATAGCTGGACAATGTCTGAGGTTTGCAATAATTTCGGATTTTATCCAAAGGCCCTGTATAGAACCAGGTTTATCTCGACAATGTTAGCTTTATCCATCCACTTAACATAAACTGTAGCGTAAAGATTCCCAAGAAATGAAAAGATGGATGAAATAAAACAAAACAAATGCTTTTATCTGTCCCACTGTTGGGCAAAGGCCTCTTTTCATAAAGAGAAGCAACGAGCATTGATCACCACGCTTGCTTACTGAGGGCTGGCTGATTTCAGACCATCAAAGTCCAGGTTTCCTCACGATGTTTTTCTTCACCGTATGTCAGTGGCGCTTACCTACATTAATTAAGAAAATATTATAACATTGAAAAAGTGACATTGGTACAATGTAATAGTGTTACAGAACATATTTTTCGTCTCCAGTTATGTTCTTTTAGCCATCGTTTAGGAAAAAGTAAAAAACGGCTAAATGCGAGTCGGACTCGCGTACAAAGGTTTCCATACCATTATCTATTCTTGTATTATAACTTTCGTGAGACACATTCATATTTATGATTATTTACGGTTTACTCACGTGCATTTTTCGGGATTGCCCGACTAGTTTCGGACCCAAACGGAGCCCTTAATCATGAGCTGAACACGCGGCGAGGTCGCGAGACGAACTCGCCGCGTGTTCAGCTAAACTAGTCGGGCAATCCCGAAAAATGCACGTGAGTAAACCGTAAATAATCATTATCTATTCTGTTTTTTAGTATCTGTTGTTACAGCGGCAACAGAAATACATCATCTGTGAAAATTTCAACTGTTTAACTATCACGGTTCGTGAGATACAGCCTGGTAACAGACGGACAGCGGAGTCTTAGGGTCCCGTTTTACCATTTGGGTACGGAGCCCTAAAAACCCTAGAAGCCCTAAAAAAAATGCACGCAACCATACCAGTTAGAAAAGAAACATTGCTGAATGCTGTACAATGAGTCCTCCAGAGCAGCATGAAATTATATTGCTCAGCGCTCTGCGTCAGTCGATTTATCTTTATTTATATTTAAACCCAACATACTACTGCCGCATTTAGTTTTGATACTTGAAATTTTACTTTATAACAAAACATAATATCACTTCTGCATTCCCCGAAGGATTGGGCAGAGGTGTATAGTCTCTAGTTTTATAAAAGCACATTGCTTTAAATTTTACGCACATTCCTCACATTGCTAGAACATTGCTTTCATGTGTATAGAATCACTGTTTTTTGACGTACACTCGTCATCCTGATGTTCACTAGTATGTACCCTCATTTCGCCGTTATGTTTAAGTCCCAGGTAATATGGGGCGAACCTATTGCCATCGAACGGGCACAAATCCAGACTTCGAGCTGCTACTGAGAAATTCCACACGGAAAAACCCAATAACACTTTGCCCGACCTGGGGATGTCAGGTACAATACGGGCATGGTAGATATCCTAACTAATATTATAAATGCCAAAGTAAGTTTGTTACCTTTTCACGCTTATACCACTGAACCAATCATAAAAATAAAACCAACATAGACTCACCACCACTCAGAGTATTTATACTTGGGTTAATGGTTAGTTACATGAGCTAGGTCACAATATATTAATTTACACAAGAACAGAAAAAGAAAGACGAGCTAGTCAGATAACTAAGGTCAGACTTCTTCGGCTAATCGACACAGAAAGCGAGCTCCGTCGAATGACAACAGCTTTTATAACATCGGGTGCGTTGATACAAGACTCACACCGATAATTCAGCCCTCATCAAGCTGTCTCCCCCCCTAAGCCCCCGCCAGCAACGCCCTAAGCCGAGGTCCGAGTCCCACTAGGGGTCGCCCTTAGTGCTTTTGTTGCTGGTAGTCATGATGTTAGTGTAGTATAAGTAGTTAACTTAGGTTAAGTATTTTACTCCCCCCCATTGGCTGGAGACCCTTCAGGTCTCGCCAATAACTGCCCGGTTATGTAAAAATGGTCCCCTAGTACCACCTACACAAGCCCAATAGAAAAAAAATGATACAAGACGATGACTACCTTTCTTTATATTTTAAACGTGGGCCAGTGTTGTCAGCTGCCGTCAAGAAAGGGTGGTTACGGACTCATGCGATCGGATAAAACTAAGTTTAAAGTTAACTATAAATATAAACTATAATAAAGACTCAACTCTCAGAAATGTTGAGAGCCGCAGCAGAACTAAGGTAACCGACCTAGCTCAAAGAATTGTCAAACTTAAGTGTCAGTGAGCGGGGCACATTGCTCGCACAACGGATTGCCGATGGGGCCGAAAGGTTCTGTAATGGCGACCGTGTACCGGAAGACGCAGCGTGGGTAGGCCTCCCACAAAGTGGACCGATGATCTGGTGAAGATTGCGGGAATCCGCTGGATGCGAGAAGCACAGGACCGGTCGATTTGGCGATGCTTGGGGGTGGCCTATGTCCAGCAGTGGACGTCTTTTGGCTGAATGATGACAATGATGATGATAAATTCAACTATGTCAGGTGTCCTAAAACACGGTGGTCATGGAGGTAAAGTATCTAACAAGAAAAACTACCCTCAAACATTTTTTTAAGAATCACTTTCCTTCTCCTATTGTCACGTGTTTTGTAACACCGGTAAAAATAATCTTGAACGGTCCGAGTGCCCAACTTCTATACATATAGAGAGGTTGCAAGGCGGCTGGTCGACACTTTCCGTGACCCGAAGGCTGGTCTCTACTTCGGTCAAAGGATTAGCATTGCCATTCAACGTGGCAATGCTGCCAGCCTTCTGTGCACGTTACCAGTAGACAGCGAAGCGGAGGAATATTTTGATGCCCTATTTTAGTTTATAGTTTTATTAGGATATATTTTTCGTTATTTGTAATTATGTGAATACTGACCCTATAATTCTGATTTCAAAATATCTTGAACTTCTGTGTGGCATCAGAGGCAATATCCTTGAACTTATTAAATCATACCTTGCTAATCGAGAACAATTTATATCCATTAAGAAAATCTGCCCATATACCAAAACAGAAATTATATATACATCTGAATATCGCAAATGCTTATTTGGAGTACCACAGGGCGGTGTCCTTGCACCATTATTGTTCATAGTATATATTAATGACATGCCTGAAATTATTACTAATCCTATGATCTTATTTGCAGATGATAGCACAATATTATTTAAAAGTAAAAATGATGAGACATTCGAAAAAGAGATAAACGATAACCTAAATAACATAACCTGGCTAACAAAAAATAACCTAAAAATAAATTTAGAAAAAACAACCTACATTTCGTTTGAACAAAGAGCAAAAAATAAAAAACTAGATGTCCGATATGGTGACAAACCTATTCGGGACACTGATCACACTAAATTCTTAGGTATCTGGATTGATAAAAACCTGAATTGGAAAATACATATTGAAAATGTTTGCAAAAAAATTTGCCAGTGTTCCTATGCCCTTTATAACTTAAGAAAAGTTGCAAACCAGGCAACACTGTTAACAGCGTACCACGGATATGTCTCATCAACATTACGCTACGGACTTATGTTTTGGGGGAACTCGCCAGATAGAGAAATGGCGTTCAAAGCACAAAAGAAATGCATAAGGGCAATATGTGGCATACAAAGCACAGATAGTTGTAAACCACATTTTCAAAACCTTCAGCTGCTTATACTTCCGTGTCTTTACATATATGAAATAGCTAGCTATGTTAAAGCAAATCTACATTTATATAACCACCTAAAGAACGAACGCCACAAAAATAAAATATGCTTAACACAGCATAAAAAGCTATTTTTAGTAAAAATATTTTAGGAATGGTACCCAAAATATACAATAAACTGCCTAAACATATCATAGAAATTAAGATTATAGATTTATTTAAAAAATGTTCACACGAATTTTTAGTTGCGAAATGTTATTATACAATTAATGATTATTTGAATGAAAGATGCTAAACCTGCTTCATCCGATTTATTTTGTATCTGTGTTTAATTTATATTATTATAATAAGGTTCTTACCCCATAATTGCGATATGACCTGTACTAATCATAATACTTAAATTGTTTTATTTAATTTCTTATCATTTTGACATTACATTTTATAAAATTGGTATTGACTAAGAATGAAGATTTATTATAAGCATTATATTGCACCCTCTTGAATTTGTATGGTTCAACGCAAAACATAGATAGACTCGCTATATTGTACTTGTACCTAAATTTCATTCATTACTTTTACTCTGATTGAGATAATTATGTTATTATGGTTGACATACTTTTATTCTGTCTATTCTTTTATAGTTTCAATGATTTTAATCTATTTTGTTTGTTATGTTTACTATTTGCATACCCATATGACGGTAAAATATGGAGAACTATTTTTTAAGAAAAACATCTATGTATCTTTTACCCATATTTGCAAAGAAATAAATGATTTGATTTGATTTGATTCTTTTAAAATTACGTGACTTTTAGTTTTTCATTCTTATTTCCATAAAACCCAACGACTGCACTTAAAAATAAAGCAAAATACTTTTTAATTACAATATTGATACTATCAAATGAAAAATCACCATCGCGTGGTGAACGATACATTTTCGAACTCTTCAAAATAATCGGTATACAGGGTTGTCACGATATTTTGGTTGGGTCTTTAGTACAATGCTGCACGCAGTTTAGGGTTGTTCCTTATAAAATAGGGCAGTGGCACAGAACTGTTGGTCCAAGGCAGAGGCGAGGGAGGAATGAAAAGTAGTAAGTATGGTATTTAGATAATGTAGGAATGTCCTAAACTTTATAAAAAACTACATCAGTACATACATCTATTAAACGATTTCCGAGAGTTGTGCATGGATTCGCTTATATTATAATAGAAATACAATATGCGCTAGAGGGAATGACTTATCATCCGCCGTTTATATTCGTTTTTTAACGGTACGGAAAGTAGGCAATCACATGTAAGGTACGAAATGATTATGTTAAGAATATGAAAATTAACCGCTCATGGGCAACTTAGTTGCTCGAGGCACAGTTGATTGTCATTTATTTTTAAACGGTCACTGCAGTCGCCGCACGGCAAAAGTCGGATGGCACCCAACTTTGGGGCTTGCGATTTTAGTCACTTGCGGCACGGTCGATTTTCGTCGTGCGGCGAAAATCGACCCGTGTAAATCCCCTATAAGCGTTCCGGGACTAAAGCGTTTATTACACTACCCGATTTTTAGGGTCCGGTTGAAAGAGTCCTGCCCCTGATTCAGAACTATTTGACTGGTCAGTCTATGTCGAACGATTCGATTCAACGGAATAAGAGATAGCTTATACTGCCGTCATAAGAAAAAAGGACGTAATTAAACAAAACGCAGTAACCGATTTCCGACCTTAACTTATTATCTCTCTTCTTTCGGTTCGGTTATTTCGTTTTATGTAATAACGTGCTTTTTTCTTATGACGGCAGTATATCTCTTATTCTCTCGTTACGAGAATCGCAGATGGAACACGATAACAAACCAAATCGTTCAACAACTGCTCATCAAAAAGCTGAGGGGGGATGATCGGAAACCGAAGAGACCGGACGCCCTAACTGTTATTATATAGGTACTACACTGAATGAGAGTCAGTCACCCTAAAAATCGGGTAGTGCAAAATCTTTCAAAACAAAAACCGCTCGCTCTTATAACTTAAGTCTATTAAGAGGTAAGTATCAATAAAAAACATAATCGCATGATAAGTAACTCCCATTGTTGAGCTCCGCTGTCGTTTTGACCCGAAAATGGGGATGTTACGGGAATTTATGCTCTATTGCCTGTTATTTAGGTGCGGAATCGCGTGCAAGTGCAGTCGTTAGTTTTAATTCGCTTTCATAATTTTGTTAATAGGTTTAATTTTGAAGGGAATTATTATGAAATTGTGTTATTTTCTTTCCTTTTTTAAGAATGTTTGCTTTTGTATTCTTTACCTAACACGAAAGATTCTAAATATAAAGAAACTAGCGACTGGCCCCTGCTTCGCACGGGGGCAATCTATACATATAAAAGGAGAAGCTGACTGACTGACTGACTGATCTATCAACGCACAGCCTAAACCGCTGGGGTTAGAAAGTTGAAATTTTGACAGTAGGTTCCTTTTGTAACGTAAGCATCCACTAAGAAGGGATTTTTCGAAATTCAACCGCTAAGGGAGTTAAATAGGGGATTAAAGTTTGTATGGAAAATCGTCACTTAAGGGGTTCAAAATTTCACGCAAGCGAAGCTGCGGGCGAAAGCTAGTGTATTATACATACAGGGTGAAATTGTAAACACTCGACAAACCGAAATGGCAGATTGTACTCATCACTATAAACAACTTTTACTATGAGACCAAAACAGAAATCGCGAAAAAAAAACAACAGATGTTCCCTACTTATGTTCGCATCTCGTCAAAATGTAGGGAACAGCAGATTTTTTTTTCACGTGTTCCCGTTTGGTCTCATAGTAAAAGTTGTTCATAGTGATGAGTACAATTTCTCATTTCGGTTTGTCGAGTGTTTACAATTTCACCCTATAGGTATAAACCTTCCTCTTGAATCATTCTGTCTATTGATGAAAACCGCATCAAAATCCGTTGCGTAGTTTAGAAGATCTAATGTACATACAGACGGCGGGAAGCGACTTTTATACTATGTAGGATAGAAGCAGGAGGTAAAGTAACAAAAACTGAATAGTACTCTTTGTAACGATAAGGCCATTTTCCACAACACACGACACGGCGAAATGTGGTATCGACACCCAGCGCCAGATAACATAACATCTCGCCTGTATTGACCAAAGGGTGGGCAGAGGTGTATAGTACACCCTCGTTTCGCTGTTATACAGGGTGTAAACGAATTCGTGTAATTCCTTCAAACCTCGTGATCTACACAGTGACACAGATTGACCGTAAATGGGTATTTTTGAAAACCAATTAAAAAATATATTTAAAATAAAATCTTGGTTTTCTATTTCTGAGTCATTTTAGAGCTCCAAGTTAACTGACTGCAAAGAGCAATCTTGGGTTAGTCGTGCCCATCAGCAGCGACTCCGTACTTTCATTCATTTTTGCGTGGCATCGAAATGTTCACTCCATTAAATTTTTTTTTTGTAAAAAATATTTTTCTTATTTTTTAACTGATTCCATATTCGGTGGTTTAGACACGACCACGTACCCCTACCGCATGAAAAAAAGAAGTTTTTTTTTTTTTTAATCAGTCTAATTCCCGTGCGGGGCCAATCTACACAAGTAGTAGATCATGTAGTTTTAAGGAATTACACGAATTCGTTTACACCCTGTATGTAAGTCCCTTGTAATAGGGGGCGAGCCTATTGCCATCAACCGGGCACAAATCCAGACTCCGAACTGCTACTGAGAAACTCTACCCGGGAAAAACCCCATAACACCGCTTGACCGGGAAATCGAACCCAGGATCTCACGCTCAACAGTCGCGCTTGCGACCCCTAGACCAACGAGGCGGTCAAGTTAAAAAAAAGGTACCCCACAGGTCCCCGAGGGTCTTTCCGTAAATCATCCCCTTCATAAGGTATGCTGATCGCTGTTGATAAGTATGCAGGTAGGAACGACCCTTCCCTAAGGAACCATCACGTAAACCGTTCTTATGGTACCCATGAGAAGCCGACAAGGCTCTATTTCACATCTCAATGGCGTAGGGTCGCTTTGATTTCAACATACGAGACGAATATAGAGTTACTTCGAATTAACTGGCGAAACTACAGAGTTAATAGGTATCAGAATAGGTAGGTGTATTAAAAAAAAGACCCACACTAGTATTTCTCCTGTATCGTGGGTGCGTTTACAGACACAAATCTCACATGCACAAACTTTCAGACCCGGAATAACTATCTGCTGGTCATAAAGCGACGACGCTGCTGTACGTGTCCAGACTACATCACACCACGAAGGTTGAGGAGATCGTGGAGTATGTTCAGGTGAAGACAAACTGGACTTTGAGGGTCGAGAAGTTGGAGTCGCGCCACAACACAAATTTCAAGTCGTTTGTGGTGCGAGTTCCGGCTCATCATAATGAGACCTTCCTTAAAGAAGAGTTTTGGCCGAAGGGTGTCATCTATCGTCGATTTCGCGGAAGGCTACGCGACACCACGCAGCGCAACACGACGCCGTCACTTCGTGTACAGTAGTTTTATATATTATGTATTAGTTTATAGTTATATTGTTTTTATTATTTATGTATTCGTTTTCTATGGGCCAAGTTGCCTGAAATAAAGGATATATTATATTATTATTATAAAAGTATTTGTTCCGTGCGGGAATTGAAAGCACATCCCGTAGTGCCGAAGCCAATAGCTAGCCAGCCATACACGCACGGATTTGACTGCCGAGCGCGACTCAGATCGGATCCGTGATTTCGTGTACACTACCAAAGCATTAGTGCGCGACTGAGGCGCAATTCCGCGGGCACACCCGTCACTACACACACACGCACGGTTGGTACCCGGATCTGCCTTCCCCGTACCCGATCCGGTCGTTTTGAGCACGGGCAGTGGGCAGGCATCCGGCGGGCATATCCGTGTCTGTTCTCACCAAACACGCACGGATCTGCCCGCCAGCCACGTCTGTTGGGCAGATCCGGCGGGCATATCCGTGCGTGTATGGCTAGCTAATCGCCCAGTCACTGCAACAAACGTGTCGTCATCCTGTCATTATTATAACACATTCAAATAAAAATATACCTAAACTTTAGTCATTAAAGGTATTTTTAGCTCGGTGGTAGGTGGCGGACTACAAATACCATCGAAATCTTAATGGAGCCCTCTCAGGTATGCAGGTTTCCTCACGATGTTTTCTTTCACCGTAGACGCAAGTGATAATCAAGTTCTACGATTGACCTTTCAAAAGAACCGGCAAACTGGTCAAATTAAAATAAAAAAATGACTTTGACCTATTCTTTGTTTGCCGCACACGGTATGACCGCGTGGACACTAGCAATCAACGAATAGGTCAAGTAAATTGGTTAAATATAATTAGTAGTGCACCAATGACCGATGGCATGTTCTTCATTCTACAACCCGCATGACCAACGCAAAGCCTAACGAAACCTAAAAGGGCTCAAAAAAGTTCTCGATGATGTGTATAGTCCGCCAACCAGTACCAGGTCAACGTGGACTAAAGCCTTCATCATCATCATCATTCAGCCGAAAGATTTAGGGTTAATCTGTGTCACTAGTAGATCACGTGGTCACGAATTCGTTTACATCCTGTATTTTTTAACTAGAGACGTGGGTTTGTGAGGCATTCAATTTGCTAATTTACAGACAGCTGTATTAGTTGTGTACTTCCCGGGTAACTTTGAAGGCTCTAATTAACCTTTTAGTTTTATGAATATAATATAGATTAATGTAGGTGCAGAATTATGGATTAATGTAGGTGATTATATGAATACCTTCACAAAAAATATATCTACAAGAAGTACTAGTACATTAAAAGAGCGTTCACAAGTTACCAGTAGTGTCATTCTGTAAGAAACCCACCTCAATATCGAGTGTTAACTCGATATCCATAATGTCACAGTATGGATAATAGAAGCAAATAACACACAGATAATCGACAGTATAATCAATAAACGCGTAGTTTTGTTATCCACGCTGTGTCACGACAAGTGTCTAATTGACAGTCACGATAGAGGTGAGATTCTTACAGAATTGCACTGCAGGAGATACCCAATTGATGCAGCCGTTTGCATATTAGAAGACCACAACAAAACCACGTCTACTATCGTCATGACATGACTCGACAAACATAACTCCCAACAATATCGGTAAACTGTTATGTCCCTGAAACCTATCACCAATATTGGTTTATTTTACGACCATAACTAAATGGAACAACGGCCCTGTTTCCGGCACTAAGACAAACATTGGAGCCAATAACCCAATGTATAGTCTTTATCGGAGGCGTATTCCGTTTTATTACAAACATGTCGTAATATGATTTATTCATGTTGGAACTTGTCCAGATGTTTTTGGAACGTGGAGCTAATTCTTGGGGCTGTTGTAGAAGAGGGTTGGTTTTGATGAGTTGTAAGTCCGTGTCCGTGTGGTGCCGAATGTAAAGAATAGCACTACCCCATATCTACCCATGGTATCGTAAAAGGCGACTAAAGCCGCTCTCTAGCGAACTGTAACTGTAACCATGCAGTTACAGTAACTAGTCCGATCAAGTTAGCCCAAAAAATAGGGGTAGGTTAACAGAAATTCGCATAGAGCTGAAAATTGGTACGAATCTTCAGAACACCATTATAAATGAAATGTAAAAAGTCCCCATCGATCCCACACTTGCAAAAAAAATATTCAAGGTCAAAGTTCGCAAATATGGGTTTTTTGCGTTTTTTAGCCAAACGGTAAGTTTTATGATAAAAATAGGTCAGACAAAAATTGTAGATTATGCAATTACCTTTAAAAATTGTCTACAATTTTTCTCCTAAACGTCACCGTTTCTGAGATATTATAGTAGTTGAAAAAGTTGTATTCTTCATAATATGCGTTTCCACGCCACCTGGAAGGTAGTGTACTTGGCGCGTTTTTTTAACGGTGTTTCTCCTATAGGCCTATCCCACAATCTATTGTGATCCTGTTTAATTCAATACTATTTCAAAATATATGTAAAAACTGGTACTATTGGAAATGATGAAAGCCGTGTGAATTCAAAAAAATTGGTAAAATTATCCGTCTTATTCATAATCATCTCATAATTTCTGCTTCCTCTTCTTCTTGTTCGTCTTCCTGTACTTCTTCTTCTGCTTGTTCTTCTTCTTCTTGCTGGGTGTAAGTAAATTGTTCTAACAGCGATGCATCAGATGTCTGATGATATTGTACGAATCCTCTTCTGATGGTGATTCAACATTGGAGCACGACTTATGACACTCGGAACGTGCTCTTCGAGTCATGGAGAGATCTCAATGTATAATGAATGGTTACCCATCCACGGACTTCGCAAATCGTTTGATCCGCGCGGTTATTATGTAGCCTCGAGTTCTCAGTCTATTCTACCTACTTTACTCAAAATTTAATACCACACTGTCTTTAGTCCTAACTTTATATATATAAAGTTAGGACTAAAGCATCAGTAGAAGTTGCTTATATCCCTTCGACAACTAGAAAAGAGCTGATGATCTTCAAACGGCTGAACAGATTTTCTTGAATCATAGCTAAGAACACTCTCGATAAAGTCACCTTTCAAACAAAAGAAAAAACTAAATCAAAATCCGTTTAGGAGCTACGATGCCATAGACAGACACACAGACAAACACACGTTAAACTTATAACACCCCTCTTTTTGCGTCGAGGGTTACTAAAAAAGACGTTATTAGTTAGTTTTAATCAATTTTTAATTCACCCTTTTACAACTGGAATTTTCGATATTGTATGCCTTGAATGAAATTTTTATTGTGATGTCGTAGAGATAGCTCGATGAAATTTACAGGGTAAATAGCTGATAAATTGGATAAGTTTTTAAAATACATCTGACAAAAAAAGTTTAGGGAGATTTATTTTTAAATCACCCACAAAGATTTAGGAAACATGCAGGATTTTAACTTTATGACAATTCAATATTATTTTGTAACGCATCTGTTACATCTATGGTTACAAATGTTTATACATTCGATAGGATCACTAATCAGCTAATTTAGAAAAAAAAATTACTCATGTATCTCAACTATTCACGTCACTATGATCAAAAATGTCGTTATAGTCAGAGTTTGATTTAAAAACATGAAAAACATTCATAACTCGAAAACTACAAAAAATCGCGGAACATACGACGACGTCTGTGGTCTAGTGGTTCGAGTACCGGACTGCTGATCACGAGGTCGTGGGTTCGATTCCCACAGGACACAAATATTTATGTGATGAACGTAAGTGTTTGTGTTGGTCTGGGTGTTTCTTATGTATTATAAGTATGTATTTACAAAAAAAAAGTATATAAGTATTGTATCCATTGTCTAGTACCCATAGTACAAGCTCTGCTTAGTTTGGGACTAGATGGTGCTGTGTAGAAAATGTCCCAAAATATTATTAAAAAAAAAAAAAAATATTATACATGGGGGTGATTTGGGTACTTCAAAGAATGTTCTACCTCTGGACTTCCGCTTGACACTAATTTCTGGGACACGCTGTATATGCGAAAGAAGTTTGTTCGTTTGTTACCTTTTCACGCCTAAACCACTGAACCGATCATCCTCAAATTTTGCAGATACGTTGTCAGGTGTACAGAAACGGACATAGGGTACCTTTCATTCCGAAAAAAAGTACTGTTCCCGAGGAAAACAATAATAACGTTCATAGATGGCGCCACGTGTCTTTCGAATCACCATTGAACACTATTATAGAAACTTTAGTAGTGTTTTAAGAGTTTTTTTGAGCTTAATTAACGCGAACGAAGTGGCAAGCAAAGGCTACTAAACAAAGATTGCAGAACTTTCATAACGAAAACACGGTAAGTTTAAAATAAGCAGCACCTGTTTAGCATTTACCCATTTCTCTCTCACCCACACAATACGGGTAGATGAAACATGTCTGGAAATATACCTGGGAAGTTTCCGTCGTCAATTTATGCAGTTGACTTTATAATAATAGCATTATGTCTGTAATATAAATTGTCATTCTTTTTAAACGTCTGGAGTTTGGCTGCTTCGAAGTTGTTGTATAAATTATGTTTGGTATTAAATTTTGTTTTCTTTTGTTGTGGTGGCCCGGAGGTTACAGACCCGCTTGTTAAGCATCGGGTTGCGGGTTCAAACCCAGGTATGTACCAATGTGACTTTTTCAATTTCGCACTTTCTTAGTTAATCTAAGACGCCACTGACATAGGAAAACATCGTGAGGAAACCTGGACTTAATGGTCTTAAATCGCCAACCCGCAGTGAGCAAGCGTGGCGATCAATGCTCGTTCCTTCTCTATACGAGAAGAGGCCTTTGCGCAGCAGTGGGACAGTTACAGGCTACTATTTATTTTATTTTTATTTTCGAAACGGTTGTAAGGTAAAGGTTTTAAATGTTACAAAACCGACAAAACAAATCTTAAATTCTCTTGAAAAAGCTTCGCTTGAACGTCAGTTTTTATTTTTATTTAATGGAATTACATTATGATTTAATACGAAGCAACGACCGTCGTGTCTCCTTTTTTAACCGACTTCAAAAAGAAGGAGGTTCTCAATTCGTCTGAATGTTTTTTTTTTGTGTTTTTTTTCGCGATATCTCCGCCAATTATGAATGAATTTTAATTATTCTTTTTTTATTTGGTAGGTCATACTTCAGAGGTCCCATATTAATTTTATCGAAATTGATTAAGCGCTTTTTGTAAAAATCAACAAAAACAAAAAATATTATACTTAGATGAGGTTTTAGTTTGTGGTTTCTTCAACAAAAGTTTTGATGAGGACTTTCAATCTCTGTTTTAACTGTCGTCACAGAAACATTAGCCAAGAACAAAGAAGATTGTTTGTATTTGTAAGGAGCCATCATGATAATTATACATTAATACCAATTCTTAAAGAAAACTACCTAGTTGTTGGAAAGGTTACGTAACCGTGTCATTTTAAATTTGTAATCATAAACCGTGTAATTTATGGCACTAAAACGTATTTAATAAATAACTTTTCTTGAGTTGAGAATGAGAACTCTTGAGTATTTCAAAATAGTAAGTGTTTTATCACTTTCAGAACTTATTTGATGAAAAAGAGAAACCATGGAGTCTTTTGCACGCACTTTGGAACGCTGCACTAACTGTTTTTTTTTTGTGACAGTTCAAAAGTGCCTGTAAATGGTTTATTTGAAATAAATGCTTTTGACTTTGACTTTTAATTCTACTATTTCTTCCTGGGTATATAATATAACTAGGTAGTACAACTAGGTAGGTAATCCTAACAATAATCTACTCGAAGATAACTCTTCGTTTTCGCTCCTCGTCTCAGTCTGAATCTTTCCACTGACCATCCAATGTACCTACGTCGGACACTCCTCATCATAGCATTGTGTATTTTTTTATTTGTGACGTTTTTTTACTAAGTAAAGTGTTGCCAGATTAATCACAACCGCCCAAGTGTACCGAAAACGGTACGGCCGCCATTGTTTATCTATTGTGTCTATAATTACAGTATTACACAGTTTAATAAACAAATCGAATCACGACAATCGATATTTCATAAAGGTACAAGTCCGAGACGGGCTACAGACCGCAAACTGCAACAGTAGTATCGCTTGCGGTGCGATCTGCGGCTGCGGTCTGCGGTTGCAGTTTTGCAGTCGCTATCGGAATAGCACCTTTAAAGTGCACACCTTAAAGGCGCTATTCCGATGGCGAGTTGCGGTCTGCAGTTTGCAGTCGCCGCTGACCTTAAACTGTTTTATTATCTGCAGTTTGCTTTATCAACTTTATTAAAACTTCCAACAAAAATGCAGAAATGAAAGCAATGCAAAAATAGCCATATCAGAATCTAAATCACGACATAACCGCTGCTTTACTTTAAAATTGCAAGTCGACAACCAGTCATTACCCTCGATAAGTGTTCCAATATCCCCCGGTGTACCGCGCCTCCCCTTTCAATTTAAAGATTTAGGCTCCTCGCAGACTTTAGATAATCGGCGCCAGATTTTTTGTCTTACATAATACAACAAAAGGCAACCTATACTATCTACAAGCACGTACTGCAAATAGTCGGTCCTACGAAAAATCCCGACCAACTGCCCACTCATCCAATAGGGTATTTGACTGAAAAAAATCTAATTAGTCCGTCAGTTAGATTATCAAAAAATATTTAACCCGTATTTTTTCTTTTTTTATGTAAACCAAAATTGACGAAGATTCGACACTTTTAAAATTGGCAAAACGTCACAAGCAAGTACAAATTTTACTTGCTTCTGTCGTCACAAGCCCTCACTCTTGAGTTTTGATGCGTTTTGTCTTTCCAAATATTCATAGATTTAAAAAAAAAAAAAAAAAAAACGTGTCCTATATTTTTCAAAACTAACTGGCGGACTTACTAGATTTGCAATTTATTGATGGTGTCAACATGCCTATTGTCAGTAGAAAATTAAAACGTGAAAGGTTGCGTAGAAACACACGGTGCACAGATAATCGGCGGCGACAAGCGCTCAATCGGGAAGAACGTGTTCACAGACAACCAGACAAGCTGTCGGCAGTGTGCGTTGAGTCGGTCAAAAAATCGTTAAAAAAGTTGGTCAGCGATAAACGATTTTTAGTCGGGCCTGCAATAAGTCAGACATCTGCGTCGTGGCTTAGGCCGGCCACATATTATAAGAAATTTTTGACAGAAAATTTCAGACGGCTGCGCGAATGTACTTTGTGCATACATTTTGTACTAAGTGTCAGATCCGGTAGATATGTGACAGTGTGCGGGGTCTAATACAAAATGTATGAGAATAGTGCTTTCCGGCGAGCGTCAGACATTTTCTGGAATGGTTCCCATTTTTTCTATGGAACATGACGTCAACGGACAAAATGAGTATACATATTTTTAAAGGCTGATTTACACGACGCCAGTTTCTAGAAGCAAAAATCGTTCTGTCTTTGTCTGTCTCTGTGAAAAACAGAGATAGCGTGAGAGTTGCTTCGAAAAACTGGTGTCGTGTAAATCAGCCTTTACTTATTTATTCCATAGCATACTAGCACTTCATCCGACTTCACTTTTCAGTGACATCATAGAACAAAATGGGAATCGTATTTTTTTCTGAATTCTTCTACAAGTTTGACACGAAGATCCGACAATTTGTGAGTGACATCTACGTTCCCAAAGTAAATATTTAGATATAATAAAAAATAAATAGCCATGTTTTGTAGAACAAATGGGAATTAAAATGATGTGTTCTATAGAATTAAACGAGAAAAAATTGTCCCATTTTGTCCGATGACGTAATTTTCCATGGAACAAATGGTAACTACTGATTTTCTGTCAGTCATTTTCTTACAATGTGTAGCCAGCCTAAAGGTTTAGAGGAAATTGAGTGGAGGAGGCCGGGCACGTCGATACAGCGATACGGAGCAAGTTGAAATGAAAACAATATTTATTGAAGGTTGAGGCGGATGTGCGCGGGGAGGTTCGGCTTGTTTGGTTTCTGTACAATGTTGGGCGTTTTGGAGATAATGTTTTGTTGATAGAAGATGATAATAGCATTATTTTTCAATATGCGTTACCTTTATTTTTATTTTGACCACTAGAAATATATTAAATATTTCATTCACTACGCCTAGCCTGTGTTTTTAAAGGGTTAAGGTATAGTAGGTATTTAAAGGTAAAGTACGTAAAGTGTCAGTATGTCGTACCTACAGGTAAAGTAAGTTCGTACCTATTTTTGTGTTATTAAAGAACTTTTAAAGTTCAAAGTTTTTTGATTTCAAATACGTATTTTCAAGGCTAATTCTACTAACAAAAACGTTGATTAATCGCAAACAAACCGAAATTGAATCGTTTATTTAGACAGTATTAATTTACAAAAACTGTCAACTTTTTTAACAACGAAAACAAAACCAATCTTTTCTGGTTCGTTAAGGGTAAGGCAACAGTTTTGATAGTAGAATTGGTTCACAGGTATTTAGGTAAGAAGCGTTATTGAAATTATTTGCATTGTTCCAAAAATTTGGTCCGATGGAGAAGAGACTCCAGGGATACTATTTTCAATAGAAGATAATACGCAAAACGAAAGCAGATAGCAGAACTACCTTATGATCACATCACAACTAATCAGAACGAGTTAAATTGACATTATAAATAATCTCAAACACATTTTAACCAGTGAAATTGCTTAGAGATTCCGGTGGTGGCGCCATTAATTCCTTAGTTGTACGCACGGCGTATCAGGCTACATGTTTCCAGTATAAGCTTACCTCGCATTGTATAGGCTTTCGGTACAAGGAGAGGTCTACTTATACTGGAAAAATATAGCTTGATTATGTCGTATTACGGTACGTTCTCACGGCGTCGTGTGTTTCTCTACCGGATCGGTTTTTTGCAGGATTCGGTTTAGTGGCAACAATATTTCAATACTTACTTGAGTTCACACATGCATTCAGTTTCAAGACACGGTAAAAATACCGAATCTTGCTGAAGTTGACATACGATTTGGCGACTACAAACCGACCCGGCCGTACTGCAAAATGTAGGATCCGGTGCAGTGGCATAGCGCATTCAATACATGCGTTCATACGATACAATAAGCTGTTGATTCGGTTATTTACCGGATCTTGAAACCGAATACATTTCGGATCGCACAAGCGGGGGAGTGGGTGGGGAGGGATATGGGACGTGTGTTCACACGGGATCCCAATTCGGGGCCGTCGTATACGGCAACGCAAGATGTGCCGTGTGAACACAATATTCGGTTTTTCCAGATCCGATGAAAATAAAATTCGGTAAAACGTGTCTCCGTGTGAACGTAGCGTTACGTCCTATTCATTAATTATAGAATCTTGTTACAATATTGTGGTAAGACATGTGTCAGAACAAGTAGGTTAATGTTCTGCCTTTTGGGGTCAGCTTTCAGTTTAACTAGATACGGCTGAATACCTGTATTTTACACGGAGCGACTGCCATCAGACCTTCGCAACCCAGCAACTGGGCAACGCCGATCTGCTAAGGTTGGACCAGTTGTCAGAATTTCGGGATTTTGACTGCCCGTAACGACTGTTACAGATAGGTATTCCTGTGACACACATAACAAAATAATTTTATGTGTGAATTAAATTCACTAAAGACTAAAAATCGCGACCTCGCTGTGTGTTCACCTCTTGATTAAGCCTACTCATCAAAAACGTTAGGCAACTGTATGGATTGTTAAACTGTGGCTGAACTGTGTTGTCTCCGCGGCCTGCGCCCTCATATACGCTTAAGGGCTCTTTGGGTCCGAAACTATAGTCGGTTAATCCCGAAAAATACACGAGTAAACCGTAAAAAATCATTATAGCAAATACCAGGATATTTCGTAACCCTTCGTCCTAGCTGGGCAGCAGTGCGTTGCATTGCGTCGAGCATCGCGTCGCGAAAATAACAAGCGATATGCATTCTACAGGGTTATTGGTAAAACACTAACAACCTCATATGGGATCATTGTACTCGTCATTATGAACAACTTTTACTATGGGACAAAATTTGAAATCGCGAAAAAAACAGCTATTCCCTACATTTATGTTCGCATAACTCGTGAAAATGTAGGGAACAGCTGTTTTTTTTCGCGATTTCGGGTTTCGTCCCATAGTATTTGTTCATAATGATGAGTTCAATGACCCCTTAAGAAGTTGTTAGTGTTTTACCGAGAACCCTGTATAGTGGTCTAAGTGAGCAGTGCATCTAATAGAGCAGCTCATATACTCGTAGTTTGTTTTAGCGGTTTGACTGCGGCAGAAATTTGGATTTAGTCTTACTCATTAAATACTTTATTGACGCATTACACCGCAGTCAGCCCCGCTACCAACCTTGCTGACTGGCTAATCTTTTCACCACAGCATGAGCTATTTTCGTATAGTTCGTGCTGACACGAGAGAAGAAGATTACACCGCAGCTGCTAGAACACATCGAGTGCGTCGTAACGACGCGTAGCATTGCCCGACGCAATGCAATGCAACGTGCTACCCAGCTAGGACGAAGCTTTATAAAAATGCTGATCGTAATTTAAATTATGCTCGGTAAATGTACAAGTTCGCCCACTTTGGAACATAACACTGTAATGGCGATGTGTGGGCGTATAACACACACTTGGTGAAACTTTGGAGAATTATGAGACGTGACGGATTGTTTGAGGAACGAGGTATGTTCCTTTAACGAAGAGGTAAGATCCTCCAAATAGATGGGTGGTTTGCCTGGCATGCTGTGGATCTCACGGTTGAGATGACATGCAAGCTTGGCCAATGCAGTATTTGCTGTCTTCATCGGTAAATTGCCACTTTGACGCTGTACTTGCATAATATACAGTGTGTAAACGTATACAAGCTTAGTTTTAGTATAAACACTAAACCTGAAACTAGTTTGTTCAGAATCATTATGAGAATCGATTGACATATTTATTATACGACATTTTTTTTTTCATTTTCTATTTTGTTTCAGTAGTTTTCTACCCATAACAGTTGACGGGAATAGACACCTTCAGGCTTGAGACGGTCCGCTCGGTCAGTTTCCGTGTATTAGACAGCCCCTGCATAGCACATCTCAGGCATTTCATACTTTACTAAGGAACTTAACGCGACATAAACTAAGGTGTAACTTGGAGATTTATTAAAAAAAAAACACATATTCAGGCAGTTCTGATGAAAATCTTGGGTGTCTCGGTTTTTGTATACTCTAAAAATAAGGTTGAATAAATAAAAAGAAAAGTCCTGACTGACTGCCTGATTGACTGACTCATCAACGCCCAGCCCAAACCCTTCGACCTAGAAAGCTGAAATTTTGCACAGAGGTTCCCTTTATAATGTAGACAAGGAATAAGGAAGGATTTTTCGAAATTCAACCCCTAAGAGAGTTAAATAGGGGATGATGAAAGTTTGTATGGAAAATCGTCTCATAACGGGTTCAAAATTTCACGAAAGCGAAGCTGCGGGCAAAAGCTAGTTTTAATTAAAAAGGTTCTTGGTAATTATCACGATTGCGCAAACTATAGGTACTCTGTTCACCCTAAGCTCAGTCCTGACTTGTCGGTCATTTCGTAAACTGTAGGCGTAAGGGACACTAAAAAACGTAAACGACATCATCAAAAATCGTAAAATAGCTTCACTATGCAAGTTTTGTTAGTTAAAAACATTTGTTATTCTTTGTATGGTAGGTAACGTTTTGTAGAGAAACGTCAGGAATCAACTTACGGTGAAAAGGATATAGTGTATGTGATCAGGTTTTCATTATCAGACAAAGGGAAAAAAAAAACCAAATTGTTTTGCAAAAGAAGTAAATAATAGGCATGTTGACAGCATCAATAAATTGCAAATCTAATTAGTCCTCCAGTTAGAGTTTTGAAAAATAATGGACACTTATTTTTTCTTTTGTAAAATCTATGAATATTTGGAAAGATAAAACGCATCAAAACTAGAGAGAGCTTGTGACGTTTTGCTAATTTTAAAAGTGTCGTATCTTCGTCAATTTTGGTTTACGTAACAAAAGAAAAAATACAGGTCAAATATTTTTTCATAATATAACTGACAGACTAATTAGATTTTTTCAGTCAAATACCCTATTGTGTTAGAGCCTACGCGCTACGTCAACCTCTATCGTGTGAGGAGGCAACTAGAGTCGTCGTCAATGATTATTATATTTTCAAGTAAATATAAACGTATATTTTTAATGAAACAAATATTAAAATAATTTTAACAATACAAAATATCTTGATCTAGCACACGAGGTTGTCGGGATGTGGACTCAGCAGTCATTGTCCCGATAGTCGTTACGGCGAATGGCCTAAAAGCCAAGAGCCTGGATCAACACCTTGTAAGGCTCTCGTTGAGCGAATGGATCAAGGACTTGCAAAAAGCAGTACTCTTTGACATGGCACGCATAGTGAGGAGGTTCCTTTCTCTGGAGCCCTGACTGCCGGCAGCTTGGACCCTGTTCCCGATGCCGGTGACCTACTATATTTTTAAATGTTTTTTTTTATCTAGTAATATTAAGAATGTAATTTTATATGTCTTTTAAATGAATAAACGGGCAATACTAACTCGGGTCTAATCGCTTAGAATATTACAAATGCTATATGTACAAATCGCGAACGTTCAAAAACATTTATCACAATAATTCTCAACGTTCTTTACCTTCAAAACTAATCATGTTCTCGATTCAAGCAAACATTTCTTTCATCTACAATAAGGCGAGTTTCTAGTATTTCACGGACTGACTGTCACCTGACCTCAACCTATAATAACAGGCTATACAATTCCGACGGAGCGTAAGTAAACCCGCCCACGGCTCGCCTTGGCATTTCAGCCAGTTAGATGCCCTTTACACGACCGTCGCGTTTTAGGGTTGCGCGAAAAAGGCCCGCCGTTTACCGGGTTAGGTTTCTGTTTTAGTAAAAGCATTTCAGGTTATTTTTTGGATAGCATTGTGCGTATAGGTCTTATTTTGTGTTTTTATGATTAATAAAGAAGAAGGGTCACGGCTCATAGGAAATTTACCCAGGCCCGACACAAAAGGAACGTATCTCTGTTATTTTGTTATATTAAATGTAACAGAAATAAATTAACACTAATCTGAATATCAGTGGCTAACACCTATATATTGATAAGCTCAAACTCGGTGTGTTTAGTACTTAACTACCAAAATATTCCAGTATCTAGCCAGCTTCTTAATGGTATCTTAATCTGTAATCTTCAATGAATCACCGATTAAGACGATTTTAATGAACCCTAACTCGATTGTTATACTAGAAGTTTAAAAATTAAATAATCCACCTCCATCACCAGGTAACCTGGATAATTTAATAATTATTGTATCGTCATTGAGTTACATACTCGTACAATTACGAATTTTGAAGGGAAAGAGATATTTAAAAAAAATGAATGTGTTAGCCATTGATTTTGAATATAAAAAAATATATATTTTAGCTATATTTAAAATAAAAAAAAAATTGAGATATGTCTCTTTCGTTTCGGGTCTGGGTCACAAATGACCGTTCTTCTTTCTATTTAATAAATATTTCGTGAACGTGGGATCATACCACGTAGGGTAGGGTTACCAAGTAATTTTGTTTACGTTTATGTTCATTGCACGATTAGAATACCTACAACGTTAGTGGGAAAGGGGTTTCTAACCGGCGAGTAACTTAATGTATCACTGATGACTGTTCAAAGTAAGTGTTAATTCTATTAAATCGAAACACACAAAATTATTTTTATTTTAGTTTTTCAAAATATTCATCCCTGCTTTAGTAACAAATTCAGAAAATGGACCTTTTTATCCGTGACTCCAAATATGACCTGAAAATGTAGACACAGCTGATCATAGCTGGGTATAGATAGATTTTAGCCGTCAATCCATTCGACTCAAAACCTCGCCGCGTGTTCAAGTTCATGATCAAGAGCTTCGTTTCGGTCCGAAACTAGTCAAGCAATCCCGAAAAATGCACGTAAGTAAACCGTAATTAATCATAAATAGTATTTTTTTAGTTTTTCCTTTCTTTCCCTTTTCTTTTTTATTGTTAGTAAGTTCATCTAAGAAAGATAATAATACATGTAACGTACAACATTTAAACGCTAAGGCTATGGTTGCATGTGGGGTGCATGAAAAGAGCCTCCACGAGTGATGATACTTAAGTATGTGTGGTTAATCTTTTCACCACAGCATGGGCTATTTTCGTGTAGCTCGTGCTGACACGAGAGAAGAAGAAGATGGTTTAATTTGCTTGGGAAGAGACTGGACCTCACGATACAAATAATCCTAGCGTGGCGTCCAGGGAATTTGTACAAAAAATTGCGCTTTAGGTTTTTTATGTAGGTAGTGCTACTGTCAGGAGAGGTCCGCCAGGGGCTGGTGGACCGAGGCCTGCCGGGGTTGCGGTGCATGCAGCTGCGAATCCCGTGACCCCGGCCAAGGGTCAGGAGTAGGAACACCGTGGGTTTTTAGCCGGTAAGAGTCCAGCATAACCCTTCGCCTTCCCCAGGCGAAGGGTATCCATGAGGATTTTCCAACGATAAAAAAAAAAAAAAAAAAAAGGTAGTGCTACTGTATTATTTTTGAAATATTGTACTGTGTTTTTTTTTACTGAAAAAGATTTTATTTTATCTTAATTGAAAATGAAAAATCAACGATATCCCCGTCACGCGAGTTTGCCAACGTTATAATTACTGGCTGGCTAGAACGTCGCACGCCTCTATTGCCAAAGGGATAATAATAATATTTTAATAATAATATTTATTTCACAAAAAATATTACACACATTACAAAGCACTAATGGGGACAAATTTATTTTGTTATCAGATTATTAGGCTAACGGTACTCTGTAACTTAGGAACATCTGCATCCGAACTAGGTGTAAACCTGTATCTCGGAATACAACTCTCCCCTCAGAAAAATTATCTATGACATTGAATTTAGCCAATTTACAATATGCTTTTCGTTAAGTTGATATTGGGATACATAATAATAATAATTAAATACTTACTTATCTTGACTTAGCACATGAGGTTGTCAACATGTGGGATGTGGATTCGGCAACCATTGTGCTGATAGTCGTAATGGCCAAGAACCTCGATCAACACCTCATGAGGCTCTCGTTAGGTGACTGAATCAAGAGCCTGATGCAGAAAGCAGTCCTCCTCGACACGGCGCGTATTGTGAGGAGGTACCTGTCCCTGGAGCCCTAACCACCTTGGCTTGCACCGCTTGCACCCTGCTCCCGATGATCCCGATTTTTATGAAAATAATAAGATTGAAAATGAATAAAGGAAAGTTAATTATGAATAAACTCTGATCGTATTCGGATTCTGCTCGATATATCGATAATCCAGTTTATTAGTAAAGCTTTTAAGCTAAGTGTCAATTCAGATCACTCAATAATATTTTTAGCTCGTTCCGTTTGATTATGTTTTGTGGTCATATTTGTATTGAGCTAATAAAAGTAGCGTCAATAAAATGAATTGATTTCGATGCTCTTTTAAAATAAGTTAATTGCATTGAAAAATATTTATGTCGGAGAAATATTGGTAGAATATCTGAATTTAGATAACTTGGCGATGGTATGGCCCATAAACGTGATGCTCAACATGGGTCTCTAAAAGTAAGCGTCCATGTTTTCACAGCGTACGTATCGGACGCATCAGATCAAACAGATCCGTAACGCATTCGGACGCGAGCATGCGCGAGATGAGCAACAGGATTTTTGACATTGTCATTCGGTAATCCGAGTGACGTCATCGGCACGCTCGGTATTGCCGAGGATTCGATGCGTGCCTTCCGCGCAATGCCGACAAGTGAACACGTGAGAGGGCTATGCTCGGAGTTACCCTGTGTGATCATATCAGAAATGATGAGATCCGCAGGAGAACCAAGGTAACCGACATAGCTCGAAGAATTGCGAAACTTAAGTGGCAGTGGGCGGGACACATTGCTCGCAGAACGGATGGCCGATGGGGCCGAAAGGTTCTGGAGTGGCGACCGCGTACCGGAAGATGCAGCGTGGGTAGGCCTCCCACAAGGTGGACCGATGATCTGGCGAAGGTCGCGGGAAACCGCTGGATGCGAGAAGTACAGGACCGGTCGATGTGGCGATGCTTGGGGGAGGCCTATGTCCAGCAGTGGACGTCTTTCGGCTGAATGATGATGATGTTGATGATGAACACGTGTATAAATATGCGATGCATCCGAGCGAACGATGCGGACATGCTGATGGGTGCCTTTATATTAACATTGAAGTCTCTAAAATCCCAAAATCTATTACTAAAGCTTACTAACGCCTTGATTAATAACACTCGAAGATAAATTAACCAGTACATTTCAACACTTGCGTAAAAAACGCGCATCTAGAACAAAGACGGACAACGGCCGTGTCGCTCATTGTGTTGTTTTTTATATAAAAGGGATCTATAAGGCCAGATAACTTCCACAATGCCTTTATTAATGACAGTAGGCGGATCCCCTTTTAATTTAATTTGTCCATTAGTGGGGTAAATTATTTGGGTCCCGTCTCGTGGGGCGACTTGACATGGCTTAACGTGTTTTCCATATAATGTATGTGTTGTTAAGGGCGAGGTCACAGTGAGCGTCTAACTGTTTGCGATTTATAGACGTTGGAGTGTAGAATCAAAAAGGCATTACACTTACCTATGTTGGGGCTCACTAACACCTAACGCCATTAATTAACGCATCATTTGCACAAATCCCTAAAAATTTAGCGAAACGTTAGACCAGTTATTAGAGCCAGACCACACGATGCGTTGCGGTAGCGGCACGATGCCTGAATGGTGCCGTTTTATGACGGTATGATACACGGTGCGCTCCAAAGCCGTGTCACACGTCAGAATTACACCCTGCGAAACGAGGCGGGGAGGTGTTAACACGATTAGTTGCCATGTTTCGGCATCGCAGTTCGTTAACAGAATGTCCAACACTCGCTAGCCGCGCTAGATACGCCGTCATATGACACCCAACGAGTCGAAATCATTGCGGTGTGGCGCCGCAATGTATCGTGTGACTTGGGTCTTATACGCCAAATAAGTAACAGACGAAAGTTTAGAGCCGTCAAATGACTTGACATACGGAACTTAGCACGTTTTTAATCGTCGTTTCTGAAGTCTTTTGTGTGGAAGTTTTCATTTAATCTGTTGACAGTTGTGAATGAATCTTGAATCTTGATAGCTCAAAATTTCGTTTATATCTTGCTTGTTTTACTAGTTCATCGCACAATGTTTTACAGCCTAATTTTATCAGCGTAGATAGAGACAGATTTTCGTCACTTAAAAACACAGAAACTTTAAAAAATCTAAAACTCCTTCCACATTGAAGTTATTATCATCCAACTTAGCTTATAATGATCCTGATTAAACTTGCTTTCAAACAAAAAAAAATAAGTTTGATGTCGGCTCTTCAATTCGGGAGCTACAATGCTACAAATAGACAGACAGACAAAGCGATCAAACGTATAACACCTTATATTTGTGATTAGTTACGATTTACTCACGTGCATTTCTCTGGCATTCGTCTCGCGACCTCGCCGCGTGTTCAGCTCATGATCAAGGGCTCCGTTTGGGTTCGAAACTAGTAGGGCAATCCCGAAAAATGCACGTGAGTAAATCGTAACTTAAATTTTGCTTGGTGGTAGGATCTATACGGTCCGCCTGGCTAGCTATCACCCTCACATTAAAGTCTGGCGGCGCCAAGCAGTTTACTGTGTTTCGTCGTGTGTATGTGAGAGCCAGAGGGGTGTAGGGGAATCGGGGAATCCCTCTATATCTCTGTTACTTGGATTCGTGTGCTCCATCTTAGACCCTGTCTGCAATTACCATCAGGTGCGACGAGGGTCAAACGCGAACAAGTCAAGTAATAAAAAATACGAATGTCTCATGAAAGTCATAATACATAAAAAGTATAACACCTCCTTGCATCGGGTAATAAAACACACAGACGAACTGTATATTTTACGATCAAAATACCCTCCAAATGATATGATAAACTAAACAGTATTCTTACCCAATTTTTACATAACTTATTTAAGTTAACCTTTCACGGTATTCCAAAAAGCAACATTAGACATTCAATAGATCGGGATCACTTTATGAAAGGAAACTAATCTGTTATTCCGCGACGACATTATGAATATTTCATGTCAAAAAGAGAATTTCTCGAATGAATACTTATTTAGGTTTTTTTTTGTGGTTGTTCCGGTGGGACCGTTTCTACGTAACCGGGCAGTTATTGGCGAGACCTGAAGGGTTTCCAGCCAATGGGGGGGAAGTAAAATACTTAACCTTTTTTTTTTTTCGTGCTCGAAATCCACATGGATGTCCTCAGCCCTGGGGTGGGCGGAGGGGTCTGTCAGACTCTTACTGACTAAAACCACCCCGGTGTTCCATCTCACAATTAGACCGGGGGTCGCGGGAGCAGTACATTCGTCCGCAGCCCCCAACTAGTGCCGGCCCGCATTTGCAGACCTCAATCGCGGGGGGGAGTGAGACTCCCCCTGTGTCATCTAGGAGGCGCGCGTGGAACACTACACGCCACCGCCTCTGGTCCATTTGGATGGGGGAGGCGGACGTCCCCAAACGAGCAAAAAGCAAAAAGCTAACTACTTATACTACACTAACATCATGACTTCCTGCAACAACAGCACTAAGGGCGACCCCTCGTGGGTTTCGGACCTTGGCTTAGGGCGTTGTTGGTGGGGGCTTGGGGGAGGGGGGTGTGACTGCGGAGCTCGGTGGATCGCGACCGGCGGCGGTGAGACGCCGGACGGTGGCGGACGCTGTGTATTGTGCTGGTCGATTTACTCGCCTCCTGTAGGAGCGTTATTTCGTCATCGGACTCTAAAAGTGTGTGCCTGGAACGGCGAACACTTATTTAGCTTCACACTCTGCGTTTATGTACTGGTTAGAAGCCTCGTTAGGTGTGGATTTTTTGCTTGAAGGTGCATGAGTAACGTGTATTAAATTAATTAACCAATTAAATTAACCTTATCGCAATTTACTGACAGGAATTGTTAAATTAAACGAATATTTGGCGTAAATATTGATAAGATAGTTTATTAAGTAAAATACAACGGAGCACAATTGTGAAAAATGTATGTTGAAGTTGCGGGGTTCGCATCAAGAGCGATTGCTAAGAGTGAGCGAGACAGCAATATACAGGCGACTCACTTATCACAGAAGCCGGCAAATTTAAACTTACATTAACAGGAATAAAGTTTACCTTTCAAACAGTCACACTGGGACCCGTTCATACAGCGTAAGGGCACAGTGTACCTACTTACTACATACAGTGGGTCAACGCCCATACATTTGACAGGTCCTATGAAATGTCAAAATTGGTAACACTTGTCAAAGGGTTGTCACATAAAATAAATTACACAAACTTTATCAAACAAACGTCCAAATTAATTAACGTTTTATAGAAACAGTGACACGCAAAAAGAAAACCACGCATGCGTAATTTTGACGATTTTCAAAATAATGCAAAGGTATGTCGCAGCAGTTTCGCCATCTTATCCTGGAGTATTCTAACAATATTTAAAACTACAAATTTTGTCGAGGTTACAGTCGCAGTGGCTAACGCTTGCGGGGGTAGGTAAGAGTCATAAATTATTCGTAAGTCTACGATGGAGTCATAGAAAATTACTTATTATTCATGGTTATTACTTCTATGGTTTTCGTGGGTGCTGATGCCGAAAATAAAGCCTAAGTATTCCTCGATAATAAAAGGCGGTCAAAAAAAATTACCAGTTAAATGAGATTTGCCAGGTAAAACGTGGTCCCTATCTTGGTGTTCGAGAATTGATCTTGTTTTTGTAATCAGTGTCCCTGAAAATCATGGATTTGACACCCATGACGGCTAATTTGATTTTTTTTATGGCCGCCATCTTGCGTGTATATTTTGACCTCATTTTCGGCATCAGTATCCCCGAAAACCACAGAAATGACACCCATGATGGTTAAATTGAAATTTTAATAGCCGCCATCTTGGAAATAGATTTTGACCTCATTTTCGGCATCAGCATCCCCGAAAACCATGGAAATGACATACATGATGATTAAATTGAAATTTTAATAGCCGCCATCTTGGAAACGGATTTTGACCTCAATTTCGGCATCAGTACCCCCGAAAACCATAGAAATTACACCCGTGACGACGAATTTGACATTTTTGCAGCCGCCATCTTGGATTTCGATTTTGACCTCATTTTCGGCATCAGCATCCCCGAAAACCATGGAAACGACACCCATGATGGCTAAATTGAAATTTTAATAGCCGCCATCTTGGAAATGGATTTTGACCTCATTTTCGGCATCAGCATCCCCGAAAACCATGGAAATGACACCCATGATGGTTAAATTGAAATTTTAATAGCCGCCATCTTGGATTTGGATTTTGACCTCATTTTCGGCATCAGCATCCCCGAAAACCATGGAAATGACACCCATGATGGTTAAATTGTAATTTTAATAGCCGCCATCTTGGATTTGGATTTTGACGTTATTTTCGGCATCAGTGACCACGAAAACCATGAAATTGACACCCAGGATGATTACATGAAAATTTTCACGGCCGCCATCTTGGATTTGGATTTTGACGTCATTTTCGGCATCAGTGACCCCGAAAACAGTGGAAATGACTTCCCACGAACAATCATTTGAAAATGTATGTCTTGGATTAGTAAACAGACTTTATAATAAATTCTCGTAATAGGTACACATACATTATCAATTATAAATTAATATAATTTCTATGAACGATATCAATCAAATTTGAAATCAAAAAGTGCGAGCCCTGGAATTTATGTCCCGAGTAGCAGTATGGCTACTCGGGACATAACCTCCGCCCCTTCACCCCGCAACCCCCCGCACGATTGCTCTGTGACAATGTTCTACGTTGACCGACTGTAAGGAGTAAGATATAGGTAGACTGTGGTAAGGGTCTCTACACACCAAAGCCGGCGGCTTTACCCGGCGGTTTATGCCGCCAGGCTTGTTTTGCGTCATGTTCGCTCGCTTAGTTCACGTTAATAGTATAATACTGTGTGCCGGTGTATACCGCGCTTACTGTGTCGCACTCCAGACTTAACTCACTTTTATATGACGTAGACTTCAGAGCTGGCCTCCAGGCAGGTGGCAGTGTCCAACCACCGTCTCTATTGAAATTCGGATGACGA
This sequence comes from Amphipyra tragopoginis, assembly GCA_905220435.1. NCBI lineage: Eukaryota > Metazoa > Arthropoda > Insecta > Lepidoptera > Noctuidae > Amphipyra > Amphipyra tragopoginis. Next base: position 24,079,174 of record HG992008.1, on the reverse strand, counting down.
CTAATTTCTCAACAACACGTACACGACAAGTGACGAATATGCACGAGCAATACCGACACAGAGCGCGCCCCTCTAGTCGCGGGCGCAACGCTACGCGGCGCGGTGCAGCGCTAGTTCGACTCGCGACCTCGCCGCATGATCAGCTCATGATTAAGGGCTCCGTTTGGGTTCCAAACTAGTCGGGCAATCCCGAAAAACGCACGTGAGTAAACCGTAAGTAATCATACCTATAGATTATTGTCCATTATTCTTTATTTTTAAAGTAAAACGCGACAAAGGTAAAGAATTAAAAACAGAATTTTCAACCAAACTTAGCTCATCGCAGTAATGTTCGACAAAGCCTTCCCCAAAAATTAAATACGTACTTAGTTATTAATGTTCACAACCACCACAATAAGTCGTAAACTACAATAATTTATTGCAATACAATCTAATTTCCTCTCTTTCCGAAATCAACACGAAACCGGAAACAACTCAATAAGTCTAACATAAACAATATATTTTCTTTTGTTTAGTATAAGGGATAGTGCGTGAATAAATTATGTTTTAGCTCCCACCGGCCTTCAATCGACGATGTTTCCTTTCAGAAAAGGTCATGAATGTGTTATGTCATAAAAAATTGAGGATGTTGTAGGAAAAATGTGTTGTTGGCTCGTCATGTTGTTTTGTTTCAAAATCAGCCTTCTTTGCCCTACCCTGATAAAAATCCTGGCTACCCCCTTTCAATGGAGGGGAAAGGTAGGTTGTCCTTCTCTTTTCCGGGGACAACATACTCAAAATTATTGCATATTCAACACTGTCTTACACCAGTGCGAAGTCAGAAAGAAGTTCAGGGGGTGCATGAAAAGAGCCTCCACGAGTGACGATACTTCTGTACGTCCGGCGCATCCTGGGCAGTCAGCCCCGCTACCAACCTTGCTGACTGGCTAATCTTTTCACCACAGCATGAGCTATTTTCGTATAGCTCGTGCTGACACGAGAGAATAAGACCCTCAGTTCATTGATTTACGGTTCCATATGGGGGCTATCATAACCAGCTTAGCCCATTGCTGTCCCACTGTTAAAGCACGGGCCTCTTCTTAGATAGGGAAGGGTATAGGCCTCAGTTCATCATGCTGGCCTGATGGGAATTTATGTGCGAGAGAGCTTAAAAAAGTTTTCGATTGTGTTAGTAGTCCTCGTCAGTAGTAATGCTCATAAAAACCTGTCGGAAATGATACCCTAATATACAATCATTATTCTGCGAAAATATAGTTTAGGTACCTAAACACAATCAGCATTCTAATTGCGCAACACACTCGTAATCGCTATGGCTTTGATTTTGACAGGTCAACAATTTCCATAGCAACGTATGTATTACCAATCCGACTTCTTCACAACTATGTACCACGCAATGAATATTGTTTTTGGCACATCAACTGTCATGAATGATGCTGGCTACGTTATGCAATTGCCCTGCAGGTTGTGAATCATCTCTCTCATCCTTTTTTTATCTTCGTCTCTTTGACCCTTGTCACACCTGACGGTAAGCGCAGACAGGGTCTAAGATGGAGCACACGAATCCAAGTAACAGAGATATAGAGGGATTCCCCTATACCTCTCCGGCTCTCATATACACATGACAGAACACAGTAAACTGCTTGGCGCCGGACTTTGAATCAAGCAAAATTACCCACAAAGTCATGAACGAATGAATCAAGTTCTTTTTTCTATTCAAAATGGATACGGCATAGCCATAAAAATCACAAAAAAACCAACCACATCAATAACTGAGATACAGGCCTAAAACAAAACAACATAGGCACTATAGCCATACGTATCGTTCCATTTGGCAACAGCCGCCAGTACGTCTGGCAGTCCTCCAAATGCCTAGCGTAATGATGCCCAAGCTACGTCCCAGTACTAAGTACGTTATCAGTCTCCTAGTTCCGGTAATTAGAGGTTCTGGACCACTTGTGGTGAATTATGGCTACTTATTGGTACTTTTATATGCAAATTGACGATTGTCGAGGACAGTTGGGCGATCAAAAGTATCGCTGTAACTTTTAGGGTACTTGTACTAAGATTTTTTTTTACATTTGAATGTGGTACACAAAAACTCTAGGATTATAGTTAAGATGGGTGTAAAAACGCCCTAGGTACGTGTACTATGGGCTAGTTGGCGCTAGTACATTGTATTCTGCCTAGCTTATTCTCAAAACATTTTTTGGTAAAACAAGTGACGAATCAATAGGCCTGCCTGATGATTAGCTATTTTGAACAAACTTCCGGTCCAAACCCTTGATTAGATTAGCCAATGGTACCCTTATATATTGTATTATCACTATAATAGGTTTGCATATATGTTAGTTCAAGTCAATCGGACGAGCAGAATGTTTTTATTTATATATTTATTCCCAACAATATCATTACAGCCTAAATCCAATTCGATAAATAAATGTACATCGTATGGCAGAGATCTCTACACCGGCTGAAAAGAGCTGAATATTGAAACGGCTGATCCGATTTCAGCCTATAACCGTCTATACTAAAATAGTTTTTAAACAAAAAAAATATCGTATTGAACTTGGTTCGTCCGTTTCCAAGCTACAATACCACAGACAGACCGACAGATAAACATACACACATCAAAAAAAGTTTGCGATCACTTTGAAAAATTATGTAGCCTTTTTGAAGCCGAATTTTCTAATCGGGATTCAAAGCGATAATTATCATGATAAATATAGATTGATAGTTATCTAGATAAATATAAATCAGATTTCAGTTGGACTTTGAATTTGGAATCTTCACATACATAATTATGCTAGTGATCACAAACTTTTTTTGGTGTGTGTAGGCTTCAAACTTATTAACCCTTCTTTTTGCGTCGGGGGTTAAATATATCTTTAAACACGCTTAATGTGTTCAGGGTTGTCACAAGTTAAAACTGAAGGTATAATTAATTAAGCCAGTAAAGTGTAATTGTGGCCGCCATTAGCCCCGAGATGGTTCGTACTCTCACAGTTAATTAAATAACTAGGAGTCAGTTTGCACAGACGTGAGATACGGTTTAGACTTCAGTATGAATACTAGAAGGGAAGTCTTAATAACTTTATATTTCATTCTAAGAATTTTATGTTTAACTTTAGAATTTACATTGAGTCGAGTCAAAGCATTTATTTCAATTAGACCATTTGCAGGCACTTTTGAATTGTCGAAAAAATAACTTATTGCCGCGTTCCAAAGTTTATATTCCTTTGGAGAAGAATGGGAAATACGGCCTCGTTGGTCTAGTGGTCGCAAGTGCGACTGCTAAGCGTGAGGTCTTGGGTTCGATCCCCAGGTCGGACAAAGTATTATTGGGTTTTTCCGTGTGGAATTTCTCAGTAGCAGCTCGGAGTCCGGATTCGTGCCCGGTTTATGGCAATAGGCTCGCCCCCTATTACATGGGACTTAAAACGTAACGCCAAAATGTGGGTGTACCTGCAGCCGCGGACTCGAAATGTTTATCAGATTTCAAATTTGATTCCTTCTCACACTGTGCGCAAAAAGGTTTAAGATGTCATATCAACTTAGCTAGCTAGAGTTCTGATGGCAGTCGCTCCGTGTAAAATACTGGTACTCAGCCGCATCTGGTTAGACTGGAAGCTGACCCCAACATAGTTGGGAAAGGGCTAGGCAGAACCGACCTAGCTGTTAGGCAGAACTTAGAGCCATTACGCACTGTCGACTGGTCGCCGGAGACTTGATCTCTCGGCGACCAAAACATAAGCATAGTCGCCCGGGCGACCGGCGACCAAGTGCGGGAGAGCCATTACGCACTGTCGACTGGTCGCCGGAGACTTGGTCTCTCGGCGACCAAAACATAAGTATAGTCGCCCGGGTGACCGGCGACCAAGTGCGTAAACACCTATTTAAACTATAGAAAGTCACAGTCGCCGTCGACCAAGTCTCCGGCGACCAGTCGACAGTGCGTAATGGCTCTTACACTTCAAACTACCCCTTTAAAGTCATTATTCAAACCCTTAAAATTGAAGGTAGGAAGCCAATATCGCCAATCACAGCCAACTCGTTGTGACATAGACAAAGTTGGCCAACTTATCTCATCTGGGCCGTATTACCATATTCCAATAAGTTCAATGGGAACGCTTTGAACTTCGCCAGTTTGCGCTATGAGTAGTTCTTAGCACATATTTGAACTAACTTTATTAACTGCAGTTAATGATTGGTGCAACTTTGCCTGGCTGGACGGTACGTGGGAGGTGGTTACTTTTTTAGGGTTCCGTACCAAATGTCAGAAAGGAACCCTTATGGTGCGACTTCGTCCGTCCGTCCATCCGTTTGTCTGTCTCAGCTGCTTATTTCAAGAACTACTAATGCTATCGACTTGTTTGGAATAGTTTTAAATACTTACTTCTTGTTCATCAATATTGCAAGTGAAAAAATTTAAAAAATATCTTTACTTTTATTGCATTAAGGATTGAAGTAAGGTTTGAAATTTTAAAATCGAGTTACTTGGTCAAGTGTGGTGTGGTGTCGTAGGGCTTTATTTGCACGTTATAAAATATATTTTTATTTTTATTTATGCCACATAATTATGATGAAAAATTTCTGTAAAAATAACATCCCCCCTCCCCCCTTGACTATGAAGTTTGCAAAGCGAAAATTCTGGAATAAATCGAATTAAAAACGATGTCTGTAACTTGCATAGTTTTTTAGAAATCAACAAAAATGATTTACAAACAAACTTAGTTCACCTAGATCTTATCGTTTTTGAGACGGTCGATGAATTTAAGTAAATAACTTTTCATACATTTCCTTAAAAGATACGGAACCCCCGGTGCGCGAATTCGACTCGCACTTGGCCGGTCTTTTACAAAGGGCAGGATTTCCGATAATATTACAGTAGCTTCAAAATTGCAAGAACATGTTAGTTCACGGATATCGTAAAATGTAGAAGTTATAATCTTCATTCGTGCTAATGACAACACTGATCAATAACCTGGCTGTTTAGTGTGTTCTCTCTATCATACTTTGGCTAGAGCTATATGAGAGAAGCTCTTGCCGTGCTGTAAAGATTAGCTTGTCAGCAAGGTTGATAAAGGGTCTGACTGCCAAGGGTGAGGACACTACTTAAGTATCGTCACTCGTGGCGGCTCCTTTAACACGTTCAGTGCCGGGTGCCTTCCAGGAGGGCACCCTGTAGTCGTATTCGCCATGCTGGGAGCCCTGGTGGAGGGCTCATTTTAAATGCAGGTTTTTCTTCGAAAATTCACCGTCATGACACAAGCAAACACCTATTTTTCGACTTATTAGCGTATTTTTCAAGGTTTTTAACCTAATGCCAGGAATCCTCCTCGAGGGTTCAGTCTTAGCGCAAACGCAATGCCGAGGAGTTCCTGGAAGTTCCACTAGTAATGTATGGCGGGATGGCATATGAGCTCTATGAAAAGTGTGGTGGACTCGAATGTGTTAATATTTAATGCACGCCTTTTCACGCATTTTGATTGCCAGATAACCGGCGTCGGATACCCGGTTCCATCAAGACTTTCACATAGCCATAGCTCATAGTAGCGTTCAGATGCACACACGCGTCGTCTCTCTGTGGTTGTTCTGATTCTGAGACTAGCTCGCCGACGCGTGTGAAAGATTGCGTTGTGCTCCATACACTACAGTGAATCTGGCTGCTAGCTAACCAGCTGACGGTGACCGGACACCTGGCGCGCACCCGGCGGACGCCTGCCGGTTAAACTCAGCCGGTGCCTACACGCCAATACAATTAATTTTATTTACCAACTAGCTTTTGCCCGCGGCTTCGCTCGCATTTATTTATAATTTTTTGATCCTAAAATATAGCCTATAGCACTCAAGGATAACGTAGCTTCCTATTGGTGAAAGAATTTTTGAAATCGGATGAGTAGTGTCGGAGATTACCTCCTACATACAAACAAACAAACAAATTCTACCTCTTTATAATATTAGTATAGATTTTGTTCAGGAGCATTCAGGAATCATCAGGGTAGCGTCCAGAGGACCCATAGTCATTCCCTTAGCAAGGTTTTTTAACAGTTTTGTTGTAACTTTTCCCGCTTTCACTTGGTTTTAATTCACGCCCAAAAATCGAAGTATTACCTACATTAACCATGTTCCAAGATAACAATACAAGCTAACTTCCACGCCGTTTCAAAGGATAAAAAAATAAGTTTACGATTTACGACAGTTCCACTTTTTCTTGGGAACTCGGGATCCCCGAGGGTTCTTGGAGCTAAAAGCCTTAATTCCCTGGACCCTGGACTTTTCTCTTGTCATTATGCTGTTTAGAAGGTTGTATTTGTAATGTAACTTAAGTTGTCTTCAAGAGTAGGCAGAGATAACTTTAAAGTGGTTTCAATTTGGGACTCACTTAATCCATATATGTATTATAAATTCGAAAGTTTGTCCGTCTCATTGCTACGTTTTCACAGTATCATCACTACATAGTATAAAACAAAGTCGCTTCCCGCTGTCTGTCCCTATGTATGCTTAGATCTTCAAAACTACGCAACGGATTTTGATGCGGTTTTTTTTTAATAGATAGGTTCAAGAGGAATGTTTATATGTATAATACATGTATATTATAGTAGAGGGAAACGCGAAACACGCGCGAAACGACATCCACGCGGGCGAAGCCGCTGGCGACCTCTATCCAGTAATCTATAAATTACTTTTTATTTGAATAAGCTATCATACTTAGTTCCCGAGATATTAATGTTTCTGTTGGTGACACTGATCATTGCTCTCTGGTGTTTTTTCAGAAAAAGTCTCACATGTATCACGGTTTCCAGTTACATAACTGGAATCAATGAAACGGTGAAACACATAAAAAATTACCAACTTAAACTATAACCTCCGCCTTTAACTTCTAAAGTTACAATTCTTGAAAATAATTCTGATCTCAATGAAACTGGCAGACTGCCTTGTTCCTTAACTTAAAATTGTTAAACAATGCAAGACATTGTCAAAATAACTATTATCTTCTTTACACATTATTCCATGTAACTCCCTTACCATAACCTCAAAACTCATACATTCCTTAAGTGGCAAAACGTTCAAAATCACGTATGTATTGGACGGCATCCAAGAGACAGAACTCCAGCAAATTCAAAGCGTATTTACCGTATTTTTCACGCGGGCAACTTAGCATGAAATCTTCAAACATTTCACATCAGAGGGTAGACAGTCGAATTTCACTCAGTACACTCGTGGACTATTCCAAATTGGCTCGGGTTTAACAAAACAAAGCCTCTGAGATACATTTCGATATTGGAATATGTCCAAAAGCTGGCTGCGTTTTGTTACTACAGTTTAGTGGGTCTCGGCTGGAGGATTGTGGTTGATGGTTGCATTGGGTATTATACCGTTTACAGTATTGTATGCTGATTAATATTGAGGCAATTGCAATTTGAAACTAGGAGCTAATATGGGGAAAGATGGTTTGTATAAATAATCAGCAGTAAGCTAACGTTATTCTAATGCAAAGAAGAGTGTTAAATATGAATGTGGGTGGATATACAAGTAGAGGTAGGCCAAAGAAAACTTGGATGGATTGCGTGAAAGATGATATGGGTAAGAAAGAAGTGAGTATTGAAATGACGGCTGATAGAGGAGAATGGAAGAGGAATACATGGTGTGCCAACCCCGCCTAGATTGGTATAAGGACGGGAGATGATAATGATACCGATTTGCTCCCAGAAAAGTGAGTGTATCAGTGCTTATTTTCAGACGCGACGAGATTAGACGTTAGTGATTGTATGCGTGAGTATATAAGTATAATATTACTCTAATATCAACAGCTAAACATGGCCTTTTCTATAAACCAATAACGAACAATCACGGCGAGATAATACGATATTTGCCACGCTTGTAAGAGAATGATAATCGCAATTTCATGATATATCTACTCAGCAACACTGCCCTACACGTTCCATTTTATATCATTCACTAGTACCAAAGCTTCAATTAAAACTTAAAGTAAAATGATATAAGAAAAAAAACAACGTACTTGAAAACAAAATATAGTATAATCCAATGCTTGATTACGAAAAAGGAACAGATCATTATAATTCATCAATTAATTATTAAGAGGATATTACCTAACTGCTACGAAAACAGTGATTAACTTTCTTTTATATACGTATATGTAAGATATTTCCTTTCAAATCTATTAGAGGCAATCCATTCCTACCGATTCCCTTACTAACAGGTTCTTCTCCAACAGAATTTAGCTTCAAGTCTTCACTTATAGGCACATATACGTTGAACCGTGAATTTCTTCTCGACTCGATTGAGTTCTCTGAAATCTCATTTGGTTCTGCTGTGGTCAACTCAGATTCTTTCATAATAATTATTTTAAATTGTGGAACAGTTGTCTCATCTTTATTTTGTGGTTTTATCGGTTTTGCTAAAATATAATCATTTTGTGATTTTTTTATTGCTGTATGTTTTGTGGTTGGTTCGTTTACTTCGATGGGACTGTCAGTGTAGACAGTAATATTTTTATTATATTTTTTTTTCATTTTAACTTCAGTGTCATTTTGATTATCTTCCTTAATAAATACTTTAATACTTCCTGGCGTAGTTGCACTAAAATTATTACTCTGTGTCACACTTGGAGCACCGTTCACTTTAAATTTGATATCATCTAGACGAATTATTTCCGCACAACAGATTTTAATAATAAGAACAGTTATTATATACAAATAGTACATTTTGAGCGGTTTACAAATTGTTGTCGAATGCACAGTTCTGTGGCAAATCGCCTACAAAGACGAAGGTAATTGCTTGGATTTCACGCCCCATCACGTGCATTAGTTCCAATTCCGAGAAAAACATTTAAATTAAAAAATGCCTCACTGTACACTCGTTCGTTGGCAATGCGCGATAGCAGCGTTACTGAAGTTCCTCATGATGTAGTACACGTGATGTACGAGTAGTACAGAACATCGACGGAACGTTAATAATTGTATTGTTTTATGTTTATTATTTGTTTCAAGCTCGTTGTTTCCAACGAGGTGGATATAATTCACCAAATGAAAATAAATATGAGTTTAAAATTAAACAAATAATATTTTTGATAACTTTATGTTAGCCAAGTAACTATAGTGTGTTGTTTTTTTGAGCTTCAGCTGCTACCAGTGACTGGAGCTGAAATTTTGAATAATTTATTCTGTTGCATAACGAAGTACATATTTTTATCAAATAGAATTTATTTATTCCTTTCTTAAATGTCGTGGCCCGGAGGTTAAAGACCCGCTTATTAAGCGGGATTTCACCAATGTGACTTTTTCAATGTCATATGTACTTTCTTCGTTAATCTGAGACGCCGCTGACATACGGTGAAGGAAATCATCGTGAGAAAACCTGGACTTAATGATCTCAAATCACCGACTCGCAGTGAGCAAGCGTGGCGATCAATGCTCGTTCCTTTTCTGTTTGAAAAGAGGCCATTGCCCTACAGTGGGACAGTTACAGGCTAATACTTATTTAGTTATTGTACATAGCGGAGATGTATCCGATCGTGGGTTCCCTGGCCGCTTGCGCTCTGCACTGACACTCGTTGGATTATGTCAAGAGTGAAGTAGTGTGTCTCTTCTTTTTTTTTGCTTATCCCTGCTGAGTGACGATGTCGATGCGACGAATTGTTGCCACATTTAAATATTATATTATTATATCACACAGTCTTAGAATGTTCCCTATTTTTTGCGTATTTATTTATTTTAAATTGAATTTATTTATATCTTTTTGTGGACCTAATCATGTCAACGCCGCGCCGGCGGTCGCTGATAACCAGCACTGTGGCTCTTGTCTCGTACGTGAGTCACAACATTATGCTGAGCGATGGCCGTTTTGCGCGGATGTGACGCATATTTTTCCCAATAGTTTCTTTTTGGTTTTGTTAATATTTTTATTTTATTTTTGTGCATCATGCTGGCTCAAATTAACAAAGTTTCTTTCTTTCTTTCTCTTTTTGGTAGCGTCTTCAGTATATGGATGTTGTATGCTCGATAGTTTGATAAAGTTTTACACCACCAACCAAGCTCCTATCACTAAACCAACCCACCTCGACTACATTATTGAGTTTTATTTTTCAAACAACCTGTAGTCGTAAGTTATGTAATAAGGTTGCCAGTAATCGGAGATTGAATTGACAGCTGTCAAACTGTAAATAACATTATTCACGGGGAAAATTAAATTGTTGCTGTTGTATTAAGGTTATTGTTTTATTAAATTGTAGTTTTATCGACTCAGAGAGTTGTTTGTTTAAAAGAAAATGTAATATTTAATTGCGTAGAAGTACTACATAAGCTATGCGCTCGGTAATCTTCGTGTTTCCGAATTTGTACGAATCATACGACCTGTTTTTGTGTGTCTTCGTCTTCTTTGCATCAATTGGGAATAAGTCAGAATTCGTCGCATCATTCGTAGTAGTCCACGGTAAGAGAATAGGGTACTTGACTGAAAAAATCTAATTAGTCCGTCAGTTAGATTATCAAAAAATATTTGACCCGTATTTTTTCTTTTGTTACGTAAACCAAAATTGACGAAGATACGACACTTAAAATTGGCAAAACGTCACAAGCAAGTACAATTTTTACTTGCTTCTGACGTCGCAAGCCCCCACTCTCGAGTTTTGATGCGTTTTATCTATCCAAATATTCGTAGATTTAACAATAGAAAAAATACGTGTCCATTATTTTTCAAAACTCTAACTGGCGGACTAATTAGATTTGTAATTTATTGATGCTGTCAACATGCCTATTGGCTGTAAAAAAATTGAAACGTTCAAGGGTCATACAAACAAATTAAACATCTTTATTTTTATATACATAATAGGCTAGTGGCTAATTAAAAACATACGACTTTCAAGGTAAAGCTGCGCTTGTCGCGGTCAGTCCGTGGATGAGTGACCGTGCGTTACACATCAAAACCCCTCCGTGTCTCGAAGAGCACGTTAAGCCGTCGGTCCCGGGTGCTATACGAAAACCAAACTTCATGATTTTGAATTACAGCGGCGCCTTGAGCTTGATGCTAAGCGTGACCAATTGAAAGCCCGACCACCTGCGGCAATCTATATAAATAAAAAGAAAAGTCCTGACTGACTGATTGACTGACTCATCTACACCCAGCCCAAACCCTTGGACCTAGAAAGCTGAAATTTTGCACAGAGGTTTTCTTTATAATATAAACAAGGAATAAGGAAGGATTTTTTGAAATTCAACCCCTAAGGGAGTTAAATAGGGGATGAAAGTTTGTATGGAAAATCGTCACTGACGGGTTCAAAATTTCACGCAAGCGAAGCTGCGGGCAAAAGCTAGAACATAATAAGAAGTCCATTGGATCCCGATTTTCCAAACATAATTATTATACTGGTCCTTCTTTGTTGGAATATTTTTGTCAGAATTTGTACCATCCATCATTCTTCATCTCTCTCAAATCGTTCATCATTTCACAACCTTGAGATGACGGATACAAAATATTTATGTAAGAATATAAATACTTTATGTTTTCTTTGAATAAACAAATATTACTACTCATTAGTCTTGATAAATACATTTGTAACTTATAATTGTAGATCTTTAACAAGATCAATAGACTATGTGAGACGGCTATGCAATAAATCAGACATCATTGCGCTACAGGAGCCCTGGTTGATGCCACACGAGATATCTGTAATGGGAGGCATTGACCCCAACTTCGATTATGTTGGAATTGGTCAGCGGTGGATACCTCAGCGGGCATTCTGCGAGGGCGTCCGTACGGAGGAGTTGCAATACCGTGGCATAAGATCAGTCCGTATCGGTGTTAAGTTGTGAGAGTCACATATGGATGATTTTTAAGCCATTAGGCAGTTGCCCCACAGCCGGCGAGAGAGCGACTATCTATCGCCTTTTTTCTCGCTCAAAAAACGTACAATAGATGTACATTCCGTGTAAACAAAAGAGATGCATATATTAATAGTTCATCGCTGACTGTTCACACTGCCGGCGAGGACTCGCTCCACTAGTTTATCGCTGAGCGACAAGAGCTATCAAAGATAATACTCGCTTAGCGATACTTGCTCAGCGATGCTCGCTTGGCGGTCAAAACTAACGCCGAGAGACCAACCAGCGGTCATTTGCGAGTGGTGCGAGTAATCGCCCGTCGCACTCGCACACTCGCTTATAGCCCAGCGATAAAACTATCGGAACTACACACTCGCTTCTCACTGCTCGCCAACTCGTTTCTAGCTTCTAGTTCTACTCGCTGCTCGCTCATCGTTCGCGGTGGAACAAGTGCCTTATGCGGAAGAGAGTTGCGTCTATGAGTTTTATTTTATTAATTTTATAGACACGCGTTGCAGTACACTGACATCCGTCACCTCACACATCAGGTCCAGTTGAAAACCAGCGTCGGGCACTAGTTGTCGGGCATTTTTTGCTGAACTGGACCTTTTTGGCGCAGCCGTGAGGCACACTTCCCTGCTAATTTCTTTTTTTGTTTTTTCTCATGTTTTGTTTTGTACTGTGTGCCTTTTGGTCTGTGTTAAATAAATATATTTTCTTTCTTTCTTCTTTCTATGATCGGCAGAGTGCGGGGAAGTCCTAACACTATTTTGAGGGTCATGGCTGGAAAACCAGACAGTCCTGTCAATACTGAAGCACAGGATAAACACTCATTTGTTTACCCGGTGCTCGATTTTTGGAAGAGGATTTAATTATACCTTATTTAATCATTACTAACATAGTCATAAGTTTTTTTTTTACTAATACAGCACAATATGGATGACTTTTGTAATATTTTACCCGTAATAAAGATTTTCATTGATTGATTTAGTCGTGAGATAACAAAGAGCAGCGGCTGATCGGTCTTTGATTTAATTTGTTTATAGGTCCAAGTGTTTTTGGGTGTCTACTGGGTTATTTGTAAAACAGTAACAACCTCTTAAGGGGTCGTTGTACTCATCATTATGAACAACTTTGTGTTAGGTTGAAGCTAAAACTCCATGAGTGAAGTCCTAATATAATTATTCAATATCATCATAATAAGGGAAACAAGCGTGTTCGCATGAAACTTGATAGCTACCTAAGCGGATCTCGGAGAGTTAATCAACTCCTATTAAAATGTATTGTATCTTCCATTAAAATTATTAGATGTAGACCGGAAGATTTAATAACTGTGATGTTTTGAGCATAGTATTTATTTTGACTGCCTCATAACGGGTATAGATTAAACGGGCATAAGATTTTGCCGAATTAAATAAGATAGTTTTTTGTGTGTTGCGATAGTGGTTAGAGATTATATCTAAATTCCAAGAAATGGTTTTTAAAAAGAAACCGTTTTTTTTTTTTGCAAATAAAATATTTTACGCGTGGAACATTTAGTTCAGTTACCTCTAGCCGCTGCAATGGCTCACGTTAACGCGACGTCTTACGTAGGCGGTTTAAAGCGACGCGAATTGCGAAGCGATGCGATGCGGTGCGAAGCGGCGGCTTTGTCCTACGTGCTCGCGGACCGCTCGCCGCGCGCCGCCGTCATTCAGTAGCACTGTACGGCACCGCATCCAGTTCGTGTGAAAATATCAAGCCAACTGACAGCGTCCGCTTCGCGCCGCGCCGCGCCGCACCGCACTCCACTTGCGTTTGGTCACGTAGGCCACTTCAATAGGTATCGACTGTTTGTTGTTTTCGCGTCGCGCCGCGCCGCTTCGCGTCGCTTGTAGATCTCTCACGTAGGATGACGCGTTAAAAACCTTGTTTTCTTTTTGTTTTTTTTTTTTAAACTAACAGCTTCACGCCTCTATTCCCCGAAGAGTTGGGAAAAGGTATGTATATTCCCTCATTTTGCCGTCCTGTTTAAGTCCCATTTAATAGAGGGCAAGTCTATTGCCATCAACTGCGCATAAATCTAGACTCCGGGCTGCTACTGAGAAATTCCACACGTAAAAACCCAATAACACTTTGCTCGACCGGGGGATCGAACCCAGGATCTCATGCTCAGCAGTCACGCTTGCGACCACTAGAGCAACGAGACAGTCAAAAAATATTTTATGTGATAGTACATTTTCAGTGCTACGCATAAATTAATGGACGACTAGCACGGTATTGCTCCGCGCTGTCGGTTAACTCGGGCCGCTACAAATGCTACAATGGCTCACATTAAAACCACCATGCTCACTTTTTGTTCGTTTTTATTGTCTCCAATAGCATCTCTTTCAGGGTCTTCTGTGTCATCAGTGGCCACGAGATTTGAAGGAACTACCTAAATTCGGATACACTATGTTAATTCACAAATGCACAAACAAAACATCCGAAAGGAAAATCTCGAGACATCTACAAACTAACAAGAAAGCTAAACCTAAAACTAACTTGCAAATGATGCAAGTTTTGCAAGTTGCAGCTAACTAAACAGCCAGAGGAAGACATAACTTCATACTATCAAGTTAGTAGGAGAGACTAATGAGTCTCCGGCAAATGAGGCAAAGGGTTTGCTCTGCGATGATTAACAAATATATAGATACACAAGTACAAGTAAGATAAAGCATTTTCTGTCTAGATAAACAACGTTATTTTTAATATATATGTTACGGCTAATAGCTGAAGTGCGGCTACACCTAGTTTTAGCCGGGTACAACTAGGTGCAACCAGTAGCAGTTGGTTAGAACTAGGTGGAGCTTAAGTCAACGGAGCCCCGCTGTGCGGGGCTCCTATTTCTGTCAGCAGGGTTTAAAGTAACCTAACACGAAGGGGATGACGGGGGCTTCGTTCGCTCGCTTCGCTCGCTCACTCTAGCCCCCGTCATCCCCTTCGAACCTAACCTATCCGTGTCGGGGTTACCCTTAACCATCGGTGTGCGACTGCACCTAGTTCTAGCCGCTATGATGAAGGCTAAACCTAGTTCTAACCGAAGATAAGTAGGATAGATTTAAGTTTAACCGCATGTGGCCGGCTGCACCTAGTTGTACCCGGCTAAAACTAGGTGTAGCCGCACTTCGGCTATTAGCCGTAACATATACAAAAACCGAGACACCCCAACAAGATTTTCATCAGAACTGCCTGAATGTGTGTTTTTAGGGTTCCGTACACAAAGGGTAAAACGGGACCCTATTACTAAGGCTCCGCTGTCCATCTGTCCGTCTATCTGTCCGTCTGTCACCAGGCTTGTATCTCATGAACCGTGATAGTTAGACAGTTAAAATTTTCACAGATGATGTATTTCTGTTGCCGCTATAACAACAAATACTAAAAAATAGAATAAAATAAATGTTTAAGGGGGCTCCCATACAACAAACGTGATTACAACAACAAGAACAAGTTGGCTGTCCCATTTCAAAACTTAGTAAGGGACACTTTTTACAAAAATCGTTTTATTGCATAACCTAGAAAGTCTACCAAATATAAAAACACCACCGTTGAAAACTCACATAATAAGCAAATATATGTAAGCATCGATACCTAGTAAGTGCCATTCACTGCCTCTGATCATTATAAAACCTACTAAGTCACTTTAACAACGTGGTTTTACCTAACATAAATACTTTTCAAAGGGTGACCGATTTAACGTTTATGCGCTCTCGTTTAAAATGTCGTTGTGAGCCCTTACTAGGTTTTGAAATGGGACAGCCGAAGTAAGATAAAGCATTTTCTGTCTAGTTCTATAGAGGTAAACGAATTCGTGTAATTCATTCAAACCTTGTAATCTACTGGTGACACCGATAAACCAAGCACAGGACACATGAAGAAAGAGCAAAAAAACAGCTTTTGTCTTCTAATACATAGTATTAAATTGTAGTAAATGACTCTAAATAAAATACGTGTAATGCTTTTAACTAATTAAGTTTTTAAACAAATATAAAGAAAACATTTCAATAGATGCGAAATATGTATTTAAAGTTTTAAAGAAATCCTATTAAAAGCTTATTTACATTTAGAGGGTGTTTAGTTTAACTGAGAGACGTTTTATTTACGCACCTATTGAAATAAATTAAATTAGTTATGAAGGAGTTAGAAACAAATACTTTTAAATATCAAAGTATTAAAGCTTATAAAATAAATAGGAGGGGCCTAATTCTCCTAAAATAATTCTTGATAAATCACAACCAAACCAAGGCCGAACCGTTCCTTCAGACAGTTCTCAATTTCAAAAGCTATCAAATTGTTTGACACAAAAAACAAAATCAATCATTTTGAAAGTTTTCGAAAACAAAAACTGACTGACGGTTGTGGTTCGATTGCGTTTGGCAACAATTTATTTTAGGAGAATTGGGCCCCTGTGTTCAGACATTTATGTATTACCTAATAGGTAATACATAATAAATGTCTGAATTTAAAATAAATAGGTGATACCCATTTATTTTAAATGACTAGTCTAGTGGGTTCAAGCGCGACTGTTGAGCGTGAGGTCTTGGGTTCAATCCCTAGGTCGGGCAAAGTGTTATTGAGTTTTTCCGTGTGGAATTTCTCAGTAGCAGCCCGGAGTCTGGATTTGTGCCCGATTGGTGGCAATAGGCATCACCCCCTATTACATAGGACTTAAATATAAAGGTGAAATAAGGGTGTTTACTATACAAGGTTAGTCAGAAAGGGGGCACTAATCCGAAAGGGTGTTAAAGTACCAATAATAATGAGTAACTTTTGTTTTACAACTTTCCCCAAAAGTCAATAGTTTAAGAGAAATAGCTGTTCAAAAATTACAAAAAAAAATACGCTAAAACCTATCTGTCCTCAGCTATGATCAGCTGTGTTTACATTTTAGGTCTTAATTGGGGTCACAAATTAGAAGCTCCATTTTCTGAATTTGTAACTGAAGTAAGGAAGAAGTACCCCCTTTCCGACTAACCTTGTATACACATCTGCTTAACCCTCCCGGGAATACAGGTGTAATGTTATGTTATGATAAGTTTAATATTTTTTACCAGCTCGAAACGTCAACATTCTCGTACATCTGCTGTACCAATTTTTAACAGTATTAAACATTTCACGGGCAATCTCCCTTGTTTTATTAACACTATCAGCAGGGAATGAAGTCCATATTTAATGAGGGGAGGCGCGGCAGGCAATTTGCATACAAAATAAATGCTATCTTGAGTTTGGCCTGTTACACCTGTTGGCCTATGACGTCATGTTCGACAGGCGGCCATATTGTTTTTACGTTGGTTTGAGTGTACAGAATTAATATTACATATTTTTTCAAAAACAGTATCTGTTTCGATTTCGCGGTTGGAAAATGTGTTAATTCTTACTAATATTATAAATGCGAAAGTAACTGTTCTGTCTGTCACTAAGAGCGGTTTCGCTCGCCGATCCAAATCCGTGAAAATACGGATATAAAAAACTCGGACCGAATTCGGATCTTGCTTTTCGCACTGCATCCGATCCGAATTCGTGACAATACGGATCTAGGGTCTAAAACACTCGGACCGAATTCGGATATTGCTTACGCGCTAATCCGATCTCCGATCCAAATCCAGGCAATTCAGGTGGCTTTTATGGCATGTGTCCAATTTGAATCCGAGGTAATCTGAAAGCGTTTATACAAACAGTAGTTACTACGGCTACTTCGGTCCGTCAATATTTCTTCCGAATTGGAGACTCACGGATGACGGAGAGAAATCGGATGACGGAAGTCGGATCTAGTGCGTAAACTACCATATAAAATAAATAGTTATATGACTACTTCGGTACGTATTTTCACGGATTCGGATTGGATGCATTACGTGAGCGCTGTTAGAGATAGTCTGGAACCCGAAGAAGGACATAGGCTACTTTTATTCTGAAAACCGCGAAATATCTACGCGATAAACGACATAGATAAACGGTCACGGGCGAAGCTACGGGCGACCTCGAGTTTAATATTGTTTTATACTATAACATTTTTTTATAAAATTCTACGTAACCAAAACTCCATATAACATCACTACATTCTCCTAAAAAAATAATGAAATCAAAACAATGGACCAAAAACAAAATCCTACGCCAAAAAAAAAACAAAGAACAAAAAAAGCCAGTACGCAAAGCAATTACTGTTAAAAAATGTGACGTGAACAGAAACAATAGACACGTATTGTTCATGAAATTGGTTCATACCACTCGGATAGTGCTGACCAGTTCAATATTTAACGGGCCCGGGACATAAAAATACGGGACTTGAATTTTTAAAGCGCTTTATCGATTCCGTCCCGAACGGCGTTGAAAAGTTCTAGAAGCTGCTTTTAAATGTTAAAGAAAATTGGTGCAGACACATCCTTGTTACTTATACGGTTTGTAAGTGGCGGTGCATTGAAAATTTATATTGGTATGGTTTGTGTTGTGTTTATTCTTATGTTCCTTGGCCTATAGTGGTTAGTGTAGCGTGATAAAATAGGGAAATAAAGGAAAATAAAGTCTAAGAGCGATTACGCACTGCATCCGATCCGAATCCGTGAAAATACGGATATAAAAAACTCGGACCAAATTCGGATATTGCTTTACGCACTGCATCCGATCCGAACCAATGAAAATACCGATCTAGAGTAAAAATCTCGGACCGAATTCGGATATCGCTTACGCACTTATCCGATCTCTGATCCA
This sequence comes from Amphipyra tragopoginis, assembly GCA_905220435.1. Classification (NCBI taxonomy): domain Eukaryota; kingdom Metazoa; phylum Arthropoda; class Insecta; order Lepidoptera; family Noctuidae; genus Amphipyra; species Amphipyra tragopoginis. The sequence continues at coordinate 24,060,611 of HG992008.1, read as the reverse complement.
AATTCAAACAATTCAGAAGCCATCTTTGGCATATCCATTTGGCGTCCGATTTCAATACGAGGTAGTGCCAAAGCGTTCATACAAACATTACTACGGCTACTTCGGTCCGTCAATATTTCTTGCGAATTGGAGACTCACGGATAGAAATCGGATGACGGATGCCGGATGTAGTGCGTAAACTACCATACAAATAGTTCTATGGCTACTTTGGAACGTATTTTCACGGATTCAGATCGGATGCAGTGCCTAACCGCTGTAAAGTTAAGGTTTTCGGCTGATCGGCACAGAAAGCGAGCTCAGTCGAATGAAAACAGCTTGTATAATATTGCGAGCATTGATCCATGATGGCAATGCTGCCCAATTTTGTCAGCTTCCAACAGTTGGTTAATGTATGTATAATAGTCATATAAGAATACTCAAGGCCTTATCGAAACCCATATCCAACAATGAAGCGATTGGCTGAGTTAAAATCACTTTAATTCCGGAATATTCCTGCAAACGCCCTAAGGGCCCTTTTCCTGTTATGCGTATTTTCGCCCGCGCGCGGATCTGGTCCGCGTGCAGGCTGCATCTGCGCATCCTATCATTTCATACATGCTTTTCCTATCATGCGAGCAGCACGCGCGCGGAACGCGGACTGGCTGCGGGCGTGCAACCCGCGTGCGTGGTAACCGGATGCGGGCGGCGTTCTTCTGCCTTCAGTGTTGTTTTTACTGTGACGCGGGTCGCGAGTATAGTCATAGTACGCATATAATCGCGAACAAAAATGAAAATTGATACAGAGAGTTATTTTTGAAGTGCACTTTTGCCATTTGTTGTGGGACAAGCGGAACGAACTTTACAAAAACTAGATCTTGATCTAGTTTCAAGATATGGATCTACTTTGAATTGTTTTTTTTTTTTTTTAAATATTGCAAGCGATAATTACTTTTTTAACGTTCATCTTTGTGCACGAGTTTAGTTACTGGCGACACGCACGACACTGCAGCGGTAAACGAAATCTTTGTCCTGCGTGTGGCCAGGAGCGTGCTATCACCCGCATGCGGACCAGATCCGCGCGCGGGCGAAAATACGTATGACAGAAAAAAGGCCCTTATGAACCGGAATTAAAACATTCCGCCATTATCACACCGCTCAACACTATTTATAGGCTCCATAATTGATATCATCATCTGCCTAGCCTTTTCCCAACTATGTTGGGGTCGGCTTCCAGTCGAACCGGATGCAGCTGAATATCAGTATTTTACATGGAGCGACTGCCTATCAGACCTCCACAACCCAGTAACTGGGTAATACGATACTCTTGGTAAGACTGGTTGTCAGACTTTCTGGCTTCTGACCAACAGTAACGACTGTCAAAGATCTACAAATGACAGCCGGGACCAACGGCTTTACGTGCTTTCCGAGGCACGGAGGAAACTCGCTATGGTAAATGGTCACCCATCCACAGACCAACCTCGGCAAGCGTGGCTTAACCCGGAAGATCGGTCTATGCGGCTGTAATTATTTAGCCACGAGCTACTCCATAATTGATACCAGAAACAAAAATACGGTGAGTATAAAAAATGGTTGTGAAATAATTTTTAATATCTCTCAATTTGCTAGTTGCGATATCGCTACGTGCATTGCATACCACACAATTTGTACGAGCGAAAATGTATCGAACAGTGTGAATATTTTGCGAGAATATTAAAGAAGGAATGTAAACTGAGTTCATTCTATTTTCCGTTCGTGGAATCGTTTTTATACGTGGAAAATATACGTAACAAATATTGGCCGGTTTCAGCCAAAGTTATTTCTGATAAATAAAAACCTTTAAAGCGTAGAATTTTAGTGTATTTTTTATTTGCTGGTGTTTCGTTTGTCCCATCCTTCTCAGTATCATCTACTTTATTAAAAACCATACTGTAGTCACTAAGTTTAAAAAAGACTTTACAATAGATACATTTCTTGAATCGACTCGACAAAAAAAATAAACTTAAAAAAAAAGTAAAAACCGACTTCAAAGAAATACTAAAAGGAGTAAAATAATTACCATAATATAAAATTAACAGTTTCAGAAGTCGGTGGCTTCTATTTGCTACAGTGTAGAGTTGCACCGACTTCTGAAACTGTTAATTTTATATTATGGTAATTATTTTACTCCTTTTAGTATTTTTTTGAAGTCGGTTTTTACTTTTTTTTTAAGTTTATTTTTTATTAAATACGTGTTAGTGTCATAATTTTAACCCCCTCCTTCATAACCCTTATTTTTGGCTTTGACGTGGTCGGGCATAAAAAGTCCTTTCAAATGATACCTTACACGATATAATGAAAACATTCCAAAGGGGGGGGCGAGGGGGGACACACGCACCCCCTCCTCTTTTCAAGTAGTCAGTTCCCATCAACAAATATAAACAAAGCAATATTAGTAATTTGAGAATTTTGCTTTGATCCGACGAGGAGTTCCGTTCCATATCTCTGAAGTTCAGGGTCTAATCATAACAAAATTTAAATGGGACCAATCGGAAAGTATACCCTTTCGAACAAAAAAAGAATTTTTCAAATCGGTTCATAAATGACGGAGATATGAGGTAACAAACATAAAAAATAATAAATAAAATACAACCGAATTGAGAACCTCCTCCTTTTTGAAGTCGGTTAAAAAGATCAGTGCTCGCACCGCAGGTTAGTGTAAAAATGTCATTTTGTCCATTCAGCTACTCCTGCTGCGGTGAGTGAAATCGGTTTTTACAACAATAATAATAAAACCTGGGGCCTAATTCTCCTAAAATAAATCTTGATAAATCACAACCGAACCAAGACTGAACCGTTCATTCAGACAGTTCTCAATTTCAAAAGCTATCAAATTGTTTAACACAAATAACAAAATCAATAATTTTGAAAGTTTTCGAAAACAAAAAAAATAAACTTTAAAAAAAAGTAAAAACCGACTTCAAAGAAATACTAAAAGGAGTAAAATAATTACCATAATATAAAATTAACAGTTTCAGAAGTCGGTGGCTTCTATTTGCTTCAGTGTAGAGTTGCACCGACTTCTGAAACTGTTAATTTTATATTATGGTAATTATTTTACTCCTTTTAGTATTTCTTTGAAGTCGGTTTTTACTTTTTTTTAAAGTTTATTTTTTATTTAATACGTTTTAGTGTCATAATTTTAACCCCCTCCTTCATAACCCTTCTTTTTGGCATTGACGTAGTCGGGCATAAAAAGTCCTTTCAAATGATACCTTACACGATATAATGAAAACATTCCAAAGGGGGGAGGGGGGGGGGACACGCACCCCCTCCTCTTTTCAAGTAGTCAGTTCCCAACAACAAATATAAACAAAGCAATACTAGTAATTTGAGAATTTTGCTTTGATCCGATGAGGAGTTCCGTTCCATATCTCTGAAGTTCATGGTCTAATCATAACAAAATTTAAATGGGACCAATCGGGAAGTATACCCTTTCGAACAAAAAAAGATTTTTTCAAATCGGTTCATAAATGACGGAGATATGAGGTAACATACATAAAAAAAAAAAAAAAAAAAATACAACCGAATTGAGAACCTCCTCCTTTTTGAAGTCGGTTAAAAACTGACTGACGGTTGTGGTTCGATTGCGTTTGGCAACAATTTATTTAAGCAGAATTGTACCCCTGATAGATAACACTAAAAGCCAATTATCGAAATACATAAAAGTGCCAACAGAAAGGAAGACAAACAAGCCGAAGTTTGACAAGAACATATAACATGTCAGCGCCAGTCCCCTGCCCTGAGCGAAGGACGAGGAATCACAGAAACTGTTGACAAAATACGTGGAAATGTACCGTAGAGAAATAAATGGAGTTATTACTGTGGGAAGTATCATTTATATCACAAAGGTGTATTTTTGGTAAGGTCAAAAGTCGAGGTATTCATTTTAGCGCACCAATAGGCATGTTGACAGCATCAATAAATTGCAAATCTAATTACCTCCGGTTTCTGATTTGAGAATTCGGGATAAGCAAATACTTAAGTAACATTTGAGTATGGAGTTGTCAAAAAAATGACGGATTTTAAAGCATTTTTAGATTTTAGTCCGCCAGTTAGAGTTTGGAAAAATAATGGACACGTATTTTTTGTTTTGTTAAATCTATGAATATTTGGAAAGATAAAACGCATCAAAACTGGAGAGTGGGGGCTTGTAACGTCAGAAGCAAGTAAAAATTGTACTTGCTTGTGACGTTTTGCCAATTTTAAAAGTGAAGTGAAGTGAAAGAAAAAATACGGGTCAAAAATATTTTTGAAAATCTAACTGACGGACTAAATCGATTTTTTCAGTCAAATACCCCATTGGAATCGTTGGTGCGATTCGAATTAATGCTCTTCAAATTGGTGCGCTAAATGGAAGGCCTCAAAATGGCGGCGTTGCCTGGAGGTTTATTGCGGCCCAATTCTACTAATTGTACAATCGCAAACGAACTGCAACCGTCAGTTAGTGTTCGTTTACGAAAATTGACAATATTAGTTTTGTTTTTGTTGTCAATCAATTCGTTACTCTCCGCGCTAACTGTCGTATCTAGCAATTGATAATTTTTCAGTATGCATTAGCTGTGGCTTTATTAATGAATTTATAACTTTTTTATATTGCTCTTGGCTTACTCTTGGCTTGGTTAGTAGTTGCCTTAAAGCCCTAAGGTATCTATTTATTTATTTCTGTTCATTTGAAGCAGATACGTCACTCTGTGAGAATTTCTCTGAAAAATTATCAATCGCTAGTTACGACAGTTAGCGCGGAGGGTGACGAATTTGACAGTGTGTATGTGAGAGCCAGAGAGGTATTTGGGAATCCCTCTTTAACTGTGTTACTTGGATTCATGAGCTCTATCTTAGACCCTGTCTGCGCATGACTAGAGCCAAAGACGATGAAGCCACACAATAAAAAAAAAGATTGACGTCGTTTTATTGTAATCTATATCACTGCAAAACTAAATATCTAATTAAACATATATTTTTATCTTACATTAAATATAATACTTTAAGCGTCACCAGACACTAACGCTAATAATTAATTTAAGTACTTTTTTAATTATTCTTGCTAAGAATTTTAACTTAAGTGTTTTAATTTAACAGTCACCCTAACTTGTAAACAATAGAAATTAATATAACGAGAGAAATTAATTTAACAAGTTAAACAACCTTTTTCAATTTATTTCGGTATAACAGTTTGAATTCATACGAATCAAACTAATTGCATTACATTTAGTTTTGCCACTAAAATTTTAGCATTACATTACGAAATGCGTTTGATGATGCTTTAAGATGATACGAGCAAGCCGATACCACAAATCATATTAAAATATTACAGGAAAAATTTCAAGGTTGAAAGGTGAATGAAAACATAGTGAGGAAACCGACACACCTGATGCTAGTTTCCCACGGTGCGTGATAGCGCGCACCGCGACACACGAGCTCGCACCGACGCACCATGGGAAGAGACACGTCTGTTGTAACGAATTATTCCCAATAGTCCCCTCTAGCCCTGTCCTCCGGGGTGACAGCTGGGAATTGTCTTCCCAGTTGTCACCGGGGTGACAATTTGTGCCGACTGTTCCCTTTGAAAACTGACTAGAGGAAAAAAATGGGAAGTCTGTTTCTCTGGGTGACATTTGCTACGATTCCATCGATTTCCCAGAAAAAAAAATGTAATTACCATAGATTTCAGCTTTTTTATGTCTTATGCTATAGAATCAAATAAAAAAATTAACAGAATGTCAACACGCTTACAGCTTTAGAAAAATATTAACTATTACATAAGTAAATAAAAATGCGAAAAAAGTAACATAGAATCAATTAAAAAAAAAACAACATTATGTTTCCTATTATTAAATATAATTGTCCCTTCTAGTCAATTGTCACCCCGGTGACAACTGAGAAGACAATTCCCAGCTGTCACCCCGGAGGACAGGGCTAGAAGGGACTATTGGGAATAATTCGTTGTAACGCGGACGCGTGCGGAGCAGTGCGCCGTATCCGCCGCGAGTCGGTAAATGCAAAGGTGAGATGCGAGTTCTCTTTCACTTGGTATTTTGGAATGAAAAAATAGCTTCGAATCACGCACCCTCGTAATATGGCTTCCCACGGTGCGTGATTTTACGGATGATACCACGCACAGCCGGTGCGCGCTACCACGCACCGTGGGAAGCCAGCTTGAGAGGGATGTAAAAAGTTGTCGATGGTGTGTGTAGTCCAATACGCATCAGGCCAGCGTGATGGACTAAGGTCTAAATCTTTCTCATTGAAGAGGCCCGTGACCTGCGTGGCATTCCGAGTTCTAAGATAGTGAGGGGAAACAAACAAAATAACAGTGCGTCATTTATAAAGGTGCATCTGCACTGAACACGAGCATTCGAAAGCGAGTGTTTACGTGGTTATGAAATTCTATAAGTGCATTGGTTTGCGAGTAATAATCGAGGATTCGATTATTGCACGCAAAGATTAAGTGTGTGTCCTGAGTGATGGCGCACCGCGTAGGCGGAATGAACGACGCATTAAATAAATGTTCGAAACGTTTGAATTTTGATATCGACATTATTAAAACCAAAGTAAAATAAACGAAACACTAAACACGCGCATACGCGCCAACTTTCCCGCGTGCACTAAGTACAGGTATCGACGGTAAAGCCGCTCCGCAATCCGCCCGTGCGCCGTCACTCAGGACGCACACTCAAGGAGGAGAGTAGACATTTGAATTTTACCAAGCATTTACTAGCAACCGTACTGGCTGTTCGCAGTGGTCGGCGACGAGCGCTCGAAATTTCGAATGCGAGCAAATAATCGCGAGCAAAACGAGTGGTGTTCAATAGAACGTACTCACAAAACAAACTTCATGCTTTTTTTTTCTTGTCTTGGTCGCATTTAACCCTCGTGACCCTGATGATAAGCGCAAACAGGGTCTAAGATGGAGCACACGAATCCAAGTGACAGAGATATAGAGGGATTCCCCTATACCCCTCTGGCTCTCACATACACACGACGGAACACAGTAAACTGCTTGGCGCGCTTTAATGTGATGGTGGTAGCTAGCCAGGCGGACCGTAAAGATCCTACCACCAAGCGTGCTGGGTTTTGTTGAATCTTACAACACGCGTCTACTCCCGACGTTTTTTTTTTCTATTGGACTCCTGTAGATGGCCCTAGGGGACCGTTTCTACGTAACCGGGCAGTTATTGGTGAGACCTGAAGGGTCTTCAGCCAATAGAGGGATATTCCCGACGTGCGGTGAGGAAGTTTTATATTCTAGCCCTTCCCCACACGGGAGAAAATGCTCGCGTGCAAGCTTTGTAATGCTTGGTTCAATGTACCCACTACCCAAATGCTCGTAGCCGAATGTTTATTACGCGCCAATAGTTGCAGTGAAGAGGCACCTTTAAATAACCGCTTGAAAACAGACATTCAGCAGACGTCGACCTCAGACGAGACGGATCTCATGAAACTTTGTAAATGTCAGATTGTAATTTGACGATAAAATAGCAACTTCATGCAACGGACGCTGACTCCAGTTTAAAGTATATTTTCAAAATATTTCAAGTTTACTGCAATCTCTTTTCTTCGATCTGTTTTACGATAGGAAGATATATCTTAACTGGAATTTCTCTAAGATATTTTACTTTATTTTTTGTGATGTTCTCTCAATAGTGCAGATTTTATCACGATGTTTGCTTGTCATTAACAAAATAATAATCAAATTCTGATCCGCACATGAATTCGAAAAGTCAGAGGTGCGTCGAAGTTTCGGATCGAAACGAACCAACGACAAAAATCAAACTTATAATGCGGGCTCTACACTCGCGCCGCGAAAGCCCGCGAAGGCCGCGAACCGTGAGTGTGGATGGTTTCGCCATCCGGTGGCGGTTTTTTGGTCCCCGTCAAAGGGTTTGCGAAGCGCGAACGCGAACACATACACACTCGCGGTGTGTTCGCACTTGTGTTCGAGACGCAGTGACAAGCGGACGTAACAAAAAATGAGCATCGAGTGGAGTAACGATCGCGAACTAGTGTTCCTTGAGTGTTATCAAGCAGAACCCGTACTTTGGCACGCCGAACATGCTAAAGCACACAGTGTCAGAGCAGCAGCAACAGTAACTTCCACGTCCATTTCAGTCAAATGCGTGAACGTAAATGCGAAAGGTTGCGAGTATAGAGGGCGGGCTATATTTTTCTTGCAGAGTTCAAGCCGTGAATCACGGCCGCGGTTCACGAGCGAGTGTAGAGCCCGCTTAAAATACGATCAAAGTATTGTCAAACAACGAACTACTATTTGTCAATTAACATTTAGGAGTAGGGTGAACGAAAGACAACATGTGAGATCGCGAAAATCGAATCGATCATCGGATCCGAAACATTTTCGTGGTTGGAAAACGTGCGATCCGTGAGCAGAGACCTCGTAGTTCGGTTTTCAGAGTAGGCCCCCGACCTTCCTACGTGGATGGCAAGCGTTTCACCGCTAGGCTATCACTGCTTGAATGAAGAATGCCCAACGAAAATATAATTTCAGTATGAAGGTAGTTAATCAACTGTAAGCTTAATACACCGTGCCTTTTTTATATCGGCTTCCCACGGTGCGTGATAGCGCGCACCGCGACACACGAGCTCGCACCAACGCACCATGGGAAGAGACTCGTCCGTGGTAACGCGAACGCGTGCAGAGCGGTGCGCCGTATCCACATCACATACCCTCATAATGTGGCTACCCACGGTGCGTGATTTTACGGATGATACCACGCACAGCCGGTGCGCGCTACCACGCACGGAAGCCAGCTTTAGGTTGGTGTTTATTTAAGGATCAGCGGTCTTCCAGAAGCTCTTGTACTGAATTTGAGTATGAGGGTGAGGTTGTGACCGGTTGCAGTGCTGCTAATGCGTTTGCTAGTTATTTTAAATCAGTTTTCTTATCTCAACAGCCCAATTTGAGTATGAGGGTGAGGTTGTGACCGGTTGCAGTGCTGCTAATGCGTTTGCTAGTTATTTTAAATCAGTTTTCTTATCTCAACAGCCCAATTTGTCTACTGACGTTGCTGAAAGTGAAGCGTCTAGTTCCTTATGCTCTTCCCGGATTGCACTTGACCATATAAGTTCGGTTGATATAACGATTGCTGTGAAGCGACTGAAGGCTGATTCATCGGGTGGGCCTGACGGCATACCACCTTTTATCGTAAAAGACTGCATATCTGCCTTTGAGAAGCCCCTTTTACACATTTTCAATTTAAGTTTAAAGACTGCAACATATCCAGCATTATGGAAACTGTCACGTGTCACACCTATACCCAAGGATGGCTCCAAATCACAAATTGTTAACTACAGACCCATTGCTATGTTGTCGGCATTCGGGAAGTTGTTTGAATTAATTTTAAATCGACATATTACTAGGCAGGTTGACCCACTACTAAGTGACTGCCAGCATGGTTTCAGGGCTGGGAAGTCAACCACTACCAACTTGGTGAATTTTGTGGATTATACTGTCACTGAAATGGATAGTAATAAGCAAGTAGATGCAGCATACTTTGACTTTAAAAAAGCCTTTGATCGTGTCCATAATGACGTGCTTTTGAAAAAGTTTGCAGCCATAGGATTTACGCCAAATCTTTTAAAATTGTTTGCAAATTACTTTAAAAACCGTAAACAATACGTTCAACTTCTCGGCTATCGGTCAGACCCTTATGAGACTTGTTCTGGTGTCAGTCAAGGCAGTACATTGGGACCGACACAGTTTCTCATAATGGTGAACGACTTGCCGGATGTCGTCAGGACAGCCAAATGTCTCATGTTTGCAGACGATTTGAAGCTATTCTTGGGCATTGGGTCCATAAAAGACAGCGACGCGCTCCAGCGGGACATTGATAATGTTGTAGCGTGGAGTGCGTGCAACTCTTTAGACTTTAACTATACGAAATGTAAAACCATAACGTTCACTCGATCTCGTTCACCCAACGCTTACACATACAAAGTCTCTGATGTTCCGCTTGAACGTGTCACAAAAATTCGGGATTTGGGGGTCATTCTCGACACTAGTATGACTTTCAACACTCACATACCTATTATCTGTACTAGAGCCTATAAGTCACTGGGATTTATTATGAGGCAATCAGCACGCTTGCAGGATAGGGGGGCAATCATGGTCCTATACTTTACTTATGTGCGCAGTATCCTGGAGTATAACTCAGTTATTTGGGATCCACACGAGGTAAAGTGTCGGACAATGATTGAGAAAGTTCAAAGAAAATTTGCTCGTTTTTTTATATAAAAAACTATTCGGCTACTATCCTTTTTTGTATCCTTCGCTGTTCGTTTCTGGTATGGTGGGTTTGAACACACTGGAACTAAGGCGTAAATGTGCTTTGATGATCCATTACTACCTAGTGTTAAATAGCAGGGTCAACAACCCTACAACCCTTGCTCGTTGTTCCCTCTCAGCACCTGATCAATACACTCGGCTGCGCAAGCGTCGTCTATTGGCGGCACCGCCGGTACGTACATGTACTGCTCAATACGCTCCCACAAGTCGTGCTGTATCAATGCTCAACGCCCTGATTGCTCAGCAGCCAGATGTTGATATTTTCAACAACAACCTTAAACAGTTTGTTGTTTACTGTTTCGAGTTCTTGATGATTTGATGATTGAGAATCATGTTTAAAATTATACTTAATAAGAAATAACATGTTAGCTTACTGTACGTGTTGGGTAACTGTAAGTACAGTAAGCAATTGCTTTTAAATAAATAAATAAATAAATTATTGACATTATTTCTCTCTCAGTCTTATTTAAATTATCCACGATATTTTTCATTGCGTCTTAGTATAAAATATGATAAAAATGATGATGACGACACGTTTGGTGCAGAGGCTAAGCGATCGGCTTCTGCGCCACGGGTCGTGGGTTCGATTCCCACACGGAACAAAAATTTGTATGGGCTACAGATGGTTGTTTCGGGTCTGGGCGTTTGTTTGTGAGATTTGTGTCTGTAAACGCACCCACGATACAAGAGAAATCTTAGTGTGGGGCATCGTTTTTTTAAAAAGAGAAAGAGAAAAATGATGAACCTACCACAAAAAATAAATATGATGGTATAAATATATTTTCTGTTAAAAAAATAGTTTTATGAATCAATCAATTGATTTACTTGTTATTTTAGATGTGATTAACATATGTGCACGCTATCTATCAATGAGCGCTGGGCCATTTTCTTGCTAGATGCACGAATGTTATTACAACTTAGAAACCAGTAAGTAAGGAAATGAATGATCAATGGAAAATAGACAACTGATTTAATTTTTAGTGATACCTACATTGACTCAAAAACTGAACTTCGACAAACTCTTATTCGACAAACCACCTTGCGACACTATGGAACTCCGACATTACGCTACTCCGACAATTATGGAACTTCGACACTACTCCATAAAATTAAATAATGTTATGAGAGTGCCTCCGCTGCCGGCACCCAAAATTGACACCGGCGGCGGTAATCAATTGTTTGGTAGGTAGGTGTGTTAGTTGAAAGGTAGGTTAGATTTTGGTCTAAACACTGTAACTTGTCCTCCAACTGACTAACTTTAAGAGCGAGCGAAGCGAGCTCGGTAGCTTTGGGGCACCTCAACACGGATAGGTTAGGTTCGAAGGGGATGACGGGGGCTAGAGTGAGCGAGCAAAGCTTGGGCGTTTGTGTATGTGAGATTTGTGTCTGAAAACCCACCCACGAAAAAAGAGAAATCTTAGTGAGGGGCAAAGTTTTACATAAATAAAAATAAAAAAACTATCGAACGAAGCCCCCGTCATCCCCTGTTAGGTTACTTTAAACCCTGCAGACAGAAATAGGAGCCCCGCTCGGCGGGGCTCCGTCGACTCTGCTTTGGAAACCCAAACAACCTTACAAACATCCCCTTAAGTTCTTCGTTTGTTTTATTGTAAAAATATCGAAGTTCCATAATTGTCGGAGTAGCGTAATGTCGGAGTTCCATAGTGTCGCAATAGCGTCTGTCGAATAAGAGTTTGTCGAAGTTCAGTTTTTGAGTCACCTACATTATCTTCACCATTCACTTAGGCGCTATGCAAAATATCGTGGACAATTAAAGTAAGACAAGAGAATTTTCCAAACAAAGTATATCCTTAAAAATTATGGAAACAGCTCATTTTGTTCACGAATTCGTTAAAAGTTTGTTCCATAGTAAAACTTGTACAGAATGATGTGTTCATGGTTTTCGTATGTAAGGCAACTAAACAGTAATGCTGTATATCAACCCTACGCTGCCGACCGCTCGCGTGCTGAGACACTGCGACTTTACCGCATTTCCCGTAACCGGTCGGACGGCGCAGCGAGCGTCGACCTCAAGCGAAAATAACTTCAGCGCGGATCACGTAATGGCCGCCAATTTTACTGAACTGGTAAAATGTTCTTGGAAATCGGATTTGAAAGAGGAGTGTAGATTTTATGTAATTGCAGGTTCAATAGTTTGATACGAGTGGTAAATCGTTTTTTATTGAGTACCTACTAATGTATGATTCCTATTTCGTACCGAGCACTATTGGTTGAAGCGAATACTTTCGTATCTTCGCCAATATCGAATGAAGCATAGTCTTTCATTCTATGGAAGTGCTTACAGGTAAAATGCTACGATTAGTAACCAAAACGATTCGTTTTTGGACATAGGAATCGAGCATAAATGATTATTTTTTATAAAATAATCATTTATGCTTGATTCCTATAGTTAGTTCCTAAGTATAGTTAACAATGTCTATCATTGTAAACCCTAAACATTTACCAGTATTTATTTGATTTTAACTCTAACTTTATCAATACCAAATAGCGGGAAAGTGGATTGGACCCTAGTGTATTGTGTATTTGTGTCCTAGAATAGTTGTTTTATAAGAACCTAGAATATCGCTACTCCATGACCGGACACATGGTATAACGTGAGATTAAAATAATGGAAAACCTAAAAGTAGTTTGTTCAGATTCGAGAGAAGAGTTGTTCCAACAAATTTTTGATGTAGGTTATTTTCTTTCTAGGTTGTTTTGCTTAACCTTTTCCTTACTATGTTGGGGTCAGCTTGCAAAGGAATACCAGTATTTGACACGGAGCGACTGCCATCAGACCTACGCAACCCATTTACTAGGCAATGCCGATATCCTTAGGTTAGACCGGTTGTCAGAATTTCGGGTTTCAGTAGCACTCGTAACGACTGTCATAGGTGTTCATAAGACACCCGGGACCGACAGCTTAACGCTCTCCGAGACACGGAGGGGTCTTCATGTGTAACGAACGGTCACCCATCCACGGACTAACCGCGGCAGGCGCAGCTTAACCTTGAAAATAGTAACATCCGCGCAGTTGTTAATTAGCCACGATTGTTTCTAGGTTGTTTCTATATTTCGTAACGTTGAAATCTAGTCTAATTATCTATAATAATAGTCTAATTATATATAATAATCTAATTATATTCATATTCGCTCAGGTAGATCGACACTGCATGTCTACTACTATACTTTTAGCATCACTTTTAGGTTGAATCACTGTCTCTCAAGATACAGGTTTCCTAGTTTGAGAGGCAGGGTTTTCTATATTGTGTTCAGATTCCAGTTCTTAGATTATGTTGCATTGTGTTACTACCAAAGCTCATTTAATACTGTGTTTATATAAAATGATGTTAAATCTGTATTTTTTTTTGTGAAAAATAAAGTTATTTATTATTATATTATATAAATCTATGGTAATTATAAAGTTTGTGTTATTTATAACATTTTATCGAAATCAGGACACGTGATGCTCGAACAAAGAAACAGATATAACAACAGTTTTCTGTAGTAGAAAAGAGAGAAGATATACTCTAAACTGGTGGGAGTGGACAATTGGGAAGGAATCGTAGCAACTGTCTACCCCCCGGTGTCACGGGTGACAATTGAGAAAGAAAGTTACCAGTTGTCCCCTCTGGCACGAATCGGAAGTAAACAGTTGGGAAAATTTGTCACCCGGGTGACAATTGAGAAGAAAATTCCCAGTTGTCGACCGGAGACAGTGCTAGAGGGGTCTACTATATTTTTAAGAATGTAATTTTTAAATTATTACAATCCACGCGCAAAATTCACGTACACAAAAATTCAATACGTAGGTAAGTTTGGCGCGTTCAACGGGAGGCGGAGATAGTCGTCCGATAAGAATATTCAGATCCGAAAATTCAAATCAGAATATTCAGGTCAACTAAAAATACAAATACATTTTACAATATTTTATAAAGGATAATAATTTATAGCTGCATCAATTTGTTACGGCAATTAGGGTATCATAAGTTTGGCGTTATTTAAATAAAACGTTGTATACAAACTTTATGCCCACTTACAATAATTATCGTATGATTAAAACATCAAAATAAGATTGGGCTGCATGAAGAGAGCTTCCACGAGTGACGATACTTAAGTACGTCCGGCGCACCCTGGGCAGTCAGCCCCGCTACCATCCCTGCTGACTGGCTAATCTTTTCACCACGGCATGAGCTATTCTTGTATAGCTCGAGCTGACACGATAGGAGATAAAAAAAATAGTATTAAAAAATACAATTTTGCTGGTAAAAAACTATTTTTTGAGTTAAGCTCTCGTTTAACCTCACAAAATTGTACTTTTATATTGTAATTTTCTTGTGCACAATAAAGAACAAGATTAAGAGAGACATAAAACAAACCATTTCTGACACATACACGGGTCAAAATTAAAACACTATCCCTACACTTAACATACACTACCAGCATACATAGACCTCATCGCAGGAAACTAGACTTAGTTGTACTGCGACAGTCCTATTCACCTACTAGTAGCGCTAGCCGGGTCGTTGACCCCGTATCGATGGCCGCAGGCCGTTAACCCCCTCACCTGTGACGTAATGGAAACCTAGATAGTTCTGTTTTTCCGGAAACTTTTCGCACGAACTTCTTTACTAGCCGGTTTAGTACGTAAACTATTTTATTAGAAAAAACTGTATTCTCACAAGAATTGGATTCATTGGCAGAAATAATGCTGTGATAAACATTTTTTTCCTGTTCTCAAGGAAATAACAAAAGTTGTGTAATGCAAAAACATGCAAATTCTTGCTACAGTAAAAAAAAGCATAAAACAATCCAAAGTAGGTCAAAATCTATTTTTAAAGTCTCGTTGGGTGTGAATGAAGGGGGGGAGCCAGTTACAACCACTTCATAATTTTTATAGATAAATCAGATACCGTCTTCAGCAGAATTGACAGAAGAATGTTGTTGAACATTCTTGAACTGGTAATGATGGGTATAAGATCTAGCCCTTGCTGCTAAATCACACAGTCATGACCAGCCCCTACAAGCGTAGCATTACCACCGCAGACAAAGATGAATAGACAAAATGATATATTGATAGGGTTTGTCTATTGAAGAATAGGCAAAATGACGTGTTTCTATTGTGTATAACGCCATTTTGTTTATAGACAAGGGTTTTGTTGACTGAAGAATAGACAAAATGACACATTGCTATTTTGTATAATGCTATTTTGTCTATAGACACGGGTTTTGTCGACTGAGGAATATTGCCATTGTGTATTATGTCATTTTGTCTAGAGACAACGATTTTAGCAACTGAACAGTAGACGAAATGGCATATTGCCATTGTGAATGATGTCATTTTGTCTATAGACAACGATTTTGTCGAATACAGAATAGACAAAATGACATATTGCTATTGTGTATCATGTAATTTTGTCTGTCTTGACAAAACCGTTTTCTACGGTAACCATGCTACGCATGCTGTATTCTGAAAGTTTCGATACGCAGTTGTAGAAAGATTCAGTTTTTTATCTCGTTCTGTCTTCGATTCTCGTAACGAGAGAAAATTACAAACCGACTCGATCGATGATTTATCGAAACTTTCTGAATTCAGAGGGCTGGGGGCCAATTCTTCTAACACAAACGCTGATCAGTCGCAACTGACCCGAAGACGAAGCGTTTATTCATACAGCTTTCGTTTAAAAAAACTACCAAATTGTTTGACAACAAAAACAAAACCAAACATTTTGTCAGACGCCTCTCAGATTAATAAAACTTCTCAAATAGTCTATAAAATACTTTTTATTTGAATAAGTTAGCATTCTAAGTTTCTGAGATATTAAGGTTTATGTTGGTGATCCGGATTCATTGCTTCAGGTATACATATAAGTTGGGAAAACCGGTAAACTGTTGAATGTGTTTTATATAATTAGCAAATAAGCTAAACTAGGTCATATACTTTTTGCTTCATAACCAACATCATAGAAGGCAAATTACAAGCAAAGAGAAAACCAGGGGCCTAATTCTCCTAAAATAAAATCTTGATAAATCACAACCGAACCAAGGCCGAACCGTTCATTCAGACAATTCTCAATTTCAAAAGCTATCAAATTGTTTGACACAAAAAACAAAATCAATCATTTTGAAAGTTTTCAAAAACAAAAACTGACTGACGGTTTTGGTTCGATTGCGTTTGGCAACAATTTATTTTAGGAGAATTGGGTCCCTGGTAGACCAAGAAGAATGTACACAGACCAATTGAAGGAAAAGACAGAAGTGATAACATAGAGAAATTAAAGAATTGGCTCTGGATGGAGAAAGATGGAGATTGCTACACCGTCTTTCCAATGTACGCGTAGTCGGTTACGGGTACACAGGAACGCTTAGTCCGTACCTGCAGTAATGCGTACACAAAGGGGACAGGAACGCTCAATTAGCCTGTACGCGTATTCAACATACCTATATGACGCGTACATTGGAACGCTTAGACCGTACAAGGCTTTAGAGGACGCCCTGCGTGTTCAGTATAATAACTGCTTCAGGATGCTATTGGGACTGCCGCGTTATTGTAGTGCGTCCGGTATGTTCGCATTTGCGCATACTGACGACTTTTACGCCATAATGCGCAAAAAAATAAATTCTATTTTGACAAGAGCGCGGTCTAGTTCTAACGGCATCCTAAGTATGTTAAGGCGCTTCCCCCACCGAAGTGGCGCCACTTCAGAAAAAAAACATTATTTCTGTCAACATACAACTTGAAATTTCGTATGTACAAAAATATAGTCAAGTGTTGTAGAAATTTTCGAACACCAAAAACCAACACATGACATCCTAGGTTAAAAGTTTTAGTAATTAATGCTAAAAACGGTCGTTTTTTTTTACTTTTCGCTAAAACTTCGAATCCAGAAGCTCTATAGTGTTGATATTTGGTGTTCGAAATTTCAATATGTTGTGTGTTGACAGAAATAATGCTTTTTTTCTGAAGTGGTGCCACTTTCGGTGGGGAAAGCGCCTTAACAGAAAAGTACGACGCACCTTGGTTGTCGCATGCTATGGCAGCGCTGGTCAGAAGACCGCACAGATAACTAGTTGTTTTTTATTTTTTGTTTCTTGTTATTATCTGTTCTTATTTACAAACATAGTTTTAAGAACAATGTTACTAACAGTTGGGCATAGTTGCCACTAATAAACAAATATCCTAACTAAATTATTAAAATTATTAAAGCTTGTTAAGTGAAGAATGTAAGGTTTTGGAACGCTGGAAGGAATATTTTAAAAGTTTATTGTGTTGGCAGGACAGTGTGCAAAGAGTGGGTAACTGGGCGGAAGCAAGTGGGTCAGACATTGACATGGAAGTAACAGATGATGAAAATATGATTCAGATGGATGAAATTGTAAAAGCGCTGAAAGGTATGAAAATTGGAAAAGCAGCTGGGTATGACAGAGTGTCTGTCGAAATGCTTAAGGGAGGTGACGGGGTGGTAGCAAGCCTGCTGTACCGGATCTTTAATATATGTTGGAGATACGGCCAAGTGCCAAGCGATTGGTGCAAAGCGGTAATCGTACCACTATATAAGGGAAAGGGTTCACAGCAAGAGTGTAAAAACTACCGCGGCATTAGCCTTTTGAGTGTAGTCGGCAAACTATATGCGAAAGTTTTAATTAATAGAGTGATAAGAATAACAGACGAGAAAGTATGGGATGTTCAGGCAGGATTTAGAGAGGGAATGGGGTGTATGGATCAGATCTTCTCCTTAAGATGCATAGCCGAGAAACATCTGGCAAAGCACAAGAAAGTGTATTGCGCTTTCGTTGATTTGGAGAAGGCTTATGATAGTGTGTGGAGGGAAGAATTGTGGTCAACACTATCTACGTATGGGGTGGACTGGCGCTTGGTGCGGGCACTGAAATCGCTGTACAGGGATTCCAGTGCTTGTATTAGGATAAATGGGGCGTTCACAGACTGGTTTGGCATCTCAAGGGGTGTTAGACAGGGTTGTGTAGCGTCACCATGGCTGTTCAACCTATACATGGATAGTTGTTTGACAGATTTAAAAGGGAGTGATTGTGGATTGAAAATGAATGAGTTGCCTGTCAAATGTCTTCTCTACGCAGATGATCAAGTTCTGCTTGCATCATCAGTGGAAGGGTTGCAAGACATGGTAACTGTGATGAACGAAGCATATAAGAGGAAAGGGATGAAAATTAATATAAGTAAGACGAAAGTAATGGTTTTTGAAAGAGATGCAGATGTATCTGGGTGTAAGGTAAAGATTGGAGATGAAAGTATTGAACAGGTGAATGAGTTTGTTTATTTGGGAAGTATGTTTACAAGAGATGGTAAGATTGATGAAGATGTGGAAAGGAGAGCAAATGCGGGAAATAAAGTGAATGGTGCTATGCATGCGGTTGTGGCTAACCAGTCGATGTCCAAAAAGGCACGGCTGGCTGTCCATAATGGTGTACTGGTACCAACGCTTATGTATGGAAGTGAATGTTGGTCTTGGAAGAAGAGTCATGAAAGTAGAATAAATGCCGTGGAAATGCGTTCCTTGCGAAGTATGTGCGGTGTAACTTTGAATGATAGAGTGAGGAATGATGTGATAAGACAAAGTTGCGGTTTAAAAGATGATGTAGTGACAAAAATTGAAAGGGGTATGCTTCGGTGGTTTGGGCATGTTGAAAGATTGAGTGAACGGCGATTAACAAAAGGAATTTATAAGGCGAATGTCAGTGGAAACGCCAGTAGAGGACGCCCTAGAAGGACATACATTGATGTTATTGGTGATGTTCTTCAAAAAGGACAGGTGCGTAGTACTTTCAACCGGCGTGCGTGTATGACAAGATGTATGACCGTGGACGAAGCGAAAGGAGTATGTAAGGATCGTAGCATGTGGCGTTCTACAGTTTCTGCCTACCCCCATGGGAAAAAGGCGTGAGTGTATGAGTGTATGTATGTAAATTATTAAACATGCGAAAGTAACTTTGTTTGTTTGTTACCTTTTCGCGCCTAAACCAGTGAACCGATCATCCTGAAATTTTGAAACGGATGTCCGTTTGTCGGATGTCGACTTTTTTTCGGGATGAAAGGTAACCTATGTAGGTTACCTTTCATCCCGAAAAAAAGTACTGTTCCCGAGGAAAACAACAATAACGTTCACAGATGGCGCCACGTGTCTTTCGAATCATGATTGAACTATATTATTATAGAAACTTTTGTAGTGTGTTAAGAGTTTTGTCAAAGCTAGTTTAATTGAAATCTGAATGTTTCTATAGGAATTGTACGCCATAAGCCCATTGAAACCGCCCACAGACGCCATGGACTAAATAAAATGTTATATAAGCCCCCGTGATGTTATGTAAGTAATCAATAAAGTTTGGAAGTATGCCAGTGAGCAGCAGACAAAGAGGGCATCTGATTCTTAACAGGCATATCGCGTACTGCTGAAGCTTTATTTCCAAGGATATGCTGTATAACTTTGTCAGGTTTTATTTTGTGGGGTAAACAGAAATCATAGATTTTATCCGAATGAGGACGGGCTAGAATATAAAACTTCTGTTTATTCCTGTCGAGTCACACCCTGATGTGTAACAGTGTAACCCAACGGGAAAAATATCCTGTTCAGTCACACCTGTGACACAATGCTACTATCATAATTCTCGTTGAGTCACATTGTTACACATAAGGGTGTGACTCAACGGGAAAAAATCCTCTTCGGTGTGTGACACAACGCAAGTATTCTTTCCCAATGGGTCACACCCAAACGTAAGAGTGTGACTGAACGGAGAAGAGAAATCCGCTTGAGTAACAGTGATAATAAAACAAAACTTTCTCACCGCAGACTAGGAACAGACGCCTGCTGACAAAACCCAGCACGCTTGGCGGTAGGATCTATACGGTCCGCCTGGCTAGCTACCACCCGCACATTAAATTCGCCAAGCAGTTTACTGTGTTCCGTAGTGTGTATGTGAGAGCCAGAGGGGTATTGGGGTGTCCCTCTATATCTCTGCTACTTGGATTCGTGTGCTCCATCTGCGACCCTGTCTGCGTTTGCCATAAGATGTGTGGGTTCAAACCCGACCAAGTTAAAAATAAAAAGCGTATTTTTATGTTGTTTCAGAAAAATTTATAAATAATTTTTGTCGTATTTTTTTTGGAAATTTGACGACACGTTTGGTGCAGTGGCTGAGTGATTGGCTTCTGCGCTACGGGTAGTGGGTTCGATTCCCGCATGAAACAAATATTTGTATGGCCTACAGATTGTTGTTCCAGGTCTGGGTGTTTGTGCATGTGAAGATTTGTGTCTTTCAACGTTCCCACAACATAAGAGAAATCTTAGTGTGGGCAACATTTAAAAAAAAAACTAATAATATAAAATTCATCATTCATCATCATTAGCCCATAACTGTCCCACTGCTGGGCAAGGGACTGTTCTCAGAATGAGAAGGATTTAAGCCTTAGTCGTCCACGCTGGCCTAGTGCGTGTTGGCAGACTACACACACCATCGAGAACTGTTTGGAACACTCAGGTGTGCAAGTTTCCTCACGATGTTTTCCTTCACCGTTAACGCAAGTGATAATCAAATTATGATCCGGACATGAACTCACTCAAGCGCAGTTCAGGCTACGCTATACTATTTCACTATATACTTAGTAAGGCAAACTGCGTCGTAAGCTATAACTATATAGCATGACGTTCACACTATACTCGTACGCTACATCGCAAGCTGGTCCACTATGTAATAGTACCTAAGCTATTTGACGGCGATCCGTCGGGCGACGGACGGGGTAGAAGTGAGGCGGGGCGGGGACCGGAAGAATCGTACGATATAGCTCTGAGAATCACGCAAGTTTATCGCGTGCAGCAAGCCAATACTTTATAACATAGCATTGTGTGAACGTGTCTATACAAAATGTGTGCTGAGCGATATCGTTGTGCTGTACAGTATTTGCTATATGCTATATATTATAGCGTAGTCTGACCTGCACTTCACTCATGAAATATAAAATTACATCCATCCAAATAAAGTGTTAAGTCATTTCGTAGTTGCATTCCGCTGAATACCGTCTATATCCGGGTCACATAGCCGGCATTGGGTAATCCGAGGCTTTTAAAGGCTTTCAACTCGAAAATGTTGCGAATCTAAAACATGTTACGGTTATATTTTTGAGTAATTCTTTTACGTATAGTGCTGGGAAGTAAAAGAAATATACGTAAAAATGTTTATTCCAGCGTGAATCGTAAAAGTGAATAGGAGATATGGACGTTTTATGGATGGATGTTACGGATATAGCCGTAGTGCGGGTTACACTTAGGTTTAGCCAACCACATGATCTATTAATGGTATAGATTAAACCCCGCACGGGATTTAGATTGATTGAAAATAAAAATAAACTTTTTTTTTCCCAAATATTTTTTTTATATGATAGAATATTTCGATGCCATGCATAAATGAATGAAGGCACAGCGACACAGCTGACGGGCACGACTAGCGCGATATTGCTCAACGCAGCCAGTTAACTTGGGACGCTAAAATTACTCAAATACCTACAGAATACCATGGTTAATTTTTTGAAAACTTTTTTTTTTCATTCTGAAAAAAACCTATGCAGGGTCAATCAGTATCACCAGTAGATCACGCGGTTTGAAGGAATTACACGAATTCGTCAACACCCTGTATACTATAAGATTTTCTACTACTAAAAATAGGCATCCTGATAGAACGCTAAAGCGAACAATTGTAATTGAATAAGTGTTCGCTACAACGCGGGGCGCGAGCGGAGCGTGTTGTCGGCGGGCCCGCGTTAGTTGTATTCAAGGGATTACTATGAAGCATGCCCACACCAAATGCGCGCGCATGTTGCGTTTTGTGTGACGGACGCTTTAGGCCCCTCGCCCACGCCGACTTTTTGTAGCGATGCTGTCGCGCGTTTTGTAAACACGCTTCTGCATCGCGACTATCGCGTACAGACTGGGCGAAGATACACAGCCAGCGACAGCATCGCGGCTGTATCGATACACATGCGTGACAGCATCGCTACAAAAAGTCGCCGTGGGGAGGCCGATTAGTAATCTTCGTTTTTTTTTCACTATCTCATTGCCCCCTCCTGTATTTCACTATCTCATTGCCCCCTCCTGTATTTCACTATCTCATTTCCCCCTCCTGTATTTCAATATCTCATTACCCCCTCCTGTATTTCACTATCTCATTGCCCCCTCCTGTATTTCACTATCTCATTGCCCCCTCCTGTATTTCACTATCTCATTGCCCCCTCCTGTATTTCTCTTATATCGTAGATGCGTTTACAAACACAAATCTTCTCATGCTCAAACACCCAAACCCGAAACAACTATCTGTAGGTCATGTAAATATTTATTCCGTGCCAGAATCAAACCCGCGACCCGTAGCTCAAAAAGTTAATCGTTCAGCCACTGCTCCAAACGAGTCATCAAATCTGTTTATATAAAACTAGCTTTCGCCCGCAGCTTCGCTTGCGTGAAATTTTGAACCCGTTAAGTGACGATTTTCCACACAAACTTTCATCCCCAATTTAACTCCCTTAGGGGTTGAATTTCGAAAAATCCCTGCTTAGTGGATGCCTACGTTACAAAAGGAACCTACTGTCAAAATTTCAACTTTCTAACCCCAGCGGTTTAGGCTGTGCGTTGATAGATCAGTCAGTCAGTCAGTCAGCTTCTCCTTTTATATGTATAGATGAATCCCTATTTCCCTTGGTCACGGGTGAGCGGCTGGACCGATTTCGCTAATTTTTTTTTTTATTTTCGTAATTGTCAGGAGAAGGTTTTTATGAAAGAAAATTTAGATATTTAAAAAAAAACTAAATTATCTCAATAAGTCCATATTTTTCATTTGTTTACCGCATGCATGAAAATAGTTTTAATTTTTTGTTACTATGTTGATTTTGTTTCTGAAGGTAGGTAGTAGGTAAGTAGTAGGTAGGTAGTAAGTAGGAAAAAGTGCATTGCAACGCATGCTGGGTACAGCTAGTAATATATTCTTACCATTATTATAAGAATACCGTTAGATACCGCAGCTCATCTTTTTGACTTAATATAGATACCAATAGGTAGATTCTCAAAGTTTCCTCGTTATTTCTCAGCGTGAATTTAGGACAATTTATATTTAAAATCTAGAGGCTACGTGATCGAACTGTAAATGGTCCACTTCGGAACTCTGTGAATAAAACGGAGGTTGCCAAGAATTTTGAGAAAATATCTGATACTTATGAAACTGGTTTTAAGGTAAATTGACGTGAAATATAGTGTTATTAATATCCTACTAATGTCATCTCATAAATAAACATCGAAACTGAATTGATGGGTGACTTGGATGTTGTTTAATGACACTATAATGGGTTTGGTTGTAACTCAGACCAAATCAAAAACCAAGACAGAACGCTGCGAACAATACAGTGAAGCATGCCAAAACTACACCTCCGCTCTGTGCATACACGCACACACGCACACATTCACAACATTTTTCAATCAACCTACAATCAAACTACACCTCACTAAGTGCACACATGTTTACAAATTTATTATTTGGTCTGAGGGTTGTTAATGAAAAGATGACTGCCTCGTTGTTCTAATTGTCGCAAGAGCGACTGCTGAGCGTGAGTTTTTGGCTTCGATCTCCAGGTCGGACAAAGTGTTATTGGGTTTTGGTTGTGAAATTTCTCAGTACCAGCCCGGAGTTTGGATTCGTGCCCGGTTGATGGTAATAAGCTCGCCCCCTATTACATGGGAATTAAACATGACAGCGAAATGAGGGTGTACTAATACACCTCTGCCCAACCCTTTGGGGAATACATATATCATCTCGTATTCCCCTGTTTCCTCCCCCTAAACAGTGCTGTTTTTTTTTTTCAAAAACGATATATTCTTGGGAGCAAATAAATCGAACCACTTCTATTTTTCACGTAGATACAATGTTATTATTTTTTTTAATAAGGAACAGATCAATTCTAAACAATATATCGCCTAAAAGGTTATTTGATAACCTGTACAATGAGGTTAGTTTCTTTTATTTTGAATTATATAATTCATGAAACCAAAACTAATAACCGGGACACGTGAAAAAATGAGTGGCTCGATTTCTTTGCTCTCAAGTGTATAATGGATTCTGGCTATATCTGTATGTACAAGTAGAAATAAACATACACCAGTAGATAACAATTAAACTAGGTATACAGTACCTAAGGCTCTTATAAACAAGTACATAACAAATCCCTTTATCTACTGAGCAGCCTAGAACATTAAAAAGTCATTAAAAAATGATTGCCAGAAAGTCGGTGTTTATGCGAGGGGAACCTTATCGTAATCCTAAATTATCTTAGATGTGTAAAACGTATTATGTGTTTAGAACTCACTTATATAGTGTATTATGTGCTCAGAACTGTTTTGTAGAATATATTGTTCTTAGAATTCATTTATTTCTTTCTGTATTCTACAAGTTTCTCAATAAGATAATCTACACCACTTTAGTCTGAGATTTATGTCAATCTTAAATACATTAAGGTGAGTATAGACTAGAGCATTTACTTGTATCAAAACATCGAGCTGCTCTAATGTGTCACCCTTTCACAAACCGAACAATAAGCACGATACTCGACGCTTTGTTACAACGAATATTTGCAAACAACCGAGCGAATTTGTCTAACATTTCGTCGGACAAAGACACGAGCGCGAACGCAGCACACGCGACCTGCAGATCCGACATATCAGCGAAAAGTAAACGCAAAATAGAAAGGTAGGTTACAGGTAAATGCTCACTCGCCGTGAGCATTACTTCAAACACCATGTCGAGCATTCGCAGGAACGTTACATTACATAGAAATGCTTTTTTAAATTGAGCTTTTGCTTGTATTGTACCATTCATATGAACGTTACATTACATGGAAATGCTCAAGAAAATGCTCTAGTGTATACTCATCTTTAACCAACGTTAAAAAATGACGTCATTAGGTTATTGAAACTGTATCTACATCTATATTTAAATTATGATCAACGGTATATTGACAAATTATACAGATACAAAAATCAGGCATAAATTCATATACAAAAATACTTTATTCTAAATGATAAAGAACTCCCCATGACATGGAAAAATTGTCTAAAAATATTATACAATAAAAAACCAACCAATTCTCTTGATTTATGCGACAAACAAACAAGAAATAAGTTATTTAGCTTCTTATGATCGAACTTTTTCGTCGACTAGTGTTCGCCCACCTCAAGTACTTGTCTCAGCAAATGGCTTGTGAAATCGTGATCACTTATTCATGAATCGTCGGTGAAATGGCGGTGTCTCCGTCATTTGAGGCTTCCAAATGATGAATTCTAGCGGTTTTCTCTTGATCTGAATCGGGAGGTCGATGTCCGCTTTTATTATGTCGAATCAATTCTATTTTCGTGGGATGGTTTACTATAAATATTGATTACATAGACGAGAGCTAAGAATCCGGGTCACCTATATGTATAAAGCTTAATATATCGGAGACTAAGAATGATAGATTATTCAAATCACTACATAGTATAAAACAAAGTCGCTTCCCGCTGTCTGTCTATGCATAGATCTTTAAAACTACGCAACAGATTTTGATGAGGTTTTTTTAATAGATAGAATGATTCAAAAGGAAGGTTTATATGTATAATACATGCATATTATGGTAGAGAAAAACGCGGAATACGCGATAAACGACATCCAGAAGAAGTGGAAATAGAGACTGGCAATAGACTCCAGATAAACATTGACAGTTTTCAGGAAACTCAGTTCGGTGCTTGTAAAGGCATCTAGCGATTCATCATACTGTAATATTTTATTGATGAGGGTAAGGGCTAAGTATAAGGCCTCATTTACGGAGACGCGAGGAGTCGTGCGTCGCGTTGTGCGGCGCGGCCCGCACTGAATTCAAACATATGGCGTTGTATGAGTGCGTTTACGGAGAAGCGATTTTAGACGCGTTTGCTTGAAATGGAGCGTGTCTTGCTTCCGAGCCCGCGGCTGGCACCGCCGCGTCTCACGCGGCGTTAATCGCGGCGGCGCACGCAGCGACAATTCTCAATAAAGCGATGTCCGCGGCGGAATCACGAAACAGTGACGTTTGGTAAAAAACATAAGAAGCAATATCAAAAAGAAATATAAATGTAAAAAGGTTTGTTGCTGGTCGTCAACACATACTGTTGCAAGTTACGATACGTGCGCTCCCATCTTCCGCTAACCTAAAACTGGTCGGTTTGATTGAGTATCCCGCGTGCGCTGCAGCCACAGATTACCCCCTTAATCTGTGGCTGCAGCGTTGCCCGCCGCGTGCTTTGCTACACGCTTGAGGATTCGCCGCGGGCGCAGCGGCGCGGGCACCACCACGCTACCCGCCCCGCATCTCTATGAACAACGTCTTATATTGCCATACGTTTGTGTTTACGCGTGCGATGATAAGTGCCGCTTGACGCGCCGCCGCTCCGTAAACAGAAAAATCATACGACGCGCCGCGAGACGCCATGCAGCGCGCGACGGGCGACGCCCCGCGTCTCCGTAAATGAGGCCTAATGGACTGGTTTTTAGAGTCACAGAACTAATTTGAGGAACTGAAAATAGAGGACGCTGGCGAGGGCGAAGCGTATGTCTGATAGGTAAAGGATCGTTAATGGAAATGTATTCTAGTAAAGAATAATTTAATAGGTAGGGAAATATACTATACACCTCTGCCCAACCCTTACACGAATTCAGGCGTGATGTTATGTTATATCATGAATACTGCAAAAAACATTTTTCGCACAACATTAAAAATGGAAACAGATAACCGACCGCGAGAGTACAAATAAGACGAGTGCGGTTTACGACGTGGCCGCAATAAAAAGTGCGGCCAACAGCGGCCCGGACGCTTTATTACCTGACCTAAGACAGGAGAGGGGAGTCATGTTTAGAAGTTGGAAGTAAAATGTATGTGTGAACACTGCACTTATTGTTACGAGTTCCGGTGCATTTTTTAGGGTTCAATACTCAATACTTTTATTGCATTCCACATGTGTTCTTAGGTGGTAAAAACTTATAATTAGATCACATGGGCCCTGTCGGGCACAGCAAATTAAGTGAGCTTAGGAGAGAGGAAGCATTTATTAATTATAATAAACATTACTTGTTAAACTACTATTGTAACAAACATACAAGCGCCATCTAGTGTAACTTATCCAAAGCACTACGATGAGCGGCTTCATAAACAAGAAGACAACAACTACAAACGATATCTGTGGACAAGTGATGCCATCTACAATCTTCGCGTCAAACCATCTGCGCCAGCGCCACCCGGCTAGTTATCTGAATCACAACTACAGACGACTACGTGTAGATATTGTGCACACATACAAGCATCAACCTTTATAAGCAGAGCTGTCTTCGAACAAATCATCATTCGATCATTCGACTAGCTAGAGGAACAGAGTTCGGTAGCCACGCAGCCAATTCTGAACCTTAGTACGACTGATTCCTGTTCGATAGCCTAGCAGTCTTCAGGAATTAGCCAGCTAGGGGAGGTCTGAAGGGCGATAGCCACGCAGTCCCTTTCATCCCTCCACTTAGGGTTGCTACTTGATATATTTATATGAATCATTGTAACGTGTAACATAGTATAAGTTGCCAATAAATTATCATCAAGTTCAACGGGGCTTTAATTTCACAACCAGCAACCCTACACTATTTAATATAAATATAAAATATAATCAGGTATTTATTAATAAATTAATATTCCGTACCCAAAGCGTAAAACGGGAGACCCTATTACTAAGACTCCGCTGTTCTTCCGTCCGTCTGTCACCAGGCTATATCTCATGAACCGTGATAATTAGACAGTTGAAATTTTCAGAGATGATGTATTTCTGTTGCCGCTATAACAACAAATACTAAAAAACAGAATAAAATAAATATTTAAGAGGACTCCCATACAACAAACATGATTTTTTTGCCGTTTTTATAGATAACTAGCTGTATCCGGCATGCGTTGCAATGCAGTTTTTCCTACTTACTACCTACCTACTACTTACCTACTATCTACATGGGCATACTGAGATAATTTCGTTTTTTTTTTTTAAATATCAAAATTTTCTTTCTTATGAACCTTCTCCGGACAATTACGAACACAACAAAAAAAAAGTTAGCGAAATCAGTCCAGCCGCTCATGCGTGATGCCGTGACCAAGGGAAATAGGGATTCATTTTTATATATATAGATTGTACGGAACCCTTCGTGAGCGAGTCCGACTCGCACTTGGCCGGTTTTTTTTGTATACAAGCTTAGTTTTAGTATACATTAAACCTGAAACTAGTTTGTTCAGAATCACTAGGAGAATCGATTGACATATTTTTACACAACTTTTTTTTTTTCATAGATTTCAATTTTGTTTCAGTAGTTTTCTACCCACAACAGTTGACGGGAATAGACACCTTGAGGCTTGAGACGGTCCTCTCGGTCAGTTTCCGTGTATTAGACAACCCCTGCATAGCACATCTCAGGCATTTCACACTTTTTTAGGGAACTTAATGCGACATTGGAGATTTACTAAAAAAAACACATATTCAGGCAGTTCTGATGAAAATCTTGTTGGGGTGTCTCGGTTTTCGTATAAAGTAAAAATAAGGTTGTATACGACATCATGCCATAGAGGGATATTACACACAGTGCAGCGTAACACGTTTTGTTTGTTTCCTCATTATAATCTAAGAGAAGCGACTAATCTATATATATGAAAATGAATCGCTATTTCCCTTGGTCATCGCATCACGCGTGAACGGCTGGACCGATTTCGCTATTTTTTTTTTTGTTTTGTTCGTAATTGTCAGGAGAAGGTTCTTAGGAAAGAAAATTTTGATATTAAAAAAAAAAAAACTAATTATATCAGGTAGGTAGTAGGTAGGTAGTAGGTAGGTAGTAGGTAGGTAGTAGGTAGGTAGTAGGTAGGTAGTAGGTAGGTAGTAGGTAGGTAGTAGGTAGGTAGTAGGTAGGTAGTAGGTAGGTAGTAGGTAGGTAGTAGGTAGGTAGTAGGTAGGTAGTAGGTAGGTAGTAGGTAGGTAGTAGGTAGGTAGTAGGTAGGTAGTAGGTAGGTAGTAGGTAGGTAGTAGGTAGGTAGTAGGTAGGTAGTAGGTAGGTAGTAGGTAGGTAGTAGGTAGGTAGTAGGTAGGTAGTAGGTAGGTAGTAGGTAGGTAGTAGGTAGGTAGTAGGTAGGTAGTAGGTAGGTAGTAGGTAGGTAGTAGGTAGGTAGTAGGTAGGTAGTAGGTAGGTAGTAGGTAGGTAGTAGGTAGGTAGTAGGTAGGTAGTAGGTAGGTAGTAGGTAGGTAGTAGGTAGGTAGTAGGTAGGTAGTAGGTAGGTAGTAGGTAGGTAGTAGGTAGGTAGTAGGTAGGTAGTAGGTAGGTAGTAGGTAGGTAGTAGGTAGGTAGTAGGTAGGTAGTAGGTAGGTAGTAGGTAGGTAGTAGGTAGGTAGTAGGTAGGTAGTAGGTAGGTAGTAGGTAGGTAGTAGGTAGGTAGTAGGTAGGTAGTAGGTAGGTAGTAGGTAGGTAGTAGGTAGGTAGTAGGTAGGTAGTAGGTAGGTAGTAGGTAGGTAGTAGGTAGGTAGTAGGTAGGTAGTAGGTAGGTAGTAGGTAGGTAGTAGGTAGGTAGTAGGTAGGTAGTAGGTAGGTAGTAGGTAGGTAGTAGGTAGGTAGTAGGTAGGTAGTAGGTAGGTAGTAGGTAGGTAGTAGGTAGGTAGTAGGTAGGTAGTAGGTAGGTAGTAGGTAGGTAGTAGGTAGGTAGTAGGTAGGTAGTAGGTAGGTAGTAGGTAGGTAGTAGGTAGGTAGGTAGTAGGTAGGAAAAAGTGCATTGCAACGCATGCGGGTACAGCTAGTTACATATAACATAAAACAGCATAGCGCAGTTATAACTCAATATTGATTAGTCACACTTTGAAGGTTATTTTTATGTGCATTTATATTGTATTGTATTAATATTGCATCGTATTAATGTGGCGTGTCTGATTAATACGCATTACTTTTCAAAGTTTTAATAAAACACGTCATGCATTTATTCCCGAAGGGCAGGCAAAAATTACAACCCAGTTTTAAACAATTTATTTTGCCACACAAAATGCAAGTCAGTGGGTCGTCCATATAAAAACATTTTACAGATATGATCGGTGCATAGCAAGGAGTTTGCCTAGACGGTATGTGTTTTAACACAGAACACTGTGGGATGTGGACTCAGCAGTCATTGTCCCGATAGTCGTTATGGCGTAATAGCCAAGAGCCTCTATCAAACACCTCACGAGGCTCTCGTTGAGCGGCGGAATCAAGGGCTTAGTACAGAAAGCTGTACTCCTTGACACGGCAGGCACAGTGAGGAGGTTCCTTTATCTGAAGCCCTGACTACCGGCAACTTGGACCCTGTTCCTGATGACGGTGGGCTATTATATTTTTAAATGTTTTTTTTATAGAAATATTTAAAAATGTATTTCATGAATAAAGTAAATACTATGACAAATTCAGTACATTAATAATACCCTATTTTTTCAATTGCACATTCCGAATGTTATCGGTAGCGAGCACTGGGCAATGTTGACAAAAGAGGGTGGTCGTCGATATGGATCAACTTACCCGATGTTATAAAGGCGGTGGTCATTCAACGAAGCAGGAGCATTCTGTGTAGATCAGCTGACGAAGTCTGACCTTTTATATCTGACTAGCTTGTCCTTATTTTATGATCTTGTAATAACTGTGTAAAGTATTATATTGTGATCTAGTTCATGTTACTAATGTTATCGGTAGCGGGTAGCACTGGGCAATGTTGATAAGAGAGGGTAGTCGTCGATATGGATCGGCCCACCCGAGGTTATAAAGGCGGTGGTCATTCGACGAAGCGAGAGCATTCCGTGTTGATCAGCTGAAGAAGTCTGACCTTTTATATCTGATTAGCTTGTCCTTATTTTATGATCTTGTAATAATTGTGTAAAGTATTATATTGTGATCTAGTTCATGTTACTAACATTAACTCAAATATAAGTACTCTCAGTGGTGGAGAGTCTATGTTGGTTTTATTTACTACATTTACCTTGCTCGTAATCTTGACATACTGATACTAGCTGTAACTGTAATGATAGAATTGTCGGGAACTTCGTGGAGTGAGCGCCATCTGTTGTCTACCGCATAACTAACCATGACGTCAACATCGGACCACCACTGCCCGTTGAAGGGAGGAGACCGGCTCGCTCGGTGCGCCCGGAGGATTGCTTCTTGGACCGTACGACGGAACACTCGTCTAGAGTATTCTGTGTAGATTAGCTGAAGAAGTCTGACCTTTTATATCTGACTAGCTTATCCTTATTTTGTGATCTTGTAATAACTTGTAATAATTATCTAAAGTATTATATTGTGATCTAGTTCATGTTACTAACACTAACCCAATTATAAGTACCTACTCTCAGTGGTGGAGAGTCTATGTTGGTTTTATTTACTACATTTACCTTGCTCACAATCCTGACATACCAATATTAGCGATAACTGTAATGATAGAATCACTAGTTAACGATTAAATTGTAGTGTCGCTAACAGAATCAACACTAAGCGATTATTTTATTGTGTCTTTTACAAGGCCATATTTGAGTGTTACGTTTTGATGTGATAGTGAATAAAACCCCTGAATGGGACACATGCAGAATTAGCTATGAAGGTATAGGACTAACCTGCAAATAGTAGTACAGGCATGTGACGTCCACGTGGACCAGCAGAGCAACAGCCTCACAATCGTTAAACACTACTTCACGGCACTATGGCGAATATTTTACCTAGTTCTTGGCTACAATAGTTCCTACACAATGGGTAAGCAAAAGTCCAAGCACTTTAGATACACTTTTCAACGAAAATTTGCGGAGACGGTGCATCAATTTTAGCAGTTATGAACTAACAGGTATGTCACGTATAAATCAGTGACAGTTGCGGGTAGAAGGAAAAAATAATATAGTAAAACTGAGGGTAGGCTTGAAAAGTTGCAAGCGTTTTTAAAAAACTCAATTTTACATGCGTTTGATGCATTTTATATGGTTTTCTCGGTTAGTCAAAATTCAGTTATGTCGTAGCCGCAAAACTAAAGTTAAAACTTTTTCGACCTAAGCACAGAATGCAGAGCATGAAGGATGAAAAATAACTTGAAATAATCAAGTAAAGTCAGAACTTTACTTGATTATTTCAAGTTATTTTTCATCCTTCATGCTCTGAAACTGTTATTGTTCACTTGCATTGTTTACAAGCAGACTGAAGGTGCGTCTTTTCTTTCCTATGGCAGAAAAGTAATTTGAAAATCGAACTAAGATTTTCTTTATTTTATACTCTTTCTACATACTCATGTTTTTTATATACCTTGGTTTTCATAGGATTTCGTTTCCGTTGGCAATGGAATTAATGTATACAACATTATTATTTTGTAATACTAATATTGCTAATTGATTTAAGTATTAAATTAAGTGAATAACAAAATAAAACCATTATTCAGGCGGAGTAATAAATAACCATAACAAAAATCGCAAATAAAAAATAAAGACTCAAAACTGAATTTCGTTCAATCGGAGTACAAGGCTGTATGGTTTTAAGACCTTTGCCTGCCTACATTGGCTAATAATTATTAATTAACAGCCATCAGGCGTCAGTCGGATTGTTTTTGGTATGATTGCATTTATTCTGTATTTTTACTTTCCTCACATTCGGAATGAAAAACAGTATGTTAATCTCGGGTAAAAGTAATCAATTTCACACTCGGAACTATAATCACCCTCGCTGTTTTCGGGCGCCAAAATATCTCATGACAAAATGAACAATTTCTACCCTTGGTTAACAATCTACTATTGTGGTAGGTAGCGGCACAGTACGATGGCGTTTTTGACATCTTACAATAGTGTTGTGACACATCTCAAATTATTATCGAAAACAATATTTTTGTAAGTAAAAAGTAAAAGCTACATAAAAAGTTTTAATAAGACACATATTTCGAAGATAAGACTATTTAATCAGATTCATCTATATCATATCCACTCTCCGTCGAACTGTCGTCACTGCTATCATCTTCTACACACAATGACGCATAACATAAGATAAACGTCAAAAGATTTAAATAACTTACAATTACTATAACGGTTAATGTGTACCTATACAAAAAAAATACTACTTAAAATAATTTTTATTATTATAACTTTCGTGAGACACATTCATATTTATGATTAGTTACGGTTTACTCATGTGCATTTTTCAGGATTGCCCGACTAGTTTCGGACCCAGACGGAGTCCTTAATCATGAGCTGATCACGCGGCGAGGTCGCGAGTCGAACTCGCGACCTCGCCGCGTAAAATGCACGTAAATTGGTGTCATGCTCTCCAGCAGGACCACTCCAAATTTAGAAAATGTAACTAGCAGGAAAAAATGTACAGAAAATGTACTATTTTGTACCCTAATATTAAAAATTGTACTTCTATAGTTTCGTGGTAATCATCGATTCATAGTGGTTCCGCCAGAGAGCATACTCTCCAGCAGGACCACACAGTTTTCTGAAGAATCCGATGTGACTTACAAGCAATGTCTATCTGTAAAAATTGTACGGAAATTGTACGCCCTGATGACATAAGAAATTCCCTGAAAACGCTATAAATAAAGTTTGTACGAACAATTCAATTTTTCTCATAACAATTATGAAATCATCCAAGTAAGCAAATTATTATGATTATACGTTTCCTCTACAGGGTGTAAAAAGACCCATCACATAGCCGAAATCTACGCACTCTGTACATCAAACTAAACTACATTGACCAAAAATAATTGCTGGGAAACGACTTTTATTTTTTGGCATAAAAAAAAACGCTTTTTTTTTAGCGCGCAATGTGTGGTTGTGGCGATGCCGCGCGTTTGCATGCGTGCTGCGGCCACACAGCTGAGCCAAGGCGGTCGTGTGCGTTTGATATTCGTTGCGTTTTTGTAACTTCAAATGCGTAATTTGTGAGGAAAAATTGAAAATTTTGATAAGGTTGTTTGGAAGAAAGTTTAGTATTATCACTTCGAATACGTTTTTGGAAAAAACTAAAAAAAAAATGTTGACTTTGACCTTCAATATCTCCAAAACCAATGGTTTCCCAGGTATGGTCTGGTAGAAAAAAATGATCCCAATGATGGGTAGAATATGTGGTTTTCGTTATCGTTAAGGGTCTTTTTACACCCGATATATGTATACCTGACGCAATGATTATCTGTAAAAAAATGTACAGAAAATGTACGTCCTAGTGACATAAGAAATTCCCTGAAAAAGCTATAAATAAAATTTGTACGGACAATTCAATTATTCTCGTTACAATAATGAAATCATCTAAGTAAGCAAATTATTATGACTACAACGTTTCCTTTTTACACCTGAAGCAATGTTTATCTGTAAAAAAATGTAGTGAAAATATACGTCCTAGTGCCATAAGAAATTCCTTGAAAAAGCTATAAATAAAATTTGTACGGACAACTCAATTATTCTCGTAAAAATAATGAAATCATCTAAGAAGGCAAATTATTATGACTGCTACGTTTCCTTTATATACCTGACGCAATGATTATCTGTAAAAAAATGTACGGAAAATGTACGCCCTAGTGACATAAGAAATTCCTTGAAAAAGCTATAAATAAAATTTGTACGGACAATTCAATTTTTCTCGTAACAATATTGAAATCATCCAAGTAGGCAAATTATTATGACTACTATGTTTCCTTTGTGTACCTGAAGCAATGTTCAATGCAATACCCTATGACGAATTAATCAAGAGGCGAGTAAATCGACCAGCATACTAAATAGCGTCTGCCTCCGTCAGGCTTACCGACCTCGCCGGTGAGGCCCGTCGCGACGTCCCACCGCCGCCGGTCACGATCCACCGAGGTATACCGTCGTGGAACCAGGCGTCTATTCAGACTCCGCAGTCGCACCGATAATCAGCCCTCATCAAGGTGTCTTCCCCCCTAACCCTCCGCCAGCAACGCTCAAGCCGAGGTCCGAGTCCCACTAGGTAGGGGTCGCCCTTAGTCCTGTTGTTGCTAGTAGTCATGATGTTGGTGTAGTATAAGTAGGTAGTTAGCTTAAGTATTTTACTTCCCCTAGGCTGGAGAACCTTCAGGCCTCGCCAGTAACAGCCCAGTTACGTAGAAACGGTACGCAAGGACCATCTACAGAAGTTGAAAAGACAAAAATGTTTTTTTTTTCATTTGTTTGTGTATCAAAATGCGCAAAGGTTGTAATATCACATAAGTAGGAAAATCAATAAAAAAATACTAGATATGATTTTTATTCGACAAAAACTAAAGCACACAATAACATTATTGTGTACAACATTTTCAATTTATATACAATTGGCGAGGCGTAAGCTGAGCTTTGCATTTGTGTGAGTGGTACATAGAAATCGATTGCCAAAAAGCAGTATAAACCGGTTTAAACCAAGCACAGGACGCGTCTGCATTCATTCTCACACAAATGCCAAGCTCAGCTTACACCTCGCCAATTGTTCTTCATTTATTAAGTGTACATTCAATTTTAAAAAAAAACAACATACATAAGGATTATACCAGTTTGACTCCGTTGTACCGTGGAGGTTGCCATAACAGTCAAATCAAAATTACTGTGATGAACCAAAAATGGTGCGAATACTCATGTACCGCTATTTTGCACAACGTAAAAGTATATCTGAACTAGTTGCTTCTTCAAATTCGAAGTAAATTTTTATTTATTTCAAATAGACCCGATTACAGATGCTTTCGAAAGTATTCGTACCAGTGGCGAAGGGTCCATACAACTCGATTCCTATCGGCTTCCCTTTCGAAATATGGCAAATACTAGTATCTATAATTTTCAATTATCATTTAAACAAATAATTGGTCCGGCTTCCCTTTTAAGAAAATTCACCCTTCGCCACTGATTCGTACAAATTTTATTATAGCTTTTTCAAGGAATTTCTTATGTCACTAGGACGTATATTTTCCGTACATTATTTACAGATAAACATTGCTTCAGGTATAAAAAGGAAACGTTGTAGTCATAATAATTTGCTTACTTAGATGATTTCATTATTGTAACGAGAATAATTGAATTGTCCGTACAAATTTTATTTATAGCTTTTTCAGGGAATTTCTTATGTCACTAGGACGTACATTTTCTGTACATTTTTTTACAGATAATCATTGCGTCAGGTATATAGAGGAAACGTAGTAATCATAATAATTTGCTTACTTGGATGATTTCATAATTGTTATGAGAAAAATTGAATTGTTCGTACAAACTTTATTTATAGCGTTTTCAGGGAATTTCTTATGTCATCAGGGCGTACAATTTCCGTACAATTTTTACAGATAGACATTGCTTGTAAGTCACATCGGATTCTTCAGAAAACTGTGTGGTCCTGCTGGAGAGTATGCTCTCTGGCAGAACCACTATGAATCGATGATTACCACGAAACTATAGAAGTACAATTTTTAATATTAGGGTACAAAATAGTACATTTTCTGTACATTTTTTCCTGCTAGTTACATTTTCTAAATTTGGAGTGGTCCTGCTGGAGAGCATGACACGTAAATTGCGCAATCCCGAAAAATTCACGTGAGTAAACCGTAACTAATCATAAATATAATAATTTTGTTGTCCTAAAATAAGAGATTCGATAAATTATAGCTGTAGCAATACGTCACTATTGACAATAAAGTACGGCAATTTTTCCTTCATTCGTAGCTGTCAATATTTATGGATTGTTAAGCGGGCAAATGTCAAAAATGCCATCATACCGTGCCTCTACTGTAGTTGTATGATTACTTTACTGTGTGATATCGCTATGAATTTCTACACTAGCCACAGCCTTCTAAAATAGATTTATAGTGAAAATCTATCTTGTGGTAGATATTACCGAACACCTTGTTTCGCCAACATACCTTCGTAAGCTGTTCTAGACGTCAGTAAGCTTAGTGCTATTCAGGCAAAGTTGCCAGCTTTAGGAAATTAGTTTGAAACACGATTTTGAAACATATAGGCTTCGCTGAGCGAACTGCGATCGTACAGAGATAATGTCTCGCAAGTTGTGGGTGTCGTAGCGAGTTGAAGATTAGATTATATATATTATATCAACACTAGAGCTTCTGGGTTCGAAGTTTTAGCTATAAGTACCAAAAAACGGCCGTTTTTAGCATTAATTACTAAAACTTCTAAACTAGGATGTCAAGTGTTGTTTTTTGGTGTTCTTAAATTTCTACAACACTTGACTAAAATGTTGTACGTACGAAAGGGAAATGCCCAGATGCCACACATAAAAATGCCTGAAATAAACAACAATGAAATATACGCCAAATTGCACTATAAGTCGTAGGGAACCCATATCATTTTCAATAATTACAAAAAAACTCGGCAAAACTTGTTCCAAACATCTTTTTCTAAAATATAGGTTAAGTCAAGGTTTAAGATTATTACGCAATAATTAATAAACAAAACTGCATTTAAATGTTTTAATCATCATTAAAAACCACTAACACATCATCAAGAAACTGTGCAGGAGGATTGATATTGGGTTGGTACCGGGCCCATGCTAAGTACCATATTATTGACATAGTATGGGCACAGGTACCAACTGTTCGCCGTCCCACGAGGCAGTTACAATAGCGATGCTGTAAAGCCCTTATCCCTGATAAGGAATTGTTAATTATTATATAAACAAAATATATTTTTTGAGAAATATGTCTGCTTTGTATTTTTCCTCGAAGTAAAAAGCAATTACCCGGAAGAGATAAATGCTCAACTAATTCGTTATCCAGTTCCCTACATATTTCAATCTTATAAATACCATTCGCTCGTGTGTGCTCGCCATAGTATGAGCGAGCCTGTTTTATTTGGTACGTACCACATGCCAACAAAACCATTTCGCTGTATGTCAGTTGTGGGAAATCAGCAACATTGTTAGGATTTATATTAATGCTTTGGAATTGCGCTCTGCGACGATTCAAATTATTTGTGATCACATAATCAGCTAGTATATTTTCTGTATACATATTCTGATGTATTATTTGCAAAATATCAACAGCATCTGGCCTGTCAACTATTCTAGTATAAAACCTATTAATTAATGCTGCTGCTATAGAGAAATCTACCATTAAATGTCTCGAAGCTCTATTAAAAAAATCTTGGCGAAATAATTTGAATTGCTGCTTGAATATTCCATTTACGGCTTCCACAACCCAGCGGCAAATAGTAACTCTTCGGCTTTTATTAGCTTCCAGAGTGGATAATTGAATTTCATTTACTTGCAGTGTTGATGGCATGTGAACACTATAATTGCAAGATTGCAAAAGTGGAATGGAATCCCTGAACCCTCTATCAAGAATGAATACGTCACCATCCTGAAAATATTGTCTCAATGGCTTACTGGGTTCATCAAATTCACTAATCATTATCTGAGCATCGGAAGTTGTTGCTGGATAAGGGCCTAACACATCGATTATATAGCCATCGGAGCAAACAAGCAAAAATGGCTTCACAAGGTTTCGATATTTGTGAAGAGAATATGTCTCTTTTTGGTACAAATAGTTGGAGCTTTTTTGTACATAGATATATGTTCCATCAATAATTACGACAGGCTTCCTTATTCCGTCGACTTCGCCAAACAGCCCATTTGGTAGAACAAGGTTTCTTGCTGCTATTTGTTCTCTTGTTATATGTCCAATTCCAAGGTTCATAGGAACAAAATCTTGATGCAGTTTTTCCCTTGCTTTAGCCATTAGACGTTCCAGAGTACTTCTCGGTATTTGTAGAAGAGATGATAATCTTTCATCAGAATCTCCAGTTCTCAATTTCATCAGGTAAGCTCCAAGGGCAGTAGAACCTCTATGCATTTGCGCCAATCGGGGCACCTCTCCCATTAGAGTACCAAAACTATTTCTACTCATTCCTAAAAAGTACCACACCATATGTTCTTCCATTAAGTGTATATTTTCGAAGTCCAAAGCACGACATTCATAATTCACAAATGATGCAAAGTCTTCAATGTGGTCCACAGTGAATTCATGATTCATATCTTCCAAAGCAGGGAGTTCATGCCAAAAGTCACTATTCAAATGATGACTACATATTTTTGAATTCTTTGGTATATAAAACTTGTAGTCCTTGAAGAGCCACACCCTTAATGAAAGTGGTACCACATGTCTATCAATCATATTACATCCTGGATAGAAACAATGACTTTGAGTATCAACTGCTCTTCCGTAATTAGGTAACAGTACGCTGGATCTTATTTGAGGAGGTTCTTCATGTAGAGGTATATTCAAACTACCTGCCTGACTGGGTACCGGACTCGGGCTTG
Source organism: Amphipyra tragopoginis (assembly GCA_905220435.1). NCBI lineage: Eukaryota > Metazoa > Arthropoda > Insecta > Lepidoptera > Noctuidae > Amphipyra > Amphipyra tragopoginis. Next base: position 24,020,926 of record HG992008.1, on the reverse strand, counting down.
GTGAAGGAGTAGTAGGGGGTGAGGTAGCCCGGCTGCATCGTTGCCAACATGGGTGGCAGATCAAATCCGAAGAACGTAGCTGCAAGCAAAATGAAAAGTAAAAGTTGGTTTTGTTTTACTTCAAGCTCGATGAACGAAAACCTATGCATAAAAAAGTACTCTGTGATAAGTTTTTAAAAGACATGATAGTGACGTTATTTGCACGGGATAAGAGGGAATTACACAGAATTAGGGCAGAGGAATGAACTTACCTGGCGTGGTTGGATTCTGTGTGCTACTACATTCATTATGTGCCTCTCACGATCACTGCTATTTCTTACAACATGTGATCGTTGTCGTAGAACAGACTGTCCACAGCAAACGCACACATGTTGGTGGCCTACTTGTCTACCTGGCCGGCTGGTTCCAGGTGTCTCGGTGATAGTGTGAACCGCTAATCTAAGACATGCATCACAAACAACACTACCTGGTTCAACCTGTGAGAAAGAACAAAAAACAATGTACTAATTGTTCAATGTCAGTGCGTTCAGTTCAATATAATTATTCACAAAAACTATGGAATGAATATACTTACAGCTAATGGTGTTATCCATGCCTGTATTAAACGACGTACTTCATCATTTTGCTCTGATACGACATTACGTCTCATCGCTGTAAGATCGAGATAGCAATTAACACAGTGTACGTTTCCATCCATTTTTAAATGTACACGGTGTAAGAGTCCAAAACAATAGCAGAGTCGTATAAAAAGCAGGTCCAGGTCCGTCGTCAAAAAGCCGAGTCGTCGTCAAGGCGGGTTCAATCTAAGTCGAGTTCGAAAAGGGGTAACGTGTGCAGAAGTAAAATCAAAATCCTTAAAAATGGCCAAAGTCGTCGTTATTATATCCTATTAAGTTATACTCAAGTCGCAAACGCAAAATGTGAATCGATCAATTCAAAACCACAATTCAACGGAAAAATGAAATGCAGTAATCAATATCAAACTGTCAGTAAGGCAAAGGACATGTTATCCATGCAGCCTACGATACTTTTTCTTATTTGAAAATAATTTTATTTTAATTAATATTGACATGCATATAATATTACTTTCATTAGATAAACGTTATAATTAGGTCGAATTATTCTAAATGAACGATAACTGTGCAATAATTCTATAAAATACTTCGATAAATTATTTGAAAATTCTTGTTTGGCTGAATGTCGATTACACATGTCAGATTAAACACAGTTGTCCATTAAAAAATAAGAATGAATTAGACGGATATCAAGCGAAATATTTTAAAGATCGTTATATTTTCCTCCTACGTTTACAAACTTGAGAATTATTCATTATGCATATTTAATTCTAATTAGAATTTAGGACTATTAGTAGTTTCCGTTCATTTCAAGCATTTTATGGGCGTTCCCCTTTCGATATGTTGTGTATTGGCAGAAATTATGCTTTTTTTCTGAAGTGGTGCCATTTTCGCTGGGGGAAGCGCCTTAACCTAGTGTATGTACAATAAAGAGTTTGTAAATAAATAATTTAAAAAAAGCACTGAAAACAAGAATTACTTTCTGGTCAAGTTGTACTTTGATACCAAAAGCAATCAAAAGCATATTTAAAATCCAAAGCAGAACAAACATAATATAGTAATTAACAAATTTTAAACAAAATCTTTCACCCAAAAATAATCTCGCTAACAAAATAAGAAATTTCTCCAACGCACCCCAAAGAGCCTATACAGTTCATTTAACGGTTATAGTCATTCAGTTAATTCAAGTATAATTATCTGAGAGCCGGTGCTGAGGACCCCTCAGGTTAATGGGTCACTAAATCAAGAACAGCTCGCACGTAATTTATTAAGAGGTTCGACTGATTTGCGATTGGATTTTAAGAGTTTAGTGGTAACTTTATTACTGAGGACGGCAGACCGTACAGAGTACGCTTATATCCAGCAGATAATTGGCTCACCCTCCAAAATAAAAATTGAACGCTAAAAGGTAAATGGGCATTTTGTTCGGACCTGTGACCCACCAGCAACCACTAACAAAACTAGTCGGAGTATGTTAAAGATCATGAATACTACCCAATGAGATGAGTCGCATTCCTCAAATGTATGGGAAAGTTTTTTTAGCAAATCAAGAATTAATATAAAAAAATTAATTTTCGTATATCCATATCCTTCTAAATGTATAAAATGCTTACAAAAATGCACAAAATTCTTCCTAAAAAGGTACAAGAATTTTTAGGAGCTTTTCTATCTTGTTCCCCGCAGTTTCTCGCGCCACATAACTTTTTTTTGCCACACATTTGGATTAAAATAAATACATTCCGTGAAATGTTAACCCTAAACCTTCAAGAAAAACCACATTTTAATAATGTACGCGTACTTCCGAGGTACCGGGTCAAAAATGCCCAATGACCTTTCATACCTAAATATTTCCAAAACTGATTGGTTAAAATCGAGGTCAATATAAAAATAGGCTAATTTAGACACGTTGTTTTCGAAATAAAAATGCGGAACACAAAATATATATATCAATATACAGTGTGTCCGGTAATGGACTAGCATTTTTTTTCTATTGGACTGCTGTAGGTGATCCTAGGGGACCATTTCTACGTAACCGGGCAGTTATTGGCGAGACCTGAAGGGTCTCCAGCCAATGGGGGGGAAGTAAAATACTTAACCTAAGCTAACTACTTGTACTACACTAACATCATGACTACCTGCAACAACAGCACTGAGGGCGACCCCTAGTGGGCTTAGTCGACTTAGGGCGTTGCTGGCGTGGACTTAGAGGGGGAGGGAGACAACTTGATGAGGGCTGAATTATCGGTGTGAAACCCATGGACTAGCGATATTCTAGGTACTTATATAGCAACCGTTCTACTCCACAAATACACTACACACTAGGGTCCAATCCACTTCCCCGTTATTTGGCAGCCATTTTGCTTTTTTGTTGAGATATTGTCTACAACTGTGTGTCTTTGTGTGAACCCATTGTATCGTAATGTAAACGATAGACACTATTGTTGCACGCCGAATAAGCCTATTTTTTATCTCAGTAGGACCAAAACTTTGAGAGATATGACTTTTTTTGTACACACGTACAGAATATCTCAACAAAAAATGGAAGTGGATTGGACCCTAGTGTATAGTGTGTTTGTGTACTAGAATAGTTGTTATATAAGTACACACATCAAAAGTGTCTAGGGATCAACATATATTTTTGCAATAACTTTTCTCCTGATTGATATTAATTAAAATTTTCTTTAAGGATTCATCAAATAAAGTGTTTTCGTTTGTCACAGTAACGATAAACCAAGTCACCTTTGCATTAATAAAGAAATTTGCCATTTTCCTAATAAAGGGATTTTTGACATTTGAACCACTAACACAAAAGTTCGAAAAAAAGACTGAAATAACAGTTTTCTTTAAAATGTTATTGGGTAACTTAAACAATTAATAATCCGTGTTTCTACCGCGAACACTAACAACACAAGAACATCGGTTTGGCATACTCAAAATGAGTTCATCCAAATCACGCTGTGGAATGGCCGCCCATGTTCGTTGCAACAACAAAAAAAGGTCTTCTTGCGACTGGATACCCTCCATATTCGGCAGAGCTCTTCTCTGTAGCATATCCCATGCATGCTCAATCGGGTTCAAGTCTGGCGACTGAGCAGGCCAGGGCAGGACATTGATGTTAGCTGCGGCGAGAGTCTGTCTTACAACTCTTGCGGTGTGCGGTCGTGCATTATCATGCATTAACTGAAATAAGGGACCGATTTGCGCTTGTAGAGGAACGATGACGTCTGATACAATCGTCTCAGCATAAATTTGAGCGTTGAGGTTGCCTCTGATCCAAATCAACTCAGTTCTTCCGCCGATCCAAATACCCGCCCATACCATGATGGTTCCACCACTATAAGGATGGACTTCCTGGCAGGATTTTAATCGCTGTTGGCGTCCAGGGGTTCTCCAGTGTCGTATACGTCTTGTATCCGGTCTCATACCAAAACGAGACTCATCAGAAAAGCACACGAAACGCCATTGTTCTTCTGCCCAATTTCTGTGTCCAAGAGCCCATTGATATCGAATCCTACGATTGTGCATTGCTATAGGTGGTACCCGTAGCGGTCTTCGGGAATGAAAGTTCACTTTATGCAAGCGGTTTCTGACTGTTTGGTCGCTAATTAAGTTCCCTGAAGAGTGATGAAGCCTCACGGCTAACATCATGGCGGTTATTGTTGGAGCTCTTCGAGTTAAGATTTGAATGTATCGGTCTTGTCTCCGTGTGGTGCAGCGATACCGTCCTCCATGGCGCTCAGCCACGGTACCAGTGCTTCGGTAACGTGTCCAAAGTCGACTGATAACACTCTGACTTGTATTCAGAGCTAAAGCCACAGTACGTTGCCGGGAACCAGCTTCTATCATTCCCACGGCTCTGAGCATTTCTTCCCTGCTTAAATGACGTCGCCGCTCCATAATAACGTTGGTTTTAATCAGTAGTAGGGAAACAGTAGCACTAATAATGTCTTCAATGCGTTGTATGTTTTTATAGGGAAAATATTGACAGCTGATTTTCATCTTTTACTCGAATTTGATTCACAGTTCCTGATTCAAATTATGAAATGCACCAAAAAGGATCCATATAAATTTATAAAATCATAAATTTATTACAAAGCCACATCTCAATCTCAAGAAATCCGCATAAAAATGCTTGATCCCTAGACACTTTTGATGTGTGTACTTACCTAGAATATCGCTAGTCAACCAAATACCTACGGTAATTTTGGAGATCATCCCATTTCAGAAATGTTGAGTTCGTGACAACGCTTACAAAGTAAATGAAGACCAAGAAATCAGTTTATTTAATTCCGAGAAATATCCTATACATAGTACTTAGAACAAAAGATAATTTACTTCGTGAATTTCTAAAGGGACGAAAAAAATTATATATTTTTGCGTCGTCCTTTCTGTCCTTCGTCACTCAAGACGAGATTTAACTTAATTCTTTTTTATTTTCCTAAAGAAAAAACGTCTGGCCCACATCGCACCGGCTTTCGGAAACAGAGATGTTTTATGCTTTAGGTTATTAAAAATTCAACTAAGTTAATGTTAGTTACACTGAAAAAACTGTTTTGTTATAAGTAACAAAATATTTCGATATTAGTTAGGTACATAGAAAAAGTGACTACATAACTTGTGCTAATAAACCCTTTTTACCGTAAGTTGATTAGTGACGTTTCTCTACCAAACGTTATCATCAGTGATCGGAAAAAGGTGAGCTAATTTACCTAAGCTCCAAAGAACAGAGACAAAAACTGGAGCCTTCCTACGACAACATTTTTTTTCGTGAAAATTATTCCGGGTTTCGGGACATCACTAAAGTACATTTAATATTAATGTTAATAGTACAGAAAACAATTAAATTCGTTTCCTATTTTTGTTTCCCAAAATTGACACAAAACCGGATGACACGTTTTTCATTGTGTTTAAAAAAGAGATTGTTTATTGTTTTCAAAAAAGGAGATTGTCTTTTATTTTTTGAAAACAAATGAAAGACAATCTCCGAGAAAATTCTCCCGAAAAAAAAATGTTGTCGTAAGGAAGTCTCCAGTTTTTGTCTCTGTTCTTTGAAGTTTAGGTAAATTAGCTCACCCTTTTCCGATCACTACAAAGAATGTCAAATACTTTTAAAAAACAAAGCATGGAAAATATAGCTATTTTACGGTTTTTGATGATGTCGTTTACGTTTTTTCGATAGCAGTCTCCGTACAGCTACAATTTACGCAATGACCGAGCTGTCAGGACTCCTCTTTGGGTGAAAAGAGTATCATCATCATCATCATTCATCTAAAAGACGTTCACTGCTGGACATAGGCCTCCCCCCAACCATCGCAACATCCACCGGTCCTGTGCTTCATGTTGGAGTGGTTTGCCATAATCGCCACGCTTGGCAGGCGGGTTGGCGATCGCAGTATGGTTGTTGAAATACTCAGAGAACGCTGCTGCCCATCCTCTAGTGAATCCCTTAGTCGCCTTTTACGACACCACGATGTGGTAGTACTATTCTTTACGTCCGGCACCACACGGCACGGGCGGAAAAGAGTATAGTTACATTGATATACGCCATCCTTGTTTGAGGGTGTCACAAGAGATCGTTTTGTAATCATCACACTAATGTTATCGTCACCGTAATATGAAAATATGGGACTTCAATGTATCGGGCAGATGCTTCGGGTATTGGACCGTCCACAATAAATGCAAAATTCTCGTAACTATGGGGCCGTCCATTAATCACGTGAGGCGCGAAAGGGGGGGGGGAGGAGGTTTGGCAAAAATCACGAAATATCACAAGGGGGGAGGGGGGTGTAGTAAGATATCACGTGTATTTATTTTTTCGTCAAATGCGCGATTTCTAATGCGAAAAGTGAAAATTTTTATGCCAGTCAAAAACAACTTGAAACCTTTCTGTCTAGACATTTTTATCATGGTCCTTAATTTCATTAGATTATACTTTATGCCTAAAAGATAATATTCTAAAAAAATTAAGATTCTTTTAAGGTACTAAAAAATACACGTGATTTTGGGTGGGGGAGGGGGGTAGTCTTAAACCTCACCACATATCACTAAGGGGAGGGGGGTTAAAAAATGCTAAAAAAACATCACGTGATTAATGGACGGCCCCTATCTCCGTTTCATATAACATTAGACAAAAGTGGTCTACAACGAGACACGTACATACACGAAGTCACGAATATCTTTTGAACCATTTCTTCAAATAGAGTTTTAGCTCATCTTGATTGACCGTTAAGGTTCATATGGTACTTGTACACCCGTGCGCTTTCATGTTCATCTTGCGCTTTCAACTTTCAATTGCTCTTGCGTCAAGCGCATGCAATATTGATTGCCGTAAGACGCATGCAGCTTATCGTCTACACCGGTGCGTCTCGATCAGTCGTCAGTCAACATACAGTAGACGGATTAGCGTGCACTAGGGGCATGCGCTTTTTTCGAACTAGTATTAAGGCATGCGCTATGGCGCTTCACGCATGCTTCAGTTGAAGACGCAAGATTAACATGAAAGCGCACTGGTTTAGACATAGCTTATGTTGGTTTTATTTTCTATATTTTCCATGCCCGCATTGTATCTGACTCACGTATATTAGCTATAACTGGGATGGTCGATTAACTCCTAATTCTGTTAGCTCTCTATGAAAATATACAGATACGAAAATAATGTACTTAGTTAAAACTTTTTATCAGTTTGACCCATATTACTTCACGCCAATAACTTTTATCATTACATTTAAAACCGAAATATATATGTTATTATTTATTTGCACCCACAAATCTAACGAATTTATTGCGAACAATTCCAGAATCACTCGTTATATCAGCCATCTATATGGAGCTGTTATCGAGCGATCCGACCGACATCAATTATTTAAATCGTTCGTAATAACGAGAGATAGCGCCCACAAAATGGACGAGATATTTGTTGAAGTTTTTGATACTGTTCTAATTGCAAAATTATAGTTTAACCATATCGTTTGATAATAATAGCAGTGATGGCTTAACGGTTGAACTTCCATGCAGGAGTGCTTAAGTTTGATTCTGGTCCGCACCTTTTCGAATTAATGTGCGGATCAGAATTTGATAATTACCTACATATTTTTTTTACGTATTTACTTTCATTAGTACGTACATAAGTACAACTGGCGAGGCGTAAGCTGAGCTTTGGATTTGTGTGAGTGCACATATATGCACTCACACAAATGCAAATATAGAATCGATTGCCTAAAAAATAAACTTTAAAAATAAGTAAAAACCGACTTCAAAGAAAAACAAAACGAGTAAAATAATTACCATAATATAAAATTAACAGTTTCAGAAGTCGGTGACTTCTATTTTGTTTCAGTGTAGAGTTGCACCGACTTCTGAAACTGTTAATTTTATGTTATGGTAATTATTTGACTCCTTTTAGTTTTTCTTTGAAGTGGGTTTTTACTTTTTTTAAAGTTTTTTTTTTTGTTAAATACGTTTTAGTGCCATAAATTTAACCCCCTCCTCTTCATAACCCTTTTTTTTGCCTTTGACGTAGTCGGGCATAAAAAGTCCTTTCAAATGATCCTCCTCTTTTCCAGTAGTCAGTTCCCAACAACAAATCTGTATAAACAAAGCAATATTAGTAATTTGAGAATTATGCTTTGAAAAGAAAGAATTTTTCAAATCAGTTTATAAATGAGGGAGACATGAGGTAAAACACAGAAAAAAATAACTTACAGCCGAATTGAGAACCTCCTCCTATTTGAAGTCGGTTAAAAAGCAGAGTAAACCATTTTAAACCAAGCAAAGGACGCGTCTGCATTAATTCTCACACAAATGCATAGCTCAGCTTAGGCCTCGCGGACTGTACTTTATTTCACAAAGTACTTGTTACAGTTTACAGAATAGATAAATGCTATGATAGCACAATATTATGTTCACAAAAGTTTTAACAACTGGAACCGAACTAGAAGGAACCTGTACGGCTTACAGCACCAACCCCCGTGAGTTATACCATCATCACTTAATTTTGATGTTGATTATACTTTAACGGGTGTAAGGGACGTTGTCCGAAATTTGAAACAGTGAATTGAGTCCATTATTCTGATTGAAAATAAATGGAAATTTTGCTCGGAATTTTCCAACTTTTCCGATTTTTCTTTTCACAAATTTTTCATTGCTCTGGTGTAAAAAACCAATTGTATTAGAATAAACAGAATATTGCCAAAATAAAATGTATTTTTTGTTTATAAATCGGAGAAATTCGGAGTTATTTGTTGATATTTTCCACGGATTATCAATTTAAAATAATGAGCTGAATTCACTGTGTCAATTTCTGGTAAGCTGTCGTTTACACGTAGGTACTCGTAGTTTATTTACCTAATTATCATAATTTCCATTTATTTTCAACTACGAATTGAAAATACAACCAAGAATTATAGACTGATCATATATTTGCCCACAGTCTTCTATAATCTTCTTACGTCCGTTTTGAGATACAATATTAAATATTCATATTGAAAATAATTCTGTTTAGCTGGCAGGGGGGGGGGGGGGGACACTTGACCCTAACAAAAATTAGCACTTTAAAGTTTAATGTCAGAAAAGGATCACTTAATCGAAAAATTGTTTCACAAACTCACAATATTTTTGAAAGATCTATCCAACAAAAAAAAAACATCCCCACTTTAGAAGTAAAAGGCACCCTCAAAAAAAAATATTTTTCATGATTATATTTAACCACTTTGTCGGCGTGATTTATATGTATATCCGTGCCAAATTATAGCTTTCTAGTCCTAAGAGTCTCTGAGCTAAGCTGCGGACGGACAGACATGGCGAAACTATAAGGGTTCCTTGTCGACTACAATGGTACCCTTACACCCGGTATATTTTCTACAATAAATCTAGATTAACATCACTCGCTGCCCAAAGCTGTCGGTATCTCCTGTTTATAGCTGTCCATTATTTCCGCGCCTAAGTTATCACAACCTAAGCCCGATATTTTAGCGGCATCCAGTGGCGTTAAACCGGGACAAAGACTTAATTCCGCGAGACGGGCCGGTCGCTCGGGAACTGTAATAAATATAAATGGAGTAAAAGAACCCATTACCGATAGACAACTAGATGCTGGAGTTAAGAATGTGCTAGTTAAATAATCTGACATCGAGATAGTGAATAAATTCTAGGGGTTTTCTAGATCCAATGGAGTTGATTTAAGATCTTAACCGGTTGCGTACCGCCCGTCGGTCCAGGACGACACTTAATTGTCTTATCTATTGTGTCTATAATTACCGTGCTTGAGGTTTTAAGGTAGGTCAGGTAAGGTAGGTAACTTACAAAGTCGTAGGTAAAAGGCTGCTAGGCTCAAATGGGATTGGACAGGTCACGTCAGCCGCATGTATAACGACCGCTGGGCAAGAGTCACCACACAATGGGTGCCTGAAGATGGAGGGCGCGGGCGCCGCCGAGGTCGGCCCAGAACGAGGTGGCGAGATGACATATTTATTTTTAAAGTTTGATTATTCGTCATATTACTTCTTCCACTCTGGGCGGAGCGGAAGGGAGTGTCAGACTCTTAATGACTGGTGAGATGACGTAAACGCGTACCGCGAGGGCTGATTTTATTTAGGTGGCGCAGGAAAAGAGTACATGGAAGGACTCAGGGAGGCCTTTGCCCAACGGCCTTTGCTCAGCGCCGCGTGTTTGACGCCCAGCATAACATATGCTGAGTTGTGACTCTTTCGGCATGGGCATGCTCGACAGCCTCAAATGTATAAATTTAATATTTTTTTTGTTCTGATTGTTTATGCTGTCATTGTGCCCTTGGCTGAATAAAATCTATTTCCTTTCTTTCATTTCCAAAGTAGGAATGTAAAAGCCGGCAAAAAAATAGGTTCGTATGTATGTCCTTTCTACGTTTATTTTTCTAGAAAGTATTTTTAGTACCTGTTATTTTCTGCACTTTGATAAACCATGACGAAACATTTGTATAGATTTAAGATACCTACATAAAAGAAAATAAATTTAAACCCAAAGACACACGATAAAAGCCCAATAAATTATAATTCTGATTACACACTTAAATACTTGGCAAGAAAAACAAGAATGTGAAAGGGTCTATAAGTCAAGGAGTCATGATTCATATAAATAAACTTGCTCGTTATTATCGAGTTCGGTTTCTGACGCCGATGTGCTCTTAACCTAATTGCTTTTCGAGTTCCCACTTTGTAGATACATAATAATATAAAACGAGATCTGTTTGTGTCGTGTATTTTTTCTTGTCCTAGCCTTTTTATTAGACTGGTAGCAAGCACGGCTGTGGGCTTTGATTTCCTGGAAGCGGTTCTCAAACTAGAAAACCCGATAAATTATATTTATTTCTGTAAATTAATCTGTTACAGACACTTTTACAAGTCAATTTAATGTTTTTTTTAAGACTAGATGGCATCGGCCTTTCCTATCTGACTAACTCTGAGAAGAAAAGCTGAAACAAACTCAGAGAAAAGAGATAAGTTTCACGTTGATAAATTTTCGAACAAAATAATGAATGCATCGCAATAATGAGCCTAAAAATTACTCAAATAAAAATTATATAATAATTAAGCCTATAAAATACCTAGGTACGTACAAAAGTACGTACCTAGGTAAATCTCCTGAATACACTATATTTTGATTATGTTTTATACATTAACCGTACAAGATCACGTGCTGCCGTAAAACGAATGGACATCGTGGATCTGTTAACGCAACCAAGGTACCTACAAGAGAAACAGTGTAGGTACACCCTTTTCACCGTAAATTGATTCCCGTTTCCCTACAAAACGTTACCATACAAAGAATATTAGATATTTTTAAAAAACAAAGCATGTATAATATAGCTATTTTACGGTTATTGATGATGTTGTTTACGTTTTTTCGATAGCAGTCTCCTTACGGCTTCAATTAATGCATTATTTATCAATGACCGAGCTGTCAGGACTCATCTTTGGGTGAACAGAGTATAACGTTTTTTTTAAGAGCAATAAGAAATCATATACTATTTTCTACTTCCTAGAACATCAATGAACAGACTAACTTGAAAAGACAGCTTAAAACCCACCCAAACAATAATCAGGCAGACCCACAATCACAACCAAGCCAAATCGAAATAAACTCATCAGCAATTAACAGCTCTCCCGAAATGATCGTAAAACAAACAATATTTTAAATTGTGTTGTAACTCGGCTCCTAAATCAAATTCCCGCCGCCATCGATCTCCGAAGTTGGCCAAAGTTTGTCAAAGTTTTTTTGATAAGTAAATCTAATTATTACGATCTGTTTTTGTGAGAAGTTAGTCTTGTTTTCACGCCTTTTTCTTGATGTCGGCTGAACGGAATATTGAACTACTTTTATTGCCAATAAAGTGAATTCGAGACTTGTTTTTAACTTTTTTAACGGTCTTGGACGGAACTTTCTTTTGTATCGTGGGTGCGTTTGCAAACTTCTCATACGCACAAATCAATCTGTATTAATATCACGTCTGTATTCCCCGAAGGGTTGGTCAAAGGTGTATAGTACGTCCTCATTTCACAGTTTTGTTTAAGTCCCATGTAGTAGGGGGCGAGCCTATTGCCATCAACCGGGCACAGACCCAGACTCCGGGCTGCTACCAAGAAATTCCACACGGAAAAAACCAATAACACGTTTTCCGACCTGGGGATGAAGCTCAGGACCTCACGCTCGGCAATCGCGCTTGAAAACACTAGAACATCGAGGCAGTCACGTAAATTATTCAAAAATATTTGTCCAGATTCAGGAATTTAACCCACTGCTGCCAACTTAAGTCGTATTATAGTAACTTTATAATTACGCGCCGTCAGCTGATTGTAATAACAGCGAGCGTACTATCGACCGATCTACGGAGCGTCGAAATGTAACTGTGACGGCTACTGAACCCGACCTGGGGCAAGCGGATGATGGTGAAGGATGGCGAAGAGTTTCTCATCGTAGGAAACCTATGAAGTACCGTTACCTGGGCACATCCGGTATTTCTAGGGATAAGGAAGGTAGGTTCAAAGCCGCTGTGAAAAAAGTGCCTATCTTCATTACCAAGGTGCACAAAGAAACTACCGAAAAAGACATAGTGGACTACATATATGAAAAAATGCAAGAGAAAATTACAGTTGAAGAAATATTGTTTAAATATGACAGGGACTACAAAGCCTACAAAATATTTGTAATGGAAAATAAATTATCATTGTTCCTAGATAACAAACTGTGGCCTGAGGGAGTTATATTTAGGCGATTTGTAAATTTTAAGGCACGGAAACCGAATGCGAACAGTGCAAACAATGTAACTGTGTCGGGCCATTAATATAATATTGTAATGGATATAAAGTCTATTTACAATTTAGCAAGTTTCAACTGCAAGAGTGTTAAGCGCTCGGTGGAAAACGTTAGACAATTATGTCGTGCATCGGACATAATTGCTTTACAAGAGACTTGGTTGCTGCCACACGATATTCAGTTCCTGAGCGAGATTGATAACGAGTACGGCTGCACCGGGACGTCCGCGGTAGATACTACGGCCGGTATGCTTAGAGGGCGACCGTACGGCGGAGTTGCGCTGCTGTGGAAGAAAAGTGTTTTTAACAATGTATCGGTTGTGCAATGTGATAACCCGCGAGTGTGTGCAATAAAAGTAAACATGGAGCAAAGATCATTCCTAGTGTTTAGTGTATACATGCCCACGGATAATAATGCGAACTTGTCAGAATTTACGGATTGTCTCAGTCTGGTGAGTGCGGTCATAAATAATAATAATATAGAATCTGTTTATCTACTCGGAGATTTTAACGCGCATCCTAATGGGCAATTTTATAATGAGTTGGTTTGTTTTTGTACGGAATCGGACTGGTTATGTGCTGACGTTCAAATGTTGGGTTTAAACTCCGATACTTATACATTTATAAGTGATGCAAATGGTTCGAGACGATGGCTCGACCATTGTGTAGTCACTGAGTCCGCTATGGAGACCATTGTAAATACATATGTTAAGTATGACGCTCTGTGGTCCGACCACTTTCCTCTCGTAATTCAATGTAAATTAGATGACATTAAACCTAAATTATATAAAACTAATAAAATCCCGCTTTGTAATAAAATACGTTGGGGGGAAAGAACGGCTCAGCAAACTGACATTTATAGTAAATTGTGTAATAATTATTTAAAACTTATTGACTTTCCAACTGAATTAAGCACATGTAGTGATTTTGTTTGTAATGAGTTGGACCACAGAAAGATTATCGATAAGATGTATGGTGACATTATTAATGCATTATGCCGGGCAGCTTCTGACAGTTATGATGTAAATATATTCGGACGTAAGAAACCGGTTATAGGGTGGAACAGGTACGTGAGTGATGCTCACAGGGAGGCCAGGGAAAAGTTTAGGTTGTGGGTGTGGTCTGGCAAGCCGCGGGAGGGTCCTGTTTGGAGTGGCATGCAGACGAGTCGCAGGATTTTTAAATCTCGTTTGCGATGGTGTCAAAATAATAGTGACCAAATTAAAATGAATATCTTGGCGTCACACCATTCCAAGCACGATTTTCGCAGTTTTTGGAAGTCAACCAATAAACTTAATAGTAGGCCGGGCTTACCTGTGAGTGTCAACGGTACCAACGACCTAACTGGAATAGCCGAGATGTTTAGGGAACATTTTACGGTAACGTCGCCATTGGGACCACCACAGTCTGCGTGCAGTGCTGAGTCTAGTGGTCGGGAGGCTAGTACCCGATTTATGGCAAAAGATGTTAGAAAAGTAATACAATCAATGTCACGGGGAAAATCTCCTGGGCACGACGACCTTAGCATCGAGCACCTTAAATATGCAGGCACACACATCTGCCCAGGGTGTTGGCGATGTTCTACTCCTTGTGTGTGGGGCACTCGTATTTACCTGAGCAGATGATGAAGACTGTGGTGGTGCCGATCGTGAAGTGCAAGACCGGTGATATTAGTGACAAGAATAATTACAGACCTATCTCTCTGGCCACTATTATCTCGAAAGTGCTTGACAGTTTGCTTAACACTCAGCTTGATAAATATTTACAGATACACGACAACCAGTTCGGCTTTAAGTCAGGTCTCTCCACAGAAACAGCTATATTGTGTTTGAAGCAAACTGTCAAGTACTACACCGATAGGAGTACGCCTGTTTTTGCTTGTTTCCTCGACTTATCGAAGGCGTTTGACCTGGTTTCTTATGACATCTTGTGGAAAAAGCTTCATCAAACGTTAATGCCAGAGGAACTGATACGCATTTTTAAATATTGGTACCACAATCAGGTCAACGTTGTTCGGTGGTCGGGGGCCTATTCGACCCCATACAGGTTGGAGTGCGGGATGAGGCAAGGGGGGTTGTCCTCACCTAAGCTCTTCAACCTCTATGTAAACGCGCTGATTGAGGGGCTCAGTAGCACACATGTCGGCTGCCATATTGGGGGAGTTTGCATTAATAATATAAGTTATGCTGATGACATGGTGTTGCTGAGTGCCTCTGTTGGCGGTCTGTCGAAGCTGCTTGGCATGTGCGAAAAGTATGCTGACGAGCACGGTCTGTTGTACAATGTGAAAAAGAGTGAATGCATGGTCTTTCAGGCCCGAGGAAGATGTCTAGGTAATATACCAGCTATTAAACTATATGGGTGCCCTCTAAATAGAGTCAGCAAGTTTAAATACCTTGGGCATATTGTAACCTCGGACCTGAGAGACGATGCAGACATAGAGAGGGAGCGTAGGGCGTTGGCTGTTCGGGCAAATATGATAGCCCGCAGATTTGCTCGGTGCTCGAGGGGCGTTAAAATAACTTTGTTTAGGGCGTTTTGTACATCATTCTACACCAGCAGTCTGTGGGTGTGTTATACGCAGGGACAGTACAGCGCACTACGCGTCCAATATAACAATGCGTTTAGGATGCTCTTGGGGCTGCCTCGCTTTTGTAGTGCTTCGGGGATGTTCGCTGACGCTAGAGTGGATTGCTTCCATGCAACCATGCGCAAGAGGTGCACATCCCTTGTGCGCAGGGTGCGGGGCAGCCGTAACAGTGTCCTGAACGCATTCGCAGAACGGTTCGACGGTCAGTACTTGAATCATTGTAGTATGATTCATGTGCTGACTTCTATTAGTATATTATTTTAGCTGACATTTATTTTTGTTTAATTAATTTGATTCTGATTTATTTATTGATTCTAATTTATGTATTTATTTGAATTGGTGATTCTGACTAAGTAATTTATTAATTTGGTGAAATTTAGTATATTTCAATTACTTTGATTCTTGTTTATTTATTGTTTTGATTCCAATTTATTTATTATTTTGATTCTGATTAATTTAATAATTTGATGAAATTTATTACGCTTTAATTAATATTGATTCTTGTTTACTTATTGATTTGATGCAATTTAATTTATTAAGTATGTATTTTTGCCTTTGATTTGTATTTTATTTTATTGATAATGTTTATATGTATAATGTGAATGTAATGTAATGTAATGTGGTGATCCAAGTTGGTCGAAAATAAATGATTATTATCTTGTATCTCTTTGGACATCACGGCTCATCTTCCGTGCGAAAGATGTCCGGTCCTTTGGAAGGCATACACGGGGACACAGGTCCAACGCGCAGAGGCCCCTTTGAGAGCTTTAATCTAAAATGGGGTGGCGCACCAACCCGGGACTATCCACGGCTGCACTATTGGAGTACAGTCATGGACCGTCCCGGGTGGGTACAAGACTATTGTAAAATATGGTGAAAAATATCTGGTCTATGGGATGGGGTGTTAGGTGGACTAGATAACTTCTATTGCCGGAAGAAAACGGCGTCTGCCTTTCAACATTTAAAATTGAAGTGTTGGCAGACGGTGACTCGCCAGCTCACTAGCTGGGCCCCCTGAAAAGCCGCCAGTACATAGGCGAAGGGGGCAACAGACGTGTGAGCGGCTAGAGGTGTAGAGAGGTGTGGCCCCGGTTTCGCCGTCGCGGGTCTAAGAGACCCGGAGTGGGTTTCCGCGCTATTACGCCTTTAGACACTTCCACCCCCGAGCATATAGCTCTGGCGGCCCCCCTCTGGCCGGCCGATAAAGGCAAGCCAGAGTTGAGAGTCCTGCGGGCACTCTTGGGCTTCCACCCCAGCCAGCCAATAAAGGCAACCTGGAGACGAGGCCCTGACCGACTCTCTGAGGCAATAAGGTACGCAGTGTCGCCACTCACCAACAGCTCGCCACAAGCTGCCCTGCGGTTTGTAAGCTTTTCAGTAGACCTCATGATACATTTTTTATTATATGATGGGGTTGTAGAAAGCTAGTCTAATGTACCCTCCGGTTTTACGTTAATCTCATGATGAGGTAACGCCTTTCCCAGAGGGGGAATATAATTATTATTATTATTATTACTAAACCTAAGTCATCTTTTGGCATTATGTTACACTCGCGACAATCTAAGAAGTGCGATTTGACACCTGTCAAAATACTAGGAGTAATGTCAACACTAATAATAATTACTCCAATGTGTGGCGTTTAGTTTCATTTAACAATGGTGCGCTATGTGCAGATACATAAAAAGGCGACTTTCTTTAAGATCAAAGGCGTACAATTTCTGTACACGTATATTTTGTGCTTTAATGCAAACGTCAAATCGGGCCTATTATGTTGTCCGAACTGTATGTAGTGTGTCGCTTTGCATGCTGAATAAATTACTTTTCTTTTTTTCTTTCTCTTTTCTATTATAATTTTGATAATGTCATGTCTTTACCAAAACAATGAACTGAGATCAAAGCCCACATTTTCCTATTAAACGCAGTCTTCCACCTATAAACCCGTTTAAACCAAACAACACACGTTATAAGGTATCTTCTAACCAGGAGAAAAACTCTCCAAAACATTTTGATATCAATTTAATCTTCTTGACATCACACAGTAAACCAGTACATCAACCCCCAATTTACCTAGACCTCTAAAACATTGAAGTGAGCAAGAAATTAGATGTCATGCTTCACTGGTTGTAACAGTGTATGTAATTTTCCGTTGTAAAGCACATGTTTGAATAATAATGGACTTGTAACCACTGCGCACTGTAATTATGCTTTGAGAGCTTTGACGAGTGCCTATTTTCACCTGTTAAATTGTTCCTCGATGCGAGAATTACTGTAATCCGTTTATTCATTTAATATACAATCATATAAAAGTAAACATTTTTAAATATTTCTATAAAAATAAAACATATAAAAAATAGTAGCCAACCGGCATCGGGAACAGGGTCCAAGATACCGGCGGTCAGGGCTCCAGAGAAGATCTTCCTAACAATACGCGCCGTATCGAGAAGTACCGCTTTCTGTATCAGGCCCTTGATCTGCCCCCCAACGAGAGCCTCATGAGGTGTTGATCGAGGCTCTTGGCTATTAGGTCATTCGCCGTAACGACTACCGGGACAATGACTGCTGAGTTCACATCCCACATGCTGACAACCTCGTGTTCTAAATCAAGATATTTATTTGTTTGTCTTCGAGAACCATTTTTATTATTTTATCCCGTGTAAGGACGGACTAGAGCATAAAACTTCCTCACCGCACGCTGGTAATAGACGCGTGTTGTAAGATTCAACTAAACCCAGCACGCTTTGTGGTAGAATCTATACGGTCCGCCAGGCTAGCTACCACACTCACATTAAAGTCCGGCGCCGAGCAGTTTACTGTGTTTCGTCGTGTGTATGTGAGAGCCAGAGGGGTATAGGGGAATCCTTCTGTATCTCTGTTACTTGGATTCTTATGCACCATTTTAAAAAACTTCTCAAAAACTGTTCTGTGAGGTCTTGGGTTCCATCCCCAGGTCGGGCAAGGTGTTATTGGGTTTTTCCGTGCGGAATTTCTCAAGAGTCTGGATTTGTGCCCGGTTGATGGCAATAGACTTGCCACCTATTACATGGGACTTAAATATAACCGCGGAATGAGGGTGTACTATTCAAAATCAAAAGTTTTTATTTCACATAAACCATTACAGGCGCTTATGAAAAGTCGAATTTAGGTGCACGGTTCCAATTAGTCGTTTCCTATGGAGAAGAGCCGGCAAGAAACTCCATGGTTACTCTTTTAAAATCCATATCTTTAACAATTTGAGTGGGTACAGTTATGTCTTAGAATAGTTATGAGAGAGCAAAGTAGACTTAAGAGCAGGAACCACACAAACTAAATAGGTATCCAGGTATCTAGCAAGTCTACAAAGCTCTCACATTTACAAAAGGTAAAAGGACGTTAAACTATATAAAACAACTGACATGGTTAATTGTCATCAAAACACATTACAAAGAAAATCACTGTATAATATGATAAAGATATCTTGAGAGTACGAAAAACGATAGTAATATTAAAAGAAAGCTAATCGTATTATACATCTCTGCCCAACCCTTCGGGGAATACTAGCGTCATGTTATGTTATATAAAAGCTGTTGTGACTCACTCTTTTTGTGACCTTCCCAAATCATCAGCGAAAGAAATCAAAACAAAATGTTCTGTAATTCTAAACTCATTACAGTGATTACCGTCAACTTTGCGACATTGAAGCGAACTTGTTTCAAAGCATGGCGTGCCAAAATCAAAGCCTTCTAACTGCTACACGGAACTGTACAAGACATAAAATAGATACAAAAGGTCTACTCCAAACAGACGGGAAACGAAACAAAAACTTCATCAGGGGATAATTCTACTAACAGAAACGTTGATTAGTTGTAGCCGAAGTGAAGTCGAAGTCATTCATAGTTTTCGTTTGCAAAAAACTGTCAAATCGTTTGACAACAAAAACAAATGATTAAGCAATTACAATATTTGTGTGTCATGGATTTCCGCAAAGTAACGCCGGTACCCCAAGTGTGAGTTTTTTTACGTTACTACTATAGTTGCGTCACCCCCAAAATGTATGGAAATTTAGGCAGCGCCTCTAGCGTCGAATAGCGTGACTAAAAATTTGTTTGACATTTTTGGCGTGACGCAACTACAGTAGTAACGTAAAAAACTCACTCTTGGAGTTCTGGTTTCATTATTTAACGATAAATGAAAATGATTCTTATTTCTATCGATAAATCTGGTGCTGGTATTTCCGATCTACTAGCTCTGAGAAGAAAAGCCGAAACAATCTCAGAGGACAAGGTCTCTTTTAAAGTCCAGACATTGTGGTATAAAACTGTGCGAGTGTTACAGTGTAGGGCAGAGGTTCTCAAACTTATTTCGTCTACCGCCTCCTTTAGAATCAAATTATTTTCTAGCGCCCCTAAATTTAACTTTAACCACCGTATTTTAAAAATCACAATCGTAATCATTACTTTTACAGCCGTTTACCGCCCCCCTGGAGGCCTCTAGCGCCTACAAGGGAGCGTTATCGCCCACTTTGAGAACGACTGGTATAGGTCAACGGTTGGAATGGCCTTTAGAGGAAAGACCCATAGCAGGTTTAAGTTGACTTGTCCCAACTGACGGTACGTCAGCATCAGCCATCGTGTAGCTCAATTTATTTTAGAGAGCTCAACATGATGAGCACAATCAGCCAGAACAAAAACAAAACCAACAATTTTGACAGTAATCGCAAACGAAAACTGACTGACGCCAATGGTTGTGGTTCGTTAACTGTTGTGTAACAATTTTTTTACTAAAATTGTAAACTGTGGAGAGATGCCTGTCCCCCTCCCACTCACTACTTGCCGCCTAGTGAGCATCTTCCTTCTGGATCTAAGTTTCCGTGGCCCATCTGGAAATTCCTGAATCGCTTCCGATCTCTAGTGGGAAGATATAACTCCAACCTCGTCAAGTGGGGCTACCTGAACTGAACAACGGCGGGGTGTGGACGTGGAGCTGCGCTGCAAACTATACCCCATCTCTTATCCTGCTCTCTGAGCCCAACAACCTGCAGCCAGAGTGATCTCTGCGCAGCCACCGATGGCGCCGTGGAAGTGGCAAAGTTCTGGGCTAACAAAATTTAATTGTTGTTGTGGCAACGACACGAAGAAGAAGAAGTAAAATTGTCCTGCAGGTTGGCTCAAACATCAACACAATCGAGGTGAAATGTCAGGCTTGCGTCACTTCACAAACTGTGAAAACATGCCCATGCACCGCTGCGCCTCAAACGGAATGAAACACAAAAGAAAACATCCTGAAAGTTAATAAGTGACCGAACTGTATTATGAGTGCAAACGTACAGCGGAATTGGAACTCTCTCGCCTAACAAGTAAGCTCAATTTCGTATGCGCGAAGCCAAAATACCAAAAATCTGTACGAACAATAAACTGTTGAGGTGGTTAGGACTTTGGCTAACAGACAAATACATTTATGACATAATAAACTCAGAAATATCGGACTACAACGTTTTTCATACAAGAATATTAGCAAAAACATTACTATTCTAAAAGTGTTATTTTTCTCAAAACTTCAGGTAATTTTTTGATGCCCCTTTACACAGGAGTATAGTTGAGATATTCCTACACAAATACCAAAATCTTTCCGCTATTGGTTTATAGACCACTTCCTATACAAAATCACCCAGTCTCATTTTTCTAGCTAAATGACGCATTATTTCAAAAGTGAGATTTCTGTACTCATGAGCGGTTTTTCTACGACGCGTACCATCCCTAGCGGCTATGGCACAACACTAATATATCTTGATATTGTAGTCAGGTCTTATGATAATGATTATATTAATTAGTATATTATAAAGTAGTGTATAACTTATACAAGGTTAGTCGGAAAGGGGGTACTAATCCGAAGGCCACTTAAAATATCGCTGATGACCGTTTTAAAGCGTGTTAAGTAAAAATTCGATAATTTTTATTTTTACAAAAAATGATGACTATTTTAGTTTTTTTCAAAAATTCTTCGTCCCTTCCTTTAGTTACGGAATCAGAAAATGGAGCTTCTAATTCGTGACCCCAAATATAACCTAAAATGTAAACACAGCTGATCATAGCTAAGGCGCCATCTCCACGAGCGAGTGAATCGCGGCGATATTCTCGCCGTGCCATCAAATTCAATACTAACTATCGCCGCGATAAAATCGCCGTGTGGAGACACGTTCTAAGAAAGTGTATAGAAATACGTGGCACAACGATAATATCGCCGCGATTCTCTCGCTCGTGGAGACGGCCTTTAGGCGCCGACAACCGGAGTGACAGACCAGAGATTTTTGACGTTTGCTTCCCGCCGAAATGTTTGCAAAAGTATTAATTACTGTGTAATCCGAGTT
The DNA here is from genome assembly GCA_905220435.1 of Amphipyra tragopoginis. Taxonomy (NCBI): domain Eukaryota; kingdom Metazoa; phylum Arthropoda; class Insecta; order Lepidoptera; family Noctuidae; genus Amphipyra; species Amphipyra tragopoginis. The sequence continues at coordinate 23,999,131 of HG992008.1, read as the reverse complement.
GTAATATCTCTAAAGTATGTTCAGTGAGTATAATTTCCACCCTAACAGTTCGTTGTACTATTTATTATTCTGTACAGTTAAAATTTACGCGAGGTCCTTATCATTTCGTTTTTCAGGCTAGGCCTTCTGTCCGTTCTTATCTAGCGTTACAAATTACCTCCTCACAACTTTACAATATGGCCGCCGACTTCCTTAGTGCGTCACGCGATTGGCGCACGACATCACCCGATTTCAAATTATTTGCTACAAAACTTACACACGTGGAATGATTGCTCGAAATTGAACAGCCCCAGGTCGTGACGGGACAGAAATTGCTGGAACTATCACAAATGGTGACTTAATGTGCTTGTCGCGTGGTACCGCGTTATCCATTTTTTCAGTGAAACTTTCACGGCCAGACAGCCTAATAAGGGACCAAGTCTGCTAATTCACGAACGCTTCGTTAAAGTGTCGAAAGAGTGTCGATAGAGCATCGATAGCGTCGATAGAGTGTCGATAGAGCGTCAATTTAGTAACGATAGTGTCGATACAATGTCGTTAAAGGCTCGATAGAGTATCGATAGTGTCGATAGAGCGTCGATAATGTCGACAGAGCGTTGATAGGGTGTCGATGGAGGGTGAATAGAATGCGGATAGAGGATAAAGATAAAGATAAAGAATCATTTATTTGGACACAGCACAAAGAGACACAACATGTGAAAAATGTGATATAAATAAAATAAAAAAAAGTCTAGGATCGATATAGTGTGCATAGAGGGTCGATAGAATGTGGATAGAGGATAGAAAGAGTGTTAATAATGTGTCGATAGAATAGTTTTACACATTTGGTATCCTGCTAATTATTTAAGACCGGTGGCTTTCCATTAACTTTCCATTGAGTTGTCATTCAACTGCCATTAAACTATTACTAAGTAAAATAGAAAGCATTGAAGTTTTAGGAGAGTATCAAATCTGTCACAATCATAATGGAATCTCAATAGTGTCGCTGGGATGACAAGTGTGTGTCATTTTATATTAAGCCTCCAGACGATAAACTTACGGAGTGGATGTAAAGAAATGGTTCTACGGTAGAACATTCAAGGGACAGTGGGATGTATTTGAAACCTTCAATAAAAAGTAAACGGGCTAAAAAAGAATGTTGGACGATAAGAAAGAAAGAAAAAACGTTTATTGGCTGCAACAGAAGACACAAAAGCAGTCGAAACCAATTAAAAATTAGTGACACAAAAAATTAAACGGAAAAAATGCGATGGTAGCTCATGGTGCCACCAAATAAATCCAGTTCAGCGTAATGTCAGACAACTATTGCCTGATGCTGGATAAATAAAGGCGTCGAAGTATTCCTCCTTATCGCTGTATCTGGAAGCGTGTCCAGAGGGCTGGCAGCGTTGAATAGCAACACTAATTCTTTGGCCAAAAAATAAGCCTGGTCACGTGAAGTGTCGAAATAAAATATGGAAATTTTGCCCAGCGTGGAGCAGTGTCTGGGTATACAAGCTTAGTTTTAGTATATACTAATAGAATCGATTGACATATTTTTAACTCGAAACTATTTTTTTTAAATTTCAACTTTGTTTCAGTAGGTTTCTACCCGTAACAGTTGACGGGAATGACATCTTGAGGCTTGAGACGGTCCGCTCGGTCAGTTTCCGTGTATTAGACAACCCATGCATAGCACATCTCAGGCATTTCACACTTTACTAGGGAACTTTACGCGACATAAACTAAGGTGTAACTTGGAGATTTATTAAATTTTTTTTACACACATTCAGGCAGTTCTGATAAAAATCTTGTTGGGGTGTCTCGGTTTTTGTATATACTAAAAATAACGTTGTATAAAAGATATACGAGATTTCTGAAACTTCCGGTTAGTAACTGGTGGTTGTAACCGATAAAACTATAATAATGACGGTCAGCTCTTAATTGTCTTGAAACCCGACACGAAGTAGAAAGGTTCAGTTCAGGTTTCAACAAATAGAACCAACCTATATCTACGTGTATAGGTGCGAGGCAACTAATGGATAATAAAATGAGGCAATAATAAAAAGGAAATTGAGAAAACTTTGATGATCACCGAGAAATCGTTAATGATCGTCAAGAAATCGTTGATGATTGTCAAGAAATCGTTGATGATAGTCGAGAAATTGTTGATAATCGTCGAGAAATCGGTGATAATCGTCGAGAAGTCATTGATAATCGTCGAGAAATCGTTGATGATCGTCGACAAATGGTTCAAAGTCTTCTTTGAGGTGACTCCTATCTGACGGTCTCTGCTAAAACGGTGGTGGTGGTAGCAGAAAGCAGGGCAGGCTCTAACGAGTGGGTGACACTTTTTCTTCTCTCGTGCCGGCATGGTGAAAAGCCAGTCAGCAAGGTTAGTAGCAAAGCTGACTGCTCAGGGTGCGCCAGACGTACCGTCACTCGTGGAGGCTCTTTTCATACACCCCAAAACAATGGGTGACGCTGCAGCCTATTAACCAGCTTAGATTATATTTGCAAGAAGATTTTTTTTTTATGTATCTTTGTGTATACATATAATATAAGCTTAGTTTTAGTATATACTAAACCTGAAACTACTTTGTTCAGAATCACTAGGAGAATCGATTGACATATTTTTTACACCAATTTTTTTTCTTAAATTTCAATTTTGTTTCAGTAGTTTTATACCCATAACAGTGTTGACATACAGTAGACAACACCTGCATAGCACATCTCAGGCATTTCACACTTTACTAGGGAACTTAACGCGACATAAACTAAGGTATAACTTAGAGATTTATTAAAAAAACATATTTTCAGGCAGTTCTGATGAAAATCTTGTTGGGGTGTCTCGGTTTTTGTATATACTAAAAATAACGCTGTATATACAGAGAAGGTTGATGGTTAATATTTTGGTTATTGGTCGTAAGAAGCAAAGTGAAAAGAAAAATTTGACGTTTCGGAAGCTGATCAAAATACTCTTCTTGCATTGAAAGCATATGCAGCATAGTCAGGTCATTAAAAATTTGTATAATAGGTAAACAAACCTTTAATTGTGAAACATTCATTTTGTTTTCAGAATCCATTAATAAAACACATTTTTGGGAAACAAGAGTTCTTTATTTAAAAATAGGAGAAAGATTTTCTAAAAAATATTTGTTAAAACAAAATGAATGTTTCACGATAAAAGTTTTGTTTACCTTGTACTCAAAATTAAAAGGGCCCGAATATGCAAGATTATTTATCAAAACTTTAATAACCAGAAAACATAGTCTCGGGTTAAAAGACGTATAACAACAAGAAGCTAAGTTGGGTGCTAAACGATAAAGTTTAAAACTTAACTTGTACTAAGTTACTGTTGCTCAAGGGACGATAAGCTGCAGTATGTAAACTTTACATAAAGTGCAGTTAAAAGCTAACTTGTGTGGTATCAAGTTAAGTTTCCAATCAGCCTCCTCTGTTTGATTACCGCTTTCAGTTACATTGATTTCATATCTCGGTTTCGTACGGTTATAATACTCTAGAAGAAATTTATAAAAATATGTTTATATAACTTATCGAAAATTCGTAAATTTGTTATGTAAAATCTCATAAATGATATTTATTTCTGTGAAGAAATCTGTTACAGACACTTTTCAAATTCAATGTAATGTTTTTTTAAGACTAGATGGCGCCAGCATTTCCTATCTGATTAGCTCTGAGAAGAAAAGCCGAAACAAACTCAGAGGGCAAGGTTTTTTTTAAAGTCCAGACATTGTGGTATAAAACTATGCGAGAGCAACAATGTAGTGCAGCGTCTGGAATGGCCTTTTGAGGAATAACAGGTTTAAGTAGACCAGTCCCAACTGACGGCACGCATGCATCAGCCATCGTGTAGCTCAACCTTATTTTAGGGAGCTCAACGACCCGACTCACGTCATGTCACTAATATAGATTTTGAAGCATAAAAAAATGTGTTCAACAAATGTACAGTCGGCTGCGCGACTACTGAGCGTGAGGTCCTGGGTTCGATTCCCAGGTCGGGCAAACTTATTGGGTTTTCCGTGTGAAATTTCTCAGTAGCAGCTTAGAGGTAATTCCTTCAAACTGCGTGATCAGAAAAATAAATAAATAAATGAATATTTGGGACATTTTTCTACACAGCACCATCTAGTTCCCAAACTAAGCAGAGCTTGTACTATGGGTACTAGACAATGGATATAATACTTATACTTTTTTTTTGTCAGTACTTAGATTCTCCCTAAATGGGTATTTTTGAAAATGACGTAAAAAAAACTTTATTTTCTATCCTGAGTCATTTTAGAGGCCCGAGTTAACTGACTGCAAAGAGCGATATCGCGTTAGTCGTGCCCGCCAGCCGCGTCGCCGTGCTTTCATTCATTTATGCATGGCATCGAAATATTGACTCAGATAAAATATATTTTTTTGCAAAAAAATTTTTGGTTATTTTTTACTGAATGAAAATGAAATAAAGGTGGTTCTAAACCACGAACCTACGATTACAACCTACCACATGATAAAAAAAGGTAATTCCCGTGCGGGGGTAATCTACACCAGTAGTAGATCATGATGTGGTTTTAAGGAATTACACGAATTCGTTTACACCCTGTATACCTCTGCCCAACCCTTCAAGAAATACAAGTATGATGTTATGTTATGTTGGAAAAAATCATCAATCAAAAACAACAAAAATATTTGTGTGAACTCCGTGCCTTTCTTTGTCCTTCGAAGGAACTACACTCAAATTATTCGTGACGTCACCACGATTTATGTGAGAGGTGACTCGCAAAGTAAATTAATGTTCTGATTAGCAAAACAAAGCAGTATTACGGTTGGGGAAGACTTATCTTTGGACTACTTGTTTATTTTAGTACGCAGATAATTCGAAACCGGTTTTCTGTACACAGAATATTAATTTATAGACATACAATACGGCCGAATTATCTTGGCGAGTCTAAAGTTAGTTGTTTGGCTGCGCAATGAATCTTTTAGAAACGAAATTGTCTACTGCGCAGCTAATTAGCTAACTTTAGACTCACCAAGATACGTCGGCCATATTGTAGTGTGGTGCCATTTATAACAAAAAACCGAAATCGTGCGGAATTCGAACCATTATAATTTGATACCATTTAATTCCGGTATCAAAACTCTTGCGATACTGTTTTAAAACGGTTTACCGGAATTTTCGGTGAACCGTTTTAAATTGGTATGACGTTTTTATATCGTTATCAACTGTCGTTATTTTTAACCGACTTCAAAAAGGAGGAGGTTCTCAATTCGGTTGTATTTTTTTTTTTTTTATGTTTGTTACCTTATATCCCCGTCATTTATAAACCGATTTGAAAAATTCTTTTTTTGTTCGAAAGGGTATACTTTCCGATTGGCCCCATATAAATTTTGTTATGATTAGACTATGAACTTCAGAGACATGGAACGGAACTCTCAAATTTCTCAAAATTCTCAAATTACTAATATTGCTTTTTTTCATATTTGATGTTGGGAACTGACTACTGGAAAAGAGGAGGGGGTGCGTGTCCCCCCTCCCCCCCCCCCCCCCTTTGAAATGTTTTCATTATATCGTGTAAGGTATCATTTGAAAGGACTTTTTATGCCCGACTACGTCAAAGCCAAAAAGAAGGGTTATGAAGGAGGGGGTTAAAATTATGACACTAAAACGTATTTAATAAAAAATAAACTTTAAAAAAAAGTAAAAATCGACTTCAAAGAAATACTAAAAGGAGTAAAATAATTACCATAATATAAAATTAACAGTTTCAGAAGTCGGTGCAACTCTACGCTGAAGCAAATAGAAGCCACCGACTTCTGAAACTGTTAATTTTATATTATGGTAATTATTTTACTCTTTTTAGTATTTCTTTGAAGTCGGTTTTTACTTTTTTTTTAAACTTTTTTTTTTTTTTGGTAATTCAGTTCTTGGTAATAGCAATTACGCTCAGCGATGGTCGATTTGCTCGGTGCTCGGATGTGACGATTTTACCAACCTTTTTTTTTCATGTTTTATTTTACTTAGTTTATTCATTTTACAAACCAATAAATTACATTGTTTAATACTTATCATAAGAAAAAAAAACAATATAAAAAAATAAAAAATAGTAGCCTACCGGCATCGGGATCTGGGTTCATGCTGCCGGTGGTCAGGGCTCCAGAGAAAGGAATCTCCTCACTATGCGTGCCCCGTCAAGGATTACCGTTTTTGTATCAAGCCCTTGATCCAGCCGCCTAACGAGAGCTCCATAAGGTGTTGATCGAGGCTCTTGACTATTATCGAGGCTCTTGGCCATTCGCCGTAACGACTATCGGGATAGTGACTGCTGAGTCCACATCCCACACAACCTCGTGTGCTAAATCAAGATGTATTAATATTTTTCTGCTTTTTAGGGTTCCGTAGCCCAAAGGGTAAAACGGGACCCTATTATTAAGATTCCGCTGTCCGTCCGTCCGTCTATCACCAGGCTGTATCTCATGAACCGTGATAGTTAGACAGTTGAACTTTTCACAGATGATGTATTTCTGTTGCTGCTATAACAACAAATACTAAAAACTACAATAAAATAAATATTTAAGGGGCTCCTATACAACAGACACGTTTTTTTTGCCGTTTTTATAGATTATGGTACGGAACCTTTCGTGCCCGAGTCCGACTCGCACTTGGCTGGTTTTTTTTTAGAACATATCCTAAGAAAAAAAAACAATATAGGTACATTTAAAAATATGAAAAATAGTAGCCAACCGCCGCTTAACGAGAGCTCTATAAGGTGTTGATCGAGGCTCTTGGCTATTAGGCTTAAAACGCACTTGCGGCCAGCCGCAATACGACGTGCCGCTTGCGGCTGGCCGCATATCGATTTTTATATGAAACCGCATGATCTCAACGCACTGGGCGCACGAGGGCTGGCCGGAAATCAGTGCGTTGAGATCATGCGGTTTCATGTAAAAATCGATGTGCGGCCAACCGCAAGCGGCACGCCGCATTGCGGCTGGCCGCTAGTGCGTTTTAACGCTTAGGCCATTCGCCGTAACGACTATCGGGACAATGACTGCTGAGTCCACATCCCTTAAGTGCTATATTTTTTTAGTTTTTTTTTTCTGCTCTCTTATTTGTGTTTTCTCATATTTCACGAGTTTCTCGTCATGAAGAACAGTAATACGAACAATCATTGTGTGGCGCTCTGAACGATCTATTACCAGTATATCAGGCTTATTGCCAACAATAAACCTGTCAGTGATAATAGATTGATCCCAGTACAATGTGGCATGACCATTCTCAAGAACTGGGTCGGACACCGTAGTACGGTACTTCTGCTTATTTTCGTTTTTTTATTAATGTTTGCTTGGTTACGTGCTTCATCTAAGGACGCAAATAAATGTATTTTCTGGCTTTCTTTCTATTTAACCCTTTATAAGGCAGAAGGTTTTAGGAAAAACAATAACAAAAAATTTGGCAATTTTTTACAAAGAACAAAAAAAAATAGTTAAAAATTGCAATTTTGCAAGGTTTAAAATAAAAATATAACATGGAGGCTTTCGCGACAACTTCCAAAAAAGTTGGTGGCGAAAATATTGCCGCTGCCTTACAAAGCGTTAATGCCAAAATACTCAAACGCTACTCAATTTTAAGATGCTGTTAATTTCGTGCTATCTCTGTCGCTTTGCCTTAAAGTGAGAGTGACAACACGAGACATAACGGCAACTTAAGATTGAGTAGCATTTGAGTATTTAGCTTAAGAATATACAAAGTTAGTCGGAAAAGGGGGTACTAATCCGCAGACCACTTAAATTATCACTGATGACGGTTTTTAAGCACGTGCGAAGATTTCAAAATTGTTTTTTTTATTTCCAGGTAAAAAAAATTAAATTTAGTTTTTACAAAAATTCTTCATCCCTGCTTTAGTTACAAATTCAAAAAATTAAGCTTCTAATTCTTGACCCCAAATATGACCTAAAATGCAAACACAGCTGGTCATAGCTGAGGATAGGTAGATTTTAGCATATTTATATGCAATTTTTGAACAGCTATTTCTCTTTAACTATTGACTTTTGGGGAAAGTTGTAGAACAAAAGTTATTAATTACTATGAGTACTTTAACACCCTTTCGGATTGGTATCCCCTTTCTGAGTAACCTTGTATACAGGATGTAAACGAATTCGTGTAATTCCTTCAAACCGGATGATCTATTGGTGACACAGATTAACCCTAAATGGGTACCTATTTTTGAAAATTGACTAAAAATGATTCAAAATAAAATCTTGGTTTTCCATTTCTGAGTCATTTTAGAGCCCCGAATAAATCGACTGCAAAGAGCGATATCGTGTTAAGGTGTGTACGGACTGCGCGTTCCTGTGTTACGCGTAGTCGGAATACACTGTCCACGCATACATTGGATACGCGCACAGCTCATGTACGGAAACAGACAACACAGTACTGTTTGTACTTGCCAACTGACGGCGGCTCGCGGGCGCTCGCACTGCGAGCTAGCTCGCGCGGCACGCGTTCCCTAAGAGTGTACGCGTAGATGCAAGTATGGACATGGCGTTCCAGGACACGCGTAACCGACTACGCGTACCAATGTACGCGCTGTCCGTACACACCGTTAGTCGTGCCCAGCAGCCATGTCGCCGTGCTTTCATTCATTTGTGCGTGGCATCGAAATGATCACTAACATTAAGTCATAAGCATTAAGTCCGCTTTATGTACCACCATTGTGCATTGAAGAATTAAACAAGCGTAAAATTTCAAATATCAACACTCGAAATAAATTAATTCAACATATAAATTGTCTTTATAAGTCACCAGACTGGAAAGTATGTGAACCGCAAAACATCAAATATTTCTTTACAAACTCGAGCCTGGGGCAGTGCTCTCGAAATTGTATTACCATTCCCTGGTTACCCACATTAATATAATTTGTTCCAACTTTATTTCCAATTTGATGTCCAGACAGTATTTATTTAGTTCAAGCCAGTGTTATTTTTTTTTCTTTGTCGTGTTTGGCCGTAGTCGTACCTAATGGTAAGCGCACATAGGGTCTAAGGCTGAGGCTACACTTAGCAGCGATGCGATCTGCGACACATAAGCGATTGAATCAAAGAAATTGATGTTCTCGTATGCGGCTAGACTATACAAGACAGCGATTTTTGTGACTGTATTACTGAACTTCGAAGTTTAAAATACCGATGTACTGTATTCATAAAGTTTAAAAGTACGAATTACATGAGTAAGAATGTACGCTATGACGAATTACTTTATTCAGAATGTTCATCATTCCGATGTACGTTACTCCGAAAGTTCACTATTACGAATTACGTCATTGAGAATGTTCATCATTCCGATGTACGGGTCTCCGAAAGTTTACTATTACGAATTACGTCATTAAGAATGTTCATCATTGCGATGTACGGAACTCCAAAAGCTTACTATTACAAATTACTAAATTTCGAATGTTCATCATGGACATTCTGAGAAAGTATTTAGGTACTTTGGCATATTTAAAATTTATTAAACTACTATTGCCTATTTAGATTAAGATTTTTAATTTCTGTAGCCATACACTGTTATAGTTCATTTGTAATTATAAAATTGTATACTTATATAGTTTTACTTTTTTTAACGTTGTTAAATCATGAATTGACTTCTTACGGAAGGAGCGGAAGGGAGTGTCAGACTCTTACTGACTAAAACCCATCCGTGTTCCTCCTAATGCCCTTTGTGTTCCAAGGCCGCGGTAACTTTAGAACAAAGTCCGCAACCCTGGCAAGTTAGTACCTAGCTAGTTACACAAAATGAACATGAACTGAACTTAACATTTAATAAATTTAAATTAAGTTATCCTTACCTATCTATCCTTATATATCTATATACATAAAAGCGAAATACCATCTCAGAATGTCCATGATGAACATTCGAAATTTAGTAATTTGTAATAGTAAGCTTTCGGAGTTCCGTACATCGCGATGATGAACATTCTTAATGACGTAATTCGTAATAGTAAACTTTCGGAGTCCCGTACATCGGAATGATGAACATTCTCAATGACGTAATTCGTAATAGTAAACTTTCGGAGTAACGTACATCGGAATGATGAACATTCTGAATAAAGTAATTCGTAATAGCGTACATTCTAACTCACGTAATTCGTACTTTTAAACTTTATGAATACAGTACATCGGTATTTTAAACTTCGAAGTTCAGTAATACAGTCGATTTTTGTAGCCACACACGTGAATATTAATACATTTGTTTCAATCGCTTATGTGTCGCAGTTTGCATCGCTGCTAAGTGTAGCCTCAGCCTAAGGCCTCATTTACACAGGGTAAGTAACTGACTCTAAACTAGAGACAAGTCAGTGCTGACCCGATACTTACCTAGTGTCATCATCATCTGCCTAGCCTTTTCCCAACTATGTTGGGGTCGGCTTCCAGTCGAACCGGATGCAGCTGAATATCAGTATTTTACATGGAGCGACTGCCTATCAGACCTCCACAACCCAGTAACTGGGTAATACGATACTCTTGGTAAGACTGGTTGTCAGACTTTCTGGCTTCTGACCAACAGTAACGACTGTCAAAGATCTACAAATGACAGCCGGGACCAACGGCTTTACGTGCTTTCCGAGGCACGGAGGAAACTCGCTATGGTAAATGGTCACCCATCCACAAACCAACCTCGGCAAGCGTGGCTTAACCCGGAAGATCGGTCTATGCGGCTGTAATTATTTAGCCACGAGCTCCTCTAGTGTAAATTAAATAAATAAATAAAGTTTATTTCAGACTTCAGTCCATAGTTTTGTTAGTACTTCTTTTAGTGTTAGTAACAATAGTGCTTAGGTAAATAGGTTAGTATTATTAGTTTTTTTAATTTATTTGTTTACAGATTTATGACTGTCCCTACCCAGTGTTTCTTGAAAGGGCAGTCTTGTCTGGCAGCAATCATTTTTAAAATGCTGTTGTCACTACCATGCAGGCGCTGTAGTAAGGAGGCCGCTTTCTTTCGCATGATGGCGTGGAAACCATCTGTGCGAGCCTCCGCGAACATTCCCGACGCGCTACAGCGCCATGGCAGTCCCAACAGCATTCTAAAGGCATGATTAAATTGAACACGCAAGACATTGTAGGCTTGCTGCATGTATGACACTCACAGGCCGCTCGTGTGAAAAGATTAAAAATTATAAATAATCGTGTCAAAGAAATTGATCGCGACAGCGCTGTACTGACTCCAAATCAATTTACACTTGATAATTACCTACTTACTCTCACTTACTTACGTTGAGTTTTCTCTCAAAAGGAAACTCATGGACACGTGCATTCTCCCCACCCTCACCTATGGAGCGCAGACTTGGTCACTAACGAAACGTCAAAAGTCCGCACTCGGGGTCTGCCAGCGAGCAATGGAACGGAGTATTCTTGGAGTCAAACTTACAGACCGTATAAAGAACAGTATACTTCGTTCCAAAACTCAAATCGCAGACGTAGGTAACACAGCCGCCAAACTAAAGTGGAACTGGGTAGGCCACATCTGCCACATGTCGCAACAAAACTGGGCAAAAGCAGCCACTGACTGGGTTCCGAACAACAGGAACCGGCGACGCGGTAGACCCAAAAGGAGATGGCGTGACGAACTGGACTTCTACATAAAGGATTGGCCAGATATTGCAAAAGACCGGGAAAAATGGAAAGAGGGAAGGGAGGCCTTTACCCTGCAGTGGGACACAGCAGGCTGATAATAATAATAAGTACCTACTTACCCTGTGTAAATGAGGCCTTAGATGGAGCATATGAATCCAAGTGACACAGGGATTCTCCTATACCCCGTTGACTCTGACATCCACACGATGGAACACAGTAAACTGATAACTAGCCAGGCAGTCCGTATAGATCTCGTTTTGTCAAAACGCTTTGTGGGTATGGGTGGATAGTCCATCATAAAGCGGTGGCGCATCGCTGTGCCTCTGGTCGTCCGGTGATGAGACGGGCTTGAGGGAATTAGATTATACAATTCCATCGCACACTCTTCAAAATGCACCCGATAAAACACCGATAAACTACCTACTATGCGACGATGTTTAAGAACTTGAAATCTTGTTTCTATTAGTATACACATAACTTAATGGGGTGCATGAAAAGAGCCTCCACGAGTGATGATACTTCAGTACGTCCGGCGCACCCTGGGCAGTCAGCCTCGCTACCATCCTTGCTGACTGGCTAATCTTTTTACCACGGCATGAGCTATTCTTGTAAACTCGTGCCGAAACGATAGAAGAAGAAGATAACTTAATGCTCTGTGTGTATCCTCTTGTTTTTTTTTCTATTGGTCTTCTTCTTGCTGATCTTTTCTACGTAACCGAGCAGTCATTGACGAGACCTGAAGGGTCGCCAGCCAATGGGGGAAAAGTAAAATACTTAACCTAACCTAACTACTTAAACTACACTAACATCATGACTACCTGCAACAATAGCACTAAGCGACCCCTAGTGGGACTCGGACCTCGGCTTAGGGCATTGCTGGCGGGAGATTGAGAGGAAGACAGCATGATGAGGGCTGAATTATCGGTGTGACTGCGGAGCCTGAAGAGACGACCGGCTTTGCCTCTTAAAATAATTCTTCTATTGTACGCCACCCATAGGCAGAGTGAGAGAGTTTCTTTGTTAAATCCAACCGCTAATAAGATACCTAATACAATATTTAATTTCAAAGTAACCTAAGGTTATTGTTATAATATTAATGGCAAGGGTTTTACCTTCCCCGAATCTTTCCTTAAGGATGTTGAAATTAAATGAAAACAATGTTTCAAGCCGTCCTACGCATGTTGCGAGAATAATGGAGGGAAATGCCTTGGTGTGGCTCAAGGTTTACATCAAGCTATTTTTCTTTTCCTTTTATAATAATAATTTATAACAAAACGTGTTTTTTTATATGTGGTTACTAGCTGTTGTCTGCGGTTTCACTCGCATCCTAGAAGAACTACTACATATCATCATCCTCCGCGCTAACTGTCGTATCTAGCAATTGATAATTTTTCAGTAGTCGCGTTAGCTGTGGCTTTATTAATTAATTAATAACTTTTTTATATTGCTCTTGGCTTACTCTTGGCTTGGTTCGTAGTTGCCCTAAAGCTCTAAGGTATTTATTGATTTATTTCTATTCATTTGAAGCAGATACGTCACTCTGTGAGCATTTCTCTGAATAATTATCAATTGCTAGTGACGACAGTTAGCGCGGAGGATGATAATAAATCCGAATAAAAAGTATCCTAAAATCCGTTCAGCCGTTAAGGCGTGATTGACTAACAAACTCACAAACATACAAACTTTTACACTTATAATAAATATTAGTAGGAAGTAGGATGAACCAAGCTGAGGCTTGAACTCATAAAATCCGCGTACAAGTTCGGTGTTTTGCGTTGCGGTGTCGTACTGCGTTGATGTGACTTTACCTTTATGTATATAGTAGTCAATTTTTCAACTTTAGCCTTCAATACTATGCGACATATTAAATTAAGGACGTATTCACACAACTGATACAAACTAGCTGTTATTCGTTTCATTTTCTAATCAAACCGTGAAATTTAGCTACGGATAGACTAGACTACTCATTTGTCTAAAAAAAGGTAGAAAAAACATTTTTACATTTACAAATTTTTAATTCAATAATATCAATTTTCCGTTGTCTTTTCCCACAAAAATAACGAAAATTCAGTGAATTTCGGTACAAATTCCAGAAGAATACAATGCCATTAGTTAGCAGACAAATTTAACTTTAAATTAATTTGCAATTTGACTTTTGCCTACGCTATAAAATATATTTTTATAGGGTCCTATTTTCATCCTGCTTGCCTATACCTAAACCTCCACCGCTAAGCCTCAATAGGGGCCTCGTAAAAGACCACTAAACCGGCCGTGAAGGAGTTTAGTCATAATCACACCGCTTGGCGAAATAATTATTTATAATTATACTCTTTATAGCATATAAAAACAAGGAAAGAAAATTTAAATAAAAATGCACAATGCGACGGTCTTATCGCGCAAGGCGATGTCTTCCAGACAACCTTTGGATGGACTGGAAGAATGAAAAGAGAAAACGGGCAGTCTAAAATAATTGGTGATCAAAGTACGTTATTCCTAATGCTAGAGTAGTAGAGTACTATAGTCGGGTCATTTAAATCTTGCATAAGGTAAACAAACCTCTGATCGGGAATCATTGATTTTCCTTTAAGAATAGTTTTTAGATTGAAGAAAAAGTCTGGTTTAATGAACTTTAAAAGCAAAATCGAATGTTTTACGTTAAAGTTTTTGTTTACCTTTTGTACAAAATTTAAATAGCCAGGCTATACTATTTTTATCACCTTGTAAAATATTGCAAGACATAGTTCAAGAAAATTCTCTTTTTCCGCGCGAGTGATTCCTGAAACATTTTATTTATTACATTATTCTATTCGTTCAATTCAATTTCATCGTTCCGATCAATCATACTATTGTTTGATAGACCCTTTCAATGGATCGCCTGTTGTGACAGGCTCCTTTCCTTTGTATGCTCAGTAAATTTACTGTCTGTAGCGAGCCGAGCCGAGGAGACGGTCCCAAAAAGAAAATGGATCAAAATAGCTCTGAAAGCCAGTCAAATCGTTGCATAGACAGTTTCGGTTTTATCGTTTGGATAATATCTTTTCAGTTAATTATATTGTAAGTCACCTTGGCTAAGAACTCTTACACACCACGTTTTTTGCAGGCGCCGTCGACGCGCGTTTCGATATCGCGCGTTGTCGGCGCTGCTAAATTTGAAATAGGCAGATTACTTGCGATTGCATCGCTGCAAACTCGCGAGAAACGCGCTACAGACGCGCATGAGCAACTCTCCTTGCAAACTAAAACGCGTGTAGCACACGTGCGAAGGAGCGTGTATCGCGCTACAGACGCGCGTGTCGGCAAGTAGCCGATTAAAACGCGCTGTACGTATGTGTTTGCAGCTAAAGAGACGCGCTGTGCCAGCGCATCTATATCGATGTAACTCCGCGCTACGAACGCGTCGACAGCTCGCGAAAAAGTCGTCGTCTGCATACTACAATTTTATGAACGTGTGAATAGGTAAATTGGTGACGATGACATTGCGTTTGCAGCGCGTTATAGTTGCGTGGGACGCGCGTCGACAGCGCCTGAAAAAAACGTGGTGTGTAAGAGCCCTAAATGCTTGCATTCCAAATAGACATTATAAGTTCTTTCTCATAAGTTTGTCAGAAAATTCGTGACGCGTGCCTAAAGGCCCAAAATTGAACGTATTTTTTCATGCATTTACTAACAATATGTGGATAAGTATGTCTGAAATAATAATTAAATTGAATTAGCTCTCATTTGAGGAGTTAAGTAACAAAAGGTGTTAATTTCACTTTTGGCACGATGCGTTTTTTTTTTTCTTATTGGACTTAAAGCCTTAGAGTTTCAAAAAGGGCAATTTTCTAAGACAAAATAGCATCTCCAAGTCGCATTCCGATCAATAAGTGACATTTACAAGGCAAACAGTCCTACTCGTGAAAAGTTTTTTCTGATTCCGGAACAAAAATGAATAGTGAAATGAACACATTTTTTCCTTACTTATTCCATTTTAAAGCTGCCTCTTAAGGCTTGTATTCACGCCAAAGACCTTGAGCATTTGGTACCGTACTAACTTACGACGAGTCGACGAGAGAGAGAGGGACGAGTGCGAGTGTAACATAGACGCAATCTGTAATTTGACGCATTTTTAATCTTCTTCTTATATATAAAGAGACTGGTACTGACTGACATTTGATTCATCAACGCAGAGCCTAAACCACTAAAGCTGGAAATATGAAATTTGGACAGTAGGTTCCTTACGTGACGAAAACATCCACTAAGAAGGGATTTCCCGAAATTCAACCCCTAAGGGGGTGAAAAGGGTGATTAACGTTTGTATGCAAGTCCGTCATTTTTGAAGTAAGAAGCATGAAATTAATTATTAAGGTTTCTGGTTACAAATAAATGTACACGTGTTTGAGAGTTTTTGGAAATTCAACCCCTAAGGGGGTGAAATAGGTGTTGTAAGTTTGTATGAGAAGTCTGGTAATTTTGAAGTAAGAAGCATGGAATTTAATATTTAGGTTACTGGTCAGAAATAAATGTACACGTGTTTCAGGGTTTTTGGAAATTCAACCCCTAAGGGGGTGAAATAAGTGTTGTAAATTTGTATGAGAAATCTGGTACTTTTGAAGTCAGAAACATGGAATTCAATATTTAGGTTATTGGTCAGAAATTCTATAATGTATGTATTCTATAATGTAAAATTTCACGCAAGCGAAGCTGCGGGCAACAGCTAGTTTAATATAATTAAATTAATACATATTTAAAAAAGTAACAAGTCCAAGTTATTGCCCTTTGTATTGCAAAGCAGAAGATATTTTTTTATAGTTTTATGATAAAAAATGTAGGAGTAAAATGGTTTCATCTCAACGATTTGGAGGTGATTTGGTGGTTTTTTTTCTTATTATGCGATGCCGATAGAAAAAAATCTGGCAAGTACAAGTTACGTATCATATCCTGTAGATTACTACCTATTTTTTCAGATATATTTTCTCTGTAAATGCCGACGAAAAGTTGCTTCATCTGCACGCTTTTTTTCCGAGAAGTTTTGATGATCTTTAAGAGTCGTTTTGATATCACTGGAGCTGGTGACAGGTTTTTTTTTTTTTTGTTATATTTCCTATGTCGTTTGTATTTGGACAGCTCAACTTGAGATGTTCCCTGGCCGCCATGTTGAGAGTGACTATTAGGCTGCCGGTCCATTGAAGCGAAGAGGAGCGGAGCGGTGCTAGCTAACCAACAGAATGGCATAAAATTCGCGTCTCTGCTCCCTGAATTTTATGCAATTTGTTTTGTTAGCTCCGCAGTGCTTCGCTCCACTCAGCCCCAGTGGAGAGGCAGCCTTAACCCGGCCCTAGATGTTTTCGTTAGTAATACGTGCGTGTAATGACATCCACGACACGAGTGGATACCTTAATGTATTAGTGGGATTAGGCGATTAACTCAACGTTTTGTGCACTTGTCGGCGCTCATAGTCATATTAAACGTATTACAGTGACGTACTGTTCCATGCCTAGCACGCAATGACAAGACAATTATGTTACGGGTTTAACACATTTCATAAGAGAAGTGACGAAATGATAAAGAGTTACAATGGAGTTTATTGCCTGTTCTTCTCCATAGGAATCTACACCTTTGAACGCGGCAGTAACTTCTTTTTTTTCGACAATTCAACGTTGTCAAAGGTAAATACGGGTTTTTTTACATTTTATACACTCCTAAATTTAATTCACCAGAAAAAATTTAAGGGCATGGTCAGTTACTGTAATAGAACATAATATTATAAAGAGAAAAAAAAAGAAAATTATTTTGTTTGAAAACTGTACTTCAAAAACATCAATAATTGGTAAGAAAGTTCAATCACATTGACAATGATATTCGTACGCGCACGCACAAACACGCAACCCTTTTATCTATTCATTCAAAAAAAAGCCCGCGCAATACATAGGCTGCGCACGAGACGGACGGCGCCAACTAGTCTGGCTCCCGCACCACCCTCGCTCGCCCCCACCCACACCGGCGCGTGCGCGTGTCGCCCGCCGCCCGCCGCAGTCGGCCGCCCGCAGTAATTAGGTTAAGTTGCGTGACGCGCGGTGCAAGCGCAACCTCTCGTTACCGCGTACCCGGTTTTTGTTGTATACGTAATTACATGTTGTGTTGATGAATACTAAATAGGCTTAATATTCGGTAAACTAAGGTCAAAGCAGACTGCATCGCGCCCTCTCCACCGAACCCGTCTCCTCAGAACGCAACAGAGAGGTTATTAAGTTTACGCGAGCGCGCAATACGTATTACCTGTTAACATCTGTTATTAAATTGATAACTACGATGGCTTCATACGATCATCAGTTCACGTCTCGAGAGTACCCTTTGTGTTAATACTTCATAAAAGGCCGGCACGCAGGTGAATCTTATCTAGATAGGTCGGAGCGAAAGTACCTAACCGAGGAGTTCGGGAGTCGGTGGACAGGCTGCGGCGGCCTAATTGCCTGGCCCGCGTGCCGCCTGACCTCACACCCATGGATTTTTACATGTGAAGTGAAATCAAACGGAGAGTGTACGTGAGTGAGCCCGATAGTCGCAAACTTTTAAAACAACTCGAAGTAAAAGGGCAAAGTGTTGTTCTAATATCATTAAATAACTATCTTAAAAAGTGCTCGCTTGTGTGTTGATAACAAAGGGCGGTGGCCATTTTGAAAAATTGCTGAACTGTAAGTTTTTAATAACACTGTAAATTACCACCCTTATCAGCTGATTTCAATCCTTATCAGCTGATCCTAATCACTGTTAGCTAATCCCTTCAAATTCAAATCCCCATTGTCTCAGAACAAATTCTAACTTTTTAAATACGTGGAGTGGAGTGAGGGAGAAAGCATTTCTGTGTGTGTGTTGCACGGATTTCGCGCTATCGACTCGCTCGCACGCATTACATACCGGTATAGCTGACTGACGCTTGACTCACACAAGCGTATAATGGTGCATGATGTGTGTAGCTTACGCGCGGTGGGATGAATTTCATTGATAGTCCGTGTCGTTGACGTAGTATTTCTAGTATTAGAGTATTATGTGCATAAAATTATTCATATTTTCAGGATCAAACAAAAGTAAATAACTTTGTTAGATTTAAATAAATTATATTAATGATTTTACATTTCAATAAGTATACCGCTTCCGTATGTACCCTTAAATTTTTTCTGGTGAATTTAATTTAGGGGTGTATATATGAGAACTAGCTGTACCCGTACCCGGCATGCGTTGCAATAGTAACAAAAATTTAAAACCATTTTCATGCATGCGGTAAACAAATAAAGAATATGGACATGTTACAGCGAAAGTGACAAATCCGGATATTATATATACTATCCAGCAATTATGTTGTATAATATCTACGCAATTTGGTCAAAGTGATAAATGACACATAAATAATCACATTAACTAGCTATTATGTATAATATCTTGGGAGACTTGGATAAAGTAATAAAACCAGTATAGATGAAGATTATAAAGTTTAAAAAATTAAACATATCCACTGCCAGCACCCAAAATGGACACCGGTGGCAGTAATAAGTTGTTTGGTAGGTATGTTAGTTGAAAGGTAGGTTAGATTTTGGGCTAAACACTGTAACTTGTCTTCCAACTGACTAATTTCAAGAGCGAGCGAAGCGAGCTCCTTATTTTGGGGCACCCCGACACGGATAGGTTAGGTTCGAAGGGGATGACGGGGGCTAGAGTGAGCGAGCGTAGCGAGCGAACGAAGCCCCCGTCATCCCCTTTGTGTTATGTTACTTTAAACCCTACAGACAGAAATAGGAGCCCCGCCCAGCGGGGCTCCGTCGACTCTGCTTTGGAAACCCAAACAACTATACAAATAATATCCCCTTAAGTTTTTCATTCGTTTTTTTTTTGTGAAAATGAAAGTGGGTGACGAATAATCGTTTCATGAAGAGTTTGAAGAGGCCTTGAAGGCGTAAAAATACAGAATATGTTGGTTGTAGTTGGCGCGGCGCCGTCAGCCAGTTTGGTAACCGGCGCCGGCAGCGGAGGCACTACATAGATTATAATTTCACGTTAATTGGGAAAACGTTAACGGGAGGGGAAGCAAGTCGGACCGTATTTATTACTTTGACTAACTATGACCTGCTATTATGAATAATATCCGGATAAAGTGATTAATTGATCACATTGTATAGACTATTTAGTCATTATACATAATGAACAGTCATTATATATAATAGCTATTTAATCACATTGGCTTTAACAGACATAAGCCAATGCAAACTATTGGCATGATTTACTTTTTTCCTTTCGCCAGAAATGAAACCTAGGTTATATGTTAGAGGACAATATGAGAAATCAATAGCAAAAAGAATCAGGTCTATCAACCGTAACCGAACGAAGATAACCAGAGAAGTATTGCTAGTATCTTTTTGTCAGGCGTTACCCGCGTTACCTATTTTTCTTATATTATAATTAAATGAAAATACAATCATACGTGATATTTTGAGGTTTCCTCTGATAAAATAGATTAAGTTGATTGTTGCTGTTACATTTTTTTCGCACTGGCAGTTTTTTTATCACTAAAACTAGTAAAAAAACTGATAAACGTATCGAATCGATACGCGTTAGTGGGTATACGTAACAGTGAAGCCACACTGCTCCGTTGCGTTGCGTTACGACGTCGCAGCGCTAGATTTGGACCAATGAGACGTCGCAGGGCAACGTTTGGAATCTCTAGGTTGGTCCAAATCTAGTGCTGCGACGTCGCAACGCAACGCAACGGAGCAGTGTGACTTCACGGTTAGGGCGAGGCCCCACTAGCGCGTTGCGCTGCGTTGCGACGTCGCAGCGCTAGATTTGGACCAATCTATTTGGACCAATCTATAGATTCCAAATGTAGCGCTGCGACGTCTCATTGGTCCAAATCTAGCGCTGCGACGTCGCAACGCAACGCACTAGTGGGGCCTCGCCCTTAGTGTTGCGATAGCAATTTTTAACGTTGCACGCAATAAGTAAGTATCGCTAACCCAATCACGGGCGTACAGTGGTTGACAGGAGTCGATGATCGCTATTGCAACACTATTTAACGCGTATCCACTATAGGATAGGTCTTCTGGGTTACTTTTCTAAATTGTACTATGGAATATTCTTACAAAAAAGAAATTATACAATCATAAAAACCGAAACCAAAACTATTTATTAAATAATTAGTAGGTACTTCTGGTTTTACAAAAATCTTTGCCTTACCTTATCATAGAACAATTACATGCTACTTAATTCTTATAGATAAAGTTAATTAATCGTAATCAGTACTCGTCTCTCTTTCCACATCATGTCTTATTATGAAATCCAGAAATTGAGCTGGAGGACCTAAGTTTTGTTGATGTCTACCCCACGCCATATACCACAATACAGACATGACGTGGCTACAACAACCATGTGTTCTCTTCCCAGAAATATAGGAACAGTAATGTCCTTTTATTGCTGCTACGCCATCATTAAGCCCTTCTATTAAGAAGATCTAGAAACAATATTTAAGATAATAATGTGGAAGCGGGAGACGCGGAATGACTCATTAGAGTTGCCGAGTAGGTAGTATTTAACAATGGGAAACTTAAAATATCACACGGAGTATTTTTATTTAAGAAAAATTACGCCTGATAAAAAACAATAGCAATCTACTAAACACTCTCTAACTTGGTTTTGTTAGGGTTAGTAGACCTAGCTCTTTTTGTTATTGATTTGTCATACAGTCCTCTAACATATGGCCTAGGTTTCAATTCTGGCGAAAAGAAAAAAAAAAACATGCCAGCTACCTATGTATGGCAAAAGTTGCATCTAGCCCTTTAATGGTCTTATTGAAATAAATGCTTTGACTTTGCATGACATGTTTCTTGTCACCATCAGCCCACTACTGTCCCACTACTGGGCACGGGCATCTTCTGAGAATGAGAAGGGCCTTAGTCCACCACGCGGGCTGGAACTACGAAGTTTCTGCTGACAGATCGCACGTTTTACAACCACGAAAGTGTTTCGGATCCTACGATCGATTCGATTTTCGCGATTTGTAATTTTGTCTTTCGTTCGCCCTACTCTCAAATGTTAATTGAAGTCTAGTAGTTCGTTGCTTGACAATACTTCGATCATATTTAAGTTCGATGTTTGTCGTTGTTTCGTTTCGACCCAAAACTTCGATGCTCGTTTTTCGAAGTAGGCTAGTGCGTGTTTGCGGGCTACACACACCATCTAGAACTTTTTGCAGCCTTCCAATGTTTTCCTTCACTGTCAATGCAAGTTATCTAAGCCATACATGCTATGGTCTACCGGAAAGGTTTACCTCTGCAGGTTTGCTTGTGCAAGTCGACCTCATGTCAAGATCAAATCAAAATCAATACGCGCTTATGAAAAGTCGAATTTAGGTGCACGGTTCCAATTAGTCATTTCCTATGGAGAAGAGCCGGCAAGATACTCCATGGTTATTCTTTTAAAATCCATATCTTTAACAATTTGAGTAGGTACAGTTATGTCTTAGAATAGTAGATATGAGAGAGCAAAGTAGACTTAAGAGCAGGAACCACACAAAAAAAAAAAAAATTCGTAGATTGTATGGGACGGTCCGGTATACCGTAGAGGTCTTCAGTTTACCGTACGGTGTCACTCGAAAAAATTGATTTTCGATCTTGCACCGGTCGCCTATGCAGGTTCCAAAAACTGCACAGGTCTATTCTAATACACGCTCCGGTTTATCTGCGCAGGCATACCTGCACAGTTACACCTCTCCGGTGAACCGTAGCGTGTATGGCCGCTATTATAGTCAAATGTTGATCCGCACATGAGTTCGAAAAGTCAGAGGTGCGGGTTGGGTTCGAAGTTTCGAGAGTAGGGGGTAGGAAGTAGACCTTGCTACCTACCTAGTGCCTGCTAAAAATGTCAAGAAACAAATAAACCTACTAAAGCCATTTCATTTTATTTGCACATTTACGCAAATAGAATGAAATGGCTATAATTGGCAGGAATTTTCCAGAAAAATTCAGCTCCTTTCAATCTCTCAGATTTCGAAGACAACACAAAGATCCGAATCACGATTAATATAAAAAGCGTCTGAAATCGATTGGAAGCGGCACTGACACAAAGGAATCAATTGACGCCATTGTTGTAGCGTCGGTCCCCAAGGTGCCCCGGCCTGCCGGATCATTGTGCACCCCCGCTACAATATGATGAATTAGGCCTGATTTATAAGGGTAATGATAAGTATACCTGGGGTAATTTCGGAATAAGGAAAATCCGGAGTTATTTATGTAAAGGTTTCGGGGTATTATAGGAATTTTGGGGTGTATCTAGCTGTTGATCGTTTGATACAGTAGTTTCTATGTAGTAGGTTGATGTATACTGGTATAGATTAAACCAAAGTGCAATATACAAGGTTAGTTTTAATATATACTAAACCTGAAACTAGTTTGGTCAGAATCACTAGGAGAATCGATTGACATATTTTGATACATTTTTACACGACTTTTTTTTTTAAATTTCAATTTTGTTTTAGTAGTTTTCTACCCATAACAGTTGGCGGGAATAGACACCTTTAGGCTTGAGACGGTCCTCTCGGTCAGTTTCCGTGTATTAGACACATCTCAGGCATTTCACACTTTTTTAGGGAACTTAACGCGACATAAACTAAGGTGTAACTTGGAGATTTACTGAAAAACCACAAACTCAGGCAGTTCTGATGAAAATCTTGTTGGGGTGTCTCGGTTTTCGTATAAAGTAAAAATAAGGTTGTATGTATGGTGGCAGTTCTTTCAGTTCCCCGGATGAACATTACACAAGGAACTCTACTACTACTATACACTTTTCAACGTAAAGGCGTATACATAAAGGAAACAAGTAACCAGCGCCGACCTACCAGCGCTTATCGGTACAGGTCCGTCCAGGTAACCGCTACATAATGTACGATTTCCACCAAACGGGCCGCGCCGGAGCGCGCCGCAGCACGCCGGCGCGCATTTCACACTGTGCTAAGGAAATTCAGGCTGATAAACAATAGTTAAGTTTTGTGTTTGCATGGAATTTTTACTGCTTGGAACTCTGTTAGATCCGCGCGTATGCCGCGTCAGCCGGCCGGCTTCTCGCGTACGTGGACGGTGCTCCGCTCCGCTCTGCCACACCGCAGGTAGAAACTGACTGCGACACGAAAGCATCACTAGTCGCTGAGAGCATGCTAGCGGATATGCGACACGCGCGCGCATACGCCCGGATTCCAGCAGATTGTAGCCGTTGGGCGGATGCGGTCGGCTACGGGCGCATGTTCGCGCATCCGCTGCTACGCTCTGCGCTGCGCTCCATCGTGGCCCGGTTGGTGGAAATCGTACATAAAGGAAGCGGGTAGAATCAGGGGCTGGCATTTAACAAAAATACGCTTTATTCCCTTGCAAATACAGCAACAAATGACGGCCTACCAGCGCAGAGCAGGTCAGAACTTGTCGGCCAGTTTGGAGCTTGTCGGCGCTAGTTCGCCAAACAGTATAGAGTGTACCTGCGCCGACTAACTGCGTGGACCAGCACCGACAAGCGCTGACAGATCGACGCCGCCAATCCGCTTTCTACGTGTATACCTACATACTAAGGTCAGTCCTGATGTTAGTCTACAAAACGTTACCACACAAAGATATCAAATATTTTAAAAAAACGAAACATGAATAAATTATAGCTATTTTACGGTTTTTGATGATGTCTTTTACGTTTTTTCGATAGCAGTTTTCTTACGGATACAATTTACGAAATAACCGTTGTGCCAGGACTCATCTTTCGTTGAACGGAGAACAGAGTAGCTATAGCGGCGAGAAGTTTAATGTTCTCGATTATTCAATGGACCATAACTAATATCGGATTGTTTTAGTTAGATTAGATCTCTAACAAAGCCAATTGTGAACAATGACGTATTATAAATAGACGCGTCATGCACCAACATCACGGCACTCAAAATCAGCGTAAAAATACTATCGGTAGCTAGATAGCTACATAAACGTACGAAGAAGGAAAGAAAATTAAATGTCATATAAGGAATTCCTGTTGTTAGAGAGAGATAAATATGTATCTTAGGTTACGTTATTATTCTTTGGTGCATGCTCATTGGTCGAGCGCGTACAAAAAGAGGCATGTGGGGAAAATATGCCACTCAATTTTCTCGTGTTGATATAGGTAGGTAAGTAGTAGATTTTTGGGTAAAATAATATTATTCTCTATCCTTAAAATTATGAATGTAGTATTTCGCAACAGTAATTATAGTTCTTTAATTAAAAACAAAATTTAATATAAACATAAAAATCTTTATTTATAATATATAATCAAAGAAATCAAGTAAGAATCTCTTATGTAAATGTCTGTGATGATCTCTTGATGAGATAGGTACGATTCGAGTATGATTCGAATACGATTTGAGTATTGGTCTATTATATTGATCATTAGGTTTCATAAAACACATAAAACATATTATTATATTCAAATAATATAAATTAATTACCTAATCGAAATAAAATCCTGTGTAGGTTTTATAAACACTGATGCAAAGTTGCCGATTTTCCTCGCTAGCCGCCATTTTACGCTGCATCGAAAAAAATTAAATTCAATAAATAATTTTTCTTGATACTTACGCATGAAATGACAGTTTTTTATCTTTTACAGTTGCAGTATAATTTTTACATTTTCTATACACACAGGACGGCATTTTTTTTCGCTAATAGAGAAAGTTATTACATACAAGTTAATTCAATTTCACGTACAGCCGCGGCAACGGTTGCTACGCGACTAAATGGATGTCAGGCAATTACCTTGCATTCATCTAGCCACTACAGAGCGCGGGCAACGTATCTATAGTAGTTTATATTATCATTGATTGTGAAGTGATTCCAATTTGACTTTGCCAATTGTAAAGGCGTCTACACACCAAGGCCGCCGGCCCGGCGGCTTCGCCCGGCGGGTTGTTGCTAGCGGGTTGTTGCGGCCAACTGGGCGGGCGAACATGACGCCAAACAAGCTTGGCGGACCTCACTAATTGTTTTGCGTCATGTTCGCTCGCTTGGTTGGCCGCAACAACCCGCTAGCAACAACCCGCCGGGCGAAGCCGCCGGGCCGGCGGCCTTGGTGTGTAGACGCCTTAAGTGGTTTGGTTTACAAGAGCAATTCAAATATTGACGTCTATTTGACAATGATGCTGTCTCTCTTGTTCGCCAAATAAACTAACAGCGAGAGAAAAGGACGGTGATAGGTAAGAACTAAGTTAGAGATGTGAAACGCCTTGAACTTCATCATGTTTTCGTCTATGGAAATTTTGGTTCAACTAAATTTGACAGCTCTTATTTATGTCCGTCTCTCTCTTATTTTATGAGAGCGAAAAAGATGGGAATAGCCTAAATTAATTTTAGTTTGTGCACAACAGATCAGCACCAATAAGACTATGGATCAGTAATATTGATTTGTCAATTTCTAGTGATAGAACATTTTATACAATCCAACTAAATTGTAAATATCGATGTTTGTTTTTTGGGAAATCAATGTTATAGTAAAATGAGTAATAGCGTGGCAACCGTGTACGCGCAGCGTGGGTAGGTCGTGGATAGAAATAAGTATGGTAGTAGTACTTCTCCGGGTGTACTCTTTCACAAGGAACTATACTACTATTTAACGAAAGATTTAGGATGATGTACTCCTATCCATCTTGTGCGATTAATGACTTACATAATCATCATAATTCAGCCGAAAGACGTCCACAGCTGGACATAGGCCTCCCCCAAGCATCACCACATCCACCGATCCTATGCTCCATGTTGGGGAGGTTTGCCATAATCGCCACGCTTGGCAGGCGGGTTGGCAATCGCAGTATGGTAGTTAAAGAACTCAGAGAACGCTGCTGCCCATCCTCTAGAGAATCCCTTAGTCGCCTTTTACGACACCCATGGGAAGAGATGGGGTAGTGCTATTCTTTACGTCCGGTACCACACGGTACCTTAATGACGTAAAGGTGCGGTAATGACTTACAACCTTGTTACAAAGTAATAAGAACCACTTTTGAACTAAGTTTAACATCCCAGATTATAAAGTTACAGAATATAATCTTTTTATAGTTCATAGTGAGCGCTTAACAACTTCACTGTAACACTATTACTCAAAAGATGCCTTGAAGCGTTTTTGGCGGGAATCAACTCGTGATATTCGGTGTTTATTAAAAATATTAGATATAATTACCTAAAATTGGTGTAGTTTTGTGTCATAAGTGTCTGCATTAGTGAACATTATGTTGAATAATTGAAATAATCGCTTACACAGGGAGTGATACTGAGAATTTCATAGTGGAATAGGTCACCTCATGGTGCTCCCCTGTATGACATAACCGGATAGATTTGTCGCCAGCACCTCCAAGAAACAATGAAATGAATGACACCGGAATTTGGTTTAAAAATAATAGAAAACAATTACTTAAGTTAGGACATGTGACCAGGGCTGTTAAACTATTAAAAAAATATGCATAATATAGTTTGAAGCCTGATTGAATTTTTCTAAAAAAATATATATATTATGAAAACGTGAAACTTTTCATGTCATTATAACTTGGAAGTAGTTACACAAAAAGGATACAACCCACAACATGGTCAAAAATGAGTTAAGTGCACCAAACTGATGCTAAATATCAATACTATCGGCCAGTAAAAAAGATCCAAGCAAAAACAACTGTCTATTAGTTTTTATCATCCTCAGAACCAACCCCCATGTATGGCACGTCAAACATCTTCCAAACTTCAAACATCAATATCTCTAAAGTGACTTTGTGTGTACGTCTACTTCATCTTTCTCACGTTTAGATAATATAAAATTGCTGTGTCACTTCTATTATCAACTTAAATATAACTCATCCCAAATCCCTCTGTTACTACGACATATTTTAACATTAACCTGACCCATTTGTACCCGGAAACATCCTTCCATTCCCCTTAAACACAACGGATAACACCATCTTTCACATAAAACAGAACAATAGCATAAAACGGGGATGACATTGTGATAAATGGTTCATAGCCCATGTTTATTCATAGAAACATGTCCTATGGATAAGCCGCCATGTCGTGACATGTCAAATATTCGTGCTACGCTTTGTCAGCCGTATTGGGACATGTTTGGGCTTGTTCGGTGACGTTTGTGATTAGCGTTGCATATTGCAGGTTAAGAGGCGGTAAAATATATAAGTTTTTAAACTGACATGGTCACTAACACAATTATTAGAACTTAGAACGGGATATTTACCATGTTTATTATTTGTTTTGATAATAAGATATAATAATCATAAACATGCACCCGCAATTAATTCAGTTCATCCGTGATCATGGCGCTTATAACGGTGCCGAAATATCGGAAACTCAAAACAAATAATAAACATGGTAAATATCCCGTTCTAAGTTCTAATGATGGCGGTAAAATATGCTGTTTTAAAGGTGTTTTCAAATTCATTGAGTGAATTAAGTTCTACACCTACTGCGCCCTTAGAGAAAAACACGCAGCATATAATACAACCGCGATATAATTAATTTCTTTGCAATTTATAGAGGCGCTGTTTGCAAAGGTACTAAGTTAAAAATAATAGGTAGGAACTGTAATAACAATACATAGTTCATAGACCTGTGTCCCCGGTATGGCCTTCCAAAGGACCGGACATCGTCCGCACGGAAGATGAGCCGTGATTCAAAAGAGATACATAGTTCCCCCTTTAAAAAGGCTGGGACGGTGCAGCGGTGGCGACTAGCGGGGTGCGCCTATAAAAGGCCCATCACGCTGCACTCCGTCCTCTTCACGATCCACCGAGCTCTCCCGTCGTAGAGCCGGTCGTCTGTTCAGACTCCGCAGTCACACCGATAATTCAGCCCTCATCAAGCTGTCTCCTCCCCCTATGTCCACGCCAGCAACGCCTTAAGCCGAGGTCCGAGTCCCACTAGGGGCCGCCCTTAGTGCTGTTGTTGCAGGTAGTCATGATGTTAGTGTAGTACAAGTAGTTAGCTTAGGTTAAGTATTTTACTTCCCCCCCATTGGCTGGAGACCCTTCAGGTCACGCCAATAACTGCCCGGTTACGTAGAAACCGTCCCCTAGGACGACCTACAGCAGTCAAATAGAAAAAAAAAAAAAACCCCGTCCTCTCTCGCGCCTCTGCAGCCGCCTAGTTAAGTACTACCTACTGACCTACTACCTGAAGACCCTGGACTCCTCGTATCGTATTGTCTAAAGCACCACGCCCTGTAAACTAGTCTAATTTTGTAACTATTATTAATAGTAGATTGTTGCACCGAGCGCAAAGTGAGTCATTAATGCACGAGTGTTATGTTGGTGCCCGAGCGCAAGCGAGGGCACTAAATTAGCACGAGTGCATTAATCACTCACTTCAGCAAGGTGCGTAATCTGGTGTCGTACCCATTGGACCTTCATAATTGGACCCTGCCTACTCAACAGGACCCATTGGACCTTCTATCGAAAACCTTGTACCCACTGGACCTTCAAAATGGAACCTTCCCTGCAACATAGGACCCATTAGACCTCCTGTTAAAAAACAAGTCCAATTGGACCCTCTTTTTATGGAGCGTACAATCATGCATAATAGTGAAAAGAGTATGAAAGAAAAAATATAAAATAAAATAGAACTCCGAAAGACCGCTGTATTATATTTTGACATCGTGTCAGAATTGGAGGTAGAACCAGGGAGTCAATTCTATTATCAGAAACTTTTATCAATTGCAATTGAATCGTTTATTCAGACAGTTTTCGTTTACGAAAACTATGAAATTGTTTGACAACAAAAACAAAATCAAACATTTTGACAGTTTTCGTAAACGAAAACTGTCAAACACGTTCACAACGTGTAATAAAATATACACGTGTTTGAATGTCTTCGTGAATTCAACCCCGAAGCGGGTGAAATAATAATGGTTGAAAGTTTATATGAGAAATATGGTAATTTTGAAGTAAGAAGCACGGAATTAAATATTTAGTCTTTCGGTGAGAAATAAACATACACGTGTTTGAGGTTTTTTTGAAAATTCAAAAACAATCGCTACAAGTTGGGCCAAATGTGGAAAATCCATGCTTCTCACATGGACAACTGTATGTGGCTTGCTCACGTGTCGGGAAACCGTCTGACTTATTCGTGTACGACGGAAAAACCAAAAATATTGTGTATCCAAAAGCACTCCAATAAACAGATTTTTAAAACTAAATACTTTTTTTCTCTAAGTGGCATTGTAACGCATCGGGTTTATATTATATAAAAGGAGAAGCTGACTGACTGACTGATCTATCAACGCACAGCTTAAATCGCTGAGGTTAGAAACTTGAAATTTTGACAGTAGGTTCCTTTTGTAACAAAAGCATCCACTATGAAGGGATTTCTCGAAATTCAACCCTTAAGAGGGTGAAATAGGATATTTATGTTTGTATGCAAGTCAGTCATTTTTGAAGTAAGAAACATGAAAATAAATATTAAGGTTTCTGGTTACAAATAAATGTATAGGTATTTGGGCGTTTTTGGAACTTCAACCCCTAAGGGAGTGAAATAAGTGTTGGAAGTTTGTATGAGAAATCTGTTATTTTTGAAGTAAGAAGCACAGAATTAAATATTTGGGCTTCTGGTTAGAAATAAACAAACACGTGTTTGAGCGTTTTTGGAAATTCTACCCAAGTGGTGAAATAGGGGATGAAAGTTTTTTCGAAGTTAGGTAATTGGGAATGCATGCATAAATGAAGTTTCCAGATGGAAAACTGAACAAGAAGACGGGAGGAGGAATACACTCAACTCTACCGCACTTTCTGAAGCTTAACACAACCGAAAATCCACATTAAACACACAAAACGGAAGAGAACTGCAAACATGCGTATACGCCGAATGTAGGAGCCATTTTGAATAAATATATTGAAATAATTGCAAAAAAAAGATATGCTATGATTATCTAAATAAATACATTTTTAATAATTAGGCGGTGCATATTTAAATACTTAAAAAAAAATAACACTTTTTACTTATTTTTTAATAAAATTAAAAAGGGTCACATTTTCGCATTTAATAAAATTGGACAAAGCGCCATTTGTTTCGCTATTAGGTACTATAATAGCACAGAATATATAATAGTACAGGACTATAGCCCGAACGCTTATCTGAGACAGTTCCTGGGGTAGCTGCGCGGTGCAGGAGCTCACTGATCCGTCAACTTGTGACAACTGACACCCTCCCGCACTGCGCAGCTACCCCAGGAACTGTCGGACGGGAAGCGTTCGGGCTATAGATGCTATTAAGTTTACAGGGATATGATTCAAGATGGAGCTAATGTCTCAGCGAAAAATGTTCGCCTATGTCAAGTACGGCAGTGTCACCCCCCTGACAAACACTATTTTCAAAGGGAATCAGTTACCTGCTAACGGGCTAACTACGGGGTTCAGGTACAGAGTTCTTGTGAAGTAAACAATAGACAAGAACGAGACCAATAATGTCGTTTTTTTGTTAATCTTTATGTACTTCAGAGCAACAACAGGTGAGAGTAGGACGAACGTCGACAGACAGAGAGAAAAGAGAGCGCCCTATGACGGATCTTTCTTATATTTTTTCTTATAATTATATTTAAATCAACAATTTTCTACATAATTGTACCTTTTCTTAACAAAACTATCAATAAGATCAAAATATTTTGAAGAAGGTCGAATGGGGCGTGTAAATGAGGTCCAGTGGGTATTTTGCGATTGGGTTTCGTCTTGAAGGTCCAGTGGGTACCAAAAAAGAGGTCCAATGGTCATTTTATTATAATATTTTTAAGAAGGTCGAATGGGGCCTTGGAATGGGGTCCAGTAGGTACTTTTTACAATTGGGTCTAATCTTGAAGGTCCAGTGGGTACTGCACCCGTAATCTACTTTTCTTTCAACTACCAATTTACCTACCGCCATTTGTTTTTTTTTTTCACCAATTCGGTTTTATTCAGCCGATTTTTATTTTCAGCCAGTATCTTTTTGATCTAATGCTTAAGAATGCATACATTTAATATTAAACTTAACGGGAGACATTAAACCTCTGTGGTAAATTTATATCTAAATAAAAAATAAAAAACTGCACTAATGAAAAACAGTGCAGTAATGAAATTTCATACAACATTTCTGCACTGTTTGCAGTGCAGTAATGAGATTTCATACAACATTTCTGCACTGTTTTGCTTCTAAGCAGAAAATACGTATTTTGTGATCGGTTTTGTAGCGATTAATGATAACGTTACTACGTAGTTGAAAGAAAAATATATTATTGTATGGTTAAAAGTGTTTTCCTTACTATTCTTATATTCTGATTTTATGTGCACCTGCTCGTTAAGGGTTGACTCCTCAAGCCACCCTTAACCCGCTAAGCGTGACAAGGCATAGCTTTAAAATTAATAGTTTGCACTATAATTGTCTAACTTCTAACGTCTAACTTCAAAGTCCCCCCGCAATAAGAAATAAAATGATGAACAGATAGCTGAAAGGTAGGTTAGGTTTTGTTAGAAAGGTGCCGACGCAGTGTCCGGCGATTGTCAAAAACGATTCGCTTTGCCGATAACTTTCCACCATTCGTTTAATAGGTGCGTTCATAAACAAATGGTTTTTAGGGTTCCGTACCCAAAGGGTAAAACGGGACCCTATTACTAAGACTCCGCTGTCCGTCCGTCTGTTACCAGGCTGTATCTCATGAACCGTGATAGTTAGACAGTTGAAAGGACAATGCTCGTGGATGTATGGAGTCCCGTACCATGCTGCATCAAAGTCAAACTTTGTTTTTTATAGACTACACTTATCATATTAACTCCTACAAAAGTTCTTTTTGTAAACATAAGGCTAGTTTCGGAGATTTTAGAAATAATCTAAATAACTTGACAATGTGGACATGTCATACACGATTTATTATTGCTCTAAAAAACAGTAATCCGTATCTATTGCATTCTACATCTCTATGACCGGCTGTGAACGGCCAGTTAACCATAGATAAAAAAATGATAATCGTTTAAATAAAAATTCTAATCTATTCTAGTTGTTTTTAATTAATGTAAAAATCGGCAAAATATTTTATTTACATGTTTTTTGAAAGATGTAATCATGACACTTTCAAAATTCAAGGTTATAGTATTCATAAATCATGTGAAACGGAACGTCATGTAAAGGGAATAAAACAATATCAACACAAATTCGATGTTCAAAAATCAAATACTGTAAAAAATTGTGAAAATTATGACAATATTATTTTGATCTTGATGCATGAGACTTTTTGGTACCACTTTTTGTCATTCTCCTTTACACAGATGATGTATTTCTGTTGCAACTATGAGAACAAATACTAAAAAACAGAATAAAATGAATATTTTAGGGGGCTCGTGATTTTTTTGCCGTTTCTATAGATAATGGTACGGAACCCTTCGTGCGCGAGTCCGACTCGCACTTGGCCGGTTTTAGTGATTATAGTTCAAACCATTAATTTTGTAGTGGAAAGCATTATTTTTGAAGTGCGCCTTAAACATTTTTTGTTGTTATTTTCATTAATTTGATAGTGCTTTTTAATACATCCCAATTGAAAATAATATGAAAAAAATCATTATTATCAAAATTAACACCCTATTTTTCGGGTTGCAGATTCGGATGGTAATCTATGTTATTTGCGTGTTACGTTTTGATGTGCACGTTTTGTTGACGCCTCAGAGCGTGTTTACGCTCACTCATGCAAATATCCATTAAATTTCTTGGTTCTGATCCTAAATACTTGTCTCTTGGGCAAGGATTTTCTTTGACAGAGGTAACAATTAATTATTAAAGCCCTGATATACCCTATTACACCTTATGCATATATTAATAAAGCTCAAATCAGCTTGCTTTGTGTATTTCTCATAATTATTGCACGCTTTGTAATTGTTGGTTCCTTTGAATAAGACGAATAATGTGATACAAAATTAATATGTATATTCTACGTTAATCCTTTACAGAAGAAGAGGAAATTCTGTAGTACAGTCAACAAACATCATTTAATGTTTCGGATTGTTTAAATATATCATAACGACCTAATAATTAACTAGCCTAACTTTGTTTTTTATCTTTTTTACAAGTTTTCGTTCATAAAACATAAATAAGTTAACTAGAAAAATTATAATCCTAATACTTTATTAGATTTATCATTACTTTATCTCATTATTTTATTAGAACCCACGAAAGACGTCTAAAACACCACATCTCCCAGTTTTTTTTTCTATTTTTTCAGAATTTAATTTGAAATATACATATCAAACAGATATTCTTCCTAGGGTTCTCGGTAACGAACAGGGGGCTTATGACCTCTTAAGAAAACGTTCAAATGCCAGCCAGTCAACTTCCGTTCAAAAGCAGGCCTGCTTCTGAATCGCTAAAAATCGTACCATAACAGTAGGTACTAAAGGTGAACACTATTGAACCAAGTTGAACGGTAATCCTTGTTCATGGTACGAAAAGTCTATACAAAAAAAAGGTGAACGGATTTCATAAACGTCAACGTAGCAGGTCTGTCACAGACCTGCTCTAACGATGTCGCAGTACAAAAAAGCAGGGCAGTTCAACTTCCAGGCAACTTTTGTCCTGCTTTAAGAGGTCATAGTAAGCCCCCAGGGCATACAAACATGCTAGAAAGTAAAAAACGTCTACTATTTACAACCGATTTCAAAAAGTAGGATGTTATCAATTGGATGCGTATCGTTTTTTATAATGCGTGTACTCCGTATTCTCCTAGTAAAAACCGAACTCAAAATCAACTGAAAGGAATAAAATAA
Source organism: Amphipyra tragopoginis (assembly GCA_905220435.1). Taxonomy (NCBI): domain Eukaryota; kingdom Metazoa; phylum Arthropoda; class Insecta; order Lepidoptera; family Noctuidae; genus Amphipyra; species Amphipyra tragopoginis. The sequence continues at coordinate 23,964,720 of HG992008.1, read as the reverse complement.
ATACAACATTATAAAATTAATATTTTCAGAAGTCGGTGCCTTCGATTTGGTTTCGCGTGGATTAGTGTCCTTTTGAATTATTTCTAAATAAAACCATGTCCGTAAAATCGTCTACCTTTTTTTACGTCTACTCTTTTCATCTGCCTAGCCTTTTCCCAACTATGTTGGGGTCGGCTTCCAGTCGAACCGGATGCAGCTGAATATCAGTATTTTACATGGAGCGACTGCCTATCAGACCTCCACAACCCAGTAACTGGGTAATACGATACTCTTGGTAAGACTGGTTGTCAGACTTTCTGGCTTCTGACCAACAGTAACGACTGTCAAAGATCTACAAATGACAGCTGGGACCAACGGCTTTACGTGCTTTCCGAGGCACGGAGGAAACTCGCTATGGTAAATGGTCACCCATCCACAGACCAACCTCAGCAAGCGTGGCTTAACCCGGAAGATCGGTCTATGCGGCTGTAATTATTTAGCCACGAGCTCCTCGCCTTACGTCTACTCTTTTATGGGTAAACAATTAATAACATTGTTCAAACCAATAAACCGCCATTAAATTCCAACACTGTTGCTAACTTTTAAAGTAACGCAACCCAAAAATTATGCAAACATATTTGTTTCGACGAAACTCACAAACTTCCTGCTTGACTTTGAAAATTTAATCAACAACCGTTTAAACCGAGTTGTCAAACAAGTTGGGACATGTCTGGTGGATAATAACAGGCTTGGACTTAAAATTAATGATTCATGCTGTAAACCAAAGCAAGTTTAACTGTGTCTTAGTTATTTAACTAGTTAATTGTTTACTTGTAAGTAGGAAGTGATAAACTTTTAACTAATAAAGCCAGGGATACACTAGGGGACAAATGTCCTGAGACGCGTGTCGCCAGCGACGGCGGTTTAAGTGGCGTGACGTTGCCAGACTTCGCTCGACATGACTGGCAATATCGCGCGATACGTGTCGCCGACGACGTCGAGTGAAGTGGCGCGACGTTGCCAGACTTCGCTAGACATGACAGAGTGACAGACGTATTCAGTTGTGGAATTGACGTCAATGAGTGCAGATACGTGTGCAACCACTTTGTCAACAATGTTTTGAATTATAATTATGTACGCCGCAGCCAACAACACTACCTCGGCGGGTGTCATGATATCGACTGTCTTGTGAAACACAATTTTGTCATGTGGCCAGATATTTTATGTCAGGTGAAGTATCGCGAAGTCGTACAACTTCGCTTGACGTCGCTACAGACATAAGTGGCGCGTTGTCGCCAGATATGTCAAGCGAAATCGCCCGGCTTCGCTTGACACGTCGCCGACACATGTCGTCGGACATTTGTACCCCAGAGTACCCATTTTTTTTTGGCAACGATTTTCCTGTCTCTTACCAGCTAAAAACCCACGGTGTTCCTTCTTCTGACCCTTAGCCGGGGTCGCGGGATTTGTACCGCAACCCCGGCAGGCCTCGGTCCGCCAGCCCCTGGCGGACCCCTCCTTCTGTAGGGCCTTGCCCCACGTCCTCCTGAGAGGCGCGCACGGAACGATACGCGCCGCCTTCTCGGGCCTGTTACTGGTCGGGCGACGGGTTCCCTAACCCGCAAGCCCGCAGGCCACACACTACGGTGGCCGGAGATCGTCGCGCGCCCTCCGGTGCCTGGTGCGTCTGGCGTGGGAAGGGAGAGTGGCAGCTGCTTCTCTCCCTCTCCGCTCCCTCCCTAGTGTATCCCGGGCTTAAATCTTTTGTGTTTACACGTAGAATCTATTTATTTATTCTGTGGATGAGTGACGTTGGTCCCGGGTGTCATACGAATACCTAAGACAGTCGTTACGGGTAGTCAGAAGCCCGCAAGTCTGACTACCGGTCTAACCATAGGATATCGGTATTGCCCAATAACTGGGTTGCGGAGGTCTGATGGCAATTGCTCCGTGTAAAATACTGATATTCAACCGCATCTGGTTAGCCTGGAAGCTGACCTAAACATGGTTGGGAAAAGGGTAGGCAGAACAGCTGGCCTGGTCTTTTTAAAGGTTTTTATTAAGCTTGCTTTATTGTCTTTTTGCTGTCTATATACACCGTAGGCTGGAGGTACCCGAAAGATTTTAACCACGCCTTTCTGATGGTATTATGAGTCAAATGTTATATCAACGAAAGTCCAATTCAGACATTTTTTTTGTTTTTCTGAACTTAATAAATCAATTAACTTTAGTACTTCCTTGTTAACTATACCTTAGGTTGAACTGGCAACATTTATAAATTATCGTGTGACTGGATAAGAAACTTCTCACTTCACAACCCTCCCCGACAAATAAGACATACGGCAAGAGGGGGTATGGTATGACAAAAGTCGCAACGCCGCGTTCATAGGACTTGTTACCATAGGATATTTTTCGATTTGTGAATTTCCGTAAATAATGAATATATCGAAAATTAAGCTTTATTCAACAAACTATATCCTAGCTTTTCTTCTCCAATTAGGCATCGGAATCGAAGGTCTCATCTTTCGGGTACCTCGGGCCCACGGTGTATAACGTGTGTCCGTCTATTTGTTACAAATTTTGCAAGTTAATTTTGAGCCAGTTCCTGTAATGTAATTGGATCAGGCTGAAATTTTACATAAACAAATTGCATAATTGTTTTGATGAAAATTCAATAATATTTATCAAAGTAACTAACTGTTCAATCGTGTTATATAACCACTCCCGAAGCTTTGAGTTCCAAATTGTTTCGTGCTTTTTGAACAAATATATTACTATTATACTATTATTTGTACCTACCTACATTTTTAGTCAAATTTTTGAATGTTTTTTGAAAAACTTTTCATTTATGTGTCTTTTACTAAGAAACATTCCATTACATAAACTTAGCCGTTATCGCAAAAAATACAATATCAAAGAGCTAAGTGATTGATACGTTAAAATTCCAAACTTCCTTAAAACTATAGACAAACTTAAATAAAGAATCTCAATACAAAAATATATTGATACTTCAATTTATAATTCGGTACCTTAAAAACATTGACAAACTCACGAGCACTTTAAAAATCGCACGCTTATGCAAAATGTACGAATTTCGCTCAAATATAAGTACATGTTATTCTGCTTTATGAAAATTTAAATCGTGATTTTTACTACGGCTTATCATATTTAAAGCCTCTAGGGACAAATAATCTTCTATAACGTTCGAATGTACTGAAAACTGCTGTAAATTTTGATACTCTGAAAGCTTTTCCAAATTCATACTAAAGCCAATGCCATCTAGGGCCATATAAAAATATTTTATGTATTTTAAATTGCATGTTTCTAGTACTTTGTGCTGAATATTTCGTATTACAAAAATGTCTCGTGTGACCCGAATATTGAAACTTACGCGAGCATTATTTGGTAGCTTTTATGAATGTTTTCAGACTGTAACAGTAAATAGTTTTATATTAAACTGGCTATAACCCGCGACGTCGCCACATGCAGCCTGTGAACCAATTATACTCAGCGGACTATCAGCGCCCTGCGGGTCCAGTATAATAACGGTTTCAGGATGTTGATGGGTCTGCCCCGTTTCTGTAGTGCTTCTGGTATGCTCACGCAAGCACATGTCGATGGCTTTCATGCCATTGTCAGACAGATATCTGCCTCGTTGCTCTGCAGAGTGCGGGCCAGCTTCAACTCCATCCTGAAGACCATAGCAGGGAAATACTGTCTAATAAAATGTGGTCTGTGTGAATTATAATATTCATTTTCATACAAATTAGTGCCCTGGACGGGCGTGTTGTTGTTTTGCTGCGATTGCCATAACTACTAGGGCAATTCTAGAAGGCATATTTTCTTTTCCTATTTTCTACTCTTATGTGAATTTATTTGTTACATTAACCTGCATTATTCTCATTCTATGTCGCACGCAACTGTAATGGAATTGTCATGAATAGTCATGATCTACTATTTTAAAAAGAGTATTCATGGAGTTTCTTGCCGGCTCTTCTCCATAGAACCTACCTTTTCGAACCGTGCACCTAGTTTTGACGTTTTAAAAGTGCCTGTAATCTGGTCTATTTGAAATAAAAAAACTTTGACTTTGACATTGTAGTTGTGGTGTAGTTGTGGTACGTATGAAACAAGCCTAAGAAGCTAAGAAAAAGTGCACAAATTTAGATAACAAGTCATCGTCCCTATTACAAGGAACAGTAACCAGCTTCTGTCCCCTTCGGGAAGAACTGATGACGTCACAATGATGTCAACCAAACTAATAGAACCTCTCAAAGACACTGTCTGGTCGCACCGCCTCGTCTAATGAATCCTTTTACCAACTCCAGTGTCTGACACAAGTGTCGTTTGTGTCTACAACGAGAAGCAATCAGTTTCTCGAGTGTTGACTATCCAGGCCCCCAGAGCACTATTCCGTCTAAACGGTATTTCGAAAGCTTGAAGCCAAATGTATTCTAGTTATTTGTCGTAGGATCTTGAGAATAGACCACAATATATTGTCCCTTGAGTAGTGTAGGAGCAAATATAAAATCAAGGAGGAGCGATGCAGCAACATCTTCTATTCTGCTAATATAGAGTTGCTTCAAATTAACTGGTGAAACTTATTAGGGTTATCTGAGAGCCAATTCTCGTACATTGATTACGAGAATTGGCTCTCAAATATCCCTATGAAGTCTCAACACTATTAATGATTTTTTACCGAACTAATATAAAATTATTAATTGATCAAAGATTGAGATTCTACTCTTTTTAAAATTCAGTTCGATTTCAGTATGATCTCAGTGTAGTCTACTTATAGACTCATTTCAATCTCACTTTTGACGTTTATTTAAGGAGTAGTGTCAGTTCAGAATGTTAGCAGCATACCGTTTTGGCTTCAATTAACTTACGATTTATTTTTGATTTCAATACAAATTTCACTTTTGACCTTGTTTATTAGTGTACGAGAATATCATTTGAGACATTTAAGACTAGATTGGAACTGTAATTATTTTGAACAATTTTTACATACGAGAATTGACCCTCAAATGTCATTAAGACGCTTACAGCAGCGAAATTGACACTTTAGAAAATTAAAACATTATATCTGTTAACACACAACATATTGAATTAATTGGTCGTTGGGCATTTATGACCCGGTACCTCAAAAGTCCGCGTCCATAAATGAAATATGGTTTGTTTTGAAGGTTTAGGGTTAACATTTCACGGAATGTATTTATTTTAATCCAAATGTATGGGGGAAAAAAGTTATGTGGTTAAAAAACTGTGAGGAACAAGATAGAAAAGCTCCTAAACATTCTTGTACCTTTTTAGGAAGATCTTTGTGCATTTTTGTAAGCATTTTATATATTTAGAAGGATATGGATATACGAAAATCCTTTTTTTTATATTAATTCTTGTTTTGCTAAAAAAAACTTTCCCATACTTTTGAGGAATGCGACTCATCTCATTGGGTAGCATTCATGATCTTTAACATACTCCGACTAGTATCGTTAGTGGTCGCTGATGGGTCACAGGTCCGAACAAAATGCCCATTTACCTTTCATATGTACAACATTTCAGTCAAAAAACAACCCTTGATCTCCTAGGTTACAAGTTTCAGTAATTATACTCTTGTCACCAAAATACGAGTCCTGATAGCTCGTTCATTTCGTAAATTGTAACCATAAGGAGAAAACCGTAAAATAGCTATTTAATGGTATGTTTACACCCGTGCGCTTTCATGTTCATCTTGCGCTTTCAACTTTCAATTCCTCTTGCGTCATGCGCATGCAATATTGATTGCCTTAAGACGCATGCAGCTTATCGTCTATACCGGTGCGCCTTGGTCAGTTGTCAGTCGACATACAATAGACGGATTAGCGTGCGCTAGGGGCATGCGCTTTTGTCGAACTAGTATTAAGGCATGCGCTATTGCATGCGCTATGGCGCTTTACGCATACTTCAGATGAAGACGCAAGATGAACATGAAAGCGCGCTGGTGTAGACGTAGCTTAAACTATGCTTTGTTTTTTAAAAATATTTGATATTCTTTGTACGGTAACATTTTGTAAAGAAACGTCACTAATCTACTTATGATGAAATGGGTATAATGCTAAAAACGTCCGATTACAACTTAACAAAAGCACATTACCTACATTACGTTAACAAATAAAAATAATCTAAGCTTCAGTTAATTAGATAACAAGATATCTGCTTCGGGCACGCTCCTCGCTACTGTACTAATCAGATACCTATTTTTTACCTAATGAACTTGTATTTTTTTTAAATTGAATGTGTTCTATTAATGATAAGTGGTAACGGCCCGTTCCCACGGATGACTCCCAAACTGAATTTCGACAAATCGTTCTACGACAAGATTTTCGACGGAGGCTTCGTTCGCTCGCTTTGCTCGCTCACTCTAGCCCCCGTCATCCCCTTCGAACCTAACCTATCCGTATCGGGGTGCCCCAAATTAGGTGTCGAAGTTCCATAATTGTCGGAGTAGCGTAATGTCAGAGTTCCATAGTGTCGTAGTAAAATCTTGTCGGAGAACGATTTGTCGAAATTCAGTTTGGGAGTGCCCACGGACGTCCAGTTTTGCAGAAACAGCTTTTTATTGGTTCCCGCAAAACTGACTGGTGTGTTCACACGCAGTAGTTTCTATCCTGTATTTTATAGTATAGCGCACGCAGCGAGCAGACGTTTTCATCTAGCTATAAACCCTTTGCGGGACGCTCGTGTGAATAATTTAATTGTAATATACAGGTTAAAATAGTAAACACTCGACAAACCGAAATGGGAGATTGTACTCATCACTATGAACAACTTTTACTATGGGACCAAAGAGGAAATCACGAAAAAAAAATCTGCTGTTCCCTACATTTATGTTCGCTTAGCTCGTCAAAATGTAGGGAACAGCTGTTTTTTTTTCGCGATTTCAGATTTAGTCCCATAGTATTGTTCATGATGATGAGTACAATGACCCCTTAAAAGGTTGTTAGTGTTTTTCAATTAACCCTGTATACATATTTTGCTGGCTCCTCTCTACATAATAGAACCTACCATTTTAGAACCGTACACCTAATTTTGACGTTTTAAAAGTGCCTGAAATCTGGAGCTCAATTCTACTAACAGAAACTTGTATCAATTGCAACAGAATCTTTCATTCAGACATTTTCATTTACAAAAACTATCAAATTGTTTGACAACAAAAACAAAACCAAACATTTTGATTGAACAATTCAGTTGCAATTGATAAAAGTTTATGTTTGTAGAATTGCCCCCCTTGTCTATTTAAAATTAAAAAACTTTGAATTAAATTAGTTGAACAATCACAATAAAAAAAAAATTCAAACACCGTTAGTACCATAAAAATATAAAACGAAAAATAACGCCATTTATACACTTGTGTAAACAACAAAGAAATGAAAGATGGAGAAATGGGATTATTTATGGGTTCGCACGAGTCGTTGACTTAACAACCATAGATTAGAGAATGTCTCACCCCATCGTTTGTTTACTACAGTAAAAAAACGATAAAAGTAGTTTATGGTTTTTGGAAACTTTTCTAAACAGCCCTACAGTTTTTATTGTCAAAACAAAAGTTCATATTAAATAGCTGTGACAGCCGTTTGCGTTACATGCAGGAGGTTCTGAGTTCGACCCCGGCACGCATCTCTGACTTTTCAAATTCATGTGCGGATCAGAATAGGGAATATGCATGTAACTTTTTTTTTCTCTTAATCAATAAAGCACATTAATATAAACCCAAGAAAAGTATTAAAAGTCAAATATTACTATTATTTCTTGCTCAAAATAATTATTAAACTTCAACAATTTTCTTCTACAGTTCAAACGTCCTTTATTGTAGCGGTCATAATGTGACGTCATAATCCAAGATACTGCTTTGTTTACATCTCTTTTTTAGCCACAAATCATATAATTAAATTATTTCTTGTGCTCTATTCAAGCAGAAATCGCACTTACTAACTTAACCTCAGTGAGAAATCAAACAGTTTGCTAAGAAAAGATTATTTAAAGATTTATTCATATGGATTTTGATGTAACTTCCGGCATTTTCGAAGACGTCTCGTTTCGAGATTGCGTTCCGTTCCACGAAAAAAACGTAACATAAAACAATGAATTGTAAAATAAGTACTTAATGAGTTAAAAAATGTAAAAAAAAATGCAATTTGTGTCTTGACTCCTGTACAATGTATATCTAAATAATGAAAGAGTTTCGAATTACATGCATATTCCCTATTGGATTATCACTTGCGTCAACGGAGAAGGCAAAGATGAGGAAACTTGCACACATGAGAGGGCCCCAGAAATGTTCTTGATGGTGTCTGTTGTCCGAAAACCCGCACCTGGCCTCCTAGACAAAATCCCTTGTCCTCACCCTTTCCCTTCCTTACGCTCCAGTAAATGTAATGTAAAGTATTATATTTGGCACAGCACACTACACAGTTTTTTTATTCTATTTTACACACAGTTCGGTACATGATAAAATAGTACTCACTTTATTTTTCTGGTTCTCCCTCGCGGTGCTTCATTACGTCACTCGAAGGTTGTTGCTGAAAATCAGCGCTGTTGGCATTAGGCTTGTCTAAAGTCACAGCATAAAGCTGAGCAACGACCCAAATTCTTATGTGCCATGCGACGCGCAAATTCAAGTATTCAATTATTTTGATGTATTTTTATTGATAAGATGTCTAGGTAACCACAGACTAAATATGCAAACGTGATTTGCATAGATTACAATTTTTTTTTTTTTTTTTGAAAAAACGTTGCCCCACACTAAGATTTATCTTGTATCGTGGGTGCGTTTACAGACACAAATCTCACAAACAAACGCCCAGACCCGAAACAACCATTTGTAGGCCATACAAATTTTTGTTCCGTGTGGGAATCGAACCCACGACACGTGGCGCAGAAGCCAATCGCTTAACCACTGCACCAAACGTGTTGTCAATTAAGTCATAGTTTTATTTTTTATTGTTTTGTGTTTGGGTTGCCAGGCAATTATATGTTTAAATTAAGGAATTGTTAATTATAAGAATAATTATGTTATTAATTTTAAGTATGCTTGATGCTTGTGCGTCTGTTTGGACGTAGGAATAAATACCTTTTCTTTCTTTCTTTCTTTCTAAATATCATTTACATACAATTTGATCTTTCCGTAGGCGTTATTTTAAGGAAAATGGATTTTGTCTCCCATTAGGGATTCAGAATCCATTAGGATTTTTTGATTAGGTCACCCAAAGGGCAATGGAGAGGGCTATGTTCGGAGTTACCCTGCGTGATCATATCAGAAATGATGAGATCCGCAGGAGAACCAAGGTAACCGACATAGCTAGAAGAATTGCCAAACTTAAGTGGCAGTGGGCGGGGCACATGGCTTGCAGAACGGATGGCCGTTTAGGCCGAAAGGTTCTGGAGTGGCGACCGCGTACCGGAAGACGCAGCGTGGGTAGGCCTCCCACAAGGTGGACCGATATTCTGGTGAAGGTCGCGGGAATCCGCTGGATGCGAAAAGCATAGGATCGATCGATGTGGCGATGCTTGGGGGAGGCCTATGTCCAGCAGTGGACGTCTTTCGGCTGAATGATGATGATGATGATGGATTTTGTCTAGCGGACCAAGCCAGCGTGGTGGATAAGACCTAAACCCGTCTCATTCTGAAGAGGTCCGTGCCCAGCAGTGGGGCAGTTATGGGCTGATTATGATGTTTAAATTACAATAGATGCGCTTATAATAACTTTATAAGTTGTTCTGCCTACCCTTTTCCCAACTATTTTGGTGTCAGCTTCCAGTCTAACCAGCAGGGGCTGAATACCTACCAATATTTCTTTACAATGATTTTTGTCTAGGTTTTGATGACATTTAATTATGATAATTGTTTTAAACTTCATTTTATCTTTTGTAAATGTAAGAACTTCGTGGACATCCCTATAAAATTATGTAATTTACTATTATTCAAATTGTTTTTTTATTAATTTTGTACTCAAGACTTAGTACTTCATTACTCACAGGTCTGTCTGCGGTCAAGACTACATTGTTATCATATAACTATCATAATTATATCATAGTACTGTATTCACGTAATTTGTTAAAGACATCCTTTTTAAAAGAGTAACCATGGAGTTTCTTGCCGGCTCTTCTCCATAGGAAACGACTATTTGAAACCGTGCACCTAAATTCGACTTTTTATAAGCGCCTGTATTGGTTTACGTGCAAAAAATTTTTTATTGATTTTTTTACTCGAAACGACTGCCATCAATCAGACCTCCGCAACTCACTTACAGGGCAATGCCGGGCATCCTAATGTCAGACCGGTTGACAGGCTTTCTGACTACCCGTAACGACTGTCACGGCTTAACGTGCTCTCTCAGGCATTGAGACGTCAGACAAACGCTCACCCATCCACATACTGACCGCGGCTAGCGCAGCTTAACCTTGCAAATCCTTTGATTCGTACAGTTGTTATTAGCTAGAAGCCCCTCAATAACTTTATAAGTCAGATAAAATAACGGTAGAATAGAAAATTATTGTATATCGTTATCGAAATTCCGAGCTGTGAATATAAAGTGACTTGTCTGCTTGGATGAAACAACCAGCTTTATTGTAAGACCGAATCATAATTCCACAACACACATAGATTATGTATTTAACATAATAATATATTATTCACTACTACTTTACATAAGATTATTATGTATTCGTTGTCTGAATTTCGCTTTTTTATTTAATGTTCGTATCGAGTATTTTTCTCGCGCGTTTTATGAATATAATCTATCGAATAAATAATGTGTACATGTATTAATATTCTGGAGACTTGAAACACAGGTTATACCTAGTGCAGGCTCCAGTCTCAACAACATAAATTGTCTACACCTAACAAAAAATAATAACCCTTGTACCTACGTTTAATTTAAGTATGTTTGTGGAGAAAATAAACGATTATTGTTATAAATATTTGTGTAGTATGTCGAAGTACCAACGATAACATTATCAAAAATCAAGATCAGGTGAGGGTAGATGCAAAATACCCTTGCTTCACGAAGATGACAACTGCTCCGCTACTTCAGTCTACCGGTGACCACGGCCGGTGTAATTCGGTCGAAACGTCTCGCTCGGGATAAAAAAGGTATTTTGTGCCTTTTAGAATAATCTATGCGATTAGACCCGAATCAGTATTTTTATAATGTGTACACATCGCGAAATATGAAAACATTTAGTCATATTAACTTATATTTATTAACCCTTTCCCTGTCTGGACAGTGAAAATGTTAAGTTAATAAATCTTGAAATCTCATATACAGGGTGTTTGGCAGAACGTTGAACATACGAAAATGGTGGATAGGTGGGGTCATCTGCTACTTACTCAGCCCTAATTTATGTGGCCCTGGACACCTTGATATTTAAAAAAATTTTTTTTTGCTTTCTTCTAGTTTCACCACTTTCTTAACTTTTTAATCTTTAATGTTGGCAGGATCTTATAAAATTATTGCTTTATTCAGATGTTAGCTAAAAAAAAGTTATGAGTCCTCAAACTTACAGAAAGATGTAAAAAATACTTAAATCTTAATTTCAACTTGCATTAAAAAAAAAAAGACCAGGGGGCCAGGGCCAAATAAATTAGGGCTGAGTAAGTAGCAGATGACCCCACCTATCCACCATTTTCGTATGTTCAACGTTCTGCCAAACACCCTGTATAGTTTTATTCAAGTTATTAGCTAATATCGTTAAACATTTTGTACTAGTGACCATAACAATGACACTCGTATCTATTTCGAGTAAAATCTTAAGTAATTACTAATTATTTTTCTACATTTATCAGCCCACAAACATCCACTGACGTACTCATCGTTGCTCATGATTTAAGGCTCCGGTTGGGTCTAAAACTTGTTGGGTAATCCCGTAAAATGCACGTGAGTAAACCGTCACCAATCATAAATAATAATATGCAAAAATATCTAAAAGTCAGAATTTAAAAAAAAAACATATAAACATCGGCGTATTATAATTTTATGTCCACTTTATAAGGCACAACATATTTTGTATTTGGAGATATAAATTCATAGCTCCATTTCGGGATTGCAAATTTCATCCAATACTTAGTTTGCAGCAGAGTATTCCCAATTTCCCAATGCATTATCATAATTACAGTTAGTAAATAACTCGCTAAATAACTGTTTCAAAATGGATTTACCGGTAATTTCAAATTCGATAATACAGAGTACTAGCTTTTCTCACCAACATCATACAGAAAAGTAGATATATTTAAACATCTCGACCTAGCTGTAGAAAAATAAAAAGATTACAAAATACTAAGCTAATCACTTACCGTCATAAACAACCCCTCGCACCAGCTCATCGGCTTCAAACACTGGGTGGCTAAGCGTCAAATTAACGTCACTATCTTCATCACTCAGCGTGACAATATCGTCACTGTCACTCGGGATCCTCGCGAAGGCACAAGCATCACTTATATCCACTGTTCTTTCACTCACTACTTCACTTACAGTCGTCACTTCTACCACTTCATCACTTGTCGTTGTTTCATCGTAAACCTCTGGTATTTCTACTACTTTATCATCTGTTGAAACTTCTTTCTCATCAACTTGAGGTGGGCCTGGCGATCTGCCAGGTGCTGGGTCGCCGTTCGGCAAACTCAACGAGGAGCTATAAGGCAACGAAGCTAAGATGACTATCGTCATTAAGAAACTTATTGAGAACCTGTTCATTTTGAATTTGGTTGGTTTTTTCATGTTTCTCTGCACCGTCTGACATTGCATCGGTTTTCTGTATTTGGACATCAGAAGGTTGCTTGATAACATTTTTATGTGCAGTCGATTCTATGTCTCGGTTTTTGTATCAGTACTGAATTAGGTTCGGTTTCGTTCATGATTTCTTTTTTGGATTATCTGTAAAAAAAAGTATTTTATTAGAACATTGTGTCTAAGAAGTTTCAATTATACAATCATCTAATATCGCCCCTTTATTGGATCTTTATTTTTCTTCCAAATTAACGTTTTGGATGAGACATCAGGAGTAGGAGTCCAGTTCTCGTAAATAATGTACACTATGACTGAATTTAGACCGAACTAAGATTAAATTATGCATTGACAATAAACTGGTATTCTGCCCCTCTTAAAGGTCTGTCCGGTTTCAGTATGATCTCAATCTAGTCTAAGACTCATCTTAATATCAGTTTTGACGTTTATTTAAGGAGTAGTGTCAGTTCAAAATGTTGGCAAGAATATCGTTTTGGCTTCGATCTATTTTTGATCTCTTCACAGTACAAGTTCACGTTTGACATTGTTTGTTAGTATAGGAGAATACAATTTTCTGGCATTTACGACATTGACCTCCGGTTTCTGAATTAAGAATTCGAGATAAACAATACTTAAGTAGTACTTGAGTACGGAGTTGTCAAAAAAATGCTTTAAAACCGTCATTTTTTTGACAACTCCGTACTCAAATGTTACTTAAGTATTGCTTATCCTAGAATTCTCAATTCAGAAACTGGAGGTGAGACTAGATCTGACCTATATTTTGAACAATTTTTAAATACGAGAATTGGCCTTAAAAATTAGAAACAAACATCTTACAGGCGCCACTCACTAGACACCAGGGGTACAAGAGCAAAGAGCACAGAACCTCCACGAGTGACTGAGCAGTCAGCCCAGCTACCAAACTTGCGGCTTATCTTTTCACCACGACATGAGCTATTCACATAGTCCGTGCAGACACGAGAGAGGAAGAAGGCTAGACACCCAATTACGGATTACTACCTCCAACAAAGTACCAGCCTATAGTACTTGATCTGAGTTATTCATTAATAATTCAACTCAGCTCTCACTTTAATCTTCATATTTTCGAATAACAATAGCTTCAATCAATATTGTCTTCACAAACATGTTTTCAAAGGAGGTAGGTACTCCAAAAAAAATATTTTAACTCGTATAAAGACTAATAGATTACTCTTGGCTCTTGGCATGCTTTGTGCCAAGTTGGGATGCGCCCTGGAAACCTATTTATCAGTTATGATAAGGGCTAGAGGACAATGAAAGCTATTGAGGGGATAAAAGGAAAATATTTTTCGTTGACTTTGATTAGGGTATTCTATCTAAATGGTTGGTTGGTACAGTGGGCCAAAATGAAACTCACTATTATCACAGTAGATATATGAAGCTAAAGCAGTACCTCGACTTGCTATAATCACTCACACAGACACGAACTGTATACTGAGTATAATGCACTCTTTGTAATGTACTCTATGACAGCCGTGACTGACTGTATTCCGATGATAGCTTAGAAGTCTCGTTGCAGTGCGTGTCATTGGCGATCATAAAACGGCTAGGGGTTCAAAAATACAACAAAACCCCCGCCGCGGCCTCCACCGCACCCCCGCACAATACTCCTACAATTATTTCACTAAACTTAATCTAGTAATATAATTATATCACTAAACTTGAACCGTATTATAATTATATTCCTAGTAAGATAGTAATGAATCGCTTTCGTATAACTATGTTACGGTATATAATTATATCCCTAGGGATATAACTATATTACGGCTTTAACTATCATACTGCGACATATGTATATACAGGGTCTCCCTGGAAGTATAGATCAAATCGAATAGGGGCGTGAGCAATGTCATTTCCAAACTTTTTAACCCTGAGAATGTCGGTGCAATTTTTTACAGTTCAAAAGTTATGACCATTTTTTTTTCAATCACTTCGCTTATAAAAAAATCATAAAAAAACTATCAGAGTTATCATTTTTTCAGGACTTTGGCGAACAGTAGGCCTTGCTTGTGGTAATACTTTTACGCAGCTAGAAAACATGTGTTCAATAAGAAAAAATCATATATGTACTGCAAAGTCTTTTTTAGAATGGCAAAAATTTTACTTAAATTTTTACAACAAAAACTTTTGAAATGACCTTGCCCACGCCCCTATTCGATTTGATCCATACTTCCAGGGACACCCAGTATACTGTGCTATTATTCCAGAGACGTGTGGGGGGGGGGGGGTGAAACTCGTTCGTTCATGAGTCAGTTCACAGGGGAACAGCATGCGCTCGCTGTACAAGCATCTCTCGAGAACGATTGTTCATACGTTACTGTCGAATGTCTGTTTAGAGCACTGATGGGCGAAGTAATTTGAGGGATGAGGCAAGAAATAAAAGCAAGAAATCTCACTTTGACATAATTAATTTTATTTTTATAAAATAAATCACTGAAGCCCCATTCATCCTCGCATTGAGATGATCGAAATGTGAGGATTAAGTAGGATGTATTTCATAATCACAATTATTATCACAAACGGGACAGTTTTCCAGCTCGCGAAAAGTTTTGACCTGGCCCGCCACCAACCAAAGTTGTAGGAACCTTTGGAAAGGTCTCGAAAAAAATGTAGAAACATACGTTACGTTTGTAAAGAAATTTTGGCCCCCATAAGATTGATTCGTTTTTCTTTTGGCCCTGGATGAGTAAAGTTTGCCCAACCCAGATTAAGAGTTAAATACAGATTATGTTGTCTAGGTTTGTCTATTTCAGTCATCAGCTAACTCAGACCAAACTAAGTCAGCTCTTACCACTTTTCAGCGGGTTTGTAACCTATTAGATAAAATACAAAACCAAAAAGTTCTGTATCAGATGGCAGATACGGCTAAATATCAGTTTTTGATACGAAGAGACTTCCATATCAATCTCCATAACCTTCTTCTGCCTAGCCAATTTACTTGGAGTCGGCGCAAAATATTTTCATCTTCCATTCTCCCCCTATTATCCGTCTCGCTATCATTTACTCCATTTTCATTCATATCCTCCCTCACACAATCCATCCATCTTTTCTTAGGTTTCCTCTTCCCCTTCATCCATCAACATTTATTTATATTCATCAATCTTCATAACCTCTACAGCTTAATTGTATGTATAATGAACTAAGGTCCGATTTTTACAGAAAATATGTCAAACCGCCATATTTATTCCTCAGATAAAAGTTATGTGACAATTGAAAAATCTGCTGTTTTTGAACAACATTGCGTAAAAAGCTCTAGAAAGAACAAAAATAAAGCTATTTTTAAACCATTTACTAAAAGATTTGCCTACTAACTACAAACAATAAAAATATAGCGTCTATCGCACCGCTTGCACTACAGAGTATCTTTAATACCATTACGGTCAAGAGATTTCACGTTAACCCCTATTTAATACAAACCGTGGTCCCGGAGCTCGGTATATACGTTAAGGCTTTACAATCCGGTCTATTGGATGTTAGATGAAAATATAGATTATGACGTCACACAGGATTTGTGTTTATTCTTGTTCTGCAATGTTGGTCTCGGATGTTGAAAAATGTATTAAGTTATTATTTGAACGATAGTGTGAAGAACAAAATTGCAAGGCAATATTATTTTGAGGGTTCCGTTATGTATGATTTCCACCAACCGGGCCACGCAGGAGTGCAGCGCAGAGCATCGCAGCGGATGCTCGAGTATGCACGCATAGCCGACCGCGTTCGCCCGACGGCTACAATCTGCTGGAAACCGGGCGCATGCGCGCGCATGTTCGCGTATCCGCTATCGCAGTCAATTTCTACCTGCGGTGTGGCCGAGCGGAGCCGACCGGACGCGATGACAGCCGAGCGCCGCCGTCCACGTACGCGAGCAGCCGACCGGCTGCCGCGGCATACTCGAGGAGCCGACCGGCTGTCGCGGCATACGCGCGGATCTAACCGAGTTCCAAGCAGTGTAAATTCCATGCAAACATGAAACTTAACTATAGTATAGAAGCCTGAATTTCCTATAGCACAGTGTGAAATGCGCTCCGACGCGCCCCGGCGCGGCCCGTTTGGTGGAAATCGTACACTATAGTCTTTTTATCTCACGAAGACGCGCCATGTGACTTTTATGTCAAAGACGTAAAGTTCATGTTGCAATGACTCACGAGTCTTCGTGAGATACACAGAGTCTACTATGTATTCCGGAACCAAATGCTAAAAACTTTTTTATTCTTTGACTAAGTCGCATTTGACCCTCGTCGAACCTGATGGTAAGTGCAGACAGGGTCTAAGGTGGAGCACACGAATCCAAGTAACAAAGATATTGAGGGAGTACCCTTTAGGCACTTGTCCCACCGCGAACGATGAGCGAGCAGCGAGTAGAGCTAGAAACTAGAAACGAGTTGGCGAGCAGCGAGAAGCGAGTGTGTAGTTCCGATAGTTTTGTCGCTGGGCTATAAGCGAGTGTGCGAGTGCGACAGGCGATTACTCGCACCACTCGCAAATTACCGCTGGTTGGTCTCTCGGCGTGAGTTCCAACCCCCAGCGAGAATCGCTGAGCGAGTATTATCTTTGATAGCTCTTCTCGCTCAGCGACAAACTAGTGGAGCAAGTCCTCGCCAGCAGTGTAAACAGTCAGCGATTGACTATTAATACAGGGTGTTTGGCAGAACGTTGAACATACGAAAATGGTGGATAGGTGGGGTCATCTGCTACTTACTCAGCCCTAATTTATGTGGCCCTGGACACCGTGATATTAAAAAAAATTTTTTTTTGCTTTCTTCTAGTTTCACCACTTTCTTAACTTTTTAATCTTTAATGTTGGCAGGATCTTATAAAATTATTGCTTTATTCAGATGTTAGCTAGAAAAAAAGTTATGAGTCCTCAAACTTACAGAAAGATGTAAAAAATACTTAAATCTTAATTTCAACTTGCATTAAAAAAAAAGACCAGGGGGCCAGGGCCAAATAAATTAGGGCTGAGTAAGTAGCAGATGACCCCACCTATCCACCATTTTCGTATGTTCAACGTTCTGCCAAACACCCTGTATATGCATCCCTTTTGTATACACGGAATGTATATCTATTGTACGTTACTTGAGGCCGATTGTTAGTCGCTTCCTCGCTGGCGGTGGGACAACTGCCTTACCCATCTGGCTCTCATAACATACGATGGAACATAGTAAACCACTTAAATGTGAGGGTGGTAGCTAGCCAGTCGGACAGTATAGATCCTACCACCAAGCGTGCTGGGTTTTATTGAATCTCACAACACGCGTGCGGTGAGGAAATTTTATGCTCTAGCGTCTAGCCCGTCCCCACACGGGATAACAAATAGGCCTAGGGTTCCTGACAAAGAATAGGCCAATGTACTTATTAAGAATTTAAATTAAGGCGATTACAGTTGCGAAAATGGCGCCACTTCAAAAAAAAACATTATTTCTGTCAACACCCAACGTATTGAAATTTCGTACGTACAACATTTTAGTCAAGTGTTGTAGAAATTTTCGAACATCAAAAAGCAACACTTGACATATTAGGTTAGAAGTTTTAGTAATTAATGCTAAAAACGGCCGTTTTTGGTACTTATCGCTAAAACTTCGAATCCAGAAGCTCTAGTGTTGATAATTGGTGTTCGAAAATTTCTATAACACTTGACTAAAATGTTGTACGAACGAAGTTTCAGTATGTTGTGTGTTGACAGGAATAATGTTTTTTTTCTGAAGTGGCGCTACTTTCGCGGCTGTAATCGCCTTAAGACGATTGAGTACTTTAGAAGAAGTAAATGGACAGATACACGCGAAAAGCGACTTCAAGTTATACTATGTAGAGAAGAGATTCTAATCTCTGGGTTAGAGAGACGTAGGGTTGAAATTATACTTTGTTCGGTTAATCCGGAACCCTATGACCGCATTTGACCAGTTGTTTATGCTCAATAGAACTCCCGACATAACAACGACCTCTGTTCACCCTTTAAACATAACATTACCACACGCCAGCAATTGAATTAAGTGTAAAGTTGGACACTTAAGTAATTAGTCGGCGGCCATATTGGACCTGCCTACCTACCTAATGGAACCAAAACATTCGGTGTTATTATAAGCTTTATACACATCATCGTTTTGGTATATATTGGTGGTAGGAGTAGGGAATTCATAGGAATGTAGGTACATACAGGGTGTGTCGTAAATAGTGGTCCAGCGTTAAGGGGTCGATACGCGATATACAGGATGTTAACGAATTCGTGTAATTCCTTCAAACCGAGTGACATAGGTTTTTTTCCGAATCAACAAACAAAAGTTTTCAAAAAATTAACCAGGGTAGGTATTCTGTATCTGAGTAATTTTAGCGTCCCAAGTCAACATCAGTTGACTACAATCATGTATGGAGCGATATCGGACTAGTCGTGCACGTCAGCTGTGTCACCGTGCCTTCATTTATTTATGCACGGCATCGAAATTTTTTTATCACATAAAAAAAAACAAATTTGGGAATTAAAACTTTATTTTTAATCAATCTAAATCCCGTGCGGGGTTAATCTATACCATTAATAGATCATGTGATTTGGAGGAATTACACAAATTCGTTAACACCCTGTATTCAGCTATCACATATCATAAATGGTTTTTTTTTTTAATATTATTTTTTTTAGAAAAAAATTACTCATATATTCAGCAGATACAAACAAAAAATGAAATAGGAAAATAATTAAATTACAGCTAAATTAGTAAAATGAAGAGTTAGTTTTAATAAAAATAAAATAATAATAATTCTGAGACCTATGGTAAAAATGGTTCAAATTGTGGTATGTGATAGCTGAATACGCGGTGTGTCGACTCCTTTACGTTGGACCACTATTTACGACACACCCTGTATACACAGGATGACTGGTTATTTGCTTTGTCCCAACGTGAAAGTTGTAAAGAATGATGAGTAGAGTTATGCTGTTTATACAGCATAACTCTTAATGAACTTTTGTTAGTGCGCGGCAGCCGCGTACGACGAGCGATTTCATTTCACGCATCTTGCCTCAGTGATTTGTTGTGGTAATGTAGAGATTTGCTATTCTTTACAAATCTTTAGCACTTTACAATTGGATTAGAAGGCGACACTTTTCATTATACATGGTAGGTAGTTGGTAGAAATATTAAAACGTAATATAAAAACGTCGCTTTACCGCAAGAACATATTCTAACAACGACATAACTGCTCGCGAGCAATTCACTGAAGCGCCTTCGCCACGTAGAGTTGTTCGAGCGGGGCAATGTTTCAGTTGGCTCGCGCGGCAGTTCGGTATCCATAAGGCGTGGCTGCCGCGACCCAATGTTTGAGGGTTTGCCGCGCGTAATCGATACATACCTTAACAGGATGGAAACGTTGTAGACAAAGCATTGAGTCAAACGAAGCAATATTTGTTTGCAGTTTGTTAGTGTGGTTTCATAACTATCATTTGTTCGTAGGGCGAGATTCACAGACCGGAGTTTACTTTGCTAAGTAATGTAAGCGTTTCATACCTTATATTACCATAAATTCATAAGAATAAGTAATGTGAATAATGTTCATATTCGTATAAACGAATCTGAATAAGCATTTCTTTCGAATAAGAACATTAATGTTACACAAATAATGTTTATTTATTCATTTTCGATAAAATTTATATGGAACCACCTCTAAAGCATGGCCTACCAAGCAAAAAAAGAATCATCAAAATCCATTCATAATTGGCGGAGATAATATCGCGTAACGAACATACAAAAAAAACAGATGACTTGAGAACCTCCTTCTTTTTGAAGTCGGTTAAAAAAAATAGCGAGTGGGTCAAAAGAAAACCAATAGAAAACATTTCGGTAATTTTTGGAATTTCAGTCTGTTTATCGGTTTCTTTGTACACGCATCACGTAAAAAGTATTGCACCAATGCGGTTGACTTTTATAGACAAATATTGTGCGTATCTAAGGCGATTCGCACACTGCACCGCATCACGCAGCGTAGCGCGGGAGTGTGTGTTCTTATGTTGTTTGCAAGTATCTGTATTTGTCTAGAAAACATGCATAGTGCAAAACACTGCGCGTGAATGCGTAATTGCTACACATTATTGGTTTCCGACTTCCACGCGGACGCAGTGGCGTAGCTACCGTATGGCTAGGCGGGGCAGTGCACCGGGGCCCCCAAGCTCGCGGGGCCCCTCGGCCTCCATGAACGACGTTCAAAAAAGTTATATAATATCCTAGTTGAATAAAGAATTTTTAACTGTAACTTTTTAGCCCCTAACCAACGACTTTTACGTGAAAGCGTGACAAACAAACAAACTTTCATATTTATAATATTACATATAAAACTTCCTCTTGAATCACTCTATCTATTTAAAAAAACCGCATCAAAATCCGTTGCGTAGTTTTAAAGATCTAAGCATAGGTACATAGGGACAGACAGCGGGAAGCGACTTTGTTTTATACTACTTATTATAGTGATTAGGAATTACAATTAAATAATTATTTGCTGCGTTAATACATAATACTTACTAGTAAATAGCTTTGCTTTATACGCCCTGCAGTGGGCGATAAGGAGCTGATGATGAAGCAGTTTTGCACCTTCAAAGTATTTAGTTTAGTTTAAATAGGGCCCCAATTTCATTTTTGCCCGGCCCTTGGTTACATAGCTACGCCACTGCATGGACGAAGTCGCAGGCATAGCTAGTCAAAACACAGGCTCATATTCATGTTGTCGACCTATCCTTAAATAGGGCCCCAATTTTATTTTTGCCCGGCCCTTGTTTACACAGCTACGCCACTGCATGGTCGGAGTAGCGGGCAGAAGTAGTCTTAAATAAACACAGGCTCATATTCATGCTATCGACCTATCCTTTACAATAATTGACCGTAATAGCACAGAATAGCGAACAATAACACATTGTCAGTGAACGTAGCTGACTGCGGTCACGTAATAGCATTACTAACCTAGTCTGCCTCAGCTTCACGCCTTGTTACACTAACAGGGCTCACAGGATTGAGATGCTGTTTACCATGCTAGGCTTACGTTAATTAGAGTTGTAACTAGCGATGCCCGATACGTGTCGATATTTTAGTGTATCGATACAACGGAATGCGATATATCGATATTTTGTATCGATACACGTTAATGCGATATTTGGCTGTATCGTATCGCTTCGCCGGAATATCACATCCAAAATATCGTATTGTATTGAGTACTTAGAGTGATGTTTGGTTTATGAAATATTAAGATAGGTAACAGGAACAAAGATTACAAAATAAATGCAAACCAACTTATTCTTCTATTGTAATGCCGCCACACTTGAAGTTGCGGCTTTAACTTTTGTAATACGATACGAATGGGTAACGTAATGTAAATATTACTTTGGCTTGAAAAAAAATATTTGAAATAGATTAGACCCACAACGGTTGCCAAGATTATTATTTCTTAAAAGTTTAGATTTCAAAAACTGGCAGTTGTAAGTTCTCTGTAACTGTTGTTTTCTATATGTAAATTATAACAAAAAGCATTCCTACATTTGAGATAAGATGTTTACTTTTTCTTTGATTCAATACGATATTTCGATACGATATTTACATTATCGACACAAAGGCATACGATATATATCGTGTATCGATACAATCAATTGTGATACATTATATATGTTATATCGATACAAAACGACATATCGGGCATCGCTAGTTGTAACGGTTGTTACGTAGGCATGGAAGTGGGCAGGATTTTATCCAAGGTCGGGCCAAGCAGGCAAATCTGAAAGTGCAAAATGGGATTATGGGGTATCTTTGCCCATACCTTTTGGAGGCCCAAATAAGTATAGTCGGGCATTGGTCTGCCTAATCTAGTAGTAGTTTAGGTGACCTTATTGATATCTATCACCAGAAGCCATGAAATATACGATACGTACTTCTACATTTTCGCAGTTTTGATGGTTAGATTCCCGATATACTAAGGTGTTAAGGCACGATGTTTTTCTTCACCGTATATCAGTGGCATTTTAGATTAACTAAAAAAGTACATATAACATTGAAAAAGTCACATTAGTCCATGTCTGGGTACCCGCAACCCAGTGCTTAAGAAGCGGGTCTTTAACTTCCGGGCCACAACGCCAACTACACTCACCGGCATAATTAGCGGAACGCAACAAAAAACCGTGTTTTTTCCATAATTTTGTATTGTACATTAATGTTTTTGTGTAAATATTTTATAATTAGGGTTAAATGCATTAAAAGGACAAATAATCAATAATCATTTAATTGAATTTGGCAATTTAAATCTTCAATTTGCTAAAATATCCATTTTGTAACTTTCGGCGCATATTTTTTGGAATAATTAATTTGCTATTTATTATACTTTTTTGTTTGTTTTATCACCGTTTCTATACTGCTAGGGTTCGTATCAGTATTATGACATGTTTTTCCATCCAATTTTTTTATCCATTATCTTTACTTAAGGCACATTGTCCCCATACTCCCATGAAACACTTTTTAATCCTCTAATGTTTCTGGGTGTCTGGATTTTTTCTCTAACCCTATTTCCCGTCAAGGCTAAGTCATATTCTATTGGACTCATGTTCGGGGTCCACGTTGACCCACGCTGGTGGGTGATTACAACATCTGATATGAAATTGCGGACCACGAATACACATTCCAGCCACACATAATCGTGTATATTTTGTTTTTCTTGAATGATAATTTGTGTAACTTGGAGATTTATTAAAAAAAAAAAAAACATATCCAGGCAGTTCTGATGAAAATCTTGTGGGGTGTCTCGGTTTTTGTATATACTAAAAATAACGTTGTTATTTAAACAAGGTGTAAAAAGACCCATCACACAGCCGAAATCTACGCACTCTGGACATCAAACTAAATTACATTGACTAAAAATAATTGCTGGGAAACGACTTTTATTTTTAGGCATAAAAAACTCTGTTTTTTTGTAGCGCGCAATTCAATGCATGTAACCGAATGTGCCTGTGTGGGTCGTGCAGCGGCTACACAGCTGAGCCAAGGCGGTTGTGTGCGTTTGATATTCATTGCGTTTTTGTAACTTCAAATGCGTAATTTGTTAGAAAAATTGAAATTTTTTTTAGAATACGTTTCTGGAAAAAACTAAAAAAAAATGTGTACTTTTGACCTTCAATATCTCCGGAATCAATGATTTCCCTGGTATGGTCTGGTAGAAAAAAATGATCCCAATGATGGGTAGAATATGTGGTTTTCATTATCGTTAAGGGTCTTTTTACACCCGATATATTACTTTTATACTTAAGTATAACATAATGTAACAACGTGACTCTAGTCAGCTAACACGATGGGCGGGACAGTGTCGTTGTCTATTATTATCCTTCATTATCTTCCAAGTAAAGAGTTTGTAGCTGTCTGAGACACGTGAGTAATTGCTGGGTGAAAGACTGCAACGGGTAATGTTAGTGACAGATTAGTTGCCTATAATAATATCCTTATAGTATTTCACAGTCACTATACAGTGTTAACGAATTCGTGTAATTCCTTCAAACCGCGTGATCTACTGGTGACACAGATTAACCCTAAAAAGGATTTTTAAAAAACCAACTGAAAAAAAATATAGAAAACTATATAAAATCTTAGTTTTTAACCGACTTCAAAAAGGAGGAGGTTCTCAATTCGTCTGAATGTTTTTTTTTGTTTTTTTTTTTGTATGTTTGTTACGCGATATCTCCTCCAATTATGAATGGATTTTGATGATTCTTTTTTTGTTTGGTAGATCATACTTCATACTTTCCCATATAAATTTTATCGAAATACATTCAGCGCTTTTTGAAATAATCAACAAAAACAAAAAAAAAATACTTAGATGACGTTTTCGTTTGTGGTTCCCTTATGCAAAAGTTTTGATGAGGACTTTCAATCTCTGTTTTAACTGTGATCACAGAAACATTAGCCAAGAACAAAGAAGTTTGTATGTGTTTGTAAGGAGCCGTCATGATAATTATACATTAATTCATAAAGAAAACTACTTAATTGTAGGAAAGATTACGCAATCGTGTCATTTAAATTTGTAGTCATAAACCGTGTAATTTATGGCACTAAAACGTACATAATAAATAACTTTAAATAAAAGTAAAAACCGACTTCAAAACAAAAACTAAAAAGAGTAAAATAATTACCAAAATATTAAATTAACAGTTTCAGAAGTCGGTGCAATTCTACACTGAAACAAATAAAAGCCACCGACTTATGAAACTGTTAATTTTATATCTTGGTAATTATTTTACTCTTTTTAGTTTTTGTTTTGAAGTCGGTTTTTACTTTTATTTAAAGTTATTTATCTATTTCTGAGTCATTTTAGAGCCCCGAGTTAACTTACTGCAAAGAGCGATATCGTGTTAGTCTTGCCCGCCAGTCGCGTCGCCATGCTTTCATTCATTTATGCGTGGCATCGAAATGTTCAAGCGCATGAAATAATTTTATGCAAAAAAAAAACTTGTTTTTTTACTGAATCCTTATTAGGTGGTTTAGATACGATCACTTACCCCGACAGCATGAAAAAAAATTTTATTTTTTTATTTTTCATCAAGCTAATTCCCGTGCGGGGCCAATCTACACCAGTAGTAGATCATGTGGTTTTAAGGAATTACACGAATTCGTTAACACCCTGTAGAGGGGCTCGTCGAAGATCATACGATTTGCGAGGTTAAGCTGCGCTTGGCGCGATCAGTCCGTGGATGGGGGACCATTCGTCACACATCGAGACCCTTTCATGCCACGGAGAACACGTTAAGCTTTCGGTCCCGGGTGTCATACGTATAGAAATCAGAAACCCGAAAGTCTGACAACTGGTCTAACCTTAGGATATGAGCATGAGGTTGCGAGGGTCTTATAACAGTCTCTCGGTGTAAATGTTGTTAATATTATTCTATTAATACCTACGAAAGCCTGTAAAATGTGAGGACCATGCAGCATATAGTGTTACACTTTCTTTCTTAATATTTGACTGCCTATTGTCTATCGGTATGAGTCTGTCATGCTCACTGAAATGTCCTGCTGATGGTGGCGTTGTGCATCGGGTCGTTGAGTTCCCTGCAACATGGTTGAGCTGAGCGACGCCAATGTATGCGTCATGCTTGTGAACGGGTGCTGTCTGTTGGGACTGGTCAGCTCGTAACTGCTATGGCAACCGTTTTAAAAGGCTAACTTTCTCATTACTTTTCATGTTGCTAACCAATGTACATTAATCTGCATTGTTCTTACATTACTACAATGAAAATTGTCAAACCATTAACTTTTTTAAAAGAGCGTCTATGGAGTTTATTGTCGGTTCTTCTCCAAAGGACCTACTACTTGGAACTGAGCACCTAGTGTTGACCTTTTGAAAGCACCAGGGATCTGGTCTACTTGAAATAAAAACTATTTGACTTTGACTAAAATACTGGTATAAAGGCGCATCTGGTTAGACTGGAAGCTGACCCCAACATAGTTAGGAAAAGGCTAGGTAGAACACTATCTCTTATAACATTTTTGATAATTATTCGAAAGACGTTTGGTTAATTGTTGCGTATCCCATCCAGTTTAGCATAATGTATCTACACATATAACCACCTCATAAAACAATGACTATTTGTAAGACACAACACTATCATTATAAACAGCACTGCATATAAGTCTGTTATATCTAAATAATGCTTATTTGATTCAGTATCTGTTTCCAAACAAAACGTACGCTATGGAATTAGAAACAAACTTCTCATTAAAAACTTTTGAGACGATCGGAGATAACAACTGTCTGGAACTCCAGCAATGCGTAGAAGATATTATAAAGAAAGAAGGGTACGTGTCTTATAATGTCTTCAAAAAAGTGTTCACTCCCGACGGCGGAAACTATCTCGGAATTCTGTGCGAGGTTAATATTGAAGGTGAAACAGCTAAAGCAAAGAAAGAAACTAACATTTTCATGAAGATCATCATTCCAGATGTCCAAATGAGTATAATTTCACTGCCCGACGCTTATAAAAGAGAATTGTTCTTCTACGAAGAATTGTCTCTCGTATTTACGGAGTTGCAAAACGAAGCAAGTCTCCCACTAGAAAATAGATACAAAATGGTTCAAAGTTATGACGAAAGCAACCAAAATATGATTATTCTAGAAAATATGAGCAAAAGAGGCTTCAAAACCAATTTCAGGATGGACGTAATCACATTACAATACGCCGAAATGGCAATCCAAGAATTGGCGAAATTCCACGCATTGTCATTCGTATTAGAATCAAAGAGACCGAAGTATTTTGAAAGGAAAATAAAAACGATCAACACAACGTTTACTTTTGACAAAGACTGGGACGGCTTTGTTGAAAATATGTGCCAAATTACGTTTAATTATTTGGACAAAGATAGTCGGGGAAAATTAGAGGATTTCGTTTCCAATTTCACTGAGAAATATCGCAAATATTTGGAATATAACACTGGGAGGCTTTGCTTGCGTCATGGTGATTACAGACCGAATAATATTTTGGTTAAAGAAACTGTAAGTATTTATTCATATTATTATAACTGTCGTTTATTCATTTAATGTTTCATTACTATGTTATTTCTCTTCATTAAACAGGTGTTCATAATTATGATTTATAATTATGTCAGTTAAACTGAAACCACTAAAATAAACATTCCTGTAGGAATAATTATATACTTGGGAGCAAATAAATCGAGCCACTTCTATTTTTCACGTAGGTATAATTGTTATTATTTTTAGTATTATGGAACAGATCAATTCTAAACATATATCGCCTAAAAGGTTATTTCATAACCTTTACAATGAGGGTAGTTTTTTGTATTTTGAATGATATAATTCATGAAACCAAAACTAATAACCTGGACACGTGAAAAAAGTGGCTCGATTTCTTTGCTCCCAAGTGTATTAGATTTTCTGGTCAGGTTGACTAATATTCCAACATAGTCCCTTATCGGTTTCTACACAACAATATACTTCTTTACCATCATATTTCTTAGGTTTACTAATATTTTAAAAAAACAACAGTACAACATCATTTTTGTAAATGATACACTATCTCCAATGGTCACAAGTCAACTATTGTTGATAACTAGATCTATTTATCTCATTGTTGATAGCCAGTTCTATCCTGCTAATTGGTTATATTAATGTGTTTCTTATTATAGACTGATCTCTTTTATTATTTTTACCATTTATATCTCGCTTAGAAATCCTTCCATCTCTTCTGTGAAAGCAATAACTAATTACAATTGACTGGCAGGTTTATTAAATTTAATTTCAAGTCTTATTATAAATATGGCGCAAGTTACGATGAGTTAGAATCATTTTAAAAGGTCCGTCCTTTTTTGAGAAGAGCCTAGTCTATCTACAGCTTGCCTATGTATGTATATCCTGCCAGCTAATGACGGCGCTGCCGGTTCAGCAACTGAAGTACTTTCATCCACTATTTCACTAACTACCAAAATATAATGTGCGCAAAATACATCAGTGCCTACTGCGCTAAATAGCGTACATTTCTAATTCCCACATCTTATTCACAGAACGGCAAAGCAACCGAAATGATACCGATCGACTACCAGCTCATCTGCTACGGATGCCCCATCTTGGACTTCATCTACTTCATCTTTCCATCGACAGACCAGAAATTTCGAAGAGCCCACCTGTCGCACTTGAAGGAGCTATACTATGAGACTCTTAGAAAGTTCCTAAGATATTTTTCCCTAGATGTGGAGACTGTTTACGCTAAAAACGATTTTGAAAAGGATTATAAAGAAATGCTGGATTATGGCCTGTTGATTTCTATCCATCTGGTACCTTTCCTGATGGCTTGTGAGAACGATATCCCAGACTTAACCAAGCAGCCGTTGGCAGGTCTCAGTTTTAGTGTTGATGTTCGGTGCAGAGAGAGGCTGGTAGGGATTGTCCATGATTTTATAGAATGGGGGTATTTGTAGGTTATATTAGCACTACGGGCTGATTTTTCAATCGTCAGACAACTGCTATCCAAAGTATAAATATATCAGTTTGCCATACTCTACACAAAAGCTGACAAACCGCCACACTTATTCCTCATATAAAACATATCTGACGATTGAAAAATCGTTATTAGATAGGGTAAAATAGATAAAACCCGATTACTTAAAGAATGCGATTAAAAATGGCGGTTCTACTATTTGCCTTTCGCTCACAGGGAATGTGCGTGAGCGAGAGGCAAAGAACGTCATTAATTGTAGCACCGCCATTTTCAATTAAGTAGGTATATTTTTTAAGTAACCTGGTTTGGACAGTCTGCTGCAGAAAGATGTAAATACTTACAGTTCGGACAACGTAATAGCCTGATTTGACGTTTGCTTTAAAGCACAAAACAAATGTGTACGGAAGTTATACGCCTTCGATATTTTAAATAAAGTCTCCTTTTTATTTATCTGCACATAGCGCACCCGTGATAAAATTTAACTAAACGCCACGCATTGGAGTAATTATTATTAGTGTTGACATTACTTCTAGTATTTTGACAGGTGTCAAATCGGACTACTTAAATTGTCGCGAGTGTAGCAAAATTAAACACAGGATTTTATCAATTGACGACACGTTTGGTGCAGTGGCTAAGCAATTGACTTCTGCGCTACGGGTCGTGGGTTCGATTCCCACACGGAACAAAAATTTTTATGGCCTACAGATGGTTGTTCCGGGTCTGGGCGTTTGTTTGTGAGATTTGTGTCTGTAAACGCACCCACGATACAAGAGAAATCTTAGTGTGGGGCAATGTTAAAAAAAAAAAATGTACAGCGGTTACGCAGTGCATCCGATCCGGATCCGTGAAAATACGGATATAAAAAACTCGGACCGAATTCGGATATTGCTTTTCGCACTGCATCCGATCCGAATTCGTGAAAATAAGGACCTAGAGTCTAAAAGTCTCGGACCGAATTCGGATATTGCTTACGCACGATCCCATCTCTGATCCAAATCCAGGGGGCATCTTTGGCATTTGTCCGATTTGAATCTGAGGTAATGCGAAAGCGTTCATACAAACAGTACACACGGCTACTTCGGTCCGTTAATATTTCTTCCGGATTGGAGACTCACGGATAACGGAGAGAAATCGGATGACGGAAGTCGGATCTAGTGCGTAAACTACCATACAAATAGTTCTATGACTACTTCGGAACGTATTTTCACGGATTCGGATCGGAAGCAGTGCGTAACCGCTCTTACGAAACAAATATTCGTATGTTTTGGCAGATGATAATAATATGTCTACAATAATAAAAGGTTTAAATAACTACTCTTTCTACAAATTGCTTTTTAATTTCGCTAAGTGAGTAAGTTTCATCGTATTACACGTGACTGTTCATATAAACCTTTAAGATTAATCTGTTAAGTACAAAGATCAAGAACATTCATTGCAACAAAGAAAGAAAAAGAGGAAAGAGCAAAGAAACTGCACGTTATAGAGAATTTATTAACCTCTTGTAATGTATCTAACTGTGATTAATGTATAAATATTATGAATAAATAAACATGACTTCAAAATTCCTTTACTTGATATTTTATTCCACATACAATTTCAATTCAAACAGATGTGTTTTTATGAAAGCTACCATTTCAATTCCTTTACTTCTGTGAATGTTTAATACATTTTACCATTTCATACAATTGCTTTGTAACCTAAATACAATTTTTATTTTACGTAAAGAGTTGAAATGAATGAAATGTTTGATGTAGTCAAATAGCGAACATGCTAAGTTTTGGTAGGTACGTAGCTATAAATGATTGGACAAAAAGTAATTAAAATACTTCATATGTTATGAATATTTTTAATTTTGTAAAAATATTTCGTAAGATAGAAGAGAAGAAAGTTGTAATATACTCGCTTTAAGATAAACGTGATTAAATAACATACTGCGAAAGCAGTGCATAAATAATGCAAAAGATTAAAATGAATTAGATGAAGCTGTGGCAGATTTTGAGATGTCTTACTTATTAAAATAAAATCAACACACTTTCACAATGCATAAGGACTTATTATGAAAATTTATTTCGGCACGTTACGATGTCTTTGGTAAGAAATTAATAAAGAAACAGTGCTAGTAATATTTTGAATTTTTAAATCAGTAATCCCTACTTTTTATGTTATAAATGCGAAAGTAACTTCTGTCTGACTCTTTCACCTCTAAACTGCTGAACCAAAATTTGATCCTTACATCTAATTTAAGGCAAAACAATTTAATTTAGTTAATTCTCTCCATCCATCTTCCTTTCACTGGTTTCAATCTTGAGGTAATATTTTATAAAGTAAATAGCAATCATAATATTCGCAGTTGTGTTCACATTGCGCCGCAAGGGGATAAGGAAAAAGGCTTTGAACTCAACATATCCCCTACGGGAAGAAACATTATAGAAAACACCGCAACGGATGTTATAAAAGCAGATCACGTCATTTAAATAACAGAATTTACATTACCTTATTCTGTATTAAATAGCGGTTTCGTTGAAGGAAATCAGTTTAAAGGTTCGAAGAAGAATAAACGTTTTAATGAAATACGCTCTGTATAAATAAGTATAAGGAAACAGCTGTACCTTTTGTAACTAATTTATTTTATACGAAAAGAAAGATCTTCGTATTAAAAATCTTTCATTAATTAAAAAGAAAGAAGTTCCTACTAGTAGCTTACTACTGTTCGTTGTGCCTAGCCTTTTCCCAACTCTATTGCCACATGCGGCTCCGTGTAATATATTATTTTACACGGAGCGACAGCCATCAGACCTCCCCAGCCTAGAACTACTAAATGCCTTTATTACCATTGTGTAAAAGTAGCAACTAGCCATGCTATTGAAACCCATAAATCGTCTAAGATAATAATTTAAAGTAAGAGAAAACTTTACCAGATATGTATTTTTTTTTACTTTTTCCAATAATGTAACCACAATTATCATAATATTTTTTGAAGAAATCAGTGGATTGATTTGTTTCTATTATAATAATTCAGCAATCATTGTGCCCAAAGTCGTTACGGCCATTGGTTTAATAGCCAAGAGCCTCGACCAACATCTAAAGAGGCTCTCGTTGGGCAGCTGGATCAAGGGCCTGATACAGAAAGCGGTACTTCTGGACACGGCGCGTATTGTTAGGAAGTTCCTCTCTCTGAGGCCCTGACCACCGGTAACTTGGACCCTGTTCCCGATCCCGGTGAGCTACTATTATTTATATTTTTATATGTTTTTTATATTTTTATTGAAAGGTTTAAAAATGTAAATAATATGTTATACGATAGATAAACAAAATAATAATAATATCCTTTATTTCAGACAATTTGACCCAGAGAAAACTAATACATAAATAATAAAAACAATACATATCTATAAACTAATACATAATATTAGTTATTATAACCCATAACATAAATGGTGAGTTAGGTAAGATAAAAAACTTATTTTAAAATAAATTTCATTCATAAATGGTATTGAATTGTCTCCTTATTTTCCTCAAAGGTAACCCCATTGTATAAAATCATCAACAATACCACGGAATCTTTCGGTGAATCTGCTATCAACTTTAAAAGATAAAGTCGACAGCGATTCATTAGCGACATCAGGTGCATCCTCTTCCGCAGCAAATAAAAAGGGAACATAGAACACATTAATCATTAAACCAAAGTCCAACTTCGCTTTATAATCTCTCTCAAATTCCATTCTAGGGTAGATCTTCCCAATATCCAGTCCAAAATATTCCAAGAATTTTGCCATAGCTTCATAATATAGGTCTTTAAGGTATGACAAATAATTTCTCCTAAATTCTTGGTCGGTTCCGTTAAAAATGAAGTAAAGAAAATCCAGAATTGGACATCCATAGTGAAGTATTTGGAAGTCAATCGGTATTA
The DNA here is from genome assembly GCA_905220435.1 of Amphipyra tragopoginis. Classification (NCBI taxonomy): domain Eukaryota; kingdom Metazoa; phylum Arthropoda; class Insecta; order Lepidoptera; family Noctuidae; genus Amphipyra; species Amphipyra tragopoginis. The sequence continues at coordinate 23,932,082 of HG992008.1, read as the reverse complement.
CTTCTGTCACTTCGCCATTCTGAAATAAATAGTACTTTGTTAAACACTACAGACTTCAGACAGCGTTTATTAGTAAGGGGGTTGAATAAATGTATGTTATGAATAGCGTCAATACAACCATACATATTTTGTCATAAGTTTATTCAACTTTCACGCTAACGATGTTACAATAAGTCTCATACTATAGTAATGAGAGAATCGGAATAGATGATTTATAAAATCAGATGAATAACAAACACTTCAAAATCAAATGAATGATTCTCAAGTGCGATGTTGTGTAACACTTTCTTTATTGATTGATTCATTCATTCATTAGGATTTCAAATTCTCAATGTATCATCAATCTATTCAGCAGCTTTTTTCTTTAGATCAATTCAACGTAACAGTAACTTAAACTTACAACTTCTCTAGCCATAACATTATTGTGCTTATAGTCCCCGTGACATACTGTGCACACACCCGATGTATCTTTCAAATACTTTGGATAATCGTCTACTTTTTCCAAAATCCTTTCTTCTACTCTTTTCCTAACATCAGGTTCCAAGCAATTGATGGAATAATTATACATATTTTTCACAAATCCATACCAATCTTCTTTAAAAATAAATGGCTGTTTCATCGTAACTATCTTCTCATTAAAATACTCCGGTTGTTTTTCTTGAATAACCATCGAAAGACCATGAAATTTAGCGAGCTGTTTTACACATAATTTGGCATATTCTAGAGGAACGGTCTCCATCCTGTGGTATACTTTGAAACCTCTCTTAGCCAAGTGTTCAAGAATTATAGATTTTGGATTGCATTCTTCATAACTTTTGGCCATTTCGAATCTTTCATTATAAGGAATATTAGCTACATCTTGTAGGTCTGTCAATACTCTAGATAGTTCTTTATAAACAAACGCTTCTCTTTTGAAAACGTCTGCTACTGAGTATATATTCATTTGTTGGTTTTCGACTATATTCTTGACAAATATATTTAATTCCTTATCACTACTAGTAGTTTTTCCTTTTACATCTACTTCATATAGAATACCCATATAACTAGCACCTTTTGTTGCAAGATTTTTGCTAAATATTTCGTAGGTTAGGAAACCTTCAATTTTAGCAATACTTTCTATGGATTCTTTCAGTTTTAATGGTAAAACATTAACAGATATTTTTTCTTCACTATCACTTTGTTTTGACTCCATTTTATTATTAATGTTGTAGAAAAACGAATTACAATCACTGGTCGTTGAGTTATCTAACAAAAGATAAATATTACGATAAGGATAAAAATAAATTCACTTATATTCAAATATCACGTTTACTATAAACGGAAAACATATTTTAAAACACTAAGAACTAAAAATATAGAATCAGTTATCACAACTGACCACACAACGTGACTAACAAATAAATGATAAAACCGGAATGAGCAACTTGAGCGAAGAGAACTTGTCTCATGTAGTGCGCGGTCGGCATCATTCGCCAATCTCCGGAAACGCTCGGCTTCGGAAATAATCGGGTGTTCCCGTCAACGACTCTCGCGTACTTAGCTTGCTTTGAGGCTTCTCACATAGATTAGATTACGTAGTACATAATTCACTACTATTCGTAGAAGTAATATGTACTACGTACTACTATTTATACTATTGACTACCTCATTGGTCGAGTGGTGGCAAGCGCGACTGCTGAGTTTGAGATCTTGGGTTCAATCCCCAGGTCGGGTAAAGTGTTATTGGGTTTTTCCGTGTGGAGTCTGGATTTGTGCCCGGTTAATGGCATTAGGCTCGCCCCCTATTCGTGGGACTTAAACATAACGGCGAAATGTGGGTGTACCATACACCTCTGCCAAACCCTTCGGGGATTACAAGCGTGACGTTTATTAGATTACTAGTCCTAAATTAAATTAATTAGCACTTCCATGCATCTTTTGCATTATTCAACCATAACTGTTAGAATGAAAAGCTGCGTAATAAAAATTACTGCTGGCATAAAAAACCGGCTAAGTGCGAGTCGGACTCGAGCACGAAGGTTTCCGCACCATTATCTATAAAAACGGCAAAAAAATCATGTCTGTTGTATGGGAGCCCCCTTATATATTAATTTTATTCTGTTTTTTAGTATTTAGTGTTATAGCGGCAACAGAAATACATCATCTGTGAAAATTTAAACTGTCTAACTAGCACTGTTCATGAGATACAGCCTGGGCCCCAGTTCTCCTAAAATAAATTGTTGCCAAACGCAATTGAACCACAACCGTCAGTCAGTTTTTGTTTTCGAAAACTTTCAAAATGATTGATTTTGTTTTTTGTGTCAAACAATTTGATAGCTTTTGAAATTGAGAACTGTCTGAATGAACAGTTCGGCTTTGGTTCGGTTGTGATTTATCAAGATTTATTTTAGGAGAATTAGGCCCCAGGTGACAGACGGACGGACGGACAGCGGAGTCTTAGTAATAGTTTTACCGTTTGAGTACGGAACCCTAAAAAACTGAATAAATTTCAAGTGGTACTCTTTTAATAAACTAGAGGTCGCTCCCGGCTTCACCCGCGTAGATGTCGTTTATCGCGTATTCCGTATTTTTCGAGATAAAAGTAGTCTATGTCCATCTCCAGGTTCCACACTATCTTTGTACCAAGTTTCATCTAAATCGGTTCAGCGGTTTAGGCGTGAAAGCGTCACAGACAGACAAAGTTCCTTTTGCATTTATAATACTAGCTTTTGCCCGCGGCTTCGCTCGCGTTAATTAAGCTCAAAACAACTCTTAACACACTATTAAAGTTTCTATAATAATATAATTCAATCATGATTCGAAAGACACGTGGCGCCATCTATGAACGTTATTGTTGTTTTCCTCGGGAACAGTACTTTTTTTCGGAATGAAAGGTACCCTATGTCCGTTTCTGTACACCTGACAACGTATATGCAAAATTTCAGGATGATCGGTTCAGTGGTTTAGGCGTGAAAAGGTAACAAACAAACATACTTTCGCATTTATAATATTAGTTAGGAAGTTAGGATTCGAGAAAAATACCTAGGTATCTAGGTAGGTATGTTTAAATGTGTTCATAAAATAAAAACAATTCAATGTGTTCTGTTATTCATTCGAGTGTTGTATTCATACCTACTGACCCTGTAAAATTTCACCATTACATACCAAATAACCCTGAATACTGGCACCCTTGAAAGTTGACGAACTCGCATCGGTATTCGATTTAGCGGTCGTTTGCCTCTAGTAGATACATAAATAGGTGTCTTAATTGTACACCAGTTACGAAGAAGATAATACAAACATACATTTTATAAAATATTAACTGTTGTCCGCAGTTTCACTCGCATCCCAGGGAAACTATTCTTTTTTTTTCATTTTTTTTTTCTTTAATATAATCGTTGCCCCACGCTAAGATTTCTCTTGTATCGTGGGTGCGTTTACAGACACAAATCGCATAAACAAACGCCCAGACCCGAAACAACCATCTGTAAGCCATACAAATTTTTGTTCCGTGTGGGAATCGAACCCACGACCCGTAGCGCAGAAACCAATCGCTTAGCCACTGCACCAAACGTGCCGTCATGTTCCATCATCCATAATCCAGGTACTCATGTACCTGGATTAAAAATATCCTCTCTCCTAATCCAGGTCATGGTCTACCTATGTGCCACATATCATCCAAATCCATTCAGCCGTTTAGGCATGATTGATTAACAAACATTCAAATTCACAAACTCACAAACCTCCAAAATGTCACATTTATAATATTAGTAGGAAGTAGGATTGTACCTACATTGGGCGGTCTTATCCAGCGGTCTCCGCTAGACAGCCCTAAGATGAACAGAAATTGAACGTATAAAATGAGGGTAGTCCGCGACGTAGCAACAAAATTATAAAAATCCTTACTACATTACATTAGTATAGTTTGTAGTAATATAATATTATTCTCTTGTTATATGTATAGTAACGTCTCGGGCTGATATAGAATGTCTTTTTCCAAATTTAACTCCATCTTCAAGTTGCAACTCAGTTATAATGAAGTAATATCTTTACATTTGAATAATATAATATACATAGCAATTGGCAATAATACATAAATTATTATGTATCATTGCCAAAAATATGTTACAGTTATCTTTGTGTTTATTTTTTAGCCTATCACATCACATAATTATTTTTAGTGCACCTACCATCTTTTCTCTGCATCATCTAAGGTCGACTGGCAGAAAATCCCTAAGGCATTAATTCCACCTCTGTTCTGTGCAAAAGTATAAATACAAACTTAAAAATTAAACTCAAATCGAAATTCCAAAAAATCTGGTTACCGAGAGCAAGCAAATAGGTCAAGGTAGGACATTAAGCTATTTTTATCCCAAATAGAATAGTTCCGTCGGGACTGACCCAGGTCAGTGGTATAAATTAGTAATTGATACATAGTAGAACTGCCTGGAAGTCACAAGCTCAGCTATAGAACATGAGGTTCTGTATTTGATTACAAAAACGGTCAAAAACGTATGTTTTTTGTTTCTTCTGTAATAGGTTAAAATCTATCTTCTATCTATATAAATAAAAAGAAAAGTCCTGACTGACTCATCAATGCCAAGCCCAAACCCTTGGACCTAGAAAGCTGAAATTTTGCACAGAGGTTCCCTTTATAATATAGACAAGGAATAAAGAAGGATTTTTCGAAATTCAACCCCTTCAAGGGAGTTAAATACAGGATGAAAGTTTGTATGGAAAATCGTCATCGTCATCGTCACTTAACGGGTTCAAAATTTCACGCAAGCGAAGCTGCGGGCAAAAGCTAGTAAGAAATAATTAGTTGGGAATTTATAAGGCAGATCTCAGTGGAAACACCAGTAGAGGACGCTCTAGAAGGGCATACATCGATATTATTGGTGATGTTCTTCAAAAAAGACAGGTTCGTTACTACGATCCTTTACCTTCAACCCTTCACAACGATAATTCAGCCGTCATCAAGCTGTCTTCCCCCCCAAGTCCCCGCCAGCAACGCCCTAAGCCGAGGTCTGAGTCCCACTAGGGGTCGCCCTTAGTTGTTGCAGGTAGACATGATGTTAGTGTAGTATAAGTAGTTAGCTTAGGTTAAGAAAGAAGAAGAAGAAACATTATTTATTCTGGACTCACACAGGCAGTTACAGAAACAAAAACAATATACAAAAAGAATAAAAAATTAAAACTACCTGAACGAGGCCAAAAAAGGCTTCTATCTGAGCAAAATGTTGCGACATTTAAAAAAATAATGTCGCAACGCTGGTTTTCAGATAGGACCAATGTGATGCCACGGGCAATAACGACACAAACTCAAGTATTTTACTTCCCCGCCATTGGCTAGAGACCCTGCAGGTCTCGCCAATAATTGCCCGGTTATGTAGAAGGGATCCGCAGGGAACATCTACAGCAGTCAAACAGAAAAAAAAGTACCTTCATCCGGCGTGCGTGTATGGTAAGATCTATGACCGTGGACGAAGCAAAAGGAGTATGTAAGGATCGTAGCATGTGGCGTTCTACAGTTTCTGCCTACCCCCATGGGGGAAAAAGGCGTGAGTTTATGTACGTATGTAGGTAAAAAAATAGGCCGATGGCCCAACTGATGGAAAGTGTTGAAAAGTCTGTGTTCCTCAGTCCTACTAAAATATGCTGTACACAACAGGGTCCATAATAGATCCATAGTCTTAATTCTACCACCTGTTAAATGTTACATTAGGGAATGCAATCAATTATTGAGTGTACAGTATCTTCGAGGATCTTCACAAAGAAGATTGGTTACATAAGTCACGTGCGAGCTCACGAACGACAATTGTAGCGGAGCTGAAGCAATCGCCATGGCCGAAATCGGTCGGATCACATAATCATCATCATGGAGTATTGAGTAATTTGTGTGTCCCTTGAAACCGGATTTCAGCAATACTGCGTCAGAAATAACAGTTCTGTTAGGAAATTCCCCGGCCCTCTAACATGGCGAAATAGTATTACTGTCCCACTGCTGGGCAGGAGCCTCTTTTCAGAATGAGAAGGTGTCTATGGGCCTTAGTTCACTAAGCAGGCCTGGTGCTGGTGGTTGACGGACTACATAGACCCTCGAAAACATTTTGGAGCCCTCTCAGATGTTCAGGTAGTAAACTGACAATGATTTCTTCACCGTTAACGCAAGTGATGATCAAATTTTGTAAGTGCTCATTCACACGAAGACGATTAGTTTTTTTGACGAATCGTCTTTTTTCACGAAACGAATTTTTTTTTGGAGGCGGCTATCCTTTTTAAATGCCCGTGTTTACACGCATCACGAATCGTGAAAAATTACGGACATGTCTTAAATGACATACCTACTTATTATCTTTTAAAAAACACATTCGTCATGTAAACGACACAACAATATAATCGTTCAGGGGTGATCCTATCATTACAGTTATAGCTAATATCGGTATGTCAGGATTGCGAGCAAGGTAAACACAGTAAATAAAACCAACATAGACTCTCCACCACTGAGAGTACTTGTATTTGGGTTAGTATTAGTAACAGAAACTAGATCACAATATATTACTTTACACAATTATTACAAGATCATAAAATAAGGACAAGCTAATCAGATATAAAAGGTCAGACTTCTTCAGCTGATCAACACGGAATGCCCTCGCTTCGTCGAATGACCGCCGCCTTTATAACCTTGGGTGCGTTCATCCATATCGACGTCTACCTTCCTTTATCAACATTTCCCAGTGTTACCCACTAGCGATAACAGTCAAAAAACACGAATCGTGATTCGTATTCACATCCATCGTGTTCGATAGTTCTTCCAAGACTAAACTCTGAATCACGAAACGAATGTGAACATCAATTCGGATATTTTGCCGAATCGTGATAAAACACGATTCCGTATGCAATGTGAACGTCCATCCGTCATGACGTATCGTGTTTTATGATGAATCGTCAATGACGGAACCCGTGTGAATGAGCCCTAATTCAGAGGTGCGGACCAGTGGCGAAATAAAATTGTACAATAGTTCCTACACTTCTGCCCATCCCTTGGGAAATACAGCCTTGTCGTTTGTGAAAGAGACCACATGACAACAACAGGTGCTCTCTCACACACTAATACAATTATTTCGTTAAATAATATATATGTATTTTATTACAGTGGACTAACCTAGTTGTCTACTTTCGTATCAATTATAATATTATTTATTAATAGGAATAAAGAAAGTTCTTTATTAGTGTTTTTAAGTCAATTGAAGAACTGGTTAACAATGCATTATATTTTCATCATCATCTTCATCATAACAGCCATAGTATGTTCACTGCTGAACAAAGGTCTTCAGATTTCCACAACGGTCAGTTATATGCCGCCTGCCAACGACTCCCAGCGACTTTCACTGGTCTGCTAGTTTAATTAAAATGACATACAATTATCATTCCGACCCTAGTGAGATTCCATAACGATTGTGACAGATTGGATATCCTGCTAAAACTTTAATGTTTAGGGTACAAGTCCGAGACGGGCTGCAGACCGCAAACTGCAAAAGCAGTATCGCTTGCGGTGCGATCTGTGGCTGCGGTTTGCGGTTGCAGTTTTGCAGTCGCTGTCGGAATAGCACCTTTAAAGTGCACACCTTAAAGGTGCTATTCCGATGGCGACTTGCGTGCAGTCTGCAGTTTGCAGCCCGTCTCGGATTTGTACCTTTAGTATTGAAGTAATAGTTCAATGGCAGCTGAATGACAGTTCAATGGAAAGTCAGTGGTAAGCCACTGGTCTTAAATAACTAGCAGAATACCAAATGTATAAAACTTCCCATCGATACACTATCGACACTCCATTGAAGCGTTCGTAAACTAGCAGTGTCCATCTAGCTAGATTCTAGCTGGAGGACGCTGCGTTTTCCGGTGTTATTTACTATATTGCATTGACAATATAATATTTTACATGTCGACGCTTGAAAGGCAAAACTTACCAAGCGACATGTTGGCAACTTTACACTGGAGCATTTTAAAGTTTTATTCCAGTTCATAATCTTTAAATGCCAGTTTTATTAAGCCTTTAAACTGCATTTAAAATTCGTTGAAATCAAGTAGTTTTGACAAATAAGCGATTTTGTACGATATTTTTTCCAAAAGAAAACTTTAAAATGCTCTAGTGTAAATTTGCCAACATGTCGCTTGGTAATTTTTGCCTTTCAAGCGTCGATATACAGGGTGTTAACGAATTCGTGTAATTCCTTCAAACCACGTGATCTACTGGTGACACAGATTTACCCGAAATGGGAATTTTTGAAAACCAGATTTATAAAAAAAAAAAAAAAAGATTTTCAATTTCCGAGTCTTTTTAGAGACTTGAGTTATCTGACTGCAAAGAGCGATATCGCGTTAGTCGTTCCTGCCAGCCGTGTCCCCGTACTTTCATTAATTTATGCGTGGCATGGAAATGTTCACAAAAATAAATTTTTTTTTTACTGAATCCTTATTAGATGGATTAGATACGATCGGTAACAAAGACGCATGAAAAAAAAAAGAATTTTATTTTTTTATTTTTAATCAAGCTAAATCCCATGCGGGGCCTGTCTACACCAGTAGTAGATCATGTGGTTTTAAGGAATTACACGAATTCGTTAACATCCTGTATATCTACTTTAGTCTGTGACAGTATCGTTCTAGTAAGTGAAAATGTCAGTTCCTGTTAGCTGGCAAATTCTGAACTTCCTAAAACCTCTCAATGGTTACGTGGCTACATATCAATCTTCCCAATCTTAGCTTTCACACTAAATCATCCATCTAATTTATCATGCAACGTGTATGCTGTTACAACGAGGAGCCGGCGAACAAAACGATGTATTAACAGGTGTGGTCAAAACAACATTTTTTTTAGTTGTTTGCTTATGGAGCAATTTATCTATTTCTGTACTCGTTTTTAATCAAGACGGCGTAAAAGTGTACTAAAATCGAGTCAGAAGTTCATGTTTTCGATAAAAACGGTGCAATTTGTAAATAAGTCATTCAGTTTTTTGCTTTTTACTGAGATAAGAGCATTTTTGGGCCTCGTGAAAGTTGTCTTTTTTTTGTATACTTCTATTACTTACAATATGAATACAAATAAATCATTTTTCTTTCTTTCTTTCTTACAACTTCTAGAAGTTGGCGTCAATTTATTAACCAATAGAATCACTGAACAAAAGTACATTCTCATATCTTCATTCAAGTTTTTTTGGCTTTCTAAAAGGACCCCAAACTGCGTGCCAAATGGCCCTGCATGGCCTAATACGGCCCTAGCTACCCATCTATATTCTCCTAATAGTCCCCTTTTACGACACCCACGGGTTCGGAAGGGGTATTTTACACCGGGAATCACACTTCACGTAAGCAGTAACTTTGCAAAATTTGACCCCGACAGGGACAGTAAACATTTTGTATACAATGTATGTAGTGAGTTTGTAGGTGCGTCTTGCAATCGACCGCCACTACAAGGTCACAGCACGTGTCTCCGCACCTAAATTATGTCACAACTGGCAGACGCCAGGTGAAATATTAAAGGGGATGTCTTGGCGTTACTCAGGGGATTACTACGGTTTGTTTTTATATTAAACGGTTGGTAAGTTTAAGGGAAGTTTGTATGTTTGACATAATATTGTAAGGTTGTGTAAAGCTAAAATAATAATTTAAATTGACCACGTTTTGCAAATCGTCAGTGAAGTTCTAAGAGTGCGGAAGTCAAAAATGGCTACTTTACAAGAGAGTGAAAAAACTATTTAAAACGAGCGTAACCTACGCTGAACGCAATATTGTTTTTAATTATCATTACAAATAAACTCTTTAATGATTTAGTAAACCTTTGAAAATCCTAATAATCTTTTTCATTTCAAGCAATATTGTGGCTTTCGCAGTGTTGTCTGTTTTTGTCACAAAATGACTTACGCACTGTTAGAACTTCACTGACGAAATGTATTTTGTAAGGTGGATTTTCAGCACTAGAGTTTTATTGCAGATATTCTGCCTAGCCTTTTTCCATTTATGTTTGGGTCAGCTTCTAGACTAAAGAGATGTGGCTGGATATTATCACAGTGTACCTACTTACTACATACAGTGGGTCAACGCCCATACATTTGACAGGTCCTATGAAATGTCAAAATTATGTAGGGGCGGAGGTTATGTCCCAAGTATGCAGTATGGCTGCTCGGGTTATAACCTCCGCTCCTTCACCCCGCAACCCCCGCACGATTGCTCTGCGACAATGTTCTACATTGACCGACTGTAAGGAGTCAGATATAGGTAGACTGTGATATTAGTATGTTATACAGAACGGCTGTCATTGGACCTCTTTTTTTTTTATGGATGGGAAATCATCATATGACTCCTTCCGCTCTGGGCGGAGCGGAAGGGAGTGTCAGACTCTTACTGACTAAAACCCATCCGTGTTCCTTCTAATGCCCTTTGCGTTCCAGGGCCGCGGTAACTCTTTCGAATAAATTCCGCAACCCTGGCAGGCACTGGCCCTAGCGGGCCCCGTCTACAATGCTGACATCTCTTTGAGGCGCGCGTGGAACACAACGCGCCGTCGACCCGGGCCTGGTTCTGATCGGACGGCGAACCACCCAACGCTCGCCGTCCGCAGGCCCGCGCCTACGGTGGCCGGGAATCGCCCTGCGACTCCCGACGCCCAGGGCGTCTCCTTCTGTTGCGGCGGCTGGGGCGTGAGGTTTGCCTCTCCCTCACGCGTTCCGCCTCCTCCTTCGCTAGCATTACTGCTTCGCAGAAGGAGGTGACTGCTTCCAATGCCCCCTCGCACCGGACCATGGATTGAACCAGGGCCGGACGCGAGAGGTCGCCGCCGCCGGACGCCTCTACGAGGACACGGCGGTGCTCCGCCCAAGCAGGGCAGACCGCCACCGTATGCTCCACCGTGTCCTCCGGGCGATCCTCACAGTGATAACACCCGGGCGTGTCCTCCCGCCGAATCCGAAACAGGTAGCTTCCGAAACAACCGTGTCCGGAGAGTACCTGCGTCAGGCGGAAGCTGAAGACGCCGTGGCGTCTCTCTAGCCACTCCTCAAATAGGGGACTTATCGCCGCAATTGTGGCGTGCCCGTCATTAGACCTCTGCAACCCAATTACTGGGCAATACCGATATCCTAAGATTAGACCGATTGTCAGACTTCCAGGCTTCTGACTACCCGTAACGACTGTCATAGGTATTCGTATGACACCCGGGACCGACGGTTTAACGTACTCTCCGAGGCACAGAGGGGTCTCGATGAGAAACGAACGGTCACGCCCGTCCAAATGCAGATCGCGAGATGCGCAGCTTAACCTCGCAAATCGTGTGATCGGAACAGTTGTTAATTAGCCACGAGCGTCTCCCTGTCGAGGTTTAGTTTAAATTAATTAACAGCTATATTTTTATTCCATCTCATTCTTACTAAATGCAAGAAGAATATAGAAATATTTTTTTAGTTTCTTTTTTTCAGCGCCCTACAGAATCGGCGCCAATAATAAAACATTAAAATGTAATTATAAACTTTTACAGAAAAAAAAGATATGAAAAAAAGAAAGAAAATACGTTTTTATGCGGTAAACATGACGCAAAAAAAAAATAAACACAAAAACCAAAAAATAAGAAGGTTGAGGGAAACATGCGTCATATCCACGCAAAACGGCTATCGCTCAGCATTATGCTGCGACCCTATGCAAGACAGAGCCCCAGCGCTGGTTTTCAGCGACAGCCGGCGCCGACGTAATGACGTCGTTCGGTGCAGCAAACAATTATTATTAAAAATAGATAAATAATATGATTTAATTTATAAGTGATAGAATATACTAAACACGAATATAAAAAGAAGAAAAGGAAATAGACATCCGTACATGCTATGAGAATATCTTCCTATCTTGATATAGTAGTCAGGTCTTATAATAATGGTTATATTAATTAGTATATTATAAAGTAGTGTATAACTTATACAAGGTTAGTCGGAAAGGGGGTACTAATCCGAAGGCCACTTAAAATATCGCTGATGACCGTTTTAAAGCGTGTTAAGTAAAAATTCGATAATTTTTATTTTTACAAAAAATGATGACTATTTTAGATTTTTTCAAAAATTCTTCGTCCCTACTTTTGTTACTAATTCAGAAAATGGAGCTTCTAATTCGTGACCCCAAATATAACCTAAAATGTAAACACAGCTGATCATAGCTAAGGCGCCATCTCCACAAGCGACTGAATCGCGGCGATATTCTCGCTCTGCCATCAAATTCAATACTAATTATCGCCGCGATAATATCGCCGTGTGGAGACTCGTTCTAAGAGAGTGTATAGAAATACGCAGCACGACGATAATATCGCGGCGATTCTCTCGCTCGTGGAGACAGCCCCTAAGGATAGATAGATTTTAGCGTATTTTTATCAAATCTTTGAACAGCTATTTCTCTTAAACCATTGACTTTTGGGGAAAGTTGTAGAACAAAAGTAACTCATTTTTATGGGCACTTTAACACCCTTTCGGATTAGTACCCCGTTTCTAACTAACCTTGTATAAATAAAAGCAAGAAAAAGTAACTCGAATTAGAATGATAGGCAGCGACCTACCCGATCTAGGTTTATTCAAACCTGTGTTTCAGGCCAATGCATACAGGATGTAAACGAATTGGTGTAACTCCTTCAAACCGCGTGATCTACTGGTGACACTGATTGACCCTGCAATGTTCTTATGTCCGTTTGGATTGAGGAGCCACTTCACGATTTTAAAAGGAAACTCACCCCCTTATTGAGTAGGAAAGCAGATAATTTTGTAGGCCAAATTCTGAAATTTGTAGTAAAATATATCCAAAGTTATATCAATGTAAAAGTGGCTCCTCAATCCAAACGTCTGAATTGAGGAGCCACCTGGAACACGGAAAGTATTTAATGAATATTTTTGAAAATTTTGTATCATTTAGTAGTAATTGTGTATAGTGCCTACTAAAAATCTGAGTCCAGTACTGTTGATATTCAAGAATATACAAGACTTTTAATGTGGCTCCTCAATCTATACATAAGAGCGTGCATTTCAGAATCAACAAAAAAAAGTGAAAAAATGGACCATGGTATTCTGTATCTGAGTAATTTTAGGGTCCCGAGTTAACTGACTACGTGGAGCGATATCGTGCTCGTCAGCGGTGTAGCCGTGCCTTCATTAATTTATGCCTGGCATAAAAAAAATCTACCACATAACATTTTTATTTCGGAAAATACAATGTTATTTTTATTTTTAATCAATCTAAATCCCGTGCGGGGTTAATCTATACCATTAATAGATCATGTGGTTTATATTACACGAATAGTGTTGACTACACAAAAAAAAACAACAGGTAGGTAGATAGGTAGGTACTAAACCCAGAGGGTGTGTTGCGTGTTAAACAGGTCGATTGTACCAAGGCCGGCCGATCGGTTAGTGTTAACTTGGGATGGGCAGCACGACACTTGTCTATACGTTTTATACTGTTAGGATTTTTCGTTTAAAAGCACTGGGAATTTGACAAGTTATAGCAGTACAATTGGCAAAATTATTTATCCAATGCGATTCAAGCAAATTAATTTATAACTTACTAGAGGTCGCCATCGGCTTCGCCCGCGTGGATGTCGTTTATCGCATATTCCGCGTTTTTCTCTAATATATTATGCATGTATTGTACACATAGACCTTCCTCTTGAATCACTTTATCCATTAAAAAAAACCGCATCAAAATCCGTTGCGTAGTTTTAAAGATCTAAGCATAAATAGGGACAGACAGCGGGAAGCGACTCTGCTTTATACTATGTAGTGATAATATTTCCCTGCTCTAGTTAAGTACTAAAAATATTTTTATTATTTAGTAGACAAAATTTTGTAGCGGCTACTTAGCTAATAGAAGTAAAAAAAAACATTACCGTGTCTAAATGGGAGAAAAAAAGGTTTACTTTTGGTCCTACCAATCTAAGTTTTCTTCTATATTATTATACAGCATATAAAATAATTTTATACAATGTTAATCGGAGAGAGGTTAGTAATCTAAAAGGGTATTACAATACTCATAATAATGAATAACTTTTGTTCTACAACTTTCGCCAAAAGTCAATTAGAGAAATAGCTGTTCAAAGCTAAGGAAACCCTATCATAAGCCGTGTATTATATATAATTTTTAGTCACGGATTAATAGCTCCGTTTTCTGAATTCATCATCATCATTATTCAGCCGAAAGACGTCCACTGCTGGACATAGGCCTCCCCCAAGCATCGACATATCGATTTTCTTTGTGTTATCCGTGTTGATTTGCCATAATCGCCGCGCTTGTCAGGCGGGTTGGCGATCACAATATGGTTGTTAAAGTCCTCAGAGAACGCTGCTGCCCATCCTCTTGTGAACCCCATAGTCGGCTTCTACGACACCCATGGGAAGAGATGGGGTAGTGCTATTCTTTACGTCCACACGTCACTTCCTTCACCACATGGCACCTTCTGAATTCATAACTCAAACATGTTTAAATAAAAATAAATAAATTAACGGTAAAAAAACTTTTTAAAAACAAGTTTTTATAAAAAAAATAATTAAGTTTCTAAGTCTGTTTTTGTGTTCTCCTCAGCAAGCTCTTTCATTTGATACACATACTGTGGTAGTACAGAAAAAATAACTAGTCTGCCATCTTGTATTATCCGCCATATTGGAATTAGAATGACGTCACATAGCTAAGCATGCATTGTCATCCAAAGTAAGCGTGAATACGAAATTTCAGCTCAATCGGTTAACGATAACTGATTTAAAATTCAGTTGCAAGATTCCACCCGGACAAACATACATACATTGCAAGTTAAGAGGAGAGTCCTTAAGAAACACCTGAAAAGGCACTTACTGTTTTCAAAATTTCTATAAACTCTCCGCATGGAATTACGTAAAAAAAAAAATGAAGAACCCTAATAGATGTGCCAACAGTTTCACCGCGAGATATTTGCGAAATAATCATTAATTTCGAGAAAAAAAAATGTTAAATTCCCTCAAAAACATCTAAATCGACCTTTTCTATTTGCAGAATTTACTTAATTTTAAAGGAATATATAAAAATCTATTTAGTTTAATCGTGACACGAAAGTATGAATAACACGTCTACCGTTTTATTATTTTAATAAATCAAACCAAATGAGAGTAATCTACGTCTCAACATTGTTAATTTTTTACGGAAATTGTTTTCCGTTCCCCATACATTTTAGTATGGAGCAATACTCTCCCGTAATTTGTTTTATAAAAGAGTACGCACGCGAAAAATTTTCAGTGCCATCCTAGAATCCAAGGTGACAGCACGTCCGTTTGAAATTCGAGCCGAGCTCTCTAAAACATCTACGCACAATGCATTAGGGTGGGTTGCGAGTGTCGTGACATGACTGCATTTTTTCACTCGTCGAACAATAACACAGACGACTCGGACAGTGACCGAATTGACACATTTTAATTTCAATATTTTTTTCAGTGAATATTCGGACACCATCAAATAATTGAAGCTTTTTAGTACAGTCAGATAAAAAAGTTTTAATCTGTGGCAAAAAAAGCGTTACCAAAAAAACTATTTGTGGCTTTATGGTGGCATCTTTCAGTAATAAATAGCTTTGTGGACTCACCACTTTGAACTGCACCAAAAGTATTCCTCGAAACGCACCAACGATGAAACATAGAGAAGAGCATGAAGGATTCGTAGTGAATTATATCGATAGACGTTTTAAAGTTCAGCTGCCCTTATTGTTTATTTATTAAAACTACTAGGAAAGCAGAAATGAACTGCAACTAGGTGCTTAAGCGACTTACCTCCGGTTTCTGAATTGAGAATTCTAGGATAAGCAGTACTTAAGTAACATTTGAGTACAGAGTTGTCAAAAAAATGACGGATTTTAAAGCATTTTTTTTATAACTCCGTACTCAAATACTACATAAGCATTGCCTATCTTGAATTCTCAATTCAGAAATCGGAGGTTACTACTTAGCCACTAATGGTAAAAATATAGGCTTTGAAATTGAATCATTTGTCGTTTTCAAAAGTACCAGGGTGATAGAAATGAACAGAAAATGGGCGCCTAAACGATGTCACTAAGTTGTACACCAACGATTAAACACAAAGAGGAATATAAAGTATTCGTTATTATTCTTATATAAATAAGATAGAAAACTTAACACTGTTCTATATATCTTACCTTATAGGTCGCTGTCACTTAGTCAGATCGTCTAAGCGCCTATTTTCTGTTAATTTCTGTCACCCTGGTACTTTTCAAAACAACAATTGATTCAATTTCAAAACCTGTATTTTTACCATTATTGAGCTAAGTAGTAACCTCCGGTTTCTGAATTGACAATTCTAGGATAAGCAAGCAGTACATAAGTAACATTTGAATACGGAGTTGTCAAAAAAATGACGTATTTTATAGCATCTTTTTGACAACCCAGTACTCAAATACTACTTAAGTATTGCTTATCCCGAATTTAATTCAGAAACCGGAGGTAAGTCGCTTAAGCACCTAGTTCCAGTTCATTTCTGCTTTCCTGGTAGTTTTAATAAATAAACAACAGTTGAATTTTAAAACGTCTATCGATGTAATTTATCACGAATCCTTCGTGCTCTTCTCTATGTTTCATCGTTGGTGGGTTTCAAGGAATACTTTTGGTGCGGTTCAAAGTGGTTGCGCTTCGAGGAATACCCCATCTTTATTTACCCGACTGCCAAGGCGCGTATCTATCTATGTATGTATGTGGGTTTATAATATAATTATTTATTAAAAACGGCTGCTTTAGTTATAATCCGGTTAAAAACTGTTTTTTATAACTATAGGCTGGGCGGAGGACGGATTTCCACAATTATTAAGGTATCGTTGAAAGTTTTTTATCTGACTGTACAAAACAGCTTTTATTAATGGTGTCCGAATCATCAGTGAAAAAAATATTGAAATTAAAATATGTCAATTCGGACACTGTGTCCGAATATATTGTGAGTTTTATATAAATGTATATATATTTTTCACTTATTATTAGTTTAATGATTTCCTTATTTGAC
Organism: Amphipyra tragopoginis; assembly: GCA_905220435.1. Taxonomy (NCBI): domain Eukaryota; kingdom Metazoa; phylum Arthropoda; class Insecta; order Lepidoptera; family Noctuidae; genus Amphipyra; species Amphipyra tragopoginis. The sequence continues at coordinate 23,915,057 of HG992008.1, read as the reverse complement.
CACGTTTCATGGCTACGTCAAGGCCGTGGGCAGACTTGCCAATTTTGACGTTTGATAGCTTGTCAGCTGAAGGGTTCTCTATTTCTTGTTAATATGTTTTTCTGCATAATATTACTATTTCAGATAGAAATGGGAAAACGTAAAGAAAATTACAAAAGTTTTATCTTGATTGTATGCTTCCGGAAATAACAGATTCAAGATTAGACAGAAAAATGGAAATAAATGAGCCCAATTATTTGATTGGGGCAATTAAAAAACGAGAATCTGAAAGAAAATCAAAGAAACGGAACAGCGAAAATGTTTTATCTGATGTCAGCAGCCCCAAGCGCCAAGCAATAAATAATTAAAATAAAAAAAAAAAACAAATTATCAAGCATTAATTTGTGTATGTACTAATTGGCTATTTTTTCAATCGTCAGATAACTTTTATCTAGGGAATAAGTTTGACGTTTTGACAGCTTTTGTATAGAAAATATGTCAAACAGTCATAATATTATTCCTTGGATAAAATTTATCTGACTATTGAAAAATCGGCCCTAAGATGTATACATTTTTTATAATAAAATATAATTTAAAATACCAAACTGAGAAAAAAAAATTACTATACCCAGTAATTGAGTTATACAATGTACATTAATTGTTTTTCATTACAAATCAATCACACATTATCTCGTTTTCATTTTTATGTTGGCTCTTATCTTCCCTCGCAACATTTACATACCCTAAAATATTCCCAAACAAAAATTATGTGTCATTAAGTCATTATAATATTCGAAAATAGAAACACAGAAAATCAACAATAATATATTACAGTAATTATTCTAAGTTTAAATCTGTCAATACCGATTACACTGTGACCCCACCCTTTGTTCACGACACCAATACTACGCACGCGTGCCTCGCGGTGCGGTGAATAAATAGCTAATACATTGCGCGTTTTTTGCAACATACTTACTAGTCCTTCAGAAGCGAACGCGCACTGAAGGTTTATTTAACCCGGCGCGCCACAATATAAACCTTCGGTGCGCTTTTGTTTTTCGGTATGTGTACACCACATTGTGTGATGCAGCTGTATTAGTAGAAATGTCGAAGTGTGGGTTCGAAAATAAGTTCTCACGCTCGCAAACCTTCCTCTTAAATAAAAGCTTTTAAAATAAAAAAAAATCCTAAAACAGTCACCAGTAATACATTAAATTGCCTGCGGCTAAGCACGATTTCCGACTAACTTTGTTTACCACGGATCCCGGTACAACCTTTATCAGGGCAACATGAAAGAGAATCAGCAAAGGCGAAACTTGTCTGTCAACACAAAACAAAATTGTTTAATTAATCTGTGCATGTTCTTCCGAAATATTAACAAAAAACCCTCCGACAAAAAAATAAAAACCGGCCAAGTGCGAGCCAGACTCGCGCACGAAGGGTTCCGTACCATTATCTATAAAAACGGCAAAAAAATCACGTTCGTTGTATGGGAGCCATCTTCAATTTTTTTTTTGTGTTTTTTAGTATTTGTTGTTATAGCGGCAACAGAAATACATCATCTGTGAAAATTTCAACTGTCTAACTAAAACGGTTCATAAGATACAGCCTGGTGACAGACGGACGGACGATTATCTATAAAAACGGCAAAAAATCACGTTTTTTGTATGGGAGCCCCCTTAAATATTTATTTTATTCTGTTTTTTAGTATTTGTTGTTATAGCGGCAACAGAAATACATCATCTGTGAAAATTTTAACTGTCTAACTATCACGGTTCATGAGATACAGTCTGGTGACAGACGGACCGACGATTATCTATAAAACGGCAAAAAAAAAACACGTTTTTTGTATGGGAGTCCCCTTAAATATTTATTTTATTCTGTTTTTTAGTATTTGTTGTTACAGCGACAACAGAAATACATAATCTGTGAAAATTTCAACTGTCTAACTATTGCGGTTCATGAGATACAGCCTGGTGACAGACGGACGGACGATTATCCATAAAAACGGCAAAAAAATCACGTTTTTTGTATGGGAGCCCCCATAAATATTTATTTTATTCTGTTTTTTTTTTTTTGTATTTGTGGTTGTAGCGGTAACACAAATACATCATCTGTGAAAATTTCAACTGTCTAACTATCACGGTTAATGAGATACAGCCTGGTGACAGACGGACGGACGGACAGCGGAGTCTTAGTATTAGGGTCGTTTTACCCTTTGGGTACGGAATCCTAAAAACAAGTAAAAAATGTTTTTGAACACAGAAACTTGTTTCAGTAAATGTGGAACATGTTTGTCTGTTAACATGTAAAATGGAATTGTTTAATTATCTGCCCACGTTTCGCGGTATACTGTAGTTTCGAAGAGTAGGTCTCTTGGGACCTTACCCTCGAACGAGGTAAGTCCTACACATAACTATGAAGTATATAATAATAGTATAGACAAGGATACCTGCTCAAATATGTAATGTGAGGGTATTTTACTAGGGCGCTAGAGTGCCCCAGCTTAGAATAAGCTGCTCAGCTCTGTCTATAGTTCAACCAACGTAATAGGTCAGATTTAACGTTTGCATACTTTTTACTTTGACATTTTGATGAATAATTTGTAAAAGACACAACAACACAATCGTTTAGGGGTGATCAGTATGTCAGGATTGCGAGGAGCGATTTTAGTAGCATAGTGTACGAACCTCGAGTAGCGAACATGTATTGGCATGCAACTGAAGTATCGTCTTTTGCGAGTATCGTAATGTACGAACGGCCTAAGGGATTTTAGATGGATGGATGGAGCATCCATCATATGCAACACTCTCACTGCCATGGGATCCGCTGGCGGGCCCCAAGTTTTCGAGTGCAAAGGGCCGGTCTAATTTTAAAGAAACATTAACAACAGGCCGTGGGTTCCGCCAGCGGCTAGTTAACCCTTTGACCGCCACGGACGTCTATGGACGTCAAAGTTTTCGTATTACAACTTTCGTGAGACACATTCACATTTATGATTAATTACGGTTTACTCACGTGCATTTTTCGGGATTGCCCGACTAGTTTCGGACCCAAACGGAGCTCTTAATCATGAGCTGATCACGCGGCGAGGTCGCGAGTCGAACTAGTCGGGCAATCCCGAAAAATGCACGTGAGTAAACCGTAATTAATCATAAATGACAAAGTTTTCAACAGTAAAAAAGTGGTGTTTGTGTTCGGAGGCGTCGTGAGCACGTTTTAATTTGACGTTCATAGACGTTCGTGGCGGACAAAAGGTTAAGAATGCTTTGAGCACGCCGTGGGAGCCGCTGTGACCCTCTAAATTCAAACAGATTTTTTTACTACTGGCCTACTAATAAGGAAAAAATATGTCTAGTATTGGCGTGCGCATACAGTGTGCCACATGTTGAAAAAGAAAATCAAGTCAAGTCAATTTCATTTTGAGTGATGGCCTACCGCAGCGGAATCGTTGGGACCCGCCGGCGGACTCCATGGCTTGCTGAACTGGAACCATGCTATACATATATTGCTGGCAGTGAGAGTTTTAAAACCAACCAAAACTGTTGCCAAAGTTAGTTTTCGTAAACGAGAACTGTCTTAACGAGCGGTTTGGTTGGGGTTCCTTTGCGATTTGGCAACAATTTAGTACTAGAATTGGCCCCAGATTCGTGATGAGGTACACAGTATGTTATTTTAAATGCAAAACAAATATTTTTATGTGACTTACGAATAGTTGTTGCGGGTCTGGGTGATTCCTGCCAGGGTTGCGGAATTTGTTCGAAAGAGTTACCGCGGCCCTGGGGGCTACTCCCTAAGTCCGTCAACGAAGTTCGAAGCCCGTCCGAAAGTAGCCCGAAACGTAGAAGTGAACAAAACAAGTGTCAAGTTCAACTTTTCGGACGGGCAAAAACAAATCGGTAGTAGGGACAACTATCAAATCATGTTGTCATTCATTTTTAGTTCGGGCCCCGAAATAATCGTATGTCCGTAGGTGGTAGGGAGTAGGAAACGCTCGTGAATAAGGCTGAAGCCACGGACTTCGTGTTTAGAGAGTAGACATCCTGGAACGCAAAGGGTATTAGGAGGAACACGGATGGGTTTTAGTCAGTAAGAGTCTGACACTCCCTTTCGCTCCGCCCAGAGCGGAAGAATTCACTTGATGATTTTGTATTTGTGTCTGTAAACAAACCCACAATAAAGGAGAAATCCTATTATAAACATAAATTGATATGTCATCATCATCTGTCTAGCCTTTTCCCAACTAACATTGTAAATACCTTTATAATTACTAAGATTTTTACTGTATTCTACCATTTAATTTTTGAATAAATATTATTATTATTTGTATCTCTCTGCAGTCACGGCTCATCTTCCGTGCGGAAGATGTCCGGTCCTTTGGAAGGCATACACGGAGACACAGGTCCAACGCGCAGAGGCCCCTTTGAGAACTTTAATCTAAAATGGGGTGGGGCACCAACCGGGGACTATCCACGGCTGCACTATTGGAGTACAGTCATGGACCGTCCCGGGTGGGTGCAAGACTATTGTAAAATGTGGTAAAAAATATCTGGTCTATGGGAAGGGGTGTTAGGTGGACTAGATAACTTCTATTGCCGGAAGAAAACGGCGTCTGCCTTTCAACATTTAGAATTGAAGTGTTGGCAGTTATTATTATTATTATTAACTATGTTGGGGTCGGCTTCCAGTCGAACCGGATGCAGCTGAATATCAGTATTTTACATGGAGCGACTGCCTATCAGACCTCCACAACCCAGTAACTGGGTAATACGATACTCTTGGTAAGACTGATGTCAGACTTTCTGGCTTCTGACCAACAGTAACGACTGTCAAAGATCTACAAATGACAGCCGGGACCAACGGCTTTACGTACATTCCGAGGCACGGAGGAAACTCGCTATGGTAAATGGTCACCCATCCACAGACCAACCTCAGCAAGCGTGGCCTACTACGGGTCCTGTCGTTGCGAACTAATTTATAGTTTGCAATTCCAGGGTTCCTGTTGTGGGGCTTGAGAAACTTTTCCAGATCGGTCTATGCGGCTGTAATTATTTAACCACGAGCTCCTCAAACATAAATTGATATGTAAAAAAAAAGAAAACAAATTATTCAATTTATCAGTTCATAAACATTGCGAGACGTGACTGTGGCCACTTAAGACGTAAACAGAAAAAAACATGGCGGCCATGTTCTTAGCCAAGCGGACAACAAACAAGATAATCCCAGCTTAAGCAGCATGATACGTCTTCGTCAACAAAGTGATAATATAAACACTTAACTTTTTCCAATATAAGTTATAAAAAAACGTTCGCAGCGGAGTTGTTGAACTTCTTCAGTCAAGTTTTACCATAAAAGTTTTCAAATTTGAAGTTGGTTTAAGTATCTAATTTACAAGGCATGCTAACGACGATAATTCTTCGCTCATTGGTTTAACAAAAGAAGCTAAATGTCATGGTTATTCTTCGTCATTCTCTTGTTAACTTTGATAAATTGTGATTTCGGGAAAGTGCGTTTAAAACATAGCTTATCATGAGTTACAGTTATACGACATAAGTTATCTACGTCTCAGCTCAGCAGGGTATTTTTAGGGTTCCGTAAGGAACCTTTATTGTTTCGCTATGTCCATCCGTCTGTCTGTCTGTCCGTCCGCAGCTTAGCTCAGAGACTCTTTAGTACTAGAAAGCTATAATTTGGCATGGCTAAACATATTAATCATGTTGACAAAGTGGTACAAAAAATCATGTTTTTTTTTTATCGTTCCTCGCATACCCCTAAAGTGGCGATGTTTTTTTTTTCTCGTCTACCCCATGGTGTGGGGTGTTGTTGGATAGGTCTTTCAAAAATATTATGGGTTTGTTCTAAAAATTGTTCGATTAAGGAATCCATTTCTGAAATATTAAACTTTAAATTGCTAATTTTTGTTAGAGTCAAGTGTCCCCCACCTCCTCTGCCAGCTAAACGGTTAGTTTTATATGTAAAAAAATTCACAGTAATAGTATATATAACAAAGTTAAAAGGAAAACTATCACAGCTAAGTAGGCTTTACAAGTTTACGACTAATAGTCGACCAACCGGAAAAGTAAAAATTCCGTACAAATTCCATTGAAAAATTACTAAGTCCTCTTTTTAGTCCGCATTATTTGTCGGTATTTGTAAAATAAATATTATATTTGTGTATGTGGGTATCAGGAAGAAAGGGAGAATAAACTCAGTCTTAGCACAACACGCTTGTTTCATTGACGCTCCCATGTCCCACTTTAACATGGCGCAGTCGGTAGGATACCAATTGTAATTTTGAAACATTAAATAAAGAATAAATACAACGGCCATAAGGATTCGGCAGTTTGAATAGTCAATGTCGAGTAATAATAGTGAATGCGAAATTTATCAAGAAGCACAGTGTGTCACCTCGAAAATGGAGTCAATGTTGCAACCGCCTCAACCGTTCGTTTTTGAAAATGATCTGACGAACGTTACTTCTGGAAATTTAAGTAAGGACTGGGAAAAATGGAAAAGTTCCTTTATGATTTATTATGAAGCTTGTGAATTGCATAGAAAGGATAAAAAAGTGCAGATAAACATATTGTTGCACATTATAGGTGAAAAGTGTCGTGAAGTATATGAGCAATTTAAAGGCGAATACGGGACGTTGGAAGAGTTACTTAAAGCATTTGATGGATTTTTCCTGCCAAAAAGGAATTTAACAATTGAGAGGCATGCATTTTTTACAAGAGAGCAACGGGAAAAAGTGTCGGGATATTAATATTAAGCTTAACAAATCAAAATGTAAAATAGGCTTAAGTGAACTTACTTACTTAGGACACAGAATAACAAAAGATGGTATTTATCCTGACAGGAAACATATTTTAGCAATAAAAAACATGCCTGGACCCAAAAGTGTAAAAGAGGTGGAACGATTTTTGGGAATTGTAACGTATGTAAGCAACTTTATCCCTAATTTTTCTGATAAAACGGCCCCACTCCGGGAATTATTAAAAAAAGACGTTGCGTGGCATTGGGACCATACACATGAAAAATGTTTCGAATTAATTAAGGATCAACTAAGTAATCCTCCTACATTAAAATATTATACTCTAGAAAAACCGGTTGTTTTATCGGTAGATGCGAGTAAAAATGGCTTAGGTGCATGTTTGATGCAGGATAATTTGCCTGTGTGTTATGCTTCAAAAGCATTATCTAAAACTGAACAAAACTATGCCCAGATTGAAAAGGAGTTGTACGCTTGTGTTTTTGCTTGTGAAAAGTTTTACATGTATATTTATGGACGGCAAGATGTAACTATAGAAACTGATCACAAACCGTTGGTAAACATAATAAATAAACCGTTATGTAATGCTCCGCCCCGATTACAAAGAATGCTAATGAGACTCCAACCGTATTCATTCACATTAGTGTATAAGCCAGGTAGATACCTATACATAGCTGATGCGCTTTCAAGGGCAATTGCACCGAGCAGCGATAACAACACGACGCCGCGCGACCATCTGGAAGCGCAGGCGCAAGTGTGTGCGGTATCAGCTGATAATCCGCTCACCGATTCTCATTTTATAGAAATACAAAAGTACACTAAGGAAGATAAAGAAATGCAGGAATTAATTAGGATTATAAAGCGGGGTTGGCCTACGCATAAAAGTGAAATGATAGATGTCCTAAAACCATATTGGGACAGTAAAGAAGACTTAACTGTAAATTATGGCTTAGTGTGGAAAGCAAATAGAATCGTAATACCGAAATGCATGCGTAATACAATGTTAAAAAATATACATGTAGGGCATTTAGGTTTAGAAAAATGTAAACTTAGGGCTAGGGAAATAATGTTTTGGCCAAACATGACTTCTCAAATAACTGATTATCTGTCAAATTGTCAGGCTTGTTTAACCTATAGAAAACAAAATACAAAGGAGCCGCTTATATCCCACACGGTACCTGGCAGGGCTTGGTATAAGGTTGGGACCGATATATTTCATTTTAGTACGAAGTCGTTTTTAATTGTTGTTGATTACTTTAGTAAATTTGTTGAAATAATTGAATTGCGATCGAGCACTTCGGTTGAGGTTATAAAACAATTAAAAAATATTTTTGGGCGACACGGCATACCTCAAATTGTCATGTCAGATAATGGTCCTGAATTTTCATCGATATTGTTTCAAGAATTTTCAATAAGCTGGAATTTTGAACACATAACATCTTCCCCCAGGTACCCGCAATCAAATGGTCAAGTGGAACGTACTATTCAAACAATTAAAAATATTATGAGAAAAACTACCTACAATGGGTCAGATTTTGATTTAGCTATATTAGAGTACCTTAATACACCCATCAGCAGCGAACTAGCCTCTCCTGCTGAATTATTATATAACAGAAAATTGCGAAGTATTGTTCCATGTCCGCCTAGATTATTACTGCCTAAGATACAAAAGGGAGTTACACATAAATTAGAAAAGCGTCAAGATGGTCAGAAAAAATACTTTGATAGGGGATCAAGGCCGTTAAAACCCTTACAACTGAAACAAAAAGTTAAAATAAAAATAAATAGTCAGTGGACTCCTGGAGTAATTGAAGGTGTTTTAGGTTATCGATCTTATTTAATTAAATTGAATACAGGGCGTATTTTAAGACGCAATAGAAGACATATTATTATTGATTCTCAAAGGCTAAATGATGAGCTTAATAGTGGCAATAATAACTATTCTTATGACGATATAAATGTAGATGCGACGCGAGCATACTCGAATAGTTATTCAACGCCTATAGAATTGAATCATGGCTCCAGTATTCCTCAAACAAATTCAACACAATTACGCAATGATACTAACTATTATCAAACTCGTTCTGGCAGGACAGTGAGGCCTCCTGATCGCTGGGAATACTCCGGACTTGGGATTCCGACTTCTGGGTTATAAAAATGTATTAAGAAGAGATTTTTGAGAACATTGTAAATAAAATTAAGAAATAAATAATGAATAACCAAATAATGAATGTATAAATATAATAATGTAGTCCATGAAATGATAAAATTAGGAAAGTTGATTAATATGTAATGAATAACTAAAATATGAATGTATAAATATAATAATGTAGTGCATGAAATTATAAAAATAGGAAAGATGATAATATGTAATAAATAATGAATAGCTAAATTATGAATGTATAAATATTTATAATTGTATTAAAATTATTTTGTAGCGTAGGTATTGAAAATTATCTTTTGATAAATATTAATAAATTATTAATAGTATGGATTATCGTATTAAAATTATGTTTTACAATTGGGGAATATAGATATTTTATAAATGTATTCTGGAAGTTAAGTGTGTTATTGTGTATGCTTATGAAGTTACTAGATGATTAATTTATGATGATGCATGAGATAAAAGTAAACAATGTTGCAAGAAAAATTGTATTTGTGTTATTAGATTTTAAATTGTTTTAGAAAGGGATTGTCGGTATTTGTAAAATAAATATTATATTTGTGTATGTGGGTATCAGGAAGAAAGAGAGAATAAACTCAGTCTTAGCACAACACGCTTGTTTCATTGACGCTCCCATGTCCCACTTTAACATTATTGTGCAACTACGGGACCCTATTACTGCGCGTAGCCCGACACGCACTTGGCCAGTTTTTTTTAAATAGAAATTCCGAAAATATTACTAAAATAATAGGTACCTAAGCAACAGTAAAAACAAACAATGAAATCTATCTATCTATATATATAAAAAGAAAGGTCCTGACTGACTGATTGACTGACTCATCAACGCCCAGCCAGAACCCTTGGACCTAGAATGCTGAAATTTTGCACAGAGGTTCCCTTTATAATATAGATAGGTAATAAGTGCGGATTTTTTGAAATTCAACCCCTAAGGGAGTTAAATAGGGGATGAAAGTTCGTATGGAAAATCGTTACTTAACGGGTTCAAAATTTCACGCAAGCGAAGCTGCGGGCAGAAGCTAGTATTTAATAAAATGCCCAGGTAATAAAAGATTTAAAATTATTGTTCACAAGACAGAGACAACACTACTACGATATGACGTCATTACCTTAAAAACTTTATAGTGACTTGACACCACTCTGTACATTATCCGTTTCGCGTAACAAGGACAAAAAAATCCTCAACAAACTTTGAAAGCGAATATCTCCTCTATTTTTTCATCGATTTTATTTCTTTTTCACAAACTGTGTTCGTTCTATACTTCACACGTTTACGTTATTATATCCCTTTTGTGTGTCTTGATAATCATTTTTAACTCCGCGGCTTCGTCCTCTTTCGATCAATTCCGGATAGGTCATTGGTCGCATAATTCGCATAAATTCGGTTACAAGATGATTGACGAGGCGTACAATTTATGTCGAGTAGGTACATTAGTCAAAATTAGAATGGAATTACTAATTATCAATACTTGGATTGTGTTTTCAATTATAATGACGCAACTTCAGATATTTATTTCAAAGTCAAAGTTTTTTTTTTTTATTTCAAGTTGACCAAATTACAAGTGCTTTTAAAACGTCAAAACTAGGTGCAATTTATTTAATAAAAATTGTGTGTGCATTCGCTGCCCCATGATTCGTGGACAAATGTTTTCTTTACAAGAATACTAGCTGCGCCCCGCAGTGTTACCCGCTTTTTTTGGGATAAAAAGTAGCCTATGTGTTAATCCAGGATGTCAGCTACCTCCATACCAAATTTTATCAAAATTGATCCATCTGTTTGAGCGTGGAGATGTAACAAACATACAAACACACACACTCACAAACTTTTGCCTGTATAATATTAGTGTGATTCATTATAATAAACCTTCGGGACTATTGATTCGTTACAACGATTACGCACTGCATCCGATCCGGATCCGTGAAAATAAGAATATAAAAAAACTAGGACCGAATTCGGATATTGCTTTGCGCACTGCATCCGTTCCGAATTCGTGAAAATACGAATCTAGAGTCTAAAAAACTCGGACCGAATTCAGATATTGCTTACGCACTAATCCGATCTCTGATCCAAATTCAAACAATTCAGGAGCCATCTTTGGCATATCCATTTGGCGTCCGATTTGAATCCGAGGTAATGCGAAAGCGTTCATACAAACAGTACTACGGCTACTTCGGTCCGTCAATATTTCTTCCGAATTGAAAACTCACGGATCACGGAGAGAAATCGGATGACGGAAGTCGGATCTAGTGCGTAAACTACCATACAAATAATTCTATGACTACTTCGGAACATAATTTCTCGGATTCGGATCGGATGCAGTGCGTAACCGCTCTTATTTCATATTTGAAAGTCATACAGCGGGCTTCTTTAGTAGGTTAGAAGAATTTTTATTGCAATATTAGACAAACAGCTACATCTCCAATCTCGCATCAGAACGTCGTAAATATCATTAATAAAAAAAACCGCAAACATGTAAGAACCACTAGTATAAAACACTTATTGTAAACTCTGGTTATAATTCTGTCGTTAACACTTAGCAAAAGCAGCTTGAATATCGTAAGCTTCGTCAAAAGACAAAATTATATTCATGTTTCTTCAACGGTGGGGCCCTAGGGACCCTTATATTTGCGTAAATGATGCCCCATGAGGTTTCACAGAACCTAATTTGTGTCACCTTCGTTCGCCTGAATTATGTAAATTAATAAATTATTCGAGTAATATGAACGAGAACCTTAGATGAAGTCCTTGACACTGATTTGTGATATAATTAATTTAACGTTTTATTTTTACAGTATTTTATTTGAAGTTATTTCCAGATGATAAAGATTCAGTGATTACTGACGCAATTAAAAGACTAGATCGGATTCACGAAATGCAGTAAACTTGTCAGACATAATTATCGTGAGCGTCTGAACTGAGGGATCTAGTTTTTCGACCATAACTTTTCTAAATCGCGTAAAATTTTTGGAGTATCCCATCATGTTTTTGCATTTTTTTTACTAATTCTGCCTTTTTTTTGCAATGATTTAAGCATTGATCCCTCAGTTCAGACGCACATGTCTAATGAGATGGTTCTTTTTAGGGTTCCATACCCAAAGGGTAAAACGGGACTCAGTCTGTCCGTCTGTCACCAGGCTGTATGAACCATGATAGTTAGACAGTTGAAATTTTCACAGATGATTTATTTCTGTTGCCGCTATAACAACAAATACTAAAAAAACAGAATAAAATAAATATTTAAGGGAGCTTCCATACAACGGACATGATTTTTTTGCCGTTTTTATAGACAATGGTACGGAACCCTTTGTACGCGAGTCCGACTCGCACTTGGCCGTTTTTTTTTTTACTAATTCTGCCTTTTTTTGCACTGATTTATGCATTGCCCTCAGTTCAGATGCACATGTCTAATGAGATGGTTCTTTTTAAATAATAAGTGTAGTTAATAAGGTTTTCAAAATATGATTATTTTTCATACATATACGAGTATACTTAAAGCAAAAGTAATGTGCTACTATCATTATTTTTTGTATTGAGCTTCCTGAAGATGGTCCGTTTCTACGTAACCAGGCTGGTTATTGGCAAGACCTGAGGGGTCTCCAGCCAATGGAAGGAATTAAAATACCTAACCTAAGCTAACTACTAATACTCTAACATCATGACTTCTAGCAAGAACAGCACTAAGAGCGACGCCTAGTGGGACTCGGACCTCGGCTTACGGCATTGCTGGCGGGAGATTGAGAGGGAGACACCTTGATGAAGGCTGAATTGTCGGTTTGACTGAGGAGTCTGAAGAGACGACCGGCTCTACAACAGGAGAGCTCGGTGGATCATGAACGGCGGTGGGACGTGGTGATAGTCCTTGCCAGGGTGGACGGTTTGCTGGGCGGCGGCGGGCGCAATGTAATGTGCTAGTTGATTTACTCGCCTCCAGGTGGCTAATATCGTCATCAGGTTCTAAGCGTTTATGCCTGCTGAGGCTACCAGAGGATTCGGGTGACGCTAACACGATTTAATGCTCAATATTTATCACGATATTTGGATCAGGCTGGACTATACAGGGTGTTAACGAGTTCGTGTAATTCCTTGAAAACACATGATCTATTACTGGTATACCTAGATTAACACCGCACGGGATTAAGAATGATTAAAAATAAAAACGTTTTTTTTTTCTTGCGTATTGGGTAAGTGATTGCGTCTAAAGAAAAACATTGCAATTTTTTTTTTCTTTCCCGTTTCGATGTCTCGCATAAATGAAAGCACGGCGACACAGTTGATGGGCGCGACTAAGGGTTGGACCTCATCTGGCAGCACGGAATCGCCTTTTTCCGTCGCCCTTTCTCTTTCTGTCACTTAGAACTGCCATTTGCTAGACCGAGACAGAGAGCATAATGCGATAGCACGCGGCGGAATCCTCGAGGCGATCGGCATCACGGACAAAATGCAATGGTCGGCAGGGAGACTCCGGAACGCTGAAGCGCGCGATAGCATGCTAACGTATCCTTTCACCGCCGATCACTTGCTATCGCATGCTGTCTCACTCTATCGTACAATGGCGCACGCGGCCGCTCGTCAGCTCAGTGCAGCCTGTTCATTCATGCCGTACGGATGGAAATAACGAGTAGATCAACTAATTCATTAAAATCATTTAAAGTCATTCCATAATAATCTACGAAACTATCTGGATATTTTACTAAATCCGGAAAATGCGTGACATATTGTCCATGAACCGCTCTCTGCTTCCAAAAAGGATGAACCCAGTATCTCCGTTTTATTTTGCGAATGCGTTTCTTTTTATTATTTTGATTTTGCATTTCTTGCAAAATACACGCTAGAATCACTGCTCTCTCTTCCGTGGTCCTATCCATCTCGCGCTTGAAACTAAACTGATCATGAAAGAACGCGGCAGTATGCCACCCATGCTGCAGCATGCTGACGCGTGCGATCGCCTTTTTTGTCTGCGGAATGCGACAGCGCGCGTTCGCATGCGGCAGCATACTGCAGCACGTGGTAGCACAGGCGGAACAAATGCGATTCCGTGCTGCCAGATGAGGTCCAACTCTAACGCGATATAGCTGCAGTCGGTAAACTCGAGGCGCTAAAATGACTCAGAAACAGAAAACAAGTTTTTTTTGTCAATCTGAAAATAAACACTGCCAGGTCAATTTATGTCACCAAGATCAGGCACCTGTAGATAGTGCAGATTTCCCTAGATACCGTATAAAAATAAAATACGCAACCAAGTAAGGTAGAAAAACCAGTAAAGCTCGATTTACTCTAGAATTTATTGAATTAGTCGCCTACCAATATAACTATAGGGTACCCTTATAAATTCGCGTCCTAAACGGGACAGATTGTCGGATGCCCTTGTGAAAAGGTTAAGGTGTTTACGGGTCTTTTTATTGAAGTTTCAAAGGCATTAAAAGGATTTTGTGTGATGAAAGAAGAAGTATTGATGACTAAAAATAGGTACAGTAGTACGACATGAATTATAATCTTCGTGGTTATGAATTTATACGAATTATGCGTGACCGGCAGGATGGCTGGACCAAACGAGATATGTACATGAGACCATGTGCACTGTTTAATACCTATTTGTGAAAAATAAATAAAGTGGTCAGCCAACCTGACGTCAGAATGGCTGACCACTTTATTTCTTTGATATATTTTTCAACGCAAAGGTAGAAAATATTTCATTATAGGTAGTAAATAGTCGCAAATAGGTATTAAACAGTGCACATGGTGTCATGTACATATCTCGTTTGGTCCAGCCATCCTGACGGTCACGAATTATGCGACTAAGTGACCTACCCGGAATTGCTGCAAGTAAGAAATAATCACCACGCTTGCGCAGATGGATTGGTCCAGCATATTTTATTAGTGGACTCAGAAGAACGCTCCTACCCAACCTGCCTTATACGGCAGCCACGGATGGGGAGGCAACGGCTTATTTCTTGCCCGGAACCGCATGGAACACAAGGATATATCTATCCTAACTTAATATTATAAATGCGAAAGTATGTTTGTTTGTTACCTTTCCACGCCTAAACCACTGAACCGATCATCCTGAAATTTTGCATTTACGTTGTCAAGTGTACAGAAACGGACATAGGGTACCTTTCATCCCGAAAAAAAGTACTGTTCTTGAGGAAATCAACAATAACGTTCACAGATGGTGCCACGTGTCTTTCGAATCACGATTGAATCATATTAATAGAAACTTTAGTAGTGTGTTAAGAGTTTTTTTGAGCTTAATTAATGCGAACGAAGGCGCGGGCAGAAGCTAGTAAAATATAATATGTTACAACCCGGTTACCTAAACTCAATTTTGTTATCGCTAGTGGGTAACACTGGGCAATGTTGATAAAGGAAGGTAGTCGTCGATATGGATGAACGCACCCGAGCTTATAAAGGCGGCGGTCATTCGACGAAGCGAGGGCATTCCGTGTTGAACAGCTGAAGAAGTCTGACCTTTTATATCTGATTAGCTTGTCCTTATTTTATGATCTTGTAATAATTGTGTAAAGTAATATACTGTGATCTAGTTAATGTTACTAATATTAACCCAAATACAAGTACTCTCAGTGGTGGAGAGTCTATGTTGGTTTTATTTACTGTGTTTACCTTGCTCGCAATCCTGACATACCGATATTAGCTAAAACTGTAATGATAGAATCACCCCTGAACGATTAAATTGTTGTGTCATTTACATCAGAAGTGGAACAAGAAAAAACCAGTCCACATTATGATTGTATACCCACATGTAAATATTTTTAGTAAAATCCCCTGTAGACGGACTGACAAAAACTTCATTATTCGACTGATATTACAATGGTGAGAAATGTGAGAATGAGAAAATGTGATAAATCCGGTGAGTCACAACCATTTTATTATGTGTGAAGGAATTTTGAGGAAGGAAATATAATATGAGAGGTTATTTATTCGTGTAAAATAAATATTAAATGATATCTTTGCTTATTCATGTAAAATAAAAGAGATGTTATCTGTATTTATTCGTGTAAAATAAATGAGATGATATCTGTGTTTATTCGTATAAAATAAATATGATGGTATCTGTATTTATTCGTGGAAAATAAATACGGCATCTGTATTTATTCGTGTAGGAAAATACATTGCAAGTCGTATTAGAGTTTGTGGTGAGATGCAACCAGGGTTGATCTTTGGCACCGCCCGGTTTGGCCAGCCGGGGTTGGCCAAAGGCTTCGCCTGGGGAAAGCTGAAACTTTAACATGACGAAGCAATTGTTATAGGGCTGGAACCAAGGCGGGATATGCCATGATATGGCTAGATCCAAGGCGGATGATGCCATGTTGATAAAGCAGGATCCCAGGCGGGTGATGCCAAATGAGTTGGCTAAATCCAAGGCGGGTGATGCTATTAATTGATAAATGAAAATGCAGTAAAAATGAGATTCTGTTTTGAATTAATGTTTTGAAAAAGTTTTGAAAATATTGATATTTGTTTTTATTGGTTTTGTTACAATTCTTGTTGTAGAATGGTGCAAAATAGTTTATTGAAATTAAAAAGTAGTTTGTTACTTAATATGGTTTAAAATGTATTTTTTGTAGACGAAAACAGGAAATTGTATTTATTATTGACGATAATTATTATGATGACTTCCGTTAAAGATTAATTTGTCAAATTCATTTTTAAATAAGAAATAATTTGACTTATTTTCGGTAAAGAAGTGTATAATATGTATTGTATTGTTGTAAAAAGGTTGTATTATTAGCGCATTATAGAAATATTATGTTTACAACATCATGTCAGTTTTGTAATATGAGTTTGTGAATAATTGAGATATTATTTTGATCCTTAAAAGTTTTAAAGGTTGATACTTAAGTATTATGATTTTGGGAATAATTGAGATAATATTTTAAGTGTTTATAATTACGTACTATGATAGTTACTGTGAATAATGATTATAAGATATTTAACCATGAAACATTTAGGATGTTTGTTTTATGATTTTGTGAAGAATTGAGATATTTAAGAATGTAGGATTTTGTGAATAATAATGAGATATTTGAATCGTGAATTATTTTAAGGGTTGGTATGTACTATGAGTTTGTGAATAATGAGATATTTAATCTTGAAATATTTTGAGTGTTTAACGTACTATGAGTTTGAAGTGTTTATATGCTGGTAAAATGAATTGTGAATAATTGAGATTTATAATCATGGAATATTTTAAGTGTTAAATGTACAATGAGTTTGTAAATTATTGAGATATTATGATAAGACTTTGTGAATAATTATGAGATTATTACGAATGAAATATTTTAAGTGTTTATGTATTATGGCTTTGTGAATCATTGAAATATTTAACCAAGAAATATTTGAAGTGTTTATGTATTATGGATTTGTGAAAAACTATAATGAGATATTTAGCCCTGAAAAATATTGTAAATGTATTTAAATGATTTTATGAATTTGTGTATGATGAGATTGTGTGTTTATGTACCTATTATGATTTATTGAATAACTAAAATTTGATGTATAACCAAAGTAGAACTGTCTAATAGGCATCTGAGATATTATTTTATTGTGAAAATGTTGGAAATCTAATGTGTGGATGTTTGTAAGATTTTGATACGAGAAGTTATGAACGAATATAGAACTAGGTTGATACTGAATGAATATTAACTAGTTCAAGCCACGGGTGATGAGCTTGTTGGCCGTCGATGGGATAACAAGCTCTAATCGATTCAAACAATCTTTGGATGCTCTTCGTGTTACTTTGGTCATAGACATGAACATGAGTAACATGACGAGGTCAAAGATGAGTGATCAGGTGTGGCCGAGATGTGTACTGTATTATTTGTTTCTGTTTAAGGTCCAGAGGTGTCACTGAAGTTGGGCCTTGATGTACAATCTTGACGATGGGGTTGATGGTGCGTCGACCACCAACCACCAACACACGAGGACGTGTGTTTTGCAGGAGGGCCGTGTTATCGCTAGTGGGTAACACTGGGCAATGTTGATAAAGGAAGGTAGTCGTCGATATGGATGAACGCACCCGAGCTTATAAAGGCGGCGGTCATTCGACGAAGCGAGGGCATTCCGTGTTGAACAGCTGAAGAAGTCTGACCTTTTATATCTGATTAGCTTGTCCTTATTTTATGATCTTGTAATAATTGTGTAAAGTAATATACTGTGATCTAGTTAATGTTACTAATATTAACCCAAATACAAGTACTCTCAGTGGTGGAGAGTCTATGTTGGTTTTATTTACTGTGTTTACCTTGCTCGCAATCCTGACATACCGATATTAGCTAAAACTGTAATGATAGAATCACCCCTGAACGATTAAATTGTTGTGTCATTTACAATTTCCTCATTGGTCTAGTGATCGCAAGCGCAACTGCTGAGCATGAGGATCTGGTTTCGATCCCCAGGGCGGGCAAAGTGTTACTAGATTTCTCAATGTGGAATTTCTCAGATGCAGCCCAGAGTCTTGCCTGGTTGATGGCAATAGACTCGCCCCCTATTATATGGGACTTAAACATAATGGTGAATTGAGGGTATACTATACACCTTTGCCCAACTCTCCGGGGAATAACTGCGAAATGTTTTTTTTATAATTTATCTACACACAACACTTAATAAAAGACAAGTTAATCAGGACCATAGCCTACAAAGACACTACTTATTTCTTAAAGAAATCTCTTCCAGCAGACCTGCGAGAGGATAATTTAGAACAAGAAATGTATGTTACGAGTATGTTACTATTCTTGTTGTTATTTGCTTCTCGCTCATACACGTTCTCAGTGAGCGAAAAGCAAATAGTGGATCATCCAATTATAATCCAATTCTTTAAGTAATCGGTTGTACAAGATTATTAAATTTAAATACACTCTAATGCAGAAAAAGTGCTTCCTTCCACTTGTTAAAAAAAAGAGTTTGAATTTATAAGTGCGAGTAATTGGTACTCCAACCACACTGCACTTTCAAAGTTTGAATTAATAAACTTTGTTGGTTAGGTCCCTATGCGAATAGGGGGAGATCTGGAAACTTCGTTAAGACTCAGTTTTATCGGGAGGTAAATCCTAACTATACTATTACAAATGCGAAAGTAAGTTTGTTTGTTTGCTACCTTTTCACGCCTAAACCACTGAACCGATCATCCTGAAATTTTGCATATACGTTGTCAGGTGTACAGAAACGGACATAGGGTACCTTTCATCCCGAAAAAAGTATTGTTCCCGAGGAAAACAACAATAACGTTCTTATGATAATAGATGGCGCCACGTGTCTTTCGAATCATGATTGAGTTATATTATTATAGAAACTTTAGTAGTGTGTTAAATTTTTTTGAGCTTAATTAAAGCGAGCAAAGCCGCTGGCAAAAGCTAGTCCTAACTAATATTATAAATGCGAAAGTAAGTTTGTCTGTCTGTTTGTTACCTTTTCACGCCTAAACCACTGAACCGATCAAAGTGAAATTTTGCGTATACGTTGTCAGGTGTACAGAAACGGACAGAAAGTACCTTTCTTCCCGAAAAAATGTATTGTTCCCGAGGAAAACAACAATAACGATAATAGATGGCGCCACGTGTCTTCCGAATCATGATTGAATTATATTATTATAGAAACTTTAGTAGTGTGTTAAGAGTTTTTTAACGCAAGCGAAGCCGCGGGCAAAAGCTTGCATATAATATTGTTACCTCTTGCATAGCTTCAAGGAATTTTACTAGTTAAGTGTACTTTTTATCTGCTTAACTTGCTTTGTCTGTAAGGATGAGAAAGAACTTTCTAGTTCATCCTAGTGGTTATCGAAGTTTGTTTTGCTTGTCACGCTTAGCGGGTTAAGGGTGGCTTGAAGAGTCAACCCTTAACGAGCATGGGCACATAAAATCAGAATCTAGCAAGAAGCAGTTTAGCAGGAGTGCACTTACATAAGAATATTAAGGAAAACACTTTTAACCATTCAATAATATATTTTATAATATCTGTAATGGCAAGGGAAACATGTGAAATAAATAAATAAATAAATAATAGTTACAAAATTAGACTAGTTTACAGGGCGTGGTTCTTAGACAGTACGAGGAGTCCAGGGTCTTCAGGCCGCTGCTGAGGCGTGAGAGAGGACGAAGTGCAGCGTGACGGCCCTTTTATAGGCGCACCCCGCTAGTCGCCACCACTGCCACCGTCACAGCTTTTAATAAAATAATAGGTACTTCACATTATCAGCTCATTACTATCCCACTGTTGAGCATGGGCTTCTTCTCAAAATGAGAAGGGTCCTTAGTCCACCACACTGCACGCTGGCCTGGTGCCTTTCGTCCCTCCTCATCACATGTCCATACCAACATAATCGGTTCCCTTTCAACTTTTCTGTCACAGGCGCCACTTTCAAACTTCCTTCAACCGATAAGTTGATAAAATACTTGAAACATAAAATACTTGATTGAACGTTTAAATTTCGAAGCGTACAACTGCAGGCAACATTGGCACAACGTAGTTTCGTACCTTTGCAATTAAACCGAGTTTAAGTTACGAAACTAACTGTTAGTTATAAAGAACAAGTTAAGCGAGTCTGTACAGGTATTTTGAATACTCATTTATTAGTCTCAGCGGGTGTACAGTAACGGAGCTGAGTCGGGTAATATATATAATTAAATTTTCAATGTTTATTAGCCAAAGGGGTTGGTTTGAGCTAGATATTAGCTGGCAAACGTTTACTAAATACAGTCTTCGGAAGAGATGCGAGTGGTGATCCCTTATGTATTAATTAAAAAAATCTATGAATGCAGATAGAAATTATTCCAAAAGTTAGGGGTGGTTTTCTTAGAACGTTTTCCTGTAGCAACAATGGTTAAGGTAGCTGCCCTTCATGTCCCATCTCAAATTACCACCTGTATGTAGGTATATTGTACACCAACATAATGAAACTTAGTCACGCTACACAGATCCTTTCTCAAGCCCCACCTAGGTAAGCTTAATTAAGTGTCAGTTGCCATGATTAATACTACTCAAAGTTCCCTGTTATATATCTTATAATTAACTAGCTGTTCTCCCGCGACTGTGGTTGCGTAAATTACTTGACTACAGCGCCACCTATCGGATTCTAGCATACTATAAACCATCGTCGTGACAATACAAATAGCCCGAGGTACCCGAAAGATTTTAACCATCGATTCCACTCCAAAGTGAGTTAAGTCTGGAGTGCGACACAGTAAGCGCGGCATGCACTCAGTACTTCAATAACCCGGACACGACAAGTGACAAAGACGCACGAGCAATACCGACACAGAGCTCGCCCCTCTCGTCGCGGGCGCAACGCTACGCGGCACGTTGCAGCGCTGGTTTGACACGCGACCTTGCTGACAGGGCTCGGATACCGGTATATTTTTCGAAACGGTTTCGTCTTAAATACCTAGGAAACAGTTTGTTTCGGTTACGTTCGAACGGAACGTTATAAAAAACGTTTTTGAAAAAGAACAAAATTTGAATTGTTCTTGGTTAATAAAACGTTTTTAAACGTTTTTTTTTCCATTTTTTTGGATTCTTCGTTCGAAACAAAGAAACTTCGAAACAAAACTACGAATATTACGAATTTAATTCAGTCGGTATTTGACTGTCGTTCGTCGTTTCGTTAAAGCTTAAAGTAGACTCTATTATCTGTGACTATTATTCTGTGATTACGAGTATAGTGTGTGTTAAAACTTGGATAAAAACTATCAATGATATGCACATTTTAGGTACTATCAAAAAATCTTTTTTTAGGTTTTTAAATATTCTTTCCGTCCCACTTGTGACACACCCGACTTGCGACCCACCGATGCCCCTCAATTTAAAGGAAAAAATCTTCAAGTCCGTGATAATAGGTACCTATCGTACTGTGTGGAACGGAATGTTGGGCCGTAAAGAAGACGGATGAAACAAGATTGCATTTCGTGGAGATGAGAATATTGAGATGGATAGAAGATCAGAAATGAGTATATTAGAGGAAGTTTGAAAGTGGCGCCAGTGACAGAAAAGTTGAAAGGGAATTGTTTGTCCTGGTATGGGGCATGTGAAGAGGAGGGATGAAACGCATGTGACTAAAAGAGTTATGAACATAAATGGGGATGGATGGAGCAGGAAAGAAATGTCAAAGGAAAAATGGATAGATTGTGTGAAGAATTATATGGAAGAGAATGGGAGGCAGTGTTAGCATGACGGTTGACAGGACGGAATGGAAGAGGAAAACATCTTGCGCCGACCCCAAGTAACATGGGCAAGGGCAGGAAAATGATGCAACATTCTTTCCGTAAATTGGCTGGAGTAGGTATAGTGGTGATTTAGAGTTGTATTTGGGAGGCACTGCGCTATCATCGAGTGCCTCCCTACCTCCATCACGTCGTTAGGGCTTATATGTCAGAGAGGTGTGTCACCTACATGGGACGCGATTGTAGTTACCAGCACCAAATGTCGTGCGGTGTTCTACAGAGCTCGGTCCTGGGCCTCCTCCTGTGGAACATCGGGTACGACTGGGTGCTGAGGGGCGAGCTCAGATCGGGGGTAGACCTGACGTGTTAAGCGGACGACACGCTGGTCACTGCCCGGGGGAGCTCGCACATGGAGGCAGCGTTACCAGCGACAGCTGCAGTCTCTTAGGTGGTGGGCCGGATACGTCGCCTAGGCCTGGAGGTAGCCTTCAGCAAGTTGGAGGCCATGGTGTCTCATGGCCCACGGCGTGCGCCGCCGCCCGGCTCACACATCGTGGTCGGGGGGGCTCGGACCGCTGTCGAGTCTACCAAGAAGTACCTGGGATTGGTGCAAACAGCCGGTGGGACTTCAGGCCCCACTTCCGACGTCTGGCGCCCAAGTTGCTCGGTGAGGCGCGCTCACAACGCTGCTTCCCAATTTGAGGGCCCGAGCACCGCCTGCAGGCGGCTGTATGTGGGGATCGTGCGATCGCTGGCCCTGTATGGGGCCCCAATATGGGGAGCTGACCTAACGGCCAGCAGCATCAGCATTTTGCGGAAGCCGCAGTGGACGATGGCTGTCAGAGTCATAAGGGGTTATCGCACGATCTACGAGGTGGCCTACGTACTGACTGGATCTCCGCCCTGGGACCTGGAGGCGAAGATATTGGCGTCGCTCTACCGGTGGCGCGATGAAGCGCGGGCGCGAGGCGAGCGGCCGATGCAGCGCCAGTTTGCGGCCGCAGCTTCACGAGGTCCAGGTGGCGGAATGGCGGGACAGGCTCTCACGCCCTACCGCCGACGTCATCACCATCAAGGCGATCCGGCCGGTACTGGCAGACTGGCTCTGGAGAAGGCACGGCTCCCTGACGTTTCGCGCGACGCAGGTGCTCTCGGAGCATGGTTGCTTTTTTTTTAATTAGGTTTTTTTCATTTTTTCTCTTGCGTCCCATTTTTTGAGTAAAATAGGACCACTAACTAACCACTCGCAAGTCGCAACACAAACCGCAAAAAGGAGTCGTTTCGACCAAACTCCTAGTTTTCGGTATATGTCTGTTCCTATAACTGATCGGCTCGTGCTCCTCGGCATGGAGTTTACATTGCATTCAGTCTCAACTTCGGCACCCCCATTGAGCACAAAGTCTAAACTGCGACCAAAAAACTGAGAGTGAAGCGATACTTTTCGCCTGAACAGTTGTTGACTTTTATAAAGCGCAAGTCCGATCCTGCATGGAGTATTGCAGCCACCTTTGGGATGGCCCAGCAAAATACCAACTTGCCGCGTTTGACTCAGTGGAACGCAGAGTTAAGAGACTCATTGGCGACGTAAAACTGGTGGATGCCAAGCTTCACAGCTTGGCTCATCGCCGCAAGTTTGCCTGCTTGTCGGTCTTCTATAGACTGTAGTTCGGTGTGTTCAAGAACTCCACAACCTCACTCCACCGGCCCCCCTTCTACCATCGGACATCCAGACGCACTGCAAGTTAAGATACCTAGTTGCCATTCCACCAATGCAAACTCACTGCCTGCGTCTGTGTTCCAGGCTTACGACCCGAATCTCTTCAAAGTTACAGTGAACAGGCTTCTTCTGGGTAAGCTCGTTTCATCGTAGACTTTGTCTTTGTCACCTCTGACCTTGACCAGAGTCAAGAGAAAACCCATCTCAAATAAAATAAAAACTATGCTCGACTATGCTCCGAACTATTCTCGGAATGAATGATATATTGAAGTGAAAACATACCCTACAGAACTTAACAAGTTCATGCTTGTTGCCGCACACTGTGTGCGGCTGCGTCCTGCGGAATAAACCGGTTTTTGAAAACTAGGATTTTGTTCTCTTTTCGTTTTCGTTCCGAACAAAATGTTGTACAAAGAACTGTTAGAAACGTTTTAAAAACGTTATTTTAAATAACGTTTCCGAGCCCTGCTTGCTGAGTGATCAGCTCATGATTAAGGGCTCCGTTTGGATCCGAAACTATTCGGGCAATCCCGAAAAAATGCACGTGAGTAAACCGTAAATAATCATAAATATCAATGTGTCTCACGAAAGTTATAATACAAGTCGGCAGAGTAAGATATTCCAAACTTTAGAACTGACGTCACCGCTCAAAGCGATTTACTTACTAAGGTAAAAGCAAATCTCTACAAGAACCATCAATATTGCATCAGCTTGTAGGTTACACGTGCCGCTGACTCAGCAGTATGGGGTCATAATTACAGGTACAATGTATTGTGACGCAATAAGAGCAGTTTCGCACTGCATCCGATCCGAATCCGTGAAAATACGTTCCGAAGTAGTCATAGAACTATTAGTATGGTAGTTTACGTACTAGATCCGACTTCCGTCATCCGATTTCTCTCCGTCATCCGTGAGTCACCAATTCGGAAGAAATATTGACGGACCGAAAAATCCGTAGCACTGTTTGTATGAACGCTTTCGCATTACCTCGGATTCAAATCGGACATATGCCAAAGATGGCCCTTGAATTGCTTGGATTTGTATCAGAGATCGGATTAGTGCGTGAGCAATATCTTTAGACTCTAGATCCATATTTTCACGAATTCGGATCGGTTGCAGTGCGAAAGACAATATCCGAATTCGGTCCGAGTTTTTTTTATCCGTATTTAAATATCTACTAAATAGTAAACTTTCGCAGTAACGTGCATCGATATTTTGGGCGTCGAAATTCCGTATTCTACCTCAAAAAAACTCTAAACACACTACTAAAGTTTCTATAATAATATAATTCAATCATGATTCGAAAGACACGTGGCGCCATCTATGAACTTTTTTTCCTCGGGAACAGTACTTATTTCGGGATGAAAGGTACCCTATGTCCATTTCTGTACACTTGACAACGTAATGCAATATTTCAAGATTATCGGTTTAGTGGTTTAGGCGTGAAAAGGTAACAAACAAACAAACTTACTTTCGCATTTATAATATTAGTTAGGATTAGGATTGTGCAATGACGTCTCCTCCGATTGGCCGCATCACTATCATGTCATTCGTAGCCAGTAGAATTAAGGTGCGTTCGAAGGAACCGCTTCTATAATAAGCCCGAACACAAGTGTATAATTAATATAGAAGTAAAGATTGAACGGAGAAACCACAAAGCGAGACATTCCTTAACATAAACAACAAAAACATTAAGAAAAGTATTTTGACCCTTTTGCTTCGACTCCTTGAAAATTCTTTTTGAATTTTTCTTATACAAGAAAAGTTATAAAAATTATTTGTACAAAAGCTTTCTTTTATGATAACAAAACAGTCAAAAGGTTTTTATCCTCGCCAAGTTGCGATGTCGTCGACAGCGAACGGTGTTCTAAAGAATGAATGAATGAAAAAAAAACGAGTGAAATGCATATCTCGAAGAGTGAACGATACCAACGGGTTCCGCGGTTTTTTGTTTTGTTTTTTCTTTATCTTGGGCAGTTGTCCCACCGCCGGCGAGGAAGCGACTAACTATCGGCTATTTTCTCGCTCAAGAAACGTACAATAGATATACATTCTGTGTAAACAAAAGAGATGCATATATTAATAGATAATCGCTGACTGTTTACACTGCCGGCGAGGACTCGCTCCACTAGTTTGTCGCTGAGCGACAAGAGCTATCAAAGATAATACTCGCTCAGCGATACTTGCTCAGCGATGCTCTCTTGGCGGTCAGAACTCACGGCGAGAAACAAACCAGCGGTCATTTGCGAGTAGTACGAGTAATCGCCCGTCGCACTCGCACACTCGCTTATAGCCCAGCGACCAAACTATCGGAACTACACACTCGCTGCTCGCCAACTCGTTTCTAGTTTCTAGCTCTACTCGCTTCTCGCTCATCGTCGGCGGTGGGACAAGTGCCTATGTCAGTATATTTATACAAGCTTAGTTTTAGTATATACTAAACCTGAAACTAGTTTGTTCAGAATCACTAGGAGAATCGATTGACATATTTTTTACAACACTTTTTCTTTTTCTTAAATTTCAATTTTGTTTCAGTAGTTTTCTACCCATAACAGTTGACGGGAATAGACACCTTAAGGCTTGAGATGGTCCGCTCGGTCAGTTTTCATGTATTAGACAACCCCTGCATGCTTAAATCCTAACTCATATTATAAATGCGAAAGTAAGTTTGTTTGTTACCTTTTCACGCCTAAACCACTGAACCGATCATCCTGAAATTTTGCATATACGTTGTCGACATAGGGTACCTTTCATCCCGAAAACAAGTACCTACTGTTCTCGAGAAAAACAACAATAACGATAATAGATGGCGTCACGTGTCTTTCGAATCACGATTGAATTATCTTAATATATATAAATCTCGTGTCACAATGTTTGTCCTCAATGGACTCCTAAACCACTTAACCGATTATAATAAAATTCGCACACCATGTGCAGTTCGATCCAACTTGAGAGATAGGATAGTTTAAATCTCAAATTATAGTCGCAATTTTAATTTATTGCTAATTATTTGTCTGTTATTATTTGACAGTCACAATTATCTGTTAACTCCAAATGATTCTAACAGATGTCGATACCTTTCGACTGAGTTGAGTAAGTAATCAATAGATGGCGCTGCTATGGTAAATCTATGAGCTCATTGTAAAATGAAGCTAAGCTAATTTAATCTATACTAATATTATAAAGAGGTAAAGTTTGTGAGGTTGTAGGGGGTAATCTCTGGATCTACTGAACCGATTTAGAAAATTCTTTTACCAATAGAAAGCCACGTTATTTGTAAGTGTCATAGGCTATATTTAAAAAATAAATGTCACCCGTGCGAAGTCGGGACGGGCCGCTAGTATTATTATAGAAACTTTAGTAGTGTGTTAAGAGTTTGAGTTTGGCGGGCAAATGCTAGTAGTCTATAAAATACTTTTTATTTGAATAAGCTATCATTCTTTTCCGATATATTAACGTTTATGTTGGCGACCCAGATTCATTTCTCCCAAGTGTATATTTCTGTGATCAAAAGCAAATATCGAATTATTGCGACCCGTTTAATATTTACGACGGTACCCTAAAATCCATATTTCCCAAAGAATCGGGCACAGATCTAAGATTGCATTTTCACGAGCGCATTGCATGACATCACCTTTTACATGCAAAACAGTGATTTGAAGTCTGAGAACGCTTTATAAAGTCAAAAGTCTTTTGCTTTTGATATTAAAAGTTGAGGACGTCAAATTAAATGGAGAAACTTCGCAAGGTTAAAACAATCATTAATAGAACACATTCAAATACTTAAACTTTAATTAATAACAAGATGCCGTCCGCGAGGCCTAAGCTGAACTTTACATTTGTGTGAGAATGAGTGCAGATGCGTCCTTCGCTTGGTTTAAACCGGTTTATACTGCTTTTTGGCAATCGATTCTATGTGCACTCACACAAATGCAAAGCTCAGCTTACGTCTCGCCAGTTGCACCTAACTATACTCTGTTCACTACGGCTTGGTCAATTCGTAAATTGTAGCCGTAAGGAGACTGCTATCGAAAAAACGTAAACAACATCATCAAAAACCTTCTTCTTCCTGCCCTTATCCCATATTACTTGGGGTCGGCGCAACACGTTTTCTTCTTCCATTCCGTCCTGTCACCCGTCATGATATCACTGATACCCTTCTCTTTCATATCATTCTTCACACCATCCATCCATCTTTTCTTTGGCCTCCCTCTTCCTCTCCATCCATCCACATTTATATTCATAACTCTTTTCGTCACATGCGTTTCATCTCTCCTCTTCACATGCCCATACCAAGACAAACGGTTCCCTTTCAACTTTTCTGTGACTGGCGCTACTTTCAAATTTCCTCTAATATACTCATTCCTGACCTTACCCATTCTGGTCACTCCACACATCCATCTCAACATTCTCATGTCCGCTACATGCAATCTTTTTTCATCCGTCTTCTTCAGGGCCAAACATTCCGATCCATACAGTACGACAGGTCTTATCACGGACTTGTAGATTTTCCCCTTTAACGTGTAGTTTTTACAAGTGTTTTTTTTTTCTTTCCTTTTTTTTGTCCCACTGCTGAGCACAGGCCTCCCATTTTGTTTTCCAAATATCTTTATTTTGTGCCGTTTTGACTATGTTGACTCCGCAAACCCGTCTAAATCTTCACGCCATCTACGCCGCGGTCGACCTCGGCGACGATGTTTTTTTCGATTAGAAGTCAAAAAAAAAAACTCCATTAGGTCGGAAACCGCTTATTTCCGACCCACAGTCGATGGAGCTTAATTTATTGCCAATGATCTCTAATAAAACCCTTTTCATGGAATAGGTAGAATTACCACTCATCCTGTATAGTCATGGCTAAAATGTACTGGAGCCTAATTCTCCTAAAATAAATCTTGATAAATCACAACCGAACCAAGGCCGAACCGTTCATTCAGACAGTTCTCAATTTCAAAAGCTGTCGAATTGTTTGAAACAGAAGACAAAATCAATCATTTTGAAAGTTTTCGAAAACAAAAACTGACTGACGGTTGTGGTTCGATTGCGTTTGGCAACAATTTGTTTTAGGAGAATTGGGCCCCAGTTCTCAATTTCAAAATCTATCAAATTGTTTGACACAAAAAACAAAGTCAATCATTTTGAAAGTTTTCGAAAACAAAAACTGACTGATGGTTGTGGTTCGATTGCGTTTGGCAACAATTTATTTTAGGAGAATTGGGCCCTTGCTACTGCTTACCCCTTCTAGGACTACAAGCGTGATGGTATATTCCAAGAATCCTATTAGAGAAAATTAAAACGACAATTACGTTGTAACCCCACCTCTATTAACTTGAATTCTCGTAGCGCGTCTACAAACGGCTACGTGCGCTACGAAGCGTAGCCTCTCGTAGCCGGACATTTTAATAGACAAGGCTTTACCTAGATTGGAACTCTATAATCTATTTAATTGGGCTTAGGGTGGTGCCTACCGGTATTTACAGGAAGCTATTATCGATAGTATAGATTATTGAGATATGTATCGTTATAATGATGATTGGAGTGGTAAAATAGCTTGCTGGAGTCATTAATAAACGGTTATTTTTTATAGTTCAGACATTTAAATGTTGTATAAAAGGTAAACAAACTTTTGATCGTGTAACATTAATTTTACTTTAAAAAAATATAAAATAATTGTATTGTATAATAACTGTTAAGGCTTACTAAAAATGTGTACCTATGTTTAATGAATAGGCATGTTGACAGCATCAATAAATTGCAAATCTAATTAGTCCGCCAGTTAAGAGTTTTGAAAAATAATGGAAACGTATTTTTTTCTTTTGTTAAATCTATGAATATTTGGAAATATAAAACGCATCAAAACTCGAGAGTGGGGGCTTGTGGCGTCAGAAGCAAGTAAAAACTGTACCTGCTTGTGACGTTTTGCCAATTTTAAAAGTGTCGTATCTTCGTCAGGTTTGGTTTACGTACCAAAAGAAAAAATACGGGTCAAATATTTTTTGATAATCTAACTGACGGACTATATAGATTTTTTCAGTCAAATACCCTATTCTTGAAGCAATATAAATGATTTAAGGTTTCTACCTTTAAAATGACTGGATTTTACTTTAATATTCTATTGCATGGTGTTCAATGCCAAATATATCCTGGCAGTACATAGCAGTGGTACTGAAAAACTCAAATATAGCCAACATAACATTCACGCCTGTATTCCCCGAAGCATTAGGCAGAAGTGTATAGTATACCCTCATATCACCATTAGTGAATCCTATGAATTGGGGGCGAGAATATTGCCATCAACCGGGCACTAATCCAGGCTCCAGGCTCCGGATATACATGGTTAATTAAAAAACACCAACAACTTCTTATGTGGTCATATTGTACTCATCATTATGAACAACTTTTAGGTACTATGGGACCAAATCTGAAATCGTGAAACAAAAATCTGCTGTTCTCTACATTTTGACAAGTTATGCGAACATAAATGATAACAAACAGCAGTTTTTTTTTTTTCGCGATTTCACATTTAGTCCCATAGAAAAAGTTGTTCATAATGATGAGTAAAGTGACCCCTTAAGAGGTTATACGTTATTTATGTTACACCTTGTATATTAAATAGAGTCTAAAAAGGTGCAAAATGGGAAACTAAACTTAAATTCACTGAAAAGTACAAAATTTACCTAAATCACATAAATTACATGCACTACGTGATCAATTCTATCGATAAATGAATGAAAGCCCTATTATTAATAGCCATTACATTAGTATAATTGCGTGAAATGACGCGATTAATTCAATATTGTAATTAGTGTGTAATGATTTGAATAATTATCATAACGTGTATATAATTGTGATTGCATTGAATGATATTAGATAAAATGGCAACAAGTACCAATGGAGTTAGTAGGTATATCTTTCAGGCTGTGAGATAACTATATTTTCTATAGTTATCTCACAGCCTGAAAGATATACCTACTAACAATCAGGTGTCGCAAAACACGTGTAAATTAAATATTATAAATATCAGTACTGAAAGGAGACTTCATTGGCTTTTAATTATATTTAAACATTATTTACACAAACATAATCTATGTATATAAAAATGAATCCCTATTTCCCTTGGTCACGGCATCACGCGTGAGCGGTTGGACCGATTTAGCAAATTTTTTTTTCGTTTTGTTCATTATTGTCAGGAGAAGGTTCTTACGAAAGAAAAGTTTGATATTTAAAAAAAAAAACGAAATTATCTCAGTATGTCCATATTCTTCATTTATTTACTGCATGTATAAAAATGGTTTTAACTTTTTGTTACTACTTTTATTTTGTTTCAGAAGGTAGGTAGTAAGTAGGAAAAAGTGCATTGCAATTACAAATACAAATAAGAACAAAATATCCTAGTATAAAATTAAAAACTAAAGTAGGGCATCAAAATATTCCTCCGCATCGCTGTCGACTAGTAACGTGCCCAGAAGGCTGGCAGCATTGCCACGTTGTATGGCAATGCTAATCCTTTGGCCAAAGTAGAGGCCAGCCTTCGACTCACGGGAAGTGTCGACCAGCCGCCTTGCAACCTCTCGAGGAATTAGGTACTCGGACCCCATAACCCGAATGTTTCGACACCAAACAGCTCGAAAGTTTCTACGCGATAAGACCCCAATCTGTATTTTTATAAATCCTATGATATTTTAACAGCAACACCCTCATGCACTTATTAAAACATTTAGGAGTAAAACATAAAGTGACGTGGCATCTACATTAAGCCCCAGGATTCGATTTCCCGCACAACGGGATCAATGTCATCCTCTCACGCAAACACCGGGATGTTTGTCTTCCATTTATTTTTTATATTTTCGAATCAACCGCTTGACGGCCGCATGAT
This sequence comes from Amphipyra tragopoginis, assembly GCA_905220435.1. NCBI lineage: Eukaryota > Metazoa > Arthropoda > Insecta > Lepidoptera > Noctuidae > Amphipyra > Amphipyra tragopoginis. Next base: position 23,883,364 of record HG992008.1, on the reverse strand, counting down.
ATACGACCGTGAAATAGAATAGATAAATTTTGGATCGGATTAGGAGTTATCAATTGGATTCTGTGTTGTTTATCAATATTATTTTGTTTACGTCAGTACGACAATGAAATACAAATATCAGTATTTGTTGATTACAATTTTGCGCGACATATTTTCCACTCTTAGGGCCTATGCTCACGGCGTCTTTTCTACGCGCCGTCGCCGCGCGTTTCCATCAAACTCCTTACATAAAAAATCACAATGACCTTTTTTAAGTTTGAAGTATAACAGAAACGCGCGTCGACGGCGCGTTAAAAAGACGTCGTGTGCATAGGCTCTTAGGCTGCAGACACACTGTTTCGTAGCGTTAAGCGCAGATCAGACTCCGCTATACTATTTCGCTATTATAGTAGCTTGAACAACGTTTGTTCTAGCAAAACAACCAATTAAATGTCAGCGTGTATAGTTAGACGCAATATAAGCATATTGCGTCTAACTATTTTTGTTTTGCTAGAACAAACGTTGTTCAGACCATGGTCTACTACAATTCAAATGCATCAAATAAAATAAAAGTAAAAAAAGACACCACCAAAGACACAGGGGGGGACCTGCGCAGTCTGCACCATGATAGTTCAAGTTATTTGCCGGAAACTTTACCGCGATTGCCGCGATGAGTACTTTAATGTTACGGTTAATGTTTGAGCAACATAAGACTTTTTAAGAAAGCCAAGATATTTTTTTTCTTTAATTTTTTTTTTGTTGCTCTACTGGTTGAAATTGTAAACACTCGACAAACCGAAATAAGAGATTGTACTCATCACTATGAACAACTTTTACTAAGGGACCAAATTGGAAACCGCGAAAAAAAAAACAGATGTTCCCTACATTTATGTTCGCATAACTCGTCAAAATGTAGGGAACAGCTGATTTTTTTTTCGCGATTTCCGGTTTTATCCCATTGTAAAAGTTGTTCATAGTGATGAGTTCAATCTCCCATTTCGGTTTGTCGAGTGTTTACAATTTCACCCTGTATAACATGACGTTCACACTATACGCTATATCGCAAACCGGTATACTATGTATAGCAAGTTATTTGACGACGATCCGTCGGGCGACTGACGAGGCGCGGCGGGGACCCGAGAATCGTACGATATAGCTCTGAGAATCGCTCAAGTTTATCGCGTACAGCAAGCCAATACTTTATAGCATAGCGTTGTCTGCACGTGTCCTTATAAAATGCATGCTGAGTGATATCGTTGTGCTATACAATATTTGCTATATGCAAATAATAAAAAATATTATAACGTAGTCTGAGCGACGCTTTAACGAGGCAAAATAAAGCTTAGTATTCACAAACCTATTCCAATAACCAACGAATGGGTAACTAATAAAACAAAAAACATACGAGCAGTAAAACATTATGGACTTAATTGGACTCATTAGGACTGTGGATAGGTGGAGTTCGAAGGTATGCGAGGTATAAGCTTAAAGCGGATAATAGGGGATTATTATGAGCTCACGGTGGTGGCAGTATCGTCCGTTTTCAAGCGTGGTTATTACGGGAATAATATCTATATTCAGTGTGGCCTGCTGATATCTGTAACCGACTTAAAAAAAGGAGGGACCTCAATTATACGTGTTTTTTTTTTTAAAGTAGTTTCCTGAAGTAGTTCCATTTAAATTTGGTGAAGACCCGATGAAGACCTTCGAAATAGACAATGGAACTCTTCAATGGATCCGTCTGATTCGCCTGTTTTTGTTAATACCACTCAAAATAGAAAAAAATAAGTCAATAAAAAGAAACGCCGACTTAAAGAAACTGAAAAGAGTCATACCCATTACCATATTGTAAAATTCATAGTTTCAGAAGTCGGTGCCTTCAATTTGGATCAGCGTGGATTAACACAGACTACTGAAACTGTTAATTTTATAATAAGTGTAGAAATTATTGTATTCTTTTCAGTTTTTTTTTGGCGTCGGGTTTTTATATAAAAGTATTTTATTTTTATTTTGAATGGCTTAAGCAATACATAAACAGGTCGGATTTTCTTTTTAAAGTAAAATAAAACAAACGATGACATCTAAATAAAAAAAATGTGCAGTGAATGTTTATACCAGTATAAATATTAAAAGACTTCGTATAATAAACGTAATTATTTTCCGACTTTATAGCTAGAAAGTGGCTACGATCGTTTTTGTAACCGAAAGAGTGTAGACCCTACTTAGGCCCGGACTCCACCACAGTGGAGATGTGCGGAAATATCCGAAGCGGAGACGAGAAGAGATGTTTTTCAGCTAGGGTGTATCCACCGAAACTGTGCGGAGATGCGTACTGGCTAGACTGTAGCGGAGATGTGCGCTGACTAGAGTGGGACTGAGATGCGTGCGGCGAGCGTTGGATGTGAACGCACAGTTTAGTGCGATCTGACACGAAAGGTAGACGTAAGCATCTGGGTAGCGCTCACTGCACGCCGTACACATCTCGTCTCCATTACGCGCCGTCGTCAGCTTGCGAGGCAAAGCTCACATCTCCACCTTGTACCGCGGCCCAGCTCAATCTTAGCGAGGAACAGCTCACATCTCCGCTTCCATCGCGCCATACAAATAAGATACATCTCCGCTCAATGGTATCTACTTAAAATGGGTGGAGACGAGATGTGTGAATAACGAAATTCTATTGGTTTTTTAAAACACATCTCCGCTCCGCTGGTCTCGTCTCCGCTTTGGTGAAGTCCGGGCTTAACGCTTGAGTGATAGGTTAGGTTAAATTTGCAGGTAACCTTCTACCCATAAAAACGGAAAACGTTTACGTTATTTATTTTATACAAACTCTTTAAAGTTTCTGTCTTACACCACATTAAAAACTCAATGATTGCCCTCAGCAGTACATGAACTGAATTCTAATGTGGGCTAATGAAGGCCGAGAGAATATAGAATTGAGCTCTTTAGACAAAAAAGCAATTAGCCAACTAATTGTAAAAGATAATTAAATTGGAATCGTCTATTTTGCTAGAGTCAGGAAAAAAATGTACCTAATCTATTTAAAAGATTACAAATAACATTGATTAGCTGGAATGGGACTGAAAATTAAATGTTCTACGTCCAAAAAAAAACAATAGTCAATAAACATAATATTTTATAACATCACGCTTGTATACCCCGAAGGGTTGGGCAGAAATGTGTATTACCATCATTTCGCCGTTATGTTTAAGAGAGCGAGCTTATTGCTATCAACTGGGCACAAAGAATACTGGGAAATTCAACACGGAAAAACCCAATAACCTTTTGCCCGACCTGGGGATTTAACCCAGGAGATCATGCTCAGCAGTCGAGCTTGTGACCACTAGACCAATGAGGCAGACAAACAGTCAATAAATTAGGGACATATTGCACTAGCGTTCATCCAGTGTTCAAGGTAACGCTAGAAAAACTCTAGTTTGTTATTCCTATCGCTATTAAGGGCAATTCAATTCATTCTTCTTTCTTTTTTTTATGTCAACGAAAGTCCAATTCAGTTTTTTTTTTCTGTAATTACTTAATAAACCTTAATTACTTCCTTGTAAACAATACCTTAGGTTGAGCTGGTAACATTCATAAATTATCGTGTGAGTGGATAAGAAACTTCTCACTTCACAACCCTCCCCGACAAATAAGACATACGGCGAGAGGGGTATGGTATGACAAAAGTCGCAACGACGCGTTCATAGGACTTGTTATCATAGATATTTTTCGATTTGTGAATTTCCGTAAATAATAAATATTTCGAAAATTAAGCTTTATTCAACAAACTATATCCGAGTTTTTCTTCTCCAATTAGGCATCGAAATCGAAGGTTTAAATCTTTCGGGTACCTCGGGCCCACGGTGTATAGCATATAACAAATATTGTATAGCACAGCAATATCGCTCAGCATACATTTTATATGGACACGTTCACACAACGCTATGATATAAACTATTTAGCTTGCTGTACGCGATAAACTTGACCTATTCTTAGAGCAATATTGTACGATTCTCCGGTGCCCCGCCTCACTTCTACTACATCTGTCGCCAGAAGGATCGCCGTCAAATAACTTGCTATACATAGTAGACCGGCTTGCGATATGGCGTATGGTGTGAACGTCATGCTATGCAAGGTGAAATTGTAAACAGTCGACAAACCGAAATGGGAGATTGTACTCATCACTACAAACAACTTTTACTATGGGACCAAACCTGAAATTGCGAAAAAAACAGCTGTTCCCTAATGTTCGCATAACTCGTCATAATGTAAGGAACAGCAGATATTTTTTTCGCGATTTCAGGTTTTTTCTCATAGTAAAAGTTGTTCATAGTGATGAGTACAACCTCCCATTTCGGTTTGTCGACCGTTTACAATTTCGCCCTGGCTATAGTTTATGACGCAATATGCTTTACTATATACAAGGTTAGTCAGAAAGGGGGTACTAATCCGAAAGGGTGTTAAAGTACACATAATAATGAGTAACTTTTGTTCTACAACTTTTCCCAAAAGTCAATAGTTTAAGAGAAACAGTTGTTCAAAAATCTCAAAAAAAAAACTCAAAAATCTATCTATCCCCAGTTATGATCAGCTGTGTTTACATTTTAGGTCATATTTGGGGTCATGAATTAGAAGCACCATTTTCTGAATTTGTAACTAAAGCAGGGATGAAGAATTTTTGAAAAAACTAAAATGAAAATCATTTTACTTGGAAAAAAAAAAATCGAATTTTGAAATTTTAGCACTTGCTTTCAAACATTTATCAGCGATACTATAAGTGGGCTTCGGATTAGTACCCCCTTTCCGACTAACCTTGTATATAGCGGTTTGATATTCTTATCACAGTAAAACCTTTAATTAACATAACCTCTCCAAAATATTCCCCACAATCCCACTTCATCACCGCTGAACACTTGATACGATTGAAATGCATTAAAAACGAATCATTCATAATTGGAACGAGCCGTTTAACCGTCACGGGGCCGGGACGGGCTCGTCACGATACGTATCCGGGGCGATAAACGGAACGGACCGGAGTGCCACTCCACTGTTACCGCTAATGGATTTCCGTAACTGTCTGTCTATTCTGTGCTTTTTGTTCATGATGTTGTTAACCTGGATGTGGCTGCTGTGTGCTTTTAATGACGTCATACCTGTTATAGCAGGTGTCCTAGTTTAGGAGCCTGGATATATATACAACGTGTTAAAATAACATGTTAGGTGAATCGGGGCGTTAAAATGTCTCTCTTTAACCCTTAACAGGCGGTAGGGTTTTAAAAAAAGTAAATAACAAACAATTTGGCATTTTTATCTAAATAATAAGAAAAAAAATTGATATTGACAGTGCGACACAGTAAGCGCGGTATGTACCGGTACTCAGTATCATAACAACACGGACACGGCAAATGACGAAGATGCACGAGCAATACCGACACAAAGCGCGCGCGTGTATTATTCCGAATGGTATCCCCAATCGCCTAATAGAAAATACAAATTAATTTTTTTAATTTACATGGATTTTGGGCCAAACACTATCAGTTGTCTTCCAACTGACTAATTTCAAGAGCGAGCGAAGCGAGTTCGTGAATTTGGGGCACCCCGACACGGATAGGTTAGGTTCGAAAGGGATGACGGGCGTTAAAGTGAGCGAGCAAAGCGAGCGAACGAAGCCCCCGTCATCCGCTTCGTGTGAGGTTACTTTAAACCCTGCAGGCAGCAGGAGCCCCGCTGGGCGGGGTTCCGTCCACTCTGAATTTAGGAATTGAAACCGATTTTAAGTGTTTTGTATATTATTGATTGTAATATTTATGACAAACGGATTTAGGGCATATTGTATCAAAGGATTTTAAATTTATGGCATGTCATATTATGTAACATTAAGTTCGGGCAAGTTATCATTCGGACAAACGATGATTGGGACAATAAAAAATATGGCACTTTAGATTATGGTTAAAAAATTTAGGGAACACAATAGAGAACACTGCGATGGTCAAGTTTTGCCTGTTGGATCTATTAGGTACCGTTTTCATGTCCATCTCTTAACCTGTCACTTCCAGTTCCACTATAGCAGGACATCTAAGCGTATGGAACATTTTTCTCACGTACCAGGCAATTGACCTGCTACCCTTTAGCCATGTGACCTCTACCCCTTGTTAAAAGGTACTTTTTAAAGTGTTACGGGTTCGAGAATTGTTGGAATGTTTGTTTTCGTAATTATTTTGTTTGCTATCGGTAATTTCGCCATCGCCGAGCTCGGAAAACTTCAGCGTCTTTTTTTGAGAATATTTTTTAAACAAAGCCAGGGTTATGACAGTTAAGAAAAACACGCAAGAAATCTGTCGGCAATTGAGGTCGTGATCTCGAAATTTTCGGCCCTTTTTTTGGAGAAAAATGTTTAAACAAATCCACTATGACATTTATGGAAAACCGCAAGAAATCGGACCGCGATACAATTATTTTTGTCAATATACGTAGTCGAAAAAATCTAATGTTTGATGAAACATATCGTCGCGTCGCTTAGCTAACAATACCGCGCAACAAACTTTTAATACATTTTCAGAAAGGTCTTAAAAGTGCTAAATTATTGAATATAAAATTAATTAAGCTGTATCTGTAATATGTGCCATAATTATGTACAAACTGTAATATTTAATATGACTCTGGTGATTCTCACTAAGATGATTTGATGCGTGATAAAATGAATTATCCAATGAATATAAAAACCGTCAAATTTTAACTTGAGCGGTATTGTTAGCTAAGCGACGATATGTAGTGCCGGAGGCTCAGCAGTAAGTCGGAGTGCCGGAGGCTCAGTAGTACAGTTTCCTTCAAGTTAACACCAGTCCGCTCACTTTCCTGGTCGTCTCTAGAATGTCCGCAAAAGCATGGTATAATAATAAGCTACGCCTGGTATTCTCTTCCCGCAATGGCCTAAGACTACGTCATGAATGTCACGATCAGTGCTGCCATTGATTAACATCTCCAATACAATATAGGAGATTTTTAATTCATAATAAATATTAAATAAATTGCTAACTAGCCTATTTTCTATTTTGTGTTATTCATCTATTTAGTTAAAAAGTAAACTGTATAAAATTACTAGTTCAAAATTGCTTCTCCAAAGAAGCAAATATGTGAAAAAATGCATCTTGCTCGGGTAATTTATTTATACATAGTGGAAGCGCCCCCAGCTGATGACGTATTCTTAGGCCAATCACATGACCTAGCTGTCACGGGAAGAGAATACCAGTGAAACATATTATACCATGCGCAAAAGCAACTTTGCTTCTTTTTCTTTTTCGAGTGCTTTTCAAATTCGAATATAATAATCAAAACGATGTAGACTGTGATAAAAAAGGTTTAATATAAAAAGAAAGAAGGTGAAGTGACGTATGAAGATGATGATGAAAAAGTTATCCTACATTACCATTCACGCCTTTTTCCCATGGTGGTAGGCAGAAACTGTAGAACAGCACATGCTACGATCCTTACATACTCGTTTCGCTTCATCCGCGTTTATACATCTTGTTATACACGCACGCCGTTATGGCATAAGCGCCGCTCTGTTCGATGCATTACTCACGTAGGCCACAGTAACGTAAATCATACGCATATCGCTTGTTATTTTCGCGCCGCACTGCTCGACGCAATGCAACGCATTGCGCTGCACAAGATGAATGGTACGCTACGTACGTAGCTCCTTAACATCTGTCCTAGCTGGGCAGCGCGTTGTATTGCGTCGCATAGAGCGTATTATTATTTTTTATTTATATTCCCATAATAATTTTAATATTTATTGTATAATACTCTGCCTAAATAGTCTGATATTGTTTTATAACTATAATTTAATATTATCATATTCCAATCTGTAAAGTTTGAGCATCATACAGCAATTAATGATTGGTACACCTTAATATTGCTGCCTATTGTCTGGTAGTATGAGTCTGTCATGCTCACTTAAATGTCCTGCTGATGGTGGCGTTGTATATCCGGTCGTTGGGTTCCTTGCAATATGGTTGAGCTAAGCGATGCGGATGTGCACGTCATGCTCGTGAACGGGTGCTGTCTGTCGGGACTGGTCAGCCTTTAACTGCTATGGCAATCCTAGAAGACATATTTTTCAATTTGTTACTCTTATGTGAGTTTATTTCTTATATTAACCTGCATTATTCTCATTCTATTTCTCACATTACTGTAATGGAATTGTCATGAACTACTATTTTGAAAAGAGTATTCATGGAGTTTCTTGCCGGCTCTTCTCCATGCAACCTACTTTTTGGAACCGTGCACCTAGTTTTGACGTTTTAAAAGTGCCTGTAATCTGGTCTATTTGAAGTAAAAAACTTTGACTTTGAGAGCAGTGCGGCGCGTATTGAAGCAGTGCGTTGCGACGCAGTTGAATTGTCCGAACTGCTAAGTTGCCGCAGTGAAACCATTAAAAGAAAACTATACGCTTTTTTTTCTATTAGACTGCTGTGGATGCTCCTTAGGGACCCCTACTACGTAACCGGGCAGTTATTAGCGAAACCTGAAGGGTCTCCAGCCAATGGTGGGGAATAAAAATACTTAACCTAAGCTAACTACTTGTACTACACTAACACCATGACTACCTGCAACAACAGCAGTAAGAGCGACCCCTGGTGGGACTCGGACCTCGGCTTAGGGCGTTGCTGGCGGAGGTTTGGGGGGGAGACACTTTGATAAAGGCTGAATTATCAGTGTGAAAACTATACGCGCCGCTGTTTTATGCACTGCTTACGTAAGTCACGTACAGAAGTCATATTACTTGTTATCTTCGCAACGCAATGCGACGGAACGCACTGCCCAGCTAGGACGAAGGGTAAGCCACAACATATTCAATTGCTTTCCCCTACATTGAGTACCGTTACAATTTGTGACATTTCCACTTCCACGTACAAAATATCCAATTTAAATGAAACAGTTCGTATTGAATGCTTCGAATTCCTTGCAGTAGTTACTCGTACGAGTGAAACAAAATTCAATTTATTTTAACTGAATATATCGGGTTTATACTGTGTGGGAATTAAACCAAAATATATTATTTGTACTGTCTCGTTGGTCTAGTAGTCGGAAGTGCGACTGCTGAGCGTGAGGTCTTGGGTTCGATACCCAGGTCGGGCAGTGTTATTGGGTCAGGTCCAGTTGAAAACCAGCGTCAAGCACTAGTTGTCTGGCATTTTTGCTGAACTGGGCCTTTTTTGCGCAGCCGTGAGGCACACTTTCCTGCTAATTTTTTTTTAGTTTTTTTTTTTATGCTATATTTATACTAGGTTTTCCCGCGGCTTCTCTCGCGTTAATTAAGCTCAAAAAAATATATAATCGTGATTCGAAAGACACGTGGCGCCATCTATGAACGTTATTGTTGTTTTCCTCGGGAACAGTATTTTTTTTTCGGAATGAAAGGTACCTTATATCCGTTTCTGTACACTTGACAACGTATATGCAACAGGATGATCGGTTCAGTGCAAAGTCATACCTTTTGAACCGAAATACAACAGTGCTGCTTGGCGACAGAAATACATATGGTGGTTGAAATACCTCGGACCAGGGCCGAATTTAAGGGGAGCACACCCGGGGCTTTAGTCCTAAGGCCTCCACAAGAGAGGGGCCCCCACAAAATAAGTATTTTTGTTTAGATAACAAAATAAATGACACCCTTTCTAACAAAAAGAAAACAGTTCACATCCACGAGGTGCTTTTTAACGTGGGCCTCCACTTCTACGTTGCCCTAGGGCCTCTAAACCTTTAAATCCGGCCCTGGCTAGGACAAACTCATTCACAAGGAGCTCTACTAGGTACTACTAAAATGTTTTTTTCTAAAAGGACTCTTTTCTCGATGGTTGAAATTGCATCTTCTAAAAATAAAAATAAGCAAAAAATAAGCTAGTTTCCTCGAGTCGTGAGCGTCGTGATAGACAATTGAGAGATTCGTTAAGTGTATGGAAAGCAGTGTCAAGCGTGATTGTACCTTTACCAATTATAACAATACGGGACCCAAATCCGGTCATTAAATGTCCCATGTTCAGCAGTAAACATGCGAACTAATACGAACAAGAACAATATGTAAACACATTATCCAAACATTCATCACTTATTGCTGTTGGCTCCAACATTGGCCGATGGCACCAACACATACATCAAAATAATTGCCCAACTTGTCAGTATAGTTGATGTTGGACCATATATCTATTAATGGCCGGTAATATCTCTCGGCTTAGGCTGAACGCACATGTTGCTTTATCAAATAATCTTGTGGTAACAGAGAGGTTAAAATAGCAGTCTGTGAGGCACTTTGAGGCTAATATTGTTGTTACACCTGTGCAGAATTCTGTCGTGTTAACTTGACCAACAAGTCTTCTTCTATCGTGTTGGCACGAGTTGTACGAGAATAGCTCATGCCGTGGTGAAAAGATTAGCCAGTCAGCAAGGTTGGTAGCGAAGCTGACTGTCCAGGGTGCGCCGGACATACTTATGTATCGTCACTCGTGGAGGCTCTTTTCATGCATGCCAGCAAGTAATGCTACAAAATTCGCCTCTACTCCCTTGGTCTTCAAACTAATAAAAAACCGGCCAAATCTGGGGTCTACTCCCTAAGCACGAAGTCTGTGGTTTCTGCCTTAGTTACGAGCGTTTCCTATTCCCTATCACCTACGGACATACGATTATTTCGGGGCCCGAACTAAGAATGAATGACAACACGATTTGACAGTTGTCCCTACGACTGATATGTTTTTGCCCGTCCGAAAAGTTTAACTTGACATTTGTTTTGTTCACTCCTACGTTTCGGGCTACTTTCGGACGGGCGACTTAGCGTGGTTACGCACTGCAGCCGATGATGGAATTCCGATCCGAATCCGTGAAAATACGTTCCAAAGTAGTCACAAAACTAATTGTATGATAGTTAACGCACTAGATCCGACTTCCGTCATCCGATTTCTCTCCGTCATCCGTGAGTCCCCAATTCGAAAGAAATGTTGACGGACCGAAGTAGCCGTAGTACTGTTTGTATGAATGCTTTCGCATTACCTCGGATTCAAATCGGACATATGCCAAAGATGGTTCCTGAATTGTTTGGATTTGGATCAGAGCTCGGATTAGAGCGTAAGCAATATCCGAATTCGGGCCGAGATTTTTAGACTCTAGATCCGTATTTTCACGAATTCGGATCGGATGCAATGCGAAAAACAATGTCTGAATTCGATTCCGAGATTTTTAAATTCTTATTTTCACGGATCCGGATCGGATGCAGTGCGTATCCGCTGTTAGGGACTTTCGGGTTGACGGACTTAGGGAATAGGCGCCCTGAGTCGGACTCGCACACTAAAGGTTCCGTACCACGTATGTGTTTATAGCAGTGGTTCCTAACCTTTTCAATATTGATACTCATATAAATGTGTAGGGAAAGGAACTTTACCCCCAGCTTACAATTGTTTCGAGCAAACAAACTACAAACTTTATAGTTTTCATTATTTTTATATTTTTTTATTTAACTATAGAGTATGCACTACAATCATACCAAATATCAGGCTTGTATGAATTACCGTTTCTAAGATAGAGTAGGTACAAAAAAAGTTATAAAAAAATTTTTTTTTTTCGACTTGCCTTTTATATTTCCTTTTGTCTTTTTATTATCTTTAGGGCCACAGTGACACATATTCTGTAAACATTTCAACTGGCTGTCTATTACTTTTGAAAAGTGAAAAGCCTTGTGACAAACAAACGGACGGACAGACAGACGGCGTAGGCTTAGTAGGACCCGTTTTCACACTATGGGTAGGTACGGAATCCTGAAAAAAAAATTAAAATTTCTTAATTCCCAAATCATTATGTATCTATCTATCTATCCCCGTGTTAACTTAATTCAGTCGCCCAAAAAACCTCATTACATAGACAATATTATAAATCCCAAATAAAAGTAATGACACCGCCATTTTATTTATGCTTCAAGCAAATTGGACGCTTCTGCTTAACAAATGACGGGCAATTTATCATTTTCTACTGTTATTGTGAACATTTGACGTTTACAATAAATTATAACAATCTGTATAATCTTACAAAGGAGTTATGAAAAAAAATATACAAAAAATATTAGTTTTTTAAATTTTAAAATTGCTTTTAATAAATCATAATAAATAATGTTAGTAATCACTGTGGTGGTGCAGTGTGCTGCCTAATGCAGTGTATCTAGTCGACGAAGGTCGCCAACGAACGTTCGTCATTTGTTGAATTTGAACGAAACGAATCCATTCGGATTTTAGCGATATTGAGCGTTGGTTAAATGTGAATGGTGCATAGGCCGATAAGTAACTGTAGAAAGAGATGCCGCTTATCCAGCCCTCCAAATCAGAACTGTGGAGGGACGAGGTACGGTGTTCCTCCAACCTAAGGACGGATCCTCCAATCAGGAGGAGTCTTATGCCTGGCGGGCTACTGCCCAAAGTTTCATGTTGAACGGTTGTATACAACGTGTTACATAATTCCCCTTAAAAAAGAAAATGTTTATCAAGGAGTCTTTTATGGTTGTTGTCCTTCGATCAACAATTTGATCGAAGTTGTTGTCATTTACCTCTCAGAGGAAATGAAGTAAGAATGTAAATAACTTTTTGGATAGTCTACTATTTCATTTTATGTTTTCAGGGTTGCGAGTGATGATTTTATTTTATGACATGTCCAAATGTTTTTTTTTTTGTCTTACTTTTATTTTAAAATATTGCCAATAGACTCTTTACAAGAGACCGTTTAATCCCCTTTTGGCTTTAGGCGTATTTTTGTAACACGTTGTAGATACTATCTGCGTGTCAAATCTTGATACCGCGATGTAGGAACTGTCATGGCGTCAACTTTGAGAGGAGTTGTCGTTAATGTCGCTGTCGTCTGCTACACTACCGTTATGTTGCGTAGTTCGCATGTGGCGTAATAGATGCCGCCACAGTACAAAACAAAATAACAAACTCAATCCTTGTCATTCATAATTACATTTTGCTAGACAGATGAACCTTAACAGCGTGAAAACAAGATTAGTTTTCTATTCGTCATATTTTACTGTCGTCCGTCATCTTGAGTGGACCAGAGTCACTTGACAACAGAAATAAGCGGTCAAAAAGATCCCTCTACGGTCACAAAGATTTGCATTGACCTAACTTGAAGATGAAGGTACCTACGCTGTGTGAGACATCCGCATGTCGTAATTGGAATGATCTCCAAAATCAGCGTATTTGTTTGATCTCTTTGGTACATTTTATTTATTGATATTAATTGTGCTCCGCATTTTTATTTCGAAAATAAGGACTCTAATAATTCTATTTTTATATTGGGCTCGATTTTAACCAAGCAGTTTTGGAAATATTTAGGTTTGAAATTTTAGAGACCAGAGCAATCTATTTTTATTTTGGAGATTGACCCAATTTGAGTTTTTACCTACGCTTTCTGCAAATGCGTCTTTAAAACACCAATTTTAACCCATTTAGGACGCAAATTGATACTTTATTATCACTTTGAAGCAGGAATTGTATACAAACTTTAGTTATAGGTCCATTAAATAAGAAAAGTTGCTCAAATTACTCGGATGACAAGCAGCTGACACATCCATTGTTTGCCTTTCAGTCCCATATCAAAAAGATAATGAAAAAATGCCATAATAACAAAAATGAGTCCTTTTCATCTCAAAAGCGAGTCAAAATAAACAATTTTTGGACCAAAAAATACTTGGCCATGGTGTTCCGGCTCTTAAAAATAAGTATTCAAAAAAGATTACCCATTATACAGGGGGCGTGTTAACATTAATACTTATACAGCGGCCGGAAAACATTCGCCGACATAATGGTGGCCGCAAAAAGTTAATGGACGCTTTCACCACCCTGTATTTAAGTTCGGAGCAATTCGGCATGAATCGGCAGAATTCGGCTGTAACGCTTGCGCATTTCCTTTTTAGAATTCCGTAGTGAAATAACGAACTTTTATAGTTTGTTCGCGTTTACTAACTTTCCAAGTTTTCAACAGAGTGTATACATACTAAAAATAAAGGCGCTAATGTATATCGCACGTTGTGACGTTTTTCAGAATCGACGGAAAATTGATTATTCACTTCCTTAAAAAAAAATTGATTTAAAAAAAAAATGAATACTGTAACTTGACTTTTTATGTAAAGTATTCATTTTTTTTAATCTGTAATAGGAAGTGAATAATCAATTTTCCGTCGATTCTGAAAAAAGTCACATTTTGAGTTAATTGTATTATCAGTGCGATATGTCTGTGTCGATTCGATTACATTTTTTTAGCATTATTTCGATAGACTTCTATTAAACAAGTTTTAGTGATAAAGTGTTGTCCAAAAAAACTTTCTGGATTTTATTACTATGACGGCAAATCGCTAGGAATTTGACAGTTTTGTAATTTTTTTACCTCAGTTCTCAGTGGCGCCGCCTAGTGGCAGAAAAAAACCCTGAATGCTTTATTAGGGCTGGCTCTAATACGTAAAAGGTTTTTTTATGTAACGTGTTGAATAAACTACGCTTCTACGGTGGAGCGATATTTTATGTTGGTTGCGCGGGTTGACAGTCGTGACGAGTAGGCAGCTTTATAGGGCTGTAAGGACGGTACATTAATATTGAAGGGGTTGCCTTGTTTTTCATACATTGAGATTTGGACGTGAATACGGCTATAACAGACAGTTTTTGTGTATTCCTGTGATAAATGACACTGTGATTGACTTCGGATGCTCATTTTTTGTTAACATTACTTACAGTGGCAACCCTGAGCGCGCTGCTACTGCATACGGTAAAAAATAACTCAGGGTTGACAACCTAATGTGTTGCCTGCGGGCGGTGGGTCGGGGGACCTGTCGACCGATCAGTAACAGGCCCAAGAAGACGGTGCGCCTTGTTTCGCGCGCGCCTCTCACGAGGACCTGGGGCATGGCCAGACAGAAGAGGAGGTCCGCCAGGGCCTGGCGAACCGAGGCCTTGCGGGTTCGCGGTGCATGCAACTGCGAATCCCGCGACCCCAGCTAAAGGTCAGGAGAAAGAACACCGTAGGTTTTCAGCCGGTAAGAGTCCGACATAACCCTTCCCCGAGCGAAGAGAACCAATGAGTATGTTCCAAAGACAAAAAAAAAAGTGTTGGCGTTGGCAATTGACTTCTGCAATCGACTTTCAAACTACGAACACACCCGACTTCTACACGACTTACGAACGAAGCGAGCATTTCCGGGTTTCACGTTTAATATTTATACGTGACAGTTGACCGTTGACACATAAGTGAATGTCAACTTGTTCATAAATGCAAATGGTTTATTTACTCAGTTCACGACTGAATACGATATTAATACATTGTTTGAATTATTTCAACGGTTTGCCGTATTAATGATTCCATTCCGCATTATTATGTACATATTTTAATACTGATACTCTTTTTTGTATTTAACGTAGACCTGAAACACATATTTGTGATTGTTTACGGTTTACTCACGTCACTCACCTGCATTTTTTTCTCTCGCGAATTCGCTGCGTGTTCAGCTCGCTAATGGGACTCCATTTGGGTCCGAAACTAGTCGAACAATCCCCAAAAATGCACGTGAGAAAACCGTCAAAAATGCAAGTGAGTAAACTGTGAGGCTCAATTTACACCGCCGCGGAATGGAATGGAAACGACGAAATTGTACATAGCATAATGAACTTAATGTCAATTGTATAAAGTACAAACTAAATACGAGCCAAAAAAGGTCGCGAGACTACGACTAGATCCTGCTTTTTATAAGACAACAGGATCCAGCGTGCGGTGACAAAATCGAATAGCAAAATTCGACTGGATTAGCTTTTTGTAGGATCCCACAAACAAGATGCTCGTATAGAGTAGACAACACACAAAATATCGATGCATGTTACCGCGAAAGTTTAATAGCTTACCACCAACAATTAAGGGGATCTGGCGCTCGGCGGCCGCTGCCGCGGCACACTCGCCTCGCTCGCTCGCCTTTGCGCTTTATTGGTCACTGTTCTAACCTAACCCAAATGACTCAATATGCCTACTAAATAGTAAACTTTCGCAGTAACGTGCATCGATATTTTGTACGTCGAAATTCCGTATTCTACCCGCTCGTATGAACGCTAGTATAGAAACACATCCGCCACTAAACAGGATTCTGCAAAAAAAAGGATGTTGCTATGGGAACGAGCCGCTACAGATGTTTTCAGATAAGTTCCTAATTTATTTTATTTCAAACTAGACATCGCTCGCGGCTTCACCCGCGTCTATATCTTTTATCGCGTATTCCGTATTTTTCGGGATAAAAGTAGCCTATGTCCTTCTCCAGGTTCCAGACTATCTCTGTACCAAGTTCCATCAAAATCGGTTCAGCGGTTTAGGCGTAAAAGCATCACAGACAAACAGAGTTACTTTCGCATTTATAATACTAGCGACCCGCGCCGGCGTCGCTCGAGTACGTTTTGTAGCTTAAAAAATCCAGAAGAAATTACCTAAAATAAGATGAAAACCGCATCAAAATCCGTTGCGTAGTTTAAAAGATCTAAACATACAGACGACGGGAAGCGACTTTGTTTTATTATATGCAAAGATCAGTAGGGATTCTGGCATTCGTATTAAAGCGACTGTAGAAAAAAAAAAGATAGCCAGCATAGAATGGCCAAGTGTACGACGCGCGATAGTGGAATGTGCAATCGACTTTATTGAGTTGTCTGCATCCGAGATCTCGTCTCACGCGCCTCACATTACATTGAGATAGTCTGCAGCTTCATCTTTCTACAATCTTGTAGATTTGCAGATGTATCGATGGAAAAGATGACCTCCTCCAACCTGTTCCTCCAACCAAAGGGAGGATCCTCCAACCAGGCGGAGTCTTGTGCCTGGCGGGCTACTGCCCAACGGTTGATGTTGGGAGGTTGTATATATACTATCTGCGTGTTAAATCTTGATTGCGCGATGTAGGATAGTTCACATGTGGCGAGATAGATGCCGCTACAGTTTTTTTTCCCGATATTCCAAGTCAAAGTCAAATAGTTTTTATTTCAAGTAGATCATATCACTGGTGCTTTCAAAAGGTCAACACTAGGTGCTTGGTTCCAAGAAATAGGTCCTTTGGAGAAGAGCCGGCAAGAAACTCCATGGACACTCTTTTAAAAAAGTAAATGGTTTGACAATTTACTTTGTAGTAATGTAAGAACAATGCAGATTAGTTAAATGCAACCATTTCATGAAATGGCTGGCCACATCATGAAGTGATCAATTCTATGATCTGGCCACGACATACATACAGTTAACAACATGAAATGCAATGAGAAAGTTAGCCTTTTAAAACGATTGCCATAGCAGTTACGAGCTGACCAGTCCCAACAGACAGCACCCGTTCACGAGCATGACTTATTGAGAATATATTCAACCTCTTTCATCCCTAGGTTTAGTTATAAATGACTCATGGCCGATTCCTATTTGTACCGTGCGCGAATCGATCCCGCAACTCTTAGCGGAGAAGACAATCGTCAGCAACACGGCTTAGTAGACTCGTCAAAATATAAAGTTCCAATAAAACTTTGTATAAGTTGGCATATTTTAGTTTTTTCATATTTAAGGTACGAGTTCGTAGGCGACGTGTCGCTCCGATACTACTGTACCCCAAGTGTGAGTTTTTCCGTTAACTACTGTAGTTGCGTCACTCCAAAAATGTAGGAAAATTTAGGCTGCGCCTCTAGGCGCACCGTTCAATTAACGCGCGAATATTAGTTAGTGAACGGTGCGCCTAGAGGCGCAGCATAAATTTTTATACATTTTTGGCGTGACGCAACTACAGTAGTTAACGAAAAAAACTCACACTTGGGGTACTGGTTTCTATGTATTTTTTTGAAATACCTTCCGCAGCTAGCGACACGTCGCTCGACTACACGTCGCCATCGCACGACCGCAGACGACGTGTCGTCCGACCGCAGATCCGTAAGGCTCAAAATTTCACGCAAGCGAAGCTGCGAGCAAAAGCTAGTTAGAAATAAAAGATAAAATAGGATAATCAGTCCATTACTGTCCCACTGTTGGGCACTGGCCCTCTTCTCAGAATGAGAAGGGGTTAGGCTTTAGTCCACCACAATGGCCTGGTGCGGGTTGGCAGACTACTATACACTCAATCGAGGACTTTATAGAGCCCTCTCAGGTGTGCAGGTTTCCTCACATTTTATTCCTTTACCTCTAACGCAAATGATAATCAAATTCAGTATCCCAAGTGTGAGTTTTTTACGTTACTACTGTAGTTGCGTCACGCCATAAATGTCAAACAAATTTTTAGTAACGCTATTCGCCGCTAGAGTCTCTGCTTAAATTTTCATACATTTTTGGCGTGAGTCGTAACGCAACTACAGTAGTAACGTAAAAAAACTCACACTTGGGGTACTGATCAGCAAATTCTGATTCGTTACAAATACATTTATAAAACAACACTAAACGTACAGACGCCAGCACATAAAGCTACCACAATCTGTCTTTCTTTAATAGATTTTCATCTTCATCACAAAAGTATTAGGTTCAAGGTTGATTGTGAAAATTTGACAGTTTTGGGTAGCTTGATGTGCTGGCGTCTGTACATAAACGATTGGAAATAAAGTATACGATACTAAATTCACCTCATTCAAATCAACTAATCTTCACTTCAATGTTTACTAAACGAAGAATCGATGCGCATGCGATTAGTAGGAGTTACACGAATTCGTTTACACTCTCCCCCCCCCCCCCCCTCGTCCGTGTGGTGCTGGACGTAAAGAATAGCACTACCCCATCTCTTTCCGTGGGTATCGTAAAAGGCGACTAAGGGATTCACTAGAGGATGGGCAGCAGCGTGAGTACTTTAACGTTTTGACCGCCACGTCAATAACGAAAATCTGTGTTCTCTACGCCAAGCGAAATATTCCTTCTTTCGTTCAAAATCAAGATAAAACATCGATAATACTTTTGTATGTTTATAGCAACCCCCCCCCCCCCCCCCCAATATTCCACATCCTGTATTATTATACCTTACTATTACGTAACGGTCGGAGGAGCTCGTGGCTAAATAATTACAGCCGCATAGACTGATCTTCCGGGTTAAGCCACGCTTGCCGAGGTTGGTCTGTGGATGGGTGACCATTTACCATAGCGAGTTTCCTCCGTGCCTCGGAAAGCACGTAAAGCCGTTGGTCCCGGCTGTCATTTGTAGATCTTTGACAGTCGTTACTGTTGGTCAGAAGCCAGAAAGTCTGACAACCAGTCTTACCAAGAGTATCGTATTACCCAGTTACTGGGTTGTGGAGGTCTGATAGGCAGTCGCTCCATGTAAAATACTGATATTCAGCTGCATCAGGTTCGACTGGAAGCCGACCCCAACATAGTTGGGAAAAGGCTAGGCAGATGATGACTATTACGTAACGGTCGGCAGCTGCGACCACTAACAACACCAATGAGTCTGCCTCAAAGTGATGGATGATAGCCAGGCGATTCCTTTTCTATATTTATTTTACCCACAGCTCACATACAAACATGTCTTAGCACCTCTCCTAGCGCATCTATCAAGTGATATCTTATTTATACGGGGAACATCTAACTCCTAACAAAGTTTCGCATGCCTCGGGGAGAGGGGCGCGGTAGGCAATATCTCACCCTGCCGGCTCATTGACAATTCAATGAACGAGGTGCTGGATTATTTCGGACCTTTTTAGACTTTTTTATATTATCATATCGAGGGCCTTTCGAGCCCTGCTTACCCCTTTTAGCTTCTTTGCTCGGTAAACATTGTTGTCAGGATTACTTGATTTGAGTGAGGTGAATTTAGTATCGTATAGGTACATTATTTTCAATCGATTTTTGTTTAGTGTATATTATTTATAAAATATACAGGGGTGTAAATGAATTCGTGTAATTCCTTCAAACCGCGTGATCTACTGGTGACACTGATTGACCCTGCATAGGTTTTTTTTTTCAGAATAAATAAAAAAAGTTTATAAAAATTAAACATGGTATCTGTCTGAGTAATTTTAGCGTCCCGTGTTAACTGAATGCGTGGAGCGATATCGCGCGAGTCGTGCCTGTCAGCTGTGTCGGCGACACAGCTGACAGGCACGACTCGCGCGGCCTTCATTTATTTACGCATGGAAACGAAATTTTCTATCACATAAAAAATATAGTGTTTGGAAAAAAAAATGTTTATTTTTATTTTTAATCAATCTAAATCCCGTGCGGGGTTAACCTATACCATTAATAGATCATGTGGTTTCAAGGAATTACACGAATTCGTTTACACCCTGTATAAAATGTATACAGGGTGAAATTGTAAACACTCGACAAACCGAAATGGGAGATTGTACTCATCACTATGAACAACTTTTACTATGGGACCAAACATGAAATCGCGAAAAAAAAAACAGATGTTCCCTACATTTCGCTTATCTCGTCAAAATGTAGTGAACAGCAGATTCCGCGTACAGCTAGTTATATATAAAATATAATATTATTCTAACGTAGACGATTGATAACTTCGGGGAATACAGGCGTACCTAATGTTATGTTAACGATGTTATGTTATATTTCTCCCATTTTATAACACAACATCCGCTCTACGTCTTCAAAATTCAATCTGCGTCATAGTTCCATCATTCTGTTTGTTCTTGCATTACGTAAACCCTTTCCTATATCCTTTCCACTTCAAGAAACAAGCTCGTCACACTGCCGAGACTCTTTCCTTCAAATATGCAGTTCAATTTCCCTCAATACCTCCGTGAGGGTAGGTAGATATATTCTAGTCACTCTCGGGATTACCTCTCTTTATTTATTTATCGGGATTCAGTACGCATGCTGTCAAGGACGGAATGTAAGGAGATACGTGCACTTAGCCATTAATCTGCGATGTAATTTGGTTTGCAGCTATAAACTACAGCAGTACAGGGCCGGATTCAGAGGAGAACAGCAGGGGCTTTAGTCCCAGGGCCTCCACTAGAGACGGGCCTCCACAATATGAGTATTAGATTTTTTTAGATAAGGCCCTCCGCTGATTGTGATTTTTTGTCACGGTGACTCTTTGTTACCCAAGTCGAATGCTATAATCTCGGCAAAAGTTGCGTAGCCCACGGTGAACATCTTGGATAGGACAATACACCATATCAATAACAGCTCTACAGCTCCATACAGTTCTGAAATATGACACTTAGAATATTTACTCCCATACAAAAATAAAAAGAATCTTATTTTTTTCCTTGGTTTGGATTACTGTGTGTATCGTACATACCTATTTTCTAATGATTTACATCACTGAACAACATAGGATATATCAATCGAAGGAAAATCAAACTTGATTTTTCAGAAGTCCTATTTGTTGCCCCCGCGCGTAGGGTGAAATGCTTTTGAGGAAAAATTAAAAAATAAAAAAGTTTTTTATTGTTCATTGATTATACGTTCTATGAATGAAACCAAACCACTGGTTTCAAGGATAACGGTGCTTACCCTTACAGCCTGTATTTTCATAGAATTCGACTTGGTAATTAAAAATCACCGTGACAAAAAATCACAATGAGCGCCCGGCCTGAGAAGTGTCATGGTTTCCTGGAGGTTACATACCCGCTTGTTAAACACTGGGTTGCGGGTTCAAACAAACACCAATGTGACTTTTTCAATGTCATAATGCACTTTCTTAATTAATCTAGGACGCCATTGACATACAGTGAAGGAAAACATTTTGAAGAAACCTGGACTAATGGTCTCAAATCGCCAACCGGCAGTGAGCAAGCGTGGTGATCAGTGCTCGATCCTTCTCTGTATGAGCTGAGGCCTTTGCCCAGCAGTGGGACAGTTACAGCCTAATATACAAGGTGTAACTTAAATAACGCACAACCTCTTAAGGGGTCACTGTACTCATCATTATGAACAACTTTTACTATGGGACCAAACATGAAATCGCGAAAAAAAAATCAGCTGTTCCCTACATTTTGAAGAGTTATGCGAACATAAATGTAGGGAACAGCTGATTTTTTCTGGTTTTTCTGAACTGTAATGTAAACTGTAACAGCGATTACGCACTGCATCCGATCCGGATCCGTGAAAATAAGAATTTAAAAAACTCGGACCGAATTCGGATATTGCTTTGCGCACTGCATCCGATCCGAATACGTGAAAATACGAATCTAGAGTCTAAGAAACTCGGGCCGAATTTGGATATTGCTTACTCACATATCCGATATCTGATCCAAATTCAAACAATTCAGGGGCCATCTTTGGCATATCCATTTGGCGTCCGATTTGAATCCGAGTTAAAGCGAAAGCGTTCATACAAACAGTACTACAGCTACTTCGGTCCGTCTATATTTCTTCCGAATTGGAAACTCACGGATCACGGAGAGAAATAGGTTGACGGATGTCGGATCTAGGGCGTAAACTACCATACAAATAGTTCTATGACTACTTTGGAACGTATTTTCTCGAATTCGGATCGGATGCAGTGCGTAACCGCTCTTATAGATGTTTTTTTCACGAATGCAGTATTTGCCGCGTAGTAAAAGTTGCATATAATGATGAGCAGAATTCATGGTTTTCAAATGGAAACTTACTTACCAGTCGTGCTGTATAATAAATGCGTTTCCTTACGTAATTTTCTTTTATTGCCCGTAATTTTAAAATAAAGATTGTACGTAAAAGATATACCCTCACGAAGGCATAAACCTAATTGTCCAATATCCTGAACCGCATAGTTATAGCCTCTTCAAGAGAGCAATCATTCACATCGAATTGTCTTTGCGTCACATAAAATGATTCTCGCTTTTTACAAGAAACGAATCAAATGGAATAAAAGATTTATTTCTTTGCCTAACAGTGGATTGTGGGCTAATTTAAGTTTGTTAAAGATTTGTTACGCAGTTTGCTAAAACGTTTCTTTACCGAAAAAATATTTGGGTAACGCAGTGACCATGATGATGATGATTCAGCCGAAAAACGTCACTGCTGGACATAAGCCGCCACCAATAGGGGGGAGATTCCATAATCGCCACTCTTGGTAGGCGGGTTGGCGATCGCAGTATGGTTGTTAAAGTAGGTACTCAGAGAACGCTGCTGCCCATCCTCTAGTGAATCCCTAGTCGCCTTTTACGCAGTGACCATATACCCCTAAACAAAAATACAAAAAATTGAACTTCAATATTAATCGAATTCGGATTAACTATTTTTATAGCCTCATCAACAATTTTGAACAGCATTAAAATGCTGTTCAAAATGGTCTCCTCGGAAAAAATAGAAGCTAAAATACTGCACACGCCAATAGAATACTCGTATAATTTAACTTTTTTTCTTCCTCAAACTCTTTTCTCTCGACATCGTTCCGGAGTTCCGTTTTTTGAAGCAGGAAACGTGAATGTTTTTTTAAATAACGTACAGTTTTCTTCACATATACTGTCAAAATGGTTTAACAACAAAAACAAAACCATTTTGACAGTTCGCGTAAACGAAAACTGTACGATTGAAGAAAGTTAAACGCTACCAGCACGTTTTCTGCTATAAAAATACCTGAATAAGGTGTTAGACTACGATGAAAAATGTTTTTTTTTTTAATTTTATTGTTTTTCTAGAGATCGCTCGCGGCTTCGCCCGCCTCAATGCGTGTTTTTCGGGATAATACAATTCAATCATGATTCAAAAGATACGTGGCGCCATCTATTAACGTTATTGTTGTTTTCCTCGGGAACAGTACTTTTTTTGGGACGAAAGGTACCCTATGTCCGTTTTTATACACCTGACAACGTATATGCAAAATTTCAGGATTATCGGTTCAGTGGTTTAGGCGTACAAAGGTAACAAACAAACAAAATTACTTTCGCATTTATAATTTAGTTAGGATTAGGATATGTGCTACCAACAACATTTTCCACGGAATCCAGAAAAAAACTTATCTTTACACACCATGCATTTAAGTTTAAACCACAATTATACAGGGCTACTGGTAATTCGACGTATTCCTTGCACCACGTTATAGGGGGGCTAATATGCAACAAATTTAACTCCACATATGTTCTACGAAATTCAATGGATTTCGAGATATTGCAATTTTTATATTATTTTTAATAATACCCAGAATTCCTTCTTAAACACTATTTATCTCTAAAATATCAAATTGATCGGCTTTGATTATTATATTAGCTTGTAGCTGATACTTTTACGAAGCTTTCTGCGTATTTAACAGTTCTTATTGACCATCCAATTGAAAGTAATCATTAAAAGTTAAATCAGTGTATTAGAAAATCATCGAGGTACACGATAAAGAATGATGTTTATCTCAAAAAATTACTATGACACCAAGTGTACAAAATGCAAAACAAATATCCTTATTTAATCAGCTATCCAACGAGATATAGACGTTCAAAAAATATTTAGAAACTACCCAAGTA
Source organism: Amphipyra tragopoginis (assembly GCA_905220435.1). NCBI lineage: Eukaryota > Metazoa > Arthropoda > Insecta > Lepidoptera > Noctuidae > Amphipyra > Amphipyra tragopoginis. The sequence goes on along the minus strand of HG992008.1, from coordinate 23,858,972 downwards.
ACAAAAGCTTCTATAACCAGGGTGTTATAACACCAAATAGTGATATAGTAGGCCTATAGTGGTAACCATTGTGCCTGCTTGTACTATAAAGGTTTTTAAAAGAGCGTTTTGGTTCTATAAGATTAAAGAGCATTTAAGTTCTATAATTTAGCTCTTAGAACGTTTACAGGACCATACAAAAGAATCTTTAAAGTGTTGCACTATAATAGATATGAAAAAAGCGATTATGGTACTATTTAGTACTATAGACGACCTTTCTGACACTTTTATGTATCTATTTTGCACTAATAATGCGTAAAAATAACTTTTACAGTACTAGTATTGTAGAAGTATCGAAAACATTATTACAGTATCAATCTGCACTATAAAAGTACCTTGCACAACCATTACGTAACCTTTTAGCTCCTTAAAAGCTCCCTCAACATCGCTATGGCGCTAATTCTGTAAAAGTCATGAAAACTCTTCTATAGTACTAAATAGTACCATAGCGACTCCTAATGCACTACTGAGGTACTAAATCGTGACATAAAAGCACTAAAATGAATAATTAATGGACTAATTCGTTTTCGGTGAAAATGGCTGCGGTTTTTACGCCATGATAGCACATTAGCAGCACGGCTGGAGCCAATGTGTACTATAGCAGCCATAGTTGGGACAATTCCTTATTTTATTAATTAAAATTTAATTAAAACACGAAAATTATGAGGGCGCATTGTCAAATTTGAAATCAGCATAATTATTTTATCGATACAATTATTTTCGCAAGTGCAAGTTATGGCAGAATTACGATCCATGAATGTTTTGAAGTTGTCCTTTTTATTACATGTTACGTTAAGCAACAATTACCGATATATTTTCACAACACGAACAAAATGTGTGATAAAAAAGATCACTGGAATCGTTTACGGTGCAAAATAGCACTATAAAGATGTTTTGGTTACTTTTATAGTGCAAATTTGTGACATAAACGATGCAGAAACACTATTTTAGTACTAAAAAGCGTTTCTCGACACTTTTACTTTTCAACTATAGAGCTGATTTATCACCGTGAGAGCCTGTATGTAATGCTTATAGAATAAATCAGTGATAAAACTAGGGCCTATTTGGGGTTCTGTAAACGTTTACAACACCATTATAGTACTAATCATAAACACTAAATAGCACGCTCCAAAACGTTCTCAGGACTTTTATAGTACCAAATTTTGTTACTTGGGTAATGTAAAAATGTCATAAAATACTGACAAAGGCGATTTCTGAAAAATCTCTACAAGCACGCAGGTGGCCCGTTAAGTGCAATTCATTGCATAATCCTCGCGTAGAGATTAAACAGCAGTCTGTCGGGCACCAACTGTCCTCTAAATGTCAGGATTAGATTAGGTCAGGTCGGTAGGTTATGTTTGGTAAGGGTTAGGTAGGTTAGGTTAGGACCTAAGTGTGCGAGGGAACACCGGGGTGGTTTTAGTCAGTAAGAGTCTGACAGACCCCTCTGTCCACCCCCAGGACGGAGGACATCCATGAGGATATCCAGTAGGCAAAAAAAAATATGGTCAGGTTAGGTCGTTAGGTTAGGTCACGGTTAGGCTTAGGTTAGGTCACAACTTCGATGCCCTGGGATCTAGAGGCAAGGGCCCCCGCGCTGAGATATCTGCACCTGCGTCATCTGGAAGCTGAGGTTGCCATGCCGCCTCTCCAGGCACTCCTCCATTACGGGTCTTACCGCCACTAATGCGGCGTGCCCTGCGTTGGGTTGCGCAAGTCGTTCCCTCCACAGCCACTAGGATCTGGCGGAGACCACTCCGCTCAAGCGCCTCCTCGCTTTGGCGATATCTCAGCGCGAGGGCCCTCGCCTCCAGATCCCAGGGCATCGAAGTTGTGACCAAACCTAAACCTAACCGTGAGCTAACCTGACCATTTTTTTTTGTCTTCTTAATATCCTCATGGATGTCCTCCGTCCTGGGGGTGGGCAGAGGGGTCTGTCAGACTCTTACTGACTAAAACCACTCCGGTGCTCCCTCGCACACTTAGCTCCTAACCTAACCTACCTAACCCTGACCAAACATAACCTAACGTCCTGACCTAATCTAATCCTGACATTTAGAGGACAGTTGGTGCCCGACAGACTGCTGTTTAATCTCTACGCGAGGATTATGCAATGAATTGCACTTAACGGGCCACCTGCGTGCTTGTAGAGATTTTTCAGAAATCGCCTTTGTCAGTATTTTATGTCATTTTTACATTAGTTTCTAAATATTTTTTGAACGTCTATACCTCGTTGGATAGCTGATTAAATAAGGATGTTTGTCTTGCATTTTGTACACTTAGTGTCATAGTAATTTTTTGAGATAAACATCTTTCTTTATCGTATACCTCGATGATTTTCTAATACACTTATTTAACTTTTAATGATTACTTTCAATTGGATGGTCATTAAGAACTGTTAAATACGCAGAAAGCTTCGTAAAAGTATCAGCTACAAGCTAATATAATAATCAAAGCCGATCAATTTCATATTTTAGAGATAAATAGTGTTTAAGAAGGAATTTTGGGTATTATTAAAAATAATATAAAAATTGCAATATCTCGCAATCCATTGAATTTCGTAGAACATATGTGGGGTTAAACTTGTTGGATATTAGCCCCCCTATAACGTGGTGCAAGGAATACGTCGAATTACCAGTAGCCCTGTATACGTTACAAAAATATTGTTTGTGTTTTCTTTTATTTAATTTTTTATTATTAAGCTTTTAGGGTGCTTGCGAACAGACCAAAAATTTTATTAAAACACAATAACAATAAATTGTATCTAACAACTAGCTTTCGCCCGCAGCTTCGCTTGCGTGAAGTTTTAGTGACGATTTTCCATACAAACTTTCATCCCCTATTTAACTCCCTTAGGGGTTGAATTTCGAAAAATCCCTTCTTAGTGGATGCCTACGTTACAAAAGGAACCTACTGTCAAAATTTCAACTTTCTAACCCCAGCGGTTTAGGCTGTGCGTTGATAGATCAGTCAGTCAGTCAGCTTCTCCTTTTATATCTATAGATTGCAAAAACCGGCCGTTAAGATCTATTTCACAATCATCGGTTAGCTCTCATCATCATCATCATCATTCAGCCGAATAACGTCCACTGCTGGACATAGGCCTCCCCCAAACAATGTTGGGGGGGTTTGCCATAATCGCCACGCTTGGCAGGCGGGTTGGCGATCGCAGTATGGTTGTTAAAGTACTCAGAGAACGCTGCTGCCCATCCTCTAATGAATCCTTTAGTCGCCTTTTACGACACCAGAAAAGATGGGGATGGGGATGGGGATGGAAGAGATGGGGTAGTGCTATACTTTACGACCGGCACCACACGGACTAAAAACTCGTTAACTCTCAACTTAAAAATAAATATGGCGGTTGCAGTGGCGTAGCTGTAACCGATGAAACGAATGATTTTGAACCAAGAGCCCCGGGGCAAAAAAGAAATTGGGGCCCTATTTAAACTTAATAATTTGTAGGTGCAAAACTACTTCATCATAGTCTCTCTAGTAATATTATAAAAGTGAAAATTTGTTTGTTTGTCACGCTTTCACGTAAAAGTCGTTGGTTAGGGGCCAAAAAGTTACAGTCAATAATTCTTTATTCAACTAGGATATTATATAACGTTTTCGAACGTCGTTCATGAAGGCCGAAGGGCCCCTCGCGCTTGGGGGCCCGGGTACACTGCCCTAGCCATACGGTTTATGAATTAAATCTTCACTGAAAGATTTATAGGATGTCCCAAAAAGTAGTGTCAAGTGGAAGTCCAGAAGTAGAGCACCCTTAGAGGTACCCGAATCTACGTTCCGCGATTTTTTGTAGTTTTCTATTTAGTATTATACAGGGTGTAAACGAATTCATGTAATTCCTTCAAACCACATGATCTATTAATGGTATAGATTAACCCCGCACGGAATTTAGGTTGACTAAAAATTAAAATTAACTTTTCATTTCCCAATATTTTTTTTTTTGAGATTGAAAATTTCGATGCCATGCATACCTACATGAATGAAAGCACGGCGACACAGCTGACGGGCACAACTAGCGCGATATCGTTCCACGCAGTCAGTTAAATCGGGACGCTAAAATTACTCAGATACAGAATACCATGTTTCGTTTCATTAAAACTTTTTATGTTGATTCTGAAAAAAACCTATCTTTGTCAATCTGTGTCACCAGTAGATCACGCGGTTTGTAGGAATTACACGAATTCGTTTACACCCTGTATGGATATATTTTTTTTTTAGGTTTATGAATGTTATGTTTTTGTTTATAAAACTTTACCTCTTATAGGATCGAAACAAAAATACTTTCAAAATACAAAGCATTTTGAAGTTTTTCGCTAAATGTAAAACAATTCCTTATCCCTCAATTTCAATTCTGAAATATATGGAAGCTGTTACAGAATCTCTTAGACAAGTCGTCCGTTAAATCTGTTCGGCATATCAAAGGGCTATTTACTTAACCGTAAAACAAATCGGATTACGAATTAAATCAATGTTGCTGTCTTGATTTAATGAGAGGATTTAACTGTTGGCCTACCAAAATGACGGAGCCATCTATTCTTAAAAAAAAAACATGTAAAATTAACTTGGAAAAGTGTCTGTAAGAGATTTATTTACAGAAATAAAATAATTTATCAATAAATTCGGTCTACCCTAATTCTAATTTCAATTGCAAACACATTTTACAGTTTTATTTTGATATATTAAAGCAAAACTTATTTAAAACATTTTGAGAAATTTTAGTCACAAAACATTTCGAAAATGTGCCTAAATTAAAATAAATACCTACCGTATTGTTATTATAAAACTTTGTATAATTATACTATTATCAAAATATATTTCATTGAATAAATGTCCTGTTCACTTTATTTTAGAATAGACTTCTAGAATGATTTAAAAAAGAGATTGTCTTTTCTCCTAAGCACCTAAGACAAGGGGTCATCTGTCAAAAACTAATTTCAGAAGGCTTTGTACACAGATAAACATCTTCTAAATTCTATTAAGACTATCTTCCGCATTATTTTCTGTTCAACGTAAATTCATAAAAAGTTACACGTTTGATTACGAATATTCTTCCCAGCCAAAACTGTCAGGGAATTTAATAAACGTACTAGAGGAACGCGGTACAAGTAAAAAGGTAGTCTCGCACTCACCTGCAATTACTGTTTGAAAGCTTTACACAAAACAGGCTGCGTAAAATTCTACCTCAACTACACAGGTCACACAACACGGGCACTAAAAAAAATAAACTTTTTAATGTTGTCAGAATTAAAAAACAAAAAAAAACACTCAATATCGTGTGAATTCGATCGCGTGCGTTGAGCCGCGTCACGTAATTTTAATACTTTATATTTCGTCTACATTTTTTTTCGTGTTTATTTTCTCGGGAGACGCGACACGTTGCGTCATTCGATCGCGCCTTGTTACACTGGCTAGAGGGGTAAGAAACCCCTACACTCCGATACTACGTGGCACAGATTATAGACGTCATTTTTGCAGATAGGTTATTTTCCTTTAGCAGGATGAGAAATTCGTTAGTATTCTACCTACGCACTTACGCTGTTTTCAGTTTAGAAATAAAAATACAGATTTTACCCGATTATTGTTAGAGACGAATATGCCGTAGTGGTAGTAAAGGCTATATAATTCAAGCTATACTTATCCAGTATATGCTGATCTCACATTGTCAAGGCAATCCGTACAATGAGAGGTCAGCGTATACTGGAGATAAAATAGCTTGAAATGTAGCCGTATGTAGCTACTGTACTGCTAAGCTTACGTACTTGCGATAAACTAGCTAGTGTTAGCTTATTGGCACTAATTAGTATCACGCCACATAATTACGACCGACGATTAATTGTTTAATATTTTTCAAACTTCTATAAAACAACTTGAAAAAGAAGCAACAGTCTCAATAAATCTCATAAGTCTCATAACACAATCACTTATTTTTTAAATTTAGAGTTGAACGTAAAATGCAAAAACATCAGTAAGTAGTACTTATTATCGCGTAGGCACAAATCCCACCGGCTCCAAATAATCCATGACACTGTCCGGGCAGAGTTAGAGTAAGACAGCATATACCAAAATATCTGTTGCGTGAAAGAGATAGGACATATCGACGGGCTTAGACCATGTTTGACCAAGTTTTCTTTCTATTCAAATAATTCATGAGGTCCCGTTTGAGTGCGGACGCGTGACTTCATAAAGCATTGCTTATTATCGATCAATGGTGTAACTCGATGAACACTGTAAAGTTGTTTTATGGTGACTTTCATTAGATAAACTTCTCAATTCAAGGCTTTCAGGAATTGGAAAGGTTTATTTCTATTTATCGGCTGAGTGGTGGCGGACGTAAAGAAAAGCACTACCCCATCTCTTCCCATGGGTGTCGCAAGCGTGGCGATTATGGCAACCCCCCTCCCCGCCCCCCGTTTGGGGGAGGCCTATGTTCAGTACTGTACGACTTTCGGCTAAATGATGATGATGATTTCTCTTTGTGATTAGTAACGGGTTACACACGTGCATTCTTCGAAACGGCCGATAATGCACTTCAGAGTGCATTATCGGCCAGAGGGGGACGCCAGAGCTATATGCTCGGGGGTGGATGTGTCTAATGGCGTAATAGCGGGGAAACCCACTTCGGGTCTTTTAGACACGCGACGGTGAAACCGGGGCCACACCTCTCTACACCCCTAGCCGCTCACACGCTTGTTGCCCCCTTCGCCCATGTACTGGCGGCTTTTCAGAAGGCCCAGCTAGTGAGCTGGTGAGTCACCGTCTGCCAACACAATTCAATTTCAAACTTGAAAGGCAGACGCCGTTTTCTTCCGGCAGTAGAAGTTAAATAGTCCATTTAACACCCCCTCCCATAGACCCGGTTTATTATTACCATATTTCACAATAGTCTTGCACCTATCTGGGACGGTTCATGACTGTACTCCAATAGTGCAGCAGTAGTAGTCCCCAGTTGGTGCCCCATCCCATTTTATTTTAGATTTTATTTTAGATTAAAGTTCTCAAATTATTGTCAGTATTATAAAAAGCCTGTCAACGCCGTGGTTTATTTAATAAATGATAACGGTTTATTTATTATCTATATCTATAATTATTTATGGTGAAATTAAATTATAACAGTCAATCGGTAGCTATAAATATGTAACTAACGTGTAACATAATTATATTACTTCACAATAAATATCAATATACAATTATAATTCATTTTAGCAAGGAAATGTATACAAATAATAGGTTTTATGAATCTTAACGGTCAATCAAGATGAGCTGAAACTCTACTTGAAGAAATGGTTCAAAGATATTAGTGCCCTGGTGGGCCACTTTTGTCTGCGACACAGTGTTATTTTCCGACTTTCATGCGGACGGAGTCAGGGGAACAGCTAGTTTAAAATAAAAACAAAAGTTAGATTTTAATATGCAACGATTCCTTTGTTATATTATTAAAGGTTGATAAATAGATACTGAGGTATATTAAAATAAAGTTCATATTGCTCACTATGTTTACTTTAATTTGCTTCTTCTTTTGTACTATTCCATAAAAATTACATATATCCATATGTGAAACTAATCGAATTTATCGGATATCCGATAATTATTTCATTTCCATGTCCATAACCAAAATCTCATAACCACCCTGACATAATTAATGACACGATAGGCGCTGTGGCTGAGCGCTACAGAATTCGTTCCTGGTCTTGATGTGCATGTGAAGATTTTTTGGATTTATAGGAGTATAAGTAGATAAATGATAATGAAGATAATGTCCATAATGGTGTACTGGTACCAACGCATAAGTATGGAAGTGAATGTTGGTCTTGGAAGAAGAGTCACGAAAGTAGAATAAATGCCGTGGAAATGCGTTCCTTGCGAAGTATGAGCGGTGTAACTTTGAATGATAGATTGAAGAATGATGTGATAAGACAAAGTTGCGGTTTAAAAGATGTAGTAGTGACAAAACTTGAAAGGAGTATGCTTCGGTGGTTAGGGCATGTTGAAAGATTAAGTGAACGGCGATTAACAAAAGGAATTTATAAGACGAGTGTCAGTGGAAACGCCAGTAGAGGACTACCTAGAAGGACATACATTGATGTTATTGGTGATGTTCTTCAAAAAGGACAGGCGCGTAGTACTTTCAACCGGCGTGCATGTATGACAAGATGTATGACCGTGGACGAAGCGAAAGGAGTATGTAAGGATCGTAGCATGTGGCGTTCTACAGTTTCTGCCTACCCCCATGGGAAAAAGGCGTGAGTTTATGTATATACGTAAGTAGATAAAGCATCAAGTCGTTTAAAAAACAAATAATTCAACTTAGTCCTCAAACAACTTGTCGAATCTCTCTTTGCGGTGTTCTGTGAAATTCTTAAATATTTCCATACAAATATTATTGTTGTGCCTCAATAAGTCGACCAAGAGGTCTAAATTAAACCACAGGTGCAACTGTCTTTCATTTGCAGACATTAAATCGAACAAGGTCATTTGATAAGGAATGTATTCTCTCCTCAATATACAAGCCCGGAATGCTCTGAAAGAAAATTTACCAAAAAGTTTGGCGGCATTTTCGGCTCTATTTGTTAAGAATCCCATTTTGTACAGAGATCGATTTTTATATTTTTCCCTAAAGTGTTGCATGACAACCATTTTTGTTCGCGTCATGTATATAGCTTGCTTCATCAGTTCGAAGAAGCGTTGTCTGAGACGGAATCGATCAGGTTCAAACATTAGCAGGCCAGGTCCAGGAGTCCAGCCTTGGCGATGCTGTGCACCTCGCCGGGGATCTTGCATGGCGATCATTTTAGGATCTCCATTTTCTACTTTAAGGGCCATAACTTCGTCATACGCGTCCATTTCTTCCAACATTATTTCTGACTGTTCATCATCAGATATAACACGGCCGAGGTACTTTCTTTGCTTGTCTATATTCTCCCAAATTACTCTGGGTTCGAATTTTCTTAAATAATCCTTCATCGTAGTCTCCTTTTTATTTAGAGGGCCATACTTATTTGTTTGCGCTCTATTTGTAGGTCTGTTATTTACCTGCAGTCTTTCGACTGTTTTTGTGTTATCAATCAAAATTATGACTAACAGAATCTCTGAAAAGTTAAGAAACAAACTTTAAAATTAAAAAGTCTAGTAATTTATTTACAAACACGTATTTTGTGGATCTGAACGACATCACAATTTTCTTGATTCTGAATGTTCGATCCCTAGTCAGTACACCCACGTTTCGCCTCTTGTATTTAGTCCCATGAAGATGGCGAGCCTAAATTGCCATTTTTCGGGCACAATGACGGTGCCAGGGCCTACTCCCTAAGTCCGTCAACGAAGTTAGTCGCCCGCCTGAAAGTAGCCCGATACGTAGGAGTGAACAAAACAAGTGTCAAGTTCAACTTTTCGGATGGGTTAAAACACATCGGTGGTAGGGACAACTGTCAAATCGTTTTGTCATTCATTCTTAGTTCGGGCCCCGAAATAATCGTATGTCCGTAGGTGATAGGGAGTAGGAAACGCTCGTATCTAAGGCCGAAATCACGGACTTCGTGCTTAGGGAGTAGACCCCCAGGTTCGTTGCCCGGTGACGGAAAATTGTATTCTTTTTTATTATTATGTCCTTTACTCATTTTACATCATAACGGGTTACATTTTTAAATAAATAGCATCTAGAAAAAATATAAAAAAATATGATACTTATAAGTAGGTATATTTAAAAATATAAAAATTGGGGTCCATCGATATCGGGAGCAGGGACCAAGCTAGGCTAGGGCACCAGAGACAGGAACCTCCACACAATATGCTCCGTGTCGTGCTTTCTGTTTCAGGCCTACGATCCAGCCACCTTATTATTACTATCTAGTAAGTATTTGAAATGGTCTCGATAAATCCGTTTATTTTTTATTTTTTTGTTGTTGTGTTTTTTACTTTTTCCCCGATATCTTTTTTCCGGGACCTTGCCCTAACTGAAGTTCCTCCGTTGCAAGACTGTTGGCAACAAGCATAGGTTTTTCTTTTTCATACTTCTTTTTTATTTATTTTTTACTATTTTTTCTTTTTTTTTTCTGCAATTCTAAATCTCTTTCTTAATTCGTCCCCCATATTTGTGTACATGTCTTATTAAATTGAGCACTTACCTAATACATTTATAAACATGACTGCTTACCCTAGAACTGGTACCTACATCATAAAAACAACTACACTCGTGTGAACACCTGGATGAAGAGACGCGCTATGCGTTTAAGTGATGTTAATTAAAATATTTCACATAAAATTAGCAATAAAATTATAATTAGTGTTACGAGCAGTTTTTACCGGATGAATTTTAATTATGTACACTCCGCAGACTTTTATTAGGAACTAGCTTTCGCCTGCAGCTTCGCTTGCGTGAAATTTTGAACCCGTTAAGTGAAGATTTTCCATACAAACTTTCATCCTCTTTTTTTTTTTTTTTTATCTTGCGAAAATCCTCATGGATACCCTTCGCCTGGGGAAGGCGAAGGGTTATGCCGGACTCTTACCGGCTAAAAACCCACGGTGTTCCTACTCCTGACCCTTGGCCGGGGTCACGGGATTCGCAACTGCATGCACCGCGACCCCGGCAGGCCTCGGTCCGCCAGCCCCTGGCGGACCTCTCCTTCTGTGGGGCCTTGCCCCACGTCCTCCTGAGAGGCGCGCACGGAACACATGCGCGCCGCCTTCTCGGGCCTGTTACTGGTCGGGCGACGGGTCCCCTAACCCGTCGCCCGCAGGCCACACACTAGGGTGGCCGGAGATCGTCGCGCGCCCTCCGGCGGCGCCCGGTGCGTCTGGCGCGGGAAGGGAGAGTGGCCGTCGCCTCTCTCTCCCTCTCCGCTCCCTCCTTGGTCGCCATCACCACCTCGCAAAAGGAGGTGACGGCTTCCCACGCACTCTCGCTCCCGACCATGGACAGAACCACGGCCGGAAGCGAGAGGTCACCACCGATCGCCGCGACTAGTTCACGGCGCTGCGTCGCCCACGCACGGCACTCCTGCAACGTGTGCAGCGCCGTGTCTTCCGGGCAGTCGACGCAGTGGTGACATCCGGGCGTCTGCTCCCGGCCTATGCGACACAGGTACTTCCCGAAACATCCATGTCCCGAAAGCACCTGCGTCAGCCGGAAGCTGAGGGCGCCATGCCGCCTCTCCAGCCACTCCTCCATAACGGGTCTTACCGCCGCTATTGCGGCGTGCCCTGCGCTGGGTTGCGCAAGTCGTTCTCTCCACTCGGCCACTAGGATCTGGCGGAGCTCACTCCGCTCAGGCGCCTCCTCGCGCTGACGATATCTCAGCGCGAGGGCCCTCGCCTCCAGATCCCAGGGCATCGATCCGGCTAGGAGGCTCGCCGCCTCGAAGGAGATCGTACGGTACCCCCTTATCACCCTGACGGCCATCGCGCGCTGCGGTCTGCGCAGGATTGCGACGTTGCGCGCCGTCAAGGTGTCCGCCCATATTGGCGCCCCATATAGGGCCATGGACCGTACGATCCCCGCGTAGAGCCTCCGGCAGGAGGTGTTGGGGCCCCCCAGATTGGGCAGCAGCCGCGACAATGCAGCCGCTGTGCCCATCAACTTTGGCGTCAGTTGCCGAAAGTGAGGCCCAAAGTTCCACCGGCCGTCGAGGACAAGTCCTAGGTACTTCATCGTCGACTCGACGCCGATGCGAACACCTCCCACTGTGATGTGGGATCCCGAGGGTGGTCCCTTCCGGGGCCCGTGGAAACACAGGGCCTCGGACTTCTGCAAGGCCACCTCGAGACCCAACCGCCGGATCCTTGTGACGACCTGCGCAACCCCAGCTGTCGCCAGTATGGCTGCCTCGCGGTGCGTCCTCCCCCGCGCCGTGACTAGCGTGTCATCGGCGTAGCAAGTCACGCCGACGCCGCAGAGGAACGCACCGCGAAGCACCCAGTCGTATCCGATGTTCCACAGGAGTGGGCCCAGAACCGATCCCTGCGGAACACCGCACGACATCTCTCGTCGACTCCATCCTCCCCGACCCGGGTAGATGACGGCTCTCTGCGTCAGGTAAGCCCCGACAATGCGGCGGAGGTAAGTCGGCACCCGATGGTATTCGAGTGCCGCTCTAATGCAACTCCAGGGCAAGGTGTTGAAGGCGTTGGCGATGTCTAGAGACACCGCCAAGACGACCTCGCCCCGGGTAACTGCCTCCTCCGCCTGAGCCCTCACGCGCATGATTGCGTCCACGGTGGAGCGCCCCCGGCGGAAACCGAACTGGCTGTCCGCCAGATCCGGCCCCACCCCAGTCACGTGCGTGACGAGGCGGTCTGCAATTACTCTTTCGAAGAGCTTGCCCACCTCGTCCAGCAACACGATGGGGCGGTACGCAGACGGTGAGTCTGCGGGGCGCCCCTCCTTCTTGAGCAGGACCAGCTTGCCAGTTTTCCACCGGAGTGGAAACTGGCCCTGCTCGCAACATGCGCTCAAGAGCCCCCTCAGTCTGGGCCCGAGAGCCTTGAGAGCCAGGACCCATGCACGGCCAGGTATGCCGTCGGGCCCCGGGGCGGTGTTCTTGGCCTGAAGCCTTTTCACCGCCGCTCTCAGCTCTACCCGGGTCACTTCAGGCACGTCGTCGTCGTCGTCTGCGTCAGGCGCCAATGAAGGCGGAACCATTGGCGGTGGCGTATGCTCCGCCCTCGAAGGGAACAGAGCGCTCACCACTCCCTCCAGAAGCTGAGGTCGGAGACTCTGGGTCAGTGGGGGGGCCCACGGACGAAGTTTGCCCCGTACCATAAGGTATGGGCGCCCCCACGGGTTTCGGTCCAGAGTCTCTAGCAATGCCTCGTGAGCCGCAATTTTGGCCCGCGAGATAGCATTCTGGAGGGCGATCTTCGCCTCTCTGTACCCCTCGTACAGCTCCGCCTCCAAACTTTCATCCCCTATTTAACTTCCTTAGGGGTTGAATTTCGAAAAATTCCTTCTTAGTGGATGCCTACGTTACAAAAGGAACCTACTGTCAAAATTTCAAGTTTTTAACCACAGCGGTTTAGGCTGTGCGTTGATAGATCAGTCAGTAAGTCAGTCAGCTTCTCCTTTTATATGTATAGATTTTGCATCAACCACCGTAGTGTGTGGCCTGCGGGCGGCGGGTTAGGGGACCCGTCGCCCGACCAGTAACAGGAGGCCTACTCCCGAAGTCCGTCAACGAAGTTAGTTGCCCGTCCGAAAGTAGCACGAAAAGTAGAAGTGAACAAAACAAGTGTCAAGTTCAACTTTTCGGACGGGCAAAAACACATCGGTAGTAGGGACTAGGGACAACTGTCAAATCGTGTTTTCATTCATTCTTAGTTCGGGCCCCGAAATAATCGTATGTCCGTAGGTGATAGGGAGTAGGAAACGCTCGTAACTAAGGCCGAAACCAGGGACTTCGTGCTTAGGGAGTAGACCTCCAGGACCGAGAAGGCGGCGCATAGTGTTCCGCGCGCGCCTCTCGGGAGGACGTGGGGCTGTGCCCCACAGTAGGAGAGGCGTGCCGGTGTTGTGGTACATGCAGCTACGTATCCCGCGACCCCGGTCAAGGGTCAGGAAAAGGAACACCGTGGGTTTTTAGCCGGTAAGAGTCCGGCGTAACCTTTCGCCTTCTCCGGACGAAGGGTATCCGTGAGGATTTTCCCAAGAAAAGAAAAAGTTCCTAATTATGTTTTGTAACTTTTTGTTTTGTTACACCGACTAGTCTGCTGGCAACTGTTTCATTAGTCAACTGTATTATAGGCTACTTTACACTTGTTAGATGGCTCATTTTCCCATCATGCAAGCAAGAAAGCAAGCAAGCGTGCAAGTGTTTCTGGGTTTGCTCCACCAGAAGACTCGCTTTGTCGCCCCTTCGTTTCGCTCGCACACTCGACCAGCGCTACGCTCGGAAGGTCGCCGACTCGCTTCGCTCGCCACCTCCCCCCACTCGCTGCGCTTCGATCTCGTGCACTCGTTCCACTCAGGAAATCCTTCGCGACCTTCTGGCTCCACGCTTTTAAATATCACTCTAGGGGTATGACAGAGTCTGACCACGTATAGTCGGGGTGCGCTGAGTCGGATTAACATTACATTCCGTTGTGTAAAAATAATGTTGTGCGAATACTTATTTGGAATTTAAACAATAGCCAAATAAGTATTCGACTAAAACAAAATTTGTAAATTATTTTTTGGCCAAATAATTATGGTGGTTAATAATCATTCGGCAAAATCAAATGAGGGTAAAAATTGCTTCGGCAAAGATTACGTCGCCGAATCGTTGTCGGCTTAATAAAATTCGATAAAAAGTACTTCGGCAAAAACACTGGCACCCATTTTCTTAATATGTATATTTTATGTAGTGGTTTCGCCTAGCTTCCACGACATAGAGAATCCTAGTGCGGAAGCTAGTGCTTAATGTAAGTTTATTTGTACAATAAAGATTATTCTATTTAAATCAAAAATATTTTTGTTTAACTAGCAATAAATCCAATATAAAACAACTATAAACAGTTAACTGAAATTGTAAGGCCTTAATTATTGGCAAGTTGTAACTACTTGAATAACAAATATAAAATTTTAATCGATGCAGAATATTTGTGATGACGACTGGTATTTGAATAAAATGCTGCTTTTTGCAATAATTTTTATATCGTGTGAGTAATTTCAGACTTATACGTACTTTATCTAGGTCCGGCCCAGTGACGGCACGGCATATGGCATGGCGTGGCAAAGGATTTTTTTCGTGAACAAATGATTTTCGACCTTATTTCAATGAGTTTAGCACTGATATTATTTTATAATAATCGAAACGTATCGCGTGATCACGCGACTTACCGCGGCATGCCGCGGAACGTCATGTCATTTCCCGAGACACTGTGACGCGTCGCGGGATACTACGGCACGTCGTGGCATTCCACAAGATGCCACGGCACGCCGCTGCAACACGTGAGACGCATATAGGTTACTGTTGTATGTTAAGGAACGTGATTGCTAAAGGTGTCTCTCTTCTTCCTCAGCGACAATGAATTTTAAACCTTATTTTAATGCAATTAGCACTTGTATTTGCTTAGCATACCGCGGATATACCGCGGGATGCTTCGTAGTGCCGCGGCATGCCGAAAGCATCCCGCAGTTCGATGTGGTATGCCGCGGGATACTTTAGTATGCTACGGGATACCAAGGATGATTCGGTATGCTGAAACGCGACATGCCACTCCATGCCACGCCGTGTCATCAGTGGGCGCCGGCCCAAACAAAAATAGTACAACTACCCACTTTTCAAATATTTTTTTTGTGAAGCGCAATTAGACTACGCTATACTATTTCGCTATATAGTAAATCATATTAAGCATATCGCTTCTTAAGCTATAACTATATAGCATGATGTTCACACTAAATGCGATATCGCAAGCCGGTCTAATATGTAGTATAGCAAGTTATTTGACGGTGGTCCGTCGGGCAACGGAATAGGGTAGAAGTGAGGCGTGACGGGGACCGGAGAATAGTACGATATAGCTCTGAAAATCAGTTAGAGAGTAACGCGCAAACAGTTTAGTAAAGACGTCCTTAAGCGTTTGCGCAAGCTGTTTGCGCGATATACCATTTTGCGCAAATAATGAGAGCAAACTTGAAACCGGACCATAAATCTTATGTTACTGAAAGTTATACCATTACTAAAATTATACTTGTATTGTATTTCAGACATAAAAACTTCAGTATGTGTCAGATTGGTACCCGGACAGCCAGTGCCTAACGCCGACATTCTAGACGACATCCTAACCAGACACGTCCTCACCGACTCAAACGGTGTCGCAAACATCATGTTCGGAACATCCAACGACACCGACGTACTTGACGTCAACATACTCGACGTGGATAACGTAAGGAAAATTGTAAACATAGCCAAAAAAAAGTACGAAGCAATACAAATGAAACGCGAAATGAATCAAATGAAGCGCGAAATGAGTCAACGGAAGGTCTTCAGGAGGAAAAAACCTGACGTAATACAGGCTTTTTACTACATACCAAACCTCATGAGGAAGTCGATGGACATGATAGTGCAAACCATTTACCATACCAAAGAAAGAATTAATGAAACATATGCTTATAGGCAAAAATTTCGCAGTCAATACAGTTACAATATCGGAGTGCTTTGTTCAGCGGTGTTAGTGATATACAAGAAAATGGAAAGTCTTATGGCACAAGTGCGGCACACCTTTGTTAGGACGCATATGCTCTGGTACATTATACTTTATGAGAAAATATTGGCATGCAACATTGACATAACTGACCTCGTTGAGAAAATATTTCACATGCAAAAAATGTATCTAAAGTTTAGAGGACCGGCGGAAAAGCAACATAAGAAAATTTAGCTTTAGGCAGTTGTCCCACCCGGCGAGGAAGCGACTAACTATCGGCTATTTTCTCGCTCAAGAAACGTACAATAGATATACATTCCGTGTATACAAAAGAGATGATTTAAAAAGAGTATTCATGGAGTTTCTTACCGGCTCTTCTCCATAGAACCTACCTTTTGGAACCGTGCACCTATTTTTGACGTTTTAAAAGTGTCTGTAATCTGGTCTATTAGAAATAAAAAACTTTGACTTTGATGCATATATTAATAGTCGATCGCTGACTGTTTACACAACCGGCGAGGACTCGCTCCACTAGTTTGTCGCTGAGCGAGAAGAGCTATCAAAGATAATACTCGTTCAGCGATACTTGCTCAGCGATGCTCGCTTGGCGCCGAGAGACCAACCAGCGGTTATTTGCGAGTGGTGCGAGTAATCGCCCGTCGCACTCACACACTCGCTTATAGCCTAGCGACAAAACTATCGGAACTACACACTCGCTTCTCGCTACTTGCCAACTCGTTTCTAGCTCTACTCGCTGCTCGCTCATCGTTCGCGGTGGGACAAGTGCCTTACCCTGCATGGGTTTTTTTCATTTTCGGCAAAAATAAAATGAAAGGAAAATACGTGTTATTAATGTTAGTCAGTTTACCTACCCGAGATAACTGTCTGCGCAGAGCGATATGGTGCTAGTCGTGCCCGTCAACTGTGTCACCGTGATTCCATACATTTATCTGTGGCATCGAAATGTTCTACGACATACATAACTTGTTTTTTAATCCTAACTAATATTATAAATGAGAAAGTAAGTTTGTTTGTTACCTTTTCACGCCTAAACCACTGAACCGATCATACTGAAATTTTGCATAAACGTTGTCAGGTGTACAGAAACGGACCTACCTTTCATCAAGAAAAAAAGTACTGTTCCCGAGGAAAACAACAATAACGTTCTTATGATAATAGATGGCGCCGCGTGTCTTCCAAATCGAAATCAAATTCAAATAATTTATTTGCTAATAGGGGTAAAAAATACTTAGATGTAAAATAAACATAACATACAATTTGGTATCACCATATTTAACCATTTGGTTTGGTAACTGCAGAAAAAAAATAGTATTTAAACAAATTATCAAGGATAAATTACAAATTAATTAACATAACAAAACATCATGCCTGTTCTCCCCAATGGGTAAGGCAGAGGTGCTTAGTACACCCACATAAGATATTATTATATTTTTTTTAACTAATCATGATTGAATTATATTATCCCGAAAAACACGGAATACGCGATAAACGACATTCACGCGGGTGAAGCCGCGAGCGACCTCTAGTAACTAATAAATAAAAAAGGACGCATTCCCGTCCTTGGTTAATCTATAGGTACCAATAATAGATTATGTGGTTTTAAAGAATAAGCTTCTGCGTCGCCACTGAATCTACTATGTTCGCTATAAAATCTGGGCGAAGGTATACAGCCAGCTGTATCGATACACATGCGCGACGGTATCGCTACTGCATTGCTACAAAAAGTTGCCGTGGGCGAGGCCTCTTAGCCGTATTTCAGAGTGGAGGCGGGCGCGGGTGCTAGCGCGGGCGCGTGTAAATCAAATGTATGTAGACGCCAGTTGCATTCACAGTGCTCCCGCGAGTCGCGAGCCTGCATGAGGCGGTCGCGGGCGCGGTGGCGCGGGTGTTTCTAATGGCTCGTTCACAGTGATATAGCGTCTGTTAAGTGGCTGCGCGTGTGGTTCTAAACCATCTTGATTCACCCGCCGGAGCGTCGTACGATAGCTCGTTCGGCACTGCTGTGAACACGCAGACGCCAAGACCCAAGCACCCGCGCCCGCACCCTCACCCGCTAGTGCAGTCTGATTGACCACGTATTGCACACCGCGCCTACAGGGGCTACCTAAATTTTCAAACATTTTTGGCGTGACGCAATAACAGTACCTAGTTAACGAAAAAAACTCACACTTGGGGTTACTGTTTAAATTAAAGTATCTAGTTCATAAAATAATATATAAACAACAAGTAGCCTACGTATTAATCCAGGATGTCAGCTACCTCCATACCAAATTTTATCAAAATTGGTCCATCCGTTTGAGCGTGAAGAAGTAACAAACATACAAACACACACACTCACGAACTTCGCCTTTATAATATTAGTGTGATGATACCTACAAACACCGTGGCTTTCGTAGTTACCTAACAGT
Source organism: Amphipyra tragopoginis (assembly GCA_905220435.1). Classification (NCBI taxonomy): domain Eukaryota; kingdom Metazoa; phylum Arthropoda; class Insecta; order Lepidoptera; family Noctuidae; genus Amphipyra; species Amphipyra tragopoginis. Next base: position 23,840,379 of record HG992008.1, on the reverse strand, counting down.
CTATAGTTTCCTTTTTGTCTCTCGCGGATTCCGTCTGCGTGCACCTGCTTCCTGATTCAGAACCTTTTCGACAAGCAGTTGTCAACCAATTCGGTTTCTTGTCTCGTTTCGTCTACGATTTTCGCTGCAAGAGAAAAAGAGATATCAAACCGAATATTTCAACAACTGACTGATCGCAAAGGTTCGAATCGATCTGAATCAACTCTGGAACCTTCTTTTCTATGATGGATTCTAATATCAAGGTGCTGAATGCCGGGCGTGATCATATCAGAACCAAGGCAACCGACATAGCTCTTAGAAGAATAGCCAAACTTAAGTGGCAGTGGGCGGGGCACATTGCTCGCAGAACGGATGGGCGATGGGACCGAACGGTTCTGGAGTGGCGACCAGTACCGGAAGGCACAGCGTGGGTAGGCCTCTCACAAGGTGGTCCGATGATCTGGTAAACTTCGAGGGAATCCGCTGGATGCAAGAAGCACAGGACCGGTCGATGTGGCGATGCTTGGGGGAACCTGTGTCCAGCAGTGCACGTTTTTCGGCTGAATGATGATGATGATGAATGCTAGTGCGAGTTGATAATTAAAATGACTTCACCGTCACGTTAATCGAGTCAACGTAAAATACATAAACATCGACAAGCGAGAGTAAATTACTGCAGCAATTGCAACTCGCACTCGTGAAATGCTTGAAGCAACCAATCACGTGCGTTAACGTCCAGACTTGCGAATGCTAGTCCAGGTATAATAATATGATTCACCAGGTATTCTCTTACCCCGTGACAGCTAGGTCACGTGATCGAATCCATGGTCCGGAGCGAGAGGGCATGGGAAGCGGTCACCTCCTTCTGTGAAGCAGTAATTCTAGCGAAGGAGGAGGCGGAACGCGTGAGGGAAAGGCAAACCCCACGTCCCAGCCACAGTAGAAGACGCGTCTTCTACTGTGGCTGGGGCGTCGGGACTCGCAGGGCGATTCCCGGCCACCGTATGTGCGGGCTTGCGGCGAGCGTTGGGTGGCTCGCCGTCCGATCAGAACCAGGCCCGGGTCGACGGCGCGTTGTGTGTTGTGTTCCACCCGCGCCTCAAAGAGATGTCAGCATTGTAGACGGGGCCCGCTAGGGCCAGTGCCTACCAGGGTTGCGGAATTTGTTCGAATGAGTTACCGCGGCCCTGGAACGCAAAGGGCACTAGGAGGAACACGGATGGGTTTTAGTCAGTAAGAGTCTGACACTCTCTTCCGACGACAATTTGATGATTTCAAATACGTAAAAAAAAAATTGGCACTTGATTGGCCCAAGACTACGTCATCGGCTGTGGGTGCTACCACTATTTTTTGCAATTTTTTTCACTTACTTGCTTCTTTAAAGAAACAAATTTGAACAAGTCATTATACAGTTTACTTTTTTAACTAAATAGATGAATAACACGAAATAACAAATATTAAGGCTAGTTGGCAATTTATTTTATATTCATTACGAATTTAAAATCTCCTAAATTGTATTGAAGATGGCAAAAAATGGCAGCACTGATCGTGACAGTAGGGGCCATCGCGAGCAGAAAATACCTGGTATTGTTATACCATGTGCTAGTATAGTCGTTGACTATCCGCCTATGACGTTGGCCGAAGTGCAGTATACATGCGCCGAGGATGCTGGCTGGCTGTGTGACTCGCTGATTGCTGCTCGATTGAATGCTGAGCGGAGGGAGTGATGATGTTGCTGCCGAGGTTGCGAAGGTTGTAGATGATGTTCATGACCAGTGCGGAAACACTGTGACGTATCACGTCGGGGTCTCCCTACTGCCCAACGGTTGAAGTTGGGCGGTTGTATATATACTATCTGCGTGTTAAATCATGATAGCGCGATGTAGGAACTGTCATCTATGAGAGTTGTCGTTAATGTCGCTGTAGTCGTCTACACTACCGGTGTGTTGCGTAGTTCGCATGCGGCGTGGATAGATGCCGCCACAATGTAAAAAACTCGCACACACAAATTGTGTTTCCCATTGTCACTAGTTGAAATCGTACTTAACATTAACGTGATCGAATATTTAGAAAAACTCGCACTAGGCACTTTGAACGCAAAATGCTTTGCAATGCGAGCGCCCGGGGAAGGCGAAGGGGTATGCCGGATACTTATCGGCTAAAAACGCACGGTGTTCCTTCTCCTGACCCTTGGCCGGGGTCGCGGGATGCGCCGCCTTCTCGGGCCTATTACTGATCGGGCGACGGGTCCCCTAACCCACCGCCGCAGGCCACACACTACGGTGGCAGGAGATCGTTGCGCGTCCTCCGGCGCCCAGTGGATCTGGGGCGGGAAGGGAGAGTGGCAGCTGCCTCTCTCTCCCTCTCCGCTCCCTTCGGAGTATTAGACCTCCTGATAATGTATGCCTTATCTTGTCTCTGCACGAGATAATGCGACTAGAAACTTATCTTGCGCCGTGCATGATAGCTCAGTAGGAAAAGAGTGTTACCACACTAACCGATCGATCGTCGATCGATGCCATCGAACGGCATCGGTAGACATTTAGTCGATCGATTGGTGTAGTAGAAATTATTGATCGACGTCGATTAATCCATTCTACCATCGATCGATGGCATCGATAGACGATCGATCGGTGGGTATGGTAACACCCAAAGGAAGATGACAGGATAAAAACGTATACATATCTACTTAATTTCCATTTATTAACATATTAAAAAAAAACTAGGACAAAAATCCTTGACTTTATTGGTAATAAAAACAATTCCGTTTATTCGTGATATACTACTAATACCTAATAATATGGAATAAGTAACTATTCTAGAGGAAGAACGTTAAGGCCGGAAAACTTTAAATTGCACAAAGGATATTGAAAAATAATCTCAAGTGTATTTATAATTAGCGTCATTTTAGCTTGTACTGAACTACGCTCTTAAAATTATCACATAATACAAATGGCCTTCTAAAATTTTAATTTGGGGTGAAGAGGCCAATTATTGGCTTACCAAATATCTCACGAGAGAAATAAGCACGCGATTTGTTACACCTACCCTAAGTTAAGTATACATTTACAATTTTCAGAATAAAATGCACCGTCATACGATTTGTTGCCTCTTCATACAAAATAATTTTAGTGTTTTTCTAATACTCACGCAGTAGTAAATCATATTTTCTAAATGATAATAATTATTACAACCAAAAACTAGCAACGGTTCCTGTGTGATAGAATTAAAGTGTTATTAGTCTTTGTCTGCAATAAAATATAATCTTAAGGCGCGATTCCATTAGGCAAGTTACTTGTATGCAAGTTGCAAATTGCATACAACTTGAACAAACCTGCATACAAGCTACAACTTGTATGAGGTAGTTTGAACTTGTAAATTTTCTTCATAGCATAAGTTCATTTATTGTTCTCAAGTAAGTGACTTTGTGTTTTTATTGAGAATAAATTTCTTTAAACCTATTTTTATTCAAGTGACGTGCAAATTGAACGCACAAACGTTACTTGCACTTTTCAAATTGCGAACGAGTGATTGACCCATGATGTCCAACCCAATCGTTGAACATCTCTACTTGTATGCAAGTAAAACCTGTTTGTAATTTGCACACTCTCGAAAGCATGTTTCCAATGTAAGCAACTTGTACGCAAATATGACGTCATACTTGCATGCAAGACTTGCCTAATGGAATCGCGCCTTAAAGACATGTCGGTGCTTTGGATGAATAATGACACAATTCAAAAAAGCTTATTTTAGAGGAGAGCCTTTTAAGATTACATTTTTGAAGAAAAATGACACCAAAAATCAAGCAATGGCAATGACATATTTTTGTGATACCACTTCGTAATTTTTGCCGATATGAATATGAGTTTTATGCACATAAAAATAAGGGCTATTTTGGATTCCGCTGTCTCCGTATCTAGTTTGAACATTTTGGACTGTGTAGTTATTTATTCAAAGCAGCGATGTGGATATTATGGATGCCTTCAAATTAGAAGTTTGAGGAAGCGGTGCAGTGGTGCCGCTAAATTTTTTTATACAATTTCTAGAAGCACAGTCGCAGCACCACAGTCTTGTAATTGCGCCACAATTGTGGCACTTCTAAAAAATAAATTATGTTAATTTGTAGTAGCGCCAAAGACGCCCAGAGACGCCCACAGACGCGCTATAGCGGCACCACAGCAGTGTTTCCTTAACCGCTAATGTCCCAGTGCCATCGATCAGCGACGGCATCTATTGTTTATTTATTGTGTCTCTGAAACTGGTTTGTAATGAGTTAAGCGTCTTATTCGAAAGTACCTTAACAGAACACCAATTACTATTTTGCATGGAGCGGCGACGAAACGAATCCATCCTAAGCTTAGTCATCATAATATTATTATTCTAAACTCACTGCCAATAATTGACTTATTCACTCTACATAATCTATGGAATAAGGCATAAGACTAAAGCTATTCACAAATAAATAGTTTTATAACTAAACATTTTTGAAGGATGAATAGTTACCCAAAGGTCTAGTCCGATGATGCAATTAACTTTACGGATTATATCGCGCTCCTTTTATTTTATTTTAAATAGGTACCTACGTGCAACATCCTAACGTGCAATACGTGCACGAACACGTATTAACAAAAAACAGGCACAAAAAAAACACACGTGTTTAACAAAATACTTTGTACCATAGAATAATACAATAAAAATGCAATAACATTACATCGCCTGTATTCTCCGAAGGGTTGGTAGAGGTGTATAATACACCCACATTTCGCCGTTATGTTTAAATCCCATGTTATTAGGAGGCGAGCCTATTGCCATCAACCGGGTCCAAATCCAGACTCCGGGCTGCTACTGAGAAATTCCACACGGAAAAACCAAATAACACTTTGTCCGACCTGGAGATCGAACCCTCGCGCTCAGCAGTCGCAATTACGACCACTAGACCAACGACTAATATTCCAGTTTTCACTTTTCCAGTTGCTATTCATCCCACAATAATGTATTCTAATCTAAATTCACATGCCATTTGTCCGCAGTTTAAGTCCCCAATGTTTTAAAACAACGTCATTTGACGTAGTCATCACTTTTCTAATATCAATGCATCACCTTGCTATTGAAAACTATATTATTATTTAAGGCAAATCTACATAAGAACATGTCTACGCTACATATGAGCTTGGATCATTTAAATCGTTATTCTGAGCAAACACGTTGCGTCAATAAAATAATCTTAAAGTAAAAATAAGTTATAACATACTTAGTGTGTTGATTTTATTACGAATGTTACACAAGCGATCTTTTAATACTTATTGGAATTATATCTGCACTCTTAAACAATAAAGGTTGGCCCACGTTGAATGCCGCTGCAGCACGTGAGCGTGCAATACGTGTGAGGCAGAGACAACTTTACGTGTTAAGTGCAGCACTTTTTAGCGCAGTGTACTTGGATAAAACAATAGCTGCACACGTGCTGTATGCGATGAAGCCTAGCCTTAAAAATAAAATCCAGCTATTTATTTATTTCAACATTTCTATGTAAGTATAAAGATATTATAACTTCGTCATATTTTTTTCCCAATTTTATAGATATAGGTATGGCCTGTTTTAGGTGAAGCCTATTTCCAGCTGTGGACTCAGTTTTGAAAGATGATTTTGACATTTAAATGTCCTGGCGCAATTTGGAAGAGAGAGTGGGCAGTTTTTTACATGTATTTTCAAAACTTCGATAAAAACCAATTGTAAATTCGAAAATAGCACTCTCGTTATCTCTTTCCTTTACCCTCTATTGGGCAGCTTTCTTCCTAGGGCACTTGACTGCAGACGGTCGGGATGTGAACGGGTGACCCTCACTGAGTTTTCGGCTTGGGATGTGTTGCGTCACACGCGAATACGAACGCGAACTCTGCTTTCTTCTGCGCGTATGAAATAAATTCATCTGGAAGAATGGGATTTTAATATTAATTAGTGTCATTTTGGAGTGTTTCTTATGAAAACAATCTTGTCTAAAGAGCATTGCTCTCGCGTTCGTCAAGCGTGAGCTATCCACACATGCGACGAAAGTGTGTGTTGTACAATATACATAGGTACAGGGTTCCCAGAATATCTGAACAGTAATCATGGTCGCCTTGCTTTGAAAGGCACTAAACAACAATACAGGTTGAAATTGTAAACACTTGACAAACCGAAATGGGAGATTGTACTCATCACTATGAACAACTTTTACTATGGGACCAAACCGGAAATCGCGAAAAAAAAAACAGATGTTCTCTACATTTATGTTCGCATAACTCGTCAAAATGTAGGGAACAGCAGATTTTTTTTCGGGTTTGGTCTTCAATCCTAAATGTGGCTCTGGACGACCGAGCTTGGTTACAAGCTACACTTCCCATTCGTTTGGGTCTTCTTTCTCTTCTCCGTGGTTTGGGTGGTCTCGGCGTCCGCAAAATTTCCAGTATCAGTTTACCGGCGTTCTTGTCCTCGGTCCACAGTACTGAGAAATTAACCAGGAAAATCTTGTCATCCTCACTGGTTGATTTTGAGGTACCGTGCTTGACCGACGCTGTGAACGCCTGGAAAATGGCTTGTCCAAATACGGTGTTGCCCGTCAATCCATCCTCCCAGAGACAGTGGGACGAGCCGCTCTGCGCTGTGATACGGAATAATCTTATCAATACGTCAATCACAAGCGCTGAGCGTGCTCGCCTGCTGGCTGTGGGTAAATGGGAGTCGGGTCTATGGCTTCAGGCACTTCCGTCGTCCAACATAGGTACTATGTTGGACGACAATACTTTTCGGCTCGCTACATGCCTGCGTTTGGGTGCTCCCTGCTGTGCTCCGCATCGCTGCCACTGCGGTGAAGCCGTCGACAGCCTCGGACACCACGGCTTGTCTTGCAGCAGGAGTGCAGGCCGTATAGCACGGCACGCCAACTTAAATGATATTATCCGTCGTGCTCTTGTCACCGCCGGCGTTCCAGCCGTATTAGAACCAAATGGCTTGGCACGTGACGATGGTAAGAGACCAGATGGTATGTCATTGATGCCATGGAAGATGGGTAGGCCTCTGGTATGGGACGCAACGTGCGTCGATACCCTTGCGCCATCTCATCTTCCTAGCTCGGTAGGCTGTGCTGGCGCTGCTGCTGCAGCTGCGGAGGCCCTCAAGCGGCGAAAATATAATAACTTGATTAGTAATTATATTTTCGAGCCGTTTGGGGTCGAAACACTCGGGCCGTGGGGTCCGAGTGCCCAAATCTTATACAAAGATCTTGCAAGGCGGCTGGTCGATACGACCCGTGACCCGAAGGCTGGCCTCTACCTTGGCCAAAGGATAAGCATTGCCATACAACGTGGCAATGCTGCCAGCCTTCTGGGCACGTTACCAGTCGACAGCGATGCGGAGGAATATTTTGACGCACTATTTTAGTTTATAGTTTTATTAGGATATTTTTTTATTTTATTTGTATATACTTTTATTTGTAATTATATAAAAAAATGTTTAATTTTAAATTTTCGAGTCCTACATGGCCACCTGCCGGGATATGTTGGACCCACTGTACTGTTCTGAGTGTACTTGTAGTGCCAAAAATGCAAGTCTTGCATCTGTGGCTTCGGCTCCAAAGCCGAAAACCATTTTCAGCCCAAGGCGGTTAGAGAGCGCGAACCTGACCTTCGAACACAACTTACCGTACATCAAGTATCCCTTTTTTACATCGAGGTCTGCCTGTTAGACCTTCGAACGTAACTTACCGTAAGTCAAGTATCCCTTTTCATCGAGGTCTGCCTGTTGGAAGGTGTTGTGCGCGTCTTCCTGGCAGAGTCCAAGGCAGCGCGTCGCCACCTCCTCGAAGTTAGCGAGGTTCAGCCGACCCGTGCGGCTGCTGTCGTATAACTGCAAGCGTATAACATAAAAAATTAGAACAGCATGTAATTGTAAAACTGCTTGGCAAATATCTCTTCTTATACAGAGAAGGAACGAGCCACCACGCTGCGTCACTGCGTGTTGGTGATTACAAAAAATCTTGAATGCTGTCATACCAGCCCGGAGACGTCAACTGCAGAACATGGAGAATGAACGTTCGGATAAGAAATAGCCTTTTATCACCATAATTGGACAAAAATTACAATACATGGAATAAAACTGCTATATGATAACCAATCTATCAGAGATTTTTATTGTTGTTGTTTATTGTTATTGTGCCACCACACCAATCGATCGATGATGGATCGATGGTCGATCGATGATAGATCCACATCGATCAACGATAGATCGATGGTCCATGATCACTTTATCCCAATCAATCGATGTTGATCGATGGCATCGATCGATTGGTGTCGTGGCACCCTTATGATTGCCTCGTGGTCGCAAGCGCGACTGCTGAGCGTGAAGTCCTGAGTTCAATCCCCAAGTCGAGCAAAGTGTTATTGGGTTTTTCCGTGTGGAATTCCTCAAAAGCAGCTCGGAGTGTGTACCCGGTTGATGACAATAGGCTCGCCCCCTATTGCATGGGACTGAAACATAACTGCGAAATGAGGATGAACTATACACCTCTGCCCATCCCTTCGGGGAATACAGGTTTGATGTTATTAGCAGTCCTATCTGCTGAACGCTACCTCATCCTCCTTACTCGTTTTCTTGATATAATTCTTAGTCGCCTTTTACTACACCCACATGTGGAGAGACAGTGGCCGTAATGTTAATTAGGAATCTTATCAAAGCTACCTTGAACGCGATGGACAGCAGCTGCGAGAGCGGCGCGTGTTGCAGCGAAAGAAACGCAGCACACAGCAGGTAGTCTGGGAAGTACACCAAACCAGACGATCTCTGCAAGGAAACAAATATTTATTAAATCAGAAATACATGTTTGCCATAGCTCACCCTCGCTCGGCGAGTACCAACGTATAGACAGCCCATTTGTCTAACCTCGCCATTACTCTATGTAGTCAATCAGACTGCACAAGCGGGTGCGGGGGCGGGCACGGGCGCTCGGGTCTTGACGTCTGCGTGTTCACAGTAGTGCCGAACGAGCCGTCGTACGACGCTTCGGCGGGTTAATCAAAATGGTTTAGAACCACACGTGCAGTCACCTAACAGACGCTACATCACTGTGAACAATACGGGCGGACTGAGCCATTAGAAACACCCGCGCCACCGCGCCCGCGCCCGCTTCATGCAGGCGCGCGACTCGCGGGCGCACTGTGAATGCAACTGGCGTCAACATACATTTGTTTTTTTTTTTTAAAAAAAAACGTTGTCCCACACTAAGATTTCTCTTGTATCGTGGGTGCGTTTACAGACACAAATCTCACAAACAAACGCCCAGACCCGGAACAACCATCTGTAGGCCATACAAATTTTTGTTCCGTGTGGGAATCGAACCCACGACCCGTAGCGCAGAAGCCAATCGCTTAGCCACTGCACCAAACGTGTCGTCATTTACACGCGCCCGCGCTAGCACCCGCGCCCGCCTCCACTCTGAAACACGGCTATGTCGCCACCTATCTGGCAGAGCGCAGGCGAGCACCATCGCCTATACGATCCGTTTGGTGTGCTTTGCTACCACTCGGGATCGCGAGCTACGACTCGACTCACTTCGAAACAGTGTCGGTTTGTATGCACAAATCAAAAGCCGCTCGCCTGCACTCGGTAAGTCGTGTCCACAATCCACATCTTTGTTGGCCTTCTTAGCATTGGTCTCATGCGAACCTGACTAACATGTAGACTGTAGCACTCGCCTTGTGTGCTTGTATCGACAAGACCTTTTTCTTGAAGGGTTGGAAGTCTTCAAATTAGTTCTTCCGCTCTGGGCGGAGCGGAAGGGAGTGTCAGACTCTTACTGACTAAAACTCATCCGTGTTCCTTCTAAAGCTCTTTGCGTTCCAAGGCCGCGGTAACTCTTTCGAACAAATTCCGTAACCCTGGCAGGCACTGGCCCTAGCGGGCCCCGTCTATGTATCGATTTGCCTACGCTCGCGTTGGCCAAGGCTTGGCCAACGGCTTTATAGTATTTTTTTAGCAGCATTGTTTCAACTGGAGCTGGACTGGCTAGCATTTCGCAAACTTCACCCAGACGATATGATAATACGCATAGTTCCACAGTAAATAAATTCGCCTAATCTATAATGTGAGCAAGGGAACGGATACGCATTACGCTGATTGGCGATGAAATATTTGAGATTAGCAATTTAACCTTTTAACCGCTGGTGTCGCCTTTCTGCGACAAACATTTCCGTGCCCCTATCGCCCGTGTCGTATTTCTGCGACAGAGAACATGCTTGGTTTTTTTGTTCTATTTTCGTCCTATTAACTGTGTGGTTATAACTAAAACTATTATTCAATAGAGATATGATTTACAATTACTTAAAATTATTTTTCATACCTCTTAAGTATTGAAAATATTGTTTAAATAAATATAGATATTATTTTAACGATTCGTAGTCGCGCGCTAGGGGCACGGCAAGTGATATTTAGCCAAGCGCTTAAAAGGTTAATGGTCATTAGCCTTATTTAAAATAATGATTGTTAATGTCAAGTATGTTCAGCATACCTGCATGAAAATATCGAAGAGTCTCATGGCGGGTCCGTCCCTGTGCACCCCGAGGCGCAGCGCGAACTCGTCGGGCGCGACCCAGCGCGCGCGCGTGTGCGCCGCCTGCAGCCCCTGACCCCACTGCGCGCACAGGTGCAGCTCCAGGCGAGACCGCTCCAACCTGGGAGGGACGGAATTATTACATCATTTACACTTAGGCCTTGGCCCTTGCAAATAAACCAATATGAGTATACCCCTCTTGTTACCTGTCAAAATGTTAAGGTCATCTGAATTTCACCTATTAAAAAGCATAAAATGAATGTTTTTTTTCTAACGTTTTAACGAGGATTCCTTAAGGCTTATCGTCACACAGACCACCTACAAATGTCTGCGATTAAACCGAGGCACAGAAATGAGTACCTATGTGATGATGTTATGCGATGACTTACCCGAGCTGCCCCCGAATCTCGCTGACTTCCCTAGCAGAGGTGGCGCAGGGAATACCCAACTGCTTGGCACGAGCGATCAGCCGGCAGTCGTCGTACGTGTAGTCAAGAACTGGCACGCCAAGAGCTCTGGAATACATACACGAAATTCAGTAAAAAAATACTGTGGTACATATGTTGATGGTGATGATCGTGATTGGTGATAGGTGATGCTGATTGGTAACGTGTGGTGGTCACAAGGGGTGTCATATTTTTTTCTTATCTAAAAAATACTGGTATTGTGGAGGCCCCTTCCTTGAGGAGGCAATGGAACTAAAGGCCCTGTTGCTCTTCCCTAAGTCCGGCCCTGTTGTTAATGAGTGATAGTTATTGGTAACAGTAGTAATAGCGAACGTGTTTAAAAAGATTCGTGAATAGCACGCGGAGTTGTTCTGCAGTTTCTGCCTACCCTCATGGAAAAAAGAATAACTATGTATGTACAAAAGATTAACTATGTATAAAAAAAACTATACACATAGGCAGACCGCAGGCGCAGCTAGTTTTGAACAAATGTTTTTTTTACTGTTTCGCATTTGATCCTCGTCTTATCTGATGGTAAATGGTAAGCGCATACAGGGTCTAAGATGGAGCACACGAATCCAAATAACGGAGATATAGAGGGATTCTCCTATACCCCGCTCGACGCTCACATACTCACGACGGAACGCAGTTAACTGCCTGCTTGGACTTTAATGTGAGGGTAGTAACTAGCCAGGCGGACCGTATAGATCCTACCATCAAGCGTGCTGGGATTTGTTGAATCTTACAACACGCGTGTATTTGCAGCGTGCAGTAAGGCACTCCCAAACTGAATTTCGTCAAATCGTTCTACGAGAAGATTTTACTTCGACACTATAGAACTCCGACATTACGCTACTCCGACAATTATGGAACTTCGACACCTAATTTGAGGCACCCCGACACGGATAGGTTAGGTTGAAGGGAATGACGGGGGCTAGAGTGAGCTCGCTCGCTCAACGAAGCCCCCGTCATCCCCTTCGTGTTAGGTTACTTTAAACCCCAGTGTCGAAGTTCCATAATTGTCGGAGTAGCGTAATGTCGGAGTTCCATAGTGTCGAAGTAAAATCTTGTCGCAGAACGATTTGTCGAAATTCAGTTTGATAGTCGCGGTAAGAAAGTTTTATATTCTAGCCCGTCCCCACATGGGATGAAAAAATTATTTTGATTTTAGAACTTACTTAGCCATAACATCCCGAACATTCCTAGCATACAGCTTGGGATCCCGCTTCTCCTCCTCGCTGGGGTAGTACACCGGTAAGAACTCGATCTCACAGGAGCTGTGCACTTGAGTCAAAGTCAGCCACAGCAGCTTTAGCCTGAAAGGAGATTAATTATAGCATTTTAATTATACAAGGTGTAACTTAAATAACGTACAACCTCGTACTCATCGTTATGAACAACTTTTACTTTGGGACCAAAGATGAAATCGCGAAAAAAAAATCTGCTGTTCCCTATATTTTTAACATGACGACAGGTTTGGTGCAGTGGCTAAGCGATTGGCGTCTGCGCTACGGGTCGTGGGTTCGATTCCCACACGGAACAAATATTTGTATGGCTTACAGATGGTTATTTCGGGTCTGGGCGTTTATGTATGTGAGATTTGTCTCTGTAAACGCACCCACGATACAAGAGAACAAAAGTGGGGCTACGTTTCTTAAAAAACAAAAAAAAACATTTTGACGAGTTATGCGAACATAAATGTAGGGATCAGCTGTTTTTTCGCGATTTCAGGTTTGGTCCCATAGTAAAAAGTTGTTCATAATGATGATTATAGTGGCCCCTTAAGAGGTTGTGCGTTATTTAAGTTACACCTTGTATACTATTAGAGATATGCTGGGAATTACACTGTCCGATAAGGTTATTTGCGGTGTGCCTTGGCGCGCGTTTTGGTGGTGTATTTAAATTCAGGACACTTTTTTCGTGAATTTTATACTAGACCTTTGGCCCATGTGTCTCTAAATCAATGGGTGCAATGGAAATGTCCATTGTTGAAGTGTCAAAATCAAACCTATTGCGAGTGTCATTCACAATTAGTATGTTAAAGGCAGATACTCACGCGCCAGGTCCTTCCCAGGTCCAGGTGACGGTATCCCTGGCGTTAGGGTATCGGATGGTAACGGGCTGCACCGGTACTCCTGGGTAGAACCCTCCTGGTTTGAATGTGATCAAACACGAGCGGTTCGTGCAGGTACCTTCAGGAAATATCAGGACCTGAAGAGGAAGAACGTTCAGTTGTTAAAGTAAATACTAATTCTTTTTTATTATTTATTCCTTTCTTACATCAGATAGGTATTAAATGAACACATAAACATAACATCACGCTTTTATTACACGAAGGGTTGGCAGAGATATAGAATGAGTACACACTTCTTTTCTTCTTCTTTTGGGATGCATAAAAAGTAAAAACCGACTTCAAAAAAACTAAACGGAGTAAAATAATTATCATTTAATACTTAAAACTACCAGTTTCAGAAGTCGGTGCATTCAATTTGTTTCAGCGTAGAACACCGACTTCTGGAACTGGTAGTTTTATTAAATGATAATTATTTTACTCCGTTTAGTTTTTTTTGAAGTCGGTTTTTACTTTTTTAAAGTTTTTTTATTTTATACTTTTTAGTGCCACAAATTACAATTAAAATAGTGTACAAATTCTCGGACCAGCACTACAACTAGAACGTCGTCTACATCCGATTTGTGTTTTTTTTTTGTTTTTGTTGATTTTTCCAAAAAGTGCTGAACCAATTTCAATAAAATTTATATAGGACCACCTCTGAAGTATGGGCTACCAAACAAAAAAAGAATCATCAAAATCCATTCATAATTGGGGGAGATATCGCGTAACAAACATACAAAAAAAAAAACATTCAGACGAATTGAGAACCTCCTCCTTTTTGAAGTCGGTTAAAAAGAGTCTCCACGAGTGACGATACTTAAGTACGTTCGGCGCATCCTGGGCAATCAGCCCCGCTACCAACCTTGCTGACTGGCTAATCTTTTCACCACAGCATGAGCTGTTTTCGTATAGCTCGTGCTGACACGAGAGAAGAAGAAGATTTGTTCCTTTCTTACATCATCTGATGTCTGATCATCTGATACCTATCTAGGTATTAAATGAACAATAAACATAACATCACGCCTGTATTCCCCAAAGGGTTGGGCAGATGTATATGGTACACCCTCATTTCGCCGTTATGTTTAAGTCCCATGTAATAGAAGGCGAGCCTATTGCCATCAACCGGGCACAAATCCAGACTCCCGGGCTGCTACTAAAACATTCCACGTGGAAAAACCCAATAACACTTTGCCCGACCTGGGGATCGAACCCAGGACCTCACGTTCAGCAGTCAAGCTAGCGACCACTTGAACAACGAGTCATTCAAGGTATTAAATTAGTCTGTATTACTATCAATGTGCGGCTGTCCATTTCAAAACCAAGTAAGGACTTAAAACTAAAACAGGAGAGCGCATAAACGTTTTGTCATTCTTTGAAAAGTATTTATGTTAGGTAAAACCATGTGGTTAAAGTGACTTACTAAGTGACTCAAAATTATCAGAGGCACTTACTAGGTATCGATGCTTAAATATATCTGCTTATTATGTGAGTTTTCAACGCTGGTGTTTTTGTATTTGGTAGAGACTTTCTAGGTTAGCAAGATCATGCAATAAAACGATTTTTATAAAAAGTGTCCCTTACTAGGTTTTACACGAGAGAGACTACTAGGTTTTGAAATGGGACAGCCGTGTGGTTCCCTGTAAAGAACAGGCCACCTTTATCAGATTATAACACGCTGTTGGTGATCACAGCACCTACATTGTCAGAGGACTGCTGCTGCCTACTGCAGTAATACTGCTGCAACATTAGGAAACGAGTGGGCTGATTATGCTTATTATGCTAATCAAACAATAGTCATTTCATCTGAAAAGATTTTAGTATTTTTAATGTCTTGACGACATCTTTTCGATAGACCTTCGACTCAGGAATTCGCTCCTTATTCCAGTAGCTAACTAAACGGATTCAATCTCAGGTACGTCTTTCTGGGTAATGTGAAAACATCCTAACTGCTAACAACTACAATCAGTTCCAAAAATACTCGCTTTAATGACCATGCGCATGAGTGTGTCTTATTTAAAGATCGATGCGCGATGACTAACTGCTGTAAATCTATACTTAATATTATAAAGAGGTAGAATTTGTTTGTTTGTTTGTTTGTTTGTTTGTATGTAGGAGGTAATCTCCGAAACTACTCATCCGATTTCAAAAATTCTTTCACCAATAGGAAGCTACGTTATCCTTGAGTGCTATAGGCTATATTTTGGGATCAAAAAATTAGGGATTCGTAAATTAACGGGAGCGAAGCCGCGAGCAAAAGCTAGTATTTAATAATAACGTAATGTTTCTGGAAAATCGATATAAGTACAATACAAATCAGTAAATGAGGGATATTATTTATTTTCTCTTCTCATCTTTGAGTTATGCTGTACTAGCGATCCGCTCCGGCTTCGCACTGGTGCAGTGTGTAGATGTCGCAGTAACATGGTTTCAGCCGTTATATGATCATATTCCTAGAGATATGATCATATACCGGAAGATGCTTATAGAAAGCATTTCATCAAACTTAAGTTTAGAGAAATGAAAAACTTTTGTAAGGTTGTTTGGGTTTCCAAAGCAGAGTTGACGGAGACCCGTCGCGCGGGCTCCTATTTCTGTCTATAGGGTTTAAAATAACCTAACACGAAGGGGATGACGGGGGCTTCGTTCGTTTGCTACGCTCGCTCACTCTAGCCCCCGTCACCCCCTTCGAACCTAACCTATCCGTGTCAGGGTGCCACAAATTAACAAACCCGCTTCGCTCGCTCTTGAAATTAGTCAGTTGGAAGACAAGTTACAGTGTTTGGCTCAAAATCTAACTCTATATTCCTAGGAAGATGCTTATGAAACTCTTTCTTATAAGCATCTTCCGGTATGTGATCATATCGTTAGGAAAACGATCATATAACGGCTGTAACTATGTAACTGCCACATAGGTACTACATATTATGCATGTATTATACATGTAAACCTTCCTTTTGAATCATCCTGTCTATTTTCTACTATTATTTATTTATTTATTTTTATTAGGAAAACCAACAGCTACAAAAAATTGAATGAGTAATTAACATTAGTGACATAAAGCCAATTACAGGTTTTCACGAATAGCAACAGATATTAAAACAGAAACTTAGGGAACACTTGATAGCAAAACAATTACGATTCAGTAGTATAGTCTCAACATAAAACTAACACGTCACAATTAATTGAAAAACTTAAGGTTAAGCGCCCTTCTTGCCGTGCTACTATTAGTAACAAATGGGTCAAATGAGAACTCTTTACAAAGTTTATTAAAATCATTGCTTGCTCGCACAATGTAAGAATTTTGCCTATAATTAGAAGAAGAGGTAGGGATAGAAATTAGAATTATAAAAGAAGAATTATATTGATGAAAACCGCATCAAAATCCGTTGCGTAGTTTAAAAGATCTAAGAGTACAGACGGCGGGAAGCGATTTTGTTTTATAGTAGAGATTACTGGTAAGTAATTAAAAACAGATTTTGCCGGGTATAGAACACATGGTTTTTGCTAACAAAAACATTTTTGAATTAGTCCCATAGTAAAAGTTGTACAGAATATGAACAGAGTTCATATGGTTTTCAGATGTAAAGCGAATAACCAGTCTTGCTGTATAAAACAAAGACATGGAACGAGATATACTCTATAAAGCTGCTATAGGTGATAGATATAGGTGTATCGAACAAAGTCCTGTAAATTATACGAAATTGAACTCTATGTCAGAGACTTTAAAGCACTGGACTTCGTAAGATACAACATATATACTTACATAAAATATAAAACAAACAATAAAACTTTAACAATTAATTAAACTCCCTACCTATTTGACAGTCATAGAAACAAAAGTAACAAACTGTAACCCTTTTTTTTCCATACTCATAATATGAATAGTTATGGTGCCTAGCTGTACCAACCATCGATTTACATAAAAACAGTCGATTTATCTAAGTACTCTGGTTAACTTACGTGGGTACTGCTACATAACAATAATCGCGTTTATTCTTTATAGGTACGAAGATTCTGTCTTCGAGAGTTTTTTTCAAACAAAACTATTTATTCCTTTTTTTACGTATAGGAAAGCTTCATAATTATGTAGGTACTTCAAGGAAATTATGTTAATTGCTGTTACATCTTTTGTTTAATATACATCATGAACTTTATTTAAATAAAAGTATACCAAATGTTATTGCACAAAATGACGCGCACCCTTGGGGGAGCGGGTGCCCTTTCGCAGGACATAGTCCACCCTCTCCCTACGTCCGGCTCTCCGGGCGCAAATTGGGAGAACGGAGGAGAGATGATACAATAAACTCACCTGAGGCCAGTCCTCTTTAGAAGTAGCTCTCTCAATGATCTCCTTGATAGTGTTCTGCCTGGAGTTGGGGTCATCACGCCACACGTAAACAGGCTGCGTGTAATTTATCAGCTCTGGAAAAGTAGATATACAATGATGATAAAGCTTGGTCTTGAAGAGGTAACATTACTGTTTGAGGCCAGTTCCTCTCAGCATAGGTGTATGAGAGTGCAAGGAGTATTCATGGGCAGTGTGGACGCATACCTCAAACTAAAATAGTGTGACGATTTTATATCTGTATAGGGATACGTCCAGCACGTGCGTGCACTTCCTTAAATCGTCATCCTTAAGCAATGCAACTATAATTTAGGTTTTATGTGCAAAGGAGTAGGAACTAAAAGCACTTCGTACACCGTTCAATGTACCATCAGTGACGACATAAGATGGAGTTTGGAAAAATCGCACCTCCGTGCATTATGGACGTCACGGACGCACTTCGGCGATGACGTACGTCCAACTTGCACGGCCGCGCGTAAGCCCTTTAACAATTCTTTGGACTCCTATAACAAGGTCTGAAATGATTAGCTACGGTTTACTCTCATGCATTTAGTTTTGGAATCCAACGGAGTCGTTCGACTCGCGACCTCGCCGCGTGCTCAGCTCCGTTTGGGTCCGAAACTAGTCGGGCAATCCCGAAAAATGCACGTGGGTAAACCGTAACTAATCATAAATATGAATTTATCTCACGAAATATAATACAAAAATATCTGATATGTTGCTAAGCGTCAAAACCGTTACTAAGCGTGTTTTAGAGGACACAATTTCTTATTAAATCAAGAAAACATGCACAA